>OX297855.1:44035465-46637150 GCA_946477585.1 Cheilosia urbana
GCGTATTTCAGTTTCTACGCGCGTATTTCAGTTTCTACGCGCGTATTTTAGTTTTTACGCGCGTATTTCAGTTCCTACGCGCGTATTTTAGTTTATACGCGCGTATTTTGGTTTTTACGCGCGTATTTTAATTTTTACGCGCGTATTTCAATTTCTACGCGCATATTTTAGTTTTTACGCGCGTATTTTAATTTTTATGCGCGTATTTTAGTTTTTACGCGCGTATTTTGGTTTTTACGCGCGTATTTTAGTTTTTACGCGCGTATTTTAGTTTTTACGCGCGTATTTCAGTTTCTACGCGCGTATTTTAGTTTTTACGCGCGTATTTCAGTTTCTACGCGCGTATTTTAGTTTTTACGCGCGTATTTTAGTTTTTACGCGCGTATTTTAGTTTCTACGCGCGTATTTTAGTTTTTACGCGTGTATTTTGGTTTTTACGCGCGTATTTCAGTTTCTACGAGCGTATTTTAGTTTTTACGCGCGTATTTTAGTTTCTACGAGCGTATTTTAGTTTTTACGCGCGTATTTTAGTTTTTACGCGCGTATTTCAGTTTCTACGCGCGTATTTTAGTTTTTACGCGCGTATTTCAGTTTCTACGAGCGTATTTAGTTTTTACGCGCGTATTTTAGTTTCTACGAGCGTATTTTGGTTTTTACGCGCGTATTTCAGTTTCTACGCGCGTATTTTAGTTTTTACGCGCGTATTTCAGTTCCTTCGCGCGTATTTTAGTTTTTACGCGCGTATTTTAGTGTATACGCGCGTATTTTGGTTTTTACGCGCGTATTTTAGTTTTTACGCGCGTATTTCAGTTTCTACGCGCGTATTTTAGTTTTTACGCGCGTATTTATAGTTTTTACGCGCGTATTTTGGTTTTTACGCGCGTATTTTAGTTTTTACGCGCGTATTTTGGTTTTTACGCGCGTATTTCAGTTTCTACGCGCGTATTTTAGTTTTTACGCGCGTATTTCAGTTTCTACGCGCGTATTTTAGTTTTTACGCGCGTATTTTAGTTTTAACGCGCGTATTTCAGTTTCTACGCGCGTATTTTAGTTTCTACGCGCGTATTTTAGTTTTTACGCGTGTATTTTGGATTTTACGCGCGTATTTCAGTTTCTACGCGCGAATTTAAGTTTTTACGCGCGTATTTTAGTTTCTACGAGCGTATTTTAGTTTTTACGCGCGTATTTCAGTTTCTACGCGCGTATTTTAGTTTTTACGCGCGTATTTCAGTTTCTACGCGCGTATTTTAGTTTCTACGCGCGTATTTTAATTTTTACGCGCGTATTTTAGTTTTTACGCGCGTATTTCAGTTTCTACGAGCGTATTTTAGTTTCTACGCGCGTATTTTAGTTTTTACGCGCGTATTTTGGTTTTTGACGCGCGTATTTCAGTTTCTGCGCGCGTATTTTGGTTTTTACGCGCGTATTTTGGTTTTTACGCGCGTATTTCAGTTTCTACGCGCGTATTTCAGTTTCTACGCGCGTATTTCAGTTTCTACGCGCGTATTTTAGTTTTTACGCGCGTATTTCAGTTTCTACGCGCGTATTTTAGTTTCTACGCGCGTATTTTAATTTTTACGCGCGTATTTTCGTTTTTACGCGCGTATTTCAGTTTCTGCGAGCGTATTTTAGTTTTTACGCGCGTATCTTAGTTTCTACGAGCGTATTTTAGTTTATACGCGCGTATTTTAGTTTTTACGCGCGTATTTCAGTTTCTACGCGCGTATTTTAGTTTTTACGCGCGTATTTCAGTTTCTACGCGCGTATTTTGGTTTCTACGCGTGTATTTTAGTTTTTACGCGCGTATTTTGGTTTTTACGCGCGTATTTTGGTTTTTACGCGCGTATTTTAGTTCTTACGCGCGTATTTTGGTTTTTACGCGCGTATTTTAGTTTTTACGCGCGTATTTTAGTTTTTACGCGCGTCTTTTAGTTTTACGCGCGTATTTCAGTTTCTACGCGCGTATTTTAGTTTCTACGCGGGTATTTTAGTTTTTACGCGCGTATTTTGGTTTTTACGCGCGTATTTTAGTTTTTACGCGCGTATTTTAGTTTTTACGCGCGTCTTTTAGTTTTACGCGCGTATTTCAGTTTCTACGCGCGTATTTTAGTTTCTACGCGGGTATTTTAGTTTTTACGCGCGTATTTTGGTTTTTACGCGCGTATTTTAGTTTTTACGCGCGTATTTTAGTTTTTACGCGCGTCTTTTAGTTTTACGCGCGTATTTCAGTTTCTACGTGCGTATTTTAGTTTCTACGCGGGTATTTTAGTTTTTACGCGCGTATTTTGGTTTTTACGCGCGTATTTCAGTTTCTACGCGCGTATTTTGGTTTTTACGCGCGTATTTTGGTTTTTACGCGCGTATTTTGGTTTTTACGCGCGTATTTCAGTTTCTACGCGCGTATTTTAGTTTTTACGCGCGTATTTTAGTTTTTACGCGCGTCTTTTAGTTTTACGCGCGTATTTCAGTTTCTACGCGCGTATTTTAGTTTCTCCGCGGGTATTTTAGTTGTTACGCACGTATTTTGGTTTTTACGCGCGTATTTCAGTTTCTACGAGCGTATTTTAGTTTTTACGCGCGTATTTTAGTTTCTACGCGCGTATTTTAGTTTTTACGCGCGTATTTTAGTTTTTACGCGCGTATTTCAGTTTCTACGCGCGTATTTTAGTTTTTACGCGCGCATTTCAGTTTCTACGCGCGTATTTTAGTTTTTACGCGCGTATTTAGGTTTTTACGCACGTATTTTGGTTTTTACGCGCGTATTTTGATTTTTACGCGCGTATTTCAGTTTCTACGCGCGTATTTTAGTTTTTACGCGCGTATTTCAGTTTCTACGCGCGTATTTTAGTTTTTACGCACGTATTTCAGTTTCTACGCGCGTATTTTGGTTTTTACGCGCGTATTTTGGTTTTTACGCGCGTATTTTGGTTTTTACGCGCGTATTTTGGTTTTTACGCGCGTATTTCAGTTTCTACGCGCGTATTTTAGTTTTTACGCGCGTATTTTAGTTTTTACGCGCGTATTTCAGTTTCTACGCGCGTATTTTAGTTTCTACGCTCGTATTTTAGTTTTTACGCGCGTATTTCAGTTTCTACGCGCGTATTTTAGTTTTTACGCGCGTATTTCAGTTCCTACGCGCGTATTTTAGTTTTTACGCGCGTATTTTAGTTTATACGCGCGTATTTTGGTTTTTACGCGCGTATTTTAGTTTTTACGCGCGTATTTCAGTTTCTACGCGCGTATTTTAGTTTTTACGCGCGTATTTTAGTTTTTATGCTCGTATTTTAGTTTTTACGCGCGTATTTTGGTTTTTACGCGCGTATTTCAGTTTCTACGCGCGTATTTTAGTTTTTACGCGCGTATTTCAGTTTCTACGCGCGTGTTTTAGTTTTTACGCGCGTATTTTAGTTTTTACGCGCGTATTTCAGTTTCTACGCGCGTGTTTTAGTTTTTACGCGCGTATTTTAGTTTTTACGCGCGTATTTTAGTTTATACGCGCGTATTTTGGTTTTTACGCGCGTATTTTAGTTTTTACGCGCGTATTTCAGTTTCTACGCGCGTATTTTAGTTTTTACGCGCGTATTTTAGTTTTTATGCTCGTATTTTAGTTTTTACGCGCGTATTTTGGTTTTTACGCGCGTATTTCAGTTTCTACGCGCGTATTTTAGTTTTTACGCGCGTATTTCAGTTTCTACGCGCGTGTTTTAGTTCTTACGCGCGTATTTCAGTTTCTACGCGCGTATTTTGGTTTTTACGCGCGTATTTTAGTTTTTACGCGCGTATTTCAGTTTCTACGCGCGTATTTTAGTTTTTACGCGCGTATTTTAGTTTTTACGCGCATATTTTAGTTTCTACGCGCGTATTTCAGTTTCTACGCCCGTATTTTAGTTTTTACGCGCGTATTTTGGTTCTTACGCGCGTATTTCAGTTTCTACGCGCGTATTTTGGTTTTTACGCGCGTATTTTAGTTTTAACGCGCGTATTTTGGTTTTTACGCGCGTATTTCAGTTTCTACGCGCGTATTTTAGTTTTTACGCGCGTATTTCAGTTTCTACGTGCGTATTTCAGTTTTTACGCGCGTATTTTAGTTTTTACGCCCGTATTTCAGTTTCTACGCGCGTATTTTAGTTTTTACGCGCGTATTTTGGTTTTACGCGCGTATTTCAGTTTCTACGCGCGTATTTTAGTTTTTACGCGTGTATTTTAGTTTTTATGCGCGTATTTTAGTTTTTACGCGCATATTTTAGTTTTTACGCGCGTATTTCAGTTTCTACGCGCGTATTTCAGTTTCTACGCGCGTATTTTAGTTTCTACGCGAGTATTTTAGTTTTTACGCGCGTATTTTGGTTTTTACGCGCGTATTTCAGTTTCTACGAGCGTATTTTAGTTTTTACGCGCGTATTTTAGTTTTTACGCGCGTATTTCAGTTTCTACGCGCGTATTTTAGTTTTTACGCGCGTATTTCAGTTTCTACGCGCGTATTTTAGTTTCTACGCGCGTATTTTAGTTTTTACGCGCGTATTTTGGTTTTTACGCGCGTATTTCAGTTTCTACGCGCGTATTTCAGTTTCTACGCGCGTATTTTGGTTTTTACGCGCTTTTTTTGGTTTTTACGCGCGTATTTTGGTTTTTACGCGCGTATTTCAGTTTCTACGCGCGTATTTCAGTTTCTACGCGCGTATTTTAGTTTCTACGCGCGTATTTTAGTTTTTACGCGCGTATTTTGGTTTTTACGCCCGTATTTCAGTTTCTACGCGCGTATTTTAGTTTTTACGCGCGTATTTTAGTTTTTACGCGCGTATTTTAGTTTATACGCGCGTATTTTGGTTTTTACGCGCGTATTTTAGTTTTTACGCGCGTATTTCAGTTTCTACGCGCGTATTTTAGTTTTTATGCGCATATTTTAGTTTTTATGCGCGTATTTTAGTTTTTACGCGCGTATTTTGGTTTTTACGCGCGTATTTCAGTTTCTACGCGCGTATTTTAGTTTTTACGCGCGTATTTCAGTTTCTACGCGCGTATTTTAGTTTCTACGCGCGTATTTTGGTTTTTACGCGCGTATTTTAGTTTTTACGCGCGTATTTCAGTTTCTACGCGCGTATTTTAGTTTTTACGCGCGTATTTTAGTTTTTATGCGCGTATTTTAGTTTTTACGCGCGTATTTTGGTTTTTACGCGCGTATTTTAGTTTTTACGCGCGTATTTTTGTTTTTACGCGCGTATTTCAGTTTCTACGCGCGTATTTCAGTTTCTACGCGCGTATTTTAGTTTTTACGCGCGTATTTTGGTTTTTACGCGCGTATTTCAGTTTCTACGAGCGTATTTTAGTTTTTACGCGCATATTTTAGTTTCTACGCGCGTATTTCAGTTTCTACGCGCGTATTTCAGTTTCTACGCGCGTATTTTAGTTTTTACGCGCGTATTTTGGTTTTTACGCGCGTATTTCAGTTTCTACGAGCGTATTTTAGTTTTTACGCGCGTATTTTAGTTTTTACGCGCGTATTTCAGTTTCTACGCGCGTACTTTAGTTTTTACGCGCGTATTTCAGTTTCTACGCGCGTATTTTAGTTTCTACGCGCGTATTTTAGTTTTTACGCGCGTATTTTGGTTTTTACGCGCGTATTTCAGTTTCTACGCGCGTATTTTGGTTTTTACGCGCTTTTTTTGGTTTTTATGCGCGTATTTTGGTTTTTACGCGCGTATTTTGGTTTTTACGCGCGTATTTCAGTTTCTACGCGCGTATTTTAGTTTCTACGCGCGTATTTTAGTTTTTACGCGCGTATTTTGGTTTTTACGCGCGTATTTCAGTTTCTACGCGCGTATTTCAGTTTCTACGCGCGTATTTTAGTTTTTACGCGCGTATTTCAGTTCCTACGCGCGTATTTTAGTTTATACGCGCGTATTTTGGTTTTTACGCGCGTATTTTAATTTTTACGCGCGTATTTCAATTTCTACGCGCATATTTTAGTTTTTACGCGCGTATTTTAATTTTTATGCGCGTATTTTAGTTTTTACGCGCGTATTTTGGTTTTTACGCGCGTATTTTAGTTTTTACGCGCGTATTTTAGTTTTTACGCGCGTATTTCAGTTTCTACGCGCGTATTTTAGTTTTTACGCGCGTATTTCAGTTTCTACGCGCGTATTTTAGTTTTTACGCGCGTATTTTAGTTTTTACGCGCGTATTTTAGTTTCTACGCGCGTATTTTAGTTTTTACGCGTGTATTTTGGTTTTTACGCGCGTATTTCAGTTTCTACGAGCGTATTTTAGTTTTTACGCGCGTATTTTAGTTTCTACGAGCGTATTTTAGTTTTTACGCGCGTATTTTAGTTTTTACGCGCGTATTTCAGTTTCTACGCGCGTATTTTAGTTTTTACGCGCGTATTTCAGTTTCTACGAGCGTATTTTAGTTTTTACGCGCGTATTTTAGTTTCTACGAGCGTATTTTGGTTTTTACGCGCGTATTTCAGTTTCTACGCGCGTATTTTAGTTTTTACGCGCGTATTTCAGTTCCTTCGCGCGTATTTTAGTTTTTACGCGCGTATTTTAGTGTATACGCGCGTATTTTGGTTTTTACGCGCGTATTTTAGTTTTTACGCGCGTATTTCAGTTTCTACGCGCGTATTTTAGTTTTTACGCGCGTATTTATAGTTTTTACGCGCGTATTTTGGTTTTTACGCGCGTATTTTAGTTTTTACGCGCGTATTTTGGTTTTTACGCGCGTATTTCAGTTTCTACGCGCGTATTTTAGTTTTTACGCGCGTATTTCAGTTTCTACGCGCGTATTTTAGTTTTTACGCGCGTATTTTAGTTTTAACGCGCGTATTTCAGTTTCTACGCGCGTATTTTAGTTTCTACGCGCGTATTTTAGTTTTTACGCGTGTATTTTGGATTTTACGCGCGTATTTCAGTTTCTACGCGCGAATTTAAGTTTTTACGCGCGTATTTTAGTTTCTACGAGCGTATTTTAGTTTTTACGCGCGTATTTCAGTTTCTACGCGCGTATTTTAGTTTTTACGCGCGTATTTCAGTTTCTACGCGCGTATTTTAGTTTCTACGCGCGTATTTTAATTTTTACGCGCGTATTTTAGTTTTTACGCGCGTATTTCAGTTTCTACGAGCGTATTTTAGTTTCTACGCGCGTATTTTAGTTTTTACGCGCGTATTTTGGTTTTTGACGCGCGTATTTCAGTTTCTGCGCGCGTATTTTGGTTTTTACGCGCGTATTTTGGTTTTTACGCGCGTATTTCAGTTTCTACGCGCGTATTTCAGTTTCTACGCGCGTATTTCAGTTTCTACGCGCGTATTTTAGTTTTTACGCGCGTATTTCAGTTTCTACGCGCGTATTTTAGTTTCTACGCGCGTATTTTAATTTTTACGCGCGTATTTTCGTTTTTACGCGCGTATTTCAGTTTCTGCGAGCGTATTTTAGTTTTTACGCGCGTATCTTAGTTTCTACGAGCGTATTTTAGTTTATACGCGCGTATTTTAGTTTTTACGCGCGTATTTCAGTTTCTACGCGCGTATTTTAGTTTTTACGCGCGTATTTCAGTTTCTACGCGCGTATTTTGGTTTCTACGCGTGTATTTTAGTTTTTACGCGCGTATTTTGGTTTTTACGCGCGTATTTTGGTTTTTACGCGCGTATTTTAGTTCTTACGCGCGTATTTTGGTTTTTACGCGCGTATTTTAGTTTTTACGCGCGTATTTTAGTTTTTACGCGCGTCTTTTAGTTTTACGCGCGTATTTCAGTTTCTACGCGCGTATTTTAGTTTCTACGCGGGTATTTTAGTTTTTACGCGCGTATTTTGGTTTTTACGCGCGTATTTTAGTTTTTACGCGCGTATTTTAGTTTTTACGCGCGTCTTTTAGTTTTACGCGCGTATTTCAGTTTCTACGCGCGTATTTTAGTTTCTACGCGGGTATTTTAGTTTTTACGCGCGTATTTTGGTTTTTACGCGCGTATTTTAGTTTTTACGCGCGTATTTTAGTTTTTACGCGCGTCTTTTAGTTTTACGCGCGTATTTCAGTTTCTACGTGCGTATTTTAGTTTCTACGCGGGTATTTTAGTTTTTACGCGCGTATTTTGGTTTTTACGCGCGTATTTCAGTTTCTACGCGCGTATTTTGGTTTTTACGCGCGTATTTTGGTTTTTACGCGCGTATTTTGGTTTTTACGCGCGTATTTCAGTTTCTACGCGCGTATTTTAGTTTTTACGCGCGTATTTTAGTTTTTACGCGCGTCTTTTAGTTTTACGCGCGTATTTCAGTTTCTACGCGCGTATTTTAGTTTCTCCGCGGGTATTTTAGTTGTTACGCACGTATTTTGGTTTTTACGCGCGTATTTCAGTTTCTACGAGCGTATTTTAGTTTTTACGCGCGTATTTTAGTTTCTACGCGCGTATTTTAGTTTTTACGCGCGTATTTTAGTTTTTACGCGCGTATTTCAGTTTCTACGCGCGTATTTTAGTTTTTACGCGCGCATTTCAGTTTCTACGCGCGTATTTTAGTTTTTACGCGCGTATTTAGGTTTTTACGCACGTATTTTGGTTTTTACGCGCGTATTTTGATTTTTACGCGCGTATTTCAGTTTCTACGCGCGTATTTTAGTTTTTACGCGCGTATTTCAGTTTCTACGCGCGTATTTTAGTTTTTACGCACGTATTTCAGTTTCTACGCGCGTATTTTGGTTTTTACGCGCGTATTTTGGTTTTTACGCGCGTATTTTGGTTTTTACGCGCGTATTTTGGTTTTTACGCGCGTATTTCAGTTTCTACGCGCGTATTTTAGTTTTTACGCGCGTATTTTAGTTTTTACGCGCGTATTTCAGTTTCTACGCGCGTATTTTAGTTTCTACGCTCGTATTTTAGTTTTTACGCGCGTATTTCAGTTTCTACGCGCGTATTTTAGTTTTTACGCGCGTATTTCAGTTCCTACGCGCGTATTTTAGTTTTTACGCGCGTATTTTAGTTTATACGCGCGTATTTTGGTTTTTACGCGCGTATTTTAGTTTTTACGCGCGTATTTCAGTTTCTACGCGCGTATTTTAGTTTTTACGCGCGTATTTTAGTTTTTATGCTCGTATTTTAGTTTTTACGCGCGTATTTTGGTTTTTACGCGCGTATTTCAGTTTCTACGCGCGTATTTTAGTTTTTACGCGCGTATTTCAGTTTCTACGCGCGTGTTTTAGTTTTTACGCGCGTATTTTAGTTTTTACGCGCGTATTTCAGTTTCTACGCGCGTATTTTAGTTTCTACGCGCGTATTTTAGTTTTTACGCGCGTATTTTGGTTTTTACGCGCGTATTTCAGTTTCTACGAGCGTATTTTAGTTTTTACGCGCGTATTTCAGTTTCTACGCGCGTATTTTAGTTTTTACGCGCGTATTTCAGTTTCTACGCGCGTATTTTAGTTTCTACGCGCGTATTTTCGTGTTTACGGGCGTATTTTCGTTTTTACGCGCGTATTTCAGTTTCTACGCGCGTATTTTAGTTTTTACGCGCGTATTTCAGTTTCTACGTAGTAAGAGAAAGATATTGTTTTCGTACAAAATTCCGAACTCGAGATGTTAATCAATTCTGACATTACGATGATACACGAACTCAAAAAAGTGGGTCCCAAAATTCTGTCCGGTCTGTGCATCTGTCTGTCTGTCCCACAGGCCTTCAGCCTAAACGGCTGACCGGATTGCGTTCAAACTTCGGATTTGGAGTTTGTGGGCTTAGGGCTCTGGGCTTTCTTTTATTTTGCGAGGTAACCTCAATATTAATGGTACTTCCCATACTAAATGTTCGTACCAGTTTTATTTACTCGAAAACGGCTCTAACGATATTTAAGCTTAAGTGGGTGAGGTTACCATGACTACATACCCAGTTTTTGGCTAAAAACTCGAGTAACGGTACTTTTGAAATTTGGACATAATCTCGAAAACGGTCCATACGGTAAAAAAAATAATTTCTAAGGTTATATGGTCATTTCCAACTTATGGAAAACTCAGTTTTTCTCGGTATTATCGTAAAATCGATTTTTGAAAAAAGTAATTTTTTTTAAACTTAGTTTTCCATAGTTTACCTGGAAACCGCACTAAAGATTTTGAGCAAAATGCATACTTAGAGTAATATTGATGTTTTCAAAATTATTGCGTCCTTAATTTTCAATTCGAATCACCGAAAACGCTCATTTTAAAAACTGCTTATATTTCGAAAACCCCATTTTTGACTTCGATAAAACTTAAAAAACGAAGTAATTCTTATATCGCGAATAATAACCTATAATTGAAATTGAAAATAAACACTGCAATATTTGGTACTGTTTTGTCTGCCAAATTTAACAAAAACTGCTCTAACGATTTTGATCAAAATACATATTAAAGATAATACCAGTGTTATAAATAAGATCTCGTACTAAGTTTTTTTCAAAAAAATCGGAGAAATCTGTTTTTTAATTATTTCTCAAAAATGGCTACCCAAAAGCCGATCTCTGTTCATATATATTTTTAGAACTCAATACCGCATTTTAAAATTCAAATTTGCAACAGCCATTAGAAATGCAATAACAGTAACGCAAAACTTATTTTCAGCAAATATTACCCACTTCTGTTTTTGTTTTCTTTTTTTCTTTTTTTTTGCAACTACATATTTTAAATATGCGCTTGAAAATAATTCCACCCACTTGGAGTTTTAACAAACAGAATATCCCACTTCATTTGCACCCCCACACACGTTCATCGTGATACTCAGTTCATAGCTGCTAATGTAAACTGAAAAACAAATCTCAGAATGTATTCCAGTCAAAAAGAAAATCATTCCCAAACAGATCAAAAGTCAGAAACTCCTACTACACTTGATCTCAGGCTTACAACTCTCTAACAAGAACTTGCGACAATTGTCTGTTTCTAGAGCTTCAACTTTTAAAAACTAAAGTAATAAAGTTCATTTTATTTAACACTATGTATTCCTTTTTCCATATTTCATGAACCCTTTTTTTACCTATCATTGCTTCTCAGACCTTTACCTAGCTATTTAATAAAATAAGAAAACAACCAACAAAACTTTTGATAAAAGAGAATGTTTTGTTCAACCCAGTCGTGCACATTATTTTTTTATTTTAAATTTTTTTTTATATTATCTATTATATTTTTTTCTGATTGGGGAAGCGAGGAATAACAACAATTTTCGCGCTAGTTCTGGGTGAGACCTGACAATTTATGTTGGGAAATTTTCGTCGAGTTTTATCATCATCAGACTCCTTTTAAGTGATTGTTTGAATAGTTTGAATTCTGACAGTCAATTCTCCGTATATAATTCACTTGGGAAGATTTTGCTATTCCCTCAGGGATTCGATTTTTGCCAATTGATAAAGTAACTACCACTTGCGCCAACTTAGCGATGAGCCCGACAACTGTTGATTAGAATGGAGGAGAAGACCAATCTCTGTGCGTTGTTGTTGCTACGAGGTGTTTATTGTTTTTTGTCACTGTCTCAGGTTTTCTTCGCCTCTATTTGGGTATATTTTTAATTTTTTATTTTCTTATAAAATTCAATTTTTTTAATATCTATTTGCTTTTTTTTTTGGTTTATTATTAGTTGGAAAGCAGAATAAACAGAATTTTATTGCTTTGAATTTTAAAAGCAGAATTTTTTAAAGTCGCATTACGACCCGCTCGTCCCGTTTTAGATTCCTTAGCTGTTTATCTAGCGGATCCTTCCAGCCTCCTAAGTTAAGTCGCTGACTGGTTGCAGGGATTCCCCATGGCTAGTGTTCAAAGTCCTTCCTCTGTGCCCATTCCATTTTACAAAGTGTTTTTTTGAAAAAATGCCAAGATTTTTAACGTAAGCCTGTACTATAGTCTACTTAAAGGTCTGCTTTTGGCACGGCCACATTTTAACCTGGTATCTTGAATGTTCTACAACTGAGTGAGGCCAAAAGTTATCAAATGCAACAGAGGGGATGACAACTGCCATGCGTTTTAATAGCTTGCAAAGTTTAGTCGGGCGCTCGGATATCGGTATTTCTTCTAATTTCAAAGTCAACAATTTTTATTAAAATTTAAGTTAAAGTCTCAAACCCTATAAGGGCTGAGCGCCAAAAAGGTTAGACAAACCTTTTGGACTAATTGAATATCCATAAACATACAACGTGCTGGTTGATGGTAACAGAATGGGCACATTACTCTGCCGAAAACGGTTGAAAAAATGAATCAGTTTGAAGAAACTATTTCTCTTTCTATTGTAGCTTCTTCTTTGATATTTAGTTTTGCTCCTTGGACCGACAACAATTTCAGATGTCCGCATAAAGGAAATTCACTGCGTACGAGTGTATGGCACAATTCAGAGGTCTCCTTTTGTGAAAGCTCCTCGATATGGATTAGCAATACCTCACCACCAAGGCACACATTTATCCAAACGGGATAATTTTCTAGGGTTTCTTCGAAAAAGTTTATTTCAAAACCCTTCCATCAAATTTGTTCTTCTATTTTTCCATTCAATACTCAACATCAATTATTTTCTTTCCTTTCAGATACCAACAAGGACGGGGCAGTCCATTTAGAAATATAAAAGTACCCCCAGCACCACCGCCTTCGATGTATTCCACACTTCCTCTGGCCAAAGATCGGGTTGCTGCGCGACCATCAATGAAGCACAGCCAACCTGTGCCAGCGCCAAGAAATACCATACAACAAGCGAGTTTCTCTTCATTAAGAAAACAATCCCAGCACCATCAGCAACCGGCACCTCAACCACGTGACCGTGCAGAGTATGCTTTCCTTGATCGTGTTGTCACCCATAGTAAAGCGTCCGCTTCCACAGCAACAGCAACATCATCAACTGCCCTCACAGGTGCAATACCCAAAGGCACAGCATCAACGCAGAAAACTTCCAAGGTGGTCAATAGCAACGTTGGCGCCCCGAATCCAGGCAACTCTAATAACAACGGCAAACCTCAAACATCACCCCAGCCGAGTCCTAAACTAATCAAAATCAAAGAGAAGACAGGAAGACATGAAAAGCACGACAAACAGCAAGGTCATATCGAGCAGTCACCCTCGATGTCGATAATTGAGAGCGAAAAAAGTGTAATTACCACCCCCAGAAAGCTGGATGACACCAGACTGAAGAAGAAGTTGCCAAAGATGCCAACATCTCATGGAGAGCCTGCCGCAGGTGGTGGTGAGAGTGGAAGCACTTTAACGAGACAAAAGGTGACTCAATCAGACGTTGCACAATCTCAGCAACCATCAGCCGCGTTACCGCTGCCTCCCACTCCGATTAATGACAAGCCAGCCGCCAACAACCTGCTGCCGAGGAAAGATAATAGCGGTAGTACAACGGTGACAGGATGCCGTCTTGGAAATATTGAAGCATCAGGAAGACGTAGTCCGATAGCAGCACTCGCTTCGTCCTCGCTGGGAAGACAACGTTCCGATGAACATCAAATTGAAACCGCACACAATGAGAGGGAACTCAACGATGCCAATGTCGAAGTTGGTCCTGATAAAGGCAGCAACACCACTACAACCACAACTACGACGTCGACAACTACCCCCGATGCCGATGAGGATGACGATGTCTTTTACGATGCACGCAGTGAAGAATCTCTTAGCGTTGGTCCTCGCCGGCGACAAAAAGTAAGTTGGAAACTTTGTTTTCTCTCACATATTTGTGTAGGAGCTAATTAGAGAATTTCACTACAGAGGATTTTTCTGAACCCACTCTAACACTGACTGCGTCTATTGGTAGCGCTTCCTTTCCCGCAAGCAAGCCGCGTTAAAGTTTTTGCACAACTTTCTGTTCGTAGAAGGAAGGTAGCAAGGTACCTACTGGCAGAGGTTATACCAAAATAAAATGGGTAATAACATGTGGTAAATGTGAGGGTACCGTTTAAATAACTGCTGCAGATAGTTCCTCTCTAGAAGAAACCGAATTAGAAAAGTTCGAGGAATATTTAATTTGTCACTTCGAAGGCTTAAGTTAGTTTGACAGCAGCCATTTCAGCTCTGCGACGATACAACTACTAATATAGGTTGCGCTTCAAAGGTTGCTTCTAACTTGTGGTGTAAGGGGAATATTTTCATCTGAGTAAGACAAAGTGAACAAGTTGAATTGATTATTGTTGCAGAGCAGGCATGGGCTTCGACAATGGCGTTTAAGAAAGTCAGCGCTAATGAAAATTAAGTGCACGACTGGATTATAAGTGTGGATATTTTTTTTTTTTTTTTTCAAAATGTGCAGTCAGAGTGAATAGACGTGTTTTTATTGATTTGTCCAGCTGTATTCCGCTAAAACGGCATTTAACTGCGAAATCAAGAAGTTTTGTTATCGGAAGATTTAATCCTATACCTACTAACTCTAATTTAAATCCATCGGAATAAATCAGTGCACATACTACTTGTTAGTTATTGTTTTCCATAACGCCACAAAGTTAATTTCGAGTCAAAAATAATGTCGAATGCATCAACATCAAGCATTGTAACCAAAACACAAAAAGACGCTCTCTCTTCTCAAACCGGCTCTCACTCACCATCTATTGGAGGCGGCAATAAGGGAATGATTACAATTAAAGACTTGCAACTACATTTGGCTAAACAAGCCGCTTCTCTACAACATAGCTTTGCTCAAGAAATTGACAAAATGCGTTCTGAATTTGTCATAAAAATCGAAGAAGTTAAAGAAAGCTGGTCTCAACGTTTCGAGAGTTTGAACAATGCAATCTCTAGCATAATAGCCCGTGTTGATCAAAATGAAGAAAACATCTCTTCAACGGCTCATATGCACAGCGCTGAGATGCTCGCTCTTCATAAAAAAGTGAATATGTTGGAGAGAAAAGAAGTCGCTTGTGATGCTGTACTCTTCGGTGTTCCGGTACTCCCTGAGGAAAATCTCCATAACATCTTTAATGAACTCTGTAAAACCATTAAATGCAACCCGCCTCAAATTCCCAATGTTTTTCGAGCGAAAAGGCGAAACAACACAAACAACAATTCCTCACTGGCCACTCCACCATCCATCGTCTTAAAATTCAACTCCATGCATGAAAGAAACTCTGTTCTCATAGCTGCAGCGAATTACCGCAAAGCCAATAACAAAGTGCTAAAACTGTGTGATATTGGCATTTCATCCAACGACAGCTGTTACTTGAACGAGAGCTTAACCAAACACTCACGCTTTCTCTTACGAAGTGCATTGGGCCTAAAAAGGAAAAAACTATTGTTCTCTGTTTACACCAAATCTGGAATTGTATTTGCTAAGAAAACGGCCAATGGAAAAAGCTTTTCAATCGAAAGCTCTGACGATCTCCATTGCATTGCTGCTGATTCTGCTGTTCCTGCTGGTGCTGCTGCGACTCATCATTAAACTCATCGTATTGTACTAGTTTTTTTATTTTATATTATTGCATAATTGTTACTGATTATCTCTTTTCTTCTTCCTTTCTTTTCTTTTCTTTTCTTTCTTCTTTTTCCTATTATTTTCTTTTTTGTTTGTTTCTTTTTTGTTTCTGTCTGTCGCGCTCAGTTGCCTTTATTCTTTTCTTTTTTTTTCTTTTTTCTTTTTTTTTTCTCTTTTTTCGTTTTGTTAAAAATATGAGTAGAGTATCCAATCACAGTGTGATTAAAAGATCAACGCACACAATGCTTAACATTCTCTCTAATTATCGTGATGGTTTCAAGGTTTGTCATTTAAATGCTCGTAGTCTTAGTCAGTACAAATTAGATTACCTAAAATACTTATTTACAGATTCTGGAGTTGATGTTGTTTGTGTTTGTGAGACTTGGTTTAAGCATGATATGCCTGATACCCAGTGTGACATACCTAATTATGTAGTCTCCAGAAATGATAGAGTTACATGTACTTGGGGAGGTGGAATAGCAATATACTGCAGATCTTCTCTCAAATGTAAAATTATTAGCAAATCGGTTAATTTAGATACTGAGTTCTTGATTGTTGAGGTCCATGATGGTTGTACTAATTGCTTGATTGCTTGCGCATATATTCCAGACCGGAGTTGTTCTCTTCAACCGTTTTTCTCCAATCTTTCACTATTATCACCTCTTTATGAGCATGTAATAGTTTGTGGTGATTTTAATGCAGATTTGCTCAGAAATGATTCTAGAGCCTTCCAAATAAAAGATTCCGCTTCCTCTTTAGGACTTCAAATAATAAATGTCAATTATCCAACGCGATTTGCAAAAGATTGTACTCCTAGCCTTCTCGATCTGACAATTGTGTCTGATCGATCATCTGTTATTTTGTTCGACCAGCTTTCACTCGATTTAATATCTGATCACGACCTTCTGTTTTGTACATACAATATTAATTTTAACCATTGCACTGTTCCATTGACTTTTAAATTTAGGGATTTTAAGTCAGTAAATATTGAAAACCTCCAAAACGCTGCATTCTCAGCCCCCTGGGATGGCTGTCGTTCAATTTCCAACCCTGATGCCAAATTAAACTATTTTCAAGAAGTGGTTACGGATTTATACAATCAATATGTACCTGTCAAAACAGTTAGTGTTCACAATAGCGCCTGTCCTTGGTTTACAAATGAAGTTGTCACCACCATCAAAGCTCGTAATAAGCTCTATAGCAAATGGAAACACAGTCCCTCTAATTCAAATTGGCTCGCCTACAAAGCAATACGTAATCTGTCGACTCTGGCGATACGCAACTCCAAAAGAAACTACTATTCTTCTAAACTGAATACGTCTCTTCCACCTAAAAAGCTTTGGAGTAATCTGAGACAAATTGGTATTTCTAATTCTAAAATAAATTTTAACTGTAAAATTAATCCTGATGTGCTAAATAACTTCTTTCTCGATAACAGTACTGAGGAGATAACTTTCAACTTTACTGCAAATCTTAATCCGCCCTTACATCCTGAAAGTGGTTTCGAAATTCAAACGGTAAGCGAAAATGATGTTGTAAAATGTATTGCAGCTATCAAATCTAATGCTATCGGTGAAGATGGGATACCACTTCGATTTATAAAACAAATTCTACCCTATATCTTATCCCACTTGACCCACATTATTAACCACTGCATTACTACGTCAACTTTCCCCAAATCCTGGAAAATAGCTCGAGTTGTACCAGTTGCAAAAAAATCTACCCCGATATCGGCTGCTGATTTCAGGCCAATTAGTATTTTGCCATGCTTGTCAAAGGTCTTTGAGAAGCTCATAGAAATACAGGTTATTGAACATTTAACTCTTAATAGTCTTCTGTATGCGAGGCAATCTGGTTTTAGGTCCAACCACAGCTGTTCCACAGCGATGGTTAATATATTGGAAGATATAAGAAAAGAATTCGATATCGGCTGTATAACACTTCTCTGTCTGCTTGATTTCTCAAAGGCCTTTGACAAAGTTAACCACGAAATTCTTTGCTGGAAATTGAAAAATCTCTTTGGTTTTGGCAACAGTGCAGTTCGACTTTTTGAAAGCTTTCTTTCCAATAGATTTCAAAAAGTTGTAATCTCTGATTCTTCCTCGGCTCTTTTACCAGTGAGGCAGGGAGTACCACAAGGATCAATACTTGGTCCAATTATTTTTTGTTTATTTATTAATGACTTGCCATCTGTATGTAAACATACTTCGGTTCATCTCTATGCTGATGACGTTCAGCTCTACTTATCCAGGCCATCCAATTATACCGAACAACTTGTATCCAACCTAAATGAGGATCTCTCCCGTATTTATTCCTGGTCTGTAGCTAATGGATTACTGTTAAATCCAGACAAGTCGCAGGTCATTCCTATATCAATTAAAAAAATAGAAACAAACACTCTGCCTGATATCGTACTCTCTAATCATAAGCTGAAAGTTGTTCAAACTGCTACTAGCCTGGGATTTGTTATCAACTCAAACTTATCAGGATACGACCATATCAACTATGTAATAAGAAGAATTTATGGATGTCTTCGAAAGCTATGGATAAGTGCAAATTTTACACCCGCTACCACTAGGCGAAAACTGGTAATAAGCCTTATCCTACCCTTAATAACATATGCTGAGGTTGTATACTGTAACGTCGATTCCTTATCCCAGCGCAAGCTTCAAGTTGCATTCAATGACACGGTAAGGTATATTCATGGATTACGCAGATATGACCATATTTCGCAACAGGCACAAAGCCTTTTAGGCACAACTCTTAAACATTTTATTGACGCCAGAAATTGTATATTTTTACATACCATAATAAGAACTAAGACTCCTACGTATTTGTATGAAAAACTTAACTTGTCTCGTTCCCTTAGAACCATCTGTTTAATTCCATCACGTTATCACTACCTTAATTCGTCCCGTTTATTTTTTATTCACGCCATCAAATTATGGAATTCTCTACCCATAAATATTCGAACCATCTCTAATCCCACTCGCTTTAAGAGCGCAGTTTTTCTTTATTTTTCTCGCCTACTCTAATCTCTAATTTCTTGTTTTTTTTAAGTTCTACTTCTTTTCTCTCTCCTACCTTCTGTATAATATTCCTTTTTGTTCTATTATTCTATTTTTATACCTCCTTTTCTATTTCTCTTACTATTACAATACTATTTCTTTAAATTTAACTTTAAGACTTACACATTGTTTTATTGAATAATTTCTGATGTATAAACTCTATGTACTATAAAAGATATTTATCTTAATGTACTATCAAATTTATATTATAATAAATTGAATTGAATTGAAATTGAATTGAATTTTATGTTATTAGTTAGGTAGGTATCTAAAGATATATGCAAACAGGTCGGGATTCCTACAGTCATTTGTGATAAATATTATCAGCATTTTTTTAAGAATGACTTACTCGTCCCGTATACCTTTTTTCATCTTTGAAATGTATTTGAATCAGAATCGTTAGAGCGACATTTGTTTTTAATATGTATAGCTAAAATTGCATGGCTACTGCTACTGTTCTTCCAGTGCTAATCTTAAAACTGTGT
This sequence comes from Cheilosia urbana, assembly GCA_946477585.1. NCBI lineage: Eukaryota > Metazoa > Arthropoda > Insecta > Diptera > Syrphidae > Cheilosia > Cheilosia urbana. Next base: position 44,054,398 of record OX297855.1, read on the forward strand.
CTTAAGCTTGTCTTTTTTTTTCTTATAAAAACAAGTGCAAATTTCACTTGGGAGAGAAAAAGGGATTTTTTTTTTGTTCAGGGAAAAACTAAAGCTTTTCCTGATAAAAAAGTAGGGGAAAACAGTATTCAACGTTTGGGAGCACTGCTTATGGCTTATAAAGGGTGGTTCAATTCGGCGCAGGGACATAAGTCCCCGGGACATAAGTCCCAATTTTTAATTTTGGGACTTATGACCCACTTGAGTGAGACATAAATCCCAAATTCGATTTGGGACTTATGTCCCACACCATCGGGACATAAGTCCCAAACAAAAATGTTGGGCCTTATGTCCCACCCAACAATTTTTTTTATAAGCTTACAGATTTTCCCAGAGGAAAGTCAAACGCATTACTTAAAATTACAAAAAAAAAACAATGAGTTTACTGACAATTTGTGGAACACAATGCAAGCATTTCAGTATTTGGTTTCTTAGTTAGTTCAGTTTTTAATATTATAAACTACTTTCGGGGAAATGGAAAGTGAGACTACTCGTATAATCACTGCAAATGTTTTGTAAGGGCTCAGACTTTGCATCGCTCGCGAAAAGAAACTTATAAAATTTTAGGTTTTTTCGCGCGATTTTTTGAGTTTTATTTTCTCAAATTCTCAAAACCTAAAATTTTATAAGCTTTTTTCTCAAACGAAAGAAATTTTGTTAGTATATTTTCTCATATCCTCAAAAGAAAATATAAAACTCAAGTTTTTGAGAATTTAAGAAAATAAAATTAAAATATTTGGTTAGATTATTATTTTTGGTTTGTTCAAAACTGTTAGTTTAATTTTCTAAATTATTAAGAACAATTATTTTTGGTGTGTGTAGTGGAAAAAGGCTAACTATTACCTATGCGAAAACTTGGGACTTATGTCCCATCTTCGGCAAAACAATTTTGGGACTTATGTCCCGATGGTGTGGGACATAAGTCCCAAATCGAATTTGGGATTTATGTCTCACTCAAGTGGGTTATAAGTCCCAAAATTAAAAATTGGGAGTTATGTCCCGGGGACTTATGTCCCTGCGCCGTTCAATTCTAAGGGCCAATGTTGAATGTAAACCACTCATAAACGTCAAGTTTTTTTCTGAATTTCATGTGACATTTCTCAATATCAGACTAACTCAATTTGAACCATGGAAAGATACACAATCGGGCAACGCGTTAAAATTATTCAAGCTTATTATGAAAATGGGCGTTCAAATCAAAATGCATATCATGCAAGCGTTGTCAATGGTCAGAATGGTGGCAAGAAATGGCAACAATGGATATCCGTGTTATCTCACATGGTGGCGATGTCAATTTGCCGCCAAGATCATGTGAGTTGACACCGTTGGACTTCTTTCTTTGGGGTTATTTGAAAGAAAAGGTATACGTCGATAAGCCAGCAACAATTCAAGAGCTAAAGGATGCGATAATTTTGCACATTAACGGCATAGAACCTCAATTATTCCTCAGCGTTATCTAAAATTTGGACCATCGGATGGAAGTGTGCCGCCGAGGTGTTCCATTCATAATTGAACCATATCAATATTATTATACCAAAAAGAAATGACAATAATTTCCTAAATAATTTGTGTTTTATTCAAAATCAACATCGGCCCTTAAAACTTAACCACCCTTTATTACTGCGCATAGGAAATCAATTGTCAGCATTAGTTTATTCAATTCTACATATTTAATTTTGCATTGACCTTCAATAAATCTTCAATTTGACAGCCTTATACAAGGTGGCGCAAAAGTAATTCTCCTATCAGAAAATGCTGTAAATTTTGCGATTGGCCCCTAATGTCAGTTCTGTTTTGACATTTGTGTAGTAAACTCATGCGAAATACACGTTAATAAACAATGTTACGCTACACTGCTCCAGAACGCGGAATATTGGTGACTATTTATTTGAGCAATAATCGGTCGGTGACTTTATTTGAGCAATAATCGGTCGGTGACTTTGACGTGAATTTCGTCGCAGATTTCCTAGCCGTCCAACGCCTACTGGTGAAACACTGCGACGTTTAGCCGCTCGCCTCCAAGAGACTGGCACAACACGAGATGCTGCCAGGCGTGGGAGACCCCGGAGAAGCCGTTCTGCAGAGAATATTGCTGCTGTAGCCGAAGATGTCATGGAAGCGCCGTCGACATCGACCAGACGACGTGGCACGCAAATGGGTATCAGTCGACGGTCTTTACAGCGAATTTTGGATTTTCAGATGTTTCAAGCCTTCCTTAATCACCACCAAGAGGAAGATGATTTTTCATCAAAAATAATCATGAGTGATGAGGCTCAATTCCATCTTAGCGGGTACGTAAAAATAAGCAAAATTTACGCTTCTGGGGCACTGGAAATCCGCGTGTAACCCACGAAGAGCCATTACACCCGCTCAAAGTCACTGTATGGTGTGCTGTTTTCGCTGGAGGAGTCATCGGACCTTTTTTCTTCGAAGACGTCGCGGGCCAAACGGTTATTGTGAATGGTGAGCGCTACAGAGAAATGATCAACGAGTTCTTTGTGATGGAAAATGCAATAAAAAGGGCTCAAATGGCAATCAACTGTGGCGGCGGCCATTTACATGACATCATATTCTCGACTGGATGTAAAAAAAATTAAAAGACCAAATAAAAATAATCCACAAGAAGAATCAAAGTTTTTTTTTCTTTTTTTTTTTTTAATTACAGCCAAAAAACATCGGAAGGTTATTTTTGCGCCACCTTGTATAAGGATTTGATGTGCAAACTTCTGTCTCTTGTTCCAACAACTAACCGAGGGCCTTGTAATTGACCATAAATACCTTGTTTCTTCCAGCCATCTTTAAAAAATAAATATAAAATAAAAAGTAGGCGCATCAGGTCCATTGGGACCCCAAGCCTAGCCACAACCATTCGTTTTGTATGAGTTTTTCATTTTTGGAACGAATGGACGGGATCTACAATTTGACCGCAGTGGAAAAAAACCCTAAGTTGAAATTTGATTTGACCCTTCGCTTAGTAGTCAAACACACTAACCACTAAGCCACTGCGCGGACTTAGAGTAAAATTGATATTCTAAAAATGATTGCGTCCCAAATTTTCAATGCAAATCACCTAATTTTAAAAACTTCTCATAATCTCGAAACCCCCATTTTCGATTTTGGTAAAACTTTAAAAAACCCAACAATGCTTACATACCGAACAACAACTTATACTCGATTTTCAGCTAAGTAGTATTTTTAAAACTAAACATAGCAATATTTGGTACTGTTTTGTTTGCGTAGTTTTACAAAAATCCCTCTAACGATTCTGATCAAAATACATATTAAAGATAGTACCAGTATATATTCTAAATAAGATCCCGTACTTAGTTTTTCCCGAAAGATTTAAATAAATCAGTTTTTTTAATTATTTCTCACAAGTGGCTGTGTACCCAAAGCCGTTCTGTGTTCATATATAATTTTAAAACTCATTATCGCACTTTAAAATTGAATTTGCAGCAGCTATTCAAAATGCAAAGAGAGCAACGCAAATCTTATTTTGAGCTAATACTACCCACTTCTACTTTGATCATTGACAACTTAAACCAGCGTCACTGATATATAAAAAATAAAAACATGCCATAACAAATCAGAAAACAGATGCTTCTAGTATAAGCTTATATCCCTTAACCCAAAAAAATAGTTGGCGCAACAGGTACCCTAGGCCTAGCTTCTCACAACCATTCGTTTTGTGTGAGTTTTTTTTTTTTGGAACGAATGGAAGGGATCTAAAATTTTATGCCGACTCCAAAGGGCTAATTGAGAAGCTCTTTCAAGTCATTCATACTCTCGGGTGTTTGTCAGACGTTCGCGAGAGGTTACTTACTTACTTAGGTGGCGCTACAGTCCGGGGTGGACCTGGGCCTCAACCAATACGCCTCTCCAGTTAGCGCGATCTTTGGCTAACTGCCTCCAGTTGCGCACTCCAAGTTGGTTGAGGTCCCCTTCCACTTGCGCGCGCCACCTAAGGCGAGGTCTTCCTCTACTGCGTTGTCCCTCCGGGTTAGAATCGAAGACTCTTCGGGCTGGAGCGTTGGTGTCCATTCGCTCTACATGTCCCAGCCATCTTAGACGACTGATGCGTACTTTTCTGACTAGGTCGATGTCGCTGTACAGCTCGTAGAGTTCGCTGTGAAATCTTCTCCTCCAAAGCCCGTCAACGCAAGCGGGACCAAAAATCATTCGAAGAATTTTGAGTTCGAAACGACCAAGGAGATCTTCATCCGCCTTTGATAGCGCCCATGCTTCTACACCATAAAGCAGGACTGGGATGATGAGGGTCTTATACAGAGTTTCCTTAGTATTTCTCGACAAGGCCTTACTTATCAGTTGCCGTCTTAGGCCAAAGAAACAGAGGTTGGCAAGTATAGCGGAGCCGAGGTAGACAAAGTCCCTAACTACCTCAAAGTTATAGCTGTCTATCGTGACGTTCTGTCCGATTCGTCGATGTTGTGTGTCCCTTCTTGTTGACAGCATATATTTTGTTTTACCCTCATTCACCACTTAACCCATTTTTGCCGCTTCTGTACTAATACTTGCAAACGCACCAGTGACAGCTCGCTGTGTTGTACCAACAATGTCAATGTCGTCAGCGTATGCAAGCAGTTGCACAGACTTATAGAAAATTGTGCCTCTGGTGTTGGCTTGTGAGTTTCGCACAATTTTCTCAAGAATGATGTTGAAGAAGTCACATGACAGCGCATCACCTTGTCTAAATCCTTTTTTGACATCAAAGGTCTCGGTGAGATTGTTTCCGACCTTTACGGAGCAGCGAGCGTTCTCCATCGTCATTCTGCACAATCTGACAAGTTTGGCAGGGATGCCAAAACTAGACATGGCTCTGTATAGCTCGTCTCTATAAACGCTGTCATATGCGGCCTTAAAATCGATAAAAAGATGGTGAGTATCGATCTGGACTTCTTGGGTTTTCTCCAGGATCTGCCGTAGTGTGAATATTTGATCGGTCGTGGACTTACCGGGCCTAAAACCGCACTGATAGGGACCTATCAGATCGTTGACGAATGGTTTCAGGCGTTCACACAATACAGCAGACATGATCTTATACGCAGTGTTCAGGAGACTGATGCCTCTGTAGTTGGCGCAGTTTAGAGGGTCTCCTTTCTTGTGGATCGGGCAAACAATGCTGAGGTTCCATTCATCAGGCATACTTTCCTCTAACCAAATCTTGGAGATGATACCAAGTCATCTCCGGCTACCTTGAAGAGCTCGGCAGGTAAGCCGTCTGGACCAGCAGCCTTGTTGGATTTAAGCTTAGATATTGCTATCCTCACTTCATTTTGGTCAGGTGGTTCGCGAGAGGTAGCGCAGTGGAAAAAAACCATAAGTTGGAATTTGGGTTTTTGCGGGATTCGAACCTGAGACCCCTCGCTTAGTAGTCCAACACCCTAACACTAAGCAACTGCGACTACTTAACCAAAAAGTCTTGTAAAAAAAACTCTGCACTTCTTACATTTTATTTGAACTTGCGCCAGCCATTTGCAAATAGTCATATTTCGCAACGAAAAGTACCTTCTCAGAGGCTAAAGTTTATGATACAGTATTGATGAACATTTCGCTGGATATGATAAAAAACTTGCATGCTTAAATACAAATATGTCAAATAAGCCAATAACGCAAATAGCCAGTCCACTTTTAGTGATGCGTAGCTGTGTAAGAGCAACGCATCACTAAAAGTGGACTGGGTTATGCAAAGGAGTTACTACAGCTCCAATAGAACAGTCCCCACCTTGGAGGTTTCAAATACCTTTGCCCGTTCGACTTGAAGCCATACCGTCTGAGTGATCACTTTTTTTATTTCACGGTGCGTACCCTTTTCCTGTGAACAGATGGCATGACTGAACACTAAACAAATGGTTCAAATCAAATTAGTTTTCATGCCCATTACCCATTTCATTATATCATTGCCTATCACCTATCCATTAACTCTTTCGTATGACTTCGAAGGTCATTCAGCGCAAACCTCACAGTCAGTCAATCTGAGCACGGCCATACATTGGCCACTTGTACATTAAAGCACCAGCAGAGAGACGACCACTTTTTTTTGTAATGGGGTGATTGGCATAAGTCGTCAGTATAATCTCTAAATGAATAGGTCCGCCCTCCCACAACACCTGCAGCCATTTCCATCATCAATTTTAATTAGAGCAAAGCACACATACAAAAAAATAACCGCACAATAAAACTCGTCGCACCCACATGAAACTAAATTCCTATAAATTTCCATTTCCAGGATCAAATTCACTGCACCAGCAGCACCATAACAACCCCGTCCTCTTCGCCACACTATGCAGGAACTGCAGCTGCAGCGACTAGCCAGAACCACAGAAAGGATGCAGAAACGAAAATCGAAGCAACTATTACAAGTGTCAAAGCTGTCGCAGCAGCCAAACCAAAACCAACCATCAGTTGTGATACATGTTGCCAATCCGAAGAATCACCCACATCGACTAGTAGAAATCCATCGCCAATTGGCAACACATCATCTGCCAGCAACATAAACTCTCCACGGCGAACAAGTGTTGAGTCTGCGCCAAAGAAACAGGTTCCACATGCTCCCAAATCACCCAACGATGGTGAAAGCTCATACAAGAAATCTGCACACAATCCACAGGTCAATGAAACCATCAACCCAACAACAAACTGCAACACCAACAGTGGAGACTTACTCCATATGAGTACGGAGAGTGTGTCTAACTCCGCTACTCACCATGAACCAGCAACAGTCGTTGCCATAGCTCCAACATCTACCACCACTACACCCACAGTCGAACGACCAACAGCAACAGCAACAGCATCATTGACGAGAACGCTGGAAACAACCTCAACAGTGACCATATCGGTAACAAGAACTTCTGTCGAGGAGGCTGTTGCTGGCAACAAAACCATCAGTGAGCTCAGTCGTGATTCGGATATCACAGGTGTCGTAGCGCCAGTGACGACAAACAGGTACGCGATTCAAACCGAGACCGATAAATATATACAAAAAAAAAATAAAAATATTTATTCCCATTTGTTTATATGGAAAATTCAATTCACTATTCCATAGGGTAGTCTAATTGAATTTAGTGTTTCATCTGTCCACCTCGCGGGGGATGCACGCAAGTGTTCAAAGTATCAAAGCAAAAAAAAAAAGTCCTTTTCACTTTCAAGGTTTCGTCGCTGCATTGGTGCATTGGTGGTATTGTGTTTCGTTATATCCTTGAAATTCAGTGTGACCCTGACAAAGTGGTTGTGGGAGTAAAAAAAAAAAGGACAATTATTTCTTTTCGGGATCCAAATTGAATGCATGTGATAAGTCCTATTTGTGTTGAGTTTCTGTGTATATTCTCGTAAAAGTGTTTGCCTTCTTTGCCGTCTGTCTTTTCTGGATTAAAAAGGAAATTAATACAAACAAGCATCCGCACAACATCTGCCCAGTGACACGGAATACACGCACTCCTGCGGATTCAAGGTGAGAGAAAGTATCCACCGCAAGGATGACCAAAAATAAAACGAATGAGGACCAAGATAATTCCCCATTCGGCACATGATATCCTTCCGCCGTAATGGATTATTTGTTCTTGTTACGTTTACTTTTATTTTGGGGACTATGTTTTTTTTTTTTTGTTTGGCATTGAAAGCTTTTAACGAACAAAAAAAAAACCTGTTTGGTTAGGATCGAACTAAGTTTGGACCTGTGTTGGTGTGACATGTGTGTTTCAGTGACAGTGCTGCCACTTGAATTGTGTACCTGTAGGCTGATGTGAAAATAACCGCCAAATTGTGTTATTTTCTCGTGAAATTGTCTGCAGAATTGTTAGCTTGAATTGAAATACTGTGGAAATTCGTTTCCTCGTATTCTTTCGTCATAATGTGTTGACGTTCTCGGTAAACTGTACTAATAGCGTGACTTTTGTTAATTACCAGCGTGTAATTGATTTTGTAAATGTACGGGGGCGTATACTTGCTTTTTTTTCGGCTCGTAATTACTGTATGTACTCTGTTATGGGTTTTTGCTTATTTATCTATCTGCTACGTAGTGGTACTCGAATCTCCTTGCCAAACACCAATTCTGGAATAAGATTCAATTGGATGAAGGTGAATAACTTTAGTTTTCTCAAATGAAACCTGTGGTACAATGTGCTGATTAATGAACTTTGTGACATTTTCCTGGTGTACTGTAATAAATAATAAGCTTATATCGATCAGACGTATTTACCGATTGAAGGTTTTCTCCGATTAATTAAGTAGTGTTTTGTATGGGAGGTAAAACATCTGTACCCAGACTGACATGAAGAAAGTGGAGAACGGAATATGACAACTACGAGTGACGTAATGAACTACTTTAAAGTGAAAATATTTTTTTTTTGTGCGGTTTAATATAGCACACATGCATGACAATCGCTGTTTTGGTAATATTCGCGAGATTTTTTTTTTTTTTTTTTTGTTTTTACCGAGGGTAGGTGAAAATCTTCCAAGGACACTATGAGAACATCAAGCGCGTGCTCATAGTAGTGTCAGATTTTTACTGACTAAAAACACCACCCTTCGAAGAATTGTTACATACTGCAACTAAGATATAACTTATCAAGCAATTTTTCTATAACGAAATAACAACTTTTGACAGGCTACTTTCCAATGAAAGATCCATCCATGAAAGATGCATGTTCCGCAATTTAGACGCGGTTAATCCTATCTTGCCAAGTCGAACGGTTTCGTTCTTTGTGGTCGGCGCAATTAATTGTTCTCGTCCAAAATTTGTCGGACTGTATTGTTGACATGTCCGATAAGTCGGTTTCTATGCTTTCTCGCGAAGCTTCTAGCTTCAGCTTCAATTGTTGGAATTCCGAGATCCCTGTGGATATCGTCGTTTCTACAATTTCGTACAATTTCTCTGAGCACTTTATTTTGAAAAGTTTGTAGGATATTGACATTTGTTTTCTTGGTACAACCCCAGAGTTGTATACCGTAGGTCCACACCGGCTTTAGCACTTGCTTGTATAGAAGCAGTTTGTTTTCGGTATTGAGCTGGGATAGTTTTCCGAGTAACCAGTACATTTCTCTATATTTGATATCGAGTTCTTTACGTTTCATTTTCACGTGCGAATTCCATTTATGCGAAAATTTTCTATAACAATAACATACGAGTATAATGTTAAAATTAACGAGTGGCAACAACATTTTCGGTTTCTGCCCTAGCACGTTTTATCCGAAACTTTTTGTTGACACCAAAGGAATCTGAAATTTTGTAGTCAATTAAATTGTTTTCGTCTATACCTAAAGCACAAAATCTTCACTTGTATCACTCTCGGCGGTACTATGCCTTCGACATAAAGGTTTGATTTTTTAGGTTTGAAAAGCGATTACTTTGGAAAATTATAAATTGTTATTAAATCGACACACGATCTTTTTTATTGTGAGACATTTTCAGTAATTGATCAAATTTGTAAAATAATTTTGATTTGGTGAAACACAAATTGAAACATAGAAAATTAACTTTTGGTGAACCGGAAATATTGAAATTTCTACAAATTTCCTTTTGTAAACAACAAATATAACTTCTTAACACAAAAAATACCTATGTGAAACAGAAAAAAATAAATTGTTAAAAAAATGCTTGTAAACAACAATTTGTAAGTTGGTGAAATAGGCCACCGGATGTGCTAAATAAAATACTGTTTCTTATCAAAAGAGACTGTGAGCGGACTGGGAGTAAATTGAATATAAATATAACTTTGTTATATGAGCGATTGTTTTGTACCACAAAATAAACATAGGTTTGCATCTACTCCATTTTTTTCTTTGCGGTCGATGTAATTTATATATATTTTGGTGTACAAACAAATCACTTAACAAAGTTACGTCTTGACTTTACATAGGAAGACTTTACCTAGGAGTACGCTTCATACATGACCAAACTAAAATTGAGGAAGGAGCTCAGAAATGATTCGTATCGGGAGGTCTTTGTTTTGTAATTATAAGAAACATCAAATGTTTGAAATTTTAATATATATTCCCAAACGTGGCCTCATAATTCTTGTAATCTAAAGTTGAAGACTCTTAAAAATTGTACTTTGAAATTTGAAAACGTACTTTAAACAAATTCAGTACATATTGCAAAAACAAATGGTTTCGGAAATTCTGAAAAGAAGCTGTGCGCATGACCATCGTAGGCCATAATATTTTTTGTGAATAATTATTGTTTTGAAAGAATAACTCTTAACAAAAATGAGTAGAAACAGTCACTTTGGTAGGAATGATAGCTATTTCGAAATATACCACTAATTCATTTCATAAGACTCCTTAAGTGATAGTTTTGTTTGAATAGTATGAATTCTGACTGTCAATTCTCCGTATATATCTACTTGTGAAGACATTTTTGCTTACCCTTGTCAGGAAATAGCTTGCATTTCCATTTTGTCAATTGTACGTACATTTAATTTGTTTTCTAAATTGCCCCTGTGGTATAGTAGAGGGTGTCCGCCGGGAAGGTATACTACTTTGTTTTGCCACCATTTTGGTAAATATTAGTCTTGGCAGTTCATATTTGGCAGTCGTGAAGTAGACACGTGGCAAATTTATTACAGAAAAATATTTGATAAACCAACGTGTTCTAAGCGTTAAAACATTTTATCAAAATCAATCATCGATTACTGTGACGATGAGAAAGTTTCATGAAAAAATCATGAGTGACGACTGACGAGGCACATTTTCATTTGAATGGATATGTGAATGAACAGAATAGTCGGTTCTGGGCAATGGAAAACCCTCAAATTATTCATCAGTCACTTTTGCATCCATCAAAAGTTACAGTCTGGTGTGCAATTTGGTCAGGAGGAATCATTGGACCTTACTTCTTTGCAAATGAAATCGGCGTAACGGTAACTGTGAATGGGGAGCGATATCGTGATATGATTGAAAACTTTTTAACGCGGCAACTTCATGCTTTGGGCTTGATTAACATGTGGTATCAACAAGACGGTGCCACATCACATACAGCCAGGATTGCAATGGAATTACTGCGAGACCTCTTTCCACAACAAGTTATTTCAAGAAATGGTGATGTTGATTGGCCTCCACGGTCGCCTGATTTGACTGCTCCGGACTTATTTTTGTGGGGATATCTGAAAAGCGAGGTTTATACAAACAAACCAGAAGCGCTTGAGCAACTCAAACAAAATATTCGTGATGAAATTAATGAAATACCGCGTTAAATGTGTGAGAATGTAATGAAAAATGTGCTCAAAAGGGCTCGCATTTGTGAGACTAACATGCGAGAAACAGATTAATACAGCGACAGCAACAGCAACAGCAACAGCAACAGCGAATTTAGGATTGGCTCTAACGTTGATGTCGCTGTCGATGTTGCTGTGCTAATGTGTTCAAAGTAATCAAAATATGTACATTGGTTCTAAGTTCGCTGTTGCTGTTGCTGTCGCTGTGTTAATCTGTTTCTCGCAACAGAGGCGGACATTTGCCTGATATTGTATTCCATACATAATTGCCGACATTAAATAAAACATTCATTTACATAAGATCCATTCTCTTTCATTTAATCAAAAATTATAAACAAACAAAGTAGTATACCTTCCCGGCGGACACCCTGTGTATCCGATTTTGGAAATAAATTTTTTAGGAATTATTATTTCTTAGTTTATTTTTGCATTAAACTCATTTGGCTAAAAACCATTTCCACATCTCCATTTGAGTGTGGCAAACATTCGCAAACAATCCGCAAATATTTTGGTAAGGCTTTTCTTCACTGAATCTCTATATCTATGCATTTCTAGCCATATATCTTTGGTAGTTTTTGATTGCCACTTCATATTTGCTAGGTCCCTTCCGTTTCTGCCCATTATCATTATAATTTTCATTATCATTATAATTATTATTAAATAGATTTACGAGATAAGAATTAGCGAAAAGGCAAACAGAAGAACGCATTACATTTCAAGAAAAATGAACTGCTATGAAAGGATGGCTGCATTCAAAGAAAGAGAAAAAAAGGCGGTTTTCAGTTACTGCTTTAAAAAAGCCCAAACACTAAATTAACTTTGAAGAAATTTTGGGTACTAAAATTAACTCGGAAAGCACTGACTTGGTTACGCTCAACGTATCAGTTAGACTCAGTTTTTGTCTGTGATTGGTTGTATCTGTTCTTCTCATGGAAAGTCAAATAAATTCACTGCTTGCACTATCGATAAATCGATGAGTTATATTCACAGAGCTGATTCATACGGAACACATTGCTCAATATTAGGGTTGCCATGTGCCCTTTTTTTTAGAGGACATGTCCTATTTTTAACCCCGGCGCAAAACGACCTCAAACGTTTTAAAAAATGTTCCTCTTTTTTCCCCTAACAAGTAATTTTGAAAATAAAAAAAAAAATCATCGTACTCTGAATTAATAAACTCACAATAAAAAAAGGAGAACAAATGGACTATTACCCGAAACTATTAAGGGCATAGTTTTAACTTACAATAATTTAAGCTGTTAATCCTTTTATGAACAGCAATGATGAAATTATGAAAAATAATTCAATCAGAAGATAGATTCGGCCTTTATGCTGATACTACTCATACCAATTTAAATTCCACTTAAAATTTTAAGTGACAGTTTATTAGAAAAAGTAGCCTATAAGGTATTTAAGTACAACTAAAATCCTATGGGTAGTATCAGAAAACGGGTCTTAGAAATATTAAGAACATGTACATAATTTATAAAATGTTCCTTTTAATTAAAACTTATTTATTTTTTTATTTTTATTTATGTTATTTTAAAAATTGAAAATATTTTTGTTTGAATTCATGGACCTAGTTTTTGTTTTCATTTTGTCCTCTTTTTAAGGTAGATGATGTCCACCTTGGTTAGCTTAGACAGCCATGTCAACCCTACTCAATATAGGTCCGCAAGGTTCAGGTATTTGCGTATTTGACTCCCTTTCTGCGGACAGTAACTGAAAGTGACTACAGCCATTTCCAACTAAATACACAAATAAAAAAAAAAATGGATATTTAAATTTTTACGGCACACAAAATCTTCCTTTTTTAAATAACTGCAAAAAGAAATTTGCAAAATTGCATGCAGAAGAAGAAACAAAAGTCGTCACGACCCAATAAATCTAAATGAACTCAATCACATTAGCTACCATTAACCCCCAAAATGAGTGCAAAACTATGTCCAGGAATTATTTCCGAAACTCTTTTATATAACTATGTGCTACTAAACGAACTCATACCCATCAACCATATTCAAATCCCCACAGTCCTTTTTGAAGGACTCAATAAAAACTTTAACCGATTATGCATCTGTTGATACTCTCCAACTCCTGAATAATGGCTTTCATCATAATAACAAAACTATGGAAATTACTGGGAGGGATTAGACAAAAGATATCCGTTGGCATCCCAAAAATGCAAATTCACCCGTTGGCACACAGTCTATAAACTTTTGTGGACTTTGGTCACACATTTGCAGCTTTTAATGGTTTTAAAATAAACTGTATATCAACACAATAAACATATATAGAAGTCGAGGAAATTTATTTTTTTCTTTAACACAATTATTCCCATATCACACTATTTTCCTATTTTTGGGTTTGCAGTCCATTGTTTTATCTATTTTAGGCAAAGAATTCAATTTAAATTGGGAATGGTAATAGAGCCATTGTGGCTATTGACCATACTGATTGACTCTTGTTTAGGGATTATCCTTTGGTGGCACATAATAAAGGGTTTTTCAACAGGGACGCTACAAAAGTAGAGCAACAGGGACAGCAAACGAAGCCAAATTTCTTGCCGCTCTTTTGACATTTCTCTTCAGTAAGGTTTGCCATTTGATGATAAAAAGATATACGAGCCAACAACGAGTCGAAACTATTAAAATTTACTACCGAAATTCGGAGTCAGTGGCCTCAACGTTAAGAGCGCTACGTCGAATTTATGGTCGTCATAATCGTCCTAGCAGATCAACAATTGAGCGTCTAGTGGAAAAAATTGAATCCACAGGCACAGCACAAAACGTTCCCGTGCCAATGAGACAAAGAAGAAGTAAGAAGTAAAATTTGTTTAGGGGCGGTTTGCGGTTCATTATATTTGTCAATGGTAAATCTGAAGGTGACACAACGTTTCAACTCGAAATTGTTAAGCACCAGACTCTATGTTGTTAAGGAAGAACCAGAACCACCCAAGTAATAATCAAATAAAAATATCCACGCGTACCAATTTCTCGGTAAGATAACGGATATATTTTTTTAATTGGTTTTCAGTAGGTCAATATGTACTGTTGGAGCATGTTCCAACCCTGTAAAAAACGTTATGGTACTCCAGTATAAATATCTACCTCCAAATATGAGCAGGTACTATTTTTAACTTTCTCCATTACGTAGTAAGAGAAAGATATTGTTCTCGTACAAAAATTCTAACTCAATCAATTAATCAATTCTGGTATTACGGTGATAGACGAACTCAAAAAATTGGCTCTGCGAAATAAGGCCAAAAAAAATTAATAAGATTACAAAAAATTATACAAGAAACAACAACAATGATTTTTAATGGAAGTTGGGTTTCCTTTTTTGGGGCTTTATTTCCTAATAGAAATTGGGTTTATTATGAAATAAGACCCCAAAAGAAGAAATTAATAAGTTCCCAAAATTATTTTTTTATTATTAATTGTTAACCTTCCGATATGGAATGCGTATGGGAGCAACCATACAGGCAGCAGGGTTTGGGTTTACCGTTAGATTACGGGGTGAGTGCGAGGTTGAGTATATAAAAAGTTCTTTTAATCTAAATTAGTTCATCCAATATCAACAATATTAAATAAAAAGTAGTTTTCATTATTTTTAATCTCATTATTAATTAAACCCCAAATTTGGGGCCTTATTTTCTACAGCCAAAAAAGTGGGTCGCAAAATTCTGTCCGGTCTGTCCGTCTGTCTGTCTATCCGTCCTTCCACAGACCAACAGCCTAAGCGGCTGTATTATCTGTATTATTTTCAGAAAAGTATTTTTTCTTAAATTTGATTTTCTTAAGTTTATCTGGGGCAAATTCCGTATATCAACGATTGTCTGAATGATATCGTTTTCGAAACTTCAATCACCATTAGAAGTTGTATTCTGGTCTCATTTTGTTGAATATCATCAGTTCATTATATATATTTGGTACTGATTTGTCTGCCAAATTTTACAAAAACCGCTCTCACGGTTTTGATCAAAATTCATTATATTAAAGATTATATCAGTATTCTAAATAAGATCATATACTTAGTTCTTCTCGAAAAATTCAAATAAATCAGATTTTTATTTTTTCTCAAAAATGGCAACCGAAATGGCGATCTGTGTTCATATAGGTACATTTTTAAAACTCAATGCCGTACTTTAAAATTCAAATTGCAACAGCCATTAAAAATGCAATAACAGCAACGGAAAACTTATTTTTAGCAAATATTACCCACTTCTACTTTTTTTTAACCATTTTGAATATGCACCTTAAAATAATTCCAACCACCGTTTACACAATCAGAAAATCCCACTTCAATTGCACCCCCACACACGTCCATTTTAATATTCAGTTTATTACTGCTAACGCAAATTCAAAAACAAATCTCTAAAATCTTGCATTATTCATATAGGTACATATATATATTTATATGTAAAGATATCGATACATCACGAACAATACAACTTATTCATTCCTTAGCAGATGAAAAATCAGAAACTCCTACTACGCTCGTTCTCGTACTCAAAAATCTTGTAAAGTGTAAGAGCTTATAAAATAGCCAGTACGTCATTAGGCGCTTATAACTATCTTACCAGAACTGGCGAATATTGCCTGTTACTGAGAGCTTCAACTTTGAAAAACTCACATTGTTCTATGTACTGCCATATCAGATGAATAATCCAAGAGGGAATTTAATTTAACACTATTCATTCTCTTATATTTTATGAACCGTTTCTTTTATCTAGCATTGCTTCTCAGATCTTCAGATCTTTAAAATAAGAAAACAACCAAAAACAACCAAACTTTTGATGATGAAGTTTTGTTCGACCCAGTCGTGCACTTGGTTTTTTTTTTTTTTTTTGCAGCAAAAATAAGCAAATAAAAATCACTATAAAAAAAGGAAATCAGAAAAAAATCCTTGGAAAGAAAACACAAACAAAATTGTTTATTATGCTTTTACTCTTCCTTTTAAAGTATATTTGTGTATATGTGGTTCCATGTTTGAATGAGGATTTCTTTTGCCGATTTCCTTTCTCTTTTTCTGGTGGTTGAAGGGATTTCGCCGTTGGATGTATTTTAATTTGTTTGTTCCTGTCGCTTCTGAACGGCGACGTTTGTGTATCAATTGAGAGTGACAGAATTGAAATACACAAGTGTTTGGTTGGTAGATATGTATTTTGTGAACAATGGGTGCATTTTTATTTAATTTGGCTGTTATCCTTTTTCTCTTTGTTCAAGGGCACGACACGTATTCCATATGAGCGGAAATGATGGTTTTGTTATTTTATTTAAAACAATTTGCATGTAAAGGGTTAACGATTTGAAGCTATATGAAGATCAGCTAAGGTTGGGTGTTTTAGTTTAGTTTTTTTTTTTTTTGAGAAATTGCCGACCTAAGCACATTACGAAAATATTTTGTTTGCAAATATTGGCAGTGTACTCATATATTGTATAGTCATAGACACATTATTACTAGATGGTGCATTTCATTCCCAAACTAGAACAGCGTATACCTCACACTTTTACTCCTAGTAGATGGCGTCCCAATGCAGTTTTCAACTTATAAACCTATTTCGTGTTTGCATGTTTCCGTATTTGTATCTATAGTACTTGCAAGATAGACAAATATGTTGCAGAGAATTGAGGAAGAAAAGTAGGAAATGAAATCGATGATGAAAATCGAGATCGAATACTTTTTGTATGATATAGCATGTAGCTAGTTGTATAGCGTGTGTGGTAGGACTAGCGTACTTTTAGCGTGACAACAGATTACGAAGGGGATGAAGTATCTTACGAAGACAACAATGTGGAAAAAATGTGTATAGGAATGTGAAATAAGTAGGAAGCTGTGTGTGTATATTCCGATATTTTATTAGCATAGGTCATGATGAAGGATATGAGGCGTTTTTTATTATGCCCACATGATCTATATAGATCATTGAATTCCGTGGTTTATAACAATAATACAGGATCCAATTGTTGTTGTAAACCATGAAAATTAATTATCTATATGGATCATGCAGGCATAATAAAAACGCCTACCTATTATGATGTAGGCGCAGTGGCTAAGTGGTTAGTGTGTTGGACTACTAAGCGAGGGGTCGAGGTTCGAATCCCAATTTCATACATAGGGTTTTTTTCCGCTGCGCCACCTCTCGCGAACGTCTGACAAATATCCGAGAGTATGACTGTCTTGAAAGAGTTTCTCAATTAGCCTTTTGGAGTCGGCATAAAATTGTAGATCCCTTCCATTCGTTCCAAAAATGAAAATCTCACACAAAACGAATGGTTGTGAGAAGCTAGGCCTAGGGTCCCTTCGGACCTGTTGCGCCAACTATTTATTTTATTTATTTACCTACTATGATAAAATATTTAAGCTAAACAGGTGTAATACTCCCTTAATTGATGCTGGTAGGTGAATGGAAGAAAATTAAATGCTTCCTCGATAGTGACAAGGATGCGGCCGCTAAAATGATAACAAACATCATTCTCCTAGGTATGAGATCCTTTATTCCCAACAGAAAAAAAGAGTATTATACCTAAGGAGAATGCTTGGTGCGACTCGAGCTGCAAAGAGGCTATCAGGTTGAGAGAGTTGAGCTTTCGGGCTCATAAAGCAAACCCAACCGAGGAAAACTGCAAAAAGTTTCGACGATTCCGAAATGACTGCAACTCCGTGATAAGACGTGCAAAATTTTCTCATGACCAAAACTTACGACAAAAAATACTGCACTGTCCCAGTGGTAGTAAACAGTTTTGGTCTTTCGTGAAAAATATTAAGAACTCCACCACGTCGTCAATCCCCACACTCGTTTACAATGACATTCCAGCTGTCAGCTCTTTGGACAGAGCAAATCTGCTGGCATCATGTCTCCACCTGTGCTCGAGAGCGTCGAATATTTCATGGGACAAATACACTTCCGCACTCGCACAGTAGCAAGAGTATTAAAAGATCTTAACATTCATAAATCCGCTGGTCCAGATGGTATATCCCCCATAATTCTGAAAAGGTGTTCTTCAACGCTGGCAAAACCACTGCGTAAGCTTTTCCACTTGTCCTACTCTTCTGGACTCTTACCGAGTAGATGGAAAACTGCATTTGTCAAGCCCGTTCCTAAAAAAGGCGATTCTTCTTTACCCACCAACTACCGACCCATTGCACTTACGTCCATTCTTTCCAAGGTCATGAAAACGCTGATAAACCGCCAGCTTATGAAATATTTTGAATCACGAAAACTTCTCAATGACCGGTAATACGGTTTTCGTGGCAGCAGGTCCACTGGTGATTTGATGACTTATCTCACCGAAGAGTGGAACCAATCTCTCCACCTCTCTGGTGAAACGAAGATTGTTGCGCTTGATATTTTGAAAGCATTTGAGAGAGTTTGCCACCAAGCTCTTTTGTCGAAAATCCGTGCCTATGGGATCGACGCGTCTCTTCTTCAATGGATTAGAAACTACCTTTCTGGCCGTTCAATTCAAGTTGTGTTGGACGGTTTCAAGTCTGCAATTCACCATATAAATGCTGGTGTTCCCCAAGGCTCTGTTTTGTCTCCGACACTCTTTCTCATATTCATCAATGATCTCTTGTCTGTTACTTCTAATCCAATACATTCTTTCGCTGATGATAGCACCCTCAGTTTTTCATATTCGTTTCCTGACTCACGTCCCTGCTCTTCGGCCGTGGAACTGGAACGGCGACGTATGCTAAACACATTAAATTCCGATCTTGACAGCATTATAAAATGGGGTACAATCAATAGAGTGGAATTTAATGCTTCAAAACACAATACTGCCTTCTATCATCAAAGCGAAACCTGAACCCTCACCCATTGTCCATGTATGGGACTTGCATCGACGAAAGCGAAAGACTTTCCATACTTGGTATATGTGTCAACGACAAACTCCGTTGGAATGACCACATATACGAAGTCGCCAAAAACGCTGCGAGGTGTCTAGGTGTCTTAAATTGATGTAAGAAGTACTTTACACCCTCCGGCTTAGCTACAATACACAAGGCCTTTATTCGGCCTAAGCTTGAGTACAACGTTCATATCTGGTCAGATGCACCAAAAACTTCATTGCACCTACTAGACAGAATTCAAAAGCGCGCGATAAAACTTATAGGTGATAGAAATATAGCGGAGTCTATTAACCCGCTCAAACATCGCAGAAATGTTTCTTGCCTTTCCTTATTTTATCGATATTTTCACCACCGATGCTCTGATGAAATAGCTAACTGCATTCCGCCCCTTCAAAAATCCTCTCGCAACACCCGCACATCAGTTCACCCTTAATGCGAGAAACAGATTAACACAGCGACAGCAATGGTAACAGCGAATTTAGGATTGGCTCTAACGTTGATGTCGCTGTCGATATTGCTGTGCTAATGTGTTCAAAGTAAGCAAAATACATTGGTTCTAAGTTCGCTGTTGCTGTTGCTGTCGCTGTGTCAATCTGTTTCTCGCATAAGCCTACCTTCGGACGTACTGTAAAATATAGAGATTCTTTTGTGAGTCGAACAACACGCATTTGGAATACATTGCCTCACGCGGTTTTCCCCTCTCATTACAGCCCACAATTGTTTAAGACCAATGTGCACCAGTACCTCTTCTCTATCCTCCCTATTAACCCTTCCACTCGTGCTGTGCATTAGCATTGTAAGGGAACAAAACCCCTTGAGCACTAGTAAATTATAAAAAAAAAAAAGCCTTCTGCTATTGCATTAGTAGTTTTTTCTACTAAATTTTTGTACATTTTATATATGACATCCATCAATTATTCAACTTTACGAATTAACTATGAATAATTAAACCCTGACGTCCTTTTTTTCTAGGTAATCTCGGTGAATCCGATTTTTAAATTTCTTTTGACTTGAAAAAGGCTCTGCTGAGACCCCATTTCATATATTATGATATTTCAATCTCTTATTTCACTAAAATTCACCACAACTTCAGTTTAAAATAGTCCAAATCGATCATTGAAGTCCCGTCAACTCACAAGGAACTAGAAGCAAGTAAGGTAGGGTTGCCAGATTAAAAAATGCGAAAAGGGGGACGTCGTGAGTTTTCTAGGGGGGACAAGTGTTCAAAAAAGGGGGACAAACATTCCTTTTTTATTTTTGAACACCAGAGTCAAAAAAAAGTGAAATAAAAATAAGTTTCATTAGGGTACAAAACAAAAATGTGCACGAGAACAACTTTAGCACGTGCACTGAAATGTAATTCGTGAGTGGTTGCATTCATCTTTGAAAGTTTTCTTGCACTTCAAATGGATGTGTTCACAGAGAATCTTGTTAAAAATATAAAAAGAAAGTATTTTCAAAGTTTGAATTGAATGTTTTCTTTTATTGAATTTTGACTTAATAAGGGGGACAGTGGTTTGTACAAGGGGGACAAACAGCATTTTTGTATTAAAAAAGGGGACTGTCCCCCCTAAAGGGGGACGTCTGGCATCCCTAAAGTAAGGCGATACCTTAACGTGTTTCTGCAAGGATGCAAAAACTAATTTTCCAATTGGCCGCCTCTCTCGTTGTAAGAAATTTCAATTCGAGTCGTAAAAAAGCGGATTTCGCTTACAATCTCTGTTTAATTATTTGCAAAATTAATTACACTGATGGGATTTAGCTTCCAGCAGCGCACTGTGCTCTCCAAAGAAATTCTTCTTCCAAAAGGTCCACCTGAGCATCGAAAGTAATCTCTTACACAACCACCTGCACACCTACCGTTGTTACACCGCCAGGACACAGCAGGACCATGCTCAACAGACAGAAAACTGTAATCAAATCTTGAAAAAGGATTTGTGCATCATCATCTTCCTTTCCTTTTTACTTTCACTGTATGCCTACCTTTCTCATCTTAGATATTTGGCCTTCTTGTGCTGCTGGTTGCTCCTTGCCAGTGTTTGCACTCTGGAAAATCTCAGGCAGCTGCCTATGGACTAACATAGTTCTTTGTAATATGATCTGCTTTGTTGCTGCTCTTCGTTTTTGCAATTATTGCAAGGATCTAGGTAGTTTCCATGAATTATTCATTTTCCGTAGGCACCATCGCTGTCTGAAGGTCCTTTTACGGTATGGCTAATACCATTTTCTAGAAATAATTACCTTAATTTGGTAGAGATATTTATATTTGTGTTGTGATAACCCTTTTCAGAGCCTGGATGAATTTTAAAGCTGTAATATAGTTATAACGAGATCAAGTCCAATTACATCAAAAGCATTTTTCATTAGATTGCTTTAAAAGTAAAATTTAAATGTCAATTGAATGAAACTTAGTTTGTTTTCAATAAAAGTGCTCAGGGGTTTATAAAGTTACATATTTGCGACAGTGTAGGTAGCCAAATTAAAACTATTCCTGGTGTAAATCTTCCTAATGTTAATAGACAGACGGCCTTAACTATAATCAACTTTAGTCTGGCAGCTTATGCAAAGACTCTACACTCTCCAAAATCTCTTTACCAATTAACAAAAATAGTTGCCAGAATATCGCTAACTGTAAATTCAAATTTTAAAGTCGAGAAAGACATGTTTATTTCGGGAATTAGCTAAACAAATCCTCCCTTCATGTCATTTTGAGGAGGGGTTCTCCAACCATCTAAAAAGTTGGTATTGAATTTCGTAATAGGAGAAAATTTAAACACCCTGTTCAGCCTAAGCGTTCATAAATATAAATTATTATTATTTACTAGCTGACCCGGCAAACTTCGTTCCGCCCAAATTTGTTAATGTAATGAAAATAATAATTCCGAGCATGCACAATGCACTAACTAATTTATGTAATTCGGCAATGATGTTGACGTGTCGTCCAACCATCCGCTTTTTCACTAAATTGACAATGTGAGAAACATGGGGAATCAAGACTGATGCTACAAATGCACAAACATCCATCGATTATCCTTGCAATAAATTATTTGTCATAGTGAAAGCGAGACGCACGGGAAATTGAAGTCGAACGAATGGTAAATCGTTCTGAATAAGCGAAATCTGCGGAATAAGAGTGTTTGCCTTTGAATTTTCCCCTCAAATTCATCACTTGCATGATATTTGATATGAGATCCTTCCCCACGAATCAAATGCGATCCGTTACAAAGTTTCGGTACATTGATGTTGCGCAACAAAATTTTAACTGAGCCGACTTTCAAATCCAATTTATGTTGAGGTAGGCCCGGAACATTTAAAGAATTCAAAAATTCAACTAATCCCCATAAAGTTTTTTTTCACAACAAAAGGTAGAATTATGCCCTTCCTTCCAACCAAAAAATCATAAAAATCGAACTACCTGTCCCCGAGTTATGGATGCACATACGGACGTCAGTCTCTTTTATATGTAGGTAACTGTACCCTCCCGGCTTTGCCCGTACCTTTCGTATTAAATTATGCTCACATTTCGCAAATTGCTTTATTTGGACAGCGTCCATTAATAATTTTCATCATATGACTTTAGAAATAGCGTTTGATTTTGTTTTTGAGTGGGACGTGCCACAATCCGTTTTCTTATCCCGCTTGTGTTTTTCAAAGTTCCACCTATAGGTCAAAAACTATCCGAAATTTAAAACTGGAAGCAACCATATCCATCTACAAAATTTCAATCAACTTGGTAGCGCTGATTCGGCGATCGGCAACAGCGCCACCTATCAAGTCCAAAAGTATCCTATCCTTCAAGCGGGAACGAAGAATATAAATCTATAAAATTTCATTGAAATCGGGTGAGTGGTTTCGGAGATCGATTACAACGCCATATAGCGGGTCAAAAATCCTATCTTTTAAGTTTGCGTTAACCTGAAATACAACAATAAGAACAAAACAAAAGAAGAATCATAAAAATTGACCCAGTGGTTATCGAGTTATATCATCATCATCGAGTTTCATCCCGAAAGAATTATAGGTATAAATTAAGAAGATTATTATTAAAGAAAATTTAATTGACCTGAATAACGACATACGCCTACAACGCCACATGTTGAGGATTTTCCGACGATGTGCACTAAGAAATTCAGTTTTTGTTAAAAATAATAAATTAATTATTTTATATGTATTTTATCAATATAATAACTCTGATCGAAGCATCTGTTTTAAACGATATTTATTTTGTTTACATCCTCGTTGAAGATATTTGC
This sequence comes from Cheilosia urbana, assembly GCA_946477585.1. Classification (NCBI taxonomy): domain Eukaryota; kingdom Metazoa; phylum Arthropoda; class Insecta; order Diptera; family Syrphidae; genus Cheilosia; species Cheilosia urbana. Next base: position 44,077,772 of record OX297855.1, read on the forward strand.
AGCACGCATTCTGTCAATGTTATGCCAACGCCATAAGGTTACATCAAAAAAGTTTGAACTGTAAAAGCGCTATGGTTACATTAGATATAATTTAATATGGTGGTTAAGTATTCTTAAATTTTCTAATTTTCCGCGCAATTTTCTTAATTTTTTCTTTCATACGATTTTTCTCCTGACAATAACAAACACAACAAAAAAAATTAGCGAAATCGGTCCAGCCGTTCACGCGTCATGCCGCGACCAAGGGAAATAGGGATTCATTTTTATATATATAGATTCAGCATTGGCACATTTGTTCGAACAGCTTGACTCAATGCGATTCGTTCGAAGTCCATTTCTCGCTCCAATTCTCGATTAACTGCGTCAAATCAAAGCTTTGTTGCGCATTTCATCTGACATCTCCAGTTCATTATCCGATGTCACAGTGCGAATTCGATGCAAAATATCGTCGGCCATAATATCATCTTTGTATAATCAAAGTATCTATCTACTTCATTTCAAAAAGTTACTTAATGTAACATAGTAAACATAATTTATTAGAACAAACTTTTTGGGTATACCTATATTTAAAAAAAAAAAAAAATTTTCAAAATTGTTGACAACAACAATTTGCTTGGAAAATAATTAAAAAAATTGACAACAACAATTGCTCTTAAAATTAAAAATATATTTTTTTTTATTTGAAGTGTCACTACTTGATTTCTATCCCGTTAATTTTTTTTCAAAGTGTATTTCCCCATTCAAACTTTAATTTTCTAATTTTCCGCGCAATTTTCTTAATTTTTTCTTTCATAACTTTGTTCTCCTGACAATAACAAACACAACAAAAAAAGAATTAGCGAAATCGGTCCAGCCATTCTCTCGTGATGCCCTTACCAACGAACATCATTTCATTTTTATTTATATAGAAGAAGATTTTCCGCGCAATTTTCTTAATTTTTTCTTTCATAACTTTGTTCTCCTGACAATAACAAACACAACAAAAAAAGAATTAGCGAAATCGGTCCAGCCATTCTCTCGTGATGCCCTTACCAACGAACATCATTTCATTTTTATTTATATAGAAGATTGACAACAACAATTGCTCTTAAAATTCAAAATATATTTTTTTTTATTTGAAGTGTCACTACTTGATTTCTATCCCGTTAATTTTTTTTTTTCAAAGTGTATTTCCCCATTCAAACTTTAATTTTCTAATTTTCCGCGCAATTTTCTTAATTTTTTCTTTCATAACTTTGTTCTCCTGACAATAACAAACACAACAAAAAAAGAATTAGCGAAATCGGTCCAGCCATTCTCTCGTGATGCCCTTACCAACGAACATCATTTCATTTTTATTTATATAGATAGAAGAAGATTTTCCGCGCAATTTTCTTAATTTTTTCTTTCATAACTTTGTTCTCCTGACAATAACAAACACAACAAAAAAAGAATTAGCGAAATCGGTCCAGCCATTCTCTCGTGATGCCCTTACCAACGAACATTATTTCATTTTTATTTATATAGATTTTTTTTTTTTATTATGATTTTATTCATTGAAATACAGGGTGTCCGCCGGGAAGGTATACTACTTTGTTTTGCCGCCATTTTGGTAAACATTAGTCTTGACAGTTCATATTTGGCAGTCGTGAAGTAGACACGTAGAAAATTTATTACAGAAAAATATTCGATAAACCAACGTGTTCTATGATTTAAAACATTTTATCAAAATCAGTCATCGATTACTGTGACGATGAGAAAGTTTCATGAAAAAATCATGAGTGACGACTGACGAGGCACATTTTCATTTGAATGGATATGTGAATAAACAGAATTGTCGGTTCTGGGCAATGGGAAACCCTCAAATTATTCATAAGTCACCTTTGCATCCATTAAAAGTTACAGTCTGGTGTGCAATTTGGTCAGGAGGAATCATTGGACCTTACTTCTTTAAAAATGAAATCGGCGTAACGGAAACTGTGAATGGGGAGCGATATCGTGATATGATTGAAAACTTCTTAACGCGGCAACTTCATGCTTTGGGCTTGTTTAACATGTGGTATCAACAAGACATCGCATACTGTCAGGATTACAATGGAATTACTGCGAGACATTTTTCCACAACAAGTTATTTCACGATATGGTGATGTTGATAGGCCTCCACGGTCGCCTGATTTGACTGCTCCGGACTTATTTTTGTGGGGATATCTGAAAAGCGAGGTTTATACAAACAAACCAGAAACGCTTGAGCAACTCGAACAAAATATTCGTGATGAAATTAATGAAATACCGCGTGAAATGTGTGAGAATGTAATGAAAAATGTGCGCAAAAGGGCTCGCATTTGTGAGACTAACAGAGGCGGACATTTAGGTTAGGTTAGGTTAGGTTAACGGGTTGGTAGAGCAGGGTAGACCCTACTATACCCCACTTAGGTCCTTGTGGACCCATTGTGATGCCCTTTGTTGGGGGCTTATCGTTGGTGCTGTAGATGGTTAGCACATGTCTCTCCTTCATATATCTACCCGACGTTGTCCAGCCATCCTGATATCCTCAAGAACCTGTAAATATCAGAGAGTGTAATATCAGAAAGTTCTTTTAAGTCATGGAAGTAATAGCTTCCAAGTGTTCTCTTCCTTAAGTGACAGAGGCTCGGGCAGTGACAGAGGAAGTGAGGTGTGTCCTCATGAACCTCTTCGTCCCCGAAGCCTCTACATATATCGTCATCTTTGAGATTTATTTTCATCGTGTGGTTTCTTAGAAAGTTATGACCCGTTAAAGCCCCTACCGGCTTAGACAGCGATGACCTGTCGAACTGTAGAAGTTTGATGGTTCGGCCACTGTCATATACTGGCCATAGCTTGCGAGATACTTCACAGGTAGTTAGTTCTTTCCACCTGTTATTGGTTTTCATACGAATCTTGTTCTCCACTCGTACTCTGAGATTACAGAGTGGATGCTTGATCGACTGTATTGCTCTATCATGATCCATTGCAGACCATTTTCTTGCCAGTTCGCCAGCTATATTATATATATAAAATATGTATCAATATAAAATCCATTCTCATTCATTTTCATTTCATTGCATCAAAAATTATAAACAAACAAAGTAGTATACCTTCCCGGCGGACATCCTGTAAAATAATACAAGTTATCCAGACACAAATGTGTACGAAAATATTCACGAAATTAAAAATATTATATGTTTGGTTTATGTCTAAACACTTAAAAATAAATAATCTCTATTTAATTGTTTATTTCAACGCCCTTTTGATTAAATGAAATGGTTAATGATTTTCTCTGCTAGTCCCTGGCTTATGATTGGATGTCTTTCCAAAAGTTTGACAGCAACGAAAGGGTGCTTACTTAATAAAGTGCGCGACTGGGTCGAACGAAACTTTCTCGTTCATCAAAAGTTTGGCTGGATATTTTCTTATTTTATTAGTTAGGTAAAGATCTGTAAAGCAGTGCTGGATAATTCAAATTCACTCTTGGGTTATTCATCTTGGGCATTACATATCAAATAATAATGTGAATTTTTAAAAGTAAAGGTTTTCAGTAACAGGTAATTGTCGCAAGAGAACAAGCGTAGTATGAGTTTCTGATTTTTTGTCTGTTAGGGAATGATTTTCTTTTTGACTGGAATATATTAATGACGCTGCTTTAAGTTGTCAATGATTGGAATTATTATTCGTGATACATGTATATGCAAGAATTCAAAGATTTGTTTTTTAATTTGCATTAGCGGTTATAAATTGAATATCCCGTGGGACGTGTGTGGGGTTGCAAATGAGGTGGGATTTTCTGATTGTGCAAACTCCAAGTGGTAGGAATTATTTTAAGGTGCTTATGCTTATTCAAAATGGTTAAAATAAGCTTTGCGTTGCTGTTATTGCATTTTTATTGGCTGTTGTAATTTTAATTTTAAAGTGCGGTATTGAGTTTTAAAATTATATATGAACACAGATCAGCTTTGGGTACCTAGTCCTTTTTGAGAAATAATTAAAAAACAGATTTATTCTTATGTTTCGGGAAAAACTAAGTACTGGATCTTATTTAGAATATACTGGTACTATCTTTGATATGTATTTTGATCACAATCGTAAGAGCGGTTTTTGTAAAACTACGCAGATAAGACATTACCAAATATTGCTATGTTTAGTTTGAAAAATAATTCTTAGCTGAAAACCGAGTATAAGTTATTGTTCGGGATGTAAGCATTGTTTGGTTTTTAAAGTTTTAGATTTTTTCTGAAACCAGATTGCATCGATGAAGCAAGCTATTTGAGTGAACATTGCGGTTAATTTGCTTCTGCATTATCCTCTCGAAGATTATCGAAAAATAAGGAAGAAAAGAATCAGGACGGTATTCTTTACTGTTTGGACGTTTTGGATCTTTTTGGATCTCAAAGACCTCGAAAAATAAAGAAGAATGGAAAGAGGACGGTCTTCTTTACTCTTTGGACTTTTTAGGTTGGGTTTGTATCCTTTTTCCATTGTAAAGTTGTTAAAAAATGATGAACAAGGGCAGGTAGAGCTAAAGGAAGAATGGTTTTAACAAATTTTGGATGTATTTCATCCAAACCAACCGCATTTGACTTCACAAGCTAGCAACAACCTCACTGCTTGAAATAAATGCAAATGTTTGGCTTAACCCATTTATAAATTGCGAAGGAGCAACTTTTTCCAAAAATGTACTCATGCTCGTACCGTGCCCAGGACTAATTTAAAATTAATTTTACCTGTTACATACCCTGCCACTTCGTACTTCTTCTGCGGTGTCTAACAATCAATATTTCCCCAACCCAATTGACTGTAATAATTGTTTAGCAATCAGGCAAATAACAACAATGTATATGGCATTTACAAGTATTCTAACTAAAAAGTGCGGGGCTTTTGTGGGATCTTCATGGTCTCCGAATACGCAATTAAATTCTTATACAATTAAGTCATGAGAGCCAGAAGTTGCTGCTGTTCTGCGCTGGCCCACTGTGGCATATAGCACTTAATTCCGAGAACATTTTATGGTTACCCAGAGCGGACTTGGGGTTTGGGGCATAAAGTGGACGGAGAAAAAAAAAAAACACAAACAAGAACCAGAAGCTGCTGCTGGTCTCCTTGGGGTGTAATAATTCATTTTGTGAAACAACTTGGATTTCAGGTGCCCTACCCACTTGGCTAGGCTATATACAAGTGTGTGGTGGACCAAGGTGTATGCTAGTGGGTTGGAACAATTACCCCAATAACAATATTAATTAATGCATCCCAGTCATAAACATATATGGGTGAATGGCAACATACCAAGTGGTCTTGAAGTTCAAATTAATTGTCGCTCATAGGGATTTGTGAAGAGCCAAAAGGGGATCCAGAACAAAAGCAAAGCAGAACACAGACCAGTTGTACGAAGCGCGCACCTGAAAGTTTATAAGTTGGTTGGTATATGTGACTATAATATCCAGTGACAAGTGCACACATGCATCAGCATTGCAAAAGGTTGCTTTTATTCCGGCGACTGAATAAGTATAAGAACAGCGACAAAAACAAAATCACTTTATCCCTCGGCAAGGACATGTGGTCGACTGTACCTACTTATAGCGAGATGAATTATGTGGAACTTTCGAGGAACTTTCAAAGGTTGCAATCAGTGCACAAGGTGCGACGTTCGTGGCTATAAAGCAAAACAAACTCAAAGTGATACCAACCTTGGAAGTTGACATATAGGATACAGTGTTAGTTATATAGATAGCATTATTTCAGGGGGGCGGGGATGGCTGCAAAGTGTGTACAAATTTATTGAATTGGTATACCATCCACAGCTACGCAAGCATCCTCTTTTGGTTGAATGAACGGCAAAAAAAAAATCGTATAAACTCATGGAAAGGAAATCAATTCTAACCTAAGATCTAAATTTACATATTAAGGTTTGTGCATGTGTCTTGTGACATCTGCTTGGATAAGGGTAATATGTCAGCAGCAGTAGTCGGTTCTGCGACAGTTCGTGCGTATTTTTATTGCATGGGGTTATTTTCAGTGAAAATGTGTCCTATATAAAACCTCCACCGAACAGTTGATGCTGTCCTTTGCATAAGATAACTTGTATATGTATTACTGGGATGAGTTGATGCATGCAAGTTGGTACCTATTTTAAGTGTTCGGGTGGAGGTTTATCCACACGAAAACTCGAAAAAAATTCGATTGTCATTTACTTTGTTCGGGAAAATTCCCAGTTCCAATTAAAAGAGAAGGGGCAACAACTGTTTCGGTCGAGGAAAATGTCGGGCAAAACCGAGTATTAAAATAAAAGTCTTTTCGGCGAGACTGTATGACAACGAATGAATCCAGATTTTATTCTATTCCTTTTACAATACATTAAATTTTATATAATTGTGATAAAATTCAAACAATTTAAAATATAACGAACCTTGTTAATAACCGCGAAATTCAAATTTTCAATTTTTTTAGTACAATTGTGGAATGGAATGACCATTGGAACATGAATGTTGTAACTTTTGATCATTAAAGATAATCGATTAATTTTAGGTAAGTGCAGTGGCTTAGTGGTTAGTGTGTTGGACTACTAAGCGAGGGGTCGCGGTTCGAGTCCCGCAAAAACCCAAATTCCAACTTAGGGTTTTTTCAAACATCCGAGAGTGTAACTGTCTTGAAAGAGCTTCTCAATTAGCCGTTTGGAGTCGGCATAAAATTGTAGATTCCTTCCATTCGTTTCAAATATGAAAAAGTCACACAAAACGAACGGTTGTGAGAAGCTACGCCTAGGGTTCCTCCAGGCCTGTTGCGCCAACCATTTTTTTTTTTATCGAATAATTTTATTATCAAGCAATATACGACCGAACATGAAAAGGTATATGAAAACGTTCGATCGTTTTCGTTTGCACGAACGGTTTGCTTCATGTAAGTACAAAAAAGAAACGAATGTTCGTTCGCACGAGAGCAAAAAAAAAACGAAAGCCAATTCGTTCACGTTTTCGTTTATTTTGCTTCGGAATTGTACACCTTCTCAGTTTTTTTATTTAGTTTTCTTCATCGTTTTTGGTTGAATAAAAGCGCTTTTAGGTATGTGCTGGACAACATTTGTCGTCCACGCTTGAGGTACTGGCTGGAGGTGGTTATCTACTAGTGAATGGTTGGCAAAAATTTTGCTTCTCCTCTCGAAAACGTTTTGTGTCCAAAATGGATCATTTTGCTAGAAAATGATACTTCTCCATCCACTCAATTATTACATTTTGCTGTGTTTGTATTGTTGTTGACGTCCTGTAAATATGTAATGAATTCAAAGAAAGAGTATGTGTGTCGTTAATTATTTACCGATTTCACGTGATTTCTATCGTTTTTTGAAAAGCGAAAGCGTTTTTCGTTTCGTTTTTTACACAGAATCCCACCCTTGCTACAATTTTATATAGTTTTCGGGCATTGATTGGTAAAATGCTTTGACCGAACTCGACATCTTTCCTATATTCATCGAAGGTCAACGAAAGTACACCTAAGCTTCTTAGGCATACTATAGGGAATAACACACGAGACTTTGGGGTTTCACAACCATTCCACCATTGGCCTATTTTATACGATTAAATACATCTACCTCAAATAACAATTTAAAAGAGTTTCCCTAAGGAGTTCTGCTCTCTTTTTTCTAAATCAAACGATTCCGAATGACGACACGAGTCCTTGCATTCTGAATGAAATTTCTGTGGCGGCTCTATTGAGTTTTATATTGGTTTTCATTTGTTAAAAAACAAAGGGCGGTCTTTTTTCTTTCGTCCTCACTACCATACGTTTTATAAGTTCATGCCCGAAGCGAATGAACTTATTTAACTGCACAACAGCTGCCAATCTTCACTGACTCGGAAAAAAACTTGGAATACGTTTTGCCGCGTACACAATAACTCGCCCTCTTGTGCGGACCAAACGTGAAGTTTACGAGTGTATTCTAGCAGCAGTCTTATGCTGTTCTATTCTAGAAGCAATCTTTCTTTTACAACTGTGTTATTGAAAGTCTGGCAGTAGAGCTCTGCCTGCCTTCGATATCACTGGTTGCTGGTTTAGGGTCACCATTGGCGCTTTTTGATCGCTAGCTTTGCAGAGGTGAAGTCTCTATAAGTTTTTGAACTTTAGACAGTTCAATTCGTAGGTATTGTCCCGATTATTACCAAATTCACTTAAGGAGACTTCAATATTTCCTCGCTCTAATTGCAACTCCCTTCCTCGAGTAACAACCCTTTCCTTGAGTTGCTGTGCACTTTGAATAACCCACGCAATCTGTCGTTTATTCCATTCCGCTAGCACAATAATTGCATTTGGAGGGTGTTCCTGGAACAGTTTCTCATTCCACGTATATTCTTGGGCTTATAACACATACGACAAGTTTTATAAGTGCCTTTTGGTCTACCAAACCTTGAAGTACATATCCATTTGTTTGTGCATACTAGAACTAGGTCTCAACTGCACTTTTTCAAAAAGGTTATGTCTAGTACTTCCCCTTCCGTTGTTGACTTAATTGCGGAAGCCGAGGCCGGTGCCTGTTAAATTCAAGTTTAAAAAGTTGCTAGAGATCGGTCGTTTTCATGCATCATGCGCTTTTTGTTTGATTAATTGTTAGGCATCCAGCGGCAGATGCATTTGCGGTTCAAATAAAATGTTGCTGATTAACTTGGTAGGTATTGCAAAGGAGGCTTGGCGTGAAGACTTTGCTAGTTGCTAAAATATATGACCTGAGACATCTGTGTTGATATCACTGCTGCCTCCGTGAGCGATGCGAAGAATCAATCTAGCGGACTTTGCGATTGGTCTGGTGCCAGCGTTGCCATAAGTGCAGATTTGTCTGCATTTTGCAGATTTTCAACCTTACTCCAGACTTTTGAAAACCAGAAATCTGCGCTTCAGATTTTGTCTGCATCCGCAATAATATATTTTTTTCATTTTAACAAATTTTGTTGCACACTTGTTTTCGCTGTATGCTATTATTTTCGTATTCAGCTTTTTAGTTTTTTTGTTATTGTTACTTAAATAAAAAAAAATAAATTGTGAAGGGAGACTATTCTATAGAAATTTGCATTGCAGATTTTTTTATAATAATTGCAAATTTGTAAAAATAGTGCGTGGAGTCCCGCCGCGCGGAAGAAGTGAAACCTCGTAATGTGGAAATGAAAAAAGGAAGGGACAAACTTTATTATTATTGCTTACAATTCACACTTGATCGCATCTTTAATTATCATTTTCGAGTGGAGAAATATCCAAATCTATAACATTTACAATGGGATTATGACTACTAAAGTAAGATACGAAATGTTGGAAGTTGCATTAGAAGTTTCACTTATCAAGACATAAATTGCCGATTTAGTCATTATTTTTGGAAATTAATCTTCACCACAGAATATTCCTCTCCCAGCATTTGGTGCCAATAAACTCACTCACCAATGCATACTCTGAAGCATGAGCGGTACCCTCACACCTTTGAGTACATGCAATGCTTATAGGAGCGTTAAAAGTTTAACACAACCTTGTTGGAAGTCGCATAAGAAGTTTCACTTCAATAAATCAAACAACATAATTCACCTATATCGTCTTTACTTCTTGAATTCTTCAATTCTTTACTGTAGGTATCAACGTAGGTACTATAACAACCGACGATAAACTTGAACTCAATTTCTATATACACCACCATACGTCCATCAGCGCACGTCATCAGTCATCTGCGCATTTCCTCAGAAACACATTGTCGCTGTTGATTACATACACATTCACGTCGCACACTTCTCTTTCGTTTCACTTAATATGGAGAAAACACCACACAGTTTTTTTTTTTCATATGAACGTGCTTGTGCAATGTGCGCCACCCTCACTCTCCCTCACACCTTTGAGTATCCAATGCTTTTATTAGCGTTAAACGTTTAACGTGACCTTGAGTTGGAAGTCGCATAAGAAGTTTCACTTCAAAAAGGTTTTCATGGCAACACTGGCTATATAACACAGATTACGCTCTCTATAAGCAATCAATACTCTTGCAAATAGTAAAAGTTTCTTAATAGCCGGAGTAATTCGATTTTCTGATCTTTGACAGTGAGGAGTGAGGACGTATTACTTCTTCCCGATGATCAAATCCCATAATGAATGGCGTGGAGAATAACGAATAGTAGGTAGCATTCATTGTGCAAGCTCCGAAATATTATTTTCATTACAATAACGAATTTAGGCGGAACGGAGTTCGCCGGGTCAGCTAGTACCTACTATTATTACGTTTGCTAGTATTTTTTTATTTATTTTGTTTTTTTCCTTCTTTTTATAAAGCCTTTTTGTATAAAATGTTATTTAAAAAAAAAAATACCTGCGGTTTTCATGTTTTTTTTTTTACTACCCAATGTCGAATTGTTGCCGTTTGGTAACACCTCCTTGAAGAGTGTCCTTGAGCATTTTGCAACTTTTTTTTTTTTTGGTTTTAATTAGTTTCTGAGCCCAAAATAAGCCAAAAATATGATACAACATATTTTTTGTGTTATATATTCAAAAATTGTACCGAAAGGGTTAATTGTCTTATATGCAAGCTTTGTCATAGGGTTTTCTTGTTTTTTGTACACTTTCTTTTTCGAGTTGGGGCGATGGTAACCGAATCCTCCCCTACATTATTCAAAAACACTGAAGTGAGCCATTTTGTTTCACAATTTTTCTCAAATTTAAATTTAATTAATTTGTCATTTTGACAGGAACCATGTTTCAGAGTTATTAACTCGCTAACAGACCTCCTACCGTAAGTTAGTTATATGATAGTTATGAAGCGTTATTTATCTTTAAAAAATGTTTATTAATAGGAATTTGAAACACGAACGTGTTTGCCATTAGTTAGGCCTAACATGTTGTTACGCGACTATTATTAATAGGGCTGTAAGTGACTAAAATTTGATGGGTTCTCTAGGTATAGTGCCAAAACTTGAACTACCAAACCATGCTTTGATACATGGGCTAATTAATACACAAATGTGAAGAAGGATTTATATCTTATGGTGGACCTCAAACGTCAAAAATAATTCACCCACTGTAGTTAGATTCATCGAATTGATAGCATAAATTTTATTTGTATTTGTGGCTACTGTTGATATTTTGATATTTATTTAAAACTCGGTGAACTTTGAATAATAATGAAAATAATAATTCGAGCGTGCAAAATGCACATGCTGCTTTACGTAATTCGGTCAATTCAAATTCGTTATTCACAACTAATACTTTTTCAATAGAAATATTTGAAGTGGGTACCTATAGTAATGTCGATGTGTTTCATTCAAACCGCAATGATTGACGTGTCGACCAACCTTCCGATTTTTAACTAAAGTCCTTTATTTATTTCACACAACAAAGTGGAAGGTTTGCTAACACGTTGCCACGTTGTTGTGACGATGAAACACATAAAAGCGATATGCACGGGAAATTGAAGACGCTTAAATGCCAATGGCAAATCGTTCTAAATAATCGGAATCCGCCGAATGAGAACGTTTGCCTTTCAATTTTCTCCTCATTTGAGATTCTTCACAATCATTTCAAACTTGATACGTTACAAAGTTTCGGTGCATTGTGGTTGTGCAACACAATTATAACTGAGCCCACTTTCAATTTCAAATTGTGTTTTTTTTTTTTTTTTCAAAAAGCTGTTTTCTATACAAACTTCTATTCCCAATCTAATACCCATAAAGTTTTGTTTTCACGACAGAAAGTACCATTTGTCCTCAATTGGTTCAATGCGAATTTAAACCTGTCCTTTAAGAGGGAACGAAAGATATACATCCACTAAGTTCCAATCAATTCGGTGGAGTGGTTTCGGAGATCTCCAAAGCGCTACCTATCGGGTCCAAAAGTATCCTATCGTTTAAGATTGCCTAAACCTGAAATACCACTATACGAACAAAACAATAGAAGAATCATGGAAATTGGCCCAGTGGTTATTTTATCAATCTAATTTTTGAGAAAAAAAAAAAAACAAATCCGCACATAGTAGGTATGAAGTTTTCTAATTAATTTTTGAGATAGAAAAGTCAAAATAAATGTTTATTATTAAGAATTATTATTGGATGCCAAATCAGGACCGCACGGCGATTTTCCGGAATTTTCTTTCTTCCTAAACCTGATATACAGCAATACGAACAAAACCAAAAAAATAATCATGAAAATCGTCCCAGGGGTTATCAAGTTAAAACATCATCGAGTTTCACCCCGAATGAATCTTCTATATATATAAAAATAACTTACTAAATGTGTGTGTGACTGCCTACCGACTGCCACACACATCCGATTTAGATTTAGTTTTTTTTTTGTTGGTTAATAAACCATGCAGAGAAGGTTTTTATATTAGTATGATACATTTTTGAAATAAGGCGCAACCGCCATTCCAATAAATTCATTTTTGTACACTTTGAAAAAAAAGAAACTGGATAGAAATCAAGTAGTGACACTTCAAAAAAAAAAAAAAAAAAAATTTTGTAATTTTAAAAGCAATTGTTGTTGTCAATTATTTTAATTATTTTCCAAGCAAATTTTAAAATTAAAAAGGTTTTTTTTTTTATAAATTTTTAGTTAATTTTGAATCTAAGCATTGCCACGGGATGCCACAATCACAATAATGCGAATATTGCTTTTGATCAAATGTTTTCAGGGAGCAGATTCCGTATATCAATGATCGTCTGAACGATATCGTTTTGGAAACTTTAATCACCATTAGAAGTTATAATCTGCTCGAATTTTTTTAAATATCGCCAGCTTTCATTACATTTGTTGGAAATGTACTGGATTAACCTCTCGAACTTGTAATTTTAGCACTTAGTTGCTAGTTTTGGGTTCTATCGTTTCGACGATAATCGTCTGAAATGTTACGGAATGAGTGCCCAGATGAATGCAACTGCAGTTATCAACCATCCACTGCACAAGCATACACCAATCAAGAAAGTTTACCACAACAAATATAAATTAAAGACTCCACGGAGTTTTTACCATTTTTAGTTGAGATTTAGCCGACTAACCATCGACCACTCACCATTCTCCAAATATCCACTTAAAGCAGTTCATCTGTCAATGTCACGATCTCATTGGGTATGCAATTTTAAAATTTTAGTATTATTTTCCTGCATTGATGTGGACGTGCTCAGCCACACGACCAAACGCCGACACATTGAAAACAAGCGATACACAGTTATATGTATATTGAATGAAAACTGGATTTCCTATTACGTAGCTAAATAGTTTGCAGAAAAGCAAACAAACCATCTATTTCAAAAGTTTCGTCCATGCACTTGCAGTACCGCCTACATAAATCTCAGCTCAAAGCCCAAGCACATGTCACTAGCTCTCACGTTGCCCCAACCAACAAATTATCCTCACAACTTACCACTAAATTACTTTGTTGCATCCTATCTATATAATGCTCCTTAATTTATGGTTTTCGCTTTTTTCTGCAAAGCGCAACAGCATATCCAAGCATCTACATCAAGTTGTCTTTCCCGCAAGGAAAACTTAATATACACACAAAGTTCCTGATGGTGTACTTTCATGGCAATTACCGTCGCTTGGCAAAATCTTGCCAGACATTCACCTTGAGTTTCCTGCATAACTGTGTGCGCACGCCACAAACTCCACACAACATAGGGACAAGAGGGGGTAAATACCTTTAGTTCGTTAAACCGCATCCTCCTCACAGGCCAACCAGATTCACTTTCGTTTTCTAAAACGCGCACGCTAATAGCCATGGTCCCACTTAAAGTACGCTAATTGCACTAATGTCCCTCTGCGACGACGGGGTCCGGCGATTTCCTCAATTGGCCATCGTCATCGTCGCTTTGTTTTAATGGCCTTCTTTCCTTTTCTCAGACGACTAACGGCGCGGCGGCGCTACAAACCAGGCTTGGCGAGCACGTTAATTTTTCACCTGAGATGTAATCAAATGGAAACTGGTTTCAAACGACCACCATGATGTTGAGCGTAGGTATGTTGGTTGTTTTTGCTCAAACACGACAGCGCTATTATGCTATTAGGTACCTAGAGTCCAGGCGAACCGCAATAGCAACTAGTCTTTGCCTTTAAAGCTGTGAGCAGTGCGAACTGGTTGTAGTATGGAATATAGTCTTACTTCACCGCAATGTCGCCTGTGCAGCAGCTAATCGACTTTTGCAGCGTGTGACGTGAGTTGTATACGGCATGAGATAGGACTTAACGTTTCCTATCAAAATACGCTGAGCAGCGAGTTGAAAATGTATTAATTCGAGTGGATAATGGGTGTACAAATTGAGATTGTATCATCGGTACCACTGATGTGATCAATCACCTTTCCAAAAATACCCAAACGAATTCCTTTCTTCAATTTAAGTGTAATTGCTAGGTAACGAACTTCCGAGGATATTCCAACTTGTTGGCGGGAAGTTGAGAACGTATATCTTTATCATATAGTCTAGTGAAGTGCAAATTTTAAGGACCGCAAAGAGAGTTCTTTCAAGTTTTTAATCCTATTTGACACCTCATAGTTTTGGCAACTTCTGGGTGTTTTCATAAACGTCTGCCTAACTAAGATCTGCGTAAGACGTGTTATAAAGTCAGGGCCGGCATTCTGTAAGGCGAAAACGTCTACACGTTTTCGTGCGCACGAACGGTTTGCTTCATAACATCAAAAACGAAAGAAATTCTCGTGGCCGCGAAAAAAAACAAACGAACACATTTTTTTTGACGTTTTCGCTTTTCTTGCTTCATGTAACCCTAAAAACGAACAAATTTTATCGTCTCCACGAAAGAAAACAAACGACAGCTATTTTGTTGACGTTTATCATTTTCGTTTTTATTCTAATTGAATTTGGTGGTTTTAAGATTGTGCGGAATATTTTATTAGATATGTTAGCTGTTAGCAAATTATTATTTTTTGACCAGCGACAGCGAAGAAAGTGAAGTTGAAATTGAACATGTGAACTTAAGAAAAATTAGGAAAAGTTTGCGGGATTGTTCAAATCCTCTCACATTACCTGACAAAATGTTGGTTTATTTTGATTAAAAAGTTAGTTAATAAGTTAGTTAAAAAGTTCGTTTTTCTATTTAGTTTTGTGCAACGTTTTCGATTGAACAAAGCCGCCTTTAAGTATGTGCTGGACAATATTAATTTGCATACAGGTACACGAACGACAAACGTGCCTCCTATTTTAAAACTTTCCGCAACATTAGAAGTACTGGCTGGAGGAGGATCCGCTTCGTAAACAATCAAATTCCACTTTAAAAATATTTTCAATTGTCAGCTGTTCGTTGTCAAAACAACAACTTAACGAAAATAAAACGACATACTGAGACTGCCAAACTATAATTTTGCTGTCACACAGTTTCTCAAACCTAAACGAATGTGAAGAAAAAAACGTAAGGAGTTACATGAAGCAAATTTTCGCTATCGTGTGATTTCTATCGTTTCTTGAAAAGCGAAATCGTTTTTCGTTTCGTTTTTTACAGAATCTGGCCCCAGATTTTTGATCAAACAAACGCAGATGAATTGCAGAAAATATGTTCGTAAACGTCATAAATGTCATCAGCGTCTGGCAGATTGTCCATCCATATTTTTTTGACTGTAGAAAGCGCGGTAGGTAAGCAATTTTAAAGTGCGAAAAATGTAAGTTTTACTGACAATTTTTATGTGTTTTCACAATTAAATTTAACTTCTTTTAAGGGAAAAAGAGGCTGCGGTGTGGATTGTGGCGAAAACCAAACTATTGTGATGACTTTTTTGACTTTTGTCTGACGTTTATGAACATGTAGTGACTACTTAAAATTGTACAACAAAATGCAACAAAAAAGAAAGACGATTGTACTAACGCAGATTTTCGACGTTTATGAAAACACCCTATGCCTCTCAGTCCCAATTTATATACTTCTCCGTGGCTGTCTACAAATAGGATGGTTGGGCGAAAAGTTGTAGAGTGATTTAAAATGGCCGAAAGCATAAAGTTCTAACCCCGAAGCGAGACATGTCCTTCAAATTCCCAACTGTTGAGTATTCCGAAGAGGGTAGCTGTAGCGGGAAAAACATGTGTTGTACTCATATTTAAAAAGTTCTTCTGCACTGAAATTGCACGCAGAAAAAAAAGAAAGAAAAAAAAAATGGCGCAACAAGCCCCTATAGGCACTCCAATGCAATGTTTCCACGGGACACAAATCTCGAGACTAAGTACAGGAGGTTTAAAATTAATCCTGAAGTGTTTCCACCAAATATGTAGGTATTATAAGCAACCGACAAATTGTTAAATAAACAACAAAAAGATTTATGGAATATCGTCCGTTTATTCTTCTTACTTTAACACGTCCGCTTATATTCGCCATTGATTTTACAATGATGACTTTTCTTATTTCTCCTACCTACCTATACCGACAGTCCTCTCTTACAATTTTGCTTTATTATTTTAGCGTTTCTCTTCTGAGTGATTCTACAGTATAACCTATAACGTTTAACGTATAAGAAAATTAACTTGAGGTATTCGCTCTTGCTCTGTTCATTCGAGAGAAGATGACGTTTCACGAGAGAGAGAGATAGAGAGAGAGAGGGAAATTTTTCCATAATTGACGTCTTATTTTTCATTTCTGTCAAATGTAGCTCTGTTTCAGCGCTACCACTTTGCTACGATCGTAGCAAAACTGCTACGCGATTTCCAATTTTCTACGCTGCTACGCACTCTCCCTAAAAACGTCTATTTTGCTACTTCTTTTTAAAGCACGAAATGTCAAATAAATCTTGGAATTTTTCTTGCAAAAAAAAAATATATAAACGAAAGTATATTCAATCTTTACTCACTTTCCCACCCCAACTTATATTCTTTTCTACCATACCCAACAAGTAGCCATTTCTTCGGATGTGTTAGTAGTTAGTGTTTGAATTTGACTGGAATCAAAAATGATATTTTGGACTTTTGAGTTTTGCTACACAAATTTGCTACGCACATTTTTTCACTTGTAGCAGCACTACTCTGTTTGCTTAGTATTTTTGACATCTCGAGCTGTGGAAAGTGTGTTCACAAACCGGACTGTACCTACATGCGAACCTGTGCCTTGATTTTGTGTGGTTTTTTCCGCAATGGCGGTTGCGGAGAGGGTCCACGTATAGGCGGATTCTATAAATGTGTGAGTGATATCGAGAACTGAAAACTTCTTAGGTAGCGAGAGGGATTTTGGATGAGAACAACTGACAACAGCGTAACCGTTGTACAATAATTCGGTACTTTTTTCGAGTACCCTGCTACAATTTGTTGCTACTTTGTTCCTTTTTGTTAGTTGGAAAAGCATAATTTTACGACCAAGATTGAGGTCAACCATCAAGTGGCCAAAAAATAATTTACGGCTCCGTTTTATATATGGCTATATAACTGGGGCTCTCGCGAACGTCTGACAAACATCCGAGAGTATAAATGTCTTGTAAGAGCTTCTCAATTAGCCGTTTGAAGTCGGCATACAACTGTAGATCCCTTCCATTCGTTCCAAAAATGAAAAACTCACACAAAACGAATGGTTGTGAGAAGCTAGGCCTAGGGTCTCTCCAGACCTGTTGCACCAACTATTTATTTTTATTTTATATAACTGGGGCCTAAAGTTAGTCTGCAAAATTATAATTTTTGCACGATATTTAACAATTATTGCCTCGCTTAATGCTACAACAGTATTGTGATATTTATTTGGAATTCAAAATTATTTAAAGCATTTTATGTTCCTTTTCCAATTAAAAACAAGCGAAAAAGTACCAACAAATTGTATAAGGCTTTCCGAAACAAGTATCAAATTGTCGCACAACGGTTACGCTGGTCCAGCGCGCGGTGCACTGACACATTCAAATCCGATTCGAAACATTCCCTAGCGCAAACTACCAAGTCCCTGTTCTAACTTTTTTGCGGCTGAATTCCTTTTTTTGGGAAAACGACCTTAAATAAGCAGTGTAAATCTCAGCGGACTTGCTTCCCCCTCCCGTCGTAGGAACCACGCTGTCGTTGGGCCACCCCCACAAGTTGTAACAATAACTGAACAAATTTGTGTCATTTGATTTTAAGAAAATTTATTAAGAAAAAATCTTATAAAAAAAAAACATTGTCGATCTTAAGGCTATGATTTTATTTTGTTCCTCAAAAAACCATCCTATTTTCTGGACCTCATACAGTACGGCACCAACTGATGATCAATAGGTACAAAACCTAAACAGACACGCAATACTTAATTTTAAGGAAAGCCCTTGAATTTTCAAACGTTACAACTTACTGCTGTAACTTTTAAACCCGTCTTCCCTCAGTTTCGGCAGCACCTTCAAAAAATGAGGCAGGACATGTAGCAAATGCCGCTGGCTATAGGAAAACGCTCAGAGATATGGAGACCACAAAAACTGACTTGATTCGTGTGTTCCTTATTCAAACACATATTGCCCAAGTCTTTCACAAAGATCACCCATATCCGCGGCTTGTTGTTGTATTGAAACTCCTGATCCTGATACATAAGCACCGGCCTTGAGGTTCAGGTAGGCTATTTCTTGCAACTCTTAAAATAGGCCGAATATTCTCGAGGCAATAACTGAGTTCGTGGATATGAGAGCTGATGTTGAGCAAAGAATAAGCCTTCCGCGTTCCGCCATCGTCCCTATTTCAAAGCTTTCAATACATTCAGTGTATAATAAGAAAGAGTAAATAAATAAATAGTTGGCGCAACAGGTCCGGAGGGACCCTAGGCCTAGCTTCTCACAACCATTCGTTTTGTGTGAGTTTTTCATTTTTGGAACGAATGGAAGGGATCTACAATTCTATGCCGACTCCAAACGGCTCATTGAGAAGCTCTTTCAAGACAGTTATAGATGTTTGTCAGTCGTTCGCGGGAGGTGGCACAGTGAAAATAATAAGAAATAGTAGCTAATATTAATTGTGAATCATGCTGGTTTTCAGCAACAGTGTTAATTTACTATATTTTTCTCTGACAAAACTATATTTAGCACTGCGTGGTTAGTTTTCGACATGCTCCAAAGAAGCCTTCGTAAGTTAAGTAAGTCGAGTACCAGGCAATAAATAAGAACGAATGATGCGAATAAGACAGTTTAGCATCTCCAGGATGATGCCAATCAGAGTTCTTTTGAAATATGCGAGAGAGTTTTGAATAGTTGTTATTCCAACAGTTCGCTCTTGCTAGTTCTGTCAAAAAGCCCTTTAACGATGAGTCGTTGTTTGTCGGTCGTTCCATGCCATCTTGCTTTAGCTCGTTGGAGTGATTGGACAGTATACACGAGAAAAGATGTCAACCTATATTTAAAATTTCAATTTCTTTGTTAGGCTAAACCAACGGCTTGGCTGCCTGAAATCACAGAGAAAAATCATTTAAACTTTTTTTGGTTATGACAGTTTGGTTGCTCACCAGGTCGATTAGGTTTGACCACTGGTTTGACAATGAAGGATGTAATAAAGCAATCACAGTGTGAGTTGTTGCTTCTCAATATCTGCGAAGAGCGCACTCAAACTTTTATACCAGTAAGCACGGTTGCCTGATTGGGCGCTTTGTCGTATTTTGGGCTATCTTTTCACTTAAAAACTATAGAAATTTCTTCCACATATCTACACATCGTTTAACGGACTTAATGCTTCCTAATCATATTTTCCAATTTTCCTAAGGTAAACCAAGTAGGTTCATAACCACCACCCATCACTCCCCTCTGTGAGAGCAAAAAGTAATCCTATTTATGATATTTTACTTGGAATCCACGCTAAACACTCAAACGTTTCCGCTTCCGCATATCCAATTTCAAAACTCTTAAAACATAAACCAATGGCCGCACTCTACCACTTAATAGCTGACACATTCTGGCTTTCCTGTCCAACAATTCTCCTTTAATCCCCATCATATTTCGACTGAAATCATGGAATTAAAAATAAAATCAAAGCAACGAGACAAAAAATGGAAAATCCCAGCTAAACAGCGAACACGAAAGCTTTTTCAAGTCAAAATGAACCCATCCTTTCGCAAAATATTCAACACCGGTTCGTTGTCCCGTTGTTCAAAAGAGGAGCATAGCGAAAACTCTTCGCAGTGAGCATAAAAATGGCGGTTCTCAAGCATTTGCCAAAAATGTGTTGAAAAAAAAAAAAGAATTTTCGGTGTATGTCACATTTAAATATTCGTTGTCACTCCACCGTGCAACTATCCTCCGTAGATAGAACTGCGATAACAATTGCACGTCCAGTTCTGGATAGGGAGTGCGACGTTCCTAGAAAAAAGGCAAACATGTTAATACTAGGTAGAAGCACAGCAACAACATTTGGTGCATGGTGTGGTCACGTCCTGACCATTTGCCTTCAAACAAACACATACAAACACACTCACTGGTAATTGCATTTGTCATCTCGCACCATTGAACCGCATACATGCACATTGCACGCACGCCTGACTGAAATTGGATTTTCGGTGGAAGGGATACACTAACACTATCATCATTATCGTCAGCCATCAACATTCACGGTGGTACTGGCGCTGCTGCCATCATTAGCATCACTATTCAAGGCCCGATGCGCTCGGGCTGCATATATGTGCTGCCAAAACGGCTACCCAGTACCGACTACCGAGTTGAAGCTCCTCTGTCGCTTTTATGTGAGTACTTTTTGCACCGGGGGGGGGGTTAAGTCTTTTGAGAGTCATCCACTGTGTTCGAAATTAGCTTGCAAATTGGTTGGTGGTGTAGCAGATCAGATTAAAAGCTAATTAAAAGCATCAATTAGTGGAGATGAGAGACAATTTAATCCTCACTAAGGTAGCTTGTGCCGCATATTTTACTTTTCAAAGGATTTTGCTTCTATATAGAGCAATTCGCTATGTCAGCCGCGAGTACACAGCTTTTGGATTTTTTTTTTCCATCCTCCATATAATCCGTTTTCGCGAAACTTTGTTATGCGATCGCAAAATACAGGAACAACGGGATGAAAAGGATTTTTCGTCTACACGTAAGAGTTAATATATACCTATAAACAAAAAACGGCTACACGCCCATATGGTATTGGATAGGATTCCTAGCAATGGGGATGAAGAGAAGACAGAGTCGAGTAGAATGAAAAAGGTCAACGAAGGGACCAATCTTTGTTAAATGAATTACGCGGAAAATCTCTTTAACCGATGTGAAAGGAGATGCTACTTTTGAAGACCGCCTTTTCATAGAATTTACGGTATTTGCTTGGGAAAGATGAAAACCGTGCAAATACCAACGTAAATTTACCCAGCCTTTATTTTGCTATTAAAAAAATTTTGTTTGGGATTATGTAAAAACAATACCATGAGTAGGACATTCTTTTTTTTTTTTTTTGTCATTATCCTTGAACACGCTTTCCCTTGAGGGAGGGCCATCTGGTAGCAGTAGTAGTAACTCAAAATGTGTAGGGGTATTCGAATGTGGGTAGTGCATATCGTCCGATTTTCCAACGATATTATTTCGATACCTTGGGCAAGAACTCCTCCTTCCTACAGTGTGATTTAAATTGATGGATTTTTAGGGATTTGATTGATTTCTGCTTAAAAAAAAAACGAAAATTCACTCCGTGACCACTCCTAGGTTTATAATATTTTGGGTACCTAGGTTGCCTTTGTATCTGGAAAGCTGTAAGCCGCAGGCTGAAACTACTTTGAATGATGAATTTCTAGGTAGGTGCCATTATAGCGCACGGAAATAAAAACAAAGGCATTTTCTTGAGATAAAATTTTTTACAAAACTAGCTGACCCGGCGAACTTCGTTCCGCCCGAAATCATTAATGTAGGTAATGAAATTAATAATTCCGAGCCTTTGCTTTATTCTGCTTCATGTAATTCGGTCAATTCAAATTTTGTATTCAAAAGTTATATTAATAAAATCAAATACTCTTGTCGGCTAACCTACCGCTTTTTCACTGAAGTGCTTTATGGTACACAATATTTTTTGTTCTATTTTTATTATCGGGTGCGTACACGTAAAGAGCGAGAGTTTAGCCGGCACGTGAAATTCAAGATTTATGCCACACAAATCCAGCGATTGTCCTTGCGACTTATTAATTTTCATAGCAAAAGCAAGACGTACGGGAAATTGAAGACGCTTAAATACGAACGGCAAATCGTTCTGAATAAGTGGAATCCGCGGAATAAGAACATATTCGCCTTTGAATTGTCCAATAAAAATCGTTGCTTTAATAATATTTGATACTAAATTCTTCACAATCAAACGCGTACCGTTACAAAAATTTGAATTGACCGAATTACATGAAGCAGAATGAAGCGAAAGCTCGGAATTATTAATTTCATTACCTATATTAATGAATTTGGGCGGAGCGAAGTTCGCCGCGTCAGCTAGTCTAAAGTAAAAATTGCAAGCATGTTTTTTTTTACAAAGTTATCCCATATAAAATTTTAATGAGAACTTCTTGTTCTAGATGACTGTTGCCACTCTTAGTGTTTGCTTTTACCAAATTTACAAGTTTAATTTTAAAAATGACTTAAAACTAGGGCAATTTTCATGAAAATTGAACCGAATGAATGACTCGTCCTTTATGAAGTCAAATGCTATTTGGTTTCATTCTTTATCATATAGTTCAATAAATAAACTGAAAACTCTTTCGCGAAACGCGTTACCTATTGACGCAAGTGCGATTGCAAATCAGTCGCATCAAGTTTTTCAACTTATCGGAAGAATTCATAAAAAGAGGAGACTGGATTTTATCAATAGACACGTTTTTAAGGGTTCCGTAGCCAAATGGCAAAAAACGGAACCCTTTTAGATTCAACATGTCTGTCTGTCCCTCCGTATGTCACAGCCACTTTTTTACGAAATTTTAAGAACTATACTGTTGAAGCTTGGTAAGTAGATGTATTCTGTGAACCGCATTAAGATTTTACACAAAAATTTTACACAAAAACCTTACACATAAACCCTGAACCTATATGGGCTGGCATATAGTTAGATCAAAATCTCATCATTTAGGAACCTAATTATAATTTTTACTTATCAATAACTTAATTAAAAAAATACACTATGATTAAAACATCGATCAAAGTTACAGCGAACTACAAGAACTTTTATGTTGTGTTACTTGCTGATACAGGTAGTGGCAGTAGCTTAGTGGTTAGTGTGTTGGACTGCTATGCGGGGGTCCCAGGTTCGAATCCCGCAAAAACCCAATTCCGACTTTTTTCCGCTGCTCTACCTCTCGCGAACGTCTGACAAACATCCGAGAGTATAAATGTCTTGAAAGTGCTTCTCAATTGGCATAAAATTGTAGATCCCTTTCATTCGTTCCAAAAATGAGAAACTCACACAAAACGAATGGTTGTAAGAAGCTAGGCCTAGGGTCTCTCCGGACCTGTAGCGCCAACCATTTTTTTTTTTTTTTTTATTACTTGCTGATACGGAACCATTCATGGGCGAGTCCGACTCGCACTTGGCCGCTTTTTAAAAGATGGCTAACAGCTTCTCGGGAACAGCATTAATAACGGGTGATTTTTTAAGAGGTTTAGAACTTTTTTTTTTTAAAAAAACACAAAAAATTCGAAAAAATGAATGAAATATCTATTTGAATCGATAGTTTGAACCTTGCAATTTAATGTTTAAAGATAATTTCATGCAAATGTTGACCGCGGCTGCGTCTCAGGTAGTCCATCCGCTGAGTCCAATTTTGGCATACTCTTTCACACATATCGGCCGGTATCTCACGAATGAATGCATGGATGTTGGCTTCCAGTGCGTCAATCGAAGCGGGCTTGTCCCTATACACATTAGCCTTGACATACCCCCACAAAAAATAATCTAATGGTGTCAAATCGCACGATCTAGGCGGCCAATTGACCGGCCCGAAACGTGAAATTAACTGTTCACCAAACTCGCCTCGCAATTGCGCCATTGTTTCGCGTGCTGTGTGGCATGTGGCACCGTCTTGTTGAAACCACATATCATGCAAGTCAAGAACTTCCATTTCGGGCAAAAAAAAGTTTGTTATCATCGCTCGGTAGCGTTCACCATTGACAGTAACGCTGCGATTCGCATCATCTTTGAAGAAATATGGCCCAATAATGCCGCCGGCCCATAAACCGCACCAAACAGTGGCTTTTTCGGGATGCATTGGTAGCTGTTGCAATGCTTCTGGCTGATCTTCACTCCAAATGCGGCAATTTTGCTTATTTACGTACCCATTCAACCAAAAATGAGCCTCATCGCTGAACACAATTTTTCGATAAAAAAGCGGATCCTTGGCCAGCTTTCCAAGAGCCCATTCACCAAAAATTCGGCGTTGTGGTAGGTCGGCTGGCTTTAGTTCTTGCACAAGCTGTATCTTAAAAGGCTTTACGCACAAATCCTTCCGCAAAATTTTCAACAAAGGCCTAACTGCTGGGAACGGCGCCGAATCGACATTTCGCGGTCTTCTGTCACACTAGCTGATACGGCCGCAATATTTTCTTCACTACGCACAGTACGTAAACGCGTTGGTGGTTTAATGTCCAACAAAGTAAATTTGGTGCGAAATTTGGTCACAATCTTCCGAATAGACTGCTCAGAAGGTCGAGAATGCCGATCATAAAATGGAAGCAGCGCGCGATGAACATTTCGAACCGAGCACGAATTTTGATAGTAAAATTCAATAATTAATAATAAGACGATCCATGGTTAAATTGCAATCCAAACTGAAGCTGTTTGACAGTGACACAAGGTACTAAACACACGCCAGCTGTCAAAACCAGTGTTGCCAAAACCAAACCAGCTAAAAAATCACCCGTTATTAGTATAACCTAGAGAGTTGTAATCCGGCTATCAATTGCAGGCAAAATGATAACCGCTTAGAATACTCGTAAGTTCATGTGAATTTACTTTTGTTATTTACCAACTGTATGTATTAGCAGAAACAAAGCCAGAAAATCAGGAATTTGAAAATTAAAAAATAAGAAAGAAAAAATATTGCCGGGCTTGGCATTTAAGTTCCTTAACCTACCGAAAAGTGGGGCTCAACTTCAGTTACAAAGTGCTTCAAGTTTCGTTAAGTTGCTGAGTTCTATAAAAATTTGACTTTTTTAAATTAAAAACATTTCAAAATTTTTTTTGATGAAATATGTTTTGCTGAGACCTTTGAGCTTTTGACTGGACAAATTGTTTTTAACCGGGACTCTGGACACGGCTAAAAATATCTGGACAATCCCGGCGAATTCCGACCGTATGGTAAACCTACTCCCAAGGCGCGCCAATAGATGTTTCACATCAAAAATTAACCGATTCAAAGTGTTCGAAAGAGTTTAGTCGTCTGCAGCGACCAGCGACTAACAGTGACAGATGACAGTATACAAAAAGACAGACAGAATTGCGAGACTCACCTTTCTTAAGATCGGACCTAGCCCTGCACATAGTCATAGCCAGCACCATGACCAAGGCTGCGCATAAATTAAAAAAATACTGCTTAGTGCCCTGTCCACTCCGAACAAACATTTGGATAAGAGGTTCAACTTTTATAAAATAAAAAAAATTTAACGACGACTTAAGACAACTTGCAGTTGTTGTTCTAATGTAATCCTTGGTGAGGGCGGGAGAATTTATTTTTTCTTTCCCCTAAATTTTCGCAGTGACATATTAAAATGTTAATCACGAGAAAAACTTATTTTCAAAGGGGCGTATTTTTTAGATATGAGTCAGACTCACCCATTAAGGGTTCCGTAGTAACAGGCAACATACCATAAAAGTCCTTGTAGTTCGTTGTAACTTCGATCGATGCTTTAATAATAGTGTATTTATTTAATTAAGCAATTGATAAGTAAACATTGTAATTAGGTACCTAAATGATGGGATTTAATTTTAGCTTAAAAATGAATTTCTGATCTCATTTAATTTTTATGTTTATACAATTAAAATTTGCTTAACTATTCAAATAAAGACAGTATTGATTCTTAATACACTGCGTCATCTAAATTAATGACGAAAGTCTCCACCCGGATGACGACTGTGCCCCACCATGGAGCAGATTCGCTTTTTTAGGTGATAGTGCGACGGTGATAGTGGGAACAGTGAGCCTCGGCACAGGTTGAATGTTTTTAAGCAAAGAAATAATTTTGATGTCAGTGATCATGTGTAACCTACTGAAA
Source organism: Cheilosia urbana (assembly GCA_946477585.1). Taxonomy (NCBI): domain Eukaryota; kingdom Metazoa; phylum Arthropoda; class Insecta; order Diptera; family Syrphidae; genus Cheilosia; species Cheilosia urbana. Next base: position 44,103,849 of record OX297855.1, read on the forward strand.
AATCAATGACAGCACCAACCAATATATATTTTTTCTCTCTTATTTTAGTTTTTAGTTAAATTTTTTTTTTCTGTCCGTAGCAATTTTTGCCTTTGCCATCTTCACATGTTAAACACTTGTCGAAGAATGCCGACAAATCAAGGAAATTTAATTCTTTTGACTAGTGCAACGGTTTACTTTCTGTTACAGAATTAATTCTTGACGGGCAAGCATTGTAGGACAATGAATTTAGACTTGTCATGTTGTGCTATAAGCCCCAGGTGATGCTCTTCTTTCGGTCTTTGGCACTATAAGGTCGCCAAGAATAAATTGTGGCTATATTTCGGCCGTTTGTTATAGGTCTTCTCAAAAGGCTGTATCCTACTCAGAATACTTTCAAAGATAAATGTGGCATTCAGGTCAGGCCTGACCCGGATGATGACCTTTAGACTCATTCTGCACACTCCGAAAGTAAGAAGATTAAATCAAATTAGTGCTACAATTCGGCTTATAAAAATCAACAATTCAATTAAGTGTACCTTCTGCAAATTCAGACGCACCACCACATAGGTATAGGCGTTCAAATTTGCAAACACTAACTGATTCAACTTGTGATACAGATTGTTTTGCTTTTATTAAAAAAAAATAATAATAAAGAATTATGAAAATATGAAACTCGAAAAGAGCACCTTTAAAGTATTAACTGAATTTACTGAAACAAAGTCGGTTTCAATTGAAAAGTAAAAGTCACTATAACATTTTGTTTGTCCCTTTTTTTACAATTATTTACAAGTTTATTTTTGGGGAAAATCTACTCCCAATTAACAACAACAACAATCCAAAACCAATGAAAGTACTCAGCTTTTGTTGAATCGCAAGCGAGAGTGATAAGATAACCATAAAAAATAACTGTAGGTAATGAAAATTTCTTGGAACTGTCTATTTGCGTCCTTCGCTTTATGGATTTATGGTCTTCTCTGAAATAATTTCTTTTTCTATTTAAGTTCAACAACACTACAAAGCTTCAAAGAATTGAGCTGTTTATCCTTAAACATTTTTTTTTTTTTTTTTTTATAATTTTATCGTACCAGGACAAGAATTTAATATAGATCCGTTGATATAGGCCCCAGTTATAGCTTTCATTGAAATGCATCATTGAAAATTTAGATTTACGATTTTAAGACGATTAATCAAACAATATTGGCTTTACTTGGTATCAAAATAAATAATCAATTGTGGATTTTTTTTACGAAAAAAACAACTTAATTCTCATTAAAACTTTTCTTTAAATCCACTTTTATTATTTCACTGATTGAAATTGATTTCAATGAACAGCTGATTTTCGTTCCTCTTATTTGGAACCCAATCGATCGTTTCACTGATGTGTTCGATTCTTTTTCTGTTCTCAGCTGTCAGTTTTGCTTTCAATGATCAACTCCAACCTCAAAACCTGGAATTGTTTATTGCAAGTTGTTCTTTTGTACTGTAACTTTTTCTTTTTTTTTATTAAACTGAGCATTTTCAATAATAATAATAACATTTTATTACATTTTCTTTCTTTTATGCAATCCCATAATTCCGATTATCAAACAGTTTTACTTGCTTTCCGATTTTTGGAGTTTTCTCTGTTTAGTTTCACTGACAGGTCCTTCCACTGACAGCAACTTTTCAATGATTGCTATAACTGACTTGTCAAAAAAATTGAAGCATTATTCCACTGATTTGTTCCATTGATGTTTTTAAATGATAGCTATAACTGGGGCCATAGATACGTTTTACATTGGTTACACGTTCCAACTCCAATCTACGACCATTCACTAAAGAACCGACGCAAAATGAATGGCATACTTTAAAAATATATTTTTAAATTTAATTTTGAAGTTAAAATGAGTGGTTTTTCAAATTCGTGGGTCGGACATCGATAACGAACAGACAGATTATTAAGAATAACAGAGAACCTTTTGTTCACCCCTGAGCCCTGAGAGTGGATAATATTTTTCAGCCAATCAACAAGCTTTTAAACCGCTTAATGAAGAATTTACAGCAAAAAGTGCAAACTTTTCATTGAAAACCCATTCAAATAGATAAACGTTGGTGGCATTTGTGTTTCATTAGCAGAGCGACAAATTTTACCTCCCTCAAAATTGAGCTTAATTGAAAAGTTCAAGCGTAATTGTTCGTCCTCTACTTTGAACAACGCTAGGACAGTCATTTTTGCAGCTAAATTGCATAATGAATGTCATTTTATAGAACGGAGAATGGTTGAAATGGCACTTCAAATCGAACGTTAGGGGGAAAAGTTCTGCCATTTAAATTGGAAATCCAAGTGGGGATTTGATTTGCCTGCAGAAATAGTTATAGGAGAAGGAGTCGCTATTAGCTGAGCGAAATTAAAGTGGTATTGGAAATGTAGTCTAGGAGCGATGATGATGACAGCCGCAAAAGGTCGATTTTTAGAAAGTGGGATGTGAAGGGAGTAGCACTGAATGAGAACAAAATGTGGTCCGTAGAGCGTCCGGGAGTAATAGCTTTGTCGTCGATCGTGGCCGGCTGTCATGGTTGCCGTTTTAGTGACTTTGTCGCTATATCTAGTGGAATTTTTAAAAGTTTAGTGACAAAAATTTATTTTTTGTCACTAGAAAATTCTAGTTACTTTTCTGGTGATTTTTTGGAAAAACGTGTTTTTCTAAATTATTAAACATTTGGTGATGTTACATCCCTAGTATTCGAGTTTGACATTTGCAATATTCAATTTGACTTTTTGCTTCCACATTCAAATGCCGAAGTCGAACGCATTTTTAGTATGATGGTCATAGTTAAAAATAAGTTGAAAAATAAAATATCAACGAAAACTTTGAACTCAATAATGCTCATCAAGAGTCAGTCGGAATGACTCTTGACACAAAATTGAAATGGAAACCGCATGTTAAGAAAAAATGCGAGGAACTTAAAATCATATATAGAGAACTTTATTGGTTACTCGGAAAATATTCCAAGCTTACCCTCGAGAACAAGCTTCTATTGTATAAGCAAGTGATGAAGCCTGTATTTCAAAATAAAGTGCTAAGATCATTCGTCAGTGCACCATGGTACATTAGAAATGAAGATCTCCAACCTCGGAATTCCCACCGTTAAGGAAGAAACGAAAATATGCGCTCGAAAGCATGGAAATCGGTTATTAGGACATATGAATAGATCGGTCCGTGAAATTCTCGATGAAACAAATTTATTGCGGCGTCTACAACGAACTAAACCTTTGAACTTAGCCCGATAATTATCAACCGCGTTAAAATTGCGGAACGAACAGGAACTTTCGGAATGTTGCCTGCCAAAAGTGTAAAACTTCGTGATTAAAAAAATTGCTTGATAAGTCATAACTTAGTTGCAGGACCAAAGAAATTTGTAGGAGGTGGTTTTAGTGAGTAAAAATCTCACACTACTATGAGCATGCGCAGAGTGTCCTAATAGTGTCTTCTAGAAGATTTCCATCTACCTCGGAGATAAAAAAAAAAAAAATGCTCATCAGAAATCAACCAAAAATACAAAAAAAAAAAATTGTCACAAACACGAAATTCCTAAAAAAATTTTAAAAAATTATTTCTGATTTGTATTGTAGTGATTTTAAAAAAATATTTTGTTTTTTTATTGTAACTTTGAGACTGAAATTGCTTTTTTTTATAAGTTAACATAAATCTATTTACATATTGTAGGTTTTTGACTAATTGTTAAAAATCAAAATGTTGTTAAAATTGAATATTTTCTTTTTTTTCATTTGTTGGTAGTGAACATTTTTTTCTAGTGACTTTTTTAAAAATTATAGCATATCTGGTGGATTTTTAGGTCCGAGTTAGTGACTTTTTTTTTTAGTTAACGGCAACCCTGCCGGCTGCATCAGGAGTGGAATGCAAATGTTTTCAATAATTTAAACTTATAAGTGTAAAACTGAGCTTCAACTAAAAATCATCCCCTTTCATGATTATTAGGAGGGAAAACATGGCGTATAGGGTATAGTGGTTAGAGTCGTTGCTTGTGGTTGAAGCAGCCTTGGAAAAGGGCGATTATTCGAAACTGCGGAGATATAGTTATTCAACCAGTATTTGAGACTGTTACTCGAGCTTGCAAATGCATGGTCTGAAAAGTCAGGGAACGAAAATTTGGTCAGTGAATGTCAGGAAATCTTAAAATCGGTCAGGGAAAATTCGAACTACTCGTATATAATGTTTTTAAATATTAAATTAAGGTTATTTGCTCGGAGCTGTACCTACGAGTTTGTCCAAACATATTTCTTTTACAGTTCTTCATGTTTTGTCAGTGCGGATCAGTTGTCTTTGACTTGCTCGTACTTGCTTGTACCAAACACTTGTATTTCAAATAGTTCTTTCTGACTTTTCCTATAGAAACTGGATTGTATTTAAAATAGTTTCCATCGTGCAAGTGGAGCTGTGGCTTAGTGGTTAGTGTGTTCTATGTTGGACTACATTGGACTACTAAGCGAGGGGTCTCAGATTCGGATGCCGCAAAAACCCAATTTTTTTCCTCTCCGCCACCTCTGGCCACCTCTCGCAAATGTCTGACAAACATCCGAGAGTATAACGGTCTTGAAAGAGCTTCTCAATTAGCCGTTTGGAGTCTACAAAATGGGACACGCGCGGATTCTGAATAAATATTTATTGACAGTCAGGCGGCTATAAAAAAAAGTGTCTGCTATTGAAATAAAGAGCGAAGAGCTTAAGTTTCTCTGCTCGCAGCACACCATTCGTCTCTGCTGGATCCCTGGTCACAGGGACAAAACCGGCAATGAGATGGCTGATGAACTAGCAACAAATGGTTCTGCTATGGATCAAGATCGGGCGATTCAGTCCATCAAACCACCACTCTGTAATCTCAGAGAGAGAGAGTGGAAAATAAGATCCGCATAAAAGCCAATAACAGGCGGATAGATTTAACCAATTGTGGAATATCACGGAAGATATGGCCGGAATATAATCCTAGTCGGACTAGCAAGCTCATGCGGTTTGATAGAACGTCGATGTATAAACTGGTAGGGGCCCTAATGGGTCACAACTTCCTAAGAAACCACACAATTAAATTGAAAAGAATGACGATATATACAGGGGTTGCGGAGACGAAGAGGTACACGAGGACACACCTCACTTCCTCTGTCAATGCCCAAGTCTATGTCATTTGAGGAAAAGAACACTTGGATGACACAACTTCTATGACATACACGGACTTTCAGATGTATATTTATCAAATCTTTTCAGGTTCATAAACACATCAGGATGGCTGGACAAGTTCGAGTAACTGTGAGTTAACATGCATAACCACCAACAAAATCGGCTAACCCTTGGGGGGCATCACAATTCACAATGGGTCCACATAAATCCAAGTCGGGTGCGGTAGGGCTCGCTCTACCGTATCCACCCATAAACCTAACCTAACCTAAGATACCTACTCTTTCAAAGGAAAAAAAGACCTTTGAAATGCAGCATAAATACATCCACCCCGAGCTGTACTTTCAAACGATTAATGAAAATATGACCAAAAGCCATTAGCGTTTGAAGAAAACAATATTTCCAGTATAAAACTTTTTTTTACGCTCTTAAATATTTTCTTAATAAGATTTTATTAGTTCTGTTCAAAGGTATTCCACCGTCAAAGCTGCTCCCCATCTCCCCTACCTTCTGATCAAAAATAGTAGGCGTTTCGTTGACTAACATTTGTAACTCCTCGAAGTCTTGAAAGAAATACAAAACAACTTGCTATAAACACTGTGCAGTCACTTGATATAGTCCTGTCAATCTTCGGCTACAAACTACAAGCAGGTATAAGACCACCTACAGTTTTATTATATACTAGCTGTACCCGCAACTTCGTACGCAGCGTGAGACTGTGTAATTTCCAATAAAAGAGATTTGATCGTTTTCTCAATGGCATATTTGTTTAAAATCAACAGTCTAGCTCAAACAAAGTGAACATTCATCATCATTCATCATACGTCATCCTCATCAGCCACCTGCTAATTTCCTCAGAAACACATTGTCGCTGTTGATTACATACACATTCACGTCGCATACTTCTCTTTCGTTTCACTTTATTTGGAGAAAATTCACTTAATTTGGAGAAAACACCACACAGATTTTTTTTTTTTTTCATATGAACGTGCTTGTAAATTTATATTGTTCGTGATATATTTTAGGTTGTAGCTCAGTTTCTAGAGGACATAGAAAGCTGATTGATGACTTGAAATAACTATAAAAGTGTTGGCTCTCCTAAGTATTTTGTTTTGTTTTCATTGATTAAGAATTATTTGAGTAATGGCGAGTTAAAGGCAGTAAAGTCAAAAAAAAAAAACTCATTTTGGTCAAAAACGCTACAAAAAAATAGACACGGCAATGAAAGGGAATAGCCTATGTGTTGCACAAAATCTTAAGGAACATTTCAAAAAAAGTTTCATCAAAATCTGTGCAGAAGTTTTCACGCCATTAGGTAACAAAAAAATTGCCTACAGTTTTATTATAAGTATAGATTAAGATGACAAACCGATTGTATGCCACCCAGGAAATTGACAGTACTATATCGAGTGGATGAGTATGCGCCATTACCAGGGCCGTTGTAATTTCTTCCTTTCCTTTCGCAATGCGGCGCACGTGACAGTGACAGCCCATCCATCTTGAGAAACATCAAGTCTCTACTGACAGTTTTCATTGGTTCCCGCATTTTCTTATAATTATGTTTACGGAAAGGACATTTCCACCGCTGCAAATAAATCATCAAAAATAAGAAACAAAAGTTAGTTGTAAATATTTGCAGAAACTGGGCTGCAAACTATCCAATAACCGGCGGCATCACGGAGAGAAAAGTTCCAAATTGATATTTATGTTACAGCGGATCAATATATCCGTTGGCTTTATTTTTTGGGTGCACTCAGATACCTAATCCGTTGTCAAATATTGAAACGGGATATCGATGGAGATCGCATTGTTAGTTTTTATGGTGGGAATTCTCTAAACATCGTTCAGCTGGTAATGTTGGCTATCGTTCCATTTAACGAGTGCACAATGCGAGAGAATCTCCTTTGCAAGTCCCATTTCGCAATAACATCGTCCAAACTAATTCCCGTGAATTCGTCGCCATATACGCTTTATAGCGTTACTCATGGGAATAAAAACTATGTTAACGTTTGAAGGTTCTCCTCTGTTCAGGCAAAAGTCACACACAGACACAGTTGTTAACTCGATTCCATATGGTCTACTGTTGTGTAATGCGTTACATATACAGTCAATCCGCTTATCGCCTTCCATTCTATGTACCTACTTGAGGAAATCGCTCTAAATCGATTTTCATATTATTCCCTTCCACAGCGGCAAGACTCGTTCTATACGGCTATATGGCTATAGGTACGGTTGTTGAGACCATTACTGCAATTTCTTCTGGTTGACTTTTTTTTTGCCGGTTATAGCCGTGTTTTTTCAGCGCACTTTGTATCTACCGTATATCTCTGCCATACGGTTACCACACTGGTTGGCTGCGGGCGCATGAAGAGAGATTTGCAGTGGTTAAGTCTGAAAAAATATCAGTACAGTGAGCCACCTTCGAGTTGTCTACCTTGAACGAAGTTACTCTCCACAAATAGTTGTCGGAAAATGAAAATTCTTGTTCACTATTGCGGGAAATATTCAAAATGTCTCGACGTAGTCTCCAACTGGAGTGTCTGATGTGAATTGTGTGGCCGTTAGAAGTAGTTTTTGAACACAAAGATTTTTCTAATGGACAATTTGTATACTTTATGGATTGTATTGTATTGTAATCCGCTCTGCTTTGGTTTTATGCATACAGTATGTAGTGCAAGTCGACGGACATTTGTTGGGGTGCTTGAAGAAATACATCTGAAGGCATTTTCATTTGTGTATAACTCCATTTGGAGTATTTGATTCATGTTAACAATAACAATTATGTGTAGGTTCAGGAATCGAGCACCGCTGGTCATAATAATATAAATAACGGAAACAAAGTTGTTCATCATGGTGTCAATTTTTAGTGGTTAAACATTGAGTCTGACTTCAAGTAGTCGCACGAAAATTAATCCAGACGCATTCAATCGCACGACTTTAGAAGGCAATTGACAGATCGTTTTCCTAAGCAAGCTTCTTAATTCGCCAATTAAAATTGGCAACAAAATTGTAGATCCCTTTCATTCGTCCCAAAAAATTAAGTCGTACACATACGAATGCCATAGGGTCTACATGCCTCTTAAACATTTTAAAGAGGTTTTACTTCAATCAATTAGTTTTTAACTTTCTCTATTACGTAGTAAGAGAAAGATATTGTTTTCGTAAAAAATTTCCAACTCGAGTTGTTAATCAATTCTGACATTACGATGATACATGGACTCAAAAAAGTGGGTCGCAAAATTCTGTCCGGTCTGTCCGGTCTGTCTGTCTGTCTGTCTGTCTGCCTATCCGTCCTTCCACAGAACTACAGCCTAAACGGCCGCCCGGATTTCGTTCAAACTTCGGATTTGGAGTTTGTGGGCTTACAGTTCGGGGCCGTTTTTTTGCAAGGTAACCTCAATATTAAAGCTACTTCCCATACAAAATGTTCGTACCAGTTTAATTTGTTCGAAAACGGCTCTAACGATTTCAACCAAAATTGATATTGAAGCTTAAGCAGGTGAGGCTACCATGACTGCATACCCAGTTTTTGGCAAAAAATTCGAATAACGGTAACTTTAAAATTTGGACATATCTCGAAAACGGTCCATACGATTGAAACAGAAATTTATTTCTAGGGTAATGTGGTCATTTCTAACTTAATGGCAAACTCAGATTTTCTCTGTATCTATTATCGTAAAATTGATTTTTGAAAAAATTCATTTTTTAAAAATGTTGTTTTCCTTAGTTTTATTTGAAAACGGCAATAACGATTTTGACCAAAATGCAAAATTAGAGTAATATTAATGTTTTTAAAATTGTTGCGTCCTTAATTTTCAATTCGAATCACCGAAAACGATAATTTTGAAAAATGCTCATATCTCGAAAACTCCATTTTTGACTTCGATAAAACTTTAAAAACCAAGTAATTCTTATATCGCGAATAATAACCTATAATCGGTTTTTAGTTATATAATTAACAAATAGTATTTTTTAAACCAAACACTGCAATATTTGATACGGTTTTGTCTGCCAAATTTTACAAAAACGATTTTGATCAAAAATTAAATTATTAGCGATAATATCAGTATTTTAAATAAGATCCCGTACTTAGTTTTTCTTAAAAAATTCGAAGAAATCTGTTTTTTAATTATTTCTCAAAAATGACTACCCAAAAGCCGATCTCTGTTCATATACATTTTTTGTCATTAGAAATGCAATAAAAGCAACGCAAAACTTATTTTCAGCAAATATTATTCACTTCTACTTTTTTTCAACCATTTTTAATATGCACCTTAAGATAATTACAACAATTAGAATATCCCACTTCAATTGCACCCCCACACACGTTCATCGTGATATTCAGTTTATAACTGCTAATGCAAATACAAAAACAAATCTCTGAATATTTGCAAATACATATATAATATATATCACAAACAATAATTCCAATCATTGACAACTTGAACCAGCGTCATTGACACATTCCAGTGAAAAAGAAATCATTTCCTAACAGATCAGAAATGAGAAAAACCTACTATGCTTGTTTATATAGCATTGATTCTCAGATCCTCAGATGTTTACCTACCTATCTAATAAAATAAGAAAACAATCAACAGAACTTTTGATAAAAGAGAAAGTTTTGTTAGACCCAGTCGTGCACTTTATTTTTTCCCCTATTTCTACTTTGACGGAAAAACGGACAGCTAGTTAGAATTTATTTATTGCTAGCTAAACCGTGCTCGCCTTGCTTCGCTAGAGTTCCTCTTTGCACACACACACAAAATTTCCTCCACTGAACGCTGGTAAAATTCAACGACCTATCTTCAATCGATCCCTTCCATTCGTTCCAAAAATGAAAACGCACACAAAACGAATGGTTGTGAGAAGCTAGGCCTAGGGTCCCTCCGGACCTGTTGCGCCAACTATTTTATCTATATCTTCAATCGAACATTTTACTTTTTTGAAATTTATACAATTTATAGTTTATTGCTTATTGTTCGATTCAGGATAACGTACAAAGATGATTTATATCTTAAAATCTTTGTACATAATTGAACTTTATATTAAAAAAAATCCTTTTTCATTTGGATGAGTCATTCCAAAGCTAGGAGCTAGAAGGCATTCAAAAATTACAACTTTTCTTAGATAGCAGCTTAGATTTCCACTTCCGGAAAGCGGATAATGGTAAATACATATCCTATAATCTAATCTCGACAATTTTCAATGGAACTGTGAAAACCGGAATCAATTTCGTGCAGTACTTTTTTAATCTATTCCGAACATACGCCTCACAGCCGGAATAAAAAATACAGTTTTATTATAGTAAGGATTTAGAATAACAAGAGTTTGCCTGTGGTAGAAATTCTAGCATTGTAGTAACATGGCCCTTACAAAAAAAAAGGAAAAACAAAATTTAATTTAAGAGGCGTAAAATACTCTCAATTTTTCAGGCTTCAGAAAAGCTGAAACCTAAGAGAGCAGTAAGAAAACTTTGAATAAAGTTCGTTTTTTTAAATATCTTACATTTTATTCTAATATGCTTTTTCATAAACAACATTGGTTTTTCCATCTTTTGCATAAATAAAGGGAAGACCGGTAGTTTGGAACGATCCAATAAAAATGTTTATTTGTTGAGTTGATTTTCAACTTTTTAAAGCAGCTTTGCGAAAAATTCAGAGATGCTTGCGATGCGCTTGCCGATGCATTTTTCGATGAACCGCGCATTTGAGAAAGTCTTTCCGCCTCATCGTATAGCTAAATCTGAAATATAAGAACAAATACAAATGTATGTTGCTGGATTTATTTGATAAAAAAACGTATGATTAATCCGAATAACGTTACAGAATTATTTATCACTAACTTCAAGTAGTGGCTATTCATCCCAATCTGTCAAATATATAAAAAAAGAATAAAATACCCAAAATATGACAAAGGCAGATGAATTACAAACCAAAATCTTTGCCGCTTGTATCGCTGCGAGGTGACGGTGATACCTATTACACTTTTTGTTTCATTTTCGGTTTTATCGTTGCGAGACGACGATTTTAATGCTTCCAAAGCAATATGCTTTTTGGTCGCCATTATTAACTAATTGACACGGACAAAATTCACTTCAATTATTTGAACATAATGTTTCAAAAATCTTAAATCTAACCGTGAATGATGTTCGCCAAAAAGCAAAAAACGCTAATTATAGCACATGATTTAGATTTAAACAAAAGAAAAATTAATTAAATTGTATGCAACACGCACGCACAGGTTTGCTATAATTTGGTTTGCCTTAAGCGCCCAAACCTTAAAAAATGTAGCCCAAAATCGTTGCCCAGAAAGCCCAAAAACTCGTGGAAAATTTTGGTATTTTTTCCACTTACCCTTATCATTTATGCACGCCGCTTTTTTTATTTCACTTCTGGCGCTCATTTTTGCATTTCCATCGCTTTTGAAAAAAGGCAGCCGAATTATGACAAAGAGTTAACTCTGGCAACCCTCAACACGCCCCTAGCAGAGATGCTGCCTATACCAATGAGTGCAAACATTCACTCGAATGGAGTGTGAATGGTAGAACCAAACGCCAAATAAAGAGTTGATTTGTAAGTAAATTGCTAATTACAGCGTAGACTCCAAAAGAAATATGGAATACTCAAATATTATGTATACTCACTCGACAACACTAACCGTGAACACACAAACACACTTCACTTGATTTAGATTTAGATCTACACAAAAGAAACACAAAAGCTGCCAAACTTGAATTGTATGCAACAGCACAGGGCTGCCATCATTTTGTTTGCCTTTAGCGTTTATATTTATATTTATGTTTTCTGCAATTATTGCCTTTTGTGGTTTGTTTCAAAACAGAAGGCCTGCAAAATAAATTGGTGTACAAGTTGAACGACTGCTCGTGTCACTTCACTGTGCTGCTAAGTTTTAAAAGTACCGAAAATATTTATTTTCTTTTGATTTTGTTTGATTTTGATTCACTTCATTGGCTAAACAACTTTCGATTTCGATTATTTTTTCTTTGGAAAGTTATTGTTTTTTTTACGTACAACCCTGCTACAAACGAATACCTTTTGAACAAAAAAAGAATTATAAATTTCGGTGCCGCCGAACTCGAGATATAAACGGACAAACATAATATCAAAGTCATTTTTATATATAAGATAACTAGCTGACCCGGCGAACTTTGTTTTGCCCATATTCGTTAATGTAATGAAAATAATAATACCAAGTTATACTCGTACATATAAACCTTTCCCTTCAATCACTCTATCTATTAACCGCATCAAAATCCGTTGCTTAGTTTAAAAGATTTAAGCATACATAGGGATATAGGGACAGAGAAAGCGACTTTGTTTTATACTATGTAGTGATGCAAACAGATCAAGGAGAAAAGGAGGCTCACTATATATTTTACCACTCATGCACCATTTCGACTGTCCCACCTCTACTCGACGAGTGTTCAGGGACGTAGGTATTTGAAAGTTTTGAAATGTAAATGGCGCGGCAATGATCTCATTCGTACTGGGATTAGTCTGACTTGGGTTGATGTCAATGCTAAAACTTGTGTCAAAATCGGCAAAGATGTTCCTTCTATCTTCGGAATTGGTCTCCACGTAATATAAGATTCGAACTGTGAGCTTTAAGTCGTCTAAGCTTGGAGCTGCAACCACACGTTGGCTCTTTAGAAGTTTTGTTACCGGTTTTGATGTTTAACGATTCCATATAGGTACACGTAGGTTTCTCTATCCCCGGACGCTGTGCTATACTTATTTATTTCGCCCTTAGGCTTAGTAGTGATTCAATGTCACTCTTTTAAGTAATAGGCCCTGTACGCTGTGACCAGAAAAGATCTATTGTGTTGGAAACTCATGTCACTCCTACTATTGGCATTAGAACTTTCGTCCTTCATTAGGTATATCCTTTGATGACTTTGCACTTAAGATTATATTTCAGTCCTCCCTACCAACTCAAAAAGTTACACACAGAGGCACAGAACTTCACCAGACTGCTTCCATATTCATTGGATTTATCGTTGCAAAAATTTCGACTATAAGATAAATAAATTTAAATAAACCCAAACCCAGGATCTATGAATGCGACTCCGAATCACTCCCAACCAACCTCTACCCATATCGCATCTTTTATCATCGTCGCTGTCAATCCTTTTGCCAGGCTATAAAACAGATCTTTGGAAATTTATTCAGACAACAAAACTATATAAAAGCATACGGCAAGGAGGAACTTTTGCCACCATTCCCCAGCGAGACATGATGACGATGATATCCATCATACTGAATAGTGATTAATGGTAAATAAAGCCAGCACCATACAGCTAGCGACTGATACTTCTTATCCATAGCTTTTCTTGTTTATTCCGTATTTTGACATCGCAGCACCAAATCCGCAAGAGTAGTTCCATGCAATGAATTTTAATGGTTCAGCTTTCGATGATTTCGCTATATACATATAGTCGAAATGTTAAATTTGCAATGCAACCCATGAGCATTGACACTATATTGTCACCAGGCACGATGAAGTTTGCTCTTTTGAGGAAAATGCAGTGTTTTTGTCCATAAGCCGCAAAGACGTCAGCATAACTAATTAAATCTAAGCGGATTGTTTTGGGGAGCGAGGGCGAGTGCATCAAAATGGCGGAAAAGTTTCCCAGTTGCTTATAAGTGGTTTTGGTTTTACTCGTGCATGCGAAGGAAAATGTTGCGGAGATTTAGCTAATTGCACGAGTTGGGACAGTTGTGGATATTTTTTGACAGTTTACAATATTACGTAGCTTCCTAAATAGAATCCAGCTTGTTGAAATTGACTGTTAGTTGTCGAACTATGTCTTAAAATGAAAAAGATTGAATCAAGCATTACACAGCGATATGCACGCACACACAGGCCATATCACATTTATTTTCCTGTTCGATTTTATTGCAAATTTATTACTTTGTTAATGATTCAAATATATTTATCTTCGAAAACAGCAGATGTATAAAGCGTTTCGAAGTTGGTCAATTTTGTTCTAGAGTAAAAAAACACAAACATAATCAAACTTCTTTGTTTTCTTTTAAGGTTCCGTACCCAAAGGGGAAAAAAGGAATCCGATTAGTTTCGCTTTTGTCTGTCTGTCCAAACCTACTAGACCAATTTTTAATTTGTACACAACATTCGGTATAACCTCTATACCCTGTCCAAGAAAAAATTGTCAGTACAGGGAAGATAGGATGTTTGTCTCTCAGTCTGGTTGCAATGACTTACATAAATCGGTCCCTTTTTAAAGCTCTCACAGGGTTGCCGTAGTGTGTATGATAATTCGCCATAACTCAGAGGGCAATACTTTTAGGGTTACCATCTTCCAATTTAGCCAGGTCTCATCAGCAAAATAAATCTTTCTTTTCTCTTCTCTAATTTTTTTTTACTTCGCGTAGATATCTTCGTCTCCAAGAAATAATGTCACTTCATTCCAACAACAAATTCTTTCGCTGATGTTTGACGAATTTAAGTCCGAGATCTTTCTGCAATATTGTACTCAAAGTTGATCTGCTTAGTTTTGTTAAATTTTCACTTTTTTGTACTTCCAATAATATCTTGTCTAGCGTTGGAAGGTCATTATCCATAAAAAACTGATGGAATATCCGCCTAATCGCACATTTGCCCAAATCATCCACCTTGCTCTTGATACCGGAATTATTTTTCTTCTTTGGTGGAGAATTGTGGCCTTTGATTGCTTTTTCCCTTAAAAGCCTGTATACAGTTCGTTCTGTAACAGAAAAAAACAGTAGCCGCATTTCCTACGGCTTTCGATTTACTTTTAAAAAGGCCATAGAATTTTTCAGTTGCATCAACAATTTGTTGTTTCTTTTCTACACTTAGATCCTTTGAAGACTTTGTAGCCATGTTTCTGTTTATTCATATGCACAATAAAGTTAACCACTTGCTTAGATGCACTATCCGCTATTGAGATAACAGCCATTGTTTCCGCCTTATATATACACAAACAGGCAATTAGAAAAAATTATATAACCACGACGCAATGTTATATACCTAAACAGATGGTAAAAGGACTGCACTTGTGCAGCTCTACATACATTTTTTAATATAGACATACGAGTATATACCTAGAGTACATATTTGTTAAAAAAATACTACCCGTCAATGCAGAACTTCGCGGAAACAGTAGCAAAAAAAGGATCATAAAATCCTTTCAAGGCATTTGCTTTACTGGAGAGGAGTGACCGGATGTGGTAAAACCCAACGACCGAAAATAAACAGTATAGGTCTACCTGCTTCATCATTTTGATATTTCAGTGTGAAAAATATGCTCTACAAAGTGAAATATGAATTTATACCTACCAAAACATGCAGAAATATGCCCTAACGAATAAGGCTGAAAATTTGTACTTAGTTTTCTATATTAAAATATTTAATCAAATTTTATCCCAAAAAATACCATGTTTTTGCATGAATCCGGTTGAGTTGCATTAAAACACCTCACGAATAAACATTATTTCTAAAAGACAACATTCAAAACTATGTTTTAACTGAATATTATTGGATCTTTCAGAAATACAAACAAACTAAAACCGAATGGCAGCACCTCACATAATATGCCGCTCTCAAAAGCTCCAAAAAGCACCACAACCGAAAGTTCTCTGACAAAATTCAAAGAAAAACCCTTAATGATATGCTAACATTGACATATGGTAACACTTCCCTGATGTGCTTCAGTCCAGTGTTGTTATATCGTGGGATTTATCCCTTTTTGTGGGATTTTCGATGTCCAAAAAGCGTTCCGTGGGATAAAGGGAATTCGCTGCCAATCGTGGGATTTTCAGGAATCTGACAAAAAAAAAATGAAAATAGATTTTTCCTGAAATTTCATAAAAACTATTACAATTCACGACAATTATCAACACAAGTAAATAGCCTCTTAACAAAAAAATCTAGTACAAAAACAATCTGACGGCGCAGCGACAGCGCATCTAACTTTTATTTATTTTGATGCTTGTGCGAGACTAGACCGTTATACGAAGAGCGTAGAGCCATATATAATTGTAAATTTGTAATTGCACCTAGTTGGTTTGTGTTTTGTTTATTTTGATTCTCTGTGTTTCTGCTGTCGCTGTGCAGTTGTACATATCAAATTCAACTTTCCATGAAATATATAAAAAAAAGGTTTGTATTCTGATTGCTCCATACGAATCTGTTATTAATATATGTTTTGTTTAGTAGATGGCTAAAACATTCCAAAAACAAATGGCTACAAATTCCAGAATTTCAATTATGGTTAGGACAAGTGCCTACAAATGACAAAAAAGCATTCTGTAAAGCGTGCAGTTGTTATCTTCAATGTGGGAAAGGCGAACTTCTAAGACACCACGAATCAGAAAAACATTTGGATTGTTTAAAAGCATATATTTCCACCCCATCGATGAAAAACCTGGCCAAAATTATTTTTCGTTACCTCTGTTACTTTTTCAACTTAAAATTAATATTTATTAAATAAAATACAGTTTCTAATTGATTTGTATTAATTTTGGCATATATATTTTTGAAAAAAGTTCGCTTTTTTTCTATTTGATTTTTTTTTATTGCTCAAAAACTAATCGCTAGATTTTTATCATTCTGGAGCCTCTGGAAGAAGCATTTCTAACGTCTCTTTTGAAAATGGAATTCTTATTTTCGAAAGCGTCTTTCTAAGAGAAGTGATTAGAGGATCAGAGCTGAGCAACAATCGATTTAGAACGTCTTTGTGACAATCTCTCCTTGAGAACTTTCTAGCATAATTTAAGGCGATATGATCTGAAAGTCTTATGTATGAATATTTTTGTTGAATGTAGTTTTATTTTATTTCGCTCACCTAAAGTGTTTGTTCCTGGCTTCTGCTGCTTCTTCCGATAGCTGACCAATTGGAAGAAAGGCATTTTCTATAATTATAGACCCGTGCACTAAGATGTTATGCATGGTCGGAGTTATAGGATGCCATGGATATAACTCGACATAAAGTCTGGCTGTATCCATTACACCAAACTTTTCGCAGTCAATTTTGTAGCCACTTGAAATTGCTTCTAAAATTATTTTAAATCGAAAAATCAAGTTAAAATCAATCCGTGACTTCAGCGGCTATTTCAGGGTTATTAAAAAATCTTCGACTTGTATTCCTGTCATTTGTATTGCCGAAACCTGCTCGTGGTAGATCCACAATGAGACCAAGCTTGTTTCTAAATTCCCGTTGAATTTGAATTTTTCTTATTTTACATACTTCTTTCTCGTCTTGGGATCTAATTTGCCATTTTTTTACTGGAAGTTTGTAAGCTAAATGCAGAAGACTCTCAAAAAGTCTGATTCTTGCATGTAGTACTGATAAACCAAATTTTATGGAGTTTTATTGATTTCGTTTGTCGGTGTAGTCAATTTGTTTAAGTCTTTTGACCCGCGTTGATGTAGTTTCAGTTATTACATTGCATATTTTTCCATCGACCATGGTAAAAAGCAATATATGCTTCACTTTTATTGTCGAACTTATTGCAGTCTCATAAAGTGAATACATTTTTGACTGGATATAGTTTATTTCGCTTTTAGTTATGTCTAATTTAATTCTTATTGGGCGGCAAAATCGGGGAGAAGATGGAGTTGGGTTTTGCCAGATGATTTTTGAACCACTAACTAAACGCAACGGAACAAGCGAACTTTGAAATATAAACGCATCAGACTCAGATCTGTTTTCGAATCTCTGTTTGTATTGCGTTTGCTGGGATCCGTCATAACCCCATTTTGTAATTAGCTCAAGAGATGCACATTCATTTTGATTATGACTGCTTACAACTTCCTGCATATATGCACATTAGTAGTCGAGTTGCAGTGTGATCCAACAAATCCTGCAGATTTATTTCAGCCAATGTTTCCGTCACAGTATATGTTTCTTCTATTGGATTGCAATCCTTTTTAGCTTTTTGAAGCATACTGTAATACGGAAAAAAATCTTTATTCGTTGCGGCCACAATTTCATACTGCTTTCGCGATAGTCAGGCTTCGATGAACATAGAAAGAGCCTTTTGTATAGACAATTTTTCTTTTTTATCCGTAAGGCTGTTAGAATATGCTTCTTTGTACTTTTGCGCTCTTCCAGGAGATTTAAGGATTTCTGTAAATAAAGGGTGTTCGCGAAACAATTTTCGAATTTAAAATTAAATAAAAAAAGATTCACAGGTTTTTATATAATCGTTTTTATTTTAAAATAAAACATACAAATGCGGATTTATGTTTTGAAAATAATTGAAGTTAAATGTTTACCACGGAGACGAACACACTCATTTAAACGAAACACCATATTTTTTGTGAAAACTTTTTTGCAAGTTTCTTGCGAAATTCCTCTGATTTCGTTGCGAATATCTTTTCAGTTGCAATAAATTTCGCGGTTTGTTAACGTAGACTTTAGATTTAAGAAATCCCCATAAAAAAAAAGTCCGCAGGTGTTAAGTCTGGCGATCTGGGGGGCCATGGGATATCACCATAACGACTTATGACCTTTTCGGGGAAAATGCGCCTTACAATGTTCATTGATGCCTCCATCCTGTTGAAACCATGTCGATCCGTTTACCCATTCATTGTTCTCCAACTCAGGTTCCAAAAAGTTTTCCAACATAGACGAATAGGTTTGGGAATTTTTTTTCTTAGTGAAAGACGTGGATTTGCAATAACATCACGACGAACTGCTTCAATTGTTTCGTCAGTTCTCACAGTTCGCGATACACCTGGCCCGTGTCCCACTACAGGTCCTTGTTCACGAAAACTTCGCACCCACTTGCCAATAAGTTGCGTACTAGGACAATCCCGTATACGCCGAATATTGAAATGTCTTGCGAATAGCCACGGGAGAATCGTTATTTTTAAAATATGCCTCTACAGCAAACGCACGATGCTCCGCCGACCAACGATCCATGGCTACTAAAATCCGCACGACGCGTAAGTGTAATGAATACGCCTCCCCCCTCCGCCGATACCCCGCTCGCCGTTTATTCAAATTCAAAGTCGAAAATTCTTTGGCGGACACCCTTTACTTTTGAAGCAGCAGTGTTACCGATTTCTCCTAACTTCATCTGAGTTGCAAAAGCTAGTTCCTCAGTTTGAACTGTTTCTAGAATATTTTCAGTTCTTCTTATTTTAGTCCTTTCACTCGATTCTTCAAATGGCTTTGCAGGTCTCCCTGCTGATCTGACACTCGTAACTGGAGGTGTGAAAGTCCCTTCAAGCCACTCTTTGTTTCTCTCTACAAATAAAACCTTTTTTCTGCTAGATGCTAACCACCTTTGCTTCAAATCGAAAACAATTTTAGATACACTTGATCTATAAGTTCGAAGGTTTTCTTTTGAACAAGACATATCTAACAAAAACTGTTTTAAATAATTTAATTTTTGGTTCATATCGACCTCTCCACTTTCTTCCATAATATTAAACAAATATTTTTCATTCACAACTCTCGAACCAGATGATCCTAAAAAATGCGATGTATTAAGAATTGAACTCAAAAATGCTTACTTTAAAAAAAAAAAAAAAAAAAAAAAAAAAAAACATTCACGATACGAACACAATAAAAAGGCATAAGTTGACCGCCTCCCAGCCCCAACCCCTAACACACCATTTTTCCTGCACTTAGAATATATCCCAAAAAGTTAAAACAGTATAGTAACATTGCAATAACTAATCATTAAAACCATTGTATGGCGTATGAGTGTTTTTTTTTTCATACGAAATCGAACGTTCATAAAACGTTCATAAAATATCGGGTAGCAGCTAGTAGCAGCCAAGTCTTTTTGCATTACAATGACAAATACTCAATCTAACTTATTAAATGCAAACAATCATAGAATAACACGGTATACTATACTAAAATTATTAAAACTTAAAAAAATTTAAAGAAATTCGACATCTTTTTGCTGTATAGCGTTTGAACCCATATTGAAACAAAAACAACTACACACGATTTCCAAAAATGCATTTAATATGTCAATACATACCCACAGTAGAACTCTCCATTAAAAAAACTTGACATCACTTACAGAGGAAGACTAACGAAATTGCATGCATGCAAAGAAAAAATGCAAAAAATCCAAACCCTTAACTTTGAACTCAGTTTATCACAACACACGATGAAGAAGAAAAAAAAAAGTTGCAGTGCGTTGACTCATGTATATTTAGGTTACGCTATAGCAAACTTTTACTTCTTGATTTTACTTTTTAGTAAATTGAATTTTGACCAGCTTTTCCGTGCAAATACTCCTGTGTGCATCGATTTCGAAAATGTTTTCAATTGAAAAGGAGCAACAATCAAAGGTGAAATATGCCGAAATCAAATTGTCTGCTTTTTTTGCCGAACATAATATAGCTTTCGAATTATTAGATAATTTTATTCCTGTCCTTAAGGACATCATTTCGGACTCAAAAATTGTTAAAGATGTTAGTTTAGGAAGACAGAAGTGCACTAAAATAGTTTCTAATGTTATAGCCAAAGTGGAAATTGATGATTTAATAGAAAATTTAAAAAAACAATATGTTTTCTGTTTTAGCAGATGAAAGCACTGACATTTCCAGCTCAAAGAATTTGTGCATTTTAGTGAGATATGTGAATGCGGATTTTCAGACAAAACTTTAAGAACTAGTCGAACTTGAAGCTGCGGACTCTAGTGCTCAGTCTTTATTTACCTCTATTGAAAATTGCTTTAATGACAAAAATATTCCAATTTCCAATCACAAATATCATTGGATTTGGCAGTGACAACGCTGCTGTAATGATTGGCAAAAAGAATTCAGTATTTACAAAACTAAAAGAAAAACAAAATAACATAGAACTTTTTTCATGTATTTGCCATTCATCTGCACTAATTTCAAGCAAAGCTTGTAGGAAAATTCCTGAAAGTTGTGAAAATTTAATGCACGATTTATCTACATTCATGTCACAGAGTCCAAAAAGCGCAGCAATTTTAAAAGAGCTTCAAGAATAATTTAAAATTGAAAAAAGGAAAATTTTAAATCCTTCGAGAACAAGGTGGTTATCAATGCAACCCTGTATTGAAAGAACTCTTGAGAATTGGACTGTTCGCAGCATTTTTTTCTTTTTTTTTTTTTGGACATGAACGAAAAAAACGTACTAAGTCTAAACAGATTTTTGATATGCTAATTGATAACAAAATTAAAAGCCACTTTTATTTTTTGAAATTCGTTTTAAAGTTCTTCAACGATTTTAATAAATTATTTCAAGGAAGAAGGAAGAGATACTCTTATTCACATTTTGGGGAAAGAATAAAAAAAAATTAAGAAATATGGCACAAAACATTTTAAACCCAGTTACCTTAGATAATCTTGAACTTCTAAGATAAGATTATACAGAATATCTACTAACTTTGAATGAGGTATACTTAGGACAGGAATGTGAGCAATTTTTAAAATTTAAATCAAATCAAAATGAAGCTTATGATGTTGTTCAAAATTGTCAACAATTTTATTGCACAGCTATTAACGAAATTTTAAAAAGGCCTCCACTAAACGATGGTTTCATTAATAAATTAGGATTCCTCGATTCAAATGTATCTCTTGATATAGATCAAAGAAAACGTTGCAACTGAAACAGCTTGTTTGACTTGACGAGTAAAGTTCAAGGCTTAGATACATTTGAAGCCGATAATGAATGGAGGGAATTATCATCTTCAATTTGTAACATTGACAAACTTAATTTAAAAAGTCTTACAGTAAACGAATTTTGGAAACAAATTTCTGAAATGAAAAAAATTTATGGAACAGAATGTTTTCCAAATTTAATCAAGCTCGTCAAATACTGTTTATGAAAGCCTCATTCAAATGCAGAAGCAGAGTGAATATTTTCATTGGTAACCGATATAAAAACAAAGAAAAGGAACCGTATAGGCTCGGAGTTTTTAAATGCATTGTGCGTAATAAGATCATCCTTCCAGAATGAACATTTAAACCGCATTAGCTACAAGCAACAACACCTAAAGAAAAGGCAGATCTTTTCGCTAGCATGTTTTCAGAGAATTCCACCCTAGATTCTGCACAGCTAGAGCCACCAAATATCCCGAGGATGCAATCATCGATGGCAGAAGTGAAATTCGGCTTCGAATAATTCAACGCATCCTTAAAGAACAAGATTGCAATAAGGCAACGGGACCCGATGGAATCCCGGCTATAGTACTCAAGAACTGTGCACCAGAACTTGCACCTGTACTCTGTAAGCTGTTTAGCATGTCGTACTCACAGAAGACGTTTCCTTCTTGCTGGAAGACCGCTCGCATTCAACCTATTCCAAAGAAAGGGAAGAAATGTCTGCCACAAAACTATCGTCCAATAGCGTTACTTTCAATGCTGTCTAAAGTAATGGAAATGGCAATAAATGTCGAAATAATCAAATATCTAGAAGGCCATCGATTAATAAGCGACAGGCAATACGGATTTCGGAGCCGTCGTTCCACTGGTGACCTGCTAAGCTACGTAACGCACTTATGGACACAATCAATTGAACAACACGGCGAATCCAGAGCCGTAGCCTTGGACATATCAAAGGCATTTGACCGAGTCTGGCATAGAGCCCTATTAGGCAAGTTAGCGTCTTACGGATTACCACAAAAACTCTGCGGATGGATGCAAAATTTTCTTCTGGGAAGATCGATCCAAGTTGTTGTAGATGGTGTATCATCCAATTCGTTTGCTATAAATGCAGGAGGAGTCCATCACAAGGACTCAATGCACCTTCTAGGAGTCACAGTCAACTCAGGAATCACATGGCAGAACCACATATCCTATATCGCAAAATCGGCGTCCGCAAAGTTGAGCTACCTATTTAGAGTAAAGAGGTACTTTAGCCCCAAGCACCTTCTC
This sequence comes from Cheilosia urbana, assembly GCA_946477585.1. Taxonomy (NCBI): domain Eukaryota; kingdom Metazoa; phylum Arthropoda; class Insecta; order Diptera; family Syrphidae; genus Cheilosia; species Cheilosia urbana. Next base: position 44,126,876 of record OX297855.1, read on the forward strand.
CTTCTCTACAAAGCACAGGTTAGACCAGGCTTGGAATATTGTTCCCATATATGGAGCTCGGCCCCAAAACATTCACTTAACCTGCTTTATAGCATACAGAGACGAGCAGTTCGACTCATTGGAGACCCTAGATTAGATTAGATTGTGAGGCGGGAGAGCTTTCAATGAGCTCTGGCACTGCGGCTTCTTGAAGGAGTCTATTGTGCCTTCCCTGATAAATTCCTAGAGCCATATTTTCATCCCAGAGGCCGTCAGGAAGACCAGGATCTTCTCTGGGTGTACATTAGCAAGAGATGCTAAATCAATGATTTCATCACCAAGGACTTTTTTTCCTGAGACGACAACTCACATCGAATCTACAACCGTTGGTGCACAGAAGACAAGTCGCTGACCTATGCGCTATGCTTGTTCTATAGGTACTTCCATCGTAGATGTTCTGAGGAACTCAAAGACATTATCCCTCGAAATGCAACTTTTGGGCGCCCAACAAGACAGGCTGCTAATGCTCATGACCATACAGTACACTTGACAACCGCGAGGACATCAACTTTCAAAAACTCCTTCTGTTACAGGACAAGCAAACTTTGGAACTCGCTTCCTGGGGATATATTTCCAGAAGACTACAATTTGCAGCAATTTAAGTGCAGAAAAAACATACATCTGCAGGCATCTCGGGGCGCTGTTGAAGCGTTATAGGTTCGCCTTTTCCGGGAGAAGTATATATAAAAAAAAAAGCCAACAAAAAGCCAAAATATAAGCAAAAAATAAGCCTATTAAATATTTTTGGCTTATTTAAGTTTTCTCAAAATCCATTATACAAAAGTATGTCAAAAAAGAGCAAATCAAATACGACCACTGAATTGGGGCCACCCTGCTTATTTAATATTCAAACTCTATCTACATGTATACGACTCATTACACAGCAACGATGGAAGTCAGGGAAACCATTTAAATTTCATCGGTTGGGATCCTGTACAGAACTTTTCGAGACTACTACTACACCTCAGACGGTAATTTATTTAGGAACCGTCACAGACATGATGTTTCAGTGGAGATTTGCATCGATTTTAAGTTTAATACCTCGACCCACTCCTGCACCCTACATTCAGCAAAATATCATCAGCATTTATACTTCACCCGTTCTACGCTGGCTTATTACATTTGTGAAATTACTTCCTTCAGAATTCAGATGGTAGACGAAAACTTGTCTTGAACTTTTCCATGGAGTTCCAAGAGGATACCAGAATTCTCTTCATGTTGGCGGTTTAAGGTTTTCATGCATTTATTAAAGTCTTTTTTTCTTCTTTTTTTTTTTTGTTGTAAGGAAGTTTGCCACTAACTGTTAATAGTTACAGAACGATAATTGGATTTGTTCGTTCCACTTATAAAGATTATATTGTTGAAACTAAACTTGTATTTATTTTTTAATAATTTTATAATTAGTGAAAATGAGAACTGAATAAATAAATAAACATTAAATTTTAAAATGAGGTGGTATTCCACCCAAACAAAATATAATAAAGGAAACGCACACCTACTTGCGGAATTAGGAGGCCAAAAATAACTGTTGTGTTTCAAGTGAGGAGATAATATTATTCAGTGTGTTGAACAGACACAGTTGGAGCCTTATTAACAGTGGATAATCAACGAGCAAGAAACACTGCAAGTGCATCCTAATTACCCGTTACCGTAACGAGATGCCATTTCATGAACTAAAAGTTTAGTGGAGCGAATCATCTCTTAATTTTTTCCAAGTATACTTCTTTTTATTTTAAATTGCTTCTGTGGCCACTGACTAACTATAAATAAATGTGTTTTGTTGCTGGAAAATTATCCTCCCAAAGCTGGTCTAACTTATGCAAATGGTGCTGGCATTTTACTTCTTTTTTTTTTCAATGAGAACTGTTAAATTGTGGCAGCATTTGTTTTATAAAAATTAACTCTAGAAAATGGCTCTACGTATGTAGAGAAGAAAAAGGAATTCGGATGAAATAATAATCCTCGCAATACGAAATTACGGCAGATAGCAAAATTCACTTGATATACAATGAAATACTTCGGTTCTGTTTTTTGATTATGTTTATTTGAACCTTTAGAATTTTATTGGTCAGATCGAGAAGATGATATCGGCCATCACAATTGATTGCCATACGGGCTCGTTTAATGGTTTTTTTTTATCACTTCGGCGAGAACTTCGGGCGAAAGATTCTCGCACTCGTGTCGAATGTTGTCCTTGAGGGCTTCTAGGGTCCCGGGCTTGTTCACGTAAACACGGGACTTCAGGAAACCCCACAAAAAAGGTCTCGAACGGTTAAATCGGGCGATCTTGCGGGCCAGTGCAAATCACCAAAACGAGAGATGAGGCGACCCGGGAACGCCGCCTTTAGGCTATCGGTTGTGGCTTGCGCAGTGTGTGCCGTAGCTCCGCCCTATTGGAACCACATGTCCTCCAGTCCTAATTCGTCCAATTGCAGCAGAAAAACTCGGTTAACATGGCGCTACAGCGCGTACTGTCCAATGTTGTCATTTGATCAGCGGCGTTCTCGAAAAAAAAAATGGCCCGATGACTCCTCCAGTGTGAACAGCGCACCATGTAGTAACTTTGAGCGGGTGTAATGGCTCCTCGTGCATTACTCGTGGATTTTCGGTGCCCCAGAAGCGATAGTTTTGCTTGTTCACGTACCCGCTGAGGTGGAAATGAGCCTCATCGCTCATTATGATTTTGATCGAAAATTCAAAATTATTCCGCGTTCTTGGGGAGTGTATCGCTCCATGGCGTGTTCACTTGTATTCTACATCTTTCTAGTCCACAAATGTCAAAACAGATTTGACATTGGCGGCCATTGCAAAAATAAGAGCATCTTCTAATAGGGTAATCTCTTTTAGCCCACCTGTTAGAATGTTTCACTCAGCCTATGCCGAACTATGAACACTTTAATCCACTTAAGTTATCTTTCTTTTCTGGCCTCCTGTTCCTTATTCTCCACTACTCTGTCGTCCTGGCGTTTTATATTTTCATCACCTAGTTCTACCACTACTTCTCTTTTCTCCTGATACCCTTTTTTTACTAAATTATTTATTTCCGTTCACGTCGGACTTAACTTTTCCAAAAACTCTCAAATCCGCAAATGAAAAAAAAAAAACTTCTCGATTTTAAAAACTTGTAAGTACTGCGGCGAGTGATTGATGATGGCAGATAGATATTTATTGTGACTTTTGGCACAATCGCCTTTCTGAAGCACTTTGTGTGATTAAATTTAAGCTGCACCTATAAATAAATATAACTGTAAAGTGGATAATTTTCCATTCGAAACAGGTTATTTTAATAGGCGTTCACAACAACTGTAATCTATCAAAGTTTCGACGTTTTGCTGGGCCGTGGGCTCACAAAATGGTGCGTAAAATGGATTGTCTTGAATACTTGTGTCAAACTGTCATTCGAACTCGAAAGGATTTTAATTGTCTATCAGTTTTATTCAATCAAATTTATGTGTTCAAGTCGGCGTTCCCCGGAAGGAAGGTGTTATTTGCGTGAGTGGAAATCTATACGGTGAGCTTCTCAGTGGAAAAAGTTTTATGTCAAAATTTGTCAGAGGATGGATGACACTTCGTCGGCCACTTAAGCAGTACGAGTTGGAAAGAGAAAAAGGGGGGGAATAATGAATAACAATAGCGAAGTGCTTATTTGCATATTTAAAGTGATTTCGGGGACATGTGCTGACTAATTGTCTCAGAGGAGCAGGTTTCGTTTTGACTTTTGCTTTTTAATTTGTATAAAATATAGTTTACAAGTTGTAACTGACAATTCGGACACTGCCTCCTCTCTAATCACTGGCCAACTAAGAATTGATTTGATTTTTTTTTTTTTCCTTTTCGAACCTCGCACATTTATGTATTCGACCAATTAGGCGGAACGGGGATCATTAGCAGTGTTTTTGGGCTTTACTTACAGCTTTTTGGCCATGGTACACGACCGTTAATGATCACCAATGTCAATGCATACTCTCATTCACTCCACACATATTCGAATTCGCCATTAAGCCGGGAAATTTCCGGTGCCTGACTTTTCGATGGACGAGTACAGATCAATTCTTGTTATTTTTAGTTGTATCGAAAGTGGTGCCAAATTTGCGTTTGAGCCCTTAAAATTTAGAATTTTATATGTTGTTATTTTGTTTTCCTATTTTTATAATATTTTCCGAACGATTCAAACGAGTTAAAAGTAAAAAGGGTCATAGAGGCTTGGGGACGGCGGACTTCATTGTTCGCTCTTTTGCAATGCAGCTGGAGAAGAACGAAGAGCAAATTTAGTTAAATATTTCACGTAGCCTACCCTTTTCCGTGAACTTCCGCGCAGATTGTGGGTGAAGAGACTCTCACAATCCTCTTGCCGCTGGCCCCCTTTTTTCTTCTAATTCGCCATTTTATGTCAGTTAAGAATCCGTGTGACATGAAAAAACATTCAAAAAATATAAAATCATCTTTTATTTATATAAATAATTAATTTTTGTAACAATGAAATTATAATAATAATAATAATAATAAACTCAATGCTGCCAACCGCTACCGACAATGGGGGAATGTGATAGGGAAGAGCAAACAACAACAATATTTCTAACTATGTATCTTGAAGGAATTTATTGGCTTAATGTTTTTAATAATGAAAATCTTAATAATTCTTTTAATTTTTTTGTAGAAACTGTTAAAGTGGCAATCGATATGTTTACACCTAAAGTAAGGATTGTATCGGGCGATAAACCAATTAGGTTCAATAAAAGGATCGTGAATTTAAATAAAGGACACAATAAGACTTATTAGCAGTTCCGAAACAATAGGTAACAATAATCCGGAACTTTTGTTGGTTTATCGAAAGCTTCAAAAAGAATTTGATGTTCTTAATAAATTTCTTTATAGACAGTGCGTTCCTTCTGTTGATTCTAATTTAAAAACTAATAGTAATCGTTTTTGGATCTTCATCAATAGTAAAAAACAATCTAATGGTATTCCTAACTGTATGCGCCATAATAATGTATCCTCTTCTGATCTGCTGGCAAACAACTTTCGATCTGTATTTTTCAAGTAGTACTTCCCCAGATAGTGTTTCGAATGAAACGTCAATGTCTTGCAATTCTTTAAATGTTGGTAACCTAGAGTGTTCAATTGCAGAAGTTCGAATTGCTCTTTCCTTGTTAAAATTAGATGCAAATCTGGCTTCGAGGGCATCCCGCCAATTTTGCTGCAAAAATGTTCTTATGCGTTTTCAGTCCCTCTTTGTTTAATGTTTAACTCGTCTTTGCGGACTGAAATTTTTTTGAAAGTTTGGAAGAACTCGTTCATAACTCCAATTTTTAAATCAGGATCTAGACATGATTTTGCCAATAATCGGCCATTTAGCTATTTGAAACAAATATTTATGAGTAACTTAGACCTCTCGTAAAGGGAGTAATCTCTCATTTGCAACATGAATTTGTAGCTGGTAGATCAACCTCTACAAATCTCGCAATCTCTTGTAACATGGTGCTGAATGACCTTAAGAAAGGTTTACAATGTGATGTAGTTTATACTGACTTTGCCAAAGCTTTTGACAGTGTTAATCAAAATAAAAAATGTGTTTGTGTTAATCACCATGCTTTAATTTCAAAACCTTAGAGAAATGGGATTCCATTCCAACTTTCTAGAGTGGATTCGTGGCTATCTCGCGGATCGTATTCAGCATGTTCGTATAAAGGATGTACTTTCATCACCAGTCTATATCACCTCCGGAGTGCCTCAGGGTAGTCACTTGGGCCCTTTACTTTTCCTTTTATTTGTTAACGATATACCTGATCTGTTATTGAACTCACAATGTCTGATGTTTGCTGATGCTTTAAAAGTGTTCCGACATATTCTGAACAGGACTGCATACTTTTACAGGAAGATCTTAATAGACTTTCTTTGTGGTGTCATAATAATCACCTTCGCCGTAATCATGCTTATTTCGACATTCGAATGTCTATCAAAATGGCTATTCGTTCGAATGTCAAAATAAGCATGAATGTCTCTTAATGTCAAAGCATGTCATTTTGTCGTAACCTCTCCCCAGTATCATATACGTACATGATCGACACTATCCCACTGTCTATTATCTCCTCTAAAAAAAAAGACCTGGGAGTCATATTTGGCAAAAAAAAAAAACTCAACTTCTGTAAGCATATTAACTTTCTGGTTGTTAAGAGTATTCTATGCTGGGTTTTATAATGCGTAAAGACTTTTATGATCCGCATACTCTTAAATGTCTATTCTTTGCTTTTGTTAGGTCTAATCTTGAATACTGTAGTATTGTATGGAATCCATTTTACGAAGTACAGTCCAGTAGAATTGAGAAGATTCAAAAACGTTTTATTTGAGTTGCCGTTCGTAGATTACGCTGGAATATCGAAATGCCATGATATGTTTATTCAGGATTTGATAAACAACCATATCGACTGTCCTGATCTTTTATCATAAGTTGGTTTTTATGCTCCATCTAGGGTGCTTAGAAATCGTTTTTTGTTTTATGTTCGATATCATTGAGTTAACTGGTTGTAATTTACCAATTACCAGATGCCTAAGAGAATTTAATAATTATAGTAGTTTGTTCGAGTTTGATCTCAGTAGAGACTCATTTAAGAATAAATTAATTCTAACGTTAGGCTTTGACGGTAGTATTTAAGTATTTAAACTTTGTATAAAGTAATCTATCTAGCAGTGAATGTTCTCATTTGATGAATTAAATTAAATAAATAAATATATAAGTTTAGGAATACCACAGTTTAACATAACTGAATGCAATTGGTTAGTTGTTATATATTTTTAAAAGGCGAATAATATAATTTGTTTGGAATAAAAGTATAAAACGAGTTGTTTTATATACTAGAAACATTTTAGGACAAATATGGTTCTGTATTTTCCGCTTTTGGATATCATTGACTTAGATTCCATGAGTGAATTTTTCTTAAATAACTGAAAAAAAATTGCTCACAATGTTTTTATTTTCCTACAACCATTCTGCAGTGATCATTTTTCATAAATATTTTCAGCAAAAGTGCACTTATTCCTTAAATAAAATACCTACTATTCACACGTAACGAATAACTTGAAATTTAACTAACAAAATTCTATAAACGCCGGCAGCAATTTTGCCGATACCGGAAGTGGTACACGCAAAGTGCAAGTGTGTTGGTGAGCCGGAATTTTTGAAGTGGTTACCACCCCATAAAAATATAGCTTGTAGGCAAGTAACGGAAAATCGGGCGCAGTTGGGGGTCTCAGCATTGTCTCTGGTTTGGAGAGGAAAGAAGACATTTTATTCAACCTGTCGATGGTCTTCTAGTTTTAAGGAAAGGGGAATTATGCGAGAGAATAGGCTATCCCGATCTTGTTTTGTTGTTGAGCCTAGGGACCTACTCTTATTCTTTAAAAGTTAGGTATGAACTTTCAAGATGTATGTATGATTTCAAAATGATAACAAGCACACACTTTGAATAAAAAGTCTTAGATTTTCAAGCTCTACCAAATTCCATTTCGTTCTCGAGCACTTCCGATTGCTGTAGAAAACCAGAAATGCTCGAAAACGGCTAAGTGGAAAACGTTTAATTTAAAAAATCGGCTAAGTGCAATGCGTTTAAATATCCCAGGCCTTTTTACGCGATTTTCATACAAATTTGTTAGTGTAAAACCTTTAAGTGCAAATTTTTCATAAGTGAACAATTTTTTAGACCGCAATTTTATACTGTTTTTGAAACCGTTTTTCATACAAATTGAATTTCGTAGCACTTATCACATACGTATGAATAATCAATGACATATATCACTACGACGTTCCGACTGGCATTAGCAGTAGTTCCTAGATACTACTACACATCGTCTACAGCCAAGAGTTCACCTCAGTTGAACACCCAAGTACCTACCTATCTATTTCCTTTCATTTACCACAGTCAGCTGAATAATACCCTCGTTCGGCATATATCTCCATGACAAAATAAACAACACCGACATTGAATCTGTCACAGAAGCTGGCATGTCACTTTCCAGCCCACTGATGGAACTCATTTATTATTGACTGAATTCGAACAGGTACACCGCGCGTGTAAAAGAACAAATTTGCTTAATTCGACCAACCCCCGCAGTCTTCTACCAACAAACGAACTTTTGCCACACAATGTCATTAACATTTTCCCAAAGCATAAAAATGATCCCATAAACCGGGAAAAAGTTAATAAATAACGCCAATAAGCGTCGCAACATCTAATCCTACACGATAAATCACCTTTAATAATTACCGGTATCGCAGTCACTAATATGAGAACAAAAAATTACAAAAAAGCCTTGTGTTTATTAGACAAAACAAAAAAAAAAACGTTTAAAAATGACCTTGAGCTTGAGTCATAATCACAAGCACAACCGAAAGGGTATGGTATTTCGTATATGGTAGCAAATGCAGAGCAACTTAACCTAACACTTCCATAGTTACCACAACTGGTTTCTTGAGATACATTTTTCCGCACCGTTGCCAACGAGTATCTGTAGTCGGCGATCAAACAGATGCATAACCATGAATTACATAATTTCAATGGTTACAAGCCCGTGCAAAACGTGCCGTGTAAAAGAACGTGTAAATTAAATAATTTGTTGAAGGACACCATGTTACACTTGCAGTGGGCAAACGAATTCGCATTCACGAAATGTTCGGTAATTACAGTTTTCCCAAACAAAAGTATTTCGAATTGATAATGAATTTACAATTAGCACTCACCCACGAACACGAACAAGACATCCCCGACTGATGATGTCGATTTGTAGCTGTAGCCTGTACAAGTGTACACTGCGCGTCATCAAGTCAGCACACCTTCATCAGTCTAATATAATTGTTTCTGATTTTGTTGTTGTTCACTTGCAGCTACTTCTGGTTTTCTAATTTTCTTATCTTTGTATGCACTCTCACTGGCATAGAGAATATAGGTGCAGGGAAATAAGTCCCCGGGAACTAAGTCCACTGAGGGACTTAGGTCCCACTTAGTGGGAAGTAAAACCACTTTCGTGAAGTGGACTTACTTCCCATGTAAGGTGGGAACTAAGTTCACTTTCTTATGGGAACTTAGTACACATTCAAAAATAAGAAGAGGGAACTTACTTCCAACATTTAGAATTGGATACACTTTTGTTTAAATAATTACGGCGATTTTTATTCTGTATGACAAAATACTCTCTTCGAAATTCAGTTAGCAAGACTCTGAAAATAATCAAAGGAAAATTGCGGTGATTTTTGGCGCAGGGACATACGTCCACGAGACTAAATTCACGCGAATTTTTTACTTTTATTTTCTCAAATTTTCGAAGGCTAAAACAAAGAAGTTGTTTGAGAAAATAAGTTGGCATTTTTAGCCTTCGAAAATTTTAGAAAATAAAAGTAAAAAATTCGCACGACCGGTCATGGTGAGCGTTGATTTTTCTTTGATTACTTTCAGAGTCCTGCAAACCGAATTGTGTTTTTAAAATTTTTTACATAATATTGCTCTGCCTTAGTTAAAATTTAATTTCTCTTTAGTTAATAAAAAGTGCAAAGTACCAACTTGACTCTTTAACTTAACTTTGTTCTTAGTCGACAGTGAGATCTGACTTCACATTAAAAGGGAAATAAAACCACACAGAGTTTTCGGAATTTATTTCCCACCTTACATGGGAACTAAGTCCATTTCACGAAAGTGGTTTTATTTCCCATTAGGTGGGAACTAAGTCCCTCAGTGGACTAAGTCCCTCAGTGGACTTAGTTCCTGGGGACTTATTTCCCTGCACCGAGAATATATGCAATAACAATATGCCTTTATATGGTTTTTGCTATTTTCTTTTATTTCCAATCGAAAAATGTGCTTAATTTTTGCGTCATCAGGTTAACACTTGCATTTTGTATTTCATTTATCTTCGGAATTTAAACACGTGTCGTATTGACACCAAATTTTATTTACTGCTCAAGTGATCTATTATCTAGAAAAATAGTGCGTGGAGTCCCTCCGCGCGGAAGAAGTCAAACTTCGTAATGTGGAAATGAAAATAGGAAGGGGTAGAAATTGATTTTAAGTGAAATCATATTGTTTCTTGAAGCCTAGTATCCTGCTCGCGCTAAATTTTAGCGCCCCTAGTCTCCACTTCGTTTCTCCACACATGATATAGATCGGACAAAACCCATATGCTTATGAACCATGAGTACCATGACAGATATCAGTAAACTTAATTTTAATAGAATTTTCGAATTTCAAACTTGAAAGACGTAAGAAACCTAGAAATTATAAGAAGAAGTTCGACATGTGTCCTCAAACTTTCCACAATCTCCTTACCATAGTGGAACACTTGTTATTACCCAAAGGACGACGCCAAATAAGAGCATAAGTCCCCCTGAAAATCGATAAGCTTTATTTATATTTATATGTATCTCTGTTTTGGCTCTGTTGTTTGGCTTTGCGTTTTCTTTTATTTACCACGCAAACATTGTCTGCGTTTTCCGCCAAAAAAAAAAAAAATCATTGCAAACACAACACAAACACTTTCCTCCGTTTTTTTATTTTTATTTATTTTTTTTTTTTGTTTACGCTGGGAGGTGGTAATCTTCCAAAGACGAAACCGAGCCCGTACTCAGTAACAGTGTGGTGATTTCTACCCACTAACCCCTTCTCCCGTCTTCCTGTTTTCCCTGCGATACAACCTTCTTGGTATTTCATTGTCGCAGAGCGGGGATTAGCCAGCTTTCCAATTATTGCACCTAGTAGTTAAACCAATCAGCAATTTGTCTTTCATATTTTAAAATTTATATTCTAAGTATTTGTCCATAGAGGATTTAATACTGTTTTTGTTTTATTTTTCGAGCTATGTAGCTAGCTCAAAAGGTTTTATCCTTCTTAACCTCCTAGTCATATTGCTAGTATTTAATAGTTCCTTCATTTCTGAGCTGACGTGATTGAGAAGCCTAAGTTTATGTCTATTAGCTACTTTTTTGACTTCATCTTCAATCATTTCTATTTCTAGATCTCTATGCAGATCAGCGTTTCTTATGTACCATGGTGCATTTACTATATTCCGTAGAACTTTGTTTTGAAATGTTTGAATTTTCTGTAAATTTGTTTTGCATGTGCAATGTGCATGCCCACAGCTGGAGCCCGTACGTCCATACTGGTTTTAGAATTTGCTTATAAAGCAGTAATTTATTGTAATTTGACAAACAAGAGTATTTCCCTATAAGCCAATACATTTTACTGTAGCGCATATTTAGTTCTTCTCTTTTTTTCTTTACATGTGCTTTCCAGCGCAGTTTTGCGTCTAGTGTCATGCCTAGATATTTGGCTGTGTTTGCGTAATGTACTTCTTTATCATTTATGAATACAGGTATGTGCTGAACATTTTTATTTGTAAAATTTATATGGACCGATTTTAGGTCATTTAGTTTAATTTGCCAATTTTTCGTCCATTTTGTTATATTGTTCACTGCATTCTGTAGTTTTTTTGTCGCTACTTCGACAGTTTCTCCCACAGCAAGTATAGCAGTATCATCTGCAAATGTTGCCACAGTTGTTTCATCACTGTTCGGCAAGTCGCTAGTAAATAAGAGATATAATACAGGGCCTAACACACTTCCTTGTGGTACACCAGCTTTTATTTCTCTTAATGTGGAGTAATCATTTCCTAGTTTAATTCTAAAGAATCTCTCTAATATATAGGACTCTAAAATTTCTGAAAATTGTTTTGGCAGATGCTTTTGCAATTTATAGATCAGTCCTTTGTGCCATACTTTGTCGAAAGCTTGTGCTATATCGAGAAATATAGTAGAGCATATCTTTTTTTCTTCAAATGCTTTTTCGATTTTATCTGTTATTCTATGCACCTGATCGATCGTGGAGTGTTCATTTCTAAAACCAAATTGATGGTTTGGGATTAGCGATTTTTCTTCGATTATTTTGTTCAGACGTTTAATCAACATCTTTTCGAATAACTTGGACAACATTAGGTAGTATAGATATGGGGCGATAGGAGGTGACTTCACTAGGCGGGTTGCCTGGTTTTGGTATCATAATCACCTCCGCGACTTTCGACATGCTAGGTACATACCTTATCCTGAATGCAGCATTTATGATCTGTGCTAGTTTCTTTAAGCCCTTTTTTGGGAATTGTTTTAGGATTTCCCCTGATATTAAATCAAATCCCGGGGCTTTTTTAGTACTGATACCCTTTTTTATTTCATTGACAATTTCTTTAGCCGTTACCGGTTGCATGTGTCTTTCCTCTTCGCACAATTCTTCGCTTTCTTGACAGTCTTTATCTTCATATGGTTGAAAGACGCCTTCAAGATATTCAGCAAATAAATTCGCCTTTTCTTGGTTGTTTTTAGCCCAGTTACCTTCACTGTTTTTAACTGGTGGAATGTGAGCAATTGGCCTTTTCATTTTTTTTTTTTGCCTTCCAGAGTGAGTACTCGGTAGTAGCATCATTTGTAAGATTGGTAAGGTATTTTTTAAGAGACTCATTTTTAAATTCTCTTATCGATCTTTTAAGCTGATTGTTTAGATTATTCAGTATTGTTTTGTCTTTGGGCGCCCTTGTTTGTTGCCAACGTTTTCTAGCTCGTCTCTTTTCCGTAATTATATCACATATTACTTTTGGATACGAGTTTTGTTGGATTTTAGTTTTCGTTTTAGGTGCAGCCCATGTAGCTCTTTGGATATTAACAGTTAATATTTGAACAGCGTCTTCTAATTGATCTTCTGTTTCAATTGTTTCTAAGAGCTGAATACTACCCTCTAGATGCTGCCTAAAGTAGCTCCAGTCAGTCAGCTTATTTCCTAGCCTTGCGCTATTTTCTTTAATAGTAATTTTATCGCCAAGTGTTAAAAGTATTGTGGAATGATCTGAGTCAAGATCTGGTCCTTCTTCTACCTTTATATTGTTAGACGAGATATTCTTTGTTACGAAGTCGTGTTTCTATCTGTTGGCCAATACGTAGGTTTTCCCGTTGAGTGATCCTTGCCGCTAATTTCGTTTATTGCTTCATAAAGTTCTCTTCCTCTTGTATTTGTCAATCTAGATCCCCAATACTTGTTTTTGGCATTAAAATCTCCCCCTGCAATAAATCTATTGCTAAATATTCGGAAGAGACCTAAAAAGTCATTTTTCTTTAGATTGTAACTGGGAGAACAGTAAATTGATGCAACTGATATAGTTTGTCCACTTTTCGTTCGAATGTTAACAGAAATTCCTTGTATCGCGCATGATTGGAACTTGGCTTCTATATGGTGATCGATCGTATTCTTTACTACAACTGCAGCCCCGCATTTTGCTGAATTATGGGGATGTGGGGAGTGATATAATTCATACCCTTGCAGTTTAAAGTTTGTATTAAATTTTAAGTGCGTCTCAGAGACAGGACATATATCTATTTGGTTCATGTCGAGGACTACTTGGATTTCATCCTTACGGTTCTCGATACCATTAGCATTCCATTCCAGGATTTTTAAACTATCCATCATGTTCTTCTTTTTTTTATGTCAAAATTTATCTTCGATTTAATGCACCGGACATTTATTTCGCTAGCTGAATGAGTGGAGACTTTTCATCGGCCCATCTATATGAAGTTAAGGATTTAGCGTGCGAGCAGGATACTGATGCTTTGCTAAACTGCCTCGCTCAATTTTATCTTTGTAGACATTTTTGTATGGTAGATAAAATTTAGCGCGAGCAGGATACTAGGCTTTAAGATAAACTTTATTAACATTGCTTACAATTCACAATTGATCGCATCTTTTAATTATCATTTTCGAGTGGAGAAATATCCAAATCCATAACATTTACAATGGGATAATGACAACTAAAGTAAGATACGATATGTTGGAAGTCGCATTAGAAGTTTCACTTCAAAAATACTACCCTATTAAATTATAGGTATGTGTATCAAATCAAACTAAAACAAGTAAATGAAATAATGAGGACGCTAATCGTTGCTAACGCTCGCGCTGGCTTGTAACAGGTATACTACGCGCATGCGTTCGAGTGCCACGCATTCACTCTCGCTCTGTCTCCTTCTATTCCCCCTCCCCAGGAGCGTTAAACGTTTAACGCGACCTTGAGTTGGAAGTCGCATAAGAAGTTTCACTTCAATATGGGTAAAGGAAAAGCGCTATCGGTTGAAGAGAACGCAAAAATCGAAGCTTATAAAGAGTTGAAGATTTCAATAACTGAAATATCAGAAAAGGTCGGCAGAAGTCGAAAAGTTAAATCCAATTTCTAACGTAATAAAAATATGGTCGAAATAATAAAGGCGGTAACAAAAAAGGGATTTCCGATGCTGATGAGAGATCAATTTTGAAAGAAGCTTCCAACCCTCATGAATCGACCGCAAGGATCAGGGCAAATGTTGGTGTTGAAGCAAGCTTTTTTCTGTTCAAAGGGTCGCACGAGAGCACATGGCTTGGAAGTCTGATTGGCGCTTTGTTGTCTTTTATGATGAAAAGAAATTTAATTTAGAAGGACCCGATGGATTCAATTATTATTTCCATGATCTTCGGAAGGAGGAACACCAGTTGGATCGACTTCATAGTTGTGTGGGCGGTGCGTGATGGTGTGGGGAGCTAGCTCCTATTGTGGTACGTGCGAGTTGCAGTTTTTGAACACGAATATGAACGCAAACATTTATAAAAACGTACTGGAATCTGCTTTTCCCCATTTTAAAAATTTGTTAAATTTGTTTGGAAATGTGCCATGGCGTTTCCAACAAGACAATGCCGATTCATACTGCCCGGGTGATTAAATCTTGGATTGAAGCACAAAACGTCGATTTATTGCAGTGGCCGCCTTACTCACCGGACATCAATAATATAGAAAACGTGTGGGGATGGCTGGTTCGCAAAGTTTACGAATATGGCAGGCAATATTCTAACAAAGAGGAATTAATTGAAGGCATTAAAAGTGCTTGGTCAGCCATTTCTTTGATTTATATTGGAAAGTTGTACCAATCGCTTTCTAATCGGATCTATGAGATCATTCTCAATAAGAAAGGATCAACTTATTACTAAAATTATAAAAAAAAACGTTTAAATTAGTTGATATATTAGTGTAAAAATAAGTTCTTACCTGAAAAGTTTAAAAAAATTAAAAAAAAGAGATGTATGCTAACCTGATGACATCATTTAAATTGTTAATTTTTAGGTTGATTTGGAGAAAAAAAAAATATCGAAAAATAGAGAAACATTCATTTTTGTTTTATTTAGTTGAAAATTGATTTGTTATCCCTTGAATTTTTAGAATCTGAACTTTTTTAGTTTTAATAGAAATGAGTGAAAACTATTAAAAGCGGGGGTGTGCTAACCTGATGACGCGCAGTGTAGGTCTACAAAACGTTTCACAATACGAGTTTTAACCGAAAATAAGAAATTATTCAATTTCATCCAACGGGACGGCATATTTTATCGGTTCATTCATGGAGGACCACTACCAAAGCAGACGAACGGGAACGAAACCATCAGGAGAGAGATCAGAGATGTAAATGTAATGCGCAAATGAGCTGCCGCTGTTGTTGCTGATGAGGGTGAAATGAAGGAGCAAGGATGACACTTCTGTGCCTGTGTCAGTGTCTGTGTCAATGTCTGCCTGTGTCAGTGGCTGTCATTAATTCATTACACAGTGCAAACACAAAGTAGTGGATTGCAGAAAAGAAGAACAACGTCGGACCCACTAATTAAATTCATTAATCATACGGTGCTACTTATGCAGCGAGCACATTACTACAGCACATACATCTTCCTCGTAGAAAGCTGAATGTTGGATGGAAAAATAAGTGAACCGCACATTCGTCGAATGATACATAAGTGATTTCGAAAAGAAGCTGTATGAAATGAGATTATGATTATTCTATACAAATGGAATACCCACAAAACAAACGATTGGATTGCATAAAGCTTTCGCGTTCACATTGACCGCGAGTCCTTTTGGGGTTCTTGGAGTGAGCGGAAGTATTTCTATTTCTATTTCTACGAGTATCCCAGTAAAAGTTAATTTTATTGAAATTACGGAAAGTGCTGTAATTAAATGTGTTTGTTGTAATTGTGATTTATGTAGGAAGGTCGAAGGTAGGAATGAACTTTTTTTTTTCTTTTAATATTTTTCACTTCTCATTGGACTATGGGAAATTGTTCAAGATGGGAGGAAGGAATGGGTACCTTGGATAGCATACAGCAATTGTAATGTTAGAATCGAAAACAGACATTTTTCTGCCATATGCATTTCTTTCGATAGGGGCACCAGGGTCCATGTATGTACCTACATCAGGGTGGGCGAAATACAAGTTTCTTTTTAAAAATGCAATAAAATAAATAAAATTAATTGTTTTCAATGTCTAATGGCTTTATTATTAGTAAGAGCAAAGATTCCCATTAATTATGGAATAAAACATCGTTCAAGTGGCTGCCTCGGCTGGCTTCGCAGTGGCGCATTCTGTCACTCCCATTTTCCAAGACCTTGGTGATGGTTTCGGGCTGTAGCTCGCGGATTGCTTGGGTGATATTGGCCTTAAGCGCTTGAATCGTTTCCCGAAGTCCAAAGCGGTCAAATAGCAGCTTCGAGGCGGCCAATTGACATCGCCAAGACGGCTGATAATATAAGATTTGGGAATTTTGTCCGCAAAAGATCGATTGTGGCATGAGCTGTGTGGCATGGCCGTTGACCGAAACGTTGTTCGCAGCTTCATTTTCTAAGAAAAATGGTCTAATGAATTTAGTCTCATACCATCGGCTACAGCAGCCACATTAACGTCTGTGCGTCACGACGTCGCGGCGTCTATGAGTGTTGTCCACTAGATTACCAGCTGACGAACTTTTTGTACAAACTTATGGATATCAGTCACCGCGGGTGCTTCATTTCGGTCAAAACTTTTTTTTTTTTAAACGCACTGTTCTCACTTTGTAATATATGTTTTCAATATTTCCCAATTCTAGATTGATGCCACAAAAACATACAGCGATTGTCCCTGCGGCTTAATAATTATTAGGTCTGTTCCTTTACTTTTGTAGTAAGAATGGAAAAGACTGTCAAAATGGCAGTTGTGGGGATAAATTCTCTCACAGAGAGAGACGCTTACGAAAAAGTTAAGGAACGCTTTTGTAGTAATTTATGAAAAATGACAGATACATGAATCAAATATTCAAAAAATTATACGAAAAGTCGTTAAAATGTCTGATAAACTCGAGGAATTTGTTAATTTACTAAGAAAATTAGTTCTATCATTTATTTTTAACTTTATTTTAATGAATCTGAGTATGTGGAAGAGTTTGTACTGATTGAACTACAAGCATTCGAGAAGAGGAAAAAGCGACACTGCATTAAGAATTACATGGAAAAGATTGTACCTTGTTACAGTAACGAAGAATTTCGACGCCAATATCGAAAAGAATCTTAAAGAGAACATTCAATTTTATTTCGCCGCCTGTTGATACCATTCTAATAAGCAAGAAGTCAACAAATAATCAACGCATATCTCAAATGGGACAACAAATTTCAAATCAGCTGTTAGTTGTGTAGGAGACATAAAATAAGTAAACAGAATAGCCTTTACATTCAGACGGAATATATATTTATTTTTTTTTTTTTTGATTTTACATATATGTTCATACGTATATATTTTATTTTGGTTTTCTTTTTTTTTTGTTGGCGCTTGCACATCAGGCATCTCCGAGTCTGTAATGAGATCAATAAAAAAAACAATCTCTATGAGTTCATTTCAGACATATAAAAACAGATACAGCTACAACTACTCTGCTCAGAAATGAACAAGCAATATATACACTAGAGAGGTCCTGCTTGACCGAACATTGCAAGGCACTACCACACACACCGAACCCATCCGGTGTTCAGGGAACCGGTATGCCTGCCGCTATACACTCATATTATGAAAACACTGTGCGCAGGAGGAACCAGGCAATTTCCACACACACCAAAGAACATATCGTTCTAAGGGGAACCGGCAAATTTGCCCACACACGTCCTTTGCACAAGGTATCGCAACATAAACAAGTCGCAAACCAAAAATGATCGTATTTGTGTTCGTAAACAAATCTAGTGGAACCAGCGTACTTTGTTAACACACACCCGTTCTGCCACACACACCAAAAGGGGAACCGGCATGAACGGCGGAACCAAACAAGTCGCAACACACAACTAGCTCGTAGAAAAACCGATCTATGTGAAACGTAATAACAGATACGTTCACGAAAAATGCACCGTAGATTTCATCATCCTTCAAACTCATTGACAAAGAAACTATGTGAATTCGGCAATCCGTGTAATAATAAACTTTTACAAAAAGCAAAAACTACAGACTACGTTTTTAACTTATTCAAGATAAACTTAAACACTAGTCCAAAATGCACCCAGTGAGCAACAACAACTCACCTTATTCACTTTTTGTTTTCCTTCTCTTTGTCTACTTTAATTTTCGTATTTATTTATTAAGCTACTGCCACTGAACACCTCACCACTCACAAGCACAGAACACGACTGATCGTGATCGGGTTTCATGATTTCATCCCCGACCAGAAACACTCCTAAGCTTGTATGCTTGTGATGTCACATATTCTTTATGTGAATACTCTACTTATGTATGTATGTTTACTTATGTTATGTGTATATCTTACCCCTGTTCTTACAGTCGTCCATCCTGCTCAGAGCTCGCCCCGAGGTCTGCCTCCTTCGGGGTCGAAGACTGAATTATCTCATCTTCGTCGTCGCTAGCGCTGCTTTCACTGTCGGATATGCCTCCTGGGGGTACCCAAGGTCGCATATTGTCGACGGATAGAACCCCTTCGTAACTTGTCCTGCGTGTTCGCCGATGTGCTCCTTCCATGTCGTTCACCAAATAACGATCATTTGGATAAACTTCCTTTACAACAAAAGGACCTTTAAACGGTGGGATAAGTTTTTTGCTGGTGCCAACTGGTGCCTCTTGTTTTTTAATCAGCACCAAGTCTCCCACGTTGTAGTTCTTCGGCCTCTTTCTCTTCTTATCAAACTGCTCTTTTTGTTGTGCTTGAGCTTCCTCAATTTTCCGCGCTGCTTCACAACGGACCACAAGAAGGTCATCCAGTACATCAGCGACAGATTTAATTTCGTCTTTCAAAACAGTGTCGGACCCGTATCTTGGTCGCATGCCAAACATCAATTCACTCGCTGTTTTACCGGTACTTTTGTTAACCACGTTATTGAGAGCAAATTGCACTTGTCGCACATTGCTGTCCCACCTATCTTCTTCCAATGTGCTGGTCATGAGAGCACTTAAAATCGACCTATTCAACCGCTCTACTTGTCCATTGGCTCTCGGAGTTGCGACGGCATTGAGAACATGTTTAATATTATTTTGTAAACAAAAGTCCTTAAATTCCTTGGAAGTGAATGCGCTTCCTCGATCTGATACGACGACCCTCGGTGTCCCATACATTGCAAAAATATCTTTGAAAAACTCAACAACTAACTTAGTTTTAGTTGACTTCACAGCTCTGATGAACGCGAACTTCGTAAATGCATCTATTAGTGCGACAATGTGTAAGTTTCCAAACTTTGACTTGGGAAATGGTCCCAGATGATCGACGTGAAGCAAACTCATTGGTTCATTCGGCTTTGGTATCGGATGTAAGTAGCCTTCAGCTTTACCTGTCTGACGTTTGTTGAATAGACAACGCACGCAACACGCCAGATATTTTTCTACATATTTTTTCATTTGTGGAAACCAGTAATTCTGACACAATCTCTGTAAAGTCTTCTCCAAAGCAAAATGGCCCAGCTCATCATGGGCGGCATGTACAACTTGTCTTCTCATACCTTTCGGGACCACCCACTGCGTTCCGCTTGTTGTCGTGCGATAAACCCGTCCATCACGTAAAATATAATCCTTGCATAATCGTCGTTCTTCTTCAGTAGCAGGTTTCCTAGTCAAAATATCATAGATTTCTTGTATTTTATGATCCGTTAGTTGTCCAGACAATACCCAATCCGCTTGTCGAATTTGCATGACTATCTCGCTTGGCCTATCGTGGCATGGATTACGACTAAGCGCATCAACATGACGCATCCTTTCACCTGGCCGATATTTTACATCGAAACTAAACTCCATAATTTGTAACCACCACCTAGCTATTCGCGGTATCAGATGTTTCTTTTCGTTTGATGACTTAAGCGCATTACAGTCGGTCACTACACAAAATTTAGTTCCCAGAAGATACGGTCGAAATTTCTTCAGTGTTTCCACGACAGCGAGAGTTTCCAACTCATATGAATGAAACTTGTCTTCGGGTTGCCTAGTCTGCCGGCTAAAATAGAGGACCGGATGTAGTCGCCCATCATCTTGTTGTTGCAGCAACATTCCTGCGATTCCCAGTGAACTTGCATCTGTATGAACTTCGGTGATTGCGTCTGGTTGAAAGATTGCTAACACTGGGTTCTCACATAATACTTGCTTTAGCTGCATGAAAGATTCATGTTCTTTTTCAGTCCATTTCCATTCTACTGTTTTGCGTAATAAGTTGGTCAACGGTTTTACGATCTGCGCGTAATTTCGAACAAAATGACGGAAATAACCAGTTAATCCAAGGAACTGCCGAATATTGTGGATTGACCTGGGCACCTGAAACTCCCTTATGGCTTTTGTTTTCTCTGCTCCCGGTTGAACCATTCCATTTTCTATTTCATAGCCCAAGAAATTTACCCTATTCATTAAAAATGTACATTTCTTCAAATTCAAGGTAAGTCCTTCCTCCTTAAATATGGCCAGTGTTTTCCGCAATGCCTCCAGTGCTTCTTTTTCAGTCTTGGCGTACAGAAGTATATCGTCCAGGTATATTGCAGCTGTGTCCAACTGCTTCGCGAGTACTTTGTTTATCAGCCTCTGAAAAACTCTTGGTGCGTTGCACAAACCAAAGGGCATACGCTGAAACTCAAACTGTCCTTCTGGCGTCACAAAAGCGGTAAATTTTTTTGAGCTTTCCTCCATCGGAACTTGGTAGTATCCAGAACGTAAATCCAAGCTGATGAACCATACACTACCCTTTAACTTGGCTATTTGGTCGTCGATTCTAGGAAGTGGATGACTATCTTTAACCGTCTTTGAATTGAGTTTTCGGAAATCGATACAAAGTCGTTGTTCTCCATTCTTCTTTGTCACTAGTAAAACCGGGGATGCAAACTCTGAATCTGACTCACGCACTATATCATTATCAAGAAGTTCCTTGACCATTTCTCGCACAGTCTGTTGTTCCTTCAATGCCATTCGGTACGGTCGGAATGAAAAAGGTTTGTCGTCGTCCAATATTATTTTCATTTGGGCACTCCTTGCGCAGCCCAATTCCTTGACATTGACAGCAATGCATTCCCGATGTTCATTGAGAATATTTAGCAGCTCATCTTTGTGTTCCTCATTCACCGGCCCTATTGCGACATCGTTCTTTGTAAGTAGTTCCATATTTTCAGCTTGTATTTTGAGTACTTTTTCTGGTCTAATCTGTTCTTCCTCACATACCCATCCTCTGGCGACAACTTTACCTTCTCGAATCACGATATCTTGTTCCGAAAAATTAATAAACGGCACATAGGTCCTTCCCAATTCGCTAATTCGTAAGACTGCTCGTGGTACATAGCTCTCTTCACCCTCCTTTGGACGCAATGATGTTTCTACATATACTTCCTTATCCCTTTGTTGTGATTGGGTTTCCACGAGTTTGATGTGCTTTGGTGGTATAACCGTCATCGCTCGAGACTTCAAACTGATTTTATTGTCACCTGTTGGAGCACTGCACTGCGGTAAATCTTCCTCTACAAAAAATCTCAAAGAACGCTCGGTTTTGATAGCACACACATGTGGCTGCTCGGTATAGCTTCGTCCGATTAATATTGGCACATCCTGTGATTCGTTGCTCACTATGATAATCTTAGTTTCAGCTTCAACTCCATCAACTTCGATTTTGGCAGTGGCAGCTCCTAGACTAAGCACAAAACCATTTCCATAACCCGTTAAAGGAACACAATCCATATTATCTACAGCTATCCCTAACTGATCTGCTTTTGCTGTTGTCAATAATGTGCTAGAACTGCCGAAATCTACATAACCCGCCATTTCGACGCCATTAACTTTAATGTTTTTGAAAAATTTTTGGTTAGAAGGGTCACTATCTTTTGTCTGTAAAACGGCCACTGTTTTAGTTGTTACTTTTCGTGAACACGATGAATCCTCGTGGTAACGGCTTCTGCATAATGTACATCGCTTTTCTTCAGATAATTCTTTAGCCTGGCAAGTATTGGCGTAATGTCCACGTTTTCCGCATTTAAAGCAGACCGAATCCTTACTCACTGTTTTTGGCTTTTCATCCAAACGCCTATTGTGATTCTGTTGCCTATATTTATTCCGCTCATGAAATACCTGCGGTCGCTGTTGATTATCATTTCCATTCACTTGGCTTAAATATTGGTACAGTTGTTCTGGATTCTTATATCCTCCCGACTGTGCACTCGTCTTGACAACACGATCATCTATACCGCCAATTATGCAAGATACAGCGTTACCCCCCTTAATGTCGCACGCATTCAACATTGCCAACTTTTCATGGAAGTACTTGATGAAACTTTCCTCTGGTCGTTTCTTGCGTCTCATCATCTCGGTAAGTTGTTCATAATAATCCCTTTTCGAAGGGAATGCCGCTTTGATTTTTTCCTTCCATTCCCTCCATGAATAGTTGACGCTTTGTAGCCCTTTG
Organism: Cheilosia urbana; assembly: GCA_946477585.1. NCBI lineage: Eukaryota > Metazoa > Arthropoda > Insecta > Diptera > Syrphidae > Cheilosia > Cheilosia urbana. The sequence goes on from OX297855.1 coordinate 44,149,663, forward strand.
TACCAGATTTCTGCCAAACCTTGTAATTTCGACAGCGCAAAATACATCGTAGCCTCATCTGACCACTTAAAGATGTCACGTAATTCATCTATCTTGTGACACCATTTAGCCGCAGACTGATTTTTATCCTCCGGATTAAATATTGGTATCGCTTCTCCCCTAAAATGTGGTCCAGAATTTGTGCTTCCCGTCTTTTCTATCAATGCCGTTATGGCGTCGGTGAACTTATCTAAAGATTGTGACGTTCCCGCAGAATCTGGAATCCTATCCCTTCTACTACGTTTATTTCTTGACCTACGCCGCTCTTCTCGTTCACTTTCGCTACTGCTATAGCTTAGATCTCTATGCTTCCTTTTACTTATATGCCTATGCCTACCCATGGCTTATTCAATTTATAAAATAAACAATTATTAAAAATGTTAGCATTAAGAGAGGAATATCATTATATATTTTTTTTGTATCCCTGTAAACATGTATCTACAAAATTTTATTTCAAAAAGAACGGCTGTGAAAAAAAAACAATATAACGACACCATACTTTTCCAAAGATAACAAAGTCGGAGTTGCCAATGTAATGCGCATGGATATGTTCATCCCACTTCTGAATTGTAGGAGACATAAAATAAGTAAACAGAATAGCCTTTACATTCAGACGGAATATATATTTATTTTTTTTTTTTTTGATTTTACATATATGTTCATACGTATATATTTTATTTTGGTTTTCTTTTTTTTTTGTTGGCGCTTGCACATCAGGCATCTCCGAGTCTGTAATGAGATCAATAAAAAAAACAATCTCTATGAGTTCATTTCAGACATATAAAAACAAATACAGCTACAACTACTCTGCTCAGAAATGAACAAGCAATATATACACTAGAGAGGTCCTGCTTGACCGAACATTGCAAGGCACTACCACACACACCGAACCCATCCGGTGTTCAGGGAACCGGTATGCCTGCCGCTATACACTCATATTATGAAAACACTGTGCGCAGGAGGAACCAGGCAATTTCCACACACACCAAAGAACATATCGTTCTAAGGGGAACCGGCAAATTTGCCCACACACGTCCTTTGCACAAGGTATCGCAACATAAACAAGTCGCAAACCAAAAATGATCGTATTTGTGTTCGTAAACAAATCTAGTGGAACCAGCGTACTTTGTTAACACACACCCGTTCTGCCACACACACCAAAAGGGGAACCGGCATGAACGGCGGAACCAAACAAGTCGCAACACACAACTAGCTCGTAGAAAAACCGATCTATGTGAAACGTAATAACAGATACGTTCACGAAAAATGCACCGTAGATTTCATCATCCTTCAAACTCATTGACAAAGAAACTATGTGAATTCGGCAATCCGTGTAATAATAAACTTTTACAAAAAGCAAAAACTACAGACTACGTTTTTAACTTATTCAAGATAAACTTAAACACTAGTCCAAAATGCACCCAGTGAGCAACAACAACTCACCTTATTCACTTTTTGTTTTCCTTCTCTTTGTCTACTTTAATTTTCGTATTTATTTATTAAGCTACTGCCACTGAACACCTCACCACTCACAAGCACAGAACACGACTGATCGTGATCGGGTTTCATGATTTCATCCCCGACCAGAAACACTCCTAAGCTTGTATGCTTGTGATGTCACATATTCTTTATGTGAATACTCTACTTATGTATGTATGTTTACTTATGTTATGTGTATATCTTACCCCTGTTCTTACAGTTGTAAGGTGACTAACAGCTTTTTCACTTCTTACACCAAGAAATTTGTTGAGTAAAAATTCGTAAGATTCTCAGTGGAGGGGTAATATCTTGCTCTCTCGATGACGCTCTCTTTTTCGAATTTTTTGAGTTAAGGAACGGCAGTGAGTACAAATTCGTAAGAATTCGTAAGAATTAGTAAAAATTCGTAAGATTTAAAAGTAAAGGAACAGACCTATCGTCAAAGCCAAAGCCTGACGTACGGGAAATTTACGGCGCTTAAATACAAATGTCAAATCGTTCGGAATATGCAGAATCGAATTCTTACCAGTTTTGTAATTTAACTCGAAAAATTCTTTAAAGAGAGCGCCATAGAGAGAGCAAGATTTATTACCCCTCCACTGAGAAAGAGAATATTATTAAGTTTTACTCAACAAATTTCTTGGTGTAGGAAGATATAGTAGGTACCTACCTGACATGACAATTAACACATGATTTGAAATTTGATGTCCTTTTTGGTATACTCGTGCATATGTTTTGATATCAATAGGTGGACAAATTAAATTAAATGAAGATTCTCTTCGAAAGTGTCGACCAAGTCCTTCCTTCTCCACAAAGGGACGATCTCCTCCACTTAATTTTTAATTCAGTGTCGCTTTTTCCTTTTCTCGAATGATTGTTGTTCAATCAGTACAAGTTCTTCCACATATACTGGGATTTATCAAAAAGAAGATCGATTAACTCCAAATCCATTTCACCGCTAGATGCATCAACTAATATTGATAATAAATTAAAATTAGCCAAATCTTCGATTTTGTCAGACATTTTAAAGACTGTGGGCCTTACCATTAAACCTTTTTAGTTTCGACTTCAAATTTTAGTAGTTCACAGTGGCAATATTTTCCAAACAAATTTCGCAATTGTGAGCTTCCATAAATTTAAAGTCGAGACTTAAATTGATTATTAGTACGGCGCTGTAATTTTTCATATATAACTACAAGCGTTCCCTTACTTTTCCGTAAGTGTCCCCCTCTGAAAGAGGATTTATCCCCAACACAGTCATTTTGAAAGTCATTTCCATTCTTACTACAAAAGTAAGGGCACAGACTCAAAAATCCTTAAATCTTATTTGAGATTCTTCACAATCAAAAATTTTCCCTTACTAAGTTTCGGTTCATTGAGGTTGCGCAACAAAATTCTAACTGAGCCGACTTTCAAATTTAAAATATGTCGAAACGAAGTCAAATGCTGGTTAACCTCATTCTTCACAATTCAATTTCGATAGATGTCTGACCGCACGCAAAAGCAAGTCCGGCCAATTCAATTGGAATGATGAAATGAAAAGGACGCCTGTCATACTGCGGAGAATGCATTGTAATACTAACAGACGTCATTCAAAGGCCCAATATTAACGCACTGAAGAAAATTGTATTCGAGTGCGAAAGGCAGCCCGATTTAAATTGAAAGGTGGTCCTTCGTGTTCACGTGTCCTTCGGTCTTGATGCAAAATAAGGTTGCGTTAATCTTAATCAGCATTTGCACGACGACGGCTCTTTCTTTTTGCGAAAACGTGTTTTTAAAGGAGGGCAAAATTAGACGATTGTCAATTCCGAAGTGTTTGTCATTTCTTTGAATCGATATTTTCTCCTTTCCATACAAAATTAAAATTTCAGACATTACACCTGAAAAAATATAATTTCAGGTTTTCACGATTTTCCAATCAAAATTTTCAAATTTCGGCTCGGTCGTGTATTCACCTGGATCAATGCGATTCCAAATTAAAATCTTAATTCAATGTATAGCTACCGATAAACTATATAGGAACAATGTTTTCTCTATTTATTTATAGAGCCAGAACATATTATGAGTTGTGGTTTAAGTTTTTTTTTTTTGTAGATTGAAATAAGGTTAGATTAGGTTAAGTTTTAGGGAAGGAGGCCATCATAAGACCCATTGTGATTCCCTGCATAGGTAATTAAACAAACCCCAAAGTTAAACTCACATTTAGGATCATAAAATAAAATAATAAACAAATAAATTATGGACAAAATTAGCCCATTGTCATAGATTAAAATGTTCTCCATCCGAAATAAAATCTAATTTTCAGAAATCCCCACAACCAACCTCTGAAAGAATGCAATTTCAGGCTTTCACGGCTGAAAATTTTCGGAGTTGTGATATATGTATAATAAATGCTGAGTGAAATGTCAAAGTGACGCGACACTTCGTGTCAAAGACTTGGATGCAATTTCAATTGGACGAAGTAACGCCATCTGTGATTTAACAACATAAATAATTTTGTTATATTTTGAAAACGTGCGACGACTAAAGTATTTGAATATTTGGGTAATTCAAGATCCGGTGCAACTGTTCTTGTATCATTGCGAAAGTGCAAAAGTGCAACTACAACAACAAAATATACTGACAAAAATTTCGCTACAATTTTGTACTTTATCTATACCCTGACCCTATTGTAACCGAAAAATACAACAGAGTAGCCTTATCAAATTAACAGTTCGCTAAATTGTTAATTCCTTTGTGCAGCTATCTGAAAAGAAATTTTATAAAGTTTTCATTATGTAATATTAATTAATTAACATAATTTTGTCTCCACTATCTTCCAATAAACATTAAATCAACAACAAATGTCAATTGTCAATTGTCAAATTGGATCAGTCATTTGTTTCAGTTTTGCTATAGATGAGAAAAAGTGTGTTCACGATCTCATAAAAAAAAATAATATTTCGCAATTTTACTAGGTCTGTTACACCAAATCGTGAATACCCCTATTGTTCATACAAAAATACTTAAATCGCTATAAAAAAAAAAGAATGGTGGTTAAGGGTAGGAAGGTCATGCCAAATCTGTCTTTGTCTTTGTCTTTTTTTTTATGGACATGGACAGGGACACCCTAATCACCTAGCGGTATGAAATATACTTTACCACTGATTCTCATACCTACCAAATATACACAAACAAATTCATAAAAAACGGCCCAGTCGTTTCGGAGGAGTACAGAAACACCGTGTCACGAGATTTTGATATATTAGATGTATATTTTTATATAGTACTCAAATAAAAATCAATATTTATTTGCCAATTCATTGTAGGTACCTAGATACTGTTCATCCACAAAAACAGGTTTCCAATTCTGAAAGTGCATAATTATATTTTCTTATTTTTCCCAACTCACTTCTGCTTGAAATAAATACCGAGTCTATATCTCTCAGTAAAAAAGGTCGTTGTTGGCCAATCTTTTCTGAAGACTTTACTTGGCATTGACATCGGCGGCAAAAAAAAAAAAAACCTCGCAAGATCCATTAAACTTGGTTTTCTATAACAAAAAAATATTTATCCACCTCATTTGTCTGCAGGAAATAGCTTCCATCACTTAAAATACCCGTAAACGAAATGAATTTAAGAAATTCGATGTCTTCCGAATGTCAATGGCCCCCAATTGACCTGATTTCCAAACGATAATTGCTTCTAATTTATCTGCACGCATAAATCATTCTTCTAACCGGCGAGCGTGCATTTGACCCATCCAACTCGCACACACCGCAACGACCACAATTAAGCTTAAACCGGAAAATGAGATTTACCAGCAGAATAACAATTAATCATAAGAACTCAAGTTAGTTTGTTACTGCTAAATGTACATAATTTGCTATCTATGCCACTGTGATTACCACCCTCCCCACCCAGTATCCCTCCAGCTTCCATCCCCTGATTGTGCTGCCAATATGAGTTATTCCTTCCGCTGATACTTTAAGTATCAATATTTAATAACGTAATTAACTTGGAACTCTCCATATACATACTGAATCAATTAGCGCAAGTTCCACAAGGACAACGAAAAAAAAACAAACAAAAAATAGAAAGATACGCGCCTTCGACAATAACGAGCTGTGATTCATCATATTCTGCGACAACAACACACGTCTTTATTTCGATTTGATAAATGAACTTCGCCCCAAACTAGACGCATATAGACTCTCTCTATCTATCGCGTCTTAGAAGAGCCTTGAAAAATAATAATCAAAATGCAAAAGGACACAAATTGAAGACTTTTGCTACACAGCGGAAAAAAAACTCAGTAAAATGTTTTATTCATAATTCCACTCGCCAGTAGTACCTACAAGAAGGAAGAAGGTACCTATCCGCAAATTGAATTGTGTGTTCGAGACACGAAGACATCCTTTTTAGATATAGCATGTAGCTATAGTGACGAACGGAAGTTTACCCTCTTGGTCGTTCTGTCGTTGCTTGAATGAGAAAAAATTCAATGAAAAATGTGCTTTCATTCAACAGATTGTCCTGGTGTTGTAAAGCGTTTTGCATAAATTTCTCGAGCGTGTCCTTCGATCCAAGTGAATGCCTCTGCCTCATTGGTTACAAAGCACTAAATGATTAATAAATTTAAGAGCAAGTATTAAGGGGTTTATCGAAGTGGAGGTGAGTTCATTTAGGGAGATTTCCGATTTTGGCGAATTCCCTTCAAGGACGAATTCTATTGTTATTGCTCTTTGCCTTTTTTTTTTTTTGAATTTAATTTAACTTGGAGCTGCTCGTCGGTACACATGGGGTTTTGTTGTTGTTGGTATAGCGAATAGAAATATGGAATTTGTTTGGGCATGGAAATATCATAAATGGTGAATTTAAATCAATTTTCGATTAACCGTGGTCCGTGATATATAAAAATAGCAGCGGAGGGCTTTTTGAATTTAGAAAATGCTTTAAAAATATTTCCTAAAATGGTCACTGAAGAAAGTGACGCATTTTATGTTGAATACGGAATGAGAAATTCTTTTTCGTCTTCTTATTTAACTTCTCCTTCGGCTTCTTCTTTCTGTCCTACTTATTGATGTGTAATCATCTAAGCGCATGTTATTGGAATCTGGAGGAGTTATTCCACACATTTAAATTGCGGGACGGAAAAGCGTCACTGTGTTTTATCATTGCATACATTTTATCATTGCATACATTTATGAGCTGGGCATATTAATTTCATCTTTTTGTTGATGTGAAATAAAATTTCTCCATTTCGTCCTTGCACCGTTTTCAGAAGAAATTTCAAGAATTCTGCAGGGAGATTATCATCTTTTGCCAATGATCATAAGCGGAGACTTCAATATCAATTTTGCAACTCCAGAAGCTCAACCATTTATTGATTTTATGCAAGATAAATTTAATCTTCAAATGAACTCCAACCGGAAAATTTCAACAACACGATATGGAATAACCATCGATGCTGTCTTCCAGCGTAATCTAGATTTTTTTTTAACCAGCTAAACCCAATAGCGTTGCTTTCGTTTCTTTTGATCCCGGATCTCTCTCTGCATCTTTCTATGTCGGTATAAAGTGGTCTTCCCGACTTCCTTCATTTTCCTATGGATTATGTGATATAGGATTGTTGGAGTCATGAAAAAGTAACGACATCAGATTATTGTGTCTATATTTGTTCAAAGACATGCGCTATTAAAAAAAGAGCAGAGAGGCTAGCGAGTTCCATTGAGTTGGTACCTTTCAAGATAATCTTCAACAGCCTGCTAAAGAAAACAGGGCAACGATTAAATGAACAACTTGTAAGTAAGGCGCAAGCATCGCAGCACAGGTAGCAAACTGAGCTAGAAACGCCATAGCGTTTGAACTGTGATTTACAACTGAAAACAGGAAAAGCGACTGAAAATGAACTCAAAATTGAAATTCAGACTGGGACTGAAATTAGCAGGAAAATCCGACGCTGTACTGATTCAGTCCTTTATTTATTTATTATTATTACTTTTTTTTAATATACCGCATACTCCTTGCAAGGACTATGCTAGGATTAGGATTCCAATTTACCTAGTTTAACGTCATTTTGTAGTACAGTTACTCCTCTTCGGCCCTAGGTATTTATTACGCATAAATATAGGTAGTAACATAAGGCAGTAACTCATACCTTCCCATAGTAAGGTCAACTGGTATAAGCAATGCCAATGCCAGCCGATATTCAGTTCTTTTCAGCACCCACGGTTCGTTTCGCTGTCACGCCAATCTAATCTATCAAGTGCATTGTTTTTTCTGTTAACACCTACCATCCTCAATGTACATAAATGTCCTAAACCATAACTCAAGAAATGCGTCTTATATTTTAATCGAGGTTTTTCTTCTGTTATCTTTTCAGGTGAGTCCCCGTCGATGGAGATTTCTCTCCTCTTAAAATGAGTAAGTGTCCTGTCTTGAGTGATATTAAAACGGATAGATATTTATTCCGTTTATAAAAATCAATCAGTCGAAAAACTGGAAAATAAGCTCGAAAGCTTGGTGTCATAAATATATACAAGTATGAAAAGATATCATGCGGATGTGTGAGTGTGAAATCTCAAAACGTGCTCATAAATCCTTAACGCATTTTAGCACCCCATCGAATGATGTTATGATCAATCCCTACCTCATAAATGAATGGTAACTTCATTAGCACCCAACAGCAGGAGCAAATGTTTAGTATCACCATTAACCACCACCATCCTCAAAGTGCTGGAAGAGTAGGAACAAAAATTAATTTTACCTGCATTGTGGCCATGAAAGGCTTTAATAATATCACACAGCATAAGCAACAGTCGAGAATGTGAAAAAGCAAGCGATATCCATCAATATTTATTCACCATTACTTTCAGGTTCCTTCCAGCCCCTACTACAGAAGAACAACCTCCTTGGCGCAAAAGAAAGTGTATTAATTTTCGTCTTCTTTTGCCACAGTAAGGCAAAATAAATATGCCAAAGTATGTGTATCGTCGTTCGTCCTTTCTCCTTTCCCTTCTTATTGGTATATAGAATTAATATCCTTTTCCTCTTTGTTGTTATTTGCACTTGTGTCGTTGCTATATTTACCTTGTGGTCGTTGGTAGTTCCTTGAGGAGGCCTACTGGTAGAGTGTGACCTTTCTTTTATAATACTAACTCGCAGTAGTAGTGTGTCAATATTTATTTACCAAAAAAAAAAAAATGTACATCGCACTTTTACAAAACGTCAAATCCAAACGACATCATACTGTGATGAAAGCCAATCAATTCCGCAACACAAAAAAGGCAATAGGAACAACAAATTGCTCCAGTTTGAGATACACGTGCCGCGTTTTCCAGCGGGAGTCAAATAATTCACGCAGTGTATTAAATAACCTTCATCCTCAAGGGTTGAGTTAAAAAGCTAAGTAGCAATTGACAGTCTGAGATCCTAACAGGCGCGAAACTCGGTGACAACTGCCTCTGCATTTAGTGTGTGTGTTTTCAAATTTATGTACGATGGCGGAATAACAAGTGGGAGAAATACATTCTTATGGAATGTCGAGTATGTCAGGATCAGGAGTTTAAAAAAATATATATATTTAAAAAAAAAATCATATGACCGGCAGTACGGTTTTCGTGGCAACAGGTTCACTGGTGATTTGATGACTTACATATCTCACCGAGAAGTGGAACCAATCTCTCCATCAATTCGGTGAATCGAAGATTATTGCGCTCGATATTTCAAAGGCATTTGACAGAGTTTGGCATCATGCTCTTTTTTTTTCGAAAATGCGTGCTTATGGGATCGATGCGCCCTTATTCAATGAATTAGAAACTACCTTTCTGGCCGTTCAATTCAAGTTATTTTGGATGGTTTCAGTTCTGAAACTCATTATATAAATGCTGGTGTTCCCCAAGGCTCAGTTTTGTCTCCGTCTCTCTTTCTCATTTTTATAAATGACCTCTTATCTGCAGCTTCTAATCCAATCCATTCCTTCGCTGATGACAGCACTATTAGCTTCTCATTTTCTTTCCAGGACTCACGTCCCTGCTCTTCGGCCGTAGAACTGGAACGGCAACGTATGTTAAGCTCATTAAATTCCGACCTTGACAGCATTTCAAAATGGGGTTCAGGCAATAGAGTGGAATTTAATGCTTCGAAAACACAATGCTGTCTGCTGTCTCTAAAGCGAAACCCGAATCTACAGCCATTATCCATGAATGACACTTGCATTACCGAAACCGAAAGACTTTCTATTCTCGGTATGTGGTTTCAGGACAACCTTCGTTGGAATGACCATGTACACGAAGCCGCCAAGAATGCAGCGAAATGTCTAGGTTTCCTCAAACGGTGCAAGAAATATTTCACCCCTTCTGATCTGGCTACAATATACAAGGCGTTCATTCGCCCAAAGCTTGAGTACAATTCCCACATCTGGTCTGGTGCACCGAAAACTATATTGCACTTACTAGATAGGATCCAAAATCGTGCGATGAAACTAATCGGAGACACGAATATCGCGAATTCTATCAATTCGCTTGAACATCGTAGAAACGTCTCGTGTCTCTCATTGTTTTATCGGTTTTTCTACAAACAGTGCTCAAATAAAATTGCCAACTGCATTCCTACCCTTCAGAAATTCAACCGCAATACTCGCTATGCTAGGAATGCCCATCAGTTTACCATCCAGCCTATCTTCGGACGTACAATGAAATACAGAGACTCTTTCATAAGCCGTACATAGCGAATGTGGAATGCCTTGCCCAGCTCTGTCTTTCCTCCCCAGTACAATTTACAGACATTTAAGATCAATGTGCATCGGTATCTCCTATCTCCTCTATCCCAATTTCCTTAATGCCCGCGCTGTGTAATCACATAACACTATAAGAGTAGTCACAACTCACAACCTCTTTAGCGGTGTTAATTATAAAAAAAAAAAAATATGTCCGTATGACACTAAAAATTTCTCATTTTGAAAATGAAACAAGAGCACTACGAAAAATTAGAACAAAAATTACCGATTGGATTGAGTGCGTAGACAAAAATTATTCAATTTATATTTTTCAGCTGACAGCTTTTTTTAACATTTCAAGATTATTTGAAAAAAAAAAGAAAAAACAATTGCTACCTCTTTCGTAATACACTTTTAGTCACTTTAACTCGCAGTTGACTTTTCAACATGTTTTAAAATAAATGATAAAAATGAGGAAAAAATGTAGTATCATTCGGGCTTTTGTAAATCAGACGCCTTTGCAAAATACTTCGTCAAACGGAGTCACACTCAGTTTCAAGTTTGCGGAAATATTTTTAAAGACGTTTTAAGCGCGACTTCTGTGACAAACAGTTTAAAAATCGTAGAAAATCTACTTCTGTTATATTAAATATTAATAATATTTGCTTTAAAATATTGACAATCTATCCCTGTCAAAAATTTTCAAAATTCAAAATTCTGAAAAAAATCAGTTTTCGGGGTAATTGGTGTTAATATTTTTGAGGTCACAAATATATAAATAAACAAGCATGTTTGTGTCCGGCTCCGGATACTGAAATAAAAGTGTCCGGAAACTTTTCGACTTTATTTCTTAACTAGCTGACCCGGCAAACCTCGTTTCGCCCAAATTTGTTAATTTGTTAATAAATTCCGAGCATGCACCAAGCACTTGCTAATTTATGTAATTCGACCAATTAAAATTCTTTATTCAAAAGTTATATTAAATGCAATAGAAATAAATGATGAATAGCAAGGTTGATTTTTTTCAATCAAACCGCAATGATTTTGACGTGTCGTCCAACCTTCCACTTTTTCACTAAATTGACAAACATCGATCGATTATCCTTGCAATAAATTATTGGTCATAGTGAAAGCGAGACGCATGGGAAATTGAAGTCGCACGAATGGTAAATCGTTCTTAATACGCGAAATCTGCGGAATAAGAGTGTTTGCCTTTGAATTTTCCCCTTAAAATCATCACTTGTATGATATTTGATGTGAGATCCTTCACCATAAAACAAATGCGATCCGTTGTAAAGTTTCGGTATATTGATGTTTGGCAACAAAATTTTAACTGAATCAACTTTCAAATCCGAATTATGTAAAGGTAAGGTAGCATAATTTCCTTCCTTCCAACCAAAAATTATAAAAATCGAACGATCCGTCCCCGAGTTATGAGTGCACATACGTGACGTCAGTCTCTTTTATATGTCAGGTCCAAAAGTATCCTATCCTTCAAGCGGGAACGAAGAATATAAATCTATAAAATTTCATTGAAATCGGGTGAGTGGTTTCGGAGATCGATTACAACGCCATATAGCGGGTCAAAAATCCTTTCTTTTAAGTTTGCTTTAACCTGAAATACAACAATACGATCAAAACAAAAGCAGAATCATAAAAATTTACCCAGTGGTTATCGAGTTATATCATCATCATCGAGTTTCATCCGGAAAGAATTATAGGTATGAATTAAGAAGATTATTATTAAAGAAAATTTAATTGACCTGAATAACGACATACGCCTACAACGCCACATGTTGAGGATTTTCCGACGATGTGCACTAAGAAATTCAGTTTTTGTTAAAAATAATAAATTGATTATTTTATACGATTTTATCAATATAATAAACCGATCGAAGCATCAGTTTTAAACGATATTTATTTTGTTTACATCCTCGTTGACGATATTTTCAGCACGCATTCTGTCAATGCTATGCCAACGCCATAAGGTTACATCAAAAAAGTTTGAATTGTAAAAGCGCTATGGTTACATTAGATATAATTTAATATGATGGTTTAGTATTCTTAAATTTTCTAATTTTCCGCGAAATTTTCTTAACTTTTTCTTTCATAAGATTCTTCTCCTGACAATAACAAACGCAACAAAAAAAGAATTAGCGAAATCGGTCCAGCCGTTTGTGCGTGATGCCGTGACCAAGGGAAATAGGGATTCATTTTTATATATATGTATATAGATTTTTTTTCAATATTGTTTCTTTAGCGTAAATAGTGAGAAAATGATTGGAAATCAAAGTCACAAAGATGTTTAGTGTCCGGTTACTACTTTACCTTATGCACGATATCGCGGGATATGTTTCTCCAGTTCCACGCGCCTTACGTACTAAACCACACCCCTGTGTACTCTTCTACCACTCTCCCCGCGGAACTGCCGTTGGGTATTACTTCGCTGGGCTGGTTAGCAACTCATGTTAAATCATTTGCGTCTGCCACTTCCACCTTCCACTCTTCTTAGTCTTTCGGCTCTTCTCAGCTCGTTTTGTACACTCGTTATAAATGAACATGTCTCCAACCAGTCGTCTTCTGAAAAGCGCCTACAGTGGAACATTACGTGCTCCGTATCTTCTTCTTCTCCTGGGCATTCGGGGCAGAAAGGCGAGCTATTGTGACCGAATCTGTAAAGATATTTTCGGTGGCCGCCGTGCCCGGACAGGAACTGCGTAATGTGGTAGTTGCAGCCCCCGCGTGCTCTCTTAATCCAGACCTCGATGGTGGGGATCAGTTTGTGGGTCCATCTGCCTTTTTCCGTGTTATCCCACCGGGGTTGCCACAGTGCTATAGATGTTGCCCTTTCTTCTTCCTTTATCCTACTGGTAACGGCCTCTTGCCGGTTGATAGTTCGCCTTAGGTAGATCCTTTGCATTTCGTTAGCGAGAATGTCGATGGGAATCATTCCCGCAATAACACAGGCTGCTTCGTCCGAAATTGTTCGGAATCCGCTTATTGTTCTTATAGTGCAGAGCCTGTATACTGACGAGAGCTTCCTTATTGTTTCCTTCGTTGTAAGAGCCCATGCCCATACCGGTGCAGCGTACAGAAGTATTGAGCTAACCACTCTAGACAACAGAATCCTTCTGGCATATCCAGGGCCACCGATGTTTGGCATAAGCCGGGAAAGGGCTGCTTGCATCTGTGACGCCCTCTTGCTGACATAATGGACGTGAGTTTTAAAGCTTAACCTGTTGTCGAGCATTAATCCGAGGTACATTAATGACTCCTTTGACCTAGTAGTTTGGTTCCCAACACGGAAATTCGCATATTCCACAGGCTTGTTATCAAGACAGCCTCGGTCTTGTGGTCAGCTAGTTCTAGCCCTGCAGTCGCTAGCCAATTCTTGATTCTCGCGACTGCTTCATTCGTGGCAGACTCTATCTCGTGGATATGTTTGGCCACAGTAACCACAGCGATGTCGTCGGCAAAGCCTATAGCCTTAACTCCTTGTGGCAGTGTTAGTCTGAGAACTCCGTCGTACATTTTGTTCCACGGGAGGGGTCCAAGAACCGGGCCTTTTGGTACACCCGCGCACTACTTTACCCTATCTTTATCGAAATGATATATATTTTTGGAAAAAAAATGGCACCCCAGTAATTTCTTTTCACGACTATGTATTTTAAATAATCTAAAGTTAAGTGGTCGGTGTATATATTACAGCTGAGTGTGCTCACCAAATTTCAAAGAAACGCAAGAAAACCCATAGCTAGGTGATGCGGGAGCCATAACCTGAACCATGGACCGGAATTGGCTATTTTTATCTAATTTTATGTCAAATTCCCTTCAAAAAAGTGGTTTTATAAAATCGATTTATGTAGATATAGAGGGCATCGTTAGTAATAGCCCTTAACCAAATAATTTACAATTGTGCGTAGGTATAACAATGAACTGTCGTAACACTTCTAGATCATCATTTGTTAATTTACAACAAAACAGCCGCTGGTGCTCATATTAATGTTACCTAAGTTTAACAAGACCTTACGAAAGTCAAAAATGTACATCTCCGGATCTTCCTCACAACCAGTTGTTAGAAGTTGAAATTCCACAGAGCGTAACCAATTGCAATCAATGTTATGTTTGCCAAAGCCAATTTGGCAGCCGCAACTAACAACTACTCATATTAATAGCTGACAATCTTTTATGCTGAATATTTCTATTGGAATCCACAACGACGATAACCACCTACATACGGAATTTTATTTCTTTGAAAGCAATTCAATGGCAATTCGCACACCGGTCTCTAATGCCAAGGCACAATATAAACACACAACGACTGTGCCGTTTTTAACTGATTCATGAAAGCTCTATACGCCAACACAAGTTGGATTGTCGCCGCTAACATCGCGATTGTTTTGTTGCCGAAAATTGTTGATGTTTCCATTTTTGGCCGACAAGCAAGCTGCCAATTTTGAGCATAATTTGTTGTCAAGTTGATTTTAGTCTTAGATTCACTTGTAATCTTTGGGGAAACAATATTTACATTATAGTCTCACTGTGTAGGAAGACAATGTCGCGCTGTCGCTGTTATATTTATGTGGCAATGAACTTTATTAAAATCGTGGCTTACAACTTGATTTGGATGGTGGCAGTCGGGAGTCAGTCGGCAATCGGCATCGCATTGATAATTGGCATCGATTTGACATTTCGATGGGATGGAAAAATTTCGCTCGAAATTAGTTTCCTTTGAAATCCTGACATACGTAAAACGAACGTACGAACAAAAGAGATCCGAACTCCAAATCAGGCCTAAAGAGGTGTGTGATTGTACGTATCTAGTATGGTAAGTCTTGCAAGGACGGTTACGAACTCGAAATAAAGTTTAGAATTTCAGGCTGTAGAGTCCTGTAGAAAATAATTTTCCAATAGAAAAGATTATCATGTGAAACATGGCTGCCATTCAAAGGGGAAATTGCCTAAGCATAGCACCCGATGTGCATTTACCAGCTTCAAGTGTTTTTAAATATCCATTTCTCATAGGGAATTGGTAAATTTAAATCCGTAATACCTACCCAAAATTGTAGAGCTATCGCTTTTAAAGGTGGAACGTTTCCCTATAGCAACAGAACCAATTGGAATGTATAGTCGAAAGCCTAAAACCTCCCTGTGTAGAAATATGGTAGCAAATTCCCCACAGCTTCTATAGAGAAATCTTGTATAGAGCTATGTGGCCTGTTGGTTAGGAATTTCAATTTGTATAATATATATGCATTCCCATTGAGCACCATCAAACTTACATGTACAGAATAGCGATGGATCAAAAGTAATTTATCACTTGCTGCACCAAACATTAGAAATAACTTCCCATTCATCTTGATTTGATAAAATTAGAAAAATGCAGTCATACCTCATTAGAACAGTTAATATAAAGTGCACGACTGTGTCGAACGAAAATTTCTCGTTCAAAAAAAGTTTGGTTGGATGTCTTCTTATTTTATTAGGTAGGTAGGCAAAAATTTGGGATTTTGGAAAGCAATTAAATAAAATCTTAATATTAATTAATTAAATATCAATTTTGGTTCAAATCGTCAAACAAATCAAACTCGTACGAACATTTTATATGGGAAGTGTCATCAATATTGAGGTTACCTTGCAAAAAAAAAACCCGAAATTTGAACGAAATCCGGGCGGCCTTTAGCTGTAGAACTCAGGGAGAACGGACAAACAGACGGACAACGGGCAGAATTTTGCGACTCACTTTTTTGAGTTCTACCATCGTAATGCTAGAATTGATTAACATCTCGAGTTCGATATTGAGTCCGAATGTCTTAAGTTAAAAATTAAGCTTAGTTAATTTGTTCGTTTTTATTGACAAAAGTGGACAGCTTAGGCCCCAGTTATAGCAATACGTAAAACCAAACAGTAAAAATGTTCTTTGGACCACTTAAACTTGATGGTTTAACTCAAACTTGGTCTTAAAATGTTGCTCATGAATTATAAAGTTAGATTATCAAAAAAAAAAAGGATGTAAATGATCTTTGAATTTTTTAGAAAAATAATTTATTCATTCTTACGTACTAAAAAAACTTTTACTGATCAACTTCTCAGTCAATTCCACAAAAGAAAACCGAATCATTCCACTGAAGTATTTCATTTCTTTACTGTTCCATCTGTCAGGAACTTTTTTTCTGATGGAATCCAATCAGTGGGGGTTGGTTTGTTTTAATTGTTTAAGACCCGGTTCTTCAATCTTGGTTATATTTAATCATCGGTTTTTCCAGCTGGTAAAGGCTGCTCAAGTGAAACCCAGTTTTTCATACAAATTTTTCACCGCGAAATGTCAAAATGAACCTTCCACATGGAAATTTCACTTGGCAGTACGCAGCTCAGGTGAAAAACTGCGCTTCAAAAACTGAGCTGTAGGTGGCGATACTAAAATCTCTCCACAGCTATTTCACTTGGTTTTTATTTTCCGTCGCATTCAATTTTTGACATTTTTCGTGAAAAATGATTCGTAGGACGACGGTTAAGAAAAAATCTCAATTTCAGACCTTTCTTTAAGAGATTACTGCATTTCTCGAACTTCTTTTATCGTTTTTGCATTGACTATAGTACCATAAAGCTAGATGTACAAAAAGTTGGGTGCTTGGATGACCTTTTTGATGAGCAGTGTGCCTCAGTAAATTGTTATACACTGTTTTGCTCAACATAAGCATACAGATTTTTATTCGGCGGTCAGATCAATTGTAAAAAAAAGGCTTTGTGGATACTAAAATGGCAATTTAGTGTTCTCATACAAAAAATGATTTGTTCGCAGCTCGCAGTTCCCTTTGGTAAAGGCGACACGGCGGCTTCTACAATTGCGTTATAACATTGAACACGATACTCTTTTTATGCATTTTTATTACTATGTGAATGAATGAGAGCTACTTTAATTAATAAAAAAATCCTTAAATATTATTGTGGCATTCGATTGGGAGCTCTCAGAGCACTTTTTATGAGGTACAAAAAAAGAAACCATCTTTTCCAGATTTCAGAGCGCTTTTGAGAATATATATATTTTCTCAGATTTACCAATACAAGTGCGTTTGAGTTTATTTTTTTCTCTATGGCAAAGAAAGTAATTGCATCGGGTGAATCTATTTGTGTAATGGAAAACGCTTTGAAAAGTCTTGAAGGCTACACATATTCCAATCGCACGAATATCAACACAAAAAAGGGCAAGTGATGTTCTTATGTTCGATTAGCCACACGAAATCTGAAATCTCAGAGCGAATCTGAAGAAGCATAATCGAATACCAATATAAGAAACTTTTGCAGATAAGAATACAGCAGTATTCAAATGTTCTACTACAATGAGGTTCAGTAATCACATCAATATAATTCACGGATCTTTCAAAAGGTGCGGTATACTCTCTATGCACTCTTGATTGTTCAAATGTGTTACACTGGTCTTATGTACAAATCAGATATTATTGCCAAAATTAAACACTACTAGAACCTATGAACTACAATAAAACAAAGTTCATAATTTCTTTCCTCCATCTGTTTTCATTTTTAATAAAATAGGAGTGAAAAAAAATGTTTATTTTATACTATAGCTATCCTTAATCTTATGGAATTCCCAGAAAGCATTTTTTTTTTTAGCTCAGTCACCCTGCATTAATTTCTCCACAAAAATCTCCAACAAAATATTTCACTTTCGATATCACAGCATTTTTCGGAGAGCAGTGAAAATTTCACTTCACTTGATCGGCGTACCAGCCTTAACCATCGAATGCGTTTGTTCAGCAATATCTATACTTATAATAAAACTGTAGGCAATTTTTCTGTTACCTAATGGCGTGAAAACTACTGCACAGATTTCGATGAAACTTTTTTTGAAATGTTTCTTAAGATTCTGTGCAACATATAGGCTATTCCATTCATTGCCATGCCCATTTTTTGGAGCGTTTTTGACCAAAATGTGTTTTTTTCTGACTTTACTGCCTTTAACTCGCCATTACTCAGATAATTCTTAATCAATTCAAACAAAACAAAATACTTAGGAGAGCCAACACTTTTATAGTTATTTCAAGCCATCAATCAGCTTTCTATGTCCTCTAGAAGCTGAGCTACAACCTAAAATCTAACATTAAAAATATAAATTTATTTTCTGAAATCGAATATTATCAGCCGCCGCGGTTCTTGATCGTTGTTCTGCTTTGGGGTGGTTTTTGGTGGCGCACATCGCACAAGCAAGTTCATATGTAAAGAAAAACCAACCACAACGTGTTTCTGAGGAAATGCGCAGATGGCTGATGACGTGTGGTGTGGTGGGGGACGTATGGTGGAGGTGGTGTATATAGAAATTGAGTTCAAGGTTTTTGTTTTAATGGTTGTTATAGTACCTACGTTGATACTTACAGTAAAGAATTGAAAAATTCAAGAAGTAAAGACGATATAGGTGACTTATGTTGTTTGATTTATTTATTGTTGGTGTAGATACAAATTTCCGTTAAGGCTTTTGTTTAAGTGGTTGTTTTGATATTACCTACGAGGTACCTACAGTAAGGAAGTGAAACTTCAGTACTTACGCTGTTGAATTTAATTTTCTTAAATTGGTGTTTTAGGTAAATAGATTTGTTTGATTTATTGGTTCAATGTCGACAATGTTCACCGCTTTTTTTTAGCTAGATTGTTGATTTTAAACAAATATGCCGTTGAGAAAACGGTCAAATCTCTTTTATTGGAAACTACACACTCACGACGCGTACGAAGTTGCGGGCACAGCTAGTAATCAATAAAATATTTCAAATCGGTTTCGTTGAGGTTTTCAACTGACACATAAGTATAACGGGTGATTTTTTAGCTGGTTTGGTTTTGGCAACACTGGTTTTGACAGCTGACGTGTGTTTAGTACCTTGCGTCACTGTCAAACAGCTTCAGTTTGGTTTGCAATTTAACCATGGATCGTCTTACAAATGAACAACGCTTGCAAATTATTGAATTTTACTATCAAAATTCGTGCTCGGTTCGAAATGTTCATCGCGCGAGTTATGTATGCAGAGCATACCCTACCCTAGGATATATACATAAAAATACTATTTATACATGCATACTTTAAAATATTAATATTAAAACAACAACATGAATTATACTTAAACACTAAGTCAAACATGAACATAATTACCCTATAATATTGTAACATAACATAGCATTATACATGTACATAAAATATATAACGCATTATTAGAATTATATAATTACAAAAGCTTCTTGCCACCGAAAATAAGATAAGAATAATGCACATGTTGAGATAACAACAAGTATATACCATACCTACATGGAATGGTGCATGATCTGATGCTTAGACAGACGCGAAGCTTTATCGTAACCGTAGTCACATGCATTATATTTTTGGCGATTGTTCGAAGACGTTGTTACACGACGGAAAATAAAGATTTGTACCTTATCTTGTTGAACGAATTTGTTTGATTTCTTTCAATCCCATAACTGGCGCAGTCGGCGTTTTGTGTGAATTCGGAGGACGCGTATAATAAATAAATAAAAAAAAAAACCCACATCAAAAGCATATTGGTGATAGTGCAAGTGAAGATTGCATCAAACATTCAGTGATTAACTCTGACTTTATTGTGCGTGAGCCTCGCATCAAAGGAATATTGGTGTTTCGTGAATCCGCATAAAATACAAGGACCAGGGCACACCTCAGCAGTGGCGAATTTGAATTCCTTGGCCCAGGAGAATCTTTCAACAAATTTACTATCAGACTACCAACAACTAGATCCTGCATCAAATTTTCCAGCGGTACATGTGTAAGTCGAGAGATTGCAAAACATTATTAGTAGCTCAATCCCTAATTCCCTTCCTTTTTCCATAAATTATATGAGTGTATATGTCGAATAAGAATCATAGAGAGAAAAAAACAAAATCTTTTACGTATAAGCCATATTATATACCTAGCGATAGTGAGGAAGAATTACATATTACAAGCTTAAAAATGGAGGGAAACAATAGCACCTTGAATGTTGGTGGAAATAACGGACCTTCTGGTGTAGGAGTAGGTAGTATTTATGCGAATATTAATCTAGAAGCTAGCGGTTCTGATGTAAACGGAGCGATAGGTACAAATAATAACTTAGCTTCTAATTATAGTAGTTTATTAAATAGTAATTTAGTTAACAACAATAATGTAAATGTAGGCATAGATTGCAACGTTAGTAATAGAGCAAATAAAATTAATTTAGAAGACGTTAATAATATTTTTACTGCACTTAAGATTCCGGACGCCATAAAAGATCTTCCTCAATTTGATGGTAATCATAGATTACTTTACGATTTTCTAAATAATGTAGATGAGATCTTAGGGCTTATGGAATCAGTCAAAAATACACCGTATGCTCGTATTATAATGAGAGCCATACGAAATAAGGTGACAGGGCAAGCGAATGAGGTTCTAAATATGTTTGGAACGCCACTAGATTGGACCCAAATAAAAACAAACCTAATATTGCATTACTCGGACAAGCGAAACGAAACGTCACTTATAAGAGACCTTCATTCTATTAAGCAAGCAGCCGATACTATAGAGAAATTTTACTCTAAAATAGTCGAAGTATCATCAACTTTAAACAATCATTTACACATACACGAGACCGACTCTAATATTGTTTTGGCTAAAAGTAGGCTTTATTCAGAAATGTGTCTCAACACATTCTTAATCGGGTTGAGAGAACCGCTTGGGTCAACGATAAGATCTATAAGACCTAACACACTCCAGGAGGCATTCAATTTCTGCATTAAAGAGCAAAATTCATACTATATGCGATACTCTGATCCTAGTCCCAATGTTAGACAATTTAAACAAAATTTCACACAGCAATCAAACCAGCACCCATACACATTCAGTCAAAATACCAGTTCTTTTAATCAAAGACCAAATGTATACATAAACAGAACAAATATGCAACCGATTCTCCCAAACAATAATAGTTTTCCTCTCGGACCTAACATCTACAACCCGCATTCACAAAATCAGCACTTGACAAATCAATATGTTAATCGGTTTCCCCAAACTATTAACCAAAATCAAAATGGGCCTATACCCAGACCAATGAATCACCCACCACCTACCCCCACCCCAATGGATACTTCTAGTGGGAACACACGCAGCATGAGAACTCAACAAACAAATCTCAGAGGATCGTCTTCATACAATAGACAAAACAACAATGCTTTTGTTAACAATAATACAGCGCCCAACAGTAATTATGCTATCAGAGAAGTTCATAATTTCCACACTGATCCGTCCGATTATTATCATAATCAGACAACCTCCATGAATCATTCAAATTACATTCCATTCAACCCAGAACCGTTGTACTATTCAGAGCTTGATCATTACATACCTGTAAATCAAAATATTCCAGAAGAAACATTCAACTTCTGTGACGAGGGTAACTATCAAATAGATGACACAAATTTTCAATTAACTGCCTCGGACAACAAATAGGATTCATTGATATTAATAAGCACAGTTCAGGTGTACTCCCATATATAAATATACTATCTAGTACTGGACAAACACTTAAGTTTCTGATTGATACAGGAGCTTCAGCAAACTTTATCAATCCTGAGTTGACTAACCCTGATATCCATGAAATTATTGATCCAATTGTAATAACAACTGTATTTAATAAACACAAATTAAGCAAGCAAGTTACTCTTCCCGCATTTGAGGAATTTAATACTGGTGATGAGTTTAAATTCTTAGTTTTCAAGTTTCACTCCTATTTTGACGGCTTAATAGGATTAGAGACATTGAAACATCTGAATGCAACAATTAACCTTAAAAATAAACTTTTGGAAACCAGCAAATCCTCAATCCCACTTCAGTTTAAACCTAACTTTATGTCGAAAATTTTCAGCGTATTGCCAAACTCAAAAATTATAGCTACACTTCCAGTAGATATCGAGAATGGAGATATCTATATACGGCCTACTATTATAAACAATTTTTTAAAAATACCGGAAGGAATTTATAAGGCTATAGATTGGTACAGTCACGTGGAAGTTATTAATTTATCTAATCAGGAACAAACACTTTTTTTGGAACAACCACTAAAGGTAGAGGGTTATAGAAATTGTAATGAAGTGGACAATATCAGTATAAGTTATAACTCAGATCAAATTCGTTCAATGACACAAAATGAAATAACAGGGTTACTTAGAACTAACCACTTAAACAAAGAGGAAATAAAAGCTCTCTTCAAAATCTGTAAACAGTTTGATGACATATTTTTTAAGGAAGGCGATACTCTCTCGTTTACAAATAAAATTAAACATCGCATCAAAACTATTAATGATTTACCAATATACACTAAGTCGTATAGATATCCAGAAATCCACAAAGCAGAGATCAAGTCCCAAATAAGTGAACTGCTTAGGCAAGGAATTATTAGACCAAGCTACTCCCCATGGAGCAGTCCGATATGGATTGTTCCCAAAAAGATAGATGCGTCCAAAAAGCAAAAATGGCGGTTAGTAGTGGATTATCGGAAGCTAAATGAAAAAACGATCGGCGATCGATATCCACTTCCTAACATTAATGACATCTTAGACAAGCTAGGTAGATCCATGTATTTCACCACTCTTGATTTGGCATCTGGATTTCACCAAATCGAAATCGATCCTAGGGACATAAACAAAACTGCATTTACAGTGGATAATGGCCACTTCGAGTTTATTCGAATGCCTTTTGGCTTGAGAAATGCTCCGTCCACCTTCCAAAGAGTAATGGACAATATTTTGAGCGACTTGCAGGGAAGAATATGTCTGGTATATATGGATGACATTATCGTGTTCTCTACTTCCCTTCAAGAACACACCGAAAACCTAGCTAAAGTTTTCTCCAGATTAAGACAGGCAAATCTTAAAGTCCAGTTGGATAAATCTGAATTTTTTTGTAAGGAAGTAACTTTTCTTGGCCATGTTGTAACATCAGAAGGAGTAAAACCGAACCCAGATAAAATTGACTCAATAAAGAAATTCCCCATACCCCGTACTACGAAACAGATAAAATCATTTCTGGGATTACTGGGTTATTACCGGAGATTTATCCAAGATTTCGCGAAAATAACTAAGCCGCTAACTGAATGTCTAAAAAAGGGTAGGCAAATTAAATTGGACGAAAGTTACGTGAATTGCTTTGAACACTGCAAAGATATATTAAGCAACGATCCACTTTTGCAATACCCCGATTTTTCACGATCGTTCAATTTGACAACAGATGCCAGCAATTTTGCGATAGGAGCTGTTTTGAGTCAGGGACCTATTGGAGCCAATAAGCCTGTCTCCTATGCATCACGCACGTTATCAGATACCGAAACAAAATATAGTACCATCGAAAAAGAGCTTCTTGCAATCGTTTGGGCAACAAAGCATTTTCGTCCATATCTTTATGGACGTAAATTCCACATAGTTACAGACCACAAGCCGCTTACTTGGCTATTTTCTTTAAAAGATGGCAACTCAAAATTAATAAGATGGCGACTAAAACTTGAGGAATTTGATTACGAAATTCATTACAGAAAAGGTAAAATAAATACTAACGCCGACGCATTGAGCAGATTAGAAGTACACATAAATGAGTCTCTACAGAATAACGTAACTAACTTAGAGGAAAGTTCTAGCATATCCACTATTCACTCTGCTTCGGAGAATCTCGATGAAGGCATACCTATTTCAGAACGTCCCTTAAACGAATTTAGCGAACAGCTCATTCTTGAAAAAACCAATTCCACAATTAAACCCCCAATGATTTTTAAAATCCTATTTGAGACTAAACGTCGTAGAATCTTCAGGCAAGTAAACACATACGATGAACAAGTAATTACATCTATTCTTAAAGAGTACCTAATACCAAAAAAACTTACCGCGGTATATACAGATGAAGATACGTTTAAAATAGTCCAAACGGTATACTCAAAATTGTTTTCTAGCAACAAAATCTTTAAGTTAATTCGTTGTAAAGAAAAATTAACTGACATACCTGGCAATGACAATCAAGACGAACTAATACTTCAGTATCATGTTAAGTCAAATCATAGGGGGATAAACGAAACAATTCAACACCTGCGTCGAACTTACTATTTTCCTCATATGAAAACTAAAATAACGAAAATTATAAATAACTGCGAAAAGTGTCAATTGCTGAAGTACGATAGGCATCCACCCAAAGTCAAGTACGAGCTAACAGAAATCCCAAGCAAACCTTTAGATACTCTTCACATAGACGTTTACGCAATCCATAATCAGCAGATATTGACAGTCATAGATCGATTTTCTAAATTTGCATCAGCCTACATCTTGTCCGCTCGGAACAGTTTGAAAGTAATACAAGCGTTAAGAGAATTCTTCGCACATCACGGTACCCCAAAAAAGATAGTTTGTGACCCTGGATCAGAGTTCAATTCGAATTTATTTAAGGAATTTTGTAACCAATATGAAATTGCACTGCATATAACAACACCTCAAAACTCTACAGGTAATTCTCCAGTTGAAAGATTTCACTCAACGCTTACCGAAATATATAGAGTTATATACGATAGGGATAAAAAACAAATCTGCAAGGACGTATTAAATGAAGCTCTTACCACTTACAACAACAGCATCCACTCGGTAACAAACATAACACCATTGGAACTACTTACAGGAAGGACACCAAATTTTAATAAGAACGTACAATTTGAATCAGAACACGACTACATCAATAAATTGCGCGAATTCCAAAGTAGGCTATATGAGAAAATAAAGACAAAAATAGAAAACCATAATAGAAAAATAATAAATAATCTAAACATTAATAGGGAAACACCACAGGTATTCAATGAAAACGACACAATATATGAATTCAATAATAGACGTAACAAACTAGCACCTAGGGCTAAAAAGTTGAAGGCACTATCAAACAAAAAAGTAGTTGTTATAACAACAAAAAATAGAAAATCACATAAAAATAAAATAAAAAGGAAACGAAAGTTTAAAAACTTCAATGAGATTATCCCAGAAAATAGTAATACCGAATCATCGAACAGTCAATTGGATTAGGCATCTCATTTTAGTTTAACTTAAATATATCAGACAAATGTGACACATTTTATGTTTTCATTTTGAACAGACTATTGTAGCAAATATTCGCAATAAGTACGGCTTGTTTCTATCTCAGAGTCCAATTTAAACAAAATCCCACCAATATGAAATTGAAGATCACAGCATTGCCGATCATACGAAAATGGGTAATTCCATTGAACTATGGCTAGATATACAATTTAATGAAATGGCATTTGTAAACTAAAGTCGCAAACATGCAAAGTTGTTGATAGATCTATGATGTTTGTTCAGACATATATAAAAAAAAAAAAAAAAAAAAAAAAAACCTATCCACCCTTCCCGTTACCATAAAGAGCTATCGTAATGGTTGTTCAGTTTCTCGATTATATATATGTATATACTGACTGGCGAATGACACTACAAACAAACTTAAATTCAACATCATGTAAAACAATTCTTGTAATAAATATTCTTCGAACTACACGAAAAGCGACTAAGATTCTTCATTATCAACACACGAGAAACGAGATAAGCATCACTCTCACCAATACCGAGTTATATCAACCAATACTATCGACAATGTTAAGCTGTGTCACCTTGATCAACCAGATGCCACACCTGATTCTGCGGGTGGAGGAGTTATGTATGCAGAGCATACCCTACCCTAGGATATATACATAAAAATACTATTTATACATGCATACTTTAAAATATTAATATTAAAACAACAACATGAATTATACTTAAACACTAAGTCAAACATGAACATAATTACCCTATAATATTGTAACATAACATAGCATTATACATGTACATAAAATATATAACGCATTATTAGAATTATATAATTACAAAAGCTTCTTGCCACCGAAAATAAGATAAGAATAATGCACATGTTGAGATAACAACAAGTATATACCATACCTACATGGAATGGTGCATGATCTGATGCTTAGACAGACGCGAAGCTTTATCGTAACCGTAGTCACATGCATTATATTTTTGGCGATTGTTCGAAGACGTTGTTACACGACGGAAAATAAAGATTTGTACCTTATCTTGTTGAACGAATTTGTTTGATTTCTTTCAATCCCATAACTCGCGCTGCTTCCATTTTATGATCGGCATTCTCGACCTTCTGAGCAATCTATTCGGAAGATTGTGACCAAATTTCGCACCAAATTTACTTTGTTGGACATTAAACCACCAACACGTTTACGTACTGTGCGTTGTGAAGAAAATATTGCGGCCGTATCACTTAGTGTGACAGAAGACCGCGAAATGTCGATTCGGCGCCGTTCCCAGCAGTTAGGCCTTTGTTACAGCACTACGTGGAAAATTTTGCGGAAGGATTTGTGCGTAAAGCCTTTTAAGATACAGCTTGTGCAAGAACTAAAGCCAGGCGACCTACCACAACGCCGAATTTTTGGTGAATGGGCTCTTGGAAAGCTGGCCGAGGATCCGCTTTTTTATCGAAAAATTGTGTTCAGCGATGAGGCTCATTTTTGGTTGAATGGGTACGTAAATAAGCAAAATTGCCGCATTTGGAGTGAAGATCAGCCAGAAGCATTGCAACAGCTACCAATGCATCCCGAAAAAGCCACTGTTTGGTGCGGTTTATGGGCCGGCGGCATTATTGGGCCATATTTCTTCAAAGATGATGCGAATTGCAGCGTTACTGTCAATGGTGAACGCTACCGAGCGATGATAACAAACTTTTTTTTGCCGGAATGGAAGTTCTTGACTTGCATGATATGTGGTTTCAACAAGACGGTGCCACATGCCACACAGCACGCGAAACAATGGCGCAATTGCGAGGCGAGTTTGGTGAACAGTTAATTTCACGTTTCGGGCCGGTCAATTGGCCGCCTAGATCGTGCGATTTGACACCATTAGATTATTTTTTGTGGGGGTATGTCAAGGCTAATGTGTATAGGGACAAGCCCGCTTCGATTGACGCACTGGAAGCCAACATCCATGCCTTCATTCGTGAGATACCGGCCGATATGTGTGAAAGAGTATGCCAAAATTGGACTCAGCGGATGGACTACCTGAGACGCAGCCGCGGTCAACATTTGCATGAAATTATCTTTAAACATTAAATTGCAAGGTTCAAACTATCGATTCAAATAAATATTTCATTCATTTTTTCGAATTTTTTGTGTTTTTTTTTTTTTTTTAAGTTCTAAACCTCTTAAAAAATCACCCGTTATAATGCACAACAAGCCAAACTAATGGATGCAAAGGATGAAGGAAGATTATTTCCAAAAATTTTTGGCCGATGACAGTTCTCATAAATTGAGATAAAGCTCATGTGTTTCTGAAAGGAAGTTGACTGACCAAGGGAGAGATGCCACTGCCGCTCGCCTTGAGTTGGTCACATCCCAGGAGATTCGGTGCAGACCCAGCCAGGAATACGTTCCAAGCTGAGTATGCACTGGGTTCCGGAAGGAAATCAGGGGAATATTTCCCAAGATCGTCATACGTGGTGAAGAATCACATCCTGCACGAGGTGCCACTGCTTTCGACTAAATATGACGGATCTAGAGCGGAATAGCTCGATAAAAACCCGTAATCCCGGGTATAACAACCGTGCCCATGGGATGTATGGCACAATGTTATGGTGTCTTCTAACGGGAACTCTAGATACCTGGGGACCTCTAGTTTCAATTTAATTCCCCTTTTCTGTATACAGGGGGTGAGTACAGAACGACATTTTCTTCCCCCTTACTCGTGGGTCCAAAATAGAACAATTAAACACAAAAACACAAAACAAAGGGACTGGTGTACTTGAATCGGGCACCAAGAACTTCGGCAACACCGATTCTCATACGAATATGACGGAGGAGGAAGAGAATATCTTACTCCAAGAACCGTCAACTAGTAGGGCCGCTTCGGTTGAGGGAAGCGTTAGAACGGTTGACTTCGGACTCGGGAATTTATTTCTCGAGGATGATGACAATCGATCAATCGCCAGCTCATCCAAATTCTCTATATCGTCTACAGCTTCGATTAGGAAAAAAGTGCTGAACTGTAAGATGACGATTAAGAAACTAAAGAAGAAGCACCAACTAGAGGACAAGGAAAAACAAAGGCTTCAAAACGCCCTTGAGTTTCTGGAGGGGCAGCTGAAGGTTAGTGCCGAGCTTCTTGCTACCACTCCACCTAAGGCTGACCCTGCAAAAATCCTGAGCGAGGGAGCTCTTATGCGGCCACCAATGCCTGTGATATGCCATAGCCTATCGGGGCATGGGTCGGCTGCATCTGACCCCGCTAAAGAAGTTGACAGAGAGGACATCGTTTCACCGGGAGAGGCGGACTCGACTCTGAACAGCGCAGTGACTGTTGTTGACAAGTTAAAGCCAAAGGACAATGAAAGATTGGATATAACCGAAGCCTCATTTGTCTCCGCGGCGAAAATGACGAAAGACAACAAGCTGGTCAGGACAGTACAGCAGGTGGATCCGCTCAAAAAGAGGAAAAACGCGCGCCGCATATTAAAACGGTTTAAAAACCGTAACCCTAATTCCTTCACGGAAAGGGAAGCGGCGCAGCTAGCTAGGGCCCGGGAGACGATTAAGTCGACCGAAGATGTGTGGCGCAGCAGCCTAATAGATAGGAGGCAGAACCCGACTGACAAAGGGAAGTTGTCTGGACCAGGGGAGGAATGCCAATTGCCTTCCGCCTTGGAAAGGTCAAAACCCGGAAAATCGGGTGCCGGCCTGGCTAAAGATCCGTCTAAGGCTGAGCCGACACCCGGTTGCTCAAAAAAGGTTCTGCCTGGCAGGAAGTTAGGTAGACAGCGGACTTCTGGAGGAGCCGACATGAGATTGGCCGTAGCGGGGGCGAAATGCCAATTGCCTTTCACCCCGTCTGCGACTGATCCAAAGTGTTCTGGGGCTGTCTCAGGTAAGGATTCGTCCAAACCTGGGAACGCACCGGTAGTCTCCAAAAGAGGTCGCAACGACGACACCATCTCCCCGGTAGTAGGCAGGCAGGCAAAAAGGCTGAAATTCGCCGAAAAGGTGAAAGAAAGTCTACGCGTCGCTATTGTCGACTATGGCAACACAGAACGGAAGCTCTCATCTAACCAATGGGAGCTTGTAGAACAACGAATCCTTGATGGTGTCAACGATGCTATCGTGAAGGCGGAAAGCAGGCTTCCATTGTTTGGCCAGCTGTCTACCTTCAAAGGCTTCAAGACGATAGAGTGTGATAATAAAGACACACTAGACTGGTTGAAGGGCTTCATCGCCAACATGAACGCACCTTGGTCAAATGCTGACCTGCGCGTTGTTGACAGAAAAGAAGTCCTGGAAATGACCAGACCGAGGGGAATTATCCACATGAGAGGGCCTTATTTACCCGTGGAAAGGATAGAACGGAACCTGCAATTCCTTAACCCGGAATTACAAAGCAGGGAATGGAAAGTCCTGGAAACGGGTGAATATACCCAGAACGGTATGGATGTGACGATACAACTAAGTCACAAATCGTTGCCGCTACTCCGAAAGCAAGAGTTTAAAGTCCGCGTAGGCATAACGCGATGCAAACTCCGGCTGTTAGCGGTCAAAGACAAGGGAGAGCAACCGACAACTCGTGATGAAGATAATACAACTAAATCTTCATCACAGTAAGGCGGCTAGTGCCAATCTCGTTCTCCTCATGGAAACGAAACATATAGATGTCGCCCTCATACAAGAACCCTGGATTCTCCGGGGAAAGATAAGAGGGCTGAGTTCCAAAGACCTGATAATTTACCATACACCGAATAATGGTAAGTCTCGAACTTGTATTGTAGCCAGAAAACAGCTTAAACTTTTTCTTTTACCTAGTCTCAGCGATTCGGACCAAACAGTTGTCAAGTGGGACAGGGCAAGAAAAGGCGCTTTGATACTGGCATCAATATATATGCCTTACGAGTCGGACAACCCACCCTCAGAGCTATCCTGTTCACTAGCCAGAACAGTTGAAAAGGAAAAATGGGACCTGATTGCTGGCTGCGATGCCAACTCCCATCACTCGCTCTGGGGCAGTACGGACATCAATGTACGCGGTGAGTCCCTCTTAGAATTCATTATTAAAAATAATCTCCTGATAGCCAATATCGGCAGTGAGCCGACCTTTATAACTAGGAATAGACGTGAGGTGCTAGACGTAACACTCTACAGTAACTCACAAACTCTAACTGTGAAGGAATGGAGGGTCTCCTCTGAGCCATCCTTTTCGGATCATAGAATTATAGAATTTCTAGTAGAAGAAAAAGCAATAGTTATAGGTAAATTCAGAAATCCAAGGCTCACCAACTGGGACGTATTCGTCTCAGAGACCGTGGAAAATGGTCAAAACCTGAAAGATAAAGCAATAGGGACACCAGACGAAATCGATGCATTTACAGAGAGTTTAAACAAAATTCTAAGTAATGCATACGATAAAGCCTGTCCTCTACGGACAATCAAGAAAAGAAACTCTCCATCGTGGTGGTCTAAGGACCTCCTTGAAATCAGGAGGAAAGCCAGATCTTTATTCAATCTGGCCAAGCGTACCAACTCCCAGTCAGACTGGGATCTATACAAAGCCGGTCAGAGGAAATTTAAAAGCGCTGTCACTAGTGCTAAACGCACTGCCTGGCATACCTTCTGTAATGAAATAGAAGATACTAGGGAATCAGCTAGACTTAGAAAAATCCTATCAAAAGAACCTGCGGTTCCGGGATATCTCAAAGACAATAATGGCAACTGGACACAGTCTTCGGAAGAGACTCTAAGTCTCCTTCTCCTCACACACTTTCCGGGTTGTATCCCCAATACAACCATCCAGTCTGCACCAAGCACCGCAACTACCGTTGCAATTCCAGATGGTATAATAACCGAGGAAAAACTTAACTGGGCGATTGAGACTTTTTCTCCATTCAAATCTCCTGGGTTGGATGGGATTTTCCCAATCATGCTCCAGAAAGCCAGGTCAATTATTGTACCAATTCTGATGAGACTCTTCACGCGCTGCCTAGAATGTGGACACATTCCCAAGGCATGGCGAGAAGTAAAGGTTGTCTTCATTCCGAAGGCAGGCAAGTCCAGCCACACGACTGCTAAAGACTTCAGGCCTATAAGTTTAACATCATTTATCCTGAAGACCTTGGAAAAACTTTTAAACGTTTTTATCCGCAGTCGACTGGACGAAAAAATGATCTCAACGGCTCAGCACGCATACATTAAAGGTAAAGGAGTTGAGACCGCGCTGCACGAGGTCACTAGCATCATAGAAAAGTCCTTACAAGACAAAGAATACACACTGGCCGCGTTCCTCGACATTGAAGGAGCATTCAATAATGTTAGGACGTGTGCAGTGAAGAGAGCACTACTCAATAACAACGTAAACCAAAAGCTTACCAATGTGATTGAAAGTTTGCTCAATGAAAGAAATATTAATGCAAAACTAGGTGACATTCAACTTAGAGTGACAGCCTCAAGAGGTACACCACAAGGAGGAGTCATCTCCCCCTTACTCTGGGTCCTTGTCATAAACGAAATACTACTAAAATTCGAAAACAGAGGGGTCAAAGTAACTGCTTATGCAGATGACGTAGTAATACTTGCTACAGGCAAATTCCTACCTACCATAAGCGAACTACTAGAAAATGCATTACGAACACTTAATACGTGGACAAAACAATGCGGTCTTGGAGTCAATCCACAAAAAACTGAGCTAGTCTTGTTCAGTAACAAAAGAGTGATTCCAAACTTCGATCCTCCAACTATTGAGGGTATACCTCTCAGGGTAGCGGAGAGTGCTAAATATCTGGGTACGATCTTGGATAGGAAGCTCAATTGGAAACTAAATGTCGATGAGAGAGTAAAAAAGGCTGCAAATGCTTTTTACGCCTGCAACCGAATCTTCGGAAAAAGGTGGGGACCAAACCCTAAAATAATTCTGTGGATGTATACGGCTGTTGTGCGTCCAATACTCACATACGGAAGCTTAGTCTGGTGGCAAGCCACAAACAAAGCATCGAACTTAAAACTAATGACCAAAATACAAAGACTAGCATGTATAGGTACAACCGGCGCAATAAGGACAACACCTACTGCTGGAATGGAGGCAATCCTCAACCTGGTACCCCTAGACCTACACATGCAAGAATCTGCAGCCAAAAGTGCCCTCAGGATCAGCCAAACCAAAAGCTGGAAACCCTACAGAATGGGACATGCACAGATTCTGAACAAATACGTGGGAGACTCTGTCACTTCTGACTATTTGTCTCCCAACCTTGACTTTGACAAACCATTCTCTTGCTATTTCCCCAGCAGGGAGGAATGGAACACAGACGAACCCACAAATAGGAAATCGATATCCATCTACACAGATGGATCTAAGATGGACTGTGGTACAGGTGCTGGAATTTTCTCCGAAGAGCTAAATATACACCACTCGATCAGACTGCCTGATCACAGTAGTGTTTTTCAGGCGGAGGTTCTGGCAATCGCCGAAGCTGCCCATATGGTGTCAATGATGGCAATACCAAATGATGATATTACCATATTTATTGACAGCCAGGCGGCTATAAAAGCAGTGTCTGCTATTGAAATAAAATCGAAGCTAGTTCGCCGCTGCCGTGAAGAGCTTAAGGTTCTCTGCTCGCAGCATACTACGCGCCTCTGCTGGGTCCCTGGACACAGGGACAAAGCCGGCAATGAGATGGCTGATAAACTGGCAAGAAATGGATCTGCTATGGATCAAGATCGGGCGATTAAATCGATCAATCCACCGCTCTGTAATCTCAGAGAGAGAGTGGAAAACAAGATTCGAATGAAAGCCAACAACAGGTGGAAGGAATTAACTACCTGCGAAATTTCACGGAAGCTATGGCCGGAGTATAATGCAGGTCGGACTAGCAAGCTTATGCGGTTTGATAGAATGTCGCTGCATAAACTGGTAGGTGCCCTAACAGGGCACAACTTCCTGAGAAACCACACAATGAAATTAAAACTCAAGAATGACGATATATGCAGGGGCTGCGAAGACGAGGAAGTGCATGAGGACACACCTCACTTCCTCTGTCACTGCCCAAGTCTGTGTCACTTGAGGAACAGAACACTTGGAAGATACCACTTCCATGACATACAAGAACTTTCAGATGTTAATTTATCTAATCTTTACAGGTTCATAAATACATCAGGATGGCTGGACAAGGTCGAGTAATTAGAAGGAACTAAAACCATCGCCAACAACATCGGCTACCCCCCAACAAGGGCATCACAATGGGTCCACATGGACCTAAGTGGGGTACTGCAGGGTTTACTCTGCCGTATCCACCCGTTAACCTAACCTAACCTAAGCTCATGTGTTAGACAAAATATGGAGAGAATGAGAAAATTACGATTGTCGTTGAATACATTAACGTGAGGCCTGCTAATTTGTAATAGATTTCATTAGTTTTGGCTTTATTTCGTATTTGTTCTCAAAAAATCAACAAATCAAAAGAGTAACAAATACCAAATTTCATTCTTTATTTCTTCAAAAATTCTTGTATTATTTGGTTATGACATTAATTTTTGTGTTTATTAAGTTTAGTAAAAATAAATACAATAATAAAATATCTATCTAAATAAATTACTTATCAAAAACAAACGGAACCGAAAAACAAAAAAAAATATAACCATGGATTCGGTCAATCACTAAATGACAAATAAACTGGAAAAATGGAACAATTTGTTGCAAGGCTATGGTTTGGTGACAGAAGTGAAAAAACGGTCAACAGACACTCATTGGTTATCTATCACTGATTTATAATCATGGGTTAACCTAAATCTGTAGTAGGTAACATAACCAAGGCTTTAACCAGCTGTGAACAGACCGGCCCTTAGTAGGGAAACTTTTTTCTGACAGATTTTTCGCTATGACCGCCCCAACGAAAAACAACTTATTTTCATACTGTTCCAACTTTTTCGGTTGCATTTTACGAATGGCTATAACTGGGGCCTTAGACAAAATGCAACAACTTAAGCCAAAAGTTTTAATTTTCTTTACTATTTTTGCGTAATTAAATGAAAAGATGTTCTCCGTGTAGGACCCTGAATTGGTACTTTTGTTCAAAATGCCAACACAACACACACAGGTCAATTAGATGAAACGATTTGGTATTTAATGAAGCAGGTCCATTTCGTGAAGGAGATGGAGAATTATACCTCGTAGTTAAGGACAAACTTTTAGACGATAATTCCTGCCTTTCCATTGGCATTCGCACATTTTAGCGGAGAAAGCAGCTACACTTATGTACACACGCTTACTCGTATGTATGAGGACTAATTGAATTGCGAAATCAAAATCCAATTTTTCTGGCAGGAGCAGGGGTGCCAAACTAATTTCGTTTGATTGACAATATAGATTTCCTTTTAATTAAGCGCTGCCGAAGAGTGACCCACATGAGAGAAGGCCGCTATTTTTATGAAGATATTCTGCTGGTCTCAGGAGAAATGTTTGTAACTAAGGAAGGGCTATCGTGTGTGAGATATGAGCTAAAAATAAGTACGGTCACAAGGAAGGGGATCTAGTCAGAGGTAAGGTAAGGAGTTTTAATTCAATATGCAATTCCGTTGATTCCAGTATTGATATTTCGATCAGCAGAATTGCATTTAAAAAAAGATTAAATGAATTGTTATAATTGCTCATAAGGTTTTTTTACTTTTGCTTAGAATTTTACGAATGTAATTATTTAAAGCACAAGTTTTTCCCTTAGGGTAATTGATTACATTTTTTTTTTGCACACTAGGTGGAAGTTTTTTTTTGTTTTTCTCGATAAATTTTTAAATTCTTTTTTTTTTCTCTTCACTCGAAGAGTTTTTTTTTTATCTTAATATTAAATTTGTTTCTTACTTTAAGAGTTTTTTTTTTAATTATGTAATTATATAGTCTGTAAATTGTAAAATGGTAGACTTAAATAAATAAATAAATAAATAATTAAATGAGCTGAATTGCGTCAATTGAAATTATAACGTACGTTAGAAGAGACAATTCATATTGACAGGGGCTGTCGTGACGGTCGATTTTATCAGATCTCCTTGGGCTTGAAGGCATATTCATATATAAAAAATACAGTAGCTTCTTTATGATACATTTTGTTTTTAGTAGCCGTGACCAGATGAACAGACCTTTCCGGCTTTGAGCAGTCAAGTTCGGAACTGACAACCCTGTTTAGCAGCATCTGGTTAATTTAGCGGTCTTGTGACAGATATCAGGTTTTCAAGTGCGGTAGCTGTTGTACCTCCATGTGTAATATTTGTGAAAGCAAGTTCAAGGAAGGCCATCGTTATGAAATACCTTACGGGTAGTCCTTTTTTTTAGGATGATGACATTAAAGTAAAGGGTTTCATCTTCCGACTCTGCCTTGCAAAAGGCATGTTGCGACTTTCAAAATATTTCTATTTGGTCTATCGGTCTTTCAGATGTTATCCCTGAAAAGATGGTTCGCTTAACTCCAATGGTGTGTTGTAAGAGGCCCTTCCTCTCCTAAGCATAAAAATCACTTTGTCTGTCCACAACTTTGACATAATATCCGAATTCTTCGTCTCCTTTAATCGCATCATATTTTGCCGTTATACGAATTAGTAAACCTGATGGATTTAACACGTCTGCTAGCATGAACAATAATACAATAATACAGCCAGAACAGATGTTGCTGTTTTCTTCTTAAGCATTCCAATGCTAAAAATTATATTGCCAATCTTGATAGCCAGCAGGTAGCTTCTTCCCAACGGAAGTTGAAAAGTTTCAAGTTTAACTTAGCCAGTAAATACGCCTCGATATTTTCCTCAGACGATACTCTTAGCATCGATGGCATATCACTACAAAGTATAAAACAAAGTCGCTTTCTCTGTCCCTATGTCCCTATGTATGCTTAAATCTTTAAAACTACGCAACGGATTTTGATGCGGTTTTTTTAATAGGTAGAGTGATTGAAGAGGAAGGTTTATAATGTATAATAACATCCATTAGATAGTGGAGAAATACTGTTATTTTTGAGGTTTCTACTGTGATGTCGTAAATAATTACATTTTTTCCGCTTACATTCAAACGCAGGCTGAACCTTACGTGCGAAGCCGGGGCGGGTCGCTAGTGGTAATATAAATACAATCACAAATAATGGTCGGTGAAGATGGTCGGTTTGTAATCTCCTGTTTTGGCGAAAGTAACATTTATGACAATGTTCGCCTTTACCTAGCGTTTTTACACGATAAACCTGCATCTGCCTGCATTGATTCTAAAGCTGGCCTCCAAAACTAAATTTTTAGCCCTTATACGGCTCTTTTTAGAATATCTATATACTTATAATAAAACTGTAGGCAATTTTTTTGTTACCTAATGGCGTGAAAACTACTGCACAGATTTCGATGAAACTTTTTTTGAAATGTTCCTTAAGATTTTGTGCAACATATAGGCTATTCCTTTCATTGACATGCCTATTTTTTGGAGCGTTTTTGACCAAAATGTGTTTTTTATTTTCTGACTTTACTGCTTTAACTCGCCATTACTCAAATAATTCTTAATCAATGCAGACAAAATAAAATACTTAGGAGAGATTACTTATAGTTATTTCAAGCCATCAATCAGCTTTCTATGTCCTTTAGAAGCTGAGCTACAACCTAAAATCTAACACGAAAAAAATAAATTTATTTTCTTAAATCGAATATTATCAGCAGCCGCGGTTCTTGATCGTTGTTTTGCTTTGGGGTGGTTTGGTGGCGCACATCGCACAAGCACGTTCATATGAAAAAAAAAAAAAAACAGCGACAATGTGTTTCTGAGGAAATGCGCAGATGGCTGATGACGTGTGGTGTGGTGACAAACGTATGGTGGAGTTGGAATATCTGTATATAGAAATTGAGTTCATGGTTTTTGTTTTAATGGTTGTTATAGTACCTACGTTGATACCTACAGTAAAGAATTGAAGAATTCAAGAAGTATGGACGACATAAGTTAATTATGTTGTTTGATTTATTTTATTTATTGTTGGCGTAGATACAAATTTCCGTTCAGGCTTTTGTTTTAGTGGTTGTTTTGATATTACCTACGTTGTACCTACAGTAAGGAAGTGAAACTTTAGTACTTACGCTGTTGAATTTAATTTTCTTAAATTGGTGTTTTAGGTAAATAGATTTGTTTGATTTATTGTTTCACATTGACAATGTTCACCGCTTTCCGCTTTGTTTTAGCTAGACTGTTGATTTTAAACAAATATACCGTTGAGAAAACGGTCATATATTGGAAATTACACAGTCTCACGCCGTGTACGAAGTTGCGGGCACAGCTAGTAACGAATATTTCAATATCTCACCCCTTCGGGTATCTAAGGATATGTCTTCATATGCGGCACTTACAAATCTCTCTCAAATGCTTCTCATACCCCCGAATAACTCGACTAGCCAATGAGAACTATTTTTGTCAACAACCATTTCACCACTAACCACTAATCACTAAATCACTAATCTCAAGTCTCAATGTCTCTTTACTACTAAAATGTTAGGGGTCTTCGAACTAAAACATTTAAAGTTTTTCTCAATTTTCGAAAGCTCCCTTAAGCGTAGTACGGAGTTCTTCCGAAACGAAACTTTCCGGTGGTCTCTAAATGGACAGCGAAACGAGCGAAACGTCTGCGAAAAGGTAGCGGAAAATAATTTGTGAAGTTTCCATCAGCTGATACACAAGTAGCAGTGTTACCATCACTGGCTATTTATTTCCAATTTGGCTCCTTAAAATTGTCATTTCAGATTTATCGTAATTTACGCTATTCACTTTATTTAAAGTTTTGCGATTTTTAGGATCCTTAGGAATTTATTGCGTATTTTCGTATAACTTAAACTTTGTAATCAGTTATGTCTTTTTCGACTATTGGGCATTTCAGATTTTGATCGAACATTAAATCTGAATTTGGTTTCTTTTGTGAGTTGGTCGCAGAAAAACATATTTGAATTTCATTGCAATTGATTTTTCACAGATTGATACCAAATCATTTCGAAGTAGTTTAATATAAAAACTCGTTTACATCTGGGTTTTTTTTTTTTTTTTGCAAAAATGGAAACTAAAAAAAGTCTCTCAATTAGGAGTTTGTGTTGTTTTTTTTTTTTTTTTTAATTTAATATTTATTACGTGACGATTTCGTTGTGTCACTTTTGTATGGCATATTTCGTTAAGGAAGAACTCCGTACTACGTTTTACGACGTCTTCACCCTGACTGAAAAAAAATCTAACCCCTCCTAACATTATGAATAATGAAGGCTTTCATTTAGGGACGCATATAAATTGCAGAAACTCAGCTACGTGAGATAGTACCTACACTAGTCGGCAAAATTATTTTAACAGAAATGCAAGTCCCTTTTCAAGTCGAATAATTCCTACTATCTAAGGATTACCTGTCCATAATTTTCACTCAGTAATGACCTATGATTGGATGTATAAAGGGGATCTTTTGGGATTATTTGGCGGGCTCAGGCCTATTTGTGATTAAAGCGTGATTTTTTGATTATAGCAAAATTACTTTGACAAATTAATTTTTCAAGGTATGTTTGGCGAAAAATACTGTTTTTCTTTGAATTTAAATTAAATACGATAGATCTATTGTGTACAGGCCCATTTTGATACAAAATATGGATAAAACGACAGAGTTAAATATTAAAGATCGAGTAGATTTTATCGCAAGAGGTTTTCCTGTTAAAAAATAAGGGAATAATTTAATTTGTCGAAGCAAACTGTAAATATCTAAATCAATAATCAAAAAAGAACGATATCTGTGCAAAAATACCTCCATCGGCGTCGGGTTGAAAACCGAAGAAGGTAAAAGAATGGGAAGATATTTTATTTTGGGGAAGTTTGTTAAAAATCCAAGTTTAACTGGTAAAATTCTCGAGATTCAAATTAAACAAAAAAATATGCTGAACCCGATTATCAAAAGAAGAATTGAGTTGGGGAAGCGAGGAGTAACAACGATTCTCGCTTGTTTGGGATTCACCCTGACAATTTCTGTTGGGAAATTATGTCGAATTTCAGTTTATGAATTGTTGTTTTTTCGAGGGAACAACTCTTGACAACAACTTGTAGACACAGTCACTTTGGTAGGAATGATAGCTATTTCGAACTACACCACTAATTCATCATCAGACTCCTTTGAAGTGATTGTTTGAATAGTTTTTTTGAATTCTGAAAGTCAATTCTCCGTATATAATTCCATTTGGAAAGACATTTCTGTTTTTCCCCTGCCAGGAAATGAACTTGCATTTCGATTTTTCTGCAATTGACCAAGTGACTACCACTTGCGCCAACTGAGCGACGAGTACAAGCCCGACAACTGGTGATTAGAACGGAGGGGAAGACCTACCTCTGTGCGTTTGTTGTTGCTACGAGGTGTTTATTTTGTCAATTGTCGAGCTGCGCCTTGCAGAACTCTATTCGGAAACATATCCTGTAAGAAAAGTACCGTATATAGCTACGAAAACAAAATAAAGAGGTTACAATTCGCCCAAGAGTTTAGTAATAAACCCATAAGACGTAGAAACGGGTTTGATGAACGGAAGAGGGTCCTTTAGAGCCTCATTTGTCACCGTAAAGAAAATTTGTTCGGATCCCGAAATTAGTTCGTGAAAAATACACAGACCAGTTACAGTTAGCATGGTGGAGGGTTTGTTATGGTTTGGTATGTACGTCCGACGGTTGTGCATATTTACTTCCAATCGATG
Organism: Cheilosia urbana; assembly: GCA_946477585.1. NCBI lineage: Eukaryota > Metazoa > Arthropoda > Insecta > Diptera > Syrphidae > Cheilosia > Cheilosia urbana. Next base: position 44,189,704 of record OX297855.1, read on the forward strand.
GAATCATGAGCCAGCATAAACTTTATACAATTAAGCATTCCCATCTGGTGGTAGACTAATCGGGCAGTCATTTATTCTCCAAAAGGAGATAACGCTCCTTGTCACAAAAGCTAAATGGTAATTTAACTTTTACGGGATATTAAACCAGAAACACCCAACTGGGCCAACCCGAGGCGCAAATTTAATGTTATTAAATTATGTATGATGTTGCTTTAGAGGAAAAATTACGTGCTGAAACGGATCAGAGAGGAGATCGACTTTGTAGTCGAAACGGTTCCAAGAAAATTATAGAATGTTATCGAGGCTAAAGGAGATATCGGGTTTTTCAATAAGAGCGCTACAAAAGTTTTTTTAAATAAAACAAAAACGGTTTTGGATATCAATGAAATTCTTTATTCCTGTGAAAGTAAGTTCGATGCCATTATGTATGGAACTCGATTTCTTTTGCATGGCCACCACGGGCACGCTTGCAGAAGTCCAGACGCTGAACCCAATTTTCGACGGTTTTCAAGCATAATTCGGCCGATACTGCTGCAATTTCACGTTCTGTATTCGTACGAAGTTCATCAATCGTCGCTGGCTTGTTGGCATAAACCATAAACTTGACGTAGCCCCACAGGAAATAGTCTAACGGCGTCAAATCGCACGACCGAGGCGGCCATGCGACTGGACCTTTTCGTGAGATAACACGTTCTCCAAACTTGGTTTCCAATAAATTGATTGTGACATTCGCTGTGTGGCTTGTGGCGCCGTCCTGTTGGAACCACATGTCCTCCAAGTCCATATCATCCAATTGGGGCCAAACATATTCGGTTATCATTGAACGGTAGCGATTCCCAATCACAGTAACGTGCCGGTCTTGATCATCACGGAAGAAGTACGGCCCAATGACGCCGCCGGCCCATAAACCACACCAAACCGTAATTTTTTCGGGATGCAATTATGACTCATGGAGTACGTGTAGATTGCTGCCTGACCAATACCGCATATTTTGTTTATTGACGAAGCCATTCAGCCAGAAATGAGCCTCATCGCTGAAGATGATTTTTCGATGAAAATCCGAATCATTTTCAAGTTGTTGCTCAGCCCAATTCACGAACATACGACGCTTCTGGTGGTCAAGCGGCTTCAGTTCTTGCGTCAATTTAATCTTGTAAGGATCTAGGCCAAGATCTTTTCGCAAAATTCGCCACATCGACGTCACAGAGATGCCCAACGCTTGAGAACGACGTGTGAGAGACACATTCGGGCTTTCTTCAACTGAAGCCTCAGCGGCAGCAATATTCTCGACACTACGGACACTTCTTTGTCTCACTGGCACGGGGACATTTTGTACTGTGCCTGTGGATTCAAATTTTTCCACTAGACGCTCAATTGTTGATCTGCTAGGACGATTATGACGACCATAAATTGGACGTAGCGCTCTTAACGTTGAGGCCCTTGACTCCGAATTTCGGTAGTAAATTTTAATAATTTCGACTCGTTGTTGGCTCGTATATCTTTCCATCATGAAATAAGCAAACCTTACTGAAGAAAAATTTCAAAAGAGCGGCAAGAAATTCGGCGTCGTTTGCTGTCCCTGTCGCTCTGCTTTTGTAACGTCCCTGTTAAAAAACCCTTAATATGTATTTTTTTATAAAATAACTTTATTTTGTTCCCCTTTTAATTAGGTAATGTCAAAATAATTAGCCGAAGCAAAAAAGTTAAATTTATTCATTTTAATAGACTTAAATCAAAGTATTTTAAAATAAAAATTGCCTAATGTTCAGCTGTTAATTGAGTACCTAAGCAAACTAAGAACTATTTTTTTTTTTTTTTTTTTTTTTCATTTCTTCCTAGCATTAAAATTAAACTTTTACTTTTGTCAAAATACTTTGGCCGACTAGTTCATATTCCGGTCACTTAATCTGGGACCTCTTAAAATATTTCTATATTTTTTGTCTACATTTGTTGGTTAGAACCCAAAATATGATACAGATAGAAAAATTCCTAATAAGTTTGAACTCCACACGACCTATTTCGTCCGGCTTTCTGAAGCATTAAAACATCCAGAAGGATACCCCCCGAATCATTGTTCCATTGTGTTGCTTTCATTTAAGCCAACGAGCTGGAGATCTCTATAAAATCCAATTAGTAGTTACACAAGATGTGCAACTACACACAACAGAACTATTCCGATGTTATGCAATCATTCAGTCTGAGGTCCATTTTTTTATTTTGACCCACACCTACCTCTCGCCAGTGCATTCGGGTGATGATAAAATAAAACAAGTCCTGGACAATTTTCGGAGCTGCAGGCTGACACACATTTGAAAAGTCAAAAAGTGGCGAATCGTGTTCTCTTCAATTTTGGAGACACATCCCAACCCATCCCCATCCCATCTACTGGGTTCGAGGATGTTCTTTCAAAAACATTTTACAACACTGGAGAAACATCAAAATCCCATTACGATGGTGGGACTGAGTTGTAATGTGTCCCATATTGTAGCAGCCCGAATACGTGACGACATGCAATCATGACATTGTACAATGTACATCTCTCTCTCTCTCTCTCTTACTCTTTGTTCTTTTCCTATTTTTGTCGAACAACAGTAACAGGAGCTATAAGCCCTGCACACTCCTACAGCCATTTCACGTCATTAGCTACTATATATGCAGTCAGGCCTGCCAAAATGTATTTGTGTGGGCACTCGCCTGCACGCTGTGTCTGTCCCAATTGTCCGGACCTAAACATCATTTTCCAAGGCAATTAATTCCACATAACTGGATAAATAAAATTTCAATTTATACCCCGGGCAGTTGCAGGGGTGGTGGAGGAAGGATGGCTATCGAAATGAATCATATACGAGTAGTGCAGCTTCGCTGCCACTTTATTTCGGTTAAAGTATTTAAACAGGGAGCAGTTAATTTTAGACTGTGACTGGGAGACAAACGCGAGAAAGGCTTTAGAGGTTTAAGCCTTGCACTCGATTTAAATTTGTATAGCTTTGCGCGACTTCACTTCATTTAATTGGAATAGCACAGCCCATGGCTGCAGATGGAGACAACAGTAACGAATTTAAATGAGAACACGTAATTCTATAATGCCATTGCCACATCGTCTATGGAATTTAGAATTGCGAGGATAATGGCTTTCAGCTTTCAGAATCTTAGGATAATTTTGAAATGTTTGTTTTTGGGAGTTATGAGCTTTATTCTGAAGGAAATCGAATAATTTTTAGCGGAAGTTGATGTTTCGATTGCCCAAAGGCTCTTTTTCCACTTTGGGGGCAGCTCACATTGAATACTAATGTTAAAAGGTATCTTGGCAGCATTTAATTGTAGAGCATTGAGGGGTGCTGATGTTCTGTATGTGTCAATTGTTTTTCGAATGAGAATTGAGAACTTTTGCGACATCAATGAATGCGATGAAAACGAGAAGGACTTTGGATTTCGGTAGTTCTGTTGTGCAATAGTGTGAGTTTTGGGCAGACACTGTCACAGTCCCAATGAGTTGAACACATTTATCTCATTTGTGAGGTCAAAAGCCGCCGCACCGGCTCAAAATCCAGAACAGTAGCCACGTGGATGTATTGCCACATGTTGAGCTTCGTATGGGTTGACGTTGTCCCTGTTATTTTTTATTTTTTTTTTTTTCGCAATTGAATCGTCACTGAGTGCAGTCGCATTTTTGTTCTTCTCTGCCATTTAAAATAATCAATTCTTATTATTTCCGCTTAATAGTGACTCTCCCTTGCCTGTTCAACTATGCCAATTTTTTGCCCACGCCTATTACGTGACGCACAATTTGGGGTCCTCTTCCAAACGCTCCTAAGCCCGATAGCGAACAAATGGGGTTCGCTGATTGCCTTTGAGCTCCTCGGTCAGTTCAATCTCGTGATCAAGGTCAAGGCTTAAGTCGCAAGTTTTGGTGCGAAATTCTCCAAGTTGAAGTCTACAAACGGCCGACGTCTAGAGCACGGCGGGAAATTGACTGCCTCGGGTTCTCTTTCATGGCCCGCGGCAATATTCTCAGCCGTTCCGGAGTTTCTTTGATGTACGGGCTGATTGTTTACCCAAACGGTTCTCACCAAACTTTGGAGAGCCGACTTTGAAGGGCCACCGCGTCTGCTGTAAAATCCGTGCAATGTTTGCACTGACGAACACTGATTTTGGTAATAACATCTTATCGTTTGGACGAGCTATACCGATAATTGTATATATTGCCATGGTGATTTTGCATCAGCGACTTAAAAATAAACATCAGATCTAACAAAATCTACCAAAAAGACGTGACCGGCACAGGCTGCCAACATCCACAGATCTCGAGTGAAAAAACGCCAGGGAGGTAGAGGGAAAGTGGGACACTTGAACCACTCTCAATAATTCACTCAAATTCCATCAAGTAAAGTCAAATGTCACAGAGCAAAAATTTGTTCCCAAACATTTTGCATGTGGCAAAAATCTCTTGCGTGTAAATAAAGTTTATGTGACTAATCTTAAAATTGATAAATGTATTTTTAGAAAAATGTATTCAACTTGTGGCTAAGATTAATAGAAAAGATTTAATAAACGATTTAACAAAAAGTGGCACAATTCTCCCACTCAAGTCTCTCGAAAAAAAGGCGATGCTTTGGAAAAATATAAAATTAAGTCAACGACTCTTATTTTAATAGGTAAGTAGGTAAAAATCTGAGAAACAATGCCACGAATAGTGTTAAATAAAATTCATTTTCGAGTTATTCATCTGATATGGCAGCATTATATCAAATAACAATGTGAATTTTATAAGTTGAAGCTCTGGTAACAGATACCTATTTTTCGCAATCGCAACTTCTGATTAGAACGTGTTAAGCGCCTACTATTCTATTTTGTAAGCTCTTACACTTTACACGTTTTTGAGTACGATAACAAGCGTAGAAGGAGTTTCTGGTTTTTGATCTGTTAGCGGAATGATTTTATTTTTGACTGGAATACGGAAGGGTAGCCGCCTCAGGACATACGGATGGACAGACAACGGACTGACAGTTCGTCTTTAATCGTAATGTCAGAATTGATTAACATTGCGAGTTCTAAATTTTGTACGAATACAATATCTTTCTCTTAATACTACGTAATCAAGGAAGTTAAAATTATGAACTACTTATCGGCTTTGAAAATTCCCACCACATAGATTAGGCATACCTACAACACTTATTTATAGGACTAACCGCTTCGGAGATAATGCGCCGTGCTAATAACAATAACATTGCGGAATTCTTATGGAAACGATAGCCACTACTAAAAGTAAGTCGAAACTAAAGGGATTAAAACCCAATGAGACTTACAAGGTTGTAGCACTCATATTTCCCCGCATTGCAAAGTCCTGGAAATGGAAACGGATTTTCGTAGATCGTGCGTGGTTATAAAAGGTACTAACCGACCATCCCTACGAATTACTGCATCCGTGAGCGAGCCATACGTCACTGTGTTTTGTGGGTCTTACAAGCAAAACAATAACAAATTCAGTCACGTATTACTCGATCACGGATGCGGTAATTCAACCCTTGGTTTGACAAAGAGTGTCGGCCAGCATATGAAGCAAAACAACTTACCATGGCTGAATAGGGAGTAGCTTCACGAAGACCTTATTAGGTGGACAATGAAAAACAAAGGTTGGTATTTTGAGGAGTTCATACTCATAATGTTGCACGTGGCCGACAATCATCGGTTCCCCTACAATCATCACAGGATAAAAAAGACAAAAAAAACTCACCTACCTAGTTTCTAAAAGCGAATCTTCTAAAACTTTGTCGACCCTCCTCCGAATCTGCTCAGTTTTAAAGATCGCAAAAGTAGGTACCTATGTTATATGAGATAATTTTAACTTTGAAATAACGTCAACCCTTGTACAAAGGAAAGCCTTTGCCAGCTGGATATTTTTCAGAAACATCACACTGCAACACTTTGGGTCATCGGTATCGCCGAAAGAGAAACCTCCAAAGTTTTGAACCTTTTGTCAAGTGTAATTAATGTGTTGTGGTTGTTGTTCCATCATTAATCAAACTTGCCAGCTTTTAATTTGCATGAGTTTGTTGTTTTTATAAAGAGCGTGTGGAATTTCTTGCGTCCAATTTTAAAACCCAATCCGCCTCTTTGGATGTATAAGTACCTATACCTAATACCTACTATATCCCCATATATACCACAAGGTATCCAATGAAGAGGAGAAATTTAATTTATCACCTGGCCGTAGGATCGACATCTCTAGTTCAGTGTACATACAATGAAATGTGTTCCTGCAAATGTCTCTGTGGGATTTAAAAATTGCAATTGCGCTGAAAAGTACTCACACTTCACACTGTCATCTCTAACAAATGCTGCGAATAATGACACTTCCAATCTGTTTCCTCCCAAGACAGACACTCATATAATGATCCATGAGCATCAGACAAATTTAAGCACTTATAATCTCTTTCTTCTTTCACAATAAATATGAATGCCATCAAAATTTGGCTGACACCTTCGGTAACTTTTCCATTATCGTCGTCATTATCATTCAAATGTGAAAAAGAAAACTGAAAACGCTTATGAAATTTCTTTAATTTTTTATTTTACAATGAAAATTTCATTCTTCCAGATATAAAAAGAACACTTTCCGTGCAGTGAATTTGAATGATTAATCACTTTGGGGATCTCTTCAGGTGGTCTCTCTCCCTCTCTCTCTCTCTCTCTCTCTCTTACTAACTGCTTGGATTAATTTTTTAAGGCAAAAACCTATTTATGTATATGGTTAAGGTTATGGGGGTTTGCAAAAACTTTTAAATGATGGGGTTGGGGTTGCTACTGACCTTTACATTCGATTAGGTACTTCTAAGGATATTATCCCAAATGGTGGGATTATTGCGGAACAGTGTAGGTATAAATCGATTGAGTTCTGTTTGAATTGAATTGATTAATGAAGAGGTGCCGCGCCTTCAAAGGCATTGACAGATGGTTTCCAGGTCTTGATTCTCACAATCATGCATTCGTATTCTTAACTTTCTCTATTACGTAAGAGGAAGATATTGTCGCCGTACAAAATTTCGAACTCGAGATGTTAATCAATTCTGACATTTCAATGATAGGGGAACTCAAACCCGTCTGTCTGTCTGTCCGTCCGTTCTTCCACATCCTAAATGACTGCCCGGATTTCGTTCAAATTTCGGATTTGAAGTTTGCGGGCTTACAGTTCGGGGTACCTATAGTTTTTTTTTTTTTTTGCAAACCTCAATATTAACGACGAACGATTTCAACAAAAATAGTTATTTAAGCTTAAGTAGGTGAGGATTACCATGATTGCATAGTCAGTTTTTGGCTGGAATAACGATACTTTTGAAAAAAAAAAAAAAAAAAAAAATGTTTAATTTGGTTTTATTTAGTTTGCCTGAAAACGGCAGTAACGATTTAGACCAAAATACATACTAAAGATAATATGAGTATTCTAAATAAGATCCCGTGCTTAGTTTTTCTCAAAAAATTCAAATAAATTCGAATTTTATTTATTTTTCAAAAGTTACTGCCCAAAAGCCGATCTCTGTTCATATATATTTTTAAAACTCAATACCGCACTTTAAAATTCAATGGCAAGAACGATAAATTGCGCATTCTCCTTAATATTTTATGTAAACAAAGTGAGGGGGTTCGTGTATGTCATTTGAATGCACAGAGTCTATCAAAAAAAAAACTTGACGAGTTCAGAAGGCTGTTTATTGGTTCCAGTGTTGATGTAATATGTGTATCAGAGACTTGGTTTGACCCGGATGTAAGGGACGAAATTTATTCTTTGCATGGATATATGCTGTTCCGCGGTGATAGGTATGATCGAGTTGGGGGTGGTGTAGCCATCTATGTTCGTAATTCGCTATCGCCAAAATTGATCTGTAAATCAATAGCGGGCAGTCAGTTTGATTTTTGTTTTATTCAAATTTTAAGAGGAATAAGTAAATGTCTTCTTGGTGTGGTGTATAGACCGAAGAAAAATATCGATTTAACTACTTTTTTCAGTTTTCTTGAAACTAATTCAACTGGTTTTTCTAATACAATTTTATGTGGTGATTTCAATTGCAACATTTTAAATATTAGTGAATCCAAAGGTTTCGTGGATTCAATGAAGTCACTCAACTTAAGTCTTGCTAACGCTTCAGTTCCACCGAGCTTTGATACTAGTTCTGGGACTCTCCTAGACTTATTTTTGTCTAGTTTTGGTCCAGATATTTTTTATAATCAAGTTTCTGCGCCAGCTTTTTCTAAACATGATTTAATTTTCTCGACATTTAAGATTTTAGTTAAACGGGAAGACCTTATTTACTCATGTAGGGATTTTAAGAACTTAAACCCAGAGCTCCTGAAAAACGATCTTCAAAAAATTAGCTGGCATGCAGTATACTCTGAATCCAATCCCGATGCTCAAGTTAATTATTTTCAAAGTTCAATTATGTATTTATTTAACAAACATGTTCCCATTGTAACAAAACATGTGTAAAAAATAATTGGTTTACTGACGAGATTGATGATCTGAGGAACAAGCGTGATGCTGCCTACAACCGGTGGAAACGCTTTAGGCTCCCTGAGTTTTTTGATGCATTCCGTCAATTACGGAAAATGGTTACATCCAAAATAAAACAGGCTAAATGGAGATATTATAAGAAACAATTTGATGAAAATCTTCCTTCTAAGACTCTTTGGAAAAATTTGCGTGAGCTGGGTATCGGTCGAAAGACAGCTCAGGATGATGAGGACCTCGATCCCAACCAACTTAATAGGCTATTTTCAGATATCCAAACAGTATCATCTTTGTCAAACCAACCTCTCAGTACTGCCCCGAACGGCTCCTTTGAATTTCACAGAGTCGAGCAAACTGATGTAGTCAAGGCGATACTTCAAATTAAATCTAAGGCTGTTGGTGTTGATGGTATTCACCCTTCACTTGTTAAAATAATACTTCCTTTAATACTTCCAGCTATGACTCATATTTTCAATAGCATAATTATGACTTCCACGTTCCCGACCTCATGGAAATTATCAAAAATTATACCGCTATTGAAAAAGAAGGCATCAGCTAACTCTATGGCTGAGTACAGACCTGTAGCTATTCTTCCTTATTTGTCAAAGGTGATGGAGAAACTTATTCATCACCAGATATCCGTTTTTGTTCAGCGGAATAATATTCTCTGTGTCAATCAATCTGGTTTCAGGAAAATGCACAGCTGTACAACTGCACTGCTCAAAGTGACTGATGACATACGAATGGCTTTAGACGACAACCTAGTTACATTCCTTACGCTATTAGATTTTTCCAAGGCCTTCGACACAGTCAACCATATCATATTAAATAATAAACTCAGGTTATTATATGGGTTTTCAGATTCGTCTGCAAAATTCATTCTCTCTTATCTCCAAGAAAGAAAACAAGCTGTGTTCTACAAAAACATTTTTTCCGAGTTTATTGAAATATCGGCAGGTGTTCCGCAAGGTTCAGTTTTTGGTCCTCTTCTTTTCATGCTCTTTGTCAATTACATCCCAAAACTTATTAAAAATTCAATAGCTCATATGTACGCAGATGATGTTCAACTGTACCTCAGCTGTAAACCTGGCCAAACTTCTGAGGCTATACTAAAGTTAAATGATGATCTTCAAAGGATTTTAAACTGGTCTCAAGAAAACTTTTTAAAACTGAATCCTATTAAATCGAAATGTATGATCATCGGCAGAATGGAATTGATGTAAGTCGTTACCCGGCTATATGCCTAGGAGATAATCCAATTGAGTATGTTGGCAAGGCTAAGAACCTCGGCATTTGGTTTAATTCTAAGCTAAGCTGGGATGATCATGTAACTACCATAATTGGTAAAATTTATGGCTCTCTAAGAAATTTATCGGTATCCCAAAGCTACACACCACTTAAAACTAGACTTATGCTTGTGAAGTCTCTTCTCATACCCATCATAGCCTACGGTTGCGAGATCTGCTGCTACGTCAAAGCTAATATTAAGAGAAGACTAAATGTTGCGTTCAACAATATAACTCGCTATGTTTATGGCCTTAAACGGTATGACCATGTTTCTGCTTACACCAAAAATATTCTTGGTTGTTCATTAGAACAATACCTAAGATTTTGCACTATTAAATGCCTTCATCGGATTATAACCTCTAAACAGCCACCATATTTGTATAACAAACTCATCTTTACACAATCTAGTCGGTCTTTAACGTTAGTTCTCCCTCGGTATAATTATACATGCACTGAGCATCAATTTTTCGTTCATGCCATTCATATTTGGAATGCACTTCCTCTTAGCATTAGAAGATCTTGTTATACGAATTCCTTCCAAAACACTCTCTTTAGGCATATGGCAATGGCAGATACTTAACTACACTTAATTATATTTATTTTAATAGATAAGACTAATTTAAATGTAAATAAATAACTGTTTCTTAATTGTATTTTGTCCAAATTTGTGTACTCATTACTCTGTATTATTATCCCTTAAATTTTTAAATTTTCCGAATTGTATCTTCATTTATAACTTAAAGATTATATTAGTCTAATGTAATTGATGTTTATAAATAATTAATAAATAAATAAAATAACTAAAATAACTAACTGCCTGACCAGACTCATTTTGGAAAAAGTATGGCCCGATGATGCCGCCAGCCCATAAACCGCACCAAACAGTCACTCTTTGTGGGTGCATTGGTTTTTCGACAATCACTCTTGGATTATCATTCGCCCAAATGCGGCAATTCTGCTTATTGACGAATCCACTGAGGCGAAAATGTGCCACATCACTGAAGATGATTTTCGTCGAAACATGCACGATATGCATTTTGATTTGAACGCCCATTTTCATAATAAGCCTGAATAACTTTAACGCGTTGCTCGATTGTGTATCTTTCCATGGTTCAAATTGAGTTAGTGTGAAATTGAGAAATGTCAAATGAAATGCAGAAAAAAACTTGACGTTTAGGTGTGGTTCACATTCAACATCGGCCCTTTAAAATGTAACCACCCTTTAGAAACTCAAATTATTATTTGATATGTACTTACTGCATCGGATGAATAACCCTAGAGAAAATTTTATTTAACACTATTCATTCTTCTATATTTTATGAACAGTTTCTTTTATGTAGCATTACTTCTCACATCTTTTTTTTCTACTAAAATACGAAAACAACCAACAAAACCTTTGATGGACGACAAAGTTTTGTTCGACCCAGTCGTGCACCTCATTTTTTTTACATGCGCTTTCCAACGCAGTTTAGCGTCTAGAGTCATGCTTAGATATTTGGCTGTAATTCGGTATTCCACTAAGTTGTTGTTCATGTATATTGGAATGTGTGGTACGTTTTTATACCTAAAATTATGATGGACTGACTTTAGGTCATTTGAACGTATCTGCCATTTTTAAGTCCATTCTAAAATACTGTTTATCGCCGTATAAATCTACACACTTGTAAGATTAAAAATATTTTAATACACTTTTTGAATTTAAAACAAATAAATTGTTAGTTGTGTGTTGTTCTTTTTGCTGAAACTTCTTTGAGCTTTCAGTCTGAGCATTACAGACATTTGTAGCTGTAGAACTATAGACTGCAACGAGTAGTTTTGTGAAAAAAGTCCCGGTTACACCTAGTCCTAAATATTTTGGGACGAATAAGAGCGATCTACAGTTTTATGCTTTTTCACTAGTCGAACGTATGAGTTCCCTTGCTTAATTCCAGCAAAATAACCTCCGAACTACGCCCACAATGTTCTTTAGACCCAGATTAGGTGAAAACATTTCCAAGTATCCAAAGGACTTAACAAGGACATCTTATAGAATTAAATGCTGATTAATTCGGTTTGCCTTTCCATTTTCCACCGTCTTCTCGATTAAGGACCTCCGCCAGGCAAAGGTAATGCCACCAGCTCTACTCGCAGGATATTTTTTTTTTTTTTCGTACCCAAAAAAATCTATTAAAATTCATGTGGGTAAATAAATTGCCAGTGCAAACTTTCAGCACTCACTCTTCAGAGTTCAAAAGATGATCCACAACAATAAAAAGCCAATAAATAAATTATCTTTATTAATCTTGCAAATAAAAAGTTGTACAAACAAAAGAATTCAATTTTATGCTTTTGATTCAAATCGAAACTCATCACCCAAATACCCGTACATCAATTATTGCGACTGAACAATTAATTCTCTCGCTCGAAATAATTTTATTATCGTATTAATTATGAAAATGTTATTTTTTCTATGTGAAATTGCTACCTCTAGCTGAATAAACAGTTTATGTTATATAGCTATGACCTCGAACCAATAAATCCGTAATAACAAAGTCATTAATAATAAATTATTGATTTTAAATCCGAAACAGGCAATATAACCAATAATCCCAGTCCCTGGAGGGACTTTTTATTTGCTATACATACACTTTCTGTTGGGCCTGCACATACAGGTGAGCTTCGTCCTCCTTGTACTCGAATCAATTAATTTTTCATTAGTGTTGCTCATTTTCTAGCCACTGCCCTCCGACCGAGTAGATCCTCGTTACCCAATCACAAAAAGTAAACATCCGTTTAATTTTCTTATTCAATGCGAGTGGAAAATGTTCAACAACCTGGCACTTCCCTTGTGGCTATGTTTATAATAATAATTATGAAATATTAAATATGTATGTATTGCAACGCTCTGCAGCGTAATTGCATCGAGAGGGTGCGACGCTTGGAGTGACGCTCGGGGCTTTTTTGTAAATGGAATTAAAATTTTCTGCAATTTTCATTTTTCATCATTGTGTATGTGTAGGACGTAAAATATTCATGTTCGTATGACCCTGACTTTAATTTTAATAATTATTATGGACTGTTGACAGGTTCTGTGTCAGTGCAAGTCAATGCGGATGTTTTCGATAAAGTTTCAACAATCACTTACAGCATCAGCATGCGAGGGGACGTAAAATCAATATAACTAAATGAGATACGTTCCTTGGATGCGAGTTAGATCTTCGGCTCTCAAAATGAGAAACTATTGACAAAAGCATTTTTTTAATTTTAAATTCGTTTTTATGTAATTCTTTCATTTACTTACATCCTAGACAAAAACGATTAAATCTAATTTAAAACTAACATTTATCTTATTCTAGCTTACTGGCTCTTAGCGAGCACTCTAAACTTATCAATATCCTTAAAATTATTGCCTTTCGGCCTCAAATCTATCTATATCTATGATTTGTTTTGTTTTTTAATTTTCAAAAAACTTTAGAAAACTTTTGAACTCCTATTATTGTGTGGTTTAAAACTACCAAAAACTACCTAAGCTACTTAACCTTATAAATAAATAAATAGATGGCGACACAGGTCCGAAGGGACCCTAGGCCTAGCTTCGCACAACCATTCGTTTTCTGTGAGTTTTTCATTTTTGGAACGAATGGAAGGGATCTACAATTTTATGCCGACTCCAAACGGCCAATTGAGAAGCCAGTTATACTCTCGGATGTTTGTCAGACGTTTGTGCGAGTTGGCGCAGTGAAAAAAACCCGAAGTTGGAGTTTGGGTTTTTGCGGGATTCGAACCTCGACCCCTCGCTTAGCAGTCCAACACACTAACACTAAGCCACTGCGACTACAAGCTTCTTAACCTACATTAACTAAAATCAGGGGGGTGAGCAATCTTATCGTTTGGTCACCATCCTGATCGCGTCCTGGTTTGACTGTCGGCCATCAACAGGGGTTCATCCGTCGCCGCCGAGACTCGATCGACGCCATAAGCGGTCAAGTCTCGGAAGCACTCTTTCATGTTGGCTAGCCCGGCCCCTACAAAAACAAAAAAAAACGCGTGAAAGGAAAATCGTGAAAACATATCTCCGAAAGATAAAAAAAAAAAAACTATTGAAAGCCGACATAATAAGTTCTCACCTTAAGCCAATCTTCGGATGTCCAGTCCTTATGAGCCTAAGCCCATTTAAGGCGTTTTTCCATCATCGCCTTTGTAAGGAGTGGCTTCTTTGCTGGACGGCGGCAAGCAAAACACATATCTTTCAGGCCACGTCGAACTGTCATATCAGAAATCTCAATTCCTGACTCCTGGATCAAACTTGTTAGAAACTTACGTGGTTTCTTCCTATTGTTAACACAAATCTGTTGAATGTTGCCTTCATTTCGTGGCGTTGTTATTCTTTTTCGCCCATATCTTTCGGCTCTCATAGCGAAAGGGCAGCATTTTCGTCTTTGCATTTCTTTATTTTGTCCACAGAGGACTTTACTGCTATTTTCCTCTGCGAATGCTCAGTGTTTATATATATAGATTTCGAGAGATATTCGAATCAGACCACCATTGTCGGGTCTCTTTTCGTCTCTCTACCACTATAAATCTTACCCAGAGGGACTTTCTGGATTTCTCCAGAGTTCTTCCCTGAGCTCAATTCCTAGTGTTAACGCTAGCATCTGTTTATGGGAGATCTATTTCATCGACTGGGCCTCGACCCAATGATGTCCCAAGATTCTCATTCTTTTGCCAGCCAACGCCGGACATTGACACAGTATATGTGCCGCTGTCTCAGGTTCCTCCAGGCATAGTTTACAGGTATCATCCTCTCTAAGGCCCATCTTCCTTAAGTGATACCCGAAATTACCATGTCCTGTTAACAAAGCCACCACCCATTTCAATGTTCTTCGACTCATGCCTAGAACCCTTCTTTGAGTGGAGCAGGTCGGCCACTTAATTGCCATTTTAGCCTGTCTACATTGCTCCACGGTTGACCACCTTCTCAGGTGTTATGCCGTAATCCATTTGTGAACCAGCTGTTCTACCATTCCTTTGCCAATTGAAGAGAATGGTTCTGGTCCCAGCAACTTTTCAATTGACCCCTGTTTTGCAAGGGAGTCCGCCTTTTCGTTGCCTTCGATCCCTTTGTGTCCTCGTACCCAAGTCAGTGTTACTTCATTTTTAGATGAACACTTATTGAGCACAAGTACACATTCCAGTGCCAATGATGTTGTGATGTTTGTCTGTTCCATGCGTCTGATCACCGCCTGATTGTCCAGTGCTATACCGATATTTCTTCCCTGCACCTGACTCTCAAGCAATTAGTCCAACTCATGCAGCAATGCAATCATCTCAGCCTGGTATACAGAAGTGTAATTCCCGAGGCTATTGATGAGCTAGTTCCAGCTCTGCTGAATAGATGCCGGCACCCGCTCCGTCATCCATCATGGATCCATCTGTGAAAGTCACTATTTCACCACTCCTTTTTTCTGGAAGAAATCCGTTCTCAATACGAGTTTTGTTATTCCTTTCATAAATAATGCTCAGTGTTTAATAGCAGGGTCTTGATTTCAGAAACTTTTGCCGGCGAAAGGTCTTTTCTTCTACCCATGGCTTGAACGGCGTCTTTACCAGAAGAGCTATCAGTGGCGTGGCGTGAACATTTTCAATTGGGAAGTCGAAACAAAATAAATCCCATACAAATGTAAAAAACATTACATCTGTCCTACCTTGAAACAAAATCATACATTGAGCATTTGCAAATATGGTTCACAATACTAAACTCACTTTAAGTCACGCACTGCAATCTGCCAGCCAACTGAATTTTTAAACCAAAACACACCCTTACCTACCTCAACAACTACCTGTAATTAATCACACAAGAGACAATAAGGAAAGAAGAAGTAAAAGAAAATCGAATAACTCGAAGAAAAGCGCGTTATTTTGTTCATATCATAACCAAACAAACAAACACATACGACATACCCAAAACACAACCCAGTGGCCATGGCCAGTACCAGTAACAAGCTCTGGCTCTGGGAAGAAAAAAAGAGATACAAACAAATGTTCACTCAGTACTCAGCAGTCAAAATGAACTTTGTGAATTGTGAGAACCGCGAATAACTCGAAGAAAAGCGGGTTATTTTCTACAATGGGTGTTGAACAAAGAGGTGTCAGAGTCAGACAAAGTACTCAGGGAAGAAAAAAAGAGATAACAAGCAAATTTTCTCTCAAAATGAACTATAAAGTGAGAACTTTAATAACCCGACTTATTTTGGGTTACCTTCGCTTTGTCGCCACGATGCGATGACGACGTTGTATGAAAATGGATACACACACGATTTTTATATGAGTGCTTTTGTGTGTGTACCATTTTGGTGAGTATTCACATTCATTTGGTAGTGTTTCATGTATATTCGGTTTTTGGTAGATAGATAGTGTTGCCTGGTGGAGATTTCAAAAGGTAACTCGGTAGGAATCGAGTTATATGGACGCCACGCCACTGAGAGCTATATAAGAAATTCCAGACATACAGCTCTTTTTTATCACAAATGCCAATTCCGAAACAGCAACCTTTGATTTTTCGAAGAAGAAAAAAAAACGTTAAAAAGCCCAAGAAATGAAAAGCTCAGCCTATAAAAAAATGAGGCATCCATTTTGAAAGATGGCTGCCACAAAAATAAGCACTGCTAAGTGTTACCACTTATTATTTGTTAAAAGCTTATTACCCATAAATCTATTTTAAAATAAAATAAGCCTATTATAAGGGTTATAGAATTCATTTATTTGAAAATCCTGAAAAAATGATATTTTTTAAGGTGGCCGTAATAATTTGATCACTCACTGTAAGTCCACAAGGCAAAAGTCCATAATAGACTTTTGACACACACGAAATTCTTGTGGACTTTTGACTCATCTTTTGCGCTCTTATGGGTCACTATGTTCCTCATTTGTTAAGTACCCACAATTCACATCATTTTTAAAGTAAGGTACAAACCAACAACCTAAGAGTAAAGCGGTAAACTTTCGTCTTTGATAACGAGTGTGGTAGAGCAAGTTTTTGAAGCGATGTATTTACTCAAGATAAATATTAAAAAAATATATATAAATAGCTAATAGGCAAAACAAGTCAATAGAAGTGACTTAATTGGAGGAAGCAAGCGAATTTAAACAAAGTACATAAGTCTAAATACTTGAATTGAATTTATAAATTCTAAACGAATTTCTCAAAATATATTCGTCTAAATAATTGGCGCGAATAATTGTGGACTTATGGCCTACTTAATTTTTAAGATTGTGAAACTTTGGCTCGAAATATTGTGGACTTTTGGCCCACCAGGGTGGGTTATAAATTTACAATTAATTTGTGGACCTTTAGCCCAATCAAGTGGGTCAAGAGTCTATTGTGGACTTTTGACTTGTGGACTTATGACCCTGCGCCACATTTCTCTACCCAGTAAATCTATATATATAAAAGAAAGTCGTGTTAGTTACACCACTTATAACTCAAGAACGGCAGAACAGATTTGGGTGAAAATTGGTAGGGAGGTAGCTTAGAGCCAGGAGACGGACATAAGATACTTTTTATCCCGTTCGACAGCGTTCCCGTGTGACTTGACATGAAACGTCAGTCACTATAAAACGTGGTATAACAAAAAAGAATCAGACTTGGAATAACAAAACGCAAATGACAGCTACGTAATTGACGTATAACGACAGCTATGTAATGACGTATAGATGACAATTTGATATTTGTAAGAAATCAATATTTAAACTATTTCTATTAAATAAATAATTAACAATTATAATGTAATGATAGTGCCATTGCCCATTCGTATTGTGGTAAATCAGGCACTTAGTGAATCAGGCACTTAGGAATTGTGGTGAATCGGGCACCTGGTAACAATCTGTTTCCCTCTTCAAGTTCCACTTCCAATTGGAGACTGGAATTGTATTGCAGTTTGTATTAGTTAATTCTAGAACCATCTAGAGAAGATATGGAGTTTACATCTGGAATCTATCTACTTCTGGAACATTCGCCGATAGGTGGCAGCGCGGATATAAAAGGGGCGCGTTGACAACAGATGGACAGTTGATTTTTAACCAGCGATAGTTGAGTTCGAAAGAGTAATCGGTTGTGATAGGTGGCGCTGGGAGATATTTACGAAAAGTTAGATTTCCCTGCATATCAATATTGCATCAACAACATTAAATTTAATTGTAATAATATAGTAGGCGTTGGTTGTCTATACTTTTTTGAATTTGACATTTCAGTAATTCATATTTTATTTAGCTGTTGTTGTTCGACGAAAACTCCAAATTAGTTTTTAATCAATTTTAAATAGGTAAATAACATTTCCATTCGATTTCCGGCACAAATAACATAACCAAGGAAACTGCTCATAACCACTGAGCCAATTTTCATGGTTCTTCTTTTGTTTTGTTCGTATTGTTGTATTTCAGGTTTAGGCAGTCTTTAAAGATAGCACTATTTTGGACCCGATCGTTGATCTCCGAAACCGCTCAATCGATTTCAATGAAATTTTGTGGATGTGTATGGTTGGTTCCAGCTTGAAAGATTCGACCCGATAAGTGGCGCTGTTGTCGATTTCCGAAACAGTTTTATTGAGACGATTGTAATTTTTGGGATGGGTACGGTTGCTTCAACTTTGACAGAGAGGATAATTACCCTATTGTTGGTACTTTACAAAAAACAGGCGGGATAGGAAAACGGGTTGCGGCACTTCTCATTCAAACATAAAACCAAACGCTATTTCTAAAGTTGTATAATTAAAAATTTTAATGGACATTGTCCAAATAAAGCACATTGCAAAATCTGAGCAGGACTTAATACGAAAGGTACGAGCAAATCCGAGTGGGTACAACTACATGTAAAAGAGGCTGACGTCCGGATATGCACTCATAACTCGGGAACGGATTGGGCGATTTTTATGATTTTTTGTTTAAATTCGCAAGTGCCCAAGGAAAGACATACTATGCTACTCTTTGTCGTGAAAACAAAACTTTATGGGGATTAGTTGAATTTTTGAATTCTTTGGATGTTCCGGGCAGTTATAATTTTGCTGCGCAACGTTAATACACCGAAACTTTGTAACGGAACGCGTTTGATCTGATGGTGAAAGATCAAATCAAATGTCAATTGAATTGAATTGAATGCCATCCAAGCGACGGTTTCGAGGGGAAAATTTAAAGGCAAACATTCTCTTTGATCGGATTCCCCTTATTCAGAATGATTTGCCATTCGTATTTAAGCGTCTTGAATTTTCCGTGCATCTCCCTTTCAGTCTCAGAGATGGTAACACCTACCACAAAATTTTTCATATGAGGGAACTCGAGAACGGATCGTCAGGCTTGAGCTATCTTTTCTTTGTTGTATTTGTCTACGCCTAAGGAAGGTTCATACGACGAAAAAAAATGGAAAATTTGAAAGGGAAATTGGAGAATTGTAGAAATTTATTTTCCATACATTTTGTACGGGGAGTGTTATTTTTTTTTTAAAACAATTTTGATTTGATCGTAGTATATACAGTGAGATCGCATTTGTCAAAAGATATTTTGGATCAAAAAAATTAATTTCTGGTGGAATAGTGAATGCTCCAAATTCAAATTATTTTAGTCAAAAAGTCAATATTGGGCGGGACGAAGTTCGCCGGGCACGCTAGTTGCAAAATAAATTTAACTTTCTATGAGTGTTTTATTAACATACTGGAAATTCATTTTCTTCTGCCACTATTTAGGTTTTTTGTCAGTAAGAACGGGAAGATGTTGAAATGGCGTTAAACAAACGGAGTGTTAGGTATAAACGAAATTCTTCTTTTATTGGAAAGAGTCATGTATGCCATTAATCCATTATACAATATAACAAGATGGCACAGATCCTAGTGGTTTAATTTTATAGGTTGAATATTTACCGAGCCTTTTGTCTTGAAATTTACCACAAAACGTTGAAGAGTTGAATTTGAAGGCCCACAGCGTCGCGTCGGCTGTAAAATGCACGCAACGTTTGCACAGAAAAATACTCATTTTGATAATAAAGTGACTGTGACTGAATAACAAACACCAGATCAGGCAGAGGCCACCAAAACACTACGGCCCCCACATTGATTACATCTCGAAGACTTCGCTGTAAGATTTTCTCTTGCAAAGCCCGTCAAAGCGAACGGGTATACGGACAGAAAATCATACTCCCAGAATTTTCTTTATCGGCCCTTACTCCATGTTCCTTGGGCACAGAACAGGACTGTTATTGTGAGGATCTTACACAAAGTCTCCTTAGTGTTTTTGTGTTTTTGCGAGACGACGATTTGAATGCTTCCAAAGCAACACTATTTGCTGATTGTTGTTTACCACTTTCACCATTTTTCTTGTCATTGTCGCCTAAATAGTGTATTTTCAACTAATTGAAACGAACAAAATTCATTTTAAATATTTGAACAAAATGTTTGACAAATATTAAATCTAACCCTTAAATGCCCAGTGTATCTTTAAAGATACAACCATTGAAAAAAATATTTCTGCGTTTGTTTTGACTTTATTTACTTGTTGCTTACTATTTTCGCTTTATTGACTCAAAATCTTTTAAATTAACCTTACTTTTAAAGAAATATTTGTTTTTTTCTAATTTTCAACAAATTTAAAAAAAATACGTTTTTTGTTTTTATTTAATAATTTTACAGTTGTATAGAAATTAAATTAATTACAATGTAAAATGTATGTACAATTACCGTAACTAAAAAAAAAAATATATATGCATTTTCTTTCGGAATAGCTGTGGGGGATTAGAGCCCATTGTATCTTTAAAGATTCAGCCACTTTTTTGTTAATAACTTCGTCAAAAAAAAAAAAAAAAAATTAACAACGGATTAGTTGTTTTTGTCTCCGTTTACATAAAATATATTTTTTACATCAAAATCGGTTTCCTTGGGCATTTAAGGGCTAATCGTTAATGATGTTCACCAAAAAAGCCCAAAACGCTAAATATAGCACCTGATTTAGATTTACACAGAAGAAAAGTCACTTAAATTGTATGCAGCATGCAGAGGGTTGCCATAATTTGGTTTGATTTAAGCGCCTGAAATGTAGGCCAAAATCGTTGGCCAGAAAGAAGCTGAAAAAATCATGGAAACTTTGGTATTTTTCCCACTTGCCCATCTCATTTATGTGCGTCGCGGATTGTATTGGGCTTCTATTTGCTGCAATTGACTTTTGTCGCTTGTGTCAAATCAAAAGGCCTGCAAAATAAATTTGGCGTGCGTGCAAGTTGAAGGACTATTCGATGTCACTTCACTGCAAGAGTGCTGCCAAGTTTTAAAAGTGACAAAAATATGTTGTTTTTTTTTAGTTTTGTGAAGGAATAAAACGAACATTATTAACGCAAATATTTGTAAAACGATATGTACCCAACAATTGTGTTGGGCACTCATTTTTCCATTTCTATCACTTTTTGAAATAATCCCCAAGTTACGATAAAGCGCACAATATGGCATCACTAAACACGCCCATAGCAGAGATTCTGGTTATTCCACTCGAATGAATGGTAGAAACTGAGAAACGATGTTCTTTCTCTGTTCACTCACTTCGTTGGCTAAACGGACCTAATTTTTATCTCTAGTTTTGCAATTCCGATTTCGATGATTTTTTCATTGGAAATGTATTTTTTTTTTTTTTTTTAAGAATCCCTTTCCACCAAAAAAAGAATCATAAAATTCGGTGCTGCCAAACTCGAGATATAAAGCGACAAACATAAATAATACTCATTTTTAGAGAGAGAGTTTAGTTAATTAAAATTAATACATAAATCAAGCCTTGCTTCCCAAGTGAAAAATGTGAGACAAAAGCTGTTTGTTTAGATCCAGTTATCTGTATAATCAAGTTGGTTGAATTTAAAAATAACCTTTGATATACCCTACACATCAGGGTGGTACTTCATCGAGTCATAATGTCTATGCAAAGGTGCTGTTGTGAAATGTGTTGCAGTTAAAAAAAACATTGCCTACGATACCCTTTTTTTTTCTAAACTTGTAAACGTATATACTAAATTATATTGAATTCGCCATAACGGCCTATGCGCCACACTCTCTTTATGTTCTTATGCAAAGCAGTCAGCGTTACCACTTAACAAAAGCGAGGTAAATTTGACCGAAAAAGTGAAGCAGATTTATGGATGGGCAAGTAGATTTCAAAATCATAACATATATAGTATACTTTCAGCACAGAAAAATTAATTATGCAAATCTGAAAAATCGAGAGAAAAATCTATCAATTTCAAGAGAAGTATCTACCTGACCGGCACTGATACCAACCCTACAGAATTTTCCGAATTTTCACCTTGCCTACAGAAATACAGAATTCAAACTAAAATATACATAAATCTCAGATTCCAGTAAAAACGTGAATTCCTTAGTTTTGTGTTGGTATATTTCACTGACCTAAACAAAGAAATGCAATCGGAGCACCCAAAACTCTTCCTGCTGTACGCAAAAATATTCATAACGTTTAGAAAAATGTTGGAGAGTTTTTTTTTTTTTTTCAAACCTTAGTACCTAGAATTGAGGATGAAGAAAAAACTGGAATCGATGATCAAGAAAGCCAGCACTACGATGAGTATTATCGATTTCAGCGATACCAGCGGTTAATGAAAATTATGTAATTGTACAAAATTAATAAATATAATCAAAGACTGATATTTTATGCCATTCAAAACATGCATTTTTTTAGCACTTTTAGTATGTTAAAAAAAAGTCTGGATTTCTACAGAATTTCGACAGGCATAAAAACAGAAGTCTACAGAATTTTTATCTTTCATCTACTGACTTTTGAAAATTGGGGTTTGCATCACTGCCGGACCGGTTTTCTTACAAAAAGCTTAAGAAATGACGTTTTGATTGACATTCTCGTAAAATAAAACGTTTTTTAAATGCAGCATCTACAAAATAAGTTGGAATAGAATTTTTGTACAAGCTACATACCTACTAAACTTACAATTTTGAATGCAAAAAAGAACAGGAACGAATCTATAGTCTACATAGCGTTTGTAATAATTCTTTC
The DNA here is from genome assembly GCA_946477585.1 of Cheilosia urbana. Classification (NCBI taxonomy): domain Eukaryota; kingdom Metazoa; phylum Arthropoda; class Insecta; order Diptera; family Syrphidae; genus Cheilosia; species Cheilosia urbana. Next base: position 44,212,517 of record OX297855.1, read on the forward strand.
ACGTATTTGGCTAAACTTTTCTGAACAGACAGGCAGGAAGCAAACCAAACAAAACGTATCACCGCTTTGACAGAAAATTAAAAGTAAAACAATAATAAACGTTAGAAAATTGTAACAAATTTTGTGTTTCAAGTTAAGTTTGATTTAGGTAATTTATTCTTTTGAAATGTGGATCAGTTTGTTTTATTAAAATTGAAACGGATTAACTAAGGGATTTCTAAAGTGAAGTAGATATAAAGAATTAACCAATAGTTACTAAGTAGGGAGCAGATTTACATTTTTTCTCCAAAATTGAAGTGAATCTGTTTCAATTGAAGTAAAGTGGTATCGATGAAAGCAGTGCATTAGAAATTTTAAATCGCTTTCTTTGCTGTTGACCACGATCGAGTACTCATCTTCCTCAACAATAAAATTGAAATTATAACGTGGTCTGATATCATCGCTTTTTTTATTTCATACGACTCACGCCGTGTCTATTCAGGTACCTACAAAGATTATTTAAAATTAGCTGTTGTCCTTTAAATACATCATCATATCATTTGCAACTTAGATGAGTAACTAAACTCGGCGTTAAACGGCCAAACAACACAATGCGTCACACATACACCTTGACGCATTGACAAATTGAACGGAAAACGATTTTATTCCAATTGTTGCTGCCTTCGCCCTGGAATACAAATTTATCCAAATAAGCCTACACTATATTCTGCGAATGTATCTCAGACCCACACCAAATACAATTATGACGCACTACTAATTTCTAACCAATCCATGTCAATCGGTTCATTTCGCCATTTCGCATTGGCACCCGCTAACCGGATTAATGTTCACCTATTTAGGCTATTCCGCTGCTACTTCTTGTATGGTAATTCTCAGTCATTTGTCCACTCTGTAACGTGAATTCCATCATCATCCGGCCAACGCATTTCGGTCATCAGACAAAAGTGAGCTGGCCCTAGCGATCTAACGCGGCAATTGTTGTAGGCTGCTTATGATGGGTTTGGGTGTTCTCGTGTTGCGTATTCAAAAGTGTGCGTATGGTGCGTAGGCCATAAGCATTTCAATTTCTTGCTTTTGGCCTTAATCAACAAAGCCGGCTGGAAGCGCTTTGTTCTTCGCTGTTGTTATATATGTTTGACAGTCTTGTATGGCATATAGATTATCAACTTTGCTTATATGGAAACTTGACGCCAAAGCCGAATCGAGTTCTTCTTGATGGCAGCAAGCGGTGGGTAATGGAAATGTTAAAAGCTTGCGAAATTGTTGTTTACTTGTGTTTGGCAGATCTCAGATTGGAGTCGATTGATGGAATGGAAATGGCAATCTGCTCGTTCAAATTCAATTCAAGTCACATTCCTTGGCCATCGAATGTGGGTTAAAAGTAGAGTAGTATCAAGGCGATGTTTTGGAATAGCCGATCGAATTGCACTGGGAAAACACTATAAATCTTAAATTGGTGCTCATTGCGAAGGCTAATGGCTTTTACAGACACGCAATTTAGTAAATAAATTGTACTGGTATAGAGGTTGGTTTTTGCTGTCATTTGCAATTGAAATGAATTGCTTGTAGAGTTCACAAATGTGTTTGGCATTGGCATATTTTTAGGACCTAAAAAAAATATATAAATAGTTGGCGCAACAGTTTCGGAGGGACCCTAGCCTACCTTTTTACAACCGTTCGTTTTGTGTGAGTTTTTCATTTTTGGAACGAAGGGATATACAATTGTATGCCGAATCCAAACGGCTATTTGAGAAGCTCTTTTAAGACAGTTATACTCTCGGATATTTGTCAGACGTTCGCGAGAGGTGGCGCAGTGGAAAAAAAAACCCTAAGTTGGAGTGAAAGAAAAAGCGAAAAGAAAAAGTGCAGTACTTTTTTACTCTATTCCGGTCGAACACCTTACAGACGAAAAAAAAGTAACAGTTTTATTATAGTAAGTACTACGAAAAAACTTAACTTTAAACTGGAACCGTTTTTCTAATATCAAGAACATAAGCGCCGCGGCTTATAAGAATTTAATAAAACATCCTTTGTTTAGATTGATAGCATTGCGAAGAAGTGGCCGATTGAGGGGGTAGGAGAGGAAGGGATCACTCGATTTTTACTGCTTTTAAGAATTCTTATAACGAAACTTGAAAGTTCAACATGAAAATTATAAAAACAAGAACACAATGACTTAAGGTAGCACATAATTTAAAATAAATAAAATGATGTAAATTACCTATATCTAAATAAAAATGATACCAAAAAATAACAGTATAAGTCCTTCTAAATTTATTTCCATTTAGTTCAAAAATTTTTATTTTTGATTTTTAAGAAAATTCAAAAGAAGTAAGTAGGTGTAGGTAGGAACTTGAAATCAGAATATGAACTTCATATTCATATTTCGAAAAATGTTGGTTGACTCAAATTACTCTGAATAATTAATGCACGATTCAAAAATGTTATCAAAATAAAGGACAAAATCTTATGGTCACATTCCGTATTCAACATATTATCCTTTCTTTGATCAAGAATAATTATTCTTGATTTCAGAAATAGGTTATTGGTTTAAGAAAATTGTTTCTGATTTCACATATATAGTACTAGCGTGCCCGGCGAACTTCGTCCCGCCTAACTTTTTGACTGAAATTATTTGAACTTGGAGCATTCACTATTCCACTAGAGATACATTTTTTTGATCCAAAATATCTTTTGCGGTCTCACTGTATATACTACGATCAAATCCAAAAAAAAATTTAAAAATAAAACTCCCCGTACCTACAAAATATATGGAAAATAAATGTCTATAGAATTCTCCAATTTCCCTTTCGAATTTTCCAATTTTTTTCGTCGTATGAACCTTCCTTAGGCGTAGACAAACACAACAAAGAAAAGATAGCTCAAATCCAAAGAGTATCCAATACACTTTTCTCAAATCGGAAGTTCCGTTTTCGAGTTCCCTCATATGAAACATTTTGTGGTAGGTGTTACCATCTCTGAGATTGAAAAGGAGACGCACGGAAAATTCAAGACGCTTAAATACGAATGACAAATCGTTCTGAATAAGGGGAATCCGAGCAATGAGAATGTTTCCCCCTCGAAACTGTCGCTTGGATTACATTTGATTTGATCTTTAACCATCAAATCAAACGCGTTCCGTTACAAAGTTTCAGTGCATTGACGTTGCGCAGCAAAATTATAACTGCCCGGAACAGAGAAAGAATTCAAAAATTCAACTAATCCCCATAAAGTTTGTACACATCCGTACACATCCACAAAATTTCATTGAAATCGATTTAGCGGTTTCGGAGATCGACGACAGCGCCACCTATCGGGTCCGAAATTTGATCTTTTAAGACTGCCTGAAATACACCAATACGAACAAAACAAAAGAAGAATCATAAAATGTGGCCCAGTAAGAATATTTTCCTTGACTTTGTTATGTGTGCCGGAAATCGAATGCAAATGTTATTTACCTATTTAAAATTGATTAAAAACTAATTTGGAGTTTTCGTCGAACAATTGTACAGCTAAATGAAATATGAATTACTGATAATGTCAAATTCAAAAAAGTATAGACAACCAACGCCATCTATATTATTACAATTACATTTAATGTTGTTGATACAAAATTGATATGCAGAGAAATCTAACTTTTCGTAAATATTTCCCAGCGCCACCTATCGAGTCCAAATTTTGGCAAAAGCTTTCTATTTTTTTAAGTGTTATATGGTGTAAATTTGAGCCAAATCGGTCCATAAATAAGAATTTTCAAAAAGCGACCCCAGCGCCCCCTATAGGGTCTAAAATAAACATAAACCATCCGGAGCACCACACAAACATATGGTGTGAATATAAGGGGGATAGCTTCAGTGGTTCAGCCGTTATCGTCGGTCATACATACGCACGAACGTTTTTATATATTAAGACTAGAAGACCCAGCCACGCGTTGCTGTGGCCAAATTCGTTTGAATTTTTTTTTTTTTGGGAGGTAGGTACCACAACCTGTTTTCCTATTCCGCTTATCTTTTGCAAAGTGCTACCTATAGGGTCCAAAGCTATTCTATTTTTCAAACTGGAACCCACCACAACCAGGTACATCCACAAAAAATTCTATTGTTATCGGTTAAGTGGTTTCGGAGATCGAAAACAGTGTCACCTATCGGGTCCAAAAGTATCTTATAGTTATTTTAATTACGAACAAAAACAAAAAAAGAATGATGAAAATGAACCAAGCGGCTTTCGAGTTATAACGCCATCGAATTTTACCCCGAAGGAATTATATAAATCTATTATTATAACTCTTTATTTAAATAATAAACAAATAATTTGCAATACAAAAACAATGCACTTATAAATTGAGTTATAAACTATTAAACACAGTGTGCAAAATTTTTATTAAAATCATATACATATACCTACATATTAAGAAAATGTAACGTGAAATAAATTGTAGCATAAAGTCTGAACTAAATCAAAACAACAGATTGTTAAAAAAAAGTACAAAAAAAGTGAAAAATATATATATTTTTTTTCTTAATTTCAATTTCTTAATTTGTATTTACGCCATCACACGTCATCACCATCAGCCATCTGCGCATTTCCTCAACCTCGCATACTTCTCTGTCATTTCACGTCGGAGTATACTTCACGCAGTTTTTGTTCAAATGAATGTGCTTATGCGATGTGCACCACCCAACTACCCCAAAGCAGAATAACGAATATGAACAATGGTTGCTGAGAAGTTTCGATAATTATTGTAAATAAATAATTTGCAATAAAAAAATCAACGACTATAAATTGAGTTATAAACTATCCTATCTCTCAAGTGGGATGAAACTGCACATAATGTGCAAAATTTGATTAAAATCGGTTCAGTAGTTTAGGATTCCATCGCGGAGCAACCTGTGACACGTGATTTTTATATATAAGATATATCGGGTTTTTCAATAAGAGCGCTACAAAGGTTTTTTTTTAATAAAACGAAAACAGTTTTGGATATCAATGAAATTCTTTATTCCTGTGAAAGTACGTTGCCATTATGTGTGGAACTCGACTTCTTTTGCATGGCCACCACGGGCACGCTTGCAGAAGTCCATACGCTGAACCGAATTTTCGACGGTTTTCAAGCATATATCGGCCGATACTGCTGTAATTTCACATTCGATATTCGTACGAAGTTCATCAATCGTCGCTGGCTTGTTGGCATAGACCATAGACTTGACGTAGCCCCACAGGAAATAGTCTAACGGCGTCAAATCGCACGACCGAGGCGGCCAAGCTACTGGACCATTTCGTGAGATATCACGTTCTCCAAACTTGGTTTCCAATAAATTGATTGTGACATTCGCTGTGTGGTTTGTGGCGCCGTCCTGTTGGAACCACATGTCCTCCAAGTCCATATCATCCAATTGGGACCAAAAATATTCGGTTATCATTGAACGGTAGCGATTCCCATTCACAGTAACGTGCCGGAAGAAGTACGGCCCAATGACGCCGCCGGCCCATAAACCACACCAAACCGTAATTTTTTCGGGATGCAATGATGACTCCACTTACGTGTGGATTGCTGCCTGACCAATAACGCATATTTTGTTTATTGAAGAAGCCATTCAGCCAGAAATGAGCCTCATCGCTGAAGATGATTGATGAGTTGAAAATCCGAATCATTTTCAATTTCGTACTCAGCCCAATTCACGAGCATACGACGCTTCTTGTGGTCAAGCGGCTTCAGTTCTTGCGTCAATTTAATCTTGTAAGGATGTAGGCCAAGATCTTTACGCAAAATTCGCCACAACTACGTCACAGAGATGCCCAACGCTTGAGAACGACGTGTGAGAGACACATTTGGGCTCTCTTCAACTGAAGCCTCAGCGGCAGCAATATTCTCGACACTACGGGCACTTCTTTGTCTCACTGGCACGTGAACATTTTGTACTGTGCCTGTGAATTCAAATTTTTCCACTAGACGCTCAATTGTTGATCTGCTATGACGATTATGACGACCATAAATTGGACGTAGCGCTCTTAACGTTGAGGCCACAGACTCCGAATTTCGGTAGTAAATTTTAATAATTTCGACTCGTTGTTGGCTCGTATATCTTTCCATCATGAAATGGCAAACCTTACTGAATTTAAGTGTCAAAAGAGCGGCAAGAAACTCGGCGTCGTTCGCTCTCCCTGTGGCTCTACTTTTGTAGCGTCCCTGTTGAAAAACCCTTTATATACAGCAAGCAGATTCTTGGGTCAAGAAAACCTATGAAGGATTGAAAAAAATAATCTTATTGGGAGAAAATAGTTTTAGAGGCAAAACACATTACATATTAAACATTTGTTTTCTATTTAATACAAGAAAAAATTTCCAATTTTAATAAGAGCCGAAAGCCCTCACAGCTATAGTGCTCACAAAAATTATGTTAGCATTATATATTAAATATTGTATGTTAATTAATTAAATGTAATACCTAATAATAAAAATAATTTTAGTATTTTTTTTTTCTCATTCATGACTCATGAAATAAATATGTCAAAAAAAAAAGTTAACTAAAAAAATCAAAAACCCGATTGACTGCAAAAAGGTTTAAAAAGATTTAACCAAGATACTTTCAAGTATAGCTATAATTGGCAGTTGGAGGCTACGCATATTTTTGTCAGATTGTGAAGGTAGTCTCCGATTGTCAATTATAGTTATACTTGGAAATGTCTTGCTTTAATCTTTTTAAAACTTTTTAACAGTCAGTTTTTTTTTTTTTTTTTAATTTGTATTCATACCTATATGAATTTATCTAGCCTATGACACTCCGGGAAAGAATACCAATTTAATGACACCTCACTCTTCAAAATCGATCAAACCGTTTGGGCTACCCGCGAAACACATATAGGTAACCCTCTCTGGGTCCTGTCTGGTAAAAATAAGAACTAATTAGCTTGGACCGTAACGCAACATAAATTTCTTGTTTTAAGAAACTTTAATTTCCAGTTTAGAAAATATTTTTTGCCATGTATATGTGCTGTTTTGTAGAGTACTAGTGGACTAGTGCTAGGAGCTTAGTCCTCTAAGATTGGAAGTAGAATTATGATTGCAAGGCAGGCTTGACCTGGCTAAGCCTGTACCTACCCCAAATACCTCCTTCTCAACTCAGTGGCGTTTACATTCAGCACTAAGGGCCGTTTTATTCACTCGAAGTTGAACACAACTTGGGGAGTTTGATATATAAAAATCCCCAAGTTGTGTTCAACTTCGAGTGAATAAAACGGCCCTAAGTCTACGAACGTAACAAACACACTATTTCCTAACCTCAATATTTTTTTTTTTTCCATCATCATCATCATCGAGGACACACAAAACACTACGTTCTCTAAAATCAAAATTCTCTAAAGTCAAAATTTAAACGTGGATAATGAATATTGTTCTCCTTCATTATCAGGAAAGAACTCGAATTTACTTCTTCATTTCTTCAATTTGATCAGCACAATAAAAAAAACACCAACCTCCCCAAAGTAATAGCATTTCACGCCACCATCATCTCTTATCGGCTATATTCCATTGATGTAAAAAAAGGACTGGAAAAAACCGCTAATAGCCTCTAACCTAGTTATAGCAAACCCGAGTGTCAGTTTCCGATACCACAAGAAACCAATATAACCAAACGAACCAAGTGGTCAACCGGGTGTGGGAAATTCCGTTGCAACGAGGATAGCACGACTATGTATAAATGTATACACCACCATTTGTTCAATCAACTTTTGCATCACTTCAGTGCTGGGAGTCCTGTTGTTGGTAAAGTTGGTGTCGCTGTTCCTGACCCAGATGGAAGAGAAAATAACACTCGCCCATAAGCCAGGCAGATCTATCTGGACACTGACATATGGGTTAAGTCCTTTGAGCTTCGTGTTAACAAACAGTTGATGTGTTCAGATTATTTCTTTATCTTCATATTATGTACGTAGGCATACCCATCCGATATGTGTCTTCGATTTATATTTTCATTCTGCTTCCCTTGCTCGTTAAAGCTTAAGTTTTCCCCATGCAATCTACAGATATCTTCCATATTTCCTGTTACCGGGATTATACACACATATTTTTTTTTTTTTTTGATTTTCTATATAAATTGAACACAAACACACTGCCATCTCGAATTCGAAGTGAAGAATATCGAAATTGAATTATTGTCAATGGGGAAAATGAAATGAAAGTGCCACATTCAGCTGGCTGACGGTACGAAAAAGGAATATAGCTGTGTCACCCCCAACCCCGCTTCTGGATGGATGACGTTCCCATTCAAGGGCGATTCACTTGCTCTTCTTTGTAAGGTTCAGCGGGTAGATGTATTTATGTATACATAGTTGTGCTGTGCATGTTCTGGAAATTGGAATTTTCTATTTAAAAATCAAATGAAGGTTTCATTTCAATTGTAAAGGGAATTGCATTGTGTTGAATGCTGATGGATTTCCTTTGAACTGGTGCGGAATTCATTTGATTGTGATTGAACGCAAGTTCTATTACTTGAATGAAAACAAACACAACCGTTTTGCTATTATTTCTGATTTGATATAGGTACCTATACAAATGGACTTTTCCAAACGGTACGGTGCACAAACAATTTTCGGAACCGGCATGCAGGTATATACCGTCGGTCGGTGCCACGTCTTTAAGTTGTGGTGTGCATGATAAATTCCCAGTAGATCACACCTTCTTAAGGTAAGTAATAATTTAAGTTTCATTAGGACATCCTGGGAGTATGGCTACTAGCATTTGGTTTTTCTTCCTTCGAAATGCAAATGTAAATAAATAACCCTTTCTTGATTGTATTTTCCAAATTTGTGTGTACTCATTCTCATTCCTGATGCATTATTTCATTTCATTCATTCATTCGTTTTCAAATGACCGCTCTTCCATTAGTAGGGTCGCGGGTGTGGGATGCCTAAGTGGACAATCCACAGCTTCCGATCTTCCGTCACCGACTATAGATCTTACTTACTTACTTACTTAAGGTTGCGCTACAGTCCGGGGTGGACCAGGGCCTCAACCAATACGCCTCTCCAGTTAGCGCGATCTTTGGCTAACTACCTCCAGTTGCGCACTCCAAGTTGGTTGAGATCCCCTTCCACTTGCGCGCGCCACCTAAGGCGAGGTCTTCCTCCTCCTCCGGGTTGGAATCGAAGACTCTCCGGGCCGGAGCGTTGGTGTCCATTCGCTCTACATGTCCTAACCATCTTAGACGACTAATGCGTACTTTTCTGACCAGGTCGATGTCGCTGTACAGCTCGTAGAGTTCGCTGTTAAATCTTCTCCTCCAAATCCCGTCAACGCAAACGGGACCAAAAATCACTCGAAGAATTTTGCGTTCGAACCGACCAAGAAGATCCTCATCCCTTTTTGCTAGGGTCCATGCTTCTGCGCCATAGAGCAGGACAGGGATGATGAGAGTCTTATATAGAATCTCCTTTGTGCTTCTTGACAAGGCCTTACTAATCAATTGCCGTCTTAGGCCAAAGAAACAGCGGTTGGCAAGTGTGATTCTTCGCTTGATTTCTGAGGTGCTGTCATTTTCAGAGTTAATAGCGGATCCGAGGTAGACAAAGTCCCGAACTACCTCAAAGTTATAGCTGTCTATCGTGACGTTCTGCCCGATTCGTCGATGTCGTGTGTCCCTTCTTGTTGACAGCATATATTTTGTTTTACCCTCATTCACCACTAAACCCATTTTTGCCGCTTCTGTACTAATACTTGCAAACGCACCAGTGACAGCTCGCTGTGTTGTACCAACAATGTCAATGTCGTCAGCGTATGCAAGCAGTTGCACAGACTTATAGAAAATTGTGCCTCTGGTGTTGGCTTGGAGTTTCGCACAATTTTCTCAAGAATGATGTTGAAGAGGTCACATGACAGCGCGTCGCCTTGTCTAAATCCTTTTTTGACATCAAAGGTCTCGGTGAGATTGTTTACGACCTTTACGGAGCAGCGAGCATTCTCCATCGCCATTCTGCACAATCTGACAAGTTTGACAGGGATGCCAAAACTAGACATAGCTCTGTATAGCTCGTCTCTATAAATGCTGTCATATGCGGCCTTAAAATCGATTTAAAAATTTGTGAGTATCGATCTGGACTTCTTGGGTTTTCTCCAGTATCTGTCGTAGTGTGAGTATTTGATCGGTCGTGGACTTACCGGGCCTAAAACCGCACTGATAGGGTCCAATCAGTTCGTTGACGAAAGGTTTCAGGCGTTCACACAGTACAGCAGACATGATCTTATACGCAGTGTTAAGGAGACTGATGTCTCTATAGTTGGCGCAGTTTAGAGAGTCTCCTTTCTTGTGGATCGGGCAAACGATGCTGAGGTTCCATTCATCAGGCATACTTTCCTCTAACCAAATTTTGGAGACGAGCTGTTTTATGCACTCTACCAAGTCATCTCCGGCTGCCTTGAAGAGCTCGGCAGGTAAGCCGTCTGGTCCAGCAGCCTTGTTGAACTTCAGCTTGGATATTGCTATCCTCACTTCATTTTGGTCAGGTGGACGGAAATCTTGGCTTTCATCGTCCAGGTTGAATGGCTCGTTCTGCGTGACAGCGGAATTTGTGTCGCCTTCGCCGTTTAGCAGTCTGCAGAAATGGTTTTTCCATGTCCTCAGCACCGACTGTGACTCTACTACAAGGTTTCCTTGTTCGTCTCTACAGGTCTCCGTTCGGGTCTTGTTGGCATGACACGTTCTTTTTACCTTTTGGTTAGACTTCCGGACATTGTTCCTGGAGTAACACCTCTCTATATCCTCGATCGCGCGCTTCTCATGCTCTCTCTTTTTTCTCCGGAGAAGCCGATGTTCTTCCCTCCTTTTTTGCTCGTAGAGCTGACGAGCTGCACTCGTCCTTCTATGCAGCGACGCTTCGTACCGAGCACATCAGTTGCGGCGTTTTTGATGGCTTCTTGGCATCGGCGCCACTGGTCTTCGGCACTTGATGCTGGCAGCATAGGACTTCTCGAGAAGTTGAGGGATACGCGATCGACATAGGTTCTGGTGAGGCTTATTGGTGCTGCTGCGAAATTCAGACAACCGTTTACACGACCGAAGCATGCCTGCCTAAAATCCACACATATTTTATAAATTATCTCCCATCGTCGCCTCATTTCACTTTGTCTCTACCTATATTCAGCCACCTCCACGCATTCGCTCATTCATTACTTTCGCTAATTCACAGGTCCTATACGTGGTCGGAGAGCGTTTCGAAAGAAAATCCTAATTTCAAGTACATGCTTGGTAAAAAAAGCTCGCCCCTTTTCGGTATTTAATAGCAAAAAAACTTTTAAATACGAGTAATAGGATTTCAGTATTTACTCAATCAACTGGTTCCTCATGTACATGTAGGTAGCTATATAATCGCTTATGCTTGCATATCTGATGATGAAAATCCATGGGAACTATCTGTTAAGAAAAAAAATATAAGTTCCGCAAATGACGCACAAAATCTGTTCAATTCATAAATATTTCCAGCAAAAACTAAAATTAAAATTAAATCGCAGATTTAAATAACTTTTCTCCTTTTCACTTCATTCGAGGATTTTTTGCATAAGTCATCACAAAGGACGATCTCTGCTGTCTGCCTTCTCGTTTTCTGGATGGCGGGCGAAGGACCCCTCTGTAACAAAATTGTATTTCCTGTAGGTACTGAGGGTACTGACTATATATTTTTTTTTTTTTTTTGCATCCTTAACAGACCGTGAGTTTATGTGAAATTTTATTATTCAGCCTTGTTCTCATCGCATACCTACCATGCTAGAGTTTGGCTGGCTGTATCGTTGTTGGTTGGACGGGATATTTAGCTGAAAGGGAACTTTTTCACGTTATTGTGTGTATTTCATAACGGCAAACCTTTGCAAATTTTTGTTTTTATGGTTTTCCACGAAAGAGGAAGAGACTAACTCTCTGACTCATTGCGAAAAAAAAAATACCAAATATGTACAAACAAAATATGATTCGAAATATAGAAATTTGCATGGGAATGCATTTTTATCGCGTCCACACTTTTTCATCGAGTTCTATTCAGTCACTAAGAGTACAAACAAACGAAAAAAGGGAACTCTCTTGTGTGTGTCGATTTTATAGTAATTGTTAAAAGTTCTCAGCTGCTAAGGGGGGAAATGGAATTAATTTCCTGCCTTCAATAATATTGAACGGTTCATGGCCCCTGATGGTACATTTAATCGAGAAATGAAAAATGTATAATGCTTTCAAGTGAACAATAAGCTGTAAGGAGGCCCAGGTACTTAAGGGTGGAATGAAGAACATTCTCGTAAAAGAGCTTAGGAGTTTTAAATGTCGCCGGCTCGCAGGACAATATTAGAGAAGTTCTCTGACAGGTAATACGATTACCGACACATACGTGCAGTTTTATGGGCACCGTACCACATGGGGTAGACGCGATACAGCCTTTATCGCAGGTTTTTATTTACACATCATTAAGCTAAGGAATTGCCGGGGGCGATATGGCACTTAGAGTTTAAGCGCTAAGGGTATCTGGTGGCAGAAGAAAATTAATTATTTCGTATACTGAAGGCGAAGTAGGCAGATTCTTGCGACGTCAGCCGATTTCGGTCCTCGAAATTTACACCTCACGAAACTTTGTTATTGTTGGATATTGAATGGTAAGTACTTTTAAAAAGCACTTAATAATATCCTTTTGGCATTGTTTGGGTGGTGGGGGCTCTTCAGCAAATTGCTGTGAATGCCTTGGGAATTGATTTTCATTTGGTATAGAAATCATGGGCTCTTTGAATTACGAGGTTGTATACATGTCTTCATACGCTTTCTCTGAATAGAACGTACCTCTACCTATATCGTATGAGAAATATGAGAAATGTGTGGAGATATTGATAGAAAAGATTGCGTATATGCTTATAAAAAATATTTTCGGTGGGGTTAATTGAAAGAAATCAAATATTTCAAAAAAAGAAGGCGCCTTCTCTACGAAAAAAAAAAATGCGTTTCGCCATGTTGTGATGGGTGAAGGTAGTCCTTTACAATAAGTTAAATTGGTGAAACCTTTTATGCCATTACTGCTGGTGAGGATGACTCCTAATTGTTTAAAAATGTTTGCTAGATTTAAATCCCTTCGGTACCCCGAAAATGGAGAAAGCTTTTGAGCAGTACCTAGTGTTCCATGACGGATCAACAATACCGTGGTGTACTGCTTTTTACCGGCACTTTCTTACCTACCTAGGTGGCGCTACAGTCCAGAGTAAATACCAAGGTCTTTAGCTGACTATCTGTAGTTGCTCACTCCAAGTTTGGTTGAAGTCGCCATTCACTTGTTTTTTAGGGCTGAAGACTGAGCTCTATATATGTTGGGGTGACATTATATCCAAGGACATAATTTCCATGGACGTTCTTTGTGTCCCAAACGGACATTATTATGTCTTATTACCAAACAGACATAACGTCCGATCTGAAACGGTGGCAAGATCCATGGACATTATGGCCGAATCAAAGTCTAAATGGAACTATGTTTCGGCTGCTATTCAAATATTTGCAAAAACACAAAAAAAAGGAAATTAATAATGTCCAACGACAATAATGTCCAATCAGAATCACGAAATTTTAAAATAGACGTAATGTCCATTGACTTTATGGTCGTTTGTTAGGTTAGGTTAGGTAAGGTGGCTGTCTAGAAAGACACAGTTAGACCATATACATTTAAAGAAGAGAAGGCGAGAGTGTTTCTAGGCCGGACATAGGTTAGGTTAACGGTAGGTAGTTGGTAGAGCGGGGTAGACCCTACTATACCACACTTAGGTCGGACATGCTATTTGTCTTCCTTATCTGTAAATTTCCTACGTCTGCTGTAGAGAATCGGGGCAGTTTATCCTCGGATAGGGGAAGGGTGGCCGAAACAGTCTTCCCCTCGCCTGTAACCCTCTGACAACTCCTTGAAGCAGGAGACTGGGGATAATTATTCGACGATGTATCTTTGTCCTTTAACGTCTTGTCATAATGGCGTAGACCATATGCGCCATCGGTGATTAGTAGATCGGCCCTATGCGGTGTTAACTTTATTTGAGCTTTAATAAGGCTGGTCAAGGAGGAAGTGACCGGTCGACAGTATGCCTTCGGATGGGCGGGTGGTGACCAAAGAGGATCCACACTAGAGAGCCAACTCCCGTGCACCTACCTGATTTTCTCCGCAAATTTTGAATGACAGCCCTCTCTCGCGCGAGTTAAGTGTACCGCGCCGAGCGAGATTAAAAAAAAACAATTTAATATTTTTTATTATTCACGCTTTATTGGTTTGGTCACTGTGGACCTTACGTATCCAAACAATTTAGCTTAATCTACATTAACGACAACCCGCCGTCCTTAGCGTCGCTGCAGTTGCCGGTAATGGAATACGTATGTCTAGGATCTGTACCAACCCTGGACGCAGCAGCACTTCATTACCAAGCGGTTGGCTGCCCTACACCGCATTCTTCAATGTTGGCGGCCTGCCACATAATTCTTTTTCTTTTACGTTTCCTCTTTCTTCTCTTTCTTTCTTTCTTTTTGTTCTAATTTATTCGTTCGAGTCAGTCAAGCTATCACGAGTTGGCTGAGGAATAAAATTTATAAAACATCAAGTTAAATCTTTTACTTTCCCCAACATTTTTTGGTGCCTCCTGTGAGGAACCCTGAGAAGAATTTATTTCCAATATAATTATCGGAATATACAGCGCTCGGCTACGGAAAATCTTCGAAAGATCATTTCGCAAATTTGGTTAGGAAGAAATTGGTTTGTTAATTTTTCCATTCACTGCGCAACATTGGATACTTTGATTTCTTTTGCATTTATACACTTGGGACTACATTTCTTCGGCGCTGGAGTAACAAATGGCTGAGCTAAATTTACGCATGTCAGCTACGAATGCCATACGCCGTGCGTACGACCGCGTGGCCGGAGCTAACCTCGAAGCGTCCGATGAGGCTCAGTTGGAGCAAGAAATTAGGTCTTTAATCGCGCATTATGAACGATTCGTCAATAATCATGAGGCATTGGTTGGTAGTGCCGAACCGGGTGAGTTGGCGGATCATGACGACCTTTGGGACCAGGTAGAAACTAACTACAATGCAGCGTGCGTGATACTCAACCGTAGATTGTCACAGCTCAGAAGTGCCCAGTCAGTACCATCAGCGCAAGCATCGCCTTCGGTTGCGCCCACATCAGATGTTTCAGACGAAGAATTGTTACGCGGTAAAGTTAACCCATCTGCTGCCAAGTTGGATATGCGGTTAGATCCAGTGACCATCCCAGCCTTTGATGGCGCGTTACACAACTGGCTGGCCTTCAAAGACACATTCCAGACTCTGGTACATGACATGGATTATCCGGAAGCGTACAAGCTCGGGAAGTTGCGACAAGCCATCGATCCTGTAAAGGTACCTCTCATCGGCGGTATGTACTCTGGTGGTTATGCTGAGGTGTGGCAAGCGTTGAAGAACCGCTTTGACAATCCGAAGCTCTTAGCGGAAATTCATGTTTCTCGTCTCCTCAATTTGAAGACCGCAACCGACGAGACCTCCAAAGCCCTTCTAGTCATCGTCGATACTGTGCAGGAATCACTGCGGGCGTTGCGCGTCATGGACCTACCGGTGGATCAATGGGATGCACTGGTAGTGCCAATAATCGTAGCCAAACTTCCAATCTGTACACAGCGAGAATGGTGCATGGATTCTTCATCTACCGAGATTCCACCCTTGTCCAAGTTGTTGGAGTTTGTGGAAAAACGCGCTCAGAGTCTGGCTACCGAGCTAATTCGAACCCACAATAGGAATGAGGCTTCAACCACACGTCACACTCGAGCCCAGCCATCAATGAAATCGCATGTGGTAACGACGAGCGAGGGCAAATGTCCACACTGTCAAGGACCACATCGAATTTCACGGTGCCAATTGCTGTTGGCAAAGACTCCCGCACAACGGTTTTCGGACCTAAAGGATTGCGGTCTCTGTTTTAATTGCCTGAGGAGTGGGCATACGTCCAGACAATGTACTGCTGGTGGATGCCGTCAGTGCCGAAAGAAGCACCACACCATGTTCTGCCGCGACTCTGTTGACACAGCTGCGGAACTATCATCACCTGCCAGCTCATCCCCATCACAGCTAACAGTAGCCACTACTACGGCGCAACCGTTGTGACTAGCTAACCGCACCGTATTACTTGCAACAGCGCGAGCCTTTGCCTGTGGAGACTTGGAACAGCGCTTGGCTCGTACACTGATCGTTTGGTTAATCAATTAAATCTTCGCAGATCCAAATACGAAGTAACCGTAGAAGGAATCGGCGCTCTCGCTCACACTCGCACAAAGGGTAGCGTTCGGTTTACACTACGGTCTACGATTTCTGCTTTCGAAATTGAAGTCAGCGCATTGGTTCTTCCGTCCATCACTTCTCTAACCCCAGCGGTGCGTGTGAATGTGCACCAATGGAAGCACTTGGCAGGTCTTACACTGGCTGATACCACTTTTTCGACACCGGGGAATATCGACGCTTTGATTGGGGCTGATGTCTGGGGCCAAATAGTCGAAGGTGAGGTTATTACTGGAGGCCCCGACGAACCCTGTGCCCAACGCACTCGCTTGGGTTGGATTGTATATGGCCCAGCCTCGGCCACTGCGAGTCAAACGCAACCACCACATGCATTCTGCGCTCAAGTGAACGAGGACGACCTGCGATTAGAGGAGCTTGTACGCAGTTTCTGGAGGTTGGAGGAGGTGCCGGACTACAACGTGGAACAGGACGATTGCAGCCGCATCTTCTCAGCAACGCATTCAAGAGACGAAGATGGTCGTTACGTCGTACATATTCCATTCCGCAGTGATGCTCCGAAGCTTGGTGATTCTTATACGACTGCTTTACGACAGTTTTATGGTTTAGAACGGCGTCTGGCTGGTAACAAGGAACTACGCGATAAGTACATCGGTTTCATGCGGGAATACCACACCCTTAACCACATGGAACGAATTGATCAACTTGCCGATCATCGTGACTGTTATTACATCCCACACCACGCTGTGCAAGGGAAGTTCCGAGTGGTATTTAATGCTTCAGCGCGTAGCAGCAATGGTGTTTCACTAAACGACACCCAATTGGCGGGGCCAACTATTCAGGATTCGTTGGTCAGTGTGTTGTTTCGATTTCGGCGTTACCAGGTGGCTCTCACAGCTGACGTAGAAAAAATGTTCAGGCAGGTGCTGGTGACGCCGGAACATAGGAATTTTCAACGGATTCTCTGGCGGGAATCTCCTAACGAAGATATCGCTATCTTCAGGTTGATGACAGTTACGTATGGCATGGCCTCAAGCCCATACAACGCCATACGCGCTCTGCAACAATGCGCTTACGACAATTTTGACTGTTTAACCGATCGAAACCAGGGTGGTGAGGCACGGGATACCATACTCTCTTCGTTCTACGTGGATGACCTTCTAACCAGTTCCTACAGTGTGTCGGACGCAGTACAATTAGCCACTAATGTTGACACCATACTTTCCAAAGGACATTTTAAGCTACGAAAGTGGAACTCAAATCGAGCTCAGGTAATCAATCAGTTAACCGGTAACCTTTCCTCTTCTGCAGAATTTACCATCAACTCCTCATCTGCGACGGTGCTTGGGTTACGTTGGGACCCCATGACTGATGAGCTATTCTTCAAGGTTGAATTTGAGCAGCCTGGCAAAACACCTACAAAACGACGAGTGCTCAGCGAGGTAGCCCAGCTTTTTGACCCAACCGGACTGCTGGCTCCGGTGGTTATTACTGGCAAAATATTCATTCAAACGTTGTGGTCTGCTGGTATCACGTGGGATGCCCCTATTCCTGAAGAACTGGCTAACGTATGGATCAAATTTCGAAGCAGTCTCAACGCCCTCAACTACATTCGAGTACCCAGATGGTTGGGTATGCAACGAGAGGCAAGCACGACCTTGCATGGTTTCTGTGATGCGAGTTCACGCGCCTTCGCTGCGGTACTTTACATCAGGACTGTCGGCCTCGATGGACGGGTGATAGTTTCTCTGCTAACAGCTCGGACTAAAGTTGCACCGCTGAAAGGAGCTACTATTCCCCGGCTCGAACTTTGTGCAGCGAATCTGCTTGCGGTTATGCTAAACAGCGTTCGTATTGCTTTGGGTCTCATGGATGTCCTGTATTATTTGTGGTCGGACTCAAGGATTGTGCTGTGCTGGTTACGCAAATTGCCTACTACTCTGAAACCATACGTTGCAAATCGAGTTCGGCAAATACAGGAACTCACGTCCCCGGATCGGTGGTATCATGTCCGGTCAGCACATAATCCGGCGGACTGTGCAAGCCGTGGTATGGGAGCAGAGGAGCTTTTGAAACATCGTCTATGGTGGGAGGGCCCAGAATGGCTGCGAAGAGGTGACTTACCTTTAGGAACCGGTGACGCACTTAATCCGGACGAGCTGGTCAATATGCAAGCAGAAGAGAAGTTTTCTGTGGTGACGACGGTTGCTCTAGTGCAGCCCAAGCTTACGACGCGCAGAGTTGACGGTCAGCTTATCTCACTCACCGAGCGATTCAGTTCCTTGCGGCGACTTCTGCAAACAGTGGCATATATATTGCGGTGGAGTCCTAACAGACGACATCTGCGGAAATCTATTGTGGCGGCTGATGAGCACGACGGCGCCCTAATGGCGCTCATTCGTATGGAACAGGGCAGTGCATTCGAGGCCGACATCAGGGACATTCGGAAGGGCTCAAGTATATCCAGCTCCAGCCGACTGCTTTCTCTGAACCCATTTTTGGATAACGACGGTATTTTGCGGGTCGGTGGGCGGATCAGCCAAGCCTCGGTCCCCCATGATCAACGTTTCCCAGCTATTCTCCCAAAAGGTGGGGCATTGGTATGGCTACTTATCGACCAAGTACACAATAACACGCTGCACGGGGGCACTCAACTTATGCTTCAAACTCTTCGCCATCGTTATTGGATTTTGAATGCTCGACAGGCTGTTCGGAGCTACCTCCATAGTTGCGTTATCTGCCGACGTCATCGCAGACAGATATTGATTCAACAGATGTCCTCATTGCCAAAGCAAAGAGTAACTCCAGCGCGACCCTTTTTGGCATCAGGCGTTGATTACTGCGGACCCTTTATACTACGCATCGGAACAAAGCGATCTCGGACGACAGTGAAAACTTACCTGGCTATTTTCGTCTGCATGGGGACAAAGGCTGTTCACATTGAGGTGGTCGAGGATTTGACAGCGCATGCTTTCTTGGACGCATTCACTCGATTCGTCAGCAGGCGGGGACCCTGCCCACATCTATACAGTGACAACGGCACAGCGTTTGTGGGAGCCAATCGTTTACTTCGAGAAGATCTGGCAGCCTGGCACAGCGACTACAATCAACAGGCACTAGCTAACATTGGAACAAAATGGCACTTTATAACACCCAGCGCCCCACATCAGGGCGGTCTCTGGGAGGCTGCTGTGAAGTCCGCCAAACACCATTTGGTACGTTTGGTGGGGAAACAAGTCCTCTGGCATAACCAGCTCCAGACATTAGCAGCACGTATTGAGGCATGTCTTAACTCCCGCCCGCTCACGCCGCTTCATGACGATCCTGACGACAAGTTGGCACTGACTCCAGGCGACTTTCTTATCGGAGCCCCACTCATCGCCGTTCCGGAGCCACGGGTCGACGAGATCCCGATCAGCCACATCAAACGCTGGCAGTGGTTGCGGCAGGTGCATCAGCAGTTTTGGCGACGGTGGAGCGAGGAATATTTAACGACATTGCAGACCAGGGGTAAGTGGCAGCGCCGGCAGCATAACATCAAAGTGGGAGACATCGTCGTCGTGCGGCAAGAGAATCTCCCACCAACTCACTGGCGATTGGGTCGTGTAATGGAGGTTCACCCGGGCAGCGACGGTTTAACCCGGAATGTCACGTTGAAAACTGAAATTGGGCTCTGTACCCGGGCAGTACAGAAGCTATGTCTACTTGTGGAGGCCGAAAATTTCGAACCTGGTAGTTCGACCGGGCAGGATGTCTAGGATCTGTACCAACCCTGGACGCAGCAGCACTTCATTACCAAGCGGTTGGCTGCCCTACACCGCATTCTTCAATGTTGGCGGCCTGCCACATAATTCTTTTTCTTTTACGTTTCCTCTTTCTTCTCTTTCTTTTTTTCTTTTTGTTCTAATTTATTCGTTCGAGTCAGTCAAGCTATCACGAGTTGGCTGAGGAATAAAATTTATAAAACATCAAGTTAAATCTTTTACTTTCCCCAACAACGTATTACTGGTCTTTGGCTTCCGCATTGGCTTTCCCTTTTATATTGGTTTTCTGGTGACACTGCGTAGTCGACTTGACCTATATTCGTAGTGTTGTCATCGATTGGGGAAGTAATCGCTGATCGTAATGTTTGGCTTGCATTCTCTGGTTGTATGTTTAAATTCGCTGAGTTAGCTTTTGGTGTCGTTGCTCTGTTTGGTTTTGGGGGAACGACCGTTTTGTTTGGGTATGTAACTCTCTTATTTTTCCTGTCGGTGAATACCTGTAATTAATGGCCGCCCGGTGGTACTTTTTCAATTTGTAAATGAATTTATAGCAATAAATGTAGCACGAATAAATGTTGAGTATGATTATTTATATAGCTTTACTTGTTATCTATCCAAAAAATCTTCATCCATTCACATTTCAGGTCTTTTTAATTTTGTTTATATGAAAAACGTTTTTGACAGCAGAATTCATGCAGCTGAACCTTGGGAGTTGTTCCATAAATAGGTTAACAACATGCAAGTTAAGCCCAAGGTTCCACTGGGGCAAAAGTAGACTTTAGAAAATGTATTCCCGAAAATAAATTTCCATTTGGCTTGGTTGTTTTCAAATTCGTTTATTTAGCACCATATTTGTACACAATCAAAGTGCGATTGGAAATTCTGTAGTTGAATAACACTGAACAGTGTTGAATGATGTTACATACATGAACAAATGCTTTTCATGCTAACAAAAACACAATAGGCCTGTTTTTTGAACTTCGATCTCAGCAAAGCAAAGTAAAGTAGGATTTTCAGCTCTTAATTACAAGAACTACGCTATTTGACACTTTGAGGACTCACAGTAGTTGGTGGTATTGCGTGCTGAAAATCCTACTTTACTTTGGTTTGCTGAGATCGAAGCTCAAAGAAACACGACTAATAATGTGTTATCTATAGTTGGATTTTGCGATATAATTTTGTTTTTTGTGGGTGTTCTCAAGTTCTATTTCATTTTCTGTAGATATAGCGCAGTACTTTTAAAAAATTTCAGTCCGACATTAAATTTACGGTAGCTCACAATTGCAATTTTTTTTTTTTTTTGGAAAATAGAGTTTATTTTGAATTACCAATGGAACATAAAATGAGATTTTTCTTTCTTTGCATTTATGGTGGTGCGTGTTTTAAAAGTCAGCTGTTCTTTATTGCAGTTTGTGTTTACAAAAATCTATTAAATTTGTGTAAATACCCACTGCACTGACTAAATGTAAATTGTTTTCTAATTTTCACAGGCTTGTCGTCTAATAACACACTTTTAGTTTGACAAATGACAAATTTTTGGTGTTAGTGTAACACTAAATGCGTAGTAGCACTTTCGTTGTAAAAATAAATATGAGTGAAATTTAAAATTTGCCTGAACTACTTATAAACTAAATGACCCAACGTCGCTCGGCGTGGTTCCTTAGCGGCTCAACGATACCGTCGTTCTTACTTCGTATAGTGGCCCTACTAAGGCGTGGTTCCTTAGCGACCCAACGACAACGTGGTTCCTACTTCCTAGTGGCCTGGCGGCAGCGTGGTTCCTATAGTAACCCTAAGACGGCGTCCTTCCTTAGCGTCCCAATGACAGCATGGCAACTAGGAAAGGGGGGAAGAAAGCCAGCCAGCCAGATTGCTGACATCGCTTGTGTAAGGCCATGGTTGCCACTTGCAAAAAAAATTAGCAACCAAAAATGGAAAAAAAAAGTTACCAAAACAAGCTAAAAGTTACCAAAAATCTGGAAAAATGATAAAACACGAAAAAATCGTACATATCGTCTTGAGCCAGTATGAATATGACTTTTTGGTATCATTTGATTTTTCTCTGACGAACTTAATATAAAAAAATGTCATGGTAGTAGAAAAATGCACCTATGTTTAAGCCTAGTATGCACTTTATGCAGAACACGTAAAGCCTCTCAAGTGGAATCCAATTTTTAATACAAATTTTTGTCCACGAAATGTCAAATTTAACTTTCCAAGTGAAAATATGAGTAGGCAGTACGCAGTTCGAGTGAAAAATAGTTACTTCAAAGACTGATATGGCAGACACTTGGGTTTTATTGTCAGTCGCATTACATTTTTGACATTTCGGCGTGAAAAATAATTTATAGGAAATCATGAAATTTATTTGAATTTCTGAAGTTCCCTTAAGTCTTCATAGAAACTAAAAGAAAACTGTTGACACATATCAATTCATTTTAACATAAGTATTTTAAATTCAAATAGGTACATTATAGAACGTTACTTACTGAAGTACTAGGAATACTTTTAAACCTTAAACGTAGTGGGCAGAAAAAGTAAGGCAGCATTTCCATGTGATGATATCGAGTTCGTCTCTTTGATGCTCCTGTTCAAAAAGTTACCAAAACCAGAAAAAAAATACCAAATTACCAAAAATCATGAACTAAGAAAAAAATTACCAGATTTGGTAATTTATTACCAAAGTGGCAACCGTGTGTAAGGCCTATTTCCCAAAAAGGGAATTCAGTCGCCAAAAAGTTAGAACAGCGGCTGAAAAGTTACTTTATAAACGGGAGCCTCATTCAGTATAAGTTTGGTACAAATCACACTTAGACAAGTCTCCCCGAATGCTACTCTTATTCGGGTATTCATGGTTTTCCCACCACTTAGAGAGTGTGACTTGTAAGTGACCAATGCAAATTCTCAAGAGATTGGCGTACTAGCCGCCAGTAGAAGGCGTTTTTCTTTTTCAGTTCAGAGCTGAGCACTGAACTGAGCTCGAGCTATATGAGCGCGCTCTAAACCGAGCGTGCTCAGAATCTCAGATCATTCTGATGATTTTCTATTTTTCCTGATTTTTTTTCTCTCAAATATGACATGAATGTATTTTTTTTTTTTTTTTTTGCGATGGAAGGTGGAAACCTTGCATGAGGCACCAATGATCCGACGTTCATTGGTAGTGCCGGATTCTTACCGGCTAAAACCACCTCCCTTCCTGAACAAACCGACATTTGTCCCCCGCGGAACCGCCGTAAGGCATTACTTCGCGGGGGTCGGTATAAAACCATATTAGATCACTCTATTATTTGAGCTGTTCACTTTTCGTTGGCGCTCTAAACGCCTCAGATCGCTGAGTATTCGCACGGCCACGTTGCTTACAATAGTCCAATTTTCGTCTTTGAGCAACATGTACTTTACGATGTTATCGGGAGTGGGCCATTCCCCAAATTGATGCCGTAAGGCAATCCTCTCGGTTTCGTACCGTGGGCAATGGAAGAACACGTGTTCTGCGTTTTCGGAAACGGTCTCGCAATGTGGACAGTTTGGGATGGTTTCATGGCCGCGCTTAAAGAGATATTCCCTGTAACAGCCATGACCCGTCAAGAACTGGGTCAGATAGAAATTTGTTTCGCCATGAGTTCGTTTTATCCATGCATCAATCACTGGTATGAGACGATGTGTCCATCTTCCCTTCAACGATTCGTTCCATTGTTGTTGCCAGGTTGCGATACTGCGATTTCTTTCGTACCTTCTTTTATCGTCGTCTACCCGGCCATTTCGAACTCGCTCGGTTCTTAGCGTTTTCGTTTCTCCAGCGAGTAAATCGATGGGTAGCATTGAAGATACGACGAGTATAGCATCGTTTGAAACAGTTCTGAATGCACAGGCGACTCTTAGTGCGCTAAGACGGTAGACGGATTTAGTTCCGCGTACATAAGACTTAACTTTCGTAGCACTTGACCATATTTCGGCTGCGTACATAAGTGTTTCGGGCCTCCGATGTTACTCATCAACCTCGAAAGTGCACTAACAGTTTTTGCAGACTTTTTGCATACATGCTCTAGATGATATTTGAAGCTCAGACGAGCATCAATAACCACTCCTAGGTATTTAATGAATGGTTGAGAAACTACTTCATGCCCTCCCACGCTAAACGTTATCGTTTCTCGAACTTTCCTACTCGTAATAAGCACTACCTCCGTTTTATGATCTGCGAGTTGCAAACCGGCATTAGCTAGCCAACTACGTACAGATGCAACTGTCTCGTTGCAGTGTAGTTCGACCTCTTCTATAGTTTTTGCCACAATCACCACGGCAATGTCATCTGCAAACCCGATTATTGACGCTTCTCTTGGAATCGGTAGGCGCAGAATTTCGTCATACATAACGTTCCACAGCAAGGGACCTAGGACCGATCCTTGTGGAACGCCGCCAGTTACTTCATACTCTTTTATTCCCTCATCAGAATCATAGAACAGGACTCTATTCGCAAAATAACTCTTTGTTTCAACTATTTGCCGCAACAATACTGGGCACGTTGGCGATTGCATACGGGGACCTTTTAGCCTCATCGATACGATTTTGTAAGCTTTACCCCAGACGTCTTTATTAAGTTCTTCGCAAAGGTTCTTAAAACAGAGACGCTTACTGGACTTAATTGCTTTTTCAAAACGGGTTCTTGCTTCTCGATGTGCGTTGCGTGCGAGTTGCAATTGATGGTCATCGGCGGATCTGCTCCGGGAGCGCTGGTAAATTCTTCGCGTTCGGTGACACACTGATCTCAGTTCCGCGATTTCGGGTGTCCACCAATATACTGGAGGTCGGTGCTTTCCTGTTCCCAACCTGGACATTGATGCATTACACGCGTTGACTACTAGCCGTGATACTTTTGTAACGAATTCCCCTGCATTTCTGGCTTCTATGATAGCTTCACTGACGACGAAGCTTAGAAGATCTTCATCTAGCGTCTTAATATTCCATTTAGATCGCTTCAGAATCGTTCGGTTTGTACGATTTCTTGCTCCGGTACTGGCGTTGAATAAAATAGCGTTATGGTCACTATGCGTGTAGTGGTCGCTCACGCGCCAGTTCATATCTCGTAGCAGACTGCTGCTTGCAAAGGTAATATCGATGACCGATCCCGATCTTGCTGTACTAAACGTGTTTGTACTTCCATTGTTAGCTAAAACAATATCTAAACAAGAGAAAGCTTCTAGTAGAGTAGTCCCTCTACGATTTGTATACGAACTGCCCCATTCCGAGGCCCAGCGTTAAAATTTCCTGCGATTATAACAGGACTTTTTCCCGTAACGTCTGCAACTATTCTATCTAAAACCGTCTCAAAATTTTCGATAGTGACGCTAGGTGGAATATAGCAGCTATATACATAAATACCTTTTATCTTAGCCCATATAAAGAAATGCTCAGGCACCTCCAAATATTCCTGAATTGAATCCGTCTCCGCAAGCCCAAATTGCAGACGTTCCCGTCATATCGGTAACCCAGTTATTTCCAGATAGGTTCCTATATTGCTCGCAGAGAATGGCTACATCAATCTTCCGTTCACGAACAGTTTGTTGTAGGAGATCTTGGGCCACTTCACAGTGGTTAAGATTTAGCTGTAACATATTCATATTTTTTTTGTTATATTATCTACCGCTTTTTTGTATTCTGGACATCTCCTGCTACCGGTTATATGTCCAGATTCAGCATTATTTGCTACACAAAGCAAGCATTTTGGTCTGGCTTTGCAGTCCTTGAGTTTATGGCCGTTTTCTCCGCACCTAATGCACAGTTCCGTTCGGTCATTGAATGTATTGTATATGTATAATCTATAATTGTATATGTGTAATCAGCATTTTACTCAGCCTGCTCAGTCAATTAATTTCTGAGCTCATAGAGCGCGCTCTGATCATGCTATGAACGAAAAAAGAAACACAAATTCGAGCTCTGATGTATCTGAGCTAAAAAACAAACACAAACTTTTTGTATAACAGTTCAGGTTGTGCTCTGAACTAAAAAAGAAAAACGCCTAGAGTGTCTGTGACAAGCACAGTAGGAGCCATAGAAAGAGTACGGTAGCGGCCATGAAGGTATGACGAATGGAGGCGTTTCGTTAAACTCCTTACCTACTTCGGTATTAATATTACCAAGGAGAACTTCAAAGAGTTAACTGCAACATTACTCATGTATTTGGGGGGGATATCGCACACACTTTCTTTGGAAAAATGAATCTTTTTCTTAAGGATGACATTTCTGGCCGATATTAGAAAATCCATCCCGAAATGAGGATTGTTGTCAGGCGTTCACTCACATTTCAGAAGCTCCAGGCTCTATACTTATGTCAAACTAATAACCAAATTAGCCTTGGCAACAAACTACTTCAATGTATACTACACCATGAACAACCAGGTGAAAAGACCGCACTTTAAATCTTGCAGCTTATTTTGTTATTAACGAACTACAAAAGCCATCAAAAGCATGACCCGAATGCCAATTCCTTGGATAAACATAAACTTTCTTCGCTTTTATCGACTGTAAAATCCAAAAATTTTCATTGGAGCTTTATTAGCGCAGAAAGATACAAAATAACAGTTGGCATTATAGGTCCATGATGATCCCTAGACAAGTATTTCCAGTTCGGGGGGAAAACCCCTTTTTATGGAGGATTTAAATAAAAAAATGTGATGAAAGGGGAAAAGGGGAATCTTCCCTCTAGAACGAAATGTGGGAAAATAAAAAAAATAATATGAATGGTCAATACTACTTACGTCTAAAATTTCGTTTTAAACGCAACCCAAACTTTTTGGGTACACACACTCATGTATTCCTCGTGGGCAAGTAGCAGGTGTCGTTATAATCGTATGACTAACCACTAAGCCACTGCTCCTCCAGAAAAAAAGCTTTACAAAATAACCCCCATGATCTATCTCGTTGCCCCACGTATTACTTATGTAGAAAAAGTGCGAACAAAATGTTGAAAGAAAAAAATCCCCCGGAAACACCCAACAGATATCGTGCATTATCCATGAAATCCGGTTGCCATTGCCTTTACAAATAACCTTCCTGGTGGTCATTAAAAGAAAGCTTCGCCATATCGTCCATTCAGTGTCCTTGCTCCCATGCCCCATGCTCACCCCTACTTAGTACTTTGACAGTGGAACGGCTTGGACTTAAGAAAATGGATGTACATCCTGTCGCTCTCTCTTAACAGCTTAAATGTTTTTAACTCGCCTTTTGCCCACTAAAAGGTAACAAGAATGATATCCATTTATATCGTATCAATTAACCTACTCTTGTACACTTTTGCGTGTCACCATTTTACTTGAGCATTCGGTTGGGGTTGGTAAAAGCCGAACAAAAGATCAACGGCATTTGCCGTTTTGCTGGCAAGAAGGATGCCACTCAGCGGAGCAATAGTTTTTGTGAGGCGAAGACAGGGCGTAGTGGGTTCAAATGCTAACGACCCTCAAATGGAAGTTATTTTCCTGCAAAGAGGTTTATTCCTCATCCCGAAAGACCTCCCCTTCTGTGTTTTATTTGTAAGAATTTATGGCCCAGTGATTTTGTGGTCAACACCATCATCACGGTGAGTGCTGAAAAGGGTAGCTCTGTTGCACAGTGGTACATATAAAAATTTGCTTCCTTTTTTCTATCTCTAAGATTTTAGTTGAAGGATTTTTTTTTTCCTTTTCAATGGCAGCGTTAACATTTTTCATCTTTGCCTTGATAACCCTGTGCGCGATGCCATACAAAATCGTTTGCAGTTCATTTTGCCTTCTGATTCCTATCCTAGTGCTGTCGCTGCCAGAACCGCATATATGACTGCGAATCCTTCGTCAGTGTTTCGTACCCTCTTGACGTCATATGATTATATTGCTTGCGATAATAGATGGAAGGCAGAGTCGTAAACCCCGAAGGCGGCTCGGCAAAGAAGAGCATCCATAGACCGTCGTAAGTAATTACGAGGGGGGGCGGATGTTGATAAAACATCAAAAGTGTAACACGTCTCTAGTGCCTGAGTGTGTGTCTGTTTGCTTTTTTTTTTTTTTGCTCTTCTGATGGTTAAAATTTAAAAAATGAACCTATGCTCTCTATATATGTAGAAGGGAAGGAAACCTCCTCGACTTCGGTCTTTATTTGGCTAGGCCTGCTTGAGAGTCTCTTTTTTTTCAGGAAGTAAATAGGGCTAATGACTCTTCACCTAGTTTTTCCGGCTGTGTGTAACGAATGTGCTGGCAAAGGCGGGTGTTTTTGTTCCCTTGGTGTTTTGAAACCATAAACGAAGGGCTCCGTATAATGATGAGTACTGGAACGCGCGTATTTCAATTGGCAGGAGGATGTTTGTTGAATTGGAGAGCACAAAGTTTGACGAACCGGGGCACTTTGCAGAGATTTCCGGATGAAAGTTATAAGGAAAAATAAAGTAGACTACCGATCTGAAAGGTTAAGTATAGTTCTCTGCAAAAGAAGAAGGACGCAATCAAGGGGTTGAATGGAGTTTAAAATGGAAAAAATAGGGGTGTTGCCGCAGTGTGACCATTGGGCAACTAAAGTTGCAATTTAGAATTTTTTAGAGAACCTGCCACAATTTTTTTGCTATTTTGTCCCTTTTGAACTTTCTCGATTACTTAGTAAGAGAAATTTATTGTATTCGTAGAAAACTTCGAACTCGAGATATTAATCAATTCTGACATTACGATTATAGACGAACTCAAAAAAGTGAGTCGCAAAATTCTGTCCATCTGTTTGTCTGTCTATCCGTTCTTCCACATTCCTACAGCCTAAACGGCCACCCGAATTTCGTTCAAACTTCGGATTGGTACTTCCCATATTAAATTTTCGTACCAGTTTGATTTGTTCGAAAACGGCAGAATTCAACCAGAATTGTTATTTAAGCTTAAGTAGGTGAGGCTACCATGCATACCCATTTTTTTGGCTAAAAATTCAAATAATGAAACTTTTGAAATCTGGAATCGGTCCATACGATTGCTACAAAAATTCATTTCTAAGGTAACACCGTAATTTCTAACTTAATGGCGAATTCAGTTGTTCTGTGCAAAATTAATATTCTCAAAATTATTATTCCAATGATCGAAAACGCAAATTCTTAAGATTGTCCATATCTCGAAAACCCCATTTCTTCTCAGCAAATATAATCCACTTCTTCTTCTTCTTTTCAATCATATTGAATATGCATATGCACCCTAAAATAATTCCAACCCCTTGGATCTTACACAATCAGAAACGCGATAGGACTTGAACTTGTACCTTTGGGTTACAGAAATCGATTACACTGTATGATGCACTCTATACTCTGTCCAACAAAAATTATCAGTACCGGGAAGATAGGATGTTTGTCTCTCAGTCTGGTTGCAATGACTTACATAAATCGGTCCCCCTTTAAATCTCTCACAGGGTTGCCGTAGTTTGTATGATAAATCGCCATAACTCAGAGAGCAATACTATTAGGGTTACCATCTTCCAATTTAAAATAAAAAAAATGCTGAACAAAATAAATTCCGTTTATCTTTTTCCTTTTCCGGTAAAATAATAGGCGCGTTTAGAATACAAAATTATATAACCACGACGCAATGTCATATACCAGATCAGATGGTAAAAGGACTGCACTTGAGAAGCTGTACATACATTTTTGAATATAGGCATAGATACCTAGATTAGATATTTATTAACAAAATAATTACCCCGCAGTGCAGATCTTCGCGAAAACAGTATCGAAAAAAAGGATCATAAAATCCTTTCAAGGCAATATCTTTAATGGAGACGAGTGACCGGATGTGGTAAAACCCAACGACCGACACTAACCAGTATAGGTTTACCTGCTTCGTCATTTTGATATTTCAGTGTGAAAAACTTTTTGATGAAAAATAGACAAACATGCAAAAATATAACAAAAATTCTAAAGTATGCTATAAATAATAATGCTCTACAAAGTGAAATATGCATTTATACCCAAATATGCAGAAATATGGCCTAAGGAATAGGGCATAGGAATATGTATTTAGGTTCGCAGTAGCTTAGTGGTTAGTGTGTTGGACTGCTATGCGGGAGTCCCAGGTTCGAATCCCGCAAAAACCCAATTCCGACTCAGGGTTTTTTTCCGCTGCGCTACCTCTCGCGAACGTCTGACAAACATCCGAGAGTATAAATGTCTTGAAAGGGCTTATCAATTAGCCGTTTGGAGTCGGCATAAAATTGTAGATCCCTTCCATTCGTTCCAAAAATGAGAAACTCACACAAAACGAATGGTTGTGAGAAGCTAGGCCTAGGGTCTCTCTAGATCTGTTGCGCTAACTATTTTTATTAAAATATTTTAATACGATATCCCAAAAAAAAACCAGCATAAATCCAGTTGCTCTAGTAATCGTTATTTATCACTACAACGCACTTATGATTATTTCTAAAAGACAAATTTAAAATAAATGTTTTAACCGAATATTATTGGATCCTTCAGAAATACAAACAAATTAAAACCGAATGGCAGCACCCCATATAATAAATCATTCTCAAAAGCACCAAAACCGAAAGTTCTTTGACAAAATCCATAGAAAAACCCTTAAGGATATGCTCTCTTTGTTCAACTGGTAACACTCTTCTGATGTGCCTCAGTCACACACTCTGCTTATTTTGTTTAATGACAGTGTTCCCAGATTGGTGGTTTTTCCAATCAAAATGGTGGGAAATCAACATGGTGGGAAGAATAGGGGGAACAAAATTGTGGTTATATTTATGGGGGGGGAACTTTGCCAGCCAAGGCAAGGGATGTTGGCGATTTTAGTTGAACCTTCCCGAATGAAGTGGAGTTTCAATTGGAAGAGTACATAATATGAAGGAAAATGTTTTGTTCTTTTTAACGAGATAGAGATGGTCAGAATTTCATCGATAGTACAGGTTCAGCTGAAAATTTTAATTAGTCTGTGTTCGCTGGGTATGGCTAAGTAATATAATAAGTGGAATCTTTGCATAAGACTGGTCGGATTCGGATATCCAATACTATTGGTTACTTTAATAAACTTGATATCATAATTTCATATTATAATTATAAAGGGTGATTTCTTAGCTGGTTTGGTTTTGGCAACACTGGTTTTGACAGCTGACGTGTGTTTAGTACCTTGTGTCACTGTCAAACAGCTTCAGTTTGGTTTGCAATTTAACCATGGATCGTCTTACAAATGAACAACGCTTGCAAATTATTGAATTTTACTATCAAAATTCGTGCTCGGTTCGAAATGTTCATCGCGCGCTGCTTCCATTTTATGATCGGCATTCTCGACCTTCTGAGCAGTCTATTCGGAAGATTGTGACCAAATTTCGCACCAAATTTACTTTGTTGGACATTAAACCACCAACACGTTTACGTACTGTGCGTAGTGAAGAAAATATTGCGGCCGTATCAGCTAGTGTGACAGAAGACCGCGAAATGTCGATTCGGCGCCGTTCCCAGCAGTTAGGCCTTTGTTACAGCACTACGTGGAAAATTTTGCGGAAGGATTTGTGCGTAAAGCCTTTTAAGATACAGCTTGTGCAAGAACTAAAGCCAGCCGACCTACCACAACGCCGAATTTTTGGTGAATGGGCTCTTGGAAAGCTGGCCGAGGATCCGCTTTTTTATCGAAAAATTGTGTTCAGCGATGAGGCTCATTTTTGGTTGAATGGGTACGTAAATAAGCAAAATTGCCGCATTTGGAGTGAAGATCAGCCAGAAGCATTGCAACAGCTACCAATGCATCCCGAAAAAGCCACTGTTTGGTGCGGTTTATGGGCCGGCGGCATTATTGGGCCATATTTCTTCAAAGATGATGCGAATCGCAGCGTTACTGTCAATGGTGAACGCTACCGAGCGATGATAACAAACTTTTTTTTGCCCGAAATGGAAGTTCTTGACTTGCATGATATGTGGTTTCAACAAGACGGTGCCACATGCCACACAGCACGCGAAACAATGGCGCAATTGCGAGGCGAGTTTGGTGAACAGTTAATTTCACGTTTCGGGCCGGTCAATTGGCCGCCTAGATCGTGCGATTTGACACCATTAGATTATTTTTTGTGGGGGTATGTCAAGGCTAATGTGTATAGGGACAAGCCCGCTTCGATTGACGCACTGGAAGCCAACATCCATGCATTCATTCGTGAGATACCGGCCGATATGTGTGAAAGAGTATGCCAAAATTGGACTCAGCGGATGGACTACCTGAGACGCAGCCGCGGTCAACATTTGCATGAAATTATCTTTAAACATTAAATTGCAAGGTTCAAACTATCGATTCAAATAAATATTTCATTCATTTTTTCGAATTTTTTGTGTTTTTTTTTTTAAAAAGTTCTAAACCTCTTAAAAAATCACCCGTTATATACTACCTGTACCTGCTCATCCTTGCCCGCGTGCAGGAATTGAATTGCTTATTCTCTATAAGGACAATGTATATCAATGTTCTTGTTCAGGTCGATTTTAAGTGAGTAGATAGGACTTTCGGAGTTTCTATCCTTTTTTGTCAACAAACATAAATTTCCACCTCTTTCGCCGGACACAGCTTTCATGGGAAGCCATGCAGGTTATAATTGCGTGATGAAGATTTATGTGTATGAGATTTAATGAAAGAATGTATTAATTGCTTATTAAAGTCTTATCTTCGTCGTCATCGAGTGAAAAAATAGAATTAAAAAAAAACAAGCATTGATTTTCTATTGACTGGAAAAATAATAATTATTTTCGTTCAATTTTCTTACTAAAGGCTTGTACGCTACTCAAGCTAAACTAAATTTTATCCGCTCTGCAACTTTGCTCTCCAAACATTAGCTTAAATACCAGTTAAATTTTGACATAGTGCACGCCGCGGATAAGTGTCACAGAAAACAGGTGTTCCTTGAAAATAACTTACTTCAAAAATTCAACGCTCTCTGATTTCAACAATTTCCGATTCTAGGTACTCCTCATCCTCATCAGTCGTCGAGGTATTTATTTAAAAAAAAAACTCATCCTTGCTTACTTCTCCCATTCTCCGCAATTCAAAAATGCAACAAAATAACAGAACACAACGATTCGTCAAATTTTAGCTTGAGAAAATGTACCGCAACATTAAATGGGCACGCTAAATTTTTAACGATACATGAAGTACATTCTGAAACAAAAGTTTGATTACCTAACTCGAGCAGCGTACCAGTCAGCTAAATGGGTTCGCTTAAATTTAGCTCGGCTGAGTTTTGGAGAGAATTTTGTATGAGAGCGGAGATTTAGCTATAACTAAGCTATGTACTAAGCCTTAACATAAAATCATTTTTACTTTTTTTATTATTTGTTTATGAGTAAGTGAACATATTACGGGGTTATTTTTTGTCCCAGTACAAATTTGGCGGGATGTTTTTTTTTAATTTAGTGGGTTTTTTTAAATCTCATCTGGTATCACTGGTTGATGAAAACAGCAAGCGATCGATAGCGAACACAAACACAAGACAATCATGCTCATTCTGATTCTGATCGCGGTTGTGTGGCAGACTGGTCATGGTGGGCTGTATGCGAATTATAGAAAAATGACAGCAACAATTCCTTGGTATGTCAGTGGTTTGGTTTTTATTTCAGTGACCATTCTTGTGTTTGAGTGCCGTGAAAGTATCTACAGGCACCACTGGTAGAAAAAAGTTCCTCCATAAGGACTGTACTGACAAATTTTGTTATAGTATAGTAATTCCCCATGGTGTGCATCACGCTGGTCTGAACGCTGATAGGTCTTGAGGTGGTTTCCTTCGCCATGACCCAGAGAACGGGATGCGTCGGTTGCCACTACTCACCGCACTTCCCTCGGTGGTGCGAAAGGTACTAAATCCTGTTTGGGAAGTCGATGTATGGCGGGGGGATAGCAGCGTTGCCAGACGGTCAAAATATTTCCCCCCAGATAACTCTGAAAAACCCCCAGATTTGGTTACTTTTTAAAAAAAAAAAAAGCTTTTTTCATTATTTTTTTAAAACTTTTTTTGTATGATTTAAAACAAGAAATTTCGAAATTGTGTGCGCCAAAAAAAAACACAGTTGTCAACGCATGTTGCATTTTTAAACATCTTGTAATGGATTGATTTTTTAACTGCATTTTAAAATAACATGCAAAGTTTAAGGTTCCCAAAAAGGATATTTTAACAAAATACAAATAAAATAAAGTTTATAAAAAATCCCTAGATTTTCCCCTAAACAATTTTTCCCCCCAGATTTCCCCCCGTCGACCAAAAAAACCCTTAAATCTAGGGGGAAAACCCCCAAACTGGAAACACTGGGGGATAGCTAAAAGTTTCCCTGGCTTTGACTATCGCTCTCTCTCATTCTCTATCTCTCTCTCTAATATACATAATATACCCTAAAGTTGCAGGTACCTGTTTTTAGGGTTTTTGGAGATACAATTTAAGTGAATAATGTAAAGGTGGCATTGCCGACACAGACCGCATCACATCAAACACAGATATAATTTGTTGTTACTTGCTAATCGACTGGGCAGCAGTTAGTCAATGGTCAACAAAAGTGATATCTTATGTCAAATGCAACTTAAACTCATAAATTGATATAAATATCATCGTGCGCGTCGTCCTGTTTGCCGCATCCCCGTCGATGTCACGGTTATGATTAATGAACGAGCACCAATGCGAATGTAACTCCACCACTCCAGCCCTTATCCGGTATTGTCCATGTCCATCCTTTGATAGATTACTTGGTTGCAGCCTCTGTGAATGCTATGCAACCCTCGTCAAAGCTGTTACCATTACCACACCACATACGATGTCAATGCTGTCGTTAAGCTTTGTGTTTATTGCCCCAGCCGCACTAGCTGCATCGGTGTCAGGTGCAGACTGACCAATGTCACTTGCGTAACGACAGTATGACATTGTTCTCACTCAATATGCTGTGCCACCACTCCCATTGACTACACAATGCGTGGCACTGTAATTGACACTTTCGTTATGTGCACAGCACACCAAACATTTCGAATCGACCCGACACCGATTTTTCTGAGTGAAGTTTTTTGACCCCGCAGTAAAGAATAACTTTCTAAATTGCTGGCCTTCTCTATTTTCATTCCACTTTGAGGCTGGTGGAATCAGCCTCTACCGATAACTTTATTTTTGACTTTTTCAAACAATTTTCCCCTCTATTTTTCCAGAGAACTAACACCAGAGGCTACTGGCCGAAGTAGACCACCACTGTCACGCCAGGAGTACTCCTGCATCGATTCAACCAGTGAAGCAGCATCGACCGACGAAAGCCACTTGGCACGAGACTCACGCTGCAGTTCCAACAAACGTACATCAATTCCGGACAAAATTGATATTTCAAATCTGCCGCTGCCGGCGTTACCACCCAAAAAACGACGCAGTCGTTCACGACCCATCCCAACACCTGTAGCAAGATCCGCTGTAACCACCTCCGAAGACAATGTAAACGACCCGCCATCCTCCGAAAGTACCCCCTACCAGAGGTACGCTGCCAAACGACGCGAAAGCTTAGAGGCTTCCACACGAAGCTTCAACGAGAAGCTCCAGGCCAGAAAGATGCACTTTCACAGCTTGAGTCAGACTTCGGCCGCGTCCAGCTCCCACAAGCCCACGTATCTCTTCGGCGAGAATCGCTCCGCAAAGAAGCCCAACGATGAGATATTTCTCAACAAGTCCGGTTGGGTGCAGGTCAACACAAAGCGCATAAACAACGAGAACTCACCGGGCAGTCACAATCGAAAAGCCAACTATCTGCGATATGATAACTATCAAAATGGCGGCATCGCAGGAAGCAACCTCAAGAACACCATCCGTGTCATACAAATCGATAATACGGGCCGCGACAAACCCATCTACGCAGTACCGAAAATCGCTGGCAGTAAAATCGACGAGTTGATTTCACGCAATGAGGCTCGACGCAATACATCAGCAACAAGAAGCTATATGAAGCCGGGCTATAAAATTTTAGATCCTCAAATTGCCAGCATTTTGAATGAGAGACCGGGCTTCTTGCCGGTGAAAAGCTATTTAGATTCAGAATCACCGCCACCGGTGACACCCATTCTCTCACCACCGCCGGCATTTCAAGACTCAAAGGCCAAGTATGAACGGCCAGATACTGCAGTTCGTGTTCAGATCACCACCAGTAGCAACCATTCGAAGTATGATCCGAATAAGGGTGTCAAACCGGGTGGTATGGTGTTTAGTCGAAGCTTCGAGTATGATGCTCGTAAGCCGCCGAAGGATGCTTACGTGGAGACTTTTTCCCGTAGTTTCGATTGTAATCTGTCGGACAAGCCGCCGCCTCAGCGGGACAGATCGCCAAATTTCAGCACTCTGACGGGTTGTTCACCAAACTATCTGACAAAGAAGGAGAACACCTTGAACATGAGTCGTGACAATTCACCCAAGTACCAACAGAACCTGACAACTGCCTATTTGAATACGTCAGTGAAGGAAGCGCCACCTGTCTACAGTCAGCCGAGAAAATTGGAGAAATCAAAATCGCAGTTTGATCGCAATGGCAGGTCGAGGAAAGCACAATTCTCGTCACGATTGCAGGGCAGTACGGGCGGTTTGGGCATGGGGGCGCCACCCACTATAGCCAATATGTCAAGGTTTCGAAGTTTCGACACGAGCATTAGTCAACGCCTTAATTCATGTGATAGCGGTGCGCGATCAGGTGAGTAAAAGTCGTGAAGAGTTTCTGTCGTATTTATATTGGCGCAGGGACATAAGTCCCAATTTTAACTTTTGGGACACATAATATACTTAAGTGAGACATGAAAGAATTTGGGATCTTCGGCAATATAATTTTGGAGCTTATATCCCAATAGTATGGTATATAAGTGAGAATACTATGGGACATAATTCCCAATAGTATGGGACATTAGTCCCAATTTTAACTTTTGGGACATATGTATAACCCACTTAAGTGAGACATCTATGCGAACATTTTGGACTTAGATATGTCCTATCTTCGACAATATAATTTTGGAGCTTATGTCCCAAAAGTATGGAACATAAGCCCAATAGTATAGGACATAAGTCCCAATAGTATGTGTGATAATTCCCAAGTTCGATTCGGGACTTATGTCTGACTTATGTGGGACAAAAGTTACAAAGTAACAAATTGGGACTTATGTCCCGGGGATTAATGTCCCTGCACAGGAAAGACATTTTTAAAATCGGATGCTCCTATACCCATACCCAGTCTCTTTGAAGTAGAGCTGAAGGTTTTCAGGGCCGAAGAACTCAAGAACAGTTCACTTTTGAGAAACGACTACGACTCCAAAAATTCAAAGCTGAAAACGCTACAGAAATACTCCAATAAAATAATTGTGGTCACGGCACATACCCTTGTGGGACACCACATGTACCAATTGCCATTTTGAAACATAACAGATTATTTTTGTTCTGAAGTTATATCCAAATCAAGTTAGTACCCTTTCTGTCGGACGTACGATTTTTTCAGTTTTCCTTAAGGATAAACTGCTTATATGCTTAATTTAGCTACCGTCAACAAGTTCTACACTTTTAGTTTCTAAAATGACGCTAAACAAGTTCTAAAGTAACCTGGCGGGTCGAAGCCCAAAACGATATGTCAGCCCAGTTTCCCTTCCCAACCATTATTTACAATTATTCGAGAAGCTGAGTGCTCCACACTAAAGTACATAAAAGCTGGACTACCGCAAGGTAAAGTTTTTTTTTTAACTTCTGACTCGCCAAGACGATAAAGAGGCACGTCGACCTAAAAGATCTATTGTGCCGAAGATTGCCAGAAAATAAATTTAGGCTAGCAGGTAGCAGAGTTTCCACTTCCCTAATGCAGCTGATAATGGTTTCAGTTTCAGCAGAGGACTTCTTAGTTCTTCACGGATGAAGAATTTCCTTCTAGTACTGAATAGAGTTGGGTATTCGCACATGATGTGCTCAGCTGTTTCGTCTTCTTTGAGACATAGCCGGCACTCCGGGGAGTTGACTATATATGCATTTTGTTTAGGTGGTATCGCAAACCGTGGTGACGTGTTAGGTAGCCTACAAGGTTTTTGATATCGTGCCTTCTAGGGTTTAAATTGTTTTGGCTTTTTTTTTTTTGGGCAGGATCGCCCTGAAACCTAGGATTTTTTCCCGCTCTTAGATACACATTTCGTGTTTCCTTTACAGTGGAGCTAATTGCTAATTTGGTGACGATGCAAAAAGTTCTGGTCATATAAAAGAGGCCTCTGGCCCTTTCCTAGTAACTTTGTCAGCTTTTTCGTTCTCTTTAATACCCACTATATTTTAGTTTTGTTTCTGGTGCCGAGAGAAAGTGCCGAGGGCTTTGAAGCAGTGCATGACTGAGTTTGAGACAATGATTGCTGAGCATCATTTAAAGGTGCATGACTGTCTGAGAATATATGGATGTTTACACCTTTTATACCTGAAAAGTTGATGGGGTTTGCACATTCCTTAATGGCATGGAGCTCTACCAGAAATACACTGGGGCTTTTTCCCATAGGTATTGATACAATTCGGTTTGGCCCATTTATGCTCGCACACCCGAGTCCATTTTGGAACCATCCGTATACCACTTTAGGCCGTTTTGGCAGTTAGGTGGATTCATGGTTAACCCATGCTTTTCTTTCAGTGATATCTCATTGGAAAATTTTTTGTTGAAGCATAAAGTTTTTGAGAGTCGGTCAGCTACCGCGCAGATCATGTCATGTTCCGGAAGTTCCGAGATAAGGGTCATTAGCTCCGGATGGTCACTTAAGTTTATCTTCGCTCCTTGTGTAAGGCTCCATACATATGTGGAGGGGTGTTTTTTATTATTATTATTATGTGAAAGGGTTTGTTATACTGCGACCTGTTTGTCTATTGTACCACCTGCTTACGCTTCAGAGAGGTATAATCCCCCTCATAAGAGTTTCCCTCACAATATAATTTCTTTCGGAATCATTTTAGAGGTTCTTGTACTCTTTCTTCTCCTTGGCGGGAGAAATCCGTCCTATAGTACTCTCTCCAGTCCAGTTTCCTTTAAGAATCTAAAGGTGCCTGTCCATTTGAGAGTACTTACGCTGGTAAACCTCTCGAGAGTTACTCTCGGTAAAAAGTTAACTCTACGCGAACTACTTTTTAGGCTATGTCCACTTGCGAGTTTGCTCCCGAGAGCTGCTTGAGAGTTGTTTTACTCTCAAATGGACAGGCACCTTAAGGATGAGAGCTGACTCCAGTGACAGTATTTCCTCATCAGATAGTTGGTGCTTGCCCAAGTATTTCAATCTTTTGTGGGTCAGTGCCCCACATGATCCCAGCAAGTGTTCTGGGATTTCACTGGACTCATCGCAGAATCTGCAGAGACTTTCTTCAGATATACCCAGTTTCCTGAGGTGTTCCTTGAGTCTACAGTGCCCCGTTAGGAACCCCGTTGGGATACGGAGGTTGTTTTTGCTCATGCCGATGCAAGCTTGGAATCTTTTCCGGTTGTATTGCCTCAGAAGTTTCTTGGCCTGCCTCATGCCCTGAGTGTTATGCCAGGTTCTTGCGCTGTTTTCTTTCTCTAGTTTCCTAAATTCTTCTTTGAGGGTGTGATCCCCTATTCCACAGAATGGTTCAGGACCTATGAAAGTTTCTGATGCTCCCTTTCTTGCTAGGGAGTTGACTATTTCATTACCCTCTATTCTTACGTGGCCATCAGGCACCCAGCAGAGGGTTATTTTGTTTCTCCTACCTAGTTCATTAAGTTTTTGTAGGCATTTCCACATAAGTTTGGATTTAATGATGTAGGAATTAAGTGACTGTCTGACATTATAGCTATATCACAGTTTGACTTTGTTTCTGTCGAGGTTGATTTGGACACATCTGTCTATGGCATGGATTTCAGCCTGGAAGATGCTGGTATTTTTGCCCATTGGTTCAGAATATTTGGTTCCAGGCCTAAATACTCCCGCTCCAGTTCCCTCATCAGTTCTTTATCCATCTGTGTACCACTTCGTTTGGTGATTGCTCAGTCTGTGAAGTGTGGATTCGTTGCTCCAGTTCTTCTTATTGCTGAGCTTAGCAACAAAGTTATTTTGAAAATCAAATCTTTTGATGATATCGTCTCTAGGAAAGGCCAATAATGGATGTTTCTTGAGTAGTGCGTCAAGCTGTCTCAGTGTGATGCACTTTTCTCTTCCTACTCCTTCTTTTGCCATTCTTAGAACCGTTTTACTTGCACATTCCTCAACCACGAGGTGTAATGGAGTTAGTTCCAATAGCACTTCCATAGCTGCGGTTGGGCAAGTTCTCATGGCCCCTGTAATACATAGGTATGCCAGTCTTTGCACTTTATTGACTGTCTTCCTTGTGGTGGATAGACTGGTTCTTTTTGCCCATGCAATTGCGCCACACATGATCATTGGTCTCACAATAGCAATATACATCCAACTGAGGATGGTCGGGCTGCATCCCCAGGATTTGCCAGCTAGGCTTCGGCAGATCATTAAAGCCCGCGTTGCTTTCCTGGTTATCTCCTCTGTGTGTTTTTTCCAGACGAGTTTGCTGTCCAGGTTTAGTCCCAGATGTTTAACTTCATTGACTGATGTCAGTAATGTACCCGATAGCCTTATCGGCCTCAGCCGTTCAAGTTTTCTTTTCCCCGTGAATGGTAATATTGTTGTTTTTGCTGGATTTAGGTTTAGACCAGCCGTTTCGCACCAATCACGAGTTATTTCGAGTCCCACTTATATAATGCCACAAAGGGTTTCCTCAAATTTACCCCTGGCAATAATAACTATGTTATCAGCATATGCCTGACAGTTGATGCCATGGTTTATCAATTTCTCAAGTAACTCGTCCACTACAAGACTCCACATTAGGGGAGATACAACTCCTCCTTGCGGACAGCCTCTTGCTGTGTTAACCTTGATAATACCGTCTGATGTGTGAGTCTCTGCTGATCTTGTGCTCAGGAGTTCATACATCCACCTCGATACTGTGTTATTTACTCCTTTTCTATCAAGAGCTCGTATAATTGCATCATGCGATGTATTATCAAATGCTCCTTCGATGTCCAAGAAGGCACACAATAATATTTCCGTCGCTTCAAGAGCGCTTTCAATAATCTCAGTTAGCTGGTACAGAGCAGTCTCCGTAGATCTGCTCGCTCTGTAGGCATGCTGACGATGATGAAGAGGCGATATTATCAGTACATCTTCTCTTAGGTAGTTGTCCACAGCCTTTTCCATCGTTTTGGGAAGGAACGAAGTAAGGCTGATTGGACTATAGGACTTCGGTAGACTTGGGTCCTTTTTCCCCACTTTCGGAATGTAGGGTAATTCTATTAAAGCTTCTATAGCAGATTTAGGACACGTTCGCATTGCGCCGAAAAGGCCCAGGCATACGAGGCGTTGTAATTTGTTCAGCATTACAACGTTGTTCTTTTGGATAACTTTGTTCTACCATACTAAGAAGCATATGTTATAATGGGTCTGATCATGACTGTGTAGATCTAGTGTGTGATTTTCGGTGTAATCCCCCAGGCTCTACCGTACATACGGCGACAGGCCCATAAAGCATAATTAGCTGTGGGAGTTCAAATTCAGTCGTTTATCTAGGATAACTCCAAGTTATTTGACTTCACCGAAATACTCAATGAGTGTGTCATTGATTGAAATTTGGCTTAGGTTTAAATTTCTTCTCGTGGTGAAGGGAACTATGAAGGGTACTATATATGATATTGGGATAGATAGTAAGGTTTTATTTGCGGCACCAATCTAGGACTATCCTAAGAGCACTTTGCATGAGTAATTTAACTTCATTTGCTTCTTTGCTCCTAACGATAATGACTAGGTCATCGGCGTATCCTATAATATTGAAACCTGAGGAACTCAGCTTAGGTAATAGGTTATCTGTAACCAGCAGAGGTGAAAGTACGCCTTCCTGCGGGCAGCATAGAATTCCTCCATGATAATGGATCCAGGGAAATGCACTTGAAGAAGAGTATGCAAGGTAGAATGTTAGGGCCTATGCTATTTCTCCTATACACGAAACACCCATGTAAGAAAAGTAACATCAGCAACATTTTCTGGTGATGGTCTTGTCTAAATGGTGTACTATTGTGTATTTTGTACCATTTTAAAACTTCCCCGCTCCGAAATTAACTTAAAGTTCTGAATTCCTCCTAAATGACTCTAATTCGCTTTGCCTACATATTGCGGCTTCATTAGGCAGTTGATCTACAAACAGCAAAT
The DNA here is from genome assembly GCA_946477585.1 of Cheilosia urbana. Classification (NCBI taxonomy): domain Eukaryota; kingdom Metazoa; phylum Arthropoda; class Insecta; order Diptera; family Syrphidae; genus Cheilosia; species Cheilosia urbana. The sequence continues at coordinate 44,254,745 of OX297855.1, forward strand.
AAGCTTGTCGTCGGGCCGATTTCTTCTGCCCAGGAATGACGCATACATAGCCTTAGGCCCTTTTAGAATCACGGCTATTGCTGAACCGTTTCTGTCAACCAGTAACCAAGCTAGGTCATCGGACCTCACTGGACCATTCATTCACTTTCTGCACGTCACATGCCATAATTCATCGTAGGACTTCACTGAAGCCCTCTTATACCTTCTCCTTTGGTTACACAATTTGAAAGCTCTTTGTTCAATAAGTCCCAATTTGAAGGCGTTGTTGAGATTATCTAAAGCGTCTAAGTTTAACGGATACCAGACTACACAGACTTTAGTTAAACAAATTTCCTAGACTGCATTATTACCAATGCAGTACTTCAGCTCATTGTGGTCTGCTTATTATACCCCCTTGGTTCAACAATTTAAACGAATAACAGAACAACTTTTTAAAGCTGGAAAAAAAAAATTCCCATCCGATTTACATTGACGTTCAGTACACATCTCCATAGTACAATCGATGAAAATGATAAATTCCTGCACCTAGCAGTTCAAACAATATGCAAACCAATCTACCTCCCAAAAGGATGAAGGTCACATTTCTGTATTGTCCTTGGTATGGAACAAAATTCATATATTTTCCCTCACAGGACCCGAGAGAATACTGTTTCGAAACAACTAAAACTCCCCCCTATACCATAAGCGATTTTATTGTTCGTCTATAAATCAATATAGAAACCATATAGGGAGGGTAAAGCTATTTCCGGTACGAAATGGCAAATGCCAATGGAAATACAGCGGAATGATGAAAATTTAAAATTGTAATTGAATTTTATGTTGTTTATTCTTTTCGACTTTTTTTTTTAGATCTCTCCAACGATGAACTGGACAATGAGGAGGACGAATCTACGGAGTTTCTTACGACAAACTACCACAACATCTCTCCATACAAGCAACAACGGCAGCGGTCTCTAACGCCGGACCGCAACGACTCGCACAGCTCTTCGAGCAGTTTGCGGAAACAGAGATCAATTACGCCGGAGAGTCGCTCACTTACGCCTGAAGACCGTCGCAAGAAGGGTTCACAGGGGTCCCTTGGGTCGCGACAAAATTCCGGTTCTCGCAGCAATACCCTGGAGAGGAACAAAAAATACGAGGAGAAATCGTTGAGTGCTTCAAGGAGTTCGTCTAGCTCAAGCTACAGCGGCAGAGAGCACGATGCTCTGCCACCGTCTTCCTCCCATCGGCGATCAGCTGCTAGGAATGCTAAAGCCGCTGAGGATCATCGGATCCGACGATCGAGGTAAGGCTAAAGAAATCTGATTTCTCCTCTTAAGTCCGATATGCCTAAACTTAATGTCTCCCTTTGCAGATCGCTTCAGTTGACGGAACGCTCCCCAAATCGATCGCACAAAATGGTGGTATGCGTGGGACAAGCTCTTCCATCCAATCAACCGCCGATCTACCACCAATCGTCAATGCGATCAGCTGTGACCAACGCGTTTCCACCAACAATTCGCACAACAAGCAATCAGCAGGTCATACTAACGAATGCCAATAGTAATCGCAATCTACGATCGTCCGATATTGACAAGAGCCGATCGTTCGATTTCGACTACGGTATGTACAGCAATCAGAATGTGCCTACTCGTCTGGACTTTGTCGACAAGAGTCGATCCTTCGACGAAAATTACAGGGAATCAAGCAATAATAATGGGAATACCGGCAATAGCATGCGATACCTGCAGACCACCGATCCCGGTCTGCGCAAGGTGCGTAAATCCTCTCCAGTGCCATCGCCACAGTCTTCGGGTACCAGTTCCAGCACAACTCTAGGTCCACGTCAGACTAGCCCGCAAAACTACGGCACCCGACTATGCGATCACGAGCTCACCTACGACATGCTTCGAAGATCGCTCGATCGGTCCCCGATCATGGACTTCAGTCGAGACTATGACATTCCACAGTCGATGAAAAATCGCGAAACAATCAACGCCGGAGGTAACAGCGAACTCAACTTCCTAAGTAGCAGTGAACGCATCTACGATCATCCAACAACAAAACGGCCCAATCAGTCGCCCAGCGACAGCAATTACTCCCTTGATCGGCTTCACAATTCTCGGGACAGTCTAACCCCAGAATCCGCGAATGAATTCAAATCGATCATGACCGCTGACGAAAGGCTACGTTCCGAATATCTCTACCGCCAGCAGCAACAGCAACGATCGCACCAAGGAACAAACAGAGGAAGGTATTGAAACGTTGTAGTCTTGACACAACCAGCTTGAATAGAGTATAAACCCTAGATGACTAGTGTCTAGTCCCCTCCTTATCTATTGTAATAAGAGCTAAAATCAAAATCATTAATATAACAACACTAAAAAAAAATTCTCATAACCGTAGTGCTTAACTAAAAATTCATCTAAGACCAAAAAAAAACCAAAACTAACCAAAAACAAATGATATAACCGAAAATTAGATGCATCTCTATATATAGCACCATCAAAACCCTCTAGAAAATTCACAAAACAAAAATATGCAACCTCCCTGCTAACAACCAACATAAATGTCAGCTTGAATACGAAAAAAAAAAATTGTAAAAATGTTGCTTGTATTAGTGAAAATGTACTAACCGCTAAATCACCAACCATCATCATCACCACCACCACTAACTAACCACCACTTAAGATATCACCTAACTTCACTATTTCAAACAGTCGAATGCAAGAATGTCAAGTGATCATGTCCAAAACTAACAATCTATTAAAAAAAAAACACAGACAGTTTCCGCCCTGTGAAAGTTTTTTTCTGTGATTCTTGTTTTCCTTTCTTTTCTTTTATGTTTTCCAGTTCGTGTACACCTAGTACCTGTGACTTTTGGCCACATTGTGGCGCCAATTACAATCGAATTGTGTCAAAAGCTAAAGTTCAACCCCTCCATCTACCGGATCGAGTCAAAGCAAATGCTGAAGTGGCGAAATCGAATACGGGTGGTGGCGCCACTCCTCGCTTACGAACGAACTGTGAGAAAAGTGTCAAAATGTTGTACGGTGAGTCGCGCGGTTTTTCGAAGAGCGTCGATGCTAATCAAAGTCGCGATCGTGTTACGATAAAGAACAATTTTCCGACGACCGCGATACGAGTTGCTGGCAATAGAAAAAGCACACCGACTCCTAATCCTAATCCGCTTACCACATCGACAGTGTCGATTTTTTTGGGCGACTGTGAGATGCCAATCACAAGAGAACGAGACTACCATAGTTCACCGACGGCCAGTTCATCGGGCAGTGGCGGAAGGTACGGCCATTCTCCGAGTGGTGAACGGACAGCATTGGACACCATACGAGCGAGGTGAGTTTTGTAAAATTTTTAGCTGACTATTCACAACGAATTTGTTTCTTCTATGAACAAAATGGTCTCAACAAATAGAAATTAAAGAAAAAATTAGGGCCGAATTGCACAGCTGTCGCGCTTTGAAGTCGCCACTTTTGTGTGACGCAGAGACTTTTTAAATGTTAGATGAACAATCTTTGTCTTCCTGTTGGTCAAACTTTGGCGTCGCAAAGACATTATTTTTGTTTTCTCTGCAATATTGGATCTTTGCAATATTGAAACTTCTAAAGGAACTTCTAAAACTGTGTTGGACTTCTTTGCGAGGGGTCACAGGTTCGATTCCAAAAAAAAAAAAAAATCTAAATTATATTTTAAGTTTTTTTCCACTACGCCACCTCTTGCCAACGTTTGGCAAATATTTCAGAGTATATCTAAGTGTAAATTCAGTAACTTTTGGCATCACTTTCAACGTCAAGTGTTCATTATTGCAAAGTTGATCAAACTGATGCGCAAACATAACGCAAAAAAGCATCACAGAAATACCTGATGCGCTGTTGATTCGCCGGCAAAAAAGTAAGAAAAATGCCGGAAGTGAATGAAAAATAAGTAAATAAACATTTTTATCAATACACTAGCTGACCCGTGCTCGCCTTGCTTCGCCAGAGTTCCACTTCTCAGATTTAAAACAAAACAATTAGCGTTACACAAAAAGATGCTTACCCGAAAAAAGAGAAGAAAAACTGCCAGTTATGCGAGAATTACATTCCACCTGTTATTGTTAGTTGTTACAATTTATACCCCATCCCTCTCAATCCCATAACCCATATGCGCCACACTCGCTCACTTACTATTCAAACACAAACATCCTCAAGTTCAAATTAAAAAAAAAAAAAAAAACAGAAAGCAAAACATAAAGCAAAAAAGGTGCAACTGCACAAACAGGTTTTGGCATGCACATGAATCACTATAAAATCAGAATCACTATAACGCATTTTAAATCACAATTACAACTGAGTGTGACTACCTCTCAATCTCAATTACAGACCTATCTCTCTCAATCCCATGCTCCATGCATCTCATTTACTCTACTACTCAACATGGTTGCCGTTTTAGTGACTTTGTCGCTATATCTAGTGGAATTTTCAAAAGTTTAGTTACAAAAATTTATTTTTTGTCACTAGAAAATTCTAGTTACTTTTCTGGTGACTTTTTGGAAAAACATGTTTTTCTAAATTATTAAGCGTCTGGTGATGTTACATCCCTGGTATTCGAGTTTGACACTTGCAAATTGCAAAATTCAATTTGACTTTTTGCTTTCACATTCAAAGGCCTAAGTCGAACGCATTTTTAGTATGATGATCATAGTTAATAATAAGTTGAGAAATAAAATATCAACGAAAACTTTGAACTCAATAATGCTCATCAAGAGTCAGTCGGAATGACTCTGGACACAAAATTGAAATGGAAACCGCATGTAAAGAAAAAATGCGAAGACCTTAAAATCATATATAGAGAACTTTATTGGTTAATCTCCATAGAGACCTCGGAATTCCCACCGTTAAGGACGAAACAAAAAAATGCTATCGAAAGCATAGAAATCGATTTAGGACATATCATATTAATAGCTCGGTCCGTGAAATTCTCGATGAAACAAATTTATTGCGGCGTCTACAACGAACTAAACCTTCGGACTTAGCCCGATACTTATCAACCGCGTCAAAACTGCGGAATGAGCAGGAACTTTCGCCGGAATGTGCCTGCCAAACGTGTAAAACAACTTCGTGATTAAAAAAAATTGCTTGATAAGTCATAACTTAGTTGCAGGACAAAAGAAAGTTGTAGGAGGTGGTTTTAGTGAGTAAAAATCTCACACTACTATGAGCACGCGCCGAGTGTCTTCTAGAAGATTTCCATCTACCTCAGAGAAAAAAAAAAAAAAAAAACTCATCAGAAATCAACTAAAAATACAAAAGTTGTCACGAATACGAAATTCCTAAAAAAAATTAAAAATGCCTCCGATATTGAGATAAATGAACGTATTATGTTTTTTTATTGTAACTTTGAGACTGAAATTGTTTTTTTTATAAGTTAACATAAATCTATTAACATATTGTAAGTTTTTGACTAATTGTTAAAAATAAAAATGTTGTTAAAATTGAATATATTTTTTTTTTTTTTTTTCATTTTTTGGTAGTGAACATTTTTTTCTAGTGACTTTTTTAAAAATTATAGCATATCTGGTGGATTTTTAGGTTCGAGTTAGTGACTTTTTTTTTGAGTTAACGGCAACCCTGCTACTCAACTCATTATTCATTAATGCGAGAAACAGATTAACACAGCAACAGCAACAGCAACTTTGACAGAACTTTAGAACCAATGTATTTTAATTACTTTGAACACATTAGCACAGCAACATCGACAGCGACATCAACGTTGGAGCCAATCCTAAATTCGCTGTTGCTGTTGCTGTCGCTGTGTTAATCTGTTTCTCGCATAATACTCCAGTTCAATTTAAAAACGTGAACAAAAAAAAAAAAAACACAAAGCCCAAAAGGTGCATAAAAAAAGAGAAAGAAAAAGCGCACCGCAGAAAGTGTACAGAGAGAGAAACAGGTTTTGCCGCAGGCCGCACACACACACAAAATTTCCTCCACTCAACGCTGGAAAAATCCAACGATCTAGCTTCAATCGAACATTTTGCTTTTTTCAATTGTATTAAATTTATAGTTTATTGCTTATTGTTCGACTTCAGGATAACGTACAAAGATGATTTATATCTTAAAATCTTTGTACATTATTGAACTTTGTACTAAAAAAATCCCATTTCATTTGGATGAGTGATTCCGAAGCTAAGAGCTAGAAGGCATCCGAGAATTACAACTTTTTTTAGATATCAGCTTAGATTTCCACTTCCGGACAGCGAATAATGGTAAAACATATCCTATGTTCAAATCTGAAGAATTTCCTATGCAACTGTGAAAACAGAAATCAAATTCGTGCAGTACTTTTTGAATCTATTCTTTGCTCACAGATTACAGCCGGAAAAAAAGTTACAGTTTTATTATAGTAAGGATTACATACTATGCTATTGAAAGACAAATTTATAAATTTTTGTTGAACTCTTTATTTTAATTTTTCTCGCAAACGATGCGTTCTAAAACTCAAACGAAACATTCAATCACCAGCGCATCAGTATAAACTGTGCATCGCATCAGCATAGCAAATAAGCAGTGATGCCTCATCACTGCGCAAATGTTTGACGTTTCTGAATTTACACTAACTGTCATAAGAGAGCTTCTATATTAGACGTTTGGGTTCGATGTAATATTGTAGATCCCTTCCATTCTTCCCAAAAGTAAAAAAAACTTACACAAAACGAATAGCTGTGGGAAGAGCTAGACCTAGGATCCCTATACGGACCTGTTGCGCCAACTGTTTATTTATTTTATAGGATACTAGCTGACCCGGCGAACTTCGTTCCGCCCAAATTCATTAATTTAGGTAATGAAATTAATAATTCCGAGCTTTCGCTTCATTCTGCTTCATGTAATTCGGTCAATTCAAATTTTTTATTCAAAAGGTATATTAAAATTAAATAAATAAATAAAATCAAATACTTGTCGGCCAACCTACCACTTTTTCACTGAAATGCTTTATGGTACACAAAATATTTTGTTCTATTTCTATTATCGGGTGTGTACACGTACAAAGCGAGAGCTTTGCCGACACGTGAAATTCAAGATTTATGCCACACACATCCAGCGATTGTCCTTGCGACTTATTAATTGTCATAGCAAAAGCGAAACGTACGGGAAATTAAAGACGCTTAAATACGAACGGCAAATCGTTCTGAATAAGTGGAATCCGCGAAATAACAACACCTTCGCTTATGAATTTTCCAATAAAAATCGTTGCTTGAATTATATTTGATATTAAATTCTTCACAATCAAACGCGTACCGCTACAGAGTTTTGGTTCATTTAGGTTGCGCAACAAAATTATTACTGAGACGATTTTTAGTTTCAAATTATGTGGAGGCAAGCCCGAAACATCCAAAGAATTTAAAAATTCCGTGGGATAGTTGGTGGCTTCGTTTTCATCCATCACGGAGTCGACTGATTTGTATGAATGCAACTCACCAGCGATTTGGTTTTGAATGGCGAAATTCAAATGTTCGACGTTCTTGTTATTCGCAGCCAAAATCACTCTTCTCTTACACTCAGCCAATCATGGTCAATATTATTCTGAGCGATATTCGGGAAAACATTCATGATTAGTTCTTCCGGTGTCGTTGTAAGGCTGCAAAAATTTTGTGGAAACTCAATCAGGCCGGTGATCATTGCTCCACCGAAAGGTCATTACGTAAACGATTCAGGGCCTCCAATGCGCTTTTTTAAGCCATTGTGCAATCGTCCCATATAATAATCTTACATTGCTGCAGTACTTTCGCCATCGCAGTGTTCTTTGAAATTTTGCATGTAGGTTCTTCTTCCACTTGCAGATTCTATGGCAATTTCAATGCAGGATGAGCTGTTCGACCGCCTTCTAACAAAGTAGCCGCTATCCCAGAAGAGGCTAGGGCCAAAGCGATCTCAGATGTCCAGTTCCGCAATTTTCGTTATCGACTGCTTGCATCAATTCATCGTACACTTTCTTTTATTCTTGATTCAACATTGGCACATTTGTTCGAACAGCTTGACTCAATGCAATTCGACCGAAGTCCATTTCTCGATCCAATACTGGATTAAATGCCTCTTGCATTGAACGATTTGGCTGTAGCATCCCAAATTTGCACAAAAAACTGCCATTCATGAGCAGAAGCAGACACGTATCCTCGATCAAAATCAAAGCTTTGTTGCGCATTCCATCTGACATCTCCAGTTCATTATCCGATGTCACATAACGAATTCGATGCAAAATATCGTCGGCCATTTATCATCTTTGTATAATCAAAGTATCTACTTAATTTCAAAAAGTTACTTAATGTAACATAGTAAACATAATTTATTAGAACAAACTTTTTAGGTACCTATAGGTATTTAAAAAAAAACTTTCAAAATTGTTGACAACAACAATTTGGTTTGAAAAATAATTAAAATAATTGACAACAACAATTGCTTTTAAAATTTAAAATATTTTTTTTTTGTATTTGAAGTGTCACTACTCGATTTCTATCCAGTTTATTTTTTTTCAAAGTGTACAAAAATGATTTTATTGGAATGGCGGTTGCACCTTCTTTCAAAAATTTATCATACTAATATATTAACCTTCTCTGCATGGTTTATTAACCAACAAAAAAAACTAAATCAAAATCGGATGTGTGTGGCAGTCGGTAGGCTGTCACACACACATTTATCAAGTTATTTTTATATATATAGATAGATAGATAAAGATGTGGGGAGTATTGCGCGTATTCTTTAACACAATTTTTGAAATCTTTTTACTTACTTACTTACTTAAGGTGACGCTACAGTCCGGGGTGGACCTGGGCATCAACCAACAAACGTCTCCAGGCAGCGCGATCTTTAGCTAGCTGTCTCCAGTTTCTCACGCTAAACCAACTTAGCGTGAGAAACTGGAGACAGCTCCAGTCCCCTTGCACTTGCGTGCGCCACCTGAGCCGCGGCCTTCTTCTACTGCGCCTTCCCTCGGGTGTGGATTCGAAGATCTTCCGGGGCGGAGCATTCGTGTCCATACGATCTACATGACCCAGCCACCTCGTTGGACCTTCACTCTTCTAACTAGGGGCTCTGCGAAATAAGGCCCCAATGAAATAAGGCCCCAAGAGAAGAAATGAAATAAATCCCCAAAATTATTTTTTTATTATTAATTGTTACCCTTCCGATATGGAATGCGTATGGGGGAGCATGCTGCCCCCCTGCAACCCCCCCCTGCTTGGGTTTACTGTTAGATTGCGGGGTGGGTGCGAGGTTGAGTATATAAAAAGTTCCTTTAATCTAAACTAGTTTATCCAATATCAACAATATTAAATGAAAAGTAGTTGTCATTATTTTTAATTTCATTATGAAATAAACCACAAATTTGGGGCCTTGTTTCTTTTTATTTTGGGGCCTTATTTCATCGCAGTGGGGCCTTATTTCATTTTCTCTTTTGGGGCCTTATTTCCTACAGCCGAAGTCTCTACCCAATCTTTTTCAAAATTGCTTACGCGCGCCGACTTTATCTGCTTTTGTCGATCACTTATATCTACAAATAAAATTAACTCACTTTTTTTATTACTTTGAAATTGTGGCCACAAGTAACAATCATGTCCAGTTGATCACTTTCTTGTTTCATTTCAATTTTCTCCGATGATATTTTTCCTTCTGGTGCCAAGACCGATGAGCTACTCTCAAACTTTCTTAATTTACTTGCTCGCGCGTATGGATCATTTACATAGCAAGAAGAGTTTGTGTGCAGTTTTAAAAATCGTCTGCACTATCGTCTGATGAAAAATCCATTTTCACTACACTTTTCTTAATACTTTATTGCTTGTGAGCTAAACTGCGTGACTCAATGTACCAACTATTTTGTTTTTCATGTCTTATCTAATACCTAACTGAGAAGGAAGCTTTACTTTAAAGTACCTTGTGCATACGTCTACGTTGTACCTTCACTTCACTTCGACATTTTTTATCTTATATATCAATAGGCGAATGCAAATAGATAAGAACCACTTTCACTGCCTTAACACAATAAATGTTCCCTTGATTTTTAGATTTTTTTTTTTTCAAACACGATCTTCTTTTTCTAACATTTGACTTTGTCATAAATTGCTCCGTCTCCAACCACGAATACAGAGATTTTAATAACATTAACTATTCTCTGCTGGAAGTAGAGGCAAGTTGTGTTGAATGGGATCGTGTATTTTTCTTATCTTCTCCTTTTGATCAAATTCAGTTCCTTAATTACAACATCTCTATGTTATTTAATAGGCATGTTCCATTGAAAGTGAAGCCAATTCAGAATGGCCAGTGTAGTTGGTTTACTAACGAAATCAAGCTTATAATGAGTGGAAGCGTTACAGATTAGATTTTCATCTCTGCCTTTATCGTACCCGGCGCAAACAGGTAGTTAGTAAAATAAGGGCTGCTAAGCAGAAATTTTATAAGGCTAAATTGAATCCCTCGTTGACAGGTCGACAGCTTTGGAAAAATCTTCGTGCAATAGGAATGGGCAAAAAAAACCCTATTTTGGACGATAATTTAGATCTAAACACTTTTAACAAAAACTTCGTTGAACTTCCTTTCCCTGATCTTAATGTAGTTCCTTCAAGTCCATCCGTCTCTTCTAGCACATTATCTGACACTTTTGAATTTTCTTGTGTTTCAAGACCAGATGTTGTTGCTAGCTTGTTGTCAGTGAAGTCAAATGCGGTTGGTTTGGATGAAATACATCCTAAATTTGTTAAAATTATCCTTCCTGTATTTCTGCCTGCCCTCACCCATGTCTTCAATCATATTTTAACAACAGGGGTGTATCCTTTCCAATGGAAAAACGCAAAGATTGTTCCTATCCCAAAAAGTCCAAATAGTAAAGAATACCGCCCTATTTCCATTCTTCCTTATTTTTCGAAGGCTTTTGAAAGGATAATGCAGAAGCAAATTAACTGCCATGTTCACTCAAATAGCTTACTTTCATCGATGCAATCTGGTTTCAGGAAAAATCACAGCTGCATAACCGCGGTCATTAACGTAGTTGAAGAGATAAGAAGGTCTCTGGATGAGGAAAAAGTGACCTTTTTAATTTTTTTGAATTTTTCTAAGGCTTTTGATACTGTAGTCGCAGTAGCTTAGTGGTTAGTGTGTTGGACTACTATGCGGGGGTTCAAGGTTCGAATCCCGCAAAAACCCAATTCCGCCTTTGTAGGGTTTTTTCCGCTGCGCTACCTCTCGCGAACGTCTGACAAACATCCGAGACTATAAATGTCTTGTAAGAGCTTCTCAATTAGCCGTCTGGAGTCGGCATAAAACTGTAGATCCCTTCCATTCGTTCCAAAAAAATGAAAAACTCACACAAAACGAATGGTTGTGAGAAGCTAGGCCTAGGGTCTCTCCGGACCTGTTGCGCCAACTATTTATTTTTATTTATTTTTTTTTTGATACTGTCGTTCACTATAATTTATGCGAAAAGCTCTCTACGTTGTTCGGTTTTTCACCATCAGCGGTTCCATTAATGTCGGCATACCTAAGGCTAAGAAAACAAGCAGTTTCTGTAGGACATCACTCTTCAGACTTCCTTTTCACCTATCGTGGGGTTCCACAAGGCTCTATTCTGGGTCCTCTTCTTTTCTTCCTTTATGTTAACGAGATCCCAAAATTCGTATCGACATCGACATCATCTACATCTGGACGATGTACAGATATATCGAAGTTGTCATCTTGGTATGATTGAAGACTGTGTTAATACGATTAATATTGACCTACGGAGGATAGCTGATTGGTCCGATAGGAATGGGCTATTTCTTAACCCCAGTAAAACTAAGTGTGTTGTTATTAGCAAAAAATCCGTGGACCTTTCTTATTTTCCAGAAATAACACTTAACGGCTCCAGAATAAAGTACGTTGATTCAGCCAAAAATCTAGGAGTGATATTTAATAGAACACTAACATGGGATACTCATATTAATATAGCCGTTGGCAAAGTATACGGTGTGCTACGCCAGTTATGGACATCTCAATATTTCACCCCTCAAAAAACGCGTGTCATGTTAGCAAAAACACTTGTTGTTCCAATTCTAAGCTATGGTTGTGAAATTTATTGCAACTGTGATGCTGCCAGCAGGAGGAAGCTTAATGTCGCATTTAATAATATTGCGCGTTATGTTTACAACCTGAATCGTGTTGACAGTGTTTCAAATTATTCAAAATCACTTTATAATATGACTCTTGACAGTTTACTTCGTTTTCGTTTACTTGTTTTGTTATCTTATGTGGTACAGACACATCAGCCAAGTTATCTTTTCACTAAATTGTGCTTTAGTTCATCTAACAGATCCCAACAACTTGTTCACCCTCGAGTCGCGTGTCTAACATCGGAGCGACAGTTTTTCACTCATTTCATCCGCTTATGGAACTCCTTGCCTCGGCATGTGCGAAGGTTAGGCGGCACTGAACAGTTTCGGACTGAGCTCAAGTCCTTTTACATGGAGTTTCCCGACTGATTTTGTTTTTAGTTATTCTTTTTGATTAACTTTAATTATTTGTTTTGCACCACCACCGTGCAAGTGGGAAGCCATTAAGCAAATGTTTCTGAAGCTCTTACCTGAGGGTCTTTCATTAAGCAGTTGACAACTTCTTTTTTTTTAAATTAAATGCAAACTGCTTGAGATATCTCAAAAGAAAATTGCATTGGCTTGAACTGTTATCAAAACATTTATGAATGGAATTCGACTTCGTTTATATGTCCACCACGGGAACGTATGCAGCGGTTGATACGTTCAACTCAATTTTCGATGACTCGGCCGCTCATTTCGACCGATACGGCCGCTATTTCTCGTTCAATATTGGTTCTGAGCTCCTCTAATGTCGCCGGCATATTGGCATAGACCAATGATTTAATATAGCCCCATAAAAAAAAGTCTAGAGGTGTTAAATTACACGATCTACGGTCCGTTTCTGGAGATAACAGGTTCACCGAACTGAGACTTCAATAACTCGATTGTTGCACCCGTTGAGTGGCTTGTGGCACCGTCTTGTGTGAACCACATATCACTGATGTCCATTGTCCAATTCATATAATTCCTCAAAGAAATAACGTTCCAACAGTTTCTGTAGCGAATACCATTTACCGTCACGTGACGGTCATTTTCATCGACGAAAAAAAAAAACGGCCTAATGACGCCCCCGGCATGAAAACCGCCCAAACTGACTTTTGGCAGTGAGCTTTTGCGGATAAGCTGCTGTTTCATGAAGCACATTAGGGTTCTCACCTGTCCCGTGATGCATATTTTGCGCATCATCGCTGACGATTGAAAATTGGCGTTAACGCTCTTAAAGTTGCGACTACCGACTTGGAATTTCGGTAGTAAATCTTAATTATTTGTAAACGCTGTTCCTTTGTGTACTTCACAACGATGAAAATGTTGATTTTACTAAGTATTTTGACATTGACAGTTCGGTAATCGGTAATTAAGGGTGCATTCACACTAAAAGTTTGATTTTGTCAAGTCGCTAATGAAAGACCGGTTATTAGCCTCATTATTCCGCACAAGTCTTAATTCAGCCTCATAAAACTAGACTCTTCTTCGGATTGCGCAAGGTATTCTGGGTAATTCCAAATAAATTGGTATAGTGGGCCCACTCACTAAAAACTCCCCCTAAAGTTATCCAACCCTTCCCTATCCTCAAAGTACGACAAGGTCCTCGTTAACCAAGACCTCCAGGGTTTCTAAAAGGTCCATGTGGGCTTAGGCTGTAGCCAAAATATTAGATTACATTATACGCCACTTTGGCAATAAGTAGCGACTTACAATTTGAATGCAACCGCAAGTTAGCTTAGGCTGGATTACTACCATGCAATCTATGTCTTAATTGTGAAATATTTTACCAAAATACACAAACAAAAAATTCAACTACTTTAACATTCTCCTAAGGCTGGCTTGGAGCTCACCTTTATAACGTATAGCCGGAGTCGGTGCATCCTTTCTGACCGGACCTTCACAACTGTTAAGTAGGTCCGAATGATTGGTATATCCATTTTACACCTCCAACATTTATGTTTTCCTCAGCTCGGACCTTGCAATTCGAATTTGAATTTCCAAAGTTCTTAAGACCGTCCTATCATGAATGAGGAATGTGCTCCACAACGTGCTATACCTTTAAAATCCTCTTTCGACGTAGTTTCCATACCACTTGAATAATTCTGTCCTACTAGAGAGCATCATCTGTTCGGACATTTGCACATGGGGAAATATAATTTAAGTCCCTTTCTGACCAGTTTCCGATTATTAACTTCAAGCACCTCCATTATAATCATAATCTACTTATGTCCTTGTGAGCATGATGTATTTAAAATCCCTTTATGTTGTGATCCTCGCACCACCTGGAATTGTAAACCCTTTGCTGTGAAATGTGTCTACCTTCGTGAAAATAAATCTCGTCAATCATATTGCGTTACGACTGCACCTGGTATCCTTGATAGAAACGTACATCCAACTCCAAATGTTTTGTATGTATTTTATAGAAAACGAAAAACACAATACCTCTCAAGGACCCTGTTCTTGTAGCTATGTTTTGATTCGAAATCCAATAATTTTCTCTTTCCCAGGACATCGAACAATAACACCTCAACGAAACAGAATGCCATATCAACCGTAATCACACATGCAAATAGCTCAACTGAACCGACAGCAACACGTGAACGACTCCGCAGCGTATCGCTACCGAATATCCTGAATTCATCCGAATCACAGTGAGTACATTATTTCGTTTTCCTTGCTAGTCCTTTCTCCTGTTAAAATCGTAGTAAATTTTTTTTTTTTTCTTGTCGTTGTCATAGAAGGCGTCGTGATAGCAAAACTCTCACGTAGCCACGTTACCCATTGAGCAGTTGCGAAATCATTCAATGGTATCATGTACACTTCCTGCAATGTTCACACACACACAAGTGTAAAACTTACTTGCAAGTTGCAATCTCTCACTCCAGTGCTGCACCAATGGTTTTGCATTAAATTCCTTAAATAATCCCAACTTTGGGGATTAGTATTCCCTCGCCACCGACCGGGGGGAGTTTATCGTGCTCTGTTTTTATTCATTTCGGGCTTAGCTCTTTTTTTCTTTTTTTTTTTTTGTCTATATTTTTGTATACCCCAGAAGGATACGGAAATCGGAAGGGGGTGGACGTCGCTCTTGATGCATAGAACAGTGAGATTGTTTCCGTTTTCCGCACCTCACCGTTCCCTGAATACTGGCTTCCATGAATGTATCTCGAGTTGCTTGGTGTTTCTACAGAACTCCCTGAATTCTGTTAGTTGTAGATATATGAATTCCTGCGAAGAAGTGATCATCTACACCCTCCTCATCGTTTTGTTGTAGCTGGGTGACATCCGTCATGGGTTATTCAGCTACAATGGTTTTATTTATATAAGGGCGGCCATGTGCGAACGGGAATGAGTGGCTTTTTCTAAATTTGTATTTATAGCATAGACAGAGGCAATGAGCATTGCGCACGTCCTGGACTCGGCCTGTGCACGTTTAGTTGATAGATTAGGATGTCAATAACTAATCAAAGCTTTGCTTTCACAAAGTCTGACAGATATATGTTAACCAACAACGAACACAACATGTGCAGTGATTTGAGTGATTGTTCAATATAGAAGCGACGGAAAATTCGAATGAAATCATTTCATCCATCACAAAAGTGTCCTTACGAATGAAAATTGATTATTTTAGGTTTTGTTGGAAATTTATCTCGTTTACGTTCCAGCACACCGAAGATTGAGGTGTTGTCAAGTGACCAAGTCAGCCTCAGGATGGATAGGATGTTTTATAAAATAATTGTGCCCCTCCCAGTAAAATGATTAAAGCTAACATCCTCTGCAATTATTTGGAGAATCGTAGCCACACTTTGTTGTTATGTGTGCTCAGTTAAAGTGACTAGAGAATGTAATATGTATAGTTCGAGGCTTTAGAGGTATTTGTAAAATCGGACCGGACTGTGACAATATTTACTATCATTTTGCTCTCGACTACTTTCTAGGAAAAGTTTACCTTTTGAGGTGGAATGCAAATGTCCCAACCCAATTGTTCCCAATCGATTCAAAACACAGCCATCTGCCTAGAGGAATTGTTGTTTTGGTGCGATTTTCTTAGAAGAGCTTGTCACTATCTCAAGGTATCTTTATTTTACGCGATACATTTAGAAGGACATTTCTATGTTATTTATGTGCTGATGTTGATCATGTGGACTGAACTTCGACCTATCATCGTCTAACTTATAGCGCTCGTTCTGCTCAACAGCGGAATGGTTGTCACTTGTCTTCGTAGCCATTTGGATTATAGAGCCTGTACCAGTATTCTTAGTAACGACTGTGATTCTAAGTGTTTGCTCCGTCATTTTTAGGCGCAGGGACATGAATTTTTCGGGACACTAACCATTTTTTTCCTAAATACATGCCTAAAGAACAAATAAGAAGACTTCTTCTTTTTGTGTATTACCTACTTCAAAAAATACTACAGTTAGGTACAAGCCGTTGGGAAGAGTACAAGTCATGCAATTTTGTATTATTCTTTGTCAGCCGAGTTTGCATCGTGACGAAGTAAGTGAACAAGTAAAGAAAATAAAAAAGTTAAATCAGTAGTAGTGAAATTTCAAAAATAGACATAAGTAAAGTAGTAAGACAAATAATTAAATAGATGTTTTTAAGAAATAAAAATCGCTTGATTTTGATTATTTTTATTTGATCAAATTCTCAAAAACATCGATTTGATGCTTTTACTCAGTACTTATGCCTATTTCTGAAATCTAGAACTTAAAAATTAATTTTTATGTCCCTTCTGTTGACAAGTTATAAAAAACACTTGTTTTATTTATTTTTCAAATGACCAAGTTTTGACGGTTTGTTGGAAATGTTTGTTTAATTTGTTTTGAATTTATTTTTTATTTTTTTTTTTCGTTAATTAAGTTTATCAACTTATGAACAAAAATAAAATGTAAAATATTTCCAAAGGTCTAATTTCATTCGGACTTATGTCCCATTTTCAACGATATAAATTCGGGAATTATGTCCCGATTGGGTGTGACATTTGACATATGTCCCGAATTCAAATCGGGATGCGTATCGAGTGGCTTGCACACCTACCTTAGTGGAAAAACAAGATCCAGCGCCTTGGTGGTGTAGGGAACTTGAAAAGCTAAAGAAGGATGTGAGGAAGGCCTTCAATCACGCCATGAGGAGGGGAGAACCCGAAGCATGGGATGAGTATAAGGCGAAAAAGAAAGAGATGAATGTTACTCTGCGACGACGTAAAAGGGAGTCATGGAGGGACTTTTGCTCGAGTATGAGGAGTACGTCTGAAGTCAGTAGACTAAAAAAGATTGTCTCCAGGGATCCAGTTTCCAAGATCGGACTCATTCGTAATAGAGATGGCGAGATATTGGAAACACTGGATCAGACAAATGAGGTCCTAATGGAGGTACACTTTCCAGGAAGCTATAAGTCAGATCAGCCCTGGGCTCCAAGAAAACAAGGAGCGAACAGGATGGATAGGATGGAAGCAGAACGGATCGTAACACCAGAAGCGGTCAAGTGTGCGATAGCAACATTTTCACCCTTCAAAACCGCGGGGCCGGATGGTATATTTCCAGGTCTAATGCAATGGGGAGTAGACGTAATTGCACCAAGGCTCAGGAATATATACGTTGCATGCCTAGCAATAGGCTATATCCCGATTACATGGAGGGAGACAAATGTGGTCTTCCTTCCAAAGCCGGGGAAAAAGGATTACACCGAGGCAAAGGCCTTCAGGCCAGTTAGCCTAACATCCTTTCTGTTGAAAACAATGGAAAGGGTGGTGGTGGACTACATGGAGAGTACTGCGCTTAAGATGTATCCTTTAAATAGTAGACAGCATGCCTACAGGACAGGCATGTCTACAGAAACAGCGCTACATCAAGTAGAACGCGTTGCAGAAGAAGAGCTAAATACCGGGGGCATTGCGATGACCACCATAATGGACATTGAAGGTGCCTTCGATAAGATATGCTTTGAAAGTCTGAAACAAGCCTTGGAAAAACGTAGGGTTAACCCATTGGTGGTAAGATGGGTGGACAATATGTTGAACAAAAGGGCGATAAATATTCAGACGGGAACCTCAAAACTCAGAGGAAGGGTTAGCAGAGGTTGCCCACAAGGAGGTGTTCTCTCACCTACACTGTGGAATATCACTGTGGACTCTCTTCTCGACAGACTTGAGGCGACTGGCATTCACACAGTGGGATATGCCGACGACATAGTAATAATGGCCAGAGGCAGTTTCATAGACGTCACCGCAGATATCATGAGGAATGCGCTCAAAGTGGTGGAACGGTGGTGTCTGGAACAAGGGCTTTCCATTAATGCGGAGAAAACAGATCTAATAATCTTCACAAGGAAGTTGAAAAATCTGGAATTTCGACCCTTAACACTTTTCGGATCGGAACTAAAAATGGCCAAGAAGGTTAAGTATCTCGGAGTCTATCTAGATACTAGACTTACTTGGAACTACCATGTTGAGGAGAAGGTCAGGAAGGCAAAAAGGGTACTACATCAGTGCAAACGTGTATGTGGACAGAGGTGGGGACTCTCGCCTAGGTCAGCATACTGGATGTATACGATGATAACTAGACCCATTATTACCTATGCCTCGGTTGTATGGTGGGCGAAAACCTCCCAGAAAACTGTGAGGAAGCACCTGGATAGGGTCCAACGTTTAGCATGTATAGGAGTTACAGGTGCAATAAGGACAACACCAACATGCGCATTGGAAGTGATCCTAGGGATCTTACCGCTAGACTTATTTACTAAGAAAACAGCGGCCCTAGCGGCACTTCGTTTACATCGAGATGCGAAATGGCACAATCGTGGTACCATCTATGGACATAGGAAGATTCTGGAACTTGTCAAAAACGAGATTAGGGAACTGAACATGCCTATGGATGGGATAACAAGGGTGCGTATTATGGAAAGGAATCACAAAACTCGTATTGAGAACGGATTACTTCCAGAAAAAAGGAGTGGTGAAATAGTGATTTTCACAGATGGATCCATGATGGATGACGGAGCGGGTGCCGGTATCTATTCAGCAGAGCTGGAACTAGCCCGTCACGTTAGCCTCGGGAATCACACTTCTGTATACCAGGCTGAGATGATTGCATTGCTGCATGTGTTGGACTACTTGCTTGAGAGTCAGGTGGAGGGAAGAAATATCCTTATAGCACTGGACAATCAGGCGGTGATCAGATGCATGGAACAAACAAACATCACAACATCATTGGCATTGGAATGTGTACTTAAGCTCAATAAGTGAATAAGTAACACTGACTTGGGTACGAGGACACATAGGGATCGAAGGCAACGAAAAGGCGGACTCCCTTGCAAAACAGGGGTCAACTGAAAAGTTGCTGGGACCAGAACCATTCAAGGTGGTCAACCGTGGAACAATGTAGACAGGCTAAAATGGCAATTAAGTGGCCGACCTGCTCCACTCAAAGAAGGGTTCTAAGCATGAGTCGAGGAACATTGAAATGGGTGGTGGCTTTGTTAACAGGACATGGTAATTTCGGGTATCACTTAAGGAAGGTGGGCCTTAGAGAGGATGATACCTGTAAACTATGCCTGGAGGAACCTGAGACAGCGGCACATATACTGTGTCAATGTCCGGCGTTGGCTGGCAAAAGAATGAGGATCTTGGGACGTCATTGGGTCGAGACCCAGTCGATGAAACAGATCTCCCATAAACAGATGCTAGCGTTAACACTAGGAATTAAGCTCAGGGAAGAACTCTGGAGAAATCCAGAAAGTCTCTCTGGGTAAGACTTATAGTGGTAGAGAGACGAAAAGAGACCCGACAATGGTGGTCTGATTCGAATATCTCTCGAAATCTATATATATATATATATATATATGTCCTACCTGAGTTTTGAATTCGGGACTTATGTCTCTGGGACTTATGTCCTTTTGCGGCCGAAAATCCCAGGGCCGCCTATTAAGATAACCCTTGATGTTTGGGCAAAAAGGGACAAAGAGAAGGCGGACGTTTTCGCTGCTAATTTAAAAGAACCTTTTAAGCCGTTCGATGGTCAAGCGCTTAATGGAAATATTTACGCACCAGACGGACGAACATCTGAAAATAATATAGTAATAAACGCTACACTCACCGAACTCGGACAAGTTATAAAGAAACTTAAGCCCAAAAAAGCTCCGGGTTATGATCTGATCACGGGTGAACTCCTAAAAATGCTACCTCGGAAAGCATTAATCAGATTACATTCCGAGTCAATGGAAAATCGCTGAAGTCGTAATGGTTCTAAAACCAGGCAAACCACCGAATGAAAAAAAGTCTTATAGACCCATCTCGCTTCTTCTAATTATTTCCAAAGTTTTTGAGAGGATATTACTCAGGCGATTATTACCAATTATAGAAGAAAACCGTCTTATACCCGATCATCAGTTCGGGTTTAGAAGCAAACATTCGACAATCGATCAAGTGCATCGGATAACTGACGTAATAGAGAATGCTCTAGAAGAAAATAAAATTTGCTCTGCCGCGTTCTTGGACGTTTCGCAAGCATTTGATAAGGTTTGGCATGAAGGCCTCAAGTGCAAATTAAGACAAGTTCTACGCGAACGGTTATGGAAACGTATATGGAGAATAGACTTTTTCGTGTCAAGCACGGAAACGAATATTCGGAATTTAAAGAAATATGGGCAGGTGTGTCGCAAGGAAGCGTCCTTGGGCCTCTCCTGTACGTGCTATTTACGCGTTATATTCCGCAAATAGAAGGTACTACCGTAGCTACTTTTGCCGATGACACTGCTATAGGTACTAGCAGTGGGTATAACGACCAAAGAAACAAACAAAGTATTACAAGGCGCGCTTAACCGGGTTTATGAATGGACAAAATCATAGAGGATCGCTCTTAACGAAACAAAAGTGTCCACGTGGATTTTACATATAAAAAAAAAATAAATAACTTGCCTGTATTTATAAATACGGTACAAGTTCCGTTTGCAAATGCGGCCAAATATTTCGGAATGACTCTCGACACAAAATTAAAATGGAAACCACATGTAAAGAAAAAATGCGAAGAACTTAAAATCAAATATAGAGAATTTTATTGGTAGCTCAGAAAATATTCCAAGCTTACCCTCGAGAACAAGCTTTTAGTATATATAAGCAAGTGATGAAGGCTTTATGGACATATGGTATACAGTTATGGGGATGTACCAGCGAAACAAATCTAAACATTTTACAAACTTTTCAAAACAAAGTGCTAAGATCATTCGTCAGTGCACCGTGGTACATTAGCAATGAAGATCTCCATAGAGACCTCGGAATTCCCACCGTTAAGGACGAAACAAAAATATGCGCTCGAAAGCATAGAAATCGATTATTAGGACATATTAATAGCTCGATCCGTGAAATTATCGATGAAACAAATTTATTGCGGCGTCTCCAACGAACTAAACCTTCGGACTTAGCCCGATAATTATCAACTGCGTTAAATTGCGGAACGAACAGGAAATTTCGCCGGAATATTGCCTGCCAAACGCGTATAACTTCGTGATAAAAAAATTGCTTGATAAGTCATTACTTTGTTGCAGTACAAAAGAAATTTGATGGAGGTGGTTTGAGTGAGTAAAAATCTCACACTACTATGAGCACGCGCCGAGTGTCCTCATAGTGTCTTCTACGAGATTTCCACCTACCTCGGAGAAACAAGATTCACAAGATACAAGATTCTGGCTACGAATCCCTCTACTTAGTCTGAAAGGCAAAAAAGCTCTTCGTCGCCTTTATACATAGAGCCGGTGGAAATAGATTTTCCGTTTATTCTCAGCCAAGGTAGACTTCATACATCCGGAGTAGTATGATTTGGTGAGTAGCTATACACTCACTACTATTATGTTGGCTGCCAACATCACACTATGCATCAGTAGCTGAATTTTTAACAAGAAAGTGGTCTTCATAGTTCATACACCCACTGCCTACCGTAATTTCACCCAAAAACCAATTCGTAAGTCCATGCTCGCATGAAAAGTATCCTTGAACTGGATAATCTTCGTTAAATCCTTGCCCCAAAATCTCTCGGTTTCTCTTATATTCTTACAGCACTCCCTGCTCGCCTTTATGCTTATAAATTATAATAACCATAGAGCATAGTTTGCAACAATAACAGTTGTATCCAATTATATCTGAGTTTCTCTTACTGTACTGTATTGTTTGCCCTTCCTCAAACACCCGCACAACCATCTGGTCACGCGATGATAGCCTCCACCAGATGGTTGTCTCATTTTCAGTTCACCCAAAAACCTCCTTTGTGAACTTGGTATAACTCAAATAAAGAAAATCCATTCGCACCCACCCACTGAGTCGAATATACCAGCACCAACATTTCGATGCCACGTATTACATACAGTGCAACTGTATATACAACGAGCGGCGGGTTATAAAATAAGGACAATGTCGAACAGAGATACAGCCACAAAATCGTATCGTTGGTGCAGTAAAAATAACTGCAACCTTCGAGAAGGTATCGATTACGTGCATTTAAAAAAAAATAACGACTACCAGTGGCAGTATCTAGAGTACTTAATAACCCACTCTAGAAACATCTCAAGACTGCAAGACCGCTGCGTTGTTCGCTTTTTATGGTGAGAGATATACTCTTTCAAGCGAGGACATGCAACTTATTCTCGCCGAGTATGAAACGATGCTAGAAAAATTCAATGTGCTGATTTATATCCATCCCCGGGGGGTGGATTAGGCTATTGCACACAGAATGTGAAAAGAGAGTAATAAATGTCTGTCAGGCAAATAAATAAAAGACGAGAGTTGAACAAAGTTATAAAATGTCACTCGGAAAACTTCATCAAACTCAAACAATCTATCTGGGAGTGAAAGGGCTGCAGTTGTGGACTGTCAGGCAGATTTGAACTTTTTAATTTATGTTACACATCGTTGGGGATGTCAGTGGTAGCAAAAAAAGGGACCCCTCTTTGTTTGTCTAATGGAGTCAAGGGAATGAATAAATTAATTGATGCGGCATTGCGACATAGAGTGGGAAGGCGACTGCTTGGCAAATTGGTTGGAAAAGGCGAACCCAATGCGCTGCGCCACCTCTTGGGAACGACTGACAAAGTGACAAGCATCCGAGAGTATTACTGGCAGGGCTACCTACCACCTGACCACCTGAAAAACATGGGAATTCAAGATTGATGCCATAAACATCCAGCGATTATCCTTGCGACTTATTATTTGTCATAGACGTTTAAATGCCAATGGCAAATCGGTCTAAATAAGCGGAGTCCGCGATTTTAAATTTTAAATAATTTTTGTTGTATTGGAAGTTACACTACCCGTTTTCTATCCATTATGTTTTTTTCAAAGTGCGGTTCTATTATCAGGTTTGAAGACATTTTCTAAGCTAATTTTCTCTATCGCCGTTTTAAACATCGTAATCAAAGCGTTGTTCTTGTTTGCATTAAATAATTGTTGCAATTGCCGAATGCAGTTTTTGATGTGTAAACATCTAAGCGCGCGTTGTTGGAATCTGGTGGAGTAATACCACACATTTAACTTGCGGGGACGGAAATGCGTCACTGTGTTTTATCATTGCATACGTTTTTGTCATTGCATACATTTATGAGCTGGGCATATTAATTTCAGCTTTTTGTTGATGTGAAATAAAGCATATTTTTCATATATGATGGTCTCACATTTCTTCCCTGTGACGGATATCTCGAGGAAATTCGGTGCCAAATCTTTCGTGAATTACCAGGCACGCAGAAATCACAGCTGGACAGCAACTAACAAAAATGCGTATTTCATAATATATCAAGAATACGGTTATTACAATTCCCTCTTTTCTCAATGACTACGGTGACCATATTCGCCGAAAAAAAATAAAGGACAATAATTATTTTGCTTCGAATTATTTTGTATTTGTTATTTATTTGTTTACAAAAAAAAAAAAACGTTAATGTCGTTTTCGATTTTGGCATTTCAGATGTTGAGCTCAGATTTCAAATTTCTGCTGTCAAATCGAATATCGTATTACATTTACACCGCACCTAAATTCAACATTTCTGGAAAAAAAAAATCCCAAATCCGATTTTGCGTTCCCACTGAAACTTCAACATTTCAAATGACAGTTAGTTTCAGAATTGATTATTGATCTTTTTTCTGTTTATAAATCGGAAATGGTTGAACCTAAAGAATTAATTTTTTTAGCTTTATTATTGTAAAGAATTTAAGTGCTAGCTCAGGCATATTAAATATATTGCTGGACTCAATATAGAGGTATGTAACCACTTCCTTCTTTTTTGTTATAATAACTTTTACGATCCATATTTATAATTTGAATAACTTGAAAGAATTGATTTGTTGACAACTACTGCTTTTTTTTCTTTTGTAAGTCATCGTCTTCGATTTGCCAATAAGATACATTTTTTTGAGAAAAAAATCAATTTCCTTTGTGATCGGTATTGCTTTTTATGTTGGATTTGCCAAAAAATATTAACATTATTATTTAGGTCTACAGGAAAAAAATATATAAAATTCAATTCAATTCAATTCAATTCAATTTATTTGCAATAATCTTAACACAGAAAGATACAGTATCTTCTAAAATTGTGCAAGCTTCAATAATGTATACATATGTTACTGTAGAAAAAAATAGGAGAGAACAAAGCCTAAGTTCAGTAGACAGAATTACATTAATAAGAAATAAGAAATTGAGTTTATAGATAAATCAGCATAAATACGATGTAATATATTCCTAAGACTAAATTAAAAAAAGAAAAGAAAAGTACAATGAAAACAATAATAAAAAAGAATCAAAATTATTGGAGATAATTGGAAATAATCTTCATCATCACTAGCTCAAATCGCCTCCAGATGCCGCCTAAGTCTGCTCTTGAACTGAGATGTACAACTTATTACTCGAATGGATCGTGGTAGGGAGTTCCATAGCCTAATTGCGTTTACTAAAAATTGACGCTCAGAAATTAAATAGGAGAAACGTACTGGCGCAAGACCAGAGGTTCTAGATCGCTGAGTGGGTATCATATTGTAAAGATAGAGTGGTTGACAGGTATGTAATACATTGTGCAGTAGATTTATTGTCCTAAATCTGAACAGATTTTCCACCGAAAGGCCATATATAGATTTCGAAAAACTAGAAACATGGTCATACCTCCTTAGTCCGTAAATGTATCGTGCAATACTGTTATATGCAACATTGATTTTTCGTTTATGTTCAAAGTCACAATTTCCATATATTTCACAACCAAACAATAAGATTGGGATGACTAATGTCTTGGCTAGTATTATCCGTGTCTTAATGGGTGTAATTTTTTGAGTTGTCCATAACAATCGGAGGCTCCCATATACTTTTCCTAGCGTCAACCTAATGTGGTTATTCCATGTAAGATTTTTGTTGAAGGTTAAACCCATGTTCTTAGCCGTATCAACAAAGTCAATAGGTATATCATTAAGATATACTTTAGGTAAGGTAGAGGTATCAACAGATGTTCTCGAAATAAGTAGACATTTTGATTTGGCTGGATTCAAGCATAAGCCATTAGTTCTCGACCAAAGTATTATATTTTTTAAATCTTCATTTACCTCATGCACACCATTCTCGACAAGACCCAACGGACACTTATTATACAACTGAACATCATCAGCGTACATGTGTATGGATGAGTTAGTTACATGAGAAGGAAGCTCATTAATGTAAAGTGAGAATAATAACGGACCCAGAATTGAGCCTTGAGGAACGCCTTTGCTCACTGGAAGAAATCCCGAGACGGTGTCATTGGCAACAACCGCCTGCGATCGATCTTTTAGATATGAACAAATTAAGCTAGTGGCGGATGTCGAAAATTTAAACTGATTCTTGAGCTTACTGCAGAGCATGTTGTGATTGACGGTATCAAAAGCTTTAGAGAAATCTAAAAGTGTCAGTATTGTTATATTATCATCGTCTACTGCTTTTCTGACATCCTCTACAATCTTTATTAAAGCAGTCGTACAACTATGCTGAGGACGAAAGCCAGACTGATTGGCACATAGCATATTATTATTGGTAAGAAACCTCCGTATCTGGCTATTCATAATCTTTTCCAAAACCTTGGATAAGTAGGGTAAAATAGCTATAGGTCTATACTCATCAGAACTTCCACTTTTCGGTATAGGTATAATTTTGGATTTTTTCCAAGCAGTGGGGAAAATCCCAGTCATTAAAACAGTATTGAATATATATGTTATGTACTTTAAATAATATGGGAGGATCGCTTTTAAAAACACGGGATGCAGTTCATCAAAACCAACAGAATTCGATCGGATCGATAAGAAGCTTTCTAAAACATCGGCTTCGTCGACTGCCGTAAAACTAAAACTTGAGGGAGATTCTCGGGAATATTCCGTATTGCTTTGGTGCGATACAGAGTTTATGCTATTTTCAGGATCAATGGATGAATTTCGAATAAAATGCTCATTTAACATATCACAATCAGTGTTTAGGATATTGTTATTGCTTTTCTGACCTATTCCAATTTCTCTAATATTTTTCCAAAGTTTCCTTCCAGCAAGGGAAGGGTTTAACCTTGAAGCATAGAATCGTCTTTTCGATTCGCGTATCTCGCATATTACCCTATTTCTCAACACTTTGTATGCATTATGCAGGGTCTCTAATCTAAAACGCTTCCAGCGCTTGTAAGCCTGATTACGTTGTGAGACTAATATTTTAATGCTGTTTGTAAACCATGATCTATCGGCATTTTTTACTTGACATACTTTTAGCGGAACATGGGCATTATACAGATTACGTATATTCTCTTGAACGAAAAGAACTTGTTCATCGACGGACAGCATATTATATATTCGAAACCATTCGATTGATCTTAGGTCTTCTTCCAGTAAGTTTCTATTAATGTTTTTAAAGTCCCTAAATTTATAGGAATTATTCAAATAGGTTGGTTCACAGTGAAATGTTAAATGAATAAGGTCATGATGGGAGAAACCGGAAGCTGATAGTTGATCATAGAGGAGAACTTTACTTAAATCACTGACAAAGAATACATCAAGAAGAGTACTTCTTTCCTTGGTAAAGTGGGTTGGAGTTGTTGTATTTACGGAAAATAAATTAAGCGTTCTCATACTCTCAACTAGGTGCGAATCCTCAAGAATGTTGCAGTTTAAATCTCCAACAACTATGACGAAAGGCGACACATAGGATAGCTGATCTATTGCAGACAACAGAGGTGTAATGCTTATACTTCGCTTAGGTCTATATGCTGTCCCTAATAATATTTTGTTTTGATTGCATGTAATTTCGATAAACACATATTCAATTTTACTACCAGGTGGAGACTTGAGTAAAAAATCATGCTTTAAATTTTTTCGAATATAGACCGCAGACCCACCGGCATGCCCAATTCTATCTGACCGATATATTTTATAGCCACTTAACTCATACATGTCATCAGTAAATTTTGGTAGGAACCAGGTTTCAGATACACATACTACATCGACTTCGGATTTTTCGAACAAATACCTAAATTCGTCCAATTTAGGACGCAAGCTCTGCGCATTAATGTGACATACCCGCAAACCACCATGCTGACGACATAGAATCTCAATCATTGTTCGCGAATTTTCGTTACCATTAAAAGCTGTCAACTCCCTATTACGCTCATTAGGACCAACCATTAGAAAACCTAAAAGTCGTCTGGTACACAAAAAAGCGTACCATACTCGCCAAAATATTAAGCTGTACATCCAGCTCCACAAACAAAGCAACGACGAACGACACAGGTAAGACAGTGATGAAGATGAAGATTTCAATGTAAACTAATAATACCCTACAGTTCATTATTAAGTACATTATATTTAAGGCGACAAGGAAGGTGAACTTACAAAAGATAAAAGAAAGGTAAAACTGCAAAATATTAATAAAATGTAATGATAAAGAGAAGAAATTTACGAAATACATGATTAAATTATTGAAGGCAATAATGACTACTATATGAGAGTATTCGATTAAATTTAGCGTTGTACTACTTGTTGATCAGCTGCGTTTATAGTTGTTGTTGTTGTCATCGTGGATGTTGCGGCAATTTTATTCAGGCTTTCAGCATTGGTAATCAAAACAGCATTACTTTCAGGTTGATTCTTGACGTAAACAAGACCACGAGTTGTAAACACCGAGAACAGTTTTTTGTTTCGTTTCAGTTTCAGTGCATGTTGCAGTAGAGTCCGATTTTTCACAGTTAAGCATTCATGAATATAGACGGGAGAGTCACCGGTGCCATCAGTAAAGCCAAGATCGCGTATAGACAATTGTTGTTTTTTAATTTTTCGGTAGTTTGCGATCGCACGCAGAATATAACTCTTGTCGGTGGGTGAATAAAATTTAATTATAATCGGTGGATTGAATGAAGTGGGTGAAGATCGAAGTCGGAATATATTTTTAAGTGATGGTGGTTTGGCGTCTATCAAGTGACATATTTTGTTGAACAGCAGCTGGAGATTTTCATTCGCCGTTAGAGGAACACCGTGCAAAAGAGCATCATTCATTGTTGCCATAATCTGCATCTTTTCTTCAGTAGTTTCGACACGTGTGATAATTTGTTTAAGTGCATCATCATGTTGTTGTATTTTACTCTTTAGTTCAGTGTTTTCCTTTATAATGGTGTCGATTTCGGTTTGTTTTGATTCCAGTGATGACACGCGGATATTTACGTCATCGATAGTGCTCTTCAATGCTTCTAAGTCCCTTTCAATTTTTCTCGTTATTCTCACTTCGGACTCTTCAATTTTTGACGTAAGAAGAGATGTTTGGTTTTGTAGAAGAGCTTCGAATTTTTTAAACATATCCCCCTCCAGAAAAAAAATACTTTTCGTATTTTTGAGAAGGGTGGATAGATTTAAAAACATCTTTGTTTTCATTACGAAAACCTCTAAATTCTAAGTAGGGTTTTCCCAAACTACATTTAGTTATAAGAATAGCTTTAACAGCATAATACATTTGTGATTTGTCACTGCTCCAAGGGTTATGCATGATTGAAAATACTCTTCAGTTGGTGCACTAGACCCCGGTAGGCACAAACTGAAATTTAAGGTGTGCAGTGCATGCACTGAATCACTGAGGGTGTGAACCCAATTTCAAGTAATGTATGTATATTATACGTAATATTTTTAATTAAACTAAATGCAAACAGTTTTTAGTCAGTGTTTTAAAGGACAGTTTCAAAAATAAAGGACCTGGCAACTTAAATTGTTAAAATAGCGTTCAAGATCCGATTTCGTATTTGTTCAGCTTGTTTATCACTTTGTGTCACAATATCAGGATCAGCTGTACTTTCATCGTCAACAACATTTTGCTCTATTGGTAGATCTGATTTAAAATGCAGACAAATGTTATGTATGGCAGAGCAAACATTAATGGTTTGTGTTGATTTTTGCGGAGTATAGTGCAATGGCCTCTCCCCAAGAAGGCACTGGAACCGACTCTTTAGAACTCTAATCGTTTTTGCCATTACTTCTTTAGTTTTCGAAATCTTTTGGTTAAAGCTACTCTCTTTGCTGCCCTCCTCTACTGATATAAATATATGGAGTAATAAGGAACGGTTCAAGAGGGAAGCCAGCATCACCTGTAAATATTTCCGTCACTATATTCGTGGATGATTTGCAAGTAGCAAAATACGAACCCAACAACCATGTACTTTTAAAACTCTTCCGTAGAACACCGCGGAGATCACTTGAATTCCAAATAATTGATTTGTGCACCGATCCAGGATTACTGGCATCGATAAATCTGATGGTCATTTGGTGATCACAAACCTTAAATTAAAACATGTAATTTCATAAAATTACTCCTTCATTTACAGAACTTACGATAGTGTGCAAAGAAAATGTGCCCTCTCTGTTGCTGTAGGTACTTATGTTGAACTTTTGTTGGTGCCAAGATTTTAATGAATGTCGTATCAACGCAACCGATAACACCTGGGATTCCAGCTTGCTGGTAGAAATAAAGTTTCGCCTGCCGAATTTCTTGCTCAGTATATTCGAATTTTATCCATTTTGGACATATGTGATTTTCAATGATGATCAGCATATCGGTTAGGACTTTACTAAGAGTAGGCTGTGCCAATCCTAATTTGTATTCATCACTTACACCCCTTTGATAGCTGCCTTTAACCAAAAATCGCAAAGTTGCAGCAAGTTTTAAAATGGCAGGGACAGACGATGAGCGAGTAGCTTCGGGAAGCTTATCTTTTATTTCTTCCAGTATATAGACGAAAGCTTCTTTTCACATTTTGAAAAACTGTTTGAACCTGCAAAAGTCCATTTATTTTATTCTAATCCTAAATTTTGGCTTTCGGAAAGTTTCATTTTCTACTTACTTGATATCTGGTAAGTCCAATGGATTCGATTGCGTTCTTATGTGTTTTCGAATACGAAGGAGATCAGTTTTAGTTGTTTCCTCGTCATCTTCGTCGCTGCTCCCAATCATTGCTGTGCTATAAATTGCAAATAAAGAAGTGTATACCTACATGTTGGGAGTAATTTATCGAAAATAATCGCAACTGATATCTGCTTTTGAATTCTAAACACGTTTGAATTTGAAATCTGCACTCTTTATGTATTGCGAACTTAATAGAAACCATAACAAATAGTAGTTCTCCGAAACAACTAAACAACCTGACTGATGTTGATTTATTGTTAGGTTAAGCTCGCAAAACAAAATTAAAAATTGAAAAAGTTGAAACCTACTTCTTGGTTTTTGCTTGAGTTTTTTTTTTTTTCAAATTATGCATTGCGATACGACGAATAAGAGCTGTGCGCGAGACGTTGTACTTGATGACTGATTTGTTTAAGGTCAAACCCTGTAGGTGAGCATGTACAGCATTTTTTAGTGATTGCTTTTGATCTGCCCTTAGCCGATCAACTTTATCATCATCATCATCATCATCCGATGATTCATTTTCAATTGGAGGTGTTTTTGGCGTCTGTTTATTCTCACCAATTGGATCTTCATCGACGTCCACAACATCTTCTGATGTCGAGGAACTACAACGTTGTATATTATGCAATTCCGTAAGTAAAGTGTTGTTTTTGTAGGTGATATTATATTTATTTGTTTGATTCGGGTGTGCCTGTTCATCACTGTCATAATTCTAGAAAAAAAAAAAAAAAAAAAAAGAGAATCGTTCATAAACTGTTTCACAAACAACGGAATGTTTTGTCCTATAGTTTGCATTTCAACTTTAGGAACTCACCTCATCGACAAATTCCTGCCTTACATCGTCCTCCACTTCGATCGTCTCCATACCAGTTGGCTTCCCTGCTGTCACTTTGTTACATTCAAGGCTAATGGGACTCTTTATGCCAAGCTGTGAGATAGCCTCTAGAAACTCAGTCAATTTTGTTGTGCTGATACTCGTCTTGCCCATAAAGATAAAATGCAATAAACTTTCCAAGATACTTCCGTCAAGATCCGGAACTATAAGAGTAGCATCTTGTCCAATAGGTACGTCTCTGAGTAAGGTGGACAACAAACTACTACAAGCTGACAATACTAAGTGATAAGCTTTGACAGACTTTCCTTTAAATGCAATGGTAATATCGGCCATATGTAGATCATTTATCATAGACTTTTGAAAGTCAACGATGTTGTTGCTATGGCTTGTCCATTGAAGTTTCTCCATTTTAGCCTTATGACTGGTTGTGTCTGGGAGCAAATTAACAGAGACTGGTAAATCGGTTGAGATATTTTTCTGCAGGACAAAAATGGATGTATCATAACACAATATACAGTTAAACTAATTTTTATACATCATTTAGCGTGGTCTCAGACATATCCGTTGTTTCTTGTGGAGTGTGCACGGATTCGGCAATTAGAATTCGTATGACTTGAATATCCTCATTTGTAAACCCATCCCCAAGCTGCTTACTGCCTCCAACAGCTTTCAACTGATCCATCTTTTTCTTTACCCCGTTCTTGATATCGCTCCATATCTAGGTATAAAAAGGTAAACAATTATTCTTAATTATTT
Source organism: Cheilosia urbana (assembly GCA_946477585.1). Taxonomy (NCBI): domain Eukaryota; kingdom Metazoa; phylum Arthropoda; class Insecta; order Diptera; family Syrphidae; genus Cheilosia; species Cheilosia urbana. The sequence continues at coordinate 44,286,825 of OX297855.1, forward strand.
GTCTCCAACGACGAACTAACTTCTCGCCATTGGTTACTGGTTTTTTTATGTCCCAAGCCGTTTAGCTTTTCCGAAATAATTGACCATTTTTCCATTGTCTCCTCTGTATTTCGGCTGCATAAAATAAAAATATTATCTTCTATTAATTCTAGCAATCGCGAGCGTTGCATTGAATTGATTCTTCCCTATAAGGAAAATATTGTCTTAAATTCAGAATTCGAAACCAATGGCACCACATTTACCGAAAATGAAGCGTCACCGGTAATCGCTGATATATCTTTCATGTAAAGTAGTTGACAATCCTCCTCACTTAATTGAAAATTTGTTTGACAGGTATTATTTATTAGCTTAAGTTGGATGGCTTTTTTCTTTACTGTTGATTTGAGATCAGCCAATGACTGGAAAACGATATTTTATAAAGTTAATTTAGCGCTATACGTACCTATACCGCAAACTGTTATGCTTACTTTCTTCCACTGGTCGGTGGATTTTTCAGGTCCAAGTTTATTTAGAATACACACAATATGCCGCCACGTCTGATTTTTAACCACATTTCCTTTACTTCCATACAATACATCTTCGTAGGTTTCAACTAAATCAAGAAATCGTTCTCGCTGTCGAAAATTCATTCGCGCCTAGAAAGGATAAACAAAATTAGCTCATCATCATCATAGTTTTTCCTCCAAAAGCGTTTTTTTTTTTTTCGAAGTGGCTATTCGCACGTCGTTAGGGACACGGCTTAAGTCGACCAGAGACAATACTGAGACCCCCAACTCACAATCCTCTTGCCGCTGGCCCCCTTATTTTTTTTGAAACTCGCCATTTTGTTTTCCTATCGGTGTTATGAATTTGCCTATCGATAGTTAGTAACTGAATGATTTCGACTCGAATGATTTTATTCATTCATTCAGTTGATTACTGAGACCCATTTTTTTTTTTTTTTTTTTTAAGGTAGTCTATTCGAAAAATCAGAAATTTAGAAAAATATATATTTTTTTAAAGGATATGCTTGTATTTACATATGTATATTATATACATATATATATTTACATATATTTTTTTTAGCTTAGTGATTCCGCTATATTGTATTGTTACATTCAGGCTGGGATTCGAAAAGATAAAACACTATTCTGTTTAACTGTTCCAATAAAATCACTTTATTTACATTTTCTAAATATTCACTTATTTAGTACCAAAACAATATCACTTAAATCAATTCTTAAACGTTTCAATCCAATCGCTTTATTCACTGTATTTCTTTTCACTTATTTATCTCACAACCGATTACTCTTTCGAACTTCACACACTCACGGGTTAAAAATCAACTGTACTTCTCTGTTGTCAACGCGCCCCTTTTATATCCGCGCTGCCACCTATCAGCGAATATTCCAGAAGTAGATATATTCCAGATGTATATTCCAACTCCTATCGAGATGGTACTAGAATTAGCTTGACAGATTCCAGTCTCCAATTGGAAGTGGAACTTGGAGGGAAATCGAGTGCCCGATTCACCACAATTCCTAAGTGTCTGATTCACTAAGTGCCTGATTCACCACAGTATGTACAACGTAACATTCTAAGTACAATAAGTTGGAAGCAAACAAAAACAAAAGGAAATGTAAAATAAATACAAACATAGCTGTCGCTATAGTAATAATAATTGCTTAGAAAGACATACATAGTTGTTTTTAAAAAATGTTTCATAATTTGAATAGTTAACCACTATCAATGACGTGTATCAAGCCACACACATACCGCACGCACGGTGTTTACACATATTTCGGGACTGTTGGATACAGTCGCACCAATTTTTTTGTGTCTTCTGTTTGCCATCTGCACAGCCCAGTACAGCCTATCGACTTGATCATCCCCCGACAAAATAAAGTACACCTGCGAATATTGGTATACGTCCTCGTTTACTGGCAAGAAGGCCTTGATTCTGTTAATCCGAATTATGCAGCGTAGAATCCCGTGCCATTGTTAGAAAATGTTTGTTTGAATGATGTATAAGAAAAAATATTGCCCTGGCAAGTCGGCATGAAACCAGTTTTTTCAATTATTTTTGTTCCCATCCCAACGAAGTCATACGAAAACAGTTGTACTATCAAATGAAATTTGTTTCCTTTCTGACAACAAAACTCTCCAAGTTGAAATTTCATATCCAGTACCATGTCCAGAAATGTTTGCTGCCACATTCGTTTGCACACTCTAAGTTAAAAACAAACTAAAGCACATATAAGTGACGTTAATACCATTGTTTGTTAGTATAACGGTCTTTTTATTAGTTTATTAGTATTAGTTCATATGGCCGAGGAACCTCCCATACAAAATATGCACAGTACTTAGACATTGCAACATTACTTTATTTTTTTAAATAAAAGAATTTCTCTAAAATAAAAGTAGCCTAAGGTACACCTTATTACATCAGCTACCTGCCAATTATGAGACTTATCCCAAAGCTTGTGTGGAACAATTCCCAAGCAGAAACTTATAGAAGGAAACTGGATCAACTACTTCAAACACGCGGAGGCATTGACTTCGACCTAATTGAAAATACAATAAAAGAAGCTTGCGCCATTAGACACCGAAGTTCCAAAACTAAAACGACTTATAAGGAAATGTGGTTTGATGAGGAGTGAAAGGCAATGCAGCTCTCGTTCGCTTGGCTTAAACTTTTTCGTCTTTTGAATGAAGGGTTTATGAGAGAGGAGTACATAAAGGCCAATATGGACTACAAAGCATTATGCGTGCAAAAAGGAGGAATCACTTCGAAGCAGTGGCCCGAAAATTAGCAAGCTGTAGGAATGCATCAGTGTTTTGGAAGTTGGTGAAAAAACTATAAATGGCACAACGAGCTAAGCCCGGAAATACTTTTGACGCACTTCAAAATGCTTTTGAATACCACTGGAAGCGCATTTAAATTTCATTACGCCGAACCAAATTTCCAGAATGATATTTTGGATAGAGTCATAACTATGGAAGATGTACTAGAGGCGCTACATCATCTAAATTCTAAAGGGTGGAAAGGCTGCAGGATCAGATGGGATTCCCATCGAATTTTGCAAATATGGGACAGTGGAGTTATTGAGTAAACTTACCTCCTTGTTCAACATTATACTAGAAACCGGACTAGCTCCCCGGCGGTTTAAAGAATCGTTGATCTTTCCGATTCACAAGAAAGGATGTAAACTAGACCCATCTAACTATAGGGGTATATCATTCCTAAATGTTTCCTATAACATTTTTACTGCCGTCCTGCAACGTCGACTTACATCTTGGATTGATACGTACAATTTATTAAAAGAATTTCAAGCTGGTTTCAGAACAGGATATTCTACCATCGACCATGTGTTTGTATTAAAGAGTACTGCGGAGTCCCTTCTCGCAAGGAATATGTCTTCTTCGTGCATCTCAAGGCAGCCTTTGACTCTGTGGACAGACGCGCCTTATTCTATAAATTGTACTCGATAGGCATGACAAGAAAGTTTGGGCGTGTTATTCAAAACCTATATGATGATACCAAATCAGCAGTGTGGAATGGCGAGGCATTGACGGAATGGTTTCAGTCATTGTCCGGAGTAAGGCAAGGATGTGCTCTGAGCTCAAGCCTGTTTGGGCTCTTCATGGATGACATAATTGATTTTCTGCCAGGAGGGGTCGATTTCGCGGGGGTGAATATCAAAGCGCTTCTCTTTGCGGATGATATTGTACTCTTAGCTTATTCGCCTGAGTCTCTGATTAATGATTAACCGACTGTGGGAATACTGCAAATTGTGGACCTTAACCGTTAATTTGGAAAAATCAAAAGTGATGATTTTTAAAAAAGGAGGAGGCAGAAACTGTTTCAATGAAAAGTGGCATATCCATGGTAGAGTAATAAAAGTTGTTAAGGAGTATAAATATCTTGGAGTTATACCCACGAGTAATTTAAACATGGAGAAACACCTTAGGGCAAAACTGGCACATTCGAAAACTTCTATCAATTTAGCATGGAGAAAATGCCTCAGTAATAAGTTCAATGCACACAGCAGTAAATATACCTACTTAAGGTGTTGAATATGCCAGACAATAGATTACCAAAGAAAGTGGCGCTCGAAACAATACGGAGCAGAACCGGGTGGTTTAAAATGTGGCTAGATCTCACTCGGGAATGGAATCTGGTAGCGGATGGTGTCACCAATTGGAAGCCCTTTCTCTATAAGCTCATAGAGAAAGTGGACGAGAGGGCTAGAGTACGGTTTTCACAGGAAGCGTCTAACTCACTACACATATCGGTCTACAGCAAACTTAACCATAATCTGCAAACAAAGAACTACTTTGATGACAAATATAGCGTGGACGAAACATCTATGATGTTTAAGTTACGGGCTGAGTTTTTTTTTTTTTCTGTCGGAGGTTGTTACTATCCGATGGAGCACTCAGACACAACTACAGGTCCATTGTACTGCCAAACAGACACCTTACATTTTGTACTTAGTTTTCCCGTCTTTCGAAGAAAGATGAGAAGGAGCTTCAGTGATGAAGAGCTTAGATGTTCGGCACTCACCACTTCAGCCCCAAAGATCCGCCACCTGATGCGAGCAAAGGCAGGACAGCTACAGAGGAAGTGCTCCGCTGGATCGTCGTCCTCTCCACAGGCAGGACAGATGGTGGAGATGCTCAATCCCAAAACATTTAAGTGTCTGGCAAAAGCTTGGTGGCTCGAAAGGACGCCCACAAGCAGTCTACAGTCGCTTCTTCTGAGAGACAGAAGGAAGGCCGCCGACCTTTTGCAGATGTCCGGACGCAGTCGTTTGGTCTGTCCACACCCAGCACAGCCACGCCACCGACACTCGTGTTCGCGAGAAACCCAAGTATCAATGGATGACCCAACCACCGATGAAGGCAGACCCAACGCAGGTTTAGGTCCTAAGAATTCTTCCTCTGAACCCAGCCTGGAAAGCTCATCAGCTATCTCATTTCCAAGGATACCAGTGCGACCTGGGACCCAAACAAGATACACAGTATTTAGCCTTCCGACCAAGTTCAGAGAAAGCTTGAGTTCGAGCACTAATTTAGACGAGGTAAGAGGGTTAAGCAGCGCTTTTAATGCATCTTGGCTGTCGCTGCAAACGCATATAATCCTAGGTCCTAGCCCTCCACCTGTTTTTCACAATATAGCGCATAGCCATAAGGATAGCGAAAATCTCCGCTTTTTTTTATATATATACTTCTCCCGGGAAAGGCGAACCTATAACACTTCAACAGCGCCCCGAGATGCCTGCAGATGTATGTTTGCTCTTCACTTAAATTGCTGCAAACTGTAGTCTTCTGGAAATATATCCCCAGGAAGCGAGTTCCAAAGTTTGCTTGTCCTGTAACAGAAGGAGTTTTGGAAAGTTGATGTCCTCGCGGTTGTCAAGTGAACTGTATGGTCATGAGCATTAGCAGCCTGTCTTGTTGGGCGCCCAAAAGTTGCATTTCGAGGGATAATGTCTTTGAGTTCCTCAGAACACCCACCATGGAAATACCTATAGAACAAGCATAGGTCAGCGACTTGTCTTCTGTGCACCAACGGTTGTAATAGATTCGATGTGAGTGTAGGGTCTCCAATTAGTCGAATGAATGTGAATGTTTTGGGGCCGAGCTCCATATATGGGAACAATATTCCAAGCGTTGAATTATATTAAGTTTTTGATTAAATAAATTCTTTGGTGTTTGTAGGGCATTCTTTGAAGCAAATTTAAATATTGAAATTATTATTTGATAGTCCAACTCTCTCCCATTTGTTTTTATATGCAGCGTTTGTTAATCAGTTTTATTATATTTAATGTACATAATTTTTGTAAAGGGTATTTTTGAGAAGTGCTTTACAGAATATGCTTTAAAGTCCACCGGCTGCATCTGAATAACCTTAAGCTTAACCCTTTCGTATGGCATGCTTTTAAGAAATCTTAGAAGTGACAATGGACTAAATATCTCGAGATTTCGAAGATAATTGTCAATTGTACTGTGGACACAGTTAATCTCTTTTTTAAGAGAATGTCCTGGTGAAGAAAATTTCTGAATTATACCTTTTAATTTTGATTCGGCATTGAGAAAAAATGTCAGTGCAGTAGACATTACCTTGTTTCGTGCGTGAGAAATTCGACTTCAGGGTGATCAAAACTCGCAATATCGTCACCCGTGCGTCCACTATGAATCTCATTCCAAAAAACAACAAATTGTGATTTTTGGCTTTAAAGCAAAGCAAACTGTAGCAGTCATATTAAAAACGTTAGGCTTTCTTTTATGACAAATTTACGACGCATTAAAACACACAACTGCGTCCATGTAATCTGCATTCTGTCGGTCAAGATCAAGTTCTGCTTCCATTGATACTTTTTCCTCCTTATGATTATTAAATGCTATGGTTTTTCCATCTATGTTGGTATATTCTTGTCCAGACTCTCTTAGTTTTTTCTAATGTGTTGCGTCCATAGTTTTGGGATCTTCTTCTTTTTCTGGAAGATACCATTGGCGTACTATCGCTGTCTGTTTAAATTAAAATTAGTGAGGTACAATTTTATGAGGTTCTAGGACATTTTTCCAGAAGTTTTGTATTCAGAAGGAATACTTCTTAAGTTTTCGTCAACCTCTGGAATATTTAGTAGGGGTTCACGCAAATTCGCTTCTTTCCACTATGAAATCAGGATCTTTACCGCTGTCGTCGCTGTCTTAAAATTTAAATATTCGATCTAATTTATATCTTTTGATTATTTAAGCTCATAAATACCGTAGCCGATTTCAGACGAAGTAGAGAAATCAAGATCGGTACTAATGTTTTCCGCAAAGCCCGTTTGATTGGGTATAATTTCATCAAGTAAACTTAAAATAATAAAACTGATGTTATCCAAACGTCTTTGACATAATAAAATATAAAATACTAACGAAAGTAGTCCCTCCGCAAGATTTGGCTCCGGCGATTCCTTTCTTAATAGATGCTCGCACAACCGCTCTTAACCGAATTCAGCAGACGTCTTACCTTTTTACTCTTCCTTTAAATTCATCATATGCACAATGCATTGCATAGCAGCGTTGGCCCAATGTTACAAGTGTAACAAAAGTGTTATACTTTTTAATTATTTTATAATTTTGTTACAGTGTTACTTTCTTTTTCACTTTGTTACATTTTTTCCCATTAAAATCCTTTTTTGTCTTTCTCGTTAAAACTATTGATAAGTTGAACTGGTAGCACTTTTTTCTTTCGAGCAAACTTCTACCAATTTCTGTCAATGTATTTGTTTGTTTACACAGATCAAAAGTTGTTAAACTGCGAGTGGGAATGGGAATGGGAATGGGAGGGAACAAGAAAAGACGACAATATTTTTCTGCTTCGACGCGTCGCCGTTGACAATGTTCTACATCTCGTGGTAAATAAATTTTGTGAAATAGAAATTGAAATCTACTTCGACGGTTAATATTTTGTTTCTATTTTTATTTTATTTTTTATTTGTTAAACACAAAATGGAAAGGTAGGTTAAAAAAAAGAGTTTTTTTTTAAATGTGATAAAGATTTTTTTGATTTGAAAACGATGATTTCATTATTACAATTTTTTCCAGTTTGTAACATTTTTTATCCATTTGTTACACTTTATGAACAAAATTGTTACACTTTTAAAAAAGCTTGCGGCAACACTGATTGCATTGCACATACGGCAAACCAAAACTACCTATATTTTTAGTTCTTGTCGACGTGTTCCATACGTGTAGGATGTAGGTATACGATGAAATACACATATATACTTAATAACATGCACATCCACATACGTCAAAACACTTTTTAGCTTTCTTTTCGTATGATCGACGTCTGTGGACATACGGCAAAACAATACTTAACAAAAAAAAATGTGAATTGCATAGAAAATTTGACGTAAATCCAAAAAAAGGCGTTTATGTCAAACCAATATTCTAACTTATTAATTTGGGTGGATATACGTCAAAACAATACTAGATATCTCAGGATTGTCTAGAGATAGGCCCAAAAGACATCATTATTTGTGCATTTTGGCGTATACGTCAAACCAATTCTCAACCGACGAAAGTTAATCTGACATCTTACATTTGTAAACGTCATATCACTGTGAATAACCACTATATACATGTTTATCTCAATGTACTGCTAAAAAAAAAAGTTAAAAAGTTGATCCATCCTCAGCTTATCGGGCAGTACAAAGCCGACTACAGTTCAAAAACTGGTTGCCTGTTCACAATGTCGAATGCTGAAGGTCACACACATGAACTGAACTGAAAATTTTCCACAAATTCAATCAATACCATTTGACATTTACGCCAGCAGAAAACTCCAAGCTCCAGGGGGATAACAATTGATATGGGGAATATTTGTATGTAGGTTAGGTACTTCTGAGTGGTTCCGAAACAAGACTTCTAGATGAAATCCCTTCAAGTCATTGATTCTGTCAGGCTGTCAGCCTTCATTTTTGTTTACCATTGTGACAGCTATAAATGGAATGTCGCTTATTTTTAACATTTGAACAGCAGACTTCAGAGACAAGCACAATCCATTTGCATAGATGCCTGCGAAGAACAGTCATCTCGGTGTTTGTTGCTTCTGAGAAACTCATCGAGATTCAAATTACCCGAGCTTTGAGTGGGCTTTTGATGAGAGAATGAACAACTGCTCCACAGAATGAATAAATTCCTCTGCAATCATTTAGTTTCCTGCCGAAAAAATCCTTACCACGCACTCGGCCGCTCAGGCTCACGTTCAGCATTAAGAACTCAGACCTTTGAAACCTTTGCCAATCGACCTGTCAGCTGTCACTTGGAAGTTGATACGAGTACAAATAGTGGGGGCGTTGAACACATTTACTGATGAAGGTCGCCTGCATGGTGGTCGTGAAAGCGGTAGGTGTGCTTATTCTATATTTGTTCTGCGCTATGAGAATGTGAATCGAATGCTGAATTTGTTTCCAACAACACCTCATTGTATAGCTGTAGTTGCGAGGACAAACTAGAACTCTTATTAATTTTTCAGCGTTAAGCAACTTTGCCTGCAGATTATAACGTCAACCATCCGATGACAGCTCCTAAAGGCAGCTGTCATCGTTGTGGGTATGAGTTCGCCCCACACTGGCTTGGAAGTGAAATGCCTGTGGCGTGTCGGTGATGAACTTTCTAATGCATGATATTGTTGTTACGGATAATGGTGTGCACTCTGCATATTTTTAACATCCCACGGAAGGGATTTCACACATAACATTCTGCAGGAGGAGTTAAGTCCCTAAGTGCGCAACAAGATGCAGTGCCAAGGGGATGCTTGCACAGACGCGAAAAATTTGTGATATTTCGCTGGGATGTTTATATAGGAACTGAGAAGTGGCACTTCATCCGCCGAAGCAATCGCGTTAACAAAACTTTATTAAAATCTATTCACGGTACACCCCAGTAACGTAGACGTTAGCTGGCAGGATGATGGCTTAAGTAACAAATCGTAGGTATAATGCACACGAAAAAGTTAGTTGGCAAATTGAATTCTGGCAGATTGAATTTTAATTAAAGCTTGCGGAACATGTAGCAAATTTATTTCGTTAACGTAGGTAGAAGCGGAGCTGTATTTGTCTTGTCCGCAATATGTGTGGACGGGATTATAGTTGCTATCTGAGAGGGATTTTAATTGAAATTTGACTGAAAGTAAGGACTTCCGAGGCTTCATTTACCTCTTTTCAACGTTTTTCCTTAGCTTTTCTGTTGATGAAGGAAGAACTCTGCTATAAATCGTCTCACTTTTGGTTGTAGGCAGCGCCCCGATGGTGCTCGAATGACTTCAATCACTACACAATTTCGACCAAATCTTTTGGCGAAACGCATCCGATTCTCTCGCAAACCATTTTTGCAAAGACATTAATTTAACACAAAAAATCTATCGCCACCGATTCTCAGATAAACTAGCCAGCGAAGGAAATTTTCTTTCGAAGAACTCAACGCGAACAAAATGCGAATCGCCTGGATAACTGCTGTGCGCTACGTTACTGAAAGTGTATTCCATTTTAAAAGATCAGCCGTCGATGGCGATTTTTCCCAGCCCTAAGCCACACTGTTAATGATCTATCCGGTGACCACAGATAGGAACAGAACCTTGTGACTTATGTCCCTGTATTTGTGGTACCTATGCCTTTGCCTTTGCCTGCTTTTAGAACTTTAGAAACTCGTTCTTCTGCCATATTCAATCAACAGCACACCTAGTCGATATCCTTTCATGTGTAAACTCCGGCTTGCATTCATTGTCCTAATGAAGAATCTAAAGATGCCAGGCTTAAATTGTCCAATGTTTACAATGTTTGTTTTCTTAAATCTATTTTACATATGTTGTGGCTGCCTTCTCGGATTCGTACTCGTAGTATGCATAGTTGTCAGCGTTGACCTCAGGGTATTCAAGTCCGGGCGTTGATGATCATGTCGGTGGACCTACATATCCCACATTTATATGGAACTTCGGCAAAGAAGAGGCCATCGTGTGTTTAACCCGTAAATTGTGTATTGAACTAAGAAATAAGACATCCAAAAAGCATAGGAAAAGTCATAACAAGTACCTACTTAACTACCAATTTCGCAATTTGGCGAAATGAAACAGAAATTTTATTAGGTACAATTTGTGTACGTCGTTTTCGAGTTAAGCTATGTTCAGGCGATTGCTGATAATATATTCAGAACCGTCAGTGAAAAATTTGTCCCAAATGTCCTACAACCGGGTGGACTGACAGTTTTGTCTTACAATATTTGCAGATAAGTAATTGTCAGATTATCATATGAAAGTGAAATTGTCAGGTATTTGTCAATCCGCAGAACAAATAATTTTCTCATTTGCAGACCATTTCCAGAAATTCCCAGGGCCTACAGCCTAAACGGTTGCCTTTAAAAACAGATAAATGAATAGCAATGTAGTTTTTACGAATTTTCCAATTTCCCTTTAAAATATTCCGATTTCCCTGCCGTGTGTAGTGTCCTTGGGCAGAGACAAACGCAACAAAGAAAGGATAGATCAAATTGGACAATCCGTTGTCGAGTTATGAGCGGTCTTACGTATGCAACTTTGTTATACAGGGTGACGCAAAATTAATCATCCAATTTTGTCCAATCCAATCCAATTTTACTAAATTGAAAAAAAAGTAGGCGCAGTGGCTTAGTGGTTAGTTTGTTGTACTACTAAGCGAGGGGTCGAGGTTCGAATCCCGCAAAAACCCAAATTCCAACTTTGGGTTTTTACACTGCGCCACCTCTCGCGAACGTCTGAAAAATATCCGAGAGTATTACTGTCTTGAAAGAGCTTCTTAAATAGCCGTTCGGCGTCGGCATACAACTGTAGATCCCTTCCATTCGTTCCAAAAATGAAAAACTCAAACAAAGCGAATGATTGTGAGAAGCTAGCTCTAGAACTGTTGCGCCAACTATTTATTTATTTATTTTTTTGTTTATTAAAAACTATTTTAAGTGATGGAATTCTTTATTTGGACCTTTTAAATTTTTTTCTGATAAGTGGAAAAGATTATATCCGTCAAGTGGCTGCCGTCAGTATATGGTAAGGGCACAAATGTCCATTTTAACGCATTTGGCATAGCCCGCGACTTCAAGTAGCCCCAAAGAAAGAAGTCTGGGATGGTTAAATCGGCCGATCTTGCTGGCCATGCCAAATCGCCAAAACGGGAGATTAGGCGACCAGGAAACGCTTCTTTCACAATAATTTTAGCTCGTGCTATGTATGCGGTTACTAAAGGCATTCTCAAGATGCAAGATTTGAATTTGCTGCCATTTGTGTAATAAAGTGTTGCCAACAGAAAATCACTGCATTACCCCTGAAAGTCTGGGGTTATTACGCTACAACTAAAAATAATGGGTTTTCATTGTTGGACTATGATGGAAGTTTGGCAGATAAAGCTTATAACTTTCGCATATCAGCAGTGAGGCTCGTTCAGAAAATGTCTTTCTTGTTGAAACAGCATGTTGATCAAGCCCCGCTCATCCAATGCCGGCAGTAAGAAGTCGTTTATCATGGCCCTGTAGCATTCGCCAGTATCAGTGACCGTATTCCCGATGGCGTCCTCAAAAAAATACGACCAAATCACTCCTCCCGACACCGCACCACACTGTGGCTTCGAGGTGATGTAATGACTCAACACACCTAGAGAAAAAACAACGTAAAATCAAAGAAAACCACTTCGATTTAAATATTTTTCGGAATGATTTAGCTTCGACTACGAAAATTTTTAAATCAAAGTGGAAAGACATCAATTCAAATGGTTTTCCTACTCTAAAAAGTATGTATTTTGAATTTGATATAACCACGTATGTACCTTGATTTGATGTGGAACCATGTTTAAATCAAATTCATCTATCTTTAAAAAAAAGTTTATACATTTTGATTCAACCATAAAGCATTGTAAATTAAAATTTATTCAACTTTGAAAATACTATGCTTCAACTTTAATTTTACTATGACCCATCGTAAAATCAAATGTGTTTGACTTTAAAAACACTACGAATACATTTTGAAGTAACCACTGTGCATTGTGTATTCACACAAATCCAACTTTAATTTCACTTCGTGCAAATATTGATTCAAAGTGAACCCATTTTAAATAAGCATTTTTTAACTTTAATCTTACCATGATGCATTGTAGACATAACTTCTTTAGGCTTTGAAAATACCACGTTTATTATTTGATACAACAATAGTACGTTGTAGAATCAAATGCTTTTAACTTTAAAAGCTGTATGTTGCAACTTTGATTTTATTTGATACTAGCTGACCCGACAAACTTCGTTTCGCCCAAATTTGTTAATTTGTTAATAAATTCCGAGCATGCACCAAGCACTTGCTAATTTATGTAATTCGACCAATTAAAATTCTTTCTTCAAAAGTTATATTAAATGCAATAGAAATAAATGATGAATAGCAATGTTGATTTTTTTCAATCAAACCGCAATGATTTTGACGTGTCGTCCAACCTTCCACTTTTTCACTAAATTGACAAACATCCATCGATTATCCTTGCAATAAATTATTTGTCATAGCGAAAGCGAGACGCACGGGAAATTGAAGTCGCACGAATGGTAAATCGTTCTTAATAAGCGAAATCTGCGGAATAAGAATATTTGCCTTTGAATTTTCCCCTTAAAATCATCACTTGTATGATATTTGATGTGAGATCCTTCACCATAAAACAAATGCGATCCGTTGCAAAGTTTCGGTACACTGATGTTTCGCAACAGAATTTTAACTGAACCAACTTTCAAATCCGAATTATGTAGATAAATATATAAATTATAAAAATTATAAAAATCGAACGATCCGTCCCCAAGTTATGAGTGCACATACGGACGTCAGTCTCTTTTATATGTAACTGTACCCACCCGGCTTTGCCCGTACCTTTCGTATTAAATCTTGCTCACATTTCGCAAATCGCTTTATTTGACCAATGTCCATTAATAATTTTCATTATACAACTTTAGAAATAGCGTTTGATTTTATTTTTGAATGGGACGTGCCAAAATCCGTTTTCTTATCCCGCATGTGTTTTTCAAAGTACCACCTATAGGGTCAAAAACTATCCGAAATTTAAAACTGGAAGCAAGCATATCCATCTACAAAATTTCAATCAATTTGGTAGCGCTGGCTCGGCGATCGGCAACAGCGCCACCTATCAGGTCCAAAAGTATCCTATCCTTCAAGCGGGAACGAAGAATATAAATCTATAAAATTTCATTGAAATCGGGTTTGTGGTTTCGGAGATCGATTACAACGCCATATAGAGGGTCAAAAATCCTATCTTTTAAGTTTGCGTTAACCTGAAATACAGCAATACGAACAAAACAAAAGAAGAATCATAAAAATTGACGCAGCGGTTATCGAGTTATATCATCATCATCGAGTTTCATCCCGAAAGAATTATAGGTATGAATTAAGAAGATTATTATTAAAGAAAATTTAATTGAACTGAATAAGGACATACGCCTACAACGCCACATATTGAGGATTTTCCGACGATGTGTACTAAGAAATTCAGTTTTTGTTAAAAATAATAAATTAATTATTTTATATGTATTTTATCAATATAATAACTCTGATCGAAGCATCTGTTTTAAACGATATTTATTTTGTTTACATCCTCGTTGACGATATTTGCAGCACGCATTCTGTCAATGTTATGCCAACGCCATAAGGTTACATCAAAAATGTTTGAATTGTAAAAGCGCTATGGTTACATTAGATATAATTTAATATGGTGGTTAAGTATTCTTAAATTTTCTAATTTTCCGCGAAATTTTCTCTTTTTAGCGAAATCGGTCCAGCCGTTCACGCGTGATGGCGTGACCAAGGGAAATAGGGATTCATTTTTATATATATAGATTCAACATTGGCACATTTGTTCGAACAGCTTGACTCGAAGTCCATTTCTCGCTCCAATTCTCGATTAAATGCGTCAAATCAAAGCTTTGTTGCGCATTTCATCTGACATCTCCAGTTAATTATCCGATGTCACAGTGCGAATTCGATGCAAAATATCGTCGGCCATAATATCATCTTTGTATAATCAAAGTACCTATCTATGTACCTACTTCATTTCAAAAAGTTTTTTTTTTTTTATTTGAAGTTTCACTACTTGATTTCTATCCAGTTAATTTTTTTTCAAAGTATATTTCCCCATTCAAACTTTAATTTTCTAATTTTCCGCGCAATTTTCTTAATTTTTTCTTTCATAACATTGTTCTCCTGACAATAACAAACACAACAAAAAAAGAATTAACGAAATCGGTCCAGCCGTTTGTGCGTGATGCTGGGACCAAGGGAAATAGGGGTTCATTTTTATATATATAGATTTATATTTTTTTAAAAATAAGTTGATAGTCAAATTTAAAATTTGAGTACATATGTACATCCTTTTTTTTTTAATAAAAATCAATAGAACAATAGTTTGGAATTCATAAATTTTATTTTCAATGTACATACTAACATAAAATACTTAAATTATTTATTATTAACCTGAAGATACAATCAAGTTTTTTTTTCTAAATAAAATTATTTTTGAAATATGTTTTCCCATTATTTACTGGGTATAAATGTAAAGGTGAGCTCGTAAAAAAGGATATATCTTTTATCACTACATGGTTAATTTTGTTACCAATTTCAAACGCTTGAAAATGCTTACCTACTGAATGATTTTACTTCAATTGGATAACAAAAAGCAAACAAATTATTATTTTGAAAAGCAAAGAGACGTGTTTTAAATAATTCGATTAATGTTTTTTTTATAATAAGCCAAGTAACAATTTTTTTTATGTAGTGTACCTTTATATTCGAAATGACCTTTATCAGGAAATAGGATTTTAAAATTAATGTTAATCTGAAAAACAGTATGCTTTAAGTTAAAGTAACAACAAATATTTTACTTATGTGTTACGTACCAAATCAGCGACTCTTGCATCTGATAATTTTGGCCAAGCTTTAAAAAATTCTCCTTCTGGCAATGTATTTAAATCTTTTTGGCGAAGACTGAGTGTTTTTTGCCATTTGTCACAAACAACATCCCAATTTGCAATGTCTCTGCTGAGCGAAGTTTTTAAGGCTAATGCAACAGATTCATCTATTTCTGGTAGGCAAACATTAGGGTCATCACAATCATTTTTGTGTGAACAATCCTCTTCTGATTTGGAAGAATATTTTATACGCTTCGATCTACTATTTGTGTATTTGGAATATAACTTTCCTGTTGGGTTCTTTTTACCCTGCCTTGGTATAAGATAGTAGTCCTTTAAAAATAAAAATAAAAGAAACAGTTTTTCCAAACAATCTTTATAGTTACCTTGACTTCACTTTCAGAAGGGAAAACTGAAATAATTTGATCAACTAGACCAGGGTAGTCCGCACAAGTTTTATTTTTTCGTCTCTGTGAATATTTTTGAGATACAATTTTTGTTCATAGAAATTAATGAACTGTTTGCCTTTAGAGCAACCGTGAATTAAAGATGAAATATCCTACATACATTAAACTTATTAGTACTTATTTTATTATTTTATCTGTTCGTTACTTACGATTTTAGGCTCATATGATATTGACGGTGCTGGCGAATTTGTGGATTCTGCGGCTACTAGTGAATTTTGTTTAAAAATGTTTTCAACCAATTAAGAACATTTGCATTATGGGAATCAAAATCGTCTTCATTAGGATACTATAATGTATTTGATATATTTAATACCTATACGATTATAATTTAAATTTTGTTAATAATTCTTACCTCTGTTTTTTCCACTTTAATAGTTTAGCCCTGAGTTCTGCCCTCTGGCCGATACTAGCTATGGTATTTGTTAAATAGACTAATCTCTTAAACGTAATGTCATTGGCTGAAATAAAATTATTTTTCAATAAGTAAAAAGGTTTTACAAACAAAAAGTAATAAAATTAAGTGCAATCCTTTGAAAACTAGTATGGGAAATAATGTTTGGTTGTGCATTGTTGTTGGCTGCTTGAAAAATTGTACTTAATGACTTGACATTTTGAGAAAAAAATTAAGAAAAACAATGATTTGTATAAAAAAAATCAATGTATCCTAATTTTGCTAAAATATTCACATATGCAGTAATTAACCATTTTGTATCCAATTAATTAGTTTGCAATCGAACACTTGAAACCAAACGTGATTTAATCCTGAGTTATGAATATCAAGTTAATACCTGTTTTTTTTTTTTCAAATTTAAATTGCACAATAGGTAATGGTTCTTTACAAAATTATTTCCATACATATTTAATTTTACACTTCATTTGTAGAGGTTCCGTCTACGATTCAATGCACTTAATTTTATTTCTTATACATACCAGGAATTTAATTTAATCACAGAAAACTTACATTTTAGCACATTTCAAATTCTTTTTATAACTTTTTTAATTTTTCGTCATCTTCAGACAACTGACACTGAATTTCTTGAGATAGAGTAAAATCAAAAATATTAATAATCTGTCCATTTTCGTCGACTACATTGACTTGCTCCATCTTTATACCAATGAACGAGAAAAAAAGAATAACAATGACAATGAGCTCACCGTCGCGTCGCGACACTTAGCGGGACATACGAATAAATATTTTTCACTTTGAATCAACGTTGGTCGTTATTGAAAAGAGTAGCATCAATGTACAAATGAACATGTTCCACTTTGATTCTAGATTGTTGTCACTTAAAAATGAATATGCAACACTTAAAGTTAACGTTCATCCTTGTTTGAAACTACGTTGTGTGAAGAAAATGCATATACACATTATTTGTTTGTACCGTTAAAATTCGGCATAAAAAAAAATGCAACGTTTTGAAGTGGAGGGTGATTTAAAACAACGTTAAATTAACTACGCAACACTTTGAATGTACGTAGATGTCATTTCGAAACTTAATATTGGAAAAATATTATCATGTTACACTTCAAAACTACGTTGAGAGTAGTAAAATGTAATACGTTTCACTTTGAATCTAGGGTGACTTAATTTCAAATTACATTGCGTATTTAAATCAAATATGTTTTAACGTAAAAACAAATATTATTTTCGTAATTTTATTCAACGTAAAATCAAATAGATCGTATTACATTTTAGTTTACATTTTTTCCCTGAGTGACGCGGATTTTCAGTGCCCCAGAAACGAAGATTTCGCTTATTGACGTAACCACTTAAGTGAAAATGCAGCTTTCGACACAAATTCGTTGTTGGGATTATTATTCCACGCTCTTGCGGAGTATAGCGCTCCATTAGTATGTCCTCCAAAGTATGTCCTCTTTTTTCGTTTGAGGTATATGGACACCCTAATATAGGCATAGATTTAAAACAAGGAATTAAGAATTGTTATTTCACAATTTCTAAAATCCGGGAACATAGTGTTAAAATCAATTTGTATCTATTTAAATATTAAAACAAAAATAAACTATCAGATTCAAACAAAAAAATGCTATGTCCAAATTGCAATTCTAACCAATTTATATCCAAGGGTTCGTTTACATGTTTTCCTTTTTCCAAAATTCCAGTCATGAATTCTAATTTCAACATTTCGGAAAGCCTATAGTTATAGGTCGATGTCTTTTTTCCCATTTCAACCCATCAACTGTTTTGTCTGTTTAAATGGCATTTAGATGGTCTTGAGTAATTTGGATATCAATCATATGCTAGCACTCTGTTGGCTGGTCACTGCCCTGTATAATTTATTCCTCTCAACCCAAAGGCTACTTTCAATCCGCAACCTGACTAAATTCGCTTTTTGTGTCAATATCCCTTATCGTTGTTCCTATCAGGGCATCCACCTACTTGTCTTAAGTGGGCTGAAAAGGTTATAATTTGGGATTGAGGCTTTATTCCGAACAACAAATGAGACTCCTTATAAGATTTACATATTTCCTTATAAACAACGCTGAGGCATACCTCGGTACTAATTACCTCGGCCATCACTTGGTAAAGTGAAAAACTATTAACTGATAGTCAAACTATATTTTATACAATTTAAAAAGCAAAAGTCAAAACGAAACCTGCTCCTCTGAGACAATTAGTCACTTCGCCATGGTTATTCATTATTTTCTCCCCATTAAAAGCTCGCAATAAATCCAAATGGGCATTGTCCGAAATTTAGGTAGCTCTTAAAGAATAAATGCAAAGGCAATTAAAACTTTTGACAGAACCTGTCCTCGCAGCCATTTTACATTCAAATCATTTGAATTCCCGAGGAAATTTATTTTCTCTTTCAAACTCGTAATGCTTAAGTGGCCGACTAAGTATCATCCATCCTATGACAAATTTTGACATAAAACTTTGTCCACTGAGAAGCTCGACGTAGAGCTTACCACTCACGCAAATAACACCTTCCATCCGGGGAACGCCGACTTGAGCACATAAATTTGATTGAATAAAACTGATAGACAATTAAAATCCTTTCGAGTTCGAATGACAGTTTGACACAAATACTCAAGAGAGTCCATTTTACGCACCCTCTTGTGAGCCCACGGCCCACCAAAACGTCGAAACTTTGATAGATTACAGTTGTTGTAAACGCCTATTAAAATAACCTGTTTCGAATGGAAAATTATCCACATTACAGTTATATTTATTTATAGGTGCAGCTTAAATTTAATCACATAAAGTGCTTCAGAAAGGCGATTGTGCCAAAAGTCACTATAAATATCGTTCTGCCATCATCAATCAATCACCGCAGTAGGTCTGGTGATTAATTGCATTGAAAGTGATTCTAAAGGGGTTGGAAGTTAGAGGAGCCTATAGAAAGATTCAATACGCAGAATTTTATACGTCAAACAGCATAAAAACCCAGAGCGTCGGGCGTAATCAACGAAAACGGGTTAACACCCGCCCTAACTGCGTTAGGTAATAAATTTTCTATTCGATTAGAAGTGATAAAATGTATATGCTGCGGGTTTTCGGCTGAATCACTTTGTATACAAAAGTTTGTCGCTATTATTTATCCAGCCATTATACAGGCTGATGGGTATCGGTATTCGGAAGTTTTTATACAGTGTGAAAGGGGTGCATTTTGAAGTTTCGTGTGTCCCAAAAATGCATTCTTTGTTGAAGCTAATGGCGGCGAATTAAATGTGTGCCGTGCAGATGAGGGCCAGATAAAGTTTTGCAGAACTTTATCGAACTCTGTACCCGAAGTGCACCTGAAAGTAAATTTTATGTCGACATGTGGAAATGTGCCTTTGAAAGGGACCTTTTGAATACGAACTAAATTTTTGAGTGGGATTTTCCAAAGTTTTAGAGAAAAAGTAAACCGGATTAGACTTCTAAGTTTATACAATTCGGAAGTAAGTATATAAAAATTCGCACGATACTAATTTTGCAGAAATATGATATTCTGAGAGCTGAAATTCTTCCGTCGAAATGTAACAGCAGCTGGGAATATTGCAACCTAAGGCAGCAAAGACGAGCTTAGCGTCGAAAATGGTGCCTTAATTATACATTTTATATTCTAATTTTGCATTTTCATTGTCCAAAACTTATCTAAATACAAATTTGTACTACTTTTACATGTTTGAATACAAATAATGTTGTGTGCCATTCAGATAAATGAAAGTTTTTAAAGGTTCAAAAAGAGAATCACTGACTTACTTCTTTGAGAAAAGCAAGCTGGACTAAACCGTCTCCATTCGCGGTTGAAAACAAATTGTCCAGTCAAAAGCTTAAAGGTCTCGGGAAAACACCCTTTTTCATATACCTAAAACTTTAATGGGATAACTGAAAGAGAGACGAATTTGACTGAACTGAAGACTGAAACTGAAGTTGAACCCAATATCTGCCCAATTAATGAACTTAAATGCCAAAATTGGCAATAGGTATATATATTTATTTATTTTAAACTTTCAATAGCTGTGTTTCGAGGTTTGGTTCTGCTAATAAATACCTAGTAGGTAAATAACGAAAATAAACTCGCGCATTAACTTTCCTACGAGTATTCTAAGACTAGATGGATATCATTTCGCTTGCAATTGCCGCTTAGCTCTGCTTTATACTGATTTTACTGCTGTTCCCGAGAAGCTTTTATTCATCTTCCAAAAACCGTGTCTATTGACAAAATACAGTATCCCGTTTTTAAGAACTCCTCCGATGAAAAATTTGAAGAAGCTGATTTCAATTGTACTTGCGTCAATAACGATTTTGGAGAAAGAGTTTTCAGTTTATTGAACGAATGATACACTGAAAAATGAAACCGAATACCATTTGCATTTATAAAGGACGAGTTAATAATTCGCTTAAGCTTTGACGAACATTGTCTTACATGGTTCTATGTAAATCATTTTTAAATACGCCTGACGGCACTAAACTCGTAAATTCGGTAAAAGCACTCACAAAAATTGTTGTATTTATGTGGGTTGACTTCGTAAAAGACAGGCTTGCTATTTGTACTATAGATTAGATTAGATTAGAATAGAATTAAAAAAAATTTAGGTTTACAGTAATTTTTATTAGGCAAGTCTTTTTTGACCTGGTTTAAAAAAACTGTCCTATTTGTTAATTCTCCATTATTTTTATGAGGCTATTGTTATTTAAAAGTTGAAATCACTATTAATTTTTATATCATTAATCAATTATAAACAACTATTTTTTTTTGTTAATAAACCTGTTTATGCCTTTTGTAATACATTTTCTTCTTCTACATTTTATCTTTTTAGGTAAGTGGGCCTGCTTTTTGTTTACTTTCTTATAGGTACACGTATACTTACAAATTTGGGTGAGTGAATTAAAAATAATAACGAATTCGCTAAATAACGTCTGCGGATATAATTTGAGCCAGTATTTCTTTATTGCTGTGAACTCTGTGGCTAGAATTAATAATGCTGGACTACTGAGCATGAGGTCTCAGGTTCGATGCCCGGAAATACGAAAATTACATGTACAGGTTTTTTTTTCATTGCACCACCTCTCCCGAATGTCAGACAAACATCCGAGGGTATTCCTTCCTACCAAGCAAGAGCTGCTCAATTCATTAGTCCCAAAAGCGTTGCTGTTGCTGTAAGCTTTTCCTCAGATTTAGGGTTTTTTTTTTTTTGGTCGACGCACAGTGGGGCAGCTTATATGACAAGATTAATCCAAAAAATAAAATGAGGGAGATGGGTATGCCTTGTTTTTTTTTCGTTATAAAACATCCCACTGCATCATATGCTCAATCATTTAAATCTATTACATGATCTCCTACTTCAAACCATTCAATTGAAATTCGCACATTAGTTGCCTTTAAAACGTGAGGTAAAATAAGTGAAAAAAAAAGTGTGGTGTTTAAATAGATGTAACTTCCATAATAATAACGTGAGAGCTTTGCCGAAACATGGAATCGAGAGCTGCTGGTGCGTAATTTATAGTAAAAAAATAAAATAAATTTAATAATTTATAGTATTGATTATAAATTTAGAACTGTGCAAGTATCATTTTTTTATTTAACTTTCAAAGCGTGGTGTATTAGGTTCTTAAGAATTTTTAAAGTACATTTTTAAACCTCAAGATTTAAGTAAGTTTCCACACGCTTCCACGCCGAGATTTCAATACAATCATATAACTTAACTTATTACCTACACAATTCCGAAGAACACGGGTGCTCATAGGTGCTCTTTTCAAAACGACCATTTTATTAGACATTACCTATTAGAAAATTCGTATATTTATTTTACTTCCTTACGTTTTGGTGCAGGTTCACATTAAAATGACCTATTTCTAACTCGTATGAAGTTAGTTAACAAAATTAAGGAGCTTGGGATGGCCACATTAGAAAAAAAATTTTATTGTTTAAAACTAGACCTTCGAGCCCGCACCCATTGCCTAAACCACATTATTTCACAATTTTAATAATAGTAACTAACTTTAAAAAGTATAAGAAAAAAACAAACGAAACAATGCGTTAAATATTCGCTGAAAATTTAAGGCAACACTTAAAGAAATTAGTATCTATTAAAAAAGAAAAAACTGTGTTTTCTTATTTTTTGAATTACCGCTTCTTAAACCAGTGGCGTAGCAAGGGGGGGGGGCAAGGGGGGGCATAGGCCCCGGGCGGCACTTTGCCAGGGGCGGCAATTTGGAGCAGTTAATTTTTTTTTTTTTTTTTTTCAATATATAAAATTGACGAAACGGACACTGCTTAGTAAGTAATAAGACATTCCTTGTGTTTCTTAACAACAAAATCCAATGAACGCTGCTTCCTAGTATGCAACTGCATTTTTTCAGAAATTTTAAACACAAATTAAACACTGTGTGCATCTGCATTCGAAAATACCCCTTTTCTCTTTTCTCGCTAGAAGTTGGGTGTGTGCGTATGTAACTGTAAGCGATGTATTGCTGGAAACTGGAGTTACTGCGAATAAGTAATTATGGTTTTGCTTTTGTTGGTATTAGAGGTATCTAATATAATTAATTCAGACACTCTCTCTACACACCCAAACACACACACAACATTGCAGGTATACCGTATACTTTTCTATTGTGTTTTATTTTGCTCAAAAGAAAAAGAAGAGCAAAAAAACAACACAAAGCCCAAAAGGTGCATAAAAAAAGAGAAAGAAAAAGCGCACCGCAGAAAGTGTACAGAGAGAGAAACAGATTTTACCGCACACACACAACAAAATTTCCTCCACTGAACGCCGGGAAAATCCAACGATCTAACTTCAATAGAACATTTGACTTTTTTGAATTGTATAAAATTTATAGTTTATTGCTTATTGTTCGACTTCAGGATAATGTACAAAGATGATTTATATCTTAAAATCTTTGTAAATAATTGGACTCTGTATTAAAAAAAAAATCCCATTTCATTTGGATGAGTCATTCCAAAGCTAGGAGCTAAAAGGCATTCGAGAATTACAAACATTTCTTAGATATCAGCTTAGATTTCCGCCTCCGGACAGCGAATAATGGTAAAACATATCCTATAACCTAATCTGAACAATTTCCTATGCAACTGTGAAAACCGGAATCAAATTCGTGCAGAACTTTTTGAATCTATTCATAGCGAACAGTTTACAGCCGGAAAAAAAATATATTATTGCGGATGCAGACAAAATCTGAAGAGCAGATTTGTGGTTTTTAAAAGTCTGCAGCAAGGTTGATAATCTGCAAAATGCAGACAAATCTGCACTTATGGCAATGCTGGCTGCATATTCAAAATGATTGAAAAAAAGAAGAAGTGGACAATATTTGCTGCTATTGCATTTATAGTAGAAGTGCTGAGTTCTAAAAAAAAAATGTGAACACAGATCGGCTTTTTGGTATTCATTTTTGAGAAATAATTTAAAAATGTATTTATTCGAATTTTTCGAGGAAATCAAAGTAGTACGGGGTCTTATTTGAAATACGGATACTATCTTTAGTATGCAATTTGATCAAAATCTTTAGACCGGTTTTTGTAATTACGCAGACAAAACTGTACCAAATTTTGCAATGTTTAGTATAAAAAATATACTATTGCCTAACTATTGAGAGTAGAAAATTATCAATCGAGAATGAAATAGTTATTTTAAAATGCTGTTAAATAAAGTATCGATCCTCCAAAACTGTATTTGCGGTGAAAATTATTTGTTTTTCCAACAACTATTTAAAAGGACAGCTAATGCCAGTTTCAGGAAATGCCAGTTTCATTATGGAAAAGTTGTAGTTTTTTTTGTTATAATTCTTTAAATATTTTTGCGGATTTAAGCACCAACCTCATCTGTAAATTGTATAAACAAAAATTTCTTCATACTTGCTGTGTAAATTCTTTGAAGATAGTTTCAAACTGCAACATGCGTTAACATTTTGCGTTGTTAACGCAAATTCAGGGTCTATGTAATGTTCGTAATTTCGCTCTGCCAAATGTCTTACCTCAAACTACCTAAATGCTTTGTTCTTTCAAATCTTGCGGGGGAAATCGATTAGGAGCATGGAGACTGGCGGTCTATATACTGTTTGTGGTACGAGTGCTCTCCAATACCCAAACACATTACAAAAGTCCATTCAGTGAATTCTTTCACATTGCTGGGGACGAAATTCGGAATAAA
The DNA here is from genome assembly GCA_946477585.1 of Cheilosia urbana. Classification (NCBI taxonomy): domain Eukaryota; kingdom Metazoa; phylum Arthropoda; class Insecta; order Diptera; family Syrphidae; genus Cheilosia; species Cheilosia urbana. The sequence continues at coordinate 44,311,361 of OX297855.1, forward strand.
ACGGAATACAGGAACACATCTTCTCTATTGTACCGATGCTATAGGATATATCAGGCCAGTGAATTGTATCCACTTATCGCACGTATGCACATATCAACTGCAGCCTACTCCATACATAAAAATAGATTGAATTGACCTCGTTTCTTGGCAGAATTCTTTTGTTTAAAGTGCTTCGCTCCGAAAATAAATAAAGTAGATCAGCTGAATTTAAACCCTTCTTTTCAACCCCTTTGAGAAATGACAAAAATTCAATTGAAATTCCTTAGAACACGCTCTTGTTACAAGTCACCCATTTATCTAATAATTCCCAACCGCGAACGATACACACTGATGGTTAAAGACATTTTTGTAAAAAAGTGCCTAACATTCTTAACATTTTTCCACTCCAAGGTTGTCATCGATGTCGTTGTTGTTTTCCGTTCTATCGCTTGTTTCACTTTTATTTTTATTTTATTTTTTTCTGTTTGTTTTATCCATAAGGGAGAACAAATCAAAGAAACTCAATTACAGTCGTGTACTTTATTCTATTATCTTGGGATACACGATGTTCTTTGACAAAGGACCACCCATATAATGGATGTTTTTTTGATCAGACCTTGATTGGTATGTACTTATTTTATTTCCCATGCTCCATTATTATCTAGGAGGGAATTTTCCTTTTACAAAAAATACAAAAAAAATGTTTAAACATTTGACGAATCATTGGAATTTGTTTTCATTGCGACACCCCAGTGCCACTTTAACGGAAATACCTGCAGCAATATAATACAATGCAGCACAGCACTGTGAACGTGAAATTCAATGCAACTTGCTACCTACACAAATATTTCCACAGAAAGTCAAATGTGGCAGCAGCAAGGACTTGGGGAAACGAAAACGATAAACTTTTGTGAAATTACAATTCAGAGCGGGGCGTCATATATTTATCCTTTCCCCCCTACCGATTGCAATTGATTTTAAAATTAATTTTCCCAATAGACTGAAAGGACTGATGGAATTCGGTGTAAAACTACCTTTATACAGCTGCTAACAAAAGCATGCAGAGGTCCAAATATTTTATCTTGTGATTCTACCCCAGTTCAATCAACTGAGGATAAGTGGGGCATATTTTCCGACATCAATCATAAATCCGAAAATTCCTTTGAGCTTAAAAATGCGGCTGGTATTTGCTATATACTGCAGCGAGAATTTTTGTTTTTTTTTTTTTGTTTTTTTTTTGTTATTACAGTGTTTGCCCTTCATACCATCATATCACCATTATCCTTTGTTGAATTTTATAAAGCCAGTCTAATAGGGTCGGGTTTTACAGGTAGGAATAAGTCAAACAAAATAATGACAACTCTGAGTCGACCAATCGTCGCCTGAGAATTGTTTTGTTCCATACGCCACTTTTGTCGTTTTTGAGTTAGGAACGGATTCTATGGTAATTTTGTATGCTCTTTTTAAATCTTTGATTGGATTTGCTCTATGTCTTTCCAATCCCGAGATATAGAGCATCGACTTTGTCCCATATCCACCAAAATCAACAGTTTGTAGAATTGTTTTGTGCCATAAACCATTTTTTGGCGTTTGGGACAAATTTTTCATATAATTTTTGCAATTCTTTTGCGAGAATTGTTTTGTCCCACGTGCATATCACTGCGACAAGAGATAAACAAAATATTAACGAAGTTGAGAATTGGTTTGTCCTACGTGGACTTTTGTGAAAGGAAAGCCATATCCATTTTTTTGTGTTCCACGTGCATGGACAAAGAAATTAAAAAAAAATCAAATACAGGAGGTGGTGGGACACAAGTCGAAAAAGTAGACTTTTACGTAAATGAACGTAACGTGTGAATGGTTTAGCAAAACACTTTGAAAAGAGCATATTTTTCTTACCCAGTCATCACTTAGCACAAGTGTAAAGCGATCTCAAATTGGCAGCCAATTTTTACGCTTTCTGAATGAAAAAGGGGAAAACGAGGGATATACCTACAATCTTAGAAAAATGAGTACCTACAAATGAAAAATCTCAGTGAAACGTGAATTTTTAAAAAAAAATTTTTTTTTTTTTTTTGGTTGCGCCAGGAGGTGAGTAATCTTCAAAAGATACCAATGACCCGTACCATTGGTTATGCCCGATTCAGATATAAATAATCTGCCTACGTGCTAAGCCTCACCCCTCAGAGAGGCACTATGAGATCCGGCAGCGCTCGCTCATAGTAGTATGAAATTCTTTCCTCTCATTTTTTCATTTTTGTGATGACTACGACTAAGTTACCTTAACAAGTAGTTTACGCTTCTGTAGTGTTAATCACGTTTGGTAGGTAGCTTTCCAGCGAACGCACCTACTAATACCGTCATTACATGCGATTTCTTCTTATGGCGCTAGATCGAACGGTCTTGTTCTTTGTAGTCGGCGCTCAAGGTTTGTCACTTCCAGAGTACGGGTTATTTCATTATTGCAATGAGCATGAATACGAGTACGAAGTTTGCGAGCAAAGTTTGTTACCTCGTTACTCACGGTAGCAATTCCTAGATCTCTGTGGATATCACTATTTCTTATATACCATGGAGCATTCACGATTGCTCTTAGCGTTTTGTTTTGAAATGTTTGTATTATAGCCATATTGCTTGGTTTGGTACAACCCCAGAGTTGTATACCGTATGTCCAAGAAGGTTTTAGCACTTGCTTATACAGGAGCAGTTTGTTGTATACGCTTAGCTTCGAAAATTGTCCGAGAAGCCAATACATTTCTCTAAGTCTGATTTCGAGCTCGTCGCGTTTTTTCTTAACGTGTGGCTTCCACTTAAGTTTCGCGTCTAGGGTCATTCCTAGATATTTTGCCTCGTTTGCGTATGGTATTTGTACCGAGTTAATGGAAACGGGTAAGTTGTTTATCTTTTTGTACGTGAAATTGATATGCGTCGACTTGGTCTCGTTAAGGGCGATTCGCCAGGTCTTTGTCCACTCGGATACTTTGTTAAGAGCCCGTTGGAGTTTTCGCGTTGATGATTCGACTGACTCATCTATTGCGAGGATAGCCGTATCGTCTGCGAACGTTGCTACGATGGTCCCTTCCTCTTGTGGTATATCTCTTGTGTAGAGCAGGAATAAGATTGGGCCGAGAACGCTTCCTTGCGGAACGCCGGCGTGAATTTCTTTGAATTCTGAGAATTCAGTCTCATGTCTAACACGAAAGAGTCTGTTTTCCAGGTAGGATTTCAGTATTTTGTATAATTTGTCCGGTAGGATTGTCCTTAGCTTATACCTTAGGCCTTCGTGCCATACCTTGTCGAAGGCTTGGGATACGTCGAGAAAAGCGCTGGAGCAAATCTTTTTCCATTCTAGAGCTTTTTCAATTTCATTTGTTATTCGATACACCTGATCGATTGTGGAATGTTTGACCCGGAAGCCAAATTGATGATCTGGGATCAAGCGTCTTTCTGCAATTACTGGTTGTAATCGTTTTAGCAGAAGTTTCTCAAAAACCTTAGATATTATCGGCAGTAGCGAAATAGGTCTATATGATTTCTTATCATTTGTACTTTTCCCCGGTTTCGGAACCATAATGATTTCGGCTACTTTCCATTGCCTTGGAACGTATGAAAGTCTCAGAGAAGCATTTATAATGTAGAGCAACTTACCTAATGCTTTTTTCGGTAGTTCCTTCAGAATTTCGCCAGTGATTAGATCGTATCCTGGTGCTTTGTTATTTTTAAGCTTTGTTATTGTGATTCTAAGCTCGGACAGAGATACGGCTTTTACTTTATAGTTGTCGGATGCCGTACTAGCATTTGATTCTTCGTTCAAAGGTCGTCCATCGAATGGCCTGAATGTTTCTTCTAGATGCTCGGCAAATAAATCCGCTTTCTCTTTGTCCCCTTTTGCCCATTCGCCGTTAGCTTTTTTAATTGGTGGCGAGTGCATTATGGGTTTCCTTATGGACTTTAAGGCTTTCCAAAGTGAGTAGTTTGAGCTCTTTTCAGCAGTCAAGCCCTCGAGGTAAGTAGAAGTTTCAAGATTTCTAAGATCCTGTAGCTCATTTTTAAGTTTGTTGCAAAGATGGTTCAGATAAGTTTTATCAGGGGGTGCTCGGGATTGTTGCCATCTCTTACGCGCTCTCCTCTTTTCTCGTATGAGGTCTTCTATTTCAGGCGTGTACTTGACTTTATTGTACCGTGTGGCTGTCTTCCGGAAGGGAGTATTTTTCCACGCTGCGCTCTGAATAGATTCCACGAGATTGTCAACTTCATCTTCTATTTCTAGGGGTGTCTTTAGTGGCACATTTAGAGCAATATTTTCTTTGCAATCTTTTCGGAAATCGTCCCAGTTGGTTTTGTTACTAGTTAACCTGGGTGGTCCTTCCTTTTTTGCTGCGCTTCCACCCATTTTCAGGGTGACTGCTGAGTGGTTCCGTCAGATTTTTGTTTAGCCCTTTTGCTATAAAGAAGTCGACTAGGTCAGGGATTTTATTTTTGTCAGTTGGCCAATACGTTGGCTTTCCCGTCGAAAAAAAGTCCACACCATGCTTCATACTGGCTTTGTAAAGTAGTCTGCCTTTCGTTGAGTTGCATCTTGAACCCCAGAAAGTGTGTTTCGCGTTAAAGTCCCCACCGATAATAAAATTAGGCCCAAATGAGTCAAAGAGGCGGTCAAGGTCGTCGTCTGCCAGTCTACATCCTGGGGGAAAGTAACAAGATCCGATAAGGTAGTCTAAATGGTTTACTTTTAGAGAGACTGAACTTATTTGCATAGAATCGAGTTCCATTTTTATGTCTGTTGAGTGCCTAATGAAATCTTTAATATAAATAGAGGATCCGCCTCTGGCATTTTCCGAAGGATGATGCGCATGATAGTCTCTGTAACCTTTTATTTTGGGTTCATGTCCCTTTTTAATGTGGGTTTCCGATATCAAGCATATATCAATATTGTGTTTCCTTAGAAATACTTCTAGTTCGTTAATTTTGTTTAGGAGGCCGTTGGCGTTCCATGTCAATATCTTAAGAAACTCTAGCATATTCATGTTTTGTTGTGTGGCTTTCGAGGTTTGAACTTGAGCTTGCTCAATTTGTCAAATATAACTTGATTAATCTTGCTTTGCTCCTCAAGTTTGTCTAATATCACAGTTAATAATTGGCGTATCGGATCTTTTGTATCTGATCTTGTCTCGTCTCCATGTGTCGCGACTTGCGCGTACGATCTCGCACCAACCAATGTCGGATTTCCCTTTGCACTTGGACCAGCGACGTTCTGTTGCGCAATTTTTTTATTTTCTTGTATCGGTTTCGTCCTTTTGACTGTCCTAGCGGTCTTTGGATTATCGGTCTTAGGATATTTTGAGCTTGGGTCCGGGTTTACCGGTTTCTTAAGAGTGTCGCGTCTTTTTTGTAGCTCTTTCGCGATTTCGCAACCGCGATAATTTGCTGGATGGTTTTTCGTGCAATTTGCGCATACCGCTGGGACCTGCTTGTTTTTTTTTGCACTCTCCCGAGAGATGTTTACCGGCGCACTTAACGCACCGTGGTTCTTTCTGGCAGTATGCCTGCGTGTGGTTAAAACCTTGGCATCGTTTGCACTGAGGTACCGTTCTTCTTCCCTTACGCAATTGCTCGATTTTGACCTTTATGTTTAGGATTGTCTTGATTTTGAAGATGTCCTCCACGTTCTCTGTTCTATCAAAGGTGAGCATAAAGAGTGGAAGGCTCCGTTTGACTACGGTATCTTTGTCTCCTTCCATGCATTGCTTTTCCTTCTTGATAATATTCACGGCGTCAGGTATGGACGTCTTCCATGATATCATCTTTTTCGCAGGTCGGGTGGAGTCCCCTAACGATTACTCGCATCGGTTTTTCGTACTTATTCTCATAAGTAAACCATTGGATATTCTCTGCGTTCAATTTCAGAGACAGTGCTCGGTAGGAATCAGAATCCTCTACGTTAATTTTCCATACGTTGTCTCGGCGTGAGATTATATTGTACTTTGTCTTCAGCGTATTTTTGAGAAGGCTACGAAGTTTTTCGTAGTCCTCTATTCCGACGACATTTATTGCGGGTGGAGGGTGAGGTTTCATTTGAGTTTTTGTCTTGTTTGGTTCAGTGGGCTCTTCTTTTTTCTGTAAGACTTCGGGTGAGCTGACAGCCTTACGCTTTTTGCTAGGCCTTTTTTTGGCGGCCGGATTGGTTTCGCGGGCAAGTTCTTCCTCGTCCTTGAAATATTCACTTGCTGGATGGTTCGGCGTTGTTTCGAGATCTTTCGGTACACGAAGGTTTTTAAGATCCTCGTTTTCTTTTCGCAGAGAATCTACTTCCTTTTTGAGCTCATAGAAGAGTCGCTCCATTTCATTAAGTTTAGCTCGTAGTTCGTTGTTCTCTTTTACGAAGCATTTCGTTTTCACTGAGTCCTGATTGACCGGAGGACTTCTTTTTCCGGAGACATACGATCTAGATGGAGATCCATATATCTTTGTTCTCTTTTCAGAGGTATTTATCGGCAATATAGTTGAGGTTGCCCTTGATGCTATCGGTGGTGATCTTTGCATACAATTTTTCCCTCTGAAGGGGTCTTTTAGAAGCAATAGTTGGTCCTCCCCAGAATCCGAGGGACCGACCTCCGAAGAGGGTGGATTTTCCAGTGTAACTGGTCTGCCACCTGGGGTAATAATTCCTTTTGTTTGTTCCATTGCATCTCTTCAATGTTGTATTTTATACCTTCTACCAGGTTTTAACACTGCCGTCCTTCTAGGATCAGACGCAGACCAGGAAGCCGCCTACTATAGGTCAGACGCTATTGGATTTCGATTTGCCGTTGGTTTTACCTTTCAACTATAAGCTGGCTGCCTTGGGTGGCCCTACCAGGAGAAAATACTCCCGACAGCATAGCTTATAGAATCACCAAGGCTACTCCCTCTTGCTTTAGATTTTAGTCGCCTCTTACGACAGGCATACATTACCTCAAGGCTATTCTTATCCCCGACCTTGAAGGGGTAAAATAAAAATAAAATTAAAACGTATTTTCTTTATGAAAAAAATTCAAAGAATGATTTGATCGTATTAAACTTGAAAGAAAATAACCCATCTAACGTGTACGTACGAATTTTTGGGTGGATTTACTCGCTCTCATATTATCTCTATATAAAGGGTGGTTGGGTTTTAAGGGCCGATGTTGATTTTGAATAAAATACAAATTATTTAGGAAATTATTGTCATTTCTTTTTATTATGATAATATTGGTATGATTCAGTTATGTATGGAACAAAATATCGGCCAAATGGCCGCCGCGACCTCGGCGGCAAACCTCCATCCGATGCTCCGAATTTTCGATGACGCTGAGGCATAATTGAGGTTCTATGCCGTTAATGTGCCGAATTATCTCATCCTTTAGCTCTTGAATTGTTGCTGGCTTATCGACGTACACCTTTTCTTTCGAATAACCCCAAAGAAAGAAGTCCAACGGTGTCAAATCACATGATCATGGCGGCCAATTGACATCGCCACCACGTGAGATTACACGGCCATTGAATTTGTCGCGCAAAAGAGCCATTGTTTCGTTAGCTGTGTGGCAAGTGACACCGTCCTGTTGAAACCACATATCGTCCACATCCATATCTTCCAATTCGGGCCATAAAAAGTTCGTTATCACGAGCTTGGGTGTTGCAATTGTTGGGCACGACGACGAGTTGAGGTGGACGGCTCTTCAGCCACACTATCACGAACAGCAGCAATATTTTCTGCAGTACGAGCTGTACGACTATCCACTGGTGTTTTCACATCTCCGACAGACCCGGTTTGCTCAAATGTTTGTACGATTTTTCCGATTGTACGCACATTTGGACGATTAAATTGACCGAAAAAATCACGAAGTGCACGATATTCATTTTGATTTGAACGCCCATTTTCATAATGATAACTGAATAACTTTAACGCGTTGCTCGATTGTGTTTCTTTCCTTGGTTTAAATTGAGTTAGTCTGAAATTGAGAAATGTCAAATGAAATGCAGAAAAAAACTTGACGTTTAGGTGTGGTTCACATTCAACATCTACCCTTTACAACCCTTTATATAAAAATCCCGCCTCATTCTTTCAATAGGGAGGCTTGATTTTCGAAAGGCATATTAATAACTTAATCAATTTTAAGTGGCACGAAGTTCACCGGGCCAGCTGGTGCATATGTATATGTTTATGTTGTATGCATATTTAAAGCTGTTACATATTTTAATATTTTTTTTTTTTTTTTTTTTTCAAATGAAAACAAGTGCAAATTTGACTTAGGGAAAGCAAATTGAATTTTATAAAACTAATGTTTTTGCTGATAAAAAAAGTAGGAAAAAACTCTTCAAAGTCTGGGAACACTGCTTAGCACTACAGTAATTATAGCAGCGAAACCGAAATTATAAATGTCCTCTGGAATATCTCCTGGATTTTTTTTAAATGGTGGGTTCTTCTAAAATATCTGCCATCATTTCCCATCACTGAGAGCTCCAGCTTAAACAGCAGATGAATACAGTGAAGATCGATAACATTCGAACGTTTCGCCTTACCGAATGCCCATTCACATTAGTACCTACTACCTAAAATCGTATAAAACGTAGTCTTATTAAAATATGTGTCTTTTTTTGTATAAACCCGACTAAATTTTGTTTTTGTAAAAACTTCAACCTAGCATATCTCAATAATTGAAGCTACTACTAAAAACATGGCTCCAAATTAGAAATCAACAATACGCACAAATACATTTAGAACCATGTATAAACCGTAATGCACTGTCTCCATTGCGATCTTCCACTCTCACACTAGAATATCATCTCCACCCTCCTCATTTGCAATTTGATATCCAACTCTGTTCGCAATTGTGCGAAATCATTCCTAATTTAAAAAAAAAAATTTTTTTTACTTCTTGTACTCCAAAGGTATAGCTTAATTAAAATTCTAAGACCTTAAAAACATCAAAATAACAGCCCTGCGTTAGCATATTAATTACGAAACAAAATTCTGAATATTTATGAAGGGCGTGGCCCAAGGATTTTTATCGGCCAACAAAGATAAATTAAACAAGTCGCAATAACAAAATGTGTCTACTTTTCAGCCTCTGGATTTAATTGCCTTAGAATCACGGCCTTATCTATATAAATATAAGTTCGCTTGGAATACCACAAGGCCAGACCGGCGTGGATTTCTAACAAAGGAAAAAACCTTTCCCCTGTGGGGGTGGACCTCCCCAGCCATGCCAGCTCCATATGGACCTCGTAACTTTTTTTCGTTTTTCTTTTTAAATAATTGCCTTCCTCTCAAAACCAAGCTCCATGCCAGAAAAACTTTCAGGGAAAACTTTTTCATTAGCAGCACATAAAAAATAAACCCAAATACAAATAGAATTATATTAACAATTTCAAATAATATACCTACCATAAATAATCACCACGGCACTACCCAGGGAAAAACTTTTCCAAACGCCTTGTGAATAACTTAACTTTTGTGCGACTCTGTCTCCTTTCCAAACACACAGTTTCAAACATACCGATCCTATATGTATACTCGTATGTCATGCAAAAGTATATGCATACAGAAAATAGTATTTCCTTAAATTCGAAGATGTGTCACATCTCTGTTAAGAAACTCATTGTGTGCCGACATCAGGTGAAGCTGCGAAATTTTCAACTATTTTTCTGTAGAAAATTTTAATCAAATTTTGCAAAGTTTATGCTTTTTCATTCATGTAACGTGTTGAGAACTTGCAGCGAAACGAACAATGGAGCCGTTTGAAATGGAACGATGGCAGATTAAAAAATAATAAAAAAAAAAAAAACAGAAAAGGGATTTTATTTAATTTTTCAACGTTATCCTTATTCCTGGTGTGGGAAGAGGCATTCACTGCATGGAACTAGACAGGTTGCCGTAAGAAGCCCCTTCGAGTGAATTTACTTAACATCATCAGCAAACACAAAAGTTATAGTTCGTAGTTATGTTTTTCGAAGTTTGCCTGCTCAGAACGAAATGGAAAACCTCGGAGGACAATCGAGTGAATATTCATTAGTAGTGTGCTATTTCAGTGAGACACTTACCTTTTTCTGTGAATCTTCAATCATATACGAATTGAACATCCAGGCAGATACATGAATGATCCGTAATTTTGCTGCGAATATTGTGAATGCCTTGGAAACCCGAATGACAAAAGCCACCTTAATCTCCCATGCTCTCGATGGGTACGGCGTACGGGGTTCACTTACGTAAATTGACTTTCACAATTTTGGGTCGCTGTCGCTGTACAGTCGTACTCGTATCTGAATTGAGAGATGTTTTGATATGAAACATGAAAGCACTCTGACGGATGAAAAGAGGGTACTCTAACGTATGTGAATCAGTTCATAAGAGAGATCTCATAATAGGGTTGTGGGGGTTCCTTTCATAAATAATTAAATTGCTCTTCACTAGTCTGATGTCCGTTTAAATGGTTTGCATTTGGATGTGGATTGTGGAATCCTTAGTCCATTCTGTTGGGAATGCGGATGTTTGCTTAGCTTAAGTGCTCACATCTTGAGCATATTTGCGTTACTTTCAAGCTATTAACGCGTGTGGTGCAGTGTCGGTCTTGCATTTTTAAAATTACACCATCAGAACCGATTAGCATTCATTTTATGTAGTTGCTGAGTTCCAAGTGATGCTAAATTTTAAGCAAGACGTACTTCTAAGTTCAACCTGGAGAGGCTAAGAGCCATTTTTGTTTTTTGCATGTGTTTTGACCTTTGATGATAGAAAAGGCTTTAAATGCTCTGATATGTGACTTCTTCTACATCATACATAGGAAAAGTGTGAACCAACTTTCCAAGATTCGACTTAATTTGTACGCTGATGGATGACATTGATCTGTCACTGGCGTTTGGAACTATTGCGACAGAAGCGGCAAAAGTGCGGGTGGAGGTTTACAGCCCCAGAATCGGGCTCATTGATACCTCACAAATCACAAAACTCTCACAAGGTGAGGTGAAAATGATTTTGTGAAGTTTTCGTCATCTGTCAGCACACTCACAACTTGTGAGGCTCACAAAAGCAATCGATCTCCTTTTAAGCAGGTCATCACTCAGAAGTCACGAATTTTTCGGTGTCAGTTATTCTGCGAAAAATATAAAAATAATGCAAACAGATTTGATTATCGTTCATGTTAAATTTATTTATTTATATAACTACTAAACATTTAAGCCACAGTTAATCAATAATTTATATATACAAAAAAAAAGTTAGTTATCTTAAAATATGTTACATTTCTTTGAATATTTGCACTGAAAAAAAAGGTACACCATAGTAGTGAAAAAGTTCATCAATGTGATGAAAAAATCAACAATTTTAGTCCAGTGAACTTTTTCATTAGTATGATGAAACCGATTTCGTCAATATGATGTTGTTCATCATTCATCAACTTTGTTCATCAATATTATGAAAAATTCATCAATATTATGAACCCGAATTCCCCTTTAATTTCATAATGTGATGAATGTATTCATCATATTGACAAATTTGTTCATCAATATGATGCACACTTTCTGTGCTGTCAAATTTGTTTTCATGTAGTTGTAAGATTATTCATACAAATAAAAACATGAAATAAAAATACTGACACCAATATAAATCGTAAGGATATAGCCTTCCCACTTTCATGGGGATGCTAAAATACTTAAACGAGCATAATGTCATGAAAATGGTAATGGTAATATTATGTGAATTTAACTATTGAATTTCTTCGCATCCGAAAGGAAAATATTCAAACGAAAATCAGTTTTACCACGAAAGTCAATAAAGTGTAGTGGCAAAAACTCACGCGCTCAAGAAATATTGAAGATTTATAAAAATAAATTTTATTTCTGAGTTACTTTTATCACTCCTGGGACAATTTTTTTTTTTTTTTTCACAATGGATCCCAATGAGAATCAGAGAACGGCCATTTGCCTGCCATATGCATAGAGTTACAGGGTGCATGTGCATACATTTGTGTTTGAAATGTGTTTTTGCGTTTTTTTGTTATTTAGTTATAATTTTATTGATCCATTCTGTTGAATTTTATAATGTTGAGGCGAGAACAATGTACGAGAAAAGTTTGGTTAAATAACAATATTAGGTACATTGATTTTGAAAATATTTTTAAAAAGTAAATATTTATTTACATTTATGTGTGTAATGAAATTACAACGTTATAATTAAAGGGTGATTTTTTAAGAGGTTTAGAACTTTTTAAAAAAAACACAAAAAATTCGAAAAAATGAATGAAATATTTATTTGAATCGATAGTTTGAACCTTGCAATTTAATGTTTAAAGATAATTTCATGCAAATGTTGACCGCGGCTGCGTCTCAGGTAGTCCATCCGCTGAGTCCAATTTTGGCATACTCTTTCACACATATCGGCCGGTATCTCACGAATGAATGCATGGATGTTGGCTTCCAGTGCGTCAATCGAAGCGGGCTTGTCCCTATACACATTAGCCTTGACATACTCCCACAAAAAATAATCTAATGGTGTCAAATCGCACGATCTAGGCGGCCAATTGACCGGCCCGAAACGTGAAATTAACTGTTCACCAAACTCGCCTCGCAATTGCGCCATTGTTTCGCGTGCTGTGTGGCATGTGGCACCGTCTTGTTGAAACCACATATCATGCAAGTCAAGAACTTCCATTTCGGGCAAAAAAAAGTTTGTTATCATCGCTCGGTAGCGTTCACCATTGACAGTACCGCTGCGATTCGCATCATCTTTGAAGAAATATGGCCCAATAATGCCGCCGGCCCATAAACCGCACCAAACAGTGGCTTTTTCGGGATGCATTGGTAGCTGTTGCAATGCTTCTGGCTGATCTTCACTCCAAATGCGGCAATTTTGCTTATTTACGTACCCATTCAACCAAAAATGAGCCTCACCGCTGAACACAATTTTTCGATAAAAAAGCGGATCCTCGGCCAGCTTTCCAAGAGCCCATTCACCAAAAATTCGGCGTTGTAGTAGGTCGGCTGGCTTTAGTTCTTGCACAAGCTGTATCTTAAAAGGCTTTACGCACAAATCCTTCCGCAAAATTTTCCACGTAGTGCTGTAACAAAGGCCTAACTGCTGGGAACGGCGCCGAATCGACATTTCGCGGTCTTCTGTCACACTAGCTGATACGGCCGCAATATTTTCTTCACTACGCACAGTACGTAAACGTGTTGGTGGTCTAATGTCCAACAAAGTAAATTTGGTGCGAAATTTGGTCACAATCTTCCGAATAGACTGCTCAGAAGGTCGAGAATGCCGATCATAAAATGGAAGCAGCGCGCGATGAACATTTCGAACCGAGCACGAATTTTGATAGTAAAATTCAATAATTTGCAAGCGTTGTTCATTTGTAAGACGATCCATGGTTAAATTGCAAACCAAACTGAAGCTGTTTGACAGTGACACAAGGTACTAAACACACGTCAGCTGTCAAAACCAGTGTTGCCAAAACCAAACCAGCTAAAAAATCACTCTTTATATAGCGAACTATAATTGTAGTTTTATTTTAATGACATATTTATTTAACGTCAAAAATCGACCCTACTGCTAAGTTTCCAACGGAGAATAACTGCGAGATTTAGAAAAATTTCCGTAAATCCCGCATAAATCTCGGAATTTATCATACGAAAGTAATCTCATAAAAAGGGAGATTAGAAATAAAACACACACACTTTTCACAGCTCGATATGTCAAAAGTGAAAAAAAAAAAAATGAAATAAAAGACATCAAAAATGTCTCTCTCTCTCTCTCTCTCTCTCTCTCTCTCTCTCTCTCTCTCTCTCTCTCTCTCTCTCTCTCTCTCTCTCTCTCTCTCTCTCTCTCTCTCGTGAAATGTCATTTTCTCTCAAATGGACAGAGCCAGAGAGAATACGTTAATATTCTTTTATTTGGTGGAAAAACTTCGGGATTAATTCTAAACCTCTTGTACTTAATCTTGGTATTTGTGTTCGGTGGAAACGTAGCTTAACCTACCTTTTAGAAGTATGTTTTCTAAAACACGTACAACAACATTTATATTTACGTTTTACTTTTTACAAATGAAAAAGCTATATTAAGATATCGGAAAAATAAGCCCCTTTGAAAATTAGATAGTCTTACTCATGATTTAGCTTTTAAAACGTCGCTATGAACATTTAGAGCAAACAATTTATACCAAAAAGCGTTCGTTTACATAGTAAAATCATTGAAACGAAATCACTTGGTCAACACCTCCCAGATATATCTATGCAACTGAATTAAAGTTATTCATTAATTGCAAACCTTTAATTAAGGCTAGGTAAAATGCATTCTTATTAGGGTAAATGAGGCGCTCCATCGAAGATATGGGTTCTAATTATATAAGTTTCATTATACTGATAACATAATAAATACTTAAAATATATTAATGTATTAAAGCTATTTATGGAAAATTTATAACATTTTATATAATGTGAATAATCGAAGTTACACTATAGCTTTTTTATATTTCCACCATTCTTACACTAACATTGAATTTTTCACACTTCATTAATTGTTTTAAATTGTATATACTGCAGTTTTTGTCAATACATTGTTTAAAATGCAAATGGATACTTTTAGGGGAATATAATTAAAAGATAAACAAATAATTATGTGATGAAATTTCTAAATCACATATATCGAATCTTTTAAGATATTCATCGTTCATCATAAAACCATTCACAATTTTCTTCTATGCCACCCTGTGTAGATACTTTACGCTTGATGAGCAATGACATATAATTATCTACGCATATATACATTAAAAGATTCATCATGCGTGTGTGAGTATAAATGCTGTACCAACATCGCGTGTGTACACCTACAGCATACATCATATTAACAATCTATGCATCACATTGAAGAAACCGATGAAAAAAGTTCATCAATATGAGGATTCCATTCATCAATATGATGAATATAACGGTGAATTTAATTTTTTTCATCAATATAACGAATTAGTTCATCTATATTATGAAGGTTTACATCAACGTTCTCCTTAATAAAAATTAATGTCTGTTTTTTGACGAACGCTGTCATCAATATAATAAAATCCGTCATCAAAACGATGAACGTCGTTATCAATATGATAAAAATTCAAAACTTGGCAATCGTACTTGAATATGATGATTCCATTCATCAATAAGACGAATAAATCATCAACTGGATGAACAAATGACTAAATTCATCAAAATAAGTGTTTTCGTCATATTGATGAAATGTTTTGATGAAATAATGAACGTAGTTCATAAAAACATACGCTAAATTCTCTTCAGAATCCTTTTGAAAAAACTGATGAATTCATTTTCATCATATTGAAAAACTGTTCATCAATTGTCAAAAAGTTTTCATGAATTCGTTCATCATATTTATGAAAATTACGTCATATCAATGAATATCATGTTGATGAACGCCATTCATCAATACGACGCCGACTTTTTTTTTCAGTGTGTTTTAAACTTAATTTTGTTAGGTTAAAATCAAATTATTATTGAACTTATTGAAATCCTTCGTTATTGAGTTATTGCTATTGAATGGGATATTGCTTACATAGTTACATCGAGACGTCCTTTGATATAAAAATATTGGATTCCTTGTTGCCCTCGGTCTAGTGTTGATGTTTATTGAACTAAGAATATAGGTGGAGTTGATGTTGTTGCAGGATTCTCATCTGAGAATAAAAGGTAAGATTTACAGCAGTACTAAAATTAGTGAAATTGTGGAAAATGCTCTAATGAAGGTTAGCACATGGGCCACGAGGTGTGGTCTTGGTGTCAACACGAGTAAAACCGAACTGATGCTTTTCACCACTAAAACCAAAGTATCCGATATAACACTTCCTCGCTTAAACGGCCAACAGCTATCCTTATCAACTAGTGCTATGTATCTAGGAGTGATCCTCGATCCCAAGCTCAACTGGAAACTTTATATCGAACAGCGGGTAAAGAAAGCATGCATAGCTTTCTATGCCTGCAAAAGAACATTTGGCTAAAGATGGGGCCTGAACCCAAAACTCACCCTCTGTATGTAAACAGCCGTCGTACGACCAATACTTACCTATGGGTCAATAGTTTGGTGGCCAGATCTAAGCAAAGTTTACAACATAACCAAACTAAATAAAGTACAAGGAACAGCATGCATAGGAACCACAAGCGCTCTACGGTCAACACCATCAGACGCCCTTACAGTCCTTCCGCATCTTTTACCCTTAGACCTTCACATTGCAAACATCACAGCACATAGCGCGTTCAGACTCAGAGAGTCGGGATGCTGGTCTGCGAGACCCTACGGCCATAGCAATATTCTGCTTTCTCTATCAAGAGAACTCATACCACCCTCAACGGACAATATTACTCCCAAAATGCTTTTGACTTAACATTTCCTGGTAGAATTTCCTTCCAGATTAGATTGGCAACATTGACGGGTGAATAGGGATACAAATTTAACAATCTACGCAGAAGGTTCAAAAATGGACTGTTGAGTAGGTGCAGGCGTTTTGTCTGAGTCTCTAAACATCTCAAAATCGGAATTACTACCTATCCGCGAGGCATGTCGTTATAAAACAACTGACCTTCTTGGTAAAACACGAAAAGATATTGCCAGAATGACAGCGATGCCCACAGGCCATTGGCCAATAGGGGAACACGCAATTAGATTGGGCATCCCACATAATACACACTGCCGCAGCTGTAATGACACAGCCGAAAAGGAAACACTCACTCATTTCCTTTGCGCCTATCCAGCACTAGCTAAGGCCAGACAGCGATCTTTTGGTAAACCCCTTTTTCGACTCCCTTGAGGAGGTCTCGAAACGAAGTGTTAGGGAACTGATAATCTGTTTGAATTCCACAGGCTGGATCTAAACTCTTCTATTTGACAATCTTAAACAACCAGGTCAAATGAGTTGTGGTAACAAAACGGCACATAGTGCTACTTGGGTTTTTAAATTAAACCGCCACACCTACCTACCTACCTACCTACTAATATTAAATTTAATACAACCTATCCATACCTATAGATTGCATTGCAGACGTCTTTCGCAGTGCAGTGCTTTATTTTCTAGTATACCAAAATTGTGTAGAAAGTAACTATTTAATCTCTTTAAACTTTAAGCCGAACCGCAGCAATTTCTAGAAATGTTACCTGTATATGCAAGCTTATAGTTCAAGTTAAAGGAGAAATGGTTCGGTAATAGTAGTAGTAGTTCTGTGATGTGGTCGATTGCTTACATCTAAAATAACAACTGTGTTGTATCTGACAAACTTGGCATTGCAGATGCTTTAACGGGTATTTCACTAAAGTATCCACCACTCTGCAACCATGTCCTATGCAACGTTTGTCCTTGTTTTATATTTGAACCCATAACTCGGCTTGAGGTATTTAAAGTTATCGGTACCTTGAAAAACACATATTCATATGGTGTTGATGGTACCTTTAATCTATTGCTCAAAAACACTGCTTGCTTTGAAATGGATGTGCTGTCAGCCTTGTGAGTATTATCGCCGAATACGAAAAATGTATCGCATCACAACAAACTCACAAAGCCAGAATCGGGCTGTTAAAAACGGTATACCTAGGTGAAGGTTAAATCTTCTCGCTCGTTTTTGGGAATGACTTTAACACAGATTATCTGAAAAGAAGATGTAATTAAAAAAATTCGATAATTGAAACTACAATGAAACTGAATCTCTGTGTAAATCTCCTCTGTGTTATGTTCCTACCCTAGGACATCCTATACCTATATAAACTTGAAAGTAAAATTTTTATTTTTTCCTTATAAAACGAAACCCGCTATTATATAATATTCCACGAACAAAGGTCCCATAGACGGGACAAAAAAGAAACCCCCACTGACTATAACAGTCCAAAAAGAAGGCCCGAAACGATGAAACACAACAAAGGACTACAATAATTTCGTTGCTTTCATCCACCAGCACCATCATCATCATTCCGGTCGGCATTCATGTGGACTACAGGATACGCAATACTCGTACATAGGTACATACTCATAATAGGATAGCCGTTTTCGGCACTATTTTAATATGTAGCATTTTTCGCCATGCTCGTATAATAAACAGATAAGGAGGACTAGGGGAGGACTTCCACCTATTAGCGGTTGTTTTTATGGGAGCGCCACTTAATGGCAATTTAGCGGACAGGAGAATGCATTTCTGAAGTCGATTTCCCTTAAGATTCACCAGATGATGTCGACGATGATCCCCTACTAAGGAGCCACAAGGACAACAATGCTTTTGCTGATGATGATGGAGAAAATTTATTTTAGGATTTCCACTGCGAAAATCTAATTAATCTGCTCCAGAGATGGAAGGCATGCACAAGTGGCTGTGGTGTATGTTTTGTGACCCAGATTTGGAGTTCTACGCTTTTGTAGGCAAAGAGCCCTTGAGACGAAATAGCCTTTCTCTCAGTGGACCCCTTAATGGGGATACAGTACAGAATGACTTTCCAAAAGGTACTCGTACTTGACCAACAACAACAACAACAAAAAACAGACAAGGAGGTTTGGAGAATTTAAAGGCAAATTGGACTTGTGGGACAAGGGAAAAATAATTATAACTAAATTTGAACTCAATGCTATGAGTTCAGAAAAGATACAGAGCATTTGCGAGTTTTCTTGCACTTGAACGCTCGTTTAGTTGGCGGCTTAAAAGGAAAATAATTTCTTGGACAGATTTATCACGAGGGACTTATCTAATAATTGATACTTGTGAATTCAAAGGAAAATAGAGGTAGCTTGTGAAGGTTGTATTTTTGAGCAGGGTTTCCAGGTATTCGCTAATTGCCGCTTAAACGTTTATTATTCCACTTGAAAGCTTGCACACTTTGACTGCTAAAGGTAGCGCAATACGCAATACCCCACATAGATGTGTTGGATAATGGATTTACTGCGTAGCAAGTTAAGAACACTCAGTGTCTAATGTATAAAGACCGCAGCACGGGAAGACGTTAAAGACTCCCAATCATAAACACCATAGACAAATCATGCTGAGACCCCAACTTCGGTCGCTTTACTGTTACTTGACTACAAGATATATTTTTTTAGCAAACGCTAAGTGCTTCGACTACACGTTGGGTGCTTCAAAAATGCCGGGGCACTAACACACTCGCACCTTGCATAATGCCACTTCCGCTGTGGACAAATTTGCTGACAGCATTCATAGAATTTTAACCGTTAAATTTTAAATTATTCCTTACATGTGGAAAGTATTTTTTTTAGAAATAATGGGATACATTGGCTTATGAAAAATGAACAGTGCAGAATAGTTGTAGGAAAATAAAAACATTTCGAGCAAACTTCCATCAGATACATATTTACGAAAAATCTTCACATGAAATCGCTGTGGCAGCACTGGTTATTGAAGACTTGTTTTTGAGATAAAGCCTGGTACGCAGTTCGCGTGAAATTCAGTTTTTCATCAAAAAATTTCACCGCGAAATGTCAAAATGTACTTTCCCCATGGAAATTTCATTTGGCAGTACGCAGTTCGAGTGAAAAATAGCGTTTCAAAAACTGAGTTGTTGGTGGCGATGGTAAAATCTCTCCACAGCTATTTCACTTGGTTTTTATTGTTCGTCGCATTAATTTTTTGACATTTCGGCGTGAAAAATGACTCGAAAAAAGACGGTTAAGAAATTTATTTCAATTTCAGGTGTTTCTTTAAGAGAGTACTAAATTTTTCGCACTTCTGGTATAATTTTCGCATTGAATATAATATCGTAAAGCTAGATGTACAAAAAGGTTGGTGACATGGATGACCAGGCTGCCTCAGTAAATTGTTATACACTGTTTTGCTCAAAATAAGCATACCGATTTTAAATCGGCGGTCAAATCAATTATATAAAAGGCTTTATGGATAATAAAATGGCAATTTAGTGTTCTCATGTTCGCAGCTCGCATTTCGACACGGCGGCTGCTGCAATTGCATTATAAAATTGAACACGATACTCTTTTTATGCATTTTTATTTTTATTAGGACAAACGAACATGCATTTCACAATTGTATGATTATGATTGAAGGCGTATTGAATGAGAGTTACTTTAATTAAAAGTAAATCCTTAAATATTAATGTGGCATTCGATTGGGCGCTTTCAGAGTACTTTTTATGTTCGTTTGGTACAAAAAGAAAACGATGTTTGGTACAAAAACAAATTATTGATGTATAAATATTTAGAAATCAATCGGGACGCTAATTTAGAATGTTTGAATGTAAAATTTAACCAGTGAATGGAAAACGCTTTGAAAAGTGTTGAAGGTTACAGATATTCGAATCGAACGAATGTCAACACAAAAAATGGCAAATACCACATAAGAAACTTTTGCAAATAAGAATACAGCAGTATTCAAATGTTGTACCAAAGGGTTTTTCAACAGGGACGCTACAAAAGAAGAGCGACAGGGACAGCAACAACGAGTCGAAATTATTAAAATTAACTACCGAAATTCGGAGTCAGTGGCCTCAACGTTAAGAGCGCTACGTCCAATTTATGGTCGTCATAATCGTCCCAGCAGATCAACGATTGAGCGTCTAGTGGAAAAATTTGAATCCACAGGCACAGTACAAAATGTTCCCGTGCCAGAGAGACAAAGAATTGCCCGTAGTGTCGAGAGTATTGCTGCCGCTTAGGCTTCAGTCAGAAGAAAGCCCAAATGTGTCTCTCACACGTCGTTCTCAAGCGTTGAGCATCTCTGTGACGTAGTTGTGGAGAATTTTGCGAACAGATCTTGGCCTACATCCTTACAAGATTAAATTGACGCAAGAACTGAAGCCGCTTGACCACCAGAAGCGTCGTATGTTCGTGAATTGGGCTGAGCAACAACTTGAAAATGATTCGGATTTTCATCGAAAAATCATCTTCAGCGATGAGGCTCTTTCTGGCTGAATGGCTTCGTCAATAAACAAAATATGCGGTTTTGGTCAGGCAGCAATCCACACGTACTCCATGAGTCATCATTGCATCCCGAAAAAATTACGGTTTGGCGTGGTTTATGGGCCGGCGGCGTCATTGGGCCGTACTTCTTCAGTGATGATCAAGACCGGCACGTTACTGTGAATGGGAATCGCTACCGTTCAATGATAACCGAATATTTTTGGCCCCATTTGGATCATATGGACTTGGAGGACATGTGGTTTCAACAGGACGGCGCCACAAGCCACACAGCGAATGTCACAATCAATTTATTAGAAACCAAGTTTGGAGAACGTGTTATCTCACGAAATGGTCCAGTCGCTTGGCTGCCTCGGTCGTGCGTTTTGACGCCGTTATACTATTTCCTGTGGGGTTACGTCAAGTCTATGGTGTATGCCAACAAGCCAGCGACAATTGATGAACTTCGTACGAATATCGAACGTGAAATTGCAGCAGTATCGGCCGATTTATGCTTGAAATCCGTCGAAAATTGGGTTCAGCGTCTGGACTTCTGCAAGGGTGCCCGTAGTGGCCATGCAAAAGAAATCGAATTCCATACATAATGGCATCGAACGTTCTTTCACAGGAATAAAGAATTTCATTGATATCCAAAACCGTTTTTGTTTTATTTAAAAAAACTTTTGTAGCGCTCTTATTGGAAAACCCGATACAATGAGGTTCAGTAATCACATCAATATAATTCACTATTCACGGATCTTTCAAAAGGTGTATATGTATATTGTATACTCTCTATGCACTCTTGATTGTTAAAATGTGATACACTGGTCTTATGTTACAAATCAGATATTATTGCCAAAATTAAATACTATTACTAGTATGAACAAAAATAAAACAAAGTTCGCAATTTCTTTTCTCCGTCTGTTTTCATTTTAAGTAAAATAAAAGTGCAAAAAGGATGTTTATTTTATAATAAGCTATCCTAAATCTTATGGAATTCCCATCAGAAAAAAGATACTTTTCAGCTCAGTCAATTTAATTTTTAATAGTTGGCGCAACAGGTCCGGAGGGACCCTAGGCCTAGCTTCTCACAACCATTCGTTTTGTGTGAGTTTTTCATTTTTGGAACGAATGGAAAGGATCTACAATTTTATGCCGACTCCAAACGGCTAATTGAAAAGCTCTTACAAGACATTTATGCTCTCGGAAGTTTGTCAACCGTTCGCGAGAGGTAGCGCAGTGGAAAAAAACCATAAGTTGGAATTTGGGTTTTTGCGGAATTCGAACCTGAGACCCCTCGCTTAGTAGTCCAACACACTAACACACTAAGCCACTGCGACTTCAGCTCAGTCACCCTGCATTAATTTCTCCACGAAAATTTCAATTTCACAGCATTTTTTGGAGAGTAGTGAACATTTCACTCAACTTGAACAGCGTAAAACTTAAACTTAAGCCTTAAACTTAACACTCGCAGGTTATCTCTTTCACGCTACCCAACAAAAGTTCGTCTTTCTCCTTTGTTTTGTTTTCGTATTTCAGCAAAGAAAAAGGGAGGTTGTTTTGCAATTGACTTTTTATTGGCAAAAGAAAATCAAATTTTATTTCTTTATGTGTTATTCCCGATCCCTATCCACATTCCCCCAGCATTCTGGCAGCACTTTTTTTTCCATGCCACACGGATTCTAAATTGACATAACACCGATAGGAAAACAAAATGGCGAATTTGAAAAAGAAAAAAGAAAAAAAGGGGGGTGCCAGCGGCAAGAAAGACACACGAAATATATGAAATCTGAAAAAGCCCAATCGAGGACCGACAGAGTGAAGCTGGTTTCAGTTTAAATTGTAAAATCATAAAAGTCAATTTACTACACAGAAAAAACGTCTTTTGAAAGACATCCCGTCAGCGGCCTCAATTCGTGGATGAAATTAGTTTTTTTTACTATATCGAGGCATTCAGCGCCAAAACGGCCTAAGCCAAAATGTTCGAACTGCGGAAAGTGGGTTTGAAAAAAATAAGAAATTTGAAACACTTTTTTTTTTGTCTTATTGTTTGTAAATAAGTTGAAATGGTATATTTTTTATTTTGAACTAATAGAATGTACATAACTAATAAGAAAAACGTAGATTAAGTTGTGAAACAAAAAAAAAAGTGTGGCTTAAGCCACTTTGGAATTCACTGAAAATTGTAAATCTGTCAAGAAATCGTGGCATAGGCCGTTTTGTCTGTAATTAGAAAATGGATGTTCATATCAATTATTTATCCTTGTTAAGTTTTGTTAATTAGCTTACCAAAATCGTATTAATTAAACAACTTTAATCATCCTCCTCCTCTTCAATGTCCTCTTCCACAGCCCTCAAATTCGTTTTTAAAGAATTGTAGAATACATGATAAATCGGCGGGATGAATTCTTTCAGCTCTTGCAAATCCTTGAATTTCGCCGCATCTATGGATCTACCCTCGGGATACAGTGACTCCAATTGAATATCCAATTTTTTATTAGTATTCCTTTTCGAAATATCCACTTCTTGGAATAAAACATCTTCATTGTTTGAGTATTTAAATTGGATAATAAAAGGTTTATGGTTTTCAAATCGGAGCCATTGAATCTTCAACCACTCAATTTTAGATTTTTTATCCACCGACATTTTTCTGTTGGTGATAAATTTCTCTAAGGAAGTGATGCTTTTAAAGTTTTCTGCAGACATTTTAACAAGATTGAACGGTTCCTTTTTTTTTGCAGTTAAGATAACATGGTCCCAATCATCAGGAATAAAAATGTCCCTATAGAATCATTTTTCCTTTTCTATAAGACCAAAATCTTGATCGCAAGGCAGAAATGAGTGGCCGGATACCAAGAATTTATGGTCAATCACATTAACTTTGAAAGAAGAGTTATTTACAATGTAATTACAAATTGTGCTCATTCTGATATTACGATTTTGTCCTCCGCATTGATCACTATACATGATCAATTTGTTGCACTTGACATTAGTTTTTATATAATGCATAATGCAAGATCCAATTTCTTGTGGACCGCGTGATGCAATTCCTTCATTCCATGTATACATGAAAGACTTACCTCTTATTAAGTCGTGAATTCCCAAACAATATGTCCAAAGTTGTCCTTTATAATAAGCTACTCCTGTGGAAATTACCGGTGTTGGAAGAGTTTTCATAAGGTCAAATGCTATAACTGCATACTCATTTTTGTTTAATTGTGAGTCTACCTTCATCCCATTTCTAGCAGACTCGGCTTTTCGGTGATGTAAATCACGTTCACTTGAGAGCCGCTGTTTTTCAGATGTATCGCTTGCGGCTTATATCTTAATCTTATATAAGTCACATTTTTTGCAGCTATCAGAAATAGGAGCTCGAAAATGTAAGTTAAAGTTTTCTGAAAATATCTTCGTAAAAACAAACTTGGAAACAGCTTTATCAGACTCCACTGTTCCATGGTAAAGGTTGTACAAAATTGTTATATTTAAAGTTGGAGCCAAAAATTCTCTTTGAATGTTTTTATTTCTGGAATAATGGGATTTATATCTGGGAAATTTGTTGATAAAATCCTTTACAATTTCTATACACTTAACGTCGGTTTTGTTATGAGGTGGGTGTCTTCCCCTTTGGTCCACCTTCGGTGTAGTTGATTCACTTCCGGGCATTTTATAATTAAGTGCGCGTGTTATGCGACCATCAGAAATTTGTAGTATTTGTTTAAAGAAACTTTTGCACACATGAGTATCAATATTTTGTCCATTTGGAAACTTGTAGACTCTTGTATTAAATCTACGACTACTGCCAGCAGATTTGATGAAAGTATTAAATACATTAACAAATAAGTATAATATTCACTGTAACACTGACTCTAAATGGAATCTTTAAAATAATACCAAATAAATAAATAACAATGAGAATACAACCGTCACCTTTCGCTGTAGAACATTAATCATGAAATGATATGTCTGCATTGTCAAAAAGCTTTATTTTGCACAGACAAAATTAAGCATGTCTATTTTTGTTCAGATGCCATAACGGCCTAACCAACATATATTTGAATTTCCTCGAATGCTATTTGGCCCAAGCGGCTTAGGTCGTTTTGGCTTCGAAGCTTTTTTGAATTTCATATAGGGAAGAAAAAGCTTTCCGCAATATCAGCAATACAATTCCGACTACGGCATAGGCCATTTTTGTATTTTATAAATTTTAAAATTTGAATTTAAACGGTGCAATCAGTTGAACTTTTTTGAAAATGTGGCTTAGGCTGTCTTGGCGCTGAGTGCCTCTCTATGAATTGCTCTAATATCTATTTATTGGATTTATGACAAAAAAAAAGAAAAATCAATCTTATTTTCATAAACGCGTTCTTGTTAGTTTAAGAACCGCTTCCGGAACTGATCGATCGAATGAGCAAAATGGACCGCAGTAAAATTGAAAAATCCGCATGTATGCCATCCGTTGGAACGGATCCGAGTGGTCAAATTATTACTCAAGCACTGTCCTTGAACGTGTGGATGTGCATCTTGCGCTCTTTCTAAGGCTTTCTGAGAACGTTCTCATTAATAATTGAATTCAAATTCATGTTCTTTGAAGGTCTATGTGGACAATTCCGTACATATGTATGACAGTCCCTTTCTCATTTAATATTCATTCAAATTATGTATAGAAATTTGACTTTGTGGATCTTTTGTATGGATATTATATCATACAAAGGACACCATATTCCGGTTACCAAAACCCAAATAAACCCCAATAACACTCCACTTGATACTTTACTTACATCAAAACAGGTTTGTCATTCATCAATAGCCTGAAATGCTTCCAATCGAAGACCCACTCTTCATCGTGACGTATGCTTGCCTCTGACATACTTGCATAATCATGGTTAAATGAATTTATATGATGACATTTTCCAGCTCTCAAGATAAGTATCGATAAATAACTCAAATAAGAATAATATTCTGATTATAATTATCGTTATATGATGAGACACAAGAGTATACCATTGGGCTGAGCGAAAAGTCATTTAGAATGAGTATAATTCTTCCTTCTTCGTCCTTCTATAGTCATCGCTGTTGACCCAAAATTGAGAAATTAATGGGAGCCTTGACGTTGACATCGCAAGATTTCGATTACATTTATTATTGTGTATTCACAGAGAATGTGAAGGGAAATTAAATAAAAACGGGGGACAAGCACGTTGTAAGACACAATCAAAGGACATTAATTAGCTACGTGATTCGCCAGACAGTTGTATAGTGATGTTCGTGCTTAGTTCATGGATCCTTTTGAATGACAGCTGTGTAGATGAGAAAGATGTTATTTATGACGAGCGTTTTTTAGGCAGTTTAGCTTTTCAGTCAATTTCAAATGTGATTTGTTTTCAGAAACTCGAAACATGAAAGACCGCATGAGACAAGAAATTCCCGAAAAAAAAAAAAAAAAACAGAATTCTCCATTGAAATGAAAGAAACAAAATGGCCACAGTAGCCATTTAATCGTAGAGTAGAATCTTTGCGAAATCCTATGCACCGTCTACCAAAATTGAATTCTGAATATACACGGCTTTTATAGAGACAGACCTATCTCGTATGGTGGCCACCAACCAAAAAAGCCACCTACCTATGGGCTATTACAAAAATCAAAGGCAAAGGCATTGAAATCACAATCGCGATAAGATCAACGTTAACTATCGAAATAATTGGCAGCCACCAGTGAAATGAAAATCGGTCAGTTAATAGGCAGCAGAGAATTTTGTAAAAAGGGTCCCTCAAAGATCCTGCAACGGACTTAAAATTTTACAGACAATTCTCGATTGCAAATTTGGCCAAGTGACTGGCCGCGTTCCACTGCCCGCTAGATGACTAGCGGCATGCCAAACTCTATTGCTATTTCATCATCTGACCAAATCTTGGAGACGAGTTGGTGTATGCACTCTACAAGGTCATCTCCCGCTGCCTTAAACAGCTCGGCAGTTAAGCCGTCCGGTCCAGCAGCCTTGTTGGACTTAAGCTTAGATATTGCTATCCTTACTTCATTTTGGTCAGGTGGACGGAAATCTTGGCTTTCATCGTCCAGGTTGAATGGCTCGTTCTGCCTGACAGCGGAATTTGTGTCGTCTTCGCCGTTTAGCAGTCTGCAGAAATGGTTTTTCCATGTCCTCAGCACCGACTGTTTCCTTGTTCGTCTCTACAGGTCTCCGTTCGGGTCTTGTTGGCATGACACGTTCTTTTTACCTTTTGGTAAAACTTCCGAACATTGTTCCTGGAGTAACACCTCTCTATATCCTCGATTGAGCGCTTCTCATGCTCTCTCTTTTTTCTCCGGCGAAGCCGATGTCCTTCCCTCCTTTTTTGCTCGTAGAGCTGAAGAGCTGCTCTCGTCGTTCTATGCAGCAACGCTTCGTAGGCACTTTGATTTGCTGCATGTGCTTGCCGGCACCGGCACTCTTCGTTAAACCAGGGGTTTCGGGGGGGATGGGCTGTTGAAACCGAGCACATCAGTTGCGCACATCAGGATACCGTGAACAAGCTATGGTAACATTACGTCCCGAAGCAAAATCAAGTCTGTTTCCAGACGTGGTATCGTGTAGGCTGTGTTTTCCGATTGTGCTACCAAAGATGTCCTACTTTCCTATTTTGGCGTTAAAATCACCCAAGACGATTTTAACGTCATGCTTAGGACATTTCTCATATGTTTTGTCGAGGAGCTCTTTGAAAAACTCTTTGGTAGCATCGTCTTTTTCTTCTGTGGGGGCGTGAGCGCATATTAGGCTAATGTTGGCGATTTAGCCTTTATGCGGATCGTTGTAAGGCGTTCACTTACGTGTCGAAAGCTCAAGACTTCTTGCCTAAGTCTGCCGCTTACAACAAATCCGCATCCAAATAGACGCTGCTTTTGTTCTTTTGTTCCCTTAGCAGTCACCGTAGTAAATGTCACAGTTTTTCATCCTTCTTTTGCCCGGCCCATCCCACCGCACTTCCTGGATGGTGGTGATATCTACTTTGTAGCAGACTAGGGCCTCCGCTAATTGTTCGGCTGCACGCGGTCTATTCAGGGATCGAACATTCCATGTGCAGATCCGAACGTCGTTGTCCTTTTTTTCGGTCAACAGTAAATCCATCCATATCCGCGGCTCTTGGTTGCTTCGCAACAGTGTTGTTTTTCCGTGGTTGTGTAGTTAGCCCCACGCACAACCCCCAACTTGGAGGACCAGGCCCTAAATTAACCCTAGGACAGCGGGTCGGATATTCCGTTGTCAGTAACCCACTTTGGGGATATGAGTGCTGCCGTTGACCCATAAAGGGTTCATCCGCCACCATCTCTATTTCAGCACCCTGACTAGTGCTGAAAAAAAATCCTTACTAACCTCGCGCTTATAAGTTTAGCTAGTCAAGTCCGGGTGGACGAGACCAGTACCCGGTGGTAACCACGGGGAGGTAAAATAAGCCCAATTGATGTGTATGAACCAGTTGCAACAACTGGGCATCGCCAAGTTGATGCCAATCAGTGCCTACCCTATTCATACAACACCCAACCAATATAAAGACCTTTGAAAGGGTTGAGGTTGAGAGATATTTTCGAGTTCTATTTGGAACGAATAGAAGGGATCTACAATCTTATGCCGACTCCAAACGGCTAATTGAGAAGCTCTTTCAAGACAGTTATACTCTCGGATTTTTGTCAGACGTTCCCCTAAATTGGAATTTGGTAATAATGTAAATAATATAGGAATTCAGATATTATATTTAGAATATTTGTATCATTTCATTAATTGTAGTGTGGAATTGGCCCCTGCCGCTAGTGTTCTGGAGCGGACGTTCCTTTATCTGGAATATTTTTTGCTAGACGTCTAGCTGGCAATGGAACGCGGCCATTGTGAAAGTATGTAAATAAAAAATCAACTATAAAACCAAGCAATAAATAAAATTAGTACAAAAGCAAAAAAACGCAAATTTTTAAATACAAATGAGAGTAGAAACAATTTAATGTATTTTATTGTTTGAAAAATTTTAACATTATTTTAACAAAAATCAACCTAATATGTTGTGTTTAAGGCAGTAAAAGTGGTTCTTAACTATATATTTGCCTTCGCCTATTTATTCAAAAGATGTTGTAAATCAAAAAAAAAACATATGAAAATGCTGCTTTATTTAAATGAAAGCACTTGGTAAATCTGAGAGGTGAATACACAATTTGAAATAACAATTTGAATACCAATTGTATATCAGAAAACTCACGTCAAATCTGAAAGCTCCATTATGCCCTTTACTCTTTGCAGTTCCTCTTAAATATGTGGATGCTCCATAATTGTACTCAAATGCTACCCCATTTATTTTTAATTTGATTTCTGTAGAATAAATTCGAAATTGCTTTGCTCTATCTCTGCTGCCATTTAATTCAAAACAGTTGATTTGCCGATCAACTTTGAATTGAAAATGCCTGTCGATAATGAAGGTTCTCCCGGCGGATTTCGCAATTTAAATTGAAAGTGAATCGAGTATGTGAAGTGAATCTCAAATACGACGTATTCCACGATAGGGGTGGTAGTGGTCTGCCATAGATCCCTGGAATATGGAATCGGACGAACTCCCAAGACACAAAGTTCAGCAAATGTTTTAGAACATACTTACCCTCTGTGAATCTGAATATCCCGCCCAGGGGGTCGATTTTGGTTCGGTGAAAAAGTGAAAAAGTGAAAATGCAAATGTTTCCATAACGTTTCACCGCAATTATGATTCTCGTTCTACGAAAATGTGAAACCAAACTTCAAACATTTTCATATGAATAATTCTTTTCTACACGTCCTCATTTTAGCAAGTTAATGTTATCAGTGAAAGTTTAAAAATTGATAACTAATATCGTACAGCACACTGTTTGATATTGAATTCACCACGCCAGTTTCACTTATTGATTCTCGGTTTTTAGTACCAAGTAATTCGAAAAAATTAAAGCAATGTGTGAAAGTTAATGTGAAAACAATTAATTTGATTCACTGTTTCACAGAATCGACCCCCAGTAAGTTTAAGCTCGAAGCGAGCTAAAACGTCAGAGTAGAAAGGCGAACATCAGATGGACCGACATGGAAATTTATTACACATATTATTAACGACATGTCTGTGTTGTGTATGGCCCCTATTAGGAAAAACTTTGCAGAGGCTGCTTCGGTTAAGGACTAACCACTTCCTATGTCACTGCTTAGAGCTTAGTACCAAATGGGGAACTCAGATATACTAAATCATAAATCCTATCAGCTCTATATGTCTTTTGTGCTTAGGGGCAGACTAAGTAAAAAAAAAAATTATGCCGTTATCATAAAAATTATGCTTTTTGGTGAAAGTACAACGAACCAACAAAGTGATTAAAATTTGTCAACAAAATGTTGGTCGATCTAACAGAGGATTTTGTTCCCGCTTTTTCGACTAGTAGGGGAAGGTGGCGTAAAATGACACACACTAAGAAAATTGCTCGATATCTAGGTTTCAAAGTTAAATTCACTTCAAGCCGTATATTCATTGAATAGAATAACCAATTGTCCAAATATTTATATGTTAAAAAATTTGAAATTATTCCCAAAAGTGTTAAAAACAATTAATTTTCAATATGTCCCACTGTGCCACATATCAAAGGTCACTTGTATAAAATGGCACACTAGTGTTTTAGGCAGAAAAATCACTATGCCATTTTGCCCAATTGGAAATAATTTTGTTTTGTGTAATATATATTTTGCACAACTGACATCTATTAAGCCAACACAAATAGTCACATTCAGCCACCAATATAAAAAAAGGAACATTAATGATCAACCAAAATTTTATTGAATTTTGCAATCCACTACTAAAAGCCGCTCGAAGCTCGACACAAAGTGATCTGCTGGCTGTCATATGATGGCTGGAGCATGTAAATATTTTGTTTGCGTACGTTCTGTTAAGAAAACTAAAGGACTGTATTCACTAAAGCTCATAATTTGGTTATTTGATTAGTAAATGTGCCATTGATACCCTAATTCCTAGTTCCTACTGTGCCATTTTAGGCCACCTTCCCCTAAGTCAAGTTGAGAAACGGAAAATAAGCATGACGCACAGGTCTAAATGAAAATTAGTTATGCGATTTTGATCAAAGTACGAGATGACTGATGCCTGATGCCTGCCTGAGTTGGCATCACTGCTCGCACCTGCTGAAACCCCACGAGAAAAAAAATCGAATGAAAGCTTAATTTGAAGATTTATATCCTCAATGACAATATTTTTTCTTTGTTTTCTTTTAAATTACATTTTCATATTTTAAATTATTACAGAATGATATTCAAGTTTTTTTAACGAGGAATAATCAGGCGACGGTAAAACAAGCCAAAGCGAGAGCAGCCTTTGACACAAAGCCCCTTTTACATTCAACATTGTGAATGCACAACTATGGCCGCGTCACTATCATAAGGTTGGTAGTACAGTAACGATTCGCATGACAAAGAGCATTTTGGGACGGGGCAGTACCCAGTTTGTTGGATATGTTAAGTAGCGCGGTTTCATTTTAAACAAAGGTGTCAATACACTTCTTCTGTAATTGCGATTTGTGAGTTCTGTCTTCTGTGACCGTGAACTTATTCTCGTTTTCATAACACCAAACACTCGAAATTGTATTATATATTATTTTACCTATATTTAATGAAAAAATATACATATACTTCAACTATGAATAAAAAAATGGATTTAGGAAGTTAGAAAAGGGTAAAGGGGCCACCAGAATAGAGTGTTTCGCTAAGCCCATCCTTTCACAGTTGGGTTATCTTTTTGATTCAAACGTAAAAAAAAAAGAACTTGTAGCATAATGCCTAAAACACATGTGCAGAATTACTGGACGCAGTGAAGCGTGCAGTACTGCAAGTAAAACAGATGTGCAGCAAATTGACATGCATTGCATCAGCTACTGTCATTCGCCGACTAAGCAGCTGATGTGTTTTTGGAAATTTGTTTTTGTGATTAAATTCGTTGAAAATGAAAATTGATAAATGTAATAAAATTCGCAAAATTGTATTGGTTTTATCGGTTTACGGTACTGGAAGTTTTTGTACCTGTGCCGATTAGCTGAAATGATGTTTTCGTTGACAAATTCTTAGTTTTTTTTCCATTTATGGTGTCAGCCGATTTTGTACGCAAAATATTTGAAATAACGTCAGACGCAATGATGCCAAGATGCCAAATACGCTAAAATTAATTGAATTTACATGAGTGTTCTCTCCCATTTAAACGTGTGGGTTCTATTTCCACTGGATGAAAAATGCTGCACGATTGTTTTGGGAAACAAAGCTACAAAAGCTAGTTTATAATTGCCAGCGTATAGTGTTTAGTTAAAATATTGTTATAAAAAGCACATAATTGCCATTATTTTTACTTCTCATATCTGTTACCAAATACGTTTGATAAGCATAGTTGTGCAATTCTACAGTGCTTTTACTTTTTTTGCATTTTATTATTACTTTTCAGTAGATATTTTTTTATTAACATGTACCTACTTCAACCGTATAAAATCAGTTCTGTTTTCCTACCAATTCTTTTAACTGTCACCGTTCATTTGGCTTTTTCATCTTCTTATTTGACAGTCAAGTTGTCGCGAACTCCCCTATTGCATTGCCTAAGGGGCCCGATATATGGTTACTCCGGCCCTGTTTTTGGGCTTTCTGTTTTAATTTGATTTCTTACGTTTAGAATTTCGAAAATAATAACACGAGTAATTATTAACAATAGTCGTCGCATTGGACAATGGTTCGATGTTTAGTTTTCAAGAAAAAATAATGCGCTTTTCAATAGAAAACTGGCGATTTTGCAACGTTCCCTTCGTGGTTGACATAACCCATTCAAAGTTACTACCGAGGAACACTTAATTCCAACAACTGGAGGAGATAGGTAGACCACACAAACTTCAAAGGGCTACTCAATTTCTGTAAGGAGATTAATTGGACTCAAGGTAAAGTGTTTAGGTTTTGTTTAGATTTTTTAGCATTGCCTTTTTTCAATTAAACACCTAAGCACCGTTACATATTACACAAGAATACCACAAAAATAAAATACACTTCAAAAGAAATATGTGCACAATACAATTATTATAAAGGGTCTTCCAATAAGAGGTGTTATTTTGGTATTCAAAGAAAGGTGCCATATTTTGAGATAAATGATCGGATGTTTATTTCATAATAAAGAGGAAGGTATGCCGTTAATAATGGAAAACAACATCAGCCAAATGGCCACCACGAGCATGCATACAGGACCATATCCTTTCACAATAACACCTCTTACTGAAAAACCCTTTACAATACACTCCACCACACCGCCACAAAGTGTATGATGTTAATGAGCATTCGACCATGAAAGGCTTAACAACTTTTTTAAGAAACTCTACCGGTGAAGATCGACTTACTGGTTTAGCCTTAAGCCTAGTATCCTGCTCGCACTTAATTTTATCTCCCATACAAAAATATCTACAAAAGTAAAATTTAGCGAGGCAGTTTAGCAAAGCAATATCATATAGCAATATGGGCCGATAAAATGGTAAAGAGATTTTGGATAGTCAAATCTGACGTCTTTAAAGTTTGAAATTCGAAATTTTTATTTACCCACGCGAAGAATTAAAACTGCGTTTACTGATATCTGTTAAGAACATATGGTTTTTGTTTGTCCCATCTATATCGTCTCTATATTACTTATATAAAAATCAATTTCTGTGCGTTAGTCGGGTAAAGGCTCCAGAACGGCTTGACCGATTTGAATGATTTTTGTTCTCTTTTGTGCGTCTTGAATCAGGGATGGTTTAGGAAAAAAGAAAAGTCGGAAAATTCTCAACATGCGGCCTGTAGGCGATTATTTCCTTTTTCAGTTCAATCATAATTTTCTATATATGTATAATTCTTTCGAAACTTAATGTCGATATAAACCACTGGGCCAACTTTTATGATTCTTCTTTTGTTTTGTTCGTATTCGGGTATTACAGGTTTAGGCAGTCTTAAAAGATAGGATTTCGGACCCGATAGGTGGCGTTGTTGTCGATCTCCGAAACCACTCGCCCGATTTCAGTGAAATTTTGTGGGTGCGTATGACTGGTTCCAGCTTAAAAGATAGGATACTTTTGGACCAGATAGGTGTCAATGGTGTCGATCTCCGAAACCGCTCAACCGATTTCAATGAAATTTTGTAGATGTATATTCTTCGTTCCCGCTTGAATTGGATACTTTTGGACCTTATATAGGTGGTGCTGTTGCCGATCTCCGAAACAGCTCTACTGAGTTGATTGAAATTCTATAGATGGGTATGGTTGCTTCCAATTTTAAAGTTCCCATTCAAAAATAAAACCAAACGCTATTTCTAAAGTTGTGTAATTAAAATTGTTAATCGACATTGTCCAAATAAAGCACTTTGCGAAATATGGGCAAGATTTAATACGAAAGGTATGGGCAAAGTCGGGTGGGTACAGTTACATATAAAAGAGACTGAAGTCCGTATGTGCACTCATAACTCGGGGACGGATCGTTCGATTTTTATGATTTTTGGTTGGAAGGAAGGATAATTGCTACTTTTTGTCGTGAAAACTAAACTCTATGGGGATAAGTTGAATTTTTGAATTCTTTTGATATTCCGGGCTTACCTCTACCTACATAATTTGGATTTACTTCATTTGCACCCCACACACGTCCATCGGGATATTCTGTTTATAACCACCAATGCAAATTATGCAAATTATGTATGCCATATCAGTATAAGCAGATGAATAACCCAAAAGTGAAATTTTATCCAGCCCGTTTCTTTTATCTAGCTTAAAATAAGAAAACAACCAAACTTTTGATCAACGAGAGAGTTTCGTTCGACACATAAGACATAACATCAATTATTGTTAATACGAATCGAAGTTAAACACTTGTTCCTTGATCCGTCAAAATTAAGTTTATGAAAAAGTGTCGCGTATTTTTTTACAGTCCAAGAAAAATGTTGTAAAAGTTTAGCTCAATTTGCGTAGGTCCATAGAGAGACGGTAGACTGCTCCGCTAAGACGCGTTGCTAAATATAATATTATCTTATGAGGAAATTTATTTAGGGGGTTAATTTCGTACGGCGCTACTAGGCAATAGCCTAAATTCGCACTTCGAAATTCAAACGATGTTCTCGCCTTGAATTTAACCATCACATACCTGTCAGCGCAGGTACTCTTACTCTCTAACTGCAGCGTATTTCTTGTTACATTTCACAAACTCGTTAAAATGAATTTCCTTTTTCAACTGACAGCTAAAATATAGCTGAAGTCATTGTAATCATACAATTCATGAGATAACCCAGTGAGTTTGTTTGTTTCCGGAAGTCTGTGCTCCATATTCAGGCGCCATTATTTGTAAGCACTCTTACAGAAAATAATTGCATACCCTTAGGTGTTATGCAATTGTCTCTTGACTGCATAACGTGCAAAACCTCCTTCGCCTTCTCAGGATGGAAGATGGATTTCCCTTTCCCGGAAATAAACATGCGCAGTTCAGGAGAGGATGTCGTCATTTCGTTGGCAATGCCGTTCTGTTAGTCGTCATTGCTGAATATTTTGTGTTTCTCCGTTTTCTCTGGGAAAGTTTGCTTATTGATTTTCTGATAACGCTAAATGGCAGCTGTTGCGCTCTTTTGCTTCAGCGGCAAAAAGTATCATTATTTTATTGGGGTGGTTAGGTTAGGGATGGGTTGTTGATTGTTGTTGTTTTTTTGAGTTTTGTAACGGATGTAACATAAAAAGTGTTGCGCTTGTAGAGATTTTAAAAAGCATGTCCCTTGGAATTTTCGTGCAGTTTTCTAACGAATCCCAAACTGTTTGCACTTTCTCAAAGCGGTATTTTTTTTGTGAATTGGTAGGGTAGGTATTTTGTACATACAATTTTCTGCTGTTATTATGTATTTAAGCAAAAAGAACAAAATTAAATAATAATATCCAAAATCAAATCAATATCTATCTCGCTCCATTTGTGCTGGAGGGGTAGTTTAGGAAAAAATAAACAAATATTTAAAATGCAAATAAATATGTTATAAAAACAACGGAAACACTTACAATAAGGTACTTTACCACTTCTGAAAGCCAGGAACCTGTTCTTTCAAATTATTTCGAAAACAAGTTGTTTAGATAGTTTTTGAGAGAAACAATACCATGCAGTGATACCAGACATATTGGACTGAATTGCCCACGACGACTATCAAAAATACCCAAAAATGCCCTTTTTGACAATTCCGACGTTAAAAACAACGAAATACACTATTTCTTGTTATTCTGAGCGATCAGAAATATAATCTTTCACCCTTTTAGCTTATTCTGAAAGCAAACTGCCCACTTTCTGATATCACTGGCACTACGTTTGTTAAAATAAATCTATACCTACCATACAACAACTTTATTAATGGTTTGAACCAGAGACAATACTGAGACCCCCAACTTCGACCGATTCACAGTTATTTGCCTACAAGCTACATTTTACGCTCCTAAAAAGTTTAGGTGCGCTAGTATTGTTGCATAGAAATTCGTATTGACAAATGTCAAAAATCCTCTCAACCAACACATTCGCACCTAATCTTTTTACATTTCACTGTGGGCAAAGCAAAACGGATAGGAATTGGCGTACACGGATAGGACAACAAAATGGCGGATTCCTGGCTAAAATTGAGGGGGCCAGCGGGAAGAGGATTGTGAGTTGTGGGGTCTCAGTATGATTTGTTTATGGTTTGAACTGCAATTCACAATCAACCAAACACACCCAAATGAAATATTTGCAGCTTAAGGTCAAGACGCTGCTCGAGCTTAACTAGATTTAAACTGGTCTTCAGCTTTTTTCTCCAAAAAAAAAGTAATCCTAGCTCAATTTTGAAGTAGAGTGTGTTGCGTATTCTTGTTCTTGCTTTGGTACTCCGAGGACTTGTCTCTGATTTCAATTATTACAGAACAAATCCTAGATTCTCCAGGTTGAACTACTCATTAACTCAACTTTGCTTGATTTTCCGCACAACAAGAAAATACTCAGTCAAAATATAGCCTGAGAAAGTGCGCCGAACCACTAAATGTCATTAAATTTTGACAAATACCTACAAGAAGTAGGTACCTACATTACAAAAAAAAAAAATAAAAAAAAATATTTGTTAGAGCTGTGTTCCATTCGGATTAGGGATTCGCTGAAATTAAGTTATTTTTGGAGAATTTTTTACTAGTGGGAAGTAAATTTAGCTTGAACAGCGTATGCACTAAGCTTTAGGTACAAGTGTGTTTTATTTATTTTCATCAAAGTGCTTGCATTCAGAACACCGCTTGTTTTTTCTAATTCTTTTTTCCACGCTATTTTTATCCAGCACATTATTGCTTAGATAAATTCTAACTCATACAAATCTTGCACTACCATCCACAACAAACTCATATCTGGCAATACCCTGGTGACATCTACTGCACGAAACTCTTACTAGAATTTATCCAGCTCTTCTCAAACTGCTGTATGTATTGCGTTCTCCATCTGCCCCGTAGAATAGATTTCATCAAAAACAATATTCGCGCTGCTTCTCTCTTCTCTTTCTATTAAACGCGCACAACGGCACAAGCCAAGGCAAATTGTACAGAACAGAAAAAACAGACATGACAAATTGACAACACAAACAAACAGCACCGGCAGCAACGGTGTCGTTCCCCTGTTTCCGTCTCAGTTGTTCATTGATAAAAAAGTCGTGAGAGTGTAAACAACTGTACCAAGTGCTCCTGCGTTCGGTTATTATTTCGGTAAATCGATTTTTTTTTTTGTTTATTTTTATTGAATAATCGCGTTCATTACGTGTGCATTAGAGTAATTTTAAGTGAAAATGCAATGTATTCATATCAATGTAACTAGTGCCAACAAAGCATTTCAGCCATTTGTCTGTCACGAAGAAATGCATCATCTTTATTCCAGCTGAAATTTGGTGAAAAAAGAAACAGGAACCGATACGAGTACTGTTCGCTTTGTTTCCTTCAAGCAGAAAAAAAATCGTATTCGAATTTATTTGCGTGTGTGTGTGTAAAGTTTTGCCGGGAAAAAGGAAACACCTAGCCCAATCCTTCCCAATCAGCTGTCAAATTCAAATAGTTTATACAATTTTGCAAAAGAAAATACCATTTTTCAATGAAAATGCCTGAAATATCCGTTATTGCAAGTGATGGGAAAATTGCATTGGAAAATCAGAATAGTGTTCAAATTGAAATCAACAGTGAGAGTGGTGTGATTACAACAAATTGTGCAGGAACAGCCTGCGATAGCGGTCGTGAATCTGTCACAGAATTTGAACTCGACACTGTACATCTGTCGAAGAAGCCATGCACTGAAAAGGATAACAACATTGTGGAGGTAGAGCCTGGAAGTCAGACCAAGTGGTACTTGGATGATGCGCCAGCTGAGCAATCTACCAAGGATAACAGTGGCGACTGCGATGCAACAATGACAACCACCACCAGCACCAGCACCGCAGTTGGATTAAGGGGTGTTGAACAACGTGCAAAAGGAGGCTGTTCAGCGGCCGATCGTCACAGTTGGCATCTGGTAGAGACATGCGACAGAGATATATTGTAAGTGGGTTTTGCATTTGGTTTTAATTATAATTAAAAAACGTGATACAGCGAAGGGTAGGGTGGTTGTGGCAAGTGATAGGTTGCACAATGGGTGAGCACTTGCATCTGTTTGGAATTTGAAATGGAAGAAAAACAGGAAAGGGTTTTCATTGCCCACGAGCACGAAGCGTTATAAGTGGGTTTAATAGGGGTTTAAAAAAAATGTTTGCAGGCTGAAAGTTTGAGATTTTGGACTACGAAATGTGTAAACGTCGTGAATAAGAAGGTAATGAACATGCTTGCTATTTGCATACAAGTAAGAAATATAAAATTCAGAGGAAATTTTGAAGAAGGCGTTAGGATATAGGTAGTCGACTGTAAATGTGCTGTAAACGGAATTAAGGTCAACGTTGGAATTAAATAAAAACATGAACAATACGTGGAAAATGAAATATTCAACAATTCAAGATTGATGCCACAAATAAACAAATATCCAGCGATTATCCATGCTACAAATTATTTGTTATAGTGAAAGCGATACGCTCGGGAAATTCAAGACGAATGGCAAATCGTTCTGAATAAGCGGAATCCGCGGAATGAGTATGTTTGCCTTTGAATTTTCCCCTTCGCTTGCAAATACGGACGTCAGTCTTTTTTATATATATACCTAGCTTGTGTATTAACTCTTGCTTTATTTGGACAATATCCATTGATAATTTTAAGTAGGTATACAACTTTAGAAATAGCGTTCGATTTTATGTTTGAAAGGGAGGTGGTGCCGCAACCCGTTTTCCTATCCCACTTATGTTCTGTAATGTACCACCTATAGTATTCAAAACTATCGTATCTTTCAAACTGGAAGCAACCAAACCCATCTACAAAAATGTCAATCAACTCGGTAGAGCTGTTTAGGAAATCGACAACAGCACCACCTATCGGGTCTAAGATATCATATTTTTTCAAGCGGGAACAAACAATATACATTCACAAAATTTCATTGAAATCGGTTAAGCGGTTTCGGAGATCGACGACAGCGTCACCTATCGGGTCCAAAATACTCCTGAGCTGTATACGTATACGTAATTTTAATGAGTGAAAAAAAAACAACAAAATTTACTGAAATTCGTGTGTTTTTCACGCACTCACAACACACATACGTTTTCCGATTTCAACCAAACTTTAGACTTATGGGTGGATACGGCAGAGCGAGTCCTACCGCACCCTACTTAGGTCCATGTGGACCCATTTTGATGCCCTTGAGGGGGGGTTAGCCGATGTTGTTGGCGGTGATGTGTGTTCCTTCACAGTTA
This sequence comes from Cheilosia urbana, assembly GCA_946477585.1. Lineage (NCBI taxonomy): Eukaryota > Metazoa > Arthropoda > Insecta > Diptera > Syrphidae > Cheilosia > Cheilosia urbana. The sequence goes on from OX297855.1 coordinate 44,351,119, forward strand.
CTCGACCTTGTCCAGCCATCCCGATGTCCTTAGAAATCTGTAAAGATCAGATAGTGAGACATCATAATGTTCATGTACGTCATGGAAGTAATAGCTTCCAAGTGTTCTGTTCCTCAAGTGATAGAGACTCGGGCAATGACTAAGGAAGTGAAATGTGTCCTCGTGTACTTCCTCTCCTCCGCAACCCCAGCATATATCGTCATTCTTGAGTTTCAATTTCATTGTGTGGTTTCTTAGGAAGTTGTGACCTGTTAGGGCCCCTACCAGTTTATACATCGACGTTCTATCAAACCGCAAGAGCTTGTGAGTCCGACTAGGATTATACTGTGGCCATAGCTTCCGTGATATTTCACAAGTGGTTAAATCTATCCACCTGTTATTGGCTTTTATGCGGATCTTATTTTCCACTCTCTCTCTCTGAGATTACAGAGTGGTGGTTTGATGGACTGAATCGCCCGATCTTGATCCATAGCAGAACCATTTGTTGCTAGTTCATCAGCCATCTCATTGCCAGCTTTTTCCCTGTGTCCAGGGATCCAGCAGAGACGAATGGTGTGCTGCGAGCAGAGAACCTTAAGCTCTTCGCGGTAGCGGCGAACTAGCTTCGACTTTATTTTAATAGCAGACACTTCTTTTATAACCGCCTGGCTTTCAATAAATATTGTAATATAATTTTTTGGTATTGCTAACATTGACACCATGAGGACAATCTTCGGCGATTACCAGAACTTCCGCCTGAAAGACACTACTGGGATCAGGCAGCCTGAATAAGTGGCGTATATTTAACTCCTTAGAGAAAATTCCAACACCTGTTCCACAGTCCATCTTAGAACCATTTGTGTTGATGGATATCGATTTCCCTTTTGTGGGTTCATCTGTGTTCCACTCCTCCCTGCTGGGGAAATATCAATAGAATGGTTTATCGAAGTCAAGGTGGGGAGACAAGTAGTCAGAAGTGACAGTATCTCCCACGTATTTATTCAGAATCTGCGCGTGTCCCATTTTGTAGGGCTTCCAGCTTTTGGTTTGGCTGATCCTAAGGGCACTTTTAGCTGCAGGTTCTTCCATATATAGGTCTAACGGTACTAGATTGAGAATAGCATCCATTCCAGCAGTAGGTGTTGTCCTAATTGTGCCCGTTGTTCCTTTACATGATAGTCTTTGTATTTTGGTCATTAGTTTTAGGTTCGAGGTATTGTTTGTGGCTTGCCACCAGACTAAGCTTCCGTACGTGACTATTGGACGCACAAGAGCCGTATACATCCACAGAATTATTTTAGGGTTTGGTCCTCACCTTTTGCCGAAGATTCGGTTGCATGCGTAAAAAGCATTTGCACCTTTTTTTTACTCTTTTATTGACATTTAATTTTCACTTGAGCTTCCTATCCAAGATTGTACCTAAACCTAGATATTTAGCACTCTCCGCTACCCAGAGAGGTATACCTTCAATAGTTGAAAGATCGAAGTTTGGAATCACTCTTTTGTTACAGAACAATACTAGTTCAGTTTTCTGTGGATTGACTCCAAGACCGCAAGACCAAACTTTACAAAAACCGTAAATATAGACCAATACCAAAGATGTGTTAAAGTTTTGTTTACGACAAACGAACACAATTTTAAGTCTCAATTTGTATTATATATATAGATTTCAGCTTACACGAATTTTTGAATACCTATGAGCATAATAAAAAAGGCCTATAATTGCAAAGAAAATAATGCAAACTCCTTAAACTCGTTTAAAATCGAAATGCGTGGTTTTCTTTCCAGCGGCAGACTCAAGTTGAATGCAGTTCCCTATTAGTCCACTTTGAACGGCACCTACATAGCTATTCACAACTCTCCAACGATGCCACAATTACACGAGTCCTTGGGCTACAAAAAAAAAAGAAAAAAAAAATGTAGAACATGATTTTGTGCTAAAAGGATTACACATACATTTTCTTCTACACTACATTGGATTCTTTGTATATATAAATGTCTCTCATTTTCAGTGCGAGTGCATATTCCATCGTCCTTTTGTGCTTTGATTTTGGATAATGCTCCCTCCACATCACCCGGTACTGCTTCCACAAAAGATGAAGCAATGTAACAATTCATACGTGCGGATGTTTTAAGTGTACGTGCTTCATGTGCCTATTAGCTAAAGAATACGGTCTAGTGCACAGGATAATGCCATTGAAATGCGACAAGGGGGAAAAGGAAACTTTACTTTTACCGCACACATACTTTTCGGTGTCACTTGAAAATGTTGGTACACAGATGAATTTCCCCCTCGAAGTGCCAAAGACCAAAGAACGTCTTCTTTCACACCGAAAACAGAAACACACACTATAAATGGAATGTAGGTGGTCTATGGTCGTTGGTGGCCGGCCGGCGGAAGGAAGCAGGAATGTGTTCAAGGAAATACCACTGCAGGATGTGCTCCTGTCGTGTCACTAGTGAGGGGCATTAAGTGTTTTGTTAAATATTTGCTGAGGAAATTACTTAAGTGGGGCCGCACCGATATAGTGGACGTTGTTTGATTGCTCTTTATGGGTCAGGACGTCGCGTACAGAGTGCGGTTAAACCAAGTGTTACTTTTAAGGACTACAATGCAGCAACATATTCTGCAAAGTGTAGGTACGATGATTTTTTGGAACCGTGGTTTGAAAATATCAGTCTCAACTAAGAGCGACGTTTAATTGTCAGCATTTCACTGTCCCTGCCATAATGCGTTTGGAATGAGTAGATCAATAATATCCGTAAAGGGTAGTACCTATAATACCCAATGGTTGTGGAAAGAATTACGAAGCTGGGCAAATTGTTTGAGTTTTTTTTCAAGTGAAATCGTCTATAAAATTGGGAACGGATTTTGTAGTCCTCATTATGTTGCCGATTGGGATATTATTTTCAGGCATACCTCCGTTGTAAGTGGCATCGTCATAATGATGTTACCGTGAATATTTTATAGGGATTTTAAAATTCTATTCCACATTCTTGAAAAATTCAGAGAATAGGCAAGGAATTTGCATTAACAAAAATGTCTTCGTTGGAGCATGTTCCGGAGAATGGGAGAATTATACTGATTGTTATTTAAAAATTGGGGTTTGTTCGGAAGTCCTCTGAATTCGGCTGATGATTGTTTTCCTGGGAATTGAACTGTTTATAAGCGTAAGAAAGTTTGTGGTATATGTTATTGTCAGTTCTTAGGTGATTTAATTTGATTGACAAATTTAAGGTGCTTGACGAAATAGGCTGTCGTTTTTTTTTTTTCCTAGAATAATTTCAAGCATTTCTGTTGTTAGTTAAATTCAGAAGTCTGGTTCTGCAAGGCGAAACGTTCAAACGTTTTCGTGTGTACGAAATTTAGTTGTGTAACATACGACAAATCATTCGTGAGCACGAAAACGTTTGAACATTTCGCCTTGCAGAATCTGACCCCATAGTATTCGGTGTGAGGGGAGAGAAGGCTTCGTTTAAGAACTAATGCTGTTATTTTTAGAAGTGCATAGAAATGTACGATCATCATCATTTTAAATGGCCCGTCTATCCATGACAATGGCTGTCATTGTGGTATGAATATAACAAAAGGTGTTTATGGAAATGGGTGGGGTCTCGATGTTTCTCATGTTGCTTTAAACCTCTGCAGGGTCAACAGATCATTTCCATCTTCATTGATCTCCAGCTAGACATGTCAATGGTGGCCACGTTTTCCCCGAGGTCGCTGCTACACGACGGCTGTTGATCGTCGCATTGTTTTTGGTCTTTCAACCTGCCGTGCCCTTAGAAGGCTTGATTCGAATGATCGCTTTCCGACATTATATTGGCATTTGACTACCGTCAGCTCTACTTCGCGTCTTTATGCAATACGAGGTGTTATCCAAGCCATGCATGTTTAAAACCCGTTCTAGTTAAAATATGTAAATCCTGCTCATGACAGATGTTGACTCGTTTTGTGCTCCATTCTCTGGTTGAATATAATTTGTGGCCAACGAGTTTTGATTGGATAGGCCGACAACAATTAAAAAAGCTAGGAACCTCCTTGTGCTGTTTGTCAAACTCTTTCCAGGCGTCATCATCCGCAAATACACAATTTACAATTTTCTACAACCGCGTGTCGATATCTTTAATGTATATCAAAATAAAGTGCACGACTGGGTCGAACGAAACTTTCTTGTTCATCAAAAAATTGTTTGAATGTTTTCTTATTTTATTAGGTTCTTAAAAATCTGAGAAGCAATGCTGAATAAAAAAAAACGGTTCATAAAATATAGGATCATGAATAGTGTTAACAAAAATGCACTCTTGGGCTGTTCATCTGATACTGATATGGCAGTAGACATCAAATAATGTGAGTTTTTAAAAGTTGAAGCTCTCAGTAACAGATAGTTGTCGCCAGTTCTGGTTAGAGAGAGAGAGAGAGAGAGAGAGAGAGAGAGAGAGAGAGAGAGATAAGCACATACATCATACACTTTACAAACATTTTTAGTGGAATTTTGTGATTATGTAAACTTGTAGGCGCAGTGGCTTACTGGTTAGTGTGTTGGACTACTAAGCGAGGGTTCGAGGTTCGAATCCTGCAAAAGCCCAAATTCCAACATATGGTTTTTTCCACTGCGCTACCTCTCGCGAACGTCTGACAAACATCCGAGAGTATAAATGTCTTGTAAGAGCTTCTCAATAGCCGTTTGGAGTCGGCATAAAATTGTAGATCCCTAGGCCTAGGGTCTCTCCGGACCTGTTGCGCCAACTATTTATTTTTTAAACTGAAAGTGTTTGGAATTATTTTAAGCTGCATATTCAAAGTGGTTGAAAAAAACGAAGAAGTAGTGTTTGCTTTTAAGGGCCGATGGTGAATGTGAACCACACCTAAGGGTCAAGTTTTTTTCTGCATTTCATTTGACATTTCTCAATTTCAGACTAACTCAATTTGAACCATGGAAAGATACACAATCGAGCAACGCGTTAAAGTTATTCAGGCTTATTATGAAAATGGGCGTTCAAATCAAAATGCATATCGTGCACTTCGTGATTTTTTCGGTCAATTTAATCGTCCAAATGTGCGTACAATCGGAAAAATCGTGCAAAAATTTTAGCAAGCCGGATCTGTAGGAGCTGTGAAAACACCAGTGCATGCTCGTACAGCTCGTACTGCAGAAAATATTGCTGCTGTTCGCGATAGAGTGACTGAAGAGCCGTCCACCTCAACTCGTCGTCGTGCCCAACAATTGCACCTCTCACGCTCGTCGTTGATGAAAATTATGCATAAAGACTTGCATTTACGCGCTTACACTGTGCAATTGACTCAAGAACTAAAGCCTCTTGACCATTTCAAGCGTCGTAAATGGTCAGAATGGTGGCAAGGAATAGCAACAGTCGATGATCAATTTTCGAAGAAAATCATCTTCAGTGATAAGGCACATTTTCACCTCAGTGGATTCGTCAATAAGCTGAATTGCCGCATTTGGGCGAATGATAATCCAAGAGTGATTGTCGAAAAACTAATGCACCCACAAAGAGTGACTGTTTGGTGCGGTTTATGGGCTGGCGGCATCATCGGGCCGTATTTTTTCCAAAATGAGTCTGGTCAGGCAGTTACTGTGAATGGCGTTCGCTATCGTGAGATGATAACGAACTTTTTATGGCCCGAATTGGAAGATATGGATCTGGACGACATGTGGTTTCAACAGCACGGTGCCACTTGTTACACAGCTAACGAAACAATGGCTCTTTTGCGCGACAAATTCAACGGCCGTGTTATCTCACGTGGTGGCGATGTCAATTGGCCGCCAAAATCATGTGATTTGACACCGTTGGACTTCTTTCTTTGGGGTTATTTGAAAGAAAAAGTGTACGTCGATAAGCCAGCAACAATTCAAGAGCTAAAGGATCAGATAATTCGGCACGTTAACGGCATAGATGCCTCAGCGTCATCGAAAATTTTGACCATCGGATGGAGGTTTGCCGCCGAGGTCGTGGCGGCCATTTGGCCGATATTTTGTTCCATACATAATTGAATCATACCAATATTATCATAATAAAAAGAAATGACAGTAATTTCCTAAATAATTTGTGTTTTATTCAAAATCAACATCGGCCCTTAAAACTTAACCACCCCTTATACGTTTTGTGTTGCTGTTATGGAATTTTTAATGGCTGTTGCAATTTTAATCTTAAAATGCGGTTTTGAGCTGCAAAAATATATATAAACACAGATCGGCTTTTGGGTAGTCATTTTTTATAAATAAATAAAAAAATGATTTATTCGAATTTTTTGACAAAAACTAAGTACGGGATCTTATTTAGAATACTGACATTATTTTTAGTATGCATTTTGATCAAAATCGTTAGAGAGGGTTTTTGTAAAATTTGGCAGAATAAACCGTACCAAATATTGCAATGTTAAGTTTGAAAAATAATATTGGTTAACTATTTAGCTGAAAACTGAGTACATATTATAATTTATTGTTCGAGATGTAAGCACTGTTTGGTTTTAAAAGTTTTATCGAAATCAAAAATGGGGTTTTCGAGATATGAGCAGTTTTTAAAATTCGCGTTTTCGGTGATTCGTATTGAAAATTAAGGACGCAATAATTTCGAGACTATCAATTTCCCTCTAAGTTTGCATTTTGGTCTACATCGTTATTTTTCCATTTACAGGTGAACCAAAAAAACTAAATTTTAAAAAAAGACTTTTTTCAAAAATTCATTGTACGGCAATAAAGGGAAAAACTGTGTTTGCTATTAAGTTAGAAATGACCACATACAGTTATTCGAATTTTTAGCCAAAAAATGGGTATACAGTCATGGTAGCCTCACCTACTTAAGCTTAAATATCAATTTTGGTTGAAATCGTTAGAGCTGTTTTCAACAAATCAAACTGGTACCTACTGGTACCAGTACCTACCTTGCAAAAAAGCGGTTCCGAACAGTAAGCTAACAAACTCCAAATCCGGAGTTTGAACGAAATCCGGGCAGCCGTTTAGGTTGTAGGCCTGTGGAAGGACGGACAGACAGACGGACATAATTTTGCAACCCACTATTTTGAGTTGGTCTACCATCGTAATGTCAGAATGGATTTACAGCTCGAGTTCGAAATTTGTTCGAAAACAATATATTTCTCTTCCTATGTAATGGAGAAAGTTAAAAAGAAGCTTTAGTAACTTTAAAGGGTTCGTGCAAATACCACAAACCGTTTGAAACAAACAAATAAAGTATTTCATGTTTTTTAAAGTTGAAATCTACATACTTTTCCCACCTCACTTACACGAAACGCCCCACCTTTTAGGCTTATGCTCAAAAACTAAAGAGTCACGTCAAAATCACTCCAAAAACCAGCTAATTACCCTAAACTCAGAAGCAAGTCCACTTCCTACTCCTTAAAGAGTTTTGAAGTTGCCATTCAATAAAAACAAGTGAAATGTGTTTAGAAGCAAGAACACAATGCGTTGATTGAAGGCTTAGGACTAGACTGGACCGCCGCTGACTCGATATGCAAAGACAGAGACTAAAACGTTTCGTATAGATAGCTTTGATCTTCCTCCAAGCCAGGTGAAGTGACAGTACAAATTTTAGAAGGAAGCGTTGTCGTTTTGGCACCTCTGTTATTTTTTTTTTTTTCAAATTATGATGCATACTTTTAGGTACAATCTGTTCGAAATTGACGAAAACTTCAAAACTAATTTTGCGATATACATATACATACATACTTGCGTAATGCAAACGTGGGGTGTTCATATGCATTCACACTTGCAGTCATATTTGAGAGAAAAAAAAAACAGGAAAACAGAAAATCATCAGATCGATCTGAGCACGCTCGGTTCAGAGCGCGCTCATATAGCTCGAGCTCAGTTCAGTGCTCAGCTCTGAACTAAAAAAGAAAAACACCTAATTACCCACATCTTCGGCAGCAAACAATTTTCCATGCAGCCTCCATTCTCACCAATCATAAAGAGACAATAAAAGTCTAAATTTTCCACGCAAGAACGGACTAACTCCTTAAAATCTTGCCCCTCCAGCAAAGTTAAATCTACGACTTACTATTCCCAACTAAAATATTAAACTTTGCCGTGACTGCTTCAGACGTTCTGCCCGTTAAAACGTGCATCCGGTCCAACTTTTCCATCAGATATATGTATAAAGAAAAAAAAAAAAAAAAACAAAGAACGTAGCGAAGTGAAAATGAAAGAAGAAAAATTTGAAAATGTTTTCAAAGTATGTCAGAAAGGATTTAAACTTCATCGTCATTCATGCATGGCGACGGCGGCGACGAAGACGGCAACGAGTTTGAAGTTCCAATTTGTTAGGTGTAGCTGCACAAACAAAAGAAACAACTCCAACACGACTCTATGTAGCCTGTGGGCGCAGTAAAGACCTACACCGCGTGCTATGAATGTCGAATGGATTTCCCTACCTGCCTCTCTAACACCTCTGATGGTTAGAACCAACCAACTAACTGAGCTCTCAGCTTCATTGACAACCTGTGTGCGCGTGAGCGCTCAGTTGGGATCTGAAAACTGTAACAGAGGCCGAAACTTGTTTGTCCTTATACAAATTGATATTCCATCGGGACTGTTCCCGCACCACTGAGGACTGAGGTGGGTGGAGTTCACTTCCATTTGAATGGTCAAGTGGATGCAACTCGTCGGGTGGCGACTAATTAAGCTGTCGTCAGACACTTTGGTTTGCTGATCAAATCTATTATGATGACCGTCAATTGATGGGACGATGTGTCATTGACATGTAATGACATTCGTCGCCGAATGCCAGAAAATGTGTAAACAACCAAAAGACAGACGCCGGCCGACCGGGCGTCGATTCGTCGTCGGAAACTACATGATCAATTGGCAGTGCATCCGGGGGCTAGTTGGCAGTTACGAAACCACCGATCATGTCATAGTGAAACGCGAAAGTCATGCACGTATACATCTACGCGCATCTAGTTTGTGAATGTAAACCGCGAATTGTAATTGATCGGCCATTTATCAGTGATAGTGGCAGTTGCGGAGTTGATTTTATTCCACCGACCGAAAGGTCGTTGTCGCTATTTTTCTTTTTCTTTCAAACTGAGATCTCACTATGTGGATGAATGTGAAATGGCAGACGGAAATCCGCATATTGTTGGAGAATGCGTGTGCTGTGCTGACATTTGGCGGTGTGTACTTAATTGCGTGGAACTATTTTTGTTAAGCCATAAAGTTGCGCGAAATGGAAAGTGCTCGAGGGGTGGTCTAGTTAGCTATAATATGACATTTTTTACGATCTTTTAATTATTTATTGTTTTAATTGTTTGCGTTTGGAGGCTTTTCCTGGATGACATTTAAACGAGAAATGCCAGTTTCAAGTGAAAAATGTTAGCTGAAACTGGTTTGGTAAAAGCAATTGCATGGAGCTTACTCGTAATAGAGGTAAAGTTCAGGGCTGAGATTATGAGTACAGAAAGTATAATGCTTCTGATGGGTATATCATTTTTATGTGAGGCGTTTGACATAAAAAAAAAAAACAGAATGAGACTTCTTTTGTTAGGTAATGAAAAGTTAGCTAACACTCTGACGTAGTTTTACTTTTCTAGCTCAAAGCTATAAGCTTTGAGTTAGAAACTTCCTTATTCTCTAATCGCGATCATGATCACCGATCATTTAACGGATTTGTTAAGTCGGCCGTTCATATTATGATATCAGATGTTGGCCACTATTCGCGATTGGGCATCTGAACATTGGAATCTGAAGTAATTTTATTGGCGGATGATGATCTTGCAAATTATCTTGATCGCTATCGATCACTATGGATTTTTTTATATTAAAAAATATCCCTAGGAGTTATTTTGTGGTCCAACTATTTCAACTCTAAGCGGGCTTTTGAGACGGTAGATCTTGAAATCCTCGTAAAAAAACGAATTAAGTACGACATAAAAGACAAAGAGCTTGAATGATTTAAATTCTAATGCAAGCGAAGTGAGTGTGGGAGTGCCACAGGGCTCAGTATTGGAGGTATTCCTTTTTAACTATCTCCATTACGTAGTAATTTAATTTAATTTAATTTTTTATTTTAATTTAAGTGGGGGCAAAACCCCCATTTATTAGGCTTAAATACAAGCTAGAAAGACTTAAAGCTAATAACTAATTTTAAAAGAACTTAAACCAAAGACTTAAAGATGGTGAAGGAGATTGAATTTAATGGAGGGAGTGCTGCGGTTAAAGTCAAAAACTGTAAATTTTGAGTTGACTTTTCGCAACATACGGGAGATTGGTTCGTTAGAGCCATACGCGGTGCGGTGGTTTGGCAGATAGAAGAGGTGGGGGCATCGTAGGTTACGAGGGTTAGTGTTGAAGAGGATGGCGTTGTGGAGGGATATGCAATCGCTGGAGCCTAAGAGGAGACGGTGAATGAAGAGAATGTCTGCAACGTCCCTTCGCTCCTCGAGGGTGTTAAGGTTAATGAGTTTAAGACGGTTTTGGTAAGGGGGTAAGATAAGAGGATCATTCCAAGATAGACCCCGAAGAGCAAATCGTAGAAAGCGACGTTGAATGCTCTCGATTCGGGATGTATGAACTTGTTGAAAAGGAGACCAAACTTGGCTAGCATATTCGAGGAGCGGGCGAACAAAAGTGATGTATAGAGATCGGGTGACGTATGGATTGCAGAATTCTTTGGACCATCTTTTGACGAAACCAAGTGATGAGTGTGAGCCTTTAGAATAATCTCGTCAATATGAGATCGAAAATTAAGCTCCTTATCACAGAGTATGCCGAGGTCGCGAATAGATTCAACGCGAGAGAAAGATATTGTTTTCTTACAAAATTTCGAACTCGAGTGGGTCGCAAAATTCTATCCGTCTTTCCGTTCTTTCAATACGAATCACCGATAACGGTCATTTTAAAAACTGCTCATATCTCGAAAGCCCAATTTTCGATAAAACCTTAAAATCCATGTAATGCTTACATTCCGAATAATAACATTTACTATATGTATGTCAGCAATAGTATTTTTCAAACTGAACATTGCAAAATTTGATACCGTTTTGTCTGTCAAATTTTCGCTTATAAAAAAGTACAGTATCCGCCTAAAACGCTCTAATAAGATGTCGCAACAAATGCCTGTTGCTAGAGCTTCAACACATAAAAACTCACATTGTCATTTGATATATATACTAGAATAAAAAAAGTTAATTTAAAAAACCAAAAAACCCGACTGACTGTAAATTTAAAAAGATTAAAACAAGGCACTTTCAGGTATAACTGATTGGCAGTCGGAGGCTGCGTATATTCTTGTCAGATTGTGTTTTGTGGTGTCTCTCAGTCAGTTTTTTTTTTGGTTTTTTACTTGTTTATTTGGTTTGATTTACATTTTTATATTTAATAGTTTAGCCTGACACTCCGGAAAAGGGTACCAATTTAATGACACTTCACTCGTCAAAATCGGTCAAGCCGTTTGGCCTACAGGGCGTCACGTAGGAACGTACATAGGATAGTCGGGTAACTAGACAATCTGTCAATAACCCTCTCTGTGTACAGTCGGGTAAAAATATGCGCAGCCTCCGACTGCCAATCAGTTATACCTGAAAGTGCCTTGTTTTAATCTTTTTAAATTTACAGTCAGTCGGGTTTTTTGGTTTTTTAAATTAACTTTTTTTATTTCTAGCTTTTTAGTTTAATATATTTAGAAGAATACACCAAAAAAAATTCTTTTGTGAATGGTGTACAGTATATTTATTTGTCAGTGTCTTAGGATTGTAGCTATCTATTTCTTACCGGTCTCAAATAGTGTTCAATGTGTTTATGCAATAAAAATAATATTATTTCAATTAAAATAATTGAATTCATGACTGCAGACACTCTATGATAAATGAGTAGGTACCTATTTCCTTAAATCCGGGCAGCCGTTACGTTTTTCGCAGTCTCAAAAACTATTCTCGCTAGTAATATTTTGTGTTACAAACAGCGAAAATGAGGCCACAATGGGCCTTACCAATAAACATTTTTAGTTTCGACTCTAAATTATATTAGTTCAGTATAGTGGCTATATTTTGCATACAAATTTCGCAATTGTGAGCTTCCGTAAATTTAAAGTCGAGACTAAAATTTGTTATTAGTAGGTACGGCGCAATGAGTCTCAACGTTTTTTGATACCCGACCCAATTTTGAAGATCACAGTAGTTCACTTTTTGTAGTACATATTTAAGGATTTATTCACCAGTAACCCGGATAATTTGACACAGAATCGAGCCCTAAGGACACGATTCACGAGATTTCTCCCCAAATTGAGATAAAAAAAAAAACGAAACAGAGATATCAACTAGCACTTTATTAAACGCTTGCATAATGTCAGACTGACTTGGTGGAGGTGACACTAGTTATTGTACTTTATTTTCGCTGAGATATGATGTTTGTTTTAAGTCCTACAATAAAAACAAACAAAAATGGACCAATCTTCAGAATTTGATATTGCTGTCGGTATAGCGGTTGGAATCTTTATTTTTGCATGGACCGAATATAATAAAAATAAAAACTCCGGATTAACGTAAGTCTTATCGTCTTCACAGGAAAATGGTGAACACCCTGGCGAATCGGGCCTAACACTCCACAAGACCGCGATTGTGAATACATCAGAAAGTAATTTATTCCACAGTTCAGTGTATTCCATCTCTTGACATTTCTCATTGTGTGACAATTATTTTTTTTTTTTTTTTGTTTTAAATTTATATTTTTATAATTATTTGTTTAGCCTATGACACTCCGGGGAAGAATACGAATCTAGTGACACCTCACTCTTTAAAATCGGTCAAGCCGTTTAGGCTACAGGAGGTCACGTAGGAACTTACATAGGATACGCGCGAAACACATAACCCTCTCTGTGTACAGTCGGGTAAAAAGGGGACTGTCCCTTTAAAAAGAGGTCGAATGGTCACCGGAACCATATCAGATGAATAATTCAATAACTGATTTTATTTAAAACAATTCCTACCATTGCTTCTCAGATTTTTACCTACCTATCTAATAAAATAAGAAAGAGCCAACCAAACTTTTGAAGAACGAGAAAGTTTCGTTCGACCCAGTCGTGCACTTTTATTTTTTTATTTTTCAAGTTCTCATCTAGAGTACAGCTTTCGTGAGTCTCAATTCAATTGCTGGGATGTTAGATTCTTTATTTCACTATTTGGAGCGAACAAAAAAAAAACGATGAAGCTCTATTTTGACGTACTCGTACCAAATCGTTTTAGGTCTTCAGCAGCTCGGATATGGCATAACAATATGTTTCCCTGCTAATAGTTCCAAGCCAGAATATAGCTCATATTTATGGAAACGCATATCGATTCTGCCCACCCTCCAGAAGGCAGCCGACAATTCATACATAAGGGTGGAATGGGAATAAACCTCTACGCCGCACGTGACTCGTCATGTCGCCATAAGTGATTTGCCCCCAGGTTTTTTATGGAGCAATTTTATCGGTCTTCCACAAACAGCAAGGTCAATCTGTAACTATAATTCTAAATTACCTAAATATTGACAGTTCCTATCGTTTCAAAGCTTTTAGTAATTCGCTTACATTTTCGAGGAAGCTTTGTAAATTCAAGTATATAATCCTCGGGTCCAACCGAAAACTTTCCAGCTGTAACAAAAATATTTTTCAATGCGCAGGGTCTTTGGCATCCATATCATGCGACAGGTTTTCCTTCACCTACTATTTCCCTCAGTTTTGAAAATATTCGGAGCAATCATACGAGTTTTCTGCTTTTCCCAATATTTATGGCTTGCTTGTTCTGTTTCGTTGCTCCTATCGTATTTTGTTTGCCTGGAATGTTAACTGTTACATAAACACGATCAATGTTATTCAAAATCTAACACACACATCTAAACAAAAATGTGTACATAAATAAAACCGTTGGTATAGCTTGCAAAGAAAATCGTACTTTGCGATATGTCGTCGCAGACATAAACAATTTGTCGAAGTTCGCCGTGTGCAAAAATATATCTGCACAAACTTTTTCGTAACAAAAGTTCTTCCACCTCTAATTCAATATAAATATAGAGCCAAGTTCGTAGAGGGTACGCATGGCATAAGATCAAATTGTTTATGATAACGACCTTTCTAAGTGCCATTTAGCCATATTTGCCTCATACTTGCACCTAATCCCGTTGGCCGGCCTTCACTAATTGCCAAGCAAGCAGCAGATTGTCTTATTTTTCCTACTCTTTCTCTCTTTCTTTATATAGCTGCACTAATTTGAAAGTTTCACAACACCAATCAACATTCCGACAATCTACCGCTTCACCTGACGAAATTGCAATCCAATTTATTTTATAGCCGGTGCCTTTTTCTTAGACAGCTTACACAGTTTCACATCAACGGCGCGCCGTCAGCAGAAAACAAAACAAGAATTACGATCCACAGGGTTCTGTTCAATTGAGCGGCCAATAAAACGTCCAAATAGGTTTAGAAGCGCATAAATAAAAAAACTGAAAAAACAGCTTATTTTGAAATTTCATCAAATAAACAAAAAGTACTTATAAATAAATGCGAGCCCAGCTGCGCAATCCACCTGTTTGTGTTAAACAACGGCCACAATCCACAGTGGAATGAATTTTCACCCAAATATTTAAATAGAAGCGTGGCGTCGCCCCAGACAAATTTGTTTCGAATTAAATCATTTTGCCTAATAAAGGGTTAGTCCGGCTCTTGATGATTTGATGATGTACCACACACAAATCACAAAACGCAGATGTAATCAATTTTAAATTTAGATACAACAAACATTTAAATGTATTCTGGCTCGGATCGTATGATACTACGTTCCACTTGCATGCTGTATCGTTGGATGTCGGCCAATTTTGTTGGCAACTAATTTTCATATTCTCTGTCTTGTCTTCTTTCCCAAAATTTCATTAACAACATTTTCAGTGTTTTGATTTGGAAACAACACATTCCCAAAGTCAAGCCCTTACACACACACACCAACGAGAAGACAAGCATTTCGTTTGTTCTTGCATTCCATGTCCATATGTCTCGTGGAGCGTGTGCGTTTTGTTTACATTTGCCTGACCGACAATTGCATATAATTAATCAAATAATAAAAAGAAAAATTTGAAATTCTGGATTTGGAAAGTTCTCCCCAATTGGGGCTAAATTGTTGCCTATATATATGGGACAGGAATGTTTAAAACTAGTATTTCCGGACGATAGACATTTTGACGGTTTCCCAGCAGACCGCCTTCTTATCGGGGCAACCCGAACGACCTCGATAATGTTATCGTCGATTCATTTTTGGTGACGATTACCCGCATTTTCACTCGACGCATTTGTTTATGATTATGCTGTCACAGTGAAGGGTTTAATGTCCGTTTAGTGTGGTCGTCTTCTTACTGTGGAATCTGATTGACGGAATAATCTTCAAATTGATTACGATGCGGTGAAGTGTTTAAATATTTACAATCCACATCGAATGGATAAATTAGTAGTGAGAGTCAACGATTTAAGAAGATTCTCGGATTGGATTTTCGGAGTCACAGCCAAGGCGAATGCAAATTTTAGAGGCCGTCGTTAGGTTATGAAATGTTTGTGGGAATCGATTTATATTCGCTTGCGAGGCGATGATGAAGTAGATTCTGAGAGGCGGCATGAACCGATAAGCTGCCAGACAGTGAGGTGGCGCATGAGATTTATTTTTCTATTTCCGTATCGATTTGGTGACAGCGGAGATTGTTATTTTTAGATGTGACCTCTTGATAATGGTTGTGAGATGGCAAATATTACTGAATTGACTTTGAGGATAAGCTGAGCATTCTTTGGAATTGGCTGAAGGTTGATTTAGGATAATTGTGTGGAAGTATATGTAGTCGTTGCTCTTGTGTACCATTGGAAATGTAGACGGTTCAATATCAAAGTGAGTGGGTTCAGTGAAAATTAGAACAGACAGATTGAAGTGGATTGAGGTTGGTTGAACGGAGGTCGAAAATCATTCTTTTTAGAATTTCCCTGTGTTTATTAAATCTTGCTTATTCCCCTAATAACAAGAACCTTTTCGGTCCACAGCTACCAATCTTCTGTGTTGATGAAAACTGGCTCTAGGGAACTGATGATATAAAAATGCAGATATACCGATGTTGAAAAGGTCAAAGTGATGTCAAAAAGTCCTTATAGGGGCGGTTTGTAAATACATCAAGCAGGGTAAGTTCTATCATTATGGCACTAAAGTGGGCCATGTGGGTTAGCCGCAGGCAGGAAGAATGACACGATGTGGGTCCAAGGAAGCAGGCAGGTTGAACAGGCACGATCAGACGGTCAGCGAAACAGGCACGATCAATCTGTCAGTAAAATTCACCATGTGGATTAGACTTAAGGAGGAACTCTATTTGTAAAATGTAAAGTCTTACACGATCAGCTGAAAAGGCAGGTTTATAATTTAAGTCACTTATTTTTATTCACACTCGATCACTGATCATGTGGATCAAACTTTTCAGTAAGGTAAAGTCTATGTTTTTAGATTATCGACACTGGCCACGATCAGCTAAGTTAACCATGATCGGTTGTACAGGGTGTCCGCCGGGAAGGTTACCATTTTGGTAAACATAAGTCTTGACAGTTCATATTTGGCAGACGTGAAGTAGACATGTGGCAAATTTATTATGGAAAAATATTCGATAAACCAACGTGTCTTAATCGTTAAAACATTTTATCAAAATCAATCATCGATTACTGGGACGATGAGAAAGTTACGTGAAATTTTTGGGAGAAACAACGTGCCAACAAAACGCACTATTTGTGTAGTGAATGATTTCGAAGAAAGAGGGTCTGTAGGTGATAGGCCCAAGCATGGACCACAACAGTCTGGTGTGCAATTTGGTCAGGAGGAGTCATTGGACCTTACTTCTTTGAAAATTAAAACGGCGTAACGGTAACTGTGAATGGGGAGCGATATCGTGACATGATAAAAAACTTTTTAACGCCACAACTTCATGCTGTGGGCTTGATTAACATGTGGTATCAACAAGACGGCGCCACATCGCATACAGCCAGGATTACAATGGAATTACTAGGAGACCTCTTTCCACAACAAGTTATTTCAAGAAATGGTGATGTTGATTGGCCTCCACGGTCGCCTGATTTGACTGCTCCGGACTTCTTTTTGTGGGGATATCTGAAAAGCAAGCTTTATGCAAACAAACCAGAAACGCTTGAGCAACTCAAACAAAATATTCGTGATGAAATTAATGAAATACCGCGTGAAATGTGTGAGAATGTAATGAAAAATGTGCTCAAAGGGGCTCGCATTTGTGAGACTAACAGAGGCGGACATTTACCTGATATTGTATTCCATACATATCTGCCAACATTAAAGAAAACATTTATCAATATAAGATCCATTCTCTTTCATTTAATCAAAAATCATAAACAAACAAAGTAGTATACCTTCCCGGCGGACACCCTGTATTTTGAATGACGAAATGGATAGAAAATGTAGGCTAGACTTCTTCTTGACAATGAAAGTATGTATGTTGCAATAACTATTTTTATTTTTTATTTTTAGCTTTATTTCATGAAAACGTGCTATTCGCAAATTAAACATAAATTATTTTTGAAAAAAATAGAGCTTTTAGCTTCAACTTTCCATAGTTAAGAACATCCTGTTGTTAGATTTGGACAAGAGGCGAATGTACGAATCGTAATTAACAAACAAATGGAATTTTTCGATGGGGGTGCGATAAAGTTAAGAGACAAAATCAACACATAAAAAAGTGCACGACTGGGTCGAACGAAACTTCCTCGTTGATCAAAAGTTTGATTAGTTTTTTCTTATTTTATTAGGTAGTCTAATAGTGTTAATTAAAATACATTTTTGAGGTTTTTTTGTCATGCTCGAAGGACCAAAATGTTAAGTATGGAACAACAGCAAAAAAAAGACTGTTCGCAGGTGCAACTGTTCTTTGAAGCGTTATAAGATAATGTTTCAATGCTCTTTTCTTTTATATACACATAATTTTGTTTACAA
This sequence comes from Cheilosia urbana, assembly GCA_946477585.1. NCBI lineage: Eukaryota > Metazoa > Arthropoda > Insecta > Diptera > Syrphidae > Cheilosia > Cheilosia urbana. Next base: position 44,369,084 of record OX297855.1, read on the forward strand.
GATTTGACAGCTGACATTTGGCATTTCAATTGGGATCAGGGCTGGACCAACCATATGTGCAAGATGTGCAAATGCACAGGGTGCAAAGTTCTGGGGGCGCATTGCAAGGAAAGAAAAATTATTTTTATCTTCCGCGAACAAATACTGCCAAGGCTTGTTCAAATAAGCCCAAAATAACAACATCCCTCACATCCGTGATGAATTTTTTCTTGTGCATTAACTCACATGTTGCAACTTCAAAAACAAATAAAAGAATTTTTTCAATTTCAAACTATCAACGGAAATTATCTAATGGCAAGGTAGTTCCGAGGACGCAATAAAAAATACGCTTTGAAAATCTACCTCCTGTATTATGTGGAAAAGTCCTATACATGTGTGTTAATATGAAAAAGGGGCGCATTCTGTAAATCTTGCACAGGGCGCTTTTTCGTCTGGAACCGGTACTGATTGGGATAGGTGCGTTTAGTGCACCTGTACCTTTGTCGACGTCATCAACATACAAAAGCTGTGAGTTTGCCTTTGAAATGTTGAATGAAAACCAAATTTACAAATATTAAAATTCGAATAGGACCTAAAACATATACTTGGATCTCTGGAGAACTTCTTCACTCAAGCAATTTGGAATCCTAACCCTCTGACTACGATTTTCAAAATATACGAAGAGAACCAGTTATGTATCAAATCTCTGAAACCTGCGTTATAAAGTTTTTTAAGCGTTGTTAAAAGCTTCAGTGATGTCAATGAAAAGAGAGATTCATTTAGATTATTATAAATTATAGATTTCATCCCACGGCCTTAACACGGCATCTTCAGTGAATTTGCCACTTCGAAAGCCAAACTGTGAATCAGTGAGGACATTTTTTTTTTAGCTCATACAGCATTTTTGATTTGACCACCTTCTCGAAGGCTTTTGAAAAAACTGCTAAAAGGGATATTGGTAGGAAATTGTTTAAAAACATCACCTTTTTAAAAGCGACAAAAGCTAAACTAATAAGGTTCTGTTTTTTCCCTTTGGGTACGGAACCTTATTAGTTTCGCTTTTGTCTGTCTGTCCGAACCCACTAGTCCAATTTTGTACCTAGGTCTATCTCAGAAACTAATTGACGTAGAAGGCCAACGGTAGCGACACATCGACTGGGTTTAGAGTAATTAGTAGTTTTTAGAAATAAAAAACATTTTAATTGGCACAAATAGCTGTTTATTTTTCGATTAACAAAAAAAATGGATATGGAAAAGTTAAAATTTTAAAAGATATTTACAAAAAACAGTCAATCACTATATAAAGTACGCTCCTTTAACCATTTTTCATTCGTTATTGATGTGTTGTCTCAATCTATTCCAATTGGAACTTCCAATGCATACTCAACTATACTGTTTCACACACCGACACCGCACTTTATCCAGATTCCAGAGCCAGACATCACAGTTCACTTCACAGTACAATTCCCCATCCACAACTCCACACTAGTGTTTGTCCTCTCGGTCATTTCATTAGAGCGTATTCTCTACTCTTATAGTTACATTCACGTTTCATGTAGTTTACCTCGTCTGCAAAAAATCATCGCAATTCCCAATTCTAAAGAAGTACGAAACCTTCGGTGCGCGAGTGACACTTGGCCGGTTTTTTAGTTGGAGAAGGCGATTCAGAAATTGTTCAAATGGTGTTATTTCCAAAGAAAAAAAACTTTAAAATGTAACGCAGTTACCTATCACAACACTATTACAGGGTGGGCCATCTATACTCTGTCCAAGAAAAATTGTCAGTACAGGCCTTATGGGAAGCTCTTTTTTCTACCAGTGGTGCCTGTAGTACTCTCACGGCACTCAAACACAGGATTTGCCACTGAAATAAAAACGAAACCACTGGCATTTCAAAGCATTTTGTTGTTGTAATTTTCCTGAAATTCGCATACATCCCTCCACAACCAGTCTGCCATGCAGCCGCGGGCAGAATGAGCACGATCGCTTGTGTTCGCTTGCTATTATCATCAACCAAAATAAGCAGTGTGAGTGACTGAAGCACATCAGAGAAGTGTTACCATTTGTCAATGTTAGCATATCATTAAGGGTTTTTCTTTGAATTTTGTCAAAGAACTTTCGGTTTTGGTGCTTTTTGGAGCTTTTTGGAGCTTTTGAGAGCGGCATTTTATGTGGGGTGCTGCCATTCGGTTTTAATTTGTTTGTATTTTTTGAAAGATCCAATACTATTCAGTTAAAACATATTTTTGAATGTTGTCTTTTAGAAATAATGTTTATTCGGGAGGTGTTTTAATGCATTCATTTCATTAACGCAACAAGTGATCATATATGTGCATTGTAGAGATATTGCAATAAATTAATAGTGATTACTAAGGCAACTAAACCGGATTCATGTAAAAGCATGGTATTTTAAGGGATAAAATTTGATTAAATATTTTATTATAGAAAATTAAGTACAAATTTTCAGCCTTATTCGTTAGGGCATATTTCTGCATGTTTTGGTAGGTAGGTATAAATTCATATTTCACTTTGTAGAGCATATTTTTCACACTGAAATATCAAAATGATGAAGCAGGTAAACCTATTCTGTTTATTTTCGGTCGTTGTTTTACCACATCCGGTCACTCCTCCCCAGTAAAGAAAATGCCTTGAAAGGATTTTATGATCCTTTTTTTGCTACTGTTTCCGCGAAGTTCTGCATTTACGGGTAATAATTTTTTTAACAAATATGTAATCTAGGTATTATGTCTATATTAAAAAAATATATGTGCACAAGTGCAGTCCTTTTACCATCTGTTTAGGTATATGGCATTGCGTCGTGGTTATATAATTTTGTCTAATTGCCTGTTTGTGTATATATGGCGGAAACAATGTTTGTTATCTCAATAGCGGATAGTGCATCTAAACAAGTGGTTAACTTTATTGTGCAAGAAAAAGTGTAGAAAAGAAACAACAAATTCTTGATGCAACTGAAAAATGCTATGGCTTTTTTAAAAGTGAATCGGAAGCCGTAGGAAATGCGGCTACGGTTTTTCCTGTTACGGAGCAAACTGTATACAGGGTTTTAAGGGAAAAAGCAATCAAAGGCCACAATTCACCACCAAAGAAGAAAAGTAATTCCGGTATCAAGATTTTGGTGGATGATTTTGACAAATGTGCGATTAGGCGGATAGTCCATCAGTTTTTTTATGAATAATGACCTTCCAATGCTAGACAAGATATTATTGGAAGTACAAAAAGTGAAAATATAACAAAACTAAGCAGATCAACTTTGCATACAATATTGCAAAAAGATCTCGGACTTAAATTCGTCAAACGTCAGCGAAAGAATTTTTTGTTGGAATTTATTTCGTTCAGCAATATTTTTATTTTAAATTGGAAGATGGTAACCCTAACAGTATTGCTCTCTGAGTTATGGCGAATTATCATACATACTACGGCAACCCTGTGAGAGCTTTAAAAAGGGACCGATTTATGTAAGTCATTGCAACCAGACTGAGAGACAAACATCCTATCTTCCCTGTACTGACAATTTTTCTTGGACAGAGTATAGTTGTTTCTTTTTAAATCATACTTTATTTTGATACTGACAGCTGTTTCTCGCTCGAAATCTTGACAGAAAGTCATTTTCGCGGAACGAAATGTGTCGGCTTACGTTTGAACAACGTTGGGAAATATTGAAAACTTATTTCCAATACACAGCGTAGCCGAAACAGTGGGTTTTTTGAAAAGAAGTTTTGGCCGAAATAAAGCGGCTGCAGTACGCAAGTTTGTGAAAAAAATCTAAATGGCTTTTAAAGCTAAATAAAGTACATTCATTAATTCATTCAAAAGGATCGTGAGACTGGTATGCTAGTGGAGAACACTCATGGTGTCCGTCGTACGTTGCGCACAGACGAGAATGTGGCTGCTGTAGCCGAGAGTGTGAGCCTCTATGTTTTGGAAAATGAGGCTGGGAACAACGTTTTGGTCAACGGTGGGCGTTACAGAGCCATATTAACCGACTTTTTTTTTTACTGAAATTGAAGACATGGATTTGGACGACCTCTGGTTCATGCAGGATGGCGCGCCATGCCACACAGCCCATGCCACAATCGATCTTTTGCGCACCAAATTCCCAAATCGTGTTATCGGCCGTCTTGGCGATGTCAATTTTTTTTTTTTTTTTGTGGGGAACTGTGAAGTACCGATGTTATGCTAACAATCTGGAAATGGAAAAATCAAGCACTTGAGACCAATACCATCCAAGTAATCCGTGAGCTACAGCCCGAAACCATCAACAAGGTCTTGGAAAATTGAAGTGACAGAATGCGCTACTGCGAAGCCGCCAAGGCAGTCACTTGAACGAACGGAAAAAAATGAATTTTGTTCATTTTATTGCATTTTTTTAAAGAAACTTGTATTTAGCCCACCCTGTATAGTGTATATGTTTGTAAATAAATATCGTTTGAAAATTTGAAATTTGTCGTATAGAAATGGCACTTTTTTATTACATTGGCCCTTTTTCTTGCAACTCTTCGGAATTCTATGGCGGCTACACTGAGTGCACTCCCACCTAGGTAGTAACCTGAAGCCGATAAAATGTACCTACTTCCTTCATAGGAAAATGGCAGTTAAATAAAGCGCTAATAAGTCTCGTAAATCCGCTATAAATGCCCCTACTTATCATCATCGCACACGAATTCCAGTGTCAAAACCCACCACGCATAACTCTCCAAGCGAATGACCATGACCATCAAGTCGTTCGTTATACTTACTCGGGTGACCAATAATCGATAATTGGCCGTTTAGCATTGTCTCCACCACCAACTGTGTAAATAAGTTCCCAATCGTATTATAGAAGACACTCGTAGAGGATTATGTAAGTCTATACTGCGGATGGTCAAAACGATGACATCCACAGGCAGGTGATCATCCTCTTTGTCATTTGACTTTCGTGAAAAGCTGTCAGAAGCTATGCCTTGCCTTTCACTATAAAAAAAAGGCAGAGCACAAAATACATGCGAGAGAAAAGCAATACACGCACACCATTCGCCTTGAGTTGTATAGTAAAAGGCGTAGGCATTCCGCCGTGGTGCGCTTTCCGTCGGCCGACTATATGGTGGAATGAAAAATTGCCCAGGAGCCCAATGAGACTTCCACTGAACGGAGAACGAGTAGGCACTCAGCTGGTGGTTATGGAGGAGCAGGTTTTTCCACCTCCCACTTGTTCTTCGGTGTACATGTGTGTGAAGACAAGTGTATCCTCTGGAATGAAGCCATATAACAGACTGTGGGTCTGGGTATCTACATAAGCTTCCACCTCTTTTCCACTCGCAGGGAAAATTATTATTACGATCTTGACAATTGATAGGTGAGTGAGTAATGAATGCTTGTGCTTGTTGCCATTTGCCTTTTGGCTTATGTTCCACTTTTATGTGACGAATGTTACTACCTGGAGTGAAGGTGGGCCTTTTGGATACGGCAGTGGATTCTTGGTTGCGTAACGCAACAAGAAGACTAATGATACATACTATGTTCCCTGAATAGGGACGTATAGAGATCTATTTCCCAATTCTGCCCTTAATTGCACACCTTCGTTTGACAGGTAATTACCTATCTGTCTCTAGGTGGGAGGACCTATAGGGACTTACGCACGACTTTGCGGCATATAAATAAAGCACAAGCAATTTGAGTAGCATTTTGTCAATTAGGGCGGTGCTGTGCTCAAGTGCTTTTGGCGTAGCTATACTTTGCAAGTCAGTGAACGAATTATAAATTATCGCGCCAAGAGTGTAGAAATTAACTGATGATGTTTTTTTTTTTGGGCTTAAAACATCGATTTGTTTAAATTTGTATTTTGTGTTAATTTATGCCATCATCTGTCACATTTTTTAAACAGATGGCGTATATTATAAGCAATAAAGTTTTTTCTTTCAATTCATATTTTGCTGCAAAGGTCAGAAGACCTCATTGATGATAGGTTTGTTGAAGTTGTTGTTGAGAGATTGCAAAAGTTTTGCAATTCGCTCTGTATTACGTCAGCTTGTGTTGGTAGAAAAAATGTTATAGGTTTTGTATGTTTGAGTTTTGAGCAACTAAATTGTGTGGAGAAACCTTTTACGCATGCGGGCCGCGAGTAACGTGTGTGACTCGAATAAAACAATTATTTAAAACTTTTTGTTTACACTTTATTTAAATATCTTCAATATTAATAAAACACTTCTTTTACATTTATTTTTAAATGACTTAAAACTTTTATAATAACTATCATCTATCGATGGTCAAACTTGAACTGCCCTCAAACCAATAGTCTTGGCTCATATTTATACTTGGTTTCAAAATAGCAAAACAAAGCAAAGAATATATATGTAACACACAACACACCACAGCTAGACAACAGAAATTAGACTCCTCGCTTGTACTGTTATACAGCTGCAGGCAGTGCATGCATATTATAACATGTTCACTGCTTCTTTCTATTAGTTCCGTTGTTGGAACATGACTTTTCGATAGGCAGCTGCAAGCTGGCTTGGATATGGTAAACACATTTACCACATTTGCTTAGTCCTGTTATACAGCCGCACTTGCTGATTTGCAGGTGCAGGCCGTGTGCAAAATTGGTAAATATATTTACTGCAAGTGCAGGCCGTGTGCAAAATTGGTAAATATGTTTACTGCAGGTGCAGGCCGTCACGTGGCTTGCTCATGTTTCATAGATTCATGTTGTATGGATCTTGGGAACATGTAACTCCTCCAACCGTAGTATGGAGAGAACGTGTTGATAAGACGTGAATGTCCATACGTTATTATTATTATCATTATTTTTTTTTTTTTTTTTTTTTTGCAACGTTGATCAGATTTGTTTATAATTATTAATTGCCAGCATCGGTATTTATTATGTATACGGGCTACTGTGGCGTATGCGTAACTATTCTTCCTTAATTCTTTACTTTGCTTGCTATTGGTTTAGATTTTAGAATTTTATGTATGTTCTTAGATTTATTTGTATTAATATAATTGTTAGGAAATGCATGTGCTTAACTAATAAGTCTAAATATTTAGTACGTAGTTAGATTTAAATTAAATTAAATTAAATTTTAGATATTATTCAAATAAAACGAATGTACACGGAAGGGTGTTAACTAAATTAAGTTTATATTCTAACAATAATAAAGGCTTATAGTATAATAATATGAGGCTGTTTTAACATCAAATTAATTTATTATTACAATTTTATTTTTTGTTTGCAAGAATTAAACAAGAATTACATTGTTATTATTATTTTTGTTTTCTTTTGGTGTAATCTCTTCCTGTAAGCCTTCTATCAAATTGTATATTTTCGATTGGATTCTCGTGTTTATAATTTCTTTTTACAACTTGCCTATCACGTTTAAATCCATCTTTATCTTCAAAATAAGTTTTGTCTTTTCGTTTAACATTTTTTATTATATATCGTGGTAAGTATTTAATGTTATGAAAGCCTAAATTCTTAACTAATTCACGATCTCTATACTGTGGTGTATCTACTCGTGTATTGTTAATTTTGTTTATTTTTTTTTCTTTATTTGAATGAATTCTTTGTTTCAGTTCTTCCCATTGTGATTTGTCCAAAACAGAATTAAGAAGATCGTTTGGTTTGTATTTAGTTGTCGAATGAAAAGTATCATTGTATAATTCGACTGCTTTAAATACTAGCAACTTATCATTAGTATCTTTATTTTCTTTATTAAGTTTTAATAATCTAATATGCTCATTTAATGTTAAATGAAATCTTTCAATTACTGAATTACCTGTGTGTGTGTTTGGGGATGTAAAATGGTATAGTATATTTTCTTTTCTTAGGAAATCCTTAATATATGCGGTGTTAAACTCATTGTCAGAAACTATTTTACCTGGTTTACCTAAGATTGCAAACCTTTCTTTTAGAGTATCAACTATAGTTAGGGAATTTCTGTCGGTTATGGGGTAAATAGACACATGTTTAGTCAATTTATCGATACACGTTAGAAACATAGTGTTCTTATTTAAAAACCATATGTCTATATGTACTATTTCGTTGGGTTTGTTGGGAGTCTCGGAAATCATTAATTTTGGTTTGATTGGGTTTCTGTCATACTTGCACATATTGCAAAAAATACAGTTATTTATGTATTTATGTATCTCTAGTCGAAGATTTGGATAGTAATATAAATTTTTAATTTCAAAATAGGTTTCTTCAATTCCCCTATGATTTTTATTCAGATGCGTTTTTTCAATTATTTCTAATAATTTTTCTTTGCAGGTAATGTCTGGTAAAATCTTGGTACATCTAAGAAACTTCATATCCGGTGAATTTGAAAAAAACTTCACTACTGTTTTTTGGAACTCTATAAACGTACGATCATGATCGCAATATACTCCAACTGTTCCCTTTATTGGAAACATTTCTTTGAGGACCCTTAAAACAAACTCCTCATCATAGTTTTTCACTGTTATAATTGTCCTCCTTTTCTTTTTATATAAAAATTTGTTGGTTTTTTTGTTTGCGTAGCTTTTCTCTAATAGAATCTGGTTTTTGTAGACATTTAATGGGGTTTCTGTAATAAAAATATGGTCGTTTTGATTTTCAATACCACTGTGTATTGTTGCCAAATCAGATCTAATATCATCATTTTCGACATAATTGGTTTCTAAACGACTTAAGAAATCGGCTACAGTGTTTTCTTTTCCTTTAATGTATTCGATATCAAAGTCATATTCATTCAGTTTGATTTTCCAGCGTTGTAGCTTGGAATTTGGTTCTTTCAAGGAATGCAACCACACTAACGGTCGATGATCAGTCTGTACAATGAATTTACGCCCAAACAAATATGGTCTAAAATACTTAGTCGCCCATACTATGGAGAGAAGCTCCTTTTCCACCGTGCTGTAATGCATTTCATGGCGATTTAAAGTCCTTGAAGCAAATGCAATGGGATGTTTATTTTGAGAGAGGACTGCTCCCAAAGCTAAATTGCTAGCATCGGTTGTGAGCGTAAATAGGTTGTCAAAATTTGGATATGCCAAAACTGGGCAGGTACATAAGAGTTTTTTAAGCTTGTTAAAAGACTCTATGTACTGCTTGTTTTTAACGTCTATTTTAATGCCTTTTTTAAGGTATTTTGTCATTGGGAGGACTACTTTTGAGTAGTCTTTAATGAATTTCCTATAAAATCCTGTGACTCCTAAAAACGATTTTATTTGTTTTATGGTCTGGGGTACTTTTATCCGTTTAATCAATTCGATTTTATTAGGATTGGGCTTTATACCTTCCTCGGAAATTATGTGTCCCAGATACTCAGTTTCACGCTTTAAAAAGTTACATTTGTCGATTTGGACCTTAAGATTATATTGGAGAAGTCTTTTAAAGATTTTGTTAAGAGAATCTATGTGCTCCTGAAGTGATGTTGAGAAAATAAGTATATCATCTAAATATACTACACAAATTTTATTAACAAAATCGGATAGAACTTCGTTCATCATCCTTTGGAAAGACGCTGGAGCATTTTTCAATCCGAACGGCATTCGAGTAAACTCATAGTGCCCGCTCGTGGTTGAAAAGGCTGTTTTATGCCTGTCTTCTTTACTTACAGGAATTTGGTGAAAGCCTTTTGCCAAGTCGAGGGTTGAGAAGTATTGGGCATTTCCTAATTTGGAAAATATATCCTCCATATTAGGGATTGGAAACCTATCATCGATCGTAGCGTCATTCAGTTTCCTATAATCGACAACAATGCGCCATTTTCGCTGGCCTGAGTTATCTATCTTTTTTGGGACAACCCAAATTGGAGCACTGTATGGGCTGTTTGACTTTACAATAATCCCAGAACTAAGCATGTCTGCTATTTGTCTATCAACTTCAGCTTTATGTACCTCAGGATACCTATATGATTTTGAAAATATAGGAATATCGTTTCTTGTCGGAATTTTATGACTATATTTTATGACAGATGACAAATGTTCCCCTTCTATGTAAAATACTTCTTTAAACTTTCGAATAGTTGCTGTTAACGACTGTATTTCTTCCCCATTAAGGTTATCGAGCTTCAATCTTTGTATTATATTATATATATCGGGTTTTTCAAAATTAATTTCATTTTGACTGATGACATGAATCTCATCTTGTGAAAATGGAGTTGGAAGATTGCTAAAAACTAGTGGTATTGTAGCTTCTTTTGTTATAAGCTGTGAATTAGAAAAATCGATTTTTGATTGTAAAGGCTTTAAAACATTACATCCAATTATGCCATCAAAATCACTATATAATTCTGTTTCAAGCATTTCGATTTTTGCTAAAGGTCTGTTGAACTCCTTAAAAAGTGGAATCGTTATTTTTGTGTTAATACACGACCTCGAACTGATAGACTTAATCATCAGTGGCTTTTCAAGTTCCGTTTTGTAGGAACTATGAAATATACCTTTTTGTATAACCGATGTAGTTGCTCCGGAATCAATAAGTAATTTTAATGGACTTGAATTAGTTCTCACTATTATGCAAGGAAGAGCTCTGAGGTGGTTGATTGAATAATTTTGAAATCGTGAATCATTGAAATGTTCAGCTTGGATATTTTCTTGCAACTGACCTTCATGAGAGCTGTCTGTCTGTATGTGGTCTACTTCCATATTTTGATTTCTATTTCTAAAAGATTCTGAGCCCCGAGTATTGTGCCTGATCCCTGAGTTGTTAGTTCTATTATTTATATGGACTGAGTTATTTGGATTATTATAACCTGAGCCATTTGTAATATTTTGGAAGTTATGTGCCCTATTCTGTTGAAAATATTCTGGCCGATAATTTTCTGTATTCCTTGGATAAGCTTGTCTGTTAATATTTACTGAATTTGTCTGTTGTACATTTCTATTTATGGGTCTAAAGTTTTGTGGATTAGAATTAGAATGCCTATATATGAAATTGCTATTGATGGGAAAGTTTAGATTGTTCTGAGTTTTTATTTGTGTATTGTAATTGTTATAAAACTGCTTAAAAAAATTGTCAGTTTCAACAAGAATAGCTTTTGCTTCTGCTAAGTTTGATGGGTTCCTAGCATTGAGAATTAATTTTGGTTCACTAGGTAACTTGCTAATAAATAGTTTTAAAACAATTTCCTCATTCTGTCCGCTATTAAACCACGTCGGGATATCCGAACTCAAAGAAGATTTTATATTCAACTTTGTTAAAAGATTTAAATTTTTTTCAAAGAATTCTTCAACTGAGTTTTCAAATTTTAAAACTTTTATTTCATTAACAATATTTTCGACACTTTCGTTTACACCACAGTTAGATTTTAACACATTTTTTATTAAAGGCCAATGAGTTGGATTATTATTATTAATTAAAATTAAATTGGCTTTGCCTTTAATTTTTTGTCGTATTCTTAAATCTAAAAAGCCTCTTGAACTTTCATCTAGAGTTTGTATAAATGTATAAATATAGTCAACTTGCTTAATAAATAAATCTAATTCTTCTGCTAATCCCGTGAAATCCGCGATTTCTCTTACGAGTTCAAGTAAATTAAAATTTGCCATACCTCTGTTTTTATTTTATTTTGCTTCTTAAAGGTGTTTCTGCTAGGCTGTTGATTCCGATGATGACTTTTCTTTGAAATGGAATGAGTTCTTGTTTTTTTTTTTCACTTATTGTCTTATACATATTTTTCACCACTTTTAAAATGTTTTTTTTTTTTTTTTCTTCTTTTTTTTTTTTTTCGTTTTTTCCGACTGCGCCAGTAACGTGTGTGACTCGAATAAAACAATTATTTAAAACTTTTTGTTTACACTTTATTTAAATATCTTCAATATTAATAAAACACTTCTTTTACATTTATTTTTAAATGACTTAAAACTTTTATAATAACTATCATCTATCGATGGTCAAACTTGAACTGCCCTCAAACCAATAGTCTTGGCTCATATTTATACTTGGTTTCAAAATAGCAAAACAAAGCAAAGAATATATATGTAACACACAACACACCACAGCTAGACAACAGAAATTAGACTCCTCGCTTGTACTGTTATACAGCTGCAGGCAGTGCATGCATATTATAACATGTTCACTGCTTCTTTCTATTAGTTCCGTTGTTGGAACATGACTTTTCGATAGGCAGCTGCAAGCTGGCTTGGATATGGTAAACACATTTACCACATTTGCTTAGTCCTGTTATACAGCCGCACTTGCTGATTTGCAGGTGCAGGCCGTGTGCAAAATTGGTAAATATATTTACTGCAAGTGCAGGCCGTGTGCAAAATTGGTAAATATGTTTACTGCAGGTGCAGGCCGTCACGTGGCTTGCTCATGTTTCATAGATTCATGTTGTATGGATCTTGGGAACATGTAACTCGCGGGGTCCTGTGAAGTGCCAATGTAATTAGTCTATGTTCGTATCTTGGGCTGGAGATTGTACCAGGGACAAGATTCCACAGTGAAGTTGTAGGAAAATGCTATTTTTTGAAGCGCACTCGATCATTTTATACGCGTCATCTCTAGATGTGCTCCACCAAAGCCCGCTCATTAACATGCGAATGGGAATCACTCGGAGAAGTTTGCGATCAAGTAAAATATTCATCCATCATCGCTAGAGTTCATGCTTCTGTACCATAAGCCAGATGTTGATGGTCTTATGTATAGAGACTGTAGGCATCCTAAAATCGGCTTACAGTTACCTCCTTTGGACAATGAAACGGCGTTGCATAAGTGTTCCATCTTTGATAGGTTGATGGCTGCCTTTTTGTAAGATCGACCAGCAGACGATTGACTTGCTCGAACTAGGCTGTTGAAAAGGTCTTAAATTTACCGGGGAGTTGTTAGAATGAATACTATCAATCGATTAATCTTTAAAGGCACTAAATTTAATTTTGTTGTAGTTGAATTGTATTAAGAAATTTAAGCTAAAGCCCAACAGCTGTAATTATTAGATTGTTTAGTTAAGCGTCGTGACCTATGCGTCGGTCAATCTTTGAGGTGTTAACTTATCTATATTCCTCGGCGCACGGCCCCATTTCACCATCCACCACCAAATCAAATACCTGGCCATAGGTTAGGGTGTCCGTATACCTCAAACGAAAAAAGTGGACATTCTTTAAAAACCCCTAACCTCCCAAAACTTCTATGTTAAGCTTACTATGTTAGAAGGTACTTTTAAGTACCTGGCATTAGAAGATGGAGAGAATGTTTTTGGTGGTGGCAGCTATCCGGTGTTTTGTTTTTTTATTTTTTACTAGCGACCCGCCCCGGCTTCGCACGTAGGGTTCAGCCTCCGTTTGCAATGTAAGCGGAAAAAATGTAATTATTTACGACATCACATTAGAAACCTCAAAAATAACAGCATTTCTCCACTATTTAATGGATGTTATTATACATATAAACCTTCCTCTTCAAACACTCTATCTACTAAAAAAAACCGCATCAAAATCCGTTGCGTAGTTTTAAAGATTTAAGCATACATAGGGACATAGGGACAGAGAAAGCGACTTTGCTTAATACTATGTAGTGATGTGACCCATGCGCTTAAAGCTTGATCAGAGCTCTTTTTCTGATTTTACCTAACACTGAGAGGTACATCCCTAAAACCTTGCTTCGACCATTCCCTTCTTACATATTAAGGAAACTCTTGTCACAATATTCAATATAATCTCAATAAGTGATTTGGCGAGAGAAACTTGTTCCGTAAAATAGTCGGTGCCCTTTGCGTTGACGGACTCTAAGGATGGTATTTAACGACCAAGTATAAAGCTGTATACAGTCACAGAAAATTGTGCATCAATGGTCTAAGAAGGCTAGGACATGTAGGATGTAGAGCAAATTAATACTATAGCGCTCTGACCTATAGCGTATTCGAATCCAACGCAGCAGAGAAAGACCACGCCTATGTGACGCGCAGAAGTGATCGGTGACCTCAACCTACTTAGGAATGCGGTCCTAGGAGCAGTTCGCAGTTGTTTAAGGCCCTGGTTCACCCCAACGCAATTTAAGTAAGTGCGGCATGTCTCTGTCATAAGGCTCTTTCCCCGTTGTGACCGACAAATTCAGTTTCTATAGGCATGGCTACAACTCATCTACCCTCTCTTGGTGATAGATTACTGAATTGATTTACTAAGATCGTTATTCAAAGCTCCTTCTATGTCTAACAAGGTATAGTTAAAATGTATTGTATGTAGTAGATCGATTTCTCGACCTCGTGCAGTACTATCTCCGTACAGAGGCGTAGACTTTGAGGTAGGCATGTTGCGACTTCAATAGTGGAGATCTTTTTACATTGTCGCATACGTGACTGTTCAAGATGCGATCAAAGGTCTTTACTACGAAGCACGTGTGGCTAATAGGTCTGATCTTTCCCATCTTTGGTATGAAAACACCAAAAAAAACACACAAGAAGAGGTCGTTATTTAAGTCGGCTGTGGATGAAGGTTGGTAATTCTAAACACGCATCAGCGTACCTGTAGAAAAATTCTTTCTGAGGTTTTCAAAAGTTTTCAGTCGGGTGGTTCGAAATCCAGCAAATTAGGTAGAATCGATTAGAGAAAGAGTTAAGAAGATGCATTTTCCACCATCCAAATAATGAATGATATGGCCAACCAAGCACACCTTTCCACCCACGTTAACTAAAGCATATACCTATTTTGTATGTTTCCAAACATAAAAATGAGCTAATTCGTATTCTAAGAAGACCCCCGTTTAAAAATGTACACGTACATTTTTGTATATGTGTGTACAAAATTCTGAAATCACTGTGCAACCCTCGTCATAAACATTTCGAATGTCAGAAAAATACCTCAAAAGCACACTTAACAAATTACTTCCACAATGAACGCCAACGACAAAGAAAGAAGCAGAAGAGCGCTGAAAAAAATTTAACAAAAGAAGATTAAAAACAAGCGAACAAAAAGCCACTATTCCTGCTTTGATGATGTCATCATTTCCAAGGGCACACTCATCCTCATCCTCATACATCATCTACCACCGAGAGGCGATGCGGAGTGGAGGTAGGAAAAAAAAACAAGAAATCAGCACAAAAAAACTGGCAAAACTTGCAATTACACCCGTCACCGGGTTCAGTTTCGCCAAGCCAAACCATCTGCAGACGACGTCAGACGCGCACCGGCTTGGGCCGAATTTTGTAATTTCGCCAATTAAAGAGTCCAAACAAACCGACAAACTGGATACAAATATTTTGAATTAGCGACTCTCTGTTGTCGGCTGCCCCATCCCCTCCAGTAACAAATCGTCCAATTACCTCAGCATCTGTCTGTTTGTTTTGATTCCCCTTCTTCTTAAAATCTTTTCGTCTTCAATTGACTTGGCATGAAGTTATGCTGCGTCAGCTGAGCTGAGACTGAGATATATCCCCATCAGAAGAAGGTTGACTTTTGCACGCTGCCAGTGTTTTTTTTTTTATTTTGCAGTCTCTTTCCTCTCCGCCATATTTGTTGACAATTTAATTCGCAAAGTCATAAGAATTTCGAAAACTCATTTTCGATTTGGAGTACACACGACACACCAGCGCACTTGTTGAATTCATTGAGGCCTTTCTTGGAACAACACACACACTACGCTATGTTTAGCATCGAAGATTGTTTTTATTGACTGTTGAAGCAATGTCAATCATCGTTTAGCTGGCAAAGCACTTGATTGTTGCTCTAATTACCCCTCAATAAAGATTAACCTAGATTCATTTTCGCCAAGAGGAAAACGAAATACAAAATAAAAAAAGATTTGCCTTTTTTTCTTCAACGAGAAGAGGAAGTAACTTGTTATGTAAATTGCAAGTAGTTGATGGGGAGTTTCTCACATTTTCTTTTGACCCAGAAATCTACGAAACAGATTTAAAGAGTTTTTTTTTATGAAGAGCGCTAATTGCTTTGGAAGTTTATCGTTAAGGGTGAGCCAAAGGGTGAGTGTACAGGAAACAAGACGCAGAAAGGGAATAGAGAGATAGTTAGTAGGCTTGGTCACATTAAACGCATGTCCAGATTATCTATATCTCATTCATTTCCGGAATTACCATAAAGTGGGTGTCCTTTAGGTAGGCTCCAGTGGTTGGATCAAGTGCGAAATATATAATGAGTCGGTGATGATGATGATTTAAAGCAATTATGTCTATAATATATTATTATAAGATACGGCCCACCGGCCATGACCGACCCTCGAGACAATTACCTGCGGCCCTCGGCATCAATTCAATAATCAAAATCATATTTCGGCTTCCAACGTCTCTACTTAAAAAAATATATAATTTTTTTTCTTAAATAAAATATTTGTTTATATATACTTCTTACTCGTATACATAGTATTACATTATGGAGGTTTCTAGTACATCTTGGTAGCTTGTTGATTCCGAACGCGACCGTAGTATCAACAACTCCTGATACCACTCTTTAATTCATTTAGATAGCATGAATTGGTTAGATATTTTTAATAATTGTAATTTAGATAATTCTTTTAATTTATTTATGAAAACTGTAAAGTTTTTGCAAATTGAAGTCTGTCAAGAGTAAAACCTATTTGGCTTAATTATAGAATCACAAATTTGAATAATAGGAAAAATAAGGGCTATTAGCGATTCTGTAGTAGTAAGAACGACCCGGAACTTTTAAAAGTTTATCGGACGCTTCAAAAACAATTTGATGTTTGAAATAAGCTTAGAATTTTTCTAAGTAAATACGTTGGAAACGTTGTCACTTCTGACTATATTTTTCCCCATCTGAACTTTGATAGACCATTCTCCTACTCTTTTCCGAGTAGAAATGAATGGAATGCAGATGAACCCACAAAGGGAAAATCGGTATCCATCTACACAGATGGATCGAAAATGGACTGTGGAACCGGTGCCGGTATATTCTGTGAGGAATTAAATATACACTGCTCCATTAGGCTTCCTGACAGCTGCAGTGTCTTCCAAGCAGAGGTTTTGGCAATCGCGGAAGCAGCCCGAATAGTATCATTGTTGGCAATACCACGTAATGATAGTACCATTTTCATTGACAGCCAGGCGGCTATAAAGGCACTTTCTGCTATTGAAATAAAATCCAAGCTAGTTCATAGCTTTCGCGAAGAGCTCAAGGTTCTCTGCTCGCAGCACTCTACCAATCTCTGCTGGGTCTCTGGACACAGTGACAAAGCCGGCAATGAGATAGCTGGCGAACAGTCGATCAAGCCTCCACTCTGTAATCTCAGAGAACGAGTGGAGAACAAGATTCGTATGAAAACCAATAACAGGTGGAAAGAATTAACAACCTGTGAAGTATCTCGGAAGCTATGGCCAGTATATGACAGAGGCCGAACCATAAAACTTCTACAGTTTGACAGGTCATCGCTGTCTAAGCTGGTAGGGGCTTTAACGGGTCATAACTTTCTAAGAAACCACACGATGAAACTAAATCTCAAAGATGACGATATATGTAGAGGCTGCGGGGACGAAGAGGTTCATGAGGACACGCCTCACTTCCTCTGTCACTGCCCGAGCCTCTGTCACTTGAGGAAAAGAACACTTGGAAGCTATTACTTCCATGACTTAGAAGAACTTTTTGAAGTTACACTCTCTGATCTGTACAGGTTCTTGAGGACATCAGGGTGGCTGGACAACGTGGGGTAAATACATGAAGGAGAGACATGTGCTAACTATCTACAGCACCAAAAAGGGCATCACAATGGGTCCACAAGGACCTAAGTGCGGTATAGTAGGGTCTACCCGGCTCTACCAACCCGTTAACCTAACCTAACCTAAATAAGCTTCTTCACAGACAGTGAAGTTTGTGAAATGTTCGCTTACCACTTTAGGTGGGTATCTTGTGGTACTACCACACAAGTAATAACTCAATGTCCTGTGATTTTTTAAATACATATCGTCAATTTAGAGTGTTTAATCCCTGAGGTTCAAATTGATCTTTCTTTATTAAATTTAGAAAAATATCCTGGTATAGCTCGCACCCCGCCACATTTACTTCTAAAGTTCGCCTTCGCGTTTTCTGTACCTCTGTGTTTAGTTTTTAGTTTGTCTCTCCGGTCTGTTTTGTAAGATTGGAACAGCATTTTTTTTTTAAATCTGGATCGAGACATGACAGGTATTACTAGTTATCGCCTAACCTGTAAAATATCTACTGTTCCTAAGTTGTTTGAAAAACTAGTTTTTTGAAAAATCAACACCTCTCTTTAAATGATTTATCTCTCTGCTTCAACATGGCTTGGTTACAGATAGATGTACTGCCACAAATCTCTCAATTTTTGTAATTCTGGCTTGAACTACCTGATGTGATGTAATACAGACTAAAGCTAAAGCGTTTGATCGCGTTAAAAACAAAAAAAAAATATTAATTTCCAAACTAACTGGCTTAGGATTTCACTCCAATTTCCTAAAGTGGATTCATTCCTACTTAACGGATCGCATCCAGAATGTCTGCTGAATGACACGTTCTCGTCACCAGTTTACGTTTCCTCTGGAGTACCTCAACGTAGTCATTTTGGCCCATTGCTCTTGCTTTAATTTGTTAATGACATTCTTGATTTGTTTTTGAGTTCCCAGTGTCTTATGTTTGTCGACGATTTGAAGGTGTACCGACTGCCACTGTGAACTCCTAAAACTTAGAGTCGAGACTAAAAATGCTTATGGGTACAGCCCAATGTCTTTAAATGTCAAAGCCTTTCTTTCGATCATAACTTCATAGCCTCTCTCCAATTCCCTTTACGTACGTAATCGATTATACCCCCCTGTGCATTATTTAACCCAAAAAAGATATGGGAGTTATTTTTGACGTAAAACTTAGCTTTTGCAAGCACATTGAGTCTTTAGTTGCCAAAGGTCATCAGATTATAGGTTTCATATTGCCGAATTGGAAAAACATTTGTCAGATCTCATCTCGAGTAGTGCAGCAATTTGATAAATCGTCGATCGATTGAATACAATGAACCTCTAGATGCCTAAGGGAATCCAATAAATATTGTCGCATATTCGAGTTCCTTTTTTTTTTTTTTTATATACTTCTCCCGAGAAAGGCGAACCTATAACGCTTCAACAGCGCCCCGAGATGCCTGCAGATGTATGTTTGTTCTGCACTTAAATTGCTGCAAATTGTAGTCTTCTGGAAATATATCCCCAGGAAGCGAGTTCCAAAGTTTGCTTGTCCTGTAACAGAAGGCGTTTTGAAAAGTTGATGTCCTCGCGGTTGTCAAGTGTACTATATGGTCATGAGCATTAGCAGCCTGTCTTGTTGGGCGCCCAAAAGTTGCATTTCGAGGGATAATGTCTTTGAGTTCCTCAGAACATCTACCATGGAAGTACCTATAGAACAAGCATAGGTCAGCGACTTGTCTTCTGTGCACCAACCGTTGTAGATTCGATGTGAGTGTAGGGTCTCCAATGAGTCGAACTGCTCGTCTCTGTATGCTATCAAGCAGGTTAAGTGAATGTTTTGGGGCCGAGCTCAATATAGGGGAACAATATTCCAAGCCTGGTCTAACCTGTGCTTTGTAGAGAAGGAGAAGTTGCTTGGGGCTAAAGTACCTCTTTGCTCTAAATAGTTAGCTCAACTTTGCGGACGCCGATTTTGCGATATAGGATATGTGGTTCTGCCATGTGATTCCTGAATTGACTGTGACTCCTAGAAGGTGCATTGAGTCCTTGTGATGGTTTGGATGGTCATCCATTTGGATCTGAGGAACTGTTGATGCATTTTTTTCTGGAAAATGTTGTGAGCTGTGCCTTGTTTTCATTAAATACAACCAAGTTGTCCTTTCCCCACTTCAAGATTTTGTCCAGATCATCATTTAGAGAATTAATTTGTTCACATCTCTGATTGTGTGATGTAGCCGTATTCACAGGCCCACTGTTCGAGATGGAGGATATAAGAGTGCTGTCATCTGCAAAGCTGTAGATACTATTATTTGTCGATCCAAGCAAATCGTTGATGTGGAGAAGAAATAGAGTTGGAGAAAGAATAGATCCCTGGGGCACTCCTGCATTTATAGCAAACGAATTGGATGACACACCATCTACAACAACTTGGATCGATCTTCCCAGAAGAAAATTTTGCATCCATCCGCAGAGTTGTTGTGGTAATCCGTAAGACGCTAACTTGCCTAATCGGGCTCTATGCCAGACTCGGTCAAATGCCTTTGATATGTCCAAGGCTACGGCTCTGGATTCGCCGTGTTGTTCAATTGATTGTTTTTGTTTCCATAAGTGCGTTACGTAGCTTAACAGGTCACCAGTGGAACGACGGCTCCGAAATCCGTATTGCCTGTCGCTTATTAATCGATGGCCTTCTAGATATTTGATTATTTCGACATTTATTGCCTTTTCCATTACTTTAGAGAGCATTGAAAGTAACGCTATTGTTTTAGAAGGGTGATAAAACTTCAACAAATAATTACAGACCTATTCCCTTCTATCGGTATTTTCGAAAATGTTTGAAAAAACAGTAAAAATCCGAATGATTAAGTTTTTTAAGAGATTAAGATGGTGCACTCTTGGTGCGGCTCTCTTTATCGATATAACACACGTTTTTGATACTACAGATCACAAAATACTTTTGGGCAAATTGTACAATTGTGGTTTTAGAGTCGTAGTGCATAAGTGGTTTCGGTCCTTCCTATCTGCTAGAGGACAAAGGGTTAAATTTAATGGGCAATTCAGCTCTACAAGTAGTAACTCTATGGGAGTTCCTTAGGGTTCCGTGCTTGGTCCAATATTATTTTTAGTTTTTATTAACTCACCAAAGTTAATGCGTTCGCTGATGACATGGCATGTATTTTTCACAGTGACTCTGTTTTGGATGTTTCTGAAGATGTTAATCATGACTTAGATATCTTAAGGGCATGGGGACTGTAAAAGGTGGCGTGGACACACTTTGAATTGAATATTTAAAACTCTCGATGCATTAAATATATGTTTCAATGAACATTTCGAATTTTTATTTGACTGGCATGCGATTTTCCAATTCCATGAGGGGGCGGCATGATGTTGAAAAGGTTGGGAACCACTGCTTTAAAGAGATGTCCATAAAAAAGGACTAGGTTAATACGATCTGGATATTACATTTAACTTGCAATTTGTATTCACAGCTCGAAGTTAGACGAGTTCAGTGTGCAGATAATTTTAGGTGTTTACCTATTTTATATGGAATTTGTAAATTACATGATGAAAGTGTAAACTAGACTGAAAAACCCCTTCTCATATATATACTAAATTAAAGTAGGTACTTTTTAGTTTGTACGAAATGTTGTAAGGCCATTTTCGACATACTTAATTATTAGAATAAATGTTGTTTATTTTGTTTTCTTATATTAAATTATTATTATTCTTTATTTATTATTATCCTTTCATATTCATGTTTTTCTTGTTTTTTCTACGAAAACTGGTAGACTCATGATAAACAAATTTAGTCATGAGTTGTCGTTGTCGTTTTTTATATTTAGTATTAGTAGATGATACATATTCATTTCTGTCCCACACTCTCTTCTCTTTACCGACAAAATCGTTTCGGTTTTCTACAAAGCTCATACCTGTTTGTGACTGGGCGTTGCATAGGTAGTGTAAAGTATTTTTATATGACTTAACGTCGTTCATCTGAATAAACATTTCCACCAAAATCCGGACAGCTCATTCATCTCAAGTTTTGACTTCTTCTTAAAACCTCAAGCCATTCAGAAATTCCATCTCCCCTCACCCTCAAAACGTTTTCATAATTCGTTTTAAATTTCATATTTCTACTTATTAAAAAGTTCTTCCAGCGAAGACAGCTCCACGTTCTTATCTCCATCTTCAGAATAACTTTGGCATAGGTTACTGTATGCTTTATGATGCTCGTGATTGATAAACGATTTTGTTGGTCGTTTATTTATTTATTTTTTTCGAATTGGATTGAATTACTTTTAAGATGCGATTGCATCCAGAAGGCAGAGATTAATGGCTCTGTGAATTGAAAAATTTAACGAAATTAACTTAAACGAGTTATTTACTTGAAAAATTGTTTTATCTCAAATATTTGATTTTGACTTAAATTTTATGAACACGTTCACCTAATATAACATATCTATTTTTGTTCTCTTTGTAGGTAAGTCAACATGAAAATTTGTTACTAAATGTAATTCGGCATAGTGGGTGAGTTTAAGAATTAAGGTCGACAGGAATGCATCGCATACCATTTTAGTACCCTGTGTTAAATTATTAGATGATACTAAGAAGCCTCTTCGTGGTCTATTACATATCGCTACGCACTCACTTCAACCACACAGCATCGCCTGAATCAGATCCATCAATAATAGATCTACTAGTGAATATCCTCGGTGCTAGGCTTTAGAAACTAAAGGATTAATTTTTATTTTTATTTTTAGTTGAATATACTTAAAAATAGATTTAATTTATATTTATTACTTTCGAAATGAGTCGTAGATTATATTTCTAGTTCTAGTTGCGAACATGACCTTGTAACAAGAGTGGATTTTCCAAATTTAACCCAAAAACGCTTAGCGATTTCGATTAACGAAGTGCACTCATTGGAATTTGTGGAACTACATTCTTCACTTGTATTGGTCAAACTTTTAAGCATGTATTTTGTATATATTTAGATACTGAGTTTTTGACAAACAGTTTTAAGAAGCTCGGTCAAGCATTCACAGTTCACATCGAATACCAACTGCAAAACAAAACAGCTCTTCTATATGATTTTTTTTTTTTTTTTTTCTTAAAAGTGCTTAACATGTTAAAAGGTTTGTGTGGTTCAACAACGTTACCTTTGCTAGTAGGTTTTAGAGGCAGAAACGTTGAGAACTGTAAGTTCAAAGCAAAAAGTTCTGACCACACTATGTCTATCTAATAAAAGCCAGTCCAGTCCAGTTCAAGTATCTATCTTTAATATAGGAAACTGCCTTTGTGATTGTTCTTTTATTTTTGAGCTATGTGCTCTACTGAAAATCACTTATATACCTACCAACCATATTATACCTGAATTTGACATCGTAATGCAATATTTTGTCCTTTTTGAACGACTATTGTGAATTTTATTACCAAACTCATTTCGAGAAATCCTATAAAGTTATAGGAAACTGTCCAATATAATATTATCTTAATGAGTATTTAATTCACGGACA
Source organism: Cheilosia urbana (assembly GCA_946477585.1). NCBI lineage: Eukaryota > Metazoa > Arthropoda > Insecta > Diptera > Syrphidae > Cheilosia > Cheilosia urbana. Next base: position 44,392,146 of record OX297855.1, read on the forward strand.
TATTTAATTACAAATTGTAATTATAATGGAAATGCAAGATATTAATTGTTCGGAAGTTCAGAAAGAACTGAATTAGTGTTATATGTACGAGTATAAAAAAGAAAGTTAAAAATATTGAGAGAAAAAACATTACAGCAACAATTGAAAGCTTTAGTTTTCCACATCTATTGAGGTTGCTTATTGCGCGGAATATCATAGACAAATTGACATTGTGCCGTACAAATAACAAATTTTAGTCTCGACTTTAAATTTACTGAAGCTCACAATTGCGACATTTGTTAGGAAAATATAGCCACTGTAAGAACTACTAAAATTTAGAGTCGAAGCTAAAAATGTTTATATGCTTATGAAATATTTCTGAAGCAAATCGAAAACATTTCATAAACATTTTAACAAGAAAAACAAGCAGCAAAATATTGTTTATTTGTTGCATATTTAAACATAAAATTTAAAATAAAAATTTTGCAGATTTGATTCAAATGGTAACATTCCCGATAATCAAGTGAAATGTAATGTCAATTTACATTCACGTTGCACAGAATGTTTGCAATATGGCTAGTTTCAATACGAAGTTTGTCATACTCTACTATGACTGTCGTGTTTTGAAAGCAACTGTTGCCACAACCAGTGGTCCCAGATTGAGGGGAAATCTTTGACATATCTATATAAATAAAAATGAAATGATGTTCGTTGGTAAGGGCATCACGAGAGAATGGCTGGACCGATTTCGCTAATTCTTTTTTTGTTGTGTTTGTTATTGTCAGGAGAACAAAGTTATGAAAGAAAAAATTAAGAAAATTGCGCGGAAAATTAGAAAATTAAAGTTTGAATGGGGAAATACACTTTGAAAAAAAATTAACGGGATAGAAATCAAGTAGTGACACTTCAAATAAAAAAAAATATATTTTGAATTTTAAGAGCAATTGTTGTTGTCAATTATTTTAATTATTTTCCAAGCAAATTGTTGTTGTCAACAATTTTGAAGTTTTTTTTTTTAATAGGTATACCCAAAAAGTTTGTTCTAATAAATTATGTTTACTATGTTACATTAAGTAACTTTTTGAAATGAAGTAGATAGATACTTTGATTATACAAAGATGATATTATGGCCGACGATATTTTGCATCGAATTCGCACTGTGACATCGGATAATGAACTGGAGATGTCAGATGAAATGCGCAACAAAGCTTTGATTTGACGCAGTTAATCGAGAATTGGAGCGAGAAATAGACTTCGAACGAATCGCATTGAGTCAAGCTGTTCGAACAAATGTGCCAATGATGAATCTATATATATAAAAATGAATCCCTATTTCCCTTGGTCGCCGCATGACGCGTGAACGGCTGGACCGATTTCGCTAATTTTTTTTGTTGTGTTTGTTATTGTCAGGAGAAAAATCTTATGAAAGAAAAAATTAAGAAAATTGCGCGGAAAATTAGAAAATTTAAGAATACTTAACCACCATATTAAATTATATCTAATGTAACCATAGCGCTTTTACAGTTCAAACTTTTTTGATGTAACCTTATGGCGTTGGCATAACATTGACAGAATGCGTGCTGCAAATATCGTCAACGAGGATGTAAACAAAATAAATATCGTTTAAAACAGATGCTTCGATCGGAGTTATTATATTGATAAAATACATATAAAATAATTAATTTATTATTTTTAACAAAAAATGAATTTCTTAGTGCACATCGTCGGAAAATCCTCAACATGTGGCGTTGTAGGCGTATGTCGTTATTCAGGTCAATTAAATTTTCTTTAATAATAATCTTCTTAATTCATACCTATAATTCTTTCGGGATGAAACTCGATGATGATGATATAACTCGATAACCACTGGGTCAATTTTTATGATTCTTCTTTTGTTTTGTTCGTATTGTTGTATTTCAGGTTAACGCAAACTTAAAAGATAGGATTTTTGACCCGCTATATGGCGTTGTAATCGATCTCCGAAACCACTCACCCGATTTCAATGAAATTTTATAGATTTATATTCTTCGTTCCCGCTTGAAGGATAGGATACTTTTGGACTTGATAGGTGGCGCTGTTGCCGATCGCCGAATCAGCGCTACCAAGTTGATTGAAATTTTGTAGATGGATATGGTTGCTTCCAGTTTTAAATTTCGGATAGTTTTTGACCTATAGGTGGAACTTTGAAAAACACAAGCGGGATAAGAAAACGGATTGTGGCACGTCTCACTCAAAAACAAAATCAAACGCTATTTCTAAAGTCATATGATGAAAATTATTAATGGACGCTGTCCAAATAAAGCAATTTGCGAAATGTGAGCATAATTTAATACGAAAGGTACGGGCAAAGCCGGGTGGGTACAGTTACCTACATATAAAAGAGACTGACGTCCGTATGTGCATCCATAACTCGGGGACAGGTAGTTCGATTTTTATGATTTTTTGGTTGGTAGGAAGGGCATAATTCTACCTTTTGTTGTGAAAAAAAACTTTATGGGGATTAGTTGAATTTTTGAATTCTTTAAATGTTCCGGGCCTACCTCAACATAAATTGGATTTGAAAGTCGGCTCAGTTAAAATTTTGTTGCGCAACATCAATGTACCGAAACTTTGTAACGGATCGCATTTGATTCGTGGGGAAGGATCTCATATCAAATATCATGCAAGTGATGAATTTGAGGGGAAAATTCAAAGGCAAACACTCTTATTCCGCAGATTTCGCTTATTCAGAACGATTTACCATTCGTTCGACTTCAATTTCCCGTGCGTCTCGCTTTCACTATGACAAATAATTTATTGCAAGGATAATCGATGGATGTTTGTGCATTTGTAGCATCAGTCTTGATTCCCCATGTTTCTCACATTGTCAATTTAGTGAAAAAGCGGATGGTTGGACGACACGTCAACATCATTGCCGAATTACATAAATTAGTTAGTGCATTGTGCATGCTCGGAATTATTATTTTCATTACATTAACAAATTTGGGCGGAACGAAGTTTGCCGGGTCAGCTAGTTTTGAATAAAAATAAATATAAAAAAGGAACAAGCTTTACAAAATGGGGAAAACAAAAAAAATCTCTGTGAAACAAAAAATGTTTAAAAACAAAATTAAAACTTATTTTGATTACAAACAAATTTCAAAGAATCAATTGTTCCTATTTGACACGAAAGAAAACAGTCCATCGAATGTCTACGTAAGATTTTTTGTGCATCTCAAGGCATTCACTCGTTTTGACATTGGCCTTATCAATAAAAAATTTTAGTTTCGACTTTAAATTTAAGTAATTCACAAGTGGCTGTATTTTTCATAGAGTTTTTGCAATTGTGAACTTCCGTAAATTTAAAGTCGACACTAAAATTTGTTATTAGTACGGCGCATTATGTTTAGTAGAGAAGAAAATTATTGTATAATTTATGTATATTTTTATGTGATATGCTTATTTTAATAAAAAACAGTTACAGTTTTCATGTTTTTCTTATGAAAACAAGTGGAAATTTCACTTAGGGGAGAAAAAGGAAATTTATTTAGGGGAAAACTAAAGATCTTCCTGATAAAAAAAAAGAAGGAAAACAGTCTTCAAAGTCTGGGAGCCAGCGTGGTTTCGAAGAAATTTTTGAGTTGAGCCATTTCCCGACCCATTCCACACCAGTTTCCGTCACATTAGTTAAAAGAAAACAAGGAGAGGGAGTGCTTTGAATTGTTTTTAAAAAATAAATGTAAATCTTGTGAATCTTTTAACCAGTTGTTATTTTGTGACGGCGTTAAGTCGACTAAGTTCTCATTTCCTGATAAGGTTATTTTATTTTTCAACATTTTCTTAAAAAAAAAAAAGTACCGGGTGTCCGCCGGGAAGGTATAATACTTTGTTTGTTTATAATTTTTGATTAAATAAAAATGATATGGCATACAATATCAGGTAAATGCCCCCCTCTGTTAGTCTCACAAATGTGAGCCTTTTTGAGCACATTTTTCATTACATTCTCACACATTTCACGCGGTATTTCATTAATTTCATCACGAATATTTTGTTTGAGTTGCTCAAGCGTTTCTGGTTTATTGGCATAAACCTTGCTTTTCAGATATCCCCACGAAAAGAAGTCCGGAGCATTCAAATCAGGCGACCATGGAGGCCAATCAACATCACCATTTCTTGAAATAACTTGTTTTGGAAAGAGGCCTCGCAGTAATTCCATTGTTATCCTGGCTGTATGCGATGTGGCACCGTGTTGTTGATACCACATGTTAATCAAGCCCACAGCATGAAGTTGTGGCGTTAAAAAGGTTTCAATCGTATCACGATATCGCTCCCCATTCACAGTTACCGTTACGCCGTTTTCATTTTCAAAGAATTAAGGTCCAATGATTCCTCCTGACCAAATTGCACACCAGACTGTAACTTTTAATGGATGCAAAGGTGACTGATGAATCACCTACAGACCCTCTTTCTTCGAAATCATTCACTACAAGATAAATAGTGCGTTTTGTTGGCACGTTGTTTCTCCCAAAAATTTCACGTAACTTTCTCATCTTCACAGTAATGGATGATTGATTTTGATAAAATGTTTTAACGATTAAAACACGTTGGTTTATCGAATATTTTTCCAAAATAAATTTGCCACGTGTAGACACGTCAAATATGAACTGTCAAGACTAATGTTTACCAAAATGGTGGCAAAACAAAGTAGTATACCTTCCCGGCGGACACCCTGTATGTTTTGCGACAAATGTGAGCCATCTCTCTTTGGCTCGCAGTATTGAACCAAATAACACAATTGGGTACTTCAGCACATGCCACAACTCAACAATTAAGTTTCAAAGATTGTTATATTTTCTTAATAAAATACTACTATTATTACGACTGCATAAATTTAGCGCATAGATTTTACCTATTCCGTTTTCCCAACCACGCTGAATACCCAATCTTTACATTGTAACTCGATTTGTTAGCGCAAAAAATTGATTCAATTCCTGCTGGGGAGTAGCTCTCTTCCTCTCTGAAACCCGACTCGAACGAATACGGAAAATTCCAATTCATTGAGACTATCATTGGGACGAAGCATTCCCACCAGCCACCACACGTATCTCGTTACAAATATTTGTTTCCGCTCTTCTCGCAATGTACATCCGAAAAAAATGCCTTTAGTCAAATATTGACTTGAGGACGATTTATATCTCGTACCTATGAGTAGACTATGGGTACATATCGTCTACCAGCACCGGATGAGGTTACACTTCCTCCTATATAAAATCATTTTCTTATTGAATATCCATTAGAGATTGTGTATGTTTAGTGTACCTTCGATCAAAATGATTGTATTCCTAAATAACACACCTCGAGTTGGAAGCAACAAAGTGTTCGATCACCACTATCCCCTTCTTGTTCTTATTCACATTTAACTCGCATTACATCAAACAGCAGAACCCGTGTTGCTTGTTCCTTGTTACTACTTACCAAAGAAAAACAATCAGATAGGAAACTGAAGCGAGAATGATGGCGTAATTTGGGCTCCCAGGTAGTTCATCTTTTTCCATTTGACTACATTTACTGATTAGGGTAACAACGCAAGTAGTTGGGGCCTAAAGGGTACCAGGAAATAAATATTATGATTGCTTCAATTATGTGCTGGATACAGTCAACCGGAGAAAATTCGTAAAAAACATATTTTTCATTTATTTTCTTGAATTTCTCTTTTGACTGCGCGCATGGTAAGGCATAGGTAAAGTTGGACAAGCATTTTTTTTTTTTTTTGTCCATCAAAAGCAATTGTCTTGACACACAGCCATGAACGCATTCTCTATGTTTGCTTGTCGGGAAAGGGTAGGGTAATTCGAGCAAAAGTGTTCTTTTTGGGTGTATAATTCTTCTTTGCGTTGCGTGAACTGTCAGCAGCGCAGTTAAAGTTGTTTGTTACGTAATTTTGAACAAAGACATTGGGAAAAGTAAACGTATAATAAGAAGGCTAGGCCAATGTGACATATTTGCTTGCGCATTTGTTGAGAATGCTTTGCTATTACATTCGTGTCTTGAATGTCGGTGTGATTTATACGTACCTAAATGGCGCTTTTTTAACTGAGATGAAGTGACCAAGATTTATGGATGTCTTTCAAAATTATTTTTTTCGTTTTTTAATTCTTGAAAGCTGTCATATGTTTTGATAGCTTGTCTTAAAATTTAACTGGTTACTAGATTGCAACCACTCAGGCAATAAATTACTAATTATATCAATTTGTCGATGCTGTGCCCCTCTTCTTGTTGATAGCACATACCTATTCCCATTTTTTACTATCACTATTTGCAAACTTGCTGCAAGTTCTGCAACTGATATCAATGTCATCCGCGTGGGGAAGTAATTGCACATAAAAAAAGAAAAGAAAAGCCCATGTCGTTGGTTTGCGAGTTTTGCAAAATTTTCTTAAGACTGCTGTTGAGGAAGTCACTGTCACATGACATCGGATTACCTTGTCTCAATCAGCCTTCGACCTTAATGGAGCGGTGAGCCCGCTTAATGCTGGCTACTCGAAATGCTCTTTGGAGGAGTCCCTTATGTGCAAGCAGCCTTACGATGTAATTTTGTGGGGAGTAAGCCCAAGCCCCCTGTCGTAGTAGTCCAACATTATTTCCGTTGAGCCACTGCGGCCAAACAGTAGTTATACCTGTCATAAAAATTACGGGCTCTACCTCTATAGCGTCCATTCCCATAAGCACACAAGTCGCATCGCAACAGTCATCGAAGAGTATAATTGTCCTGAGGAACCTTCTCAAAAGGTATACAATGGGCATGCGGTATGCGGTATGCCCCTTATTACCGAAGAAGTCCGGTCGTGAGAAAATAGGATTTTTTTCCAATAGGTATATGCATAATGAGGGACCAATATTTATTTTATATTGAAACCAACTAGCCAGATTTTCAGAAGTCACCTATAAATCATGTGTTTGTTCAGCAAAATATTAACCGGCACTCAGAGAAAAAATACTATAATTTGAATATGAACTCCTATTCTTTTAATGTGTTTTTGCTATTAAAATTAGTCAATGTGATTTTTCCATTACTAGAATAGTTCAACAACAATTGAATCTATTGTTCTTTTAGATATTTATTTTAATTATTTTATAACATGAAATCAATAGTGCATACGATTGAAAAGTAATAAGATATTCCTATTATTTTAATAGGCTTCCCTTTAATGTGAATACAATATTAAAAATATTATTATTCCACATTAATTTTATAGGAGAAGTACTATTAATGTTATTAAATCAATTCTCCACATACTATAGTTTTAATTAGTTTTCAATATTAAATCAATGGTGCATACAAGATGTCCCATTGTTTTAATAGGTTCCCTTTTATGTGAATACAATATTAAAACTTTTATTGTTCCACATTAATTTTAAAGGAGAAGTACTATTAACTCGTGTGATGCACCTTTAATTAGTTTTTATTATAAAAACAATAGTTCATATAGGTAATTGAATCAAATACCCAAATCGATACTTGCATTTGAAAAATATTAAGACCAATACCTTGCTGAAAATAAAATTAAGCCTTTTTAAAAATGAATGAGTAAAAACATTTTTTTTTTTTCGTTTTTAGCTTTAAGCTTTTATTATAAACAATTAATTAAATTCAATATTTTAAAAAAAAAAATATAATAATAATAAATCTTAGTTCTTGTTTACTTCATGTTTGGCTGGAATCGAAAAACAAAGTCAATCATATTCTGCCAATAATACTAATATTCTATTACCAAAGAATATAATAATAACACAGAACACAGCACAATAATAATAACAAAAAACTTGCTGTCTACACTTCCTATTTCACAAATTAATTTAAACTACAAATTACACCGATCTGCACACTAAAACGGACACTGAAAGAATGCAATCCCTTCAAAAAATGTTAGCGAACAGTAAAACACGGATTCAATAGCAAATCACATGAAAAACAATAGTATGCGTACTATAAATCAGGGATTCAATAGTATACCACATGTTGTACAAAAACAATAACAAATCAAACTATTTCATTAATATTATAATATGTATTGTTTTTTGTACTAAAATGGTTTTTACTATTGACTCAATATTTCGAATATTAATTCCAGTTAAGCTGAAAATCTAAAGTAATATACCATTCGAGCTAAATGATCGTAGATTATTTTTAATAACATTGACAATATTGAACACTTATGGTATTTTACTATTGCCGCCAATAGGGTAATACTCTTAATATTAAAGTAAATTTACTATTGCATTAAAAGTATACCTATTTAATTGAATAGCATCTCTTTTACTTCTTAATAATAGGACAAAATCATATGAGAACTATTACGTTAATGGCAAAAACCTATTATTTTACGAACAATAAAATCAATGTAGTTTTGATTTTTTATAGGATTTTTTTTTTGAGTGCAGAGAATCAGTAGTTTGGTTAGCCAGAGAAATCGATTTTGCTGATTTTGATCGGTTAATGAGATTTAACCACTGATTTTCTGCAATTTCGTTTGTTCAAGATTTTTTTTAAGGACTACGTAAGTATTCATTTTGACGTAACTGATATACAAAAACTTTTTGTACAATATTGTGCAATCAAAAAGAAAAATGCAAATAATAAAATGAAAGAATATATAATGCAAGATGGAGTGAACCAATAAAATCGTTCATATCCGTTTCGTTGACGTTTTCAACTGAAACATATATGTAGAATACACAACACGCCACAATAATGGATGCAAAGGATGAAGGAAGATTATTTTGAACATTTTTCGCCCGATAACAGTTCTCATAAATTGAGATAAAGCACACGCGTTAGGGAAAATATTGAGTTCTCTCAATAAGAATTAGAATAAACTAACATGAGGCGTAGTACCAAATTTTATTGGCTTTATATCGGTTTTGTTATCAAAAAATGCTATTGTCTCACCAAAACAAAGTTTCACTCTTCAGTTCTTCAACAATTTCTGTATTATTTGATTGTGACATTCTTTTTTGTGTTTAGTAAGACTACCAAAAATAAATACTTCAATAAATTACTTATCAAAAACAAACAGATCCAAAAAAAAACCAAAAAATTTAACCATGGATTCGGTGACAAATAAACTGGAAAAATGGAACGATTTGTAGCAAAGCTATAGTTTGGTGATCGAAGTGAAAAAACGGTCAACAAACAGCCATTGGTTATCAGGCTTATCACTGATTTATAATCATAGGTAAACCTAAATCTGTGGTAACCTAACAAAGGATTTAGTGTTTCCAACTTGCAACTTGCAACTATCTTAGCAGTAGTAAGGAACGATTTAGATTCTCACTATCGAGGGAATATGAGAGAAGAAGTGCAGAGTAACTGGCATCTTGACATCCGTACCTAAATTCAGTTCAGTCAGCAGTCCGTTTATCAAATCAGTTATTACCGCAGTCATGTCAACACACGATATGATGGGCATATATGGGTTTACTTGTTTTGGGTGAGGAGCTGTTCAAAAAATCTTGGGAATGTGATATCCGACCAAAGTTAAAATGTGAGTCGACTTGCAGGAGAAGTAAAACCGATAACCTAACAGCTATTAACAAAGCGACATTCACGATGGTCCTAAGTGCAACGTTCAGCAGCTGCGGAGTCCATTTTTGTGCGACAGATGTACGTTCTTTTGCCAATGCTGACCTGTAGTTAATCAGCTTTGCATCGGAATTTGATGGGGTTTAGTTTTGCACTAAATGGAAAATAAAATAATTCAATGGACCTCTACAATAAAGCTAAAATATCTTGGCGAAGGTGAATGACGCTAGGCTTACTCTGTGCCATATTCACGTAGAGGGAACAGCATGGGTTTAGTCCCAGAAAATCAACTATTTTATTAGAATTTACATCGTAAAGCAATAAAAACAGATGTTTTTTTATGCTGATTTCAGTAAGGCATTTAACAAAGTCAACCATGGTATACTTAAAAATAAAAAAAAATAAAAACGGGAATATTATGGATTTCCGCAATGGATTCTAAAATGGATCTGCTCGTATGATCGTACTCAAAATGTAAATTTAAATGGTTTTTTGACAAAAAATATCGTCATCCATTAATTTTTCACTTAACGTTTTTCCAAGGTCTGCATATTCAGCAACTTTAATCGACTTATGTAGGAGGGAAGATGACTTCCGGGGTCCCATTGTAGATCACGTAATGCAAAAAGAAGAAATTGCTTTTGAATGCTTTCAATTCTTGCAATTCCAGATTCGTAGCTCGGGCCCCAAACAGGACTACAATATTCCAAAACAGGTTGAACTAGAGAAAAGTATAGACGTTTTGTGATATAGGGGTCCTTAAATTATTTTGAAAAACGTTTTATAAGTCCCGATCGGCTTCTTGCCTTACCGACAATGGAATCCAAATGAAGGTTAAAGTTCTTGCCAAAGATAACTCCAAGATCATTAAAGTGATCTACCCTTTCAACAACTTAATCGTTAATAAAATAAAATAAATTTCGTTATAATACCCCTTTGGTAACCCTAAAATGTGTGTATGATTTTAAAATGACGTTAAATAATTGAACCGTCTTCCAAGGCAATATTCGACAATGGGAATTGTTTGTACTAATATCTTTGGACTATTTTTTTTTACAAACAAGTCTGTTAAAAAAATGCAATTAGGAAAGAAGTTATAGTTTTATTTTTTATAGTTATGTAAATAGTTCCGTAAATACAGTTCCGAACTTAAGCAACCAACTCTTCTGTAAATTTTATGAGGAACAATTTCATTAAGTTGGGAAGGGCTGTATAAATTCCTACAAGATGTTTTCAAAACGCGTCGTGTTTATTATATAATTGGGCTGTATTTATTTGGCGCACACTTTTGCATTTTTCATTCGGAAGACCAAAACAAATAAAAAAATATTGACAATAAGTTGGGGGGGGGGGGGGGTTAGAAAAAGTAACTTAATTTGGTGGTTTTGCAGATTTATCTGGAGGCAAATATTTTGCCGTCTGGTAACGCTAGTGTGGAGTTAAATATGCTTTCAGTTCCCTAATAGATCTCTTCGATAGTTCCTCAAGGGAGTCGAAGACGGGTGTACACATCAGAGATCGATGTCTAGTCCCAGGTAGTGCCAGACAGATAGGGAGCGAGGGGAGGGTGTCTTTTTAGGCTGCGTCATAACAGTTCCGGCAAAGTGTACTGTGTAGTCTGTGGGATGCGTAAGTCAGTTTGACTATCAATGAAAATGTCTGCCTCGGAAAGTCGGAACCATGTTTCTGTGTGTAGTTTGATTTAAAGGCAGTTCTGGCAAATAGCAAATTATTCCGCCTGAAACACCGGCAACCAAAGACACCCTAGGTGCGTACTTTTAAACTGTCAGTGTTCACCCGTCCATCTTGCCAATCTCATCTTGAAGGGAATTCTATTTTAAAAAATATCATATGCCAGCGTGAGCATTGTGCGACTAAAGTTGCTATTTTGGCACTTTTTTTGAGAGCCTGGCACAATATTTAGTTTGCTATTTTGGCCCTTTTTTTAATTTGGAAAAGGCGCTTCGAAAATTTTCCAAATGCTCTTATTGTCAAATAAAAACCTTTAAAATGTACCGCAGTTGCCTCTCACAACACTATTATAGTGGTTAGCCAGCCAATTCCTGTTAAATATGACTCAAAAGTTATAAATTTGAATAATAGCTTCAGAAATGACACTTTTTTTCTCATCCTTGCAAATTCTTGTTGAAACTCTGATTCATAACTTCCGATGATGCTTCAAAACAATATATTTTTTATCATAATTTGTTCACCTGAGGTCAACTTTTCGTAAACCAGTAAGCCTTTGACGGATTCATTTGTTAGTAATACACCCAAAAAAAGCAGATGTCCTTTTGCCAAATATATATTTTGTTCATTATCTCACAGCTTTCTGTTCGGATTAGTTTCGAAAAGCCAACCTCCGCCGTGATACTTATTTGTAGCAAGCACTTTGAAACCTTTATCCATAACAGCCTCGCCATATCAACCCAGTTGTTGGTTTAACATAAACATAGTGATAAATGGTGTTTACAAATTGTCATTTGTCCTAGTTTTTGTTTTATCTATCCTGTTTCCAATTTGTTCCTATTTTATCATGTCATTGATTTTCAATGTTAGTTCAACAATGATGCAAACAAATTTATTCGTTGATGTAGAAAAAATGTCAATTCATGATTTTCACTACTCATTAATCACTCAGCCTGAATTTGCCAACTTTACTTCAAATGTCACTTCCCATACAAAAAAGTAAAAATAAAAAATAAAAGTCAAATAACAAATAATTAGGAAGCATTTCACAATAAAGGTCACATTCCGCAAGTCATCCCTGCTGTTCAAACAAAATCCACGGGATTATCCCGAAATAAGGATTGTTTTTTTATAGACTATAGCCTAAAGCTCATTCCCATATACGACGCGTGAACGTATCCGCTGGCATACTGCTCCACTTTGCCTGTCACTGTATCAATAACCCTTATCATTAACTCTGTTTCAATGCGGAATTTATTTTATTAACAGCCACAATATAGATTTGCCTCGATATTACGTAAGTCGTTATCATCATGAAGAAAGACAAATGGTGATGTATAATCTGTAGATTCCGTGCAATCGCTCAGAGCGCTTATTGTTTATTGTTATTGATTTGTGATTCAATGTCGTTGCTTTTTCTGTCTACAATTTCGGAGTCAAATGGCCAAGGGCGGTTATATCTATGTTTTTGTCATCTACAAAAGAAAAGCTTCTTGCGCTGCCAGTAGTCTTTGTCGTTTAAATATACATAATTAAGGTAATGGGCAGACTTTAGCGGACTTTTTACTACAGATCACAACTATAACAGACCTAGAAAGTCTGAAAGTTGACTGCATTAAATATACGCATCACAGCCTTAATACTATTCTTGCACGCTATCGGAATACTTGGTAAACATCACCAATTAGCGTGCGCACACCCATATGGCAGACTACTTACAGCACTGATGCGGCCAAATTACATTCAATTTGTACTCTTTATCTTTCGAAAGGTTGTTAATCTAGGCGCTCAAGCAAAGCTGTTCACTCAAGCAAAGCTGTTCACAGAAACTAATACATTTCCCGTACCCTATTGGCATCATATATGCCAACTCAGACTCATAGGACTAAGTATACTCATCTCACCAGTCGCTTAAGGGTTTTGGTGGAGGATTTTCCTTCTACGGAGAGGCTGAGTCTCGTTTCGTCGTGGGGCCCATTAATTAAATCTCAATGTTTACTCTCCATCCATGTGAAAAACCGCAGACTCCAGAGTCTATGGGAAAATAATGTTTACTATTCCCAATGAATAATGAGTACTGAGTACATGTATCTAGAAGTTTGAATACGTTTCCAGTAGGTGTCCCGTGCTCCAGTCCATGACTGACTATGATTAAGTTAGTCAGTTTTGAGGGTGCTTATGAGTGACGTAGACTGTTGTGCAAGGTCACAATGGGAGAGAGTTGGGGAGCCCTTTAATAGGGGTTGACACCCTGAAATAAACATAACTATATCTACATCTACCTTCTACATCCAGCGAAAGGAAATGTGGAAGACTAAAATTGAAAGGAACTGAAACTCATTTCAATATCTTAATTAGAAACTACACTTCGGACACTTCGGAGCGCGCTTCCATTTTTAATTTTCTCCCCATTTGCATGTACAAATTAAGAGTGTAACCCAACGTATGATAGAACGTGACATCCAGGATACTTTTTCAATAGACGGAAGGAAGATGAAAAGAACGAGAGAGAAAAGAATGACAGAGCACAGAGTTTGTAATTATAACTGCGTACATTGGCGGAATGATTTAAGGCTCATTCTTTTCTTCGCAATATGCTTGTCGTCGCCAGTACAGTGAGTGTTGCAGGAAAGGGATCCTTTTTTTTTTTAGTGTGGATGCGAAAAAAACTGCTGCCCTACCTTTCGTATTAAGTCCCACTTACATTTCGCAAAGTGCTTTTTCGGGCAATGCGCACTAAATACTTCAAATTTTACAACTTTACCTCGGAGAAACAGCGTTTGTTATTTCTTGTATTTTTTGTATGGGAGGTGCCACGCCTCTTTCTTTTTTTTTTCATGACTGCCTACAGAATGCTTTTAACAGGCAGTACACGTCCATTTACCAAACAAATATCAAGGCTTACCCTGAATTAAATGTGAAGATATAGAAATAGTTTTTAACCTTTTTTTAACATTTTATAGTTCACAATTGCGAGTTCGTAGAATCTAATCTGATTATTAGTATCACGCAAAGTATTTTAAATATTTATTTTTTTTGTATCAGATGTGCCGCTCCCCTTTTAAGTTTTATTTGCAAAACCATGCCGAAATAGCTAATGGCATTGCATGTTTGCCTTCGTAGCAATTTTGTAGATCAATAACGCCCACCACAAGTAGGCGTGTCAATAAGCTTGGCTAATGCTACTTGCATAAGGGTTGACGCGTCCTCTCTTTACATACTCACAGAATATTCGGTTCTATGTCGCCTGAGTAAAAACATCCTTGGTGATAAAATCATCAATTCAGCAACCCTTGCTGACATACACCTAGAGAAGATCCTTGTCTTCCTGACTGTCTCTGGAGCGAAAATATTCTTCAAGGAATTTACCAGGCAAGGGAAAATAAACTTAAGAAGTTCCAGAGCTCCTTGAAGGATCTCCCGCTTCATAATCTAATCTAACCTAATCGCTCAACATATTTTCTTTTGTCCGTGTTTTTTTTTATGGAAATCATCACAGAATCAAGCTTTTTATCGAGCATCCCGTTTAAAAGTAGGCGTGTCAAAACCATTTTTAAGAATTATTGAGATGCAATTGCTATTTGTGTTGTTGAAAAACAATTTTTATTGCTAAATCGGTTTGATAAGGAAATCCCTCTTCCTTAGTGATGCGAGCAGGCTTTCTTTTAACGTCAGTGGTAGGTACCTACGTGCGGATTTTAAAGTTCACTAAAAAGCTTCTTGGAAATATTTCTGGCAACCCTACTTGTGACTTAAAGATTTGGAAATTCATAGACCAGCGCCCTAAATTACATAACTCGTCAAAAAACCTCCAAGGTCTAATGTTTCAACGAAAGATTTCTGTTAGCACGATAATCAAATCAAATTCGGGCATAAAACTGCTTATAAAGTCAAACTGCAGGACTAATAACTATTTCTAGTACTTAAAAAAATGTTACGAAATCACAATTGAAAAAATCAAAACCTGCAAAAAATTTTAAGCAGAAGTTATAACTGATTATTGGTAAGGTTCGAGGTTTTGAAAACGAATATCATACGTGCTGATACTAAACTTAGAAAAGAGTAGATGGTGAACTTTTTGACTACGTTAGGCGTTTTTCTTGTTTAGCTCCGAGCTGAGCACTGAACTGAGCCCAATCATTAGCGCGCTCTGAACCAAACGTGCTCAGATCGTTCTGATGTTTTTCAGTTTTCCTGTTGTTTTTCCCCTTCCAAATGTGAATGAATGTGTGTATGATATGTGCAATCAGCTTTTTACCTAGCCTGCTCAGTAAATTTATTCTGGGCACATAGAGCGCGCTCTGATCATGCTCTGAACGAAAAAAGAAAGACAAATTCGAGCCCTGATGTGTCTGAGCTAAAAAAGAAACACGAACTTTTTGTATAACAGTTCAGGTTCTGCTCTGAACTGAAAAAAAGCCTTTTGTGTTTGTAGATCTAATTGATTCAATTTGATTTCTTTTGAATTCATTAAAATATCGATATTCTTAAATATAAATTAAAAAAAAACTTTAAGTTTTGAATATGTATAAAAAATATTTGTAAAATATAATTGAATGCCACTTCAAAAGGCTTCATACTACAAATATTAGTCTCGGGTGGGGGACCCTACATAGACTATTTGCATTATAAAAAATTAAACGAAAATATTATTCCATTACATTACATAACAAATAATTTAGTTAAAAAAATTGGTGCGACTGTATCCAACAGTCCCAAAATTTGTGTATGTGTAAACACCGTGCGTGCGGTATGTGTGTGGCTTGATACACGTCATTGAGAAAAGAGGGAATTGTAATAACCGTATTCTTGATATATTATGAAATAACAATAATATGCCCCAGCTCATAAATGTATGTAATCCATCCCCGAAAGTTAAATGACATCAACTGTTATATAGTAAATGAATGTGTCATTGGAATTTCATTCGGCTTGCATTGCATATTGTAGAGGTGCTGGTCTACGACATTTTTGTTAGTTGTTGTCCAGCTGTGATTTCTGCGTGCCTGGTAATTCACGAAAGATTTGGCACTGAATTTCCTCGAGATGTCCGTCACAGGGATGAAATGTGAGACCATCATATGTGAAAAAACATGCTTTATTTCACATCAAAAAAAAAACTGAAATTAATATGCCCCAGCTCATAAATGTATGCAATGATAAAATGTATGCAATGATAAAACACAGTGACGCATTCGCTGTCCCCGGAAGTTAAATGTGTGGAATTACTCCACCAGATTCCAAAAAAAATGTATGCAATTATAAAACACAGTGACGCATTTCCGTCCCCGCAAGTTAAATGTGTGGAATTACTCCACCAGATTCCAATAACGCGCGCTTAGATGTTTACACATAAAAAAAACTTTTAAAAATGAACGTTCAATTTACTTGCAAAAGGAGTAAATTACTTTTAAACCAGAATAATAAAAAGATCAGGTTCTAAATTCAGTTTTACAAATGAGCTACAAACTACAGTAATTAGTCCTCTTCAGTAAATACATCAGTATTTTTACTTTGCATGTCCTAAAGGTAAACATTTCTTGTGCACGTTGTTGACACTTCATGACATACTGTTTCACATCGTTGCGGACATTTTTCGTCTCCATACCTATACCGTCCGGATATACACTTTATAACTCGGCACTTTGGTATACTTTACCACTCGCACGGCAGGATGTTTATCTGTCGTTCTGTTGCTTCTATTATGATTATCAATATTTTTTGTATTCTCTTTGTTTACACACAAGGCAAAGTGCGGGTGTGAGAAAAAAAAATCTCTGCGACATGATGCACGACACAAGGGTTGCGTGTGAAGGGTCTTGTTCCTGCGCTCATCCTGCATCAATTCTCAGACCATAACCTGAAGTCATTTCGTGTTTTTTACGCAACGAATGCAATTGCGTCTGTCCTCCAAACCTGGCAACGAGGGATTTAATGTAGAAACGAAATGAAAATAATTCGAAAGGGCTGCCATTGCCATGTTGTCTCAAGGGAGAGAATGAGTATTTCTATTTATACCCGCAGCCAACAAAAGGGTTGATGATGAAAATGTTTACTTCTGGATTTAATGTCCACAATGACTTTTTGGTTCAAAATGAGTCATTTTCTGTTTTATTACACACTGCTAGGACCAATGTTTGTTGAGTTGCCTGATATTATAGTCCTCCAAATGGATTTCCATAAATGTTAAATGCTCGGCCATAGAGAAGGAGTGTAGCTGTACCTATCCCCTTGCTCGTTTATGATGATTATTTAAGGATTAAAAATTAGGGGAAGTATATACCCATATTTGAATGAGTTTTTCATTTAATCTCCGAGGCAGGGAAACCAAAACGAAACAGATCTAGCTGGCTGGGATGATGTGCCACTCTGTGCAGCTAGCATGTCGTGATGGAATTCGTGTGGGGCACACGCAATCAGCAAGGAACAACATGCAGAAAGACCATTGCATGTCCGATGGGATGCAATAGTTTTAGAGGTCATCTCATCGCCGGCATCACTAACATTGCAACCTACTTTGTAGATGAGTTATGATGCTGCTGGCATCCAAATGTATGCGAGTTTACCTGCTTTTCGAATGAATGTAATCGTACCTGTAATTAGACTCGGAGGAAAAGACACGTTTGTCGGTACCACTATCGTGTTTCAATAAAATTACTTACAGAATCGGTAGGGGCAAAATCGATGACTAAGCATCTGTGTGTGCAATGTGCAATCGTTTTGCAGAGACACCAGGAATGTAACAAATTTACGTTTCGCTTTGCAGATGGAGGTTTGTTGCTGCATGTCAAGTTCGATTTAAAGTCGTATACGAATTATTTGCAATAATGTCATAATGAAAGCATTTTTATGACTGAGTTGAGGCTTTTACAGCTTCAATGACAGGTGCACCTCTATTATACTACCGGGCTTTGCGGTAGGTTGCGTTTAACTGCAGTTGCTTGCAGTCTAATTGGGAACTAACAAAATTACATTAAAAATACCTGTTGGCTTTATGTTGAAGTAAAGGTACCAAGCTGACACCAGTTAATTTTGCTCACACTTCTTCAAAGTTCCGAAGCTGGTATATTCAAACAGTATTTGAACGCTTATTTTGTACAAATAGAAATATAAGGACATAAATTGTAATATATTATGTTCGAAAATCCGCCTGCGAATTTCCACTCTTAAGTGCAAATAAAAAACTCCATTTGTCTTGGGACAATTGTCTCTATTTCTAAAAGAAGAATATATGCATAGCCTTCATCGTTTTTCTTTTGTAAACTTTTTTTTTGCTGTGCAGTAGAATGGACTTATTTTAAATTGGAACTTTTGTGGGCGGATTTTTCGAGCATTTCCGAAAGTGTCAAATTACCTGCAAGGTTAAAATAACAACAGAAAGAAGCGGTTAATTATCGCGAACAAAGTTTTCGACCTTTTTTCAACTCAGGCTAGCGAAGTTGATATATGTTTTTTTTCGAAGATTGTTAAGCAGTTTTTCGAACATTCGTGAGTTTTTGAGTATAGTGTATAGATACAGCGAGATTTTAAAAGTTATATGCCCATATCCTAGTTGGAATGTGATCGATATTGTGAGTGCCAATTGTATGATCTAATAAGCTAAAGATCCTCAACTCGACTCAGGGTCATCCGGAAAAATTCATGCTCGGTTCCACTGCGCTCTGAACCTACAGCCACTCAAGTTCGGTGCAACATTCAGAGGCAGCCCTCTGAGTCAAGTCAATATGAAAACAGAACTTGCGCAAAGAAATCTACAAAATTGCGAACTCGAGATGTTCATCAATTCTGGCATTACGATGATAGGAGAACTCAAAAAAATGGCTCTCGAAATTCTGTCCGTATCGTATGTCCCGAGGCCAACAGTATAAATGGCTTCTCGAATTTCGTTCAAACTTCGGATTTGCAGTTTGGAGGCATACAGTTCGGGGCCGTTTTTTTTTTTTATCTCGAAAACGGTCCATACGATTGTAACAAAAATTCATTCAAAAGTCACTTCCAACTTAATGGCAAACTCAGTTTTTCTCTAAATTATCGTACTATGGATTTTTGTTTATGAATTGGGTTTTCTTTAGTCTACTTGAAAACAGCGCTAACGATTCGACCAAAACACGTACCTAGAGTAAAACTGATGTTTCCAAAACTATTGTGTACTTAATTTTCTATTTTAAAAACTCATCATATCTCGAAAACCCCGTTTTCGATTTCGACAAGTCTAAAAACCAAATAATGCTTACATCCCGAACAATATCTAATAATCAGTTTTCAGCTAAATTCATAGTTAAAAAATAGTACTTTTCAAACTAAACATTGCAATATTTGGTATACTGTTTTGTCTGCCAAATTTTACAAAAACCACTCTAAGAAGTTTGATCAAAATACATATTAAAGATAATATAAGTATCCTTAATAAGATCCCGTACTTAGTTTCTCTCAAAAAAATCGAATAAATCCGTTTTCTAATTATTTCTCAAAAATTCCCGATCTGTCTTCGTATATGTAAAACTCAACCCCGTACTTCCAATAAAAATGCAATTACAACTACAAAATCCTTTTTTTTAGGAAATGTTTCCCCCTTTTCAACCATATTGAATATGCACCTTAAAAAAATTTGGAGTTTATACAATCAGAAAATGTCACTTCTTTGCACACACGAAATTTTGTACGAAAACAATATCTTTCTCTTACTACGCAACCGAGAAAGTTAAAAATATATGAAAAAACACCTGCACTAATGAAAATGAGCAGTGTCTTGTCCAATAAGATTACTCAAGCACTTTATCCGTACTCATTCGGGTGTAGGTAGTGAAGATTTACTTTGGCAAATATTTTACAGAAGAAGTCCGCCAGCAAACTAAATTTTACCATTTGTCACGCAAGTAAACATGTACAATATTTTATTGAAAACCCGTTTGACAGCTCACGTGTTTTGTAAATGATAAATATTGGCATGAATGACTTCTGGTACAAATAACACCATTTAAATATTTATAAGAATATGCAGCAGGCCAATGACTAAATAAGTTTGTGTACATGCTGACATTTCAGATGAATAGTGTTATCTGAATGAAACAAAATCAACCTTTGTAACCCTACACAATATTAAAGGGTCGCATTAAGTTTTTGTTTACTAATATATCCGTCTAAGATCAGCATTTACAAAACCGACTCATAAAGCAGGCTCTCGCTTAGCTAAGTTATATAAATTAGCCTTAGCGGAAAGGCTTTCGCTACTGAGATTATAAAACCTAGATCTATATGATCACTGAACGTACCCCTACCGCAAAGGTTCTGATGTTTTCATATTGCTCCACAGCTTCTAATTTGATTCTCTCTTTACAGATTGTCAATGCATCTAATCGGAAATGCAAACAGCCCAACAGCCGAAATACATAAGTGGGTGTCTAACAATACACGACGAGCCTCGTTCTAACTGTGAGGTTTGATGAGCTTTTACAAGTTGTATGTGCGTTGCAAATATTTAGCTATTGAACGGCTTGACTTAATGCTAGTGCCTACTGCCTACCTTTTCCTAGTGGGGTTTGTGGACTTAAAAATATATACCACTTATGTGGGCGGCTTATACGTCCTAAGCGCTAGAAGACTGTAGTTTAGTTCGATGCGATTTTTTTTATATTTTTGCTTGCGTTCTCGCGGGTAGTTCTTTTTTTTAAGTTATTTCAAGATTGGTTTATGTATCTCTATATATATAAAACAAAGTGGCAAAAAGTGTATTTTCTGTCGCCCGTAATTTTCAACCAATTCAACTAAATTTTTTTTTAAAATGTCGCTAATTACGATGATCAATTGAAAAAAAAAGAAAACACTTAAATTCTGTCAGTTCCTGGCGAAGCCGGCGGGGTTCAGCTAGTATTATATAAAGCAAAGAGTGGTTATTGTGTCTTCTGATGTATTCATATCTATCGTCGTATAGAGCTCAATAAATAATTTGTTTAATAATATAGATTGGTTTAATGAAATGTCCAACATGAATTTAGATTGTATGTACAAGCGTTTTGTTGAAATACTAGATGATGGCTTTGTTATGTAGATATGTCCCGATTTTCCAACTATAACAATCAGCTAACAAATTTTAAAAACCCACCTTTCAAAGCATTTACAAAAATCTGGTAATACTAATGATTACAACAAATTTAGTAAATTACGTAAAGAATTTACCCATGTGTATATATAAGTAAGTTTCTTCACAAAAATTATACTATTTCTAGAGAAAGTAAAATTAAAAAAGACACTAAATTTTTCAAATATTTTATAAACTCCAAACGTAAATCAGTTGGGATTCCGGACACAAAGCATTTTAAGGGCGTGGAATCGTCCAATGTAGAGTCTAGTTTAGAACTTTTCACTTCTTTCTTTGAATCGATTTATACTAATGGCAATTGTCATAACAGTAAAAGAAATAATATTGCGTTAATCTTGTCAGTATTGCATCTCTTGAACTAAACCTCAATTGTGGCGCTGATGGCATACCAGCAATTAGGTATATTGGAAAATTGTGCCATTGGTCTTTGCACTCCAATGTTAAATATTTTTTTAAACAGTTCCCTTCATGAGGGAACATCTATTAATGATTGTAAGACTTCGTTGCTTGTCCCTATGCATAAGGCTGGTGATAAAAATAACGTGGAGAACCATCGCGGTATTTGTAAGCTCTCAGCTATCTCTAAGCTTTCTGAAAGCATCATTAAAAATAAACTAGAGTTTTTAACGAGAGAATGTTTATCTAAAACATAGCATAGTTTCGTATCTGGTCGGTCTACTGTCACCAACTTGGCTTCCTTTTCATCTTAAGTTCTAAATGAGTAGATGCGATATATACCGATTTTAGCAAAGCCTTCGACTCTGTCAATCACTCAATTTTGGAATTTACTCTAAAATGCTTCTCTGGATTTCATCGTTCCTAATTTGTCGCTCTCAACGAGTAAAAATTGGAACATCGCTCTCGGAAAGTATTAGGTGTACTTCGGGTGTTCCGCAAGGGAGTTATTAAGGTCCATTGCTCTTCTTATTTTTGTTAATGATATCGTTTCAACAGTCAAAGATAGTCAATGCTTACTAAACGCAGATGATTTAAAACTGTTTTCATTAAACGTATTGGTGACTGTTCTTTGATCCAATCGGATCTGGATAATATAACTGATTGGTGCAATGTCAATAGTTTAAAAATATATATGAAGAAATGCACTACGATCGACCAAGTATAATTTGTTGTGTATCTATTTTACAAAGTTAGGTAAAGTTATTTATCCATAGTTGCTTTAACAGGATTATAACCTATTATCATTCAGTGACAAGTCGTCGCTACAATGCAGAACTAGTCTAAGTCCAAAATTTCGAAATTTACGAGTTTTACATAAGAAATAAACTAAAATCAAAATGCTTCTTCAAAAATCTAGTGCCGTTAAAATAAAGCTCAAATAAATAATGTACCTAATGTCTTTCACGCCAAGGTGTTTCATAAAGGAGTAAATACATATTCAAATTTAAAAAACGCTCTACTGAATTTTTTTAAGGACTTAGTCTAGTTCTGCATTGTAGCGAAGAAGTTGGATCTAAGTTCTCCACCTTGTGGGGCATACATTCTTATTTTTTCCATTGTAGATAAATGCTGTTTTTAGAACTCAATTCTGGCTCTGAAATCATCAAGGCTCTTTCCCAAGAGATAAGAAATTTTACAATGACCTTGTCAAGGAAGAATGGTCATGCAATGCAGAAGCCTTGCTGTCGTGCGCATCCACCGACCCCCAGTTTGGACTTGAACAAAATCTCCTCTAACTCGTGTTGTAAGGCCAAAAACTCAAATTGCATAATCGCTATAAATCACACTTGCAACTCGAAGCCGTTGTTCTATAAATCAAACAGTTCTCCTTGAATGAAATTTAACATAAACATTAAGGACCATACCCCTATCGCAAGTGGCCATAAATAAGTTGCCAAGTAAACACATAATATGGATATATTATATCCAATCTTCTTTATTCACCCCGAAAAAAACCTCAACACACCTCGCCGGGCACCCTGTTTATCCATTTAAAAACGCCTGCAGTGCATTAATTATGATCCACCATCTTCGATAATGAGGGCTCACAAATTAATTAACGGAACCATCTCGTTGAGTCCCATGGAATTACGTTTCTCCTTTGTACCTATATCCTTGGGAGAATTTATTTCTATTGATTGTCGTCCTCGAATGTAATTGCGCTGGTTCTTCGAACTCACACAAAAGGTACAACAACTATGCCCACGAGGCAAACATAAAATTTCAAAGACCCTCTGCCGCAAGGATAACTCGTAAAATGTCCCTCTCACACAAAAATTACGTGCTAAATGTGGCTTAAGAGTGAAATTGATATACCTACATAACCTGAGCGTACCAAGAACAGAAGTCCTTCGAAGAATGACCACACACACACAGTTGGCAGTTTCAATTGGAATTGAAACTCCTGTGGCGCGCAATTGGTTTCATAAAAAAAAAAAAACAACAACAGGTCAGAAACGTAATAGATTTCCAAAAATCAAATTGGGACACATAATCAAATTAATCGCTGAATCATTCATTCGCACTGAGAATAGCGGATACCTCGCATGCGAACGTGCCCCCATTTGGTTTCGAGCATTATAGTCGGGTGTGGAAAGTTGGCGGTCGACCACCTGCTGTCACTTGGGCTTCCGTGATTTGGATGCACACGATATGCCAAATGCGAGAATGCGGTTCATTTCCGTTATTCGATATGTCAGTGGGTGACCCAAAACCCATTTTATCAGCGTCGAAAGGGATGCATGCTGCGGTGCATTTCACATGAGTCCGTGCGGAAGTTTTCATATAGAGTTTCACGTTATGCAATTTATGAAACAAACAAACATAGAGTCTTTGTGGGTTTTGTTGTTCGGTTTGCGGATTGATTAAACAAAACTGGTGCGAGAAGAAAGATTGAAATAAATTCGATACGAATATAGAGAACCCCAGCGCAAAAGTGTGGCTTAATTGAATGACTAATTGAGAGGGGGGTTAAATGGCCCAAGGGTCAGTGAATCACATCGGATTGTAAATGCAGTTAAACTCGGATGTGTGTGTGCACAAGTTTATGGCATGCTAAGTGTTTATTGTGGGTAATGATGGAAATGTGAAACTTTTTCGTGGGAATTACTTGAACTTTGTGATTACTTGAGTTTCATCCGCTGGTATTTGTGTAAATTGTAAGGTGGCGCTTCTTGGTTAAAAAGTGGATAAAGGGACTTATTAACTATCCATTTGAATACGGATGTAAGCAGAGTGCTAAAAGTCTTAAAGATTCGACGAAGTGATATTCCACAAGGTTGCCGTGTTACGTCTATATTTCTAAATAGCTTTGCACGCAACTCCGTTAGTGTTATAGACCTAGTTACAGGAACTTAACTTATTAATTTTCGTTAAGAGAGGTAGTAACCAGGTAATTCAATTAAAAATCCGGTTATCATTTTCTGAGACCAGTTTTCAGATTATATGAGTAGTGAGTAACAGTTGTCGTTAAACTTGTCGAAAGTGGAAATACTTACACTAACTCCAGTGTGGAAATACTTGCACTAAATTCGTATTCACACCACTGAAAATCTAGTGCCCTGTTTGGCGAAATTACAAGTTAAAATCTACAATTCTAAAGATACAGGCACCTAAAAAGTTCAGAAAACAGCTGTAAATTCGTGCGAATTATCTTATAGGCCATGGAAACAATTTTGACGGTTTTGTAAACAAATTAGAAAATAAAACAGATAAATTTGTAATTGGAAATTATTTTGCGCACATTTATAAATATTCATTTGGGGGAGAGTACGACAACTTTGGCGCCAACAATTTATTACGGCTTTTTATGGAGGAGTTAAATACAAACATTTCTTACTATGTGAGGAGGGGATTCTATCTCGCTCCGTTTGGGCTGGTAAAGAAAGTGGAAAGATTTATTAAAAAAATGTAAAAAAAGACACTAAATTTGTTTGGGTTTGTGTGGGTTGTTTTTCAAAATGTTGCAATAATGTAAATGTTTTTTTTCGTCAATGTTGCAATGTTGCAATAAAACAATTTTTTTTATCAATGAACTAACAAGAAAATTTCATTACCGGCAGTGTAGTTTTCCTAATATTTTGGATGATATAACTTAAAATGTCGCCCAAACTCTGAAATCCTGTCATTTTCGTAACGAACTTAATAATTGAAAAAAACATTTTTTACATACTCTCTTTATTAGATAAAATGCAAATTGAATATATTTAAATTTGAATATATTTTAAATAATTTTTAAATTTCTTACTGATATGAATGTCATTTTTGTCACGAAAACCAATTTAGAACATTATATTTTTTGGAAAATTGCTAGTTAAAGAATGTAAACGAATTTCATTATCAAGTCTATTTCTAATTTCAAGAAAAATAAATAATTTTGTAGTTAAAAGCAAAATCAGGTACTTTGTTTTTTTTATTTTGGGGACAAAGTGTGATGAAAATGACAAGAAAGTGACGCAGTGGACAATATTTGCCATAATGAATTTATTTTGTTATAAAAACGTTAAGGAGATTTATTAAAACATGAATTAATTTAAAAAAAAGTTTCACACTCGTTTCCGTCTCAACCAAATTTACCAATGTTTCAGCATTGGGAATGTCTCTTCCATGTGATACTAGGCGATCTGCAGTTCGTTTTAAGACGCCTGATTCCATCCGCTGCTCCCTTACCATGGCCGGATTCAAAAAATGATCAAGTTGCTTGCTTTATCCCGTACTCGAAAATTTGATTGCTGAAGAAGTAAACATTTTGTTTCTGACGATATTGGGTAGCTGGACCGTCAGAAAAAAGTGAATAGTTTTTGTGGGTGCCGTGATATAAGGCCATGCGACATAAGGCCATATTTCGAAATATGGCCTATTACACTTTCACAAAGCGACATAAGGCCATATTCGAACATAATATGGCCTTTTGTCACTTTGCTAAAGCGTCATAAGGCCATTATGTCGTTATGTCACTTTCAAGTTATTTTACTGTTCTGATTAGTCAATCTTTAGATAATCAAAGCGACAAAAGAATTTTTAACTATTATTTTCTTCAACAGAAAGTTGATAGAAACATAATTTAGAAAATAATAGTAAAATTCGAATAGGCTATCAACTTTCTGTAAATAAGAGTAAAATATTCGCGCAAAATTCGAATTTATATTAAAGGAACTTGGCATATCCTCAACTTCGCACCCATACCGTAATCCAACATTAAACCCAAGCGGGGGGATTACAGGGCGAGTAACAATTTTCGCGCTGTAGGCGCTGTTGTCCAAGAAATCAAATGAGATTGCTGCATGCCATCGTTTAAAAAATAATAGTAAAAATTCGAATAAATTCATGTCCCAAAGGTTTTTGAACGCGCAGTGTTGCGCCAACTATATATCAATTGTAGACACCGCATGAGTTTGTTGTAAGGCCTCAATTTTTAGTGTAATGTTGCAGTGTATTTTGCAAGCACATCGAGCTGAGATCGATGGGTTAATGACATAGAACGGCCGGTTTCGTGTAAAATAAGAGTAGGAGCAATTATTTCCCTCAACAGTATATTTCTTACACAAGGATAGTTGTGTGTCCATCAAATATCTTCTCTGCACTTTATTTTTATACCTATTCACAGTTTCTTTTTTAGCTGCAGTAGCTCTGCTTACATCATAATATAATATATGTACTACAGAGAACAAGAAAACAAAGTTTTTGTTTACTTTGCAACCACAATGTCATTTTCGTCACTATCAAGTCATTCGCGTCACTTTTAAAACGTGACGCTGATGACTTGTGAAGATCATGACAATTCACACAGATCACGGTTATAACTTATTGGTAATACAATATATACACTCAATTATTTATTAATTAGCTTACCGTTCACTTTTTCCTTCTTTCTGAAATACTTGTAAACTTATTTTTTAATGATTTACTTTAAAAAACCGTCGTGACACTAATGAGCTCCAATAAACATACAACTGACGGTTTTTCCTCGTTTTAGTTTTTTCGCCACGCTTACTGCGTGAAACATTTTCTGAGAAATATAGGGCACTTACCATTTGAAAAAGAATGGGAATTTCAAATTCAAATTTTAACGGAAAGCAGTTACGTGAGGCGAATGACTAAATATGGGGACACGTTTTTCTTGAATAAATAAAAATACAAGATATTATTCTTAAATATTGATTAGTATTAGATACAATTAAAGAACACATAAATCTTGTTTATTAGCTGTGCCAGTGTTGTTAGGCGCATCCAGGAGCTACTGATATTTAATCGAAAAATTCAAATTACTGCGTTGGTGACAAACGCCATTTAGTACAAAACTATTTGTAGTGCTGCACGATATTTTAAAATTTTTTGAATTGAAGGAAAATAAATATATTTTAAGCTACGCTAATTTATTGCCATTAAATACAAGTTCTAAGTAGTATTTCAGACATAAAAAATGTTAAGTAAATGTGGTTTTATAAAACAAATAAACTTAAGGGACATCTTATTGCAACATTTTAAAAAACGGCCCATTTCTAGTAATTCCTAATTAACACTGAAAACCAGATTTATTTATGTATTCTAGAAAATCTGACTAACTTATGTCAGCTCCAGGAAATAACCCCCAAATGGAAAATGAAATAACCCCCCAAAATTGGGGAATAATGTCACTGAAATTGTTCCCTAAATCGAGATTCAATTAGTCTCCAAAATGGTTTTAGATAACCTCTTATACATGTTTCGTTATATTTAAATAAAACAAATTAAGAATTTAAAAACTTAACAAAAACTACAAGCAACAAATCGCGCACCTACCCCGTAATCCAACAGTAAACCCAAGCAGGGGGGCAGCATGACCCCCATAGATACTTCATAATAAAATGGTAGTAATGCGCGTGCGTTCAATTTGAAGAATGAAATAAGTTCCCAAACACCCATCATATATAAATCCCCAATTTTGACTTTTCAGATTTTCAGATTTTGGTCCAACTAACCGCAGTGAGTGGGGTCCAACTTGCCCCGCTTGTGGGGTAAGTTGGACCACTTGTACTTGGTGGATTTGATACAAACTAAATATTTAACTATTAGATAAAATGCTTGTTTTTTTTTAATTCCATTAAAAAGTCGAAGTTTCAATATTTCTACTGACTTTAGTTTCATAGCTTAATTATGAACAGATTGGAAGTTATGATGTGTCAAACAAAAAAATGGTCCAACTAGCCCCGACCTACCCTACATAATCGCAAGTTAAAGACAGTGTGAAGTCAGAAAAAAAGGGGCTACTTAGGCGAGTATAGTAGCCAAGGTAGGGAGGGTAGAGGCAAACTTCTCGCAGCGTCAACATCACCTCGACGCGAAAGACTGGCATGGTTTTTTTTTGTTGCATGGACCAAGGGTCAAGTCCCACACCCACCGACGAGCTAAGAATGGGAACTCGCATGCCAGCAACGACCCAACGGCAAGAACGGTCTAGCAACAAAATGGCTCATACTTGGCATGAGGGAATCTTGAGAAACCTTTGAGAAAAAGTTTCATCGAACTTTGGCCATTATTTTTCACGCCAACTGGTAACAGACACAAAACCCACAACAGTTTTATTTGCCTACAAATCTTGGCAATTAATTTGGATTGTTCTTCGCCTGCCTGTTCAAAATGATTGTCAGCCGGATGCACACGCATTGTAAGTCAGCACTTATTTAAGCAGAGACTGTCATTTATTTTATAGATCTCTTTAGATGCCAAAGACTACCCATGTAAGAATATAAAAAAATGTAAAACGCTTTTTTACAAACAAATTGAGGAACATGAAGCTCCAAGGTATTTTTTTTAACATCCCGAATGAAAGAAACCTTAACTCGAATTGCTCGTCAAAACACGACTGGCTAAGTGCATGCTGTTGGTCTACACCAGGGCAACATAAAAAGGGTCTCAGTTAACCACGAATGATCCAAACACATCTGTACATGGACACAACCACTTGAGTCTGTGTTTTAAGAACATAAAACCCTGGACTCAGTTTATATCTGCATTTGTCTATCTTCTCGAAAAATTATAAAAATAAAACACACGCACCACTTTTGCATGTTCGACATTAAGTACTCGCAAGTCGTCAACGTCTTGTTCAACAAGTCTCCATCTGACTGCCAACTGCCATCCAGGCAACCAACTCTAACCAGACAAACCAAAGGAAAAAAAAAAACTATAGAAAGAACCCGCTTTCGTAATAAAACTCCTCATTTTATTGCTCCCGAGATTGTTATCCTTGCGGATATGCTCCACACATGTGTTTCATGCAGGGTGTATTTGCAGTATTTGGTGGAGTATTAGTGGCATATGTGCAACAATTGCTGCCGCTATCGTTAGTGTCACATCATAAATCGAAGAAAAGATATACGTCTGAGGACTTAGTGATATCAGCGCCGATTTGACAGCCGACCCATGAAATGTGTGTTGTATCCTTTGAGTGGTTTATCATTACGCCTACGATTAGTTTTTTTTTTTTCGGTTGTGTATGATATGCGGAAGACAACCTTACTCTCCTGCGGAATAACTTTTATAATTTATTTACAACCCCGCGGGAGTGCAGGAGGTTATAGTCATAGAAATGATGTCAAGGGGGGATATTTTATGATGCCCTCTGGGTGGTGGGTTGTTGCTGTGTATGTTACATAATTGCGGATAAGACTTGTTTCGCTATATGCATATAGGGAATGAACTTAAATTGACTGCCTGTAATGTTTGGGTCTGGTTGTAAATTGGCTTAAAATCTTAAAACTTTGACGTCCCTGTAAGAGTTGGTCGCTGTGCGACAAATAAAAGTTATATTATGTGTTTTTTATACAGCGAGATGCAATTAGCAATTCGCTACACTTAACCAGAGTACAAAACCCTTGTTAAGCTGTAATCTTAATTGCCCGAGTACAAACCCGTGCAAGAGGTAAATTAATAACAACCAAACTGCCCGAGTACAAACCCGTGCAAGCAAGTAAATTAAAAACAACCGTTTCGATGTGTGATTGTGCTTAGAAGAGACAATATTTTATTATCTTACACCTATTTATATTATCCTAAAATACATGAAGTGAGTTATCGCATCGTCAGCGTCTAGCGCGATGCGACACCTTATGGCTATGCGATACCTTATGGGTATGCGCGTGCACCTGTGGGAACGGTGGGAACTGTTGGATGGGATCGAAATATGATTATTGTGGTGGGAAAATTAATTTGTGGGAACAAGGTAAGGAATGTGGAGTGATGGCAAAATAAAATAAAATGTGCAATGATTACTGTATAGCTTAACATCCCTATAACTTGAGATTACTTGTTTGAAACTTTGTTATCCTGCACAGACCGCATATACAGAACTCAATTTATTGGACATATACGTCGGAGTCGCAAAGTCGAAGCGACGCATGCCTAAGTAAAAAGGGTACACTACCGGAAGGGGCAGCTGTTATTTTTTATTAGTCAACGTGATTACTTAGGTTGTTTGGGGACCGCAGTTCTTGCAATAATGCCAAGGGATTGGATTTGACTTTTATTCGAGGCCGCCAAAGGCAATTCTTGAAAAAATTTCTTATTTCCAAATTTATATTTTGAATTCAAACTCAATACTTACATATTGTTGCTGGATAGACAACGGATGTGTTGGTGAGTAAAGTTACGTGACATTTGTCAATACAAATTTCTATGTAACAATACCAACGCACTTAGCATTTGCCAACCCAAAAAATAAAGACTCCGCTGAAGTTAGGGGCCTCAGTATTGTCTCTGGTTTGAGCAACTGCAACACATTTAAACAAATTACAACCCATAGAAACTCCAAA
Source organism: Cheilosia urbana (assembly GCA_946477585.1). Classification (NCBI taxonomy): domain Eukaryota; kingdom Metazoa; phylum Arthropoda; class Insecta; order Diptera; family Syrphidae; genus Cheilosia; species Cheilosia urbana. Next base: position 44,423,224 of record OX297855.1, read on the forward strand.
CAGGTCTAGAGCAACGAGTTAAATTCATGACGGAAATGGAAGTAGCAAAATCTGGCCTTTCCTTTTCTGAAGACAGTTTATTCCATTAAAAGTAGGTATATAAACGAAATCAATTCCCTAGGCTCTATAAAAAAAAAAAAAAAACTCGCAAAAGCAATTTGCTTCGCGTCATTTTCCATAAACCTACTCATTTATGCAAATCTACGGAATTAACACCAGTTTAAGAAGATCGAGTGCCCCTCGTGAACGTCATCTTATACCATCTATGTGTGCAAAGTGCAACCTCTGCGCGTTCAAAGCGAAATCGCCTCGCCAGACATCAGCCGTATGTTCGCCAGCTTAGCTAATGATATTAACCCGATTAAGGCTCAAAACTATCGCTTTTCGAATAATTGAATAGCCAAGTGAATCTGCAGATAGATATACACGGATACGAGTATAAGCAACCGGCAGTGTCGGCGCGCTCAATTGACCCGGCCATATACTGATTCGATGGCAGTTCACATCACAGTGAATGTGATGCGAGACGAAGAGCAATTGGTGAGATCAGAGCGAGATCAGCAGCATTCGCCGTCAGCGCAGGGGCAGAAGTTGGACGCAATAATTGAATAATTCGTTCTCATCACAACCGTATAGTGGATCACGGCAAATGGGAATGCAGTTCGCCGTTGTGCTTGTGCAAGATAATCATCTGTGCGAGTGGAGTTGGTTCTTGATGTTTTGATGGGTTCCGAGGATGTGCGCGGCTGGTCCAAAAGGAGCAACATGCCAGTAATTCGTTTCGGCCCTTAGTCATTTGTTATGATGAGTCGAGTGTACAGAATGTACACATGTGATTAATAACTGTTCGAATGAACGGGAGTTATTTTGGGGCGTGGAAGAGTTCATATTTCCATGACACCAGTGTTGGGCGAATGATTGATTATTGTCGGGGTGATGGGGAAGGACTCGCGGTATACTCCAATCACCATTTTGCTTCAGTATTCTCCCTTGAACGAGACGATATACGGTCGAGTTAAATGACTTTCTATTTAGGTTGTCCTTTTATCATTTCCATTTCCCCGATCGTCTAACGTTACGCTGTTGTTACGTATTTTCTAAAGAAATATGCTCATGTTACCTGCTTCAATAGAGCAATGAAATACAACACGAGAGTCGAAAGGCATTGCATGTGCTTCACTCAAGCGTGCGCGCGCTTGAAGAAAGTTTTGCATTCAAAAAAAAAAAAAAAAAAAAGCTTCATTGCGAGGCCTTTGGAGTATTTCGACGAAGATCTACATTTTCCCTTCTAATAAATCAAGAGTCACTGTCCATGATCTGATCCACAAAGTATAGGCACTTTATAGCGTACAACTCAACCTCGCCCTCTGCCTTGCAATGACACTAAACCGGCTGTTGAAATCCATATATGAAGGAACCTCTCGACAATGCATGTGCTTGTGCATTGTGCACTCTTTTGGCTATTCCCCAATCCCAACCTAGATGTTTGTCTTTGCCTCGAATGTATTATCTGAATTGTTACGTCAACCGTCTAAATGTCATCGTCGTCGATGAACTGGTGTTTGACTGTGTGCCCTTTATCCTTCCACTCGTTAAGTGGACATTTTAAAGAAACTTACAGATGGCGTCTTTTTGATAGATGATGTCTGGAACGGTAGCCATACATGTGAACTTTTCCATTATTCACAAACCGAATGTATCTGGTCGGCTGGTGTAATTTAATGCAAAAGAAAGTGAAAAGAAATTTAAATTAAATCACAGGTAACGAGTGCGCACTCAAATGCGAGTAAAAGTAGCTAAATTTCTTTGTTGTATCCGTACGAGCAAGAAACCATCTTCTATCGTTGGATTAATTATGTTTTTCTCGTTAACTGAAAACTTAAACAATTGTTATGGTGGTAGATTGAGACACATTGAGGTACTCGTATACGTGCGATTACGAAATGCTCACTGGGCGCTATCAATTTCACTGTTCCGTTGGGTGGCAACATCAAAGATGTTGGCATTATAAAAAGATTCATGAAAGTTTAGTTGCATTCAGATTTTCTAAACGATGGAGTGTCTTAATTACCTTTGACGTAGGCTTTCGTATGTGTAATTGACGTGCAGTGCGCTCTTTTTTTTTGGAGCATGAATATGAGATTTAACGAAAACTGCGACTCGCCATAGACAAAGTTTACATCTAAAAAGAAAGTAATCAAGTTTCTTTATTTAATCAGTTGGTATTTATTTTATTGCGAAGTTTTTCTGACCGCGAGGCAATTGTAGGTACTCATCGAATGAGAAGTTGTCCCGGTTGTACTTCGCTTTTTCTTACCTATACAAACTGTCAGATCGAGGGCCTACAAAGACCCATCTTCTCGAAGCCGGTTTGGTGAGTATTTACTTTTGGACGAATAGAAGGACAATTTTTACAAACATTTCACTCCGAATTTGAGCTATTGAATTAATAATGAAAAAGCTCGGGAGGGTTCTCTTTTTTGGTTTCTTCTTCTCTTTACTGGTGCTGGTCGGCGCGGGGTAATGGTAAATTGAATTGAAGTAAAATTTTGAGCTTGAATAAGGCTCAATAATAAATTGTGAAGTTCGTTAAAGGTGTTGTGATCTTTGTTTTCATAACTCCAAAGCAACATTCATCGATCTTGTCCAAAGTTGTGGTAGAAAGATCGTCTTAGAGAACTGTCCCCCCATGCAAGAGGAACGGTGTTCCTGAAGGGCTGAACAGTGTGGCATAGGAGAATATCACTATAAAGAAATAAACCAATCATTCACCTATCAAACAATTTTTTTTTTTTTTTTTCGACGAGGGTAGGTGAAAATCTTCTAAAGACACTATGCGAATAGCAACCGCGTGCTCATAGTAGTTTCAGATTTTTACCGACTGACCTATCAAACAATTCAGCGATACCTACCATTGTAATTGTAAACTACGAGCTTAAATTCAAAAACTCTTAATACTGCATCTCCAGCCTAAGTTAAACTTTATTTTTCTCGGACGATCTTTAAAATTGATACAAATTTATTTATTAAACTAAACTTAGCTAAAGTGAACTTGGCTGCAGGGTAGTACGATTTATTCTGAACTCTGGAATACCAAAATGATTCCATTTTGTATGTTGGTTTTGTTGTTCGCGATCTAATTTCCATTTGTATAGACGCTAATTTTGTAATTTCAACGAAATGTTGAACAGATGTACATTTACCTCTGCGCGTGTTGCTGACATCGTTGGTTGTTGGCCTGCTATGTTCCCAGCTGCTCGTGTTGCTGACTTTGCAGATTGTTTGGCTGGTATGTTCCCAGCAGCTCGCGTTGCAGTTTGAAGAGAATATAGCGACATCTAGCAGTGAAATTTGAGCTGCGAAGTAAAGATATTGTAAATTTTCCCTTTTCTATGTTCTCTTTCGCCTTGTGAGCCATAGTTTATATAAATCAGTGGTGACGCGTGACGCTTGAGTAAAATGTGTATGCGTTCATTCATTTAATTTTTGTCTTCAATTTTGTATGATACATATACAAATACATATAATATACACAGAAAAATTATTCTAAAATATTATTCCAAGTCCAGCGTTCTAGATTTGTTCAAAATTATTATAGTGACATTTTTCCATCCAGCACATCTTATACACCCAAAAAATCGTATACAAATTTCTCATTTCGTTCATAGCCTTCCAGAACGAGTAAAACATGAAAGCAGCATAATTACTCATGCCTTTATTTCCACTTCACTTCTTTTTTAGTTCACAGCTGAGAACTGAACTGAACTCGAGCGTAAGGCGTTTTTTATATGCCCGCATGATCTATATAGATAATTGATTTTCTTTGTTTACAACAACAGTTGAATGTAGGCATAAGAAAAAACACTCTGAACCGAGCTTGCTCAGATCGTTCTGATGTTTTTTCTTTTTTTGTTCTTTTTTCTATTAAATGTGACAGGAAGTGTGTATGCATAATGTTTAATCAGCTTTTACTCAGCCTGCTCTGTCAATTTATTCTTAGCTCATAGAGCGCGCTTTGATCATGCTCTGAACAAAAAAGAAACACAAAGTCGAGCTCTGATTTGTCTGAGCTAAAAAAGAAAAACGAACTTTTTGTATAGCAGTTCAGGTTCTGCTCTGAACTAAAAAAAGAAAAACGCCTTTTAATATCCACCCAAAACCGAAGCACCCCACCCACACAAACCCATTGTTGAAGTTGATTTCGTTTCCAACTCATCTGAACGAGTTAATGGTCGAATGAGTCGAAATGGGAAGTATTATTTTCGTTGGCAGTCTAGCAGGGTAGTTTTTCGTTTCGGTATGAATTATGAATAGGCTCAAGTACACAAGAGGCTGGCACGAGCGGATATTGGAAACTTTTTTTATATTTTGGTGTTGGAGTGGAATGAGTGGAAAGTGTTGCTGTCGCAGCTGAGTATTTCGTTTTGTATGAATTACGATTTGGCTCAAGTTCTCGAGAGGGTGGCACGAGCTGGGAAATACGACTGTAGAGGACAAGTGAATAATTTATTTTTTTTTTTTTTTTAATTGTTAATATTTATTCTCTAAAGGCGTTCATGAAAGAAATGAGCAATTGGACGCGTCGCCACTGATATAGGTATATAGTTTCTGGCAGTATATCTTAGTTCTCCCCAATTCATTTGCAACTACTATCAACGGTGTTTGTGTCATGTAGTTCTCGGTCGACTAATAAATAAAATTAGAAGCTAGTCCGTGTGGGTACTTTTAGTTTCTCCCAACTATTCTGTCAAAAAATAGTTAGACACCGTGTACCTAAATTCGGAATTTTGCAGGTAACAGTTAGTTTAAATATTATTGCATTCATCTATTTGTTCGCTACTTTGATTTTCTATGTTGTATATAAAAGTCATTGAACATGGGAATTAAGGCAGTCGCTTTTCTATACATAACCTCAACATTTTTTGTAATCCTGAATTTTTCAAAGTAGGGTTTTTAGCACGCAATTATAACAACTACGCTGTACTTGACTGACACTTCCAGGACTCACAGTAGTTGTTGTTCTTGCGCGTTGAAAATCCCTACTTGGCTTTTGCTGAGATCGAAGCTTAAAAAAAAAACAGGCCTGCTATTGTAGCCCTGTTTATTATGAAACACCTACGATACAGCTACACCTACGAGCCAATAATCTCGAATACACCGACTTGCCCATCAAAGTTCCATAATGTCGTCATTCCACCTTTCAAAAGCCGCACGAAATAAATCAACTGACTACCAAAAGCTGAGAAATTGTCTCGCATCAAAAGGAAACCCCAAAATAAATCCCTGAAACCGTTAGCTGAGTGATTACATACCAAAACCAAAGAACATGCGTCCTTTCCACCGTCCGGATTTTTTCATACGCTCCAGACCGCGTAATAATCTCAATCAGCGCCCGTGTCATTGTCACCCGCAAAAGGAATTTGTTGTGTCTGTCTGTTTGTATGTGGCATACTATACCCCACGCGCCCAATCGACGAAGTTCACAATGAATGGAGTGCAGAGAGCCAACCACACACAAAGATACAAAACCAAAAGGGAATCTGTTAACATTCGGATTCAAATGCAAGACAGAGTCTGACGCTTGCGGCGGCGGCAGCAGTGACAGTTGACATACTGATGAAGTTGACGACGATGTTGATGATGTCCTCTAAAGTTCTACTCTAATAATCTTCGAAGGCGACCAGACACGCTCCACTCCCTCACTCCCCGCCATACCCTGTTTCAGCAACCGCTCATGTTCAGTGCCAAGAGCTATACTAGATCCATCGTCATTGCACGAAGGGCTCGGCTAGAAAATGACTAGAACAACAACTTCGAGTTAACTATGCCAAAAGACTGTCGGCCCAACAGTATGCTTTGTTGCTGTAACTGTTCCGTGACAGATGCTGGTTGAAGAGCCTGCGGACGGGGAGTGTTTGTCTGAGCCTCTGTGTGTCTCTGGACCTATTAAACCACATTTTTGCTGCCTTTGCCTGCATCCGTTGTACTTTGTGCACCGGCAACGGCAAGCAGTTGCAGTACTATTATATTTCTGTTCTGATCGTCGTCATACCATACGTCTATTCTATTTTGTCTTATGTAATGCTTGTGTGCTGGGCGCGGGTGGAGGGAGGGAGTTTGCGAAGAATTTGTTATTCAAATTTTTATTTTCTCGAACAAATCGGTGACGCTTTGTTACTCGCGGCGCTGGTGATGATGAGGATGACGGTTGATGTGACGTGAGCGTGTGGGAGGGCGAAGTTTTCTTATTTGGCATACAACAATTTAAAAAATAGAACTCTAGGCACAGCTAGTGCGCACCGCCCATGTGCCATCAGTATACCAGCGAAAAGATCTAACGGAAGAATGTGGGAGAGACTCTAGCAGACATCCTCAAATTGAGTTAGTTCGCCATCAAGGGGGACGTGCTCGGAGTTCTAATTGGGTTTCCTTCCGTTGCGCGTTGGTTGTTGCATGGGCAGCAAAAAAAAAATGAGGGCACAATTTGTTGATTGTTACTGACGTGGCATGCGTTTGTTTAAGACGCAAATTAGAAACGCTTGAATTGGTACTAACTACGCTGACAGATTACCGTAGAATGTGACGAGGAAAGGTATTGAACTTTGAACTCCCTCTTGAGAAGATATCTTTAAATGCGTACTACTCCTTTTTAACTTCTCGATTACGTAGTAAGAGAAAGTATCTATTCGTACAAAATTTTGAACTCCAGATGTTAATCAATTCTGCTAGAGGAATTCAAAAAAGTGGGTCTCGAAATTCTGTGCGTCTGTGCCGAGGCCTACAGCCTAAACGGATTCTCGGACTTTGTTCCAATTTCGGATTTGAAGCTTGGGGTCTTACAGTTGGGGGCAGTTTTTTTTTTTTTTTTTTGCAAGGTAACCTCAATATTAATAGTACTTCCCATATAAAATGTTCATACCAGTTTGATTTGTTCGCAAACAACTCTAACGATTTAAACCAAAATTGATATTTGGGCTAAAGTAGGTGAGGTCAACATGACTGCATAAAAGCTAAAAAATCGAATAAATTTCCTTTAGAAATTTGAACATATCTTGAAAGCGGTCTATACGATTGTAGCACAAATCAAATTCTAAGGTAAACTAAAGGTAGTTACTAACTTTAAAGCAAACTAGTTTTTTCTCTATATTATCGTTTAATGGATTTTTGAAAAAAAAAAAGTCTTTTTTCTTTTATTTGATTTTTAGTAGTTTACCTGAAAACAGCGATACTGGTTTTGACCAAGATGTTTCCAAAATTATTGTGTTTTAATTTTCAATTAAAATCACCGAAAACGTTACTTTTAAAAACTCCTCAATCTCGAAAACCCCATTTCCGATTTCGATAAAACTTTAAAAACCAAGTAATGCTTACATCCCGAACAATAACTTATAATCGGTTTTCAGTTAAATAGTTAACCAATCGTATTTTTCAAACTGAACATTGCACTATTTGGTATTGTTTTGTCTGCGTAAATTCACAAAAACCGTTTCAACGATTTTGATAAAAATACATATGAAGGATAATATCAGTATTCTAAATAAGATTTAATAAGTTTTTCTCAAAAAATTCGATTAAAACGGTTTTTTAATTATTTCTCAAAAATGACTACCCAAAAGCTGATCTGTGTTCATATATATTTTTAAAAATCAGTAACGCGCTTTAAAATTCAAATTGCAAGTGCCATTAAAAATGCAATAACAGCAACGCAAAACTTATTTTTAGCAAATATCACCCACTTCTTCTTTTTTTCAACCATTTTGAATATGCGCCTTAAAATAACTCCAACCACTTGGAGTTAACACAATCAGAAAATCTCACTTCATTTCCCCTCCCCTCTGAATTCTTATATATACTTATATATCGATCTAACACGAAAAGTATACTTGCAAATTGCAATCATTGACCACTTAAACCAGCGCCATTAATCTATTCCAGTCAAAAATCATGCCCTAACAGCTCAAAAAAATAGAAACTCCTACTACGCTTGTCCTCGTATCGTCCTCGTGCGAGAATTGCTTGTTACTGAGAGCTTCAACTTTTAAAAACTCACATTGATTTGATATATACTGCCATATCAGACGAATAACCCAAAAGTGAATATTATTGTACACTTTCTTTCTTTCTTTGTTTATATTTCATGAACCGTTTCTTTTATCTAGCATTGGTTCTCCGATTTTTACCTACATTGGTCCCTAATAAAAGAAGAAAACATCTAACCAAACTTTTCATGAACGAGAAAGTTTCGTTCGACCCTGTCGTGGACTTTATTTTCAAATACTTTTCTCGTTATGGGTGAACCTATTAAACTCTTCAGCAACGCCCGGAGATTTTAAGTCATAGTGTGGTTAACAGGTGGGCCAACACACTATAAGGGCGCCTGTAAGAAAAGCCATACTGCAAATTGTCCCATAATTGAGGGTTTTGTAAATGCACATACTAGAGCTTTCTGAACCGAATTTCTAGCACGCGCCTTTTTCTACCCGACTGGACACAGGGAGGGTTATGTGTTTCGCGCGGTGCCGTGAAATAGCTTAGATAACCAGAGGGAAGTTTGAGAAAATAAAAGTTCAAAAATCGCGCGAGTTTTTAACTATTATTTTCTCAACTTTCTAAACTTTCCCTCTAGTTATCTTAGCATTAGAAATTCGCGCGAATTTTTAACTATTATTTTCTCAAATTTTCTTTCTAGTTATTTTAGAATTTGAGAAAATAATACCTAGTTAAAAACTCGCGCGATTTTTGAACTATTATTTTCTCAAATCTCCCTCTAGTTATCTTAGCAATTAGAATTCGCGCGAATTTTTAACTATTATTTTCTCAAATTTTCCTTTTAGTTATTTTAGAATTTGAGAAAATAATAGTTAAAAACTCGCGCGATTTTTTAACTATTATTTTCTCAAATTTCCCCACTAGTTATTTCAGCATTTAGAATTTAGTTATATATAAAATAATAGTTGCATCTATTTCTGCAAATTTAAAAAAAAAAAATTATATATAGTTCTCGGCAATTCTGAAAACATTTGCTTCGGCCTTATTTCTCAAGCAAAGTTCGGCATTATTTCACTTTGTGAATGTGAAATAACACCGACTTCTAAAATTCGGCTTTATTTCGAGTTTTCGAATTCGGCGTTATTTCGCTCGGCGTTATTTCACGGCACCGTTTCGCGCGTATCATATGTACGTTCCTTAGTGAAGCCCTGTAGCCCAAACGGCTTAACCGATTTTGTAGAGTGAGGTGTCATTAAATTGGTATTCTTTCCCGGAGTGTCATAGGCTTATAAGTATTAAAATATGAATTGAAAAAAAAAGCAAAATAAAAAAAACAATTGTCACACAAATATCAGTGGGATCTTTTTTAAGTCAAACGAGTTTTTATTTTTTTTTTTTAATTAATTACTATTGTTTAGCTATGAAACCATACAAACATAATAATATCCTGCAAGAAAAATTTGAAATATTCGTGACTCTATTTTAAAATCTTTTATTTATAATTTTTAATCTTTTAAGAGTATAAGTTTGTTGTATGTATGAATCATACTAACATTTCCTTTTCTTTTCCTTCCAGGTAAGTGTGTTTGAAATTTTACAAATAACATGCCCACAAAAAAGCCTGAGTGAGTATATCTAAAATCTAATATGCGAACTTGTGACCGATTTATTATACATCAAATTGAAAACCAAAAAAAGGAGACTAACATTTTTAGTTTGTATTTGAAGAGGACAGCTGTTTCCTTTTTGTGCACAAGAGGTCACACACGACTGACCACCGAATAACCGAATTTTTCTGACGTCTGCATGTCAAAACTTGCCACGAAAAATGGCACTTGTAATCTTAGCTTTAAGTCAAATAAAATTGCGTGTCCTTCCCGATGAAATTTGAAATGAAGTTGACAACTGGTACAAAAGCGTCTGTATCATACTGACAACTTGGTCAGCAACCAAATTTATCGTCTATGTGGAAAACTAAAGTTTGTATCAACAGTACTTATTTAAACAAAAAACTTCTACTCGTGTAAACACATTTCCAAGTGGCATGGTGTTTGGTCATACTTCATACACTACATGCCTCAGCTACCATACGTAACACCGGATGGAGTGGACATATCTATCTCTTTCTTTCACAGGTAAAATGAAATTTAAGTCAAAAAAAATCCTATTTCTGGTATACAAATGAATTGTTTGCCTTTAATTTGTCTTGAATAAATATTTGCCATCTTCGCCACTAGGCGGAATTTGTGGATATGTATAAAAGCCTGAGATGTATAAACTCATGCCGTTGCTTCCTAGTCCGATGTTATTCGAAAAACAATCGATAGTCGCCGGAAATGAGGATGTTGGTTATGTGTTCTAAGAACACGAACTACTTTTCTAATAGTATACAATGTACATGTTTGGGAATGACTTTTAACTAATACCTGATATGAAATGTAATAGGTTTGCTGTGAAATGTGGTTAACCATAATAAATATCGCACAGAGTCATTGTCAATATTTGTACACCTATGCCTTGTCAAGACTAGGTATACTAAATTAATCTCATTTGAGCAGCCAAAAAATAACTACAGGGACATAAGTCTCCGGGACATAAATCTCACTTTTTAATTTTGGGACTTAAAACCCACTTAAGTGAGACATAAATCCGAAATTCCATTTGAGACTTATGTCCCACACCATCGGGTTCGGGACATAACTCCCAAAAAAAAAAAGTTGGACCTTATGTCCCACCCAACATTTTTTTTTTTTTTTTTTGATAAGCTTACAGAACTTTCCCAGGAGAGAACCAATCAAATTGTTTTTTTTTTTTTTTTTTTGCTCTGTTATCTTGGTTTAGTTTGACACGCGATTTTTTTAGTTTTATTTTCTCAAATTCTCAAGACGTAAAATTTTATAACCTTTTTTTTATACCTATTTTCTCAAATCCTCAAAAGAAACTATAAAACTCTAGTTTTTGAGACAATATTAAGAACAATTATTGGTGTGTGTAGTGGAAAAAGGGGTTGGAAGACTAATGGATTTCCACAATATTTTGCTAAATATTATTTATGCGAAAATTTTGAACTTATTTCCATCTTCGACAAAAATTGTTTAGAACTTATGTCCCAAGAGGGTAGGGCATTAGTCCCAAATTCGATTTGGAATTTATTTCTCACCTAAGTGGGTTTTAAGTTCCATGCGCCAACTACAACACCCTAGAACTAACCTTAAGCGAGTTTAAATTGTTCTCACACTTTGCATAAATTGCATACCATGAATGACCTCTCATGGTTGGAGAACATTCTTTCGGCAATTAATTTTTCATAACACTTGATGAACATTGAACGTGGTGTTGTGCATGAGTATGTGTTGTGTATGCAAATGCCTTGCAAGTCACAATAACCGTTGCATTACCTAATTAACATCACGCCAATTGCTACCATGAAAAGAGACCCTTTCGCACTTGCGTTTGGCTACAGTCTACTACACTACAAACAACAACAAAAAGAAACAAAAGAAAAGAATGGGAGAACGAGGAAGAAAAAATTCGAATTGCACAAACTATTCAGAAACAGAACTGCAATTGGAGTAAAATTGTCTGCAGACACGCAAACAAGGTACAGTTCTTCTTGCAGTTAACTACGGTCAGTGGACATGGACAGTGGCTAGAAAGCAGAAACGATTCGTCATTAAACTGAGTAGATCCACAAGTACGTACACAAGGCATAAGCACAATGCTGGCGGACGACGAGGAATTCCAAAATAGAAAATGTCAGCAGAATATATTGTGTGGTGGACCTTAGCAAGTTTACGATACAAAATATTTGTTTTATTTTGTTGCTACATTTCATTTCTTTCGTTGGCTTGCTTCTTGCTTTGTTTGGCGTGCGGTAGAGTTCGTCGGCATTTATTCCTTCGTTCTTTATTTGAGGGTGTGGTAATTGACGAAAGTCAACTTTTGACAAGTGTCAACGAGTGTGTGTGTTAACAATGTAACACAAATGGCCATCATTTTTGGGATCATGTCATATCATACAGTTAGGGTTGTGAACTTGCTGTGCCTATAAGCAAATTTACTATTGTTATGAATTTGTGGGTGATGGTTTTCTTTTATTAGGATTAAAATGAAAAGGAAAAGTTACAATTTCTGAATAGCAAATTGAAAATTGAAAATCCACGTTGTTCTCTGCTTGACAAGAAGTGTCAGACCAACCAAATGTCAAGTGCTGTCAAAAGCATAGGGCAAATTGTGTTTCGACTCCCAACCACGCGTTCAGGAGTGTAGATAACTCGTAACATTCTCCCCCACTTGGAGCGAAGCCATCCCGACGTCCAAATTACCCGATTGAGGTTGAGGCCACAGGGTCGCAGCTCTTCCCCGGTATGTTGATAGTCTATCGATGTGCACGATCTTAGCTTTCGTCCTCGGAGTACGTTGTATTTTATAGGTGACATCGGTCAACACCATCATGATCCTATAAGGTCCCTCCCAATCCGACTGGAGTTTGGGGGATCTACCGACTTTTCGTTTAGGATTATGGAACCATACGAAATCTCCTTCTTTAAAACGGTCGCCGTTCGAAGACAAATCGTATCGATTCTTCATGCGATACGCGGCTTGAATCATTTCGCAGCGAGCCTTCTCATGTATTTCGTTGAGTGTTTCTTGCAATTCCTTGACATAGCCCTGAATGGTGGTGGTGTTTTCTGGAACTATTCCAAACAACAAATCAGGTGGAAGACGCATTTCCCTTCCAAACAACATTTTGTAAGGGCACTCTTGGAGAGATTCTTGTGAGGCTGCTCTGTAGGCCATGGCAAACAATGGTAGTAGATCGTCCCAATTTGATTGACGTTCATCGACAAACTTAGCCAAAAAGTCGAGTATCGTTCGATTGATCCGTTCTACTAATCCATCAGATTGAGGATGGAGGGGTGTTGTTCGAGTCTTGTGAATGCCTAGTAAATGCATTACACTCTTAAAAACATCAGACTCAAAGTTGCGCCCTTGGTCGGAGTGAAGTTCTCGTGGTACTCCAAAACGAGAAAATACTTGCGAAACTAATGCTCTCGCAACTGTATCTGCTGTTTGATCAGGAATGGGAAGTACTTCAGCCCATTTCGTGAAGTAGTCCATGAAGACTAAAACATATCGGTTACCATTGGAAGTTTCTGGCAAGGGGCCCAGAATGTCGATCGCCACACGCTGAAAAGGTTCACCAGACAAATACAGTTTTAACTGACCTCTAGTTTTGTGTTTCGGGCCCTTTCTGGCTGCACAAATGTCGCATTCTGTGCAGTAGTCAATGACATCTCTCCGAGCACCAATCCAGTAACAGCGTCGTCGCAGCTTATCAAAGGTCTTGTTTATACCGAAGTGACCACCGAATACACAGTCGTGAAAGATTTTAAGCACATTCGCTTTCATCGACGCAGGTATTATTGGTAACCATTGTTCTCTCAGTCGTGAAGTAATTGGAATCCATCGCTTGCAGAGCACATCACCTACTAAGCCAAAAGCTGCAAACTGTGCCCAGTACGCTTTGATCTCGTTCGTACCACCCGAAACAACGGACCACTCTGGCCGCTTGCCCGCAAGTAGCCATGACCTAACATCTCGTAGAACTTCGTCTGCTTTCTGATTCTCAATTAAATCTGTAACACTAAAGTCGCAATTAATAGGTGTTATAGCATTTACCTGCTCCGTTCGGTATTTGACATCTTGTCCGTCGCAGTAACGGCAGCCAGTCTCACAACACGGTCGTCTGGAGAGAGCATCTGCATTTGAATGAAGGCGTCCGGCACGATGTTGAACGTTATAATCGTACTGCTGTAGGCGTTCTATCCAGCGAGCAAGTTGTCCTTCTGGGCTCTTGAAACTTAGTAGCCAGTTCAAAGCCGCGTGGTCTGTTCGAACCAGGAACTTTCGCCCGAACAGGTACGTGTGAAAGTGTTCAATGGATTTTATTAAGGCCAGCAACTCCTTTCTGGTGGTGCAGTAGTTGCGCTCTGCTTTATTCAAGGACTTGCTAAAATACGCGATTACGACTTCCCTATCACCTTGTTTCTGGGAAAGAACACTTCCAATTCCCTCATTGCTGGCGTCTGTATCCAATATAAACTCTTCGTCGGGAACCGCATACGATAATATAGGGGGCGTGGTTAACTTTTCCTTCAGTTCTGCAAACGCCCTAGCATAGCTTCGTCGCTCCATTGAAAACGTACTTCTTTTTCGGTTAAGTGGTGGAGAGGGCGCGCGATTCTGTGAGAAATTTGTCATTAGCAATTGTTATAAAGGGTCTTCCATTAACGTCTTGACAACTTTTTTTGAAATCACACGATGTTGGCGGCCAATGGACGGGTCCGTTTATCGAGAGAGCACGTTTACCGAACTGGGACTTCAATAACTCGATTGTTGCACGTTGCACCCGCTGTGTGACTTGTGGCAACGTCTTGTTGGAAACACATATCAGTGATGTCCAATTCATGCAATTGCTCAAAGAAATAACGTTCCAACATGTCTCTGTAGCGAATACCATTTACCGTAACGTTACGGTCATTTTCATCGACGAAAAAAAATCGCCCAATGACGCCACCGGCATGAAAACCGCACCAAATTGACTTTTGACAGTGACTTTGCGGATGAAGTCGTAGTAAATTTGATTTATTTGTCAACGTTGATACTTAATGTACCTTCTTCGCTGTGATGAAAATGCTAATTTTAAAGAATATTTTGACATTGCCAGTTCGGTTATCAGTTTAAGGGTGAATTCATGCTGAAATTTTGAAGTTGTTAAGTCGCTCATGAAAGACCATTTTGTTGGGTTTATAGTATTGAGTTTAGATTCTCCAAATATACACCACAAGAAATATAAATGAACTAGCTGGCCCGCGAACTTCGTGCCGCTTTAAATTGGTTAAATTATGAATTTCCCTTTCGAAAATCAAGCCTACCTATTAAAAGAATGGCAATCTTTTTGAATTAAATTGAACTTAATGCATAGTGCAACTTCATAGATTTATGGCTTCTTGATTGTATCTATTACTGCGATAATGGTTCAATCGACTTGGTCCGGTCAAATTTTCTCAATCAACCAAAGTAGAATGTGGGCATGCGGGAATCCTCGCTTCAGTCATTCGATCGAATACATCCAGCAACGCGAATGTACAAAACATTGTGTTTAACAATGAAGACCATGATCGTTTTTTTTATCTGTACCTCCACGTAAATGATTATCAAATTGATAGTCGCTTTTTTTGCGATTAATTTCATGTGACAGCTATTTAGGTGTGCACCAACAAGGAGTCAGATTCGTACAGTACTATTGTCAAGTCCAAAATCACCTTATGACTATGGGAATAAAATAAAACAACACATGCAGGCTATGCAACGAGGACGAAGAATTAGCAGAACACATATTGTGTCACTGTGAATGTCTAGTCAGACTACGTCAACACCATCTAGGAACACCTTACCTTGAGGCAGAGGATATATCTGACAGCCCACTCAAAGATGTACTAGGATTCATCAATAATTCCTGTATCATGAGCGAGCTCTAAAAGGAGGAAATCACAATAGGCCCACTCGTGGCCGCAGTGGTATGGCAACTTGTTTCCACCTCCCCCAAACAATCTAATCTAATCTAATCTAATCTGGGTATGCACCTCGGCTTCAACTCCAAATAAATTTAATACTTTAGTGAAAAAAGAATTTATATTAAATAAATTAACATCTAATCCAACTCACATATAAATTTATAACTAACGTTTTTGCAACATACGAAACGACCACCACCGAATTTACTTTATTTTTAGAGATTTTATTTTTGGGTGGAATTGATTTTTAAAAAGGATTTCGAATTTCTTTTGTGCATTTGACATATTTAACAGTATTTGCCTTTGAAATTTCTTTCGATACAAACCGCGTATGCGAATGAACCTAATATGTTCTTCAGTTGGAAAGGAACACCAAGTATAAATGCATAATTTGTGAAGATATTTTTATTCTCAAATTCACTTATACATTTTTCACAATAAAAAAGAAACACTTCGAATATATGTATCAGCTGCTCGAAATGACAGCGTCGGCAAGGAAGTGACGTTTAACTCTAAGTGCTGCCAATAATCAATAATTTTTTAGTGATCGCTTTCTTTACGCAGACCAAAGAAGAGTTGATAATTAGATATAAAAGCGACAATCAACTATCACCTTAGCCGATTCCAGACCGGGTTGAATTACCAAATCTGAATTTGTAATTGATTTTCTTGTAAAATCCACAAAATTTAGTGACGTATGGCTCGCTCACGAATGCGGTAATTCATCCCTTGATTTCAACACAACATCGCCGCTGGCGCTGGTGTGTCCTTGTGTGCACATTTTTCCACCCCTTAGAATAGGGAAATTTGGGAAGATTTTGTATTTCTCAAATGTTTATGGATGAACATCTGAGTTTTGTGCTAATTGATTAGTAGGTATAGATGCGTACAGCATTAAAAGCCACTATTAAAAAGTGTTGGAAGAAATCTTTTGTAGAATCCCTTTTTAATAAAATTCTAACGGTATAATCTTTCTTCTCATGTCATCCACATGTAGATTTGACTTGTGTTTATTTATTTTTTTTTTTTTTTTTAAATGGTAAAAAATGACAAAGTGGAGAAAACCATAAACAAATTTATTTGATCAAAAATGAGTGTAAGAGAAAATATCCCCTTAAATAAATTCCTAGTGCGCATCGATTGATGTTTCAACTCCTTTTTGACGGACTTTTACAAGGAGTTCTTTATTTTACGTAGGTAATCCGTACAGTACAGGATGTTTACATTGTGGCTGTAAAAAATGGAAATCGATGAACAGGCCGAAAAATAAATAAATAAATAAAATTCATATTCTCGGCTGACTCGATTGTTTGAAATTCGTTTGTATATTAAATTGTTTCAATTTTTGAAGTAAATTTTTTTTTTTTTCTTTTAGCTTCTTGTTTTCTTGTTACTCTTGACGGAAACTTTTTGAAAAGATTATAACTCAAAAGTCCTACCCACTTAGAAATGTTCCTACCTCTGCCCTTTATCAATGCAAAAACAAACACAATAATTCTTTGACGTTAGGTAAAAAGGTCTTAAGTCAGAAACTGCAGTTTTTCGTAAAGCCAAATTAAAAGTAGTTTAGATTAGTCTTAACTTAGTAAGTTTACTCTGGCTTATTGCCTAAAGAATAATGATTACGATGGGAAGAAGTTGTGCTAGACTTAAGTCGTTGATACCAAACGAAATAGAAAAAAAAAATAGTTAAACCCAATACAAAATGAATTTTTTGACTTAAGACCTTTTTGCCCAACGTCAAAGAATTGTACGAACAAAAATGTCTTATTTTATATCCACGAATGAATATTTCTCAGTTTATTCCTTAACATTATTCCTGATTACATTAGTTATTTACCATTTTGCAAATTTTAATGCTTTATTCCTGTTTTGCACGGAAGGTTTTTCGGCATCAAAATTTCTACAAAAAGGTAGAAATACCAAAATGTAGGATGACTGCTGAGTGTCATTATTTCATTATAACCCCTGCATTTCGAATTCTTCCTTTTTGCTGCTTCACACATCTTCACAAATAGTAAATTTAAGAGTGAATTTTCTTTTCAAATCTTGCGGTCAAATTAATACATACTTAGTTTATGATTATGATGCAATAAAATGTACGAATTGGACATTAAAAAAGTTTTAAAAGGAAGAAGGTACTGGTCCTGGTAACGACTATGAGTTCTTCTCGAATAACAACAGCAAAATGTAAGTTCAACAGAAGCCTGAAGCTCTGTAACGATCCGTGGGCCTTAAAGTGGTCATTAGGAAGCAGAAAGATTCAAGCTGAAGTCATCACTTAGAGAGTTGATTCGGAATGCTTCTGAATTTGATTTACCATGCAAGTAACTCTCCATTTTCATCAATTCATTCGATTGATAATCAACAATTCATTTGTCCGTTCTGATGATTTCCCATTCAGCCCTTAAAATTTTGTTCGGGCAGAAGAATTCGTCCTATTTAAGTTCTCTGAAATCTGAATGCTCATCAGTTTTGAGTTAGGAATTTCCCTCTTCAAATATTTCATATTCTTTTGAGCATAGCAGGCCAGCCTTATATTCGGTTTAACTCAAAATGCCGCAACTAAACGATGTATAATTTTGGGGCTTGTAAAAAAATACTGTAAATCCCTAGAATCGTACTGCAACATAACTGTTAGCTTTTCGAGGTCAAATTCAAAAAAATTGATGCCCTTCGGAACCTACGTCTTTTGATTTTCTGATGTCCCTTACCTAAATTGCGACTTCCTGTTTTAAGCAAATACCTCGGCGTGGTCAGGTTGGACTCAACCAACTTTAAATGATAATACTTTCTTAAATGAATTTTTGGAGAATTCCCTGGAAGTAGCATAACTAATGAAGTGCTCAAATTCCTCGGACAACTCCTTAAAAGAAGAAAACGATCTACGTCTCACTTATTCCCCATGTTTTCTAATTTTCGTAAACACCTTTCTGAAATCACCTCAACAAATATTCCAAGAAGTACCAATATGCGTTCCCCTCAAGACCACCGTCGCCAGCGTGACAAATTATTGTTTTCCTTATAGTAAAATAACCTGTTAATATAATCCCAGAAGATCAAAAACCATTTCCCGCAGTGCTGTCCAAAAAGAAATAGATTGCAACATCGCAAAAACCTTGCGAAAACATTATGCTTTCCCGAATTCTACCTGGGTTCAGTCCGATCATATACCTTTATACAAAACGCATCCAACCCCAGAGATTCGTCTTCCTCTTGCTATCGGTGTTGTATCTTATCCTTGCCCACCTGAGTAGAGTACATTGCTACGTTAATGCGGTCATTTTTATACTTAAACACGAATCATAAAAAAAAAAACAAAAAAATCAGCAAAACCTGCTGGGCTTGCGTTGGCATTTAAATACACTTCAATGGGCTTTTGTGGATCCACCAGGTTGCATTTTAATTGAGTCTCAGCCATTGGTCCGCTCTGGGTAGGGGGGCTTTCATATTTTTATTGTCCTTTGGCTCTTATCTTGGCAAACGTATGCACGGTATATTAATGTTGGAAATGTCTCTCGTCGCTACAGATTTATCTTTCGCCGTATAAAGTGGCAAACGATACAAAACTATCTTTAACGATTTGCATTCAATGGACCATCAAAAGGGGTGCCTAGCAATTCACACTGCGTGCCATCGAATTTTCTTATACCGTACGTCTGCAAACAGGCGAACAAAAGAACCGGCAGAAGACACATACCCAGACACTCGCATTGATGATTGCAATTAATTTACGCCACAAAGAATGGAGAGCATTTTTAGTTGGCGCACTTGTTCGGCTTTTATTGTGCATGGTGGCATTTCATTGGCGGCAGATAAGGACATTGTGTTCTCGGGGTACAGGAGGATTAAATAAATGTCTCGAATATTGCCGACACTCCATTGTGAGGATGTTAATGAGATTCAGAGCTGGCAGGACAGTTCAGAGGAATTCTTAGGCGTCTCTGTAGACAAGTAGTGATGGCAATAGGAATTTGCCATTTGCCTGTGGCGCAAGGATATAAGAAGGGATGATTAGCCTGTTGCGTTGCAGGAATTCCCGTCTGATTCTAATTGTGAATGGATGTGCAAATGGGCACAGCGTGGAAGACGAATTGGATTTTTGATTGTGACAAATTGAAGTCTGGCAGTGCGCTCCAAAATAGTTTAGAGTGGTTTTGCCTTGTGCGGCGTCTTAGCTTTCTTTGAAATGGATAGTGAAAGTTAAAAATTAAATCTTTTTATATAAACAATTTGTGCGTGTTTATATAAAAACATTGACCAAAATTGGTTTCAATTTGACTGAACTAGGTACACTACCAATAGTTCCCTTTAAAGTGCAACACCCTGTATTAAATTTTGGACCGATTTAAATCCTTTGCACATTTGCTTCGCTCGATAATGTTCGCTTTTTTGCAAAACGATAATAAATTGTGAATCAAGGAACACTCTACATGTTAAGACATCGACGGTATGCATCCATACACAATTCTTGTTAAAGAAATAGCTGGAAATATAATACATGACAAAAAGTGATTTAAAATATACAGGGTGGTTGAAAAAAAATCACAATTACTGAACAAAAATTACATTATGGGAAAAAATGTCTTTTTGAAGTGAAACTTCTTATGCGACTTCCAACTCAAGGTCGCGTTAAACGTTTAACGCTAATAATTGGATACTCAAAGGTGTGAGCGAGGGTGAGGGTGGCGCACATTGCACAGCACAAGCACGTTCATATGAAAAAAAAATAAAAATGAGTGGTGTTTTCTCCAAAAAAAGTGAAACGAAAGAGAAGTATGCGAGGTGAATGTGTATAATCAACAGCCACAATGTGTTTCTGAGGAAATGCGCAGATGGCTGTTGACGTGCGCTGATGGACTTATGGTGGTGTATATAGAAATTGAGTTCAAGGTTTTTGTTTTAGTGGTTGTTATAGTAGGTACTCATGATAAATTTACATCTTAATTTTCAATTACATTTTTTTCCGTTATCTAGCGCAATTTAGCGTTTTTTGTGCGGATTTTACATTCAAAACAATAACAAAATTCAGTCAGGTAGTACTCGATGAGGGATGCGCTGATGCGGTAATTCAATCCCAGTTTCTGCTACAAAAGTTCTCCGGATTTGACCCCTTCGAAGTTCTTTTTGTGGGTTTAATTCATTATTTCAAAAGCAATGCAACCGCTTAGACCATTGACGAACTCAAGGCAAGCATTCGTGGTGAAATCATCGCTTCCGCCCGAAATGCTCAAAAAAGTGGTAGATATAGTGATAGAAGCGGAAACAGAGCACATTTTGCTTTTTTCAATAGAAGCGGCCACTTATTTGACGTTGTACAAAAAAAAATAGTCCAAATAAATTATAAATAACCATCTTCAATAAAAAATACCTTAAATGGATATGTTTTTCTTTTTCTTTTTTTTTAATTTATTCAACCTAACCTAACCTTACCTATAGCTTAGACTTAGACCCAACAAATTGAAGAGAGTTCGCTTAATGGGGATGAAGGATGGTGATTAGTGTTGGCAGTTCCGGGAGTCTCCCGGGATTTTTTACTAATCTCCCGGTCTCCCGAAAATTCTATGAAATTTCCAACATTTCATTCAAATTTTCTGAAAAACCAAACTACGAACATTTAAGAAAACAATTTATTAACTTTTATTAACTATACAACGGATTTGGCATTATACCCTTTTTGTTTTTGAACTGCCACGCTGACACTGAGATTTCCCCAAATACTATATTTGTTTGCTCGAAGAAGAATGGTGGCTTTCAATTTTGCTCACAGTTTTTTTTTTTTCTGATTCTCCCGATTCGTTCTCAATCTCCCGATATTTTTTGTGGAACCTCCTGATTTGTTGAGAACCATTTTTGGCAACCCTAACGGTGATACATGTCTGGATTGTACTATACTTGTGTGCTTCATTATGTTTTCCATTAAAGCAAACTTTATCTTATATATTACCCATTGCCTCGGTCACGTAAGCGCGACATCTCTTCCCCATAAACCCAAATCGGATACACATACAGAGAAACAGAGTAAATTACCAAATACATTTTTCTCTAGTAAATCGTCCGGAGTAGGAAACTCATGGATGACAGTCATTTTCTTTCCCTAGGGGATGCTGAGTCAGATTAGTTCCATTATAGATATAGACATGTGCATTTGTTTATGTTTATTCAGCGACATGTGTGTAAATATTTGATCACATATCCGGTGAGAGTAAAGGTGGTCAGATCAAAATCGAGTGATTTCCCATTCGACTGCTTATTTTGCGGACGAAAAATTTTAATTAAAAATTCTCCGCGTGCACCTACCCAATTGACAACAGATGGTCTTAGTCTTTAGTTTAAAATTCGAATCCGAAAATAAACAATGTACATTTTTTTTATGATCCTTTGTTTTATTGATTTCGGCAAGTGTTTCGCGAAGGAACTGCTGCCGCCTCCCGAGGGTAGTACAATGCACTCACTCGTTCGCGTTTAGATAAAGGATTGCCGACAAAAAAAAAATCATCTCCGCGATGGAAAGAAGAAACATGCCTTAACACACGCCATCAGTGGCAGATGTTTTTTTCGAAAACGAAAAGAAAGAACCCAACAGGTAAAGGCACCCAATTTGAAGTTTTTTTTTTTTTTGTATTGGTTCAGTCATTATTTGTGGAACTGGTTTTCGAGGGTCTTTAGGGAATCCACTCACGTCTGGTATATATTAACCGAATACAACAGGGAACTGATGGTTTGAAGTCGAACGAAAACTCAAAATATCCTGCTGCGTCTACCTTTGCACCCACACCACAATAAGTCCTGAAAAATGAAATTTTTAAATTTATTCCAATTTTTCCTTGCCTCACCCAGAAGATGAAAAAAGCGAAAGCGAGATAGAACTAGGATAAATGTGATGTACAAACGAAGGATAGAATAAGTATTGAATATCCTCTGTGAAGAGGAAGGAAAAAATCCAACAGCTGTTGTCGAGATTTTAAAAAATTAAACGAACCATAGGGTCGCACAAAGGATCACTGCATACAGTCGGTTGTTGTGCATCGTTCGGGATACTCATATACGGTCGTTGAGATTTTTCGTGCAACTATTTTCTTGTCCTGTTCGCGTTACTTCATCAAGTTATGGTTACATATCGGGAACGTTTATTATCTGGGCAAATGCGTCTCACACGGGTTCGAGTTACGTATTTATCATCAATGACGGAGTACACATCCATGAATGGAACTTATACGCAAGCAGGAAAACGCTGTCCATCATCAAAATTGGCAGGGTGAGTGTGGGGTCGTATGGGGATGTTGTGACAACATAAGCTTGAGAATATTAATGGAACTTCCGTTCGGTATCGATTCGATACCAACACCTACACAATGTTCTCCTGGTAGCAGGTGGTTAAGGATGTGAAATTATGCGTGCAATGACATTGGATTATATCAAGTGGATAATTTTCATGTCTGACGGACAACAACAAGTTCGGTGCTACAGTGCGGATGTAATGAAGTGGCAAATCGATGGGAACTCAGTAGTGTGTCGGACTGATTATTATTTAAACGAAACAAACGTGTGTATCGGGTCAGCAGTGTGTTAATTTATTGGAGTATTGCGGTAGCTTTTTTTGTAATATACTAGGACTTTAACTACATAATTTATTTTGCAGTTTTTCTTAATTGAATGAGTAAATTGTTGGTTGTAAAATGTAAAAAAAAAACAACAGGGATCATTGTCATCGTCGTTTTTCATGTTCTGTCAATTTATTGCGAGAATGAAGTGATTTGAGAACACAGTTTCACAAATATTAATGAATGGATCCCCCATTTTACCACAGATATGAAGATACACCTGTTCTCCCATACTGCTTGCAGTCAAATTCGTGGAAGTGCTGTTTACAATGGTCTCTACAAACAACCGAATTACTAATAAGTACGGGAAAGGCATTTACAACCAATTTGCTGAAAGGTTGAAGTCGGAAAAACGTGAACGTTGGTTTATTCATTTCATTTCGAAAACGTAGGTACCGTACAGAAAAATCTCTTGGGTCAACCTCAACACTTTCTATGTCGTTTTCCATTTGTTTTACTTTGGGATCCTCTCATTCTGTAATCCAATGGAAAAAATAAACGGCTTCTGATTGAACCCACAAAAGTATTGGTGAAATGTCAAAAAACAATCTACGGCAGCTGTCATCTGAATTGTATAAAATACATAAACTACACTTGTGTGAGTGCTTCTTGAGTGGATTCTGACTTCAAATCGAGAAGCGAATTTCTCTTCTCCGAATCACCGGGAGAGTATTTTTTGTGCCAGTGGAACGGTTTCAGAAGCGAATTTTTCTATTCCGGTCACTTCTTTTTGCTCAATGGAAAACGACATAAGAAAGCACATTTTTCGCTCTAAGGCGTCTCTCACACTGAGGCAGCAAAAGCAATAAGCAACCATCAATAGCAATACGCAACTTTTATATTAACCTATTCTCACATTGAAGCAACAGTGTTGTCAAATTTCCAGCTGTCATGTTATCCGACGACTCCGATGATGCGATTTTACTGTAGTGTGGTGGAATTTAAGAATAAAAAGAGACGAAATAAATGGCAATGTTGGGTGAACCCGGCATTAAATAATTTTATAAATCATGGTGGAAATACTTGGATATTTTTCCAATATTTCTACAAACTAATATTTTAATTTAAATAAAAAGTAGTAACATACGAAGTTGTAGGCGCAGTGGCTTAGTGGTTAGTGTGTTAGACTACTAAACGAGGGGTCCCAGGTTAGAATCCCAAAGAAACCCAAATTCCAACTTGTGGTTTTTCCACTGCGCCACCTCTCACGAACGTCATATCCGAGAGTATAAATGTCTTGAAAAACTTCTCAATTAGCCGTTTGGACTGGAGTCCGCATAAAATTGTAGATCCCTTCCATTCGTTCCAAAAATACAAAACTCACACAAAACGAATTGTTGTGAGGCCTATTTGCGCCAACTTCTTATTTCAGGTTATTTATTATTTACTTATCTCCCGGTCTCCCGAAAATTCTATGAAATCTCCAGAATTTCCAATATTTCAGTTTAATATTAAGTTCAAGAGACAAGAATTTTCAATTCGCGGGAAAATTGCAGTAATTATAAATTTCGCGATTTACATCAATTAAGACTCAGATTTTTTTTAGATTAGAGGTTAGATAAAATAATTGTATAATTAAATTATAATGCATTTTTGCTAGAACAAATCTCAATTTTCAATTCATAAATTCAATTAAATTGCTTTTCTTAAAAAGAAAACTACGAACATCTAAGAAAGAGTTTTATCTTTTATTACTTAGAAGTGTAATGCCTGTGACTCACATAGGGTTTCGATACCATGGTATCAATACTATGGCATCGTCAATACCATGCTAGGTGACACACTATACAACGTAGTATAGGCCGACATTTGCCATTGGTTACCATGCTGGGGCAGACAAAAAACCCGTGACACACACCTAGTACAGACACCCTGTTCGGAATACTAAAGCATTTTCTATAAAAACGGTAGGTACTTTAAGTAAAACTAATCTCCACTACATGAGAGTGGCGCTGTTTTCGCTAGGAGGATAGCTGTACCACGCAAAGAACCCTAGTATCGAAACTACGCTCAAACCACATGACCGTGGTATACCCTGGCAGACATGTGGTTCATCTCGATACCATGGTATCGAAACCATATGTGTGTCACAGGCATAATCGATCTGGCTTAAAGCCTGAACTACATCGAAACAAAACTGGGAAAAAGTACAAAAAAGTGGAAAAAAAAATTGGATATACTCTTCCATCATATAATACACTTTGTATATGTTATCTTAATTTAAATTTTTCACAGCTTTCACTTTTTGCAAAGCTCTAGAAACAAACACATTCAAAGAATTTGTTCCTGACTTTCCGGTAGATCACGTTTTCATCGCATAAATCCTGACAGTTTCTTTTGCCCTTAACTCGGCTAAATTTGTTTATTATTGGTTCTGGAAATTTTAAAGAAATATTCCACAGATAAATTTGTTTGCTCCATGATTGGGCACATTCAAGAATCTAGCTATCCTAGGTCGACTAGATTGGTCTGGATAAGATGTAACCTGGAACGCAAAAACCAGATTGGTCGGGAACGTCACTTTTTGTACGTCAGATAGCAGATACATATTCGAACTGTCAACTTAGTACTCAGTCACGAATTTCTTGACTAAATTTGTCGGTTACCCCTACATAAACGTCAATCGAAACTGCATTTGACCGATTTCAACCAATCAAAGTCAACTGTCAGACATACTAGATAGATAGATAGATAGCTTTATTTCGTATATAAATTTACAAGGACTTTGTTACCACACATTTTACAATTCAGAGATATGATAAGTTATACCTATCTTTCTTCTGAAACATTATTTTTACCATAAGGATGATTTTGAGATTTACATTGAAATATTACATTTGAAGGAAAATACGAAGAAAACCTTCAATTAAAGTCAGACATACTAAACTAGATATTTGAACGTCCCCATTGAGTCTCTATGGTCGAACGACTAAAATCGGTTAAAAATAGATACATAATAAAATTCATCATTTGTACAGAAGCGAATTTTAATTTTTCTTGTCAAGAATTTGTTGAGTACCTTCAAATCGAAGAGAGCAGGGAAATTGCCATTCAAAGCCAAAGGGCTTTGTTTTTACCTTTTTTTTGTATTTCTTGTATAATGTATTTTTTTTGCTAATTAAAATTTATTTATTTATTTTTTTTTTTTCGTGAGGTTTTCCGATTCTCCTGATTTTTTTTTTTTTTTCTAAAACCTTCCGATTTGTTGAAAAACATTTATGACAACCCTAGTTACCCACTTAAGTGAGACATAAGTCCACAAATAAAAATATTGGTCATTTGGTCCTTACACAAACTACTACAAACACTGAAAATGTTAAACATTTTGAGTTTATTCCATTGCTCAGATTTTAGATTCTTATTTTTGAGAATTTGCGAGAATAAAACTAAAAAAATCACTACTGCGCTTAACTAAAAATGAAAATTTCTTCGTTAAATAATATCTCTAATGTACTCTCAACATAAGCCATAGGTACTGCGTCATATTATGCTCAACAACACGTAAAGCTAACTCTCGTTACCTTAACTTCTGAATAGCAGCTGTCAACATGAGGTCAAAATCGCAATTCAAGTCTGTCATTCTCTCACACAAAGACAGACTTCCTGGATGAACTCATTGTTTGTGGATCGTATTTCGTTCTTGTTGGCATGTCATCTATCACTCGGTTTTCAGTTTCTTTCGTCATGTTTAACAATTCTCTATTCAGGTTTAAGATTTCAAATAAAAGAAGTAATTATCCCAGCACTGTGTGCAATGTGCATGCGTGTGGTTTGGTAAAGATTTCTCCGAATTAAGGTTGTATGTGGGATTTCCAAACGAAATTTCTTTCACTGCAAATTTGTGTCTTTTTCCATACACATGACCTCGAGTTGGGAACCAAAAGCGAAGACCAATGAATGAAAATGAAATTTCATACCAAATCCCTATTTCCAAGAAGGACCATTTAGAGGTGTCCAATCTATCATCGTTCTCAAGTCTGTTTGTGATTTTGGTTGCCAAAAAGGGGTTCTGTTTACCTTAGGGCATATATTAATTTTATTGCATGCTATAAATGTTTTGTGAAAACCCAAAACAATTGACTAGTTTTATTTGTTCTTCTTCTTCTTTGTAGATTCGAAACAACGACAACGAATGACGGTGTCAGTGTGATTGGCATTAGCAGTAGCAACGATGTAAAAAGGGAATTATTTTCCAGTAATTTGGTGAGTACGCGCGTCTTCTTAATTATAGAATTAAACTGGCAAAACTTAAATACGTTGAATTAATTAACTTGCCAAGTCGTGCAGAACGCGTTGGCTCCAATCAGAATGCATAAGTGTGATATTTTCTAATAAAACTGTTGTACATATTACAAGTAGCTAAATATATATACCACTCATTTGAAAACGTGCTACAGTTAATGCAAATTTCGCACAACACTAAGCCCAACTCTTCCGTATGAAGATCACTGTAGCGTTGAGCGAAATAGTAATTAATACGATCAATAGCCATGATGTTTTGCGAAATTATGTGCATCGATTGAAGAGTCTACTCTGGATACAACTGTAAACACTTATGCTAACGTATGCTAACTTCAGTAGCTCATTCACTAGAAATGGTTGCACATTTTTTATTGAACTAGATTGTTTTGTTCTTAGGATAGTCCAGATAAATATAACCTGGGTTAGATCCGACTTGAGATATAATTGGTTCTCTGTCTACGGATGTGTATGGATAAGCAGTTTCTGAAACCAATGGAAATATATTTTGATCGATATCTTTCATTTTCATTTGGATGGTGAATTTCTTCCTCAATGTAAAGGGTTCGTTTCTGCAAGCACAATTAATATTTGAACATTTCATTGTTTTATTCTGAATTCCAATAGTTTTTGACAGTATCAAAAACACAACAAAAAAATTGTCTATTATATCCCCGTAAATTGTGCAGTATTCAAAGAGATTTATACCTACTTTATTTTGCTATACATACAAACGAAAAAATACAAATGCATTAGTGCGTATACCTTGTAACGTGTTGGAAGATCACAATCACAGGTTCTACAGTTCGTGCCGGAGTCAAATCCATAATTATCAGGCTTGCACTGGTCACAGCTATTACCAATCATATTCTCGTGAAAAAATCTATCAAACAAATGAAGCTAATAACAGTCAAGAGCAGAAAATACTTCCAGCTAAATGGAGGTGATTCTTTTTTTAAATGTTTTATCTATTTTAACTGCTTTTAGATCATTATTCCCTGCAAATCTAAAAGTAAAAAGATACATTTTTTGAGTTCTTTGTAGCAATGTGGGGAACTACTCGTTACTCGTTATTTTGTTAATTCAAGTTTCGTGTATAGACTGCAAGATCGATTGCGTTAGTTTCAAGCAGGATAGGCAAATGGACCCTATATTTTCATATGACAAATACTTACTTCCTTACTTAAGGTGGCGCTACAGTCCGGGGTGGACCTGGGCCTCAACCAATACGCCTCTCCAGTTAGCGCGATCTTTGGCTAACTGCCTCCAGTTGCGCACACCAAGTTGGTTGAGGTCCCCTTCCACTTGAGCGCGCCACCTAACGCGAGGTCTTCCTCTACTGCGTTGTCCCTCCGTGTTGGAATCGAAGACTCTCCGGGCCGGAGCGTTGGTATCCATTCGCTCTACATGTCCTAACCATCTTAGACGACTAATGCATACTTTTCTGACCAGGTCGATGTCGCTGTACAGCTCGTAGAGTTCGCTGTTACATCTTCTCCTCCAAATCCCGTCAACGCAAACGGGACCAAAAATCACTCGAAGAATTTTGCGTTCGAAGCGACCAAGAAGATCCTCATCCATTTTTGCTAGGGTCCATGCTTCTGCGCCATAGAGCAGGACAGGGATGATGAGAGTCTTATATAGAATCTCCTTAGTGCTTCTTGACAAGGCCTTACTAATCAATTGCCGTCTTAGGCCAAAGAAACAGCGGTTGGCAAGTGTGATTCTTCGCTTGATTTCCGATGTGATGTCATTATCAGAGTTTATAGCGGAGCCGAGCCCGAGGTAGACAAAGTCCCTAACTACCTCAAAGTTATAGCTGTCTATCGTGACGTTCTGTCCGATTCGTCGATGTTGTGTGTCCCTTCTTGTTGACAGCATATATTTTGTTTTACCCTCATTCACCACTAAACCCATTTTTGCCGCTTCTGTACTAATACTTGCAAACGCACCAGTGACAGCTCGCTGTGTTCTGCCAACAATGTCAATGTCGTCAGCGTATGCAAGTAGTTGCACAGACTTATGGAAAATTGTGCCTCTGGTGTTGGCTTGTGAGTTTCGCACAATTTTCTCAAGAATGATGTTGAAGAAGGCACATGACAGCGCGTCGCCTTGTCTAAATCCTTTTTTGACATCAAAGGTCTCGGTGAGATTGTTTCCGACCTTTACGGAGCAGCGAGCGTTCTCCATCGTCATTCTGCACAATCTGACAAGTTTGGCAGGGATGCCAAAACTAGACATGGCTCTGTATAGCTCGTCTCTATAAATGCTGTCATATGCGGCCTTAAAATCGATAAAAAGATGGTGAGTATCGATCTGGACTTCTTGGGTTTTCTCCAGGATCTGCCGTAGTGTGAATAGAATAGAATAGAATAGAGACCTATCAGATCGTTGACGAATGGTTTCAGGCGTTCACACAGTACAGCAGACATGATCTTATACGCAGTGTTCAGGAGACTGATGCCTCTATAGTTGGCGCAGTTTAGAGAGTCTCCCTTCTTGTGGATCGGGTAAACGATGCTGAGGTTCCATTCATCAGGCATACTTTCGTCTGACAAAATCTTGGAGACGAGTTGGTGTATGCTCTCTACCAGGTCATCTCCCGCTGCCTTAAACAGCTCGGCAGTTAAGCCGTCCGGTCCAGCAGCCTTGTTGGATCTAAGCTTAGATATTGCTATCCTCACTTAATTTTGGTCAGGTGGACGGAAATCTTGGCTTTCATCCGCCAGGTTGAATGGCTCGTTCTGCCTAACAGCGAAATTTGTGTCGTCTTCGCCGTTTAACAGTCTGCAGAAATGGTTTTTCCATGTCCTCATGTCCTTTGTGTATATTGAGGTGAGGAAACCGTGAGCTAGCTATGGTAACATTACGTCCCGCAGCAAAATCAATCAGCCTAAGTCCGTTTCCAGACGTGGTGTCGTGTAGGCTGTGTTTTCCGATTGTGCTACCAAAGATGTCCTCCTTTCCTATTTTGGCGTTAAAATCACCCAAGACGATTTTAACGTCATGCTTAGGACATTGCTCATATGTTTTGTCGAGGAGCTCGTAGAAACACTCTTTGGTAGCATCGCATATGACAAATAGAATGATTTATTTTTCGCTTTTTTGACGTTTAGTCTTTTTTACATTCCATTCGGTACTGTTCAATTACATATATCCCACTTTGAGTTAATTGGGGCTAGAAAATCGTAATAAATATGTCATAATTCAAGTTTTGACACTGTTTTGTGTTACTCGTAACGAATTATCAATCCAAAATACTTTAACGTAATACCCTATTCAAACCACGTCGAAAACAAGTTGACGCATTCACACCGAACACCAACTAGTTTTCGTTTGACATTTCAATCAGCTGTGAGACACCAGTCACATAACTTCTGTGTAAACTATTTTGGTTATAGATTTCGATCGCATTAGTTAACAAATCAAATTAATTCAGAGCATTTAAAAATAATATTTGTGTGGAAAATGATTTTAAGTTGGGACATTTGTTCGATCAGCTGTTCTGCTGAATATTGTAAAAGGTGCATTTGTTTCAAAAACCCAACGATTGGGAGTCGTTTTCGTGGTGTTTTCTTTTTGAAAAGTGGAATATGTAAGTGAAAACTTCTATTTTCAATTAAAATTTCGAGTCTTTTTGCGAAAACTCTGTTTTCGGATCGGTGTGAATAGGGTATAAACCTCTCTGATCTTACATAAAGAATTTTAAAACGTAAGCTCTACTCACTAAAGGTGAAATCGCAAGAGTAGGTATCCAACATGAAACCTGTATTATTTTATTCCGAAGGCGTTGGTCATGCGTTCTTGCGCCAATATTTAAGTACTATCGAGTTTCCTTAATTTTTAAAAATATCTCACCATTTTTTTTTTTCACGCTGATGGAATATCATTTTTAAAAATTGCGTCTGTGCCAAAATGGACTTGAAATTTCCTCAAACCTTGCTGATCTGTGTGTTAAAAATATTTCTAGATCAGTAAACGACCTCGCTATTAAGACTCTTAAACTATATACGTAATTTTATTCAAATTACCAACAATTCAATTTAATTTGTTGACATTATAGGAAAATTGTCATGCATTACTCGCTCGCCTTAAGCTCAAAAATTCCCACAATAAAAATCCAATGCACACTCGAAACTATACATATATGTATATTGCATATAATGTATAGGTATACCCACAGCACAACTGCATCACTTAAAAGCCACTTTACGTCCAATCAAAAAACACCATATTGCAGTTGTAAACAAGTTTTCCACAGCAACTTCGATTTATTGGTATTTAATAAAGAAAAAAACAAAACAAAAAAAGGCCGACAAAAATAAATTGGGCCACAAGATGGATGCACTTGGAACATACAATTATACTGGCTATACAATTTGGCTTCTCGAGAAGTCTGGCTCTGGTGGGTCTGCGCCTTGTGGAATTTTTTTTTTCAAACTGCAACACCGACCGTTGGGCAATCCAATCGTCTGGTTCGGGTGTTGTTTTGAATCCAGTTATAAACTAAACTGCACTGGGAACGAA
The DNA here is from genome assembly GCA_946477585.1 of Cheilosia urbana. Lineage (NCBI taxonomy): Eukaryota > Metazoa > Arthropoda > Insecta > Diptera > Syrphidae > Cheilosia > Cheilosia urbana. The sequence continues at coordinate 44,455,163 of OX297855.1, forward strand.
TGAATGAATTGAAACCGAAAGTGAATATTTCTGTTCAGGTAGGTTGATAGTATCAGTGTGGTGGTGCCCACTTGTCGCTGTCTCCCCCTTTGAATAATTAAAACATAGCTGAGCCCACAACTGAACCAATTAGCTGGCAGTTGCAATCGATGCCAAAGATCGGACACAAAGAAATTAAATCCATCGCGACGCGACAGATGTTTCATAATAGTGGCCGGCCCTTCCGAAATCAGATCAACCAGACACTGGTTCTTGTTTGGCTGCAATTGACATAAATGCACCGATTTACTGCGATTTCAAGGCCGAAACGGAGTAGAGCAGTGTAACGCCTGTCACCTTGTACAATAGTGTGGAATGTATACCTACGTTGAAAAAGATTATTTCGTTGGGCTACTGGGCATTTTCAGCAGCGGACTTGTTGTTATTGCTGCACTCACAATGAATGGCGTTCGAATTTTGTTCGAGAGCTGGGGTTCAAGTGGTAGAAGAGTGTCTACTTGAAAATTATATAGTAAGTGTGAATTGTATTGATTAGATTGACCACTTTGGATGTTCTCTTGATTTTGATTTGATGGCTTTATGTAGTTTCTAAGTGATGCTATAGATGGTTCACTTTTGGCACGTTGAACATTTGACAGGGGGTTTCGTATCACTTGAGTTGGATTGAACTTTAGAAGGATTTTTTAAAATATACCTACGAGAATTTCGTTTGGCCTTTGATGCAGTGCTATGGGGTAATGGAATTGCCAACTAAATGTCTAACTAAGATATAAGCAGAGACAAGTGCTTTTGCACCAACGATCCAGTTCGACTTACAACTGGTGCGCTTCATTTGTTTACAGACTAATAGAAGGTTTTCAAGGTTATAGACCTTACTATAATTTTATGGCAAAAGTTAGCATTTGGTCCAGTACATACCTAACTTTCCCACCTGAAGGCATTAGTCAACAGCATTCCGGGCAACAAAGAGAAGCAACAGCTGCAGTAGACTTGCGTCTCCGATAGACTTGGTGGTTGGTTGTCTTAGTTCTGGGATAGAATGTGCGCTGTATGGAGCTGTTGAACCGATCACCCAAATATCAATACTGCGAAATACAGTTTGTGGACAATTTTTTTTTATGTGTCAATTACTTACTTACTTAAGGTGGCGCTACAGTCCGGGGTGGACCTGGGCCTCAACCAACAAGCGTCTCCAGCCAGCACGATCTTTGGCCAGCCGTCTCCAGTTTCGCACGCTAAGTTGGTTAAGGTCCCCTTCCACTTGCGTGCGCCACCTGAGTCGCGGTCTTCCTCTACTGCGCCGTCCCTCGGGTGTGAATTCGAAGATCTTCCGGGCCGGAGCATTGACGTCCATTCGCTCTACATGACCCAGCCACCTCAGTCGTTGGACCTTCACTCTTCTGGCTAGGTCGATGTCGCTGTACAGCCCGTACAGTTCGTCGTTGTATCTCCTCCTCCATTCACCGTCTATGCAGACGGGACCGAAAATTACTCGAAGAATTTTCCTCTCGAAGTAACCAAGAGTAGCCTCATCCGCTTTTGATAGAGTCCATGCCTCTGCACCATAAAGTAGGACTGGGATGATCAAGGTCTTATAAAGGGTCACTTTAGTTGTTCGAGAGAGGGCTTTGCTACTCAATTGCTTTCTTAGCCCAAAGAAACAGCGATTGGCAAGAGTTATTCTTCGTTTAATCTCAGCGCTGGTGTCATTGTCTGAAGTCATAGCGGAGCCTAGGTAGACAAAGTCCTTTACCACCTCAAAGTTATATCTGTCTATGGTGACATTTTGTCCAAGACGTCGGTGTTGGTTGTCCTTTCTTGATGACAGCATATACTTTGTCTTGCCCTCATTGACCGCCAAACCCATCTTTGCCGCTTCCGTCTCAATGCTCACGAACGCGTCAGTGACATCACGCTTCGATCTGCCGATTATGTCGATGTCGTCGGCGTAAGCGAGTAGTTGGACGGACTTATAGAAGATAGTGCCTCTGGTGTTAGCGTTTGAGTTTTGCACTATTCTTTCAAGAACGATGTTAAAGAAGTCACATGACAGCGCATCGCCTTGTCTAAATCCTTTTTTGACATCGAAGGTCTCGGTGAGTTCTTTACCGACCTTAATGGAGCAGCGTGCATTCTCCATTGTCATCCTGCACAAACGGACGAGTTTGGCAGGGATGCCAAAACTAGACATTGCTCTATATAGCTCGTCCCTATAAATGCTGTCATAGGCGGCCTTAAAATCGATAAAAAGGTGGTGGGTATCGATTTGGACTTCCTGGGTTTTCTCCACGATCTGCCGCAGTGTGAATATTTGGTCAATGGTAGACTTTCCTGGCCTGAAGCCACACTGATAGGGACCAATCAGGTTGTTGACGAAAGGCTTCAGGCGTTCACACAACACAGCAGATAAGATCTTGTAGGCGATGTTAAGAATACTTATACCTCTGTAGTTGGCGCAGTTCAGAGGATCTCCTTTCTTGAGGATCGGGCAAACAATGCTGAGGTTCCATTCATCGGGCATACTTTCCTCCGACCATATTTTACAGATGAGTTGGTGCATGCTCCTACCCAAGTCATCGCCTGCCGCTTTGAATAGCTCGGCGGCTAGGCCATCTGCTCCAGCGGCTTTGTTGGACTTCAGCTTAGATATGGCTATCTTCACCTCGTCCAGGTCGGGTGGACGGAATTGTTGGTCTTCATCGTCCAGGTTGAATGGTTCGTTCTGCCTGACAGCGGGATTTTGTTCGTCATCGCCGTTAAACAGTCTGCAGAAGTAGTTCTTCCATACCCTCAGCATCGACTGCGATTCTACTACGATGTTCCCTTGTTCGTCCTTGCAGGCTTCGGTTCGGGCTCTGTATCCTTGGGAAGTTCTTTTAACCCTTTGGTAAAACTTCCGAATCTCATTCCTGCCGTAGCATCTCTCAATTTCCTCGATCGCGCGCTTCTCATGCTCTTTCTTTTTCCTCCTCAGAAGCCGGTGTTCATCTCTTCTCTTCTGCGCGTAGAGCTCACGGGCAGCTCTTGTCCTCCTTTGCAGCGCCGCTTTGTATGCCTCTTGTTTCGCTGCATGTGCTTGCCGGCATTCGTCGTCGAACCAGGGGTTTCTTTGCGGTGGTCTGGTGAAACCCAGCACATCAGAGGCGGCGTCTCTAATGGCTATTTGGCAATGGTGCCACTGGTCTTCAATACTTGATGCTGGCTGCATAGGACATCTTGAGAGATTGAGAGAGACTCGATCGGAAAAGGCTCTGGAGATATCTTGCGATTGTAGCCGTCCGACGTCAAACTTCCTCACAGTATTTACTTGTCTTGGCGGTGTTCGGGATATCCGCAGTCGTACCTTGGCTACAACAAGGTAGTGATCCGAGTCAATGTTGGCCCCTCGGAACGTTCGGACATCCATAATACTGGAGGAGTGCCTTGTGTCGATCGCAATGTGGTCAATCTGGTTGACGGTTGATTGGTCCGGGGATCTCCATGTGCCTTTGTGAATATCGAGATGCGGGAACCGCGTACTTGCTACGACAACATTTCGCCCCGCCGCAAAGTCGATCAGCCTAAACCCGTTATCGGAGGTGGTGTCGTGTAGGCTGTACCTTCCGACAGTACTACCAAAGATCGCCTCTCTTCCTATCTTTGCATTAAAATCACCTAGGACAATTTTAATGTCATAGTTAGGGCATTGCTCATACGTCTTGTCTAAGAGCTCGTAGAACCTCTCTTTGGTGTCGTCGTCTTTCTCCTCCGTGGGGGCATGGGCGCATATTAGGCTAATGTTGGCGAATTTAGCCTTGATGCGGATTGTCGTAAGGCGCTCGTTCACACAGCTGAAACTTAAGACTTCTTGCCTGAGTCTACCGCCAACGACGAATCCACAACCAAATAGGCGCTGTTTTTGTTGTCGATAGCAGTCGCCATAGTAGATATCGCAGTTGTTCATCCTCTTCTTGCCCGGTCCATCCCATCGCACTTCTTGGATGGCGGTTATATCTGCTTTATAGTGGTTCAGGGTCTCCGCTAGTTGTTCGGCTGCACGCGGTCTGTTAAGGGACCTAACATTCCATGTACAGATCCGAAATTCGTTGTCCTTGTATCGTTTGCCAGGTTCGTCAACAGTAAAATCATCCGTATCCGAGGCTTGTTGTTGCTTCGTAACTAGAAACATTTTTCCGCAGTCGGGCAGTTACCCCGGCGTACAACCCCCAACCTGGAGGGCCAGGCCCTTTGTTGGACCCCTTGGACGAAAGGGGCCGGATTCCTCCGGTGTCAGTAACCCACTTCGGGGATGTGAGAGCTGCCGTTGACCCATTAAGGGCTCTTCCGCCACCATCTCTATTTCAACACCCTGACTAGTGCTGAAAAATCCTCAATGACCTCAGCTCCAAATACGTCGAAGTAGCTCATTGAGGTATCTGCCATGTTGACTGTTGACGCCACCGTTGATTCAACCATGTGAATTCATCCGCCGTACGTCCTCTTTCTGAGGGGCTCATGTAAGACCTCTGAGACTCGATCAGGCAGTCATTCCGACAGAGCATTATAGTGTTGCTATTTTCTTCGTGTTCAACACTCGCGCTTATAAGTTTAGCAAGTCATGCCCGGAAGGACAAGACCAGTACCCGGTGGCTACCACGCGGAGGTAAAATAAGCACAATTGATGTGTATGAACAGTTACAACGCCTGGGCATCGCCAAGTTGACGCCAATCAGTGTCTACCCTATTCATACAACACCCAACCACCTTATGTGTCAATTATAGATATATATAAATATAGATTGTTAAACAGTTTTTCTTTTTTACCTAAAATATTAAGGGCCTCGTTTCTGTGTTTTCAAATATCCTTTGGGTAAGTAAGTCATGATGCCTTGTCATATATTTAACAAGAATCTCAAATAGACAGGGTTTTGTGTTTGCACATTTAGTAGATTCCCTACGCATAAAATATATTTTAAAATTTTCATGGAACATATAATAAAATATGAATAAAGTAGTTACTTACACTTTTGAAGCAATCCACACAGCCGCTCGCAAACACATTTGGAATAAATTTGACAATTTGACATTAAAGCCTTTTATGCATCTGTTTCGGAACGAAATTTTCCGGTTGTCTCCAAGTGAACAGCAAATCGCCGGCGAAAAGTCAGCGGAAAATAATTTGTGGAGAGTCCATCAGCTGCTACACTAGTAGCAGTGTTACCAGCACTGGCTATTTATCTCCGATTTGGCTACTTGAACTTTTCACTGGCTCCTTAAAGTTGTCATTTGAGATTTATCCCAATTTCTTATTCACTTCAAAGTTCTTCGATTTTTAAGCTTCTTTACTTACTTACTTACGCATTTTTTATCTTTATATTTGAGTTTTTGTATTTTTGGCTCCAACATTTTTCAATTTAGCTCCAAAAAAATCAATAAAAATAAATCGGCGCAACAGGTCCGCAAGAACCATAGGCCTAGCTTCCCACAACCATTCGATTTGTGTGAGTTTTTATCATTTTTGGAACGAATGGAAGGGACCTACAATTTTATGCCGATTATAAACGGCTAATTGAGAAGCTCTTTCAGGACAGTTATACTCTTGGATGTTTGTCAGACGTTCGCGACAGGTGGCGCAGTGGAAACAAAACTAAGCTCCATACCTCTGATAAAAGATGGCAACACTGCAGTACAAAACGTTAAATTCTCGCAAGCAATTAATGTTTCGGGCAATAGACGTGTGCATAAAGACAGTGGTGAATTGTACCAAGCAGTCTACTACAATTATTCACAAAACTTATTAAAAAAAATAAATTAAATGTTATAAATAACTCAAATATATTATAAACCAAAACGTTTGACACTCGACCCCAGAGAATTCACATCAGAAACACGTAATTGTTATTATTATTACTATAACTTTATTGTTACATAAATGAATTATGTAAACAAAAACAAATTATAGCACTAGCTACCAGGGCCTAAGACTAAAAGAAATTAAATATCACTTACATCGTGTAAAGGAAAAATTGCAAAAAATTACTGAGCGAATTAAAAACCGGTCCTACGATCGTAACTGCTGCAGTCATAGTTCGTGTACGATCTAAGAGAACATTGTGGCACGAGTTGCCATCAAAAATGTTATTGAAAAATTAACCGCGTTTCTGTAATACCGAAAGACAAAAGTGCTCCACCGTCGAAAGTACCCCACCCTACATGTTGTAACTTTTTCTAAATAGTTTTGCCGAATTTATCCTGCAGCGGCTTAAAAACTGTCGTCGCCTAGCCGTTGCCGATAGTCAACTTTTAATTGAGTACTCCCACTGTTCTGTATCGCTGTCGTGTTTGTTTTTCCATCACGAGGAAAAAGATCTACAAAAGAGTTTCCCGGAGAAACTATATCCCTCTGGATAAATGAAATTTTTGAACAAAGAACATACATGGCTCACAAGTCAATAAAGTTCGCAAAGCCGCAACCAACAGGTTTGGTCGCAAACCTCTTCATGATGTACTACCCAACGCCTTGCTTTATACTGATTCTTATCGACAAGCCTTATTTAACAAAAAGTTCTACAGAATCCTTAGTTATAGTTACTTGCTGCATTTTTCTATAGTCCCTATCTTTTTCTTCTATAACTGTTCTCTATAAAACCACCGCAGCTTATGCAAATTGCATTCAGCACACTCCGCAGTTCCGTCTGTATTTTTCGTACATAAATCTAACGACTAAGTGCCTTGCATGCTCCCATGGGAAAGCCATTACAAACTAAACTAACTTGCAGTCATATTTGAAGAGCTTCTATAAATTATGCAACCTCCTTCGGAGCCTGTAAAATTCTGGTGGCATGCATTCCTTTCCACCTTCGCCAGACAAATATAATTTGTCATCCTTATACCGATGCCGCCACAGTCCCATAACTCATCCCTTAATCTCACCGTAAAGATGTCACTACGCATATTTTTCGCGGGACTCTTACCTCATTGAAAGGAGTATTTGAGTACGAGCATGTCTCTTTCGCTATATCGGGAATGCATTCCTGAAAGTATTTACACAACAACAACAAAATAACCTCAGCGCCAAGCCGCATCTTCAATTACAAAAATAAATTTTACTCGGCAAAATACCTCATTCGTATGGAACATTACTCACAGACAGCGTTGCCATAAGTACAGATTTTTCTTCATTTTGCAGATTTTCAACCTTGCTGCAGACTTTTAAAAACCAGAAATCTGCGCTTCAGATTTTGTCTGCATCCGCAATAATATACAGGGTTTTCCAATAAGAGGTGTTATTTTGGTATTCAACGAAAAATGCCATTTTTTGAGATAAATGATCGGATGTTTATTTCATAATAAAGAGGAAGGTATGTTAATAATGAAAAACAACATCAGGCAAATGGACACCACGAGCACGCACACAGGACCATATCCTTTCACAGTAACACCTCTTATTGAAAAACCCTTTATTTTGATCTTTTTAAAAAATTTTAGCATTTGTCGACACTTGATTTCGCTGTATGCTGTCATTTTCGTATTCAGCTTTTTTGTTTTTTTGTTATTGTTATTGTTACATAAATAAAAAAAAAAATGTTGTGAAGGAAGATTTTTCTATAGAAATCTGCATTGCAGATTTTTTTTTTTTTTGTTTTTATCATACATAATTGCAGATTTGTAAAAATATTTTTATGACAACACTGCTCACAAATCACAGTCCCCTTATCCCTTCGACCAGCGCAGAGAAACGAACAAGAGATGTACAAGTACAATACCCCCAATAAGACTATGTGCCTGTGAAAGGAAGGAAGGAAGCTGATTCACATTCGTTTGACGAAACTATTTCAGTTCTCTATTTTTGGAGGAAACTAAGTACACAGCCCATGCGTCTTATCTCCCAAAGAACAGCGACAGCGCTGTGGCATATATGGCACAAGAGCACACTTCAAGATGAAAATGAAAACCCACAAAATGAACAACAAATGCCAACGTCAGAGTAGCAGCTGACAACAGAATTTTGACCTGATTTACTGGGAGAGTGCACCGAAATCTATGAAAAAATTCCCTCAGTGATATGCCGATATGCTGCCTCTTGTGTTGAACACAAATACGGTCCACAATCTATTTTATCGACGATATTTGATATTTTTTGGGTACTGCCGACGGTGTCGCTATAAGTACATAACGCCAGGCAGTGTAGCACAACAGCACGTCTCATATTTTGATTACGAGCGGGTATAGTTGCTCCTTGGTGTCCTTATTTAAAGAAGTGCCTTGTTTTGAATGAGATATTGGAACATCTTGTCGTGTGTTTCGGGTAGGGGTGATATCTACTTTTCTCTTTGATTGATTGCAGGACATCGGATGGGATTCAATTTGAAACACATTTTCGAACCATAAATAGGATATGTGAGGGGATGTAGTATACAGTCAGGGAAACAGCAGCTGTCCGATGCTGATTGGGTCATTGAAATTTCATGAAGTTTGCAATACAAGTGAAAATAGAATAAATAAAGAAACCAATTGTTTCTTTCTTTTTTCTATTTTTATTTCCACTCGCATTAAATTTGATTGCCTACAACTTGTTTTAAATGAACCCCTTTTTACCGGCTTTATATTTTGGTTTTCGATTGATTACAACAGTTTAAATTTAATTGACTCGTAAGGCATCTGCAAAAGTCTGATGAATTAAACAATTACCCAGTTTAGTGGTATTTTTAGCTGCCATTGTGTCATTATATCGAGGAATTTGAATGTTAGCGGAGTGAGAGACATCAATGTTTACGGGGATGTATTTATTGCGTTGTTGAGAACGCCAATTGACTCGATAAATCTAAATGCGAAACAAAAGTACCTATGTTTGCTTGGGCGGCAAATTGCCTTTAGCTTTAACTTGTGTTCTATTTTGGGGTTTCTCGTGGGCTTCTTGTTTGTTCTTCTTAAAATTTCTTTTGTATCAAGCTATTCCATTCTTTCTTCTTTTTTTCGTTTGGTATAACAGACAGTGTGATTGCATGTTTGCGGCTAATATTCTTAAACTTTTAAGAATATGAACTTACGCATAGGTAACTTAAATTGTCTATCCACCCTTAGGTGCGCTTTTAAATTATGTATTAAGAAAAAGCAGTTCGTTCTTGAAGAAGTGAGAACCTTCTCCAACTGCAATAGAACCAATCAAGTCAAGTAATTTCCCATGAGGAAACATTTATTTTGTCCCCGAAACCGCTCGCCTTCCTTATTCTTCTATTAGTTTATGGCAAAGACTTGAGAAATATTCACATGAGAGCGAATTACGAACAAATCAATTTTATTGTATATTTAAATTAAAAATTGATATTTGTTGTAGCGAAAATGCATTACAATTATTTAATCTAACATCTAATCTAAAAAAATGTTTGTCATTTTTGAATTGAAACGCGACTATTTATTGAATTTAAAGAGCCAGCCAGTTTTGGTTCTATACTTGCAGATTCCGGAAGCATGTCGAAAGAATTCCCTTTTCTTGCATGAGTCTTTTAAGTTGTCGCTGTTTTTTTGTCTTGGTTTTTCCGATTACAATTTCATACAGAATGTTAGTTATCACGGGAATTCATTCGTTAACAATTCGAAATATTACAGGTGGGCTGAAAGCAGTTTTCTGGTCTGTTATAGTTTATCAATTAGGAGCATCAGTCAATTGACTAAATCTGCCCAATCTGCTACGCTTATAGGTCGTTTTCACAGCAGTCGTACACTTTAGTACTTAAGCAGGTTATCAGGAAGACTTAACTTGGTATCAAAGCTTTTTTTTATCGGTCTTTGATTTGATTTTTATTCCAACTCTTGTCTATGTTCATATAAAGGGTTTTTCAACAGGGACGCTACAAAAGTAGAGCGACAGGGACAGCAAACGACGCCGAATTTCCTGCCGCTCTTTTGACATTTCTCTTCAGTAAGGTTTGCCATTTCATGATGGAAAGATATACGAGCCAACAACGAGAGATTAATTTACTACCGAAATTCGGCGTCAGTGGCCTCAACGTTAAGAGCGCTACGTCCAATTTATGGTCGTCATAATCGTCCTAGCAGATCAACAATTGAGCGTCTAGTGGAAAAATGTTTAATCCACAGGCACAGTACAAAATGTTCCCGTGCCAGTGAGACAAAGAACTGCCCGCAGTGTCGAGAATATTGCTGCCGCTGAGGCTTCAGTTGAAGAAAGCCCAAATGTGCCTCTCACACGTCGTTCTCAAGCGTTGGGCATCTCTGTGATGTCGTTGTGGCGAATTTTGCGAAAAGATCTTGGCCTACATCCTTACAAGATTAAATTGACGCAAGAACTGAAGCCGCTTGACCATCAGGAGCATCGTATGTTCGTGAATTGGACTTAGCAACAACTTGAATATGATTCGGATTTTCATCGAAAAATCATCTTCAGCGATGAGGCTCATTTCTGGCTGAATGACTTCGTCAATAAACAAAATATGCGGTATTGGTCAGGCAGCAATCCACACGTACTCCATGAGTCATCATTTCATCCCCCAATTGGATGATATGGACTTCTTGGAGGACATATGGTTCCAACAGGACGGCGCCACAAGCCACACAGTGAATGTCACAATCAATTTATTGGAAACCAAGTTTGGAGAACGTGTTATCTCACGAAATGGTCCAGTCGCATGGCCGCCTCGGTCGTGCGATTTGACGCCGTTAGACTATTTCCTGTTAATGTTACGGCTACTTCAAGTCTATGGTCTATGCCAACAAGCCAGCGACGATTGATGAACTTCGTACGAATATCGAACGTGAAATTGCAGCAGTATCGGCCGATTTGTGCTTGTAAACCGTCGAAAAGTGGGTTCAGCGTCTGGACTTCTGCAAGCGTGCCCGTGGTGGCCATGCAAAAGCAATCGAGTTCCATACATAATGGCATATCGAACGTACTTTCACAGGAATAAAGAATTTCATTGATATCCAAAACCGTTTTTGTTTTATTTAAAAAAAAACTTTTGTAGCGCTCTTATTGAAAAACCCGATATAATATTTAGGTACTGACCGAAAGAAGAAGATCGTGGGTACAAGCTGTAAAGATTTAATTACTTAGTTGTATTGCTTGTGCAATTTGCAGAGATCATAAACGAGCTACTGAATACGTTTAGGTACTCGAGGCCGATCAGATAATTCTCCAAACGAAACGGTCCGTTCTTGGTCACATCTCTCCTCTTCCCGTAAATGCCTCTACTTATTTAGATCCAGTGACGCAAGGGTTGTCCGAGGGTTGTGCATCAATAACTTGCTATTATTTCTTCACCTCAAAAAATTATTATTATCGACCGATCGGATCATCGTTTGTTGCTTTGGAAGACATTGTTCAGATGGACTTATTCTTAAATACTTTCGTCTTGCTTTGCCAAGGGCCTCCAGCTCTAGTCTATCCATCATCATTTGTCATTTCTAGAATTTATTGTCATTTGCCAACACTTTAATGAATCGATAACCACACTTCTGCCATTGCATCACATGTTTAGCTATTTCAATGTCGAAGTATGTACCCAATCTACTTCTACTTGCTCCGAGTTTTGGAAATATGAGTTTGATTTGAAAAATCATTCATTTCAATAAGTGTTGCGATGGCCCATGATTAAATATTATAAAACCCAACTACAACTACGTATTTTTAACAGAATCCACCGGCAACCAATTAAAGTCCTTTTTTTCGATATGTGCAACGTGTAGCAGAAAATGACACCATATGAAGTGAACAGCAAACATCATATATCGTGTCGACTCGAGGATATAGGAACAAGTTCAAATGAGAAAATGTAAATATACACGTCTGTGACAAAAAATGTCGACATTTGCCTTGTTAGTGAAAATTATTCGCAATCAAGTTCCTTTTATAAGGACCAAAAACTTAACGAAAAAAAAAATCCTTGGCAAAACACGATGTCACGTTTCATTTCCCTTTCACAAACATACCCTACGCCAGTCATCCATTCCAATAAGCCAGTGATTTTTTAAGCAAAAGAAAACAAAACAAAAAAAAACAGATTCATCGTTTCGCTTGACATAAAACATTACAAAGCAAGTGGAACTGGGACAACTGCACATAAGAGCTAAGAGCTTTAGAACATTTTTTTTTTTTTTCGTCTCTTTAGTTCAATTTCGTCGCTGCGTCCACTTGTGTGACTATAGAGCGTAGGCAGCTTTTGTTATGTTTTATTCTGCAAGGATACCATCATTACCATACTGACTCTCTTGTGAATGCAGAACAGTATACTCTGTAAAATGGTGTAAGTGTGTCTTTACTCGACATCTTCAGTACTGGGTTGGCGGTATTAGGTCCCTTAATTGATCGCTATCCTGCTCTTTTATAAAATGGAATATTCAGAACGAGAATTGTTTGCTTCGTTCTAGCTTCTAGGATATATACACCCTGATTGTATTAGCCCTTTTTTATTATGCTCACATGATCCATATAGATCATTGATTTCCGCGGTTTGCAACAATATTACGAGATCCAATTTTGTTGTAAATTGTTTTAATCCATGGAAAGCTTTCACGGAAACGTGTTACTGTCTCTTTTGCCAGACTTCAAAGAACGGTCTGTCTCGGCTGCACAGGGGCCTTCCCTAGCACACCGGGCTCCGCTCTAGACGCTATGATGAACTACCGGACAGGGGTCTGGTTCTGGAGTCTTCGTGGAAAGCGAGAACATTAGACTTTACTACCCCTTAGGTAACCATGCGTCTGTCTTCCCAGCAGAGATTTTCGCTATCCTTATGGCTATGCGCTATATTGTGACAAACAGGTGGAGGGCTAGGAGTATATGCGTTTGCAGCGACAGCCAAGCTGCATTAAAAGCGCTGCTTAACCCTCTTACCTCGTCTAAATTAGTGCTCGAACTCAAGCTTTCTCTGAACTTGGTCGGAAGGCTAAATACAGTGTATCTTGTTTGGGTCTCAGGTCACACTGGTATCCAGGGAAATGAGATCGCTGATGAGCTTGCCAGGCTGGGTTCAGAGGAAGATTTCTTAGGACCTGAACCTGCGTTGTGTCTGCCTACATCGGTGGTTAAGTCATCCATTGATACTTTGTGTCGGTGGCGTGACTGTGCTGGGTGTGGACAGACCAAACGACTGCGTCCGGACATCTGAAAAAGGTCGGCGGCCTTCCTTCTGCCTCTTAGGAGAAGCGACTGTATACTGCTTGCGGGCGTCCTTTCGAGCCACCAAGCTTTTGCCAAACACTTAAATGTTTTGGGCTTGAGCGTCTCCACCATCTGTCCTGCCTGCGGAGAGGATGACGATACAGCGGAGCACTTCCTCTGTAGTTGTCCTGCCTTTGCTCGCATTAGGTGGCGGATCTTTGGGGCTGATGTGGTGAGTGCCGAACATCTAAGCTCTTCATCACTGAAGCTCCTTCTCATCTTTCTTCGGAAGACGGGAAAACTAAGTACATAAATGTAAGGTGTCTGTTTGGCAGTACAATGGACCAGTAGTTGTGTCTGAGTGCTCCATCGGATAGTAACAACCTCCGACAAAAAAAAAAATAAAAATAATAATAATAATAATAATAAAAAAGGCCTCCTGTTGAAAGTTTACTTAAGCGATCGATTTAATGAAAGAAAAACACACTTACGATTTTAATGATCATCGGCACAGATCACATACGATCCACAAGTATTGGCCTGGATTGTAGGTATCCTTGTTACTGTCTGCGAACTGGATTAGATAAGGGATTGGTAGACTTATTTCGAGCCACACTGCTGTGTCAATGAAGTGAAAAACTTCTAACGAAAAACGTATGGATTCCACATACGTTCCACTACACTTTCAAACAGGCCCTTGGCTACTTTCAATTAAGCCAGACAATGTCAAAAAAGTGAAATCCTATTTTTTTTTTGATGCAGAACATATAAAATTGACTGTTTCTGACACGAATAAGATATTCACTTAGGTTCTAGTACTCGAAACTCTGCCTTGAGTGTATTTTTGGTTATCTTCTATGCAAACTTGATATCAATGTTTTAAAAATTAATCAGAAAAAAAATAGTTTGTCACCAAAAAATGCCAACTTAGGTTCCACAATAGGACATCTTTGAAAATGTCTTTGGGTTACTTCTATCGAAAGCCGATATGCGTTCGATCCACACAAACCATCTGTCTTCTTGTCAACCTCAAATCGTACACGTTTCTGTATTCGCATTTCAAATTTCTAAAGACGTTCCACAAATCTCACTCCATGTCGATGGAGTTTCTTATGCAAATGCACGTCTAAGGTTTCAAACAATTGCTATTACAGAAAAATTGGTTTTGGTATCGCTTAACAAAAGAGTAGAGGAGTTTGCCGCACAAGCCTGGTTGACCGAGAAACCACAATTGATGCCATAAGTTGAATGTACATAAGGTTTGTTTGTAATCCCCTCCGCATGATGCACCCGAGTACACGTTTGCTCTGTATTTCAACAATGGAATTTATTGTGTTTTTTTTTTTTTTTTTGATTACTCTATGACAGTAATTTGATCAACGAGGGAGCTCATCGATTTTCATCATTCAACACCTTACGATGTTAATGGTATGATGGCAGACAAAGTTATTGACACTAAGAGCGAGTGACTTGGTATTTGCTCGGCAAAGGGTGATTTAAGTTCAACGTACATTTCACATACAAGTAGACTGACGGAAGGTATCAAGAACGACTGATGGGTTTCGGTTACGTGAACAACATTTTCTTTCATATTAAATTTAATTTTTTATGGGAGAACGAGAAGTTGGCGGAAGGCATGGGTGTTGGGTGGGGGAATATGTTGATGGCGAAATATTTACCCAAACGTGTCGGCTGAAAAAAAAAAAACAAAACACATTTTCACATAGGTATGGGCTATCTGTTCTTGGTATAAAAAGAAGAAAGAAACAGATATAACCCGTTGGTTGCATCGGAACTACATCAATGAATTGTGGATTTTATAATTACATATGTTCCCATTACATTCCAGTGACATTTTTGTGTTCGATATGAATAAAAATGTCTTGCTTTTCCTTTTATTTCTTCCAGTAGTTAAGCAATTGACAGCACCAACGAAAACTTTACATAGTTAACCTAGTTCAGTTTGCTAACTATTGTTTAAATTCAATGGAAAATCAAAAGCAGGCGAATGTTGTGTATACTGATTTCGTGAAAGCCTTCAGGAGAACAATCTCGTACTTTTTTGGAAGAAAACAATTTCTTTCCATCGGAAATTTATGCTCAAATGAAACTATATATATAGATTTCGAGAGATATCCGAATCAGACCACCATTGTTGGGTCTCTTTTCGTCTCTCTACCAGTATAAATCTTACCCAGAGAGACTTTCTGGATTTCTCCAGAGTTCTTCCCTGAGCTCAATTCCTAGTGTTAACGCTAGCATCTGTTTATGGGAGATCTGTTTCATCGACTGGGTCTCGACCCAATGATGTCCCAAGATCCTCATTATTTTGCCAGCCAACGCCGGACATTGACACAGTATATGTGCCGCTGTCTCAGGTTCCTCCAGGCATAGTTTACAGGTATCATCCTCTCTAAGGCCCATCTTCCTTAAGTGATACCCGAAATTACCATGTCCTGTTAAAAAAGCCACCATCCATTTCAATGTTCTTCGACTCATGCCTAGAGCCCTTCTTTGAGTGGAGTAGGTCGGCCACTTAATTGCCATTTTAGCCTGTCTACATTGCTCCACGGTTGACCACCTTCTCAGGTGTTCTGCCGTAATCCATTTGTGAATCAGCTGTTTTACTTTTCCTTTGGCAATTGAAGAGAATGGTTCTGGTCCCAGCAACTTTTCAGTTGACCCCTGTTTTGCAAGGGAGTCCGCCTTTTCGTTGCCTTCGATCCCTATGTGTCCTCGTACCCAAGTCAGTGTTACTTCATTTTTATATGAACACTTATTGAGCTTAAGTACACATTCCAATGCCAATAATGTTGTGATGTTTGTTTGTTCCATGCATCTGATCACCGCCTGATTGTCCAGTGCTATAAGGATATTTCTTCCCTCCACCTGACTCTCAAGCAAGTAGTTCAACGCATGCAGCAATGCAATCATCTCAGCCTGGTGTACAGAAGTGTAATTCCCGAGGCTAACGTGACGGGCTATTTCCAGCTCTGCTGAATAGATACCGGCACCCGCTCCGTCATCCATCATGGATCCATCTGGGAAAATCACTATTTCACCACTCCTTTTTTGTGGAAGTAATCCGTTCTCAATACGAGTTTTGTGATTCCTTTTCATAATACGCACCCTTGTTATCCCATCCATAGGCATGTTCAGCTCCCTAATCTCGTTTTTGACAAGTTCCAGGATCTTCCTATGTCCATAGATGGTACCACGATTGTGCCATTTCGCATCTCGATGCAAACGAAGTGCCGCTAGGGCCGCTGTTTTCTTAATAAATAAGTCTAGCGGTAAGATCCCTAGGATCACTTCCAATGCGCATGTTGGTGTTGTCCTTATTGCACCTGTAACTCCTATACATGCTAAACGTTGGACCCTATCCAGGTGCTTCCTCACAGTTTTCTGGGAGGCTTTCGCCCACTATACAACCGAGGCGTAGGTAATAATGGGTCTAGTTATCATCGTATACATCCAGTATGCTGACCTAGACGAGAGTCCCCACCTCTGTCCACATACACGTTTGCACTGATGTAGTACCCTTTTTGCCTTCCTGACCTTCTCCTCAACATGGTAGTTCCAATTAAGTCTAGTATCTACATAGATAGACTCCGAGATACTTAACCTTCTTGGCCATTTTTAGTTCCGATCCGAAAAGTGTTAAGGGTCGAAATTCCAGATTTTTCATCTTCCTTGTGAAGATTATTAGATCTGTTTCCTCCGCATTAATGGAAAGCCCTTGTTCCAGACACCACCGTTCCACCACTTTGAGCGCATTCCTCATGATATTTGCGGTGACGTCTATGAAACTGCCTCTGGCCATTATTGCTATGTCGTCGGCATATTCCACAGTGTAGGTGAGAGAACACCTCCTTGTGGGCAACCTCTGCTAACCCTTCCTCTGAGTTTTGAGGTCCCCGTCTGAATATTTATCGCCCTTGTGTTCAACATATTGTCCACCCATCTTACCACCAATGGGTTAACCCTACGTTTTTCCAAGGATTGTTTCAGACTTTCAGAGCATATCTTATCGAAGGCACCTTCAATGTCCATTATGCTGATCATCGCAATGCCCCCGGTATTTAGCTCTTCTTCTGCAACGCGTACTACTTGATGTAGCGCTGTTTCTGTAGACATGCCTGTCCTGTAGGCATGCTGTCTACTATTTAAAGAATACATCTTAAGCGCAGTACTCTCCATATAGTCCACCACCACCCTTTCCATTGTTTTCAACAGAAAGGATGTTAGGCTAACCGGTCTGAAGGCCTTTGCCTCGGTGTAATCCTTTTTCCCCGGCTTTGGGAGGAAGACCACATTTGTCTCCCTCCATGTAATCCGGATGTAGCCTGCAACGTATATCTATATATTCCTGAGCCTTGGTGCAATTACGTCTACTCCCCATTGCATTGGTCCTGGAAATATACCAAATGAAATTAACGTTGTGTCTGGTGTCCCGGGAGGAAGCCATCTTGGACCAATCCTTTTTCTTATTTTTATTAATGACTTGCCGAGATTTCTTTATTTTCTAAAGTTTCTAACATCAGAGATGGTCTTCTATTCCAGAGTTAGATAGTTTTTTTTTTGTAGTGTAATCTAAATGATCTACATCTCAATATCGAGAAATGTGCCGCCTGTCGTATAACAAGATTCAAGATATTTTTATCCCTGAGTATCGCCAAGCTATCAAAATTGTAGTTGAGTTTAAAGATCTTGGTGTTGTGTTTGACTGTAAACTTGCTTTTGATCTCCATGTTAATAAAATAATGTCGAAATAAATAAATACAAATTCCGCACGTCATTTATTGACTTTTCAGCCCGCTGACAAAAAAAAAACAGCTGTCAACAAATCAATCATTTCAAGTTATTAAAATTTTAAATATGGAACGAAAAAGTTAAAAACTATAAACAAGAGGGAAGTGGTTGCATACTTCAATATTGAGTTAGCAATATATTTAATATGTCTGAATTAACACTTAAATTAATGTTTACATTAATATAGCTAAAAAATAAATTCTTTAGCTATTTACAGAAAAAAAGATCAGTAATCAATTCTGACACATTTCATGTCATTTGAAATGTTGACGTTTCAGTGGGAACGCAAAATTGGATTTCGAAATTCGTTCCCGAAGTGTTGAATTTAGGTGCGGTGTAGATGTACTATTAAGGCTCTCATATCTATCTCATATTTGCTGCTGTTTATGAAATTTACAACTGAATGGGGACATTCGGATTTCTAGTTTAGTAAGTCGGAGAGGTTGTTGTATTGCAGTATTGATTAACCTAGATTTCTCACGTGAATAGTTTTTTCCGTTGACATTTATTGGAGGGATAGCCGACAAATACTGCCTGCATATACTCAGTTAGCATTTCGAAGTGTCCAAATTCAAAATAAACCACGAGAATACAAAAAGCGATTGATGTTTTACATGAACTAGGTATTCGATCGTCCCCAATGGGATAAATAAAATGGCGACTAAACCCTTTTATGTCGTTATCCATTGGGGAAGAAAAGAAAGAAAAACCTTTTTATCAGATTTAAAGCTCTTTTTTCCAGAGGCAGAGCAATTTTTTGAATCTCGATTACTGAGCGAGATTTACACCTACTCACACTAAAATATTTCTCATTTGTCAAACTTTGAAGTAGGTATGTTATAAATTAGGGCGCTGCAATGGATACCAACATGAATGGATTTTTATAAACGCAAATTAAAATTTAAGAACAGCTTACTGATTAGCGTTTCCTTCGGGACGCCTTAGAGTCATTTCGCCTCCTTTTGACAGCCCGGACTCCGGACTCATCTTTTTACAAATTAGTGAAATTGGACTCTTTTTTTCAAATGTAGGGCGCTTTTTCTCTAATTTGATCATAAACTTGTGAAACCCTTTAAATTATATCAATTCGTAAACGTTATTATTACCTACACCTACTAGTTTTAACATAATTTGTGTGTTTTGTCAATATCTGTGAAAAATTACATTCTGCGTTAAGTTGAAATATAATTATAACGTATTATAACAAATGATTTTCTATAATCGGTACAAGTGTATAAAACACTAAGCGCGGGTAAAGTATAAAAAAGGAGATAAGATGGGAATGGGACTCCTTTTTTTAGCCAGGACCCTTTTTTGGGTTCTTTCTGAAAATGTTCAGAAGTAACACTGAGCTGACTTTTAAAACACGCACCAACACAAATGCAAAGATAGAAAAATCTCGTTTTATATTCCATTGGGTTTTTCTCCGAGGTAGGTGGAAATCTTCTAGAAGACACTATGAGGACACTCGGCGCGTGCTCATAGTAGTGTGAGATTTTTACTCACTAAAACCACCTCCTGCAAATTCATTTTGTACTGCAACTAAGTTATGACTTATCATGCAATTTTTTTATCACGAAGTTATACGCGTTTGGCAGGCAACATTCCGGCGAAAGTTCCTGCTCGTTCCGCAATTTTAACGCGGTTGATAATTATCGGGCTAAGTCCGAAGGTTTAGTTCGTTGTAGTCGCCGCAATAAATTTGTTTCATCGAGAATTTCACGGACCGAGCTATTAATATGTCCTAATAATCGATTTCTATGCTTTCGAGCGCATATTTTCGTTTCGTCCTTAACGGTGGAAATTCCGAGGTCTCTATGGAGATCTTCATTTCTAATGTACCACGGTGCACTGACGAATGATCTTAGCACTTTATTTTGAAAAGTTTGTAAAATGTTTAGATTTGAATCGCTGGTACAGCCCCATAACTGTATACCATATGTCCATACAGGCTTCATCACTTGCTTATATAATAAAAGCTTGTTCTCGAGGGTAAGCTTGGAATATTTTCCGAGTAACCAATAAAGTTCTCTATATTTGATTTTTAGTTCTTCGCATTTTTTCTTTACATGCGGTTTCCATTTTAATTTTGTGTCGAGAGTCATTCCAAGATATTTGGCCTCGTTCGCAAAAGGAACTTGTACCGTATTTATAAATACAGGCAAATTATTTGTATTTTTATATGTGAAATCCACGTGGACCGATTTCGTTTCGTTAAGAGCGATCCTCCATGAATTTGTCCATTCATAGACCCGGTTAAGCGCGCCTTGTAATATTTTGTTTGTTTCTTTGGTCGTTGAACCAACTGCTAGTATAGCAGTGTCATCGGCAAAGGTGGCTACGGTAGTACCTTCTGTTTGCGGAATATCTCGCGTAAATAACAGGTACAGGAGTGGCCCAAGGACGCTTCCTTGCGGCACACCTGCCCTTATTTCCTTAAATTCCGAATATTCGTTTCCGTGTTTGACACGAAAGAGTCTATTCTCTAGATACGATTCTAGAATTTTCCATAACCGTTCGGGGAGAACTTGTCTTAATTTGCACTTGAAGCCTTCATGCCAAACCTTATCAAATGCTTGCGAGACGTCCAAGAACACGGCAGAGCAAATTTTATTTTCTTCTAGAGCTTTCTCTATTACGTCAGTTATCCGATGCACTTGATCGATTGTCGAATGTTTGCTTCTAAACCCGAACTGATGATCGGGTATAAGACGGTTTTCTTCTATAATTGGTTGTAAGCGTCTGAGTAATATCCTCTCAAAAACTTTGGAAATAATTGGAAGAAGCGAGATGGGTCTATAAGACTTTTTTTCATTCGGTGGTTTGCCTGGTTTTAGAACCATTATGACTTCCGCGACTTTCCATTGACTCGGAATGTATTGTAATCTGATCGCAGCGTTTATAATGTGAAGAAGCTTAGTCAATGCTTTCCGAGGTAGCATTTTTAGTAGTTCACCCGTGATCAGGTCGTATCCCGGAGCTTTTTTGGGCTTAAGTTTCTTTATAACTTGCCCGAGCTCGGTGAGTGTAGCGTTTACAACTATATTATTTTCAGATGTTCGTCTGTCTGATGCATAAGTATTTCGATTAAGCACTTGACCATCGAACGGCTTAAAAGTTTCTTCTAAATGAGCTGCGAAAACGTCCGCCTTCTCTTTGTCGTTTTTTGCCCAAACATCTCGGGTTATCTTAATAGGCGGCTCTGCGATCTTCGGCCTTTTTGTGGCTTTAATAGCCTTCCAAAGCGAGTAATTGGATTCTTTTTCAGCTGTTAGGCTTTCGAGGTAATTTCTGGCCTCTTCACTTTTAAAATCTTTAATAGACTTTGTTAGCAAGTTAGTGAGTCGATTTAAGTTCGCTTTATCTTGCGGGGCTCGAGTTTGTTGCCATCTTTTTCGCGCTTTTCGTTTTGTTCTGACCATATTAATTATTTCCTGCGGGTATTTGACGCAGTTATAGTTCGACGTTCTCCGCTGGTGAGGAGTATTATTCCATGCATCTTTCTGTACGATACTGACGAAGCGGTCGACCGCAACTTCTAGTTCGTAAGGCGTCTTGAGTGAAAAATCTGATATCCGAAAATCCCAATGGAAAACGACATTAGTAAGCGGTCGCCTCTGGCAGACTTTCTGACAGATTGTCATCACATGGTATCAAAAGTGACCAAGATCATCGCTGATTTAACAACTGATGAGTGCAATCGAGCGTTCGCCAATCTAAAGTTCTGAATACATTCCACGGGCTGAAAATAGTAGAGTTTTTATCATAACTACATGCAATATGTGTGCTGCTGCTGATTAAACATATTACGTAAGCGCTGTGAGTCGCTTGATGAAGTTTTGCAAATTGTTGACTCTTCCAGCTTTCACGATCATGTTGCCACGGGCTAAATGGCATACCATTTCCGAACCCAAATATACCAAAGAAATCTTTCGACGCTCGCCCCCCTTCAATTAGTCGAAATGCCAATGAGTTATTTAAGGCTCTATCACTTGTTATCCGCTACTATCTGATAAGAATTCACATTAGGTGTTAACGCTGGCGCTTTTGATTTTAGCTGTTCAGTGCCGCGTTATCAGTGGAAATAGTTAGACCACGACGACACTTTTTGTCGCGCAAAGTGAAACATAATCCACCTGTGTCATCAGTATTTCTTTTAAGTAAATTTTCCCTTTTTTTGACGGTGAAAGTTCCAACAGTCGGAACAATACATCGCCGAAAAAATGAAAAGCATGGCATTCTCGCGCGTGTCCCGCGATTATCTGCGACTTATGGATTTTGACAGTACTACCGATGACGAAGATTTCGAGGTGTGACATAAGCGTGTACTCTATAAAATGTTTAAAATTTGTTTTTGTTTTTTAATCACAAACAAACCTTGTCTGTATTATCTCCCCTGTTTGACTCAGTTTGTATGTTTGATATTGACAATGTCGTTAAAAACTATGTGTTTTCGAGAAAACGGGTTTGGTTTTTATACAAGTGGAGTGTATTATCTCTGCATGTGCGTTGTGTTTCTTTTGAAATAGAATTTGGTATCTGTTATAATATAAATAAAAAAAAAATAAAAAAAAATGTAAATATCATTTACTCTGATGATAACAATGGATAAGAGCGTGTAGTCGTTTCCCAGTTTTAATGTGTTTAATCAATCTATAGGAATTTGGCTTTTAATAAATAAATAATAATAAATAGAATTATGAATCAGTCGCTTTTATTTGGAATGTCAATGGGAAGTGAAATCGAAGTGTTTGTGGTTTTCCTATTGTAGATAACCATAAACAGTGTTATTTCGCTTTAGCTGTCATAGATTCCTGTTATGATTGTAATATAAGCAAGGGAGCCGCGTACTTTTTATTTGTTTTCAATAATAGTTCGTCGTGCTATCGCAATCTCGTTTAGCATACATATGCCCGTAATAGCGCCAGTTGTCGCGAAAGGCACCATTCATCTAACTAAAATGTATATCGGGTTCTTCGACGTATGCTGTATGCCTATATCTCTATCGATTTGCATTCATGTGATTTCGGGCAAACCATTTTTATCTGTTCTGTTGACTATAATGAAATTTCTTACGACATATTTTTATTGCATATTAAGGAGCTTTAAAAATTTGTTGTAATAAAGGATTGTAATATCATAAAACTGGGGGCCTATTCCAGAAAGCGCGGCGGATCGCTTTGGGTGGCGGACTTCGATTTTTGTATTTCCAAAAGCGATTCGCTTTCCATTTGACCATAAATATGGAAAGCGAAAGCACTTTCCCACCGTCATTTTATCATTGCATTGAAAGCGATAGGTGTTCAGGTGACGGATTGTTTGCGGACCTAATAAATATGTAAATATTCAATAAAAACAAGAAGTTTGAAATTGCTGAAACGTTTATTGTGTACCAAAAAATGTCTCATTACTTAAATTTGTTATTTATTTCTTTAATAAAGGTGTCAATAACAATTATGCACATGCACTCAACAATCTTCTTTGAACATTTATGTTCAAATTTTCTTCCCTTCCTTCTTCATTTTCCGAATACAAATATAGACAAATTGAATCTATTGATTTTATTTTTTAATTTAATTCAAAATTTAAAACTTTCACGATAGATTTTTACAACAACACAAAAAAAAAATTGTTGTGTCGTGAAACAGCTGTCAAATATTTGGAAAAATATATGAAAAATTGAAAGTCAGAACAGGTATAAATAACGAAGGCGCTAGAAAAATAATTTTCGACCCGTTCGCATTTGAGAATAAGCAAAAGCGAACATGGTCAAAATTAAGATATCGCTTTTGATACAATCCCACCTGGATTCTAAATGAACTTCCAGTAGACTTGTTTGGGCCAGGAATATGGAGCAGGAAGTTCTTAATTTTTATGAGTATTACTAATTAATTCTTTATTCTCTTTTATAAACAAATACTTAACAATTTTTTTTAAATACCTTTTATACAATTGAGAACAGTTAGTGACTTTTTTAATAGTGTTAAATGCCACTTCGAAAAAGTGTTAATTTATCGTGGGGTGACAAAACATATTCACATGTTTTTTTTAAATTTATCAAAAATTAACAATAAGCATAACAAAAAAGCAAGAATGTTTGTAGGTGAGCAAAACTTAAATTTTATCATGATCAAAGTTAAGTAACCATGACTTTAGTTTGTACAAAAATTTTTTCTGATATGTTATGAGTCTTTTATCAGGAGGAAGACGATTATACAGTTCACAAGATACAACTGGATAGATGTTTCTATAGTGAGTGGTGCGAAAAACTGGGATCTCAGCAACATGACTGCGTAAGCTTCGAGCACATAATATTGAACTCTGCATATAACAACCTCTTAAAAAGAATATCTGGGGTAGTATTTTCAAAGACTTAAACAAGATCCCAGAATGAGCCAGGACATTACTTATTCTTCTTATGGCACATTTCTAAAGAACGACAAGTGGCTTTAGATTGGTTATTCACTAATCAGTCAATTAAAGCGATGCAAATTGTGCCAACCAATGGCGATAACAGCACACTTCTATCTCGGTGAAGTATAATGAAGAGGCGGCTCAGTTCTCCAAAATTTAAAATGGTAGACCAATATCCAACCCAAGGAATCCATGCAACTTCTTTGTGACGAAATTAGTCCGAAAATTACATAGGATGACCACTTATCAAATATCGCAAATTAAGTTACACCTATTCAGATATCAGAGGTATAGAGGACCCGAAGTGGTACTTCCCTATAAATATAAACTAGGTCTGGAATATTGCTCCCATATAATGAAACTTTGCCCCAAAACATTCACTTAACCCACAAACAGGGACATATATCCGCAGGCACACAGAAACCTAGTAGCCTAAAGATTATCGCCACAAAGGGCAGGCAACCAATGCTCATAATCATACCCTATCAGTACATTTACCGATCGATGATAGCACAACACTTTCCCAAAAATTCAAAGGTTAAAGAACAAGTGACCCTCTGAATGCCTAGAGAGATAAGTCTACAGGGATTTAACTATAAAAACTTATGAGCAGAAGGGGCACCATGGCAAAAGAGTTAGGTACATATTAAAATCAAAAGAAACCAACGCATTTTACCAACTCGAGCAATAAATTTTGTTGCCAAACTTAATAGTTGATCAAACTATAGCTCCCAGCAAACCAGGACATTCGCATTCGGTCGCTTCGAGCTCGCCCGGAAGAAGATTTCTTTTCATATATCATGTATCGCCGGCGATTCGGCAAAGCGTACGCTAAAGAACAAAATTCGAACATTTAGGGAAACAATTAGGAAACTACACAGTGCAGGCTCTGTTAGATAAGAAGATTATGTAGAATATGCGTCCCATTTTTATATATTGGATCGGACTTGTTTCATTTACAAATATTGCTGCCCGATTATTCACATAAATTTCTGTTTTGGTAATGCCCACTAAATTAAATTTTAATTTTTCCTTTTTTTTCAATACTCGTCATCATCTTTCTGCACAAGACCAAACGCTGGATTTTTTGCCTGTAAAATATCAATTTTGTTCCTATACTCTGTCCAAGAAAAATTGTCAGTACAGGCCTTATGGGAAGCTCTTTTTTCTACCAGTGGTGCCTGTAGTACTCTCACGGCACTCAAACACAGGATTTGCCACTGAAATAAAAACGAAACCACTGGCATTCCAAAGAATTTTGTTGTTGTAATTTTCCTGAAATTCGCATACATCCCTCCACAACCAGTCTGCCACGCAGCCGCGGGCAGAATGAGCACGATCGCTTGTGTTCGCTTGCTATTATCATAAACCAAAATAAATGTGAGTGACTGAAGCACATCAGAGAAGTGTTACCATATGACAATGTTAGCATATCATTAAGGGTTTTTCTTTGAATTTTGTCAAAGAACTTTCGGTTTCGGTGCTTTTTGGAGCTTTTTGGAGCTTTTGAGAGCGGCATATTATGTGGGGTGCTGCCATTCGGTTTTAATTTGTTTGTATTTCTGAAAGATCCAATAATATTCAGTTAAAACATATTTTTGAATGTTGTCTTTTAGAAATAATGTTTATTCGTGAGGTGTTTTAATGCATTCATTTCATTAACGCAACAAGTGATCACATGTGCGTTGTAGAGATATTGCAATAAATTAATAATGATTACTAGGGCAACTCAACCGGATTCATGCAAAAGCATGGTATTTTAAGGGATAAAATTTGATCAAATATTTTAATATAGAAAACTAAGTACAAATTTTCAGCCTTATTCGTTAGGGCATATTTCTGCATGTTTTGGTAGGTACAAATTCATATTTCACTTCACTTTGTAGAGTATATTTTTCACACTGAAATATCAAAATGATTAAGCAGGTAAAACTATACTGTTTATTTTCGGTCGTTGGGTTTTACCACATCCGGTCACTCCTCTCTAGTAAAGCAAATTCCTTGCAAGGATTTTATGATCCTTTTTTTTGCTAATGTTTCCGCGAAGTTCTGCATTGACGGGTAATAATTTGTTAACAAATATGTAATCTAGGTATATATGTCTATATTAAAAAATGTATGTAGAGCTGCACAAGTGCAGTCCTTTTACCATCTGTTTAGGTATATGACATTGTGTCGTGGTTATATAATTTTGTATTCTAATTGCCTGTTTGTGTATATAAGGCGGAAACAATGGTTGTTACCTAAATAGCGGATAGTGCATCTAAGCAAGTGGTTAACTTTATTTTGCATATGAATAAACAGAAACATGGCTACAAGGTCTTCAAAGGATCTAAGTGTAGAAAAGAAACAACAAATTGTTGATGCAACTGAAAAATTCTATTGCATTTTTAAAAGTAAATCGGAAGCCGTAGGAAATGCGGCTACTGTTTTTTCTGTTACGGAACGAACTGTATACAGGCTTTTAAGGGAAAAAGCAATCAAAGGCCACAATTCACCACCAATGAAGAAAAATAATTCCGGTATCAAGAGCAAGGTGGATGATTTTGACAAATGTGCGATTAGTCCATTCGTTTTTTATGGATAATGACCTTCCATGGCTAGACAAGATATTATTGGAAATACAAAAAAGTGAAAATATAACAAAACTAAGCAGATCAACTTTGCATACAATATTGCAAAAAGATCTCGGACTTAAATTCGTCAAACGTCAGCGAAAGAATTTGTTGTTGGAAAGAAGTGACATTATTTCTTGGAGACGAAGATATCTACACGAAGTAAAAAAAATTAGAGAACAGAAAAGAAAGATTTATTTTACTGATGAGACCTGGCTAAATTGGAAGATGGTTACCCTAACAGTATTGCTCTCTGAGTTATGGCGAATTATCATACACACTATGGCAACCCTGTGAGAGCTTTAAAAAGGGACCGATTAATGGAAGTCATTGCAACCAGACTGAGAGACAAACATCCTATCTTCCCTGTACTGACAATTTTTCTTGGACAGAGTATAGTCATCCCGCAGTCAATGAAAGCTATAATTTTTGAGAAATGACAGCCGATTTGGATTGACTTTTTAACTGTTTGAAATCGCGTTTTAGACATCTAAGTATACATCTTGTGAATTATTAAACATAATTTTAGCCTAAGGCCCTGGTAGCTAGTGCTATAATTTGTTTCTGTTTATATAACTCATTTATGTAACAATAAAGTTATAATAATAATAACAAACATATCTGCTGTAACTTAAAAACGAGTAATTATTATGAGTAAAGTCAAGTAAACAAAAGAATACTTGCGTACATACCTCAGTTAAAAATTTTTTTCAAGTGACCCCCATCCAGTCAGACGAGCCAAATCTAATCAGCCTCAAGGCGGTGTATTTTCAATTTAATTTAACTCTGATTAGTCGAACAATGTTTTGTAGTAGAGGTACGCATGACTTACTTATAACTGGTAACTAAAAGTATAACTACTAGACTCGAAGAATTATGTTTTTAGTGCTGATAGCCCGCAAGTTTGTTTCAAAACTGTTATCATGTGGTGGGACCTTACACTGGTCGAAGCGTGGCGTTATGTTATCGATTCTTCAACCATCTACTAATTTTTCAATAACAAATAGAATAATGCGAGCTCTGTCTTTATTCGTGTATCTGATTTTGACGTCCAGATTGTTTACAACTTTTGCAATCGACCGTTTGTACTTTTTTTGAGAAGGCCATTTAAATAATCGAAAATTGTATGTCTTAAACGATATTGTCTGAATGTGATTTAGTCTCTTGTAGACTTATTGGTTTTTAGTGAAGCCTTGACCCTTAAAAGTGTCTTTATTTCCGCAATCAACGCTCATATAAATTCATTCTTTGCCAGAAATGTCATGCTCCAAAGCTGTTAGTTTACAACTGTGTTGGTAGTTGGCCACAACTTGTGTATCGTTTAGTCCATAACTACGCCAATCCGCCAATTTACTTATAGGGGACATACTTTTAAATGTAAGCGTAAGAACCATAGGAACCTCGCAAAAAAAGTAACTACCACATTAATTATCACTAGAGCAAACAATTTTATTATAACTACCTTATCTGCTTTCCCGGTTCTCTAACACTAACATTGATTTCAATAGAAAACATTGTATTACCTCCTGATCTACATACGGTATTCTTATAAAACGATTTTAATTAAATTGCATAAAGCCGCTGACATTTATCCAAAGACAATACCAAACTAACTACCTTTCACTGTGCCCAAGATGAAACGTGTCTCGTCATATTACTTTCAATGCCCTCCAAATAAATTACACCTTGAACTTCTCTCATGAAAGCAAGGACTGATAGAAGCAATCATTTCTGATCTAAAAATATTATCCATTAAGTTGCTTGTATTATACATTGTCCCATTGTCATTTGGCAAAGTTCCATTAGAAAACTTTAACTTAACTATATCACTCTTCTGTCCTTGCAGCAGCACCAAATACGTGCAGTTTCTAGTCCTTCTCTCTCTGACCATCCACTGGATGTGCATTCAAGCAACAACCAGACTGATTACAATAACCACCACCACCAACACGACAACGACGACGATAATGTCGAGCACAACGAAGCCCCCAACCAGCTCATATCGGCTACTAATACAATCATTGTAAATGGTCATCGCACATCCACAGCATCGGCAGGTGTCCTGCAGAAATTCAAGAGAACATTTTCAAATTTCAACAAGCAATCGAATGGCGGTGGCAACAGCAACAGTAGCACCAACTCATCGGGAATGAACACAACACTCATTCAACAGCAACCAACGACAACGCTTCTGCAACAAATTCCGGTGCCAGTTCTAGAGATGGTCGACAATACGGCAAAGTATCGTTTTGGGCCGCTTATTTGGCGGTCGAGCAAGGAGCGCCGAAAGACAAAGTACAATCGTCGTGACAAGTGCAACAGTGGCGATTCTGGTATTCAAATCGAATTGGAGAACGATGAGACTTTTGCCGGAATGGTAAGTTCAAGGTGAACGCATAAGGAAGTGCACAAGTATCTAAATCGAATAATTTGTCGACAGGAAATCAATGGAGCCACACTGACATCCACACCGAAGCCAAGAATACGTCGTGCCAATTCGGCAAAGGCGGCCAGCTCACCCACATCAGCGCTAACGGCCAAGGCTAAGGCATTGAAGAAAATGGAAAGCTATGACAGTCGTATGGCACCGACTACGTTGCCCACAAGGAGGTCACTAAGTCAGCCAAGTGGATTGGATCGAGTCACGCGAACTGGTGAGAGATTTGTTTATTTATTTTTTTCTCAGTGCAGTGCAAGTGGGTGTTAATCTTTCATTTTCTTTATGTAGATCCCGATGAAAGTGACACGGACAGTGTGTCATCGCACCCTGATTGTCATGAAGGTAAGGAATATAATTTAGTTGTGCTCACTATGAACTTTGATTAGCAAAATTGGTAAACTGAGTGGCAGACGAAGAGGTAGATAACATAAGTATGCTGGTGGGGTCAACTGTCTGTTGGAATTTATTTCAAAATATTACTTTCAACAATTTATTGCATTGTTTAACGTCAAGAGTTCAATTTCTTTGGTTATTCGTTTTCCTTGAAAGAGGCTGGCTCAATGTTTATGATTTGAGTTAACGGCAATCCCTGCCCTCATTAACTTCTGTAGAGAATGTGTGATTCCATTACTGACATAGCTCATACTTCAGAGGTGTGGTAATTTCTTCACACAGTCTAACCATTATTTCGATGGTACCTCTTTAAGAACAGAGTCTCAGATGCATAGTGTCCGCCTTTGATGCCAACTCTATTATAAAACCTAAACAAACGATGCTATATATACATTGTTCTTTATGCATTTCCAATCGAGGATCATACTAAACAAACGCGTTAGGAGTCGTGAATTTGATTGACAAACGAAAATTAACTTGAGAACATCTCGGTAGTCAGCTTCATATATGGCACAATTTTAAGGCAGCATCCACTACACTTAGTAATAAATTCGCTACCAACCACCACCGTAGCCACCCTTTTTCGTTCATTCGAAGAAACTTTTTCCCTTCTTCGTCTGCGTAACTACCTTCCCACTCAGCATTCGCTCAGGAAACCCTCCAAATTTAAAATATTTTGTTTTTCTTTCCATTTCAGTTTACCACCGTCCAATGTACGCCGAAGTTCTGCATAATTTCACGCCAGCCAGTCAGCAAGAGCTCGCCCTCGAACGTGGCAATCTAGTCGAAATCCTGCGCAAAGAAGTTGGTCCCTGGTGGTATGGTCGAATGAAGAATGACGCCGTTATAGAGACCCTCTTCGAACCGCATCTTGGTTGGTTTCCCAAAGATTTTGTCCGAGTCATTCAATTCCCCGAAACCGATGGCACATACAATATCCATCGGCAGCGTAAGCTTACCTCTCCATCGTTGGATGATACCCTCGTTGCGGCCACATGCAGTATAAGTCGAAATAATGTGACAACCATTGTTGTCGATCATCCAACACCAGACGCCAGCCCAAAGAAGATGGAAGTTGAAGCAGTGTGTTTGAGAAATAATGCCGTCAAAGAGCTGCTCGAGACTGAGATCAATTATGTGAAGCTCTTAGGTTCACTGTGTACTGGGTAAGGTCATTTGGATCGCTTGTGAATTTCAATTTGTTTGAAATTAGATTTTGCTATAGGTATCTAGCAGCGATGAGAAAGCGAATTGACATCTTCTCAACTGAAAGTCTGAATTTGATATTCTCGAACATTGAGAGTATATGGAAGTTCCAGCAAAGTTTTCTGGACTCCTTGAGGCATGGCATTGAATTGAACCGGATTGCCCAGGTGTTTCTACGACATGTGAGTTTGAGCAATTGTTCAATGAACCCAAAATGAGACTGATTTGTTTGCTTTTGTCTTGCAGCAATCGGGATTTCTTGTCTATTCGACATACTGCAACTCCTATCCACGTGCACTGATAGAGCTAGAGACTTATTCGCGCAGTAAGGAGGCAAAGATAGTCCTCGAAAAGTAAATTACTCACGGCGTGTGCTTGAGTTCTCAATCTAATGTTTTCTTTTTTCAGTTGTCGCCAAGCGGAGAATCTCCCTGAACTACCATTGTCCGCTCATTTACTTGCTCCTATTCAGAGAATCTGCCGCTACCCACTGCATTTGGCGGAGCTTATCAAGAGCTCCTACAGTAGTGGCACTGAAAATGGTGAACCAATCGATGAGATCGATGCTAGTCTCTTGGATATTGTCGACTCTAAGGAGATGCTGGAGGCATCTTTAAAAGCCATGAAGAAGGTCACCGAAGCTGTCAATGAAGGTAAGACCAGTTCAATTGCAATCCTTTCATATTGCTATAAGATCAATTTCTTTCCATTAGGAAAGCGCCACAGTGAGAACCTAGCGCGCCACCAGTCAAGTTTCGAAAACTTCACTGGTCCACCGTTGCACTTCCACAGCACGCGGTATTTCACTCAAATCGATGCAACACGCGTCTCACCAAATCTCTGGAACAATACCTACACTCTTTTTCTTTTCGATCGGCAGCTAATCTACTGTAAGAAAGACATTCTCAAGCGCAACCATTTCATCTACAAGGGGCGAATATTCCTCGATAATTGCCGCATTCTCAACCTGCCCGACGGGAAGATCTTTGGCGCCACAGTCAAGAATGCCTTGCGAATTTATTGCGAATCTCGAAACAAATGGTTTGACTTCAGTTTCCGTAGTGCGAATCGGAAAAAGCGATTCCTTAGCACTCTGGCGCTGGAACGGCAGTTCTGTGGCAAGAATCTTTTCATATCCGAGCTGGCTGGCGATGAGGAAGATAATCTGTCCGATCGGGAATACCACAGTGATTATGAAGCAATGATGACGCCGATTATTTTGACGCCAACCGGTGAGAATCACTGCAGTAGTGTTCAGCTGAATTGGAGGGAGAACGTGTACGATGAGAAATCTCTTGAATCCCCATCAAAACTGCAGAAATACAGTGATACACTGCCAAAAAAGTCTCGCCAAATAAACTCGAAGGAAGGCTATGAATACAATACTGGCTCGTTGGGTCGCCGTCGAATCGGCAATTGGTTTCGCAAGTCGAAGAGTACAAACTCCACTCCGAATCAATCGCCCACACACAATCCAAGTGTGATCACCTTCAACTCGGATAGCTCGTCACAGAGTAGCCCGGCTTTAGGCAAGGGCAAAGCTAAAGACTCATCGGGGTCGTCGTCGTGAATGAATACTCTGTAGAAAAGTTGTGTTGCGGAAAGAGAGTCGAACTCGATTTCAGTACATATACAACAAGCGATTGTTCGTTAAATAAGGCAAAAACAAAAAAAAATATATTTGTGTGTCAATTACAAATTTGAACCATATTTATGTACAATGTATTCCACCCAGGAAGAAAATGTTGCATAGATTTTGTTATTTAATTCAAGCACAACAGAAACAGCAGCAAACAAACCTGAAACATGTTGGATTCATTTCCCGTTTATTGTTTAAATTTTTAAAATCTAATTTACTTTTAGTAATTATTTTATTTTGTTTTTATTTTCTCTTGTGTATATATTATTTAATTAATACTTGAAGACAAAGGAAATTGTATTCCTTTTGGTTATCTTTTGAGGTGGACGATGGCGCCAAATCGTCCGAATTTACAGAGTAATATAATAATTTATTTTTATTTCATTTTCCGTTTGTTGATAAATTTAAGATTAACCTGGAAAAACAAATAATTTTTAATTTTTTGTTTATTTAATGTTAATTCTATATAAACTTATAAATAAATTCTAATTTAATTTTGTAAAACCTTTTTTGTTTTTTATTTTATTTTGTCATTAAAACAAAACAAATATTATTAAGTTTAAAAAGCTTGAGTGGAAACTACGAATGCTACTGCGGATAGTGATAACTGATAACAGTGAAGACAAATTTACTGTCTTTGGTTTAATTTCCCATAGGTCAGTTGTATTGAATACTTTTTTCAGCAAAGTGAAGTAGACGAAGGCGCAATAAAACAGTTACATTCACATTTGTTTTAAAGTGGTATGACCTGGTATACTCCGTTTTGTGCCACCTATTTTATTTTGGTTTAAAATTCCCCTTGCTCCCTCTCGCTGAAGTGATCTGTAAAATGTGTCTCTCACTGTTCTATCGGTATTTTTACAAGTTTTCAAATAAAATCGCCAGCTCTGTTTTACGGGTTGGGTCCGATTAGTAGATATTAAAAATATCGACTGTAAAAAGCCGATTGACATAATGTCGACAAAAAAAAAGTCGATCGGGAAAAATATCGACTGGTCAAAATGTTTATTGAAAATTTGTAGATTTTTAAAACGTCGATTTTTAAAATGTCGATGCCTGCCGCATGCACGTGAACATCATTCACTAAACAATTGTCGGCTAACTGTTCACATTTATTTACAATACTCTCTACCTTGTAATATCTACTTACTGTACTGTTATCAACATTACATTTTGGTTCAGTCAGTTGACGTGCAGCTCTCGAACAGTATACAATGCAGTGTAATAAGTTCAGTTAAATCCAATAAAAATAATGATAAATTAGTGATCGATGGATTTGTTTATCACTTAGAAAAACTTCAAAAGGATATAATATATCGGTGGCGATGTGAATCCAAAAACAAATTATGTTGTAAAGGTCGCGTAAGCACTACTCTTGTCAATGGAAAGCATAGTATTGTTAAAAAGCCCTCAAATCATTCTCATGACCCATTGGCCTATAAAGAGTAATTCTATAAACCAAATGCTATCGCGAAAGATGTTGCTGACAATACGGGTAATGCTCCCGTTTATGAATACCGGATTGTTTTATTTTTGATACTTTAGCGTTCGAGCACCAGTCGACATTTTCGCCGACACTTTGTTTATATTTATTCCATTCGATATTTCGCCAACGGCATTTCAAATTGTCGGCTTTTTTTATTGTCGGTAAATCTTTAGTCGATATTTTAATAAGCGACAAGGAATGGCAAAATCGACATTTGTTACAGCCGATATTTTTTTTTTTTGTCGTCAATTCGTACCCTTCCCCTGTTTTACTGCCTTGTTACAATTTACAGACATTTAAAATGTGTATCGGTATCTACTGTCTTATCTGTCCCCCTTTTTCTTAGCGCCCTCGCTGTGTATTTCACACTATGTCTGTTTTCTTGAGCTTCGAACTCAGCCAAGCAAAGTAAAGTAGGATATTCAGCACGCGTTTACAACAACAACGCTCTACTTTTATGTTTGTTTAGTTAAAAAAAAAAACAATCTTTTCCGATTTCTTTTGTGAATCTAGATTTTTTTCTTAGATATGTTTGTAGGACCCTTTTGATCCCTTTCACTCTGCCTTTCCATTCTGCTGTCCATCGGGTTAACTACATTATCCAAACCAATTTGACTTAGCTGAATGTGAAAATCATAAGAAGTTTGTTTTTTGCAAATCGAGATTAATGTATTCAACTTGATCTCTATTTATAAAAATGTTTGGAAAGTTGGATTTATTATTTTAAATAAAACAACAAAATAGAAACCAACAGGTATCGATATTCATTGGCCTCTGTTTGTTGTTCTAGCTCTAAAAATTGATAAAGTTTATTTGCAAACAAATAATAAATTAGTTTTACGGTTTTACCTACATTTTAGCAACCACCAACCAGACAGACGATCCATTCAATTTTAAATCCGCAATATTTGAAAAGCGGGTGTTGTATAGAAAGTATGCGTCGCGTGAATAAGAGAATACCGCGCAGTTTTACCGACATTAACGAGGTGAATCCAAATTCAATTCAAATGAATAGGAAAATTCCCCCGATGATTTAGCAGAATAGGGCTGTAGCATGTAGGTATTCATTCACAGCAAGAACCACTTTGGAGTAGTGTTCACTTCTGAACACCAGGGGGAGAACTTTTTATGTTGCCATCGTTGTATTATATGGATCTGTTCGCAGAGTGTCTCTATTTATTATTTATTTTGTCGGCATCGATATTTAAAGTGGGTAAAAGAAGTAACTTCAATCAAACTGTGAGGGAAGCTATTATTTTTATATATACTGAACTAGGTATCTGAACGATAACCCAACTTTCAGCACCAATAAATTTATTTTATAAATTTTCGTTTGTCTTAAAATTTGGTGTGCACACTGCACAGTTTCGTGCGAATATTAAAGTAGCATATTCCAAAAAAAAATGTTGCAGTTTCTAAATAAAAGAGCTCTCAAAATTAATTTTTTTCTGCTCCTGTTACATAATACATAAATAACTATTCAAAATAACAAAAATCAATGTATGTATTACCATAATTTAAAAACTGCAATTATGCATTAAACGCAATTCGAAACTGTCATAATACTGATAGAAAACTTTGAGCGAATACAATTCTCTCTATACAGATGATGTACGGAACTACAATTCAAATATTTAAGAAGAAAAAAAACACCTGGAGGTTTAAGCTCCCTAATTATAAATGTGTGTCAAATATTGTGTCAAAAATAAGCAAGAAATTAAGTCTATACAAAAAAAAATGGTGATTTAGTGAAGATTTTACAAAAAAAACAAGAAAAAAAATCCCATCAAATTTACAAGGTTTTAACAATTTTCACGGAAAATATAGGCAAATCTAACAAACTGTAACCGAAACGCATAATGAATTAGGCTTAGTTAAAAGAAAAACATATAGGAGACTGTCTTACACTACTTTTAAACAAAAATTGTTAGATCCAGTAAGATCACCCACATTTGTAGAACCCACAAATAAAAAAGCAAGCAATCGAGTAAACTATATAAACTATAAAATACAATACACCAAAATATCTAACTAACAAATCACCTATACACCTGTCTTAGAAAAATTAAAAAAAAAAAGACAAATATTTAAAAATATTTTTCTAAAATCCTTAAACAAAACTCTTAAAAATGTTATTCTAAAAAACTTTACCCTAAAAAAAATAGAAACAACTGCCTATAAATGAAGCGCAACACTTTACCATTTCTATACATACAATTCTAAGGTTTGTAGTTACCACTAAAAATAAAGTTATATACACATTACAATTCATATAAAAATTAAAATATTTCTAATTGGAAACAAAACAAATAATACACACTTTGTGAAGAAAGCAAATAATTAGTTTAGTATACTATAATACTATGTAGTCTAACTATAAATTAAGGATCTCTACAATAACGATAATGGAAGATTATGAACTATGAGGATGCTTTAAAAGCGTTTCAACAATAGTGTAAATATTTATTAAGTTAATAAAAATCTAAATAAAAATACAAAAATTAACGAAACACCATCATTATGAATTTAATATGAAAATAGCATAAAATTTAAATAGCTCATTTCAATTTTCCAAAGAAACAAAATACAAATGGTTGGTTTCTAGTCAATTTAACATGATTTACGTTGTTTAATTGCTAAATAAAATTATTGAATTATAGTTGCCAAAACAATTGAAGATTTATCACTACAATTGAACAAGTGACAAAGTAAGCAAAGTTCTTAAATTGAATGAAACAAAGATACAGAGAAAATATTCAACTTAGAAATGGGATCCTTTCATACATAAGTTCTTTGTTACATTAACCGCACTAATTTGCAATGTGCGCTATCGAATTTATTTATACTCTGTCCAAGAAAAATTGTCAGTACAGGCCTTATGGGAAGCTCTTTTTTCTACCAGTGGTGCCTGTAGCTACTCTCACGGCACTCAAACATAAGATTTGCCACTGAAATAAAACGAAACCACTGGCATTCCAAAGTATTTTGTTGTTGTAATTTTCCTGAAGTTCGCATACATCCCTCCACAACCAGTCTGCCACACAGTCGCGGGCAGAATGAGCACGATCGTCTTGCGTTCGCTTGCTATTATCATCAACCAAAATAAGCAGTGTGAGTGACTGAAGCACATCAGAGAAGTGTTACCATATGGCAATGTTAGCATATCATTAAGGGTTTTTCTTTGAATTTTGTCAAAGAACTTTCAGTTTTGGTGCTTTTTGGAGCTTTTTGGAGCTTTTGAGAGCGGCATATTATGTGAGGTGTTGCCATTCGGTTTTAATTTGTTTGTATTTCTGAAATATCCAATAGTATTCAGTTAAAATATATTTTTGAATGTGTCTTTTAGAAATAATGTTTATTCGTGAGGTGGTGCATTCATTTCACTAACGCAACAAGTTATCATATGTGCGTTGTAGAGATATTGCAATAAATTAATAGTGATTACTAGGGCAACTCAACCGGATTCATGCAAAAGCATGGTATTTTAAGGGATAAAATTTGATCAAATATTTTAATATAGAAAACTAAGTACAAATTTTCAGCCTTATTCGTTAGGTCATATTTCTGCATATTTTGGTAGGTACAAATTCATATTTCACTTTGTAGAGCATATTTTTCACACTGAAATATCGAAATGATGAAGCAGGTAGACCTATACTGTTTATTTTCGGTCGTTGAGTTGTACCACATCCAGTCAGTCCTCTCCAGTAAAGCAAATGCCTTAAAAGGATCTTATGATCCTTTTTTTACTGTTTCCGCGAAGTTCTGCATTGACGGGTAGTAATTTTTTAACAAATATGTAATCTAGGTATATACTCGTATGTCTATATTAAAAAATGTATGTAGAGCTCCACAAGTGAAGGCCTTTTACCATCTGTTTAGGTATATGACATTGCGTCGTAGTTATATAATTTTTTTCTAATTGCCTGTTTGTGTATATAAGGCGGAAACAATGGTTGTTACCTAAATAGCGGATAGTGCATCTAAGCAAGTGGTTAACTTTATTTTGCATATGAATAAACAGAAACATGGCTACAAGGTCTTCAAAGGATCTAAGTGTAGAAAAGAAACAACAAATTGTTGATGCAACTGAAAAATTCTATGGCCTCTTTAAAAGTAAATCGGAAGCCGTAGGAAATGCGGCTACTGTTTTTCCTGTTACGGAACAAACTGTATACAGGCTTTTAAGGGAAACAGCAATCGAAGGCCATAATTCACCACCAAAGAAGAAAAATAATTCCGGTATCAAGAGCAAGATGGATGATTTGGGCAAATGTGCGATTAGGCGGATAGTCTATCAGTTTTTTTTATGGATAATGACCTTCCAACGCTAGACAAGATATTATTGGAAGTACAAAAAAGTGAAAATATAACAAAACTAAGCAGCTCAACCTTGCATATAATATATTGCAAAAAGATCTCGGACTTAAATTCGTCAAACCTTAACGAAAGAATTTGTTTTTAGAAAGAAGTGACATTATTTCTTGGAGACGAAGATATCCACGTGAAGTAAAAAAAATTAGACAAGAGAAAAGTAAGATTTATTTTACTGATGAGACCTGGCTAAATTGGAAGATGGTAACCCTAACAGTATTGCTCTCTGAGTTATGGCGATTTATCATACACACTACGGCAACCCTGTGAGAGCTTTAAAAAGGGACCGATTTATGTAAGTCATTGCAACCAGACTGAGAGACAAACATCCTATCTTCCCTGTACTGACAATTTTTCTTGGACAGAGTATAGTTCCAATTCCCTTTTTCAAAAGGACGGGGATGTTATACTTTTTCGTGTTTTCCTAATCGCAATGTTGAACGCAAAATAAAACCCAAAACAGTTGCTGTCGAAAATAGTAGGAGGATTTAAAAATTTGGAAGAAAATAAACTAAATAGAATAAAACAGAAATTGTGTATGTAATAATCGACATTATATTATATACGACTGAAATTGAGTAAATAAGAAATATAATGAATTTTAATGAACAAGCAAAATGGTGTTTTAATTTAGAAATTTATTTTCAGGTAAGCTTCTAGAATCAGGCAAACACAATTCACCTTAGAGGTGTACTGCACTTCTCGTAAACGAGTGATCAACATCCGATAGTGACTCTTAATTCAGCCGTTGGGATACGGCAAACAATTGTCGGTTGTTTCCATTCGTCCTTAAAATTATAACGTCACACGACGTGTTTGGCTCTCTTTCTATTTATTAAATTTTTAGCTTTAAACGGTTCTAAAAAAAAAAAAACAGAGAGTGTGATTGTGACCCTGACCACACACCAGAGGTGAAACTTCTCTCGCTAAATGTGGATGTTAAAAAATTTAATATATGGTGTTGTAGTTGAATTGTATTAAGAAATTTAATTTACAAAATCTTCATAATATTATAATCTACAGCGCAGTAGATAAGTGTATTTGTTTATTTAAAAAGTTTCCATCAGAGACAATAAAAAAAACTGATGGGACCAGCGGCAAGAGGATTGTGAGTTGGGGGTCTCAGTATTGTCTCTGGTTTCCATAACGCAATCCAATCCAACGTTTTCTATGTTTAAAGTTTTTGTTTGCATTTTTATTTCATATCGTTACAACTAAGATTTAGTTCAATCAACTGCTTCAGTAATATGGTGTCTGTATAAGACTTAAGGGTCCAACCCATAAAATCCGTCGCGTCGTCGGATTCGTCAATATTAACGCATTCGACGGAACGAGCAGTCCCATAGAAATAGAATGCGTCGCATACGGTGACAGGCAGTATTTTAAATACTCTATCATTATTTGTCCCACGAAACGTGGTCATTTTTCCCTTTCCACCATACTAAAATTCCCTTTTACATAATTCTCTTGATAGGTGTTTT
Organism: Cheilosia urbana; assembly: GCA_946477585.1. Lineage (NCBI taxonomy): Eukaryota > Metazoa > Arthropoda > Insecta > Diptera > Syrphidae > Cheilosia > Cheilosia urbana. Next base: position 44,495,122 of record OX297855.1, read on the forward strand.
TTTTGTATAAAAATCACAGTTTGTTAATTTTATTATGATTACCTTTTTGTACAAGAAAATGTTGAGACTAAAAAATCTTGCTAAAAGGCGATTTAAATAAGCTCTTTTTTAATGTGGTGTTTACATTGTGAAATATAGACACACATTTTGATGAAATTAAAAAGAAAAACAATTTTATTTTGAGTGTTTATTGCAACTTTTTCTTTTTTCTCACGAAAGGCTTTTCGGACACCGAAATTCCCAAAAAGAGGAAGAACTCCCACGATATAAGAGCACTAGTGACAGCCGATGACAGTTTTTCTCTCTCTCTCAGCGTTGTTATGTGATCGTATTTATCGTAAATCTTACGATTTTCGAATGTTAATACGACGCTCCGATTTTTGGTCTTTTGGACCCATTTTCTACGATTCCGTAAATATTTTATCCGATTTTTTCCGATATTTTTCAAACATAAATACGTTGGGTGAACCGAAATACGACTCGATAAATAAATTGGAATTTCACAAATTTAGAAATGCATTTAATATGACATTACCTTCGCAACATATCCCTTTGCAACTATCCGATTACCGAATATACAATTTTGCTTTTGCGTTAGTACGCTGCTCGAGCTAAATTTTCGCTCCCATAATAAAATTCTCTCCAAAATTTAGCTGAGCTAAATCCAAGCGAACCCATTTAGCTTAGTGGTATGCAGCTCGAGCTAAATAATCCAACTTTTGTTTCAGAATGTCGTTCATGTATTTGTCAAAATTGAGCGAGCCCATTTAATGGGTCGGGACATTTTCTCAAGCGAAAATTTGACAGATCGCTCTACTCTGTTGTTTATTGTCTTCAAAAGATTACTGATTTTAATGAATATTATGGACGGTGAGTATGTAGAGCTAGAGTATTCCATTGAAATAAATGAGAAGTCCTCGGAATTCAATAAGAAAATAAAGAAAACCTAAAAATAAAACGATTTTTATCATGGAGGAGAAAAAAAGATGGCGATGCTGGTGGAGCAACATCCATCGATATGGAGCCTTACAGATATATACCGTAGAATTTTTTGTTGTTTTACTGCAGCTACTGCAATAACTTGCGCAGCTCCAAAAATATAAAGTCTTCTTCAATTTCATTTGTGTCCATACCTATTAATATTAATAAAATTTAAATTTTTGCTCACGTGAACTGAATTGTTGAAAGAAGTTATTTTCAAGGAACAGCTGTATTTTGAGACATTTATCCACATCGCTCTCTATGTCAATTTAGCTATGACTTTAGTTGATGTTTGGAGAGAAAATTTGGAGACCAGATAAAATATAGTTTAGCTCGTGCTGCGTAGATACTAAGAATATACTAGATACTAGAATTATATACTAACATTTTAACTTGTATTATGTTATTTAATTACTTATCAAATAGAGCTGAAATACTGATTTGTCAATATGTTAAAATTTGGTAAAATTTAAAACCATTCTTAACCTTTTATCAAAGAGATGTGCTTTTGCATGCCCATTTTTAAATGGTGATAGAATTTCAATGTAGCTTAGTGTCGTTTGACTGCTGTGTTATTCGATTGGGCACTCTCAGAGTAATTTTTTTTTTTTTTTGCTCAAGGTCACTTTATATTTTCTATTGGTACGAATTAAGCAATATTTTCCCGATTTCAGCACTTTTGCGAATCACAGAGTTGCTTCAGTTTTACCAATACAAATGCGCTTGAGTTTGACAACTAGTGGAGTTTGTTTACGTTGCTCTGGACTTTTTTAACAGTAAATGTTTAGACATCAAGGTGAGCGCAAATTTCGATTTGTTTAATATAAAACTTAACCGGGGAATGGAAAACACTTAGAAAGTCTTCGAAGGCTATATATATCCATAATTCAATCGCATGAATATCAACAAAAAAAAGATCAAGTGACGTTTTTATGTTCGATTAGCCACAAGAATTCTGAGCTTGAAAATCAGAAATAGTTACAATACAAAAGTGTCGTAGATAAAGTTCAAACTGCCCAATATCTCACTATTCAAATGTACAATATGACCTCAACGCTCTTAAACGCATTTTTTGTACTCGTACAATTAGAAAATACGACAAATACGATTTTGAACCGAGAAAATATACGATTTTCAAACAATATCCATAACAACACTGCTCTCTCTCAATATTTCTCTCACGCTGTGCCAACTGTCAACGGGTGCGACGGACAGAAAAGTAGAAAGTAAAACTACTTTATCCGTCGCATCCGGCACGTGCGCTGCTTATGGTTCACATTCCATAAGCTACTGTGTATTCTATTAAACTGTCAGTCGAAAACGTTGCCGCAACGGACGCGACGGATTCTATGGGTTGGGCCCTTTAGCTTTATCAGTTAACTATAACCAAGTTCAGCGTGTCCTTTTAAGTATTTACTTTAAAAATTAATTTGAAAGAATTGAAAAAAATTCGTATGCATCGGCAACAGCGCCACCTATCGGGTCCAAGGCTATCCTATTTTTGAAACTGCTACCAACCATACACACCCACAAAATTTAATTGAAATCGTTTGAGTGGCTTAGGAGATCGACAACAGCGCCACCTATCGGGTCCAAAAATATTCTATCTTTCGATTTGCAACTAACCTACACATCCACAAAATTTAATTGAAATCAGTTGAGTGGTTTAGGAGTCGAGAGCGGGGCGTAGTGATGGCGACAGGCCAATTTCCGCCGTCACGGCATAAACAGCGTCATTTCCGTCTCATTCGAGTCGATTTTACTTACTCCGAAGTTGCGCCAATAGATGTTTCACTTTTCACATCAAAAACCAATTATTGTTTTACTATAAATAAATCATGTTGCCCATCTGTCCCTTAGAAATCTTTAAGAAATCTTATGTGGTATTCGATTGGGGTTCTTCAGATTCGCTCTCAGATGTCAGATTTCGTGAGGCTAATCGAACATAAAAGCCAGAGACAAACCATACTGAGACCCCCAACTTGCAATCCTCCTTGCGCTGGCCCCCTCAAATTTTTTTTTTTTAAATTTGCTATTTTGATTTCCTATCGGTGTTCTGTCAATTTAGAATCCGTGTGACATGCAAACACATAGGTAGGTACAAAAAAATATAAAATCAATAGAGTTCGGGAACACGACATTTCAACATAACTGAATGCAATTGTTTGGTTATTATATATTTTGAAAAGGCGATTAATATAATTTATTTGATTAATAAAACTATCTAAAAGAGATGTTTTATATACTAGAAACATATTAGGACAAACATGGTTGTGTATTTTCCGCTTTTGAATATCATTAACTTCGATTTCATGAGTAAATTTTTCTTAAATAACTGAAGCAAAATTACTCAAAATGTTTTTATTTTCCTTCATACAATCTAAATTTTTAATTTTTCATAAATATTTTCAACAAAAGTGCACTTATTCCTAAAATATAATACTATTCACACCTAACGAATAATTTTAAATTTAACGGACAAAAATCTATAAACGCTGGCAGCAACTTTGCCGACAGCGGAAGTGGTACACGCAAGGTGCGAGCGTGTTGGTGAGCCGGAATTTTTGAAGTTACATACCTAAGTGACATTTGTCAATACGAATTTCTATGTAACAATACTAATGCTTTTAGCATGTACCACCCCATAAAAATATAACTTATCGGCAAGTAACGGAAAATCGGCCGAATGCAATGACATTTCTTTGCTGTAGAAAAAATTCACGAAAACCTAAACGCCCTCCACCAGTTGTTGTCAAAATCTGTAAATCTGAAAAAAATATCTAGATTCGCAAAAGTGCTCTGAAATCCGAAAAAGATTGCTTTTTTGTACCAAACGAACATAAAAAGTGCTCTGAAAGCGCCCAATCGAATACCATATTATTTAAGTTATGGTCGTTTCATGGTTATGGTCAAAGATAATGGAATACAATTTGAATTTTATGGAATTTTATGGTTTTTAGCTTTTCTGGCAGAACTTTTGTTTTATTGGAAAATAAATATCTAAAATGTATTAATGGGGTGGTTCTGGTTTCAAGTTAAGTGTGACTTGATGTATTTCAGTTTTCATTGGCCCAGATTGGTCACGTGAACAGTTTTTCTACTTGACTATTATTGTTGAAAATTCATTGTCCGATTCCAATTAAATTAATTTCATTTCGTTTCATTCTCATTCATTCCATTCGTATTCCATATAATTATATTTTCATCATGTATTAGAATCATTTTTTTCCCTTCCCATCTTTTTTTTATCGTTAACTTACTTACTCAGTTGCATTCTTGCATTCGCCGTGACTACACGCAAATAACGAAATTGTAACTGGCTAAACGCATTAATATACTGAATTATAAAAAACGTGAGTCTTTTATTTAGTCACAGGAACACAAATCTTAACATTTGGTGCCGAAACCCGGGAAGGCTCAACCGCGTATAAGTATATTAAGCGAATAAAAGCTAAGCCCCGTACCATTTCATCGACCGCAATATGGAGCTCGCTACACGTGCTGCCTATCGAGGCCAATTAACTAAGATCGTGAAAGCAGTGAACGATTACCTTAGTTCTTCGGAGTCGCAATTATTAGATAACGAATCCGAGTACGACGCAATTGAAGAAGAACTAAATACGTTTTTGCAAAGATTGCGCGCGGTGAATGATAGTCTAAACACGGTTAATCGAAAAATTAGTGACAAAGATCTCATAAAATCTGATTTTGAACAGGAGATGACAAAAATAGCGGAGTACGAAGATTCTGCAATTACCGCCTTATCGCGTTTAGAGAGCCGATTAAAGCGGCTGTCCGAAAGGTCTCATCCAGCTACGGTTCTAGTTAACGCGGACTCCCTTCCGCATCAAAGGTCAACTCAAAGTCATATCAATCTGCCAAAGTTAGTTCTTAAAAATTTTGATGGCAATATGAAGGATTGGATACCCTTTTGGGAACAATTTCGCCTATCCGTTCATGAAAACGTTGCTCTTTCCTGCACGGAGAAATTTAATTATTTAGAATCATGTCTGTCGGGCGCTGCCAAAAAGGTGGTGTCAGGGTTTACCGCATCAGAAACCTGCTACGATGCCGCTATTTCATTGCTTCAAGAGCAGTATGGGGATGTCGAACGGTTGATTGATAGCCACATTCAACAGCTTGTCTCGCTTCGACCAGTGCACCTGAGTTCTGACGTACAAGGTCTTCGAAACCTGTACAATTCGATAACCACATGCAGGCGATCGCTTACGGCTTTGAACGTCCCGTCTCATCAGTATGACGTCATGCTCAAGTCGATTCTTCTGCGCTGTTTGCCGGCAGAATTGCGAGTAAGCTATCATCGAATAAAAGAGCGTGGAAACGATGGCGAGTTGAATACTTGCAGACGTTGAGGTTATTTCACACCAATACTACGAAATCATCTTTACCATTAAAGGAAGGCGATGTTGTTTTGTTGCACGACAACGCGAAAAGGCGAGTTCACTGGAAGTTAGCCATCATTGAAAAGGTGTTCCCCGGCAGGGATGGACGTGTCCGATCCTGTGAGATACGATGTGGCGATTCAAAGGTATATCGGAGGCCAATCCAGCTACTCTATCCTCTGGAAGTTGGCCCGGCGGAGGGTGTTGAAAATTCATTGTCCGATTCCAATTAAATTAATTTCATTTCGTTTCATTCTCATTCATTCCATTCGTATTCCATATAATTATATTTTCATCATGTATTAGAATCATTTTTTTCCCTTCCCATCTTTTTTTTATCGTTAACTTACTTACTCAGTTGCATTCTTGCATTCGCCGTGACTACACGCAAATAACGAAATTGTAACTGGCTAAACGCATTAATATACTGAATTATAAAAAACGTGAGTCTTTTATTTAGTCACAGGAACACAAATCTTAACAATTATGGAGGGATAGCCGACAAATCTAGTCAAGAAAATCGTGCCTGCAGTGTCAAAACTCAAAATAAAAAAAAATTGAGAATACAAAATAATTTAATGTCGTTTTCCATTAGGACCAAAAATCAATATTTTGTTTGATCTAAATCACTTTTAACGTTCCATTGGGCAGACAAATCAACCTTTTTTCGATTCGGATCACTTTTTGCAGATCTCGATATTTTTTCAGATTTACACATACATACCAATATACTTTGTACAGCTGTTTTACGTCAGTTTAAGAAGTTTGCTTTCGAGACAAATGTGCAAAGTTTCGTGAAAACCAAAATAACAAAATACATAAATAGCTATGGACATGATTTCGGAGGAATTATTATCTTCATTATCTCTCTCGTCATCTGAAGACTAAAAACCACCAATAATACTTCATTTGTATCTACAACAAGGAAAACATTTTTGAGGTCGATATCCATTTGCAATTTTGCCAGAAACGAATGCAATTTGAACAGCTGATATTGTTGCCAATTAACGCACTAACCCATAGCAGATCAATTTCGTTGCGCGTTCCATGAGCACTGTAGTATCTGAGATCTGAAAAAGATTTCTGGTGGTCCCAATGGAAAACCATCTGAGTTGAATATCAAGTTCAAATCGGTAAGGTAGTGTGTAAAATAATGGTGGACCCATTGATAATGTCATTATTTAATGTATCTTTGTGAATATAATACGCACGGAATATGGTCCTTGCCGAAATTCGGCTTTGATATCTTTTACAACACAGTTTTCCAATCCCAAGGACTGTTTTATTTTCGTAATCTATAGCAGGTTAAACCGCATTTACACTATCACGCACGCGCATTTTTGCACGAAACGGGACAGAGAGAACCGTTTGTCCTCAGTCAATGCCAATAAAGGCGAAGGAATGAGATCACAAATCAGACGCCTAAGGTGTCATGGATGTTCTACCCATAATTATAGATACGTAAAGCGGAAGTTCCGGCGACCAACATTTCTGCAATCACATGAAAACATTTCTATTTCCGATTTAAAATATGTGAAATGAGTGTGTTAATTAGTTTCAGTAAATTAAACCAACAATTCATCAATCATTTATACGAAATTAATAAATAAATGTACCTTCATCCCTTCCGGAAGCCATTTTGTTTTATAGGAAAACGAAATTTCGTAAGCCATCGCTATAAAAATATCAACATGCATAGCTTTCCCATAATTCCTACCACGTAAACAAGATGGCCGACCAAAAAACGTATCACGTTTTTTTGCGTGTTAGCTAATGCTGTCCCTTTCAGTCAGACGGCTGTTTAGTACTGGGCATCCCTTTAATTTTCCGTGATAGGAATGTGCGACCGTGTAAATGCCCCATTAGTGTTTATGCATAAAAAATAACGCTGTTGATAGTATTGTGGTGTGGAGTGTCGAACCTAAAATGGTGAAATGAAAGCAACCCCCTTATCGCAAAACAAGTTCCACTTCCAGTTCTAATTGGAAACTCAAATCTGTCAAATGTCAATGCCATCTGTCGAGAGTAACTCACCACACGCAAATTCTAGAACCACTATATATCTAATTCTAGAACCATCCAGACTAATTGGAATATTCGCGATAGGTGACATAGCGGATAAAAAAGGGCATGTTTGAGAAGATGGAGACACAGTTTATTTTTAAGCAGTAGTGATTGGTAAACTTCGAAAGAGTAATCGATTGTGAAGATAATTAAGTGCAAAGTAATACAGTGGATTAATTAAGTGATTGGTTTGAGTCGTTTAAGAATTGTTTTAAGTGATATTGTTTTGGTACTTAATAAGTGAATAATTAGAAAGTCTAATAAAGTGATTTTATTAGATTAGTGTTTTATCTTTTCGAATCCCAGGATGAATGTAACAGTATTGATGATGGTATTGTTTTAATGGATCAGTAAATGATTTTAATATATTTTAAGTTCACTGGCTAACTTATGTGGTATTCATTTGGGCTTCTTCAGATTCGCTCTCAGATTTCAGATTTCGTGTGGTTAATCGAACATAAAAACGGCCCTTTCTCTTTTTTGTGATAATATTCGTGGGATTCCAATATGTGTAGCCTTCAACACTTTTCAAAGCGTTTTCCATTCACTGGCTAAATTTTAAATTTAAACATTTGAAATTTGTGTCCCGATTGATTTTTAAATATTTATACATAAATAATTTACAAAAATAAATTCACCCGATGCAATGCCTTTGCTTTAGAATAAATTCACGGAAACCTAAACGCCCTGCACCAGTTGTCAAACTAAAGCGCACTGGTATTGGTAAATCTGAGAAAATATCTAGATTCGCAAAAGTGCTCTGAAATCTGAAAAAGATTGCTTTTTTGTACCAAATGAACATAAATTGTGCTCTGAGTGCCCAATCGAATTACACATTATATTACAAAAAAAAAACAGCTTTAATAAAATTGGTAGGTATATTTTTCATTCCCGCTGTTAATTTCAACTTTTTATCGTACTCGTAGTGATTGTAAAAAAAAATTATAATGTTATATTTGCATTTGCTTATTTTATGTAGTACTGCATTATTTAGAAATGTAGTTTTTGTCGGCGCAGTGGCTCAGTGGTTAGTGTGTTGGACTACTAACCAAGGGGTCCCAGGTTCGAATCCCGCAAAAACCCAAATTCCAAGTTAGGGTTTTTTTCACTGCGCCACCTCTCGCGAACGTCTGACAAACATCCGAGAGTATAACTGCCTTGAAAGAGCTTCTCAATTAGCCGTTTGGAGTCGGCATAAAATTGTAGATCCCTTCCATTCGTTCCAAAAATACAAAACTCACACAAAACGAATGGTTGTGAGAAGCTAGGCCTAGGGTCCCTCCGGACCACTTGCGCCAACTATTTTTTTTTTCTTTAGTTTTTAAATTTAAAATGCTCCAATTTCTGCCCAATGCGGATACGCACGCACGCACTACCTATCGATATTATATGAGCACTACCCTACCAGCAAATAAACGGAACACACTACCTATCGACATTTATCCTATAAACCAACCTCGTCCGCCATTGCAACGGGAAATGTCAAACGTAATTTTAAAGCTAGAATCCATTCGCAAAGACGCAAAGTGCATTGGATTTTTTTGTGACAAACCACCCAGACGGAATATTTCTTCTTGAAAATTGTAAGTACGGCCAACACAAAGTCAAACAAAAGTTATATCTAAATTATTGGCGGACTATAGCCTATCGTTTGGTACCAAAATACATCCAATAAAACTCTAAACAAATTTAATATTACCAATTTTACTGACTTCCGTTTTAAGAATAGCGGAACTGGAAAGCACTTGCTTCCATTGTTGTCAAATTGTGTGCGGGATTTTCCCCCGAAGATTTATTTAATTCAAACTTATTCAATATAATCTAGTAGGTTCATCCAAAATTGCATGCGATTTAAAAATTCCATATTTAGAAATGATTTGAGGTCCAAATGTCCAGCAAATTTGGTCGCAAATAAAAATTAAAAAATAGATGCAATCTACTGTCGGAAGGTTTCCGCTGAAATTTGACAGAAAACTTGTCAAACGAAATGACAGCCGAGGAAATAAATTGGAGTTGTTTTGATTTCAGTTTCGTTTATTTTGTATTTTTTTACTGAATTATGTTCTGTATCTTATAAGTTTATTTATTCACCTTTAAAAAAGAAACAAATTTCACCAAGCACTATGGTGGGGAACAAAATAATTGCCGCCATACGATCCGACGGAAAAGTGTATCCTTTGGATGATAGTGGCGGAGGCGGTGGCATCGTCGCTGCCGGTGGAAATGCCCTCAATGCGAGTCATGGAAATTTTGCGAATCTAGTTAACATGAAATTGGTGAGTACCATTCGATAGAACCACTGACTATTCGACTTTATGATTTGTTTTGATTTTAGCGCGTAAATTCCGGAAGCAACCAGTTGACTCTTAGCGAGTCTTCAGATATTGTTATGAATAACAATCGTATTCAGGCATCTGTAATGGATTTGGGTAAGAAATTACTACAATGCGCACGTGACAATGATATAGAAGGTGTTGCGGCAATGATCAGGAAGGGCGCGCCATTTGCTTCTGATTGGGTAAGTACAAAGGAAATCGCTCTTAGGTATGTATGAGCAACCTGTTTCTGTTTCAGCTGGGAATGACTGCAATTCACTTTGCGGCAATGAACAACTGGTATGACATCTGTAAACTTCTGGTAACGTCAGGGATCAATAAAGATGCACGCACGAAGGTTGACCGGACTCCATTGCATTTTGCCGTGTTTTACGGACATGAACGAATTGCAAAGTTACTGCTTGAATATAAGTGCTCCTTGAATCCTCGAGATATGGTAATGCCACACTTCTCGCTAACTTACTTTTTTGATTTTTAATTTTTTTCTCTGAAGCTGCGAATGACACCACTTCATTGGGCTGTAGAAAAACAACACAAAGGCATCGTACGATTACTTCTAAAGCACAACGCCGACGTGACGGCAATTTCAAAGTTTGGTAAAACTCCAATCGCCTTAGCCGTGCTCACCGAGCAGGCGGATATACTTCAGGAATTGGAAACTGCCAGACAAATACAGCAAAGCAAGAAGTACAACGAACAACATGAGGTGAGTGTGTAGTTTAACTGGGGTGGTAACTGGTAACTCTTCTATTACGTATTCATTGCGACTTTCATTTTTCCTTATGCACTGGAAAAGCACCAGCCCAATTGGATGGAACTAGTACGTAGCATATGAGATACTACGACAAAATCACACCTAACGATACTTGGTCGTCCTTTTTCTCTCTCTATTCTTTGTCTGCGTTGTAGTAAGAGATCGGTGTAAGCTTGGAATTTATTTCCGTTCTTTCTTAAAAAGTCGCGCCAGCCAACCTAGTATTAAGAAATCGAAAGTTACTTCGCTTAGACTCCCGTTGTAACTAGTTCGATTCGTTCGTATCGGATAATACGGAACCACTACCTACATTGCTAAATATAAACATTTAAAACGACAACAAATTGCTTGGAGATTCAATGCTTGCAGCAAACTAGGTGACTGCAAACAAAAGGATTGTAAAATACTACCCATGGTCACCATAATGAAATGTGATCCCAACTGCTGTAAGACCTAAATAAATACCTTCAGAGTTGCGTACACGCTCAACAGCCTGGGCCTCAACCAACACGCCTCCACATGCAGCTGAATCAATGGGTACCCAGATGAGTGACGGTCATTTATGTTCAACTGTGTACAGAAGTGGTACGTACTTCCAAACTCCGGGCACCTTTGACAACTTCTTTGCAACACGGCCATTGGTCTTCTGGCTTCTTTATAATTTAGCGGAAACGCTCTCAACAAAAGCTCTGAAAGTCTCTTACGATTACGATTGCTGTCGTTCGACTTTGAGCTTTCTCTCAATATTTTCCCCTATTTCTTGCGAAATCCACAAGCGCCCCTTAGCTGATACTAGGTAGTGGTACTGGTTTGTCCAGTGCTGTTTCACAAAGTGGTTGATTTTTAGTTGCAGTGCTATTAGTTTTATGTTTTATTCGCATGATTTTCTTAGGTCTAGCGTTTTCTTTAAGCCTCTTGTTTTGTTGCATTGTCTTGTCGATAATTTACGCTTAACTACGTGATTTTTATGTGATGAATCTTATCGCATGTGGTGCCGAATTCTTGTTGAGTTTTGAACACACTTACCGGGTTTCCCTTCCTCGTTTGGTCGCAAGTTTTCGTTTTATAAACGAGCATTAGATCCAACGGCAAAGAGTATGTTATTGCCTTTGTTTGTTCACTTTCGAATGTGGCCTTCCACGTTAATCCGAGTAGGTTCGTGTTTCACTTAGACAGCAGTTGTTATTTAAATCTGAAGCAACGAAAATTTCTTGCACGCACTATAGCTCGTCGCTAACGTTTTATTGTGTTTGTTTTTCCTGTATTGCAGCCAGGTGCTATGGCAGGACGTACTTGCCTCAAACAGGAATTAACGGAGGTACATTTCATTTCGATTTCACACACATGTCTTACAACTGTACATATTGGCAATTTATTCTCTAAAACTGTACAAAAGGAATTTCCAAATTATTTCCCCACTCTCAAACAATTTTTGTCCCACTAATTGACGTAATAATATTTTCACCTTTAGAAAGAAACAAACGAAGCAGTCAACTCAATCATGGGACAGGAGAATGAAGAAGATGAACCATTGTATAAGAAAATCAGAATGTGCCTTGAAGACGATAAATCACCTGACAGTCCGTTGGAACTAACTGTCGACCAATTCGACGATATGAACGGTAAGCCGAAGAGAAACCTATGGCATTGCACTATCACTATTGTTAAATTGAATTTCAGATGAAAAGCTTCTCGACAATTCTGCAATAAACCTGCTGAAGAGCCATGGCATCTCCATGATAAAAGATGACGAGTACACGTCGAATAACCTGCTTACAACAGCTCTGCAAAATGGTCGGCAATTGGTCCTGTCTGAGGGTGGTAAACTGCTGCTGAACGAAGCAAAGCGAATGGGTGGTAATAAAATACCGGAAACAGTCCAACAAACAGCACCAAGTTTACAGAGCAATACGCCGGAAGCACCAGTGAAAGTAAAAATCGAATCATTGCCATTGCAGAAGCTCCGTCCAAACATTATTACAAAGCAGAAAGAAGTGGCGACAAAGGACACCGTCGCGATTAGTAGCAATGAAAAGCAGTACAAGGTGAGAAATGGAGCAGTTTTTGTTCTTATTCACAATTTAAATGGGATTTCCGTTTCAGAATATTCGCATAATTTCGCTTAATGATTTCAAGAAACTCTACGGAACGAGTAATCTCAAGTCGTTGCATAAATATGATACTTCCTTAAACAAGTAGGTGGGAGAATGCCGACTGATCATTTACTAACTAATTTATAATCTATTCTAGATCACAAGCGGCTAAAATGGAAACAGTGCGTAAGAAGTCCGTAGATGAGGTAAGAGCGGAAAATACCTTCCCAAGGCTGGCTTAACATTCCACATTCTTTTTAGAATCAACTATCAGAGGCAATCTCCCAGCTAGATGATTCGGAGAATCCCGATGAGGATGAGGATAGCGATCTACCGCCAAACATAGTCAAAGTATCCGTGGAAAGTGACCAAGGAGACTCCTCAGACATTGATACACATCAAACGGCGATTATCCATCCTCCCATTCAACCTCCGCTGGAGAAACGGCTGCTCCCAATGCGCTATTCATCCGCCGCTACTGCTCGCCCTGCTCACACAAGACCACCCAATGTTGCGAGTAGTATAGGCGATGCGAAGTATGATCGTACACCAGTAATTCCATTGCTTACAATACCCGAGATTTGTCGACAACTACTCGAGTTGCGTAAGCAAAACGACGAGCTGCGAAGAAAATATGAGATCGCACAGAAGGAGAAGGAGGACTTTCGAAATCGATTAGAGCGATTGGAAGCACTGCTGCTAGTGGAGCAAACCGAAGAGGAATACTCTGAGATGTAGCTCCGCCGATGTTGTGCGATACGATCGTTGTGAATACAAGGATTTGTTTCAATTCTGTTTTTTTTTTTAGTTTTTTTTAATGTAGATATATACACGTCAAAAGAAAATTGTAGCATTGGCTTCTGTTAATTGTTGGAACGGAATTATTGTTACAAACGTTTTAAGTCAATAGCTTCAGAGTTATATTTTTATTTCTACTGCCAATTTATTGAAATTCTGCAGCTTTTCAAAGTGAAACTTGATTTTTTTTTTTATATGATAAGAAACGTTTTTTAATTGCCTTTAGGGGGCATAATAAGCGGGGGAAGGAAAGATGTAGAAATTATATCTTAAGGAGTGAATAAATCGGATAACTGTTTTCATTTTAGTTAATTTATTGTTAAAGGCACAAGGAACAACATCATTCTACCATTACCGATTGCTGCTTGGATGTATTTTGTCTTGTTGGGAGGAAAATACAAAATACTAAAAACAAGTATTTTACCGGACGGCATACTTCCCAGATTGCTTGGAGATGTTTTCCGCGTAAGTTTTGGCCATAGATGAGACCCTTTCGGTGATTCTTCCATCGACATTTTTCGCGACGTCAATCAACTTGGTGTGAATCTCCGAAGTGCCAATGCCAAGTAAATAAAGGGACAGAAAAAGCTTTTCAACTTTCAAACTTTTTCAGAGTCAAAGCAATTTTGCTAATCTCGATTTCTGAGCGAGATTTACACCTGTTACACTAGCAAAGTGTAGAGCAGAGGCAATTCCTTTATTGTTAATAATAATAATAAATATAATACAGTATTGTCTCCGCTTTAAAGTTTACGCTTATAGATGACAAATCTGTGAAAAGTAAAGAAAAGCCGCTACAACGGACACCAAAATAAATTGAATGGATTTTTATAAACACAAACAACAATAATTTAAAACACGCACCACCACAAATACAAAAGAAGAAAAATCTCGTTTTATGTTCCGTTGCGAACGAAAAATCTGAAATCTGCGAGCAAAATCTGAAAACGACATAAGTGTTATGTCGTTTTCTATTTTGCTTTTTAGATTTTGATCTGTATCTACGTGTACCCATTAGTTGCCGCAAAAAAATACTTTTGCACTTGCACTGGAATCCAAATCCATTTCAATTGATTTTGACACATCATCATCATCATCATCATCATCAGGCCTGTTTTTTTGAGCTTCGAACTCAGCAAAGCAAAGCAAAGTAGGATTTTCAGCACGCAATTACAACAACTACTGTGATTCCTCGAAGTGTCAAGTAGGGCGTAGTTGTTGTAATCGCATGCTGAAAATCCTACTTTAGGCGTTTTTCTTTTTTAGTTCAGAGCTGAGCACTGAACTGAGCTCGAGCTATATGAGCGCGCTCTGAACCGAGCGTGCTCAGATCGTTCTGAGGATTTTCTGTTTTTCCTGTTTTTTTTTTCTCTCAAATATGACTGGAAGTGTGATTGTATATGTGTAATCAGCATTTTACTCAGCCTGCTCAGTCAATTAATTCTGAGCTCATAGAGCGCGCTCTGATCATGCTCTGAACGAAAAAAGAAACACAAATTCGAGCTCTGAAGTGTCTGAGCTAAAAAAGAAACACAAACTTTTTGTATAACAGTTCAGGTTGTGCTCTGAACTAAAAAAGAAAAAAGCCTTTTGCTTTGCTTTGCTGAGTTTGAAGCTCAAAAAAACACGCCTATCATCATCATCATCATCATCATCATCATCATCATCATCATATCATCATCATATCATCATCATCATCATCATCATCATCATCATCATCATCATCATCATCATCATCATCATCATCATCATCATCATCATCATCATCATATAAATAAAATTGGTGTAGTTCTGTTCGACTTAGAATGAATTTGACTGCCTGTCTTTAAATGCAAAAATCTTACAAACTACTGAATATATTCTGGTGCATTTTACACAGGCCTATAGAGGATACCTAGACCCACAATCTCCACTTTGTTTTAAATCTATATCTTCACAAATTCCGGAAAAAATTGGACAAGAGTAATTTATTTTGTTTTTTTCGTTTCGGTTTTTGCTTTGCAACGCTTTGCGTTCGAAAATACTGGGAGCATTTAAATAAAGTAAATACCATCTTATAGAGGACATCTGCAGGTTCCAGTTAGGCTATCTATTTACACGATAACTTAAAAGGTTTTTGAATAAAAAGGCAAAATTTAAATTATTTCTTCGACTTTCACTTAGGTAAGTGGATATGCACTTCATTCTCAAATCAAACATACTAACAGCGCAATTTAATGACATCTCCAGTGACGGAGATGGAGAGAGACAGAGAGGGCGTTCAAGTATCTAGTTTAGTAAGTCTGACAGCTGTCTGACTAGATCTATCTCGGTTGTGATTGGTTTAAATCGGTCACGTGGGCACCTGTGACATTTGACGTTTATGGAGGGGTAGCCGACGAATCTAGTCAAGAAATTCGTGACTGAGTACTAAGTTGACAGTTCGGGTATGTGGCTGACGTAGAAAAAGTGACGTTCCCGACCAATCTAGTTTTTGCGTTCAGGTTACATCTTATCCAGACCAATCTAGTCGACTTAAGATAACTAGATTCTTGAATGCGGCCAGAGACAGTATTTTGTTTGGTTTGCCAAGAAAAAAAGAAATGTCAAAAATGTGGGAAATGTGGTTTGTTTATCTTTTGCTTTAAAACAAAAAAAAGTATCTATGTGCGAAATGAATGCAATTATCTTAGAAACTGCTAAATATAATCTGGTGCATTTTTCACAGGCCTATAAAGGATACCTAAGCCTACTATCTCCACCTTGATTCAAGTCTATATCAATTTCAATTTCAATTTTCAATTTATTATTATTAATAATATAAGTACAATAAGACTCCTCTCCACAAATTCCGGAAAAAATTGGACAAGAGTAATTTATTTTTTCGTTTCGCTTCACTTTTTTCTTTGCAACGCTTTGCGTTCAAAAATACTGGGAGCATTTAAATAAAGTAAATACCACCTCATAGAGGAAATCTGCAGGTATCAGTTAGGATATCCATTAACTCGATACCTTAAAAGGTTTTTGAATAAATTGACAAAATTTAAAACATTTCTTCGATTACATACTTAATCGCGCAATATAATGACACCAGCGATGGAGAGGAAGACAGAGAGACAGTATTTTGTTTGGTTTGCCAAGAAAAGTTGGAGTTCCCATTATGTTGCTTCGCAATTTGAATCCTCCCAAGCTTTGTAATGGAACCAGATTGAGTGTGATTTCGTTGCAGGAAAACCTTATTGAGGCATTAATTTTAACTGGGTGTGGTAAAGGAGATACGGTGTTTATACCAAGAATACCAATAATTCCCAGCAATTATCCATTTCAGTTCAAACGGATTCAATTTCCTGTTAATGTTTGTTTTGCCATGACAATCAATAAGTCACAGGGTCAAACTTTAAGGAAATCGGGAGTTGATTTAAGCAAGAATTGCTTCACTCACGGGCAGTTATATGTAGCATGCTCCAGGGTAAAGGCTAGTACGCTGCTCAAGTGAAGTGAAATTTTCACTGCTCTCCAAAAAATGCTGTGAAATCGAAAGTGAAAATTTTTGTTGGAGATTATCGTGGAGAAATTAATGCAGGGTGACTGAGCTGAAAAAAAACTGTTTTTCTGAGAATTCCATAAGATTAAGGATAACTATAGTATAAAATAAACATATTTTTTTCACTCTTATTTTACTTAAAATGAAAACAGATGGAGGAAAGAAATTGCGAACTTTGTTTTATTGTAGTTCATAGGTTCTAGTAGTGTTTAATTTTGTCAATAATATCTGATTTGTACATAAGACCAGTGTAACACATTTTAAGAATCAAGAGTGCATAGAGAGTATACCGCACCTTTTGAAAGATCCGGGAATTATATTGATGTGATTACTGAACCTCATTGTAGTAGAACATTCGAATACTGCAGTATTCTTATTTGCAAAAGTTTCTTATGTGGTATTCGATTATATGTACTTCTTCAAATTCGCTCTCAGATTTCAGATTTCGTGTCGAATATAAGAACATCACTTGCCCTTTTTTGTGTTGACATTCGTGCGATTGGAATATGTGTATGTGTAGCCTTCAACACTTTTCAAAGCGTTTTCCATTCACTGATTAAATTTTATATGCAAACTTATTGGTAAATTCCAAAGCACATAAAAAATGCTCTGAGAGCTTCCAATCGAATGCCACAATAATATTTAAGGATTTATTATTAATTAAAGTAACTCTTATTCATTCATTAATAGTAATAAAAATGCGTAAAAAGAGTATCGTCTTCAATTTTATAACGCAATTGCAGCAGCCGCCGTGTCGCCTTTACAAAAGGGAACTGCGAGCTGCGAATAAATCCTTTTTTTTTTTTTTTTTTGTATGAAAACACTAAATTGCCATTTTAGTATCCATAAAGCATTATATGTAATAGATCTGACCGCCGATCAAAAATCTGTATGCTTATCTTGAGCAAAACAGTGTATAACAATTTACTGAGGCACCCTGCTCTTCAAGAAGGTCACCCATGCATGCCACCAACTTTTTGTACAACTAACCTTATGGTACTATATTCAATGCAAAAATGGTAAAAGAAGTTCGAAAAATGCAGTACTCTCTTTAAGAAACATCTGAAATTGAAATTAATTTCTTAACCGTCGTCCTACGAATCATTTTTCACTTCGAAATGTCAAAAATTTAATGCGACGGACAATAAAAACCAAGTGAAATAGCTGTGGAGAGATTTTAGTATCGCCACCTACAGCTCAATTTTTGAAGCGCATTTTTTCACTTGAGCTGCGTACTGCCAAGTGAAATTTCCATGTGGAAAGTTCATTTTGACATTTCGCGGTGAAAAATTTGTATGAAAAACTGGATTTCACTTGAGCAGCGTACTAGCCTTAAGTAATGCAGAAAATATCACTATCTTAGCCGATAGAAACAAAACCGCTAATAGGCGTGTTTTTTTGAGCTTCGATCTCAGCAAAGCAAAGCAAAGTAGGATTTTCAGCATGCGATTACAACAACTACGCCCTACTTGACACTTCGAGGAATCACAGTAGTTGTTGCAATTGCGTGCTGAAAATCCTACTTTGCTTTGCTTTGCTGAGTTCGAAGCTCAAAAAAACAGGCCTAATATAGTTTACAAAGAAGCGTTACATTAAATATTAGGTAGAAACTTATTTTCTTTTATTTTTATTGTCCAAGGAATATTAAATTATTGCCGATTAGTCCAACGACCAGGTGCAATGTCATGAAGATGAGGAGAGAGTTGACTCAGTCTTCGGGAGGTTTTTTAGATCGGGTTGAATTCCCTCACTATTGCAGAAGGTTCCCTCGCGTTATATCTCTGCAATGTCTTTCGAAGATTTTTCCTTCCAGCGATTATAAAAAAAAAAAAAAAAATTGCCCCCTACAAGAAAGCAAATTTCATTCTTTTTTCCATCAACTATTCTGAAACCACATTTTGCACGGGCGAAGCCGGGCGGGTACAGCTAGTTTATAATAACGCCTTAAGAAATAATTTAATATAAAAACTTGCTCCTATACGCTAAATGAACAATTCAGCTAAAAAAGAAATCCCTCCAAAGAAAAAAAAATCTTAACCGCCAGCTGTTTGGCATAAACATTGGTGTTATGTGGTTTTCCATTGGGACCAAAAATCAATCTCTTTTTTTGATCTAAATCACTTTTAACGTTCCATTGGGCAGAAAAATCAATCTTTTTTTCGATTCGGATCACTTTTTGCAGATCTCGATATTTTTTCAGAACTACACTGCACAGCTGTTTTACGTCAGTTTAAGAAGTTTGCTTTCAAGACAAATACGCAATGTTTCGTGAAAACCAAAATAACAAAACCCACAAATAGCCATGGATATAATTTTGAGGGAATTATTATCTTAATTGTCTCCCTCGTCATCTGAAGACTACAAATCACAAATAATACTTCATTTGTATCTACAACAGGCCAAACATTTTTTAGGTCGATATCCATTTGTGATTTTGCCATAAACGAATGCCATTTGAACAGCTGATATTGTTGTCAATTACCGCACTAATCCATTTACAAAAGCAGATCAATTTCGTTCCGCGTTCCATGAGCACCGTAAAATCCGAGATGTGAAAAAGATTTCTGGTGGTCCCAATGGAAAACGACATTGGTAAAAGTACTTATGTGTAGATCTGAGAAAAAATCGAAATCTCTCAAAAAAAAAAGTTGGCAAATCGAACATGAACAGCAATCTCGATCAAAAATAAAAATTGATTTTTTCTCATAAATTTGTTTACACACCCAATCATAGGTCACACTGATTATCATCGAAAACGACAGGATTTCCCCTTGAATCGGGCATGACAGAGGAGCGAAACTAGCACTATATTATCGACGTAGAGGATATCCCTTTAACAACCCTGCTCGATGTGTCTTGCACGCTGTCAGTGTCAAAAGTTTGAAGTTTATCAACACGTGCGAGGTGCGACTATACTCGCCGAAACCGAAAGTTAACTAATTTTTCTAAATAAAATTACAAATTATTTAATTTACTGTGATATTTAAAAAACTTACAATATGGTATACATTAATCGTGAAATATTTACCACTTAGCGCTAATAACTATTTATTTTAGAGAAAGCCAAAATCCGATGAAATTCCCGGGTTTCCATCTCTAGACGGTGGCAGCAAAGATTCCGAAATCAAACCAATAAAAGGCGGCGGAAAAGTGAAGAAAAGTGGTGGTTTCCAATCTATGGGACTGAGCTATGATGTTCTTAAAGGTATCACAAAGCGTGGCTACAAAGTTCCAACACCGATTCAGAGAAAGGTACGTGGTTTATAGCCGTTATTGTGTTAAGTACTTGATTTGATTAGTTCTTTTACAGACTATCCCTTTAATTCTGGAAGGTCGTGATGTAGTGGCTATGGCTAAAACTGGCTCTGGTAAGACAGCTTGTTTTCTCATTCCGTTGTTTGAGAAATTAAAACGTCGTGAACCCACTGTCGGTGCCCGAGCATTGATTCTCTCACCCACTCGAGAATTGGCCATTCAGACTTACAAATTCATCAAGGAAATCGGTAAATTTATGGACTTGAAGACAATTCTGGTGCTTGGTGGTGATTCCATGGACTCGCAGTTCTCAGCTATACACACCTGTCCTGATGTTATTGTTGCTACGCCGGGACGTTTTCTCCATTTGTGCGTGGAAATGGACCTGAAGTTGGGCTCTATCCGTAAGCAAAACAAAAAATGATTAGCATGGTGCTTAATTCTATTGGTTTTTCTTCTTCAGAGTATGTGGTGTTTGATGAAGCTGATAGACTGTTCGAAATGGGCTTCGGGGAGCAATTGAATGAGACACTGAATCGATTGCCTTCTTCGAGACAAATGGTAATGTTTAGTGCCACGTTGCCGAAGTTATTGGTTGACTTTGCAAAGGCTGGCTTAAGTGACCCGGTGTTAATTCGATTGGGTAAGTCGGTAAGACAGAAAATTCAATTTCGTGACTAACTTCTGTTTGTAGATGTTGAGTCGAAGCTTCCTGATGGATTAACTCTTAAGTTTTTATACTGTCGTCCCGATGAACGATATACATCTCTCATCGTTCTGCTTAAGTACATTATACCACAAGACGCCCAAACCGTGGTCTTTGCCGGAACACAACATCATGTCGAACTCATTTCATTCGTAAGTTCCACACGCTGATTTCAATAACCAGTTATAACTCCCGATTTCTTTGCAGATACTAACTCAGGCTGGCATCTCCAATGCGCCTGTCTATTCCAGCTTAGATCCGTCAGCTAGGAAAATTAATACCGCCAAGTTCGTGTACAAAAAAGTCTCTGTTCTGGTGGTCACAGATGTAGCGGCTCGTGGTATCGATATTCCCAGCTTGGACTACGTAATCAACGTTCACTTTCCAGGCAAGCCCAAGCTATTCGTCCATAGAGTTGGTCGATGTGCTCGTGCTGGGCGGACGGGCACAGCCTTCTCTATTTTCTCCACTGAGGATCAAGCACATCTGCTTGACTTGCATCTTTTCTTAAACAGGCCTTTTAAGATCAACAACAACAATTCTATTGGAGTCGTGCCACAGGATCTCTTGGAGGAGGAGCATCTTACCGTTATTGAGCACAAGAACAGTCACCATATTGTAAGTAGCATTGTACCAGACCATTAGGTCTTCTCTGACCGCCAAAATTCGTTTAAGGCTGGTGTGATGAGAACCAGTGAAAACGCATACAAGAAATACCTAGCGTCGCGGCCGGTAGCATCAGCCGATGCCAACAAACGTGTCAAGACCATCAAGTTTTTCAGTCTAAAGCCTCTGGAGGACTTCTTAAAGTCATCTACTGCCCTAAACTTGGCATCGTCTACCAGCACGAAAAAGAAATCCAACTCAAACGAGAATGCCGAAGAGGAACACAGGCGCCTAGAAGACGCAAAGCACGACTTGGTCGTCAAGATGAAGAACTTCCGACCACCAGGGGTAAGTTTAGAGTTTTATTCCGGTTGTGAAAGAAATGTCTACCACGTTCATGTATTTTCAGACCATTTTCGAGCTTAGTCGCAACCAGAAATCTGTTCAATTCATTGTCATGAAGGAGAAGCGCGAAAAACACTCTGAAGTAATTGAGAAATTCCGTTCCAAAATGGAGGAAATGGATAAAGAAGAGGGTGAGCGAGAAGCTCTAATCAATAAAAAGGAAAGCCAAGTAAGATTCAAATAACATCTCGTAGCCCCTATTCTATGTATCTCTCTCTTTCAGCCACAACCGCAACTGGACGACGAAGAGCTGACAAAAACCTTTGACAAAGTAGTCGCCCCAAAGAAACGCAAAAATATGGACGAACTTTACAAGCCGAAGACCAAAAAAAAGAAGAAGACCCATGTCAAAGACACCGAAAACTTCATCCCCTATCAATCAGCAGATCAGCACACCGAAGACGGCCTTGCCATCAACTCGTTCGAGCGCCAAGCAATGAACGCAGAGTTCAGCGTGTCCCAACGTACCTCTGTACCAGAACTAAAGCACAAACCCGGAATGAAGAAGTGGGATCGCATTAAGAAGAAAATGGTACCAGTGCAGGATCCAAGGAATGGAAAAATCCGCACCGAGTCTGGCGCTTGGATTCCGGCTAGTTTCAAAACGGGCCGCTACACCGAGTGGAAGCAGAAGTCCAAGATCGAAGAGCAATTGCAACGTGAGACGGGCAGTGATGACGAGGGCCAAAAACCGCTTACTCACGAGAAGCGGTATCCGGTGAGTAGGCACTCGCGTCACAACGCCAAAATGGAGGAGAAGAAACGCATGGGCATGGACAAGGACTTGCGGAACCCCGATCAAATTGTAAAGAGTCGAATGCGTTTGGAGTCCATCAAGAGGCGACAAACGGAAAACATTACCAAGAAGGCAGAGAATCGAAAGAAAAGCACGAGGAAATCGCAACGCGGTGGCAAACGGGGTAGAAAGTAACTCTGTGTGTAGATTTGGAGGATGTAAATAAAAGGTTTTACATGAGATGTTTGTAGTCATTTATTTTTCGTTGTTTGACCCGTAGGCATATTTGGCGTACCGAATTCGGAGCCACATATACCTATGTAGTCTTTAAGAAAGGTATCTCGCAATTGGGTAGAAAGAAACGTCCTCGGCAAGAGCTTACAAAAATTCAGTCGAGATCTTGTCACTGTCGGTTAAAAGAAACGAACCAGGAAGTACCAGTGAGGATAGGAAACGCCACATTAACTTGGGGAACATTTCATTTCATTTCATTACTTTATTTAGCAAAAAATTAGCTATTTTAACAATATTTACATAAAAATTTAAAAATAAATAAATATATAATAAAGACTTATGTATAATGTGCCTTAATATAGTTAATAACATTCTGTTTAAATCTAAATAGGTTATTTTCAGTTTTAAGTTCATTTGGAAGTTCATTAAATAATTTTAAGCCATTGTACATCAAACTATTTTGGGCAAACCGCGTTTTGAATAGAGGGAGCCTTATATCGCTTCTGTTCCTTACATTATATCTATGTACATCACCAACATATATTAATTTATTACACAAATAGCTTGGCAACATCCCATTTTTCATTTTAAAAACAAAAATCAACACATTCATTACAGTTCTCTGGTTTACACTTAACCATTTTAGTACATTTAACATAATAATAATCGGTGTCCGCCAGCTACACCTCAAGATTATTCTCATCGCTTTACTTTGTAGCTTCTGCAATCTATCTATCATCGATGTATTTCCCATATAAATAACTGTTGAACAGTAGGGTAGGGTCGCCTAACTTCGAACACGTCCAGTAGTCGAACACTTTTTGCCAAAAGTCATTGGAACTGTTTATTTTTCAAAAATTCAAACTTCTACAAATGCAAAATTATTCCTCTGCAACAATGCGTGTGTTCCTAAAGTAAAAGTTCACTAATACCATCAAAGTTCAATGCCAAAAAAGGGTAGTTTCTGATGTGCCTTGAAGGAATACGCTCGCGTGTGGTTTTGTAAATAAAAGAAACTGTTGAAGTGCTCCGGGAAAGTGTGTATAAAGTCTCGTCAAAAGTCTAGTAAGTAGTTTTTTTACTTGTTTTGTGTAGGATAATATTAGTTCTATCATATTTTACAAAAAAAAATATTTAAAACAATAGACTAAAGTTTATTTTTTGACCGTTCGACTTAGGAAACTAAATTTTATCAAGTTTCCGTCTCGAACACTTGCGTTCGGTTTAAGGCAACTGCGTTTTTTTTTATTTTCCAGTATCCGAACACCCTTTCCTTCAGTGTTCGGATAAAGGCAACTCTTAATTTGTGGGTTCCTTAGTCCGAACAGGCTTTATTTTTATCGATTGGACCTACCCATTCACCATGAATATCCACTTAATGAAACGTTCCTACCAAAGGTATAACGAAGCCTCACTGGCGGCTGCTTTAAATGGGATCCGTAACGGTACCATGAGCTTCCGCAAAGCAAGTTCTGAGTTTGGCATTTCTATCGCCACCCTTCATGACAGGATCAATGGTAAGGTTGGAGACAAGCTTATAAGAATGGGGCCTACTCCAGTCCTTGCTGAGAGTGAGGAACTTAAGCTTGTTGAATGGTTAATAAAAATTGCAAAGTGCGGATTCCCCCAAAAGCCTTACGAACTCTTGGATGTGGTGCAAAAAATAGTTCGTGATGACAAGCGAAAACCCCCTTTTAAGGACGATAGGCCCGGTGGTAAATTATTCATTTTTGAAGTGCCATAAGGAGTTAACTTTACGATGGCGATGAGACTTCATTTAGCATGGCTCCCAAAACCGGAAAGGTTATCGGTCCCAGGGGCTATCTTGCACCGCTTTGTGAACAAAAACATTCTGGGAAGCTCAATTTGAGGACTTTACTTGTACTTTTTGCACTTTTTTTTTTCGGAGGTTGTTACTATCCGATGGAGCACTCAGACACAACTACTGGTCCATTGTACTGCCAAACAGACACCTTACATTTATGTACTTAGTTTTCCCGTCTTTCGAAGAAAGATGAGATGGAGCTTCAGTGATGAAGAGCTAAGATGTTCGGCACTCACCACGTCAGCCCCAAAGATCCGCCACCTCATGCGAGCAAAGGCAGGACAGCTACAGAGGAAGTGCTCCGCTGTATCGTCATCCTCTCCACAGGCAGGGCAGATGGTGGAGACGCTCAAGCCCAAAACATTTAAGTGTTTGGCAAAAGCTTGGTGGCCCGAAAGGAGGACCACAAGCAGTCTACGGTCGCTTCTTCTGAGAGACAGAAGGAAGGCCGCCGACCTGTTCGCGAGAAACCCAAGTATCAATGGATGACTTAACCACCGATGAAGGCAGACCCAACGCAGGTTCAGGTCCTAAGAATTCTTCCTCTGAACCCAGCCTGGCAAGCTCATCAGCTATCTCATTTCCAAGGATACCAGTGTGACCTGGGACCCAAACAAGATACACTGTATTTAGCCTTCCGACCAAGTTCAGAGAAAGCTTGAGTTCGAGCACTAATTTAGACGAGGTAAGAGGGTTAAGCAGCGCTTTTAATGCAGCTTGGCTGTCGCTGCAAACGCATATACTCCTAGCCCTCCACCTGTTTGTCACAATATAGCGCATAGCCATAAGGATAGCGAAAATCTCCGCTTGGAAGACAGACGCATGGTTTCCTAAGGGGTAGTGAAGTCTAATGTTCTCGCTTTCCACGAAGACTCCAGAACCAGACCCCTGTCCGGTTTTGGTGCCATCCGTAAAAATACGATGGCATTCTTTCCCTGGCTCAGAGTCTGACCCAAGCCATTCCGTTGCCTGAGGAAAGTTGACGTGGTAGTTTTGTCGCAGTAGAACTTCTGGAGTCATTGCGTCAGAGGGCATATCCATAAGACAGGATATGAGACGCATATGAGAGGAGTGGTCTTACCATTGCCGTATAGATCCAAAGGACCCTTTTGGGAGATAAGCCCCATGTCTTGCGAAAAGCGCCTTTACACTGCCAGAAAGTTGACAGCGCTTTATCGGTTTTCGATTCGACACGCTTGGACCAAAGAAGCTTTCTATGGAGGATTACTCCCAGATATTTGACTTCATCGGAGATCGGAATAGTGACACCTTTTAACACAAGCTGAGTCAGACCAGTGACCTTCCTCCTTCTCGTGAAGAGAACAACAGTCGTTTTAAGAGGATTCACTGAAAGCCCGTTTCTTGTGCACCAGCCATCGATCAAGCCCAAGGATCTCTGAGCCCGAGATCAGACAGTCCCTAGGTCAGAACCGACAGAAAGAACGGCGACATCATCCGCGTATGCTTGAGTATAGGTTCCAGGAAGATCGAGAAGCGTTAGCAGAGAGTCAACTACCATACACCATAAGGTAAATAATAGTAAAATTTTACAAATAAAACATATTATGCCATAAGAGTATTTGTATCTACTTTTTATGTGTTTTAATTAATTCTGTATGAAAAAACCACCTAAAATAATCCACGTTCGAAATCAGGAAACTCATTGTTCGGTTAGTGGAAACTAGTGTTCGACTACTGGAGAATTACGTCTTTTTCAGTTTTTATTAAATCTTAATTGTTTTGTTAAAGTTATGAACCAGATTCAAAAAGTTATTGAATAATTTTGAGACAACGCTGAATAATAATTTTATACCACAGTTATAAGTTTAACCCATCATTTACAAAATCCGATTAATTTCGGACCCACCACTAAGTGTTCGACTACTGGGGACATGACCCTACTCAAAGTGAGGCTTTATAATAGTATTATATACATTAATTGCACAAGACATTGACATACGTTTCCTAATACGAGCGAAAAAACCTACTTTTTTGCTTATTTTCTTACACATATAATTAATGTGGTCTTTGAAATTCAATTTATTATCAATTACAATACCTAAATATTTTATTTGATCCACTAATTCAACTATTTCATTGTTTATAATAATTCTGCTTTCGCTTTTGCCATTAATAAACATGGATTTAGTCTTCCCTATATTTAAACTTAGTTTATTACTTTTAAACCACTTACTAAGCATATTTAAATCGCTGTTGATTTTGGAGATACATTCAGTCATATTATCACCGGATATGTATAAGAGACCATCGTCTGCAAACAGCTTTATTGACCCGTGCTTCACAACTTTCGGCATCTCGTTCACATATATTATAAAAAGTAAGGCTCCAAGAATTGATCCTTGGGGGACTCCAAGACCGACGCTTATATCTTCCGATAGAGTTTCCTCAATTTTGGTCCTTTGTTTACGTGCTCGAAGGTAAGATTGAAACCATTTCAGCTCACTACCTTTCACTCCATACTTCCCCAATTTCGTAATCAAAATGTCTCTATCTACGGTTTCAAAAGCTCGTCTTAGATCTAAAAAAACCGCTACAATCGACTTTTTAAAATGTATCTCTGTCTTCCAATCAGCTATTACTAAGTTAAGCAGAGATTCACAGCTGTGCCTTCCTCTAAAACCAGATTGACAATCCGTAAAAAGTTCATTGTCTTCCATATACTTTTGCAGTTTTCCTTGCACTATTTTCTCCAGAATTTTGGCATCATTGGGTAACATGTTTACTGGCCGGAAGTCCTCAGGTTTAGTAGAGTTTTTAACTTTCTCAATTGGTACAATTATTGATTCTTTCCAACAATCAGGGAAAATTCCTTGCGACAACGATTCATTTATCTATTATTTTACACAATACAGGACCAACAACATCGAAAGAGTCAATTAGCATACTAACACTTAACATATTTGCATCTTTTTTGTTTTTCATACTCTTCATTGCACACTTTAGTTGACCAATATCAATAATTCCAAAATGAAAGGTACTGCTCACTTCTTCGATATAGTTCACATATGGTTCATTTGGTATATTTATATTTAGATTTAGAGTATTTACACTCTCAACAAAGAAAACATTGAAATTATACGCTAACATGCCACTATCCTTTATCAACACATTTTGGAAAACAACACCTTTTATTGCACTTTTTGATTCCCGTAATACCAGGGATTTTATCATTCGCCACATTGATTTCTGGTCCTTGGCAGATTGGATTTTACGCTCCGTATATTTTTTCTTGGCTCTATCGATCGCGGACTTGAACGCATTCCTAGCAAATTTATACTGACTCCACGTGTTTTCCGTGTTCGTCCACACAGCTAGTTTATATTTATTGATTTTATCAATAAACAGAACAGAATACCATTCTTAAACTAACTCTCCGTCCCTATAGGGTAGGTATTAGCAGTTATCAACCTCCTTTTGGTCAGGATTCAGGAACTGCTCCTCACTATAGCGAGAATACAGTCTATTATCGTGCTCATTGTCATTAATGGCTACCTTCAAATACTGTACCTACTCCACACTGCATATCAATTTCCTATTCATTTAATTGCCAGGAATACGAATTTCCGTTCGGCATAAACTAGGTACCTATATCCGATGTAAATTGTGCGTTTTCATTGCTTCGGTTCCCTTCCTTTTAAATGGTTCTGGTTATACGTTCGCCAATTACCCAGTCATGCTGCCGATGGCTGTTGTATTGTGTTGTTGTTTGCTGATATCCGATGTTGTGTAATTACATAGGTAATAGGTACCTACATGTATATCTCTGTTGAAACTGCCAGTGCCACTGAATGTAAAGTAAAACAAAACGTATGCTTTCAAGAGGACATCATCACAGAGCCACAAGAAAAAACATCGCTCTATACGATACCGAAAAGGAAAACTGGAACCCAGGCATCACTTCCCCAATCCCCATCCAACATTAACTTAATACACAAAACACAAGACACAACACAACAAAACAGAAGCTGTGCACTTGTAGGTAGGTATTCAACAATTCTTTAAAATTTAAAATCCATCCAATGGAATTGGAGCATAACGCATGAATGGAGCTCAACTCCATCTCCAAGCGTAGACATAAATACCTATGATTTAATTTGGTAGGGAACACAAAAGACACAACACAGCACTATATAGAGTAGTTAGTGGAGTAGGTACCACCTTACCACCTACCTACTTGAATACCAATCCATACCAAGCCACAAAGCAGAAGAACGTGGATTTTGTAATTTTAAAATTCCATGAATGAATTATTGTATTCATGCGTCATGCTCTTGCCAATTATCTAATTCGTTAATACCTATATCTAATTATGCAAAGGGGAGCGGTTGCAAACGAAATGTTAAAAAAAAATTAAACAAATGTGGAATTATAATTGGTGCACTTGCATTCACAAGTACTAAGAAAAAGTTAGAAAAACGAACGCATCATCAAAGAAGATTAAGAAGTACAGAGACAATACTGAGACCCCTTACGCCCTACTCGCAATCCTCTTGCCACACCAATGGCCACCAACGACCAACTTAAGACTTTTCTATATTCTAATCTATCTTCTAAGTTCTAACACCTGTCCTGTCGCGTGCGCCTCTCGATAAATTCGCCATGACTCATGGCCCATGACGCGGACGCTGCGAACACGACAGCAACAAACTACACTACCAAAGTACCAATACCAGAAATACAAGCTCAACCTCAACCATACCAGTAGCAGTAGCAGTAGCAGATGGAAAAGAAAAATGAAATAAAATGTGTACCTACATGCTACATCCATTCCATACGACGACCACACCCAGCGCTGCCAACCATTTTTGACGAAAAAAAGCCTAACTTGAAAAAAAAAGATGCCTTTTTCAATAAAATAATGCCTAAAATATTTTTTTTATGTAAATTGGAACAATAAATCAAAATATAAACACAAATATAAAAAAATAAGAAAAACAATTTTTAATTCCAAAAAAAAAAAACTTAAATTATGTATAAATTACAGAAGAAATAGGAACAAAATTCATGATCATGACTTTTTTTGCCAAGATTTTTTAAGAATGTTTAAAAAAATAAAAAGTCAGTATACGATGAATCAAAAAAATATATGTATTTGAAATAAAAAAAAAGATGCCTTTTTGGAAAAAAAAAGCCTTAAAGCTTTAGCTAATGAAATAATGCCTAAAAGGCATGAAAAAGCCTAGGTTGGCAGCGCTGACCACACCATACCCATAACCATTATGTGTATGTGCTATGTTGTTGCTTCTTGTGCGCAAATCCATTTCAGTTTCGAATACAACAACAATTGACATAGTCTCGTTTCGTGTGCATTTATTATTCACACTGGCTTTCTGTTCTCTATATAGTGATATGCTGGCAATTTTACGGTGAAAAGTTATCGCTTCTCGGCCTTATGGCTAAGATCAAAGTGTAGTATCTGTTCTTATCAGCTTAACATCTGATAGATCCCCCATCGGGGGACAACAAATGTTAAACTGATTTTTGGAAATAGACGGAGTGCTAGGGGCTTGCTCCACCTCTGTCGCGGGTTGGCCCGGTATTGCAGTACCACCGGGATCGGCCCAAATAAATAATCAACAAATATTAACTTTGCATTTGCACCACGAAAATTAGTTTGACTGTTTAAGGTGTGGGTTCCTCATGACCTGGTTCTGGTCACGGTTGCCGTTTTAGTGACTTTGTCACTATATCTAGTGGAATTTTCAAAAATTTTAGTTACTTTTCTAGTGACTTTTTGCAAAAACATGTTTTCTAAATTATTATATTACGCCCCTGGTGATGTTACATCCATGGTACCTATTCGAGTATCACACTTGCAAATTTCGATATTATTCCAACTTGCTCGAACTGTAATGGCGCTTCCACAAATGCCGAAGTGGAACGCATTTTTAGTATGATGCACATAGTAACTCAATAATGTTCATCAGAAATCAACTAAAAATACAAAAAGAAGTTGTCATGAATACCTACGAAATTCCTAAAAATGTTCTTTTAAGAAATAATTTTAAAAACGCCTGAGGTAAATGAGAGTGATGAAGATGAAATCGATCTAAAGGACTATTCACATGAGAGCGAACTGCGAATAGGCGAATTGCGAACAAATCATTTTAACTGTATTTATGAATTGAAAATTTCTATTTTTTCTATCACAAAACCATTATATTTAATTAATCTAAAATCTAGTCTAAAAAAAACATGACTCAATTGATTTAAACAGCTAAATTAACAATTAAAGTAATTTTCCTGCGAATTGAAAATTCTTGCCGCGAACTGTCACACTTTATTCACAAACCCACGAATGAAAAATTCGTTCAAACTTAACCTTTAAAAATGAAACTGATACGCGGGTATCTGCAACCAAAAAAAGTTTTCATGTGAATGAAGTGTCAGAAACTACGAATATTCGCGTGTTCGCACTTTCGCAGTTCGCAATTCGCTCTCATGTGAATGTGATTTGTAGGGATTTTAAAAACTATTTTGTTTTTTTATTGTAACTTTGAGACTGAATTTTTTTGTAAGTTAACATAATCTTTTTACATA
The DNA here is from genome assembly GCA_946477585.1 of Cheilosia urbana. NCBI lineage: Eukaryota > Metazoa > Arthropoda > Insecta > Diptera > Syrphidae > Cheilosia > Cheilosia urbana. Next base: position 44,526,402 of record OX297855.1, read on the forward strand.
TTGTAAGTTTTTGACTAATTGTTAAAAATAAAAATGTTGTTCAAATTGAAATTTTTTTTTTTTCATGTGTAGGTAGGTAAACATTTTTCTCTAGTGACTTTTTTTTTTAATTTAGCATATCTGGTGGATTTTTAGGTTCGAGTTAGTGACTTTTTTTTTTTAAGTTAACGGCAACCCTGGTTCTGGTACCTGGTATCCGAGCAACAAGCGTACGAATTGGATTTTATTTACTAATTACTACAAATGCAGAATGCACGTGCGAGGTGCGATGCAACAATTTTTTATTTTATTTTATTTTCTTTGTGTAGAGTTAGCTAGCTGCAGCAGTGATGAAAATCGACTTTTCTCAAGTGTAGGTACTCAAAACTGAAATGAAATAGTACTGAAACGTACAAAATAGTAGGTAGGGTAGATGTACCAGGGGGTCAATTCCCGTTCTGTGATACTGTGAAATGATAAATAATTTATCATTTCAGTTTTCACAGCAGCTTTTCATTTTATCACTTCACAAACACACCTAATGCGATTCTCGAACTCATTATGATAAACAGTGTTCTAAATGTGTACTAAAACGTACTAAATGATAAATTCTGTCAGCTATCTGTCATTTGTGCGCTTGTTGTTTACTTCAGTTTGTTGAAATTGTATATTTTGTATAATTTATAATTGTAATGTCGGGAATAATTATAAGAGTAATTATTGACAATAGGTTTCGTACTGAACAAAGGTGATATATCAATTTGTTTTGTCTTCAACAAAAATAATGTGTTTTTTTTTTCCTAGAAATAAAGTGACAATTTTGCGACGTTCCCTTTGGGATAGTCATAACCCGTTCGAGGTCACTACTGAGGAGCACTTTATCCATCTTTATAGATTCCCAAAACATCTATGCATGGATCTAATAAATGAATTAAAGTCATTCATGGATTCAGCTCAACGGAGAAACGCGCTTCCTTTTCATGTCAAGGTGTTGAGTGCGTTACGTTTTTTTGCCACTGGTGGTTTTCAACGTGCTGTTGGTCAAGATGCTTTGTCTTCACTGTCTCAGACATCTATGAGTCGCTGTGTTTCGGAGGTTTCAATTGCGTTGAACAGAATAGCACATAGATATACGAAGTTTCCCGCAAAAGAAGAATTTCCAGCAATAAAGTCAAAATTCTTTGAAAAATTTGGCTTTCCGGGTGTGATCGGATTAGTTGACGGGACTCACATCAAAGTGTCAGCTCCAAGGAGAGAAATAGAGCATGTTTTTTATTGTCGGGCATTCGATGAATGTTCAAATAGTATGTGGCGCAGATTTTAACATTTATAGCGCTAATGCACAATACGGTGGAACAGCACACAATTCATACGTATGGCGACGTTCAAGAGTAAAGTCGACAATCGAAAATCTGTACAACGAAGGAGAACGAAACTTTTGGCTACTTGGAGATAGTGGCTATGCATTGCAGCCGTGGCTTATGACTCCAATTCTTACAGCCACTTCCGAAGCAGAGAACAGGTACAACGCAACGCACAAGCAAACAAGGGCTCTTGTCGAAAGATGTATAGGTATTCTAAAAAGCAGATTCCGATGCCTGGCAAAAGAGAGAGTCCTATTTTATGATCCAGCTAAAGCAGGAATAATAATCAATGCCTGTGTTGTACTTCACGATATATTAATTAAAGCAGGAATCACATATTTTGAGGATGTCGAATTGTTGTATGATGACGAAGTGGATATAGTTGGCGAGGATCAGCACTCTTCATCGAATCAAATTTTACAAGAAGGCAGACGCATTCGAAGCAGAATAGTAAGCCAGGCATTTGATATATAAAGTTTAAGTAAAAATGTTAAAAATTAAAGAACAATAACTAAATATGCATTTCTTTATTCAATATTATTTTTTATTTGTTAGTGCTTGAAGCAACTCATCCAGTTTTTTATTAATATCACTTTGGATTTTATTATTTTCCTCCATAAGCCGGATTTTCTTTTCTTCGAGCTTCATTTTCTTTTCTTCAATCTCTCTATATGCAGCCAAGGCGTCGTCAGTGGCGTTATTTAATGTACGCCTTGGCCGTTTTCGACGGTTGCCTGTAGAAGTGGATGTTGATGGAATTTCCTCTCTTTGAGCTGAAGGGTTAAGAACCACTTGTATTTAGAACCATTTCTTCTTCACATTGGAACTGAAAAAGAGAGTTAATAATTTATTTTTAATAGACTGAAGTTTTAAATGCACCTCTAAACTTACGGTGATTGGCTCAAATCCGATCTCGCTCACTAGGGTTGAGACACCTTCAACGGCTTCTGGGGTAATAATATTTATAACCCTTCTGTCAAGATCCGTAAGATCTTTAATTGGAACGGGTCCATTAACGCCGCTTTTCTGGCGCTGTCCCTCAATGGCGCTGTCACGGCTTCGCACACTTATTCTGTGTAAGTATGAAAATATTATGAATTTATTATTGTTTCATTGATAATATTATCAATTAAACTTACGTTAAATCCTTCCAGTATTTCCTCCACTTCGGCCCATCTTTGAAGGTACCGCCTAAGCTGTTCAGAAGGAAGCTTAGTTCCTTCCACTCACTGTCACGGGTACGAGCACCGTCAGCTGTTGTAAATCTGTAAATTGCATTTTTTAATGTGGTTTTCCATTGGGACAAAAAATCAATCTTTTTTTTGATCTAAATCACTTTTCGCGTTCCATTGGGACGAAAAATCAATCTTTTTTTCGATTCGGAGCACTTTTTGCAGATCTCGATATTTTTTCAGATCTACACATACCAATATAATTTGCACAGCTGTTTTACGTCATTCTGCGAAGTTTGCTTTCGAGGCAAATGCGCAAAGTTTCGTGAAAACCAAAATAACAAAATATATAAATAGCTATGGATATTATTTCGGAAGAATTATTATCTTCATTGTCTTCCTCGTCATCTGAAGACTACAAATCACCAATAATACTTCATTTGTATCTACAAGAAGGAAAACATTTTTGAGGGCGATATCCATTTGTGATTTAGCCAAAAACGAATGCCATTTGAACAGCTGATATTGTTGTCAATTAACGCACTAATCCATTTACAAAAGCAGATCAATCTCGTTGCGCGTTCCATGAGCACAGTAAAATCTGAGATCTGAAAAAGATTTCTGGTGGTCCCAATGGAAAACCACATAAGTTTATATTTTTTCAACGCAGAATATAATATTTATGGTAATTAAAGGTTACTTACTTGTCATTGGCCAAATCGGGCCTGTTTTCCAGAAAATCGATTAAAAAAAGTTTTTGGGTTTCTGAAGCCCTTTGTCCCCGTTTATTTTTTAAATCCATCACGTTTTCACACTTCTTCACGAATGAAACTGCTGTGATAAAAAACTTATCATATGAAAAAATTCTGACATTTGTTTTCATTTTTTCATAGATCGGGAATCGAATTCAGCGTGAAACTGTGAAAACTCTTTTCATTTCACAGTATCACAGAACGAGAATCGACCCCCAGTACCAGTATCCAGTACCCGGCCACCTAACACTTTTTCATACTTTGATCCGTGATTACTAATTCAACTGGCCATTTAAACAAGGTTTTTCTTTTTTTTTGCTTTTGATAGACAATTTTTGTTTGATAAAAAAAAATGGTTGAATATAATTGGGTTCTTGCATTTAAAATTAAAATTCATTTTTTGAAAGAAGTCAAATTTCACCAGTACCCGGCCAGCAAAATTCAGTAGTCGGCCACTTTTGTACCAGTATCCGGCCAGGATATTACAAAGTAAATTAAACATTTAAACCCGATTTTAATCGATTATTTAATAAAAATACATATTTACTTTTGTATCATATATATTATATGCATATATACACAATATAATTCAGATAATTTCAATTTTGTAGACTTGTCAACAATGACCCCCGATGCTGCTATTGCAAACCGATCTTCTTCAGAAGGCAAAAGTTTGCTATATTTATAGGATTTTGTGGACACTTTTTTACGTATTTCTTGAACTCAGTTTCCATAATCTATAGCATTTGCATCAAATGGGAAAAAGAAACACTTTCTGAATCCATTTCTTATGGTATTATGAGCAAGATTTCTAGAAGTGGGCAAAAGTCTTTAAGAGTTAGAACATTTCCTATCGCACTCATTTTACAATACTGTAGTAACTCAAAATTTGTCAAATTTAAGATAGATCATTATTCAAACGTAAAACTCAATTCTCTACGCATCAATAAAACCGTTGTTAGCCTAGTGCAAGAAAGAAAAAAGATATGACACTTTGAGTACTACACCATTCAAAATAATTTATCTCTCTAAATTTTTTTTTTTTGGGGTAATACATTCCTAACTCAAAAATTGGAAATATATTTATCATCTGCAATATTTAAACAAATAAATAAATATATAATTTCTATATTTTCATTAAGAAAACTAATAAAGTATTAATTTCTTTATAATCTGTAATAGGATGTGAGTTATCAGTTTTTCGCCGTTTCTGAAAAAAGTCACATTTTGACTTACAACAGTATTGTAAAATGAGTGCGCTATGTTATTCATGGTCCATTGCTTTACCGTCTTCTTCCAGTCTTGTTTTAGTGGCTTAAACACACTAACGTCAGCTGGTTGAAGGATATGGGTGGCAGAGCATAAAGTATAATATTTTTTGCATGGCAAAGTTGGCTTAGTTGCATGGATAAATGCAACCTTATCCACCTTGTCCACCTTGGCCGGACACTTAAACACCTCAAAAAGTTCTAGTGACCGGCCACCATCTAATACTTAAAAAGAAATGAAAATTCCGTGTTTTTGGCACATATTATGATTAATAATTATATAACTTAACAGATAAACAATAAAAAAGTTCGTAAATATTTAAGAAAAATACTGAAACCTACGTTTTCCGTTTGATACCTCCATTAACAATCTTGAACTCTAAAACGCACTTTTCACTTCCTCGAAGACTGCGCATTTTTTTTCTTGCAGTTTAGTGAAGTTCACAGCCGTCAAATTTTACCAGCACGATAAATAGGCCAAAAATTATAGCCCCAGTTTTTGGCCCGTGAAAATAGCGATTAATTTACTTATTATAAACTATTTAACGCAAAGTGGCCGGCTACTAGTGACTGGCCGGGTACTGGTACACCTACCCTACCTCCTTTTTTTTTAAATGCCATAAATTTATGTTATTGCACTCAAAAACTTGCATTAAACCCGCTGGATACAAATGCATTTAATGGTGGAGTTTAAACCGATTTTAGATCGATTTTATACCTACGTAATGTTTAATTTCACATTAATTTACATTTATTTTTTGTTGTTTGTCACTTGGCAACTGCTTTGATTTGCTGAGTGCTGGTTTTTAATTTTATTGTATTACATAATTATAAATTAAACCTCCAATATGCCTCTTTTTTTAGCCGGAAATATTTCCGAAACTAAACGACATCTAGCCCTAGCCCGCTTGTGCATTCGATATAGACGAGGACGAAGTTGATACACCATTTATGCTGTTCCATCAGTTCTAAATTCGTCTTCTAACTACGAAGCCATCAAAATTTTCATCGTTAAGAAACGAAGAAATGTTAATACATATTATGAAATTTAAATTTTAAGCCGAGTTAAAATACCTTCTTGTGTTCGGGTTTAATGATCTTATGGACTTGGGTTTAATTTTTGGAGTAAATAATATGGCCGTAAGTGAAATAACCTCATACATGTTCGATTTATTCCGAAAATTAAAAATAGTACAAATAGTACTCAAAATTGGGAAGTGGTACTTGCGTTGCGTACTCGGGAAAGTTAAATAGTACAGAAATTAGTACAATAGTAAGCCTTTTTTCATCTGGAAAGTGGATGCAATCAGAAAATAAAGATACGCAGGTACAATCCACTCGAAAAAGATACAATTTACCAAACATTTTTTTGCTTCAAAAGTTACACTGATACTGATACAATCCTTCTTTAAAAGGTACAATTTTATACCAACGCGGCGAACATATCCAAAAACAGAGAATATAAAATGCGTTCAGGCCAGAGCTTAAGTTCCAGTCTATTTTAATCGGCTGTATTTAATTTCTCATTGTTTTTGAATACCTATAGGCTGCGATTGAAAGAATTCTTGGGTTGCTTTGACGCATTATTTTGGTTTAGAAGATTTTGAAGCAAAATTTAAAGATAACAATATTAACTTTATTACCTTTCATTTAAACAGCAAAATTATGAAACTTTATTTCTATTTCTTATTATATACCTATTCTAAAAATTATTAACGATATCAATTTAGAAATGCAGTCGGAGGAGGCTAGGATTCATATTTTTATGACCCGTACGAAATATTTATTTACGCAAATTTGTCGCAATTTTATGTTTAAAAAATCCATTGATGAGACCAGTTTTGGTAATCTTAATGTAAACGATAATAGTCTTCCTTCAAATCAGATTTTCTGCGGGACAGCCTTTGAAATTTACTGTTCCTCTGAAAATGTGCCAGAGCATGAAATACACCAACTGTAAGTGTAACTATATGCAAATCATTATTACATAGCGTTAGTGGAAGACCTCCGGCCTCCGGGGAAGGATAAATTGCGAAGACGAAGTTCTGAATTCCATACAATATTTTTCACCAAACCATGTTCTTTCAGGAAATTTTTCCTGATGATGAAATTTCAAAAATTGATAGCATTAATAATGAGTATAGTGCCCTGCCGACTTTGAACCTTTAAAATATTTAAAAAAAATGCACCAATTTCAAGCTTTTGGACTGAGGTTAGCCTCATTAAAAATTAAAGTGATGATTTTATATTTAATAATATATATAATACTAGCTCTAGGCATACTTTCGATACCACATTCTTCAGCATGTGTGGAAAGAATTTTTCGTATCAAAATTTAATAAAAAAATAAGTGCAGAAATCGGCTTCAGGTTGAAACTTGCTCAGCGTTAATTCAAACCAAAAATTTATTGAGAAATGACTCATGTCATAATTTTAAAATTGAAAAATGTCTTTTAGAAAATAATTCGCATTTAATCGATGTTGATCAAGACGCACTTCTAGAATAAACAAGTATTTACATGTTCCTAAATACTAATGTGAGACTGAACTATTATTTATTACGTTATCTTTCAAAAGTCTAAATTTCTTTGTTTTCCACAACAATGTGATTTTTTTTTATTAGGTACCTACCTACTACGTTTTTTTTTAATATTGCTTCCTACACTCCTTTTCACTTGAATAGCACATTTCATATATTTGTTGTTATTTGCTTATCAATAAATATTCTTCTTCCTCGTTGTTATTGTTTTTGTTTGTTTTGTCTTCATCTTCATTTCAACTTTCATAAAAAAAAATATGGTGCACTGGAAATGTACCGTTATATGCTTTCTGCTGTTTTCTTTTAGTGTTGTGTATAATTGAAGCGAATTTTTTGTTTCACTTGAATAGCACATCGTGGTTGAAAGTTCATTTACTCAGTGCAAGTTTTCAATTATTGATCAAAGCTAAATTTAATTATTATTTGTATAACATTGTGTTTAATTTAAAATTATAATGTGCCGCGGAAAAGCTTTAACGGGCGAGGAACAAGGCAAAATAAAAGCCTATAGAGATTGTGGCCTTTCTGTGAATGATATAGCGGAAAAAATCGGAAGAAGCAGAAAAGTAATTTGCAATTTTATTCAAAATGAACTCAAGTACGGGAAAAATATGAAAGGTCGTACGCAGAGTGTACTTTCTGCTGCAGATAAGCGGGCAATTCTGCGCAACGCTTCGAATTCGCATGATTCCTTGGCCAAAATTAAAGAAAAATCAGGAGTCCAAGCAAGTAAAACAACTGTTTGGCGGGTCATTTCTAAAGCACAACACATGAAACATCTTAAACTAAAAAAAAAACACCACTTACCCCTCAACGTAAAGAAATGCGATTAACATTTTGCCGATCGAACATGTCATGGAACAAAGAATGGCACCGAGTTGTTTTTTCAGATGAGAAAAAATTCAATTTGGAGGGTCCTGATGGCTTCCATTATTATTTTCACGATTTGAGGAAGGAAACTCATCAGTTAGATCGCTTACACAGTCGAGAGGGTGGTGTTATGGTTTGGGGGGCCATATCATATTATGGAGTCTGTGAGCTTCAAATATTAACAACAAACATGAACGCTAGAACTTATATAAATGTTCTAGAGAAGTCTTTTCCGACATTGGACGATCTCTTTGGGCCTCTATCGTGGACTTTTCAACACGATAATGCTCCTATACACACTGCCCGTGTGGTAAAATCGTGGATCGAGTCCAAAAATGTCACGCTTTTGAGCTGGCCGCCATACTCGCCGGACCTTAACATTATAGAAAATGTTTGGGGATGGCTGGTCCGGAAAGTTTATGAGTCGGGAAAGCAGTTTTCAACAAAAACTGAGCTAATCGAAGCAATTCAACGAGCCTGGACTTTAATTTCCCTTGAATATATAAAAAGTTTGTATGATTCAATACCAAACAGGATCTATGAGACAATATTAAACAAGGGAGGCTCCACCCATTATTAAATATTTTTAATTTTTTTTAAACTCATATTAATATGTATATAGGTATTTGTTCATACTTAAAATATTATTAAGTGTACATAATAATATAATATATTGAAGTGTGCTATTCATGTGAAATAAGAAACAAGTCCTATTTTTTCAGTATTTTTCTTTTCTAGCTTGGTTTTGAGAACGTGTTGGGCATTTGAAAGAAATGTTACTTTTTTCTATAAGATTAACTTTTATACTTGCAGCTAAAAAATAAAAACAAATCTTGGCTTTATTATTAAAGATAATATAAAAAGAATAATGGCAGTTTGCATGGTGTGCTATTCAAGTGAAACGGAGTGTATATAGTATGTCACCAACCAAGTTTTCAAAATGATATCGATTTGTTTTATTTCAAGGGCATAGGTGGGAACAATTTTTTTTCTTAAATCATGAAATAAATAGGTAGGTAAATAGGTAGTAAAAGGTATGTAAGCATAATTTATCTTAACATTCGTATAGCTACGAATTTCCACAACGAAAAAGTTACACTACGGTCCTACAAGATACAATTTCAACTTGTGAAAAGTACAATCTGAAAATTTCATTTCCCATCCCTGGTTAGCTGTGGTGATCCAGTGTTGCCATTTAAATTTTAACCAAATGTAGTAGTTAGAGAAAAAAAAAATAAAGCATTTTCAAACAAAATAATATAATAGTACCTGTTTTTTTTTGTATTGAATTAAATAGTTAGGTACAGTGTTGCCGCAAGCTTTTTTAAAAGTGTTATGCGAGAAACATAACACAGCGACAGCAACAGCAACAGCGAACTTAGAACCAATGTATTATTTTGATTACTTTGAACACATTGGCACAGCAACATCGACAGCGACATCAACGTTAGAGCCAATCCTAAATTCGCTGTTGCTGTCGCTGTGTTAATCTGTTTCTCGCATAACAATTTTGTTCAAAAAGTGTAACAAATGGATAAAAAATGTAACAAACTGGAAAAACTTGTAATAATAGATAAAATAATCGTTTTTCAACTGGAAAAAATCTTTATTAGGAACTCTTTAGCACATTTCAAAAAAAGCTCTTTTATTACCTACCGTAAACCGGGGTTACTTTGCTCCGTTTTTTGCAGTCTTTTTGCAAAAAACTCTTAAAAATGATTAAAAAATATTTTAATTATGCCTATTCCTATTTCCCTTATATAAGAAGATATTAAAGCATACTTATGTGACCTTAATGTTTTTTATAGTAACTAAGAACATATTTTTTTTTGCGGTTGAAAATTGGGGCAAAGTTATCCAAGGGAAGGGGTTACTTTGCTCCATCCGAAACTTTGGGTGAATGTGCCTGCATTTAAAAGGCTGGAGCAATGTTGTCAAGGGATTTCGTAGCTACTGATTCGAGGATTATTTTCCTGAAAAAAAAGTGAAAAATACCCCACACTTTATTTTATATAAAGAAAAAACCAAATGGTACATTTTATTTCTTCAAAATCTTTAAATATTAGTAGTAAAACATTAATTATTATACAACATTAACATAAAAAATGTCCGTCTTTTATATTTCAGGAATTCAAAATTCATATTTGGGCTCTAACTTTCATATATAATATAGCTTTTAACAACAAAAAGTCGATTTCATATAAAAAATAATAAAAAACTAATAATAATAAAAAAAAATAACACAAAAGGAAGGAATACAAAAAAGTAGTTATCAGTCATTCTAGAAATTGATTCATTAGTCAAATATAGATTGCAGCTCAATAACGGCGAAAGTTCCTCTATTTGAAACCTTCTTCGGAGGTTGAATGGAGCCTAATACATCCAGGCGCAAAGTAACCCCTAAAGCTGAAAAAACTTCATGGTCACACAAAAAAAAAAACATTATAATTTTGTTTCAAGATATGGAAGGACAATTTCATGCTTAAATTAATAGTAAAATAACACTTTAACAAGATAAAATATACTTACTTTCTCAGTTTTCGCTGGAACCGGTGTAGGGTAGGGTCGCCTTACTTCGAACACGTCCAGTAGTCGAACACTTTTTGTCAAAAGTCGTTGGAACTGTTTATTTTTCAAAAATTCAAACTTCTACAAATGCAAAATTATTCCTATGCATACACGCATTGTTCCTAAGGTAAAAGTTCACTAATACCATCAAAGTTCAATGCCAAAAAAGGGTAGTTTCTGATGTGCCTTGAAGGAATACGCTCGCGTGTGGTTTTACAAATAAAAGAAACTGTTGAATTGCTCCGGGAAAGTGTGTATAAAGTCTCGTCAAAAGTCTAGTAAGTAGTTTTTTTACTTGTTTTGTGTAGGATAATATTAGTTCTATCATATTTTACAAAAAAAATATTTAAAACAATAGACTAAAGTTTATTTTTTGACCGTTCGGACTTAGGAAACTAAATTTTATCAAGTTTCCGTCTCGAACACTTGCGTTCGGTTTAAGGCAACTGCGTTTTTTTTTTTTTTTTTTTTCGATTACACACTCAATACCGTAGAAAAGTAAATTCATTGGCCTTTTTTGTATGAATTATGTGTATAACAGCATTGGGTCCAGTATCCGAACACCCTTTTCTTCAGTGTTCGGATAAAGGCAACTCTTAATTTGTGGGTTCCTTAGTCCGAACAGGCTTTATTTTTATCGATTGGACCTACCCATTCACCATGAATATCCACTTAATGAAACGTTCCTACCAAAGGTATAACGAAGCCTCATTGGCGGCTGCTTGAAATGGGATCCGTAACGGTACCATGAGCTTCCGCAAAGCAAGTTCTGAGTTTGGCATTTCTATATCGCCAACCTTCATGACAGGATCAATGGTAAGGTTGGAGACAAGCTTATAAGAATGGGGCCTACTCCAGTCCTTGCTGAGAGTGAGGAACTTAAGCTTGTTGAATGGTTAATAAAAATTGCAAAGTGCGGATTCCCCCAAAAGCCTAACGAACTCTTGGATGTGGTGCAAAAAATAGTTCGTGATGACAAGCGAAAAACCCCTTTTAAGGACGATAGGCCCGGTGGTAAATTATTCATTTTTGAAGTGCCATAAGGAGTTAACTTTACGATGGCGATGAGACTTCATTTAGCATGGCTCCCAAAACCGGAAAGGTTATCGGTCCCAGGGGCTATCTTGCACCGCTTTGTGAACAAAAACATTCTGGGAAGCTCTATTTGAGGACTTTACTTGTACTTTTTGCACTTTTTTTTTCGGAGGTTGTTACTATCCGATGGAGCACTCAGACACAACTACTGGTCCATTGTACTGCCAAACAGACACCTTACATTTATGTACTTAGTTTTCCCGTCTTTCGAAGAAAGATGAGAAGGAGCTTCAGTGATGAAGAGCTAAGATGTTCGGCACTCACCACGTCAGCCCCAAAGATCCGCCACCTCATGCGAGCAAAGGCAGGACAGCTACAGAGGAAGTGCTCCGCTGTATCGTCATCCTCTCCACAGGCATGGCAGATGGTGGAGATGCTCAAGCCCAAAACATTTAAGTGTTTGGCAAAAGCTTGGTGGCCCGAAAGGACGCCCACAAGCAGCCTACAGTCGCTTCTTCTGAGAGACAGAAGGAAGGCCGCCGAACTTTTGCAGATGTCCGGACGCAGTCGTTTGGTCTGTCTACACCCAGCACAGCCACGCCACCGACACTCGTGTTCGCGAGAAACCCAAGTATCAATGGATGACTTAACCACCGATGAAGGCAGACCCAACGCAAGTTCAGGTCCTAAGAATTCTTCCTCTGAACCCAGCCTGGCAAGCTCATCAGCTATCTCATTTCCAAGGATACCAGTGTGACCTGGGACCCAAACAAGATACACTGTATTTAGCCTTCCGACCAAGTTCAGAGAAAGCTTGAGTTCGAGCACTAATTTAGACGAGGTAAGCAGCGCTTTTAATGCAGCTTGGCTGTCGCTGCAAACGCATATACTCCTAGCCCTCCACCTGTTTGTCACAATATAGCGCATAGCCATAAGGATAGCGAAAATCTCCGCTTGGAAGACAGACGCATGGTTTCCTAAGGGGTAGTGAAGTCTAATGTTCTCGCTTTCCACGAAGACTCCAGAACCAGACCCCTGTCCGGTTTTGGTGCCATCCGTAAAAATACGATGGCATTCTTTCCCTGGCTCAGAGTCTGACCCAAGCCATTCCGTTGCCTGAGGAAAGTTGACGTGGTAGTTTTGTCGCAGTAGAACTTCTGGAGTCATTGCGTCAGAGGGCATATCCATAAGACAGGATATGAGACGCATATGAGAGGAGTGGTCTTACCATTGCCGTATAGATCCAAAGGACCCTTTTGGGAGATAAGCCCCATGTCTTGCGAAAAGCGCCTTTACACTGCCAGAAAGTTGACAGCGCTTTATCGGTTTTCGATTCGACACGCTTGGACCAAAGAAGCTTTCTATGGAGGATTACTCCCAGATATTTGACTTCATCGGAGATCGGAATAGTGACACCTTTTAACACAAGCTGAGTCAGACCAGTGACCTTCCTCCTTCTCGTGAAGAGAACAACAGTCGTTTTAAGAGGATTCACTGAAAGCCCGTTTCTTGTGCACCAGCCATCGATCAAGCCCAAGGATCTCTGAGCCCGAGATCAGACAGTCCCTAGGTCAGAACCGACAGAAAGAACGGCGACATCATCCGCGTATGCTTGAGTATAGGTTCCAGGAAGATCGAGAAGCGTTAGCAGAGAGTCAACTACCATACACCATAAGGTAAATAATAGTAAAATTTTACAAATAAAACATATTATGCCATAAGAGTATTTGTATCTACTTTTTATGTGTTTTAATTAATTCTGTATGAAAAAACCACCTAAAATAATCCACGTTCGAAATCAGGAAACTCATTGTTCGGTTAGTGGAAACTAGTGTTCGACTACTGGAGAATTACGTCTTTTTCAGTTTTTATTAAATCTTAATTGTTTTGTTAAAGTTATGAACCAGATTCAAAAAGTTATTGAATAATTTTGAGACAACGCTGAATAATAATTTTATACCACAGTTATAAGTTTAACCCATCATTTACAAAATCCGATTAATTTCGGACCCACCACTAAGTGTTCGACTACTGGGGACATGACCCTACACACTAAATTTTGCACAAAAAAAAAAAAACACTCAAAAAGTTTGACAAAAGTTTGCACGTCAACCACTGTTTACTCACTGAAGGTATACGAACGAATGATCATACCCGCGAATGTGTATGTTTGTATGTGTTAGTTGCGGTAGTTTTGATATGCAGGTCGAGACATGTCTGGGCGCGAAAAAATAAATAAACTCTTTTCGCTAGTGGCGCAAAGTTACCCCTGCTGGGGCAAACTAACCCCAGTTTACGGTACCTGTCCATTTTGTGTTTAACAAATAAAAAAAAAACAAAATTATTGACCATCGAAGTAGATTTCAATTTCTATTTCAAAAACTTTATTTACCACGAGATGTAAAACATTGTCAACGGCGACGCGGCGAAACAGAAAAATATTGTTGTCTTTTCTTGTTCCCTCCCATTCCCATTCCCACTCGCAGTTTAACGTCTGCACAAGTTTTGCTCTGTGTAAACAAACAAATACATTGACAGAAATTGGTAGAAGTTTGCTCGAAAGAAAAAAGTGCTGCCAGTTCAACTTTTCAATATTTTTAATGAGAAAAACAAAAAAGGATTTTAATGGGAAAAAATGTAACAAAGCGAAAAAGAAAGTAACATTGTAACAAAATTATAAAATAATTTAAAAGTGTAACACTTTTGTTACACTTGTAGTATTGTGGCAACGCTGGTTAGGTATAATCTTCTATATTATATAAATATAAAAGAAAGTGATGTTAGTATCTAATCTTATAAGTTATAACTTAAGCCAGCACCGCACCGGCACCAGTCCTGTAACGTGCGGTGTGTTGTGGTGTGGTCTGTCGTTTCGTGTTTTGTGCACACTTATCCAGTGTGCTGTCATTTTTTTAAATGAATTCAAATGTAGTTTTTTGACATTATTGATTTCCTAGTTCATGTGTACCTTATCTACGCTTTCTTTCACATATCACATATATGCAATTTCAGATAATATAAATGGCTTGTTTCATTGCGCAGCGTTGTGGGTTGTGGGGTGGTGCAATCGGTACAGGAGCAGCGTTGCCGTTGACTTTTCGAGAAATGTATCTTTTTTTTTTAAAGGTATATACCTACATAAAATCCCAAGTTTCCTTCCCTAACTTCTACTATTTCGGGGAGTTGAGCGAACTCCAAGTTGATCAACTTTCGGTTTTCTTAACTTTGGAATATCCAAAAGTGAGCGAGTCAACTTAAAGTGAATAAAAGCAAATTCTCAAGTTAAAAATAAAAATCCCCAAGTTATTTTCAAATTCGAGTGAATAAAACGGGCCTAAAAACAATTTTCAACTTGCCATCCAACTCTCTCTTTCAAATCAACTACCAAGTTGGCCAACCTCGAAGATCGAAGTTATCGGCAAGTTTAACGATAGTGAATAAAATGGCCCTAGCTAAGTGGTCTAGGTCGAACGAATGTATACCGGCAGCCGGCACCCGGCACCCGTATATTTGTAAACGTCAATTAAAATCAACAATTCAAGCGCCTATTCAAAGTATTGTCATCATACCTAATTATTATTGGCCTTACTAATAAAAAATTCCTTTCAAGCATCATCGGGGACCATTCACGCTTTGTCATTGTTGTCAGCCCAGCTGTCATATTCTTCTTTATAACCCCCCACCAGCATCCTGTTGTTTATACTAGTACACTAGCGTATACCGTATTCATTTCAGCACTCATCTAAGTGCCTGCTGCCTGCACGGGCCGCATCAACAGCTTTCCATACCAATTAACACACTTCACACATAAAGGGAAGGAAACGCAGCAAATGCAACGTCAAAAAATGAAAAAAATTAAAAAGCCAATTTTTGTTCCTATCACATTCCCGCACCAATTCCCACTTTGGTCTCCGGAAACATTGAATTAATTTTGGATTTCTGTTTGCGTGCACAAATGATTTTCGCCCCCAATACTCGTTCCATATCTCGTGGGTTATGCTTTTATCCTTTTGTTGGCCATTTCACAGTTTTACACAGAGATGCATACACTTTATATAAACGAATGCATTCTCGGTCGGTGCCGGCTCCCTATAGGTATTTATATAAACCACTACCTACTCAAATATCTGATATCAGACCCTCGAACTCAGCCTCACAACTGGAAGATTTATTAGAATATCTCCCCTTAAATTGGCTGGAGGCAGCCACCGTTCGTATTTCTGGAGTTTGATATTTCAAACGAACGCCTGGCTCCCGACACTTCGATGATGATGATGTGGCATATCATTAATGATCTCGAAATAAGCCTGTGCCTGGTAGTCATCCAACTTTTTTCTTTTCCACTTGGGAGATGGGAGATATCGCCAATTCATGTGGGGTGCTGCGCTCGCATGTTTATAGCGGAACAGTGAAATTTGGAAGCTATGCGCTTTGGTCGGGAAGGGCGAAGGGCCCTTAAATCAGAAATGATCGTTTTGTGCTCATTAAGTGTGGAAATAGTTCTCCGTTTTACTTCTTTGGCAGAGGGGGAAAATGCTTTGAGATTATATTTGGAGATATATCTGGGGAAGCGTCAAAAGATTTGGACCATGGCGTTTTCATCGTCGTTGAGATGGTCTATCCGATGGGGGACGGCTAGAAAATTCGTATTCTTTGTCTGGAAGAATGTCCCCATCCGGCTATAAATGCATTTCGTAACAAATAACAGAAACTTGTAAATTGTGCTCTATATTTTTGATTTATGAACAAATTAATTTCATTTCCCGTGTGACTAATAATTGGAAAACAAACAAAAGCCGACAGCATAAGTGATTTGAAGTAAATAGCTTAAATGGGAAGATATAAATGTAACTTATTGTATTACTAACAGTAAATAAGAACTTAAAAAGTACTAGAATATTACAAGGCTAATCATTATACAGTTATTATAATTATGATTGGAATTATACTTTTTAACAGACATAATCCACTCAAGAAGCTCTCACACAAATGTAGTTTATGTATTTTACACACGTCAGCTGACAGAAGCCTTAAACCGCATTTACACTATCACGCACGCGCATTTTTGCACGAGACGGGACAGAGAGATCCGTTTGTCCGCGGCCAATGCTAATAAAGGCGAAGGAATGAGAACACAAATCAGACGCCTAAGGTGTCATGGATGTTCTACCCATAATTATAGATACGTAAAGCGGAAGTTCCGGCAACCAACACTTCTGCAATCACATGAAATCATTTCTATTTCCGATTTAAAATATGTGAAATGAGAGTGTTAATTAGTTTCAGTAAATTAAACCAACAATTCATCAATCATTTATACGAAATAAATAAATAATTGTACGTTCATCCCTTCCGGAAGCCATTTTGTTTTATGGGAAAACGAAATTTCGTAAGCCATCGCTATAAAAATATCAACATGCAGAGCTTTCCCATAATTCATACCACGTAAACAAGATGGCCGCCCAAAAAACGTATCACGTTTTTTTGCGTGTTAGGTAATGCTCTCCCTTTCAGTCAGACGGCTGTTTAGTATTGGGCATCCCTTTAATTTTCCGTGATAGGAATGTGTGACCGTGTAAATGCCCCATTAGATTATTTGTTGGCATTACTTTTGTGGATGTCATCAAAAGTAGTTCTCTTGTTCCATTGGATTACAGAATGAGTGGATCCTCGAGTGAAACCAATGAAAAAGGCCAGTAATATGACTTTGCATATACCTATAGGTCGTCTCTATAAATTATCATTTCATAGGCGACTTTAAACTCAATACAAAGGTGGCGGTGCATCGATCTGAAATTCCTGTTTTTTTTTTTTTTTTTAATAGGTAGGTATCTATCGACGTTCAAGAGACTTGTTTCTTTTAAGTTTACGCAGTTCAGAGCGTCTCCTTTCTTGTGGATGGGGGGTGTTGCCATCAAAATATTTTTACAAATCTGCAATTATGAGAACAACAAAATCTGCAATGCAGATTTCTATAGAAAAATCTTCCTTCACAAATTTTTTTTTATTTATGTGACAATACGAAAATGACAGCATACAGCAACAAAATATATTATTGCGGATGAAGACAAATTCTGAAGTGCAGATTTCTGGTTTTTAAAAGTCTGCAGCAAGGTTGAAAATCTGCAAAATGCAGACAAATCTGCACTTATGGCAACGCTGGATGGGGCACACAATGCTGAGGTTCCATTCGTCGGGTACCTATGCTTTTCAAATTGTAGGTTCATTTTCCCTATAAACTCAACTCCCGCTCGGCCAGTAGGCCATCAGCTCCCGCAGCTTTGGACTTAAGTTTGGATATCGCTATTCCAACTCCAATTAGGGGAGGACGGAATTGTCACTAAATGGGTCATTCTGCCTGACAGCCGGGCTTTCAACAACAACGAATTTTAATTCTCTCAAGACTTAGCGGGACAGTTCAGTAGATTTACTATAAGCTCATTCGGCGGAATCTTTAATTGCAATTTTCTCTTGTTTCACGATCCTTATTCAAACGTTTGTTCTACATAACACTGATTGATTATGAAGTTAAAAAAAAGAAACGTACGGCCTACAGCATGATATTGATAAAACAAAAATACCATTAGAAAAAAGGTCGGCTGAAGAACCCACACAATGCCTACTTTGTCAAATGTGATATGTACATCAATGCGAGAGGGTAGTCTACTCTCTTTATGTGATAAGCCTGATGTTGTTTCCCAGATGTACCATCATGTATAACGACAACAACGACTACTTACCGTTACCATGTAAGCATCCGCAGTTTTATTAGGGTTTCTTTTATTCTTCTATTTTCCCTAATTTTTATAAGCGAGTAAAGTGAACGCACTTAAAGAGCAGTGTTGCCATTTTTACTGTTTTCTAGTCAGATTTGACTCAGATAGATACGCTGGAAGATTTTTTACAATCCAGTCAGCTGGTTTTTAGCTGGATGGATTTTTGTTTGAATGCTTTTAAATGTTTGGTGTCATTTCTTTTCAAACAGTATGCACTTTGAAATTAAAAAAAAAAACATAATTAAAAAGAACAAAATATGCTTAAGTTTCATATTTTTGCTCTGAACTTGGAAACATATCCCACTAATGCAATCGACAATTTTAACCGTCTGCATTGACACGAGAATATACTTGCCTTGGCTAACTTTAATGCTGCTTCAACTCTGATATATACTAATATTAATTACAAAATTAGCAATACAATATCCGACATTAAGGTCTGTTTTTTGAGCTTCGATTTCAGCAAAGCAAAGTAAAGTAGGACTTTCAGTATGCAATTACAACAACTACTGTGAGTCCACAAAGTGTCAAGTAGAGCGTAGTTGTTGTTATTGCGTACAGAAAATCCTTCTTCACTTTGCTTTGCTGAGATCGAAGCTCAAAAAATAAGCCTATAGATGATGAGGAGACAATTGAAGCACTCAGATAAATAACCATGTACTTACAGTTCATTTATGAGTTTAATACATGAGAGTAAATAAAAATGCAGTAAATGATTTTGCGTCTTTTTTTTAATTAAGGTTAATTTATGAATTTTTTTATTCGTTTATTAATCTTGACTGAATTTTTGGCTGGAATTTTGGATTACATTTCGTTGACTGTTTTTTTGACTGGATTTTCGATTTTTGACTGTTTTTTTTTTCAGTCAAATCTATTGGAAGCTCAATTTAAAAATGGCAACCCTGTTGAAGAGTGGAAGGCACAGAGCTACAAACTCGTATTTCGTATGTATGTGAGACAGTGGTATTATGTAATTGGGATGGTTTTACCCTCCGATAATTTTTTTTTTTTCATTTTTCCCTTCTGCATCTAGTGAAAATTCCCACAATTTTCCCACTTGACTAAAAAAAAAAAAAACACCGTATTCTCAATATTTTTAGGAACAAGAAATGATGTAGTATTAAAAATGGGCAAAAAATATTCTATAGGAATTTAATTGGAAGAATAAAATACAATTTTTCCTAGTACCTAGATTTATTACATAACAAGCAATTTAGATCGGCCTGTTTTGTGAACAATGAATAAGATAGTAGAAATATGATCTTAGGTTTAAATTAAAGTACAATTTAATGTTTTTTTTTCGAGAGTATAACAAATTGTAGACACAAGTCACTTTCTGGTAGGAAAGATAGCTAACCGCTAATTTATCATCAGACTCCTTTAAATGATTGTTTGTTTGAATAGTTTTGAATTCTGAGTCTGCCAGTCATTTCTCCGTACATAATTCCACTTGGGAAGACATTTCTGTTCTCCCCTGTCGGGAAATGAACTTGCATTTCGGTTTTGTCAATTGACCAAGTGACTACCACTTGCGCCAACTGAGCGACTAGTGCAAGCCCTCCAACTGGTGATTAGAACCTGTGATCCCAGATTGGGGGGAAAGTTGGTAATTTTGTAGATTTTTTTTAAAATAAGGGGGAAAAAGGGGGAAGGGATCTTTTGGGCGAACAACAATCTAAAAAGGAAAAAAATGTAACGTATCACTTACTTACACAGCGGGGCCAGTGATAAAATAATTTTTTCAACAATAAATTTAAATAAAACAAAATTACGAAACAAACTGTCTACTTCCACTTTGGCTGGAATTTCGTACATAAAAAAATTATTATACATACAAAAAATGATTGTTATGACTTTGTGGGAGAAAAAGGCTGCTAAAGACTTCACAAACTTTAAGGTATATAGGTATATATTTTTAAATGTACCTATTATTGATTTAAACATAAAATATGTGATTTTAAAATTAATAACTACCTATATAGTTATGTAAGTTTTTTATTATTAGTATTTCATAATACTGACTTAATTTAATGAGTTCCTATTATTTTTTTGTTTGCTTGATTCTTAGATGTTTAAATAGATCATAAAATGTTAAAACAGAACTTAAATAAGCGGTTTTGTTTTTGGAAAAAAAGGATTTTTTATTTTTGAAAAAGGGGAAAAAATTTCGTTTTGGTGTTAAAAAAGTGTGATTCTTTTTTGTTTAATCTGTGATCCCTGTTTAGAACGGAGGAGAAGACCAACGTTGCTGTTGCTACGAGGTGTTTTTCTCTATTGTCGTTCTCTCCGGGGTTTCTTCGCCTATCCCTCTCTTCCAAAAACAATAACTCAACTGAAAATCGACAAAAATTTCCCAACAGAAATTGTCAGGGTCAACCCCAATAAAAGCAAGAATCGTTGCAACTCCTCGCTTCCTCACACAGTAAAGTACAATTTATATTGATTGTTAGTTATCCGAATTTCCCACAACACTGTACTTTTTCCCTTTTTCCCACGGATTCTGATCATCGAAATTCCCACGAAAAGCTAAATTTCCCACGAGTTAAGAACACTGGCTGTGAGATTTAAATTTTTTGTTGTTGATACCCGCCGCCGCCATATGTGAAGAGAGGATTTATTTTCATTACAACAAAATCCTATTTATTTTTTTGAACAACAAAAAACCATTCCTCCATTTATTGTGAGATGGATTCTTTTTGTGACAGCAACAAATTCACTGCTACAGCTATTTTGAAGAGGAATCTCATGTTTGATGATAAAATAAGGGGTCAATGCATCTCGTTAAGTGTCACTTGGAATGCATTAAATTGCCTAGTATCCGGCTGTACATGGGACAGATATAGACCGCACTTAGAATGCGTTTACTTTAAGTTAATTTGCGCGAGGAGAATGCGTTTGTCAATGGAGTAGCACTACTTGAAGTAGGACATCTTGATAGTTTAATTTGAAACTCAATTGAGTACGGTGAATACACAATATGACTACAGTGGGGCTCGAAAAATATGCAGGGATGTTTCTATTCAACTAAAATGGAATGTTGTTATATAGTTGCTCAATTTTCTTGTTCTGAAAAAAGACTATACATCGTAAATTAAGTGACTGTCGTCAAATTTACGATCTAATGGTTAACTGCTTGTTGTGTTGTTTTTTTTTCTTAAACATTTATAGTGAAAACAATGTAGGAACCTACAGTAGAAAAATATTTAACATTCCGTTCCGTTCTTTTTCTGAACCAGGAGAAATAAGCCTAAGAGCATGCAAGTATTTTTAATAAAATGGTATAAACTGGTATAAATGTTGTGTACGTTTGATTGTTTTTTTTTTTAACGTCTATCGTGAGTACAAAGTACAGTAGGTAGGTACAGTAGAAAAATGTTCAATAAAACGTTCCGGAGTATATAATTCTTTTTCTGAAGGAGGAGCAACTAGGCTGAAAGCCTGCCTATAAATGAGGTGTTTGTTTTCGACATTTGGTTTGTGATAAGTTAGTCTATAATACTATTCCTAGGCCTCGGGACATAAGGACAGACAGACAGACAGACGCACCGAATTTTGCGACCCACTTTGTTAAGTTCCTCTCTCATTTTAATGTCAAAACTGATTAACATCTCGAGTTCGAAATTCGAATACAATATCTTTCTCTTAAGGACTATTCACATGAGAGCGAATTGCGAACTGCGAACACGCGAATATTCGTGGTTTCTGACACTTCATTCACATGAAAACTTTTTTTGGTCGCAGATACCCGCGTATCAGTTTTATTTTTAAAGGTTAAGTTCGAACGAATTTTTCATTCGTGATTTTAAATTTTGTGATAGAACAAATAAAAATTTTCAATTCATAAAAGCAATTAATATGATTTGTTCGCAATTCGCCTATTCGCAGTTCGCTCTCATGTGAATGGTCCTTTACTACGTAATCGAGAAAGTTAAAAGAAAACCGTATCTTGACATTTAGGCCTGATCCACTAACTAAAAGCATGGCTACGTTGCCGAGTCGTTTAATTTTGCAATAGGTGTGAACAGATTTGCTCTACGCGAATACGGTCGAATATTTTTCGCATTGTCTGTAGTGAAACAGTGTTCAGTTTCAGTGTACAGCTTCTTCAGTAAAGTCTGCAACCTCTCTGTACTTTTTTCCCTACCAGTATACAACTCACTGTGAACACTGTCCAGTGCGCTAGACAACAGTGAAACCTTTTATAAAATTCTACAAATTTATCAGATAAATGCATCTGATTGTCTGCGATGCGCTGTTCCAACAGAAATAACTGCCGCCCATTATTATCAGTGCGATCCACTCAATTTAAGGCAATAAGCATATTTTTGCATGATGCCCATGCCCCAGCCTCAGAGACTGGAGGATCACTTCTTTTTATACAGACAAATTATGCGACTCAAAAGGGATTCGAAAATGTGATAAATTGCTTCTCCTACACTTTGGTCTCATCAGATCAAGCTGCCAGCTGGAGCCACATGTGGTTGAAAGATGTTACAAACGCTATTATATTCACTTGATATGTCAAGTGGGTTGTGCTGTGCAGTTAGCAAGCAATCCAAAAATTTAATAAGTAAAGATATCTCTATGTTCTTGCTCTTTGCTTTATAGTATTCGCAGTTCACAAAGAGTTAATTGTTAAGTAAGTTATGTGGGTGTATGGATATGTTTAGGGTCGCCACGATGAACGAACTAAGCGGCTTATGACGTACCTGCCAATCCTTTCGAATCGACTAAAGTTTTCTCTTTTTATGTTTCTCAAAAACGCAATAGCATAAACAAAATGAAAATAAACAGACTCTAATAACAAAATAGAATGTGCCGTATTCCACAGAGGTGACGGAGGTGCCTGGGGTGCAAATGCAATCTCAATGGGGATGGGGATTATTTTCTTTCTAAGCAGGATACGGCCCTTTTTAAAGATTATTTCCAAAAAAAAAGGTCGAACATTTCATCAACTCTATTATTTATCGTCGTACCCATCAGTCACATGCGTTTAACGTTAAATAGGTACCTACCCAACTTATGTCACACCCTCACAAATCCATAATTTCTTCATTCAAATGCTCAGAAAGAAGCCCGTCAGTTTTTATTTGATTTCAAGAACTTACGACAAACATATACACACACACACGTCACATTTTAAGCGAGCATTTGAAAAACGTTCTTTTTTCCAAAAGAATATACAGTAAACATGAGAAGGGTCACTGTGTCGTGTGTAGGGTTCCTGTATTTCATGTTCCCGTTTCTAGTGCTCTTAACTCACTTAAATGGCAGATGGTGTACTGTACTGTGTGCTCAGCCAACAGCCGCGTGCGGTATGCAATGCTAATGTCAATCATTTTAAAATTCGTAAATTGAATACTCACACTTACTGGTAACTGAAAGAGACCCTGGCCTGGCACACTAATAACTTAGCTACGCTTACTACTGCCGCTCGGTTGAAAATACTCGCTCGCAATCTCGCATACGGTACTCACTACACAAACACAATGCAGTAAAGTAAATTAAAAATTTGTTTAACGACCTTAACCTAGGGGCATAGAAGAAGTCAGAAAGGCGTCTGGTTTTAATTGTAAATAGAAATTCAAGAGGGTGCTGCACAAGCAGGGTGCCCATTCTACCCAAAGTGTTGATGTATCCTTTTTTCTGTTGCCGACTGTTTACATCTTTATTGCCTTGGGGTTATGTAGAAATTTCTATACGATTGGTCGAGTGCTTCCTGTTTTCATTGTTATTGTTTTATTTTTTGTCGAATTTTTAAAGAAAAACGTTAGAAATGAACGAATAGATAACACATTTTAAAACCCTTTGGATATGAGTATACGAACTAGGAAGTAATCTTTTGTCGTTTTCTGGTAAATTTAATCTATGACCTTATTGCTACTATTCATCTAAAGTGGGCTGCCTTTACCTTCTTCATTTCCGGTTATGTGTGATAAACTCTATCTATAAATAGTAGGTATTTGTGAGTGTGATTCATAAGGATTCCATTGAGATATTGATCTATGGCGCGATTTTGTTGCTATACTCGTTGAATATACCATCGGATGTTGTTTTAGACACAAAAAAATAATCAGTTGGAATACAGATTTTTTTCTATAATTTTCGAAACAAAGAAACAAGATAAACGACTTAAAATGCTTGATTCGGAATTTGGAAATGGAGAAGCGCGAAACCTACAGAATAGTTTGACAATAACAAAACTATGGTATATTTTTAACTTTTTCGTAAACGTAGTAAGTGAAAGCTATTGCCCGCGTTCCAATACCCTGCCCACTAGATGAATAGCGGCATGTCAAACTCCATAAAAAAAAAACTGACATTTCATAAAAAGTGCTAGACGTCTAGCGCAAATGGTGAAATGTAAATTTTTGATGTGTAAACATCTAAGCGCGCGTTGTTGGAATCTGGTGGAGTAATTCCACACATTTAACTTGCGGGGACGGAAATGCGTCACTGTGTTTTATCATTGCGTACATTTTATCATTGCATACATTTATGAGCTGGGTCATATTAATTTCAGCTTTTTGTTGATGTGAAATAAAATTTCTCCATTTCCCCTTGCACCGTATTCAGAAGAAATTTCAAGAATTCTGCAGGGAGATTATCATCTTTTACCAATGATCATAAGCGGAGACTTCAATATCAATTTGCAACTCCAGAAGCTCAACCATTTATTGATTTTATGCAAGATAAATTTAATCTTCAAATGGACCCCAACTGGAAAATTTTAACAACACGATATGGAACAACCATCGATGCTGTCTTCCAGCGTAATCTAGATAGATTACAGTTTCGAATGTACATATCTTACTTCAGCTACCACAATCCGATTGTATCTATTCTACCGAAACTAGCACAGAACGAATAAATTATTGTTATTTCATAATATATCAAGAATACGGTTATTACAATTCCCTCTTTTCTCAATGACGTGTATCAAGCCACACACATACCGCACGCATGGTGTTTACACATACACATATTTCGGGACTGTTGGATACAGTCGCACAATTTTTTTTTTTTTGTAAATGGAGTTTGACATGGCCGCTACTCATCTAGCGGGCAGTGGAACGCGGGATTGTATTGGTACAACATTTTTAACTCGAGATTTTTATCAATTCTGATATTACGATGACAGAACGTAAAAAAGTTGTTCCCGAAATTCTGTTCCTCTGTACTGAGGCCTACAGCCCAAACGGCTAGCCGGACTTGATTAAAACTTCGGATTTGGATTTTATGGGTCTACAGTTCGGTGCGTTTTTTTGTTAGCAGGTTAACCTCAATATGGACTGTAAACTTTCCATGCAACGGTTTCAAATCAGTTTGATTTGTTCGAAAACGGCTATAACGATTTCAACCTAAATTGATATTTGAGCTTAAATAGGTGAGGTTAAAATGGCTGCGTACCCAGTTCTTTTACTGATGTGATGGATGAACTAGCACGACAGGGCTCGGCTAATGCTCTAGAACAAACCCAAATGCCCCTCTGTGTGTATCCCGCTCTGTACACTAAAGCTAGAAGTAGGGAAAAAGGCCACAGATGAGGCAAACGCTAGATGGAAATCCATGGATACGTGCGAAAACACAAGGAAGCTATGGCCATCTTTCTGTAAACCCAGAACAGAGAGAATCATGCGGAATAACCGGAGATGTCTCTCTACGCTTGTAGGTATCCTTTCGGGATACAACACCTTGCGATACCACATAAAGAAAATGACACTGACCGATGAAGAACTTTGCAGAGGCTGCGGTGACGAGGGAGTTATAGAGAACACAACCCTCTTCCTATGTGAATGTCCGGGTCTTCAATACTCCAGGTACAGAGTCCTTGGAAAATTCTTCTTCGATAATCTGAACGAGCTATCTAGCACACCAACGGACAAAATCATGAACTTCACCAAATCCTAAAGATGGTTTGTATGCAACGACACAGTAAGTAATAAATTAATTAAATAATTTACAGGCAAAATAAGTTACTACGGGAAAGGGATAAAACCTCTCCCCCGACGGGTATCCCAATGGATCAATTTTGACCTGAGTGTGGCGCGGGACACTCCCCGCCAACCCACCAACCTTACCTAACCTAACCCAGTTTTTTGATAAAGGACTAATAACGTTACTCTTGAAAATTGTACTTATCTCGAAAACGGTCCATATGATTGTAACAAAAATGCATACCCAAGGAAATATGGTAATTCCAATATCAATAGCAAACTCAGTTCTTTTCTATATTTGAAAAAAGGCATTTTAAAAAAATTCGGTTTTATTAGGTTCACTAAAAATGACAGTTATACTCTCGGATTAGCTACGCTTATCAGACATTCGAAAGAGGTGGCACAGTGAAAAAAAAACCTTAAAATGTTATTGTTTTCAGGAATCGAACCTGAGACCCCCGCTTAGTAGTCCAACACACTAAGCCACTGCGTATATGGCTTAAAAGTATGTCTTTCGAATTTGAAACGCGGACATGTAAGTTTGGTTTTCCGAATACTAAAGTGTGCGGCAAACAAATACACAGCCCTTGCGCAACTTTGTTAATTGTTCTTTATAAAATGTACAGATTTTATTTGTGCCTAAGACTTGAAAAATATATACCTAAGGAACTTTAAAAAAAAAACTTTTCTTAATGAAACTGGCACTAACTTTTTTTGAAAGACTTTTTTTTTAAATGAAAATAGTTCAATGATTATCTTCGGAGGATCGATCCATTACTCAATAGCATTTTAAAATAACACACACATTATTGTCAGAGCTGCCGTCCCATAATTTCGTTGAGGAGTGAAATATATTTTCTTGGGTACTACCGGGGAGTGTAGAACGAAAATCAAAATATTAATTTTTAGCAATTGAGACGAATCAAATTTGCTAACCTGTGTCGGCCATGTTGGTTTAATGGCGTTTGTCTAATCTGGTTGTTAATATTTAGTCGCTAATGCCAAATCAATGGAAAGTTACACTTTTGATCAACACATCCAAATAATAAAACTTGATTCTCAAAATGAGTGTTCGTAAGCGCGCATATACCTCGACCGAGTTGCGCCCATTTTAAGGTAGACGCAGTAGAATGGTACAAATGGTTTGATGAAAGTGCAGTCAAAAATTGGACGGGCCGGATCCTTGTCACCGTGAGAAGCCGTGGCTGATTTAATTATTACCTCACACACAGCCTGTTCTATTCCACTTCAACTTTGACCCGTCTTTATTGGAAAATCGTTTAAATAGTGTCAACAAATTTCGTTTTAAGGGCCTGCAAGACATTGTTCGGGGTAAATATACAAAAAACGAACACGAAACAAAACTTGGTGGAGCATGCAGCAAGTAAAATTTGTTTACCAATTTACTACCTTAGAAATGTCAAGGCAAGTGAAAATACCTAAACCCGAAATACAAAATAGGTACAATTTGAATTGGGGAGTATGACCGACGAAAAAGGAGTATAATACTTCTATTGTAGTACTTTCGGCATCGCTGATTATTGTCATGCTCAATTTTGAATCACTTAGTTGTAAACAGAACGAAGAATCTCTACGCTAGGTACCTTCTTCTTAAAAAATAAGCTAACCAGCATTTCTTAAACCCCCAACTGGCAACACTGGTTGTGTATTTTGCATACCGCTAGGTATTGGGTGTCCATAACTATGTCCTCAACTTTTTTAGTTTTATTTTTGACGAAAATGTAGGTAGGCGCAGTCGCTTAGTGGTTAGTATGTTGGACTACTAAGCGAGGGATCGAGGTTCGAATCCCGCAAAAACCCAAATTCCAACTTAGGGCTTTTTCCACTGCGCCACCTCTCGCGAACTTCTGACAAACATCCGAGAGTATAACTGTCTTGAAATAGCTTTTCAATTGGCCGTTTGGAGTCGGAATAAAACTGCAGATCCCTTCCATTCGTTTAAAACTTGAAAAACTCACACAAAACGAATGGTCGTGAGAAGCTGAGCCTCGGTTTGAGAGACGAAAAGAGAGCCGACAATGGTGGTCTGATTCGAATATCTCTCGAATCTATATACTTAAGGTGGCGCTACAGTCCGGGGTGGACGTGGGCCTCAACCAATACGCCTCTCCAGTTAGCGCGATCTTTGGCTAACTGCCTCCAGTTGCGCACACCAAGTTGGTTGAGGTCCCCTTCCACTTGAGCGCGCCACCTAAGGCGAGGTCTTCCTCTACTGCGTTGTCCCTCCGGGTTGGAATCGAAGACTCTCCGGGCCGGAGCGTTGGTGTCCATTCGCTCTACATGTCCTAACCATCTTAGACGACTAATGCGTACTTTTCTGACCAGGTCGATGTCGCTGTACAGCTCGTAGAGTTCGCTGTTAAATCTTCTCCTCTAAATCCCGTCAACGCAAACGGGACCAAAAATCACTCGAAGAATTTTGCGTTCGAAGCGACCAAGAAGATCCTCATCCGTTTTTGCTAGGGTCCATGCTTCTGCGCCATAGAGCAGGACAGGGATGATGAGAGTCTTATATAGAATCTCCTTAGTGCTTCTTGACAAGGCCTTACTAACCAATTGCCGTCTTAGGCCAAAGAAACAGCAAGTGTGATTCTTCGCTTGATTTCTGATGTGATGTCATTATCAGAGTTTATAGCGGAGCCGAGGTAGACAAAGTCCCTAACTACCTCAAAGTTATAGCTGTCTATCGTGACGTTCTGTCCGATTCGTCGATGTTGTGTGTCCCTTCTTGTTGACAGCATATATTTTGTTTTACCCTCATTCACCACTAACCCCATTTTTGCCGCTTCTCTACTACTACTTGCAAACGCACCAGTGACAGCTCGCTGTGTTGTGCCAACAATGCCAATGTCGTCAGCGTATGCAAGCAGTTGTATAGACTTTTGGAAAATTGTGCCTCTGGTGTTGGCTTGTGAGTTTCGCACAATTTCAAGAATCTCAAGAATGATGTTGAAGAAGTCACATGACAGCGCGTCACCTTGTCTAAATCCTTTTTTGACATCAAAGGTATCGGTGAGATTGTTTCCGACCTTTACGGAGCAGCGAGCGTTCTCCATCGTCATTCTGCACAATCTGACAAGTTTGGCAGGGATGCCAAAACTAGACATGGCTCTGTATAGCTCGTCTCTATAAACGCTGTCATATGCGGCCTTAAAATCGATAAAAAGATGGTGAGTATCGATCTGGTATTCTTGGGTTTTTTCCAGGATCTGCCGTAGTGTGAATATTTGATCGGTCGTGGACTTACCGGGCCTAAAACCGCACTGATAGGGAACTATCAGATCGTTGACGAATGGTTTCAGGCGTTCACACAATACAGCAGACATGATCTTATACGCAGTGTTCAGAAGACTGATGCCTCTGTAGTTGGCGCAGTTTAGAGGGTCTCCTTTCTTGTGGATCGGGCAAACGATGCTGAGGTTCCATTCATCAGGCATACTTTCGTCTGACCAAATCTTGGAGACGAGTTGGTGTATGCTTTCTACCAGGTCATCTCCCGCTGCCTTAAACAGCTCGGCAGTTAAGCCGTCCGGTCCAGCAGCCTTGTTGGACTTCAGCTTGGATATTGCTATCCTCACTTCATTTTGGTCAGGTGGACGAAAGTCTTGGCTTTCATCGTCCAGGTCGAATGGTTCGTTCTGCCTGACAGCAGAATTTGTGTCGTCTTCGCCTTTTAGCAGTCTGCAGAAATGGTTTTTCCATGTCCTCAGCACCGACTGTGACTCTACTACAAGGTTTCCTTGTTCGTCTCTACAGGTCTCCGTTCGGGTCTTGTTGGCATGACACGTTCTTTTTACCTTTTGGTAAAACTTCCGAACATTGTTCCTGGAGTCTCTCTATATCCTCGATCGCGCGATTATCATGCTCTCTCTTTTTTCTCCGGAGAAGCCGATGTTCTTCCCTCCTTTTTTGCTCGTAGAGCTGTCGAGCTGCTCTCGTCCTTCAATGCAGCGACGCTTCGTAGGCACTTTGTTTTGCTGCATGTGCTTGCCGGCACTCTTCGTCAAACCAGGGGCTTTGGGGGGGTGGGCTGGTGAAACCGAGCACATCAGTTGCGGCGTTTTTGATGGCTTCTTGGCATCGGCGCCACTGGTCTTCGGCACTTGATGCTGGCAGCATAGGACTTCTCGAGAGGTTGAGGGATACGCGATCGGCAAAGGTTCTGGCGGTTTGTTGCGTTTGTAGTCGTCCAACGTTAAATCTCCTCACAGTATTTTCTCGTTGTTGTGGCGTCTGGGATATCCGCATCCGTACCTTGGCTACAAGGTAGTGGTCCGAGTCTATGTTGGCCGCTCGGAAAGTTCGGACATCTAGAATACTGGAGGAGTGCCTTGCGTCGATCGCAACGTGATCAATTTGGTTGACGGTTTGATGGTCAGGTGACCGCCATGTTCCTTTGTGGATATTGAGGTGAGGAAACCGTGAGCTAGCTATGGTAACATTACGTCCCGCAGCAAAATCAATCAGCCTAAGTCCGTTTTCAGACGTGGTGTCGTGTAGGCTGTGTTTTCCGATTGTGCTACCAAAGATGTCCTCCTTTCCTATTTTGGCGTTAAAATCACCCAAGACGATTTTAACACTATATACTTTACTTTATATCCGGTCTTACCGCCATTTACAGAGAGCGATGTTTCTCGCTGTGACAGCTTGAACTAGAGTTTGCCGAAGCCAGTTTCATTAAGTTTCTAAAATTCATTGACGAGCGACGGAACTTACAAGTTTAAGGACTTTCCTCCTACGGGGCTAGGTATAAGCTTTAATTTATACATTTCCTTTCTTATACTCACCCCGAACTGATTAACCGCAAAAGATCTGCTGGTCAGAGTCTCCCTTGCTAATTGTATTATAATAGGACATTCATCAGAATGGAAGTATAGCTCCACATGTTCAATTTTATAAATGCACGTCCTACAACAAACCCTACTTGCGACTACATTACCAAGAGCACAAAAGTTAATACCATCTTCATTGAAAAGAAGGAGAAAAAAAATATCCGATCAATGATCACAGTTATTTTTTTAAGAGATTACCTCCTTCATCCCTAAAAATGCACTGAATAGAATGCTAATTGATTTCCGGTGCGGCTTTTCTTAATTTCAAATTAGATATAAATAAATTTTCACCCCTCAAGAAATTAATAGGCACACCAATTGCCACCCGATAAGCCGCCATCAAGTAATTTAAAACGAATTTTCAATTTAAACACTCCCGGAAGGTTTGCACACCTTATTACCCGCATTCAATATGCCAACCAAACCTCTATGTGGCCATTCCCCAAAAATTTAATTTATCCCATAGCAAATTGCCATCCGCAGTGTCCCCGGGGCTAATAAAATTTAATAATTCACATCATGGTGAAGGCGAATTCCCCCTTTAAAGCTATGGTCTGTCTGCGAAGCCTAGACCACAAACAGCTCGTTTGCTCCCAATCAAACACACATTTTATAGTATTATCCCTCTTTCCTGACCCACATCGCCCGAACACACCCAAAGGACTCTCAAGGAAAATTAGAAAACGTATACAAAAATAATGGAATTCCGGCGTAACACTTGGATTCGGGAGAGAGCTGTATAGAATCAATCCGATATACTGGGGCGACTCGAGATCGAGCGCACCCTCATAACAGGGCGTGTTGTGTATTCCAAATCCCTTGGTGCTTCGCAGTCGCAACGTGTCAATCCGACCCTCAATATGCTCTATCTAAATCTGCCTGCTGCTGCATAAAAGCCGTATGCCAACCGCACGGCACGGCACACGGCAAATAACATTTATTATCCTTATTTCGTTTGTGCGTATCATCGGAAATGCTTGAATACATACTTATGTGCTTACCTCATTTGAGGGTGAGCAATCTGCTTCTAAACATCAAAGCCGCATCGTGAACGTAGAGACAGCCCTCATGACACATTGGCGGTCCTGTTGATAGCGAAGGTGCAAGCCACACGATTCTAAACCAATTATAGATCCATCGACTCATACAGGACATTGGCACTGGCTATGCGGGCTTGGTATGCCGGTACAGTCATCACATGCAGCTTGGAAACACCCTTATTTGAAAATGAAACAAAAAGGACAATATTCGCTGTTCCTCCTAAAAATTGCAAAAAAAAAAACAACAACACAGAAACAGGGATGTACCTAGTTTTAACCTACATTTCCCACTCAGCCGGGCACAAAAGACTCCTACTCGTGTGTTGTGTCTACAGTGATGGTCTAGGAACACGGTCAGTTTCTATGCACTTTGGGAGATCATAAATCCATATTTCCCACTTCCTCACTGTATATAAATATACACAGTAATGAACGTGTGTCATGAAAGTCAACGTCCTGCAGAATTACTCCACAAGCTATTAACTAACTGCCTGCGTGTATTTGTGCTGCATGTCCTGAATGACATCTTCCGTGATTGATGACCCAAATATCGAGACTTTACGTGTGTGACGAAGCTTATCAGAGCAGAAAAAAGGCACACACAAAAAAGGATACGCCGCTCGCACACCATTCACACTCGTGTCTTGTATTGCCTTTCGCAACAAGGAGGACAATTCAAGCAGCCACAAACGGCTGCAAGGTAAATTAAACGACTAAATGGCTGCATATTGTGGCTTTGGCAGAAATTGTTAGGTAAGGAGCGATACCTGTACTCGAAAGGATGGATGAAAGGACGTGCGCTGAACAGTGATTCGTCATGGTCACAAACACCTAAAGGTAGGGCTTGTAATTAGCAGTTTGTAGGTTAATTGAGCGGAAATGTCGTTTAGCATGAACTAAATGAACGTAGAAAAGCAAAAGGATCAAAAATAGTTTTTTTTTGTGTCATGCTAATGGACTAAGGGCTGGTGCGGGTCACATATTTGACAAATTCGTGTTCAAAATTGTGTACATATGCTACAAGGATCTATACGCATATACCTACATTAAGCACGAATCTTTATTTAGTAGTCGATTGGGCTTCTTTAGATTCGCTCTCAGATTTCAGATTTCATGTGGAACATAAAAACCAAAGATGATACAAAGTATAGATAGTCAATTGAGAGCAGAAACGGTACATTTGCCTACAAGCTGGATGTCCTGCATTGGATTTCCTAAGCTCAGGGCTGCTGCTTCAGAATTTTGGTGAGGAGTATAACAGAAATATTTTGGAAGAGTAGGCATTGGGGAGTACAGAACAAAAATTAAGGAACTTATCTTTAACTAAGCGTTTTTCAATTGGGACAGGTCGAAGTTGGCAACCTGTATCAGTCATATATTGGCGTGTTAGCGGGATTGATGTTATAGGGAGGCCTTTTTTTGTGGAATTTTAAGTGGGGGCCACTGATGTGTTCGATATTGGGGACCTTCAAGTTTCTTGTTTAGTAAGTCTGACAGCTGCCTGACTAGATGTATTTCGGTTTGGATTGGCTGAAATCGGTCTTCTGAGCAGCTGTTTCAGTTGACGTTTATGGAAGGGTAGCCGACGAATCTAGTCAAGAATGTGAACTACTAAAATTTAGAGTCGAAACTAAAAATGTTTATTGGTTAGGCCCATAGATTGCACTTGTATATTTTGAATTATAATTTAGACAGGTTTATAAAGATATAAAAATGTCAGTGGACATTACAAAACAGAGACAAAACTGAGACCCCCAACTTCGGCCGATTTTCCGTTACTTGCCTACAAGCTATATTTCTATGGGGTGGTACACGCTAAGTGCGTTAGTATTGTTACATAGAAATTCGTATTGACAACTGTCACTCACCAACACACTCGCACCTTGCGTGTCCCACTTCCGCTGTCGGCAAAGTTGCTTCCAGCGTTCATAGAATTTTGTCAGTTAAATTTGAAATTATTCGTTTCGTGTAAATAGTATTTTATTTTAGGAATTAGTGCACTTTTGCTGAAAATATTTATGAAAAATTATGACTGTAGAATGATTGTATGAAAATAAAAACATTTTGGGCAATTTTTCTTCAGTTATTTAAGAAAAATGTACACATCAAATCGAAGTTAATGATATTCAAAAGCAGAAAATACACAACCATGTTATATAAATCGTTTTTTTTAAATTTATAATAACCAACCAATAGCATTCAGTTATCTTAAAATGTGGTATTCTCGAACTCTATCACATTCCCCCATGGTTGGTAGCGGTTGGCAGCATTGAATTTATATTTTTTGTATGTTTTTACATGTCACACGGATTCTAAATAGACATAACACCGATAGGAAAACAAAATGGCGAATTTGAAAAAAAACTGAGGGGGCCAGCGGCAAGAGGATTGTGAGTTGGGGGTCTCAGTATTGTCTCTGTTACAAAATATGTACAAGTACATACATTATTTAAGAATTTGTAAAAGAATATGAACCTAACTAATAAACATTTCAAGTTTCAACTTGAATTTTTTGTAATTCAAAACAGCTAAATGTGCTGGAATATTTTCCGAAATTCACTTTTGCCGTAGTGGAAACTTGAGTTTAACTTGCATAATGGTAACCTATTTTTAGAATAACCCCCAAGGTCTACATTTGGGCAGCTGCATGAATTCCGCCTTCAAGAATATAATTGATACAAACAAAATTGGAGGAGAAAAGGTTCTGTGTAGAAGTATTGCTTGACCTAGTGTCTCCGCGAGCAATAATTATTAATATCTGTCAAATTTGATAGAAAGAAAGAACGATAGTATGCAATAAAATGTAGGGTGGGCATTTCATAGCATACTATTTCATTCGTTCAAATGCAGAGCAGAGCACGTCGATGCATTCTCGCATCAGATACCTTAATACACCGTCCATTCGCTACTCAGCTATCGTAAAAAAAGGATACAAAGTGTCAAACTGCACAGAAATGACAGCCCATATCATACTATCGATATCATGCTATGAGCTGAGCAATATATCTTAAGAAATTTTTTATATCATACTATTTGTGGTGTCCACTGGCAATTTTCATAGTATGATATATTGCAAGATATAAAATATTGCTCGTGGAGAGCGGAGACACTAGGTGACGTCGCTAAAGCCTTCGACACCGTATGGCACGCTGCACTAATGCTAAAACTAGAAAATCTTCTACCATCGGACTTCTATCTAATGATTAAAAGCTACTTAACTGATCGATATTTTAATGTCAAGTATACTATACAAAACACGAGCTGGGGTTCCACGAGGGATTGTTTTGTGACCATTATTGTACAATGTACAATCTATATACCAGATACATTCCTCTTCCAACACAGACAAAACATCGTTGAATGTCACTTTTGCTGATGACACCATACTGATACAAATGCTTACAAACAGCGACTATGCAACTATAAACAATTCTAGACGACACTTCCAAATGGTTTGATGACTGGCGCATTGAAATAAATGAAGACAAGAAGTAGGTTTCCAAAACGAGTAAACGGCACTTAGCAAAAATCAAATCACACTCAAACAGTGATTTCAACACTCAATACCCTCCCAACTAGGGTTGCCATATTTTGCAGCTCGACGGGACAAATTGCATAAATACCTATGGAAAAAAAATGGGATTTCTAAATTTCTCTCGGGACAAAATAATTTTTATTCATTTGAATGACAGCTGTCAATTTGCAAAAAAAAAAAAAAAAAAAAATACATTGGGGACGTTCGGATTCTAGCTTAGTAAGTCTGACACCTGACCGACTAGATGGATTTGAGTTTTAATTGACCTAGAGTGGTCACGCGTATAGTTTTTGCAGTTGACATTTATGGAGGGGAAGCCGACGAATCTGGTCAAAAAAAAAAAAAAAAAAATTCTGCGTGCGTACTCAATTACCATTTCAAAGAGTCAAATTTAAAATAAACAGAGTGACCGCTGCAGAATTCTGAAGAGTCGAGAAAAGGTCCGGTGAAAGAAAAGGCCAACAA
The DNA here is from genome assembly GCA_946477585.1 of Cheilosia urbana. Classification (NCBI taxonomy): domain Eukaryota; kingdom Metazoa; phylum Arthropoda; class Insecta; order Diptera; family Syrphidae; genus Cheilosia; species Cheilosia urbana. The sequence continues at coordinate 44,562,555 of OX297855.1, forward strand.
GGTGTCATTTCTAAAGCTACTCTGCAAATTTAGAATTTTCGCACGATATTTAACAACAATATTAGTTCGCATAACAGTATAATAGTGTTGTGGTAGGCAACCGTGTCACATTTTAAATGTACTTATTTCAGAATAAACATTTTTAAAAATGTATGAAGGGAGTTTTCTAAATAAAAAGGGCAAAAACACACAAAGGTAACGCTGACCGCTAGAATATATAAATAATTAAAGTTGTATAGTCAACGATTTCGAATACATAATTATACCTAGTCCCGAAATATCTAGTTGACGTTTTACAGAAACTAGGAATCCGAACGTCCCTATTCCTATATGCTAGGTCTGCTTGGTTGAAGATGCTAACGAGAATTTGTTAAGCCCGTATGATACGCCATTTTTCACTCATATTTTTCTCTTTTTTTTACATTAAATCAGGCTAAAAAGACAGCTGCGTGTAAAAGAGACTAAAGTGTAATAGAACAAATTTTCAAACGAATTTATTTTCAAATAATCTTGAAATGTCAACAAAAAAAAAAAGCTGCCAGCTGATATGCTTACGTTAATAACGTTGGGGTGCACGCACTCGTACTGCTCCTGTTTAATTTTAAAAGTCTGAAAAATGTAATAAAAGATGTTTGCAGTAGTTTTTTTGTTTATGAATTTCAGTCGGAACCCGGGACAAAAGCTGTCCCGGCGGGACAACTAAAATTCCGTCTTAAATCCGGGACGTCCCGGGCAAACCGGAACGTCTGGCAACACTACTCCCAACACAAGATATGCCAAACAGAAGACGGCTGAAAAGAACAAGATTCAAGACCTATTGATTTGACCAAATAAAGAAAAAACTCCAAAATGTATTTATGTTTATATGCATTATATTAGGAATTGTATCCTACGAGTATTATAGCTATATAATATGTATTATGTAATAATATTAAACTTGCTAGTAATTCGACTTTTTTTTTGTAGACATTTGTAGACAAATCAAATATTTATTGCTATAATTTCATTCACAGATTGTTTTTTATTGAAAAAGCGCCACCTGGCGGCCATTAATTACTCGTATTTCACTTTCACAGACAGTAAAAACAAGAGCGCGCGAGATAGGGTTATCATTCAAATTTTGCGGGGAAAATCGGATAGATGCTAGCAGTGTTACCTTCGAAAATTTTCGGAAAGGGTCCAAAAAGGTGTCCGTGGCTTTCAAAAAGGGTCCCGTATGAAATTAAAGAAAAACAACAGTACCTATCGAAACAGTATCCCAAATCAGAGACAATATACTGAGACCCCCAACTCGCAATCCTCTTGCCGCTGACCACCCCATTTTTTTTTTAAATTGGCCATTTTGTTTTCCTATCGGTATTCTGTCAATTAAGAATCCGTATGACATTCAAAAACATACAAAAAAATATAAAAGCAATGCTGCCAACCGTGGGGGAATGTGATTGAGTTCGGGAATACCACATTTCTTCTTAACATAACTCAATGATATTGATTGGTTATTATATATTTTTAAAATGCGATTAATATAATTTGTTTGGCTAGTAAAACTATCTAAATAAGATGTTTTATACACTAGAAACATAAGGACAAACATGGTTGTGTATTTTCCGCTTTTGAATATCCTAACTGAAGAAAAATCGCTCAAAATGATTTCATTGTCCTACAAACATTCTGCAGTGATAATTTTTCATAAATATTTTAAGCAAAAGTACATTAATTCTTAAAAATAAATACTATCCACACGTAACGAATAATTTCAAATTTAACATTTTCCCACAGCGGAAGTTGTTATATTTGACGGTGTGTTTGTGAGAGGTTTTGAAGATTCGTTTTGTAGAAAAAATAGGATATATTTCACAAAAATTACATTATCTGTCAACTAAGTACGTGTCGAGACTAGAATTTAATCAGCTCTTTGGCAATTCTCTGTCATGAGTCATGACAACTCATCTTTACGTTGTATTTACTTATGTGTGGCAATATACTGACAACTTTTGAATTCCAACGCCAGTATCTGTCACTCTCCACCATTTTTATATTTTTCTTTCGCTACTAACTTGGTAATTCTTATTCAATAAATATTTTACTCGTTAATTGTCTTTAAATAAAGCTGTACAGTACGCAGTCAAGAAATTCTGGACTACATTCTCCGTCTAGGTACTCTCCATCTCCATCTCCATAGACGTCATTTGAAAAGAAAAAAAAACTGTTCATGTGATTGATCTATTCCAATCAAACTGAGACACATCAAGTCAGTCAGCTGTCAGACTTACTGAACTAGATAATTTATCGTCCACAGTTTTGCAATACCTCCTTAATATGCCAGCGAAAACATAAAATCAACAAATTTCTATAATTTATTATCTAGCTCTTGGAGTAGGACCATTTTCTGACAGATCGCTTACGAGTGTCAGCTGTCAGAGAATTAGATAGCGATAATTATTTAACTCATTTAATAGACGGCATAAGGGATATCTCCGTTGTAAAACTATTTCTATTTTGTTTTACTTCCCAATATTCTGAAATTGCTTTAAAAATTGCAGTCAGTTCGCACAACTAGGAACATTACCACGTTTACCCTATAGCAGCGACTGATCCAACTCCAACCGTAAAATGTGTTTCGACTCGCAGGCAACCACTTGTAATTGCATTGACCCCGATTGGTACTTAACACCACCGGCCGTTCTGCTCGCTATCCCTAGTATCATCATAATCACTTTATTTAGGGACTTGAAAATTACAATTCACTTGAAAATGATAAATTGCCGTCCACCAGTGAGCGTTTTCATTTTATTTGCAGACAACTTCACTGCATGGGCTGGACGTGGACGTGGACGTGGACGTTGACGTGGACATGGACCATGGAAGTGGGGAAAACACAAAATTGTATTAGCATTTTTGTTGTGTCCTTGGCCATTTGCCTGATTGTCCCAATGGAATGGAATTTCAACCCTCGGTGGAGCTGTGATTTTGGTTATGGTAACCAACAGCACGCTCTTTTTGCGAAACCTTGCTATGGAGCGATGAAAGTAAAATTGCATTCGCTGCGGTGCTTCATCCCCCTTGTTCAAGTTGACATTATCGTACAAGAAGCATCAGCGTGTAATGTAAACAAAAGCCTTTGCCCTTTTTGCGGTCCATTTCTGTGTTTCGTTTGTGTTTACTTTACACCCCCGGTAGATTTTGTTGGTTTATTGAAAATGCGTATATATGGTGAACTGGAACAGTAGTCTTGTAACTTATAACGCTATAAATTGGTTTTTATGGACGCATCGATGACTCATACACATTTGGGGATGAATATTGATTGGACTAGTCGGCATCCCTCTAATGTGGTTGCTCTTTTGTGTGGGCTAAATTTTACCAGTTCGTCCGAGTTGCAGGGATTATTTTTTGTATATGTTTTGCTTTTGAGGGTTGTATCTGTGGGCTGGGGGATTGCTGACACGCGTCGGTTGGTTATCGGTGATTGAAGACTGAAGAAGTTCGGTAAGTAGTCGAATGACAAGATAGGTACATTGCAGCCATTGGTGTTGGGCAGTAAAATGTATATCCACAGAATATTTTGTTTGACATGTACATACATTGTACCACATTTCTCTTAAATAGGACTTTTGTATTGTCATTGCTGGGCCATGTAATCTACCCCTACATTTTCTCACACTATCAGTGGTAAGATTGCTGATGCTGGGTTAGCAGTGGGAAGGCTCAGGTTCGATCCACGGATAACGTAAATTACGTTTGAAGTTTTTTCTACAGCGAATACCTAGGTATCTGACAAACATTCGAGAGTATAAGTTTCCTTAGACAGCTTTTCAGTCCTTCTGTCGTATTAAATACCGCATTCAAAATCTTAATTTAACAATTTTAGCTCCGAGAAAAAGTTTGAAATGGTTTTGTGAGCTATCGAATTGTCAAGTAGAGCGTAGGTAGTTATTGTAATTGCGTGCTGAAAATCCTACTTTACTTTACCAACCGAGTCAATTTCGTCAAAATACTTATTGAAGCTTGCGCTATTTTATAAGATATTGTATTTTAAAATGTAAGGCTACTTAATGAAATGAAATAGGTAAATGAAATGAAATGTATGTATCTACTTTGCTTTGCTGAGATCGAAACTCAAAAAACAGGCCTCAACAAAATTGTTTGTTAAACGGGAGCTAGAGGAAAAAAAATCGCACTTTCCCAATTAGTTTCATACATATACCTACCTATTTATACCCATACATTATTTTCGGATTTGTTTTCCGACACTTGTAAACGACTCGAATTTTCCAGCTGTCAAAAAACTCAGTGCTGATTTGAGCACTACCAGCGCCCTGATGGAGGAGATTTCTACGGCGCCCTCTAACTTATAGTGACCAGATTTATTTAAAACAAAAGCGGGACACATTTCCAAAATTTCGAAGGGAGTAGAAATTAGGCTTTGTTTTAGTAAAACAATAGAATAGTACGTAATATAAACGTCAAATGACATTAAAATAAATAGTTGGCGCAACAGGTCCGGAGGGACCCGAGGCCTAGCTTCTCACTACCATTCGTTTTTCATTTTTGGAGCGAATGGAAGGGATCTACAATTTTATGCCGACTCCAAACGGCTAATTGAGAAGCTCTTACAAGACATTTATACTCTCGGATGTTTGTCAGACGTTCGCGAGAGGTGACGCAGTGAAAATGACATATTTAAAAAAAAAAAAATAGACTTCCATTAAAGATGGAGTATATATGGGCTCATTTTCTTCCTTTAACAGCTCTTACGTTGGTTTTATATGCGCCAATTTATAAGCACAGGGATAATAAATAGAAATCATAAAATTGCTTTATTTTAAGAATTGTAGAAACATACACACACTTTTACAAAAGTTTTATAACCAATGTCGTTTTCCATTGGGCAAAAAGAAGCGTCCGGGAGAGTCCGGAATCGAAAAATTCGCTTCTGAAACTGTTCCATTGGCACAAAAAATACTCAAATGCTGATTCTGAGAAGAGAATTTTGCTTCTGGATTTGAAGTCAGAATCCACTCAAGAAGCACTCACACAAGTGCATTTTATGTAGGTATTTTATACAAGTCAGATGACAGCTGCCGTAGATTGTTTTTTGGCATTTCACCAATACTTTTGTGGATTCAACCAGAAGCAGTTTTCCTGTTCCATTGGATTTCAGATTGAGTCGATCCCCGAGTGAAACCAATGGAAAACGACATAAGCGGGACAATTTTTGCAAAAGTAGGAAAAGCGGGACATTTAGCGGGACAGATATGGCCGCGGGACAGAGACCTCAAAAACGGGACTGTCCCGCCAAAAGCGGGACGTATGGTCACTATACTCTAACTGCCATTCAAATCTATACAAAAAAGGCAATGTATATAATGAAATAACCATTATTTATTAAATGAAATTGTTGTTTATTAAAAAATAACCACTTATTAAATAAAAACTAATAAAATTTGACTCTAGCCTTTCTATCGGTGAACTCTTTTATTAAGCTATCAAAGTCGATGTTTTCAGCAACTTCATTTTCGTTTGACAAAATTGCCAAGTTTCCAAAAGAAAATCTAAATTGAGATATTGTCGATCGAAGATAGATTTTCTTCAGCTTAAGCTTAGAAAAACTCCTCTCCCCACTATTAGCAACCCTTACACGTATAGTCAATTATATTCGCAATGTTATCAATGCATTTGGGTATACATAAATTTCTGATCTTTGACACAATTTAAAACAACAGAAGGAGTGAAAACATTCTGATCAGGCAAAAAATATTTTAGACTTATGAGTTCATCAATTGGAGATCATCACAGAGTTTGACAAGGTCGGGGTTTTTCGGAATCTGTTTTATATACCTATTATATGAAAAAGACCAAGATTCCAAGTTCCTATTTAATTGTTCGAATCTTTCATTGACTGAAATTAACGTGGTGTCCAAAAGACAGTTGAAAAACTCAACCTCAAACCTTTTTTTCTGGACAAGTTATAGGCTCATCGCGAGCATTTCGGTTCAATTTACAGGTTCAATTTAAAGTTCTTCAGCCAATTCCTTCGCAGTTAAAATTGCGCTTTTAAAGCCTGTATTTCTCTAATGTCACAAGAATGTGCAGTCCTTTTTTTTTAACATTTCTATGCGGCTCCCCTGTAGTCGCAGTAGCTTAGTGGTTAGTGTGCTGGACTGCTATGCGGGGGTTCAAGGTTCGAATCCCGCAAAAACCCAATTCCGCCTTTGTAGGGTTTTTTCCGCTGCGCTACCTCTCGCGAACGTCTGACAAACATCCGAGAGTATAAATGTCTTGTAAGAGCTTCTCAATTAGCCGTCTGGAGTCGGCATAAAAACTGTAGATCCCTTCCATTCGTTCCAAAAATGAAAAAAAACTCACACAAAACGAATGGTTGTGAGAAGCTAGGCCTAGGGTCTCTCCGGACCTGTTGCGCCAACTATTTATTTATATATGCGGCTCCCCTCTATGTGCGGCGCCCTAGTCGGTCGCCCAACCGCGCCCTACCCTAACGCCGCTACTGGAAAACTCAGTGTAGCCCCGGGTTCCAAAAAGACATTACGAGTAGTTACCTATGACTTTGCTTGGCTTGTTACACCGCATCTCCTCGAGTCTCAATTATGTCAGACTTTTGTCCGCCATATTTGCAATACTTTGGTTGCGCAAATCGTGTTATCACATTTATTTGAACAAGATGTCATCAACGAAGAAACATGTATTATTATTACATATTATTGTTATTTCTTTTTAATGCAACAATATTAGCAAAAAAAAAAAAAACAAGTGAAGGTAGCCTTCTTGATTCTTTCTCTCACTTTGCGATTTATTGCTGTCAAGACTTTAAATGTAAATTTTCAGTGCGAAGGTATGTCTGCAGAGATGGCAGGCAAAAAAGTCAGACTGAAATGTCTAGATTTCTGTCATGTCCACGAAATCGCGGTCTACACGAGACACATTGTTGTCGTGACTGAAGTCTTGACCGAAATTATGTCTCGTGGAGACTCGGTGTTAATTAAGTATAAATTATAAAGCAACTTAAGCACTTCACCACAAAAAATTCCCTTCCACCATGAACACTTTCACCTATTCAAAGGCAAACTCGATTCCGCAGCTGTCAAAATTGAAATACGGAAAACTCACCATTCCAAAAGAAAATATCCCATTCCGTTTTCGTCGCATTCCTCCACTCCCATTCCAATTTCCAATTCCAATCCGCAAAGGAAATATAGAAAAAAATTCTCCTCATAGAATTCCAATCCAATTCCAGTCCAGCGAGGTCGAATGGGATTTTCTGTCGTAGTAATGGCTGAATCGAGCGCAGTTAAAGACGCTTCGTTGCAGCAGTCGTCTTAGTATCGCGAAATATATGTTCCACACAGTGTTTATTTTAATAAGGAAATCCATTCAAAATATCCAAAAAAGTGTTTAATATACAAATTGAAAACCAAAGTGAACAAAAAACCAGTGAATTTATTGTGAATTCAACGAAGAAAACATCAATTTCCTTAGTGAAAATACAAAAATTCCCACTCGTTTCTCTAATTTTCCATTTACAAATTACAAATCATTCAATATTGTACAACAATTTTCCAATTCTCTGTATCTCGTTCGTAATTTTTGGCGTTAGTTCTTCGTCTTGTCAATAAATGGAAAAAAAATCTGTTTTGTTCTGAAAAAAGTGTATTTTGTGCCAAGTTAGACACAAAATTGAATAATAAAATAAAATAGAAAGTTCAATAAAAGAACAGGCACACACATGCCAAGAAAAGAGTGAGAAAAAGAAGAAATTTTAAGAAAATTTTATATTCACAAGTGATAGCCCAACTTTGTGCCGAACAAGGATATAACGATAAATTCCCTGGATACGTTACGAGACAAATACACACGGTAGTGAAAAGGAAAAAGGAGTGGCGCTTGGATTTTTTTTCGTTTTCCACTACTCGCCGTCGGCGCATTGTTTAATATTTTGCTGCAATTTCCTAGCGTGGATTTTATTAAAATTACGCTGGAATAATTTAGGTGAGTGATTAAATGAATGTGGTAGTTACGAGTGCAATTCTAGTTTGGTTTGGGTGGGTGTTTAGTTTAGTTGGCTGGTTAAAGGATTTTTTGTTGGTAGTGTGTACGAGAAATGGATTAGAAAAGGGCGCTACCTCAATTTGTTTTTTTTTTTTTTTTTTTTTGTTGCCTTATTTTAGCTTTGCTCGTTCTATGTTCCATTGTTGGTGTCTGCAGCGATGCCATATCTGACGATTTATCGTCATTTTGACGTTTTATAGGCTCAATGACGATTTGACGTTTTTGGCTTGCCAAAAGACGATTTTCAGGTCTCAAGCAAATGCCCAACGACAAATTGACGATTTTTCACTAACTCATGCCAAAGTAAACGACACACTTCTTAAGAAGTTCAATTCCAATATGTATTTGAAATAAATAAAAAGTAATATACATTTTTTGTGTTTATTTATTATATTTATTTGTTTCTATAAGTACCTACCATGCAATGAATTTAACATTTCAAATATCACAAGACTGAAAAATGTGTTTCTATTTTTTGTACTTAGCAGAAGGCTAAGTTAGTTTTTTGTCGAAAAATTGTCGCCTAAGAATTGTTTTGTCCCATACGCCATTTTGATGTTTTTTTTTTAGTTAGAAATTGATTCTATGCTAGAATGCTCTTTTTAAATCTGCAATCCGTTTTCCGCTGAGCCTTACCAATGCTTAGATATCCAGCATCGACTTTGTCCCATATTCATTCAAATCATCGGTTAATAAATTTGGTTTGTACCATACCATAAACCATCTTTTGGGGTTTGTATGTTTCCATATAATTTTTATTACACATTTCAAAATCCGTCCTTCATTTAAAAGAAAAAAAATATAGGACGGGGTTAAAAAAGAAAGGAGTGTTCTTTAAATAAAGGACGGAGGGTCATCGTAGGTATACTCCAGAAATATGTATTCAAGACATTATTTCTAAATCAGATGCTAAGAAATATGTAATATGATTATGACTTATTCATCAGGTATGAAATTTTTCAATCTACAAAGTAATTAATGGTATCAGGACGTCGATTAACCAGAAACCTGGCTTATACACAAAATATTGGAAAACAAATTGTGCGATGCATCTCTGCACAATCTTCAAAAAAAAGAAAAGATAAAGTGGTTCTTAACTATTTGCATTCGCCTATTAATATTATGTATAAGATAATAAGTTAAAACTCGAAAACGAAATTGAATTTTCTTTTAAAATTGTATAGGAGGTGAATTCCATTTCTTCTCCAATTTTCAGTATGGGAATTGTTTTGTAGCGTATTATCCCACTTTTTGATGTCCCACGTGTATGGGATATGGGTATATTTAAAAAAGTACTTTTACGCTAACTTATGTAGCAACTGAAGAGTATGTAGAGCAAAACGGCTTAAAAATCGGAACGTAAGCTAATAATAAAACAAACTTTGTATGGAAAATTTGTTTTTTTATTTTTAAACCTCATACAGATTTTGAATAATAAAGGCACAAGTTTTTAACTTCGTTTTTCTCGAAACGATGTCAATGGCGTATGGGACAAAACAATTCTCAGGCGACGAAATAAAGAAAGCTTGAAAAATCGTGTTTTTATCATTATTATAATTATTATTACAATTTCTTGCTTTTATGGTAATGACGATTTTTTGACGATTTTTTAAGCAGAAAATGCAGATTTTGGAAAATTTTATCTGGCACCACTGGGTGTCTGTCAAAAAATGTCCCCTTTCAAGTTTCCAATGCGTTTTCCAGTGAAATTGAGCGCAATCAGTGTTGCCGAGAAAGATTTTTGTTTGTTACAAAAATTTATTAAAAAAAAAAACCTGCGTTTCAAATTGAAATTGAATTATATTGTTTAATATTTTTAATAAAAGATTTTGCAAAGCAAAACATCAAACATTTATGTTAACATTTTTTTTTATAATGAATAATTAATGAAAATATTGCAACATTTCTAACTAGCGACAGAGTGCCAATAGTTTAAACAAACAATAGGTCTATTCGCATTCTTTTCCGAGCCAAGTACTAAAAATCCGTCAAACTCAAAAAATTTAGCGAACTCTGTCGGAGAGTTGAAAGTAGGTATACTCATGGTTGCCACTTGCAAAAAAAATTAGCAACCAAAAATGGAAAAAAAAAATTACCAAACAAAGCTAAAAGTTACCAAAAATCTGGAAAAAATATAAAACACGAAAAAATCGTACATATCGTCTTGAGCCAGTATAAATATATGAGTTTTTGGTGTCGTTTGATTTTTCTCTGATTTAAGAAGGTAGTAGAAAAATGCACCTATGTTTAAGCCTAGTATTCACTTTATGCAGAACACGTAAAGCCTCTCAAGTGGAATCCAATTTTTCATACAAATTTTTCTCCGCGAAATGTCAAATTTAACTTTCTATGTGAAAATATGAGTAGGCAGTACGCAGTTCGAGTGAAAAATAGTTACTTCAAATACTGATATGGTAGACACTTAGGTTTTATTGTCAGTCTCATTACATTTTTGACATTTCGGCGTGAAAAACAATTTATAGGAAATCGTGAAATTTATTTGAATTTCTGAAGTAGTTTCCTTAAGTCTTCATGGAAACTAAAAGAAAACTGTTGACAACATAAGTATTTTAAATTCAATAAGGAACATTACAGAACGTTACTTACTGAAGTACTAGGAATACTTTTAAACCTTACACGTAGTGGGCAGAAAAAGTAAGGCAGCATTTCCATGTGATGATATCGAGTTCGTCTTTTTGATGCTCCTGTTCAAAAAGTTACCAAAACCAGATAAAAGTTACCAAATTACCAAAAATCATGAACTAAGAAAAAAATTACCAGATTTGGTAATTTATTACCAAAGTGGCAACCGTGGTATACTCCAACTCCAAAGTACGTGGATAGACTTCGAGCTACTTTGAGCCACTTATTTACTGTATGCATGTGTGACATTTAATTCATTTCACAAATAAATATAAAACTTGCAACTTAGAAAACATTCTGAGGGAACATTTGACCACCACCGAATTTTCTTTCTTTTCACAGATCTTATTTTTGTGTGCAGTTATTTTTAAGACGGATTTGTTTGTTTTTAGATTTAGAATTTCTTTCTTTTCAACTTTGTACATTATTATTATTGAAATATTTATCAGCCGGTTGAAATTCTCTGAGCTGTTTCAGCCAATAGTGCAACTACTCGTTACTCGTTATTTTGCTAATAATCTCTTTTTCTGCCATTTTTGATGAGAACGAGTAGGTATAGACTTTGTGCGATTGCGATCGATTTATATCGATGGTGAATTGATGATGATTTAAACCGCGTACAAAACGAACGAATGGTTCAATACCTTAAATAGTTTTTTATTGTATATACCCATTCACACATGTCATATTAGTCACGGGCTGATCCAACAAATTTGTAGTTCCACTGACTGCGTTGAGTTGAAAATGGCTTTGAACTTTTAAGGCCTTGCCCCAAATTGTACTAATATTTTTTTGCGACTAGTCACGAATTTACAAACGTTTACCTTCTTCGATTGGACTTAATTTTGTTAAAAGGATTTCTCTCTATTTCTGATTCGAAGGGTATTTTATTGTCGATTACGTTAAATAACTATTTTCTTCAGTAAAGTTTCGCATGTGTGCAGTATTAACAGGAGCAGTCACTGAACGCTGTTTAAAGTTTTGTGTTTTACTCCTAAGAATCCCAAGCAAGAAGACGCGTTTATATGAAATACTAACGTCTTCCATGCATGCATCAATTTTTTTCTTTTACAATAGTTTGATTGGTTAGATAGATTGTGAAAAGCTAGGCCCACATCCTATACGTAGTTATGTTTGCACAGCTATTTTATTCTGTATACACTACATAGGTACAATATAAAACAAAGGCAAGGCGAAACGATTTGTATCTGCAGCCGATAGCTTGACCAAGCAATGCAAATAAGTTGAAATTTCATAGGAAGTTACTGAAAAAAATTGTAAAAATGACAGTCCTACTCTGACCTCTTTTCAGTAAAATATTTAGATACCTACTCATCAGTTTAGCCCCTATTGCATTCTTACATAGGCGGCGCTACAATTGAGTGTGAACCGAGGAGTAACAGTGTTCCCGCTAAAATTAAGGAGCTGTCTCTGAGAGTTTCCTTTGTGGAACTTTTTTCTTAATTTTTATTTGATGTTTGATGCCAATTCTAGGAAAATATTTTTTTCTATCCCCGTCAGGAAGTGAACCTTACACTTTCCACTTGCGTCAATTGTGCAAAGGCCACCAATTGTTGGATAGAACAGACGGGACTTTTCTTACTTTTTACTATTTTAGACAGCAACTTTGTAAAACAATTAAACCCTTTTCACAACGAGCTGAAAACCGGGGTTTCGCTAAAAAAAAAAAACAGAATTTTCCCCATTCATATTTCAGTTTTCAAAACGAGTCGTTCAAAATCGTTTTCCACGAAAACACCACAAAAACGACATCCAATCGTTGGGATATTTAAACAAACACACCTTTTGCAACATTCAGCAGAGCAGCTGACTGAACAGATGTCACAACTCACAACTTAAAAAAATTGTCCACACTTAATTGATGGGTTAATATAATTTTTAAATGCTCTGAATTAATTTTATTTTTCTTAATTAATGCGATCGAAATTTGTAAACAAAATAGTTTACACAAAAGTTTCACGACTAGTGTCCCACAGCTGATTGAAACGTCAAACGAAAACTAGCTCTTGTTCGGTGTGAACGCAATTTCGAGTTTTCGTATGGGGTGTGAATAGGGTATTTAGTCAAAAGAGTATTTTATTAAATATCAGCAAAACTTTTTTACAGTTTATCAGAAACTAGTTTCTGAGGTATATAACCATTCGATATATCTGCAAATGAATGCCTACGGCTTGCTTGATGTGTCTAGAGGAGTTTGAGTTAATGCCATATATAAAAGCAATAAGCCAAAAGATATTTATCCCGGCTGTTCATGTGCCATCGCCAAACCAAACTCCCCACAGAGCTGACAGGCAATTCTCATTGTTTTTGATGATGAAGCAGTAAAAGAAAACTTATTAATGGACAAAAAGGGCGATAAACGATAAAAGCTATATGAACACTGTCCTGTCAACTGCACGCAGAACAATTTCAAGAAAATATTGTAAGGAAAGCTTTGTCGAAATTCGTTTAATAGTCTTCGAAATTGCACAAAACATACTTACATACGAGTATAAGAAGCTACGCCCCTTTGTATGAACTCTTAATGAAATACGCTTATACAAAATTGGGTGTATTGTTCCTGCCATCAATTTTGGATAGCAAAAACAATTTCATACAAATAAATTTATACAGAATGAAATGCAGTACCTCGGATGATTAATGGTGCTTATGGCGTTGCTTCGATAAAAACTGTGCTGCCAATCAATGACAATGACTGCTTTATGCCCAAAACACACGTGCAGGATTCACTGCGCAGCAAGATTAGAAATTAGTCAGCAAAAGCAATTTCAGGAACTACATCAAGAACCAATCTCGTATAGTGTCTAACGAGATCTGGCAAAACACAGCTGGGCAGAATTGCACCAGAACATTTTTCCCCAAATTCTCCTCCAGAAAATCACTCTTCTTGATTAATCTGGACAAAAACAACCTGAGAATACTAACAGGAATAATCAGTGGCCACGGTCGAGTGAAAAAAACATCTCCACCGCATTGGCGTCTCACCGGATCCCATCTGTAGACTTTGTCTCGAGAGTGACGAATCCTCTCTTCACATAATCACAGAATGTCCGGCCCTTTGTCGTCTCAGGAAAAAAAAGTCCTTGGTGATGAAATCATTGATTTAGCATCTCTTGCTAATGTACACCCAGAGAAGATCCTGGTCTTCCTGACGGCCTCTGGGGTGAAAATATGGCTCTAGGAATTTATCAGGGAAGGCACAATAGGCTCCTCTAAGAAGCCGCAGTGCCAGAACTCATTAAAAGCTCTCCCGCCTTACAATCTACAATCTACAATCTAAGATTAGAATGGATATAGGCACACGTAAATGCTGCACTCACTACAGCACTGCCACTTGTCTCTATAAATTTGCTGCAAAATTCAAGCGTACCACAACACAAAAATAAAAATAAATTGCAATTTCAGGTATTTGGCATCTTCGGCTTTTGACATTTACCGATCGTGTTTGTTTTTGTTCCAAACATGAAAAAAAAAAAAAAATGAAAATTAAAAATTCTTATTTTAGAAAATTTAAAGACAATTTTCTATTTTTTGATAAATGTACTTTATAATTCTTAAGCAACGTTTTTTTTATATGAGTTCAACCATCAAGTTTAAGTGGTGAAAAAAAGCAAAAGAACATTTTCACGGGATCGTTTTACATACGGCTGTAACTTGGGCCTAAGTCCGCGAATGACAGTAGCCATATTAGCCGATGTAATGCATGTCTAGCAATTCTCTGTACATCTGTTATACTTGCAGCTCTGCACTCTGAGCTGCGTCCAGGATCTCTGCATATGTGTTTTGGGCATTAAATGTTTTCGAAAATTATTACCGATAGTGCCATAAGTGGCCGTTACGAATCTTCACGAATCTTCCGAAAATAAAACATACCAATTGACAAAAATAATTGAAAATTTGAATATTTCCAATTTGTCATTTTACCTGCATTATTTTTGAGTTTTCTCAAGACCGTGCTGGCCGGAGACGCTTGTTGGTTGAGGCCCATGTTCAGCTCGGAGTGTAGCTCCAGCTTAAGAAAAGTTTCCGAGTTTTCCATATTTTTAAAATATATTGAGCCGCAGATCCTGTTTTTTTTTGTGACCGGACATTTTGCTTTTTTGATAGGATTTCACAAATATCAAATACCTATGTACCTACATATTTGTATTATTTTAATAATTGTTTTTGTAAGCCAATATTGAATAGAAAAAGGAAACACGCCTATTACTAAGCCAAAAAGCATTCCATTAAATAAAACGGCGCTAAACCAGCAACACTGCCCACTGGTCTTTCAAGCAGTGATACCAGATCGGGGAACTTACTCTTTTTTGTGGGATTTTCTCACTTAAAATAAGCTAAAGAGTCAAAGGGATTTTTCAAACCGCATAGTGCAAAAAAAAAGGGATATTACTATTTGGTCAATTTTTGTTTCTTATTTGCTAGTTTTATTAAGAATAAACAAATAGTCAACCTACGATCAAATCAAATATTTTCCTGTTTAGAAAAAGTAATTTAAAATTTATGTATGCGGTTTTTTATAATTCAGATAACGTTCTGATTGTTTCAATCATTCAAAAGAAATGAATTTATGAAATATTTGTTCTAGAATAATGTCAGCAGAACAAGTAAATGAGAAAAACGTAACGTATCACTGCTTTTAAGTACGAGATGTCAAGCGAGTCTCTCGTGAATTTTTTTGAGTTGTCTTGTGTGTAGGGCTGTTGAGCCCAGAAAGTGTAGCAAATCGCCCAAGAAAACGAAGTAGATTTGAAAAAAAGTGTAGCAGATAATGAAAAAAAAAAATTCATATACAGTACGAAAACATAACATTATTATTATCATAGCCTTTAAAGAATACGTTTTATATATTAATAGGTACATGGTACATTAGTTTATTTGAAAATAAAAAGGATCTTTTTGTGTCATTCAACCAGTTTAATTCAAGTGAGTTCTCCTCCATGACAAGAAGTTTGACAGTTTAGAAATTTGAAGGCAAAATGTAGTAGATTTTTGCAATGAATGCATTCAGATGAAGCAAATGACTTTTTTGATTTGCAAAAATGAATAAATACAACACATGTTTCTGTTTGAAGGATGAAACCAAAAAAGAGTAAAGGCAGCAAGTTCAAATCAGTTGATGGTTTATTCAGAACTAAAACTAAGTTATAAGTATTTGATATAATCTGGTCAAGTTAATAATGGCAATATATATGTATAGAAGAATAAAGACAAACAGATGTTTGTTAGAATGAGAACAATAATATACGATTCATTTGCGTTGTACTTCACTTGTGAGTTTAACTTTCCAACACTCCTTCTCAATGCAAATATATCGTTTACATTTCATACACAATTTTAATAAAGATTCATTAATTCAGTAAATTTTAAATGCTTTGTTTTTGATAGATTTTTAGTGAAAATATCTGCTATCATGTCGCTTGATTGGACATATTTCAGCGTTACTTCGTTGTTCTGCACAACTTCCCTTACGTGGTGGTACTTGATATCAATATGTTTGCTGCGGGCATGGTATACTGGATTCTTTGCAAGATGATTAGCACTTAAGTTGTCTCCGTTGACGACGATGGGACAATCAGCATCAAGGAAGTCGATCTCCATCAAAAGTCTCCTTAAGTAGATGGCTTCTTTTGCCGCAGTAGACAGAGCCATATACTCGGCCTCAGTGCTACTCAAGGCAACTGTATTCTGCTTCTTACTTTCCCAAGAAAATACGCCTCCAGCCAAGAAAAACACATACCCGGTGTATGATTTTCGATCCGTGTGATCTCCACCCCAGTCTGCGTCAACATACCCGTAAACTGGATTTCCTTGTTTGCTGTAATGGAGTTTATAATTAATCGTTTTGGCCAAGTACCTCAAGATATGTTTTGCCCCTGCTTCATGCTCGATGTGTGGATTCACATTTCGCTGCGCCAACTTGCAAACAGAATGCAAAATGTCTGGACGGGTCGAGATTGCCAGATACATCAACGCACCGACAATTGATTGATATGAAGTGGGGTCAACCTTTCTGCAGCTTTCACTATCACATCTTACTTGGTAACTAGCTTCCAGAGGTGTTGCGGCTGGACGACAATTTTCCATTCCATATTCCTTCAAGAGATTTCTGATATATTGCTTTTGGCACAAAGAAATGGCACCCGTATCTCCATCTCGTTCAACCTCCATTCCTAAGAAATGTTGCAATGGACCTTTGTCCACTACTTCAAACGCATTTGCTATCTTCGTTTTGATGTTGGTTAAGTCGTCTTTCGTCGAACTTGCTAAAACGATATCATCAACGTAAACAGCAATGAGGTTAAATTTACCTTCATAATTCATTTTGTATAAACACGGTTCGTTTTTACACGCTATGAAACCTATACTCTTTAAAACCAGGTCTAGCTTCGAGTTCCATTCGCGGCCAGACTGCTTTAGGCCATATATAGCTTTGTTAAGCTTTAAAACTCGATCAGGAAACCGTGCACTTACAAATCCTTCCGGTTGATGCATATATACCTCGTCCTTCAAATCGCTGTTCAGGTAGGCCGTCGAAACATCCATTTGATGTAAGTATAAATTCAATTCACTCGCTACAGCTAACAACATCCTAATTGTTGCGTAACGCACCACTGGTGAAAAGGTTTCGGAGTAGTTAACACCAAACTGTTGGCAACATCCCTTCGCAACCAGTCTGGATTTAAATCGTTCAATCGTTCCATCTTTATTACGTTTTAAGCTAAAGACCCACTTGCTGCCGATAGCTTTCTTCCCAGGTGGCAGATCAACTAATGATCCGGTGTTGTTTGCAGTGAGTGCTTCATATTCCTTTCGCATGGCTTCTATCCAGTCCTGCGCGTTCTCGGTTGCCATCGCCTCTTTTACAGTTTGCGGAATTTCGATCTCTGAGTCGATGTTCATCAGGTTCAGACCGTTGAACTGCTTCCGCGGACGGCCAGGGGCTCCCGTGCGAATAATCCTTGGTCTTCCTGGCTTTGCTCTAGGATTGTTATCCGTACAACTGGATTTCTCTTTTTCAGTTTTGATGCTCGTGTTTCTATTGGTGTCTTCGTGGTTTTCTTTGTTATTGACGGCGTTCTTTGTGTCTTCGTGGTTTTTCTTTTCAGCGATGATGCTCTGGGTTGTCGCGGTAGTTATGTTGGCTGTCTCTTCTCCTTCTTCAACGGAATCGTCCTCGATGTTTTCACTTGATGACTCTGTGTTATCTAAAGAAAGAAGTTCAAATGAATTTCCATTGCTTAACTTGGAAATAATATTTTCATCAAATAAAACGTCTCTTCTCTCTAGTACTTTCCGAGTTAAGGGATCAAACAAGCGATATGCCTTAGACGTAAGAGAATAACCAACCATAATGTATTCATTACCTTTTGGGCGGAATTTACTTGTAGTTTTCTTATCTAAAGCTATAGCTGTTGCGCCGAAAACCTTGAAATGTTGTACTGTTGGCTTAGTCCCGGTCCATATTTCATGTGGGGTTTTATCAACCAATGCTTTCGTCGGAGATCTGTTTCGTATGTAGACAGCGGTTGCGATTGCTTCTGCCCATAGAGATTCGTCCATTCCAGCATGCAGTAACATGCTCCTTGCCATTTCCACTAGTGTCCGATTGGCGCGTTCAGCTACGCCGTTTTGCTGTGGTGTATACGGCACTGTGAGTTGACGTTTGATACCCTGTTCATTTAAAAACATATTAAAATCATTGCATACATATTCGGTACCATTATCACTGCGTAAAACTCTTATTTTTCTACCAGTTTGGCATTCTACCATTGCTTTAAACAATTTAAATTTTTCAAAAACTTCGCTCTTTGTTTTTAAGAAATAAACAAAAATGTGCCGCGACATATCGTCAATAAACGTGACGAAATATTTTGATCCTCCATTAGATGATTTACTAATTGGACCACACACATCTGTGTGAACTATGTCTAACAAATTTGTTGATCGATTTTCCGTTGCTTGCGGAAATGATTTGACACAAATTTTACATTTCATGCATGTTTTACATGCTATTTCACTCGATATGTTTAAAGGTTTAATTCCATGCACTAGTTTCTTTTTTGCTAAATCATGCAAACTTGTAAAATTAAGGTGCCCGAATCTGTCGTGCCACCTTAATGTATAATCAACAGATGAATAAAAGCATGCATTTTCTGAATTTTGAAATACAAATAAATTATTTTTTCTATGAGCTCTTACCACGACACCACCAGTTTTATCTTTTATTTCAGCAACGTTTTTATTGAATGACACAAAGAAACCGTTTTCCACTGCTTTGCTCACCGACATGAAATTGCTTTGCAATCCAGGAACAAATAGCACGTCTCTCAAGGTTATGACACACATAGCTGTTTTGACGATGACGTTACCTTTTCCAATTGCCTCTATAAAATTGTTTCCCGCAAGAATAATTTTCTCCTCTGTCTCTTCAAACGTATTGAACATACTGCGCTCGTTGCACATATGTGTCGTCGCTCCACTGTCGACACACCAACTTGATGAATTTAACCCTTTAAGATCCGCAGCTGCTAGAATGGAATAGGAATATACCGGATTTTGTTGTTGTCGTTTCGGTGCTTTACATTTTGCAGCGAAATGACCTCTTTGTCCGCAGTTATAACACTTTCCGTTGACTTTAACAAACTGTTTTTTATTGCGGTCTCCTTTTCCCTTTGCATTATTAGCATTGGTGCGAGCTAAATATGCTTGTTCGCCACATATACTTACGGCATGTTGATCCCGTTGAGATTTTCTTTCTCCTTCCTCCAGAATTTTAATTTTTAACGCACTGAAAGTGGGCAAAGAATCACGTGCTTCTACTGCAATGACGAAAGGTTCGAAAGATTTTGGTAAACTGGATAGCAATATGATAACCAGGAGTTCGTCGTTCATGATTACATTAATTTGCGCTAATTTTTCCACAATGTTTGTGAACGCATTAATGTGTTGAGAGACATTGCTATCCTCAGTCATACTTGCCTGTATTAACTGCTTGAACAGTGATACCTTACGTGCAGGTCCTCTGGGTTGATATATTTCACGAAGCGTTTTCCATGCTGCGGCCGCCGTTCTGCTATGCTTGATGTGGTTGATTTGGGATGGTTTTACACTCAGCATGATGGTCGCCAATGCCTTTTCGTTTTGTGAATCCCATCTTTCCGATTCTTCAGGTTTCATACCCTCCTTCTTCTCGAATTTGCCGCTCACGATCTGCCATAACTCCGAGTGAATTAAAATGCTTTGCATTTGCACATTCCAAGAATCGAAATTACTATCGTCGAGCTTTTCAATTTGATAGAGAGAACTCATTTCGAGAAAAAAAATGTGCTCTAAACTTATTAGAAAATTTTGAAGAAAAACTTATTTTACTTATTAATCTTATTAATCGATGGGTGCCTGGGCCCATAACCTGTTTGAAGGATGAAACCAAAAAAGAGTAAAGGCAGCAAGTTCAAATCAGTTGATGGTTTATTCAGAACTAAAACTAAGTTATAAGTATTTGATATAATCTGGTCAAGTTAATAATGGCAATATATATGTATAGAAGAATAAAGACAAACAGATGTTTGTTAGAATGAGAACAATAATATACGATTCATTTGCGTTGTACTTCACTTGTGAGTTTAACTTTCCAACAGTTTCATTAAGAATAAGAAATTTTGATAGTTAAATGTATAAAAATGAGTCAAGCGAAGTGGAAATAAGTTGTTACGTACCAGATACATAAATACAAAAAAAAAAAAAAATAAATAAATGAGTAGATCTACTACATATGAAGTACATTGGTAGCCCTGCTTATGTGGATGTGGTGTGGATTCGATTGGCCGCTCTCAGAGCACTTTTTTTTTGCTCTCAGATCACTTTTTACGTTCGTTTTGTTTAAAAAAAGGGCCTCTTTTTCAGATTACAGAGCACTTTTGCGAATCTGGATTTTTTCTCAGATTTACTTCAGATTTACCAATACGAGTGCGCTTGAGTTTGACAACTGGTGGACTGGTTTGTTTACGATTTCGTGAAGTTTTTCTACTGCAAGGAAATGCATTGCAGGGGGTGAATCTATTTTTGTAAACTATTGATGTATAAATATTTAGAAATCAATCGAGGCACAAATTTCGAATGTTTTAATATAAAATTTAACCAGTTAATGGCAATCGCTTTGAAAAGTGTCGAAGGCTACATATATATATGTATATTCGAATCGTTCGAATAACAATTAACAACACAAAAAAGAGCAAGCGACGTTTTTATGTTCGATTAGACACACGAAATCTGAAATCTGAGGGCGAATCTGAAGAAGCCCAATCGAATGCCGCATTAAAATCAAATTGAAAAGAAAATGTTTTCAATTTCCTCCGCTGTTGATATCCGTTCAACGGCGATTCCATTTACAATATTTCCCATTATCTTTCAGTGTCAATATCCCTTGGTCCCCACCCATCCCACCTCAACTGATAGGCTAGGCATGGAGTTCGGTTTTGTGTAGGAATGATGGCAAATTGTCAAAGTAGGTATACAGTTTTGTCACTCCCTGAATGGGCAAAATTCAAGTTTCTGTCTATAATTTTACATTCTGTTTGTTGTTGCCTCGTTTTTGCATTTATTTTTATTTCATGTCTGTGATCTCGTTCGTAATCTGGTTAAAAATGGAATTTCCTGCGAAAATGTGCCATCCCAAACTAAACTTAACACAGAGAGTGAGAGAAAGAGAGAATATCAAATTCGAAGGCGAACTGGCTGACAATACTAGATACTGAACCAAAAAAACAAATTCGCAAAACCACTGATAGGTTAAATAAACCTCTGACATCATTCCGTGCGAATTTGTACTTTTCACTAGAAAGTAATATGATATTTTTCCAATGGACGGACATTCCTTTCGCATGCAATTAATTTTAATTTAATTCCAATCAAAATTATTTATTCGTTTGAGTTTCCAATTGGTTTTTGTTTTCACTAGACACGAGACACGAGAGTTCAAATTCCATTTAGAAGAGGAAGTCAAGTCTCTAGTTTTTTGTTTTGTGTCCTCTCCCTCTAACTTAAAAGGCCGAATCAGCATCAGCACAGCAGTAGTGTGAACAAGATCGCTTCCAAGAATTGTTCCCTTCACCTTATCTGACGGTGTGTGAGTGTGTGAGTGTGTGTATCTATATTATTTTACCCACTCATCTGTATATGCTGCCTGATCTCTATCTCTCTCACTGTTGCAATTTTGTATTTTTATTTACATTTTGTTTGCATGATAAAGTGGAATGTGGGATATTTTTTTTTTTTTTTTGGGGAAATATTTTTTTCAATTGCTACGATCTGCGAATATGATGGATGATGGACAGGAAGAGAGTTATGTGATGATTGATACATAGAATAGGAAAAAGGTGGAAAGGCAGAGGAATCAGACACTTTAAAAGGTTGACAGTTGACACTAACAATAACGTAGGTAGGTTGAAGAAGGATTTTTCTCATATTTTTAAAGCTTTATGCGAGAAACAGATTAACACAGCGACAGCAACAGCAACAGCGAATTTAGGATTGGCTCTAACGTTGATGTCGCTGTCGATATTGCTGTGCTAATGTGTTCAAAGTAATCAAAATACCTACATTGGTTCTAAGTTCGCTGTTGCTGTCGCTGTGTTAATCTGTTTCTCGCATAAATTTTGCTACGAACCCCGAAAGAACTATCACAGAAACCGTCGTAGGGTACATTTTTTTCTTTCAAAATTCGTAGAATGTGGTATACTTCGTGATACAGTTCTTTCGGGGTTCCTAAATTCCGAATACGACGGATTCCGTGTTAGACCCGAAGTATGTAGGTGGTGTTGTGTAGCAATCGAAATAATTGTTTACCGAAGTTTACTTGTCATTCATAACTGGTTCCTAAAAGTTGAACAGTTGAAAAGGTACATATACGAGGGGAGTTCAATATATTCGCGGTATGGGGGGGGGGGAACTATTTCGTGATTTTAGTAGCCCCGTTATTCAAGTGTTTTACTGTAAAATTTCATTTGGCTGTGATTATAAGTTTGCTTTGTATTTTGCGTTGTACAAAGGTGAAATGGCTGGTGTCGCAATGATCACTAAAATTGAGAACCGCGCTGTGACAAAATTTCTTACTAAACAAGGAAAAAGTCAAAAAATTATTCACGAAGGGATGGTGGCTGTTTTTCGAGATTCTGCACCTTCGTTGTCAACTGTTCAAAAGTGGTCAAGTTTATTTCAAAGGGGCATGGAGAGCATTGAAGACGACCCTCGCTCAGGCTGCCCACTAACTGGCTGCACCGGAGAAAACATTACACAAGTCGAGAAACTTGTACTTGAGGATGCCCGAGTAAAGGTTAAAACGATTGCTACGAAGATTAGGTAACCTTTCTGTTCTTAATGACTGTCTAAATGCAAGATGGGTGCCTCGAATGCTCATATCGCATCAGAAACAAGTGCGAATCGAGTGTTCTAAGGATTTTTTGGAGCTGTGTCGCGAAGACCCGGTAAGGATTATTAATAGAATTGTTACTGGGGACGAAACATGGGTCCATCACTATGATCCTGAAAGCAAGCAGGAGTCCATGCAGTGGCACAAGAAGGGCAAAGGCCCCTGGAGAACTTCAAGGTCCCTCCGTCTGCCAGAACGATGATGGCTACAGTGTTTTGGGACTCAAAGGGAATTTTGCTAATAGAATACAAAAAATAAAGGTGAAACCATAAACGCCGCATCCTACGCATCGACTTTGCATCATTTACGGGAAGAAATAAAGAAAAAAAGACGGGGTAAACTGGCTGCTGGCGCGTTGCTCCTTTACGGGATTGTGGTTTCGAAGAGATTCAACATCCATCCTATAGTCCGGATCTTGCCCCTAGTGATTATTTTTTGTTCCCAGATTAAAAAAAAAAACCTTCGTGGTAGGCGATTTATCGGTGATGAGGAGCTAAAAACTGCAATAAATGAACATGTAAATGGGTGCTCTTGTGGCGGTTGTCACAGTTTCACTTAGACAATCAGTTTGGTTCATTGTATCCAGTCACGGGACCCATTCAATGCAGCCTTATAAAAGACTAGAAATAAACCGCTTTTCAGATTGAGATAAGAAGTCTGTTTATCTACTAGAACCACCCAGATTTGAGTATGAATCTAAGGAGTACTTTGAGATCACCATTCTTCAAATCACCTCATCGATGAAGTAACTGTTGAGAATCCTCTGTCTGCTGTTTTTAAGGGCTGGGCTTTCGAAAAGTAGGTGGCGAACAGATACTATTTCTCCAACAGCTTCGGCAAAAATCATTATGCAGTATATCCTGCCGTTCCGCATGTACGCCTATCGCTATCGCATTGCCCAGTAATGACCACCGTGAGTATGTGCGAATATCTTAGCGGTTTAGTCCGATCATACATTATATCTAGTTTTGCTCACCTCTGGCCACATTTCTTTTGTGTGCCTGCAGGTAATGAGATAGTACCAGCGTAGGTTAGTTCTACTCCAGGATTCAATGTCAATCTTCCTTGCACGCATGCTTCGCGGAGTTCTTACTGATTTAAGGACTATAGATGCATGTATTTTCGACCCGTTTCTTGCAAGTTCATCTGACTGCTTATTATGTTCATGGAATATTCATATACCCTGGTATCCAGCATAAGGTCACCGCGTTGGCTTGTGATATTTCGTTCAGATATTTTTTGTAGTGACTTACTGCCCTTGTCTTCACCGAACGACTGACTCCATGGCTATTACGGCCGCTTTGGCTGTCAGAGTAGATAGTGATTTGTTTATCGACAATGTGCCGTCTCTTTAGGTCTTTCGCCGTTTGGGTAAACGTGACTTTTTCTGCTTGAAGGACACTGCAATCATCGCTGATTTGAAATTATACCCGCAGGTTCGAAATATTTCGCTGAAGGTGCCCGGGCTTATACCGGTATCGATTTTAGAGCCGTCGGTATAGAGGGCTAGCTCCTTTTCGTCCGTATTCCAATATTCCGAAAACAATCAAGGAGCCCCGTTATTAATGCCGAAACAGCTGCCTATTCTGCGGCGGTTAAATACAATTTTTAAAAGATTTAATTTTTGCCAGGATTTATTTTTTTTTTGTTGGTGGGGGTTGGAAGGGAGAATCATTGAGCTAGCTAGAACGTGAGGGATGCTTCTGCAATAATGGGGGACTTCAACCCACCTGAAAAACCTCCCTGGGGACTGTCTTTCGTCATCCCGAATGTGATTGCACCTAAGTTGTTCAACTAATCTGCAATTTATTCGGATTTGTTTACAAAAATTAAAAAGAAAAATCTGTTACCGAAAAATCTATTAAAGACTCGTTTAACATGAACAAACAACGACACGACTTGATGGCCTTGACGTCGTATTTAATACTAATAGTGACAAATTTCGAACGACTGCAGTGAGTTTTATTAGATATTCTTTTAGATGTCAAGCACGCTAAAATGAGTCCACAGATCGTAACTCCAAAGCAACTAAATGAAAAGCTGTTAGTCATAACAAGCCACATCCCAGTTTCGCAAAAGTTACCCAAGGGTTCAGTAATGCATTTTTATAGAATGCTACAATCAAAGGCCGTGTAATGGAAGAAAGTGTTGTTTTCGAAATGCGCTTACCAGTGCTCGAGCTTGAAGATTACCAACTATTCGGTTTATATTCAATTACCATTTTTCATAACAATTTTAGTTATTTAGTCGAAAACTCGTCTACCCATTACCCAAGATATTTTACACCACACGGTTTTATCCGCCTTAATCTCCTGATTACATTGATTGTATTTAATAATTGGATTATTTCTAAGTTAACGTGGTTGAGAAGCTTACTACTGTGCATTTGAGAAACTTTTTACTTTTTAACCTCGTCTTCAATATTAAGATCCCTATTAGATCAGCGTTACATATGTACCAAGGTGAATTGAATATGTCTTTACCTTATTACTTTATTTTGAAAGAGCAGAATTTTTTGTAAATTTGTTTTGTAAAATGCCCACAACTGGAGCCCATAGGTCCATACTGGTTTGAGAATTTGCTTGTTAAGCAATAACTTATTGTAGTTGGACAGGGATGAATATGTCCCAATAAGCCAATACATTTTACTGTATCGCATGTTCAACGCATATTTTTTTTAACAATCTAATCTGCCATTTTTTAGTCCATTCTGAAATACTGATGTCTATCGCCGTTTGAAGCTTTTTTTTGTCGCTATCTCGACAATCATATCATAATACAAAAATGGACAGTTGTAATAGTTACACAATACCTTACTGTCGGGATACGTTGACAACAGACTTGACATGGGTCTGTACAGCCAGTCTAAGTCTACGTCTTAGTGCTGATAGGTCACTATCAGAGTTCCAGACGCTTCATCCGTAAACGAGCAATACGTGATGGAATTTGTTTTTGTATCGTATATAACATTAACCAATGCCGTAAGCTCATTCACGGCTGTGGCGATTCGGTCCCAGATTGTTCATGAAAGACTTCCGCTTTTGTAGTTGGCGCAGTTTGAATGGGCGCTTGCGTTCAAATATCAAATAACCAATTGCATACCATAAATTAACGCGTACATGCATTTGTTTTCACATGTAAGGCCGTGTGATTTTCAACAAAGAGTGACAATGTGTGGAAGAGAACGACAGTAATTATCATCGCAAATTACAAATTTGTAATCGGCTGATTCACCTGCACTTTATGCTGAAGCTTAATTGAGTGTTAAATGTGTAAATATAACCTCACTTCTGTTACAACAAAATCTATCTAAATTAAATTAAAAAATATTCCCCCCGAGACGTTTATAACAGCCCACACAACTTATCTTAGTGCATAGCTGCCAACTTGAACTTCCCCGGCCTAAAACTGGTGCTTAACTCAATTTAAATTGCTCCCAACTGTCTCGTGTCTCGTGTTCATGGTTTGTTGTTAAATTTGTATTCGATCTTGAACCAGTTCATTAGCACTAATTTCTGGTTTGACACAAACAACTCTGCCCCGGAACCAACCAGCCCTCATGCCTTATTCAATTAAATACCAAATCTACGTACGTATATATACTGCTCGAACTTGAATTTAATTCAAACGAATTCGTATCTATCTAACCTTGGAAATGGATAACAAACACAAAAACATATCACTTGAACACTTCAGAGGCGTTAGATCGTTTTTCGGGCTTACAAACTCGCACGCAGCTTGAGTGTTATCCCACGTTCCAGGCATGACGCTGGGGTATTGTGTACCCCTACCAAACAGGGCAATAAAAAGAAAACCTTTGATCTAAAATCGTTTATTGCGATTCGGACACATAATTCAAACGAGATAAGACTAACATCGACGACCGAAAACCCCGTGTAAACAATTTCACAACGCCGCCGGATAGTGTGCCTCCAAAGTTAGATTTGAAATATATTTTTAATTATTTCCTCGATCTTCGAAAAAAAAAAAAAAAAAGAATCCCAAACTGTGCAACAAGTAGTGTAGTCTTGTTGCAATCTCATTGGGAAATCATTTTCTTGATAAGCCATGGAGCGGGCGTATTATGAAAAGGCGGTCGACCGTCAAAAGGAATGCATGCATGCGTTAAGTGCATGCACGCAGTTGTACGTGGCATAGGCCATAACTCCTGGCCCTGGACACGCATCAACAAGATGGGGAAATCACTGAGAGATTATTTCTCGAAAAATAAATGCGTGTTATTTGTATTTGAGGGATATAGGTATTTCTCTTGGGGTGCTGCGCTGAATGGAATGGTATTTGAAAAATCATTTCAGTTGGCGTTATCTGTTTCCTCAAGTTGGTGTGCTACATCTTGTGTCAGATTTACGACGTGCCAATGTTCTTGTGTGAATAGAAACGAACACTTGGAAGGTGTCGTCTATTTTCTGTTTGTTTTAGTATTTAAAGACAATAAATTTGGGAATATATTTGCCGCCTAACTCTTACGAAGTGCATTTGGGAGGGCGAATTTCAGACGACATTTCCGAGAAATCGGCTTCAGTCATAAAAAATAAAAAAAAAAACGACAAATATTTCATTATCCCAAAAGTGGAGAGATTTATAATAAGTGCAAATTTATTTTACACATAATCAATCATCACTGGCTGAGAGTGAAACTGTCATGAGAAAGCTTCACAATCTATCAGGCGTTCAACCTCTGTGTTCAATTTTTAGGACCCTTATAGTCGTCCCACAAATAAAGACTTACAGAGGGGAATACAGAATACCGAATACAAAATTAAGAGGAGGTACCCCCTGTTCGACCTGTTGCGGAAACTATTTATCATTTACTAGAGTTCGCCCTGTGGTAGAAATTCTACCATTATATTGTCCTGACGTAGGTATATACACAAAATATTGGAAAACAAATTACGAACAGCATTGCATCGCTGCACTATCTTCCCAACTAAAAATAAAGTGCACGACTGGGTCGAACGAAACTTTCTCGTTCGTCAAAAGTTTGGTTGTTTTCTTATTTCATTAGGTGTTTCCTTTATTATTGAATTAATTTGTTGTTTAACTAAAGTATTCAACATGGATGAATAAAAGACAATACAATACAAGGTACAAATCTGAGAACCGATACTAGATAAAAGAAATGGTTCATGAAATATATAAATTAAAATTAAATTAAATAAAATCCACTTTTGGGTTGAGTTTTTATAAGTTGAAGCTCTCAGTCATGAGCAATTGTCGTAGGTTCTTAAAAGAGAGTTATAAGCGCCTACTATACTATTTTAAAAGGCTTTATACTTTATAAGATTTTTGAGTGGAAAGAAAATTGTAGCAGGAGTTTCTGTGTTCTGACCTATTAGGGCTGCATTAAGGTGTCTATGATTGGAAGTAGGGTTTGTATTAGAATTAAATATAATTTCATAGATAATATAATAATGTAAGATTTTAGAAATTTGTTTTTGAATCTGAATTTACATTAGCAATTGTTATTTAAACTGAATATCCCGATGGACGTGTGTGCGGGTGCAAATGAATTGGGAGTTGCTGATTGTGTAGGGCTCCAATTGGTTGGAATTATTTTAAGGCACATATTCAACATTGCTGAAAAAAAAAGAAGTCGGTAGCATTTGCTAAAAACAACTTTCGCCGCGCTGTTACTCATTTTTTAATAGAAGTGCGGTATTGAGTTTTAAAAATATATACGACAGATTGGATAGATCGGCTTTGGGTTTCTAGTCATGTTTGAGAAAAAATTAAAAAACTGATTTTTGCGATTTTTTTGAGAAAAACTAAGTACGGGATCTTATTTAGAGTACTATTATTATCTTTAATATGTATTTTGATCAAAATCGGTAGTGCGGTTTTTGTAAATTTTTGAAGCTTAAGAAGTACTAAATATTGCAATGTTCAGTTTGAAAAATGCTGTTGGTTAACTATTTTGCTGAAAACCGATTATATTATTGTATTACTCGATTTTTAAAGTCTTATCGAAGTCGAAAATGTGGTTTTCGATATACGAGCGGTTTTAAAATTGTGGTTTTCCATGATTCGAATTGAAAGTTAAGGACAATAACTTTGAAAATATCATTTTTACTCTAACTTTGCATTTTGGTCAAAATCGTTAGTGCCGTTTTCAGGTAAACTAAAGAAAACTAATTAAAAAAAAATCTTTTTTCAAAAATCAATTGTACGATAATATAAAGAAAAAATAAGTTCTTTTAAGTTAGAAATTACTTTAGAAATGAATTTTTGTTACAATCGTATGGACCGTTTTCGAGATACGTCCAAATTTCAAAAGTACCTACCGTTATTCGTTTTTTTTTTTTTTTGCGAAAAACTGGGTATGCAGACATGGTATTAGTAATCCCACCTACTTAAGCAAAAATACAAATTTTGGTTGAAATCGTTAGAGCAGTTTTCGAACAAATCAAACTGGTATGCAAAATTTATATGGAAGGCACCATTTATATTGAGGTAACAGCGCGAAAAAAACGGCCCTGAATTGTAGGCTCACAAACTCCAAATCTGAAGTTTGAACCTTATTCGGGCAGCCGTTTAGGCTGTAGGACTCGGAATTTCGAGACCAACTTTTTTGAGTTCGTTTATCATCGCAATATCAGAATTTATTTAAACCTCGAGTTCGAAATTTTGTACGAATGTAATATCTTTCTCTTACCACGTAATCGGCAAAGTAAAAAATCAAGCGATTATGTTGTTTCAGTGAAAGTTGTTCTTAACTGTTTTCCTTCGACTATTTATAATATAAGATTTATCATCAACCTGAGTGATTTCCCGAAATCAAGCATTGACCTTATAAATGACCAAGACTTAGGCTTCCAGCTTAAACTTTTGCCCAAAATAAGGGGAGATAGGTCGACACCTCAAAAGGATTGTCTACTCTATACTGACAAATCTGCCAGAATTGCACCAAATTAGTCAAGCGATCGCAGTTGAGTTGACGCAATTGACAGAAATGTGAAAGTAAAGGGTCTTTCATTAAAGACTTGCAAACTACTTGAGATATTTAAAAAAAAATAATTTCAATTTATGTCCACCACGGGAACGTATGTAGCGGTCGATACCGAATTTTCGATGACTCGGCCACACATTTCGATCGATACGGCCGCCATTTCTCGTTCAATATTGGCTCCGAGCTCCTCTAAGTCGCCGACTTGTTGGCATTGACCACCGATTTAATGTATCTCCATTAAAACAGTCTACAGGCCTTCAAACACACGATCTCGATGGGTCCGTTTCTCGAGATAACACGTTCACCGAACTGAGACTTCAATAACTCGATTGTTGCACCCGCTGTGTGGCTTATGGCACCGTCTTATTGGAACCACATATCACTGATGTCCAATTCATGCAATTGCTCAAAGAAATAACGTTCCAACACGGCTCTGTACCAACTACCATTTACCATAACGTGACGGTCATTTTTATCAACGAAAAAAAAAAAAAAACGGCCCAGTGACGCCACACCGGCATGAAAAACTGACTTTTGACAGTGACTTTTCGCGGATGATGTGGATGATGAGGGTCCTCACCTGTCCAGCTACTCATTACCGACGAAGCCATTTAACCAAAAATGCAGTCGTTCTAAGAATTTTAGAAGGCACGATGCGAGAGACTAAGAGGTTGGAATTCTTTCGGACTTCTAAAAATCTGCCGACATTGGGTATAAAGTCATATTTCACTTTCCTCCATTTCAAGGATAAGGACAACATGAAGACAACTGTCCAGAATTGTGCCGAGGACGTTTGTAGATCGACCAGTATTATACCACTTAGTTTGTAGTTTGCGTCCCGGGCCTTGAAATTTGGGTATTTAACCTAAATTGGAAACAAATTTGCCGTATCCCTGGAGGGATTGCTTCTACATTCTTAAGGTACAAGGTTTCATCTAACAACTAGAATAAAAGTACTGGAATCCGATCAATATAGGTACAAAAATGTCACAGATTAGTCATTACCAACAAAAAAAAAAAAACACCTCTTACCAATTAAATCAAGTAACTAAAGCCTTTAACCCTGTATTGTCATAAATTCTACAGAAAAACGCTCATAAATGTCTCACGGCTGCACTCAAGCAAACAGTCAAACAAAGCTGTCAGTGTGCCAAGCCCCAAAGTCTTCATTTTCGGTACAAACAAACTCAAATTCTTATCATCAAGGATACCTTTGGTAATTAACTTTTCAAAATGTCACTTATCTCACCATTTCATATGCCTGAGTATTTGTGTATTATAAAACCAAAAACCATGCGTAACCTCACAACTAACTCATGCAACTTGCGTCAAAAGACCGAAGCAAAATAAAAACTCTCGAATTAAATAATCAAAAAATGACAATAAAAATGAAAAATATACTTCAATATCTTGAAATCTTTTATTTTTCATTGCTTTTTCGGGTTTTTCCTTATTTGTTGCTGTTTTGCTATTCATACTGTTATTGCGCTATTATCTAACTGGCACATGTTTAGTCCGATCTATATCGCAGTCAACGATGTTTAGATAAGGAGCTCGCACACTATTTTCTTTTTATTTCTTATTTTTGCATTCGTTAGGCCAAGTCGTAGCAAATGGTTCGTATTCACATACCTACCTCATATGGAATTCCGCGTGTGCATCGACCTCGTTTACTCTCATTTCCTTATTTAAATTTTTATTCCTTGTTGCAAACGAAAAAAAGCCACACAACGAATGGGAATACCTTTAATTTTGTATGTGCCAGCCATTAGTATCGTTTTAGGCTTAATTCATGCTACGCAAGTTTAATTTAAAAAATAAAAATAAAAAAATACCTACTTCACTCTCGGTGGAAAGTGAAAGTACCCACTTTGTTTCGCAAAAAAAAAATAAAAAGTGTGTAATACAAGAAAAATTACAACCAAATTGCTTGTCACTCAGGGAATGGTTAAGCAGCGCACTGTCCGTCAGCAAATTTGTATGCAAAACTTTGCCTGAAAGTGTCATAAATCTCGTCTCTCCATAAATTTTGTTCACTGCTTGTAATTAAAGAGAAAACATTGTAAATGGACCGATATGTACGAACAATAACTGGAATTGTTATAATACAGGTATAAATAGTCGCAGACATCTGCCAGTTGGTTGAGTATATTTCATAGTCTGAGCAGGGTTGCCAGAATTTGGTTTGCTCTAAGCGACCAAACCTTAAAAAAAATGTAGCCCAAAATCGTTGCTCAGAAAGAAGCCCAAAACAATCGTGGGGAATTTTGTTATTTTTCCCACTTATACCAATCTCACTTATGTGCGCCGCGGATCTTATTTGACTCGTATTTTCTGCAATTGGCTTTTGTGGGTTGTGTCTTTTGTTTTGTGTCATACCAAAAGGCCTGCAAAATGAAATTGGTGTGTGTACGAGTTGAACGACTGTTCGATGTCACATCACTGCAAGAGTGCTGCCAAGTTTTAAAAGTGCGTTATTTTAATTAACATAAAATTTGTAAACGATGTAGCTCAAAATTGTGTTGGGCGCTCATTTTTCACCCGACTGGACACAGGGAGGGTTATGTGCTTTGCACGTATCCTATGTACGTTCCTACGTGACGCCCTGTAGCCCAAACGGCTTGACCGATTTTGAAGAGTGAGATGTCATTAAATTAGTATTTTTTCCCGGAGTGTCATAGGCTAAACAATTAAATAAAAAAATATAAATTACAAAAAAAAAAAAAAAAAAACAATTGTCACACAATTGTCAGTGAGATCTTTTTTACAGTCAGTCGGGTTTTCTTGTTTTTTTAAATTAGTTACTAGTTTTATTTCTATAGTTTTTTTTTTTTTGAAAGAAAAAAGTTACCCAAAAAACGACAAAGCGCGCAACCTGTCAACCCTGAATCTGAGTTAAGCAACCTTGACCAGTTTTTGTTTTCTTTCTGTGATAAAAATAGTAGCAAGAGTTCTGCTCTCATTTGGCGGTATCCTTGAGAAACAGGTGTTTCCTTTCGAAACAAAACCAGTGGGGAGAAAGGAAACAAGAAACCGCATTTTAGCTAAACTAAAGCCACGATAAAATCTGTTTTCGTAGACCTCTACCAAATTTTGGTAACATTCTTCTTTTTGCAAGGAACCAGCGTTTTAATTCCATAAAAGGTTCGAGCACCTGTTGAAAATGACTTTCTGTAATTATAAACAGAAAAGAATACCAACTAAGTTTCACCACCACTACACAAAAGAAAGGGATTTCTGTCGAACTGTCTTACCGGAATTCAGGCGTACTTAGCAAACGTATTTAGGAAGCTATGGAGCCATGATAAATGACTTTTATCGCACATAAAAACAAAATTTATTAACTTCATGATGGTATTAGAATTAAGTACTATGAATTTAACATGAACAAATTTTTTTTTAGTTTCGCAAAATATTTTATAAGCCATCGGCGTTTGTTCCACTTTAACGAAAGACTAGATTAGATTAGATTGCTTTGGGGAGCTGGAAACAAGTTGCCATATCACTGCGGCCACGAGTGGGCCTTTTGTGATTTCCGTCATTTAGAGCTCGCTCGTGATACCGGAATTATTGATGAATCCTTGTAGATCTTTGAGTGGGCTGTCAGATATGTCTTCTGCCACAAGGTAAGGGTTTCATAGATTGGTGTTGACGTAGTCTGACTAGACATTCACAGTGACACAGTATGTGTTCTGCTGATTCTTCATCCTCGTTGCATAGTCTGCAAGTGTTGTTTTGTGTTATTCCCATAGTCATGAGGTGTTCTTTGTATTGACAATGTCCGGTGAGGAACCCTGTGACTACGAATCTGACTCTTTGTTAGGTTTAGGAATTGTTTTGTTCTTGTGAGGGAGGTAGTTGTTGCCTTGTTTTTCAGCCAAATTTTAATGCAGAATTTAGCAGTGCTAATGGGTAATCCACAGAATGGTCTTGCCATCATGAAGGTCGATGCCGATCCCTTTCTGGCTAGTATCTGTCTGCTATTTCATTACTCACATGTCCTTTGTGTCCCGGCCCCTGAATGAGATGTACTCTGTTTGTGCTGGCTAGCGATGTGATTAGTTGTAAGCAATCTCATAAGAGTTTTGATGTTTTTCATAGCGAAATGAAAGACATGTTGTCATGCCAGAGAATTGTTTCAGGCGTAGTTCCAACACAATAATCTCATGCAACTTAACCGCATTAAAAACTGGCTAGGGTAGATTTCTCCTCAACGGAAAATGTAGTATGGTCGGTAACACCTCTTTTACTAGGGCAGTTATACAATCAAAATGTCGACGTAAGTTAGGTTAGGTAAGGTGGCTTTATGTGGACCTACTCAAACGAAAAATTCGAGAGTAGGTTTGCCGGTTCTGTATGCCAAACTCACAAAGCCCTTGCATTATATTACACCCTGCAAAACCAACCATCTAAGACCGTTCGCCATATCGTTGACCCTTTTCGGACAACATTTTCTTAGCAATATGTAAGGACAACGAGGCGTATCAGAAGCGAGTGTACTTACTAAATCGACTGTTGCATCATTTCAGGACAGTGTGACGGAAAAAGATCCAAATTTATCGATTCAGAATAGTTCACGACAGCTTACCATTTGTCCGGCAACTTTATACGGGCAATTTCACCTTTAAGCCTTATAAGATTTAGCCGGTGCAAAAATTGATCCCGAATGACCATCGCTTGCGACGAAATTTTAGTAACTGTGTCTAAAATCAATAGCTATACGCTATTTTATCGAAAAATTGTGTTCATCGATTTGGCTCATTTTTTTGCCAACGGTTGTGTCAAAAGCTAAATTTTCGCATTCAGAGCGAAGGTAATCCGCATGCGTTTTTTGAAACGCTGTTAAAAACAAATAAATAGTTGGCGCAACATGTCCGTAGGGAACCTAGGCCTAGCTTTTCACAACCATTCGTTGTGTGAGTTTTTCACTTTTGGGACGAATGGAAGGGATCTACAATTTTATGCCGATTCCAACCGGTTAATTGAGAAGCTCTTTCAAGACAGTTATACCCTCGGATGTTTGTCAGACGTTCGCGAGAGGTGGCGCAGTGGAAAAAACGCCGAGTTACAATTTGTTTTTTTTTATGTGTAAACATCTAAGCGCGCGTTGTTGGAATCTGGTGGAGTAATTCCACGCATTTAACTTGCGGGGACGGAAATGCGTCACTGTGTTTTATCATTGCATACATTTTATCATTGCATACGTTTTTATCATTGCATACATTTATGAGCTGGGGCATATTAATTTCAACTTTGTGTGGATGTGAAATAAAATGTCTGCATTTCGTCCTTGCACCGTACTCAGAAGAAATTTCAAGAATTCTGCAGGGAGATTATAATCTTTTACCAATGATCATAAGCGGAGACTTCAATATCAATTTTGGAACTCCAGAAGCTCAACCATTTATTGATTTTATGCAAGATAAATTTAATCTTCAAATGAACTCCAACCGGAAAATTTCAACAACACGATATGGAACAACCATCGATGCTGTCTTCCAGCGTAATCTTGATAGATTACAGTCTCGAATGTACATATCTTACTTCAGCTACCACAATCCGATTGTATCTATTCTACCGAAACTAGCACAGAACGAATAAATTATTGTTATTTCATAATATATCAAGAATACGGTTATTACAATTCCCTCTTTTCTCAATGACGTGTATCAAGCCACACACATACCGCATGCACGGTGTTTACACATACACATATTTCGGGACTGTTGGATACAGTCGCACAAATTTTTTTTTAACGGATTCGAACCGGGGACCCGTCGCTCAGCAGTCCAACAAACTAACTACTAAGCCATTGCGCCGACAGAACGCTGTTAGATCCCTTAAAATTAACATCTTGGTGCGGTCTTTTGGCTAGCGGATTTTCGGATGATATTAAATTAAAGTGCACGTCTGGGTCGAACGAAAATTTCTCGTTCATCAAAAGTTTGGGTGAGTCAATTGGTAGGTTCAGAAGCAACCGTACATAAAATGTCAGAATAGTGTTAAATAAAATTCACTTTTAGGTTATTCATTCGATATGGCAGTAGGTAGGATCAAATATCAATGTTAGTTTTTAAAATTTGAAGCTCTCAGTAACAGGCAATTGTAGAAAGTTCTGGTTAGAGAGGTATAAGCGCCTACTGTACTACAGTCGAACCTGGTTAAATAGAATCTAGGCCATTTATTTCAGTATCACTTATAGTATTCCAATTACCCAGTTTCTCACTTATACAGGTAGGGCAAATATTTGTTCCACTTAAGGACGCCTTCAAAATAAAACGTCTTTGGGCAAGCACACGCAAAAATTTGTAGCGAAAAAAACGATTTTTGTTGCAAGTCTGCCTCCCTTACTACAGAGGTTAAAATAAATAAATTTGCGGGTCTGGTACAATTACAGAGGTTAATTTATAAAATATATGTTTCACTTATAGAGGTGGAAAAAGTTTAACTTATAGAGTTGTTTTATGAGTAAAATGAAATGGAGTCAAAATAAGGCCCACTAATAGAGGTATTCCACTTAGTCAGGTCCCATCGAGAAAGGTTCGGCTGTGTTTTATAGGCCATTACACTTTACAAGACTCTTGAGAACGATGAGAAGTGTAGTAGGAGTTTTGTTTTTGAATTTGCATTAGAAGTTCTAAACTGATTATCCAGACGGACGTGCGTGGGGGTGCAAATGAAGTGAGATTTTCTGATTGTGTAAACTCCAAATGGTTGGAGTTATTTTAAGGTGCATATTCAAAATGGTTAAAAAAAGAAGAACTGGGAAATAAGCTTTGCGTTGCTATTATTGCATTTTTAATGGTTGTTGCAATTTTAATTTTAAAGTGCGGTATTGAGTTTTATAATACCTATATCGGTTTTGGTTACCTAGCAGTTTTTGAGAAATAATTAAAAAACTGATATATTCGATTTTTTTTTTGAGAAAAAACTAAGTACGGGATCTTAGTAACAGTCCTGATATTATTTTTAATAGGTAGATATTTTCGTCAAAATCGTTAGAGCGGTTTTTGTAAAATTTGGCAGACAAAACAGTAACAAATATTGCAATGTTTTGTTGGAAAAATACTATTGGTTTTCTATTAAGCTGCAAACTATTATTATTCGGGATGTAAACATTACGTTCTTGGTTTTAAAGTTTTACCGAAATCGAAATTTTGGTTTTCGAGATATGAGCAGTTTCTAAAATTAGCGTTTTCGGTGATTTGAATTGAAAATAAAGGACACAATACTTTTGAAAACATACATTTTAATCTAAGTATACATTTTGGTCAAAATGGTTCTTACCGTTTTCAGGTAAACTAAAGAAAACAACGTTTTTAAGAAATGCCTTTTTTCAAAATTTCATTGAACGATAATGCAGAGGAAAACTGAGTTATAAATGACCATATTACCTTAGAAATGCATTTTTGTTACAATCGTATGGACCGTTTTCGAGATATGTCCGAATTTCAAAAGTAGCGCTATTCGATTTTATAAGAGAAAAACTGAGTTTGCAGTCATGTTTACCTCACCTTTTTTAAGCTGAAATATCAATTTTGATTGCATTCGTTAGAGCCGTTTTCGAACAAATCAAACTGGTGTGAACATAGCCAGCGAATTTGGTTAGTTCTAGTAAATTTCATTGGTCTGCTCCGTTTATGCCCCGTTATGGTTTCTTATCAAAAGTCATCCTTCTTGCAAAGCGATGGTGCGCGTTATTTATGGAAAATGATTTCTTTGGCTCGATATCTGGACTAGAAATTCAAAAAGATCAAAGATCCTGTCATCCAACGAAATTAATTTTATGCCCATCCGGAAAACCTATGTTAGATTGACTGTGATGTCAGAACCAAGAAAATCGATTCGTGAGCTGGCACTTCGGCGAGTGATGAAAGTCTCGACCTTAAAAAAGCCAAATAAATAATAATTTGGCAGCGCATACAAATAACCGAGTCCCCTTGGCGATGAAAACAATTTGAAGATGAAGCTCTTCTTTCTACCAGTGGTGCCTGTAGTACTCTCACGGCACTCAAACACAAGATTTGCCACTGAAATAAAAACGAAACCACTGGCATTCCAAAGAATTTTGTTGTTGTAATTTTCCTGAAATTCGCATACATCCCTCCACAACCAGTCTGCCACACAGCTGCGGGCAGAATGAGCACGATCGCTTGTGTTCGCTTGCTATTTATCATCAACCAAAGTAAACAGTGTGAGTGACTGAAGCACATCATAGAAGTGTTACCATATCAATGTTAGCATATCATTAAGGGTTTTTTCTTTGAATTCTGTCAAAGAACTTTCGGTTTTGGTGCTTTTTGGAGCTTTTTGGAGCTTTTGAGAGCGCCATATTGTGTGGGGTGTTGCCATTCGGTTTTAATTTGTTTGTATTTCTGAAAGATCCAATAATATTCAGTTAAAACATATTTTTGAATGTTGTCTTTTAGAAATAATGTTTATTCGGGAGGTGTTTTAATGCATTCATTTCATTAACGCAACAAGTGATCATATGTGCGTTGTAGAGATATTGCAATAAATTAATATTGATTACTAGGACAACTCAACCGGATTCATGCAAAAGCATGGTATTTTAAGGGATAAAAATTGATTAAATGTTTTATTATAGAAAACTAAGTACAAATTTTCAGACTTATTCGTTAGGGCATATTTCTGCATGTTTTGGTAGGTATAAATTCATATTTCACTTTGTAGATCACATTTTTCACACTGAAATATCAAAATGATGAAACAGGTAGAGAAGGTAGGTATACTGTTTATTTTCGGTCGTTGGGTTTTACCACATCCGGTCACTGCTCTCCACTAAAGCAAATGCCTTGAAAGGATTTTATGATCTTTTTTTTGCTACTGTTTCCGCGAAGTTCTGCATTGTCGGGTAATAATTTTTTAATAACTATGTAATCTAGAAGTGCAGTCCTTTTACCACCTGTTTAGATACATGACATTGTGTCGTGGTTATATAATTTTGTATTCTAATTGCCTGTTTGTGTATACAAGGCGGAAACAATGGTTGTTATCTCAATTGCGGACAGTGCATCTTAGCAAGTGGTTAACTTTATTGTGCATATGAATAAACAGAAACATGGCTACAAAGTCTTCATTCAAAGGATCTAAGAAAAGAAACAACAAATTGTTGATGCAACTGAAAAATTCTATGGCCTTTTTAAAAGTAAATCGGAAGCCGTAGGAAATGCGGCTGCTGTTTTTCCTGTTACGGAACAAACTGTATACAGGCTTTTAAGGGAAAAATCAATCAAAGACCACAATTCACCACCAAAGAAGAAAAATAATTCCCGCAATTAGGCGGATAGTCCATCAGTTTTTAATGGATAATGACCTTCCAACGCTAGACAAGATATTATTGGAAGTCCAAAAAAATGAAAATATAACAAAACTAAGCAGATCAACTTTGCATACAATATTGCAAAAATATCTCGGACTTAAATTCGTCAAACGTCAGCGAAAGAATTTGTTTTGGAATTTATTTCGTTCAGCAATATTTTTATTTTAAATTGGAAGATGGTAACCTTCACAATATTGCTCTCTGAGTTATGGCGAATTATCATACACACTACGGCAACCCTGTGAGAGCTTTAAAAAGGGACCGATTTATATAAGTCATTGCAACCAGACTGAGAGACAAACATCCTATCTTCCCTGTACTGACAATTTTTCTTGGACAGAGTATAGCGGCGATTTTTTTTTTTTTTTTATATACTTCTCCCGGGAAAGGCGAACCTATAACGCTTCAACAGCGCCCCGAGATGCCCGCAGATGTATGTTTGTTCTGCACTTAAATTGCTGCAAATTGTAGTCTTCCGGAAATATATCCCCAGGAAGCAGTATTATTGCTTTCCCTCGGTTCCCATGTCATACGCAAAGTGTACAACGTTGTGTTTAGCTAGTAATCGAAGCTTCTAGTGAAGTATTGGGATTCCAAAACAGGGATGGGTTAGTATAAGAGCTAGAATCGCATCTTGACAAAAAATGCCTGAATTTCATTCAAAAAAGTGTTTTTTATATAGAACAAATTATAAAACTTCACCAGAATGGAAGGTTGGTTAAGTATAGGGTGGGGGTGAAACTCAATAGCAGCAACCTCCAACCTCCACGTGGTGACTTCTGGGTGCGGTTTTGTAACAGAAACTAGCGAATCGCAGCAAAACACGAAATATTCACCATTGCATATCTTTTTGATATACCAATACCGTTTTTTTGAAGGCTGTTGTGAGGCTGTTGTGATATTTTTTGATCATGCTGAAATTTGTTGTCCCCCTTTTTGAAGGTTAATGGCACCTATCCCGACTATATACAGGGTGTCCGCCGGGAAGGTATACTACTTTGTTTTGCCGCCATTTTGGTAAACATAAGTCTTGACAGTTCATATTTGGCAGTCGTGAAGTACACACGTGAAAATGTATTATGGAAAATTATTCGATAAATTAACGTGTTTTAATCGTTATCTCAGGAAAGTTATACTTTCGGATGTTTGTCAGAAACTCGCGACTGGAAGGGTCGTTGACAAGCAAACCACAAGGCGCAAATTTAGTTTTGGGAATGAACACCTTCTACCCACAGAGCCACATTCTGCTTTTACGTTTCAAAGTATATAAAATCAACACAAGTTGTTAGCGCCAACAGACAGAGACACTTCTGAATTTAAATTCATACCTCGTAATTTGCAAAACAGCTCCCATTTCTCTTTATAAACAAAAGTATTTTCAACAAAGCTTCACACGATGGTTTCCACTCTAATAAGCCTGTCCCGAAAAAAAAAAAAAAAACTAAAGCAAAACATACGTTCAACCAATACCTTGTGCCTCAGTATACACATTTTTGTTGGAAATATTTGTACAGATGCTGTGAATAAACAGTAAGAGTCCACAAAATAAACACTTCAATTCATTTCGATCGTTAAAAAACAACCAAAATTCTTACAAAAATATATTTCTCTCTCTCTCTTTGCGAATGGCAAAAACACAATTAGCATCTGTTTGTGTATGGTTGTGGTGGCCCTGGTCAGTTTTTATTACCCACGTACAAGTACATGTGTTCAAACCCAACCTCAGAATTGAAGTAAATTGCCAGAGTTAGCATATGGTATGGGGTTGTCCGCCCCAATAATCACACTGTGTGTCTTTTGAAAATTTGCAGGCCCATAAGCAGACGGATGGAAATATTTTTCTAAACCTCCGTCGTCACCGCTGTAACAGCATCATGATAAACACCATCAACTGTTTCAGTGCCCCAATCATCTGTAACCGTGTGGTTGTATGTATATATATCAGGTGGGATTTGAAAATGTTCCCCGATTGTGTTGTTGTGAAAACCACCCTTTGTCTGCACAAAAACGCGTTGAAAGTAAAAGTTCAACTTCGTGTTGAAACCCAAATCCTCAACCGCAACAAAGGTGTTGGAAGCGCTTCATAAAATATATTCAAATGAGTTTATTTTTTAAACACTGTCCATAGTATTACGTGCTTTGCTTTGCCAATATACATACTAATCTGGCCTAATCTGGCGTTCAAGAGCGACACGAAGATGTACATGTGGAGCTGCGTGAATTAACTAGATTTCATGTTTTTCTTTTATTTTTGTTACCGCTGTTGCATGTGCTCGCACAGTTATGCCCGTTGAATTTTCTTCTAATTTATTACAACTATTAACTGATGTTGTTTTTGCAGCCGTTTGTTGTCTTCTTTTTCAATGTTCGGGTCTGAAATATGAGCTAAGATAAATTTTTTCAGTGAGAGCGAGGTTGGATGTTTTTTTTTTTCTCGGGAAATGCACGACGAAACTGAAAGTGTTTTTTGTTTCCAAATTAATTATGCTTTTTCGCGTTTTAATGAGATTTGTGCGAAAGCTTAGACGGTTTTTGTAGGATTTGGTTATGAAAAATAGGCGTACCGTAGACGCTTTTATGACCAACGGGCAAGTATACTAATGACCGTAATACAATTTGATTGAACGATGACTTTAATTGCGGTTATTGTGGTAACAATTAAAATAAATATAAAATTCTAGACTGGGCAATAACACACATCGTAACGAAAAAACATGGAAAATTAGGAATTTGTGGTTAGGTTGATCCTGGCAATTTTGTCAGCCCACAACATTTCTATGGAAATTGAGAAATATTCTTGGAAACTGTGACACGGTTTCGATAGATTTTCTGAATGCCTCCACTTTAGATAGAGGCTATTATATAAAGTTTCATCAATCAGACTGTTGTTTGATCTAGTTTTGTCGGGTAAGAAACCACCAGAAGGTTACTAAATATTAAGTGGGGTAGATACGAGTGCAAACTATACGAATGAGCGAGGTTGGGTGGAAAATTTCAACTCACTTCGGTGAATGATTAAGGATACCGGCAGTGCAAGTTGATTTGTGCGCCTTTTGACGCATCAAGTGTATCTGTCTGAAACACCTCCGACTTTGATTATCATCAAATGGGTGGTAAATTATATATTTTCAGCTAATTAGGTAAAGCATTTCGATAAGCATAGCCTACCCTATCTTTATCTGATTTAACATGATTTCTCGCAGGGTAAGTCCACAGTTTTTCTAGAGCCTAACCTCGTGGCTGTTTTATGGTTTACAAGTACAGACATTCTCCTTCCTGCAAATAGATTACAAGCGCAGTTTTAAGATTGACTTAAAATAGTTTCAAACTTGAACTTAGATCTTAATCCTTCTTCAAAGGTTGAAGTGGCGGTCGACAAGAAGCTGTCACACTTTATTCATTTTAAGGTCGCAGCCCATCATTATCATCATTATATTAATACCTAAACAGTGAACACGCAAAGTTTACGTACGCTTTTTTAGTACTTGTTATGAACTAAGGAGAATTTGTCACAGATGTGCACAAACAAAAATCGTGCGTTTATTTCGCCATTAAGGCTGTTAAAATTAAGTTCAGAATTCCCCATGCAAAACGCATATCAGGTAATTAATTGATATTTTGGTGCCATTCAATTCGTCTATTCACCAAATTACCATAGGAACGTATTCAAATATAAATCCTATACCCCTAAAAGTAAGCAACTGTATAATTCTAATCCAGGGCGATATATCAGGAAGCTGTTGACCAACCGCTTTCGTTTCAATGATGTTACTATGAAAACAAAAATTTATTGACATTCATTTTTTTGCTCTTAGTTTTCATAGTGTTGAGTTACTCAATCAGAGGAAAATCAAAATTTATTGTGAGTATTTTCCTGGCTGTAGAATATCAACAGAAATAAGAATAGATCTTACAAATGATAGCCGCAAATTATTCACACTTAATGGCGAATTTTTAATTGGAGGAGACTTTAATTTTAAACCTAGAGATTGGGGTTGTCTACGAGCTAATGCGTGGGGAAATATTTTGTCTAATTTGTCCCTTAGTCTACCATTATCTTTGTTATTCCCTCCTAGTCCTACCTATTTTTCCGGTTCTAGTCGTCGTCCTTCGGTTCTTGACTTGTTTAATACTAACATTCCCAGCGATGTTAGGCAACCCATTTCTGTAAATGAAATAAGCTCAGATCATAACCCAGTTAGGGTTAAGAAAAGTGCAATAAATGCAAGATCTAAAAAATGCCAACTGGAAACGCTTTCGGTCTGAATTAACTGGTAGGCTTCAAAGCATTCCAAATAACTTGAATGGTATAACATGCAAAGGAGATGTTGACTCCATTGTAGCACTTTTTACAGAACAAATTTTGGACGCTGTTGACAAAAGTGTTCCGAAAATTAAAAAAAAAAGTGCGTTCGATTAATCTGCCTTCTAACACCCTGGAACTTATTAAGATACGGAACGCTTACCGAAGATATTGGCAAAGATATTATCAGCCGGTTTTTAAATATCAAGTCTCCTATCTGAACCAATTAATATCCAAGAATATTCTTAAATA
Organism: Cheilosia urbana; assembly: GCA_946477585.1. NCBI lineage: Eukaryota > Metazoa > Arthropoda > Insecta > Diptera > Syrphidae > Cheilosia > Cheilosia urbana. The sequence goes on from OX297855.1 coordinate 44,606,581, forward strand.
TCGAAACCATGAGTGGAATGCAACACTTAATTCTCTTGGAAAAAATGCAAAACCCTTTTGGAATATTGTAAAAGTGGTTAAAAATAAGAACAGACAACTCCCTTTCCTCAAAGATTCAACTACAACATTTTGCACAGACCTAGAAAAGGCAAATGCGCTAGCTTCAAAATTTGCAAATAACCATTTGACTGCATCTAATTTAGGAGATAGCACTATTGATGATTTAGTTGATAGAGCCGTCCAAAATTTGTTAGATAACAGTACGAGTCAACCATCCGCAAGTATTTATATAACAATAAAAGACACTGAATTCATAGTTAATGACTTGAGAATACGAAAAGCTGGAGGCATTGACTCAATAAAAAATATATACATAAAGCAAATGCCCATATCTGGTATTAAGTTCTTAGCATTTATTATCAACGCGTGTTTAAAAATGGAATATTTCCCCGATGAATGGAAAATTGCTAAGGTTGTACCAATAATAAGAACGGGAAAGCCTTCTGAAAAGACTGATAGTTAAAAACCAATAAGTTTACTAAGTAGCCTCAGTAAAATATATGAAAAAGTCATAAAAGAAAAAATTGCAAAGCACATTTCAGAAAACCATTTGTATCCTGAGGAATAATTTGGCTTTAGGCGCTTCCACAGTACATCCCATCAAGTGCTTAGAATTTTCAATCACGTCAAAGCAAATCGTTCAATCGGCCAATCAACTGGTATGATCCTACTGGATATAGAGAAAGCCTTCGATACCGTTTGGCATGACGGACTTATATTTAAAATTATAAATTTAAAATTTCCGTCGTATATTTGTCAAATTGTCCGTAGTTTCTTATCAAATCGTCGTTTTAAAGTGCACGTTAATAGTGGTGTCTCTAATGTAGTATATTTTCACTCAGGTGTCCCCCAAAGCTCAGTTCTTGGGCCCGTTTTGTATAACTTGTATACATCGGATTTCCCACGTCTACCTCATTGCGAATTAGCTATCTTTCCCGACGATACTGCGATATTTTCATCACATGAACTCGCTCTCGACATTGAAAGGAATCTAAAAAATGCGATGACGATATTAGAGGACTATTACAACAAATGGAAAATTAAATTTAATCAAGAAAAAATACAAGCCATCTTTTTTACAAGAAAAAGAAAAGCTTGTTATATTCCCAGTGGTCCGTTACAGGTGAATAGTGTAAGTATTAGCTGGGAACCTTCCGTAAAATACTTAGGCATTTATTTGGATACCAGGTTGACCTTTAGAACGCATATAGCAAATATCCTTAAAAAAATTGCAATTGCCACTAGGATGCTGTATCCTTTCATAAATCGAAAGTCGAAACTTTCAAAGGAAAAGAAAATAATCATCCACAAAATAATTTTTCAAGCAATATTGCTTTATGGGTGCCAAGTATGGGGAAATTGTGCTATGTGTTATATTAAGAAACTACAGATCTCCCAAAAGAAATTATTAAAAATGATGCTAAATCTACCGTGGCATAACTCGACCCTAGATACTCACGATAAAGCGAATGTTGAATTGATCTTTCAAAGAATTCAAAAATTAAAACAACGTTTTCTGGAACGCTGTGATTTCGCTGATAATCCTCTAATAAATCCTTTAAATTCGAATTATAGCTCACTCGATAGTTGATATAGCTTTTTGTTTTTATTATTGTTATTGTATTTGTTTATTGTATAATTAATAAATGTATTTACCTGTTTATTTGTGTAATATTTATTCATTCATTTATTTTTATGTATTTATTTATTTTCCTAATTTATTTATTTACCTATTATTTAGTTATTTATTTATAAATATATTTATTTATTCATTTATTTATCCATTTGTAGTTGATTTATTTTTATTAGCTAGTCATTATAATTTTTTTTTCTTTTTTAATTGAAGGTTTTTTCGTATTTTCCTTCATAACAAATATTTCTTGCCCTATGCAATTCTAAAAATTACACTAATATATAAAAAAATTGTTTCAGAAGAAAGATAGAAGTTATCGTATCTCTAAATTGTAAAATGTGTGGTAACAAAACCTACTGTAAATTTATATACGATATAAAAATCTATCTAATTTTCATAGTGATGTATTAAAATGTAACAGCCTTATTTCTAAACTCACCGTACAGCCTGCTTATCTTTACGCACCCTCTAAAATGCCCTAACGCAGGAAAATGTGAACCTTTTTGGTAACCTTAAAATTTATTTTGCAAACGTTAGTAATTTAAACTTAACAACGCGGTAGCGTAGACATTCATCGTTCTTTTCTGTCCACTACTAAATGTTTCAAATTTTAACATGACGACGATCGAGGATGAAATAAATGTGTGTTATTTTAAAGCTATATTTGCGAGTGAAAAATCGAACATCTTTGGGCTATTTTCAAAAATGAAAGCTAATCCCAATTTAACTAGGAAAAAGTTGTAGTTTTTTTGTAAAATATTTGTTCGATCATCTGTAAATTTAATTAACAATCATTTCATGAAAGTTGCTTTGGGGCTGCGTAAATCCCTTCTAGATGTTTTTTAAGCGTTGACATTTTCATCGTAGGTATTTATTTGGCTCACACTTTTGGTCTGGCAACGCTACGACCCGAAAGTCAAAGATTTTATTTGAGTAATAAAAAAGATGTGCGTTCTAAAAAACTCGTTTGCTCTTAGATCATAAATGTTTTCTATGGGTATAGCTGGCTATATTTTTGTATAAATATTTGAAAAGGAGATATATGCGTTTTCAAGTTGTGCCACATGAATTCAAACCCGTCCCCTCGTCGGACTTTTATATCCAAATGAATTTATTAAGAACTCCAATTATTTCCTAGAAAATATTTATCTCTCGACCCAAGTTAAAAACCTTTCCCTCGCAATATCCCAAAAGTCGTAGATGTTTACACCCGACAACGGAAATTTGGCCGTATATCAAGATAAGGTACGATAAATTGTAGCTTACTCGTAATGCTGAAGCATTGTTAACTCTGTCCAAACCCCATCCTGGGTAGGCAATTCCCTCTAATTAAGAGAAACGTACGCATTTTACAAGACTACCTCAACTTATTACGGTTCATTTTTCTTAAGACTTCCCCCCCGCCCCTCATTTACTGCGGTGTATCATAATTTCTAAATATATAACATGTTGCAACATTTTTCCCATATAAGCAGTTTATCATGTACATTCTGGCCCCACGGCCAAAGCCTATTAACAGCAGAAACAGACATCCATGGTTCACCCCATTTGTCAACTACGCAGCGAACCGTGTAGTAGAACTCTCCACCCCCATTGTCACAATGATGGCCATGTCAGAAGAAGACTGCAAGAGGCAGTAGCAAACTTGCTAGGTCTTCCTTCGTTTTTGCCATAATTTTTAACAATAAGGGTCAAATGGACGGGCAAGATAACAAATTGACTACATCGCAAATAAATCACCATCCAAGCATAACTTCTTCACGTTTTCACTCATCACTATCATCGATAACAGGGCGGCCATTTGGAGAGAGCTGGGGCCTGGGGCGCAACATTATATTTCACTGGAAACACAGAAAAGCACTAAAAAGACCATAAAACATGTCACAACATCAATCATTCACTTGATTCTCAGGTATAAACTAAGTGTATACCTGGCTGCATATTTTGAGGGTCAAGTTCCCCACGGTAGCTTCTTTGTTTTTTTTATTTTTTATTTTTTTTGTTACCCCCGGTGGAATGAAAACAAATCGAGAGGAAGGCCATCTTTTTTTCTTTTTTTTTTGAGTACCTAATTAAACCCTCTGTAGCATAACACTGTGAAACGGGTAACTGCATTGCGATTTATTATGTCAGCGGTGGTGACTGTTTTCTGTTTTTGACAGAAGGCAATGTTCGCATGTTGCACAAGCAGGCCAAGTGAGTAAACGCTCCGCCACTGTGGATATGGAAGCATAAGTTGCGTCGACAGAAATACATCGCCGCAACTGGCATTTCCTCAGATAAGCGGGTGCAGCTATGTTGTCAGTGTCACAATTTAATTTCCGTCTTCATATCGGGAGTGGAAGGCGAAAAATAAAGTAAAATACAAAACTAAGTGATTTTGAGCGCATTGACATAGTTGTTCAATCGGCGCACTTGTCTCGATAGCGCACGGTATGTGGCGGCAGCTCTTGTAGTGCCGCGCTGCCAGTTAACGAAATTAAGTTGTTTTTAGGTTTTCAGGTCTGTTGATTGATGATTCGATTGACAAACAAGCGCGACAAGGTCGTATTATTGTCGATGATATCATGGTTTGTTTTACAAAAAAAAAAAAAAAAAAAAAAACAAGAAAGTAGTAGACTGTGAAGGGAACCTTGTGGTATTTTATGTGATTGTTAACTCTGATTAATCCAGTAAAATATTGAATGCTGGAATGCATTTACTGATGACCTCTTAATTTTTACTTTATAAACCTTTTGATGAATGAAAACATTGCAACGGCGCTATAGAGGAATGTGTATAGTTTTACGATTTTTTACTTTCTGCTCACGCATACTTTAAGAGCCCCGACCGGTGGCAGAACTCTGTTTAAGTTATTACAGCTTAATATCCGTTGCGGTGCAGAACGTTTTATTCTGTTATCCAGGCCAAGCATATAAGCATCTACGATGGCTTGATTTTTGAAGGAGAGGTTCTGTATTTCTTGTCGCTGAAGCATTATTTCTATAGTTTCGAAGATGATCGTCTGTTACGTTATTAGGGCCACTGTTCTTAATTTATTGCAGCTCAGGCTCTGGGCGGAGCAGAAAAACGAGTTGAAACCAGTACCGAATTAAGGATTGAAATAACGTTTTGTTTAAAACCCATTTATTTTTCTCTGCAAGCAATAATTGTCTCTAAATTATAATTTTAATCACATTCAAACAGGTTTTTTTAATATGCTTTTATTTTCTTCAAATTTCAGGTAAGCTTTTGATTTGAAAATAATTCTGTGAACGAACAATTCACGACAAACATCTTATGGTGGTATGTACCTATTTAATGTATTTAAGTCTATCTTAAGATATATGTTTACCCAGCCGTTGACAGTTTTATTCAACAAGTAAATACGCAGAAAACAAAAAGAAACTCTTTCTTGTTTAAATTTATATTTACAAATGAGTTCTTAATTTTAATTAAATCCAATTCTAAAAAGAGTTTATTATCAATTTCTAAGGACCGATGTTCTGAGTAAAGGTGTTGTTTTTTTCTTAAATTGGCTACTCTATTCTTACTGGAAATCAATTCGGAATAAAGTTAAACGATCGAAATGCTGCCAACTAATGATAATGACTGAGGTAAAAAAGGCTTTCCATTTGCAACACTCATCAAATGAGAACCACCCCAACAGTGGGACTTGAGGTTATTCTCTGCCTAAAATCCATTGATCATCGTATAAAAACACAGTTCTATTTTTTCAGTAAAACTATAGCAGCACCAGGTTGACGCGTAAATATGCCACAAAAATATTCGCTAAACGACGTAGGTATGCACAAACTACACAAATCCCCGTTTATAATGTGAGGCTTTTCGGTAACTCTGCAGAGGAGAGAAGATGTGCTGACAAGGCATGGATCTTCCTTTTAACTAAACCAATCTTCTTAAAGAACAGGTACCAAACATTTTTAGAAGTTTTAGACTTGACCCTTTCAGCTCCTTACGTACAAAACATCGTTGGAGACTGGCACGTGTTCAGTGAGACATCTTTGTCAGATATATACATATACATATAAAATTTAGACTTATGTAAATGCAACACCGCACAGGCGCCCGCCGGTCCGATATGAGATTAAACTTTCAAATTGGAGAACCTATCGCGAAAACCTAGCGATCAAATCTGGCATGCTTCCAGCACCGCCACTACAAGCAAATGATGCTGACTATGCACTTAACCCGTTAAAAGACTATCCTTTCATCTTTGACAAATAGCTGCAAGGTAAAACGCATTGTCGTAAAGAGGTGCGTATCATGGTGGAATTCAAAAACATTCGAAAAAGAGTAAGGAAGATTTTTAACAAAGCCAAACGCATCGGTGTCGAGGCCTTACCCAATACAACCAAGAGTTGAGAAGATTCAAAAGAGCCTCCTGGTGGAGCTACAGCGAAAAGCTTGAAGAGTTTCCTGCAGTGGCTCGCATACAAAAAGTACTCCCGAAAGATCTATCTAATGGCATGGGATTGCGAGTCAACTCTGACCGAGCAATCACATGCGACCGGGGGGAAACTTTGATTAGCCTACTTGAAGTTCACTTCCCTGAGTCTAGAATCATAGACGAAGCTTACCGAGGATTCACCCCCAAGAAGTCGTGGAAGAAATAACAGTTTATCCGGAAAGCTTTTCACTCCGGATAGGGTTAAATGGGTTGTCAACTCATTGAAACCATACAAGGCACTAGCCGGTATTTTTCCAGTACCCATCCAAAAAGGGCTTCATTTTACCTTCAATGATTGCCTTATTTAGGTTCAGTTTTAACTGGGGTTATATACTACGAGCTTGGAGGGAGGTAAACGTGATATTTATCCCCAAAACAGGCAAACCTAGCGAACTACCTTTATCATATCATCCTTGACTTGACCTCGTTTTTCTTGAAAACGTCTTGATGCCTAACAAACGGCACTCCTCCACACCCCTATCAATATGTCTACTAAAAAGGCTTATCCGCTAAAGGTGCTTTGTTTAACTTATCATCACAGATAAAACTTGCATACCGAAGGTTGTATATGCGCCTTCCTTGACATAGAGGGTGCTTTCGATAACACCGGATATGAATCCATATAAAAAGCTCTACTTCAAAGAAATGTAGATCATCATCACCTATCAAATGGATTAAAGCGATGCTTGAAAGTAGGAAAAATACCGCAAAGAGCTGCCCGCAGGGAGGGATACTTGCGCCCCTATTGTGACATTTAGTAGTCGATAATCTGTTACAAATACTAAGCAATTCAGGCTACAACGTAGGTGGATATGCGGATGACTTGCGTGTATACCTACACTGAGGAGGCTTCTCATCTAAGCCGTTTAGACTCGGCATTTTATACATATATTTCATTCGTCAAAAAAAAAAGACACAAACAAACGAATTGTTAAGAAGCTTGACCCATCAGGGTCGTATATAGACAGCTTATGTTAAAAAGTTTTTACTGTTTTTTTTTTGTTGTTTTGTTTTGTCTTTCTAAATAGATCTTATAGACATTCCAAAGATGGCGATTTTGGAAGGCTTTAAATTTATTTCCAAACCCCAAAAAATTACAAGAGGTCTAGCCAAACTTGGAGCCTGTAAAAAAATACAAGTGTGCTTACAGCAACTAGTTATACGTTTTGTAAGAGAAGCAAATTGAGCCTCTAACAAGTGTTGACAATCTTTCGTAAGTCCACAAGCTGGTGTTCTGATCTATAAATCTTTCAAAAGAAATATCATAGGAGCCCCCGTATACAACAGACCTCCCTAATTGCATTTGGCTTATTTAGTGGTTTTTATTAATGGTTTGCATTTTTATAATTTAGCTCTTCGATGGAAAGTTACAAGTACCTGTAATACTATTAAGTTCAGCGTTTAGAACAAGATGAACACTACAATAAGTCAACTCGAATAAATTTGTCCGAAGCTCCTTTAAACAGAATTCGTTCTTACTAACTAAATCAATGTTCCGCCATCACTGTTAAAATCAATTGTTACCATGTCACTTGGCACATGCAACACTGCAAATGTTACATGTATCAATGTGACAAATATTTCCAAATTTAAGGCCGACACTGACTGAAGTCTGCCATTTCTACCTGCCCTGATACTTGAACGATTTAATTTTCTATACAAAATAGCTTTCCTGACAAATGACGTCAAAAAAACTTCATAAAACTCGACAAAAAAAGAAAAAAAATCAGTTTCCTCGTATCGCTAAATGTTTGTGTACTTTTCGAACCCCAAATGAATCAACGAAAACAGAAAAGAAGACGCCGAAATCTTTTAGCGATTTTCAAACGTCAACCGGAATTGTTGTATAAAAATCCCTATATAAATTTCCTCCGAGAATTTCGGCAAAATCGATTGGATTATGACCTTCCGCAGCTGTATCATGAAGCTGCGATTGCCTGGAATGGTTTGTCGAATAAAGAGCAAAGATCCTTCCTCGGTGGGGCTGTAATGCTTGACGGAAATCATTTAAATCAATTATATTCATCTTCTGAATTTTAGATAATCAGAGACATAAAACAACAAGCTAAGTTTCCAAAAAAACCGAAACGGAAAGCAAGAACGTTTTTCAGCTCCCACAGGAGTAGAAGGACGAACCAAAACGAAAAAACGTATCGCCTGAAAAAACTCAAGCGGCGTAGACCCAATAGGAAAATTATAGATCTACGAGAAATGGCTTTACTTCAAGAACTCAGAACAGCTTTTGGTGGTAAAACCGTTCGTACACGACGGCCAAAAAGGTAATCACTGAAGTCCCGCTTTATTTACTGTCATATTTTCAAATCTCGATCCAATCAATGACCGATTGCCCACGAAATCAGAACAGCTTTTGGTGGTAAACCCGTTCGTACACGACGGCCAAAAAGATAATCACTGAAGTCCTGCTTTATTTACTGTCATATTTTCAAATCTCGATCCAATCAATGACCGATTGCCCACGAAATATAATTATTTATTGCGATTCAATAAATTTGACAAGAAATCTATTTCTGTCGGTAAGGTAGTCGAACCTTTATTCCTCCACTGACTGACTGACTCGAGAGACACAATAAAACGCGCACCCATATCCAATTAGTATTCCCTAATGACCACCATTGGCGTGAGTGCTTAGATTGATTTTCAAAAAAAAAAAAAAAAAACAACGACGTCGAAGACATCGAATGTCGGAAGTCATTAACGACAATGGGCAACCGTTTGTTGACTTGTTTATGTTTTCTCTCTCTTTTGGCATAGTTACTGTGTGCAGAACATGACTTACTATTTCTATCACGTCCTGCGAATAGCAATCCGAATTCATTGTGCAGTTTGCCTGTGTATGCGGCTTCACTTCCCGGAATTGAGATGCATATAGTAAAGAACCACTAGCTTCGTCCAAGATAAATCAAACTTGGCTGTTGCTGTTGTTCTCTGATAACAGTTTTAGTTCCGTAGGAAAAAGGAAATAGTCACGCTGCCACCGCCCGCGCACTCTTACACACAAAGTAAATAGCTCGCATAAGCACTTGGACAGCATAATTATTATTTTCTTCTAGTTCGCCCGTCGTCCGCTACAACAAAATACGGAAAGACGAGTTCCATCAGATTTAACCCCTTTTTTTTTATTTTGGGTGGAGTTTATCATTTATTTTGTGAGCCTCTGAGGAGAAGTCAGCTAGGGGTCCAGTAGTATTTGTTGACTAAGATGGTACTGATGGTACCGCGGGGATAAATTCATTGCGCTAAGTCGTCTTTTATTACATTTATCTCTTCTTTTTTTTTGTACTGGGTTGACAGAAAGCATTGACAGAGCTGTTATGTGCTACTTCTTACTCCCGACTATTGGTGGCGGTAATCTTTAGTGCCTACGCAACATTACGCTTAATTGTCATGTGGCTTGAAACTGTACTCAATATTTAATGATGTAAGAATGAGCGTCCCCGGTATTTTTGTTTCGGTGCAGGCAAACAAGTCCCCGGGAACTAAGTCCACTGAGGGACTATAAACTTGAGGTTGAAGTTGATCGTTTCGTTGAGATCGTACAGCTCGTCTCCTGGGATAATGCGCCTAATCCAAGGAAAACGCCGGCCAAATACGGTCTACGAGATCCTCCCGAAATAAAAGAATTGGTCAACGAAAAAAGGAAGGCGCGTAAAAAATGGCAACAGAGTCGCGCCCCGCAACATAATAAAGCACATTTGAATTATTTGTGCAATTTGTTCACGACAACTATTAAGGACTTTAAAAATCGTGCGATAGGCTCTTACCTTGAACGTTTAAAGCGGAAAAAGATTCCAATTATTCACTTTGGAAAGTTGTAAAAGGCACCAAAAGGCCAAAAATCCCCGCACCGCCAATTAAAATAAATCAAAATGAATGGGCAAGGGAAGATAAGGAAAGAGCGGACGTTTTTGCCGCCCATTTAGAACAAACCTTTAAACCGTACGATGTTCGGGCGGTACACGACAGTATTATTGGGACGGAATTACTATTCGAGGATTAAATACTCACAAGTGCAACGCTAAGGGAACTAAATCGTGAAATTGAATCCCTAAAACCTAAGAAAGCTCATGGTTATGATTTAATCACGGCAGCAGTTCTCAAAGTTCTACCAAGGAAAGCATTAATTAAGCTTCTTCATATTATAAATGCCGCGCTCAGACTAAAACACGTACCGGGCCAATGGAAAGTTGCGGAGGTCATAATGGTTTTAAAACCAGGAAAACCGCCAAATGAAGTAAAGTCGTATAGACCGATTTCCCTTCTTCCAGTCATATCCAAAGTTTTCGAGAGAATTTTATCAACGCGCCAACAACCGGTTATAGAAGACACCCTGACTACCAGTTTGGGTTCAAAACCAAGCAATCGACGATTGACCAAGTATAGAATTACTGACGTAATCGAGAAAGCATTTGAAGAAAAAAAAAGGTATGCTTAAGCGAATCCCTTGACGTCTCACAAGCCTTTGATAAGGTGTCGCACGGCGGCTTGGAATTTAAATTACTACAAGTTATCCCCGTATATCTACATGATATTCTAGAATCATATCTCGGGAAAAGACTCTTCCGTGTTAGAAATGGAAACGAAGCTTAACTAAATTTCGGCCGGCGTACCGCAAGGAAGCGTCCTTGGGCCGCTTCTCTATCTGTTATTTATACTCGCGATATACCAAGAGAAGCACCCTTGCTATCCTAGCAGTTGGTAATACAATCGAATAAACGACTGCAAAACTGCAAATCCCCCTGAATAAAGTAAACGAGTGGACGAGGGGCTGGCGGACCGCCATCAACGCAACAAAATCTGTTCACATGAATTTCACGTTCACTCATTCTCAGCTCAGTACTGAGAACAAACTGACAAATTTATAAACTGTCAACTAATGATGTGACCGGAGCATATAATAATTGGGTATTGAACAGATTGGTCTGTTCCCAAGATTTCGCAAACCAAATAAACCAAAGTATGCCAAAAACAAAAGAATAGATAAAATCAAAAGTAATTTTCAAAGTTTTTGTATGCCTACTTTGCATAGGTTTGTATCCTCTTGTAGACCATCATTTGACAGATGGTTTCTCTTTTTTTTTTGCTCAATTTAGTCTGTGTCCACACAGACCCACAATTTTAGACTTAATGACATACAAGAAAAGTTAATTGATTTCGTATTGTTTCTCCGACAGTATATTTTAGTTTTTCAACTTTATTTTTTTTCTTAGATTGTTTCAAACAATGCCCCATTTAAACTCGTTACTTATTTAACTTTAAAGTCAGTAGGTACTCAGGGCCGGTAGCTTTGTCAGTATCCTTTTCGAGTTCACTTTAGTCGAAGTGACTCGGTAACATATTAAGAGCTCTTACAAAAACAGAAAACTCGTTACTTATTTGACTCGAGTCGAAGTGACTCGTTAAATTGAAAAAGGACTCATGATATTCAGTTGGCATTAACAGCTGTTGGGTAGTTCTGTATATCTTTGTTGCGTTCTGCAGTATTAAAAAACGGATTTCAGTTGAAACTCGTTACTTAGGTAACTTTAGTCGAAGTGACTCGTTAAATAGAAAAGTGACTTGTTCATTCAGCGGATACTAAGAGTTGTTGGGTAGTTCTCTAGATCATTTCTGTTGGGCTTTGCAGTACTAAAAAAAAAAACAGATTACAATTGAAACTCGTTACTTAAAGTTGACTTCGGCGAAGTGATTCGCTAAAGTCTGAAGGTAGTAGAAGCCTTTTTTTTATAGCTTTTCCGATCTCAGTTCGGCCTTACGGTATTAAATAGCAGAGTATAGTTGAAACTGGGTACTTCGTTGAATCTAATCGAAGTGACTCGTTAGATTGAAAAGAATATTACAAATTTGACTCTCCCGCTGTTTGATGTTATAAAGAATGTAAGTGTTTTACTTCGCGACAACGATTTACCAACTACCGACACAAATCTACGAAGGCAGTAAACCCCATTCGTTGCATAACAAAATTTGGCTTTTGTAGATCCTTCTAGCTACTTTGTCCATTGCCAAGTAGACACTTTTGTAGAATTATTTGGAAAAAATAAAACCCATTTCAAAAACATCAAAGCAATTTAAACTCCTTACCAATCAATGACGCTTGTAAAAAAAAGTCAGCAATTCTGGCGAATTCCACAACACTTAACTGTCACTTATTGAGTTTCATTGCGAGTTGTGATAGTAACCACCCGCATTAAAAATCTATTCTTGATAAATTATATCATTCAAATATTTTAACAAGTGCCAATGTGTAAATTGTAAACCCCCGCCGCTACACTGCTCATTCACACCATACGTAGTGAGAATTTGTGCTCGAAACAATTTGTATTGTTATCTCTGCGGTGCCAGCGTGTACCTAGCAGCTAAACTTGCAGTGTAAACAATGCCAAATACACTGCTTTCTATACAAAATTAACATAGACAAATATGTTTATGGAAACATTTTGTGGAAAAAATTCTCATTCGCTTGTGACACGAGTGTCAGACAAGTAAATCATTTCTAATCAATTTGAAACGTGAAATTCCACACACATGTACAATTGTACATCAGTGCGATTGTCTGTCACACGGGCTTTTGTGTCGTGCTAGCCAAATGTGGAATTCAACAATGGAACCGATTTTGGCAACAAGTACTTGTCGAAAGTGGAACGTGTTCTTAACGGTGACTCAATTGCACGCCACGCATTTCCGATTGAGAAAATAGCAACAGAATAAAGAGATAAGTTTGTGAACTTTTTAATTTATTTCCTACGTTGTTCATTCAACAATATACTACACACATGAATGCATGTTTTCCGTCTGTTACTTGATAACATAATCAAATGCATTCTCGTGTAACGGACTCTTGACTCTGTGTCCTCGTCAACTTGTCGCGACAATCTATCTTTAGATACTTACTCAGATTTAGAATTACGTCGAAATAGCGTTTCTTTCTTATAATTTTTTTTTTTTTATAGCCGTTGCCGTTGGTGATCTTAAGGTCATCCGAACTCGCAGTTGGTGTTTTTTTTTCATGTTTATCTTAAAGGCGGGCATTGTTTTGCCTTTTATTTGTTTACAATATTTTTACGAGCGGGGTAGAACTAAAAAAAATAAAAACAAAAAAATCCTCTCATTGTTAGTCACTTGAAAGTTTATGTTTTTTTTTTTTTTTTTATCAATTTGCGGAAAATTCTTTAGTTTATCAAATGTTTTCTCCGAATTTTCGGGTCTGTGACGTCTGTGGAGGCGACACTTTAATTGCAGAAGTGCATAAACGTTTAGACATTTTGTGAATTTGTATATTAGGCCAATGACGTACATGTCTATCTCACAGGTGTGTGATGGAAAAAAAAAATGCATTCGATTCTGAAAATCATGAGATACGCTGCTCATATGGAGGCATGAATGACGCCATCCACAGTGGCGTTGAAAGAGAAGCATTTAAATTCTGATGACTCTGTGAACTATTTAATTAAGTAGTTCCTGGATATTTTATTTATCTTGACATCACATGCAAATTCTAGAGTATCACTGCAAACCATGTCACCGCGTTAAAATGTAATTTAAAGACCTGCCATAGGGGACAGTTGTTAGACCTATAGGTACTCACTAAATCGAGGCGAAGCGACAGTAACTTGAATGATATCACGAAAATTTAGGAGCGGTCTTAAGTAGGCTACTGCACAGTTAACTTAAATGGTAACAAGAAGTGCGGCGGAATGGAGCTATCAAAAGGAGTAGACAACTGTGACATGTAATAGGCTTTAGGCATTATGGTTGAACAATTTTTTTTCGAAGAACAGTATTCGTATTTGGTAATAGCGTCATCTTGGTGAAATCATGTGCTTTATTAACACACACTGAAATCGGCTTAGTCTGATATAAAATATTTCTAAAAACGCGATCTTGATTTTGCTTTTTCGAATAGTGTGCAAACGAAAAATAACCGGCTTTGCGGAGTGTCTATGATTGTGATGTGTGATGACAATTGTGTATCTTGAGTGTAAAACAATGCAAACTACTTAAAGTACTCAATGTAAAACTGTTACTTCTTTGATGGTTTTGATCAAGTTGAACGCATTTAAATCCTTATCCTTACTATGATAAAACTGTAACTTTTATTCCGGCTGTAAGGTGTTTGTTCGGAATAGTACTGCAGGAAATTGATTCCGGTTTTCAGAGTTGCATTGAAAATTGTCGAGATTAGATTATGGGATATGTTTTACCATTATCCGCTGTCCGGAAGCGGAAATCTAAGCTGATATCTAAGAATCGTTGTAATTCTCGACTGCCTTCTAGCTCCTAGCTTCCTGCCTTTTGATATAAAGTTCAATTACGTTATCCTGAAGCCGAACAGTAAGCAATAAACTATACATTTTATACAGTTCAAAAAAGTAAAATGTTCGATTGAAGCTAAACCGTTGGATTTTGCCAGCGTTCAGTGGAGAAAACTTTGTGTGGCGAAGTGGAAATCTGGCGAAGCAAGGCGAGCACGGACTAGCCAGTTCGTTATAAATTTAGAAAAGCCACTTTATCACCTTTTCGGCAAATGTTTCCCGCAGTGGAAATTGTTTTAATTAATTCAATTTGTTATCTTCTTCTTTTTCGCAAAGGTTTAGGAGGCAGTTTAACATATTGAGTACCTACTTTAGCTTCTCGAGGTATTCTGACCAATAGTCCCTCTCTGTTAAGAGGTGTCTTTAAACACTCGTCGACATTTTTTGAGTTTACGAACCAGTTCTGTCCTCTATCCAATCTTCAGTCAAATAACTATTTTCAGGAGCCTATTAGGCTGAAATTTAAAACATAGGAGAGCTTGAAAATGTATACAGGAATAGTGAAATTTTTGGGAGAAACAACGTGCCAACAAAACGCACTATTTATCGGGTGAATAAACAGAATAGTCGGTTTTGGGCAATGGAAAACCCTCAAATTATTCATCAGTCACCTTTGCATCCATTAAAAGTTACAGTCTGGTGTGCAATTTGGTCAGGAGGAATCATTGGACCTTACTTCTTTGAAAAAAAAAAAAAAAAAAAAAAAAAAAAAATGGCGTAACGGTAACTGTGAATGGGGAGCGATATAGTACTCAAGAACTGTGCAACTTGCACCTGTACTCTGTAAGCTGTTTAGCATGTCGTATTCCCAGAAGACTTTTCCTTCTTGCTCCTTTCCAAAGAAAGGGAAGAAATGTCTGCCACAAAACTATCGTCCAATAGCGTTACTTTCAATGCTCTCTAAAGTAATCGAAAAGGCAATAAATTTCGAAATAATTAAATATCTAGAAGGCCATCGATTAATAAGCGACAGGCAATGCGGATTTCGGAGCCGTCGTTCCACTGGTGACCTGTTAAGCTACGTAACGCACTTATGGACATAATCAATTGAACAAGACGGCGAATCCAGAGCCGTAGCCTTGGACATATCAAAGGCATTTGACCGAGTCTGGCATAGACCCCTATTGGGCAAGTTAACATCTTACGGATTACCACAACAACTCTGCGATCCAAGTTGTTGTAGATGGTGTATCATCCAATTCGTTTGCTATAAATGCAGGAGTGCCCCAAGGATCTATTCTTTCTCCAACTCTATTTCTTCTCCACATCAACGATTTGCTTGGATCGACAAATAATAATATCTACAGCTTTGCAGATGACAGCACTCTTATATCCTCCATCTCGAACAATGGGCCTGTGAATACGGCTACATCACACAGTCAGAGATGTGAACAAATTAATTCTCTAAATGATGATCTGGACAAAATCTTGAAGTGGGGAAAGGACAACTTGGTTGTATTTAATGCAAACAAGACACAGCTCACAACATTTTCCAGAAAAAATGCATCAACAGTTCCTCAGATCCAAATGGATGACCATCCAATCCACCACAAGGACTCAATGCACCTTCTAGGAGTCTCAGTCAATTCAGGAATCACATGGCAGGACCACATATCCTATATCGGAAAATCGGCGTCCGCAAAGTTGAGTTACCTATTTCGAGCAAAGTGGTACTTTAGCCCCAATCAACTTCTCCTTCTCTACAAAGCACAGGTAAGACCAGGCTTGGAGTATTGTTCCCATATATGGAGCTCGGCCCCAAAACATTCACTTAACCTGCTTGATAGCATACAGAGACGAGCAGTTCGACTCATTGGAGACCCTACACTCACATCGAATCTACAACCGTTGGTGCACAAAAGACAAGTAGCTGACCTATGCTTGTTCTATAGGTACTTCCATGGTAGATGTTCTGAGGAACTCAAAGACATTATCCCTCGAAATGCAACTTTTGGGCGCCCAACAAGACAGGCTGCTAATGCTCATGACCATACAGTACACTTGACAACCGCGAGGACATCAACTTTCCAAAACTCCTTCTGTTACAGGACAAGCAAACTATGGAACTCGCTGCCTGGGGATATATTTCCAGAAGACTACAATTTGCAGCAATTTAAGTGCAGAACAAACATACATCTGCAGGCATTTCGGGGCGCTGTTGAAGCGTTATAGGTTCACCTTTCCCGGGAGAAGTATATAAAAAAAAATCCTGATACGATTGAAACCTTTTTAACGCCACAACTTCATGCTTTGGGCTTGATTAACATGTGGTATCAACAACACGGTGCCACATCGCATACAGCTAGGATTACAATGGAATTACTGCGAGACCTCTTTCCACAACAAGTCATTTCAAGAAATGGTGATGTTGATTGGCCTCCACGGTCGCCTGATTTGACTGCTCCGGACTTATTTTTGTGGGGATATTTGAAAAGCAGGGTTTATGCAAACAAACCCAGAAACGCTTGAGCAACTCAAACAAAATATTCGTGATGAAATTAATGAAATACCGCGTAAAATGTGTGAGAATGCAATGAAAAATGTGCTCAAAAGGGCTCGCATTTGTGACACTAACAGAGGCGGACATTTACCTGATATTGTATTCCACATATAATTGCCAACATTAAATAAAACATTTATCATTATAAGATCCATTCTCTTTCATTTAATCAAAAATTATAAACAAACAAAACAAAGTAGTATACCTTCCCGGCGGACACCCTGTATATGGCAAAAGTGTTTGATTTAAAAATAAATTTTTGTTTGTATCCTTTTTTATCCGTTTTTAAAATCAACATCAAAATTGGTAAACATTTTTTTTCGTTGGATAATATGTAGTTAGTAGAGGGTTAATTTAAATTGAAATAAATATATAATTCCCCAATTTGTGGTCTGAAAACCTCCAAATGACGAAAACCTCTATATAATTCGATGTTTTCCATGGTCCCATAAAATATAAAGTTTTGCAAAGGTCAATGTAAAGCTGAGCTACGGAGTAAACAATGGCCCTTACAAATAAATTCACTTTATACACAAAATTTAGCTCGGGCACTTAAAATGATTATTAGTACCACCCGCGTAAATCAAATCTTTCTTTAATCGACTGAGTTTTTGGGCATATCATACATCTCTTTCTCTATATATATAGGGTGATTTTTTAAGAGGTTTAGAACTTTTTTAAAAAAAAAAAACACAAAAAATTCGAAAAAATGAATGAAGTATTTATTTGAATCGATAGTTTGAACCTTGCAATTTAATGTTTAAAGATAATTTCGTGCAAATGTTGACCGCGGCTGCGTCTCAGGTAGTCCATCCGCTGAGTCCAATTTTGGCATACTCTTTCACACATATCGGCCGGTATCTCACGAATGAATGCATGGATGTTGGCTTCCAGTGCGTCAATCGAAGCGAACTTGTCCCTATACACATAAGCCTTGACATACCCCCACAAAAAATAATCTAATGGTGTCAAATCGCACGATCTAGGCGGCCAATTGACCGGCCCGAAACGTGAAATTAACTGTTCACCAAACTCGCCTCGCAATTGCGCCATTGTTTCGCGTGCTGTGTGGCATGTGGCACCGTCTTGTTGAAACCACATATCATGCAAGTCAAGAACTTCCATTTCGGGCAAAAAAAAGTTTGTTATCATCGCTCGGTAGCGTTCACCATTGACAGTAACGCTGCGATTCGCATCATCTTTGAAGAAATATGGCCCAATAATGCCGCCGGCCCATAAACCGCACCAAACAGTGGCTTTTTCGGGATGCATTGGTAGCTGTTGCAATGCTTCTGGCTGATCTTCACTCCAAATGCGGCAATTTTGCTTATTTACGTACCCATTCAACCAAAAATGAGCCTCATCGCTGAACACAATTTTTCGATAAAAAAGCGGATCCTCGGCCAGCTTTCCAAGAGCCCATTCACCAAAAATTCGGCGTTGTGGTAGGTCGGCTGGCTTTAGTTCTTGCACAAGCTGTATCTTAAAAGGCTTTACGCACAAATCCTTCCGCAAAATTTTCCACGTAGTGCTGTAACAAAGGCCTAACTGCTGGGAACGGCGCCGAATCGACATTTCGCGGTCTTCTGTCACACTAGCTGATACGGCCGCAATATTTTCTTCACTACGCACAGTACGTATACGTGTTGGTGGTTTAATGTCCAACAAAGTAAATTTGGTGCGAAATTTGGTCACAATCTTCCGAATAGACTGCTCAGAAGGTCGAGAATGCCGATCATAAAATGGAAGCAGCGCGCGATGAACATTTCGAGCACGAATTTTGATAGTAAAATTCAATAATTTGCAAGCGTTGTTCATTTGTAAGACGATCCATGGTTAAATTGCAAACCAAACTGAAGCTGTTTGACAGTGACACAAGGTACTAAACACACGTCAGCTGTCAAAACCAGTGTTGCCAAAACCAAACCAGCTAAAAAATCACCCACTATAAAACAAAATTTCAATCAGAGGCGATTGACTAGTAAGTGCTTAACACATTGAACGCGCCCATTGTGTCAAACAGTATGAATGTCACAACGAACTGATTTCGGCAAAAGTACTAGATTCATTCGCCCTTAAATTCGTGTAATGTTTGAAATTTCGCATCAGCTTTCAGTAAGGTTTAATTTTCGAAATGAAGGAAGTAAAAGCGCCCTACAAAAACGATCCCTCTTGGCAACAAATTAACCCCAAAGGTACGAGTATACGAGCAACTCTATCGGCAGCACCGATCTAAAGAGTCAGCATTTTAGATTCGTTTGCCATTTCTGTGGAAGTCGACTGAAGAAGGAGAACATTACGAAAAATACATTAAAATCATCTGTCGTATCCGAAATTGTATTTAAACTTAAAGGCCTATTGGTTGAGAAACCGGCTATTCCCCTTTCAAAATCATACACCCAACAGACGACAGAGTACGGGTGAGTGAATTAGCAATACAACCGACATCAGTTTTGGCATCAATTTTCCTTTAATTTATTTACTCTGAGCAAGATTGAATTTCATCTATCTGTTCAACTTCTTTCTGAAATTCGATATGTCATGCCATTCAATACTGTTCCGTTTAATTGTATTGCCAAAGACAGATCAGATATGTCAAGACTTTGTAGCGGTGTACGACGGTGATGTAATATAGTCGTCGTTTCGCCGGTAATTGACACTCTTCTAGATGTTATGGTTCACTGGCAACGATTATGCAACATAAGTTCTACTACCATATTATGGTGTCTGCAAGTAAATCCAGTTTTTAATTTGATTCCTTTTTTTCAGGTTGGTAAACGTATAGGCACACACACAATACTCGTTTTGTGGGCAAACTAAAGGTATTTGTGTATAGATTTAAGGAAATTATTTACTTCCTGTTTGATCACAAACAACAACAACAACAAATCATTTTCACACAGCAATTACTTTTGAGGCAAATATTCGGTTAAGTGGTACATAATGTGGGAACGGAACTGCTCAACAATGCATATTTATATGCTATCCATGGTCAACCAAAGAGGACGACAGCGAAATCTCCATCAAATTGATATGCAAAGACTTTGGATATTTTTTATCCGGTTGTGACGTACTTCGGTCCGTTGGTCACAGTTGCATTAATTCGAATCGAAAACGACGTTGCAAGCTCAAGGGTCATTTAATATTAAACAACATTTTTGGAAGACGAGGCGTCCGTGACGGCTTGGGTCAATATAATTGAATGCTTATGCTTATGCACACTTAATTTTGTTATGAAGGAAAGTTTTCTCTTCTTTTTTTGTCTGTTCGTTATATTGCTGGGCCCTCGTAATATTAATTGGCCCTTACTTCTTGCCGGCGCATTCCTTAGACCAGGGCGAGTTATGTAGTGTCTGCTGTGATGGGGGGTCAGGCATGTTGGTGCAGCATAGCTTGCTCTGGGAGCGATGCTTAATTGGAAGTTTTATTTTGAAATTAATTTTTGTTATTGTATGTTTTTCTGGGATGTTGCCTAATGGAGATGTAAGTAAAGTATATTCACATATTTTGAAGGCTGTCGAACTCAGAAGTAAACATTTCATCTTGTGCAACTGAGAGGAATTTATAAAGTGGGACAATTGGTTCTGCTTTTATTGGCAGAATTTCGAAATTAAATTTGTTTTCAAGACGTTTCAAAATGAATTAAGCCTTAGGTGAGGTTCTTTTCTGAATCGGGCTTTAAAGACGGATTGAGGGGAAGATCGTCGGCCATTTAACCACTTTAAACTTTATTTTCCCGCCAAGAATTGTTTAATTTTTGTCGCGGAAATAAGATTTTCGTGGGAAACTATCTTTGGAAGGTTGGGCAATTTTTTAACAGCACAAGACGTTTGCATACACTTGGCTTTAACTCATGCTTCCCCAGAAAAGCGTCAAGCTTCCAATGGTAGTGGGTCGGCCTCAAAATACTATTTTTGGTGGGTTATTAGGGTTCGGAATTATGTGACCGGATGAAGTCGATCGTCAGAGATTACGGAATGAGTTTATTTTAGATACCTGCAGATTCCGGCACGTAAAGCTAGCTGCGCAGTGACTCCTCAGATTCAACCCCCAAAAACACACAAAATAAACACTGCGCTTCCTCTCACTGTTCTAAGATGCAAAGCCTCAGGTTCTATTTGGACCTATTGTGCCAACTATTCATTGTTCGTTATAGTGGGAGAGAATATTCAGTCGATCAAACGTTTTCGTGCTCATGAATGATTTACCCTATGTTACACAAGCAATTTTTTTCGTGCACACGAAAGCGTTTGAACGTTTCGCCTTACAGAATCTGACCCCAGATCTGCGACTGCATCGTCATCTCTTCTTACGACACGTGCCCAGTAGCCGGTCCTCTTGATTAAAAAATTACTCCTTCGTATAGGTACTTTTGTGTTCTTTGAGGTCGTTTTTCATGAAAGCTTTAGAAAACTGGTCTTTAAGTGGATTTTTGCATTTGTAACCAACTTCTAAAAGACGAATTTCAACAAAATGTGTCAAAATGTAAATTCGCAAAGATCACACCGAAAGTAACGCGCCGTTGAGTCGTTTTCTTCAGATTGATCCAAAAATGTGCAAAGAAAACAAAATTCGGATCATGACGTTAACTAGAACGAATCAAATCTAGAGTGGACAACATTTCGCCAATTAATTCTATAAAAATCGACCGCAAAAATCTGAAATTGTACATAATCTGGAAAACACAACATTTTCGAAATTTGGGCGGCACATTCAACAATATAGCTATTTTAAGTCGACTATATTGGTCTGTATTAGAGCTAACCTGAACCTTCGTCAGCCACATATGCAAACTGCCAACTTAGTATACTCAGCCACGAAATTCTTGACTAAATTCGTCGGCTACCCCTCCATAAACGTCAACTGAAACATCTGCTCATATGACCGATTTCAGCCAATTAAATCCGCGACATATACTTCTAGACAGATGTCAGACTTACTAAACTAGATACTTGAACGTCCCCATTCTCGAAAATAAAGCTTCTTCGAGATTTTGTGTGTTCCTTAATTTGACTCCTAAAATTATGAAAACAAGTCTGAAATACAAATTCTGTAACTTTGTATCCACGTATTGCATGGATTTGAAGAAACTGCACATAGCATAGGGCCAGCATGCCAGTTATTCCTAGAATGACCTTGGTGCTGATCTCATTTTACGAGATAATAAACTGGATCCCAGGTCTTTGAAACTGCGTCTTTCCATCGTAACATTTTAAACGAGCCGCTGATGTGATTAAAATTCCTTACGCGACTGCAGTATATACTTGTCGATCATACTATTGACGAAAGATACTGCAGGCATTCTCAAAGTATAGCCGAAAAGACGACTTACAAAGTTCAATTTTTGTTTACAAACTCACTCGGCCGTCGACGTTTCCCGCCATTCATAGTTAAATGTTGTTTTTAGTTATTGGTTATTCAATTACTTCGATTCCTTTTCATTACTCACTAGCCTTCGACAGAGCCATACATACATAGTTAAGCAGCATTTTTGTCTTTTATTTGACCAACTTTCTTTACATATTTAGGGTTTTCGACGTTGACAGCCAGATTACTTATTCATTACTTCCGACTTTTTTGCACTAGCTAGGTATTTCGACGGAACCTGCCATTTAAGTTGAGTTTCGTCTCTGTTATTCATTCGTTAGTAAGAGGGCCGTCGAAATATTCTGCCATCCCCAGCTAAGTTTTGTATTTCCTTGTTAAAATTACAAGCAAATCCTGGTTTCGAGGACATCCCGCCAATTTTGCTGCAAAAATGTTCTTATGCGTTTTCTGTGCCTCTTTGTTTAATGTTTAACTCGTCTCTGCGGACTGGAAATTTTTTGAAAACTTGGAAGAACTCGTTCATAACTCCAATTTTTAAATCAGGATCTAGGCACGATATTACCAATTATCGGCCGATTAGAAAAATTTCGCCTATACCTAAGCTATTTGAAAAAAAAAAAAAAAAAAAAAAAAATATTTATGAGAAACTTTCACCTCTCGTAAAGGGAGTAATCTCTCATTTGCAACATGAATTTGTAGCTGGTAGATCAACCTCTACAAATCTCGCAATCATTTGAAACATGGTGCTGAATGACCTTAAGAAAGGTTTACAATATGATGTAGTTTATACTGACTTTGCCAAAGCTTTTGACAGCGTTAATCACCATGCTTTAATTTCAAAACTTAAGAGATTGGGATTTCATTCCAACTTTCTAGAATGGATTCGCTCTTATCTCACGGATCGCATTCAGTATGTTCGTATAAAGGATGTACTTTCATCGCCAGTTTATGTCACCTCCGGAGTGCCTCAGGGTAGTCACATGGGCCCTTTTTCTTTTCTTTTTATTTGTTAACGACAAACCTGATCTGTTTTTGAATTAACAGTGTGTGATGTTTGCTGATGAAGTAAAAGGCTTTGGTGGTAGTATTTAAGTATTTAAATTTTATATGAAGTAATCTATCTAGAGCAGTGAACGTTCTTATTTGATGAATTAATAAATAAATAAATAAATAAATAAAGTAAATAAAATAAAGCATTTCCTGTTTATTCATTACCTTCATTACTTATTGGGTTTTCCGTTGAAAAGTCTCATTTTTGGTGCAAGATCCATGTGCATAAATCACAAAGGAACATAGGGTAAAGTCGGGTAATATGGCACCATGGGAGATATGGCACCCTCTCAATATTTCTTACTTAACGATATACCTTTAAACGAGCTAATCTTGTATATATATTTCTGTGATCTCGGAAACGGCTCTAACGATTTCGCTGAAATTTGGTATATGGGGGTTTTCGGGGGTAAGCAATTGATCTAGATTAGTCTTATGTTTGGGAAAACGCGTGTTTTCGAGTTTTCATGCGTTTTGAGCTTATTTTTCTGACTTTACTGCCTTTTACTCGCCATTACACAAACAATTCTTAATCAATGCAAACAAAAAAAATACGTAGGAGAGCCAACACTTTAATAGTTATTTCAAGCCATCAATCAGCTTTCTATGTCCTCTAGAAGCTGAGCTACAACCTAAAATCTAACACGAAAAAAATAAATTTATTTTCTCAAATCGAATATTATCAGCAGCCGCGGTTCTTGATCGTTGTTCTGCTTTGGGGTGGTTTTGTGGCGCACATCGCACAAGCACGTTCATATGAAAAAAAAAACAGCGACAATGTCTTTCTGAGGAAATGCGTAGATGACGTGTGGTGTGGTGTGGTGATGGACGGATGGTGGAGCAGCGTTGCCAACCAATTTTGACGAAAAAAAGATGCCTTTTTCAATCATGCTTATTTTGACATTCGAACGAATAGCAAATTCATACAAATGTCTCTATTCGTTCGAATGAACTTGTGTGTATTTTGATAGACATTCGTTCGAATTGGCTATTCGTTCGAATGTCAAAATAAGCATGAATAAAATAATGCCTAAAAAATTTTTTTATGTAAATTGGAACAATAAATCAAAAATTAAACACAAATATAACAAAATTAACAACAACAATTTTTATTTCCAAAAAAAAAACTTAAATTATGTATAAATCACAGAAGCAATAGGAACAAAATTCATGACTTTAGTTTCATGAGTAGGTAGGTAAATAGCATTGAACAAAACAAACACAGTTTTAGTCCATCAGATCAAAAAATAAATAAATATTTGAAATAGAAAAAAGATGCGTTTTTGGAAACAAAAAAGCCTTAAAGCCTTAGCTAATGAAATAATGCCTAAAAGGCATAAAAAGCCTAGGTTGGCATCGCTGGGTGGAGGTGCTGTATATAGAAATTGAGTTCAAGGTTTTTGTTTTAATCTTATAACTTTAAACGAGCAATTCGTGTATGTATGTATGTATATATATAAATTTATTTCTGTGATCTCGGAAACGGCTCTAACGATTTCGCTGAACTTTGGTATATGGGGGTTTTCGGGGGTAAACACTTATCTAGATTAGTCTTATGTTTGGGAAAACACGTGTTCTCGAGTTTTCATGCGTTTTTCTTTCCACGCAGAATATGGTCGCTAATTTCGTCCTTCCGGCCACTGTCCGTCTGGTTCATCGGTTTAAGACATCAGTACCTGGGCGATTATTAGTATTAATTGCAATTTCAAAAACAATACAAATTAAAAAAATATATCTAAACTTGAACATATAAAAAAAACAAAAGTAAGTCACCGAGAGGGATTCGAACTTGTAACACTCGTTTCTTGCCGTCCGCGCCATAGTAAAAGGAAAAAAGTAAGACATCTACCGGCATTTAGGAGACTTAAATTTTTTTATATGTTCAAGTTTATATATATTTTTTTAAATTTTTATTGTTTTTAAAATTACAATAAATAGTAATAACCGAGCAAAGCTCGGTCACCCAGATATTTTCTTACTTAACGATTTTATTTTAAAACATGGACATCAAAATATCATTTAGTTATACGTAAGTTCCTAAAGTGTGTAGTCGCGACCTGATTTGCAGGTCAAAATTTCTAGTTATAGACAATAAATTCAAACAAACATTTTTTTGGGAGTATGAGTAAAAGAAGTGTAGACAGAAAAGTGTTCGGTGCACAGTATTCATTGTTATAAAAAAAATAAAAGCCTATCGTGTGTGTTTATTTCCATTAACCATTAACATGCATGCTTTTATGGCACCGGCAGTGATGCCAACTGTACCATAATTATGCCTTTTAGGCATAATTCCCATGCTTGAGGCATTGAGGAGTAGTTTTAAGAAAAAAGGCATACTTTTTTAGGAATTGTTTTTTTAACATCAACTCATAAAACTACAATTTGAATTTGGTAAATCTGGTACAGTCTTTCATCAAAGTCGCATAATTAATTTTTATTTACAACTGTGCGTCTACTTATACTCTTACTTCTCTACTTCACTTACCCAAGAAACTCAAGGTTTGGATTACAGAGATCAAAAAAGGTTTAATTACCAATCGATCGACCAAAATTCTGTTAATAAATTTTCATCACATTGTAGGTTCATTGCAGTTCCTTAGTAGATATTAAATTTGTATCCTTTTTACCAAAAAGGCGTATTTTTTTTTTCGAGTTTAGGCATAAAAACTTTGTTGGCATCACTGTGTACCGGTGCCATTTCTCCTTTTATTAGTTTTATATTTAATTATTTAATTTCGCACCTGTTTTTTGCATGATTTTTTTTTTTTTTTTAGAAATGGTGACTTTTATACATTGTGTGTGTACTCGCGTACACCTTCTTTAAATACTTGTAGCGAATGTGGGAGGAATAACTTCAAGAGAACTTGAAGTACCATATCACCCACCACCTATGGGTGCCAAATCACCCTCCGGTTTTCAATGACATTTTTTTGATGTGTAAACATCTAAGCGCGCGTTTTTGGAATCTGGTGGAGTAATTCCACACATTTAACTTGCGGGGACGGAAATGCGTCACTGTGTTTTATCATTGCATACATTTTGTTGTGAATCTGGTGGAGTAATTCCACACATATAACTTGCGGGGACAGGGAACGCGTCACTGTGTTTTATCATTGCATACATTTTTGAGCTGGGGCATATTAATTTCAGCATTTTGTTGATGTAAAATAAAATTGTGTTTTATCATTGCATACATTTTATCATTGCATACGTTTTTATCATTGCATACATTAATGAGCTGGGGCATATTAATTTCAGCTTTTTGTTGATGTGAAATAAAACATGTTTTTGTTATTTCATAATATATCAAGAATACGGTTATAACAATTCCCTCTTTTCTCAATGACGAACACGCACGGTGTTTACACATACACATATTTCGGGACTGTTGGATATTTTTTAACTTTCACGCTTTTAAAAATTTGTATGAATCATATTTATGTTCCCATTTTTTGTTTTTAAACTAAACAAATAATTAATATATCCATGTTTTAATTTAAAATATGTTTTATTTTTTGAGTTGTAACGAAAACGAAAAAATGGGTGCCATTTCTCCCGATTTTACCCTAGTTAAATTTGCATTTCTTATAAAATCCATCTCCATCTATATATATGATACAAAATAAAATTTCTCTCCATGGAATTATTACTTTTCCCAATCAAACTCAACACAATTTAATGGCGTTTCATTCGCAGGCAACATTTCCTCTTGTAGTACCTACATCTAACAATAGGTAACTCCCTCCTATATCCACTCACTATACACTTTACACTTCACAATCTCTCGGATTCGTTTCTGTATCTGCATTTTAATTTTCCATCCGCCCTTTTGCATGTACAACTGCATCCAAACCTCCATCAAGTTCGTGCTGTACAAAGGACTCTCTCTAGTTCTGCCTTAATATCTGTATGCATGGAGATTGTGTTGAACGTTTTCTACTTTAAATAATTAAAATAAAACCCTGATGCAAACCCCCATATCGGCGTGATGCCTATCTCTGATGGATCTCATGAATTTCCCACTTTGGTTGGATTTGTTTCTTTTTTTTTTATTATTATTTTCTGTCTCCTCTGTTTCTCTCTTTTTTTGTTATTTACTTTTGTTGTTTGGTTTAATTCGTGTTTTTGCATGGGTTTCTTTTGCGGTGAACTTTCGCCCCATTGCACTGTTTTGCATGGCAGTGCTAAACGGGATAGTACTATAAAACCACACGACTGTAACCACAAAATCAACAAAGCGTAAGAACTGCTACTTCTCGAGCTTGTTTACCATCACCGTACACAGGCGGGAAGGTGCCCGCGACTGAACGCATGCGAGGAGTATTACCCATCTCCCACTTATTAAAAGGCGAATACAATTAATAGAAAGGGGCCGCTCCCAGTTTTAAGGAGGAGTATGCCTCATGGATTTTGTATGCAATTTTGAGCGACATTGGCACACGAACCATTTCCAGTAGAAATGAAAAAAATGTAAAATTGCAGTGCGAAAGCAATTTCAATTATACAAATCCGCATTGGCGAGAAGGAACACAAAAATGGAATGAATCCAGGACACGAGGAGAAACTATGTATATGGTATAGCTGAAGACAAAAGGAAAACGACCGGACGTACGCCCTTCTAGTTGCTTCACTGACGCCGCATGCAGAGCGTCGCCGTAGTTCGTTGAACTTGGATTCCGGCGCCGGGTAAAGTTCATTTTCGCGCGAAATAACATCGATGGGACAACACTGCGCACATATACATGACAAACAACAACATAGCGCATGCAGTGCACACATCGTCCAATTGTATGCCGTGGAATGCCAAGAGTGCCGGGAGATGGACATGTTGTTATTGTTTGGATCTTGAGTTTCGTATATGCTGCTGTCGCAATTATGCTTTGGAATGCAAGAGTATAGCCCTCTTTAGTGTTTGGAATAGGCTGGGTGGGGTGTGCCCCCATTGTCCACAGTCGCAAGGGGTTTTGCAGTGCTGCTGACTGACGATGACTCCACTTGGCATTGCATTATGTGGCACAGTCGAGGTTTTGCTTTCGTTTTGACGGTTTAACTTGGCGACCATAAATTGGATGTAATTTGGGGTCGTTTAGTTGAGATAAACACTCGTAATAGTAGCTGTTGGAGGGAGTTGCATTGTTGTGGTAATTAATAAATTTATATTATTAATAAAAATAGTCACAATGAATGAAAGTGGAGATTACCATCTGTAATAGTGCTGCGTTGGCATCATAAATAATTACCAACAATTACTTGTGGTCTTTTCTTCCTCTTATTCAAGACTAAGATCAAATTGGACAACTCTGGTATTGGATTCGGTATTGTCAAAGGATGAGGATAGTAAATATGATAAGATCGACATGGAGGCTGAGCTTTGAGATTAAAATAAAGTCGAAAGTAGATTACTTTTATGTAACCTGTGAAATATTATGTTTTTCTTTTACAAATCCGGTATCACTAAAGTTATCTTACGACTATCTGTTCACAACCTTACGAAGCGTTAAAGTTTTATTTAAACTTTTGGTAAATAAATTGAGTATTTCAACAAAACCATCGTATAATCACATCACACCAATAATTACCAGCTGAAATACACAATAACTATATACCACGACTAATTATTTCTTTTGGAATATTAAGAAAATTTGAGAAGTATAGACAGCCGATCAGAGAACAATAGTCAGTAAGAAGTTCACTTGAGATATCTCAAACTAAATCTTATTGGTTTGAATTACTATTAAAACATTTATGAATGGAATTCGACTTCGTTCGTTCGACGACTCGGTCTCACATTTCGACCGATACGGCCACTATTTCTTGTTCAATAATGACTCTGACTTTTTTGGTTGCAAAAATCATAACTTTTGAACGCATGAAGATGCTACAATTTGTTTCTTCTTAAGGGAAATTTCCAAACCTATAAAAATAATGTTTTTTTAAGAAAATTGCTTCACCGGGTGTTTCTTATTCTTAGGCTGAAATAAGATTTTCCTTGAAAAAGGAATTAACAGAAAAAAGAATTAAAAATAAAACTTTAAGAACTGGTAAAATTTTACGAACCCTGTAAAAAGGTTATTTTAATTGTGCACAGGTTAATCCAAAATATTTAATCTAACGAAGCAATTTTTATTGTTTTTAGCAAGTATTTAAACAGTATTTTTTCATTTAGTGGCGCATCAGGTTCAGTATATCCTTTAAACTTTTTGAGTTATATATTTGATATGAAACAGTATAAGAAAATAGTAAAAGGACGAAAAATAATAAAAAATAAAATCAAATAGAATGCAAAATATTTGTATATACAATAAAAAAAATATATATTTTTTTAAACAATAGTATATTTGATAGTAAGTATTTATCTTTATATTTGTTTTGTAACAATGTTACAAATTCTTGAGAATTCGAAACATTGATAAAATCTTCTAAAATGGTTCTGTTTGGAATATTCATATTGATTTTTAATTTGCATGCTCCTCTCTTCAGTAAAGCCTTTTGAAAACTAAAACCATTTATCCATTGTCATGGTTTACATACCTGCATATGAACATGCACAAGGATTGTTTTACTTGTGAAATTTAAGCTTCCCAATGTAGGGTAACAGAGGAAAATTAATATTTCTACCTGTTTTATTGGACCATAAAATAGTAATCCACAATTAAATATTTTCTTTCAACTTTGCAATGTTAAGGCAATAAATCAATTAATCCATTTCTTTTGACAGGCTAAGCCATGTTAATGTATACTTTAAGAATAAGAACAATAACGATTTACAATAATTTAAGTAATTCGAAGACACTCAGTTACAGCATACCTCAAAAGACGTTTTGGTTTAGGGGGAATTTATACAAGAAGAGTCGTTAAATTGGGCGGTTTACAAAAACCAATTGGCATTTATAAAGGGTTATTCAATAAGAGGTGTTATTGTGAAAGGATATGGTCCTGTATTCGTGCTCGTGGTGGCCATTTGGCTGATGTTGTTTTTCATTATTAACGGCATACCTTCCTCTTTATTATGAAATAAACATCCGATCATTTATCTCAAAAAATGGCATTTTTCTTTAAATACCAAAATTACACCTCTTATTCGAAAACCTTTTATAAAAGAGGGGCATTGACGTGGGTAGATCTCTTAGTGATCAAAATAATAACAAAGCTATTTTCAATTGATATAAGAAGACAATTTCACGCTCTTAGCTCTTTTAATTAACAGAATAATTGAAATATTCCATAAGGAAATTTGCTTTTAAGACCAAAAAGTCAGCACTGGGAACACGAATTTTTTTTTTAAGCAAACTACAATTTCTCCCAACATTGCGAACAGTTGCAGCTACAATTTTGCATATGGTTTATAAAAAAAATAGTCAACTATCGTGGTCAATTTTCTGTGAGAAATCGCGAGAATTTTTTAAATCAGAACATGAGATCTGTTCGATCAATAATCTATTTCAACAGAAGCTCAAAACCAGAACCAAAAAAACTGATTAAAAATGCGTTTTTTTTGTTTTATTTATTAAAAATCTTAGTCATTTTTTTTTTGTTTATAAAACAACTAGACTACATTCAAGAAAATATGCCATATAAATGCAAAAAAGAAAATAAAGAAGTTCGTTTTTTTTATTTTGCTCAAGAACAAATTTGAGAAACTTTGAAAAGCTGTATAAACTATAAGTCAAACTAGTAAACGGAAAATTATTTTGTTTGCTGTATTTGCAGCTCAGTTAATATTTCTATTAGAAAAAAAATAACAAAACAATAAAAATAAAACATCGAATTTAGTATTTTTGCCCCGAAATTTGCATTTTTATACCACAGTGCGATGGACCGATGGATGGATGGCGTCGCCACATCTGTGAGCGAGTAGATAAATCTTGACAGAACCATGACCGTGGAACAATGAAGACAGGCTAAATTAAGTGGCCGACTCCACTCAAAGAAGGGTTCTAAGCATGACACGAGGAACATTGAAATGGGTGGTGGCTTTGTCAATTGGAAATGGTAATTTCGGGTATCACTTAAGGAAGATGGGCCTTAGAGAGGATGATACCTGTAAACTATGCTTGGATCAATCTGAGACAGCGGCACATATACTGTGATAGAAGATGTTGGGACATCATTGGGTCGAGACCCAGTTGATGAAACAGATCTCTCATAAACAGATGCTAGCTTTAGAACTAGGAATTGAGCCCAGGGAAGAACTCTGGAGAAATCCAGAGAGTATCTCTGGGTAAGAATTAAAGTGGAAGAGAGAAAAAAGATTCGAATATCTCTCGCAGTCTCTATAGACACAAATAATTTCCCGCCTATATGTATTAAATAAAAAGTAAATTGTCTTGTATTATGCATAGACCTGTAGTACTGCGGAGGTATTAAAAAACACCCCCATTTTGTTAACTGTATAAACGTATACGTCCTCGCTGTTTCATCTTTTACGACTTAAAGCCCACTCGTTTGCTTTAAATTGTTGCCTAGCATATAATTTTTTAAAACCTCATAATTTGAAATTAAGAAAGTTATACTGGGAAAAGAAATTTCGGCATTATTAAAATTTGAATCGTTTAGAAGTAGAAGTGCCCTGCAACAGCAGGAGCTATATTTAGCTCGCAATTAATCAAATATTTGAACTTTCTAGACTGCACACAACATATGTGCATACGTACATTGACACCCGTGCATCTGGTTCGTGCTTAACGCCTGAATCAATATCGCATAAAACAAAAGATGCCTGCAGCCTTTACATAACATCTTCATCTCGTATGGTTGCTATCGATTTCCTTCGTCTTCGTATAGAGCCCCCCTCAGAATAACTTGGCATCAATGCTCAGAGCGCGCACTCAAATTCAATTCAATTCCATAACTAGGCGCATTCAATTGTCCTCAATAGGCGCACTGTAGTCTGTGGGTTAGTTGGCTTAGCAAATTTAAAAAACGCCACGATGTACCTCAATCATGGCACACTACATTGCACCCCGTTTACACTGCTCTTCTCATTATCAGTTCAGACTATAGGTACATATACGAGATTGACAAAGCCATCTGAACTGTGAAGTCGTCTCGAGACATGTAGTTCTGCGCCACATGCGCTTTCACAAAGGAGAGCAAAATGAAATGCAACTGCCGGCCGAGAAAGGAGAGCAAACCTATTTCGATATACGATTTTCCTTCACTTCTTTGGGTGCGACTCTAACTCGCTAATCAGTCTTGGGATACCCGCGTCCCATTGTGAGATTTAAATTAAAACAGTCCATACAGTCGATTGTTACGTTTCTTCTTCGATTTTTCTTGCTTTGCACTTTCAGTTGGAGGAAAATGTACCTCACACAGATCGCAGTCTTATTGTTGTGTGCGGGGGCGCGTTTCTCTTTACCGGTGTTGGTTTTCCTTTCCCCCATGGTTACAACGGTCTTTTATTTTTATTTCTTATTATTTGGCCAACAAATTGATTTCTTTCTCCGTATGGCCATTTTGGGTGTAAAATCACAGCATATGTGTGAATAGTGAACATGTTAATTGGTTCAATTGTCCTACGAAATGCGGGTCGGAATCACATCAAATTCGAAAACATTTAGTTTATTGTGTACCGGGGGTACAATGAACAACGGCTGCGGCGAC
The DNA here is from genome assembly GCA_946477585.1 of Cheilosia urbana. Lineage (NCBI taxonomy): Eukaryota > Metazoa > Arthropoda > Insecta > Diptera > Syrphidae > Cheilosia > Cheilosia urbana. The sequence continues at coordinate 44,639,538 of OX297855.1, forward strand.
GAAGACGACGACGACCGACGTTGGCAATTAAGGTGGGGGTTAGCGAGCGAGCCCATTGTTGCGTTGAAATTCAATTGAAACTACGCTCATTAGACGCGGCATTAAATTAAGATAAATAAATCGGTATTCAGAGCTGGGCGCATTTCTGTGGGAAATTCAATGCTCATTTGTGTGCAGGGGGAAAGCATCAAAGGAAAAGTTTTAGTATGCAGGTTTTTAAAAGCTGCGGTTATACAATTTGTTTAGGTTTGCCGTTTGGCCTACAGCTATCACTGTACTTTACGCACAATTTGTTTACCTGCCACAATTCAACGTCATTAGTTGAGCATAAGTTATACTTTGCATTTGTGAAAAATGTTGGATAAGCAAATGTCAGAAATTGCCGTTTGTAAGAAGAAAAACTGACTCGGTTTTCGGATGGTGTTGCAATTGAAATTTGAAATAATAACAACTGCGATTTAATGGAAACGAGTTATAACAGGAAGGTCATCGCTGGCTGTCTTTTGAAATTATGCACACGTTATTCAGGGCTATCGGCAATTCCGAGAGAAAAAATTGTCCCGAGTATTTTTTGTTCCCTGGAAAATGGGTACTCCTACCGCGAATCCCCATCGAAATTAATTTTTCGAAAATATGTTCGAATCTATTGACAGTTGTCAAATGTGATTTATTCAATTGTCAATTTAGCTCATATTTGCGAATATTTTGCAAATATTTGTTTTTTTAAACCAATTATTAACTTCGATAATTTGAGCAATTGCAAAGACGCGAATTGGATTTATCAGTATTTTAGTACAGAAAGTGTTCGATTCGGTAAAATAGAAAACAAAATATATAAAGCTTACAAAATGCACAGTGTAGCGTTTAGATTGCTGGCCCAGAAACAAATTCCTCATTTACCATCACCTCCAATTGTTTTTTATTAAATGAGCTATACCTATTTTTAGTACATTTTGATCAAAGGACTCTATAAAAATTACTTGCATGATTAAAAATTATATTTCTCTGTTGTTTGAAGTATGCCAATCCTAGGCCACTTCTGTTTTTTCGGTTCAAATCCACAAAATAAAAACAAAGACTTCCAAACTCCCATAGAAACTGCTTACGTTTTGAATTTGATTTGATTTGATTTATTGATTTGGAAAATATCTTTTACATTGGACTTGGAGTCCATTTGTAGCAAAAGTTACTATTTTAATTAATTAATTAATTAAGCTAAACGAATGAAATTAATTACATTAAACAATTAGATTTACGCAAATAAGTGAACATATTCAATACAAAACTATGAGAAAAACTAAATTATTTAATTTTAAAATTAACAATTAATGAAACGTAGGAAAACAAAAATAAAATAAATTAACAAATAATAGATATTATGCATTACTGACTAGATGTCTGAATAAAACGTATTCGAAATATTTGGTACCGCGATGTCTTCGTATATTTAGGGGTAGGGCATTCCACTGTCTGATAACACGAACAAAAAATTGACGTTCCGAATTTGTGCAGGTGAACTTAGGCTGTACAAGTATTAACGATCGTGACGAGATGGCAAAACTTATTTTTTCATAAAGATACGATGGTTCCTTGTTCATTATTATATTATTTAACGTCTTAAGTTCGCAATAATTGAGATATGTATACAGACTACATCCAAATATGCTTTTCGAGTAACTTGATATGTGATCGAAGCGTTTAAGATTGTATATGTATCGGATGACGTTGTTAAATGCCACAGTTAAATTTCTTTTTGTTTCGTATTCGTATTTCGAATTTCCATCTAAAAATTTACGAAGGAAATATTCCGGGGGGAATCCAATTAAATTTCGTGGGGAATTTTTGTCCACGTTACCAATTTATTCTGGGGAAGTATTTTCCCTTTTTCAAAATTCATTGCCGATACTTATTTAAAAAAAAATTTAAAATATTTCGGGGGGAATTTTGTTCACGATAGCCCTGGGGAAGATTTCTTTAGAAAATAATCGTCTGGACGATATCGTTTTTGAAACTTTGATAACCAAAATTAGTTATATTCTGCCCGAATATTTAACAGTATTGTCAGCTTTCATTACATTAGTGGAAAATGAACTGGATTAGGTCCAGCCGTAAGCCTTCGAGCTAGTGCTCTTACTTTTAAGATAAACCTGTACATTTCTGTTTATTGGTTGATAAATAATAATAATAATAAATAAATAAGAGGTATTATTGTGAAAGGATATGGTCCTGTATGCGTGCTCGTGGTGGCTGATGTTTTCATTATTAACGGCATTCCTCCTTATTATTAAATAAACATCCGATTATTTATCTTTAAAATGGCATTTGTCTTTGAATACCAAAGTAACACCTCTTATTGGAAAACCCTTTATATAACAAGAAGCCACTCTTTTAAAAAACTTTCTAGTTCATTATTGACAGGCTGACAAATTCTCTTAAACTAATTCGAAGAATAAGCTCCTTGGAGTGAACTAAGCGAACTTGTTTGTGAGAGTTCATATGAATATTCCTATATATTTTTTTTAAAGTTAGTTATTTTATTCAATCACATGATTGAACTTATTAATATTATTCCTCAAGTTATTGTTAAAATATTCATGTAACATTCCCATTCTAATTTTAATGTTCTTGTTTCCACCTTAAGACAAGTTAAATTTAATCAAACTAACCTGTGCTTTTTAAATTTACTTTCTTCTTCAATAAAGTTATACTTTTTGTGCATTATACAATATACATCGTTTGGACATCGGTCTTATTCTTTGAAATCTGTCAGTATTATCAACATTAGGGCCATTGCTTCCATAGTTACATCGAGATGTTCTTTTGTATAAAGATAATGGATTCCTTGTGGCCCTCAGTCTAGTATTGATGTTTATAGAACTAAGAATATAGGTGGAGATGATGTTGCTAGTCAGGACGCAAAACAAAAAAAAGCATTTGATTTTTCTCTTCGTTTTTCCAAGGTCTGTAAAAGGTAGAGTACGTTATGCGAAAAGAAGAAATTGCTTTTGAATGCTTTGAATTCTTGAAATTCCAGATTCACAGGACTACAATTTTCCTAAACAGGTTGGACAAGAGAACAATATAGCAGTTTGGTGATAGAGGGGTCCTTAAATTCTTTTGGAAAACATTCTATAAGTCCCAATCGGCTTCTTGCCTTGCTTACAATGCAATCCAAATGGTGGTTAAAGTTGAGCTTCTTGTCAAATATAGCTCTGAGATCATTAAAGTGATCCACACTTTCACCAACTTCATTATTAATAAAATAAATCGGTGTAGTTGGATTTTAACGCCTTGTGAAGGACACATACATTTACATTTCTTCAGGTTTAGCTGCATATAGTTCTCCTTACACCATTCCTGCATGCGATCAGTATCATGTTGTAGCAAGATATAACCTTGTGCTCAGCTATAAAAATGTATGTATCAGCTTAGGTTAGGTTAGGTTAGGTTGGGTGGGGTTGTGAGATCGTCACAAAAGACCAGGCGCCAAAGTGGGCCCATCGCCATCCCCAGGGAACCATTACGGTTAAAAACCTAAACCAATTCGCCCAAACAATCAATTTCCCTACAGAACTTGGTTATGGTCCCAATATTATTTGAGGAACCAACCTCCTCTAAGTTATTAAAGAAGAACCTGCCTAGGTGCTTCCTTCTACTCCGAGCAATTGCTTGACACTCGCATAGAAGGTGGGAGATGTCCTCCGTAGCTTGTAGGTCCTCACAGTACCAACATGTATCCGTATTAGCTAAGCCTAGTCTCATGGCATGCTTCCTTAAAAGGCAGTGTCCAGAGAGTATTCCTACAGTTAATCTTTACTTTGTTCTACTGAGATTGATTAATTCTTCAGATTTCTTCCGATTGAAAGCGGGCCACAGTGCCTTTGAGACCCTGTGCCCCTCTAGCTGTGACCATCTTGTAGCTGCTTTATTGGTAGTTTTCTCAACGATAACCCTTCTAGCAACGGCCATAAGTGATGCCCTCTGATGCCCTCAATCATTGTATTTACTGGGAGTTCCGCTCCTTCCTTAGCCAAAACGTCGGCCCTTTCGTTGCCCTCAATATCACAATGCCCAGGTACCCAACATAATCTAACACGGTTCTGCGAACATAATGCCTTAAGCATGTATCAGCTTACCCAAGTAGAAATTTGTGACTCCTATCCAAATTTCCTTTAAATTATAGTCACCACACGGTATATTCGACTCGGTTTTGTGTCGATTAACTCCATTCCAATAAGATGGTAACGATTTGACATTTTTGTTACCATTACGTGTCTCAAAGATACAAATGTCCTTTACTGTAACATTTCAGAACACACAAAAACTGTGAGGTTGCTATTTAATGTTACCACTTAACAGCTTTGCAAATCGACTGCGCACAGTCTAAATTGTGACCACTGCATTTTACCAACCAGGCGTGCACGAAGAATTCTATAATAACTATGGCGCATCAAGCGTAAAAGGGAATATAGGGTGGCACGAAAAAAACACCGTCAATGGTTTTATGATGAACAATGAATCTATCTAAAAAGAATGGAAGTATGTAGTTTAGAGACTTCATTATTTTGGAATACGTATTTTTTTTCATGGGTTTTCCTCCTTAAGAATTATTTTTCATTTTAAAAGGTGTATTGAAAATTGTTTGCCGTTGTAGTGCAACATCAAATGAACTTTTCATTGTATTTTTAGTTTGTGCGCTGCGCTGCTTTCCGACGTTTCAATAGTATTGTAGGAGAAAAGTGAGAACGCTTTCTGATTTTGCTATACATAAGCTCCAGCAGATTCAATTGGAAACAATTAATGAATTGCGAAATAATTATATTTGATTGTAAGAAAAAGTGGATAAGAAAAAAACAATATTCTAACTTCTATCATTCACATAATATCAAATGGTGTCATTTTTTTTTTTTTTTTAATAAATAGCATGTTATATGAATATGTAAATGAAATAATGGAAGAAATATCATAACCTTTCCGCACCGATTTAGTACAAAAATTTTAAACCAGCCAAGTGAATGTGTATGACGGGTGGGTTTTGTAAGAAAATATTCCCATAGTACAACAAACGTTATATTTATAACCATCCGTTTGCTGATACTGCTCATAGGGATTTAAGTTTTAATGAAATACCTTATGGGCTACTTTTTCTATGTCGTAAACTGTCACTTAAGACTTTAAGTGGAACTTAAATCGCTATAAGTAGTATCAGCAAACGGGCCTTAAAGCACTAAAAACTCCGCACTTTATTTGCTTAACAAAAATGTCTGTAATCGAAATGGGCCGGTTCATGGCTTCGCTATATTGTGCTTTCTTAGAGCCTTACGTTTTTAAGCAACTGCTGTTGTGTGTTACGAAAATTGTGATCTGGCGAGGCAAGTGCATTCTCTCGAATTTTAATTCTTTAAATAAATTTACATATAATATATTTTATTTACAAACTAATTCTTAATTTGAACCACTGATTGCTAAAAGAAACTCTAAAAATAGTAAAATCGTTAGATTGATTTGTGTTGTGAACACTTTTTAAATGAATAAATACCTAGACCTACGTTTGGCTGTTTTTTTATTGTAAACATTTATTTTTTAACACCATACAATTCAATTTAACATTTCTGTATTATAACAAGTGATTTTTTAAGCGTAGTTTTTTTTTTTTTTAAATCGAATAAAACACTCAAATTTGCAAAAATATTAAAAAAAATGTTTTGTTATCGATAAATGGGCCTTTGCCATTTACGTTTTAAAGACAACTTTATGTAAAAATTCGGAAGGTCCAATTTTGCGTCACTTTTTCGAGCATTTTGACCTGCATCCATGAACTACGCGTGTTTTGTTATCCTTTAAGGCTTCAATCGTGTTCGGCTTGTCCACATAGACTAACGACCTTACATAACCCCACAAGAAATATATATATAGATTTCGAGAGATATTCGAATCAGACCACCATTGTCGGGTCTCTTTTCGTCTCTCTACATCTATAAATCTTACCCAGAGAGACTTTCTGGATTTCTCCAGAGTTCTTCCCTAAGCTCAATTCCCAGTGTACGCTAGCATCTGTTTATGGGAGATCTGTTTCATCGACTGGGTCTCGACCCAATGATGTCCCAAGATCCTCATTCTTTTGCCAGCCAACCCTGGACATTGACACAGTATATGTGCCGCTGTCTCAGGTTCCTCCAGGCATAGTTTACAGGTATCATCCTATCTAAGGCCCATCTTCCTTAAGTGGTACCCGAAATTACCATGTCCTGTTAAAAAAGCCACCATCCATTTCAATGTTCTTCGACTCATGCTTAGAACCCTTCTTTGAGTGGAGCAGGTCGGCCACTTAATTGCCATTTTAGCCTGTCTAAATTGCTCCACGGTTGACCACCTTCTCAGGTGTTCTGCCGTCATCCATTTGTGAATCAGCTGTTCTACCATTCCTTTGCCAATTGAAGAGAATGGTTCTGGTGCCAGCAATTTTTCAGTTGACCCCTGTTTTGCAAGGGAGTCCGCCTTTTCGTTGCCTTCGATCCCTATTTGTCTGTGTCCTCGTACCCGAATCAGTGTTACTTCATTTTTAGATGAACATTTATTGAGCTTAAGTACACATTCCAATGCCAATGATGTTTGTTTGTTCCATGCATCTGACCACCGCCTGATTGTCCAGTGCTATAAGGATATTTCTTCCCTCCACCTGACTCTCAAGCAAGTAGTCCAACGCATGCAGCAATGCAATCTTCTCAGCCTGGTATACAGAAGTGTAATTCCCGAGGCTAACGTGACGGGCTAGTTCCAGCTCTGCTGAATATATACCGGCACCCGCTCCGTCATCCATCATGGATCACAAGAAATAATCAAGAGGCGTTAAATCGCATGATCTTGACGGCCAACCCACAGGGCCATTTCGAGAGATAAGCTGCTCACCAAATTCATCCTTCAACATTTCCATTGTTTCACGAGCTGTGTCTGTGTGGCATGTGGCACCGTCTTGATGAAACCACATGTCAACCTAGTTCAACTCAGCCAACTGGGGCAAAAAAAAGTCGCGTATCATGGCTCGATATTGTTCGCCGTTGACGGTAACGTTTCTTCCACGGTCCTCTTTTCACAGAGCACTTTTCAGCATTTTTCACAGAGCACGAATTTTTATAACGAATTTCAATAGTTTGCAATCGTTACTCGTTTGTAAGTCTTTCCATGATTAAATGGCAGAGTATACAGAAAACTTTTCACTTTGACAGATGACGTTTGGACGCCACTACTAACCAGTGCTGCCAACCTGAAAAACTTAACTCTTAAAAAATCACCCTTCATATCTACATTTCGCGAGAGAAGTTTAGCTTGTGGGGTGTGGTCAGAGGTACACCCTTATTTTTTATTTTCTTATTTATTCAGCAGATCAGATCACTTTCATTTCTATTAAAAAAAAAAAAATGTATCCAAGTGTCATAAACATTAAAAAAAAAACCCCACCTGCACTCAACCATGAAGGAGTTTTAACCTCGCTAAAAATCCATTATGCTGGGCAATTGTACACTCAACCGGAAGAATATCCATTAAACCCCATCTAGGGCATACCAAACTAAGGTAATTTCTGGTAAACAACCTGAGCAAATTAAGTCATTAATGTGCCAACTCCAAAACACTTCAAATGAGGGTCGGTACACCCGCCCTTCCTTAGTCCTTGCGAAATCACACATAAGCCCAGTGAGTATGCAAAGAGGAAGGTATACCAATCTCCAAAGGGCACTCTTATTCATTTTACTTAATTGTTCACGTATACTCACTTGGTTGTTGGATCCTTTAGCTTGTAGTCGTAGTGAAGTCCCTTCCTCATCTCTACGTCTCTTTGTCGCCGCAAATATGGCATAGCTATCCTCGCATTTCACACACACATACACCAAACATTGCATACAAATACAACCCATGGCCCAAGTGAAATACATTTTTCTCTAGTGTCCGTTCCATTTTGTATTCTTCATTTATTTCCCTCATTATTTTTTGCAAATTTATTCAAGGATTTTAGTGAAGCGTACATGTATACATCGAGCGTAGCCCCCAAGCCCCAACCACCCACAGCTCTGACGTCGTTATGGTTGTGTTGTCATTCAAATCATTGCCTGGAAGGGTGTGAATGTCTGGTGCTTGTTCTGAATGTTATTCATCCTAACTTGACACACATTTTTGCAGGCAGATTATTATTCTCCTCCTTCCCAACGAGCGAGGAGAGTACGGTGACTGTAAGAGTCGTTAATTCTGTGTGCAATTTGATACACTTTTTTTTTCTTCTCGTTTTCCCTTATTTTACTGAATTACGAGATAATTTGCACATCATCGGGTATATTTATAGTTATAATAAAAAAAGTAAAAAAATTGTCGACAGCAAAATTAATGAGTTGTCGTCGGTGACTGTAATTCATTTATGTGCCTGTTTATCCTTGCTTGTAAAAAATTTAAATAAACGCGATACAATTACCATTCGTAGTGAAAATGGAAAAAGAATTTCGTTGGCGCTTGTTATAAATGGCGAAGGAGAGACTTTCTTTTTTCTGCAGTCTTCTGCGGAATGGACTCAAACATTTAAATTCGTTGCTCCTTCAGGGGACAACGACGCGACGGAGTACAACTTGAGCTGAGTTCATTGTATAATTTCGTTTGGTATTGTGCATTGCAGGAAAACGAAACCCGAGCCGTAAGGGAGTGTCGAAAGAGTCCTGCATTCGAAGAAATACATATCTGACTGGTTGATACGAGAATCATCGAGCCGGGTTAATGCAAATTTTGTTTTGACAGTGGATTTTGAATTCAAAACTCTTGGAATCCTTCAAGTACTAGGTATAGCGGATGATCCAAAGAGAAAAGCATGAGTTCTCATTTGCTAGGTCAGTTTTTAAATAAATTTGCACCTATTGAGTGAGTCGTATACATGAAATTTATCAGCATGTTCGTTTGCTTTTGGCTACGGCAATGGGCTGCGAGTATTTTGATATTTTTGTCGTTATGGAAGACGGATTTCTTGAAGATAGATCAGCAAAAGATGAATCGATCGCTATAGCTTTCATTTTACTGGCCAACCAAAATGCTTTTCTGAAGCTCAATAGCAATAGAACAGCTTTAAGTTGCAGTTTTTTTTCTTGTAGTTCCACTATGTTATTTTCTTAAAACCAGTATACATTTTTTTTAGGTACCCAACCACCTATTTAAAATAAAAAATAAATCAAATCAAACATTCAATGCACTCGCAAGCTCCGGGTGCGATTCAGCCATGCATTTTAAATTTTATTTTATATTCGTACAAAAACCAAACTTAGTCTTTCGCTTCAAATGTTTTTATATTTTTACATAAAAGTTTTTTTTTTTTCTCATTTCAGGTAAGTTACTAGCAATGACTGTTAAGCCTCGAACTAACTCATATCAAGCGTATTACTCTGCGGGATGTATTCTTCCTAGGCTTACGGTCTGTATCAAATAAATTTTGTCTTTCAAATTTTGTGAAAACATAGTAAGAAGTGTGGTGTTGCCAATTTGACTTATTCAAAACTTTTGAGCATTTATTTTTTGGTAATTTTTAAGTTTTCAATTATAAAAATATTAAAATTAATTTTTTTATATATGACCTCATCGCTACGCGAAGGTTCACGAAAAAAGAAAAGTCGGAAAATTTTCACCATGTGGCGCTGCAGGGGCCAATTCAATTATCTTCTATAATAATTCGGGCTTTATGGCGCAACTTTTTTCCTTCCCAAATAACTTTAACACAAACAATTTTTTTATATAGGTTTATAGGTTTATAGATTTATTAAATATAGGAAACATAGAACAAACACAAATTAAGTACCACTTACAATGCATGGGCCATATGGCGCGTCCTAGTGGGCAATATGGCGTGATGGTTTACTTGCGTTTGGATTTGTCACAACTATCACAATTGATTTTTTTTTAATGAGTGCAGGAGTTGTGGAACGAAAAACTACATATAAAACAAGGGCATCCATTCATCCTTTTTTATTTATTAATAGTGTTTTCTGTTTTACTATTAAATACAGCAACTAAATCACTTTCCAACCATGTTCCTCTCAAGCCCTTATTTGCTTTACGGGGATAGTCGATATTTATATGGAAATAAACCATAATAAAAATGTTTGTTTACTGTAAAATATTACTTACTTACTTAGGTGGCGCTACAGTCCGGGGTGGACCTGGGCCTCAACCAATACGCCTCTCCAGTTAGCGCGATCTTTGGCTAACTGCCTCCAGTTGCGCACTCCAAGTTGGTTGAGGTCCCCTTCCACTTGCGCGCGCCACCTAAGGCGAGGTCTTCCTCTACTGCGTTGTCCCTCCGGGTTGGAATCGAAGACTCTCCGGGCCGGAGCGTTGGTGTCCATTCGCTCTACATGTCCTAACCGGTCGATGTCGCTGTACAGCTCGTAGAGTTCGCTGTTAAATCTTCTCCTCCAAATCCCGTCAACGCAAACGGGACCAAAAATCACTCGAAGAATTTTGCGTTCGAAGCGACCAAGAAGATCCTCATCCGTTTTTGCTAGGGTCCATGCTTCTGCGCCATAGAGCAGGACAGGGATGATGAGAGTCTTATATAGAATCTCCTTAGTGCTTCTTGACAAGGCCTTACTAATCAATTGCCGTCTTAGGCCAAGGAAACAGCGGTTGGCAAGTGTGATTCTTCGCTTGATTTCTGAGGTGATGTCATTTTCAGAGTTAATAGCGGAGCCGAGGTAGACAAAGTCCCTAACTACCTCAAAGTTATAGCTGTCTATCGTGACGTTCTGCCCGATTCGTCGATGTCGTGTGTCCCTTCTTGTTGACAGCATATATTTTGTTTTACCCTCATTCACCACCAAACACATTTTTGCCGCTTCTGTACTGATACTTGCAAACGCACCAGTGACAGCTCGCTGTGTTCTGCCAATGATGTCGATGTCGTCAGCGTATGCAAGTAGTTGCACAGACTTGTAGAAAATTGTGCCTCTGGTGTTGGCTTGTGAGTTTCGCACAATCTTCTCAAGAATGATGTTGAAAAAGTCACATGACAGCGCGTCACCTTGTCTAAATCCTTTTTTGACATCAAAGGTCTCAGTGAGATTGTTTCCGACCTTTATAGAGCAGCGAGCGTTCTCCATCGTCATTCTGCACAATCTGACAAGTTTGGCAGGGATGCCAAAACTAGACATGGCTCTGTATAGCTCGTCTCTATAAACGCTGTCATATGCGGCCTTAAAATCGACAAAAAGATGGTGAGTATCGATCTGGTATTCTTGGGTTTTTTCCAGGATCTGCCGTAGTGTGAATATTTGATCGGTCGTGGACTTACCGGGCCTAAAACCGCACTGATAGGGACCTATCAGATCGTTGACGAATGGTTTCAGGCGTTCACACAATACAGCAGACATGATCTTATACGCAGTGTTCAGGAGACTGATGCCTCTGTAGTTGGCGCAGTTTAGAGGGTCTCCTTTCTTGTGGATCGGGCAAACAATGCTGAGGTTCCATTCATCAGGCATACTTTCCTCTAACCAAATCTTGGAGATGAGTTGGTGTATGCACTCTACCAAGTCATCTCCGGCTGCCTTGAAGAGCTCGGCAGGTAAGCCGTCTGGACCAGCAGCCTTGTTGGATTTAAGCTTAGATATTGCTATCCTCACTTCATTTTGGTCAGGTGGACGAAAATCTTGACTGTCATCGTCCAGGTTGAATGGTTCGTTCTGCCTAACAGCGGAATTTGTGTCGTCTTCGCCGTTTAACAGTCTGCAGAAATGGTTTTTCCATGTCCTCAGCACCGACTGTGACTCTACTACAAGGTTTCCTTGTTCATCTCTACAGGTCTCCGTTCGGGTCTTGTTGGCATGACACGTTCTTTTTACCTTTTGGTAAAACTTCCGAACATTGTTCCTGGAGTAACACCTCTCTATATCCTCGATCGCGCGCTTCTCATGCTCTCTCTTTTTTCTCCGGAAAAGCCGATGTTCTTCCCTCCTTTTTTGCTCGTAGAGCTGACGAGCTGCTCTCGTCCTTCTATGCAGCAACGCTTCGTATGAACTTTGTTTTGCTGCATGTGCTTGCCGGCACTCTTCGTCAAACCAGGGGTTTCGAGGGGGTGGGCTGGTGAAACCGAGAACATCAGTTGCGGCGGTTTTGATGGCTTCTTGGCATCGGCGCCACTGGTCTTCGGCACTTGATGCTGGCAGCATAGGACTTCTCGAGAGGTTGAGGGATACGCGATCGGCAAAGGTTCTGGCGGTTTGTTGCGTTTGTAGTCGTCCAACGTTAAATCTCCTCACAGTATTTTCTCGTTGTTGTGGCGTCTGGGATATCCGCATCCGTACCTTGGCTACAACAAGGTAGTGGTCCGAGTCTATGTTGGCCGCTCGGAAAGTTCGGACATCTAGAATACTGGAGGAGTGCCTTGCGTCGATCGCAACGTGATCAATTTGGTTGACGGTTTGATGATCAGGTGACCGCCATGTTCCTTTGTGGATATTGAGGTGAGGAAACCGTGAGCTAGCTATGGTAACATTACGTCCCGCAGCAAAATCAATCAGCCTAAGTCCGTTTCCAGACGTGGTGTCGTGTAGGCTATGTTTTCCGATTGTGCTACCAAATATGTCCTCCTTTCCTATTTTGGCGTTAAAATCACCCAAGACGATTTTAACGTCATGCTTAGGACATTGCTCATATGTTTTGTCGAGGAGCTCGTAGAAACATTCTTTGGTAGCATCGTCTTTATCTTCTGTGGGGGCGTGAGCGCATATCAGGCTGATGTTGGCGAATTTAGCCTTGATGCGGATAGTTGTAAGGCGTTCACTAACATGTCGAAAGCTCAAGACTTCTTGCCTAAGTCTGCCGCTTACAACAAATCCGCATCCAAATAGACGCTGCTTTTGTTCTCTGTAGCAGTCACCGTAGTAAATGTCACAGTTTTTCATCCTCCTTTTGCCCGGCCCATCCCACCGCACTTCCTGGATGGCGGTGATACCTGCTTTGTAGCAGTCTAGGGCCTCCGCTAGTTGTTCGGCTGCACGCGGTCTGTTCAGAGTTCGAACATTCCACGTGCAGATCCGAACGTCATTGTCCTTTTTTCGTTTTGCAGGGTCGTCAACAGTGAATCCGTCCTTATCCGAGGCTATTGGTTGCTTCGCAACATATATTGTTTTCCGTGGTAGGGTAGTTAGCCCCACGCACAACCCCCAACTTGGAGGACCAGGCCCTTTCTGTAACCCCTTGGGCAAAAGGAGCCGGAATATTCCGGAGTCAGTAACCCGCTGCGGGGATGTGAGAGCTGCCGTTGACCCATTAAGGGCTCTTCCGCCACCATCTCTATTTCAACACCCTGTAAAATATTGCTGTACTTAAATTATTTTAAATCGGGCAATATGGCGGACACTACATGCAAACTTCATAAGTGCATTTTATGGCGCATCCTTGACAAAAAAAAAAAAAAAAAAACCTACAACTAGTACGCCATATAGAAAAAAATAAACGTTTCCACAACACTTAAAAAAACAAGAACCAGGTGTTCATTTCCTGTTACATATTAATACCACCAACTGAAAACAGATATTTCTCTTCTGACAAGAAAGAAACTTTTTATTTACTTATTTTCTTTTCAATTGCAAAATCGCTTAAACTCAGCAATCTGACGCGGCACGCGATTGACGTAGATTATATTTTTTTCATAGTTTTATTTTTTATGAGCTAATCGGAAATATGGTACATATTTGTAAGGTTCGCCATAAGCCCTCTGCGCCATAATGCCCGAAGTTACCCTAGATAATTCCATCGGTGTGAAACTCGATGACGTTATAACTCGATAACCGCTGGACCAATTTTCATGATTCCTTTTTTGTTTCCTTCGAATTGCTGCGTTTTTTTTTTTCCTCGATGAAAAACATACCGTCACGTTACGGTAAATGGTATTTGCTACAGAGACATGTTGGAACGTTATTTCTTTGAGCAATTACATGAATTGGACATCAGTGATATATGGTTCGAAGAAGACGGCGCCACAAGCCACTCAGCGGGTGCAATAATCGAGTTATTGAAGTCTCCGCTCGGTAATTATTATTTATTTATTTGTGTTATCTCGAGAAACGGACCCGTCCATTGGTCGCCGACGTTGTGTGATTTGACGCCTGAACTTTTTTTCTTGTGGGTCTACATTAAATCATTGGTCTATACCAACAATCCGGCGACGTAAGAGAAGCTCAGAGCCAATATTGAACGAGAATTATCGGCCGTTATGGTCAAAATGTGCGATCGAGTCATCGAAAATTGGGTTCAACGTATGGAACGCTGTAAACTATCGCGTGATGGACATATGAACGAAGTCATATTCCATTCATAAATATTTTGATAGTACCTAATTCAAGCCTATACAATGAATGACACTTTATAAAAGAAACTGACGTCCGTCTCTGTATGTGCACTCATAACTCGGGAACGGATCGTTCGATTTTTACGATTTTGGGCTTGGTGGACTCGCATATGTCGTGGGAACAAAACTTAAGGTGATGAGATTCGGAATAGAAGTGAAAAAAGTGGACTGGATTGAAACACGGGCAGTGTCAATACCAATAGGTAGAACAAAAATTAATTAAAATGTTTAGTCTTTGAATTGAATAAATGTCCCTTCGCAAGAGGAAAACGGTTGCTTGGCTTACTTGCCTCTTTTACGTGGTAATTTTGATATTAAATGTTTTTTTTAATATATTTTCTTTTATCGTTTCAATGGGCTCCCCAGAGCAGAGAAAATTAAAATGGCGCATGCAGTAAAAAAAAAAATACATTTTTCGACTGGTTTACTTAATAAACCCCCATTTGCAGGCGTTCACTCCTCCCTAATCCTTAATCCAAGCATCTCCACATCACGATGATAATCTCATTTGACCTTTTTCGCAGTTAACCAAATCTCCGTGAAAATGTTCTTCCAAAATGAATACCACAAGCTAGCGGCACTTGTCCCCGCAACGCAAGGATAGTAAATTTTCCTTTTGCAAAGCAATTTTCTACAACGTTAAATGTTAGGTCATAAAAACACCCGAGTCCACACAAAATTTTAATAAAAAAAAAAAAAAAAAACACTGCAAAGGTTGTATTTATGTCCAAAAAAATTAAATGAAAAATATTGTAAGCGCGCAACATCATCTGTGAATTCCCGCGAGAAAGATGGCTGTTGCTCCTCCATTCAGGTGGGGTTTGTTTATAGCCGCGTCTTTAAGCGTGATTTCTTGCAGGAACGTTGTATCTGTTTACGTATGGTGTTTACCTCTTCCCCACACTTGCCAGCTCCATGTTGAGTAAAGTGTAAAGCATCACCCGCAGAAGTACATAAATAGATTACTTAAAAAGAAGAAAATACGGTCTCGTTCATGTGTGCGACGCGTGAGAGGGTTCCCTCTTATACCGTTTCTGTCATCAACAGCATTGCCGCCATCCGCGGCATCAGCTGGAGTTTTTCCATAAACGGATGGCCGGGTCTTAGGTGCGAACAAAATACAGATGACTACGCGACGACGACAACACTACAGTGTAGGAACTACGGCATAACCTTTTACAGAGAGATTTCCTCCTCTTCCGAAAGCGGATTCTAATTTTAGGTATCGTGATTCAGTTTTCGTACTTCTCTATATGAGGCATGGGTACGGGTTTTTCCTTGCTCGTGGCTTAGAGGATTTCTCTGTGACGTCGCACTTGGACTGAAATGAAATGTCCGCAAAGTGTTAAAATTGTTCCGCACGGACGATGGCATAGAAAGTGTATGCTTGTGTTTTGAAATGGAACTCTTGGTGCATAGCGATTAAATCAAAGAACATGTGCAAACAGTTGTGAGGAAATTTGTAATGCAAATCATTTCCTGCTGTTATGCATTACTCCTGGGACATTTGAGCATGTGTTGTATGACGCATATGTACTTTTTTTCTTAATTCGAAAAGTTAAAACTATGAGAGTGGCAGCTGCGAGTATTTAGCATTCATACATCGGTGGACAACTTTGAATCCTAAGTAGATTTAGCTTGGGGTTTATCAAGGGCTGAAGTACCATTCATATTTCAAGCTCTTTGAGGGTTCATTGGGCGTTCTAATTTGTTTTTTGTCACTCTATGTGTGCTGATTCCGAATCTAGAACTTTGTTCAAAAACCGTAAACAAATTGAAATGCGAAAATAAATACATGTACATTCTCTATTTTATTTGATTTGCTTTATTCTTCCATCGAATACTGACAAACCAAAAATCTAGCCAATTCGGTGCATGTGACTTAACCTTCTACACTCGCCCTTTGCCTTAAAGTTCTTATATATCGTCAGGAAAAATTTAGCGGCATACGGGACTGTAGGTAAGTGACACTACTACACAATAGAAGTTGTCGGCCTGATTATTCAATCAACATTAATTATCATTCACATATAAGATTTAAGATCTATTGTGAATAGTTCTATCAATAAACTTGGTATTACGGTTGTCAAAAAAATTGATGCTCATCAAATTTTCTATCAACCACAAATTTCTTGTTGATACGTATCAAGTAGGTATTCGGGCGGCTAATAATTTCTTTTAACAGTTTTTATTGTTAATATAAACAACGACTTTAGACCAAAATGTCATCGGTAGAGTTATTTTTTGAAGAGGATGATGAAGAAAGTGTTAGCGAGATGGAATTGGGCGAACATATGTAAGCAGTTAATATTTAATTTTTTTTTTACTTGATGTGATTTGGTTCCAGATTCGAACAGAACTTCCGACTTTCGAAACACGCCTTCGTAGAAGTGTTGACCGATATTGAGGATAAACTCAAACCGATAAAAAGTCAGCAAGCCATCCCAAACATACTAAAGCTAGCAGCAGTTTTAAGATTTTTTGCTCAAGGAAGCTACCAACTGAGCGTTGGAAATGACTTTCGTATTGGCATGGCACAACCAACGGTGTCGGAGGTTCTTAGCGAATTGCTTAGCGTTTTGGAAAGGTATATTTGTTTGAAATGGATTCGATTTGATTGACTCAGGAACAAGAACGTCGGGCAAAAATATATTTTTTCGAAAAAAGTAGAATTCCAAATGTTGTTGGGGCTGTTGATGGAACGCAAATTAAAATAATCGGACCAAATAAAGACCTTCGGCATATGTATTATAATAGAAAGGGCTATTATAGTATAAATGCCATGATTGCAAGTTTTTTTTATGAGGAAATAGGCAATTATTATTATTTTTTCATTTCAAGGTTTGTGATCACTTAATGAACATCAGGTTTGTCAATGCAAAACATCTAGGAGCGTCGCATGATGCAAATGTTTGGAATGTGTCACAGTTAAAAGTCAAGTTAGAAGGCGACTATCGTAATGGAAGAACCGACTTTCGAATTCTAGGTGACGGAGGATATCCTCTTTCACCGTACTTAATTACACCATACAGAGATGCTGCAGAAAATTCTCTGCAAGCAACATTCAATAGAAAGGATGCACAGGGTCGAAATATTATCGAAAGGACTATTGGAGTTTTAAAAAGTAGATTTAGATGCATATAACAAGCGTGAGAACTGCACTATACCGCAAAGAAAGCCACCCAAATTTTTAACGTTTGTGCAGCTCTTCATAATATTTGTCTAAAGTATAGATTGGAAAATCCTAAAAACTTCGATGAAGAAAACGACAATAGTCTTGGAAACTTTGATGTGTTAGCTGATCCTACAAACCCAACATTCTCTGAAGGCAGCCGAATAAGGGATTCCATCGCAAGTTTTATGCAAAACGAATAAGTTTCAAATAAAATAATGCGTTACAAAATTAAAAAGATGCAGTTTTGTCTTCTTTTTTTTTTTGTTTCTTTCATTACCTTAAGGCACAATAAATAGTAAAAGAATTCATATATACATATTATTTACATGTTAATAGGGAATTTAATAAATTAAAAGTTCATAAAAGTTCATATAAAGCTCAAAACTCAAAATTAATAATAAAATCCATTACATAACTTAAAATAAATTACAACGTTCATATAAAGTTCAAAACATAAAAGTAATAATAAAATCCATTAAATAACTTAAAATAAATCACAAAAATTCAATGGTTAGTCTTCAAAACAACACAGCATCAAACTGCCACATAAGAATTCAGTTTACTTTTCTTTTTCAATTTCCAAAATTTGCTGTTTAAGTTTTAATTTGGTTTTTCTATAATTCTCTTTATTTTTTATATTTTCTTTATAAAGCTGCAACTTTTCTTTTTTAATTTTAAGCACCTCACTTTTCTTTTCTTTTTTTATATTGTACGGTTCTGTGTTGCGAATACTCTTGCCAATAGTTTGCAATTTGGTATCGATGCCACTCTTTATATTTGCCATATTGTTATAAAAGTTTTGTTGCGCCGACGTCTGATTTTCCAAAAGAACAATTCTTTTATTTTGTTCCTTGTATGGAGACTTCTTTTGACTAGAATTCGGTAATTGTAATGTGGCAATTTCCTCGGCCTGCACTGCGACCTCTTCGTCCACTCCATCATCTTTAATTATAAAGCTGGTTGGTTCCTCCAACCCAAATTCAAATCCTGGGGGATCTACAGAGGCATTGAAATGCATAAGACGACTGACTGCTTCTTCAGCGTCAGTCAATCGGCTTATGTTACTGGACCGACCACCAGTTGCAGTCATTTCGACTTTGTTGTTAGTAAGTTTTTTTTTTATTTTTTTTTTTTGATCAATCCATACCAAAAATGGTTATTTCAATAAATAAATACATCGAATTTATGCAAATCAAAACGCTCACTCTTTGCCACTTGGTTGAGTCCCGTTCTGGAGGCCCTAAGCTATTGAGTTCCACCGTAATAAAATTCCCTTAGCGAGGTCCGGAATTTCTTCCATCAATTCTACTAATCTTTCGATTTGTCTCCTACTGCTTATTACTCTACTCCTAAATAAACAAAAAAATGTTAAGAAAAAGGCGAATTATGTTTAATAAAAGCAACTTACATTATTTCACCAAAATTAGACGTCAGCCACAAAACAAAACCCAAATACTTATTACAAATGTCAAACTTCAAAACAGAACCCATTCACAATGGGGTAAAAATTATCAATTGATACTGTATTCCATACATAATTGCCGACATTAAATAAAACATTTATCAATATAAGATCCATTCTCTTTCATTTAATCAAAAATTATAAACAAACAAAGTAGTATACCTTCCCGGCGGACACCCTGTACAATATTTATGCCAGAACGGCTCTAATGATTTCAACCAAAATTGATATTTAAGTTTATGTTGGTGAGGTTACCATGACTGCATACCCAGTTTTTGGCAAAATCGAATAACGGTAGCCACTTTTGAAATTTAGACATATCTCGAAAACGGTCCGATTCTAACAAAAATTAATTTCTAAGGTAATGTGGTCATTTTTAACTTAAAATCAAACTCAGTTTTTCTCTATATTATCGGACAATATGTATATGGATTTTTGAAAAAAGATTTTTTTTAAAATTTAATTTTCTGTAGTTTACCTAAAAACGGCAACAACGATGTAGACGAAAATGCAAACTTAGAGCAGTAAAACTGATGTTTTCACAATTATTGTGTTTCTAATTTTCAATTCGAATCAACGGAACGCTAATTTTAAAAACTGCTTACATCTCGAAAACCCCTATTTCGGTTTATATAAAACTTAAAAAAACACGTAATGCTTACATCCCGAACAATAGTTTATATGTACTCAGTTTTCAGCTAAACAGTCAAGAAATAGCATTTTTCAAACTAAACATTACAAAATTCGTTACTGTCAAAGAGTAAAGTGTTACAAAAACCCCTCTAACGATTTTGATTAAAATGAATACTAAAAATACTATCAGTATTCTAAATAAGAGCCCGTACTTATTTTTTCTCAAAAGATTCGAATAAATCCTTTTTTTTAATTATTTCTCAAAAATGACTACCCGAAAACCGACCTCTGTCTATACATATTTTTAAAACTCAATACTGCACTTTAAAATTCAAATTACAACAGCCATTTAAAATGCAATAACAGCAACGCAAAACTTTTTTATAGCAAATACTACCCACTTCTACTTTTTTCAACCATTTTGAATATGTATCTTAAAATTGTTCCACCCACTTAGAGTTTACACAATCAGAAACTTCCAATTCATTTGCACCCCCACACATGTCAATCGGGATATTCAGTTTAGAACTGCTAATGTAAATTCAAAAACAAAACTCTGAATTCTTGCATTGCACGCATATATACATATTTGAATGTAAAGACATAGATTTATCACGAATATTGACAACTTAAAGTTGCGCCATTAATCAATTCCAGTCAAAAATAAACAGACCAAAAAAAAACAGAAACTCCTACTATACGCTTGTCCTCGTACTCAAAAACTTGTAAAGCTAATCCGACTGACATTTTCAAAGTTTTCAATCCAAGCGATTCGATCCTGAATAATTTAATTCAACCCATTCTTTTCCGAAAGAACTTAGTCCCCAGATGATGAACTTATTCGTCTTAGTTAGTTCAGGTCAGCTGATACTAGGCAAAAGTCACAATTGAACTCTCTCGCTAGAGTTGAATAATGTCGGTTCACTCTGCATTATTCGATAAATTCGAACCCATAAATTCACATACCCATTCGAAATCATGATGCCGACAAAATCCGTTTAAAATTAACATCTCCAGCAATATGGATGCTTAACTATCAACTTGCTCTAACAACTCCCTGAATTTCGACGAATCCTCCCCACATCTGAGATCCTTCACCCTCCTCCAAACATATACATTTTTACATTAATCTGTTCAACGACAAAGCTGCTGTAGCTCTGTTGCGTTTGCTATCGCCAAGCTGCACCCCATTTACATCGTGTTTGCTTCATATTATGCAAATTAAATGATTGGCCCCTGTTCGCACATTTGCCATCCCCCACTTGGCAAGCAATCCATTATGGTATCTCGGACGAGAAATGTTCTCAACGTCACTCTCTCCGTCTGTTTAATTTTATTTAAAATTTCGAGGGCGACACACAAATACACGCAGAACTAACTGGCGATGCTTTTGATGTCAAATTTAGACAACCAGTCGAAGTGACATTCTTTCTCATTCTTCCGGTGCCCATGTTTTTTTTTTTTTTTTTTTGTTTAAAGGCAAACAAATCGATTGTTATTCAAAGCTATTATTGCAATTAGTAACCCGGAAGGGTGTCGTCCACTCCCCTTCCACACCCTGTTTGCAATTACCCAATAATTAATTTTTTAAAGTGAATTATTTCCACCGCACTACTATCAAAAAAAAAAAGAAAAAAAAAGGGGGGGGGGGGGGGGATAACGACGACAAGGCAATTATCCGCCAGCATCACAGATGCAACATAGGACTGAGAAGAGAACACCTATAACATTTCTACGTTAATGAGTTTGTGGTCACAGTGCATAGAAGAAAAACCGTCGAGCAAGACGGGTGTAATTATGTATGCCATTGGGTCCATTATCGGAATTCTACTTCTTACCTTACCATTCTGTTGCGGATGGTCAAGATTGTAATTATATTTATCTACTCTCGGGACTAAGTTCAATCAGTGCACAAGTCTTGCAAGACAAATAACACCTGGCAAGGCTAAGAAGTAACTTCTTGTTAGAAAATTTCTCTATTGAGTATTTGTGGTGAGGGACTTTCTCAAATGTGGCACCGGAGACCTACGTGGCCACTTAATTATACAACGCAAGGAAATTACCCACAGACGACTGAAGTTAATTCACAATTGCTGCGGTTGATTTTGAAAATAAATGTGATTTTCTGCAAGGGAACAAAGGATTTCAGTGTTTCCTCTTTTGCTCTTAGGGGTGTTCCACGCATATGCATGATCTCTGTTGTCCTGACAAGGAATTGGTTTTGCAAATCTTTAGTTAACTTTTTTTTTATTGTTTACACAAAACCCTTGTAAATCCGTTTTCGATTTATGATTTTGGACAAGGTTGGGTACATATTTACCCATTACCCATCTGGAGCTTTCCCGCTTTGACGAAGGAAAACAAATTTTGCGGTCAACAAGGTATCGTCAATTCGTCATATGTTGTCGAAGGAAAGACATGTATTTCACTTTTTTACGGGTCTCGATCTTGTATCACTTTGAAAACTTCGTTTGACTTTCGTCTGAAAGCTGATTCTATGCAAGTCCATTAGCGTTCGCTTTTATTCGTTTGCAACACCACTTGCTGAGCACACTGTGCGGGTAACTAGGCTTGTAAAAATGACTTCAAATGACAACAAAATCCCGTTCAGAATTTTTCTTAGCCTGCGAAATGAGGGCTTCCTTTGTAGTCAGCCCTGGAAGTATCAATTTTCGAGGCTTACTCTTCGGTTTAATTCAAAATCTGAATTGTCCATCAATAGTCCCACAAACTATTAACAGAGAGTGGAAGTACGCATAAATAGGGCCAACGACATCGACTTGAAATAGCATACGAAATCTTTCTTCGTTTAAAGGATAAGAAGTTGAGAATGTGAGGGAGGCTTTTAAAAGCCTATATCTCCAAATGTGTTTTCCGCTCTGATGGGAAATGGAAACTCTTCATTTCAGGAGCAGGAAATTCAATGCCTGCTATGAGTAGCGGATACTTACAAGTTCCCTCTTGTCAAGTAGAGTATTTTGGAATATGGACACCTTTATGAGGAAGAGCTGTGGACTTAATTTATCATGAAAAGTCAACTCTGGCTCTAATTAAGCGGTATGCAGCCATTCTGGGAATCGGAAGTATGCAGCTTAGATGAAGGAAATGCAGCCCTGATTAAGGTTTCAGAGTTTCAGGTTTCCTTTATCCGTGACTTCAAAACTAACCTAGGTTTGGATGGAGTTGCATGGCGTAGCGTGATTAGGATGATCGCACACAGAGAGAAGATTTGTGACTTTTGCTCAGCATTCTTTCTTTCTTTCTTTCGACGCAAATATATCCATAAGTACACTTCTTAGCATAGCGGTGAATAGCACAAGACGACCGTTGAGTTCTCTGACGTACTTGTCGCATAGTTAAAGGATAGTTTATGATGTTCCGGTGTTTTAATAGGGATAAACTGTTCTGCGGCAAGTCATACTTGTTACATTTTTATATGATTGGTCATAAGATCGTTATTAAACCTGAAACTCTGTTTAGCAAAAATTCATTGCACTTGTAGGAATACACGACTTGAAACATTTCTACAACACGAAGTTACTTTTATGCTTTCATCACTTGTTAAAAAATTCAACAGGAACTTGTTAGACTTGTGGATCTGTTGTGTTTATTGCCCCCTATGGTATTTTGAAAAACGATACATAAATCTCCTTGAGGGGTTCAAGAGTCTGAAGCAGTTGACACAGATTCGTGATTTAAAAAAACCGCACAAAAATATGTCTGGAACGGTTAATCGGGAGATCTCGCCGAAACGAAAGATTAGGCTACCCATCAGAAATGCAGCCCTCAGAATTTAGGTTGTGACTCCTCCTGTTCGAAGCACATGTTCTCCATAGTTACAATTTATCTAATTAGGAAGGAGCAAGTCGTTTAGCTTGGCTCTCTATAGCGTCAATACTCCGGATTTTTCTGCGCCATGTTCAACCGTAACTGCTATTCATTCAGCAGAATGCTCCGGGGCCGGCTAAATCTGGCAGCATATCGTGCTGTTCCACAATCTTCTAGAGCTGGTGTCGGTCGAACTGGGATCTGAGTCGAAATTCACGCTGCCCCAGCACAACCGACGAATTATTCCGCAAAAAAAAAAAAAAATCGAAACAATTGTTCCGCGTTCTTTAGGAAATAATACTTAAAATGAAAGAAAATATATTATAAAAATAACAGTTACACTAACAATAAAGTACTTTACCATTTTTGAAAGCCAGGAACCTGTTCTTTCAAATTATTTTCAAACAAAGTTATTGCTATTAATAGTTTTTGAAAAAAAAAAAAAAAAAAAAAAAAAAGAGGTCAGATTTGCCAGATTTTACCGGACAAAAGTCTTGTGTCGTCATCGGTTATTACGAAATGCCCAAAGGCCGATGCGATCTATCTCCGGTGCTCCCATCAACCCATATATCACAGTCAGAGTCAGAGCCAGCATTCACATGAAAGTTGCATGCCACTGACATGGCGTACTGTCTCTAATTAAACTGTAGTACTTTGTGGGCGCAGCCATATAACCCGCACAAAAGAAAAAAAATGGAAACCAAAATTCACAAGGCCAACTCTCGGGGCGCTTGTTTTTTTTATTTTTTTTTAATCTAGTTTTGTCTAATTCCACCTTCAAATTCTACGAGTATCTATACAACTACACGTATTGGTATCTCTATTGAATGAAAAAAAAACAGCAATCCGCACATATTTAGCTTAACGTTATTCCAATGGCGAATTTGTGCACACTCCCAGCTGACACTGCACAGTTTAACAGCATACAAGTATTGGCTTTGCTATTTTGTCTTCACCTTATTTTCTTCGTTCATCTTTATGTGCCTGTCTGGTTTTTTATTCATTTGCAATTGTGATTATCTCCTTTCCTGTCGCAAATAGCAACATCTCTCTGACCGCTAAAGTTGGGGGTCATCGGGTCTTAATCTCTCAAGATGACATGGTAAATTTATAACTTAATTGTAATTTCCTTCCAATTCGCTGTTGTTATCGTCTACGTAATATAGTTACTTCACGCATGCTGTTCGGTACTCGAGTAACATTGAACTTGACAAAATTACAAAAAAAGTTGGTACCTCTCAACCGAATTTATGTAACAATTACACGCTGGGCTGGAGTTACTGTATACATGCAAACAACTTGTAACCTCATTATAGCCATTTTTTTGGGCCGGAAGTAGGAAATTAAATTTGTATACGCATATACCAACGATAAGGCGATGTGTGTGCTTCCGAAGAAAACAAACTTCTGAAGTGTTCTTCTGTATCTAATTTTCAAGTAATTGCTTTGTAGGTATAAGTTTTTGTGATTTGGTTGAGAAACTCTATTTTGCGGCCTGCGATTTCGTTAGCGAATACATATAGCTCTATATGAGTCTCTTCATTTGACGCATGTCAAATGAAATTCCCATCTTAATCTTGGGATCTTTTTGATAATTTGTTTACGTGATAACACGATTGCCCTTGTTTCTTTACGATAAAGACATGTACATTGTACATATCTATTTGTACTTTGAAATACCTACATTTATTTTGAATGCCCCAGGCCTACAGCCTAAACGGTTGGTGTTGCTTGGCTGCGGGGCTGGTTTTTATACCAGTTTGATTTGTTCGAAAAGGGCTCTAACGATTTCAATCTAAATTATATAATGATGATGACGATATTTGACCTTACGTAGATGAGATTACCATGACTGCATTTTGGCTAAAATATCGAACTTTTGAAATTTGGACATATCTCGAAAATTGTCCATACGAATTTTATTTATTTATTTATTTATTTAAGAACTGCAAAATCACATTAAGACAAGTTTTCTTATAATTTAGTGACTTGCTTAAATTTTCAAGTCACGGATTTATTATAAGAAAAAAAATTTATTATAAAAAAAAACAAATAATTTCAAGACTTCATTAATTGATATTATATTATATAAACTAAAAAAAAAAATAATAATTAAAAGAGTGAGCGATTAGAGAAAAAATATTAGAAAAATTCCATAAAATTAAGTAACAGGTATCTTTACTTTACTGGGAAAAGAAAAGTTTAATTTTGTTCTTTAATCTCGATAAGTCATCCACTTCTCTTATAACGCGGAAGGGAATTCCAAAGGCGGATAGAGTAGACAAAAAATTGACGTTCGGATGTAAGAGAGTCATGTCGCGCGTGAGTTAGCATCCGCGACCTTTGCGAAGATGCCATAGTGACCATTTCATAAAAATATTGCGGTTGATGGTTTAAGACAGCGGTTCCCAATCTTTTTCAGTCGCGGAGCGCTTTTTAGGTGAAAATTTCCTCGCGGAGCACTTCGTTGCACTTATGCTATTTTCGGGGACTCCATATATCATTCTATATCACATATTGTTAGTTTGTTGTATGTGATGATTTCTTTTAAATGAATTTGAAATTCGCATTGCTGCGATCAAAATGACAAGTTCAGAAGCACAAAATTAACTAGTCACTAGTGTAATGGAATTTTGTTAGGTATTTATCTTTTTTTTTTTATCTTTCCGCGGAGCAATTGAATATCCTTCATGGAGCACACTTTGGGAACCGCTGGTTTAAGAGGATGTTTGAAAGCAAGATTAGGGCCCGATACTTGAGAAAGTTTTCAAAGGTCATGTTAAGCAGACTTTTGGTAAAATTGGATACCCTGTCATATCTACGTAGTCCAAAAGTATAGCGTATTATGCTGTTAAATGCTACATTCAGCCTTCTTTTGCTTACAGAGTCACAATGTGAACATATTTCGCAACCATAAGTCAGAGTGGGTATAACCAACGTTTTTGCTAGCAGCGTACGTACTCTTATGGGGGTGTAGGATTGTGTTGCCCAGAGAGTTTGAAGAATACCATATGTTCTACCCACAAACGTAACAAAAATGCATTTCTAGGGTAATATGGTCATTTCTAACTTAATGGCAAACTCAGTTTTTCTCTGTATTATCGTAAAATGGATTTTTGAAAAAAGTTATTTTTCTTTTAAATTTTGTTTTCTTTAGTTTACATTAAAACGGCAATAACGATTTATACCAAAATGCAAACTTAAAGTAAAATTGATCACCGGAAACGCAAAAAGGTACCTATATTGAAAACTGCTCATATCTCGAAAACTCCATTTTCGATTTCGATAAAAATTTTAAAACCAAATAATGGTTACATTCCGAACAGTAACTTATACTCGGTTTTCAGCTAAATAGTTAACCAATAGCATCTTTCAAACTAGACATTCCAATATTTGGCACTGTTTTATCTGCGTAATTTTACAAAAACCGCTCTAACGTTTTTGATCGAACTGCATACTTAAGATAATATTTATATTCTAAATACTTAGTTTTTCTCAAAAAATTGTAATAAATTCGTTTTTTAATTATTTCTCAAAAATGACTACCCAAAAGCCGTTAGGTATATCTATATAAATTATAATTTAAAATTCAAATTGCAAGAACCATTAAAAATGGAATAACAGCAACGCAAAACTTATTTTTAGTAAATATTACCCACTTCTACTTTTTTTTAAACCATTTTTAATATGCACCTTGAAATAATTTCAACCATTTTGAGTTTACCTACACAATCAGAAAATCCCATACTTCATTTGCACCCCCACAGCCCGCACACGTCCATCGTGATATTCAGTTTATAACTGGTAATTCAAATTCAAAAAGAAATCTCTGAATGCATGACATTGAACATATATATTTGTATGTAAAGATATCGATCTATCACAAATATTGACAACCTAAACCAGCGTCTTTAATCTATTCCAGTCAAAAAGAAAATGATTCCCTAACAGATCCAAAATCAGAAACTCCTACTAGCTTGTTCTCGTACTCAAAAATCTTGTAAAATGTAAGAGCTTATAAAATCGTACTGAGAGCTTCAACTTATAAAAACTTACTACTGCCATATCAAATGAATAACCTAAAAGCGAATTTTACTTAACACTGCCTATTCTTACATTGCTTCTAAACTTTTCACCTACCTACCAATTGACTTAACCAAACTTTTGATGAACGAGAAAGTTTCGTGCGACCCAGTCGTGCACTTTCTTTTTAGATATCTACATTAATAAGGTTGGTATGCACACACTATCTCCTATCGGGAATATGCTTTCTAATTTTTCGTACTGCTCTAGATTCATTTTCAAAGCATAATCAAATGCAAAAAAAAAAAAAAAAAAAAAAACAGTGCGGGGAGTCCCTCCGTGGAAATGAAAAAAGGAAGAGGTAGAAATTGATTTTTAGTGAAATCATATTGTTTCTTTAAGACAAACTTTATTAACATTGCTTACAATTCACAATTGATCGCATCTTTTAATTATCATTTTCGAGTGGAGAAATATCCAAATCTATAGCATTTACAATTGGATTATGACAACTAGGCCTGTAACAGGTATACTACGCGCATGCGTTCGAGTGCCACGCATTCACTCTCGCTCTGTCTTCTTCTATTCCCCCTCCCCAGGAGCGTTGAACGTTTAACGCAACAGTGCTTTCACACCCCCTCCATGGTAGCGTTAAACGTTTAATGCAACCTTGTTGGAAGTCGCATTAGAAGTTTCACTTCAACAAGACATTCATTTTCGATTTAGTCATTATTTTTGGAAATAAATCTTCACCCCAGAATATTCCTCTCTCAGCATTTGGTGCCAATAAACTCACTCACCATTGCATACTCTGAAGCGTGAGCGGTATCCTCACACCTTTGAGTATGCAATGCTTATAGTAGCGTTAAGCGTTTAACACAACCTTGTTGGAAGTCGTAAAGAAGTTCACTTCAATAAACCAAACAACATAATTCACCTATATCGTCTTTACTTCTTGAATTCTTCAATTCTTTACTGTAGGTATCAGCCTAGGTACTATAACAACCATTAAAACATACAAACATACGTCCATCAGCGCACGTCAACAGCCATCTGCGGATTTCCTCAGAAACACATTGTCGCTGTTGATTTCATACATATTCACGTCGCATAGGTACTTCTCTATCGTTTCACTTATTTTGGAGAAAACACCACTCCGTTTTTTTGTTCATATGAACGTGCTTGTGCAATGTGCGCCACCCTCACCCTCCCTCACACCTTTGAGTATGTATCCAATGCTTTTATTAGCGTTAAACGACCTTGAGTTGGAAGTCGCATAAGAAGTTTCACTTAAAAAAAAAAAAAATTGCGTACGGGTTTTGGGCTCTTGTTATTACCGCATTGATTGCGTCTACAGTAGATCTTAACGAACTCTTGTCTGGATTTGGAGCTGGAACCTTTTGTAAATTATCCATTCAAGGATTGTACTAATCGTCGTAAACGATTTGTTTGGATTGGACTTCCATTTCACTTTGAAGGCTTCGGAAAAACGACTTTCAATATAAGTCGGTCTGTGTTTGTATAACGATTTTCAGGCTTCTATTTAGAACGCACTATCCACTTCTGGATATGGCGTAGATTTTAACTTGTGAACGTGTTCAATTGAGGTGAAGTGTAGTCATTTGATTATATCCAACTCTCTGGAAGTTCATTTAAAAGCTAAAGGGTTTTTCAATAAGAGGTGTAATTGTGAAAGGATATGGTCCTGTATGCGTGCTCGTGGTGGCCATTTGGCTGATGTTGTTTTTCATTATTAACGGCATACCTTCCTCTTTACTATGAAATAAACATCCGATTATTTATCTCAAAAAATGACATTTTTCTTTGATTACCAAAATAACACCTCTTATTGGAAAACCCTATATAAGTGCCAAAATACCCCATATTGCCTCATAATGTGTACGTCTACCAAAACCCTCGACCACTACAATAAATTACTATAAGCTAACCAACAACTCATGGGAGTGTTTTCACCCAAAATTCAGTTGCTATATGTAGCATAATTCAAATTGTTGTCAGTACCAAGCCTCTAGTCGTGTAAAATGCGGTTTCCGTAATAGTTTTGTTAACCCCTCATTCACTGAACTCGACGTCATTTAGCATAAATTTCCCCCGAAGGAGTTCTCTATTTTGGGGATCATAAAATTTCGAAAATAAATTAGTTACAAGGTCTATCTCTTAGATGAAAAGCCAAACACATTATCTCCATACGGAGTTTATACTTTCGTATAGGCACAGACTACATTATTCCGATTTACTAGGGTTCGGCTTTATGGAATGTTAATTATTTCTGAATACGCAATTTGTTCCTTAAAGCTTTGTAGTAGTGGTATTTCATTCATTGGTTTGGAATGCCAATTGAAGGGTAGACAAAAAAAAAGCTGGAGGTTTTGTAAAGGACCAACAAATTAATTTTGTTTGTTGGAGTTGTCGAAAGAAGTGAGTCTATATAGTGCTAAATCCCCCATGTACACGGAAAATCATTTCCTGGAAACAATCCAGTGAGTATTCCCAGTGCGTATGGAACAAAATTGAATACAAAAACCAACATAATGTGGCCTTCTCTTTACCTTTGTATTTTATTTTACGAATTGGTAGGACTTCCAAATCGTACGTCATAGTTTGGTGCTTTGAAAAAATTGCAAATATTTTTTAAACGGGGAAATTTAAGTCCTCTGTATGGGAATTTTCATATGAGAAGCCTTGCTACTCCTTTTTCGTAGGTCGTACTCCCGTTTTTCCCAATAACTAATTGTACTCCTATTTTTAATTTCGGAATAAGCTATTTTCACTTGCCTTGACATTTCTATATGTAGAAAATTGTTTGACAAATTTTACTTTCTGGATGTTCCACTATGTTTCGTTTCGTGTCCGATTTCTTTTATATTCGCCGCGAACAAACTCTTGTGGATCCTTAAACTTCGATTTTCTGATATACTACTTAAAGGCTTTTTCAATAAGAACGGGTCGAAGGTGAAGTGGAGTAAAACAGGCCGTGTGTGAGGTTAGAATAAAATCAATAAAGTCAATTATTGCCAGCCGCTGCTTCTCACGCTGACACGGATCAGGCTTGTCCAATTTTTGGCTGATTATTCACCAAACATGTTGTCTCGTATTTATCCATCTGCCGTCAAATGGACGCAACTCGCTCAACGTATGCGCTTACGAACACTCAGTTTGATAATCAAGTTTTTTTCATTTGGACGTCCGATTAACAGTGTAACTTGCCATGGTGGCTTGGCATTCGTGACTAAATAATAAACGCCACCAAAACGGCGCAGGGACATAAGTCCCAATTTTTAATTTTGGGACTTTTAACCCACTTAATTGAGACATAAATCCCAAATTCTATTTGGGACTTATGTCCCACACCATCGGGACATAAGTCCCAAACAAAAATGTTGGGCCTTATGTCGCACCCAACGGCGATTTTTTTAGTTTTATTTTCTCAAATTCTCAAAAACTAAAATTTTATAAACCTTTTTCTCAAACGAAAGAAATTTTGTTAAAACATTTTCTCATATCCTCAAAAGAAAAACTCTAGTTCTTGAGAATTTAAGAAAATAAAATTAAAATATTTGGTTAGATTATATTTTTGGTTTGTTCCAAACTGTTAGTTTAATTTTCTAAATTATTAAGAACAATTGTTGGTGTGTGTAGTGAAAAAAGGGGTTGAGTACCTAATGGATTTCACAATATTTTGCTAACTATTATCTATGCGACAACTTGGGACTTATGTCCCATCTTCGGCAAAACAATTTTGGGACTTATGTCCCGATGGTTTGGGACATAAGTCCCAAATCGAATTTGGGATTTATGTCTCACTCAAGTGGGTGATAAGTCCCAAAATTCAAAATTGGGAGATATATTCCGGGGACTTATGTCCCTGCGCCCACCAAAACAACATGGCCGTCATAGGTTACCAACATCAGTCCGTCTTAGTTGCAAAATACTTGGGTAAAAATTACTATTTTCATTTTGGTTCGGTAGTCCCCGGTTCTCCCCAACAAAAAAATATATTTGTCTGTCAACTTTCAAAGTAACCCTTCATCCGAATAGTTAATTTGTTCTCGCACAGCTTTATAAATCAAAATTTTGGGGGAGTAAAAATCATAAATTTGTTTGAAGAAAACATCTTAATCCAAGCGGTCAATTTGAAATGACATCGATATGTTAAACAGTCCAACCGATCCGATTTGTCTTATGCAATATTTCCCTTCGTTGATAAAAGTATAAATGGCAGCAGTTAATTCTTCTAGTCACTGAAAGGAAACCAGATTAATAATCAAGACTATTTACCGGTTGAATTTCAAATTAGCTTCTAGACTATATTTGCATATCGACAAAATACTACAGTGTGGTGGTTCCCATAAACACTTTTCCCCATGGCAATTAATTATTTGCAGGTAAACAAGATTGTCACGTAGTCAGTGTTGCATCACCTGTCACTCTGTCAGCCTCACTGTTTCCGATCTATTTATAAAACTTAACCTTGAAATTAATAGGTATAACACTCCATTGCACAGTCTCACGGAAAATCCATCACACCCGGTTGTGACGGCAATAATAACAAATTCACAGCAGTGAGCAACAGTTGTTCCGTAGCAATTCCTGTGGTAACAACCCTTCAAATGTAACCAGAAAATGTGCGTAGTAAAAAAAATGCTGCTCTTACATAAACAAAGACAAAAAGAAACAAATAATTAGGTTTGTTTTGGCATTTCCAATTCAGCGGGTTTACCAACACAATATATAAGCCGAACTTAACCACAACAAAAAAGACGAAGACAAACAGAGAAAAACCGGCAAAACAACGCAGTTCCATTCCTTTTTTTTTTTTTTATGAATGACGGCAGTAGTTTGCGGTCTGGTGGTGAAGGAATATCAAAGCCCAATTAGCTAACAGGGTGGTCTGCGCGGTGGTATTAGTCATTGCTCTGCCATCGCTCACATAGTCAGTGTTTTCAACCACAATAAAGAAAAGGAGAAGACCTATAACCGCTAGAGTCGAGTGGTGTGATTGTGCCTTCCTTTGGTTTCACTTTTGCTCACACTGGCATTTTGCTTACATCAGTGCGGTCCTTAATAACACAGTGACAACGCGATTTTTTTCTGACCCCCAAACTAAGGAGAAGGTGGCTTAACGATGTTTAGCTTAAGCTGCAAGATTAAGTTAATCAAATAAGGGGGACTGAAGTAATTTTCAAGTTCTATTGAAATACCACAAGGTATAGTGATCTAGGTGGTAGACTTTAGTTATTGATTTCAGTTGAATGTAAGGGTCGCCGGTTGTAAAGGAGAGATATTCAAAAGAGTGTCAAATGTCTTATTTAATGAACTTCAGCTACTTTGCACATACAGCGGTTGTTTTGAATGCGGTGATCTAACTTCTAACGATTAAGATCGTGTGTAAATCGTGTTCTTTTCAAGTAAGTCCTACCCGATAACTGGATTTGTGATATAGGTGCCTAAAAAGGCTTTTATAAAGCTGTACGTAAGCTGTCAGCTTTGCTGTACGAGTATATCCGCATTTTGCCAAGGTTCTATTTGTCAGATAATACCATTGGGTTCATTTGATTAAAATCCAGATGCCAGTCTCGAAAGGCCCGGAATATAACGTCTACAAATTCCGAAATTGTATTAATTTTGGGTGAAGGTAAGGCACTTTTTGTATCATTTTCTAAAATTGTCCTTTGCTATAAGGATTTGCTTTTTGCAATATCTTTTTTGCTTACCGGGCTTTTTGGAAATGTTGATATCCTGGCGCTTTTGATTTCCTAAAAGCTAATTATGACTAAAATTTCATAATTAGGGTCATAATTAGGACATAATTATACAAGTTATATGACTTTGTCAGCTCGGCTTGCAGTAAGTCTGATAAGTGAAGGCCAGATGAATGAAAGATATGTTGGATAGGATTGCCAGAAATGTTTCTCAACAAATCGGGAGGTTTCAGTAAAAAAATATCGTTCGATTGAGGACAAATCGGGAGAATCAGAAAAACTCGTTACTTCTTGCATTACTTAAAATAAAACAAGTGCCCAGTTAGCTGTCACTGCGACCTGAAAGATGTATTGTATCGATTCATGCATTACTTAGGTTAGGTTAGGTTCGGTTAAAATGGCTGTCGGCTAACTGGTTAGGTTAGGCGACACATTTATACCATTATAAGATCCCTTGTGATACCACGTGAATCTGTATTCATTCCTCCTACTCGTTGAACCATTTGGAGCTTCTAATGAAGCGTAGTATATTTCGAATGTCTATGTTTTTTAGATCGTTCAGATCACTAAAGTAGAACGCTCCCAAGTGGAGTTTTCCTCTTTGTGAGAGAGCCGGGCAAGTACAGAGAAGATGGGGAATTGTTTTTTCCTCCTCCTCGTCAAGACAGCTTCTGCAGAAATCGTTAGAGAATACGCCAAGCCTTTGTGCATGCCTGCCTATGAGACAGTGTCCCGTGATGACACCTATTGTAGCACTTATATGCTTCCTATCGAGGGAGATCAGATGCCAAGAACGTTTTAGATCCAGCTTTGGTCAGATCTGCTTTGTCGCTAGAAAAGTCGAGCCGGTTGGCCACCTAAGATTTGTTCTTTCGATAGCGTCCAGCTTTATTTTGAGTTTGCAAGTGGCGATGGCAATACCTAAGGAATCCTTAATTGGAAGCAAATGTATTGTGGTTCCGTGTTTGGCGAGTTCATCAGCCTTGCAGTTACCTGGGATGTCCCTATGCCTCAACAAAGGTGAATGTTGAACTGATCAGGAAGACGGAAGGAGAGACTAAGATTTAGTCTATCAGAGAAGACACCGCCACCAACACCGTCCACAGTTTTCGAACCATCTGTGAAGAAATGGATCGATTCATCATCCACGAATGCTTCCTCCACCCAGAATGATCTAGTAGGAATGGAGACCTGGAAGTTTTTATCAAATTGTAGTTCTGGTGTTGTGTAGTCGATGTTTTCTGGAAGGTTCTTAATGTTGTTGAGGATAGCGGCATGGCAAGTACGGCTGCAGAAGCTGCCGCTTGCCTGCTGAAGATGTCAATGGGTGTCAGATGAAACAGGATGTCAAGTGCAGCGGAGGGGGTGCTGCGAAGAGCTCCGCCAATGCACAATCAGCATTACTTACAATCAATATAATCTGTTTAATTTATTATATAATTTTAAGTTTTCATACCAATTAATCCTCTTCAAATTGTCTGCCCTCGGATTTGAACCTATATTGATAAAATGGATATCTTCCTACCTTGAAAATAGGTATTATAGCGTTCGCTTTAGGTCCGTACTTTCGTCCTCCTTCTTAGCAACATCTGGTGTCCCACAAGGCAGCCATTTAGGCCCCCTTCTCTTCATTCTAACGGTAAATGATCTTGAGAAGGTCATCAAACACTCGTCCCTCTCTCTCTACGCAGATGATACTAAATTCTTCAAAAGCATTTCTTCACCTCAAGACTCCTGTCTCCTTCAAGAAGACCTTGATCATTTTTCGACCTGGTGCCTCAAAAATTGCTTAGAACTCAACATCCCCAAATGCCAATCCATTACCCTATCACCCTATCACGCAAGCGCAACAAGCCCCCTCCCCGACTTTACCTTCTCCACGGTCAACCAATCTCTCTCGTTCATTCTCTTCGCGATCTTGGCATATTGTATGACAGAGAGCTAAATTTTCGTTCGCATATTGACGAAATAATTTGTAATGCCAATCCATCACTCGGCTTTGTTAAACGATGGTCTAAAGAATTCTCCGACCCTTACTTGACTAGACTCTATATCATCTAGTTCGTCCCCTTCTTGAATACGCTAGTTAAGTGTGGTCTCCCTTTCATCGAGTTCATTCTCACAGAATTGAGAACGTCCAACGTCGCTTACTTCGATTTGCCCTCCGAGGTCTGCCTTGGGACGATGCTTTTATCTTGCCACCGTACATAGACCGGCTCAATCTCATTAACCTCTCTCAAGCTCCGTCGATTGCGCGTCTCTTTACAACTCTATTTTCTTCAACACAAACCCCCGTAATTTACGTTGCTCTCGACTCTTTTACACATCAAACCACCGTACCTCCAATGAACCAATCTCCCGTATGCTGCGAAAGGTTAATTCCAACCTTTCAATTTTCGATTTCAACCGCAGCTCTGCCCACCTCAAACTTGATCTCCTTCACCACTCTCCTCATCTTTAAGTCGAAGTTTTAAGGCTTTTTATGTCTTAGTTTTAAGTATCTTAGTTTAAAGTTGTTACTTTAAGCCTAAATGTTAGTTTAAGCTTGTATTAAGCCAAATATATGAAATTAATTAAATTAATACATTATTTAAACTATTTCATATTGAAATTCATGTTTAATAACTTAATTTTGATATTTTTCGTAAGCAAAATTGAAAGCCGCCATTCTCCTTTGAGTAAACAAAAATATATTTGGGAAAATATCATTGGCAATGTGGCAGATCAAAAACCGAAAGAGTAATGCCAAATCCATTATATAGTTACACTAGGCGCTGGTTACATTTCTTTGTAATAGAAGCTTTTCTTAAATGTTCGTAGTTTGGTTTTTAAGAAAATTAAAATGAAATATTTCTAAATTCGAGGATTTCATAGAATTTTTGGGAGACCGGGAAAGTAGTAAAAAACACCCGGGATACTCCCGGAATATCGTGAGAACTGGCGACCCTAATTGGATTTAGTGCGCAACCGCGACGAACGTCGCTTGCTGTACTGAGCTAACCTAGTTCCACAATCTGTACCGAATAGTCAGGTTCCATTTTAGCAACGTCTGAGTGCCTGGCCACGTAGGAATAGAGGGTAATGAAATGGCCGACTCCCTAGCAAGAAAGGGAGCATCAGAAACTTTCGTACGTCCTGAACCATTCTGCAGAATATGGGATCAAACCCTCAACGAAGAATTTAGGAAACTAGAGGAAGAAAACTGGACAAGAACCTGGCAGAACTCAGGGCATGAGGCAGGTCAAGAAACTTCTAGGGCAATACAATCGGAAAAGATTCCAAGCTTGTATCGGCATGAGCAAAAATAACCTCCGTATCCTAAAGGGGTTTCTAACGGAGCACAGTAGACTCAGGGAACACCTTAGGAAACTGGGTATATCTTAAGAAGGTCTCTGCAGATTCTGCGATAAGTGCATTGAAATCCTAGAACACTTGCTGGGATCATGTGGGGCACTGACCCAGAAAGATTACTTGGGCAAGTACCAACTATCTGATGAGGAAACACTGTAACTGGAACCAGCTCTCATCCTTAATTTGTTAAAGGAAACTGGACTGGAGAGAGTGCTGTAAGACGGATTCAAAACATATTTTGAAATAAAGAAATAAATCATCGTGATTAGAAAAATCATTGTCATAAAACATTTAGTCAAATGGAGTATTGTTTTTTTTTTTTGATTACCCCCCAGCCAGCAAGTAAATTTGAAATTTCTCAGAGTCCACCACTGGCTAATCATCACACAGTTGTTTATAATGACGCAATTCAGCGCTCTTAAAACAAGTCAGATAAGTGGTACTATAAATTATAAATATAAAAGTGTATCCGGATTTTGGAAATAAAGCCCCTTTAAGAGGAGCAGAAGAGCAGTGCTTACTTTAAGGCCTACAAAACACAACATAATGTATTATAAAGCTTGTCGCAGTAATATAACAATTTAACAACAAATATACCTACACAATTGCTTATTTCTTTCAACATTTTGCAAGCTTTAAATATCAAAAGGCTGGTGCACTAGTGAAGGAGTCTCCAGATAGGACCATATACATATATATACTGCGAAACAAAGATTCGAGCGTGTTTATTATTCTCAAGTCAGAAGCTCGGTATCGTCATGAAATTGTAGATTCATTGAATTTGCATAACTACCTATACCAAAAACGAGAATTCATACAAAAATTTTTTTTTTTTCGAAACAACCCCATTTCAGAGGGGCAAACGCTCTGTAGTATATAATTAGATGAAAATAAAGTATCTACATAATCACAGTTTAAAAACCGACCCATAACAGCTGTGGAAAATGATAAAATGCATCGAGTATTGTAGAATGAAATTAGAATAGATCGTTAGATCGCTAGGGGAAGAACTGGGCATACCGAAATTTCGACTGACTAATTGTTTGCATAGACATATGATTAGATTGGTTATACATGATTTTACGACCTCAAAAGGGGAGTGGTCGCAATGCAGTGTAGGGGCATTTCATATTGGTTGACAGGCTGGAGTTTGGAAACGAATAAAAATGGGAATTGAGTTTGTACAGAGAATATGAAACATAAAACTGCACTCCATGGCAAGGGGATCACAGTTTGTGATTTTGGGCAAATTAATCGAAGAAGATGGTTAGGACATATAGAGCGTACGGACACAGTGCTCAGAGCAATATAGGAAGATCCACAATACGTCCATTTGAGAGAATACCTCAACAAACAAATGGCGTGCGAAGGATCGACCTGTCTGAACTGAAAAGTTATGATAGTTGCTCCGTGATTCGAATAACATCTGATCGAAGTAGAATCTGTACTGACAGTGGAATAGGGAGTATAGCTAGGCTTACACGTGTCACTTTTCGTGGCTAATTTTGACATGCTGACGTCACAAAAATGTGGCAGTGCGCTGCGACAGCCCGCGTGACCAGGCGCTCGACAGGCGATCACACGTAGTGACAAACTTAGGAAAAATTTTTGTCATGTCAAAATTTTAATTGACATGAAAAGTGGCATGTGTAATCGTAGCATATGTGACAAAACTCTCTAAGTGACCCTCTTTATTAGGAGTATATTATTTCACTTTGAAATGGACTTTCCTTGTCCACATATTTAGACGCGTATATCGCATATTGTGAAAATACCTCCAACGCGCTATAGGGATTAGATGTCCTCGACTTTCATTTGATTTTCACTGAGCTTACACAAATTGGATTTACTCGTGCGTACTGAAGACTGCGACGATGCCAACACCAATTAGTCTCGCTAATTGGATTTTCCTTGCTAACTTACCGCCATTAATACTTCAATCTTAATTAGTACCACTTTTAGTGCATTCAAACCTGTCTGCGAGTCACAAAAATTTATAACTTCCCGATCAATAACTGATAAAATAAGCAAAACGCTTCCTCTTACAAAAATATAAATCAAAACACAATCACCATCTCAGCCTGGTAAAATATGAGACACAGTATCCCGTGTGTCCCTTCTACAAAGTTCTAATCATCCCCCGAAGTGATTTATGTCTAAACATATGGCGCTGGGGTGAGACCTTACAATCTGAAGGCAGAGCAAGCCAACAACAAATGGAAAATGCGGTCACCAAAAAGGGAGAAACAAAATTAATAACGTTCTGTGACGAAAGATAAAGATATAATACTCTCAAGGAGCAGGACAAATCAGTCGTTGTGTATGTTTTAGAATTTTTTTTTTGACTGCTTCTTTCTTTTCAATTTGTATCCCCCTTCTCCGTCTGGTTGGAGTTGTTTTTACGATTATTTCTTTTTGCAACAAACTCTGACGCAGTTAAAAAAAAAAAAGGAAATATGTATTGTGTATTGTATACGATAGTATATGAGGATTTTCTTTTACAAATTTTGATATTGCCGCCATTGAGGTTGGTATTTCTTTTTCGCCAATATCCCCTGTTGGACGAAAATGTTTTGTAACAAGACGAGGGCGCTGAAAAATACACAAGAAGATGCGATTTCAGACGACACGAGATATCCGCTTATTGTAAGTTTTTTTTTTTTGTACATTTTTTATCATCTGTATCTTTTATGAGCACAATCGTACGTTCATTCGAGCAAACGTATCTATAAATCTCCACGTTATGTAAATGAACATTGGATAGATTTAAAATAAAAAAAAAATGTATCCAGAAGCATGGCAAGATTGGATTTTGATGTAGTTTCGCAAGACTGCTGCAAGGAAGTGAACAGTAAACTGCAACAAAGTTGTTGCAAAGATTTTCCCATTTGATGTCTGGTACGGAATGATGATGGCCTGGCGTTGTATATTTTTCTGCGTGGGAAATTGATTGTAGGTACTTTTGCTAGCGGCCATCTCTTACCGGTCCGATGAGTTCTATAGTCTCGAACGAAAACGAAGTGAATAAATTGCAGAGGATTCAGTTTGATGCATTTTGGATTTATATGAAAAAGGTATGTTCGTCTTATTGGCCTTTTGTTCCCCATAAAGGGGGGGTGCTCACTCAAGTGACACCGTTGCAGTGAGTGATTTGACGAGTGGTATATTTTATTAAGTGTACACGAATGATGTATATATTTGCGATTCTAAAGCAGACAAAGGCTTGTGATAGATGACTTTTTTTTTTTTTTTTTTTATATACTTCTCCCGGGAAAGGCGAATCTATAACGCTTCAACAGCGCCCCGAGATGCCTGCAGATGTATGTTTGTTCTGCACTTAAATTGCTGCAAATTGTAGTCTTCTGGAAATATATCCCCAGGAAGTGAGTTCCAAAGTTTGCTTGTCCTGTAACAGAAGGAGTTTTTGAAAGTTGATGTCCTCGCGGTTGTCAAGTGTACTGTATGGTCATGAGCATTAGCAGCCTGTCTCGTTGGGCGCCCAAAAGTTGCATTTCGAGCGATAATGTCTTTGAGTTCCTCAGAACATCTACTGTTTTCTTTTGCATATGGGACGCCTCAGGCGACCTGATTCAGTTGGTAACAATGACTAGGGACGTGGCAACAGTCCTTTTGGCACTCGGCGGGCTATAAGTTATAATTGATTTGTGGACACACCCTCAAAAAATATGAACAACTTCCGCTGTGGCAAAGTTGCTACCAGCGTTCATAGAATTATATATCTCTTAAATTTGAAATTATTCTTTACGTGTGGGTAGTATTCTTTTTTTTTTAAGGAATAAGTGTACTTTTGCTCAAAATATTTATGAAAAATTGGTTGAAGGAAAATAAAAACATTTTGAGCAAACTTTCATCAGTTACTTATTTAAGAAAAATGTACACTCATGAAATCGAAGTTAAGGATATTCAAAAGCGGAAAATACACAACCACGTTGGTCCTAATATGTTTCTAATATATAAAACACCTCATTTAAATAGTTCTGTTAAACAAACAAATTATAGTAACTGCCTTTAAGAAATACATCACATCACATCACACTTTTTTTTATTATATAAAGAGTAATGTTTGTTTGTGGGAGGTAATCTCCGGAACTACCGAACCGATTTCAAAAATTCTTTTACTAATAGAAAGCTACGGGATAGAGTATTGCGATTTATTTTTTAATTTTTCTATTTTAAGTTTTTTTGATTTTCTGCACTATTTATTTTCAATTTTCTATATCAAAAATTAATTAGAAAACTACGTACCTACTATGTGCGGATTTTTTTTTTTTTTTTCTCAAAAAGTAGATTGATAAAATCGAGATAAATTTAATGTATTATACGCTAGTCAACAGTGATGGTTTGTTTTTGATTTTGTGCATCGCTCCAACAGTTTCATTTCTTTTATACAGTTGATAAGGTAATAAGGTTCAAATCGGAGTGCAAAGATGCGCGTCGTTGCTGACATTCGAACGACTGGCATTTCAGTAGAACGAACAGAAAACTATGTCGGTGATGCGATTTTCGATATTGGAGCGATGACTATAATTGAGTGCCACCATCAAAAAGCGCTAAAAAAACTGCTGTGCGATTGGCAAAGTGGAATTAGCACCTGCGGAGCCATTTTCTAAAGAACATTCATTCGACAATTGCAACCATTATAAATGCAATCAACGCTTTCATTGCAATGTTTAAAACGGCGATAGAGAAAATGAACTTAGAAGATCGCAGATTTGTTTTCAAACCTGATAATAGAACCGCACTTTGGAAAAAATAGAATGGATAGGAAACGGGTAGTGTCACTTCCAATACAAGACAAATTTTTTCGAATTTTTAATTTTTTAATTCGGATTTTCCGGACTTACCGCTTCACAATTTGAAATTAAAAGTCGGCTCAATTATCATTTTGTTGAGCAACCTTAATGCACCGAAACTTTGTATCGGATCGCGTTTGATATGATTGTGAAGAATCTCAAATCAAATGTCATGCAAGGACGATTTTGAGTTTAAAAGGCAAACATTGTCATATCGCGGACTCCGCTTACTCAGAACGATTTGGCATTTAAGCGTCTATGACAAATAAGGAAGGATAATCGCTGGATATTTGTAGCATCAATCTTGAATTCCCATGTTTTTCACATGGTCTAATTGTATGTGGCGTGCTCAACTGTGGGCAAACCACTTTAGTACAAAAGCGGAAGGTTGACCGGCACATCAATCATTGCGGTTTTATTGAAAATCATCGATATTGCTATACTTCAGTTATTTCTATTGTATTAAATATAACTTTTGAATAAAGAATTTGAATTGACGGAATTACATAAAGTAGCATGCGCTGTGCATGCTTGGAAATGTTATTTTCATTATATTTATGAATTTGGGCGGAACGGAGTTCGCCGAGTCAGCTAATAATAAAAATAAATAGTTGGCGTAACAGGTCCGGAGGGACCCTAGGCCTAGTTTCTCACAACCATTCGTTTTGTGTGAGTTTTAATTTTAGAACGAATGGAAGGGTTCTACAATTTTATGCCGACTCCAAACGGCTAATTGAGAAGCTCTTTTAAGACAGTCATACTCTCGGATGTTTGTCAGACGTTCGCGAGAGGTAACGCAGTGAAAAAAAAACCATAAGTTGGAATTTGGATTTTTGCGGTATTCGAAACTAGACCCCTCCTAGCGTATTAGTCCAACACACTAACCACTAAGCCACTGCGCCGGGTCAGCTAGTATATAAAAAATAACTAATAGCATTCAGTTATTCCCCATGGTTGGTAGCGGTTGGTAGCATTGATTTTATATTTTTTTTATGTTTTTGCATGTCACACGGATTCTAAATTGACGATAAGAAAAGAAAATGGCGAATTTGAAACAAATGTAGGGGGCCAGCGGCAAGAGGATTGCGAGTTGGTCTCAGTATTGCCTCTGGTTTAAATCAAGAACCAATCGGTATACAAGAAATAACGCCAAAATTTTTGTAGAGAAAAAATCCGTTGCAAAAATTTGCGAAAGAAATATTACCCCAATTCTGGAACCACTCGCCTATATATGTGTGATCGACCGATTTTCATGTATCCTTTTCATCCCTCCATCCCAAACTCTGCTTCGAATGGTATAATTTCTTCCAAGAACTTCAGTCTTTATTTTCTAGCTACGCCTGACTTCCCACTTGTAGTTGAGACATCTTTCCTTCATTTAAGATGAAAACCAACGTCAGGGGGAAATATTGCAAATCATCGCCTATCATCATTCACCATCATCCATTCTTTGATTATGCACAACTACAGATACTTCTGTACAGAGATTTCCTTTTATCCCCTAGTCTGTTGACAACAAGTCCGCAAAAAGTCAGTCTCGACGGACGACACAAAAAGGAAGAGAAAAATCGAGAGTTAAAAAGAAAAGAACACTGCGTCAATCACTTTGTAGTGGTTTTTCATCCTGCACTCTAAGCAAACGCACAAAAGTCAGACCCCGACATAAAAACAAAGTTCGCCAACTAGAAAAACACGAATGAAAATTCAAGGGAATAGAAAAAACCTCATCATTACCGCAAATGATGTTCTTTTTAGGTTTTTTTTTTGTCTCTTTTACGCAAGAAGAAAAGAGTTTAGCAAAACTAATTCTATAGTAAAAACTTAAAAACGGAGTGAATTTCCTGTGCCACAAGCTGAATGACTCTACGTAGTGTAAACATTTAAGCAAAAAAAAGAAAAAGAAAAAAAGAACTGCGAGCGTGTATTCAAACAGAAAGAACTTCTACTCCTTCGTACGAAGTCCTATACATACTGCCGTTTCACACGAATCTGTGAAGAGCAACCAAAGTACGTACCATAAATGCTGATGATGGCGACGACGATGATGGTAGTTCAGCAGAAAAGTGCAGACATATTACAGGAAGAAAAAAAAATCACTCAAGTGAATATCGTTCGTAACGTAAAAATCGGAGAAAAAAAGTCACCCATTGTCATTCATGCGCTCTATTCAACTCTGGGGATGAGAAGAATTACACTTGATGACTTGTCCGTGGGCGAGTTGGTAATGAAACTACAAAAAAGCTTAGGACACTACCGAAGAGCGACAAATCTTTTTTATTTTCTTGTATTCTTATCAAATATTTAATCGAGTTAAATGGGCGAACGGTGACAAAGAAACATCAAGTGTAGCTGATTTAAGTAGAATCTTTCGGACCGTGTTTGCATCGTATTAGGGGCGGATGCAGACCGTGAAGAAGGAATACGACAACAATTCGTTTTTAGCAATTTAAGAGAAAAAGGACAATCAAGTTGTGGGCGTTGAATCATGGAATTCGTACAGTTGACGGTTGAAACATTAATGAGGACAACGTGTCTAATTATACCGACACCTTCGGGTCAACTTTGTTTTCCGATCCGAGAAGAGTTTTCAAAAATTACGTAAGTTGTTTAAATAATTGTTTCTGTGGACGTTCTCACTCTGGAACAAGCTGCTTACTTACTAACGTTCGTACTATGTTTGTTCGGGATTCGGGTGGAGGTTCTTCCACACAAGAACTCGGGAAGATTCGATTGTCTTTGTTCGGGAAAACTCCCAGTTCAATAGAAGTTCAAATTAAAAGTGGAGGAAAATATATGACCAAAACTATAGTTGTTAAAGGCAAGTCTTTTCGGCATGACAACGTATGACAAAGACAATGAACTAATCCAGATTTTATTCTATTCCTTTTACTTACTTACTTACTTAGGTGGCGCTACCGGGGTTCCGGGGTTCCAGTTAGCGCGATCTTTGGCTAACTGCCTCCAGTTGCGCACTCCAAGTTGGTTGAGGTCCCCTTCCACTTGCGCGCGAGTTAAGGACCCTTAACCATATAGACTAAGGACCATCTATTAAGATTTATCTAAAATAAACGTTAGATAACGTGTACCTACCTAGATAAGGGTAGAAAGTAATAATAAGAACTATGAGATAAGAAATGA
The DNA here is from genome assembly GCA_946477585.1 of Cheilosia urbana. Classification (NCBI taxonomy): domain Eukaryota; kingdom Metazoa; phylum Arthropoda; class Insecta; order Diptera; family Syrphidae; genus Cheilosia; species Cheilosia urbana. Next base: position 44,684,059 of record OX297855.1, read on the forward strand.
AAGGAGATTGTATTGTAACCTAAAATGTAATAAGAACTATGAGATAAGAAATGAAAGGAGATTGTATTGTAACCTAAAATGTAATAAGAACTATGAGATAAGAAATGAAGAGAGATTGTATTTGAACACACAGTAGATAAGAAAAGATAGATTAAGAATAAAGAAAAGGTTTTATTTTGAACCAAATGCATAGATTACTAAGTAGGATATAAATATAAGAAACGAACACGCAAGGGACAGTCTAGAAATAACATCGACTTAGACCACAGTTCGGTGATAATAAACTTGAACTAATAATTAAAATAAATATAAATAAACAGGACTATAAAATCCTAAAAAATATAATTTGTTTTAATTACTAAATATACGCGAGTGTATTTAATTGGCGATCCTGCCAGGAGGTAAATAAATTGTTTATCTTCACGGAGCGGACCAAGGGAAAATCGGGAATCAGATCCACATAGTGGCACCCATCAAACGTTCCTTCATACGAAGCAACCTGAACAAAGATACATACGTATCCAACGTAAAAGTTTTATGAATAGATTTAAGAAAAGAAAAAATTTACACGACAATCGTCGCGAGATAATAAGTGAAAGTGAAAGTGAAAGTGAAAATAAAGAAGTAGTCATCAAGATGGCAGAACCAGTTGATCTAGCAACCTTAGCAGCAAGATTCTCACAAATAGAGATGTACTGCACACAGTTAAACAATAAACTGCAAGAAGCAAATAGACAAACAGAACAATTGTCTAACATAATAAAACAACATGGAGTCGACAACAAAAATCTGAAGGAAGAAAACCTAGTGCTAAGAAATCAACGCCGACCAAATTACGAAACAGTACCAAATACGAATTATCAGAGGAGCATACATCAACAACCTAAGCATAACCAACCAATTGGTACAGAAATACAAATGCCTATGGAAATAAATTCAAGACAAATAGTTCAAGCACAGAGGAAAGCAGAACATCAACCTCAGCGAAACAACTATAACCCATCTAATAATAACCAGCATTGGAAGAGAGGAAGAGAGGATAGCGGGCAGTATAGGCAGCCGCAGCACTATCAGAACAGCAATCAACACGTCAACAAACAACAAAGGGTGAACCAGTCATCACAACTACAAGAAGAAGACGGAGACAGCATGTATGCAGAACCGGAAGAACAAAGGGTAAATAACTTAAGATTTGACCTTTTAAAACTAGTTGACGGGTTGCCTTGTTTAAAATTAACATCTAGCATTTCTAACAAAACTTATAAAATATTAATAGATACGGGAGCAACCCACAATTATATAGATAAAAAATGCGATTCAGCGGAAAGAATAAAAATTAAGGAAATAAAAATTAAAACTATAAACGGGTATTCCATAGTAAATACAAAGAAAATAATTAATTTAATGAATACTAAAATAACATTTTTCGAATTAAATAATATAGATTCATTCGATATGATATTAGGATTAGAAGGTTTAAAAGAATTAAACGCAGAAATAAACTTGAAGGATATGACCTTAATCACCATGTGCAGTGACAATCAATCCGAAAGTAAACTAAACTATATTATAGGAGAAACGTTATATAAAAAAGAAATAGATAGTTTGATGAAGGAAAATATTGGCATAGGACCACTGCCCTTTACTACTACAATAGAAGCCACAATCAGAACTATAAATAATGAACCCATATGGACCAAGCAATATCCATATCCGATAGCCGACAATGAATTTGTCAATAAAGAAATAGCTAAATTATTAAAAGAAGGTATTATTCAAAGGAGTAATAGTCCATACAATAGTCCGATTTGGACAGTACCAAAAAAGGGTCTTAGTGAAGACGGAAAACCAAAGAAAAGAATGGTAATAGATTTCCAAAAATTAAACAATAAAACAATAACTGATAGATATGTGATCCCAGATGTAAACATGACAATACAAAATCTAGGAAAAGCCAGATATTTTACAACATTAGACTTGGAATCAGGATTCCATCAAATTAAAATTAAAAAAGAAGATAGGGAAAAAACAGCATTTTGCGTAAATGGAGGTAAATATGAGTTCGTAAGAATGCCTTTTGGACTCAAAAACGCGCCCTCTATATTCCAAAGATGTGTAGACGACATATTAAGAGAATATATCGGGAAATTCGCGTATGTTTATATAGATGATGTGTTAATATATTCCTCATCAGCCGAAGAACATATGAAACACATCAATATAATTTTCAACGCTCTTAACAAAGCAACATTGAAGGTTTCGGATGATAAATCCAAATTTTTCCAATCAGAAGTCGAATACCTCGGACACATTATTAAATATAATAGGATAGGGACAAATCCGGAAAAGGTAGAAGCAATTAATAATTATGCAATTCCCCGAACGTTGAAAGATCTGAGAGGTTTTTTAGGAATGACCGGTTACTATAGGAAATTTATCAAAGGATATGCAAGCATAGCTAAGCCCCTAACGATACACCTAAGAGGAGAAAATGGTCAGGTAGGAAAAAATAAGAGTAAAAATACTTGTATAAATCTAGACGATGCAGCAATTAAGGCCATTAGTAGCTTGAAAGCACATTTGAGAGAACAAGTAGAGCTATTCCAACCAGATTATAGTAAACCCTTTGAACTAACGACAGACGCATCTAACATAGCTATTGGAGCCGTCCTTAGTCAAAACAAAAAACCTATATTCTTTTTAAGTAGAACTCTGACAAAGACAGAAGAAAGTTATGGAACGAACGAGAAGGAATTATTAGCCATCATATGGGCACTGCAGAAGATAAGAAATTATGTATACGGAGTAGCGGATTTAACTATATACACAGATCATCAATCGTTAGTATATTCAATATCGGAAAAAAATCCGAACACTAAATTGAAGAGATGGAAAAGTATAATAGAGGATTTCGGTGCAAGGTTAGTATACAAACCGGGACACCTGAATGTAGTTGCAGACGCTCTTTCGCGGCAACAAATAAATACTTCAACAATAAGTACAGTTCACTCAGAAGAGAGCTCATCTGAAGATGTAATCAAAGTAGTAAGCCAACCATTTAACACATATAGCCTACAGGTAGAATTAATACCGAACAACGAAATAAATGAAATAAAAACACAAACCGTTTTTGAAAAAAAGATAAGGCACACTATTTATTTCACAACGGAAGATGAACTGTTAGGAAATTTGAAAAAAATTCTTCAACCTAACAAGATAATAGCAATACATGCAAAACCAGAAGACATGTATACATTCGAGAAAAAGATAAAAGAAGTCTTTATACGAAATAGGTTTATACACACACCCATAAAATTGGAAGATATTACCAACCTAGAAGAACAAATAAAGATAGTGAAAGAGACCCATGAGAGAGCTCATAGAGGATTCAAAAATAACATTCAAGAGATAAATCAAACATATTACTGGCCAGGCATGAGGAAACAGGCAAAATGTTTTAATAAAAAATGTGTAGCATGCTTATTCGGTAAATACGAGAGAAATCCAGTTAGAGAACCATTGAACGACTCAGAAATTCCAACACAAGTAGGAACACACATCCACATGGATCTATACTTCAACGACAAACATTCATTTCTAGTATCAAAAGATAAATATTCAAAGTATCTGGTCATACGAGAACTAGAAACAAAGGAGAGACTTTATGATAAAATGGAGGAAGTCTTATCAAATTATTTCCCTAATTGCGAGAGACTCATGACTGATAACGAAAGTTGTTTTAACACAGAGATGGTAAAGCAAATGTGTATAAAATATGGAATCAAGAAAGTACAGACGCCAGTCTATAGATCGACAGCAAACGGGCAAGTCGAAAGTGCACATAAAACAATATCAGAACTCTCAAGGATATTTATGGTACAAAACGATACCAATCTAATCGAGGAAGTATTTAAAACAGTGCGTGAATTAAATTACACAATTCATTCCGTCACAGGCTACAAACCTCAAGAAGTGTTTTTTAATCAAGAAAAATTCAAAGATTCAAATATACACACAAAACTTATTAAAGCATCGGAAAAAGTCCTCGAAAGACTTAATAAAGGAACAAAACATAGAACCTACCAACAAGGAGAACAAATAATGGTAAGAATTTCAGGGATTAGAAAGAAAAGTAATACTAGATATATTAAAAGAATAGTAAAGGAAGACCGTGAGGACACGATCTTAACAACGAAGGGGATAGTTGTACACAAAGACAATATTAAAAATTATTCTTTTCCTGTAGATGACGAAATTAACATTCCTCATATTACTCGTGAATGCACTAAAGCATACTCAAGGAACAACAAAAATAGAAGAACATACTAGAAGTAAGAGATCTATAAATTTCTTAGGATCTGCTATTAAATTTATATTTGGTAACCCAGATCATGATGATCTTATTGAAATACAAACCAAAATAAATAATTTAATAGAAAATAATAACAAACAGAGGAAGGGAAACTCTAGATTCGAACAAATCTTAAAGAATTTCGAGGGACACAATTTAAAAGAACATATAATCTTAGAACAGGTATATGAAGAGTTACTCTTACTAACTAGAACGATAAACGCAGCAAAGAATAATGAATATCTTTCAGAAGCATTAGATATAACGGACATAAAAGAAATAATAAAACATGAATTAGAGGAAGTTCCAATAATAAATATTTTAGAATATGCAACCATATCAATTGCTAGAACGGAAGAACTTTTTATAATAATATATGAATACCCAATATTAAAAATACAATGTAAATGCTATAAGGTAACCCCGATAAGTTTCAAACATGGGAAAATACAAACAGACGAATTAATAGCATTTTGTGAAGATTACATTAGAATAAAAAAAATGTCAAAACTATTTAGGAAAAAATATTTGCGAAGAAAATATTGAAAAAGAAGAATTTATAATTCCATTATTAAAAAATAAAAAATCTAAATGTAATATTAAACAAGAATATAATTTTGATATATTAGAAATAGTACCAGGAGTAATATTAACTCATGGAAATCATAAAATAAATAACGAGACCATATACAATGTGAAATTAATCACATACGAAGATACTGTAAACATAGATGGAAAAAATTATAAAAATATGGATGGAGCCATTAAAGAAATAATAGCAAGAAAACACAATAATGATTTTTTTATAAATACTGTTATAAAAACAGAAGGGCTATATGCATTTAATAATATTGATAGCCTAAACAAAATAATGATTCCATTTGAGGAACATCCTATATTATCAATTATAAATACAATCATAATCATTGTGATAATTATTGTTATAACTTATGTAATAACGAAAATCGTGAATTTTATAATCGAATACAGAAAACTAAAAACTGAGCAAAAATTCATTGAGTCATATGAAAAAGAAATGGCAAAAATTAAAATGAAACAATTAGAAAATCGGGACGATTTTATTAAAGAAGGGGGGGAGTTAAGGACCCTTAACCATATAGACTAAGGACCATCTATTAAGATTTATCTAAAATAAACGTTAGATAACGTGTACCTACCTAGATAAGGGTAGAAAGTAATAATAAGAACTATGAGATAAGAAATGAAAGGAGATTGTATTGTAACCTAAAATGTAATAAGAACTATGAGATAAGAAATGAAGAGAGATTGTATTTGAACACACAGTAGATAAGAAAAGATAGATTAAGAATAAAGAAAAGGTTTTATTTTGAACCAAATGCATAGATTACTAAGTAGGATATAAATATAAGAAACGAACACGCAAGGGACAGTCTAGAAATAACATCGACTTAGACCACAGTTCGGTGATAATAAACTTGAACTAATAATTAAAATAAATATAAATAAACAGGACTATAAAATCCTAAAAAATATAATTTGTTTTAATTACTAAATATACGCGAGTGTATTTAATTCGCGCCACCTAAGGCGAGGTCTTCCTCTACTGCGTTGTCCCTCCGGGTTAGAATCGAAGACTCTTCGGGCCGGAGCGTTGGTGTCCATTCGCTCTACATGTCCCAGCCATCTTAGACGACTGATGCGTACTTTTCTGACTAAGTCGATGTCGCTGTACAGCTCGTAGAGTTCGCTGTTAAATCTTCTCCTCCAAAGCCCGTCAACGCAAACGGAACCAAAAATCACTCGAAGAATTTTGCGTTCGAAACGACCAAAGGAGATCTTCATCCGCCTTTGATAGCGCCCATGCTTCTGCACCATAAAGCAGGACTGGGATGATGAGGGTCTTATACAGAGTTTCCTTAGTATTTCTCGACATGGCCTTACTTATCAATTGCCGTCTTAGGCCAAAGAAACAGCGGTTGGCAAGTGTGATTTTTTCTTTGATTTCTGATGTGATGTCGTTATCAGAGTTTATAGCGGAGCCGAGGTAGACAAAGTCCCTAACTACCTCAAAGTTATAGCTGTCTATCGTGACGTTCTGCCCGATTCGTCGATGTTGTGTGTTCCTTCTTGTTGACAGCATATATTTTGTTTTGCCCTCATTCACCATCAAACCCATTTTTGCCGCTTCTGTACTGATACTTGCAAACGCACCAGTGACAGCTCGCTGTGTTCTGCCAATGAATGTCGATGTCGTCAGCGTATGCAAGTAGTTGCACAGACTTGTAGAAAATTGTGCCTCTGGTGTTGGCTTGTGAGTTTCGCACAATCTTCTCAAGAATGATGTTGAAAAAGTTACATGACAGCGCGTCACCTTGTCTAAATCCTTTTTTGACATCAAAGGTGATATTGTTTCCGACCTTTATGGAGCAGCGAGCGTTCTCCATTGTCATTCTGCATAATCTGACAAGTTTGGCAGGGATGCCAAAAGTAGACATGGCTCTGTATAGCTCGTCTCTATAAATGCTGTCATATGCGGCCTTAAAATCGATAAAAAGATGGTGAGTATCGATCTGGACTTCTTGGGTTTTCTCCAGGATCTGCAGTAGTGTGAATATTTGGTGTGTTGTGGACTTACCGGGCCTAAAACCGCACTGATAGGGTCCAATCAGTTCGTTGACATATGGTTTTAGGCGTTCGCACAGTACGGCAGATAGGATCTTATATGCGATGTTAAGGAGACTGATGCCTCTGTAGTTGGCGCAGTTTAGAGGATCTCCTTTCTTGTGGATCGGACAAACAATGCTGAGTTTCCATTCATCAGGCATACTTTCCTCTAACCAAATCTTGGATATGAGTTGGTGTATGCACTCTACCAAGTCATCTCCGGCTGCCTTGAAGAGCTCGGCAGGTAAGCCGTCTGGATCTGCAGCCTTGTTGGATTTAAGCTTAGATATTGCTATCCTCACTTCATTTTGGTCAGGTGGACGGAAATCTTGGCTGTCATCGTCCAGGTTGAATGGTTCGTTCTGCCTAACAGCGGAATTTGTGTCTTCGCCGTTTAACAATCTGCAGAAATGGTTTTTCCATGTCCTCAGCACCGACTGTGACTCTACTACAAGGTTTCCTTGTTCGTCTCTACAGGTCTCTGTTCGGGTCTTGTTGGCATGACACGTTCTTTTTACCTTTTGGTAAAACTTCCGAACATTGTTCCTGGAGTAAAACCTCTCTATATCCTCGATCGCGCGCTTCTCATGCTCTCTCTTTTTTCTCCGGAGAAGCCGATGTTCTTCCCTCATTTTTTGCTCGTAGAGCTGACGAGCTGCTCTCGTCCCTCTATGCAGCGACGCTTCGTATGCACTTTGTTTTGCTGCATGTGCTTGCCGGCACTCTTCGTCAAACCAGGGGTTTCGAGGGGGTGGGCTGGTGAAACCGAGCACATCAGTTGCGGCGGTTTTGATGGCTTCTTGGCATCGGCGCCACTGGTCTTCGGCACTTGATGCTGGCAGTATAGGACTTCTCAAGAGGTTGAGGGATACGCGATCGGCAAAGGTTCTGGCGGTTTGTTGCGTTTGTAGCCGTCCAACGTTAAATCTCCTCACAGTATTTTCTCGCTGTTGTGGCGTCTGGGATATCCGCATCCGTACCTTGGCTACAACAAGGTAGTGGTCCGAGTCTATGTTGGCCGCTCGTTAAGTTCGGACATCTAGAATACTGGAGGAGTGCCTTGCGTCGATCGCAACGTGATCAATTTGGTTGACGGTTTGATGATCAGGTGACCGCCATGTTCCTTTGTGTATATTGAGTTGAGGAAACCGTGAGCTAGCTATGGTAACATTACGTCCCGCAGCAAAATCAATCAGCCTAAGTCCGTTTCCAGACGTGGTGTCGTGTAGGCTATGTTTTCCGATTGTGCTACCAAAGATGTCCTCCTTTCCTATTCCTTTTACAATACATTAAATCTTATACCAAGTTACGTTATACAATTGAAATAATTTAAAATATGGTGGGGCTTGTTAATAAGGCGCGAAATTTAAATTTTCATTTCTTCTTAGTACAATAATGGAATGGAGTGAACATTGGAACGTTAGTGTTGTGACTTTTTATTATTAAAGATAGGTAATCGATTAATTTTGTTATTATTAATTGTATTATTATTGTTACCAAACAATGTTTGTGGCCACGAAAAGGAATGAAACCGCACGTTAGCTGAGTTTAAGCTGTTTTACTCCCGTGTAGTCGTATATTTCCCTCACTTTATTTCTTACCGAGGTACAATTAATTAAGGCAGTCATTTATGACTTCCCGTCTGTTCGTTAAAAAATTCCCATAACAGTGCTCTATCTTGTCTGCATACATTTTTAATATTTAAGGTCCGTAGCGGTTTTTACGTTCCTTATATTTAGTTCGGCAGCGACCACCTTCACAAACTGACGAATCATGCAGTAACATTAAGTGAAGTTAATTTTGTCTTTGGGGCCTTTAAAAAAATTCCCAGTTTCAGTTTTAAGTTGAAGCAATATGTGACAAAAATACGTGCACGGATGTGGCCCCTGCCCTGAACTTCTTGGCTTTTATACAGGATCTGTCGTAGTGTGAATATTTCGTCGGTTGTGGACTTACCGCGATTAAAATGGAATTCTTGATTACAATTGTCCAAGTTTAATGTCTGTTGGCCGCCAGCGGAACTTGAGCTGTCTTCTCCGTTTAAATAGTGGTTTTCTTATACCATCACTACCGACTGTGGGCTGTGGCTACTATGTATAAGGTTTTCTTGCTCATACCTGACTGTTGACTGCTAGGACATAGGAACGCCACCACTAAGTGGACATGTCAAAAAAAAAAATAATTTAAAACATTGTGGTATTGTCAACACTCAACACTGACAATTGCTTTTTATTTTTTAGAAATTTATCACAAAAACAGCGTTTTGTTCAAAAAACGCCCCCAAAAAGTGGGCGTTGCATATGACTTTATTCGAACGAATACTCGTTGGGGTTTCTTACGCTCAGCCTATTGTACATTTTTGAATAACTGTTTTTCAAAATATGCCTGCCTAGTGTAACGACCGCTGACAAATTCTGAAAGGTCGCAGTGAAAAGGATCAATGAAAAAAAGTGTCATTTCTTAAGCTGGTTGGTTGGTTGGTTTGAGTGGCTATATTCCCGTCTTCTGACGAAGGAAAAACACAACGCATTGAGCGCCGTTTTGATACCACAACTAACAGAACCCGAAGAAAAAGGAGGAGAAGAAAGTTAAGGGACCTCAAAACCAGCCTGTGGAGTTGAGAAATTGTATGATCTTGTTGAAATTGATACTTTGGATGGCCGAAAGGTAATCGTAAAAATGGTGACCTAGTGCACTGCATCTGGTTTTGACTAGGGCTGGACACTTACAAAGAAGATGAAGCTTTGTTTCACTCTTTTTTGTGTCGGCGCAGCTACGGATGCTATGGGGGATGCCAAGTCGTGCTGCGTGAGTTCACATCACATTCACATTTACACGCGTTCTGGTTATGAGGTTGTTTGCTCTGACTTCATCGTAGAATGGATCTTCCTAGAAATGGCGCAGTTCGTCAGGTTGATCCAGCTAGTTTCGGCTCTTGAGGTGAAGTGCAGGAGGATTTCTCTCTTTACGTATCCCAGTGGAGGGAATACTTCCTCCGCACGAGACACACAAAGCAGAGCCTCGTCTGGCAAGTTCATCAGCAGTTCTCATTCCCCTCAATGTTCCTATGGCCGGGGACCCAGAAGAGTGTGATTTCAAACCGATGACAAGCCCTGGTCAGTGACTCCCTGCATACTACAACAAGCTTGGACGTTGACGTATTTGAACGGACAGCCTTAATCGCGGCCTGACTGTCGACGAAGATGCTTATATATATATATTTTTTTTTTTTGGTGTCGCTATGTTAAGTAGCAGTCTATACGCCTCCATAATTGCCAGTACTTCTGCTTGAAAGACGCCAGCTGCGTTGGGAAGGCGAAGAGTTTTGAAGATCTATCCTCATTCAAACCTTCTACAACATATCAGTCTATACTTGCATATGTATCAGCTGCGTTTAATGTGGACGTGTCCAAACTAAAATGTCACAAGGTGATTAAAGAAGGTGTCGATGAAAATGCTCTCAATCATATCAACTTTAAACTAGGCGTACCAGAAAATCTGATTGACATGTTTCTGAACTTTAATATGTAGTTTAATGGCATTCGGGTGCGATTATTTAAATTTCTTCCAAAAAACGAAATGCGCACGCCGAACCTAAACGTACTCGCATAATACATGCTGATGCCGCCGCTGCTGCTAACAATAATCCGTTGCCCTATGAATTTTGTTCTCTCTCTTTGTACTATCAAAATGTTGGAGGAATGAGGACCAAAATCTCTAAATTCTTTTCTGCTGCTGCTGATTGTTCATATGCTATTATCGCATTGACTGAGACATGGTTACATTCGAACATTGATTCTATCGAACTGTTTACCGACAACAACGATGAGAACGACTTTGAAGTGTACCGAAATGATAGATGTCCCATCCAAACCGGCTTTGATAGAGGAGGTGGTGTATTATTAGCTGTGCGTAAAAATTATAAAAGTAGAGAAATTCCATTATCTGATTCGTCTGGTTTTATTGAGCAAATTTGTGTGTGTGTAGACTTTTATTTATCTGAAAATGCAGATTTAATTCATATACATTTTTTCCTATCATATATTCCTCCGAATGCAGATAATGGAATTTACAAAGCTCATATTAATAGCATTATCAATATCGTCAATTGTTTTGATAGCTCATCATATGCTGTAGTATTAGGTGATTTTAACTTAACTGATGTAACTTGGGTTTTTTCTCAAGATGATAAATGTGTTCTTCCATTCAATGTTTCAAGAGAGAATGAAACTCAAGTAATTGACACTATGCTTGCCTCGAATTTCCGACAATTAAATGATTTTCGGGATGCTATGGGTAATGTGCTAGATTTTTAATCTTTACTAGCGAAGAGCTTCTGTCAGAGCGTCTGTCAGCCGGGCTGATTTTCCCTTATTAAATAATGGTTTTTTCTAGAGATGAGCACAAAATCACTACCTGTGATTTAATCACAGTGATTTCAAAATCGCAATCACTACCTGTGATCGACTTTCAAATAAAGCGTGATTGCGACTTTTCACTCTTTTTATTATTATTATTATTTTTATTTTTTCCCATCACAGTCACAGTTTGTAAATCACGACTCACGACAAACAGAAAAAGTCGCAACAAATCGCAATCACAGGTAAAGCAGCGAAACAGTGAAATAAGGGTAGGTATACACACAAGAATCACAGTCGCAGTCACAGTTTGAAAATCACGACTCACGACAAACAGCAAAAGTCGCAACAAATCGCAATCACAGGTAAACAGTGAAATAAGGGTAGGTATACATACAAGAATCACAGTCGCAGTCACAGTTTGAAAATCACGACTCACGACAAACAGCAAAAGTCGCAATCACAGGACAAAGAGCGAAACAATGAAATAAGGTATTGGAGCATGAGCCACGAGGGCGAGGGACACACAAGAATAAATAATCAAAATCAAAAGGCAAATGAAGAGAATGCCAAACTGCGAATCAAAGTAGCAAGTAGCAACAAGAAAGTAGGCACCAGTGATGGGACTTGAGAAAAGCGAAGCGGTGGTGGATAGTTTTTTAAAAAAAGGTGTAGAAAAGTGGTAGAACAACATTTTTTCAATGGTATGGTATGGTATATGTAGGCGCAGTGGCTTAGTAGTTAGTGTGTTTGACTACTAAGCGAGGGTTCGAGGTTCGAATCCCGCAAAAACCCAAATTCCAACTTTGGGTTTTTTTTCACTGCGCCACCTCTCGCGAACGTCTGACAAACATCCGAGAGTATGACTGTCTTGAAAGAGCTTCTCAATTAGCCGTTTGGAGTCGGCATAAAATTGTAGATCCCTTCCATTCGTTCCAAAAATGAAAACGCACACAAAACGAATGGTTGTGAGAAGCTAGGCCTAGGGTCCCTCCGGACCTGTTGCGCCAACTATTTTTTTTATGGTATGGTATATAATTAATTTATTTATACAAATTAAATAGTAATAATAATAATAAAAAAAAAAAAACAGAGAAATAAAATAAACATACATAAATCAGTCATTTCGTATTATTTACTTAAACTATTTTTAAAAATCACATTTGTCGTTTAAAACAAGGCGAGTAGGTCTGGGTATAGGTACAATTTTCAATTTAATTAAATGATGGAAAAGAAATATAATTAGCGAATAGCGATGAGTAAAATGTGGTAGATTTCGAGTTCAGGTTGGTAGAATTTCCAAAAGTGTAAAAAGTGGTAGAAATACCACGTAAGTGGTAGAAATCCCATCACTGGTAGGCACTCACATGAACAGGTAAGGGCAGCACGCAGCAGCCAGCAGCAGAGGGGGAAGGGAAACTTGAAATAGTATGATGTATGATATTTATGATGGTAGACTAGAGGGAGTGGGAGTGATTGTGTTTTTGTTTTGTTTATTATTGGTAGTGTATCTGTTTTCTGTTTATTTGGTTATTGCTCTGATTGATATTCCTACAGGATCTTGTTGGGGTAGTTTTGGCCGCGATACACTTATTTTATTTTTACACATGCAGAGCTGGATTGTTGTTTTTGCTTCTTTAATTTTGTAATTTGAATGTGAAGGGCAAGGGAGAAGGGACAAGTGAGTATTGTTCGCGAACTTTCGAGTGCGGTTAGGTTAAAATTAGCTTTGAGTTGCAGTGTACAAAATACATTAAATTAAATACATACGTGTAAGTCCTTAATTTGCTGTGTCAATTTCGTTACGTTAATTGAAATGTTCCCAACTCATTTTCCGACAATAAGTAAACTGTCTAACAATTTAGGGCTTAGATATTTCTCTAAAACAGTCATATTATTAAAAATTGTCTAAAACATGACATTACAGTACCTACCCTGAGTTCGCAAGTCATAATCACAGGCTAAAATCACAGTGATTTGAAAATCACAGTCACAGTTGTACCTGTGATTTCGAAATCACGACTTAGCTCATCACTAGTTTTTTCCACGATGTGCTAGAAGAATCATTTAATTTGTTAATATTAAACTAATTATGTACGGGTTGTGATAGTAATACGTTGGATTTTACTAGAAGAGACTATAATGCTATAAATAGTTGTTTAAGCTCCATAAATTGGCAAATAACTCTTAACTCTGATAATTTAAGCTTTGCATTTGCAGAATTTTGAAAAATTATTAATAATACGATTTTTACATTTGTACCTACAAAGCGAATAATACGCTCTAATAAACCTAACTGGTTCAATAAAAGTTAATCTAGATTGAAGAATGCTGTAAATAAAGCCAATAAGTTCAGTAAACAAAATTTAACTGCGCGAAATAATTTTTTGCGATTAAGAAAGGAATATGAATTTTTAAAGAAATTTGTTTACGTGCAATACGTTTTTCAATGGAATCTACTATTAAACGCGATGCTTAAGCCTTTTGAGCTTTCATTAACACTAAGCTAAAATCCATTGCTGTACCATCTATTACGACTTCTGCCGGAGTTAATAGTGATAATCTGAATGAAATATTTAACATGTTTGCATCATATTTTCAATCAAATTTTGTAAATGCGTGGTAACTTGTCAAATATTGTACCTGTACCCCATTTCCGCACCACTGCTTATCGTAATTTTTTTTTTTCAGTTTTAGCCTCTCGGTTATTTAATGAACTCCCTCAGTCTATCAGGACTTTAACAATACCTACCTGGAATGTTCTTAACACGTGTTTAATTGTGGCTCTTCTGCTTTGATTATGTTGCATTAGAATCTCGAATTTCGAATATTTTGGTCTAATATTTGCTTTCTTTCTTTTCTTTTTTTGTGGATTTTGTACATTTAGCTTCAGTTTTTATTTTTGTTTGATTTGAATTATATAATCTTTTTTTGATCTTCCTATTGTTGTTTTTTAAGTTGATTTTCTACTTTTTTTTTTTTTTTTTAATTTTTGAATTCTTAAAGGGTCACCCCACCCAATTTATTTTATTATGTATTATCTTAGCCAATTGAAGTGGCATTCAAAGCTATTTATTACGTTCATATAAATAATGAATGCCACCAACCTTTCTTATATTTTGTTTAACTTGAAGTATTTCATATTGAATGTAGTATTTGTTAAATTTATGATTTTTTAAGAATAAAATGAATAATCAATCAATCAGTAAGTGGTTGCAATTTCATTCTTAATTGTGAACGAATCACTGATTTAGGATCTCTTTTTCTAACAGAAGATGAAATTCTTCTTGAATTATCATCACTCGATTCGAGCTCGAGCATTGCTCCTGACAACCTTCCCCCTTTGTTTTTTAAAGCGTGCAAAAGTAGTTTAGTTTGCCCGCTTATGATTATTATTTAACAAGTCTCTTAAGCTAGGTGTATTTCTTGATTGCTGGAAGTATTCCTATATTACTCCAATTCATAAATGTGGATCTAAGAGACTTATTGGAAAATACAGACATATAGCTAAATTGCAAATGATTCCGAAAATATTTGATTATATATTCTGCCGTGTGCAAACAAGTATCTCAATACCAGCATGGTTTCATAACAGGTAGATCAACTACTACCAACTTAGTAATTTTCACAAATTATTGTCTCCATAAAAATTGAAAATCGTCTTCCGGTTGATTGTGGTTACTCTGATTTTTCGAAGGCCTTTGATAGGGTGCAACACAATGTTTTGCTTAAGAAACTTGAAATGTTTGGTTTCCACTCTAATGTTTTAAATTGGATCGGAAGTTATCTGAGCAATCGTAAACAGTTTGTGAAGTTAGGATCCGCTCTTTCTAACGAAATTTTAAATCACTCAGGTGTCCCCAGGGAATTGTTGGTCCGCTCCTATTCCTTCTTTTTATAAATGGCCTACCATCTTTCATATCATAATCTAAATCTCTTTTATATGCAGATGATTTAAAAATATTTAGATCCGTAAATTCTCTTTCAGATGCAGTCCAACTGCGAACTGATCTTAACCAAGTTAATTATTGGTGCACTTTGAATGGGTTAAATTTTAATATAAATAAATGCTCGGTTATGACTTTCAATAGAAATAAGTCTCCAATAACCTTTGATTACAGTATTCAAAGAAAAGTTCTCAAAAGAGTAACCGACCAAAAAGATTTAGAAGTTATGTTTGAGTCTGTCTTTTTCTATACAGATGGGTCCAAAACTGAAACGGGAGTAGGGGGGGGGGGGGGGGGGGGGTGTTTTCTCTTATGATCTAAATTGTAAAATCTCATTCAGCCTTTCTAATCACTGTAGTGTATTTCAGGCGGAGGTCAGGGCGATCAAAGAGGCCCTGTCGTGGCTTCGGTATAATGTAATATCTGTAAAGGATATCACCATCTTTACCGACAGTCAAGCCGCGATTAAATCCCTGGATTCTGTCGTCTTCAATTCAACAACTGCCCTCAATTGCCGACTATCTCTGAACGAGATGGCGAAACAAATCAAAATTCACCTTATATGGGTGCCGGGCCATAGAGACATTCCAGGTAATTGCATCGCCGATGAGCTCGCCAGAAAAGGCACTACTATGTCGACTCTACCAGAAAAAAGGAGTCTCTATATGCCTCTTGCTACTTGCAAGCTCCTGATTAAACAAAACGCATTAAGCGCTACTAATCGCAGGTGGTCTAGTTGCTTAACGTGCCACACCTCGAAACAGATCTGGCCTCAGCTGGATTCCAAGCGCTCAAAAAGTCTCATTACACTGAAAAGACCCATAATGAGCACTCTAGTAGGTGTCATCACGGGACACTGCCAGTGCTGTCGCTGAGGAAAAAAAATTGTCGCTAGACCATAACCTAAAATCCGCTAGAAATGTTAGTTTCTGAATTGCGAAAATCCGCTAGAAATCGCTAAAATATCAATTTGAATGTAAGTTCACAAGAATATGTATTTATTTTTAAAATAAATTGTAAATTATTAAATTATTAATCAAATTAAATACTGAACTAAAAAAAAACAACCAATAAATCAAGATAACAAAAAAAAAACGTTTAAAAAAAAAATAAATAAATTGAAATTTACAAATCAAATTCCAGCTCAAAATTGGAATCATCTAATTCTTGCAAGTTTGAAGTATAGGCTTCGGCTATATTTTCTTCAGTTTTAGATTTTTTTTGTTTCTCCTATTTTTTTTATAACCTGGTCTGGCAGGTCGTAGTTACAGCAACTCCTGTTCATCACTTTTAGTTGATTTCTAATCAATATTATAGAATTCAACGTCAGGGTTGAAAGTTGATTCCGAAGTTTGTTTTTTACATGGTTCATTGCACTAAAAATTGGTTCAACTTCAGCATTTGAATTGGGAAGAGAAAGCACAGTGATTGCCAAATCAGTCAGTTCTTGCAAAGTATTTACACCTGCAGCATTTTCGTACTTCAAAAATTATATTCGAATGAGTCGGAGATGCCATTTGTACGGGATTCGTGTACGTGGTGGTGTAGTAATGAAAAGTAGCTAGAAATCGCCAATTTTTTGTTTTAGCGACAACATTTTATTAAAAATCGCCGAGAGCTTTAAAAATACGCTAGAAATAGCGACAAAATCGCTAAAGTGGCAACAGTGGACACTGCACCATAGGGAGACACGCTCTCAGATTGGGCCTCCCTTTCAAATGATTTCTGCGGAAGCTGTATGGACGAGGAGGAGGAGGAGACTATTCTTCACCTTCTCTGTACGTGTCCAGCACTGTCGCTCCGTAGAAAACTATACCTCGGAGAATATTTCTTCGACAAACTCAGCGAACTCGCAAACATAGGTATCAACTGCCTCCATCGCTTCATTCTTAGCTCCGGCTGGTTCAACGGGTAGATAAGGAGTCGATATCGATCCTGTGGTAACACAATGGGCCTAATTTGGCCTAAGTGAGGCTGCGCTTGAGGCGGCCTGCCACTCTAACCTAACCTAACCTATGTTTGACCCGGAATTAAATTTTGCCCAACATTGATTATATCATTCACAAAGCTAATTGCATGTTAGGTTTTCTCTGTCGAAATTCTGAGGACTTTAAGGATACCTACACGCTTAAATCAATTTATAATTTATTAATTCGTTCTATATTGGAATACGGTTGCGCTATTTGGAGTCCTTACTACTGCAATAGTGAAGTTCGGATTGAAAAAATTCAAAAGCGGTTCACTGAATATGCTCTCAGAAAAATAAACTGGATTAATAATTTCCCTCCTTATGAAGCAAGATGTGCGCTTTTGAATTTAAAACCTCATGCTAAAAGAAGAACCTATTACTCAGTACTTTTTGCACATGATGTAATTACCTCTAATATTGATTGTTCGTTTTTATTAACACTGTTTAGTATATACACTCCTTTGCGAATTCTTCGGCCTAGAGAACAATATTTTTTTCATGTCTCCAGGCACAGAACAAACTATGGTCGTAACGATCCTATAACTAAGGCTTGTGTCAATTACAATTTATACAGTAACTTAATTGATTTCAATATGAGTAGAATGTTATGTAAAACTGCTATTATTAACTCGTTGTAATTTTTAGATTTATATAATTAATTGATTGTAGATAGTCAAATAAATATTTTTTTTTGTAATGTATTAGAAGTAGTCTATAATAAGATTGTGAACTTATTAGGCGAAATAAGTAAATAAATAAATAAATAAATAAATAAATAAATAAATAAATAAATAAATAAAGATGTCTGATTCTGTTGAGAAAATGCCCGCTCCCACCCGACAGTTCATTTCTGAAACTATTCTTTAAATTGAGAATTCTTGAACGATGTTTAATAAGGATTGACTCGCTAAACACTGTATTAGTGTTTTAATAGGCAACTGTGGTGCATATTAATGGTTTTTATTTGGAAATCCATTTGGAAAATTAAAAAAAAAAAAAAAAAAAAAAAAAAGAATTGTGCCAGGCTCTCGAAAAAAGTGCCAAATTGCAACTTTAGTCGCACAACGCTGCGTGACGTGAATTTAGTTGTGGACGTTGATTTACAGAACACTGCATACTTCTCTTTCGTTCCACTCCAACAGAGAAAACGACACCCAGTGGCTTCGAACAAATTTAATTTGATCGTGTTTGATTTTGGTCTGTAGCTTCTGTAGCTTCGGGGTGAAGCAGAGGTCTGATTAAAGGTTTAAAATATGCGACGAGGTGTTTCCTTAAGAATTTTTGTATTAATTAAGATTTATTTGACAAGTCAAAGTCAAAGTTAAGTCACAAAAAATGCATTTTGTGTAAAAAATTCTCTCAAAAAGTAGGCGTGGCAAAGAGCAACGTTGCTTAGCGCTTGGTCTAAAGGAAAATTTAAAAAACAGTTTTACCGATATTTTTCCAGTAGTTTTTAACCGCAAAACGTTTTAAAACCTATTTTGTTTTACATATATATATATATATATATAGGTACAGCAGCTTTCAACATCTGCGTCCATTAAAGGCTTAAATTTCAAGCGGTTAAGGTAAACGTCATTCGGTTTCATTTAACTGAGGTTAAATAGAATTCATTAACAAAAATATGGATGCTCAACTTCGTTGACTCTGTGGAAAAATTTTCAGCATAACCAAATATATATTTTTAAACGCCCCCTACAACAATAAGTTAGCCTCTGGAATGCACTAAGCTGTCATCGTCATCGCTTGTCAGATATTCCTCATACGAAAACGTAAATAGATACACTCCCAACGAAATATTCATATTCATAGAACGTCGTACCAAGTCGCACTGCTCATTCCAAATGTAGTTGAAATTCCTGGGATTCCATTGGAACGTAAACAAATTCCTTTGGTTTTCACGCGGTGAGCACAATCGTGTCCATACTAACGAATTCGAATCGAAGTACAAACATTACGCCACTCTTATGTAAATGACCAATCATTCAGCGACCAAACCTGACAATTTAATGAGCAGAATGTTTATAATTCCAGCTGGAAAAGCCAACAACCTATGGGCATTTTGCGAAGAGTATCCCAAAACAGTGAGCAACCTCATCGATTATTAATGAGTAAGCTTTTCACGTATTTTTAGCGAATTTTCGTTCTCACCTCTGCCCCACTATGCGGCATGGCTTATGGCATGATTGATGGGTACTCGTACATTCCCTCGGTTTAGAGACTGAACCTTGGTTTTGTGTTTGTGTCCATGCGTCCATGGAACATGATATAGGTATCCGTATCTATCTACGTACTGAGCGGTAGTAATCGTATTTATGTATTTGCTGCAATGACAATAAAATCTCATAGCTTGATGGATAATGGTGTTACTTCCATAATTGTGCTAGTGGAAAATGGGGGCGAATGCCAATGACACCATCACTTTGTACTGTGTGAATGTGCGCGGAGGTCGAGTTTTATCGATTTTCTGTCAATTTGTGTTTTCTTCCCTCTCTCTCTTACTCTCTTCTTTTTTGCCGTATTTTTTCTACATTTCTGTTTTGTTCCCTTTATTTGACAGACATGTGATGTTTATGTTTTGCTTTCTTTTACTATCGCATTTGATTACTCAACTTATACGGGCTTTGCCACATTCGCAACTATGTACAGTAAGACGATTTTGTAACTTGTTAAAGCTGCTTAAGGGTGACAAGACAACAAGGTATTTGGTGCAGTGTTTGAGCATTTGATGGAGCGTTTGTCCAAAAGTTGAACTCCACTGGTTGGTTTATGTAAATTTGATCTTTTTGCAGAGGAGTTTGTAATGAATTCGTCTATACTTATTTCTCCGTCAATAAGGTGTGTCGCTTAGTGTTTGAAAAATTGGCGGCAAATGGTTTTCACCATAAATAGTAATGGTCTCCGTAAAGGCACAGTGGGATTTGAGTAACCACTGGGGAACACACATTTTGTTGACTAAGATTTGACACTTATTTTTGACTAATTGTTGACGTCTAAATTCGAAAATGACCTCAGTTTTTGTCTATCACCTCACCTTTTTAAGCTACAGGACATCAGTATATATATAGAAAGGAACAATTACGAAACATAATGTTCGAAGAAAATAATTTTATTCAGAAAAGTAGAAAACTTCTTTAACTTAACGGCAAACATATACATTTTACGGTAAAAATGTTCGTTTGTAGCTTTTCCTGGAGTGTTCATTCTCTGGACAATCTCGTTTGATGCTCCAACAATAGTCAGCCATCATATGAACATCCCATCTACCTTGATACCGTGCGTCCATGGTCTTCAGATCTCGGTGGAATCGTTCACCCTGCTCATCACTGACTGCACCCAGATTTTTCGGGAAGTCAGCAAGGTGGCTGTGCAGAAAATGAACCTTGATGCTCACGTTGCAACCAAGCATTTTGAAGCTCTCTAAAAGTTGCTGGACAATTTCTGTGTAATTCTCTGGTCGCGTATTTCCAAGAAAGTTTTTTACAAGGTTTTTGAATGCCAAACAAGCATTGTTTTGAAGTTCTGTCTTTGTCCCAATAAAATGTTCATCTTTAATGAGCTGTCGAATCTGTGGACCGTCGAACACACCTGCCTTTATCTTTTCAAAATACAGTCTAGGAAATGCTGAAATGAAGTACTTGAAACAGTTTCCCTCAGTTGGCAAAGCTTTAACAAACTGCTTCATGAGACCTAGTCTTATATGCAGAGGTGGAAATACAATAATCTTTCTGTCAACAAGCGGCTGATGTAGAATGTTTGGATTACCAGGTTTGAGTTCAGATCTTTGCGGCCATTTCGACTGTACCCAATGCTTCTCACGAGCTCTGCTGTCCTACATACACAAAAAACAGGGATACTTCCATACCATCTTAAGGTCTACACAAATGATCCATTTGTGGATGTGGTATTGCAACAATTCAATGACTCTCTTTATGTCTTCATATTTTTCACGCAAACAGACTGACTGGCCTATTGGGACTGCACCAAATAAATTTCCATTGTGGAGTTAGATACACTTCAAGCTCCGCTTTGAGCTATCGATGAACAGCCGCCATTCAGTTGCGTTATAGGCTAGAATTCCTAATTCCTCCATAAAACCATGTACGTCATGGCAATACACAAATTCAGCGTCACTTCGAAAGTGTTGCAGAAATGCACTTTCTCTTGATCGAAATTAGGATACCTTAGCTCCTTTTTCAAGCAAGTTTTTCTCGTAAAGTGTTGATGCTAAGAGCTCTGACGCCTTTTTAGATAATCCTAAATCCCGAGCCAAATCATTTAACTCATTCTGAACAAATCCCTTACGAATGAAGTCATCTTCCATTTCAAAATCTTCATCGTTGGTGTCACTTCGATCTGCACCATACTCGTACTCTGGTGTTTCAAAAGAATGTAATTCTTTGAAAACTGGCACTGGAATTTCAGCTGAATGAGGCACTGGGCGTATGGCTGATGGTAAGCTAGGATATTCTATTTTACACTTGACGTGATAGAAGAAAACTAAGTTCAGATTTGAAATCAGCGTGCCTTTTTCACCTTAAAACAGATGCAAAATCGAACTCGAATCGAACAGAAATTGTGTTTAAAATTGTTCACCAGCGAGATGGTTGTTGAAACGATTTTAGATAAATAGATTTTATAAAACAAATTGGCAACACTGCTGGTTGGAATGACAACTGTCAGATTTAAATAGAAATGGGATCTTCGTAAGCTACTTATAAATATATTTTTAAGTTTCTTGTGATTTTATATTCAAAAATTATAATTGACATTTTGTTTCTTTTTTTTTCAGGTGAGAATTAAATATCTGCTGTCAACATGACATTTTTTATGTGGTAAGCATGGAAATTTATATTTGCTGTAAATAAATAATTAATTTCAAGCATGCGTTTGAGTAGTTCATAATCAGTTTTATTTACAAATGGACTGGAATGATTTTTTTTTTCTGATAAATAAAAGATTGAATTAGGAAATTATTTTATAATAGTTGGGGAAATTTATACACTTCAAAAAATTTAATATTTTGTCCATTTCACAATAACGGCTCTATATTGAGAGCGTATTTTTACTACATTCCGTAAAATTTCTTGGTGTTTAGTTCGGATATTGGCCTAGATCGATGCTGGGTTGTTTTAGTCACACAAGTGCGTTTTTTTTTTTTTTTTTTTTTGTTTTTTTTTTTTTTTTTTTTTTTTTTTTATAAGTCTTATGTTCATTGGCAGACACTGCCACCTGAAAGATTTATTGTATCAAAG
This sequence comes from Cheilosia urbana, assembly GCA_946477585.1. Taxonomy (NCBI): domain Eukaryota; kingdom Metazoa; phylum Arthropoda; class Insecta; order Diptera; family Syrphidae; genus Cheilosia; species Cheilosia urbana. Next base: position 44,706,585 of record OX297855.1, read on the forward strand.
GGGAAAGGTTAATCTAACAGACGTACAACTCCCCTGATGAAGGTCAATAAGTCCATAGTAGCAGAGTTCAATTAGTCTGCTGGTGTACGAGTCTCTCTACTAAAGACACGTTTTCTTAACCAATGAAAAGCCGGGCAGTCAGCGAATATATGTATATAGAGGATTCAATATCCTACAGACAGAATCTGCATTCTGTTTCCAGACATAGGCTCATTTTGTTGAGGTGGTATCTAAGGCCACAATGAGCTGTGAGTAAGCCCGCTAGCTTTCTTATATTATCTTTACTTAGCATAAGAATTTCTTTGTAGGAGTAAGGCTTAATTAATCGTTTGGATTGTCTTAGACCCGGGACATGTTCCCAGTGTTCAAGACGAATTTGTTTTCCCGATTCATTAATTATCCTTAGAGCAGTAGTCCAATTGACTGTGCAGTGGGGTTCTGATCCACAGAGAAAAGATTCGGAACGAGCCCTAGCTAGTTTATCTGCATGTTCGTTGCCTGCAATACCCTGATGAACCGGTACCCATCCAAAATTTACCTTGTTGTGTTTGGCATGGGTTTGCAAAGCATCGTGAAAACATTTAACTGTTTTAGAGTCCATTGTATTGGACGCCAAAGGTTATAAAGCTGCCTGACTGTCTGAAAAAATTTGTATAATTGCGCCTTTAATGCCTTTTTTTTGGAGATTAGGTAAGCGCAAGTGGGACACATTCCCATGGGTATCGGAACTTTGGTGTTGGGTTCAAAGACTCTAGCTCCAACTCCGGATTCCATTTTCCATCGGTGTACCAGACTAAGCTTTTTGGGTCTAGTGTCGAAACACCATTGGCCAAACTAGCGCGATCAAGTACTTCTACTTCGAATAATTTCCCGAAACTGTACTCCCTAACCATAGTGTCAGGGACGGAACAGAACATGTCCATGTTTGGGATTAGGTCAAGTATTTTCAGGTGTCCCACATGGACAACTGATTCGAACCTATATTCTGCTGCAGTTTAATGGCGCATCTAGCAGCCGTCTTTATAATGAAGAATTGCAGGGGTGAGAGCCCAATAATTGCTTCAAGTGCTGTTGTTGGGCAAGTGCGCATAGCACCTGTGATACCGATGCAGGCAAAGCGTTGAAAATTATATGAAGCTTGTTTGCCGTAGTTCGTTCAAGTACTTTCAGCCACCAGACGATTGCCGCGTACGAGATAATGGGTCTTACTATCATATGTGTCATTCTGGAATTAAAACCCCAAGTTCTGCCGTACAGACACCTGCAGGCCCACGTGGCTCTAGAGGCACGCTCTGTGGCCGACTTGATGTGTAAGTTCCAGTTTGGCTTATGAAGGATAATTCCGAGATATTTTACTTCGTTGGAGCAACTTAATGTCGTTCCATTTAGGATAATGGGTTTTAAATAGACCAGTCTCCTTCTGGTGAAAGGAACTAGAATAGTTTTAATAGGATTCATTGATTCCGTAGTGCACAATTGTGAAACTTGTAGTAGAACATTTCTCATTCTACTATTAATGGTAGCGCATTACTTTCCACTAATGATAATTGCCAAATCATCGGCATATCCGATGGCGTCAAACCCAGATTATGTAGACTGACTAATAGACTGTCTATGACAAGTGACCACAACAACGGGGAAAGCAAATCCCCTTGGGGGCAGCCTCTGACTGCTGTCACCGACACAGCCACTCCTCCAGATGAGGATGTTATTTCTCGATTGTTGCATAAGCTACTAAACGTGTAATTTTTCGTGGTAAATTTTGACATGCTGTCCACAAATTGCGTCGCTCGGATTACCAGCAAACAATAACCGCTGCACCATGGGCACCGGCACCGCTTGGTTGGATGGGATGAATCCTCATAAAATTGGTGACATAGAAGTTTTCCAAGCTCTTATTCTGTTGGCGTCAGATGTTTAATGGTCTGGATAAGATTTGTGAGATTAGTGGTTAGTATACTGTTGCAAGGTTCACCGGGCTTAGCACCGGTAAAAAACACACTTTCCACTGCCCCATCCCTGGCAAACTTCTGCCAAATAAAACTGCCCTGAAAATATTCCATTTAATTGAACGGATACTGCAATAAGTTGTAATTACTTTCACGAATACCTGTGAGTAGTTAGGGATATGGTATGGTTCTATTGCGGCCGCTTTTGTATATGATTTAAAATAAAGGGTTTTCCAATAAGAGGTGTTATTTAGGTATTAAAAGAAAAATGTCACTTTTTGAGATAAATGATCGGATGTTTATTTCATAATAAAGAGGAAGGTATGCCGTACATAATGAAAAACAACATCAGCCAAATGGCCACCACGAGCACGCATACAGGACCATATTCTTTCACAATAACACCTCTTATTGAAAAACCCTTTACAACGTTTAGGAGACTATTTGGCCGACATGAAGCGGACTAACTACAATGAGTCAAAGTGGGCTTACGAATTGTCCCCCAAAATTGAATTTTCAATCACACTCATGTAAGTGTTTATTAAAAAAAAATCTTAGAGCGCGTAACTACAATTTTCTGATTTCACATTCAGTCAAGAACAAGGCATTCAGAGTAAGATAAGCTCAGAACACTTGTAACTAAATAAATAAATTATTGTTATCGTTTGACGACAGTTATTAAGTAACAGTGTTTAGGGAAACTTAACGCGCTCATTATGGTTGTGCACGTAAACTGCAGGTTAAAAGTAAATACCTAAACGTAACTTGAATTGGTCATATAAATGTTGCAGATACCTTCAGATACTTGATTCTTATCTTTATAAGGTCAAGTGTTGAATCAATGTCTACATCAATATTTTAAGAAGCTAATGACTTATTGTGTGCCTTAAGAAATATAAATAGATAACAATTGTAGGGTAAGCGAGTTTTGCAGGGGCGTTTAAAACTGAACGTATCTAGAATTTGTAGGCTCTAACGCTTGATTCTAATCTTATGATTGTGATCTTTAAAAAGTTAAATTTTAACAATACTAAATAAACTACCTATAAGTATATAGATTCGAGAGATATTCGAATCAGACTACCACTGTCGGGTCTCTTTTCGTCTAAACTACCTATGGATATAGTAAATCATTTCAAACTACTAAAACTAACGCACTGGCAACACTGTGTGGCCCACAAAAATCTTTCTGGGTTGGCGAAACATTTTTTTGACAAGTGCGTCGGTCAACTAGTTCTTGTAAGTTTTGAGTGTACGAACACCCTTCTCTTTTTTTTTCGTTGCGGATTTAAGGCAAATTTATCAGATTTTCCCTTGCCCCTGATTTTGTTTGTTGTGTCGGTGTGTTGTTCCGGATTTTTCCGTTTCCGGCCATAAAATACAAAACTAGTAACCTTCTTTCTAAATCGGATCGTTCGGATTTGTCTACTAGTGGTGATAAGATCAACATTGGATTTGCAAAGCTCTGGTACAAAAGTGCATCACACTTCTCCTGACATCGAAACCTCTAACCGGGCTTTCGAATTGGCAATCGGCTTAAATGGAAATCTCTATTCAATGCCTAAACCAGTCGATATTTATATATATTACATATATATATATATATTACCGATGTAATAACAAAAAAACAGTATATAAGGAACAGTGGTTTGACAAAGAGTGTTTTAAGGCTAGGCAACTATCGTTTAAGTGGCTAAGGCTATTTAGGCAGTATAACGAAACAGAGATGAAAAGTATGTATCTTAAAGCCAACAGAGAGTTTAAAGCGCTATTGAAGAAAAAGAGAAACACTTACTATGAAACACTGGCTCAAAGATTGTCATACAGTAAAAATGCATCGGATTTCTGGAAACTGTCAAAGAAATTAAATGGTCATAACTTTATAATAAATTCCAAGTTAACATCCAGTATCTTCCTTTCCCACTTCAAGGCTTTATTGAACCCACCACCTAGCGAGCTCACTGTCGAGTATGCTGCCCCAGGATTTAACAACCCCATTCTGGACAGATCAATAAGTAATGAAGAAGTAACAAATGTTCTTAAGACGTTGAAGGATGGTAAAGCTGCAGGCTCAGATGGGATACCCGCGGAGTTTTATAAATATGGTGTTCATGGATTAAACAGCAAACTTATGGCGACGTTTAACAAAATTTTAGATAGCGGCGTTATTCCAAGCCGCTTTAGAGAAGCTATCATTTTCCCTATATATAAGAAAGGATGTACAACGGATCCAGCGAATTATAGAGGCATTTCCTTCTTGAATGCTTCCTATAAGATTTTTACTGCAATTTTACAATGTCGACTAACTACATGGATAAAAGAGAATAATCTGCTGAAAGAATATCAAGCGGGATTTAGGTCAGGGTATTCAACAGTTGATCATGTGTTCGTTTTGAGAAGCATTGTGGAGTCACGGATTGAAAGAGGAAAAAAATTGTATGCGTTTTTTGTGGATTTTAAAGCTGCCTTTGATACAGTTGACCGAAATGCCCTATTCTACAAACTATACCGAATGGGGTTATCGATTAAGTTCGGCCGTGTCATCCAAAACCTGTATGCGGATACTAAATCAGCTGTATGGAATGGCGAGGAGCTGTCAACATGGTTTGAGTCCACCTCGGGAGTAAGACAGGGGTGCTCATTAAGTCCAAGCTTATTTGCGTTATACATCGATGACTTAGTAGATATTCTACCGGGGGGTGTCAATTATGCAGGATTGCTGATCAAAGCACTCCTATTTGCGGATGATATCGTATTGCTAGCGATCTCACCCGAATCCTTACAGCTAATGATAAATAGACTTTGTGAGTATTGTAAATCGTGGAACTTGATTGTCAATTTAAACAAGTCAAAAGTAATGATATTTAAGAAAGGAGGAGGGAAAGAATGCAGAAACGAAAAATGGCAGTTTGACGGTGAACGAATAGAAGTTGTAAGGGAATATAAGTACCTTGGGGTTTACTTTACAAAAAATTTAGGAATGGAAAAACACTTAACAGAAAAACTAGCTAAGGCGAAGACAGCAATCAATGTGGTTTGGAAGAATTGTTTTATAGCAACAAATTCATCGCCCACAGCAGCAAGTATAAGGTCTTTGTAGCTGTGTCTGAATCCATCATGTTATATGCGGCGCAGGTTTGGGGTGTAAGAAAATATGATACTGTCGAGAAATTACTGCGTCACTATATAAAAAGAATATTTCACCTTCCACCCAATGCCCCAAACTACATGATAATGCTGGAAACAGGCTTGGCTTCTTTGTTCACCAAAACCCTTAAATTGCACGTTGACTACTTGCTGTCAGTTATGAATATGCCGGATACACGGCTACCGAAGAAAGCGGCTCTGCAAACAATACAATCCAAGACAGGATGGTACAGGGAATGGATGCAACTCGCTGAGAGATATGGGATGGATATGGATCTGGAGAATAACAGACCTTGCAAACGCCAACTGTATGAACTCATCTCAAAGGTGGATGAAGGTGAAAGATTACTAAACCTGGAGCAAGCTACGGGATCACTGCATAGAATGATCTATAGTCGCCTAAATCATAATCTGCGAGATTGTAACTACTTCCGAGACGATCACAGCATTCAAGAAATAGAACAAGTTTTCAAGTTGAGGGGAGAACTTCTCAGGTTAAACTATATTCCACACAGAGAAGACCTACCGGTGCTGTGCAGCTTGTGTAACTTACAGGAGAGGGAGGATGTCGTTCATTTTATCGGGAAGTGTCCAATCCTAAAAGAAATAAGGAGACATGTATTCGCGAATAATATAATGTCGACAGAGGAAGTCCTAATACTACTTAATGAAGCTGATGTTAAAAAGTTATCCCAATACTGCAATATGGCTTTAAAGTATCGGGAAAGAATAATTTATGAGAATTTTTAGAACAAACTATAATTTATTTGTGGTATCAAACTATTTAGATTTTTACTGTTATTTATTAATTGTTGTCAATCAGGCAGACGGCAAAGCCATGCTCATTGTTTTTTTTTGTACATACTTAGATAAGAATGAAGCTTATAAATAAAAAAACCTATCTATCTATCTATCTATCTATATATATTTTTGTTTTGTCAGTGGAAGTTGGAACATGCCTCTTTGAAACTGGGCTGGGCAGTATCAGAAACTTATCAACTTCTAGCGAAATCATAGATAATTTAATGTTTTGTCTGATAGCATCTTAGGAAATGCCCTGCGGACTGCATCTTGTTTTTTTTTTTTTAACCTTTTTAAGGATAGCTCTATGAGCAATCAAATCAGTGATCCGCCTCGTCTCTATAGTAATATACGCACCACCGGTATATATAATATATATATATATATTTTTTTTTTGTTGCGCCAGGAGGTGAGTAATCTTCAAAAGATACCAATGGCCCGTACCATTGGTTATGCCCGATTCAGATATAAATAATCTGCCTACGGGCTAAACCTCACCCCTCAGAGAGGCACTATGAGATCCGGCGGCGCTCGCTCATAGTAGTATGAAATTCTTTCCTCTCATTTTTTCATTTTTGTGATGACTACGACTAAGTTACCTTAGCAAGTAGTTTACGCTTCTGTAGTGTTAATCACGTTTGGTAGGTAGCTTTCCAGCGAACGCACCTACTAATACCGTCATTACATGCGGTTTCTCCTTATGGCGCTAGATCGAACGGTCTTGTTCTTTGTAGTCGGCGCTCAAGGTTTGTCACTTCCAGAGTACGGGTTATTTCATTATTGCAATGAGCATGAATACGAGTACGAAGTTTGCGAGCAAAGTTTGTTACCTCGTTACTCACTGTAGCAATTCCTAGATCTCTGTGGATATCACTATTTCTTATATACCATGGAGCATTCACGATTGCTCTTAGCTTTTTGTTTTGGAATGTTTGTATTATAGCCATATTGCTTGGTTTGGTACAACCCCAAAGTTGTATACCGTATGTCCAAGAAGGTTTTAGCACGTGCTTATGCAGGAGCAGTTTGTTGTATACGCTTAGCTTCGAAAATTTTCCGAGAAGCCAATACATTTCTCTAAGTCTGATTTCGAGCTCGTCGCGTTTTTTCGTAACGTGTGGCTTCCACTTAAGTTTCGCGTCTAGGGTCATTCCTAGATATTTTGCCTCGTTTGCGTATGGTATTTGTACCGAGTTAATGGAAACGGGTAAGTTGTTTATCTTTTTGTACGTGAAATTGATATGCGTCGACTTTGTCTCGTTAAGGGCGATTCGCCAGGTCTTTGTCCATTCGGATACTTTGTTAAGAGCCCGTTGGAGTTTTCGCGTTGATGATTCGACTGACTCATCTATTGCGAGGATAGCCGTATCGTCTGCGAACGTTGCTGCGATGGTCGCTTCATCTTGTGGTATATCTCTTGTATAGAGCAGGTATAAGATTGGGCCGAGAACTAATGTTAATGCAACTTAACTAATGTTTTTTTCGGTATCTCCTTCAGAATTTCGCCAGTGATTAGATCGTATCCTGGTGCTTTGGTATTTTTAAGCTTTGTTATTGTGATTCTTAGCTCGGACAGAGATACTGCTTTTACTTTATAGTTGTCGGATGCCGTACTAGCATTTGGTTCTTCGTTCAAAGGTCGTCCATCGAACGGCCTGAATGTTTCTTCTAGATGCTCGACAAATAAATCCGCTTTCTTCTTTCGTCCCCTTTTGCCCATTCGCCGTTAGCTTTTTTAATTGGTGGCGAGTGCATTATGGGTTTCCTTATGGACTTTAATGCTTTCCAAAGTGAGTAGTTTGCATAGTTAGCATAAAGCTAGGTGCTGCAGGGGGTGGAAGCAAAGTATTTTACTTACTAATGCTGTCACAAGATCTTCATTCTGACTACAGGGAAATCATGCTCCAAGCACTCTTAGATTTTGGGTTACTATATATAGTACCTATCTGGCTTAACAATGAACGAGTGCTCTTATTTTGAGTAATTTAAAAGGTATCATCAAATCTCGACCTATACATTTTCTTAATCATGGTTTAGGGGGACTTAACTTGTCGCTCCTGACGAATTGTTAACATCGCAATATACTGATGTCCGATTCGTCGATGCTTAATATCTTTGATCGCTGGTTTTCAGTGCTTCTACTTATTCTTTCGGTGAAGCCGATGCACTTTCTTTTCTGCTCACAGATAGCCCATTGGTTGAGAGTTTTTATGTTACGCGTTCGCGACTTTGTGTGGGGTATGGTGTGTTGTACCAAACATGTCCTCCGTGGCTATTTTGAAATTGACCAATCCCATTCCTACGTCTTATTTAGATCGTCGCTCATATGCTTGTCATAGAAGTCGGATCCCAAAATTACAAAAATTAGGTTTAATTGAAAATTCGCATATAAGAGGTTGCTTATTTGTTTAGCTTGTCTTTCTCTTCAATGTTTCAAAATCGAGTATAGAGATTTTTCAAATGGTATAGACAATTCGGTGTCACAAAAGTGGTAATCGTATCCAACTTACTAGAAGCTAGTAACGATTGTACAAAAAAATGTATATGAGGTCTGCAAATCATCAACGGCTTTCATCTCCATTCGATTTGTTTCTTAAAAAGTCAGTGACCCCTCTTTAAGTATCAAACGGAACAACTGATAATCGATTTACAATTAAAAGTATAGGGCCTAAAAGAGAATCTTGTGGCATGCCAGTTATTTTTATAAATAACAATCGCCTCGGTCTTACTTTTGTAACGTTATTATTATTACACTTCCCATGGTAAATATGTGTACTGCTACATTTTCAGATTATCAGATGCCTCTGTTCATTTGCTAGATTTCTCTCTTCTCGCTGATCAGTTGACTGTTTATATTGACGGTATATTGAGAAAGTTGTTCTTCACGGGGAATCAAGCTTTGACCACCATAACACGTCACCTCACCGGAATTACAATTGCCATATGAAAGCGGGCGTCTATATAACCTCAACGATTTCCCACACTCTCGTGTGTGTGCCTCTTCTATGCTCACCTTCTTCATAACAAAAATATGCCATCAAAACAGAATCCATAGCGAAAAGATGTAAACCCCTGGCGGATTATTTAATAAACAAACATCTCTCAGAATGTATGGTAGTAGCCGCAGCAGTTACGCGCGTACGTCTACACTTATATTTATAAGAAGCCAACAAAGTGCTATGGTTACAAATTGCGGTCCGCCGCTTCCTTCTTTAGCCAGAGGTAATCATACACTGTGTGCCCGTGGGGTACTGCGAGTTGTGGAGCTTAGATTTAGGTTAATGGATAAAAAAATGTATTTAACACACACACCCTGACGGGTTTCCTTTGTGCCGTCTCTTTCTCTCTATCCACATAGCTAACTGTTTTCGTTAAGTTGGGATTATTGGGTGGTTTGCTGTGGTATATTATTAAGAACTTTTTTGCTGGGTGTCCTGCAAATACCACAAGGTCATTCGCCTTAAGGATTATAATAACACAAATACTAAGCAGATGTTTACTCATCACAAATTAATAGATACTGTTATTTTCATCCTTGCCAACATGCCAACGTCATGGTCGTTTGGATGGCGGCATTAATTTCGCTAAAATTCCTTGTTTCACATGGAAGTAATTGTACTGTGATAGTGACGTGTGCGTGGTAACGCGCTCTCATCTCAACAACATAAACCACTCACTCTGTATTTTATTATGAAAAATAGCAAACACGTGCCCAACCGAGGAGTAGACCGAAAAAAAGCGCCGACAAAACGCCAGAGAAATTGTTTCAAGGTTGACAGGCAAATGAGGTAGAAGAGCACAATCCTATATTGTAGTAAATGTGCGTGAAGTGCGCTGATTGACGATGACGAGGAAAAAAATCAATCGAAATAGTTCATGAGGTCATCGAGGCTTTCGAATTTTAAGTAGACTGAGTGAAAAATTTCCGCAAGTGCCTGAGTCCTTATGTTGTTATTTTGGTGAATGTTGCCAGGTGGAGAAGTACCTTCGGCGGACAAAGTGACTCAGGGGCTATTCTTATAATTCAATTATTTCAATTGAGTAATTAATGCTAATGGAGGTGATTGTTTTCTTTTTGAAATAGTAGTAGTGTGGCTTTGGCATTTATAATGTTTCATGGCAAGAATCTACTTATTGTCAGCTATTTAGAAATTAAGTGCCCGACTGGGTCGCACGAAACTTTATCGTTCACCAAAAGTTTGATTGAGTCAATTGGTAGGTAGGTACAAAGTTCAGCAACCGTATAGAATAGGTAGATAGGGAATAGGTAGTATTAAGTAAAATTCAAAAGCTTTCATTATATTGGGCAGTCGGAAATCTAGCACTTCAAATGTTGACCTCATTCCTTAATTGAGGACTTATGACCGTAGTGGTAAATATTGAAAGAAGCATATTGCTTAAGAAAATGAAAAATTGGGCAGTTGATTAAGCTAAATAAATTAATAGCTAGCACAAGATTTTACAAAACTCTATTCCTATACCTTTGCACAAAACTTTTTATTATATTTGACACAATTTTTCTCAATTACTAAAACAATCTATATATATAAAAATGGATCTTGGTTTGTTCGGATGCTTAAAACTCGAAAACGACTGGACCAAATTGGATACTTCCTTCTGCGGATTTGTTCGTAATTGCTCCGCAAAGGTTTAGGAAAAAAGAAAAATTGAAAAAATTAAGAAAATTGCGCGGAAAATTAGAAAATTAAAGTTTGTATGGGGAAATACACTTTGAAAAAAAATTAACTGGATAGAAATCAAGAAGTGACACTTCAAATAAAAAAAAAAAAATATTTTGAATTTTAAAAGCAATTGTTGTTGTCAATTATTTTAATTATTTTCCAAGCAAATTGTTGTTGTCAACAATTTTGAAGTTTTTTTTTGTTTTTTTTTTAAATATAGGTAGATATACCCAAAAAGTTTGTTCTAATAAATTATGTTTACTATGTTACATTAAGTAACTTTTTGAAATGAAGTAGATAGGTACTTTGATTATACAAAGATGATATTATGGCCGACGATATTTTGCATCGAATTCGCACTGTGACATCAGATAATGAACTGGAGATGTCAGATGAAATGCGCAACAAAGCTTTGATTTGACGCATTTAATCGAGAATTGGAGCGAGAAATGGACTCGTGAACGGCTGGACCGATTTCGCTAAATTTTTGTTGTGTTTGTTATTGTCAGGAGAAAAATCTTATGAAAGAAAAAATTAAGAAAATTGCGCGGAAAATTAGAAAATTTAAGAATACTTAACCACCGAATTAAATTATATCTAATGTAACCATAGCGCTTTTACAATTCAAACTTTTTTGATGTAACCTTATGGCGTTGGCATAACATTGACAGAACGCGTGCTGCAAATATCGTCAACGAGGATGTAAACAAAATAAATATCGTTTAAAACAGATGCTTCGATCGGAGTTATTATATTGATAAAATACATATAAAATAATTAATTTATTATTTTTAACAAAAACTGAATTTCTTAGTGCACATCGTCGGAAAATCCTCAACATGTGGCGTTGTAGGCGTATGGCGTTGTTCAGGTCAATTAAATTTTCTTTAATAATAATCTTCTTAATTCATACCTATAATTCTTTCGGGATGAAACTCGATGATGATAAAATAACTCGATAACCACTGGGTAAATTTTTATGATTCTTCTTTTGTTTTGTTCGAATTGTTGTATTTCAGGTTAAAGCAAACTTAAAAGATAGGATTTTTGACCCGCTATATGGCGTTGTAATCGATCTTCGAAACCACTCACCCGATTTCAATGAAATTTTATAGATTTATATTCTTCGTTCCCGCTTGAAGGATAGGATACTTTTGGACCTGATAGGTGGCGCTGTTGCCGATCGCCGAAACAGCGCTACCAAGTTGATTGGAATTTTGTAGGGAAAATTCAAAGGCAAACATTCTTATTCCGCAGATTTCGCTTATTAAGAACGATTTACCATTCGTGAGACTTCAATTTCCCGTGCGTCTCGCTTTCGCTATGACAAATAATTTATTGCAATTTAGTGAAAAAGTGGAAGGTTGGACGACACGTCAAAATCATTGCGGTTTGATTGAAAAAAATCAACATTGCTATTCATCATTTATTTCTATTGCATTTAATATAACTTTTGAATAAAGAATTTTAATTGGTTGAATTACATAAATTAGCAAGTGCTTGGTGCATGCTCGGAATTTATTAACAAATTAACAAATTTGGGCGAAACGAAGTTTGCCGGGTCAGCTAGTATAATATAAAATAAATTAAATTATCAGTTTTCGTCTGTTTACAAGTGCAAGACAGGGTTTGTTTTTTTTTTTTTTTATTATTCTGTGGTGTTTAACTTCTTGTCCCATTTTTGGCACACAATTTATTGATTCGATTATTACAACAAACTCTATAAAAGCAACTGCCTGAATTTCTTTTAGTTGCTTTTTTTGATGTCGCTCTGAACATGGTAGGTACGAACGAATTTTGTCTTCGGCTTAAGCTGAATTACTCCCATGCAATATTTTTCAAGTTGGTTCACTATCGGCTATAAGACTTGTCGTGCTGAATCAAAATCGTTTTGGTGGCATTTGGTCGGCTTTCAAACACCTGTGCAACCGATCGTATAGTCCTTATCACAAGCACGACAATTGTCTAGTACGTTTCTTGAGCTGGTTGGTATAAAAAATGTTGTATGGGTCAAAATTCTGTTTTCGAATTTTGAAAACAGAATTTTGAAACCAGAATTTTGTAAAATGAATTTTGACTCATCCAGAATTTTTAAAATTCAGCTTTTTTAAAATTCAGCTTTACAAACTAAACAAAGTTTTCGAAAAAGTTAAATAACGCGCGTTTTTTGTTGCAGAACTTTGGAGATGGAAAGAACTTTTTCTTTTTTATAATTTGTATTTTTTTTTTCAATTTTGTACCTTCCCTTATCTTATTTTTTAATTAAATTTAGTTATTTGTTTTTACTTTTTTTTACTGATTATTGTTTTTTTTTTTTTTTAATTTTTCTTAAATATTTAATAAAATTTGTATTGTTTCTTTTTAATTTAATTTTGTTTTTATTATTTTTTGTGTATATATTTGTCAGTTAGAAAAAGCTGATTTTATTGCTTTAAATTTGAATAGCAGAAATTCGTAAAACTGAACTAAAAAATAGCTAAATTTCGAAAAGAAGAAGTTTTGTGTAAGAAGACAGAATTTTAAAAAGCAGCTTTTCGACCAGCTCCAGCATCGAACACATTTTCATTGCATGAGTGCATACGCATGTCCGAACTATTATACGTCAGGGTTAGTTACAAAAACCCATTCAACTGAAGTTCTAGATATACTCTTAGAGGTCAGAGAACCGATGAATTCCAATTTTATTATATACTTCTTGTCGTTGGTCCATTTCCCCCTGAAAATAAATCTCTTTCCATTCTAATGGAGTGAGTATGGAATGTCCTTTGAAAATTTATTGCTCGTAATTTTGCAAAATCATCTTCGTAAATTTTATAATCAACCATTGCATGCATGTCCCCTATAAACGTTATTGATGGTCGGTCATCATCATTATTCTGCAGCATCACCAGGGCGATCGACTTTTAAAAATTAAAGGTGATAATCAATGAATTAGACCTTATATCCTTGCCAAATTCAATTCGTAGCATAGAATAATAATAATAATAATAAAAAAAGGAAAAGGTTAGGGTCGTCCGACCGCAGTTAATTTATACCCCCCAACCAAACACTGAAGAAGTGAGAAAACCATTTGTTACCAATGGCTGCGTGGGTTTAATTAAATTTTCCGCAAGATGCCAAGTAATGGCTGTGATTCACAAAAACGAGCAACACGCGTGATTGGGCCTTGAAGCAGTTAACCGTAGATTACCTATAAATTGTCGTATTCAAAGAGGATTTATAGCTAAATGCTGACATCTGGTTGAACTGTAAAATTCATTTGGAGAAGCGTTTTATGGAATACGTTTTGAAATTAACACAGGAAATTTTTAGAGACTTTTCCACGTAACTTTTGAAAGGTTGCTTATTCCAATGTGAATTTTTTGCGAACGAATGAGAACTGAGCAACTATCAATTAGCCTTAAGCCACAGGGAAGACTTACCTTAATTAATTCTTAAATTTCTGCTTGACAGTGATTTTCTTACACCATTATTCGACATTTATCTAGAAAGTTGCGTTTGACGACGTTTCTATGTTGGTTACAGAAAACTGAATAAAGAACTGATCCACTCCAGATATCGCCGAAGGTTCTTGAACCCACTTACCCTATAAGACAAAGTACCACCTTGCACCCCCACTTATAACAACATGTTTCATTAATTGTGTTGTTAAGGAATTTTGTTTATTTACCTGACCTCAATTCAACTTGTCACATATCCATTCTACACTCTATACACTGGCGCACGTATTCCCTCTTTCATTTTCATCACGACTTCCTCCGCGGTTTGGTTTTTTTTTTTTTTAACGACAGAAAAGGCGTCCCATACATACAACACACGCTTAACGAGCGGCGCTTTCAAGGACGACCTACTAATTGTGTGTGCCTCGCTAACCGCGTCATAATGACCTGCTCACATGCGCCTCATAATGTTCCTATTCTCCGATGGAATGAAACTTTTGTTCTTAAACTGCACTGCCTCATTATGCTTTTTATGTAATAATTTTTATTTTTTCATTTCTCATATTAATGCTAGGAAACGAATAATTTCTAATAATTTTCATTTTTTGTCTTTGGTTTCTTTTGCGACCTGCATCTTTTTTTAGGCGACGGACGACGAAATGATGTCAACATTGGGTCGATATGCAATTAACTTTATAATGAGTTAAACGAATAAAATACACACAAAAAGAATTTATCTTTAAATGGTTGTGATGCACTCTTTCACTTGACAAAACTTTGGGCAAAAATGGCAAAATAACTCAACAGCAGAAACAAAATCACTCAAAGCTCACTAAGACGGATCATCAATACAACAGCAAAGACACTCAACTCATTTCATTCAACTCACAACTCATCACTCACACTATATTTACACTCAGTTTTTATGTCTCACTCAAAGTGCAAGTAGAAGTCCACTCCGAGCACCCAACTCAAAATGAATTCGGTCATTTCGGCGTTTAAAACGAAAAAATCGTCTTCAAACCCTGGAGGTGGCGGAATCGTTCACGGAGGCAGTGCCAACACAAATGCCTCATCCAATGAAAAAAACCATCGATCTGGTGGCGGAGGGGGCGGCGGCACCAACTCGAATCACTCAACACCAAATGGCAAAAAGCTCAATTTGAGTCCACAAGAGAACGGATACCAGTACCTAAGGCATATACGTGAAATTGATACGGCCACGAAAATGCTTTCCTCAGTCGCTCTCAGTCCAGATGATCTTCTCGAGGGCGGTGATAAACTGAATTTTCGGCCACGAATGTGCGTCGATGTGGTGGATCATGCGACCGCAGCGCCAGCGTCCATCATCGAGCCACTGATTGTCGATGTGATGGGCAGCAATTGTAGTTTAGTTCAGCAAAATTGTGATACGGTCAGCATAAGTAGCCCGCATCGGACTAACAGTAGTAATGGCATAGCGACGACGACAGCACTGGAGGATGATGATGAGTCATCGTCGGCGGCCTGCACTAGTAGTTCGAGTGAGTTGAGTCAGAGCACTGTCATTATGCCACAAACACTGAGCAGCAGCCCTGTGAAAAGTCTGAGCGCCAGCAGTAGTTGTAGTAGTAGTAGCAATAGTAGTTGTGACATCACGACGATAGTGGATACACCATCTACAACTACCGTTGGCACGGTGACAACAGCTTCAGTGAATGACGCTCAAAATGAGTGCAATTCGAGTGATGAGAGCGCGGATGTGACAGCCGCACCAGCGACGACGATCAGTAACATTACATTGCCAATCATTATGCCCAATGGGAATAGCAGTCTGGGCGGTATTAAGCCGTCGAATTCAGCAACAACAACGCCGAAGAGTGCTCGCTACACGAAACCGAGGTTGAGTTTGAGCCGATTTATAAATCACTCAATGCCCTCAGTGCATGGTCGACCGAATGCGAATGTGATGAACGGAGCCAATGGTACATCGAATGGTTGCAATGGCACATCGGCGAATGGGGGACAACCGAAGCGACTGTCGACGCATCAGAGGAATTTGAGCTTGGACTTCCGGTGAGTACAAACTTAAGCATTCGAACCTGTTCAAACCATTTTCGATCATTAAATAAATTAAAATAAGTAAATGTTCTTTTGCTGGACTGGCAAAGTGTTTAGGTACGAGTGCGCACGAAGGCATGAAGTTACAAGTTTATACGTTGGTGGTATTTAAAGGACTAGATCATCTATTTCCATTTCAGATCCAGAAAAACGGTCATTTCTAGTAAGCCTCGTCGTGTTTACTCACTATGACTATAAAAAACCAATAATAATTTCAGCCGATGCAAGTCCCTATGGTGTGGGTGCGGTTTTATCCCATTTAGATGAAGTACGCTTCATTCCGCCGAATGGCACCACCGGGAAGCATTAGCAATTTTATATGCAGTGAAAAAATTCCACAGATATGTATATTCGGTTGTCCCGTCGTTGTATGAAAACAATTTTTTCTTGGAAAGTTTCATCAAAAGTTGCTAATTGACGAGAACATTCCGAATGTGTACTTAATTTCTGATTACGGCATAACTTTTGGGCCTCTACCGACGATTGAAGGGACAGGGAAAAGTAACTATGGCGCTAATATCTGTCAATTTTTCTATTTATTCAAAATATAATTATTATTTCAAAAATATATATACAAATATAACTTGGTACTTAATTAAAATAATAAATATTCATTGGTGTATAGTCAAAAATTTTAAATTATTATTTGAAAAGAAGCTATTAAGGCATAAATACAAATTTTTCATTGCTTATTGGCTTTTGTAATTAAAATATTGCATCCGATTTCTAGATTCAATTTTGTTGTTTATATCTGGTATTCTGAGCTCTGTTGCATTTACAAGCAATGAAAGTTATTCATCAGGCAGATCTTTTAAGATAGGTGCAGGAGTTATCTGACATTCATTTAAAAAAATAATGTCTATGGTATGGACCTTACTCATAATCATTTTTAACCTAATGTTTAATTAATATAATGTTCTTCTAGGAGCTCCTTGCGATAATGACGTTTATATTTTTGATCTGAATGAAGGGTTTTGTCTTTCCGTCCGTCAAAATAAATATTCTTAGGAATGGCATCATTGTATTGGTTTCTTAGGTGCTCTCTTGATTTTACAAAGCTCGGTATCTATATTTTGTTTTTGTAGATTACAAGCCTTGTGTCAGTGTTATTTGCGAGTCCAACATCGTGCAAAACCTTGAAGCGAGGAGTAACAACGATACAAGGCCATAATGGCCTTATGACTCTTTAGCGTGGTGACAAAATATGTTCGAATATGGCCTTATGTCGGTTTGTGAAAGTGTCGCATGGCCTTATGTCACGGCACCACCATCGTATCATCCACAGTCAAATGGCAGTGCAGAAGGGGCCGTTCAAACCTTTAAAATCTCGATTAGGAAAATGTTTGTTGACCCCAAAGTTAGACATTTGTCTTGGAAAAAGCTAAATAATTTTTTAATCAAATATAGGAATACTCCGTCCACGGCTACAAAGCTATCACCTGCGAGTATGCTATTTAAGTTCAAGCTGAACACATTAATAGACTTAATTAAACCTGAAAAGCGAGATAGTTATATACTGGAGTTCATAAATCAAAAATGAAATGAGCAGTCACATGCGAAACACAAGCCTGAACAATCGAATATTAGAAGAGAACGATTTAAGGTAGGTAAGACTATCCTTAAATATGCTTATAATAAAACTGTAGGCATTTTCTTTGTTACCTAATGGCGTGAAAACTACTGCACGGATTTCGATGAAACTTTTTTGGAAATGTTCCTTAAAATTCTGAGAAACACATAGGCTATTCCTCTCATTGCCATATCTATTTTTGGGGCGTTTTTGACCAAAATCTGTTTGTTTTTTTTTCTGACTTCACTGCCTTTTAATCGCCATTACTCAAACAATTCTTAATCAATGCAAACAAAACAAAATACTTAGGAGAGCCAACACTCAGGCCATCAATCAGCTTTCTATGTCCTCTAGAAGCTGAGCTACAAACTAAAATCTAACATGAAAATAAATAAATTTATTTTCTCAAATCGAACATTATCAGCAGCCGCGGTTCTTGATCGTTGTTCTGCTTTGGGTTGGTTGGGAGGCGCACATCGCACAAGCACGTTCCTATGAAAAAAAAAAACTGCGTGGTGTTTTCTCCAAATTTAATAAAACGAAAGAGAAGTATGCGACGTGAATGTGTATGTAATCAACAGCGACAATGTGTTTCTGGGGAAATGCGCAGATGGCTAATGACGTGCGCTGATGGACGTATTGTGGTGTGTATAGAAATTAAGTTCAAGGTTTTTGTTTTAATGGTTGTTATAAGTTATAGTTCCTACGTTGATACCTACAGTAAGGAAGTGGAACGCTGTGAACGCTGTTGAATTTAATTTTCTTAAATTGGTATTTTAAGTAAATAGATTTGTTTGATTTATTGTTTCACATTGACAACTTTCACCGCTTTTATTGGAAATTACACAGTCTCACGCCGCGTACGAAGTTGCGGGCACAGCTAGTACTATAAAAAAAAAACTGTAACTTTTATTCCGGATAAGATTAAAAAATGACTGCAAGAAACTGATTCCGGTTTTCACAGTTGCATTGAAAATTGTCGAGATTGGATTATAGGATATGTTTAACCATTATCCGCTGTCCGGAAAGGGAAATCTAAACTGATATCTAAGAAAAGTTGTAAGTCTCTAACGCCTTCTACATAGCTCCTACCTTCCTAGCCTTTTAATATAAAGTTCCATTATGTACAAAGATTTTAAGATATAAATCATCTATCTTTGTACGTTTTCGTGAAGTGGAATAGTAGATAAGGAATAAACTATAAATTTTATACAATTTAAAAAAGTAAAAAGTTCATTTGAAGCTAGATCGTTGGATTTTGACAGCGTTCAGTGGAGGAAATTTTGTGTATGTGTGCGAAGTGGAACTCTGGCGAAGCAAGGCGAGCACGGGTTAGCTAGTACTATATAGAAATATTTTTTCAAATGTTGTTAAATGTATACCAGGCAAAGCCCTTAAGAAGTTAGCAATTTTGTAAATTTGTTAATATTCAATGGAATTACTAAACAAGCTCATATTGATTAAATTAAAATTAAGAAAATAAAACAAGTACGATTTCTCTCATGCCCTATTATAACAAAAATTGAATGATTCTTATATATTGACTAGAAGCAAAGCAACAAAAGCTAAGGAACAATTGTATAGTTTGAAGTTCAAATTTTGCAAATAGATCTAATATACTAGTATTCCAGTAAATCTTTGGTGGATATGGTTAATTTGTAAATCGGAAATTTATTTTCTTTTGCTTGTTAACGTATATATTTTGTGGTATACCTATATATAGGTAAATACGAAATATTTGGGTTGGAGTTCATTTTGTGAAAATATAATTACATAGTTGTATTTTTTTTTTTTAATTCTGTTCTCTTCCTCTGTTTGTATAGTCTGTAAGCTCTTTTGTTAGTTTTAAGTACTTTTACTTAATAAAGTAAGTTAGTCTAAGCCTAACTCTCGTGTGATTCATTACGTAGTAGACCCCCAAATTCAAGTACATTACACTTTCCACGCAACCATTTGGTGTTTCTCAGTTTTTGTATTTGGGGCGAAACCTATAATTTTGAAACTAATAAATTAATTAAATAAATTAAATTGAGAAACTTTCTCTAGAATGTTTGTCAGGCTTGATTTGTATTTTTCGGGTATCGCAACTGAATTCTGAGACCTCTCCTTCAGTAATCCAGCACACTAACCACTGCGCACACTGTGAAGGCCACTGAAGCGCTTTTTTTTTTTTTTTTTTTTTCATAGGTCTTCACAATCTTTGTAAAACTACGATAAATTTGTGGTGTAGGTAGTTCTAAACAGCTATGACTCCGAACGAATGTGTTCCCTCAAACTTCGTATCGAGGATTCTTCCATTCGACTGGAAGACTCAGAAAATTCTATCAGCAGGCAAAATAGCACAGCAAGTGCTATGACTCAGAAGACTTAAGGACAATATTTCAAATAGCTTCATAAAGAACGATTAAAATCCTTCTAACGAGTTGGTTGACATTTATTCAATTCGCCTCCTTTCTGTCTTCCAATCGGACATTCAATAGAATCGCAGCCATTCGTTCGACACGAAGCACACCCACCAACAATTTCCAGAGGGCTCCAACCCTTCATATTCAAATAGTTTCCCTATAGATTTACTACTAAATAAAGTGACTAAATAATATTTGCTGGAATAAATAGAGGCGCCCTTCCGATAGAATTGTCGATGTGAGCTCACTGTAAAACTATAGACCCACAATCTGTCAAAAGAGCAAGGGCAAGGAGCATTTAAAAAATAATAATAATAATAATAAAAAAAAAAAAACTGCTAAATTGCTGATTGAAACGCAGGTGGCGACCGACGGTATCGACATACACCCTACCCCACCACATACAACTGTATAGGAGGTTTCGTGCGACTCGATATTCCACTAAAAGTAACGCCACCACCACAAACCCCCTCCAGTCCAACGAAACATAAACAAAGGCGGAATAAAAAGGATTTGGAGGGAATTTTGCGTATTGATGATAGGATAGTGGGCACGGGGTGCACCTGTCGCCACACTGCAGTCAGCCAGACTCCATTATCCCCATCCACAGACGCAGACCGCAAACACAGCTGCCCCTGCTAGTGGATTGGGAGGTCATGTTAATGACCAAAGTGGCGACACGACACGTGGTACCTATATATACAGATAGATTTGTATCTTTCCTGTTTCTAACATTCTCGGCATGACGTCGTCGGTCGTGAGTCCGTTTTGCCAGGGCGAAAGTTAATTGTCGTGTAGAATCGGCTGAGAGCATTTATTTTTCTTTGTTGATTTCCGTTTGCTTGTTTTTACTGATAGCCATTCCTGTTGGCCTGTGTTTGCAGGTGAACAACGACGGACCATGCTTGTTGCTTGGAAAATTTTGAAATTGTGTTCGTTTCGCCATCGGCTCGCTTTTGTGATAGAATCACACACAAGAAGGGCATCAGGAGAAGGAAGCCATCGAAGTGACGATGCATTGGCACTTACAAGAGGGCATTCTGCATACATGGTGGCCGATTGGCTTGTCAAGGTTTCGTTCCAATTTTGTTGTATTCCTGAAGGGGGATTTTCTTTCAGCATTTCGCCAATGGTGCAAAGATAATCATCCTTGGACAAGTATTTGTTCAACTCTGGTATACAAATGTGCTGCGATGAAAGTGCAAGGGAAATTCTTTCTATTTTCTTTATTGATTTATTCGATTGTGGTGTTCTTTGGTCAACTCAACAGTACACAATAAATTGTAATAGAAGTTGTGTGTCTGTGTGCTTGTCAGTTTAACACGTAATTTGCCGGTATGTGACCCACATAATGGACCACGAGCTGAGGGACTGTGTTTGTCTTATTTGCCGACATCCTTGTTACGATAAGCACATGCTTGGGTTTTCTCTTTCCTTGTGCTGTTGGAATCTTAGATATTTTTGCATCGATTCGGCCTTGGTTTGGTCCTTTAAGTGGAGCAAAAATGAAATGGAAAAAATGGAGGCGGAGAAATGTATTTCTTATATGATTTCGAGAATTGGGTCAAACTTAAAAGTGCGGGACTTCATCAAGTGATGCAAACTAAAATGTATGTTGCTTGCGTAATTTTCAGTGCCTAGTGTCACACATGATGGTGCTTTTATGGTTTGTGCTGAAATATGGTCAGTGAATGTGTGGCCAGCAGTGTGTCCAAAAAAGTTTCGCTTGGTGTTTCATTGCTTGTGTCGAAGGCGCTTGTAGATAGAGTGGCTTGGCATTCTTCTTTTGGTTTAGTTATTATTCGCTGATTTGAAGCTATTTGCTTGAAAATAAATTGCTTAAATGGCACTCGAAAGCCATTTTTGTATTGCAAGTGTGGCTACATTACAAAGCCGATGTACTTACTTACTTACTTAGGTGGCGCTACAGTCCGGGGTGGACCTGGGCCTCAACCAATACGCCTCTCCAGTTAGCGCGATCTTTGGCTAACTGCCTCCAGTTGCGCACTCCAAGTTGGTTGAGGTCCCCTTCCACTTGCGCGCGAGGTCTTCCTCTACTGCGTTATCCCTCCGGGTTAGAATCGAAGACTCTTCGGGCCGGAGCGTTGGTGTCCATTCGCTCTACATGTCCTAACCATCTTAGACGACTGATGCGTACTTTTCTGACTAGGTCGATGTCGCTGTACAGCTCGTAGAGTTCGCTGTTAAATCTTCTCCTCCAAAGCCCGTCAACGCAAACGGGACCAAAAATCACTCGAAGAATTTTGTGTTCGAAACGACCAAGGAGATCTTCATCCGCCTTTGATAGTGCCTATGCTTCTGCACCATAAAGCAGGACTGGGATGATGAGGGTTTTATACAGAGTTTCCTTAGTATTTCTCGACAAGGCCTTACTTATCAGTTGCCGTCTTAGGCCAAAGAAACAGCGGTTGGCAAGTGTGATTCTTCGTTTGATTTCTGATGTGATGTCGTTATCAGAGTTTATAGCGGAGCTGAGGTAGACAAAGTCCCTAACTACCTCAAAGTTATAGCTGTCTATCGTGACGTTCTGCCCGATTCGTCGATGTTGTGTGTCCCTTCTTGTTGACAGCATATATTTTGTTTTACCCTCATTCACCACTAAACCCATTTTTGCCGCTTCTGTACTAATACTTGCAAACGCACCAGTGACAGCTCGCTGTGTTGTACCAACAATGTCAATGTCGTCAGCGTATGCAAGCAGTTGCACAGACTTATAGAAAATTGTGCCTCTGGAGTTTCGCACAATCTTCTCAAGAATGATGTTGAAGAAGTCACATGACAGCGCATCACCTTGTCTAAATCCTTTTTTGACATCAAAGGTCTCGGTGATATTGTTTCCGACCTTTACGGAGCAGCGAGCGTTCTCCATCGTCATTCTGCACAATCTGACAAGTTTGGCAGGGATGCCAAAACTAGACATGGCTCTGTATAGCTCGTCTCTATAAACGCTGTCATATGCGGCCTTAAAATCGATAAAAAGATGGTGAGTATCGATCTGGTATTCTTTGGTTTTTTCCAGGATCTGCCGTAGTGTGAATATTTGATCGGCCGTGGACTTACCGGGCCTAAAACCGCACTGATAGGGACCTATCAGATCGTTGACGAATGGTTTCAGGCGTTCACACAATACAGCAGACATGATCTTATACGCAGTGTTCAGGAGACTGATGCCTCTGTAGTTGGCGCAGTTTAGAGGGTCTCCTTTCTTGTGGATCGGGCAAACAATGCTGAGGTTCCATTCATCAGGCATACTTTCCTCTAACCAAATCTTGGAGATGAGTTGGTGTATGCACTCTACCAAGTCATCTCCGGCTGCCTTGAAGAGCTCGGCAGGTAAGCCGTCTGGACCAGCAGCCTTGTTGGATTTAAGCTTAGATATTGCTATCCTCACTTCATTTTGGTCAGGTGGACGGAAATCTTGGCTGTCATCGTCCAGGTTGAATGGTTCGTTCTGCCTAACAGCGGAATTTGTGTCGTTTTCGCCGTTTAACAGTCTGCAGAAATGGTTTTTCCATGTCCTCAGCACCGACTGTGACTCTACTACAAGGTTTCCTTGTTCGTCTCTACAGGTCTCCGTTCGGGTCTTGTTGACATGACACGTTCTTTTTACCTTTTGGTAAAACTTCCGAACATTGTTCCTGGAGTAACACCTCTCTATATCCTCGATCGCGCGCTTCTCATGCTCTCTCTTTTTTCTCCGGAGAAGCCGATGTTCTTCCCTCCTTTTTTGCTCGTAGAGCTGACGAGCTGCTCTCGTCCTTCTATGCAGCGACGCTTCGTATGCACCTTGTTTTGCTGCATGTGCTTGCCGGCACTCTTCGTCAAATCAGGGGTTTCGAGGGGGTGGGCTGGTGAAACCGAGCACATCATTTGCGGCGGTTTTGATGGCTTCTTGGCATCGGCGCCACTGGTCTTCGGCACTTGATGCTGGCAGTATAGGACTTCTCAAGAGGTTGATGGATACGCGAATGCCGATGTACACCCAAGTTAAATGATTTATTGGTTTCTGTGCAGTGAAAATCTTGCACGTACCAATTTAAATTTAAATACTTCTGCAATTAATTTCAATCTTAAAGTTTATTATTAGTTTTTAATTTCTATCGTGAAATGTATTATAAAGACTGTAGCCGGCCTCACGTTCTCTCTCTCACCGTCGTATTTTAAAATCCTATTCTTTTTTTGTAACCTAACCTCTTCTTCCGCCGAAAATTTAAGCGACATCTATCTTGTGATAGCTGTTGTGGTAGCCCATCGCCTCGTGATAAAATGAACTAAACTTCTAAATTTAGCAAGTGTGTGCGAGTCTTGGCAGTCCTATACCAAACTGAAGTTTTAAGCTTAATCTGATTGCATTATGAAGTTGCCATCGTAAATTGTACCGATTTTGCTCAATCAACTGAGCAATCGGTCTCAGTTTCAACCTTCGGAAAAAACCTCGTATTACACCTTAAGGTTTTTTTGACTGAACTCCTTGCGAAACGCCTGACAAACATCCGTAAGTATAACTGTCCCGAGAGAGTTTCTTTCGGATTGGGAATTTTTCACAAAAGACAGTCTCGGGCCATTACCAAAGATTGTCAAAGAGATGAGCTCAATCAGTTCGGTTGTTTTCGGGATATACTATTTTGAATGAGAGGTGCTACGCCCCTTTGCCAAATTTTAGACTGTATCATTTTTTCAGGTCCAAGACTATTAGACTCTTAGCTGAGAGATTAAGTTGTGAAAAGGCTTTAAACAGATAGAGCTATTTTCGAAATTATGTTTCAGTGTGATTCTCATAAGTACCAAGAGCAGTATAAGGGGTTGGCCAAAACAAACTTTTTAAAAATGCAATAAAATGAACAAAATTATTTTTTTTTTATGTGTAAACAACTAAGCGCGCGTTATTGGAATCCGGTGGAGTAATTCCACACATTTAACTTGCGGGGACAGGGAATGCGTCACTGTGTTTTATCATTGCATACATTTTATCATTGCATACGTTTTTATCATTGCATACATTTATGAGCTGGGGCATATTAATTTCAGCTTTTTGTTGATGTGAAATAAAGCATGTTTTTCATATATGATGGTCTCACATTTCTTCCCTGTGACGGATATCTCGATAAAATTCGGTGCCAAATCTTTCGTGAATTACCAGGCACGCAGAAATCACAGCTGGACAACAACTAACAAAAATGTCGTAGACCAGCACCTCTACAATATGCAATGCAAGCCGAATTAAATTCCAATGACACTTTCACTTACTGTGTAAAAGTTGATGTCATTTAACTTGCGGGGATGGAAATGCAAACAGGTATTTTCCACTGCATATGTTAGGAGTGATTGTTGATGTGTAAACATCTAAGTGCGCGTTGTTTCACTGTTCGATTTTACTGTTTAATACACTGCTTATAATTCATTCAGTTGTGACTCCTTAACCTCAACTGTCATCCAATTCGCTTCTGTAGGTACCTACATGCGTTTCAATAGTAAAACGCAGAAAAATACGGGAAAATACGTAATTTGTACAATTCCATATTTCTGACAATGATGCAATGTTTTGCCTTCATTGAAGATGCATTAAAATATTTTCAGATATGGGAAAGACAGATGTAGAACGTGCAAAAGATTACAGGGCGCGTTTACGTGCAAGTAAACCTCTGAAAGTCGGAAAAAAGGTTGGGAAAACGAGTACTGAACGCTCGCGTGAATGGAGAACTCGTCTCGCAAACCAAACTGGAGCGACAATTACTGACAATGAACCGACGACATCACGATCAACTGTCAATGATGTTCTGACGATAAATGACGTGGATTTATCGTCAGTTGAGCCAAACGAAGGAGAACGGACATCAATGAAGTTTTACAACCACAGGTAGTCACTCCGCCCTACGAAGAGTACCCCAGACATGTTAAGGCTCACGCAGAGTTTGAAAATAAATTATTGTTCGTCGTTCACATCGTCGTTCAAGTGGCTGCTTCGGATGGCTTCGTAGTAGCGCATTCTGTGAGTCCAATTTTCAAAGACCTTGTTGATGGTTTCGGGCTGTAGCTCACGATAGGCGACGTTAAATACTCGGCAAAGCTTGTGCATTAGTTCGTTCATTGGAAAATATTACAAGGAAGCTGGTCACAGGTACCCTTAAATCCCTTTTTTAACACCCGGACTTCCGTTCCTGATAATGAAAATGCTATACTTTAATCACCCTTTTTTTACGACCACCGTGCGTCTGCTCATAACTGTGCACAGATATTTTTATTACTGGTTTTTCCGAAACGAGTTTCATTGTTAATACAGTGGACGTCCAGTATAACGAATGAAATTATAATGTTTAATGTCATTCAGTATATCGAGCGGGTTCGATGTAATGGATCGACTTTTTACACTTTTAAATTAAAATTTGTCACTTGATCGTGACATTTTAGCTATGTGACAAATTTAGGACAAGTGTTTACGTCATACTAACTTCGGCTTGTCAAAATTTGCCGCCAAAAGTGACACGTGTAATCTTAGCTTTAGTACTGCTTATTTCCTGCATCACGAAGGGCACTGAACTGCAAGTCTCTAACCAATCTTAGTTGTAATTAAATCAAACACAGGCATGATGGCTCATCTTATCCCTATTCATCCCTATTCATCCCTGTGGACAACAGTAATTACATTTGAAAAGTTTTCTTCTCGCCATTCCACAACTTTGACCAACCCTCGACATGGAGCATCTAAATTGAATTACCTTCGCCATGGAAGTTTGTTCATAAATCATGAAGGACCAGACGGATCACCTCCCACCGTGTATAGAAATGACACTTCATCCTGGCCGGATGCACAATACCTGAATAATTGGTAACTTGCCAGCGCAGAGGAAAAAAATATAACAAGAACGAGAAGAGAATCCAAGTTCAATGGCATCTGCAGTAGTACTTTCAACTTCCACTTCGTTCCTTCAACAATTGATCGCCTATATACCCATAGCCAAAGCGTAGCACTTTCTATCCTTTCGCCTGTTCTCCATGTCGCGTCGTTGTGTGCCTGTCGACTTGCAGTGTATGCATTCGGCATTCTCCCATGCCAACCAGTTAGGCAGTCTTCTCTATACACTAGGAATCGCGGTTACAGCAAACGACCTCACTCCCGCATGGGTTGAATGAAAACTGACTTTTTTGAGTCTGTCTGCAAGTGGTAGTATAAATCAATAGAACTCCTCCCCCACAGTGGTGATGATTTGCTATTTATTTTTTTGCATCCCGGAAAACGGATAAGCAAAAGAGTCACTTCATGTGGAACAAGTTAAACATACGGCAGCAAACTGTTTACCCACTGCACACCAAGCGAAGATTATTAGAAAGCTTCGGGTGACGTCCACTGTACACTGCGTCGGTCTATCGTCTATGAGAGAGAATACTTTCACCGCAATATGGCTTACGCTGGGCCTGCTTACTTAGCAGCGTTGACTGTTTGTTGGCAAAACAGAAACCAACTAGTTGTTGGTCTGTGGAATTACATTTCTGGTTCGATTTCCGTAAACGGTAGTGATTCGTTTCACGGGCGAGGGGGATGTGTACGAGTGTACTCGTATATTGACCAAACTAGAGATCAAATTAATTTGATTGCGGTCAAATGGTTTTATGTTCTATTTTTTCGTTTGTTGATTTGACTCGTTCGTTTGCTGGTTATTTTATGTACATATTCAGTTTTGTTGGTGAACGATGAATTCAGGTGGCTATAGACGAACGACTGCGTCCGGCCAATGTTCATTTTTCCCTATTCTATAATTATTGTGGTATTACAATTTAGCTGGAGCCAAACTTGGCCACTGTGCCCAATTTGTTTGACATTCGTAATTAATGTAACTCGAGTCATTTGCCCGTACAATTGGAGTCAGTTATCAGTTGTAAAATCTCCGCTTCATCAGAAGCTCCAATTGGTTCAACGGGTAGAAAGAATTAAATACATAAATTCATGTGGTATCACAAGGGACCTTATAATGATCTAAGTGTGTCGGCTAGCCACTTCAACCTACCCGAACCTAACAGTTGCAAATGAGCTCGGTATAATTACTAATTGGGGTAAACAATTCGACGAATGATCTAAACGTCAAGTCACTCCTATCAGTTATAGTCGTCAAAAATTATTTGTGCTGCTCTTGGCCTTGTGCGCGTCATTATAATCGCTGTCTTCTACCGTGTTCTCCGACTTAGAATTGAAGACTCTATTAGTGTCCATTCACTTGTCATCGAGTCGTAACCATCTTAGAGAATGAATATATCCGACCAAAATTCGTAAGCGGGACCGAAAGCCACTCGAAGAATTTTAGGTTCATAAATGCTTCTTATATTTAACGCCATAGAGTTGGACTGCGATTAGGTTTTTATAGAGTCTTAACTGTCACTTGACAAGGCCTTGCTACTCAATTGTCTTCTTAGGTCAAATTTCCAACATTTTCATTCCTCGGTACTAATAATCATTTTTTGTGTCCAGGTTACATTTTTCGAACTCACAGTGGTGAAATTTTCCATACAAAATTGCATATTGTGACCTACAAAATATTTAGTGTGAAGGTCAATAAATATTATTAGAGGTGGCTTAAGCTTCTGTAAAAATGGACGAAAGCCATCCTTAATTCAGCGAATCGCTTGAAATAGGCACTGAAAACTTTTATGGTCCCGAAATAATATCCCAATATAACCATACTTTGGCTTAAGCTGGATTAATTGCCAAATTCTTATTTATCATACACTTTTCCCTAAATTTCTCATGTATAGTCGTTGTTAGTGTTTAAAGTGGAGCCGAAGAAGATAAAGTCCCAAACTGTCTTAAAATGATAGCTGTCTATTATGACGTTTTGTCGATATTGTCTGTTACTTTTGCTAACGGCATATACTTGTTTTTGACCTCATTCACAACTGAAAGCATTTTTCCCTACATTTTCCTACATAATTTTCGCAAAGATACCAAAGACAGCTCGCTGAGTTCTGCAATCGGTGCATGCAAGTATTTGAACAGACTTTTTAAAAACTGTGCCTTTTTGGTCATGACTTGAGAGGTTCCCACAATTTTCTCAAGTATGACATTAAAGAAGTCACGCAATAGCACATCATCTTGTTTTACTAATTTTTCCGAATTAGAGTTCTCGGTGGGATTTTGTTTTTATCTTTAAGAAACAGGGACAACCCTCACCTTCGCCGCAGTTGCGGGAATACAAATGAAAAAGAAACTTTCTCCCATTTTCCCAAGAGCCAGATTGCGCACACTGAACCAACCATTTTTCGACTACCTTAGCGACATTTCGACATAATTCGTTTCCCCAACTCCACAGGTTGGATATAGGCACCGAATACATCACACCCTTAACAATCACCACAAACTAGAGCACACGAGTCGTGGTAACAAAAAGGCACATCATAGTGCTACTAGGATTCAAAGCTAAACTGCCTCTTCTGCATACCTACCTAAGAAGCGGGTATCGGGCCACCGTCATTCTTACTGCACAACCTTACAAGTTTGACAGTAATGCGAAATGTCCCTTTATATCTTGCTTCTATAAATGGTGCTATCCGCGACCTTCTCCAGAATCTATCTTTAGTCGGTTGTTGTAAACCATTAAGTTCGAAGGCAAATTATTTGAGGCTTTAACGCCATACAGCGGACTCATACTCCGAGACAAATTTTAACGTCACCCATAAGATTTTGCTGTTTTATTTTGTCAAAAAAGCTTGTTGAAAAAATGTTTGGTAGCGTCATTATGTTTCTCATTTCGGAGCTTGAGCGCATGTCAGACTTACCGCAACAAACTTAGCCTTGATGCAAATAAGAAGTTCAATTACTTGGTGCAAGCTGAAGACGTTCTGCCTAAGTCTACTGCGTATGGCATTGAAATGAACGTTATCTTTGTTCTTAATACTTGTATAGTAATCATCTTTGATGTCAAAGTTTTCAATATCATTTGCTGTATGACAATTTTGCAACTAGTCTACGCAAATTTTTGTACTACTCGCGACCTGTACCTACACTTAGTACAAGGTTAACATTGCCTTAGTTAGCACGGACGCAATCCAAAAAACTTAATCATAAAGCAAGCTTCAAACCCCTTTAGTAAAAATGTCATTCTTTGAAATTTGTATCGCGAAATATTAATGGAGACTGTACTGCTTAACTTTTATATCGCAATCACTTCCGGCATTCGAGTCTGCGTGGTCCAGGATTGCACAGTGTCCAGTAATGACCCCCGCGAGTATGCGGATATCTTTGCGGCTTAGTCCGATCATACATTTAGATCTCTGTTTGCTCACCTCTGACCATAGTTCTTTAGTGTGTCTGCAGGTTATGAGATTGGTCTATCATAGGTTAGTTCTACTCAAGGATTCAATGTCAATCTTCCTTGCAAACGTGCTTAGCGGAGTTCTTGCTGATTTAAGGGCCATAAATGAATGCATTTTCGATCCGTTTCTTGCAAGCTCATCCGCCTGTTCATTACCCGGAATATCCATATGTCCTGGCATAGGGTCACCGCGATGGCTTGTGATATTTCGCCCAGATAAATCTTGCAGTGACTTACTGTTCTTGACTTTACCACGATTGATTCCATGGCTTTTATGGGCGCTTAGCTGTCAGAGTAAATGGTGATTTGTTTACCGACGACGTGTTGTCTCTTTAGGTTCTTCTCCGCTTGGGTGATAGCGGCTACCTCTGCTTGGAATACACTGCAATCATCGCCGATTCTGAATGATTCTCACGGGTCCAGTGCTTCGCTGAAGATGCCCGCGCCTGTGCCGATATCCATCTTTGAACCGTCAGTATATAGGGCTAGCTCATCTTCTATTGTCACTTCTTTGTTCTCCCAATCGCTTCTGTTTGGAATTCTAGTAGAAAATCTCCTGTCAAAAACGAGAGTTTCGGGGTAGGCAGTCAGTAGTCACCCTCTCCTTCGCCGCACTCCATTGGAACTCAATGGAGGCATGCCCGTAGGGTTTAAATGACCATAGTCCAGACTCTCTTAGCCTGATTGCGGTTTTAACCGCCTTGCTGCTGCAGTAAATGTCCAGAGGGGTAAGGTTTAGCTTCACCTCCATAGCTGCGGTGGGAGTGGTCCTTAAGGACCCCGTTATCCCAATGCACGCTGCCCTTTGTACTTTGGTTAGGCTTAAAAGATGGTATTTCTTTTCTATAGCCTTCCACCACACTGGTGTACCGTATGTTAGGATGGGCAGCACTATAGCTGTGTATAGCCAGTGCACCATTTGCGGCCTTAATCGACTCATTGGAGACCCTACACTCACATCGAATCTACAACCTTTGGTGCACAGAAGACAAGTCGCTGACCTATGCTTGTTCTATAGGTACTTCCATGGTAGATGTTCTGAGGAAGTCAAAGACATTATCCCTCGAAATGCAACTTTTGGGCGCCCAACAAGACAGGCTGCTAATGCTCATGACCATACAGTACACTTGACAACCGCGCGGACATCAACTTTCCAAAACTCCTTCAGGACAAGCAAACTTTGGAACTCGCTTCCTGGGGATATATTTCCAGAAGACTACAATTTGCAGCAATTTAAGTGCAGAGCAAACATACATCTGCAGGCATCTCGGGGCGCTGTTGAAGCGTTATAGGTTCGCCTTTCCCGGGAGAAGTATATAAAAAAAAAAAAGTGTTGCCGAATGCTCTTCTGCAGGTATATTTCTTGTTTCTCAACAGGCTGCACTGGACACAATGGACCCAACTGATGGTCTACGTGAAGCTGTGGCAACTGCCACAAGAGCACCCATTTACCTACCTACCTACCTAGTCTGTTCTTCGGGAAAATTGAAAGTTCCTAAATCTAATTAACAATTCATGCATCCTAATCTAAGGCGTGAGATATAGAGGGAGAGGTTGAGTTTAGAAATGGGCAGGATTGTACTTTTAAAATATTAGGGACTTGAAAAAAATTTTATTTGAGAGGGTAAAGAGTTCCAAAGTCTGACAGTATGAATGAAAAATAAACGTGAAAAATTAAGGTAGTTACAACGAGAGGGAATAAGTGAATAAGGTCGGAATCCCCCCTTTACTTAAAAAAAATGGTTGAGCTTCTGGAGTTGCAAAATTGATGTTGAAGTCTCCGCTTATGATCATTGGCAAAAGATGATAATCTCCCTGCAGAATCCTTGAGTACGGTGCAAGGACGAAATGGAGAAATTTTATTTCACATCAACAAAAAGCTGAAATTAATATGCCCCAGCTCATAAATGTATACAATGATAAAAACGTATGCAATGATAAAATGTATGCAATGATAAAACACAGTGACGCATTCCCTGTCCCCGGAAGTTAAATGTGTGGAATTACTCCACCAGATTCCAAAAAAATGTATGCAATCATAAAACACAGTGACGCATTTCCGTCCCCGCAAGTTAAATGTGTGGAATTACTCCACCAGATTCCAATAACGTGCGCTTAGCTGTTTACACATCAAAAAAATTAACCTCGCTTCTAAAGGTTTTTGTTTTAAAAAATTGCAATTGCAAATTGAGTCCATTCAATCGAACTGCAATTTTAAACGAAAAATAAAACATTTACTTTCTATTAAAACACTCGTGCATATTTAGTGTTTCAATTTCTTTATTGCAAAAATATTAAATGAAAAAAATGGTAAAATAAATCCCCAATCAATCGCTGTCCATTTGGCTGTCAATACCAATTTCGAAATAAATAAATTCAGTGGGCCTGAACACTAAAAACGATGTGTCTTTTTATCCCATGGACGGTAAAAAGTTCATCGCCATCAAAAAATACCTTCACGTTCATAAAAAAAAGGATATTTCATATGCAAATATGTATATATGTTATTTTTTTTTTCTCAATTTTACCTCCTTTTTCATTTCGTTTACCAAAACTCAATATGGTGTGATGAATTTTTTATTATTCCTGGTTAGTCAAATAAAAAAATATCCTCAATATGCAGCTCCGCACACAAATGTGTCCACCTATGGATATGTTTGTTGGCATAAAATCTTTGGCTGGGGTGAAAATAAATTCCAGTCTCCCATCGTAAGACTGAGACACCTTAGATATACGATAAGATATCTCGCCGTCCGATTAAAATTCTCAACTCTCACCCAGAAGTCGTCAGATAAGACCACATAGGCCTCACTACTGTTAGGAATGGATTTTCGAGGCGAAAAAGACGCAACTCCCGCTGATTTGGGTGTGTAAGCAAAACTTTTAGACAAATGACGGGTAATTTGGAATACATTTACCTCAGTCAGGTAATTTGGTATTCATGTGGGAGAGGATACCAAAAGAGTCTCCATTCTCTCGGACAGCGGTGGGATGTGTTTTTAAGGCAAATTGTGTGTGCACTGTTGAAGGCAACTCGAAGCGGTTTATTTGTTGCGCCAAAATCGAACCCATTCATCGTGTGGGCATTTGAGGCCTGTATCTTTATCTATCCGGTGGTTTTGTTGTTATGAATCCTATTACTCACAACGCACGAAATAGGTAAACATCACGACTAATAAATCATATTTGGCGAAGTTTTCCATTGGTTTCTTTTTGGTTCTGAACTATTATAGTGGGCAATTTCAAGTTCATATAAACCTCGCACATTCGCCAGAGTCAATTTGTAATGTAGCGCGCTGGTGTGGGCACCAATCAACCAGAGGGCACCAAAATCTAAAAGAAAACAATACAAATGACCGCCTCCGGTCCAATCGAAAGTTGTTGGGCGATTGCGATGAATTTTTGGAGGTCGTCTAAAGTTGTTGGTCTTTTTTCTCCTTTGTCTAATTTGCATTATTGTGGATGTGATGTGTGGTGGAGGGAGTTTAATTTTATTGAATCTCTGATCTTGATTTTAGAACTAACTGATCTAATTTAGGTGGTGATGTTGATAGGTGATCATCTGATCATGTGCCTGTGATTTGAATTTACGGCTAAATTTTAATGTGAGTGAAACTTAAAAGCTGGGTTAGGGTGTGCAAGGAGCTCATTCTAAACAAGTCATTAGCAGCAAGCTCGTTATTGATATGGCATGCTAATTGTGGGTGACGCTGTATCTAGAAATATTCGTTTACGATGCATTTAAATAGCATTCGTGTGCAAGAGACCTGACAAACAGCTATTGTGTGACGCTGTGTACATGCTTTAAACATAGTATTCGCATTCAGACGCATTGAGTTGGTAAGTTTGTTGGTAGGTAGCTATTTGCTATCAGCTGTTCCATTTCGTTGATGTCCCACTCTTCGGGATATAATAATAATTCACTTGCAAGTGAATACGGAAAGCTGCTTTGATGATGGAATATCTGATGGAATATCTGTGGCACTTCACAGTCAGGCTGCACGGATTTCGTTGAAACCTCGGATTTAGAGTTTGGAGGCTTACAGTTCGGTCCGTTTTTTTTTTTTTTTTTTTTTTTTTCTCTCAATGTAACCTCAATATTAATGTTCACACCAGTTTGTTTTGTTCGAAAACGTGTCTATTTCAACCAAAATTGATATTTAAGCATAAGCCTAGGTCTCAGTTTTTCTATATACAGTCGAACCTGTCTAAGTGGGACCTGGCTAATACTTCTACTAGTGCTTATGTTGCACCATCATTTTCCTTAAAATCAACTCTTTAAGTGAAACTTTTCCTCCCTCTAAAAGTGAAACTTATATTTTATAAATTAACCTCTGTAATTGGACCGGACTTGTAAATTTATTTATTTTAACTTCTGAAAGTGAGACATACTTGCAACAAAAATCGTGTTTTCCGCTATAATTTTTTGCATATGCTTGCCCAAACACGTTTTATTTTGGAGGCCTCCTTGAGTGAAACAAATATTTGCTCTACCTGACCTGGATAAGTGCAAAACTGGGTAATTGGAACACTATAAGTGAAACTGAAATAAGTGGCCCATTAGATTCCAATTAACCATTTTTGACTGTATTATCGTAAAATGGATTTTGGAAAAAAGTATTTTAATTTTAAAAACCGCTCATATCTCGAAAACCCCATTTTCGACTTCGATAAAACCCAAGTAATTCTTACATCCCGAATAATAACTTATACTCGGTTTTCAGTTAAATAGTTTAGCAATAGTAGGTATATTTTAAATTAAACAATGCATTATTTAACACTTTTTTGTCTGTGAAATTTTACAAAAACCGCTTTAACCATTTTGATACAAATACATATGTATTTAAGATTAAACAAGTATCCTAAACAAGATCCCCTACTTAGTTTTTCTCAAAAAATTCGAATAAATAAATTTTTGTAATTATTTCTCAAAAATGACTACCTACCCAAAAGCCGATTTGTGTTCATATGTTTTTTTTTTTTTTTTTAACTCAACACCGCACTTCCATTAAAAATGCAACGCAAAACTTATTTTTTAGAAAATATTACCCACTTACCCCTGCTACGCTTGCCATAGTACTAAAAAAATCTTGTAAAGTGTAAGAGCTTATAAAATAGTACATTGGGCGCTTATAAACTCTCTAACCAGAACTTGCGAAAATTGCCTGTTATTGAGAGCTAAAATTTATAAAAACTGCCATATCAAATGAATTACCTAAAAGTGAATTTTATTTAACACTACATATCCTTACACCTTATGTACGGGTATGCTTCTGAATTTTGTACCTACCTACAAATTGACTCAACCGTTTTTTTTTTATGAACGAGAAAGTTTCGTGCGACCCGATCGTGCACATTATTCCTCTAGTAAGAAAGTCTTCAACTTCATCACCTATTCTTCTAGCGCCGCCAAACTTAAGTATTTGCCACTGGTCCTTTACCCAGCCTAGAAATTAGTAAAATCTAAAACAATGCTGGTCTCATACTACTTTGTGGAACTTCAAAGAAAATTTCTCCCGCCCAAAGGAATACAAAGCAATTTTCATGAATCATATTTTTTATTTTGTCTGATCCACTCACCCCACTCTAGATCAGAACAAAGTAATCGCAAACCTGACGCTGGTTAACTTTTAAAGACATGCAACGTTCCTGTCGTCTACAAACTTTGTCATTTGTCTCCCTTCCCCCCAAAAGGAAAATCACAATATACACGTGACGGTCAAACTACTGCAATTGCACCACCCACCCAGACGGTACACAATATTCCCTTCCAGACCCTAGTCAGGCACTTGCACTCTTCATGTATAGTATGCGCTCTCATCCAAGTACAACTAAAAGGGAGCGTAATATGGCATTGAATGCAAGGACAGAGAACAAACAAAAATCGATAAGGTAAATATAAAACAACTCAGCTACATAGTATACTATTCTTTGTGTTGTAGTATGGGGCATAGTAAGGACGGTTTCGCTTGAATCGCTGCCAATTATAGATAGCTCTCTCTCGCTCTTCAATGGGATATACTGTGTACGTTTATATGTAGATCCTTTCGCCGCCAATTGAGGTAGGTAATAAAAGCGTTGACTCATTGCCACCGAGGTATGGGAAGTAAATTAAAGGAAGATATAAGGATGCATACCACAAAATCCACCCGTGTGGTAGACGGTAAATCGAGAAAAAAAAAATACCCCTCGGCAAAGGGATGAACGACTTTAGTTGGACATTCTTGAAAAAAAAAAAAAAAAAAAATGATGGCACCCAAAGGGTAGTTATTTGCCTTTGGGCTAGGTCTGTCCATGGGATGTAGGGTGTCCTTGTCATGTCAGAGCGAATTACAAATACTATTCCGTTGAATATATGAAAGTTGAAAGGGTCAAACTTAAATATGCTTATGAAGGGACAATATGTATTTTAAAATTGACGTCGTTGGCGCTCCTTTATGAAATTGGATTACACAATGAAAAGTTTTTAAATTTGACAGAATAACCGGTGAGAGACTGAACAAATATGTATTAACAAATTGTCCTAACATATTTGTCGAAAATCCTTGGGGCTACAAGATAATGTAAAAAAAGTCACACTTGTTTTTTGTTCAGAGTTAACTCAAAATTCTTTTACGTTGGGTAAAAAGGGGTTAAGTCAAAAAATGCATTCTGGGTTTTGTTTTATTTCGTTTGGTATTAACGACTTAAGTCTAGCACATCTTCTTCCCATCGTATAATTTAGTCTTTTGGCAATAAGTCAGACTAAACTAACTTTTAAGTTAAGACTTAACTAAACTACTTTTAATTTGGTTTTACGAAAAATTGCAGAAACTGACACCCCTTTTTACCTAACTTCAAAGAATTGTCTAGCGGGTTTTATACCTTTATCCGCCTCAGGTGTGTTTTTTGATGAATAGATATTCGACGCAGTGGCTTAGTGGTTAGTGTGTTGGACTACTAAGCGAGGGGTCGAGGTTCGAATCCCGCAAAAAAACCAAATTCCAACTTAGAATTTTTTCCACTGCGCCACCTCTCGCGAACGTCTGACAAACATCCGAGAGTATAACTGTCTTGAAAGAGCTTCTCAATTAGCCGTTTGGAGTCGGCATAAAACTGTAGATCCCTTCCATTCGTTCCAAAAATGAAAAACTCACACAAAACGAATGGTTGTGAGAAGCTAGGCCTAGGGTCCCTCCGGACCTGTTGCGCCAACTATTTATTTTTTTATTCGATCGTTGTAGTTAAATAGCCCATTAATCGGAATTGATGGCGCAAGAACATTATTTCTGTGATTTGTGGGCTGTGAGTGTGAGTTTTTAAGTCCTGAAAATGATTGTTTGCCGTTTGTTAATATGTTCTAACAGTCATACAAAGAAACAAAGTAAGAACATTTATTCGTTTAAATTCAAATGGAATATCAGATGGAATCATTGGGATGCATGGTGTGAATACATCTTCGCCTTTAAATTTTCCAGTACAAAATCAAATAGTAGCTTCAATTACATAAACCATTAATCTTGTAACAGAAAAAGATTTTGATTATTCGCAGAAATACTCCTGGGACAATACCTGAGATTGTGTGCAAATTTCAACTCAATCGATTCGGTATTTTTCGAAATAGAATATTTTGAATGCATTTTTCGT
Source organism: Cheilosia urbana (assembly GCA_946477585.1). Lineage (NCBI taxonomy): Eukaryota > Metazoa > Arthropoda > Insecta > Diptera > Syrphidae > Cheilosia > Cheilosia urbana. The sequence continues at coordinate 44,744,627 of OX297855.1, forward strand.
ATGGGAGGTGCCACAACCCCTTTAACTCAAGAAGCAATACACCCAAAAATACCGTATTACTTACAAACCATGGTATTAACGTCACCTTTCCAGAATCACAATCAGTTCACGCATTACAGAGAACATTGGCGACAAAAACCGTTTTTTATTATCAGCCATGATCTATATAGATCATCGATTTACATGCAATTACAACAACAGCACATGATCCTGCTTCTCATCGAGATCAAAAATCATGATCTGAAAAATTATTCTACTATTTATCGCTGCGTTGTTCGGCGCTGTTTGTTTCATTTTTAAAAATGTTTGTGTGCCTGTAAACGATAGCTAAGCCACACGTTGCCAGACTAAATATTCAACACCATTCATAACACAAACAATCAACAAGCATATTTTTCACATGCGAATAAATTTCCCGTCCGTTTTGCGAGATGTTCCTTTTTCATTCTATAAAGGTACGCCCAGACTAGCGAAATATTTCATAAACATTTGTTTAACAAAAAAATTTGTTTAACAAAAAAATGTTTATGAAATATTTCGCATTTTCCCAATCGTAAACAATTATTGTTTCACAAGTTTCCCTGCAGAAAGGTGAGAGTTGTTGTCAAAAAAATCTTGGAATAATGAAAAATGGAAACTAGCAGGCTGTAAAAATTTTAATTATTTTCAAATCTAATTATTGGGAAGCACATTTTTTTTTATTACAAAAAAGTACAAAGAAATACCTAATGTAATTGCAACTGTTTTCGTCGATTTTTATTGTAATTAACTTCAGTATGTTCTTTTGGGATTTCGTTTTTAAACCGCTGTCATTTACTTCGTCTAAGATCCCAGTTAGCAATACGTAAAACCAAACCCCGTAAACATTTTCTTTTGCTTTTTTTGACTTTATGGTTGAACTCAATCTTGGACTTAAAATGTTGCTAATTATAAAGTTAGATAGGTATATATTTCAATATTCTAGAAAAATAATTTATTCATTTTTCCGTACGAAAAACTTTATGATCAACTTCTCAGTCAATTCCACAAAAAAACCGAATTTTTTGTTTTTACTGTTCCATCTGTCAGGGATTTTTTTTCTGATGGAATCCAATCAGTTTTTCGTAGGGAAACATTTTTCTGGCAGATTTTTCGCTATGACCGCCCAAACGAAAAAAAAAAAACTCATTTTCATACTGTTCCAACTTTTTCGGTTGCAATAACTGAATCTAATCATTCGAACTTTAAAAAAAAAACGCACCGTATAACGGAAGCATTGTTGTTGATTTCGAGCCCCTGGCCGTGATAATAATTAAGAACTTTTTCATAAATATTTAATAAATACTTCGTGGGCGTCTTCAACGGCAAAAACATTTCTGAAATGTTTGACAAAAAAATGTTTCTGAACAAATCGTTCGCTGGTCTGGATACACCTTAATATGTCAAGAAAAACTGAAAAGCCACAAAATATTGTTTATTTGTTGCATATCGAAAATCAAAACTATGCAAATTTGACTCAAATGGTAACACCTTCGACAAGCAAGTGAAATGTCATGTCCATTGATATCATATTGTGACGTCACGCTGCACCAAATGTTTGGAATATGGCTGGTGGCAAAATGAAGTTTGCCATACTCATACATTTACATTAGGTATCTGTCGTGTTTTGAAAGCAACTGTAGCCACAACTTAAAAATAAAACTCTTCAATGATCCGTATTGTTTTATTATCGTGATCTGATCCGGATCACCTTAAGTAGGTGAGGTTACCATGATCCAGTTTTTGGCTAAAAAGTCGAATACTAATTTTACTTACGGATAAGGGTTTATACTTTAGAACTTTGGAAAAATCTCGAAGACGATGATAGCAACAAAAAATAATTTTTAGGGTAATATGTTTTTTTTAAGGTAATATGTTCATTTATAACTTTATAGCGAACTGAGTTTTTCTCTATATTATCGTACAATGAATTAAAAAAAAAACTAATTTTGTTTCTTTAGTTAACCGGAAAACAGTGATAACGATTTTGACTAAAATGAATACTTAGAGTAAAATTTATGTTTTAAAAATTATTGTGTCCTAAATTTTCAATACATATCACCGAAACGCTGATTTTGAAAACTCTGCTCTGCCTCTCCCATCCCAGCTATCTCGAAAATCGACCTTTTTGTCTAAATGTCGACATCACGCTAAAGCTTGTATGTAGTAGTGTAGTTGTAGTGGTGTAGTTGTAGTGGTGTTGTACTCGACGAGAGACGAGTTGGCTGACGCTGATGCGTCGTGCGCCGCTTCCCCTCTTACACGCTGCAGAGGCTGAGGCACTCTACCGTACCGCAGGCGTAAGTAAGCAAACGAAAGGAAAACGAGGCAACGAGGTGACGGGTCCTGGGTTGTGCAGAGTCTGTTCTGGGAAACAAAATAAAAATACTGACGCTTTGGCATACAAGTCGTTCTTGGTAGTGGAACAGAGGCTGAGGTACTCTACCGTACTGTTCACGTCGCAAGTTCAACTGCTTTATTATAAATTTTCAACTTCCTTATATACTAATTTACAAAAGAGCTTTTGCTTGTTTGTTTATTATTTGTTATGATCGGCCGTGAAAGCGCTTTCGGAGCTTTATTTATTTTATTAGCAGCGTTGCCAGATCTTACAAATTAACAATATTGGTTTAAATATAGTCTTGCCAGAAGGGCTTGATTAAACGATAATACTTGTTTTTTATTCATTAATATGATAATTACTAAAATACATTATAATATGTTGATTAGGTGCTTGCTACATGTATAGTTTTTCGATGCAAAAGGGGCCGACTATCTTACGAAGAAATATCCCTTCAAGAGCGCCAATATATTCCCACGTTTCTGATAGTATCAATCGAAAAAATTCCGCAAAAATTTGAGATTTTGCATGAGAAACAGGAGATGTGAAAACCCCAGTGCATGCTCGTACAGCTCGTACTGCAGAAAATAATGCTGCTGTTCGCGATAGTGTGGCTGAAGAGCCGTCCACCTCAACTCGTCGTCGTGCCCAACAATTGCACCTCTCACGCTCGTCGTTGACGAACATTATGCATAAAGACTTGCATTTACGCGCTTACAAGGTGCAATTGACTCAATAACAAAGGCCTCTTGATCATTTTAAGCGTCGTCAATGGTCAGAATGGCAACAGTGGATGATCAATTTTCGAAGAAAGATGAGGCACGTTTTCACCTCAGTGGATTCGTCAATAAGCAGAATTGCCGCATTTGGGCAAATGATAATCCAAGAGTGATTGTCGAAAAATCAATGCCCCCACAAAGAGTGACTGTTTGGTGCGTTTTATGGGCTGGCGGCATCATCGGGCCGTATTTTTTTCCAAAATGAGGCCGGTCAGGCAGTTACTGTGAATGGTGTTCGCTATCGTGAGATGATAACGAACTTTTTATGGCCCGAATTGGAAGATATGGATGTGGACGATATGTGGTTTCAAAAGGACGGTGCCACTTGCCACACAGCTAACGAAACAATGGCTATTTTGCGCGACAAATTCAATGGCCGTGTTATCTCACGTGGTGGCGATGTCAATTGGCCGCCAAGATCATGTGATTTGACACCGTTGGACTTCTTTCTTTGGGGTTGTTTGAAAGAAAAGGTGTACGTCGATAAGCCAGCAACAATTCAAGAGCTAAAGGATGAGATAATTCGGCACATTAACGACATAGAACCTCAATTATGCCTCAGCGTCATCGAAAATTTGTACCATCGGATAGAGGTGTGCCGCCGAGGTCGCGGCGGCCATTTGGCCGATATTTTGTTCCATACATAATTGAACCATACCATTATTATCATAATAAAAATAAATGACAATAATTTCCTAAATAGTTTGTGTTTTATTCAAAATCTACATCGGCCCTTAAAACCACCCTTTATATGTAATTACATGCCAGCTATGTTCCATAGTTACTAGCGTCTCTGCAACACTGCTCACTTGTGACTGCTTTGAGACTCGTTATAACTTAAGCCAACTGAATCTCTATTAGACTTATTGAAAAAATACAAACATTTCGTGGAAAATGTTGCTAAGCAAACAACTTTCCCCACACCATTACTGTCGTAAACACAATGAGGCAGCAGTATGTTACGGTAGTACAAGCTCAAAAATTATCTGGCGCTGCACACTGAAAAAGTGTATACAATGAAGTAGCGCGTATGCGTCAAATTCAAACAAACTCTTGTGCTTTTCTTTTTTTTATTTTAAAAAATGGATGATAAAGATTCCATGAAATGGTTTTTTCTTTTACAAATTCTATTAGTTTTTTTTTTACATTGCAATCATCCACCTGCATTTTTTTCTAAATTGTGAAATACGTTGAACTGGCTATATTTCAAATTATCTCCACTGAACAAACAACCGAAAATTATTTCGATTGATTTTGCAACATGTCGCGCTGTAAAAGTTAAAAGTTGGCCAATAAGTACTACTGCCGCTACTACACGCCACAGCGGCGCCGCCAGGGCATTGGTTCCCTAACTTTTCAGACGATTATCGTCGAAACGATAGAGCTCCCAAACTAGCAGCTAAGTGCTAACATTACATGTTCGAGAACTTAATCCAGTACATTTCCCACAAATGTAATGAAAGCTGACGATATTCAAAAAAATTCGAACGCAATATAACTTCTAATGACAGTTTAAAGTTTCGAAAAAGATATCGTTCAGACGATCGTTGATGTACGGAATCTGCCGCCCGTGTATTTGAACTTTGACAGTGCTATCGTTACTACCGAGGCTTCATTCTGTTTAGGCAGTTAGGTCCACAAAACAATTGCAGGTCCACTTGTGCAACCTTGTGGAACTCGGGAAAATCTAAAAAAAAAATCCAATTAATTCAGTAGTATACTCGCAATTAAAGAACTAAATTTTGATGCTAGATTGGCGCTTGTAATGATTTCGTGCATATCAAATCGAGTACACGAAAAATATTCCACATACGCCACAGTAATCGGTTTTTTACTGCATAATTTATTGACTTGATCCAAATTAGTTCAATGAATGCAACAGACGATTCCGATTGCACAACATCCTTTCACTTACAGATGCGTAGGTACACATTAAGCAACAATACATTCAATCTGGCTGCTTTTATTATTATTGAAATACAATTTGCACAGAAACTATTCGTTTTTATATTTCTTTTATGCTAATTATTTGAAATAATCGTATTTAGTACCGAAGAGGATAAACAAGCTAATTCAAAAAGGGCATAGAGAGCTAAACATCCACAATCAATTGAAAATCTTTAATGTAGTGAATTAATCAAGCTGTTGTATGCATATTTTTATCTAGTCGTTTGTATTGTTTTAACTGAAAAAAGCACACACACCGACACATTCACTTGAGAAATATTAACAGTTTAATTGCGAAGCTTGGAAAGTCCAAACGTGATCATATATCATTTATTGTGCCTCCCTTAAATAAGCTCAAACTATGATTTTAATAGGATTTAATTATTTTAGATGATCACAATCAATGGCTAACTGCCTCGACTAATGAGCGACTTGATATTTTATTTTCTCACGCGATGGTGGACATACAATAGTGGTTATCTTTCCTGTCGATTGATTTTATTTTTAGGGCAACTGCATATGGATGTATGTAGTTTGCCCTATATCGAGGGATATTGAGTCGCGTGGTTTATTGAAATAACCTATTTGATTGCTTGCCCTAGATTATAAGTTTAACCAAACTTCCAGTTTAATTTTTGTGTCTCGAGTTTACTTAGTTTTTGGTGGTGCTACAGTCCGATTCTGGGCCATAAATCTTTATTTCGAGACAGGAGGTTTATTTTATTTGTTCAAAACTACAAGGAGAAATGGGAAAATCTTTCCAGCTGCCACATTAATCACTTCGAAAGCGGAACAATACCCAAGAAATCCCTGCTGTCACCGGTCGCAGCTTATTAAAAAAAAAAAATACACCCACCTTTCAGCCGCCTCCTGAGGCAATCCAGGCGGCATTGGAATACTCAAATGGTCAGCTTGCTTATTTTTGTTTTGTTTTGTGTTACACTCTGTCGAGATTATTTAGAGATATCCCAAGTCTATTTATGTCATTTTATCGAATTTAAGTTTGACATTTCCCCGCGATTGGTGTCGCTTCTTTTTATTTTCTACTCCTGGCCAACCACAAAGTCTGTACAAAGTTCGAAATGTCTTTATAATTATAAACCACGCACTGGACTAACAAAAATGTTTAAGTAAACATCGAAACTCAATTCATTGTTGGCGTAAAAGTATGCGTGTGATATAATGATATATACATTGTTGCCGCCTGTTTTTTTACGCACAAAGTTCAACGGACAAGTGAATTATGCTTAAGTCCTGTCATCGCTGGTTTAAGTACTCGATTACAGTGCGATTTTTTTAAACCTATGTTTACTTTGTCTTCAGTAGTGATTTAATTAGCTACGTGAGCTGCATGTTTTTGTCATTGTCGATTGTTTGCCAGTTGGTAGAGGAGGCAACACATCACTAACTTAATTAAGGTGATGCCACTGTAACATGAAAAATGTGTTTTTGTTTTCATATGCGAATTGTCATTGACCTTTGGAAATTTATTTATATACCGAGCTGTCACTTGAATATTCACACAAATTGACACAAACGTCAACACAGAAACACAAGGTACGATACTAAGAAAATGCTCGAAGAAAACCTGCATAAATTGAGCACAGAGGCAAAGTTCATTAACATGTATGGTGGCGGTGCCTACCAATACCAAACACCTACATCGCCGCCATTCCATGCTTCATAACTTGCAATCACTCTTTGATTGGAGGTGAACAAAAAAAAAAAAACAAAAAAAATCGTTTCTACAGCTTTAACCTGTATTTGGCGAGTGTGTGAAATAGCAACAATAATGATTGCACCTTTTTCACCCGAAGGTCGACTGGTTTGCCACATGGTATTATGTGCATTGCAAGCATGCAATCCCTCCACTCACTTCGATGAGTTAAAAAAAAAAAAAAAAAAATCTCGCTAAGCCACAGCTCTGCCACAAAAAAGCCACTCAAGCAAAAATGGCAAAGTGCAGCTAGGCGTTTTTCTTCGTGGTTTTCGGAATGTGTCTGTTAGATACCAAACCATGATATTGGGAAAATTCCAGGTTGCAGGTTGCACATAGAGAGAGAGCAACAATTCAACGTGTTAGACGAGGTGGCCGTTTTACAAGGCATCTTGGCCGTATTTGCATTCGTGGCAATGCAGTCTGGTTTTCGGTATGGTTTTCGAGTTTAAGTTTCACTTGTGCGCCAATGATACGGCCGATATAACCAAGTTAAGGTGGTGCACTCAATTCGAGATACACGGTACAAATGGAGAGTGTGATCTACTTTGGTACGCTTAATTGATTGCAGAAGTGGCAGACTTTAATGTAGAGAAAAACTAAAATACTTTATATTAATCGGGTTTGACAAGGAGCGGTTAAGTTACATGAGAGTGTGTCTACGGATTACGCCGTTTTGCTGAAAATTTATTGGGGTTTCTATTCAAATTGAATTTGCAGGAAACCCCCAGTGAGGAAATATCTTCGATTGAGTTATTTTATTTCGATGGAAACTGGTTGGGATGGGAAATATTTTATTTCCCCATTACGAACTGGTCTGATGTGAAAATCTGTGAAGCGATAAATTTTTTTCATAAAACGGGTATATTTTAATTGAATGATGTATAGCTGACGTCACCGAACTCATGTGCATTCGGTTGATGGAGAGTTGGTTTTTGTTTTTCCATCTAAAGCGTAGTTACTCGGGTTTAATTTTTAAAGACCCTTCTTCTTTCCAGCGCTCTGCAAGTGCTCTCCAAAATTAACTAAATGCTGGACTTGGGCCTACACCCATACAAAATCCAACAGACCCAAGAGCTCAAAGTTAGTGACCATAGACAGTTTTTTACATCCTAAGACGCATTTTAGGATGTATGGTTGTGTTAACAAGCAAAATTGTATTAATAAGTACGACGTCAACCTATACGAGGTTCACCAGATAGCAATGAATCCACACAAAGTTACTGTTTGGTGCGGATTTTCAGTTGGAGATGGGGGGTCATGTGTCCGTGCTTTTTTTGAAAATGTCATTGTTGAAGCCATCGCACCATTGAAATCCACGGTGAACACTACAGAACGATGGCAACCGATCACTTACTAACTTACTTACTTAAGGTGGCGCTACAGTCCGAGGTGGACCAGGGCCTCAACCAATACGCCTCTCCAGTTAGCACGATCTTTAGATAACTGCCTCCAGTTGCGCACTCCAAGTTGGTTGGGGTCCCCTTCCACTTGTGCGCGCCACCTAAGGCGAGGTCTTCCTCTACTGCGTTGTCCCTCCGTGTTGGAATCGAAGACTCTCCGGGCCGGAGCGTTGGTGTCCATTCGCTCTACATGTCCTTACTATCTTGGACGACTAATGCGTACTTTTCTGACTAGGTCGATGTCGCTGTACAGCTCGTAGAGTTCGCTGTTAAATCTTCTCCTCCAAATCCCGTCAACGCAAACGGGACCAAAAATCACTCGAAGAATTTTGCGTTCGAAGCGACCAAGAAGATCCTCATTTTTTTGCTAGGGTCCATGCTTCTGCGCCATAGAGCAGGACAGGGATGATGAGAGTCTTATATAGAATCTCCTTAATGCTTCTTGACAAGGCCTTACTAATCAATTGCCGTCTTAGGCCAAAGAAACAGCGGTTGGCAAGTGTGATTCTTCACTTGATTTCTGAGGTGATGTCATTGTCAGAGTTTATAGCGGAGCCGAGGTAGACATCCCTAACTACCTCAAAGTTATAGCTGTCTATCGTGACGTTCTGTCCGATTCGTCGATTTTGTGTGTCACTTCTTGTTGACAGCATATATTTTGTTTTACCCTCATTAACCGATCACTCTCGGCTCAAATTGAACGATAATCCATATCGTAGCGGACATGTAGTTCCAGCAGGACGGGGTTATGTGCCACACAGCAGACGCCACGATGGACATTCTGCATAAACGATTTGAGAGTATGGTTGTAGTAAATTTGATTGTGCGATTTAACTGCGATAGATTTTTTTTTTTTTCGGCGCAGTTGCTTATTGGTTTGTGTGTTGGACTACTAATCGATGGGTCCCAAGTTCGAATTCCGCAAAACAAAAAAACCCAAATTCCAACTTAGGGTTTACATCCGAGAGTATAACTGTCTTGAAAGAGCTTCTGGCACGGTAAGCCTATGGCCTGATAAGTCGAGGAGAAAGTAGAGAGGGTGTGCACTAGGACATTAAACCACCACCGTGCGAATACGAGGGATTGTAGCGAAACCGCAGAAAATTCCTTGGAAAATACTTCTATGAGCAACAAGAAGAAATGGGCTGCTGAAACTATAGGGGGCTACTTTTATTCAGCAGTGATTTCCAAGGAAAAGTATTTGACCTGCCTTTTGATTTTTAAAAGTCGATTTAGTTTTTCAACTTGTTTCACTGTGGATAGCAAAAATTAAGCAGCCACCATTGAGTTCGAACCTTAGTATCGTAACGCTGAACTATGATACTCCAAATTTTAATTTTCATCACAATCAGTTAAGTAGCTTTCTACACTTAACCTTCCCAAAACGTATGAGTAAAGCTGTCGTTTCGCAGCTCACCCACGCTCGTGGGTATAACTAGAGACGTCGAAGAACTTTTTACTGGCTGGCGAAATCGTCACTGGCGCACATGTCAAAAATAACAATACAGCACCTACTGGAGCGAAAAAATAGACCACAGCAGCTACACTAACAATCATTGTAACCTTCAAATGACATACTTTACTTTTACTATGTCTACCAAGTTTATTTACATCATTAAACCAAATCGCTTGCAAAACTGATGGAAAAACACACACACACACACACACATAAAATCTTACAGCTTTGTTCAAGCTTGAATGGTTTTCCCACATAAATTTACGAACGAAAGTCAAAGCCAAATCAAACGACACCGTATAAATTATCTCCATTTCTATGATGAAGTAACAATAGCATTTTTGTTTTTTCCAGCAAGTTTATTACCGCGCTATAACCAGAACTCTCAAGCCCGGTGGCATTGTTAAATTGAAAAATTGTCTTCCATTTTTGACTAGCTACTAGGAAGTGTATTATAATTTGCCAAAAATTCACGACTCCTTTCCTTCTGTCATCATTCATTTAGATAACAAAATCATTAAGGGAGTACTAAGGGGGAATGTGCTGTGGACCTCTTGCTGAAGGAAATATAACTTATAACTCATTAGGGTTTCATCGGTTGTTAACGCGAATCTAGTTAGCGATGAAATCATTTCCTCTTCTTACCGGAGGTCGATGATCCTAATGGGTAATTATTTTTCATTTGAATGCTAATGAGTGCTTTGTTGCCATCATCAATATTATGAATCGGAAGGGAAATCGTTCCTTCGTCAGGATATAATTGGCTTCCGATATGGTACTGAACGACTTTGCATTCACTTGTAATCAGTGCTGCCACTTATGGAATTCTGGTATTCAGTAAATATTTGGAAAGCGTAACCCATGTGAATAGCTTCAAATGAAGTATTCCTTTAGAAAATGCATAGGTGGTAGGTTCCGCGAGCGTAAGATCCCTCATTAGCCGAAGTGCCCGCCTCTCTGTGTTATCAAGTTAATTAAGAGAATGTTTTGCGACTAAGCTGCAAGCATATATGGAAAACATATTTGAGCACTGTGGGGGAGCTGTTGCGGGCTGAAATAGGTCTCAAGTAGCACACTGGTGTATAAATTGGTCTAAATTCATTAGATCTGGTGCCAAAAAGAGGAAACTGAAGAAACATTTAAAATTTTGGTGTTTTGTCAAAGTATACCGGTACAAAAATTACGCCATATTTTGTACAGATAATAGTTAAAATACACCATTTGAAATGGTGAAGGATTTACACCCTGTGGAAATTACAGAAACACCAAACTACATAAGTGAGAAAAATAAACTGCAAACTTTTATTGAAATTATTTAGTCGCTATTTCATTCCTAACGAGCCCTGCATTCTTTACGAGCAGTGCGTTTTTATTTGAAGTGTTATCGTAAAATGAACAACTTTTTAAGACAATTAAAAAAAAAAACATTGTCCAACCAGTTAACAAAATCCAGCAAAGTTTTATATTCGGCTCAAAAACTATGTAAATGGTTAATTATCTGGAGAAAATATTTTTTTTAAATGAACCTGATATTGTATTACAGCCAAATGAAATTATTAATTGACTCAATTTCGAATGATGGGTTGTGGAAAATAAAGGGTGGTTATGTTTTAAGGGCCGATGTTGATTTTGAATAAAACACAATGGTTCAATTATGTATGGAATTAAATATCGGCCAAATGGCCGCCGCGACCTCGGGGCACACCTCCATCCGATGGTCCAAATTTTCGATGACGCTGAGGCATAAATGAGGTTCTATGCCGTTAATGTGCCGAATTATCTCATCCTTTAGCTCTTGAATTGTTGCTGGCTTATCGACGTACACCTTTTCTTTCAAATAACCCCAGAAAGAAAGAAAGAAGTCCAACGGTGTCAAATCACATGATCTTGGCGGCCAATTGACATCGCCACCACGTGAGATAACACGGCCTTTGAATTTGTCGCGCAAAAGAGCCATTGTTTCGTTAGCTGTGTGGCAAGTGGCACCGTCCTTTTGAAACCACATATCGTCCACATCCATATCTTACAATTCGGGCCATAAAAAGTTCGTTATCATCTCACGATAACGAACACCATTCACAGTAACTGTCTGACCGGTCTCATTTTGGAAAAAATACGCCCCGATGATGCCGCCAGCCCATAAAACGCACCAAACAGTCACTCTTTGTGGGTGCATTGATTTTTCGACAATCACTCTTGGATTATCATTCGCCCAAATGCGGCAATTCTGCTTCTTGACGAATCCACTGAGGTGAAAATGTGCCTCATCACTGAAGATGATTTTCTTCGAAAATTGATCATCCACTGTTGCCATTTCTTGCCACCATTCTGACCATTGAAGACGCTTGAAATGGTCAAGAGGCTTTAGTTCTTGAGTCAATTGCACCTTGTAAGCGCGCAAATGCAAGTCTTTATGCATAATGTTCATCAACGACGAGCGTGAGAGGTGCAATTGTTGGGCTCTTCAGCCACACTATCGCGAACAGCAGCAATATTTTCTGCAGTACGAACTGTACGAGCATGCACTGGTGTTTTCACATCTCCTTAAGACCCGGTTTGCTCAAATTTTTGCACAATTTGTCCGATTGTACGTACATTTGGACATTTAAATTGACCGAAAAAAGTCAAGAAGTGCACGATATGCATTTTGATTTAAACGCCCATTTTCATAAGCCTGAATAACTTTAATGCGTTGCTCGATTGTGTATCTTTCCAAGGTTCAAATTGAGTTAGTCTGAAATTGAGAAATGTCAAATGAAATGCAGAAAAAAACTTGACGTTTAGGTGTGGTTCACATTCAACATCGGCCCTTAAAATTTATCCACCCTTTATATACATGGCGAAGTGGAATTGTCTTCGGAAGTAAGCGTCATTTCGAAATACCACGAGTGTTTGGCAGGAGTTTCAAATATTATCAACCAAAATAGGGTCAGCACCTGAAGCTTCAGTTAATTGAAAAATCGAATACCTTACATTGGAAGTGAAGTGTTTGTTCTACAACAATTATTTAAATCAGAGCCATCGACCAAATCAAAGGATTAAGAAGAGAAACGTTCCATGGTTTTGATTTGGGAGCAGAAGAATGGGTTGCATCTGAACATTTTGAAGGCGTATTATTTCAAAGGTTACCAATCACTTTCATTGATGTGTTGAATCTTCTCAATTTAGTTCTTAATTGCACAAGACCACTCTCTTTCTATTTCAATTAAATTAAATACAAAAAAATTTGTAATACAATTCAAACTGTCGAGTAGCAGGAGCGTAGAACTCTGAATTCCAAATAAATAAATCAATGAAGAAAAATCTGTTGTTGACGCACTATACTTAATATGTAATGTAATGCACTGTTGTAACTGCATCACAAATGTAGCTCCCACATGAATACAAACACATTCATCAGTTGAATCACGATCTCTATTTTTAATCACCCGTTTTGCATATTAAACCGATCTAGTAACATTTTACAAGGCCAAATGTAATTCCTCAGTTTTATTTTTAGTTCAAGAGTTTCGTGCAAATTCTAAAAGAAAACAAAAACCAAGAGAATTGTGATAAAATATTGCGTATACGCCCCCATAAATTAAAAAATGGTTAAAACACATTTCTGATAAAAAAGCTCTTTTCCATAATTTCCCCGTTCACAAATAAAAGCGAAAATATCCCAAAACATTTACAAATTACCAACGCTCGAGGGGGTATTTTGTTATCGATTATTTTGGTTGTTGCTTGCTAGCTTGTGAAAAGTATTTGGCTCTCTCTAACTCTAACAGCTGATAGCGGCGGCGGTGCGGTGCAATTGTTCAGCAATTTTTGTTTTGTTTTGTATTTCTCTCTCATTCGCTGATGACACATTGGGTTTACAGTTTACTCGTCTCGTATACCCACTTCAGCTGATAAAAAAAAATTAACAAAATAAAATGAGTCCTCTCTTGATTGTGCATCCAGCTGGTAGTGGTGTATTTGATGACAGTGTGTGTTGAGGCAGTTGTGATCGGTGTTTCATTTTTGCAAAGCATTTGCCTGACAAAGAGCAACGTCTGTCAGTCGGCAATTAAGTATTAGACGCAAACTTGTTTTCATTTTTCTGTTGTCAGTATATTTGAATAGTTTTCTTTGAATATTGCTTGTTAATAATGTTGGTTTTCTCCTTTGTTACAGATCAATGGGAATTCTCCTGCCACCAGTATCACAAGTGACAAATACTCGCATCAATCTTACGCAACATCATCGAAATCGTAGCTTGGACAGTGCCCTACAGCGAATACCTGAGGTGAGTTTGAGTTTGCCTATTCGCGATTGAGTTTTGCAAATTTTGCAAATAAATATAAGCAAATTGAGTTCGTGGCTCGTGGAATTGCCGGGAAAATTGCATACGAGTTGGAAATATTATTTTATGGTTTTTAGTAGATAACGATTTGATATCTTCTTTAGTTCGGTTATTCAGTGAGTTCCACAGACAAACTAACAGAGTAAAAATAATTTAAATAGATAATCTATTTTGATAACAGAGCAGTGTGATTGCCATCATGGCAAATTGAGCTGCCTTTGAAGTGGGGTACATGCTGTCGGCAAGTTAGCAAACCACTAGGGAGGGACAGCTCAAGGGGCTCTTCATATCTCGTTAATTATGAAACCTGTGATTTTTATCTTTCCCAAAGTGCACCAACAGCTAATATTGGGTGAGAGTTGTAAATACTCTTCGGGCGCAGTCCTAAACGGACCCTTAGCAAATATCGAAATGGAAGACACTTCACAAACAAAGTGCGAATGCTGCACAAGATATTGTGCTGTACTTTTAACCACAAAAAAAAAAGGAAGTTAGCTCCTATGTCTCCTTTTTTGATACCCCTTTCTGTCGCATCATTATTTAGTCGTAAAAATACGTAACAAGCTACTTCTGTTGTGAATGCACACATATAAGCACCCAGTAAATGTTACTTATATTTTGTTGTTGATTCCTTTGTCGTAAAATAAACTGAATCATATGAAAGGCAAAAAGATTGGTGCAAGCGACTGTAACTTGCATGCAAATTGAGAATGAGAGTAAGTCAGTTATATGTAATGAAGTAGCAAGCCCTAACACGAATTACAGCTAACAGCTTCTTTCAAAACACAATTAATATCATCTTCGATTCTGTGCCCGTCTCTGAACGTCAAGCATCAAGCTTATTCTGAGAACCTTTTACTGCTTTAGAGATCCATAGAATAGTTTGTTCCCTTAGAACGTCTAAATCTTCCTCCTTTGACAATATGTCAAGTTCTTTGTTAAAACAAATTAGTTTTCATATTTCGGATGTATTGTGTTTTATTTTTAACAAAAGTCTTAAACTAGGCCACGCCCCAAAAAGGGTGATACGATAGTTTTAAACAACTATCGTCCTATGTCTTTGCTGTCGGTTTTTTTAAAGTTTGTGAAAATGATATTAAATGTAGAATGCGATCATCAGTTTGGATCTAATGAGACTGCTCTATTAAAATTAACTGGTGAATTATACAAGGTGGGCCAAAAGAAGTCATCCAATGGTGTTTGGGTCTCATTCCGCCGCCTTCAGAATATCGGTTGTGGCTCGCGCAGTGTGTGCCGTAGCTCCGTCCTGTTGGAACCACATGTCCTCCAGTCCAAATTCGTCCAATTGCGGCAGAAAAAACTCGGTTAACATGACCCTATAGCGCGCACCGTCCACTGATGTCGTTTGACCAGCGGCGTTCTCGAAAAAAAAAATGCCCCGATGACTCCTCCAGCGTGAACAGCGCACCATGCAGTAACTTTGAGCATGTAAAATTGACTTCTTTACAAACAAAAATTCGCATGAACTTTGTTACATGTTACATTTATCATCATCGTAAAGTCCGAAAGATTGTAACCGGAAATGTCAGGTTTTCACAGCGACTCGTACAAAAAGTGGAGCATATCACATAAATGCTGATAATTGGAAATGTTACCCAGACTCAAAATATAGATTTTGAAAGTGTGAACGTGTTTGCTATTCTGTTACCCCCGTATTAATAAAGGCTGTGTAAAAGTTATCAACTTGTTACTCAGCCGTTATATCCAATTTTTGTATGCTATCTGACGTTTGAAACTTACTTGTGCACATTTTTTATTAATAAGGGGGTTACTCATTAACAAACACATCGTATTGTGAGCTAATTGTTTATTCAGCTATTAAAAAAATAAGCTTTCTAAGTGCTTTCCAATAAAATCGTGCAACAATTAATCAGTTCAACTGTATACCTACTAATGTACTCCAATTACATTGACAGCTTAAACAGGCGGTAGTTCTATTTTCTTTGGATGTGTTTATTTGGCAATAACTTACACCAACACCTTCCCGAAATTGTTTTCAATTGGAAAATATTCCGCCCTCCAAATGCTACTTAATCTCTTCCGAATAAAAAAAACAACAAATACAAATAGTTAAGCGCTTTTAAATGAACTAAAACTATTCCTACATGTGCCAAAAAGGCCTATCATTAAGTCGGCGAATCAACACAGGCAACTTTAAGTATTTTACGATGACGTACACCTGTGTACTGTAAACCTTAATATCTTGAATGACGTACACGCTCATATAAAACTGCTTGCGATCAATTTAATGGCTCCCATAAATTTGGCAATTTATTGTGGTTAAATGTTCGAATTTTAGTTAGACTATTGGTTTGGCATTTGTATCTTCTAAAGTTCAATTGGACAATTATTCGGTTCAGTATTCGAGTTTGATGCTTGTGGAGGATGTTTAGGCTTTTACATTTTACACTAAGCAAACACTTCAGTATGTAGGCAAGTAGTTTATGTCAAATTGTTTAGTTTTTCACTGACAACTGTTATTGTTTATTTATGCTCATTTCGACTCAATTGTAAAATATACGGATCCTCGGGGAGAAATTTATATTTGATTTAATGTTTACAATTAGATATCATTTCATTTGACGTTGATCGATATAGCTTGAGTCATTCTTACAAAGATACTAATGTATATCCGAAAAGCATTCGTCAAAGACAATAATCCGACACAGTTGCTGACACAAATGTTCATACAGCTAGAATGTCGATAGTGTTATTCTAATGCTCACTTTGGCCGCGTTCAATTGACCGGTTGATGACTAGTTGGGCGCCTAACTCTCGATAAAATTTAAACCAAATGCCCATTACTTCGAGGGGGAGTCCGTGTCTAAGTAGCGGGCTCGGTCATTTCCTCAGCTTCCTCCTCTTGTTTTTTAATTTTCAGGATTTGGGTCAGATACGTGCTTATTTGCGTCCACTGAGCTTCGTTGTCCAGCATCTTCTGGATGATGTTGTCCTGGCTGATTTCGCCGACGTTTCCACTTAGTTCTTGGCGGAGGGATTCCCATCTGATGCACTCGAAGACGGTGTGGTAGACGTCGTCTGAAAGCGAATCTCCATATTGACAGGAGGGGCTTCTCACTTTTCCTATCTTGTGGAGGAAGGCGTTGAAGTATCCGTGTCCGGTGAGGAACTGGGTAAGGTAATAGTTCAATTCACCGTGTTTCCGGTTACTCCATACGTTTACGTCTCTGATGAGCCTTGCAGTCCAGCGCCCTCTACTTTCCGACTCCCAGCGTTCTTGCCACTTGCGTTGTGTACGCGCTATTGCTTCCGCCATCGCTGCTTCCGCTCCAATTTCCGTTTTCTTTTCGTATGCGTACTTTCGTTGTGCTGCAAGGAGGTCTATTGGTGTCACCCCCGCGATTACACCGTGCGGTATGCGCTTGCTATCCGTAACGCACCGCGCCTCTGTACCGATGCTATCTGTTTGCGGTACTTTTCTTGCTTCAGTGCGTCAGCCCAAATCTCGCTTCCGTATAGGAGGATCGCGTGCGTTGTCGACAACAGTAGTTTTCGTTTACTAGCAGATGGTCCACCTACGTTTGCCATCAACCTGGACAGAGATGCTGTCACTTTTGATGCGCGATCTGCGGCCGTCCGTATCTGTTCCCAGAAGCTCAGCTTCGTGTCGATTTTAATTCCCAGGTATTTTACCGCACTTTTACTCGTTATAACCTCGGTGTCGATGTGGAAGTCGATTATCGTGGGGATTCGTTTTCTCGTTAGGAGCACTACTTCGGTTTTTTCAGTAGCCAGAGACAACCCGTGCCCCTCCATCCAGGAAATTGTCCGTCGCATGACCTGATTTAGCTTCCTCTGTGCACTTTCGGTGTCTCTTGCTGTAATCACTGCAGCTACATCATCTGCGTATCCGACTAGGAACGAATCTTCCGGCATCTCTATGCGAAGGATATCGTCGTAGGAGATGTTCCAGAGATCCGGTCCTAGGATAGATCCTTAGCGGCACCGGATGTGATATCTTTTCTTCTTAATCCTTCCGTTGTCTGATAGATTAGTTCCCGGTCTCTCAAGTAGTTTTTTAACATCTGCGAGAGATACTCTGGGATTTCGAAATTTATTTCGAGTGCTCTTAGCATATCAATCCACCTGGCAGAGTTAAATGCATTCCGAACGTCCAGAGTTACCAGTAGCACAATTTTTCGGGTGGAAGTGTAGCCTCAGTTGGTGATTTCGGCGGCTCTTACAACTTCTTCTATTGCTCCTATTGTAGAGCGACCTTTTCTGAAACCGTATTGTCGCTCAGACAAATCTCCTTTCCTTTTAATCGCGGCTATGAGGCGTGGCTGCAATAGCTTTTCTAGAAGTTTTCCTGTTGTATCCAGCATGCACAAAGGCCTGTAGGCGGACGGGGAGTCTGGCGGTCCTTTATTTTTGTCGATAAGGACAAGCCGTTGCTTTTTCCAGCGTTTTGGAAAGGTCCCCTCGACTAGGCAGCTGTTGTACATGCTGAGTAAAAGTTGTGGGCTGAATTGAGCTATTTGTTTAAGCGCTTCCACCGGTATACCGTCTGGTCCGGGAGCTTTTTTGTTTTGCATTACATTTATAGCAATCTTCAACTCTTCTTCACTGAAATCTTGTATTTCCTGTTGCTGGGCAGAGGGGGTGTCGGGTGGTCTAACAGGGTGACTTGGGAACAGCGTATCTATAATATGACTCATCTTTTCTGGGCTTAGGGCTTCCGTGGTTTTTTTGGGCTCCAAGCTTTCGCATAACAATCTTGTAACCAAGTCCCCAGGGGTCATTGTTGACATCTTTTCGGAGTTCTTCCCACTTTAGCTTCTTACTTGTCTTTATGGCTGTCTTGAGCTCATGGCGTTTGGTTCTGAATTCTTCGAGAACTTGCTCGATGTTGTCATCCTGCCTTCTTCTTCCTCTGGTGACTTTTCGTCTTAGCTGCAGACACCTTCTAAGGAGTTTGGCTATTTCCATCGACCACCAGTAGACTGGCTCTTTTCTTCTGTTGGAGTAGTTCTTTCGAGGCATTGAAGCATCACATGCGAGTCTGATGAGCTGCATTTTTGATTCTACTTTTTCTTCGGCAGTTCCCTGCATCTGGATCACGGAACTTTGTCCATTGTCAATCATCCTTCTAAGGAGATCGGCGTTCAGTTTGTTGACATTCCATCTCACTGTTTGATTTTGGTCTCGGTTCGGGTTTCGCCTGACTTCTTCAATATCGAAAACGATATATTGGTGATCACTGCCTGTGTATTCTTCAATGACCCTCCAGTTCCTGATTTTGGACAGTATACATTCTGTGGCGAAGGTTATATCAGGTATTGTGCCTCTTTGTCCTGCTCTTCTGAAGGTGGGTGTGTTTCCTACGTTGACTACACTAAGACCACGTCTCGCTGCCATCTCAAGTATTTGCCTTCCTTTTTCTTGGCCTTTTGCATTAAAGTCTCCTGCAACTATGATCTCTCCCTCGGTCTCACATATGAAATCTTCTAAGTCCTCTAGTTTTTGCCGGAAATCGTCCATGCGGTCATTTGGACTTAGGTATACCTACACTAATTATTGTGATTTTTTTGTTTTTTATCCATGTAAAACCTCTTTTGGATCCCCTGCTCTGAACAGTAATGTTTCTTTTTGGAATCCATAATGCGGCGGTTTTTAGTGTATCGGAGATATATTGATGCATATAAATATAGCGAAGAAGTGTCCGCCTAAATTAATAATAATAAAAATAAAAATAAAATTCAAATGCAGCTCAATGTTGAGTACTTAAGCAAAACCTGTCCACTTTTGCATCGCTCCTCAATTTAGAACTCTATTTATCGTTTTCTTACCACTATTAGGTTGAAGTATCATCACCAAATGCCGAAAGCGAAACAACATTCTGCACAAATTCCATTCTCGGTTCGACAATGTGCTCGAAAATTGTTACATCTACAGTGAGCAGCAGTAGTCCAATCTCATCAACAGGTATTGCCGGCCAAACACAACAACAGTGCACATCATCCTTAGCGCCATCACTAGCATCCAGTGGAAACTCTAGCGTAATAGGTGAGGCACTACAAGTCAGAGCTGACAGTTTAAACTTTTCTAATCAAAATAACGTTCATTCTATTCGTGTAGTTGAACCCTGCCCAAGACCAAAATCGAGTGAGAATCCTAGCTACAATAGTAACAGCAAGCCTCCAACAGGGATACAATCGTCCAAAGTTACCGTACCAGAGAGTAGTAACAAAAAACGCGAAGACCTAACCAGTTTGGGCTCTGACGACTCAGGTAAGACAGCTTTGTAGTTGGAGCTTTGTTGGAACTAAACAATACGAAAAAATACAGTTTTTTTTTTATGTTTTGTTTGACAATACTATCAATAGACCATAATATATATATAATTCAGATTATGATAGAAATTTATGAAGAGCTTTAACAAGCGACCAGTTGAACTGCTGTCTAAACACATCCTCCCTTTGTAGGTATCATCTGCGGTTCCGAATCAGATCAGGTTTCGCTAAATCGCATCCGGCACTCGCACGAGAGTTTGGATTCGGGAGAAATGGACGCCGAGGAGGAATGTATTGAAATCCTCGATACTACCTCAATGGATGAGGAGTACGGTATGCTGCAGTCAGACCTGTGCTTCTATCAATCACCCGAAACAGACTGTCACACACTAAGGCCACGCAAGAGACACGAAGATCCAACGACCCCAACTGTTGACCCAGTGACTGATGAGCGGACGCGCTACCGTGACCAAAACATGTCCAACATGGCGATTCGCATGGAAAACAATCGTATTTGCGTGCCAATATGCATTGATAGTCCAACACCACCAGTGCCTGATGATAGCAGCAGTGATTTGACTACCCCAACGCCAACATCAACGGAGGAAAATCCGTTGCCCATGTCCGGAGGTAAAGCACAAAAGGGTGACGCTCTAGAGCCGGCCAACAAATCGGAACACATCCGCAACGAGGTGTTGTTCAAAAATTTCTTTGGAGCGACAAAAAATGCCATCTTTCGCACAGCGCAGAGCATCATTGAGAATCACGAAAAGAAGAATGCGGCCAAAGTCAAGGCGGGAGAGGAAAACAGCATCGCTGTAACAAATGATATGAAATCTCCAACAGACATTTCCAAGAAGAAAGAGTTCTTTGGGCTGATTTCATCAAATGCCAGCAAAAAGGCAGCAGCAGCAGCGGCTAGCAAGATGAGTTCACCAACAGAAGAAGTGCAGGCGTTGCCAATACTCACTGTAACTCCAGTGACGACGACGACGCCAACGATAGCAAACGAATTCGAAGTGAAGCCGGTTCTGGTGAAATCAGGATCAATTTCATCACTAAACAAGCTGAAGGCGGTGCCCGGCGTCGTTAAGTGCTTTGTACGAGAAAAGGAACCGCCAAACGAACCAACCAAGACTGAGAAGGGTCCAAGCGGGCTATTGCGTTTCTTCGAATCGCCCGTCTTCAATATACACTTTGCCATCCATTATCTGTTTTATTCCAAGGAGCCGGGTGTGCTCAGCTTTATCGGTAACAAGATCTTTAGCTTCCCCGACCAGGAGGTTGACCTATATATTCCTCAATTGATTGTGATGTACATTCAAATGGATGAGCTGGCTGAAGTTCTAGATCCCTATCTGACTATTCGGTGCAGGAAATCAGTGGACTTCTCCTTAAAATGCTTGTGGTTGCTAGAGGCGTACAATTACCAAGTGGACGCCAATTTTATTTCGAGCAAGAAGAACCAATTGGCGCTGATGAAAGAGATTTTCTCTAAAAAGGAGCGTAAGCAGCTCAAGACGCAACAAATAGGTTCCTCGCCGGTCAAAAAGACCCACCATCGCTCGCAATCCGATGCGACAGTTCTTCTTAGCGGATCTCGGCTGTCAGCGGCCAAAATGCCATCTTTGCCGTTCCCATCAACCCCAGCGAAACTCTGTTTAGGTGACTTAACCTCGGGTCGGGCATTCGACAATGGATGCACATGTTTCGAGTCGGTTCGTGGAACAGTAAACGACTTGCTCGGTCACAAGACGGTCTGTTCGTGCGGCGCCCCCAAAACAGCTCCGCAGAAGGAGTTTATGAAGGCACTGATGAACGTCGGCAAAAATCTTACCTCCTTGCCATCGAAAGCCGAAAAGACCAGTGCCCTGAGAATGTTCTTAAACCTCATCAACAAGAATTTACCCGCCCGCGTATGGTTACCACTGTATTCAGACATTCCACACCACGTGGTCCGCATCACGGAGGAGAAAACTGCCGTCCTAAATTCAAAGGACAAAACGCCGTACATCATTTACGTGGAAGTGGTGGAGATGAATGACATCTACTCGTCGCCAGTGATTTTGAAAATGATGCCCAGCCTGAGGCATACAAAGAGTGAGGAACACTTGGAATCGAAGGAGAGCTGTTGCAATGGTGCGAGGAAGAATGAAAAGGTCTCAGAATCCTCGTCAGACTCACACAACGGACTAGACGTGGCGTTGCATGTGACTGAGGATGATGTGTGGTCGCAGGAGGATGATGATATTACGGCGCAATATTTGAACATGCACAAGCACTTGTGTGAGAGAGATTCCATATCTCAAATGTCCTTGGACTCTTGCGACTCAAGGGATCAAGGTAGGGGTAAAGATATTCATCGCATTTATCACTTTGATATGTACTAATCTATTTCTTGTCCCTGTAGCAATTCCAGCGTTGTTCAATATTGGCGATGTGCGAACGAGACATTGTAACAATTTGAGCTGTGAAAACACCAAGTCGTTCAGTAACGATCCAGAGGATCCTTCAGCGGCCGCATTAAAAGTTAGTTTTATATGAGTTTATCGTTTCACTATTAGTTAACCTTTGATTTCTTTTAAAAAAGGAACCTTGGCACGAGAAGGAGAAACAAATTCGAGACTCGTCGCCGTATGGCCATCTCTCGAATTGGCGTCTCCTCTCCGCGATTGTTAAATGCGGTGATGATCTGCGGCAGGAACTGATGGCTACGCAGTTACTCCAGGTGAGCGTCTTGACCTAAACAAATGTGTGTTCGTTAATCTATATTCATATCTTATTTAAATAGATGTTCAAAATCATCTGGGACGAAGAAAACGTCGATCTCTGGGTACGACCATACAAAATTGTCTGCTTATCAAATGATAGTGGTCTGATAGAGCCCATTCTGAATACGGTGTCGTTGCATCAAATCAAGAAGAACTCTAACAAGAGTTTGCGAGATTATTTCATCGACGAGTATGGTGATGCTGATGGTGAACGATTCCAAGCAGCACAAAAAAACTTTGTGCAGAGTTGTGCAGCCTATTGTCTCATCTCGTATTTGCTGCAAGTTAAAGATAGGTGAGTGAATCTTTTTTTCTTATCAAATTTGTAGTTAATCAATTATATGGGTAAATATATCTAAGAAAGTATTGTTGTTTTCGCTTTTGGAGTTATTTCACATCTTTGTACAGCTTAAATAATATTCGATTGTATATTCTCCGCACATACAGGGTCCAAAATCCTTTGTAAGCTCTACCTACTTATCGTCCAACAACCTTGAAGCGGACCTCGCATAAGCACAACTTTGTAGACTTTGGCGAAAGTGAAATGTTCCGCAAGGGATTGGAGAAACGTTGCAGATTTTTGAAAGCAATCCAAGCATAATTGCTTTCCTTGTGGAGATGCGACACGCTAAAAAGCCAATCGTCAATGCAACTTCTAACTGCAGTTGTTCGGGGCCTTTGAAAACCTCATATGAACTGAACCTTGTCTGGCAAGTTCATTGCCAAAAACGATAGCCTGTAACTGAAATCAGTTTCAAACTGAACTGTCAAAAACACACAATTTTCAGAAGATTTAAACATTTAATTTATAAATAAATTTAAACGGCGGTATGCATGTTGTTAACCACTTGCTACTAAGCTCACATCCGATTTGAACTATGTAATTTGTATAACCTTTTCGAAATAAATCTAATTGGTATTGGACTAACCCATCTTTGCAGGCATAATGGCAACATTCTCCTTCATTCAGATGGTCATCTGATTCACATCGATTTTGGTTTCATTCTCAGCATATCGCCAAAGAATCTAGGTAAGCTCACTGGCCTTCCTCCTAATGTACTACTTTTCAACTATATCACATCCACACTATTACAGGATTCGAGCAATCGCCATTCAAATTGACACCAGAATTTGTCGACGTTATGGGTGGTACTTCATCGGAGCTATGGACTGAATTTAACCGCTTGTTACTCATCGGTATGATGACTGCCCGCAAGCACATGGACAGAATAATTAATTTTGTCGAAATTATGCGTAGCAGTAAGTAACCATTACAAAATTATTCAACACTTTACAGATCTGAACCTGTTTGCTTTCTCCTTATAGACGCGCAATTGCCATGCTTTAAAAACGGCTGCTCTGGCACCGTACAGAATCTCCGTAAACGCTTCCACATGAATCTTACCGAACAGGAAATGGAACGTAAAGTGGAACAACTTGTTCAAGACTCGCTCAAAAGCCTCTCCACGAAACTCTACGATGGCTATCAGTACTACACGAATGGGATATTGTGAGAAAGGTTTTCCATTAAAATTTAAGCGGCAACAGCAAATTCCATCGTGTAAGTGCAGTTTTTCGCGCCTTCCTGACTGGTACAAGATTCAAGATCGAGCATGGAAGGGGAGGTATATGTAAAATAAAAGCAAATACTTTACAGAAAACATAATTTACATAAATATATTCGGTAATCTTCTGTACGATTGTTCTTCTTTTCCTTTTTTCTACAAATCTTAAATGTGTGTGTCTGTCTGAATGCATGAGGAGAGTAGATCTCTCAAAAGTAAACAAATTGATATATATTATACATAAATTTTACGCTAGCGTAATTGTAATTTTACTCCGTTTATCTATTGTCTAAAAGAAAAAACTGAAACCTAATAAACAGGGATGGGATTTTGTTGACCTAAAAAATAAAAAAAAGGCAAAATAAAACATTCAAATAGGCAAAAAAAAGGCATTTATTCAAACAGATAATAAAATAAGAACTTAATTATAGAAACATTTGGCAACCATAAGTTTTTAAAATTTTCAGGCAATAAAATAGATTGATGCACGCATTTCCGCTAAAAAATATCTGCTAAAACGTGCCTAACGGTTTATGATTGCTCGTCGTCAAGGCACTTGTAAGTAGATACATAGTAGGCTGTAGCTGCACACGTGCGTATATTTCACACACACAACTTTATTCCGCTGTTGCCCGCCGCGCCGACGCCGCGATGCTTTATAAAGAAATAGGTACAACTACATTTAAAATAATTGGTTCATGTATACATAATTTTCCCCCGCGTCAATTTTCTCGTGTGCGCTAGCCCAGCAAATTTAATTTTTGTTTATATATTTGAGTCTTCTGTTTGTGTAAAGGTGCCGTCACACCATGCAAGGAAAGTGCGTGTTTTGCGGAATGGCTTCATTGTCTCCTGTATTTGGTTTTGATAACGTCGCGCCTGTGTTACTGCGTCCTTGCATGGTGTGACGGCACCTTAACTTTCAAAAAGGCTAAAAAGAGGTAAAATATGGGAAAAGGCAAAAAAAGGCAATAATGGAAGAAAAGGCAAAAAAAAGGCAAAATAAGGCAAAGTGAGCAAAATCCTATCCCTGGTAGCTTTCATATTAATTACGATTTTGTATGTGCTGTTTCTTATATATATCTAACTAAATCAAAACACTAAGAATAGATAACAAATTGTAGCTAGAATCTACTTCCATTATCGTAAAATAAATGTCCGGTAGGCGTGTGTAAACGAGGTGTGGAGATATTGACAGAGGACCCAAGTTGCATTTGTATTCTAATTAGCCTACTATTATTCCTGTATTTCTCTCTTTAATACTTACTTCTTAAAATGTTCATCTATACCGTGTCTCTCTTTCTCTATCTCTTTTCCACAAACGAGAGTTCCACTAAATTTCTCTGCGAATTCGAAAAATGTATTGTAACTTAAAAAAAATAAATAAATCCGCGAAATACAAACAAAATCCCTTATATTTTTTCTGTGAAAAAGTACGAACGATTAATGTTTGCAAATAAATACGAAAAAAACAAAATATTTATATACATATATTCGTAATATTTTAGTTTATAATATAAAATATAAATAAATAAACGTTACACAGCTAAGAAATTAAAAAACAAAATTAAACAATTCCACTTGGAATATAAAAACAATTATTTTTTTTTTCAAAAAATTGTTATGAGTGTGTAAAATTCCAAACAAATAATAATAAAGGGGACAACTCGTAGTTATTGCCAAATGTATAAACAAAAGAACTCATTCAAACTTGTATTTCCTTTACACCTTGTTTTCTAAAAAAATATATATACAAACGTCTATTCAACTTTTTAGTGATTAAAAATCAATAAAAAAAAATAAATCACACGAAACTAGAAGAAGAAAAGACCGTAAATACTTTTAACGAAAAAAAAAATAAATAAATAAATAAGAATCTAATAACGATGCGCCTTGAAAAAGATCGTAGTGTACATTTTTAACTTTATAAATCATAACTCTGCAAAGAGCAAAGGTAAATAAAAACAAACAAGAAAAATAGTGTTAATAGCTAAGGAAATTACATTTAACTCGAAGACACTTGAATATGTTCAGCATGTTTTTATTTCCATTGACTTATTAATATCGACTGACTAAAAAAGAAATAAAATAAAATAAAATGCATACCTACTACCGGGAAAAATTAAAAACAAAAAAACATGTAAGGAGGTCGATGAAAAATGCAACGATAGCCTCCTCTTACTAAGCCACATTTCGATATTTATATAATTTAGACGTATGATTTTATTTTGTCGAATTAAACATAAGATTTAATTTTATTTTGAGAGTTTTTTTATTCGTAAATTTATTTTAAATGGAACATAAATATATATATAATAAAAAGAAAATACATAAAATTATATATACACGCAATTTTTGAGTTTCATTATAATTTGTAAATGTTTGCATGCTGCTTTAATTTTATTTGGTTTGCTTTATGAAGTCATGATGAGATTGCTGACTTTGACTTGTGTGAAGATAGTGAAACCAATTGTGTATAGAACTCGATAAGAACATTTTCAATGACCCACCCCACTATCGATTGGTGCAAGGATCACGGGTGTAAGACGCTAGAATGGACCCCAATGTTAACGCTTGATTTCCCCACTCAAAACCATCAAGAAAAATCCGAAATGGGAGTTGTAGCTTATTCAATAAAATTTTGATATAATTAAACAAATTCATAGGGATTCAATGTTATTTCATTGATACACAATGGGCCTTACTATTAACCAGTTTTACCTTTAACACTAAATATTTTGTAAATCACAATGGGTAAAAAAAAACTTCGCAAACTCAAGGCTATGGTTTTTTGTAAAAACTAGCGTACAAAATATTCAGCAAATGCTCGTGAGCTGATTTGATCGTAGATATCTCTGAGAGTGATGTTTTTGTTGTCACCTTCATATGATAAGTTGTCGATCACAAATATAATCTGCCCGGCGTTTTTATGTTCAATTAAAAAAAAAAAACAAAAAAATAATTGGCGCAACAGGTCCGGGGGAGCCTAGGCCTAGCTTCTTACAACCATTCGTATTGTGTGAGTTTTTCATTTTTGGAACGAATGGAAGGGATCTACAATCTTATGCCGACTCCAAACGGCTAATCGAGAAGCTCTTTCAAGGCAATTGTACTCTCGAAAATTTGTCAGACGTTCGCGAGAGGTGGTGCAGTGGAAAAAACCTTAAGTTGGAATTTGTTTTTTTGCGGGATTCGAACCTCGATCCCTCGCTTAGTAGTCCAACACACCCACACGAAATCTGAATTCTGAAGAAGTCCAATTAAATACCAAATAAGGTGTCATGGATGTTCTACCCATAGTTATAAACACGTAAAGCGGAAATAAATACAAGTTCCGGCGACCAACATGAAAACATTTCTATTTCCGATTTTTTAAACATGTGAAATGAGTGTGTTAATTAGTTTCAGTAAATTAAACCAACAATTATCAATCATTTATACGAAATAAATAAATAATTGTCCATTCATCACTTCCGGAGGCCATTTTGTTTTAGAGGAACGCTGAATTTCGTTAACCATCGCTATAAATGTATCAGCATTTAACATGCGAAGCTTTCCTATAATTCCTATCAGGCCGACCAAAATACGTGTCAAGTTTTTTAGCGTGTTAGGTAATGTTGTCCCTTTCACTCAGACGGCTATTTTAGTATTTGGCATCCCTATAATCTTCCGTGTTCCGTGTAAAGAATGTTTGATGGTGTAAATACAGCAAAGCAACATTTTAAGCAGTGGCGTAGCGTGCGTTGGGGCAACCCGGGTTAAACCCAATTTATGCCGTCCCTAATCATATTTTCACACTCTAAAAAATCAAAAAAAAAAAAACCTTTGTCTACAGTTTCATCTATATCTATAAACATATTTATGTCAATAAACTTGGTAAAATTTCTCTTCAAAATTTTGTCAACGCTATTGTTGGTACTACTTTCTAGCAAGTGAAGAAAAAAATGAAGCCGCAAGTTTAAAATTTTCCGATATTGGTTACTTTCCGATTTCCCAATCTCTAAGCGGATAAAAATTACAGGATTTCAGGATATCAAATAAATAACGGTAATTTATACTAAACCTTAATTATATCTAAATTAACATTTTCCAGGACAACAGGATTCGACCATTTTTTGTAATTCATTTTCCATTTATTTATTTTTAACTTTCTCAATTACGTAGTTAAGAAAAAGATATTGTATTGGTACAAAATTTCAAATTTGAAATGTTAACCAATTCTGAAAAAGTGGGTCACAAAATTCTGTCCGTGTGCCTGTCCGTCTGTGCCGAGGCCTACAGCCTAAACGGTTGCCCGAATTTCGTTTTCTCGCAAGGTAACCTAAATATTAATGGTACATCCTACATAAAATTTGCATACCAGTTTGATTTGTTCAAAAGCGGCTCTAACTATTTCAATCAAAATTGATATTTAAGTTCAAGGTAACATGGTCATTTGCAACTTAATAGCAGACTTCGTAAAAAAAGTAATTTTGTAAAAATTTAGTTTTCTTTAGTTTACCCATGAACGGCAATAACGCTCGACTGAAAAGGTAAAACATCTTAAGTCGAGAACGATTTTGACCAAAATGCAACCTTGGAGTAAAATTGATATTCTCAAAATTATTGCATCCTTAACTTTCATTTCGAATCACCGAAAACGATAATTTTAAGAACTGATCATATCTCGAAAGCCCTATTTTCGATTTCGATAAAGCTTTGAAAACCAATTAATACTTATATCCCGAACAATAACTTATATGATCCCATCACGAGTGTGACGAACGATTCTGCTCACATCACATATCACAAATCCACAAAGAATCCAAAAACAAGTAGGTACGATACGCGGTACCACGAAAAGAGTGTGTTTTTTTTGTCGGTCTGTTCTTTCGTTCACTCAATACAATTTTCTTTTTCCGTGAGCATACGCCCCCTACAGGCTAACGGCCCAAAGAAAAAAAATTCGTCTGATGAGAATAATATTAGATTTTTATACAATGATACTAGGGAGCAGCGTTCAGTGGATTTTGTTGTTAAGCAACACAAGGAATGTCTGATTACTTACTGTAAAGCAGTATTAGCTGGTAAGCTTTGTAAATAAATTCAATGGACTGAAAAAAATCATCCGTTTTGTATATTTTGTATATTTAAAAAAAAAAGTTAACCAGTCCAAATTACCACCCTAGCAAAGTTCCGCCGGGTCCTGTGCCCCCTTTGCCCCCCCCCCTTCGCCACGCCACTGATTTTAAGACCAATATTGAGTTCAACCATCAAATTTTAGTACCTAGTCAAAAAAAAACCAAGAGAACATTTTTACGGTTTCGTAAAATACAACCGGAAAAGTTGGAACAGTGTGAAATTCAGTTTTTTTATGTTTAGACGGTCATAGGGAAAATTCTGTCAGAACAAAATGTCCCTCCTAAAACAATCGGGATGTTCGGATAACTATACAGTGTTGCCAGGCGCTTTAAGTGAAATTCCCCATCACAGACCTTTAAATTCCCCTTTTTCCCCATTCTTCGTGGTGGTTTTCCCCATGGATTCCCCACAATCTAAATATTGAGTAAACTGACTGCTTCTTACAAATTTTTCACCCAAGTTCCAATATAAAAACTGAAATCTAGTAAAATGAACCTGTGCATATAGAATATGGCTTGTTGACGTGACGGCGAACAATGTCACAATGCATGGAATGCACTCACCCACAACAAATATCCCACAAGGGAAATTACTGTAAATAGAAAACTTCAAATGAATTATTGTATATATAAACTTTTACTTATTTCTATAATGTTAAAAGGGGCAGTGGTTTTATTCTATTACGGTCTAGATCTTATACAGTTTTTGCCAATAAATCTCAGTCATAGGTATACGATTATAATGAAACGCGCTACTTGCGTACGAAGCGTTGAGCCATTTTCCGAGCCATTCCACACAAGAGGCAGTTTTTATATTTTATATGGCTGTAGCATAGTTATGTTAAAAATGTACTGAAAAGTCTATAACAAAGTGAAAAAATAAAATAAAAGCATTGTAGAATCGAAAAATTATGTTTATCGAACGTATTGGGTAACAAATGAGAAGTTCAAATAAAATGAGCTATTTCTCTTTTGCTCGGAGCATTGAGCGAAAGCTAAGATATCTACTTGAGCCAAATTACCCAATTAGGTACAACCCTGGTTCTATTTAAAAGGCAATGGGGACGTTCAAGCTTCTAGTTTAGTAATTCTGACAGCAGCCGTCTGACTTGACTAGATGTATCTCGGTTTTGATTGGCTGAAATCAGTCATATAAGTAGCTGTTTCAGTTGATATTTTGGAGGGGTAGCCGACGACGAGTCAAGAAATTGTGACTGAGTACTAAATTGACAGTTCGCATAATGTGCTTGAAAGAGAAAAAGTATGTTCCCGACTAATCTAGTTTTTGCGTTCAGTTTGAGTCTTATCCAGACCAATCTAGTCCACTGAAGATAACTAGATTATTGAATGTGTACTGAAATTTAATTTTTTTTTATTTTTCCCACATTTCGTTCTGGAAGAGAGAAGATTCCCCTTTTCCCCTTTCGCATATTTTTTTCTTGAAATTCCCCACAAAAAGGGGAATCCCCCACGACCTGGCAACACTGTAAACTATACCTTGTTTTTGAAAAACATGAGCTAGATTTTTCGGGACTAGGTATCCGAACGCGTTGACTAGGCAACTAAATTGTTTTTGTATTACCTTTGTCTGATTTTTTTATTTGGAAAATGCCCTTCATACTATTTTCCAAAAAGGTTATTTTCAAATAAGTAGGTACATTCGAAATCTAACACAGTTGCCTATCACAATACTATTATACTGTTATGCGAACTAACGGTTGTTAAATAGCGTGCGAAAATTCTAAATTTGCAGAGTAGCTTTAAAAATGACACCTTTTTCTCTTGTTGGTCCTTTTTTCGACTTTTCAGAATTCTGCAGCGGCCACTTATTTTAAATTTGACTCTTCGAAATGTCAACTGAATACCTATGCAGGTAGGATTTTCTTGATTAGATTTGTCGGCTTCCTCTCCATCAACCTGCATAAACTATACACGTGACCACTCTGGGCTAATAAAAACTGTAATACATCTAGGCAGTCAGCTGTCAGACGTCGTTTTCCATTGGGACCGCCAGACATTTTTTTTTTTTTTCAGATTTTACGAGGCTCATGGAACATGCAAATAGAGTTTGTAAATGGATTAGTGCGTTATTTGACAGCAATAATCAATACCAGCTGTTTTAATTTGGCAACATCCCAAATATGGATATCGGCCTAAAAAATGTTTTGACTGTTGTAGCAAATGAAGTAGTTTTGGTGAAAGCAAAAGAAAATTGTTACGGTTTATTTTTACATATGGCTATAATTAGGGCCTGGTTATTTTCTGCGAAACTAGACTTAATAAGTTATATCTTGAGCAGTCCAACTTATGCAATCATTGAAAATTTGTTTTTCAAAAATCAAAAATCTGGGTCAACTGCGTATATCTCATCCATAGCCACCTTACACTTATCTATTAGACAACTCAACTTTAGACAAACTCATCTTTCGAACATTTTATCTACCATCATTTTCCGTTTTTTTTTTTTTTATATATAAGGAAAATGGGCAAGAACATAATGTTCCTAAATTTGATAGGAACGTTCGGATAAGGGACTAGGCTCTTGATTTGATCTATAGGTTCAATTATATTGCTTACATATATTTGTAACTGCTCCGTGTTTTGTAATCGACAACTTTACATTTTGTTTGTTATTTGTTCTAGTACATTCCTGTTTGTATTTGGTTGAAATTGCATTATAAGCTATAAGAAAAGAAATATTCGGTGCCAAATATTCAACCACTCATAATGAATTAATTAAAAAGCAATAACTTTTGTTTAGCGTTGTCTCAATTGTTTGTAATTTAAATATTTTACTGTAGGTAAAAAGAAAGAACTGCAAAAAGGCCTTAATTAAACGACAAAAACATTTTATATTGGTTAAAGTTTGAATTAAATAAGTAATTAACGTGTTTTTAACTAAGTTGCTACATTCGCCGTATAAGTTTGCCTGATATTTTTAACCATAGTTCAATAGAATACGAGCTTTGTAGTATAATTTATTAAATAAAATATATTTCATGTACATAGATACTCAAAGTAGATTGAATCATTTTTTATATAACATACGTGTAACAAAAAGTAAATAAAATCAATAGTAGTTTTCTTAAAATTAGTTAGTTACATTTTCAAATTAACAACTAACAAAGTGGTGAAGAAAAAAACACTTTAATATTCATACGGAATTGCAAGTCATTTACATACAGATCGACATTTTAAACAACACTCATTAAAGTGTGAACATTATTTTACGAAAATCATTGAAAAATTAATCCTCCCCATAATTATAATTATTAGTAACAAACCATTGAGGAATTTTTTTGAAAAAAATTAGTCTTAAAGTACCTAAATGTATGTATTAAAAACAAAAACCCAATAGAATTTCTACAAAATATTTATTTAAAAAATCGGATTGTAATAATTTGTAAGATAAATTCATTGGAAGGCGACTTTTTTCGGACAAAATTCGTATATGATATGATTTTTAACAAACATTTATAATGTCTTATAAATATTACTTATATACATTAAATTCAATCAAAGAAATGGAAATTAAAAAAAAAAATAAACGAAATCGATAACGTTATTTGTAAATTAAAAACACACAAGAAATAAATAATTTAAATATACAAAAGTGGTCCTTTACTTTTTAACAGAGTTTGTCTTGTAATTTAGATTGTTAACAAAATTGAAACTTGTCGAGACAATCGTTTAATGTGGTATTCGATTGGACTTCTTCAGATTCGCTCTCAGATTTCGTGTGGCTAATCGAACATAAAAACATCACTTGCTCTTTTTTATGTTGAATCGTGCGATTCGAATATGTGTAGCCTTTAACACTCAAAGCGTTTTCTATTCACTGATTAAATTTTATATTAAAACATTCGAAATTTGCGTCCCGATTGATTTCTGAATATTTATACATAAATAACTCACACAAATAGATTCAGCCGATGCAATGCCTTTCTTTGCTGTAGAAAAATTTCACGAAAACCTAATCAAACTTACCATTTGTCATACTCAAACGCACTTGTATTGGTAAATCTGAGAAAATGTCTAAATTCGCAAAGGTGCTCTGAAATCTGAAAAAGATAGCTTTTTTTGTAGCAAACCACCAAACGAACATAAAAAGTGGTCTGACAGCGCCCAATCGAATATCATATTATGTCGTTTTCCATTGGGCAAAAAGAAGCGTCCGGAAGAGTCCGGAATCGAAAAAATCACTTCTGAAACCGTTCCATTGGCACAAAAAATACTCTTCTGTTGATTCTGAGGAGAGAATTTCGCTTCTGGATTTGAAGTCAGAATCCACTCAAGAAGCACTCACACAAGTGCAATTTATGTATTTTATACAAGTCAGATGACAGCTGCCGTAGATTATTTTTTGGCATTTCACCAATACTTTTGTGGATTCAATCAGAAGCAGTTTTCTTGTTCCATTGGATTTCAGATTGAGTCGATCCCCGAGTGAAACCAATGGAAAACGACATTAGTATGCCTGTGCTGATATATCTTAGTAAAGTCGGCTTGTAAGGTGTAGGATTATCTTCTCTAATATAAATAAAATTCTCGTGTCACGGTGTGCTCGATTGAACTCCTCCGAAACGGCTCGACCGATTTTCTAGAATCTTAGCGTGCATATCGGCTAGGGTGGAGAATCGGACAACATATATTTTTCATCCCCCTAAATGTTAAGGGTGTTCCACCCCTATTTTTTTTTTTTTTATGGGGAAATGCACTTTGAAAAAAAAAAGAAACTGGTTAAAATCAAGACACTTCAAATATAAAAAAAATAATAATTTTAAAAGCAATTGTTGTTGTCAATTATTTTAATTATGTCATTCGAAAACGAATTGCATTTATTTTTTAAATCAAATCAATCTTAAGGACACCTCTAATTTTTTTTTTTTAATTTCTTTTTATACCTATATGAACATTTTGATGAAAATTATTAATTTACCGTCTATATTGTAGTTATTACGAGTGTAAAACAAAAACTATAATTTATAACCTTACTCTCAGGGGGGTGAAACAAAAAAGTGCAATTACTAAGGTCCCAGTTATACACCCCTATTGCGAAGATCAACTATCAATTGATAGATGATACTTTTCAATATAAAAATAATTAAATAAATAAAAACAAATTAAATTAAACAAGAATAAATTTCTTTAAATGGTATTGCGACGATCAATTATCAATTAAGTGTTGATCGACTGTGAACGTGCAGCAATTGTCGGTTGACAAATCGGTATTGTGAATGTCAATCTCGAACAATTTTATTGGTTGTCAATTTTTCTATCAATCGCAATTTCGGGGTTGATAAGGACGGCTCTTAAACGAAAATGTTAACATCATATTTTTAATTGTTATTGTTGTTATTTCTTAAGGGCTGCTATGTATATACATTTTGCCATTCAAAAATTCCACTGATGACATATTTTTCAATAAAAATTACAGATTTGTAACACTCGTAATTATTGTTTAATTAAATTTTTTGCAAAATCCTTAACGATCACTCTTCAAATCAGAAATATTTTAGAACTGTCAAAGTTGAGTTTTCATTCACAATAACTTTATTTTTTGCGTTATGTTCACAGGTTATATATTTATCAATTGTTTTTTTGACATACCAACATCAATTTTAATTGACAAATTTGTCAATCGTCAACCGATTGATAGTTGATCTTCGCAATAGGGCTGATAGCCATACGTAAAATAAGAATGTACCATTTTTTTTGTTGCTTTTTTTGACTTTGATTTTGATTTTGATGGTTAAACTCAATCTCGATCTTAAAATGTTGCTTATGAATTATAGGCGGCTCTCCCACTGAGGCAACAAGCAATAAGCAATAAACAACTAGCAATAAGCAATAAGCAATACGCAACTTTTATCTGAACCTATTCTCACATTGAAGCAACAGTATTTCTAGCGACCTGTCACTCACTCAATGATAGTACAGAAAACACAGGAAAAATCCTTACAGTACACAAAGAAAATCCCTAATTTTCCCTACACCGTCGAATAATTTTTAATACAAACTCTCTACATAACTATTTTATCATACATGAATAAAATCGAATCAAACTTCTCATACTCAATTTCAACCACAAATGAATTTTTCCTATTTTTTGACTTGAAGTTATGTCATCCCATTTCATTCCTTAGGTAATATCGACGAATGTAAGAGCAAAATAACATAGATAAACAAAAATAATAAACATTTTTTGACTGAGCAAATCAATTAACTTACAAATCAGATGAAAATTTTTCATCCGAAAAAAATACCTACGTTACAAATCTGTCGCTTTTTGCCTACGGCGTCAATTTTAGATCGAAAATCCCTATGTGCAGGGATTTTCACCTACATGTACTATCACTGCACTCACTACTCGCAAATATTGATACAACGACGCGATATAATATCGCTTTTCAACATGCGCTGTGTATCGCCAGCAATAATGTTGCCGCAATCAGCAACATTTTTCGTTCAACCGATATTGAGTTGCTTTAATGTGAGACGTCTAATTTGATTCAATGTAAAATAACTGTTAGCGATAATATCGCATGTTTCCTATTGCCAGTTGCTTGTTGCTTGTTGCTTCAGTGGGAGAGCCGCCATAAAGTTAGTTTATAAAATTCGTTTTTCTAAAATAAGAATTTATAAATTTTTCCGTACGAACAATTTTTTGCGATCACAGAAAAATTAATAAATTCTTTTTCTAGAAAATTTAAAGATAATTGGCTTTTTTTTTATAAACTGACCTTATTGTAAGGGATGAATCTTAGTGAGTCGGTCTTAAGGTCCTGTAAAGTCCAGGCAGGCTCAATACGCCATCAAGTGCCATAAAATTGAGAAACAAGTAGGTAGTACGAATACCAAAATGAATCTAATTTATTTTACTTAAATGTTCTACTTATGTCGATTTCCATTGGGATTTCGAGATTTTGCTCTCAGATTTCAGATTTTTCGTGCCCAATGGAACATAAAACGAGATTTTTCTTCCTTTGCATCTGTGGTGGTGCGTGTTTTAAAAGTCACGTGTTCTTAAATGGAAATTTTTGTAAATAAAAATCCATTCAATTTATTTTAATAAATATTGCAGCGGCCATATGTAATTTTTTTTTTATTTTTCACAGACTTCTCATCTAAAAACGTATGTAAACACACTTTAAAGTTTGACAAACGACAAATGTTTTGGTGTTAGTGCAAATAGGTGTGAATCTCGCTCGGATATCGAGATTCGCAAAATTGCTCTGACTCTCAAAAAAAGTGCTTTTTCTGTCCCAATGGAAAACGACATTATATACAAGTTGACCCTCAATAGCAGTCCCAAATCCATTTCATAATTGACCCGAATTGAAAGATTCCGATTACTCCTCCAGCCAATATCTGGCACTTGGGACGCGATAAGTGAATGAGTGACACCTGTGTGTCATAGGTAGGTGTTTTGTTTACACAACATGAACCTGAGTGAGTCAATGATTATACAATATGAAATGCATAGCCAATGGATCACTCGTTGTCTGTTATGTAATTTGATTTATTTGTGTTATTTAATTGTTCTGTGTGGTGTGTACACTACATTATAATTCATAAGCAACATTTTAGGTCTGTTCCTTTACTTTTAAATCTTACGAATTTTTACGAATTCTTACGAATTTTTACTCACTGCCGTTCCTTAACTCAAAAAATTCATAAAAGAGAGCGTCATCGAGAGAGCAAGATATTACCCCTCCACTGAGAATCTTACGAATTTTTACTCAACAAATTTCTTGGTGTAAGAAGTGAAAAATCTGTCAGTCACCTTACAACTAACAGCTGATTTGAAATTTGTTGTCCCATTTGAAATATGCGTTGATTATTTGTTGACTTCTTGCTTATCAGAATGGTATCAACAGGCGGCAAAATAAAATTGAATGTTCTCTTTAAGATTCTGATCGATATTGGCGTCGAAATTCTTCCTTATGTCGTTTTCCATTGGTTTCACTCGGGGATCGACTCAATCTGAAATCCAATGGAACAAGAAAACTGCTTCTGGTTGAATCTACAAAAGTATTGGTGAAATGCCAAAAAATAATCTACGGCAGCTGTCATCTGACTTGTATAAAATACATAAAATGCACTTGTGTGAGTGCTTCTTGAGTGGATTCTGACTTCAAATCCAGAAGCGAAATTTTCTCCTCAGAATCGACAGAAGAGTATTTTTTGTGCCAATGGAACAGTTTCAGAAGCGAATTTTTCGATTCCGGACTCTCCCGGACGCTTCTTTTTGCCCAATGGAAAACGATATTACTGTAACAAGGTACAATCTTTTCCATGTAATTCTTAATGCAGTGTCGCTTCTTCCTCTTCTCGAATGCTTGTACCTAGTTCAATCAGTACAAACTCTTCCACATACCCAGATTCATTAAAATAAAGTTAAAAATAAATGATAGAACTAATTTTCTTAGTAAATTAACAAATCCCTCGAGTTTATCAGACATTTTAACGACTTTTCGTAAAATGTTTCGATTATTTGATTTATGTATCTGTCATTTTTCATAAATTACTACAAAAGCGTTCCTTAACTTTTTCGTAAGCGTCTCTCTCTGTGAGAGAATTTATCCCCACCACTGCCATTTTGACAGTCTTTTCCATTCTTACTACAAAAGTAAAGGAACAGACCTTTTAAGACCAAGATTGAGGTCACCCACTAAGTTTAAGTGGTCAAAAAAAGTCAGACAAAATTTGTACGGTTCCGTTTTACGTATGGCTATAACTGGGCCTAAAGCTTTTCTGCAAATTTTACAATTTTCGCACAATATTTTCACTAGTATAAGCTCGCTTAACGTTATAATAGTATTGTGATGCTCAACCGCGGTACATTTTAAACATATTTATTTAGAAATCACAGTTGTTTAAAATTAAAATTGCAAATTCTTTGTGAAGTTCCTTTTTCAACTAAAAAAAGGGAAAAAGTACCAACAAATTGTATTAGAGTCCTCGAAAAAAGTGTCAAATTTTTGCACAACGGTCATGCTGGTCCAGCGGGCGGTGCACTCACACATTCAAATCCGTTTCGAAACGTTCCCTAGCGCAATTGCGTCAACGCAAACGGGACCAAAAATCACTCGAAGAATTTTGCGTTCGAAGCGACCAAGAAGATCTTCATCCGTTTTTGCTAGGGTCCATGCTTCTGCGCCATAGAGCAGGACAGGGATGATGAGAGTCTTATATAGAATCTCCTTAGTGCTTCTTGACAAGGCCTTACTAATCAATTGCCGTCTTAGGCCAAAGAAACAGCGGTTGGCAAGTGTGATTCTTCGCTTGATTTCTGATGTGATGTCATTATCAGAGTTTATAGCGGAGCCGAGGTAGACAAAGTCCCTAACTACCTCAAAGTTATAGCTGTCTATCGTGACGTTCTGCCCGATTCGTCGATGTTGTGTGTCCCTTATTGTTGACAGCATATATTTTGTTTTGCCCTCATTCACCATCAAACCCATTTTTGCCGCTTCTGTACTGATACTTGCAAACGCACCAGTGACAGCTCGCTGTGTTCTGCCAATGATGTCGATGTCGTCAGCGTATGCAAGTAGTTGCACAGACTTGTAGAAAATTGTGCCTCTGGTGTTGGGTTGTGAGTTTCGCACAATCTTCTCAAGAATGATGTTGAAAAAGTTACATGACAGCGCGTCACCTTGTCTAAATCCTTTTTGACATCAAAGGTCTCAGTGAGATTGTTTCCGACCTTTATGGAGCAGCGAGCGTTCTCCATCGTCATTCTGCACAATCTGACAAGTTTGGCAGGGATGCCAAAACTAGACATGGCTCTGTATAGCTCGTCTCTATAAATGCTGTCATATGCGGCCTTAAAATCGATAAAAAGATGGTGAGTATCGATCTGAACTTCTTGTGTGTTCTCCAGGATCTGCCGTAGTGTGAATATTTGATTGGTCGTGGACTTACCGGGCCTAAAATCGCACTGATAGGGACCTATCAGATCGTTGACGAATGGTTTCAGGCGTTCACACAGTACAGCAGACATGATCTTATACGCAGTGTTCAGGAGACTGATGCCTCTATAGTTGGCGCAGTTTAGAGAGTCTCCTTTCTTGTGGATCGGGCAAATGATGCTGAGGTTCCATTCATCAGGCATACTTTCGTCTGACCAAATCTTGGAGACGAGTTGGTATATGCTCTCTACCAGGTCATCTCCCGCTGCCTTAAACAGCTCGGCAGTTAAGCCGTCCGGTCCAGCAGCCTTGTTGGACTTCAATTTGGATATTGATATCCTCACTTCATTTTGGTCAGGTGGACGGAAGTCTTGGCTTTCATCGTCCAGGTTGAATGGTTCGTTCTGCCTGACAGCGGAATTTGTGTCGTCTTCGCCGTTTAGCAGTCTGCAGAAATGGTTTTTCCATGTCCTCAGCACCGACTGTGACTCTACTACAAGGTTTCCTTGTTCGTCTCTACAGGTCTCCGTTCGGGTCTTCTTGGCATGACACGTTCTTTTTACCTTTTGGTAAAACTTCCGAACATTGTTCTCTATATCCTCGATCGCGCGCTTCTCATGCTCTCTCTTTTTTCTCCGGAGAAGCCGATGTTCTTCCCTCCTTTTTTGCTCGTAGAGCTGACGAGCTGCTTTCGTCCTTCTATGCAGCGACGCTTCGTAGGCACTTTGTTTTGCTGCATGTGCTTGCCGGCACTCTTCGTCAAACCAGGGGTTTCGGGGGGGTGGGCTTGTGAAACCGAGCACATCAGTTGCGGCGTTTTTGATGGCTTCTTGGCATCGGCGCCACTGGTCTTCGGCACTTGATGCAGGCAGCATAGGACTTCTCGAGAGGTTGAGGGATACGCGATCGGCATAGGTTCTGGCGGTTTGTTGTGTTTGTATTCGTCCGACGTTAAATCTCCTCACAGTATTTTCTCGTTGTTGTGGTGTCTGGGATATCCGCATCCGTACCTTGGCTACAACAAGGTAGTGGTCCGAGTCTATGTTGGCCGCTCGGAAAGTTCGGACATCTAGAATACTGGAAGAGTGCCTTGCGTCGATCGCAACGTGATCAATTTGGTTGACGGTTTGATGATCAGGTGACCGCCATGTTCCTTTGTGTATATTGAGGTGAGGAAACCGTGAGCTAGCTATGGTAACATTACGTCTCGCAGCAAAATCAATCAGCCTAAGTCCGTTTCCAGACGTGCGGTGTCGTGTAGGCTGTGTTTTCCGATTGTGCTACCAAAGATGTCCTCCTTTCCTATTTTGGCGTTAAAATCACCCAAGACGATTTTAACGTCATGCTTAGGACATTGCTCATACCCTACCACGGAAAAAACACTATGTTGCGAAGCAACCAAAAGCCTCGGATAAGGACGGATTAACTGTTGACGACCCTGGAAGACGGAAAAAGGACAATGACGTTCGGATCTGCACGTGGAATGTTCGAACTCTGAACAGACCGCGTGCAGCCGAACAACTAGCGGAGGCCCTTGACTGCTACAGAGCAGGCATCACCGCCATCCAGGAAGTGCGGTGGGATGGGCCGGGCAAACGAAGGATGAAAAACTGTGACATTTACTACGGTGACTGCTATAGGGAACAAAAGCAGCGTCTGTTTGGATGCGGATTTGTTGTAAGCGGCAGACTTAGGCAAGAAGTCTTGAGCTTTCGACACGTAAGTGAACGCCTTGCCACGATCCGCATAAAGGCTAAATTCGCCAACATCAGCCTAATATGCGCTCACGCCCCCACAGAAGAAAAAGACGATGCTACCAAAGCGTGTTTCTTCGAGCTCCTCGACAAAACATATATATGAGAACAAAATCAAGGCACTGGTTCATTAAATGTATTTTCCGCTTCTTCAAGGGCACGCTTGTCGCCTGGATTCTATCATCTCATTGGAACACATTTAGCTTCACTTGCTTTTTCAACAATTTTGACCTTACCTTAGCTATATGGCAGATTTAGTCGAGAGAATTCGTGAACACATTCAAACTGTCGGTATTTTGGACCATGATACCTACATTGCGCTTCCGGTTCCTCATACAACACCCCAAGTGTTTTCTTAAAGTGGTGCACATAGTCGGTACAATCACAACAATAGCGGGTTTAATTTTTATTTTGCCCACCTGATCTATATAGATCATTGATTTTTTAATGGTAGTCGCAGTAGCTTAGTGGTTAGTGTGTTGGACTGCTATGCGGGGGTCCCAGGTTCGAATCCCGCAAAAACCCAATTCCGACTTAGGGTTTTTTTCCGCTGCGCTACCTCTCGCGAACGTCTGACAAACATCCGAGAGTATAAATGTCTGTAAAGAGCTTCTCAATTAGCCGTTTGGAGTCGGCATAAAAATTGTAGATTCCTTCCATTCGTTCCAAAAATGAGAAACTCAAACAAAACGAATGGTTGTGAGAAGCTAGGCCTAGGGTCTCTCCGGACCTGTTGCTCCAACTATTTTTTATTTTTTTTTATTTTTTAATGGTTTACAACAATAATATGTACAAGATCCAACTATTGTTGGAAACCATGCCAATAAATGATCTATATAGACTATGAAGACAAAATAAAAAGAAAAGCCCAATAGGAGCAGCCCTTTAAGCAGTCTCATTATCTTTGCAGCTGCATACCGATTTAGTCATACTTTCATACATAAATACGCTTAATACGTTTACTCAACGTCAACGACACGCTTAAGCGTTTGAAATTGATAACAAAAAATAGATTTGAAAAAAAAAGAACCCATTCACTAACCGCAAACTTCGCACGTAGCTTGAACGGTTATCTGATATATCAGTGAACAATTCTGCGAGTTTAGTTATCAATAACACAGGCACGTCTACGTTATCAATGGACTCTGCTGGGCCATAGAAATCAAACGACCGTTTCTACCTTGTCGCAACAGCGTCCCGTGTCTGGATATCTTATCAATCGGTCACGTACACGATCAATCAGGGCCCATATAAAAGGTCGCTATGCCACCCATTTCGCACTAATTCGCTTGTCGTTAAAATTTCCAAACGGAACGTATCGTGACAATGTTAGAAAAATCCTACACTGCAGCTGAAGTCGCTACTAAAAATGGCAAGAATGGCAGTCGAATTTGGGTAATCATCAAAGGTGGGGTCTACGATGTCACAGATTTTATCAACGAACATCCAGGCGGTGGCGAGTTGATCACTGAATTCGCCGGCAAAGATGCCACTAAGGCATTCAACAAGGCTGGCCACTCCTCGGATGCCTCTAAAGACTTAAAAAAATACCGAATCGGCACAATTGGCGAGAATCTGGAAA
The DNA here is from genome assembly GCA_946477585.1 of Cheilosia urbana. Lineage (NCBI taxonomy): Eukaryota > Metazoa > Arthropoda > Insecta > Diptera > Syrphidae > Cheilosia > Cheilosia urbana. The sequence continues at coordinate 44,787,599 of OX297855.1, forward strand.
CAGTCACTGTATCCAAACCGACAACAGAACAATTTTACACTCCAACTGAGGTGGCCAAAAACAATGGCAAGAACGACAGTCGAATTTGGATTATCATCAAAGGTGGGGTCTACGATGTCACAGATTTTATCAACGAACATCCAGGCGGTGGCGAGTTGATCACTGAATTCGCCGGCAAAGATGCCACTAAGGCATTCAACAAGGCTGGCCACTCCTCGGATGCCTCTAAAGACTTGAAAAAATACCGAATCGGCACAATTGGCGAGAATCTGGAAACAGTCACTTTATCCAAAACGACAACAGAACAATCATACACTCCAACTGAGGTGGCCAAAAACAATGGCAAGAACGGCAGTCGAATTTGGATTATCATCAAAGAAGTCGTCTATGATGTTACAGATTTTATAGACAAACATCCTGGAGGTGGAGAGTTAATCACAGAATATGCCGGCAAAGATGCCACAAAAGCTTTCAATCAGGCCGGCCACTCAACGGATGCCTCAAGAGATCTAAAAAAATACCGCATCGGCACGGTTAACAAGGTAAGTGAAGTACAAACTGCGAAAAAGAAACCCCCCTTACTCAGAGGTCTCTTTTTTTTTCTCCTCCAAAGAAATCACCACCAGTCCAAGTGGAGAGCACCTTCAATCTAAAAGACAGCGGAAGTCAAGCCACTCTATCCAGTACGAAGTCGGGGAAACGCCGAAGGGTAAAGTTTCTGTTTTGTGTTTGAAAATAAGTATTTATTTCATTTCTATTGTAAGAATCTTAGTTGTTTAACAAGACCTTAGCCTATGTACATATTTTAATGTTGCTTTTTTTTTTTTAAACAAGAAATATAAAGTTCAAATTATTTTAAAGAAAATGTTTTTACTCTTTTATTTAAAGAAGAACAGAAAAAAAAAAAAAAAAAAAACGCAGGATATTTAAATACGCAAAATACCGTCTGAGACTTAGGACACTTAAAGTTGCTACAGATACACTAAACTATAAATAAATTGTTCTCTTTTTTAAAGTGATTTTTTGTTCATTTGATTGGATTTTGTGACGATGCTTGTGAGAGGACTTCAACATCGGGATCTGTTAAAATGTCGCATGCAATGTCGAATTGGTCAGATGAAAACGATCCCAGGTTGACACAACTGTTGCGAAGATAGTGATAAAAACGGGATCCACGTCGTTCAGTGCACGATCGACTTTTCTCACTTCGGCAAATCGAACGGAGCGACGGTTCATAGTCCAATGCCAGGGATCGGCACGATCGTAAAGGTGTTACTGGTGAGGAGTTTGTTAGCGTGATACTGAAAAGAAGGTTGTAGAAAAGAAACAAAATTAATAAATCTTATTAAGACGTAAACTTCCTAGCAGGAGCAGAATACAACCAGCATAAACTAATGTGGTATTCGATTGGGCGCTCTCAGAGCACTTTTTTGCTCTCAGAGCAGTTTTTATGTTCGTTTGATACAAAAAAGCAATCTTTTTCAGATTTCAGAGCACTTTTGGGAATCTAGATATTTTCTCAGATTTACCAACACAAGTGCGTTTGAGTTTGACAACTGGTGGAGGGCGTTTAGGTTTTCGTGAATTTGTTCTACAGCAAAGAAAGGCATTGCATCGGGTGAATTTATTTTAGTAAATTGGTTATGTATAAATATTTAAAAATGAATCGAGACGCAAATTTCGAATGTTTTAATTTAAAACTTAAGCAGTGAATGGAAAATGTTTTGAAAAGTGTTGAAGGCTACACATATTCGAATCGCACGAATATTATCATAAACAGGAGCAAGTGACGTTTTTATGTTCGATTAGCCACACGAAATCTGAAATCTGAGAGCGAATCTGAAGAAACCCAAACGAATACCACATTAGTCAAACTTCGTTCCCTTACGCAAAAGTTTGGCAGAAGAGAACCAAAAAGAGAGAGCAAAACATTTCCCCTCCATAAAAAACCTGCAAATATTAGCCCAAGAAATTTCTTTGGGCTAGTTGGTTATTGGATTGCTGACAAATGGTTGTCAAATCGTTCAAATGCTAATTTGTAACTGACTTTTTAGGTCTGTCCCTTTACTTTTGTAGTAAGAATGGAAAAGACTGTCAAAATAGCAGTGGTGGGGATAAATTCTCTCACAAAGAGAGACACTAATGGAAAAGTTAGGGAACGCTTTTGTAGTAATCTTTAAAAAATGACAGATACATAATTCAAATATTCAAAAAATGGTACCAAAAGTCGTTGAAATATTAGATAAACTCGAGGAATTTGTTAAATTACTAAGAAAATTTGTTATAGCATTTATTTTGAACTTTATTTTGATTAATTCGAGTATGTGGAAGACTTTGTACTGATTGAACTACAAGCATTCGAAAAGAGGAAAAAACGACACTGCATGACGAAGTACCTACATGGAGGAGATTGTTCCTTGCTTCAGCGAAGAAGAATTTCGTCGCCACTTTCGAAAGAATCTCGAAGAAGATACTTCCAATTTTATTTTGTCGCCTGTTGATACCATTCTGATAAGCAAGAAATCAAAAAATAATCCACGCATATGGCAAATGGGACAACAAATTTCAAATCAGCTGTTATTTGTTAGGTGACCGACAGGTTTTTCACTTCTTACACCAAGAAATTTGTTGAGTAAAAATTCGTAAGATTCTCACTGGAGGGGCTCTCTCGATGACGCTCTCTTTTACGAATTTTTCGAGTTAAGGAACGGCATTGAGTAAAAATTCGTAAGAATTAGTAAGAATTCGTAAGATTTAAAAGTAAAGGAACAGACCTTTTATTTGATTTCATTTACATTTTGTGCTTGTACCTATATAGCATTAAAAAAGATGTAAGAAACAAAAGAATTGCATTTTTTAATTCCTGCAATAAAAGCAATTCAAATCTTGGTCTTTTTTTTTGTTCTACTGATATTCGAATATAACCGCCTTGGAAAAATTCACATTTTTCAAATTTGTGGTTCAACGCGTTCCTTTTCTTTTTGGTTATATTTCATTTCGGTGAGCGAATTCTCTCGCAATGAGAGAAATGTGAGTTTTTGCCAAAATTGAGCCAGAAAGTAAGGGAACAGATCTACTATCTCCCTCGCCATCTGAAGACTACAAATCACAGATAATACGCCATTTGTATCTACAAGAGGGAAAACATTTTTCAGGTCGATATCCATTTGTGATTTTGCCAAAAACGAATGCAATTTGAATAGCTGATATTTTTGTCAATTAACGCACTAATCTATTTACAAAAGCAGATCAATTTCGTTGCAAGTTCCATGAGCAGCGTAAAGTATGAGATCTGAAAAGGATTTCTGCTGGTCCCAATGGAAAACAATATTAAAATCATTTTCCACACTAAATGATGGACTAAACTTATATTTAAATGCTCTGAATGTATTTTATTTGTAATTTAATGCGATCGATATTAGTAAACACAATAATTTACACAGAAGTTTCACGACTAGTGTCTCACATCAATTGAAACGTCAAACGAACTGGTTATTGTTCGGTGTAAATGCAATTTCGAGTTTTCGACGACAACACGGTTTTCGCTGCGGTGCGAAAAGGGTATATCATTGCCATGAACAAAAAAAAAAATTGGTGCGACTGTATCCAACAGTCCCGAAATATGTGTATGTGTAAACACAGTGCGTGCGGTATGTGTGTGGCTTGATACACGTCATTGAGAAAAGAGGGAATTGTAATAACCGTGTTCTTGATATATTATGAAATAACAATAATTTATTCGTTCTGTGCTAGTTTCGGTAGAATATGTACATACAATCGGATTGTGGTAGCTGAAGTAAGATATGTACATTCGAGACTGTAATCTATCTAGATTACGCTGGGAGACAGCATCGATGGTTGTTACATATCGTGTTGTTGAAATTTTCCGGTTGGAGTTCATTTGAAGATTTAATTTATCTTGCATTAAATCAATAAATGGTTGAGCTTCTGGAGTTGCAAAATTGATATTGAAGTCTCCGCTTATGATCATTGGTAAAAGATGATAATCCCTGCAGAATTCTTGAAATTTCTTCTGAGTACGGTGCAAGGACGAAATGGAGAAATTTTATTTCACATCAACAAAAAGCTGAAATTAATATGCACCAGCTCATAAATGTATGCAATGATAAAAACGTATGCAATGATAAAATGTATGCAATGATAAAACACAGTGACGCATTCCCTGTCCCCGGAAGTTAAATGTGTGGAATTACCCCACCAGATTCCAAAAACGCGCGCTTAGATGTTTACACATCAACAAGTCATTGGGTCGTATGAATAAAGCGAAGCAATTGCATTTACTCAAGAGAAATGTCAAAATCGAAGCATTTGCTACGTTTCGTATGAATAAAAACCAATTTGACAGGCCTATTCTGCTATTCATCGGGGGGAATTTTTCTTCAATTTTCACTGAACACTATTCTACTATTCATTCGAATTGAATTTGGATTCACCTCGTCAATGTCGGTAATACTGCGTAATATTCTCTTATTCACGTGAACGCATACATCCTATACAATTCAGAACCGCATGTCAAAGTAAATGGATCGCTTGTCTGTATGGTGGTTGATAAAATGTAAGTAAAAACTTATTTATTGTGGGATTATTTGCTTATGAATAAAGATTATTCATTTTTAGGGGTAGAACAACAAACAGAGACCAATTTACAGCAATAATTTCCACAATGAATATCCATATCTGTTTGTTATTTTTTGTTTTTAGTTAACCAAAATACTTTATCCAACTTCCAAAGATTGTCATAAATAGAGATCAAATTGAATACATTTATTTCAATTTCAAAAATAAACTTCTAATGATTTTCACATGAACACGTGCTAACTTGAATGTCAAATTGGTTTGGATAATGTAGTTCACCCGATGGAAAGCAGAATGGAAAGCAGAATGGAAAGGCAGAGCCAAAGGGAATCGAGTGGGTGAATCGAATGTACGATTCAAGTGAATAGCAGAATAGGGCTGTGAGTTAGGCCCCAGTTATAGCCATACGTAAAATGCAACCGAAAAAGTTGGAACAGTATGAAAATGAGTTTTTTTTCGTTTCGGCGGTCATAGCGAAAAATCTATCAGAAAAAAGTTTCCCTACTAAGGGCCGGTCTGTTCACTGCTGGTTGTATTTTTTGTTTTTCGGGGTCCGTTAGATTTTGCTAAGTACTTTATTTAGCTAGGTATTATATTAATGTATTTATTTTTGCTAAACTTAATAAACACAAAAATGAATGTCATAACCAACCAAATTATGTAGGAATTTCTAGTCCTTTGATTTGTTGATTTTTTGAGAACAAAACCTCAATAAAGCCAAAACCAATAAATTTGATTACAAATTAACAGGCCTCAAGTTAATTTATTTAATGACAGTCGCAATTTTCTCGTTCTCTCAATATTTTTCCTAACGCGTGTGCTTTATCTCAATTTATGAGAACTGTCATCGGCCAAAAAATGTTGAAAATAATCCTACTTCATCCTTTGCATCCATTACTTTGGCGTGTTGTGTATTCAATATATATGTGTCAGTTGACCGATCGATGTGAACGATTTGATTGGTTCACTCCATCTTGCGTTATATATTCCTGCGTTCTATTATTTGCATTTTTCTTTTTGTTCAAAAGTTTTTGTATATCAGCTACGTAAAAATACAGAAAATCAGTGGTTAAATCTCATTAACCGCTCAAAATCAGCTGGTTATCGATTTCACTGGTTAACTAACCAAACTACTGATTCTCTGGTTAATATTTTGCTGAACAAACGCATTCGATGGTTATAAGCTGGAATAAACGATGATTAAAGATAACCAAAATTGAAGAAACCGGGCCTTAGGCCCCAGTTATAGCAATCCGTAAAACCAAACCGTAAAAATTTTCTTTTGCTTTTTTTGACCACTTAAACTTGGTGGTTTAACTCAATCTTGGTCTTAAAATGTTGCTTATGAATTATAAGATTAGATTATCAAAACAAAGTATGTAAATGATCTTTAAATTTTCTAGAAAAATAATTTATTTATTTTTACGTACAAAAAACTTTTACTGATCAACTTCTCAGTCAATTCCCCTAAAGAAAACCGAATCATTCCACTGAAGTATTTCATTTCTTTACTGTTCCATCTGTCAGGAACTTTTTTTCTGATGGAATCCAATCAGTGGGGGTTGGTTTGTTGTAGGTAATTGTCTTAGGCCCGGTTTCTTCAATTTTGGTTATCTTTAATCATCGTTTATTCCAGCTTATAACCATCGAATGTGTTTGTTCAGCAAAATATTAACCAGAGAATCAGTAGTTTGGTTAGTTAACCAGTGAAATCGATAACCAGCTGATTTTGAGTTGTAAATGAGATTTAACCACTGATTATCTGTAATTTCGTTTGTTCAAGATTTTTTATATATTGAGAGATTGAGAAAATTGCGATTGTCGTTGAATAAATTAACATGAGGCCTGTTAATTTGTAATACATTTTATTGGATCTAGCTTTATTTCGGTTTTGTTCTCAAAAAATCATTGACTAACAAATACAAAGTTTCATTCTTTAGTTCTTAAGAAATTCCTGTATAATTTGGTTATGATATTAATTTTTGTGTTTATTAAGTTAAGTAAAAATAAATACAATAATAAAATACCTAGGTACCTAAATAAATTACTTATCAAAAACAAACGGACCCGAAAAACAAAAAAATATAACCATGGATTCGGTCAATCACTAAATGACAAATAAACTGGAAAAATGGAACGATTTTCTGCAAAGCTATGGTTTGGTGACCGAAGTGAAGAAACTTTCAAGACACTCATTGGTTATCACTGATTTATAAGCTAAATCAGTGGTAACCTACCAATGCTTTAACCAGCTGTGAATAGACCGGCCCTTAGTACGGAAACTTTTTTCTGACAGATTTTTCGCTATGACCGCCGAAACGAAAAAAAACTCATTTTCATACTGTTCCAACTTTTTCGGTTGCATTTTACGTATGGCTATAACTGGGGCCTAAGACAATTACCTACAACAAACCAACCCCCACTGATTGGATTGCATCAGAAAAAAAGTTCCTGGCAGATAGAACAGTAAAGAAATGAAATACTTCAGTGGAATGATTCGGTTTTCTTTAGGGGAATTGACTGAGAAGTTGATCAGTAAAAGTTTTTCGTACGTAAAAATGAATAAATTATTTTTCTAGAAAATTTAAAGATCATTTACATACTTTGTTTTGATAATCTAATTTTATAATTTATAAGCAACATTTTAAGACCAAGATTGAGTTAAACCACCAAGTTTAAGTGGTAAAAAAAAGCAAAAGAAAATTTTTACGGTTTGGTTTTACGGATTGCTATAACTGGGGCCTAAGATGGTTAGGACATGTAGAGCGAATGGACACCAACGCTCCGGCCCGGAGAGTCTTCGATTCCAACTCGGAGGGACAACGCAGTAGAGGAAGACCTCGCCTTAAGTGGCGCGCTCAAGTGGAAGGGGACCTCAACCAACTTGGAGTGCGCAACTGGAGGCAGTTAGCCAAAGATCGCGCTAACTGGAGAGGCGTATTGGTTAAGGCCCAGGTCCACCCCGGACTGTAGCGCCACCTTAAGTAAGTAAGTTTTACGTATGGCTATAACTGGGACCTTAGTTCCAACTTTTGACATGTTCGAAAAGCGGCGGCACTGACCTTTTACTCAGATCGATATGAATAAAACTATCAGACAAAGCAATTGCTATGCAAATTCTGAGTCTGCTATTGAGTTGAGTCAGACCTTTTGCTAAATATTTTGTACGCACATTTTTTACACAAAAAGAGTAAGCAATGTGAATTTTCGATGGTTTGTCTATAAAGTTAAATGAAGTTTTGTTCGTGGAGGAAAATCATCAAAATACCTGTGAAAAAATCAATCATTTTTTTCTTCTCATGGGCACCTGAAGAAGAAATAAAACATCAACAACCTATTTGGCAAACAAAAATCATATTTCCAGGTGCAATTGGAACTATAGCCTGTAGATTGCATGCATATTTCTGAATTTAATTTTTTTATTTTCAATTTCAATTTCCACAAAAGTCGTTAGAACCTCAAAAATTCAAATTTACTGGTCACGTTTGACAGAAATTGCAAGGCAATATCCCACGACCCATGGTGGGATATAAGGGAGCAGTGTAATTGAGTTTTATGTCCGGTGGGAAAATGAATATTTATGTCCAAGAGTGGATTTTCGGTGAATATTTCTTTAGATCTACAGTTCTCATTGTTACTGTAACTGTCTCACACGACGTAGTGTAGCCTTGTTCCAAAAGCAATTGCCATAGAAGATCCATTATGACGCCAGTAATGATAGAGATATAAAAACTTAAGTCCAACAAGACTGCTGGAGAGGATGGGCTATTCGAACCGAGCTCTTGTTTAGAAATCTGGGGTCAGGTTCTGTAAGGTTAACGAAGAAATTTACTTGTGTAACAGTTGGCAAATCATGCGTGCGCACGAAAACGATCAATGATCGTTTCGCAGTACAGAATCTGACCTCTGTTCAACTCGTAGCATTTGCTGATGAAACTGACATTACCGTCAGAACGCGGTTAACTGTCAGTCATCAACCGTCAATTCGGTTACGGCAGCGGTGACGATGGAACACCGCAGCAAGAGCAGAAGGTACACAGCCAGTTGATAGAATAGTAACTACACGAAGACGAACAGCATTGGCCCAAGAAGCCGCCTAGCTTAAATTCTATTTGAGGTAAAATGTCTAACCGTCGACCGAGATGCGTAGGTGTCGCTGATGCGAGCTGAATTGTCTAAAGAACCACTATCTATCGATCACAGGTAAATATTGCTGGCGCCCTACGAATAAGCGCAACGCATTACAATGCCTAAGCAAAATCATTCAACGATTAAACTCACCTGATCTGCGGTGTGTCAAACAAATTGTAGGCGTAGTGTCCTGCGGCCAGGTTTTTTTCAATTGCACGTTCCACCAGACAATGGGCGAGATCCTCACTTAAATTCGTCGACTGGCGATCTTCACACTCTTGAACACCGGCAATCATCGTTGACACCGATAGATTTTCGTAAAAGTCACTCAATGACTTTGTGACTGATGGCCGATTGACTGCGCTCAGCCACGCTTTCTTTGGACTTTTCGACTTTCGACGCGTGGAAGCGCTTGTTGGCAGCAAGTTCCTCGACACATTAAAGATTTCAGACAGATTAGTGCGAAGTAAATTAAAGCCCACTGGAAACGGAATTCGACACTTCATATTCTGGCAAATGGTGTAGAACTCAAACAATCCCTTGTGGTAGGTCAGCTCTGGCTTGCTATCTGGTTTGTATTTGGCTTTTTCGGGTTCGTCATCGATTGCCGACTCCGAAACTGAAGTGGATTCTTCGGAAAAGCGTCGCTTTTTGGGCGACGCAAAGAATTGTGATTCTTCAGCGGCAGTGGGCTTCTTTACTTTGGGTCGGTCGCCACCACTTTGAATGTAGAACTGCAGTTCCATGATAGTTTTCCTCAGCTGTTTCCGATTAAGCAGATACAAGCTAACAAGATCATTCAGATCCACTGGACAGTTTTCGATCAATGACAGGACAGACAGAAATTTCGAGATATTGAGGACGTTTGGCGCAGTGAACTCGATGGTATTCTGATTTATCAGACGCTGCAGATGCTGGCAGTTTGGGTTCGTTGCGACGATTATCACCGGCCGCTTGGATGATGACGCCAGGGTATGGAGGGCGTCAACAAATCCAGCGTCATGATGCTCAAAAATAACATCCGCGTCCTCCACTAGAATCAATGACTTTCTGGCGCAATGCTCTGAGTCATTCTCGGAACCACTATTCTCGGTTGACTGATGTTTTTTCTTCTGGCCATTCAGTGTCATTTTGAGAAGCTTCTTTCCCTTGCTGTCCTTGCGAATCTGATGCGACTGCGTGGCCTCCTGAAGTTCCTGCAATAGTTTCTTTCCAGTGCGCTTCATGCCCGCATTGACTTCCAGTACGTTGAAGTTCATTTCGTTGGCTAAGGCAAATACTGCATTCGTCTTCCCACTCGAATTCGGCCCTAGGAGTACTACAGAGTTGCACGAGGGCACGCTACTACTGTTACTGGACTCGTCCATGTCAAAACTAGCAGTCATATCATGAGAACGCGTAGCTCCACGCCACGAAGAGAGAAACTCCTTCAATTGAATAACTGGTGCCGAATTGACCAACACCTGATCAGAGGACATTGCTTTGTACTTCTCAGTGAAGAGGAGCTCCCCATTGGGTGCAGATGGTGGTGGTTTCTCCTCCTCGGCATCCGGATCGAATTTAGCTTTCGTCAGCGAACGCCGACAGCTACTGCGGGTTACTACAAACGACTCAGTAACCTGTTCTGCCTCCTGCTCCGAATCTATTGCACAGAAGTAGCGATATTTTTCCCGTAGCTGATTGTAACATCTATAAGTGGGAAACCGATCGTACATGTTCTTCCATTCCTTGATGATAAACCGCTTGTTTTCGATTCGTTGCAGGGGAGCCGGCGCATTTTGTGCATCAGTTTTGATTTTGGTCTGCACCCGAAAGTCTTTCGCAGTACACATTGTAAAGGCACCGATAGCACGCTTTTTAATCTTTCTCGTCGGCGTTTTCGGATCTTCATCCATGCGAAATTTGAATGTCGCCACAAAGCCGCCAGTGTCCGCCTTTTCTTGCTCGCTCAATTGTCTGATATGACTAACCCGCGGAAACTGTTCAATGGCCTCCTCATACGACTGCTCGTACTGCTTTTGTTTGGCCATTTCCAGTCGAATTTTTTCTGGAACGCCCGACATCAAGAATTTCTGTCTTGCACGCAGCACTTCTGGATTCGGACTGGGCTTGGGCATGGCTTTGATAAAGAGCGGTGCGAGTTTCTTTGGAGTTATCTTTGGGCTTTCGCTGTCCACTTCGATGACGTCGAGTTTGGGTGGTTCCATTTTTGTGGATTTCTTATTCGTTCGACTGCTGATCTTCTCTACGACTTTTGTCGGCGATGGACTTAGGTCGCAATCAAATTTAGACTTCCCTGAGCATCGTCTCTTTGGGCGACCACTCGTAGGAATGGGCTCTACCTCTACTTTCACTTGTTCTACTGCTGGAATTCTTATTTTTGGTGGACGACCGCGTCCACGTTTTGGTGTTACATCCTCAGAGACTGGTTGTACGGGTTGTTCTTTCTCTACTTTGACTCCCTCGATAGGTGATGGCTTCTTTGGAAAGTACCCCAACAAACTGTCGCGCTTTTTGATGGGTGAGGAAAGTTTCGCCAGAAATCCGTTTGACTCGTGTTTTGCAGCATCGTTTGAGTCAACGGAATCTACGGACGATAAACGGCGAATATGCCTGGAGCTGCGTTTCGATTCGCGGACTGGTTTTTGAATTTGAGGTTGCACTGCTTTGGTAGATGGGTTTTCTTCTGCTTTTTCAACAGGTGTGACTGGAACAACTTCGGAGTTTTCCGCATTGCCGTTCGTTAGCATCGCCTTGAGTCTGAAAGGAAAGCATGTGTTATAACAAAGAATTTAGGTAGGAGAGAGATTCAAGCAAAGCAAAGCTGTTTTAAAATGCTGTTGAAGACAGTTAACAATAGCCAGACAGTCAATGGAAGAGCACACACAACGACATTGTACAATTAAGCGGTAATTGATAATACAGAAGAAACCGAAGTGCTGAAAAGTGCAGACAAAAAGCTACTGCGTCCTTGACAAGTGGTGGTCGACTAATACAACCGGAATCAAGAAAGGGACTCGATAAAAGGAGAATGACAAGCTGATATCTGTTACGACGATTGCCACAAAAAAGAGAAGCACTGCTTATTTCGATGTGAATTTGTCATCCGTAACACTCTGAGGCGAGAAGTATTTAGACTTTCGGTATTCGAAAGACAAGCATCTTGTTACAATTCACATCAAGTCTAAATACGCATCAGCCCTTTGTCACTTACTTTAACCGTCGACAGGATCAACAAAGTTAGTGTAAAGGCAACTGATTGATTGGACCCTAAGCCTTTACAACCGTGCACATGCCATATCACTACAGTCTTGTTAGTTGAGAAACCAAGTGAAACACTTCGTCACAGACGACACCTGTGGACAAATCCGATTACAACAGCACTTTCTTTTATCTGGCCATCTTAAAATCATAACTGGAATGCTTCTTAAACAAGTTCCAACTCGGAGCCTTGCAGAACTCAGCCACTACAAAACTAAGCCAATAAACAAAACGATATCAACACTCATGTCTCAACTCTATTTATTTTCGTAGATACAAAAAAACCGAACTCACCGCTTCGCTCGATGTCTCATTGCCTTGTCTATATAAGCGTCTTTTGCATCCTCTTCGCGTTGCCTCTTGGTCCCACCTTTTCGGTCTGCCCAATCCTGCAGGAATACTTTCCTCTTCACATTTACACTCTTCTGTCCGTCATCAATTTCCTCAATCGATGGTTCCTTCCCGGGCGTATTTGATCCAATGCTCTTATTCATTGCATTCATCATCACCTCAAAAGCATTGGCTTTCTTCGGGACAGCCACACCATTTACTGCAGGGCTACCCTCAGATACCTCGGACTGTTTCTTAGCTGTTTTGACAAAATGGTCCAAGATCGTCGAACTTTTTATGGGACTTTTTACTTCGGCAGCAAACTTATCAACATTCTTCTTGTTCTCCTGCAATGGGTGTTTTGGACTTTTTTGGCTCATCTTTGAATCATCGCCATTTGCTGCATTTTCAGCTGCAGCCGCCTCGGCCTCCTGCAGTGCTTTTTTCTTTTGTTCTTTCTTCCTGCGATGCTTTTGTTTGTGCTTGCGCTTAACTGAATTTAATACTTCCTCCATGTTTTGCAGAATGAGTTTACTATCCGCACGTGGCGTTTTGACCACATAGGGAAATGGTTTAGCCGGATTACCAACACTTACTGGACTTTCGGGCGACAATAACACTTCACAGCCCACTTCGGCTAAATCAGCCGTATAAGGTTTCTCTGTGCTACAAAACTGCGATACTTCGCTCATTTCTTCGAAATATTCATCGAATAAATCCAAATTTACTGCAAATAGACGCAAACCTTGAGATGTTTACACAATTGGCGAGAATTTCACGCATATTACCCCCTCGAAGTGGAATTATTTTGCTATATTGACAATAATTATTCTGATGACACCACAGTTTGGGCTAAAAATGTTCTGTGAATCGACAGTAGAGCACACAATTCTCAAAGTTCAGAGTTTTTCATTAAAATGCAATCACTCAAGTAGAAATTGCTGCTTTCCAATTGTGAACAGAAGACGCAGATTGAATGGAGAATCTAAATTGCACTTACTATTGGAGTCCAATTGATAAAAAAAAATATATTTAAAAAAAAAAGATTCATTGCTCAATCGGATTTTCGTGGGCTCTTCAAAGTTCAAACGCTTGTCAAAAAGGCATAAATAAAAAAAAAAGAAAATGAAAATGGCGGGAAGTGTCCTGCCAAAAATGACGGTTGGTTGGTGTTCACTGTTCCATTGGTGTATTTTAATAATGTAGTAGAATGAAAACTGAAGCTTTTATTAGTTTCTTATGTCGTTATCGTTATCCATTTTAGGACACAAAAAACATTTTTTTTTTTTTTTTTTTCAAATTCAAAGAAGTTTTTCTGCTCTCGAAATCAGCTGGGTGTCAGAGTACATGTTCAGATTCACTTATGTCGATTTCCATTGGGATTTCGAGATTTTGCTCTCAGATTTCAGATTTTTCGTGCCCAATGGAACATAAAACGAGATTTTTCTTCCTTTGCATCTGTGGTGGTGCGTGTTTTAAAAGTCATGTGTTCTTAAATTGTAATTTGTGTAAATAAAAATCCATTCAATTTATTTTAATAAATATTGCAGCGGCCATATGTAATTTTTTTTCTATTTTTCACAGACTTCTCGTCTAAAAACGTAAGTAAACACACTTTAAAGTTTGACAAAGGACAAATGTTTTGGTGTTAGTGCAAATAGGTGTGAATCTTGCTCGGATATCGAAATTCGCAAAATTGCTCTGACTCTCAAAAAAAGTGCTTTTTTTGCGCCCAATGGAACATGAAATCTGACAGCCAGCTGATTTCGAGAGCAGAAAAACTGCTCTGACTCTGAAAAAAAGTGCTTTTTCTGTCCCAATGGAAAACGACATTACACTGTTGGATCCCGTATTATTATTGCATACCAAGGAAATCACTAATCTATATAGATCATGTCAGAGAAGAGTAAATAAAAGAAATGGATATCTTTCGCACGCCTATCCCCCGAAAACCCATTTGTATACATTTTTGTTTTTGCAATTTAAACCCCTGTCTGTGAATACGTGTAGGTTTTAAAGGATGTTGCTAATAGTGATGTGCATAAGGGAATGATTTCAATAATCGAGATGTTAGTATTCGAGTGATATGAATAATCGAATGATCATTCGAATGAACTATTACAATTTTCCCTTGAGAGCTCATGCAACGAGTCATGTCTCATGTACCTACGAGATACGCCTATCGCTCATAATTCGAATGAAAAAAAAAAAAAAATAAAAAATAAACATACAAGGAAAGTTGGCCATGAGAATGAGATATTATTATTCTTTATTCATACAGCCTACTTCATGTTCATACAGGTGTTCTTCTCGCACAGCCACACACCCACGACAGAAGTCTCACTCAACTCTCAAGCTCTCAAGGTTTGTAAGTGTAGTTGTAGTACCCTGTACTGCAAACCAAGTGCCTAAGTAGCAGCGCTGCCAACCAAATTTGACGAAAAAAAGCCTAACTTGAAAAAAAAAGATGCCTTTTTGAATAAAATAATGCCTAAATTATTTTTTTATGTAAATTGGAACAATAAATCAAAATATAAACACAAATATAAAAAAATTAACAAAAACAGTTTTTATTTACAAAATAAAACTTAAATTATGTATAAATTACAGAAGAAATAGGAACAAAATTCATGATCATGACTTTTTTTGCCAAGATTTTTTAATAATGTTTAAAAAAATAAAAAGTCAGTATACGTTGAATCCAAAAAATATATATATTTGAAATAAAAAAAAAAGATGCCTTTTTGGAAAAAAAAAGCCTTAAAGCCTTAGCTAATGAAATAATGCCTAAAAGGCATGGAAAAGCCTAGGTTGGCAGCGCTGCTAAGTAGCTATTGTTTGTTTTCAAGTAGTTGTGTGTTTCAGTCACTCGAGAAATCGAGCGGCGACAAAAACAAAAAATTGAGAGAAAGAAAAAATCATTCGAATGATTTGAAATCAAGAATCGAGATATCTCGAGATACTGCGAGAATCGATTATAATCGAGTAATTCACTCGAATGCACCCATCACTAGTTGCTAATGGCCGGCTACCATTGCTTTTGTTTTTATGAGCATCGCGCTGTCCAATTATTTTGTGGTTCGTATTGAACATCTTTGGTTTTTGTGGAGGCTTTGATTAAATCGAAAAAAAAAAAAAAAAAAAATAGTGAAATACACATTCGACAATAAGCGTGTTTTTTTGAGCTTCGATCTCAGCCAAGCAAAGTAAAGTAGGATTTCCAGCACGCATTTACAAAAACTTGACACTACAAGGAATCACAGTAGTTGTTGTAATTGCATGCTGAAAATCCTACTTTACTTTGCTTTGCTGAGATTGAAGTTAAAAAAAAACAGGCTTATATGTACCTAATTTTTGCATTAAATTCCAATTCATGAAGTCACATAATATACGACAAAAGAAATGAGCAAGCGTGAGTGACTTCATGAATTGTTCTTGAAAACTGCTTGTAGGCAGCCGCCTTTCCACTGTAAAGCTATATATCTCTGTATACCATTATCTTTGGATCATGTGGGCATAATAAAAAACGCCTACTAAATCATTTTTCATTTATGAAACTTTAAAGTGTGTGTTATTATTTACGTTTTTAGACAAGTCTGTGAAAAAAATTTGTTCTCACACAAATTAAATCGATTTTTATAAATTACCAATTTAAGGAAAGCTGACTTTTAAAACACGCAGCACCACAAATGCAAAGAAAGAAAGAAAAATCTCTTGTTATGTTCCATTGGGCACGAAAAATCTGAAATCTGGGAGCAGAAGCTGAAAGTTCCAATGAAAGGCAACCTTTAAGTAACTAAAGTCAGTCATATAATTATTATAATCCCGACGCCTCTGTGATGTTGTTAAGTTAAACATCTCATAAAAGTTTACGCAACCTCTTTCCTGAAATTGATATTTATAAACATTTTCCGCGGCAAATATACATTTTGATAAACTATTACCAAAAACACTGTAATCTATTACTTTTTGTCTTAACACGACATCGGCTGTTTATGTTTTTGACTACGTAGATAAATTAAAATTTATTTAAATAATTATCTTGCATAAGGCAGTCAATTACTCTTTGATAAGGATTAAAGTCAAATTTTGGCAGCCCATATCTATATATATAAAAATGAACCCCTATTTCCCTTGGTCCCAGCATCACGCACAAACGGCTGGACCGCTTTCGCTAATTCTTTTTTGGTTGTGTTTGTTATTGTCAGGAGAACAAAGTTATGAAAGAAAAAATTAAGAAAATTGCGCGGAAAATTAGAAAATTAAAGTTTGAATGGGGAAATACACTTTGAAAAAAAATTAACGGGATAGAAATCAAGTAGTGACACTTCAAATAAAAAAAAATATATTTTGAATTTTAAGAGCAATTGTTGTTGTCAATTATTTTAATTATTTTCCAAGCAAATTGTTGTTGTCAACAATTTTGAAATTTTTTTTTTTTTTTTTAAATATAGGTATACCCAAAAAGTTTGTTCTAATAAATTATGTTTACTATGTTACATTAAGTAACTTTTTGAAATGAAGTAGATAGATACTTTGATTATACAAAGATGATATTATGGCCGACGATATTTTGCATCGAATTCGCACTGTGACATCGGATAATGAACTGGAGATGTCAGATGATATGCGCAACAAAGCTTTGATTTGACACATTTAATCGAGAATAGGAGCGAGAAATGGACTTCGAACGAATCGCATTGAGTCAAGCTGTTCGAAAAAATGTGTCAATGTTGAATCTATGTATATAAAAATGAATCCCTATTTCCCTTGGTCACGGCATCACGCGTGAACGGCTGGACCGATTTCGCTAAATTTTTTTTTGTTGTGTTTGTTATTGTCAGGAGAATGTAACCATAGCGCTTTTACAATTCAAAATTTTTTGATGTAACCTTATGGCGTTGGCATAACATTGACAGAATGCGTGCTGCAAATATCGTCAAAGAGGATGTAAACAAAATAAATATCGTTTAAAACAGATGCTTCGATCGGAGTTATTATATTGATAAAATACATATAAAATAATTAATTTATTATTTTTAACAAAAACTGAATTTCTTAGTGCACATCGTCGGAAAATCCTCAACATGTGGCGTGGTAGGCGTATGTCGTTTTTCATTTCAATTAAATTTTCTTTAATAATAATCTTCTTAATTCATACCTATAATTCTTTCGGGATGAAACTCGATGATGATGATATAACTCGATAACCACTGGGTCAATTTTTATGATTCTTCTTTTGTTTTGTTCGTATTGTTGTATTTCAGGTTAACGCAAACTTAAAAGATAGGATTTTTGACCCGCTATATGGCGTTGTAATCGATCTCCGAAACCACTCACCCGATTTCAATGAAATTTTATAGATTTATATTCTTCGTTCCCGCTTAAAGGATGGGATACTTTTGGACTTGATAGGTGGCGCTGTTGCCGATCGCCGAAACAGCGCTACCAAGTTGATTGAAATTTTGTAGATGGATATGGTTGCTTCCAGTTTTAAATTTCGGATAGTTTTTGACCTATAGGTGGAACTTTGAAAAACACAAGCGGGATAAGAAAACGGATTGTGGCACGTCCCATTCAAAAACAAAATCAAACGCTATTTCTAAAGTTATATGATGAAAATTATTAATGGTGGCTGTCCAAATAAAGCAATTTGCGAAATGTGAGCAAGATTTAATACGAAAGGTATGGGCAAAGTCGGGTGGGTACAGTTACATATTATAAAAGAGACTGACGTCCGTATGTGCATCCATAACTCGGGGACAGATCGTTCGATTTTTATGATTTTTGGTTGGAAGGAAGGGCATAATTCTACCTTTTGTTGTGAAAAAAAACTTTATGGGGATTAGTTGAATTTTTGAATTCTTTAAATATTCCGGGCCTACCTCAACATAAATTGGATTTGAAAGTCGGCTCAGTTAAAATTTTGTTGCGCAACATCAATGTACCGAAACTTTGTAACGGATAGTATTTGATTCGTGGTGAAGGATCTCATATCAAATATCATGCAAGTGATGAATTTGAGGGGAAAATTCAAAGGCAAACACTCTTATTCCGCAGATTTCGCTTATTCAGAACGATTTACCATTCGTTCGACTTCAATTTCCCGTGCGTCTCGCTTTCACTATGACAAATAATTTATTGCAAGGATAATCGATGGATGTTTGTGCATTTGTAGCATCAGTCTTGATTCCCCATGTTTCTCACATTGTCAATTTAGTGAAAAAGCGGATGGTTGGACGACACGTCAACATCATTGCCGAATTACATAAATTAGTAAGTGCATTGTGCATGCTCGGAATTATAATTTTCATTACATTAACAAATTTGGGCGGAACAAAGTTTGCCGGGTCAGCTAGTGTTTAATAAAAATATAATAAAAAAAAAACAATATTTTTGTTGGAATTACCTTTTACTTCAATCAATGTACATCAACCTTAAACTTAAGGAAGAGCACTGCCATATACAAATAAATGTTTTAGGAGCCACAATTTCTAAATTTGACAGTTGCTCTGCCATAAAAAATTGGGACTGCGATTGCTCCTATTTACGAAATATTAAAAGAGAAAATTTCACAATCGCCAAATATTTCAACAAACAAACTATATTAAATAAAACAAAGCTCAAATAATTGCCAATGGATTCCGAACAAAAAAACTCGGCAAAAATGTTAACATCCAATTTGTTATCGAAACCCCCGAAAATTCAGCAAGAGCCGACTATCATCGCCAATCGAAAATTAGCAGACAATGGAGATTCGGACGTGTTAAAAACTAACAAAAAAAGCGAACCACGAAGGAATACGTATAACTTGTCCGAGAGCGTGAAATTACTTCGCAACCGTACCAAGCAAGTCAAGTCAAAGTTGGAGGCAATCAAGACGCCAAAGAGTACTCTACCACCGGAGGTGTCTACTTACAAGAAGCAAACTGATCTTACCGAGAAGGAGATCCTTCAAAAAATCGATCAGCTGCAAGAATTGGTACAAGAAATGCGTTTAAAGAATGGGGTTCGCAAAGACTCTGAAACGGCTAACTCTATGGAAACAGACGAAAATGATAACGCTTCTGAAAAGTCGGATGGAGAAACAATCGAATCTGAGAAAAAGCCGAAGGAAAAACGCAAACGACGACGAATCCGCAAGAGGAACAAAAAGAAAAACACCGATGAGAAGCAGCTTCAAAATATGTACGAGAAACATATAAACTGGATTATAAGTGACGGCGATGAAAAATTGCTTGAATGTCCAGATTTGCAATTCAAACTTGGCGACGATTTGGAGAAACTGGCGCAGAAATGCGTCGAAGTCGGTATTGGGTGCATCGTCGAAGGTGAAGTGCGAGTAAGCGCTAAAAACAACCACCAGGCTTTCATCACCATGGCAGAAGGTAGGGATGCTATTGTGTCATCAATGGCTGCAAGGAAGTATGCTATGGATGGGGATGTAGTAAGAGCGTTCGTAAGGATTAATTCTGATGAACAGAAGATGTCCTCAGGTAATGCAGAGGACGTGGAGTCCATGGAGGTAGCTATAGGTAAGTAGTCATCAAACAAAATACACGCCGTTGTACCCATATCGTTGAATTTTTTAGATAGCGACTGTCTGAACGAGTGCAAAGATGACGTAGACGTTCTTAAGAAAACCGAAATCAGTGCTGCTTCATTGTCGCGCCAAGCGTTTGTTATTCGTCTTGTCAAGGAGATTGGGAATCGACTGTTTGTCGGATCGATATCGTTCAATGACACAATCAAGCTCGAGGATGGCACGTTCTTCAAGCTTAAACCACGCGACATGAAAGTTCCCATGATATACATCCCGGTCGAACAGTGCGAGGAGGTTCTTACCAAGCAGAAGTCCGATGATGTACTTGGATTTCTATACCTTGCACAGATTAGTGAAATAAAAGATAACGGTCGTTGCATTGGAAAGTTGCATTCGGCGGTAGGAAAGTGTGGCAACCTTCAGGATGAAATCAAGGCGATCCTCCTGCATAACGGACTGAAGGATGTACAGCCCTTTGAGGAGCGTTTTGAACAAATGTGGGATAGTTCGATGACTATAACTGAGGCAGACCTCTTGGCCAGAGAAGATCTGCGCAAGGAGTGTATATTCACGATTGACCCACTCACTGCCCGCGACTTGGACGATGCCATGTCGTGTAAGCCACTCGACAATGGTCACTTTGAGATCGGAGTACATATATCCGATGTAACTCGCTTTCTAGAGGAAAGCTCCGAGTTAGATGAACTGGTCAAGTTGCGAGCAACCAGTATTTACCTCGTCAACG
Organism: Cheilosia urbana; assembly: GCA_946477585.1. Lineage (NCBI taxonomy): Eukaryota > Metazoa > Arthropoda > Insecta > Diptera > Syrphidae > Cheilosia > Cheilosia urbana. The sequence continues at coordinate 44,808,205 of OX297855.1, forward strand.
AGGTCATTCACATGCTGCCTAAAACACTATGCATGAAATGCTCTCTACTGCCCAACGAGGACAAGTTTGCATTTTCCGTATTCTGGGTGATGGATGACAAGGCACAGGTAATATCCACACGCTTTGCGAGGAGCGTAATTCGCTCCTGCTCCCAACTTGCCTATGAACATGCGCAGAAGATCATCGACAATCCAGACGAGGCGTTTACTGTGGACGATTTTCCTACGATCTGCAATGGATTCACTGTTGCCGACATCGTGCAAAGGGTGCACAAACTGAATTCGTTGGCTACAATCATGCGCAATGATCGTTTCGAAAACGGATCTTTGTCGATCGACAAGCCACAGTTCTACTTTCAATTCGATCCGCAGACAGGCGAACCCGTCAGCTATGAAATATCTAGTCGGCTGACGGCGAACTATCTAATTGAGGAGTTCATGCTTCTGGCTAACCAGTCAGTGGCGAAGTTTATTTACCAGCACTTTCCGAATATTTCGTTTTTGCGCAACCATCAGCCTCCAAAACCTAGTGCTATACGCAGTCTGATGGCAAAGTTGTCGGCCATGGGCATTGACCTCGACTTCAGCAGTTCAAAGTCGATTTATGATGGAATGAAGCGCATTTGCGGGGCGAGTAGCAGCCCCGAAGTGGTGTCGGCTGGTATGAACTACCTGTTGACCAAGCCAATGATGAGAGCCAGGTAAACGTAATGGGAATACTCTTGCACAGCAAATTGACTAACATGCATTTGCATTGCAGGTACTTTTGCAGTGAAAATGTAGACACAGAGGCGGATTTACGTCACTATGCGTTGGCTATACCGATTTACACGCATTTTACTAGCCCAATTCGACGCTATCCAGATATACTGGTTCATAGGTGGGTACGAGATGGTGAACGTACAGAAAAATACCTCCATCTGCAGACATTCTTCATAGCTTTGTTAACGTTTTATTTTTTAACCTCAAGTTTGTTTGGCACATCTCCTCGATCCTTCTCTTACTTAGCGTATTTCATTTTTTTTTGTGCCTGGGTGAATAGAGCATCCCCAGTTGCACAGCTCATCTGTTGGTATTTTAAGTGTGAGTAAACCAGGCACTTGGCGACTGTCACCGCTTTAGTTACAACATACAATCTTAAAGTCTGGACTTCGAATAAAAACTCTTCTTGCTAGTGTGGCGATCTGATTTAGTTTAATAAATTTAAGATAAGCAAGGAAAGAGGAGTACCGGGATGTATCGCTTCAACGACAATAATCTACATGATTAATAGTAGTCTTTCATACCTAAGGGATACACTCATGCAAGACCTTTTCCTTTTTATCCGCTTAATTTCCCAAAGGCCGTCCGCCCGGACTTTCAATTTCTAACGCTACATCAATTTATGTTTCTTTTTCAGACTGCTGAGTGCAGCCCTGGGCTATACAACCCCACCTAAGCGCACCCCTGAAGAGCTGCACGATTTAGCACAAATTTGCAATGACCAGAAGTTTAATGCCAAGAATGCTGGCGAAGAGAGTGTCAACTTGTATTTCAAACGTTATGTCAAAGCGAAAAGAACGATCAATGTTCGAGCCGTAGTAACCGACATTTACCGACATTCAATAGAAGTCATATCTCTGGAAACTGGCCACTTGATTACAATTCAATTCAAACTCCAAAAGGTTTTAGTTGACGCCAGTAAAGCTCCAACAGCAATTTACATATCCGAGAAGAATTCCACCAAACCAGCCACCGAGCTAAGGATGTTCTCATCCATTGATGTCAAACTCACAATATGGGAGGGAAAGTTGACCGGATTTTTTATCACCCCCGATCCGCAGCAGCGCGTGGAGAATAGCATTGCTGACTCTGAAGCTTCACAAAGGAAAAGTGCTAGGGACGCTAAAAGATCTCGAGGAAAGACGCTGAAGTCAACTAACGCCGATTGAATCTGTTCAAACATCGCATGTCTGTGATTTTTATTGCACATTTCTCTGTAGGCTTAAGTATTTTATTTTTATTTTTCTATTTCTCATTGTAAATTTTGAAGTACTGAGATAAATAATTATTTATCGATTTGGGAATTGTTTTCGTTTGTTGTTTTTACCAGTAATGTTCGCTTCAAATATGACACTAACGTTTAACGTATAACACTCTTAAGCTTGTCTATATTTTGTTTTTAATTTTTGACCAGTGTGCAGCTGCTAAACGCGTTCATCTCACATGAAAATATTGAAAATAGAGATATGTTATGTTGATATTCATCTGCTCTATACGCCTAAAGGACTACTGCAAAGTTATTCAACTAGGTTTCATTGCGGCCTGGACATGACAGGTTATGCCTATTGATTCTGAGAAGACACCCCAAGCCCCACGATCTACTACTACCTTTTCGCATTTCAAATCTGAAGAAGGTAATCAATCCATCACTTATGATTTATGAATCTTCGAAATCTTAAAATGGTGGTGGGCACCTTTCGATAATGGGAACGCTTTTTCTTTCCATGCATTGGCATATTTTGATAAAGTACCTAGAGGATCATTATGGGGATGGCGATGGGTTCAGCGTGCGCGGTCAAAACCAAAATGTTGACGACCCCGCCCATCTCTGAATAAGTCAACCTCTCATAATCAAAGACAGCAGCCTTTCCTTGGCTACGTTGGAGTATCGTTATACATTAAAACCAGCTGCTTCTAAGAGAAGATTATATAATGGTACTTACTTCATAAATGGAGAAGAATATTCATCTGGCAAAAGGATTCAGGAAGGGGTTATATTTTGTATTCGGGTTCCAAGATTATCAGCGTCCGTGCCTCCTTGATTTCATTCAAATAAATAACGATCTTCATTTTGGCACGAAGTGCTATAAAAGATTTTATTAAACAAATAAATTAATAATTGTACGTAATGTAACGAGAAGAAGTATAACCCGCTCACTTTGGTATCCCGCTTGACTGAAAATACATTTACATTAACATTTGCTTTTATAAAATTTTGTGTATACAATTTGACTTAAGGCTAGGTAGCAAAATGGTGGTGAATAGTTAATATTTAAAGGCTCAACAACAGGGACTCAACGGTATACAATGTTTGTTTTCTTAAATCTATTTTACATTATGTGGCTGTCTTCTCGGATTCATACTCGTAGTATGCATCGTTGTCAGAGTTGACCTCAGGATGATCACTTCCGGGTGTTGATGTTCTTGGTGTTTTGAGGTGGTTGGTCATTTTGGTATTATCACCGATGGTGGGCTGTATCGGTCGATTCGTAGAAGGGCTGTCCTGTCTGCGACGGTTGGGAATAACTACTCGTTAAGCAGAGCCAGTGCGTGATGGTACCGATGCTCTGGGACGTGTGGCAGGTCCGCAATCCTTCGGACTAGTGGGTTTGTATGGCTGGAGGTATTCCTCAGTATTTTCTGGAAAAGTGTGACCATATACTTTTCTAGCGGTAAGATTTTCGTTTCTTCCGGATTGGATCGAAGTGCAGCCCTGTGCATATCCGCAGGAGTTTTCTTTCAAATACTCCTAGCTTCCTCATGTATGTCTTGGAGACGGTATACCAAATCCTTACGTTACTACCGGCCTTATGAGTTGTTTGTATAGCAGCAGTTTTGTTCTTCTACTTAGTCCATTTTGCTTTTCTTCATCAGCGGGTAAGTTCGGTGAAATGCAAGTGATGCCTTTCTGAGAACAGCGTTCAGGTGTGGTTTGAATCTAAGTCGCTCGTTGAAGTTGACTCCAAGATACTTTATGTTGTTTGTGGTTGAGAGTGATCATCCGTCGGGCAGGTTTATTTTTATGTTGCGGCAATTGGTGGCTGACCTAGTTCTGGCTCTTGTGATGGGTCTTCTTATACAGCTCAGTTCAGATTTGCCCTTGCTGATTCATATGCCTCATCTTAAGTAGTACTGGAATAGCTTTCTAACGTGGGCTTCTACTCTTCGTGCTGCTAGGGCTAGGACATCGAGTTACAGTATGTGACGGAGTCATCGGCGAATAGGCAGCTGTTAGTTGCGTTCTCGAGCTGAGTTTGGTCGGACGTTAAAATGTTGAAAAGCAGTGGTCCTAGCTTCGGTCCTTGGGCGACACCAGCTCTGATGCTTTTCACTTATGATTGGCGATAAAATGAAAATCGTTTGTGTCTTATTCCTTATAGTATGCTAAAAAAGGTACTCCCAAAACACATTTCAAAATAGTTCTTAGGAATTTATTAAATGTGAGAGTGCGTTTAGAAAGGACACCATGTTTGACTTGATAAAATAAAAAAAAAAAACAAATTGAGGCTTTGAAAAATAATAAAGTTTTAAATATGTGGCTGGGTTTTTGACAGGCTAGATAAGATTCTGTATTTAATATATGTAATCTCTTTCTTCAACATCATTCTTGAGAAAATTGTGCGAAACTCACAAGCCAACACCAGAGGCACAATTTTCCATAAGTCTGTGCAACTGCTTGCATACGCTGACGACATGACATTGTTGGCACAACACAGCGAGCTGTCACTGGTGCGTTTGCAAGTATTAGTACAGAAGCGGCAAAAATGGGTTTAGTGGTGAATGAGGGTAAAACAAAATATATGCTGTCAACAAGAAGGGACACACAACATCGACGAATCGGACAGAACGTCACGATAGACAGCTATAACTTTGAGGTAGTTAGGAACTTTGTCTACCTCGGATCTGCTATTAACTCTGAAAATGGCATCACCTCAGAAATCAAACGAAGAAACACTCTTGCCAACCGCTGTTTCTTTGGCCTAAGACGGCAATTGATTAGTAAGGCCTTGTCAAGAATCACTAAGGAGATTCTATATAAGACTCTCATCATCCCTGTCCTGCTCTATGGCGCAGAAGCATGGACCCTAGCAAAAACGGATGAGGATCTTCTTGGTCGCTTCGAACGCAAAATTCTTCGAGTGATTTTTGGTCCCGTTTGCGTTGACGGGATTTGGAGGAGAAGATTTAACAGCGAACTCTACGAGCTGTACAGCGACATCGACCTGGTCAGAAAAGTACGCATTAGTCGTCTAAGATGGTTAGGACATGTGGAGCGAATGGACACCAACGCTCATGCCCGGAGAGTCTTCGATTCCAACCCGGAGGGACAACGCAGTAGAGGAAGACCTCGCCTTAGGTGGCGCGCTCAAGTGGAAGGGGACCTCAACCAACTTGGTGTGCGCAACTGGAGGCAGTTAGCCAAAGATCGCGCTAACTGGAGAGGCGTATTGGTTGAGGCCCAGGTCCACCCCGGACTGTAGCGCCACCTTAAGTAAGTAAGTAAGTAATCTCTTTGTTTTGTTTAGGTTTGTTCAGATTTAAAATATAGTTTAACAAAAATTATTTCATAACAGAAAGGAGTCTCGAGCAACCGAAGAAGGCAACTTTAAACAGGGGATACCGGGGATACTTTCGCCTCAAGATAAAGCTATTTCGAATTTGCTCTCTCGAGAGAGTTATTGTTAAATCCGAAAGGTGTTGCCATAGGAGCTTCAATAGTTCGGGCATAAACACCTTTGCCATCACAATTGGTATGATTTCCCGTCAGCCATCGATTTCGTCTCCTGTGCACAAAAAAAAAAAAAAAAAAAAATTACCAAAATAAGTATTCAAATTAGTTTAAAAGAAAATCGAGAAATCCCTTTAAACAAAGAAACTTTCTTCTTCTTCCCCGGCCTACCAACTTGAAACATAACTTCGGACAAATATGCGGAATGAGTGGGACGGAGAAATCAACATTGGGACAAAGATTTAATTTTCCAACTGAAATAACAAATTTTAAAAATTTTATAAATTGCTCACCCAACTCGTATTTTAGTACACCTCAAAACGTACTACCTTAAAATAACCTAAAAAATATGTTTTCCAGAACCAAGGTTATTTGTGTACCTACTTTACCCTATTTTTTAGTTATTTGTTGAATTAAGGCCCCAGTTATATTAATACGTAAAACCAAACCGTAAACATTTTCTTTTGCTTTTTTTGACCTCTTAAACTTGATGGATTAACTCAATCTTGGTATTAAAATGTTGCTTATGAATTAGAAAACTAGATTATAAAAAAAAATACGCATATGATCTTTTAGTTTTCTAGAAAAATAATTTAATCATTTTTCCGTAAGAAAAACTTTTTCTGATCAACTTTCTCAGTCAAAAAATTTTTTTTGGCCGATGACAGTTCTCATAAATTGAGATAAAGCACACGCGTTAGGAAAAATATTGAGAGTATGAGAAAAATGCGATTGTCGTTGAATAAATTAACATGAGGCCTGTTAATCTTCTATATATATAATTCTTTCGGGGTGTAACTCGATGGACACGTAACTCGATAACCTCTGGGACGATTTTCATAATTCTTTTTTTGTTATGTTCGTATTGCTGTATATCAGGTTTTTATTTACTTTTTGTCGCGAAAACAAAACTTGGAGGGGATGAAAGAGGTTATGAAAGTTTGTATGGGGAAATACACTTTGAAATAAAAGAAACTGGATAGAAATCGAGTAGTGAAACTTCAAATAAAAAAAAAATATATTTTAAATTTTAAAAGCAAATTGTTGTTGTCAAGTATTTTAATTATTTTCCAAGCAAATTGTTGTTGTCAATAATTTTGAAATTTTTGTTTGTTTTTGAAATATAGGTACCTACCTAAAAAGTTTGTTCTAATAAATTATGTTTACTATGTTACATTAAGTAATTTTTGAAATGAAGTAGATACTTTGAAGTAGATATAAAGATGATATGGATGACATTATTCTGCATCGAATTCGCACTGTGACATCGGACAATGAACTGGAGATGTCAGATGAAATGCGCAACAAAGCTTTGATTTTGATCGAGGATATGTGTCTGCTCATGAGTGGCAATTTGTTGTGCAAATTGGGGATGACACAGCCAAATCGTTCAATGCAAGACGCATTTAATCGAGAATTGGGGCGAGAAATGGACTTCCATCGAATCGCATTGAGTCAAGCTGTTCGTGCCAATGTTGAATCAAGAATAAAAGAAAGTACGATGAATTGATGCAAGCAGTCGATAACGAAAATGGCAGAATTTTCTTCCTGACTTCACTGATTTTGGCTACAATTCGTTCGAGATCTGAGATCGCTTTGGCCCTAGCCTCTTCTGGGATAGTGGCTACTTTGTTAGAAGGCGGTCGAATAGCTCATTCATTGAAATTGCATTGAAATTGCCATTGAATCTACAAGTGGATGAAGAACCATGAAGTACATGCAACATTTCAAAGAACACTGCGATGGCGAAAGTAGATACTGCAGCAATGTTAGATTATCATATGGGACGAATGCACAATGGCTTACAAACGCGCAATGGAGGCCTTGAATCGTTTACGTAATGATAAGCGACCTTTTGGTGGAGCAATGATCTTGCTATCAGGCGATTTTCGTCAAACGCTGCCTGTCATTTCGAGATCGACTCCGGCATATGAATTGAATGCTTGCCTGAAGGCGTCTGTTTTATGGCGATACGTCAAGAAATGGCATTTGACAACAAACATGCGAGTTTCTTTACAAAATGGCCAGTCAGCTGCAGAGTTCTCCAGGCGATGGGCAATGGTGGGATTCCAGCAAACTTAATCACCGGCCTGATTTAGTTTCAACAACACTTTTGCAACTTTACAACGACACCGAAAGAACAAATCATGAATGTTTTCCCGAATATCGCTCAGAATTATATTGACCATGATTGGCTGAGTGTAAGAGTAATTTTGGCTGCGAAAAACAAGAACGTCGATCACTTGCATTTCACCATTCAAAACCAAATCGCTGGTGAGTTGCATTCATACAAATCAGTCGACTCCGTGATGGATGAAAACGAAGCCACCAACTATCCCACTTTGTTTTGCAACCTAAACGAACCAAAATTTTGTAACGGTACGCGTTTGATTGTGAAGAATTTAATATCAAATATTATGTGTTCGTTTGTCGAATCACGCCTTAACGCATTTACCGATTTTAACCAAACTTTCTCACATCTTTGGTATTGGTTTAATTATATGACTTTTGTAAAGTTTGGTTGCAATTGGTAAAATATTTTTTTTTTGGTCTTATGAGAAATACATTTTGTTTTGTCAAATTACTTTTTTCGAATTTCCAGTCGGTTTTTTTTTTTTCAGTTTTCTCAACATTTTGAAAAATTTTAGTTGTACGGTTCCTACGCTGGAATCGGAAAATTTATCCGTGCGTGAAAAAAAAAACATGAATTTGAGTAATTTTTTGTTTTTTTCCTAAACCGCTCAACCGTTTTCAATTAAATTTTGTGGCTGTGTTTGGTTGGTTACAGTTTGAAAGATAGATAGATATTTTGGACCCCATAGGTGGCTCTGTTATCGATAGCATAAGCCTAACCGATTTGAATAAATTTTGTGGCTGTGTATGGTTGGGTACAGTTTGATAAATAAATAAATAGTTGGCGCAACAGGTCCGGAGAGACCCTAGGCCTAGCTTATCACAACCATTCGTTTTGTTTTTTTTTTTTTTGGAACGAATGGAAGGGATCTACAATTTTATGCCGACTTCAAACGGCTAATTGAGAAGCCCTTTCAAGACATTTATACTCTCAGATGTTTGTCAGACGTTCGCGAGAGGTAGCGCAGCGGAAAAAAACCCTAAGTCGGAATTGGGTTCTTGCAGGATTCGAACCTGGGACCCCCGCATAGCAGTCCAAAACACTAACCACTAAGCTACTGCGACTACGGGTACAGTTTGATAGATAGGACTATTTTTTTCGCCACCTATCGTGTCCAAAATAGTGATAGATAGGACTATTTTGGACACGATAGGTGGCGCTGTGTTCAATCTCATAAACCACTTATTCGATTTCAATGAAATTTTGGGGCTGTGTATGGTTGGTTACAGTTTGAAAGATAGGACACTATTTTGGTATGGTGGGTACGGCTACATGTAAAAAAGACTGTCTTCCGTATGTGTACTCATAACTCGGGAATGGATCGTGCTTCGTGGATTCGTATTGACCCAAGGAAGGACATTTATGCTATTTTTTTTTGTCGTGAAAATAAAAGTTTACGGGATGGGATTGGGGATGGAATTTTGCATGAAGAACCGCATTTAAAAACAATAAGATTGAATAGAAATACGGGAAGTGTCACTTCCAATACAACAAAAATTATTTAAAATCTTTATTTTTGAATTATTTTGATATGACAGGCTTACCGCTACACAATTTGAAATTGAAAGTCGGCTCAATTATAATTTTGTTGCGCAACCTCAATCCACCGAAATTTTGTGAAGAATCTCAAATCAAATGTCATGGAAAAAGCGACGATTTCGAGTGAAAAATTCAAAGGAAATCATTCTAATTCCGCGAATTCGGCTTATTCAGAAAGATTTGCTATTCGTATTAAAGCGTAGCAATTTCCCGTTTAGCTATGACAATTAATAAGTCTCAAGGACTATCGCTGGAGTTTTGTGGAATCAATATTGAATTCCCATGTTTCTCCTAAAGTCAAATGTATGAACTTCCGCTTTATACATCGTGTATCGTAATCGTAAAGGACATGTGCATAGTGCATGCTGAGTATTATTATTTTCATTACATTAACGAATATGGGCGAAACAAAGTTTGCCGGGTCAGCTAGTTTGTAATACCTAAATTTGATTGGTTTTGGCTTTATTTCGGTTTTTTTTTCAAAAAATCATTGACTAACAAATACAAAGTTTCATTCTTTAGTTCTTTAAAAATTCCTGTATAATTTGGTTATGAATGACATTAATTTTTGTGTTTATTAAGTTTAGTATTTTTATTTACATTTCCACAAAATTTATTTTCGCCTTTTCGGAAAAAAATATAGGTACAAGTGATACCAATCCTTCGACGATGTACGTCGTCTATACATTGCTACAAATTCGGCGGGTTGACTGTGTTAGGTAATGAGGATTGAAAACCGACACGACTCAAGAAACGACAAAAGTCGTTTTCGACAAACGACAACAGTAATTGAGGTGAATACTTACAAGTCGCGTTAATGTGATCAATTTCTGAGTGAGGGTCCCAGCCTCATAGCTACCCTCAAATATAACAAAAAATAGACCTTCAGGGTGTCCGCTCAAAAAATGAACTTTTGTAATCATTTTAAGCCTTCACCTTAAATAATTTGTTGGTCGTAATAGATAGTAGATCATTTTATAGGGACATTTCGCCATAACTTGGACACTAAAAATGATTATTCGTATCGCGGAAACTAAAAAAAAAAAAAACCTTAAAGGATGACACAATACGTATCAAGTTTATATAGCTAATATACATTTTTAATTGGACAAAGTGGTTTTATTAACTGTTCACTTTAAGTACATAAACGATCTTTATGGCAACAAACTTAGCATATGGTAAAGCAAACGAGTAAACTGGTTACACAAAACCCAGTTATTGAACTACATTTCAGGTCCGATTCCACAAACGTCATACCAAAGCATCATCTGTGAATGCATGTTTTTCGCCGAACTCCTTTTTTAATCGTTAAAATCCAATTTGTGACGAATGTGACCCACGTAGTTCCCAAAATATTCACCAGCCGGTTATGTCTCAAATGTTGCCTGCGTCAAAGACTGTCTGCTGTTAAGAGAGCAGCGTATTAACAATTTAAAAGCACTTAACACGCACAGGTTCAACCGTAACAGCGAGACTTATTTTTAATTTTCTTGATCTCTAGGCTGATCGCTGAACAATGAAGCGATAAGTAATACTTATATCTCTTTGGTGGCAACATACAGATACAGATGTATTCCCAAAATACCTAATGTACCTATTATTATTTTTTTTTTTTTTTGCCAATTTTGATCTCCACTCGGTGGTAAACCCCGTATGGCTTTGGGGACTGTGGAAAAATCTCCTAAGTCTCATTGATATAAGAAATTAAACCGGTCGGTAGATTACCGCGCAAAGCATTGTATTAGACAGTTGAAGCTTATAATAAAAAAATTAAGACAAGTGCGAGTCGGACTCGCTCATGAAGGGTTCCGAAACAGCAAGTAACATAACATATAAGTTCTTGTAGTTCGTTGTAAATTTGATCGATATTTTAAAAACTACTCGCTAGATCTCGTTCAAAAAATTATCGTTTGTAGTTTACATGGTAATGTATATCATATATTTTTTTAAGTTTTATCGTTCGCTTATTTTAGAAGTTAGGGGGGGGGGGGACCAACATTTTACCACTTTGGAAGTGTCTCTCGCGCAAACTATTAACTTTCAAAAAAAATGATATTAGAAACCTAAATATCATTTTTGAAGACCTATCCATAGATACCCCACACGTATGGGTTTGATGAAAAAAATTTTTTTGAGTTTCAGTTCTATGTATGGGGACCCCCAAAATTTACCGTTTTTTTTTTTATTTTTGTGTAAAATCTTAATGCGGTTCACAGAATACATCTACTAACGAAGTGAGTTCTAAATATTTTATGACGGTCACAAATTTGCAAAACGGAATTTTCCTTAGGCTGGAAAATGTATCAGTTAAACATAGTAGAAAATAATATTAACTGCTTTTGTATGTCCTTTGAAGAAATTAATATGTCCCTACTTTGCTCGTTGCGTTTATTTTATTGCTAGTTAACAAATGGAGTAAACAGTCAATTACAACAACGCCATATAATTTTGAACAAATTTTAAGGAAACCCGAGGAAACGCTTGCCCTTCGGATTCCCCGGAAAAAGACTTCGTATGTCGGTAAGGTAATCTAAGAATCGCTGGCGATAAAAATATCGTGAGAAGTGGTAGGTGCGTTGCGGACATTCGCCAAAGCCCGTGCAAACGAAGGAAATGCGAATTGCGAATATCTAGAGGAACTAAATGTAGATTTGGTTAATTTTCGGGAATGCTTTCGGTGGTTAAAAATAATTTGCGAAATATGTATCAAGACTCCTCAGTTAAGGACTATTCACATGAGAGCGAATTGCGAACTGCCAACAAGGGAATATTCGTAGTTTCTGACACTTCATTCCCATGAAATCTTTTTTTAGTCGCAGATACGATGCGAATCATATTAGGTCTGTTCCCTTACTTTTAAATCTTACGAATTTTTACTAATTCTTACGAATTCTTACGAATTTTAACTCAATGCCGTTCCTTAACTCAAAAAATTCGTAAAAGAGAGCGTCATCGAGAGAGCAAGATATTACCCCTCCACTGAGAATCTTACGAATTTTTACTCAACAAATTTCTTGGTGTAAGAAGTGAAGTCACCTTACAACTAACAGCTGATTTGAAATTTGTTGTCCCATTTGGCATATCCGTTGATTATTTTTTTGACTTCTTACTTATTAAAATGGTATCAACAGGCGGCAAAATAAAATTGAATGTTCTCTTTAAGATTCTTATCGATATTGGCGTCGAAACTCTTCCTCACTGTAACAAGGTACAATCTCTTCCATGTTATTCTTAATGCAGTTTCGCTTTTTTCTCTTCTCGAATGCTTGTAGTTCAATCAGTACAAACTCTTCCACATACTCAGATTCATCAAAATAAAGTTAAAAATAAATGATAGAACTAATTTTCTTAGCAAATTAATGTGGTATTCGTTTGGGCGCTCTCAGATCACTTTTTTTGCTCTCAGATCAGTTTTTATGTTCGTTTGGTACAAAAAAAAAGCAATCTTTTTCAGATTTCAGATCACTTTTGCGAATCTAGATATTTTCTCAGATTTACCAACACAAGTGTGTTTGAGTTTGACAACTGGTGGAGGGCGTTTAGGTTTTCGTGAATTTGTTCTACAGCAAATAAAGGCATTGCATCGGGTGAATCTATTTTTGTAAATTATTTTTGTGTATAAATATTTAAAAATCAATCGGGACGCAAATTTCGAATGTTTTAATTTAAAACTTAAGCAGTGAATGGAAAACGGTTTGAAAAGTGTTGAAGGCTACACATATTCGAATCGCACGAATATTATCACAAAAAAGAGCAAGTGACGTTTTTATGTTCGATTAGCCACACGAAATCTGAAATCTGAGAGCGAATCTGAAGGAGCCCAAACGAATACCACATTACAAATTCCTCGAGTTTATCTGACATTTTAACGACTTTTCGTACAATTTTTCGAATATTTGATTTATGTATCTGTCATTTTTCATAAATTACTACAAAAGCGTTCCTTAACTTTTTCGTAAGCGTCTCTCTCTGTGAGAGAATTTATACCTACCACTGCCATTTTGACAGTCTTTTCCATTCTTACTACAAAAGTAAAGGAACGGACCTATTGATTGTTCAAGGTTAAGTTCGAGTGAATTTTTCATTCGTTATTCGCATTGTGGATCGCGATTGTTTTATGTGGATTGTGAAAAAAGTGTGACAGATGACAGTTCGAAAAATATGGGAAAAACGTTATTGTGTTGCAAATTAATGCATCGGAATTTACGAACTCACGAAATTTACGAAATTTTCTATACACGCTTACCCACTGTGACCTACAAAATATTAAGTTTGAAGGTTAAAAATGATTATCAGTTAGGTCCAAAGACGTTTTATAAAAAAAAAAAATACAATTTAGGACGCTCAAAATATAGTTCCTTTTACAAATCCCATATTGAGGAAATACCTACCCTAAATGTCACCATTCTTGGTCATTCAAAAATCCATCGACTTGTCGTTGCAGCAGGCATATTTGACAACTAAAGATCTCACAGTCATGTCGATTTTCCTGAAAGACCAATTGATGGTATGAACTAAATGACTTGATCATTCCATTGGAAGGCGTTTAATACGACCGCTTGAAGAGCACGGCCAGCGCATCTCTCCCTCTCTTTAGAAAAGGGGAATTTAATTTCCGCACGGAACAACTATATAAAATGTTATAGGCCGCATTTAAGCGAGCTGAGTACGATCTAGCTGTTTGGGTGAATCGTTTCAAGTCAGGGATTGCTTCGCACAAGAATAATAATTATAATAACAAATCGACGATGTGCTATTTACAGGTTACTCTCTGTTGCGGTAAGAACAAGACTACCTGTACTACGTGTGTTTTGTTTTTAAATTATTTTTGACAAACAACAACAACCTTTTCCAGTTTTACTATTAGCGGCTATTAGTGCTCGTCCGCAAGTCTGGAACATTGGCTTCAATCCAAATGGTAACCCTCGGCCAAATGGCCAAAAGAATCCATCTACACCACAAACAACAACCGCTCCAACAGCTCAGGTGACAACACCATCGCGGGAATACTATAATTGTTTAAGCCGTTGTCCATCAACATCCGAGTACAATCCAATCTGCGGGACCGATCAATTGAGCTATCATAATCTGGGAAGATTGGAGTGTGCTGTACGATGTGGAACAAGTGAGTAGTTCTGTAGCTATTTGGTTATCTAACACTATAGTGCGTGTATTTCCCAATAAACAGATGTTTCGATGTTGCGAGCCGGAACCTGTTTACCAGTGGCCTAGAAGAGAGAGAACGGTATAGTTTGTAAATATACAACAATTCGTATATAATAATGTGAATGCAACTCCGATTGACTAAATAAAAGAATCAGTGATAAATACTAATCGCTTTAATTTTTGTTGTTAGCGCTTTGTGCGGTATTATTAATTTATTCTTAGAATCTTAGCTTGATAAATTTAGGGTCAATGTTGAAAGTGATTATTTGTAGGTAAGGTTCACAATTTAAAGATCAAAGAAAGAGGGAATATTTAAATAAAAATATTTTGCCATTAGGTTATATATATATAGATTTCAAGTTCTTAATTTCTGTTGGCAGACTGTTGAATCTTTGAAATCCAATGCAGTTAATTGTCCGGTGTCCTCTTATTGTTCTTGCCCTTTGGATTCTGAAATCTCCGACTCTCTTGTTGTGACATTTTCACTTCGATAAATTGGATACCTACCGTTCTTAATTTTGTATATGAAAATCATAGCGCTCACGAATAGTTGTTGGTTTACAGTTAACCAATTTAGGGAGTTAATCATTAATGTTATTGGGGTGTATAGATTTCTTTTTAGCACTTTTTTATCGTTGCCTTACTTTGCAAGACTTGAAGTCTGTTTTTTGGTATTGTGGACATACAAACAGCCTACAGTTTGAAGGCCCCTACCATAGCGGCTAACCAATCCCAATCTGCGCCCAGCAAAACCATTTTAGTTATTTATAGATAAATATGACGAGTTAATGACTCTCAGATGATTGTCAGATAATTGGAGGTGGCGCGGTGGAAAAAAAACCTTAAAATTTAATTTAATAATTTTTATTTTTAACTGCCATTTTTCATAGATTAAAACAAAAGCGTTCCTAAACTTTTTCATAAGTGTATCTCTGTGAGATACAAAACATGCGCGGTGAAAAGGGCATTACAAAATTCCAACGTTGAACAATCACTCATTAAAGTGATCATGAATCTACTCAATGAAAGGAATATCAATGCAAAATTAGGTGACACTGACCTAAGAGTAACTGCCTCAAGAGGTACACCGCAAGGAGGGGTCATTTTCCCACTACTCTGGGTCCTTGTCATTAACGAAATACTAATGAAACTTGGAAACAGTGGGGTCAAAGTAGTTGCTTACGCAGACGATGTAGTATTGCTTGCGACAGGCAAATTCTTATCGACCATAAGCGAACTGTTGGAGAAATCACTACGTGCACTCAACTTGTGGACAAAACAATGTGGTCTAGGAATCAATCCCCAAAAAAACGAACTTGTGCTATTCACAAATAAAAGGAACATACCGCAATTCGAGCCACCAGCTATTGAGGGAACTCCCCTAAGAGTGGCAGAAAATGCGAAATATCTGGGAATAATTCTAGATAGGAAACTAAATTGGAAACCAAACATCAAGGAAAGAGTAAAGAAAGCAGCAAATGCATTCTATGCATGCAGCCGTATCTTCGGCAGGAAGTGGGGACCAAACCCTAGAGTAATTCTGTGGATGTACACGGCTATAGTGCGACCGATACTCACATATGGCAACTTAGTCTGGTGGCAAGCCGCGGACAAGGTAACCAATCTGAAAGAAATGACAAAAATAACTACAAAGATTAGCACGTATAGGAACAACCAGTGCAATCAGAACGACACCAACCGTTGGGTTGGAGGCCATTCTCAACTTGCTCCCCCTGGACCTATATATGCAAGAATCGGCCGTCAAAAGTGCACTCAGGACATGCGCAGATTTTGAAGGGATACGTAGAGAACGATGTTAGCTCTGACTACATGTCTCCCTACCTAGATTTCGACAAGCCATTCTCCTGCTCCTTTCCGAGCAGGGAGGAATGGGAAACAAACGAACCCGCTAAAAGGAAATCTATATCCATCTACACAGATGTATCAAGGATGGACTATGGCACTGGAGCCGGTCTATTCTCGGAGGAATTAAACATACGCCGCTCAATCAGGCTTCCTGATCATAGCAGTGTGTTCCAAGCCGAGGTTCTGGCAATTATGGAAGCGGCGTGTATGGTGTCAATGAGGGCAATACCACGTAATGATATTACCATATTCATTGATAGCCAGGCAGCCATTAAAGCAATTTCGGCTACTGAAATCAAATCAAAGCTAATTCGCAGCTGACGCGAAGAGCTCAAAGCTCTTGGCTCGCAGCATAATATAAATCTCTGTTGGGTTTCTGGACGCAGGGATAAAGCCGGCAATGAGATTGCAGACGAACTGGCAAGAAAGGGGTCTGCAATAGACCATGATCAGGCACTACAATCGATCAAACCACCACTCTGTAACCTCAGAGAACGGGTGGAAAACAAGATCCGAATGAAAGCCAATAACAGGTGGAAGACACTAACAACCTGTGAAATATCAAGGAAGCTTTGGCCTGAATATGACAAAAGACGGACCAACAAACTCTTAAAGTTTGACAGATCATCACTGTCTAAGTTGGTAGGTGCTCTGACAGGTCATAACTTCCTTAGAAACCATACAATGAAATTAAACCTCATAGACGACGACATCTGTAGAGGCTGCGGTGATGAGGAGACGCATGAGGACACACCTCACTTCCTCTGTCACTGCCCGAGCCTCTGTCACTTGCGAAATAGAACACTTGGAAGATATTACTTCCAAGACATTCAAGAACTCTCAAACATCTCACTCTTTGATCTTCACAGGTTTTTGAGGACATCAAGATGGCTGGACAACATCGAATAAGGAGAAGGAAACGAGGCCGAAATACAACACGGCTAAACCCCACAAATAAAGGGTATCACAATGGGTCCACAAGGACCTGAGTGTGACGAAGCGAGGGTCACCCGCTTCGTCAGCCCAAAAACCTAACCTAACCTAACCTATCTCTGTGAGAGAATTTATCCCCAGCACTGCCATTTTGACAGGCTTTTCCGTTCTTACTACAAAAGTAAAGGAACAAACCTATGCATCAATTTCACAGGATGGATTTCCATTGCCATTTTTTTTTTTTTTTTACATTTTCAAATGCGAGAACAAACTCATTGCACCTAAACTGTACAGTTTGGCGGGTAGATAGTCTTTTAGACTGATTTGACGATTACGGTGTCATTTCTGAACTGAATGCTGTAAAATATGGACCAAACGAAAGGTTAATTTATTTTGGTAAATTAACGAATGTAGGAGTAGGTATTTCCTTACAGAACACAAACGACAAACTCAATGCTAAGCATCTAAATTGACCTTTTATGGCCTTCAGCAGATAAGCAAAATTAATATAAACAGTTTCAATGTTTATTCGTTGGTTTTATTGATTTTTATCTCATCGCAGCATAATTTACAAGGCCGAACATGACCCTCGTCGTACCACTGATACATCTGTTAAAAGTTTAAACCATATAACCACAGCACGTAAAAAAAACAAAAACTACTCACTTGTTCCGCACCGTGCAGCACACTGCAATCTTCCCAGATTATAATAGCTTACTTGATCACTTCCACAGATTGGATTGTACTCGGATGTTGATGGACAGCGGCCCAAACAATCATAGTATGCCCGCGAGGGAGTTGTAGCTTGTACCGCTGGAGCAGTTGTGGTCGTCGAAGAACTAGAATTCTGATCAACTTGTTGAATAAATGGATTCTGACGTCCGCTTGGACCCTGTGGACGGTTCCCATTAACCTGATCGTTTGGAACGAAGCCAATATTCCAGACTTGCGGGCGGGGACTAACAGACACCGCTAAAACAAAAACTAAAAAAGTATAAAGGATATCATTGCCAATATATTTTTTTAAACTTTAAGTTAACTCACCACAACCGATTATCACTTGCAATTGGGACATCATGTTCTTAATATTTCCTATTCAGAAGTAGTTTTCGACTAGAAACGTATCACCCGAAATTCTTGATAGTACTCACTAATAGGGAACCAATACCATTTTATATATTCAATCAATACGGAAGTAGATAGGCAGACAAACTTCCGAATTGTTGTAACCACGCACCAATTGAAATTTATCAAGTAAATCTACCCTATGCCTATATACAGAGGTTACATGGCCGAATACAACACTGGTGTTTCGGACGTCGATTGGGCTTAAGTGATCACTTCTTAGAATTACCCATGGCATAAACGTGAATCAAAGATGTGTATTGTATATACAATTTACATACTTTACCTTTCGTTCAGCTGAAAGCTTTCCTAAGCTTAGTTTTTTAAGAAGAAAAATCATTTAAACCCTTATGTAGAGTAAACTTGTATAGATCCAGTGATGTATTTTGAAAACTTAATAGGTAAGTAGTTTTACTAGGGGTCGAATCTGGAATCCCTATTTCAGTAGTCTAGCACTTATAATCATTGAGCCACTGTTCCCCCACATCGATAAATCTCAAATTAGATCAGATTTGGCTATTTTTTCCAAAAAAAAAAAAAAAACGTTTTTTCATTATTTTTGAAATATGTTTTACGTACAACGTATACGTCTTAAAAGTATGAATTTGAAATGCGAGCACGTTTGGTCGGTCTTACAAATGCGCCAAATAAATAGCCGCGATGAGAATGTCAGACAGCCCCGACGATACAACTTTTATGAAATTGCTGTTAAAAAAACTTATAGATGATGAGGTTGGTGCTTAAATCTGAAAAAAAATATTTAAGGAACTATTTCAAAAAACTATGACTTTTTCCTATTTAAACTGTTTGTAAACGAAAATCATTTGGTGGTGGACAGAAAATAACGACGAATATCTGTAGGCTACAGTGGCTTAGTGGCTAGTATGTTGGACTACTACGCTAGGGGTCGAGGTTCGAATCCCGCAAAAACCCAAATTCCAACTTATGGTTTTTTCACTGCGCCACCTCTCGCATACGTCTGACAAACATCCGAGAGTATGACTGCCTTGAAAGAGCTTCTCAATTAGCCGTTTGGAGGAGTCGGCATAAAATTGTAGATCCCTTCCATTCTCAAAAAATGAAAACTCACATAAAACGAATGGTTGTGAGAAGCTAGGCCTAGGGTCCCTTAGGACTTGTTGCGCCAACTGTTTATTTATTTGTCTGTAGGCTACCTTATTTTTAAGTTTAAGTTAAAGTTAAAGTATAGCGTTTCCTAAATGCAGATGCACATTTTATGTAAGGTTGTTATCAAAAAGTATATTATAAAAAAATACGAATAAAATATAATTAAAAGAAAAACCCCACATTCCCCCTTAGCAATTTCTCCCCTCAGATTCCCCGCCATTCACCAGAAAAAAAACATGAATCTGGGGTGAATCCTCCAAACTGGCAAGACTGCAACCAAGGCACAACATTGGGGACGATCTCAAATATCTAGTTTAGTAAGTCTGACAGCTTTCTGACTAGAGGTATCTCGTTTTAGGTAAATCGGTCATATTAGCAGCTGTTTCAATTGATGTTTATGGAGGGATAGCCGACGCGACGAATCTTTGCAAGAAATTCGTGACTGAGTAGTTAGTTTGACAGTTAGGATTAGAGAAAATACTGAGACCCCCATCTTCGCTCGATTTTCCGTCTCAGCGGCAAGAGGATTGCGAGAAGAGGGTTTGGGGTCTCAGTATTGTCTCTGGTACGGATATGTAGCTGACGTAGAAAATGTGACGTTCCGAGGTCCCAACAGATATTTTTCAAAAAATATATTAAGCAAAAAACAAAATAGGAAATGCACAAAATATTCGCTGATCGCTTTCCGTATTTGAAAATAAATACTTTTTGATCTTTTAAAAACTGTATGGCTTGTATATTATATTGCTTAGTTCGGGAAACTTAGAAACTGACAAAAGTTTAAATTCTCGTAGAACAATATAAAGCTATGGCGCACCTTAGTTCGGGAAACTTAGAAACCGACAAAAGTTTAAATTCTCGTAGAACAATATAAAGCTATGGCGCACATTTTCACGAAATTTTTCATGTTTCCTCGACTATTATTTTACAGTTTACACATATACTACCGATTGAGGAAAATAAAATAGGCTTAAATTTCAAATGTAATTTTTTTAATAACTAGTAATTCTAACAAAAGTAGGAATGTGAATTATTGCTTGAGAGTCACTTTGGTAGGAATGCTAGCTATTTCGAACTACACCACTAATTCATCATCAGACTGCTTATGTGACTGTTTTTTTTATTTGAACAGTTTGAATTCTGACCGTCAATTCTCCGTATAGAATCCACTTGGGAAGGCATTTCTACCTTCGCCTGTCAGGAAATGAACTTGCATTTCGATTTAGTCAATTGACCAAGTGACTACCACCTGCGCCAACTGAGCTCATTCGTTCTTATCACCAATAAAATTCATGTTCGATTAGGCAGCAGAAATCTAAAATCTCAGATCAAAATCCGAAATGCCTGACAATTTGTCAGGGCAAAAACCCAAGAACTAGCGAGAATTGTTGTTACTCCTCGCTTACCCCACTCAGCAAAAGTAGGAATAGTTTACAAAAAAGTGGCTATATTTAAAGGGATTCGGTCGAAATTCAGCTTTCAAAATTCTGCTATGTAATATTCTTTCGCCGCACACAAAAATTCAGCTTTTTTTAAAATCTGCTTTTAAAATTTTAAGCAATAAAATTCTGCTTATTCTGCTTTAAAAAAAACACCGAATATGAACAAAAAATATTTTTCTATTATAATATATTATACATTTCAGGTTTGAATAATATATTACAGGTAAATAAATAACCTACAAGAAAAAAGTCCAGCAGAAGCAAATTATTTCACATTTGAAATCACAAAAAAATTAAGAAACTAAACAAAGCTAGAGAATGCTACATTTTTTTAAATTCCTTGAAAAAAATTACTATTATTTGTTTGTTTGTTTTTAAAAATAAATTTACTTTTCTTTTTCAATTTCTCCCCATCCCCATCCATCCACGCACAATTTATCTTTCCCTTTATTTGATCTAACGATTGAAACATTCATTTATGAGTATAACTAGGGTGACCACTTTTTCCAAAGCCAATTTCGGTACACAAAAATAAAATTTTTAAAAGTCATAGCATTATTTTTTTAATACATTATTAAATAGCTATGTATGTATCATTTTAATATATTATTTAAAGACTGACCCCCTTATTAATAAAAAATATGTACAAGTAAGTTTAGCAAACGTCAGATAGCATACAAAAATTGGACATAACTGCTGAGTAACAAGTTGATAACTTTTACACAGTGTTTATTAATACCCCGCTAAATGTTTTAATTATTATTGCCACGTTTTTTAATGGTATATTTTCCATCAGATCCTATTTATTCAAGCATTTTTGGTTGGCCCTTTATTTTTCGAAGAAATCAAGGCATGACATTTTTATAATGTAACTGACGTACAGAAGGTCTTTTAAGGTTGCAATGCTCAACCGGATTTTATCAGCGGTCCATATTTCACTTATTAAAGAGAACACTCTCTCAACGGTGGCTGAAGTACCTGGTAAACAAAGAATGTATGCAACGATCTTAAGTACATTATTGTAAGGAATGTTTCTTTTTTCAAAATTTTGAAAACATTCCACCCATCGTTTGTCAGTTGCAACACTGTTTTCTTCCCATGATTACATCTTTTTTTAAACAAATATGTAAATTGATCGAAGAGTTCAATATCACTTGAGTCGACGTCAAGCGATTCTTCAATGCAATGAACTTTGCGGAAGCTTCAACATATTCCCATTTTGGTAGTTGGTCGAGTGCGGACCAAACGTGGATATAAAGATGTTCAAAATGAAAACAAAAGCTCAATCGCAATATTCTGGTTATAAAATATCGTTTAAACGAACCGTAAAATGGTCAAACTATTAAGTGTATTTTTTCTTTCGTAACATTGTCAGTGTCATCATCAATTGAAGCTTTTTCGATAGCCTTTTGCACAGCTGTGGACAAAAAATCATTTTTCCGTCGGGATTCAAGTGATTCCATAAAAATATTGAGTACATGTCCAACTTCCATCGCCGAGACGGGGTCTCTTTCAATTAATTTAACGGTGCGATTGAAAAGTGCTGCCTATAAGATAAATGTAGTCTTATAATTTTAGTCTTATTAAAAAATCGGGCTTTTCGATGTACTCAGTGCAAATATCGTTCTTTTAGCTGAATAAAAAACTCTCACCAAATTTGAGCACAAAATTTAAATTTTTAGAATTATCCAAAAAGTTTTGAATAAAGCGCTTATGTAGCTCAAAAACAAAGTGTTTTTCAAAACTTTTCAGAGATCTAAAAGTTACAATTTCAGGCTCATATTTGTTGAGAATTAATTTTGGAGTCGAAAGAACGATATTGTTTTATCTGTGCACCTTGAAAAGCACTGTTAAGCACCCTAATAGACATCATTCGGTTTGACCTGGTCGCGAGGAAAAAAAAAGCCAAATTTCTGCCAGAGGTTCCTTAAAAAATCTTTTTAATAATACTGGACTACAAATGTCGTTAAGAAAATATTCTTTTAATCCGTCGAACATTCTAAGAATCGCATCCACAGCCGAAAGTAAACCTAGGAAGCGAGTTTTGGAGTAGCCAATCAATTTTCGGTCGACATCGAATGAATCACAAAATACCTCAAGCTTTGCCATGCGCAACGCGCACAGTAAACAAGTAGAAATGGAAATATATATTTACGACGACACATTCTACGTCAAATGGAATTTGATCACATCGCAACCATCCCTGGGTACAGCTGATTTAATTTGTAGAATGTGTTTTCAGTACTACCACTACGCTCGCTTTTCTATTTTTTTTTTTTAAATTTCGAAAAGCGAATTTGCTTTGGAATGATTTCGGTATATTTGTGTGTACCGAGGATTTTCTTCGGTACACCGGTACACAGCGTTTAATTTCGGTACTGTACCGGTCATTTCGGTACAGGTGGTCACCTTAAGTATAACACTATCAGCACACGTTCACGAAGGGATAGCAAAAAACACTACCTAGAATCTTAAAAAAAATTCTCTAGACTTTGTGCCTAAATAAGTGAGAGGATTATCTTTACACAATTCTGAAATAAAGCGCGTGCTTTGAAACATTTTCCAAACCATTTTTTAATATTTGCAGAATTTTGTAAAAAGAATTTTGACCCCAACCCATATTGGACATTACAAAGTAAGGAATTATTCTATAAAACTTAATTTAATCGCTTGGCCCAAATTTACCAGTTTATAGCACTTTATCATAAATGTGACTATGGACTGTTTTATTCCATATTTTGTGTACTTAGCTTTGTTGAGATGGGTGTTCAATAAAACGTAGTAAGAAAAGGTATTGTTTTCGTACAAAATTTTAAACTCGAGTTGTTAATCAATTCTGACCCTACGATGATAGAGAAATTCAAAAAATGATTCTTAAAATCTACAAGATTTCCCCAGTATTCATCCCCATCGTCATTCGTTACCCGCACGCGCGCCGTACATAAAATCGCTTCACGGCTGTATTCCTCTTTTCTTTTCTTTTGCATCTGTTCTGTAAAGCGTCATAGGTCGTAATCGAATACCTATATTACATCGCCGCTCTTGGAAAAAAAGTGGTGCACGAAAGTAGATGAATGAATGATTGAACTGTACTGCTTTTGATTTTTAATTGTTTAGAGAAGTCTTTTTTTTTATATATTGATTGAGAAACGAATGGGAAGTGTTTTCAGGCAATTAATTAACATTGTTAAAAAATATATAGTTTTCAAGAATTGCACACCCATCTAAATAATTCACGCGACGCCACTGGTACCTAAATACTGCCATATCAAATGAATAACCTAAAAGTGAATTTTATTTAACGCTACTTACTTCTTACATTTTATGTATGGTTGCTTCTGAACTTTTTACCTACCTACAAATTGACTCAACCAAACTTTTGATCTGAGAAAGTTTCGTGCAACACAGTCGTGCACTTTATTCTGACTATCTGGAGACAACCGTATGTGTGGCGGGGATATTCTTAAATCCTTTCTCAAAGTGTCATAATACCAAATGCTATAATTCGCCCTAGTCTCACTTTCAAAAGCGTATTTATATTTGGCATAATGTCGCTTGGCACAATGTCACGGCACCGTTCTGAACGAATCCAATGTGTAGTTAAAAAAGTAAGACAAGTGCGAGTCGGACTCGCTCATGAAGGGTTCCGAAACAGCAAGTAACATAACATAAAAGTTCTTGTAGTTCGTTGTAACTTTGATCGATACCTATTTTAATAATAGTGTATTTTTATATCATTTATTATTAGGAAATAATGGTTCAGGGCTTATGTATAAGGTTTATGTTTATGAAATTAAATGTTTTTTTTTTTTTTTTTTTTTGAGTTGATTGTATTAAAGGTAAATTGAGGTTTACAATTTATGACGTATAAAAAAAAAACTACTCGCTAGATCTCGTTCAAAAAATTTTCATTTGAAGTTTACATGGTAATATACATCATATATTTTTTTTAGTTTTATCGTTCTCTTATTTTAGAAGTTAGGGGGGGGGGGGGGGGGGGGACCAACATTTTACGACTTTGGAAGTGTCTCTCGCGCAAACTATTCACTTTAGAAAAAAATGATATTAGAAACCTAAATATCATTTTTGAAGACCTATCCATAGATACCCCACACGTATAGGTTTGATGAAAAAAAATTTTTTGAGTTTCAGTTTTATGTATGGGGACCCCCAAAATTTACTGTTTTTTTTTTCTATTTTTGTGTAAAATCTTAATGCGGTTCACAGAATACATCTACTTACCAAGTTTCAACGGTATAGCTCTTATAGTTTCGGAGAAAAGTGGCTGTGACATACGGACGGACAGACAGACAGACATGACGAATCTAATAGGGTTCCGATTTTTGCCATTTGGCTACGGAACCCTAAAAATGAGAATTTATTTCGCATTTGAGGTGAAGTTATATCTCTTTGTGAAGTTACTTCCCCTGCCGCCGGACCCCTTTTAACTACTTACACATCGGACCCTTTTATCAAATATTTAGGTACAACTGTTGACAACCTGGTGGTTGGGTGCTGTATGAATAGGGTAGGCACTGATTGGCGTCAACTTGGCGATGCCCAGTCGTTGTAACTGTTCATACACATCAATTGTGCTTATTTTACCTCCGCGTGGTAGCCACCGGGTACTGGTCTTGTCCTTCCGGGCATGACTTGCTAAACTTATAAGCGCGAGTGTTGAACACGAAGAAAATAGCAACACTATAATGCTCTGTCGGAATGACTGCCTGATCGAGTCTCAGAGGTCTTACATGAGCCCCTCAGAAAGAGGACGTACGGCGGATGAATTCACATGGTTGAATCAACGGTGGCGTCAACAGTCAACATGGCAGATACCTCAATGAGCTACTTTGACGTATTTGGAGCTGAGGTCATTGAGGATTTTTCAGCACTAGTCAGGGTGTTGAAATAGAGATGGTGGCGGAAGAGCCCTTAATGGGTCAACGGCAGCTCTCACATCCCCGCAGCGGGTTACTGACTCCGGAATATTCCGGCTCCTTTTGCCCAAGGGGTTACAGAAAGGGCCTGGTCCTCCAGGTTGGGGGTTGTGCGTGGGGTTAACGACCCTACCACGGAAAAAAAAGAATTGTTGCGAAGCAACCAAAAGCCTCGGATAAGGACGGATTCACTGTTGACGACCCTGCAAAACGAAAAAAGGACAATGACGTTCGGATCTGCACGTGGAATGTTCGAACTCTGAACAGACCGCGTGCAGCCGAACAACTAGCGGAGGCCCTAGACTGCTACAAAGCAGGTATCACCGCCATCCAGGAAGTGCGGTGGGATGGGCCGGGCAAAAGGAGGATGAAAAACTGTGACATTTACTACGGTGACTGCTACAGAGAACAAAAGCAGCGTCTATTTGGATGCGGATTTGTTGTAAGCGGCAGACTTAGGCAAGAAGTCTTGAGCTTTCGACACGTTAGTGAACGCCTTACAACTATCCGCATCAAGGCTAAATTCGCCAACATCAGCCTGATATGCGCTCACGCCCCCACAGAAGATAAAGACGATGCTACCAAAGAGTGTTTCTACGAGCTCCTCGACAAAACATATGAGCAATGTCCTAAGCATGACGTTAAAATCGTCTTGGGTGATTTTAACGCCAAAATAGGAAAGGAGGACATCTTTGGTAGCACAATCGGAAAACACAGCCTACACGACACCACGTCTGGAAACGGACTTAGGCTGATTGATTTTGCTGCGGGACGTAATGTTACCATAGCTAGCTCACGGTTTCCTCACCTCAATATACACAAAGGAACATGGCGGTCACCTGATCATCAAACCGTCAACCAAATTGATCACGTTGCGATCGACGCAAGGCACTCCTCCAGTATTCTAGATGTCCGAACTTTCCGAGCGGCCAACATAGACTCGGACCACTACCTTGTTGTAGCCAAGGTACGGATGCGGATATCCAAGATGCCACAACAACGAGAAAATACTGTGAGGAGATTTAACGTTGGACGACTACAAACGCAACAAACCGCCAGAACCTTTGCCGATCGCGTATCCCTCAACCTCTCGAGGAGTACTATGCTGCCAGCATCAAGTGCCGAAGACCAGTGGAGCCGATGCCAAGAAGCCATCAAAAACGCCGCAACTGATGTGCTCGGTTTCACCAGTCCACCCCCCCGAAACCCCTGGTTTGACGAAGAGTGCCGGCAAGCACATGCAGCAAAACAAAGTGCCTACGAAGCGTCGCTGCATAGAAGGACGAGAGCAGCTCGTCAGCTCTACGAGCAAAAAAGGAGGGAAGAACATCGGCTTCTCCGGAGAAAAAAGAGAGAGCATGAGAAGCGCGCGATCGAGGATATAGAGAGGTGTTACTCCAGGAACAATGTTCGGAAGTTTTACCAAAAGGTAAAAAGAACGTGTCATGGCAACAAGACCCGAACG
The DNA here is from genome assembly GCA_946477585.1 of Cheilosia urbana. Classification (NCBI taxonomy): domain Eukaryota; kingdom Metazoa; phylum Arthropoda; class Insecta; order Diptera; family Syrphidae; genus Cheilosia; species Cheilosia urbana. The sequence goes on from OX297855.1 coordinate 44,835,430, forward strand.
GAGACCTGTAGAGACGCGCAAGGAAACCTTGTAGTAGAGTCACAGTCGGTGCTGAGGACATGGAAAAACCATTTCTGCAGACTGCTAAACGGCGAAGACGACACAAATTCCGCTGTTAGGCAGAACGATCTATTCAACCTGGACGATGACAGCCAAGATTTCCGTCCACCTGACCAAAATGAAGTGAGGATAGCAATATCTAAGCTTAAATCCAACAAGGCTGCTGGTCCAGACGGCTTACCTGCCGAGCTCTTCAAGGCAGCCGGAGATGACTTGGTAGAGTGCATACACCAACTCATCTCCAAGATTTGGTTAGAGGAAAGTATGCCTGATGAATGGAACCTCAGCATTGTTTGCCCGATCCACAAGAAAGGAGACCCTCTAAACTGCGCCAACTATAGAGGCATCAGTCTCCTGAACACTGCGTATAAGATCATGTCTGCTGTATTGTGTGAACGCCTGAAACCATTCGTCAACGATCTGGTAGGTCCCTATCAGTGCGGTTTTAGGCCCGGTAAGTCCACGACCGATCAAATATTCACACTACGGCAGATCCTGGAAAAAACCCAAGAATACCAGATCGATACTCACCATCTTTTTGTCGATTTTAAGGCCGCATATGACAGCGTTTATAGAGACGAGCTATACAGAGCCATGTCTAGTTTTGGCATCCCTGCCAAACTTGTCAGATTGTGCAGAATGACGATGGAGAACGCTCGCTGCTCCGTAAAGGTCGGAAACAATCTCACCGAGACCTTTGATGTCAAAAAAGGATTTAGACAAGGTGATGCGCTGTCATGTGACTTCTTCAACATCATTCTTGAGAAGATTGTGCGAAACTCACAAGCCAACACCAGAGGCACAATTTTCTATAAGTCTGTGCAACTGCTTGCATACGCTGACGACATTGACATTGTTGGTACAACACAGCGAGCTGTCACTGGTGCGTTTGCAAGTATTAGTACAGAAGCGGAAAAAATGGGTTTAGTGGTGAATGAGGGTAAAACAAAATATATGCTGTCAACAAGAAGGGACACACGACATCGACGAATCGGGCAGAACGTCACGATAGACAGCTATAACTTTGAGGTAGTTAGGGACTTTGTCTACCTCGGCTCCGCTATAAACTCTGATAACGACATCACATCAGAAATCAAACGAAGAATCACACTTGCCAACCGCTGTTTCTTTGGCCCAAGACGGCAACTGATAAGTAAGGCCTTGTCGAGAAATACTAAGGAAACTCTGTATAAGACCCTCATCATCCCAGTCCTGCTTTATGGTGCAGAAGCATGGGCGCTATCAAAGGCGGATGAAGATCTCCTTGGTCGTTTCGAACGCAAAATTCTTCGAGTGATTTTTGGTCCCGTTTGCGTTGACGGGTTTTGGAGGAGAAGATTTAACAGCGAACTCTACGAGCTGTACAGCGACATCGACCTAGTCAGAAAAGTACGCATCAGTCGTCTAAGATGGCTGGGACATGTAGAGCGAATGGACACCAACGCTCCGGCCCGAAGAGTCTTCGATTCTAACCCGGAGGGACAACGCAGTAGAGGAAGACCTCGCCTTAGGTGGCGCGCGCAAGTGGAAGGGGACCTCAACCAACTTGGAGTGCGCAACTGGAGGCAGTTAGCCAAAGATCGCGCTAACTGGAGAGGCGTATTGGTTGAGGCCCAGGTCCACCCCGGACTGTAGCGCCACCTAAGTAAGTAAGTAAGTTGACAACCTTAGGTCAACACGAGCACCAGCTAACTTCCCAGATAATTGAAACACAACGGATATTGACAGTATCACGAATTCTATGCCATTGCAAATAATAATTTGCATTCCTGTTTCCATTGATCGTCCACACCCGTTTTCGAATTCCAAGGCAAACATTCACATTCAATGAACGACAGCAACAGCATATTTATGTAACATCTATATCGGCGCGTGCAATGCAATGCAATTTATGTGCTCTGGAAACTACTTTTAATAAAATTATAAAGTACAGACGTCACATAAGCCAGCAAACCGTCTCTACCGATTTATCGATCTTCATCATCTCGACGCGCAACTCATTTGCGGTTAAATCTTCGCTCGTGCCTTCTGAATAAATTAGCAATTAGCACCGATTAAAAGAAAACACAGAAAAGCTCTCAAGCTCTCCGAGCGATTATCTTTTCCGGTCTCAACTTGAGTTTTATTCGCCTTGTGGTTTACTTAACCCATCAGTTTACGTCTGACGCCTGTTTACAAGCTAACTATGATGAAGTTCACTCTGGCGCTGTTTGTAGTTTGTGGTAAATATTTGCCAAATACTTTCCCTAATCATTGGTCATACCTGGAATTTCCATTTTAGCTGCTTTGGTGGGACTGGGATCCCCTCGTGCTATTCCACAGAATATCACAAAACCAGATCCGACCTTAGAATATGAGATTATCAGCCCAACACAGGTGAAACCCCTCGCTCAACCACAACCAACGCCGATCAACGACAATCCGCAATCGGGAAACAAAACCTTTATCTATGAACCTGCAACTCGGACGTGGACACCAGTTAAATCCACAGACCCGGAAGCCAAGGAGGGCACCCTGCTATGGAATCAAAATAACGACAAATGGCTTACACAGTCCTTCTGGCCTTAAATGCCTGACTTTCGAGATTAAAATATTTTTTCCGCTCAAGGGAGTATATGTGCTTTTATTGAGTTTTTACAAAGTTAACAGTTGATGAGTGGTGCTGGAGCGTCAAGTATTTGGACTTGGCGTGGGTTGGCATGGAACGTTCAATATGTGTGCCTTGTGTGTTCATAAAGTTAACGGTTGAAGAGCCCACCCCATGGGTTGGTGCCAGAGCGTCCTGTATTTGGGCTTGGCGTTGGTCTGGAACGTTGCGCTTGGCCGCTTTGCCCGCTCTGCAGGCCATAGGTAAGGCTGGCGTCTGGATTCCACTGTCTGTTGTTGGGAGGTTGTTTTTGGTAGACCCCTGCACCGGAACCAAATGGTGGCTGGACTGGTGGAGTACCAGCGGCTGGAGTGTGAGCTGGAGCTGGGGTTTGAGGCACTACCGGGCGCTGAGTGGTGGCCACAGAAACCGGTGCTCGTGGTGTTGTTCTCGGCAGGTCTTGAGTAAGGGCTCGATCGGCGTCAGGGTTCCAGCCGAGTCCACCCTGAGATGTTGAATTTTGACGGCTAGGGGGAAACTGTTGTGTCGGACTGTGTGCCTGTTGGGATGTCTGATGAATTGGCTGTTGCACTGGCCTTCCAGCTGGCACCGACTGGTTTCCAGGACGTTGTGGTGTATTCCATGAGTTTCCACCACTCGGCTTGCTAGGCACAGCACCACGGTTAGGTGTATTCCACTGACCTGCGCTCTGATTGTAGGGAACATTAGCTTGCGAGTATCCAGGCAGCTTAGTGCCATCGCTCCGGACCCACTGGTTGTCGACCTTAACCCATTGGAACTGGGTTTGATTGTTACTGCCGTAGGTGCTGTTCGGTGGACGTGTGAAAAATTGTGGCGAAGCTGCCCGTTTATGGATCGAAAGAGGATGCTCCACTCTGGTCATCGAGTGGACGCAAGCCACGGCCCAAATGAGGGATCCTTGAATTATACACAAAGAACGGATCACTTGACTGGTGCATAGAAATTTAATAACTCACCAATTAAAAGCGTTGATCTCATGATCTGCTCTAGATACTCCGACGAAATTCAAACTAAAAATAACGATTTGATAATGTGACAGCGATGTGGGAAGCTCTAGAAAACAACTGAACTGATCTCGCGTTCAAGTACGATTCGTAATCAACTTTTATTAGATGATCATGCACGCAAGGCAGGCAGTGGTGGAGCGGTGCGGCGGTGTCTTGATGATCTTCTTTAAGGCGGTTATCATGTTCATGGCTTATCGCAGTTTTTTTTCGTGTTTATGAACAATGATTATTCGGAAATTAGAAGCTTTTCAAAGTCTTCTTAATTATTGTGTTTTGTTTTTAAAAAGCCGACGGATCTACCTACACACACTCTCTGGAGCTTCAGTATGCAGATGAACCACTTTAGCGATTTGTCAGCACTAAATTTGGCGGTCAATAGTACAACAAATTATGCTTAGTTGCGGATTGCGGTTAGTTTACTTTGTTTTGAGCAACAGCATAGTCGCAGTAAGTTGTTTAGAAAATTCGTCAGTTTATCACTTAGAAATGTTATGTTATGGTGATCTCCAAATGGACAGCGAAACGCCTGCGAAAACGCAGCGGAAAATAATTTGTGAAGAGTTCCATCAGCTGCTACACAAGTAGTAGCGTTACCAGCACTGGCGATTTATCTCCGGATACGCGAACTTTTCACTGGCTACTTAAAATTGTCATTTGAGAATTATCCTATTTTAGTAACTAGATTTAAAATTTGCCGATTTTTAGGCTCCTTAGGTATTAATCAAAAAAATGAATGAATAGCCTCTCACATCTCAGCAGTATAATCATCTCACAAGAATATGAAAACACACTGTCCAAGTTTGCAGGTGTACCTCTTTCCAGCAAAACGTTTTTAAGTTTTTGGTATCATTTGGAAAATGGAAACTTGAAAAGTCTCTCAATCACGAGTTTGTGTTTTTTTTTTTTTTTAAATTTAATATTGCCCTCTTAAAAAACAATTTAATCAAAATATGTGTGCTTATGATTTAAAAAAAAATACGCATATTTGATCTTCATATTTACATAAGTTTGGATATTTTTGGCTCCAAAGTTTCTCAATTTGGCTCCATACCTCTCATAAAAGCTGGCAGCATTGCAGTACAAATGTCAAAATTTAGCAAGCAATTAGTGTCCCGGACAATAAACGCGTGCAAAAAGAGAGTCGAGCATTGTACCAAGCAATCTACTACCAATTAACCACTTTTCCGCCATCATTTCGCTGCAGCTGCGTACTGCAAAACGAAAAGGAGAGCGAAATTTTTCGTTCATGATTTCGTTGTCACTTTTTTATGATATTTTTCGTTCCGGAACAGCTCCAGAGTAGGCTTTACCAGGAGTTAAGACATTAAGATGAAAGAGCTGTTTACAATATATATGGAAGACAACTTGCTGTATCACGCCGGCCGTGGTAATGTCTAAAAAGATCCATCTCACCATCAATTTCAAAAGCCAATAGTATAGCCTAAATACTTTTCGAAAACCTACTAATTTCACTGCAAGAATTAACTATACATATTTAGAGTAGGTATCTTATTTCCTCTGGTAGGTACTCCAGTGTCTTTCTGAAAAATTTATAACCAGAGGGTAACGTTTGCTAATCCATTCTTTAAAGAGTGCGAGACTTAATTTTGATATAGATACAATATATAGCATATTCTGCTAGTCAACATTGACAACAACCTTTTGTATGATTGAAAAAAAGACCACAAATAATAAATGAAATAAAAATACGGAGAGTGTAACCCTTAATAGGAAACCGTTGCATCTGTTGTTGACGGTGAGATGTCGAACTATCCAAAAGTCGCCAATAACGAACTAAGAAAAAATGTTTGTATAAAGGTAATCGTAAAGCTTAATTTTGACATGCCGACGTCATTAAGACGTAGACATTTTGTCCTAAATTTGTCACTGCGTGTGTTCGCCTGTCAAGCGTATGGTCACACGGGTTGTCGCAGCACACTCTCACGAAAGACACACGAGTGACCACCGAATGGCTGAATTTTTGTGATTGTCAGCATGTCAAAATTTGATACGAAAAATGGCACGTGTAATCGTAGCTTAAGGAAAATATAGTTTTGAGGTTTAAACATTCTACAAATCGGTCATTCTTGGGCAAGACGATAATGATGCTTAGAGAGACGTTTCAGAAGCTCCTAAAGATGTAATTATGTAGTGGAGTCAACACCGAACCAATTATGCATCACATGCTACATAACTGCACCTCGAGTGGCAAACAATTTCACTTTTTTAATGTGAAGTAATTTCCCACTGAAGGTGAGCAATAACTTTTGTGGGAAATAATTTCCCTTTCCCTTCATGTAGTCATGTAAGCCCACAATTCATAAACCGTGGAAAATGTTTGCAACTCTCCTGTTTGGGGTTACTGTTTGGGAGGGGTAGTGGGTGGTGTTCCTTAAACATCGATAGTTTAAAGACGGGGTTGTAAATTTGTCCATAATCTATCTATATATAAAAAAAGAAAGCCTTAGAATTGTGTTCGTTTGTCGCCGATTCACGCCTTAACGCATTTACCAATTTGAACCAAACTTTCACACATATTTGCTATTGGTCTATATATGAATTTTGTGAAGTTTTGTCGCGAAAATAAAACTTTGAGGGGATGAAAGAGGTTATGAAAGTTTGTATGGGGAAATGCACTTTGAAACAACAAAAAAATGGATAGAAATCGAGTGGTGACATTTCAAATACAAAAAAATAAAAAATAAAATTTTAAAAGCAATTGTTGTTGTCAATTATTTCAATTATTTTCCGAGCAAATTGTCGTTGTGAACAATTTTGATTTTTTTTTAAATATAGGTACCTACCTATTAAGTTTGTTCTATTAAATTATGTTTACTATGTTACATTAAGTAACATTTTGAAATGGAGTAGATACTTTGAAATTCGTTGATGGTGTTTGAAATCCATTATTATCAGGATCCTTGCATTAGTGTGAGTGAGTAAGTTGAAATGTAGGGGTGAAAACAGCGTTTTGAGTTTTCACATAGGGGTTGTTACGAAAAATGAGCGAGTAACAATCATGGTACTCTGCTCATTCGTGACTAGGGTTATGGCACCTGCAACAACATTTAACAATTTTTTCGACACTTGCCGAAGCCACGAGTTTGAACGAACACTTACTTATTGCGAAATGCCCCGATATTGGAATGCGTCTTCGAAGAAGTTCCAGCGGCGGAAACAAACATTTTAAGGCTTTCTTTTTATATACATAGTTTTGGGCGGAACGAAGTTCACCGGGTCAGCTAGTTTATTAATAAAAGACATTCAAAAACGAACATATTTTATTAAACTAAGAAAAAAAAAAAAACATAATGAAGTCATTCATGCATACAAAGTTTACCAAACTTTATCAATTTGCAGTACATAAAGAGGTTACCTCTCTTTTGCCAAAGTTTTGTTATTGTTTTTGATGTGTAAGCATCTAAGCGCGCGTTATTGGAATCTGGTGGAGTAATTGCACACACTTAACTTGCGGGGACGGAAATGCGTCACTGTGTTTTATCATTGCATACATTTCTTGGAATCTGGTGGAGTAATTCCACACATTTAACTTCCGGGGACAGTAATTTCAGCTTTTTGTTGATGTGAAATAAAATGTCTCCGTTTCGTCCTTACATTGTACTCAGAAGAAATTTCAAGAATTCTGCAGGGAGATTATCATCTTTACCAATGATCATAAGCGGAGACTTCAATATCTATTTTGCAACTCCAGAAGCTCAACCATTTATTGATTTTATGCAAGACAAATTTAATCTTCAAATGAACTCCAACCGGAAAATTTCAACAACACGATATGGAACAACCATCGATGCTGTCTTCCAGCGTAATCTAGATAGATTACAGTCTCGAATGTACATATCTTTCTTCAGCTACCACATTCCGATTGTATGTAAATACATATTCTACCGAAACAAGCACAGAACGAATAAATTATTGTTAATTCATAATATATCAAGAATACGATTATTACAATTCCGTCTTTTCTCAATGACGTGTATCAAGCCACACACATACCGCACGCACGGTGTTTAAACATACACATATTTCGGGACTGTTGGGTACAGTTGCACCAATTTTTTTTAACTTTCTCGATTACGTAGTAAGAGAATGAGAATGAAATTGTCTTCGTACAAAATTTCGAACTCGAGATGTTAATTAATTATGACATTAGAATGATAAAGGAACTCAAATAAAAAGTGGGTCGCAAAATTAAGTCCGTCTGGCCGTCTGTCTGTCCGTATGCCTAAACAGCATCGCTAATTTAGTTTACACTTCGGATTTGGAGTTTATGGGCCTACAGTTCGGGGCCGTTTTTTTTTTTTGCGCCATAACCTCAATATTATAATGGTACTTCCCATATAAAACGTTCATACCAGTTTGATTTGTTCGAAAATTCGACATTTAAGCTTAAGTTGGTAAGGTTAACATGATTGCGTACTTAGTTTTTCGCTAAAAAATCCAATGACGGTACTATTAAAATTTGGACATAAATCTCGAAAACAGTCCATACTGTTGTAACAAGAATTCATTTCTAAGGTAATAATGGTCATTTTTAAATGAATAGCAAGCTCAGTTTTTCTTTACACTATCGTTCAATGGATTTTTAAGAACGATTTAACCAAAATGGATACTTAGAACAAAATTGATGTTTCCAAAATTATTGCGTTCTTATTTTTCAATTCGAATCACCGAAGATGCTGAGTTTTAAAATTGCTCATTGAAAACTAAGTAATACCTAATACCTACCTGCTCAGGTTTTAGCTAAATAGATAAGCAATAGTAATTTTCAAACTAAACATTGCAATATTTGTTACTGTTTTGTCTGCCCAATTTTAAAAACCCGCTCTAACGATTTTGATCAAAATACATATTAAATCAGCCCTATTGCGAAGATCAACTATCAATCGGTTGACGATTGACAAATTTATCAATTAAAATTGATGTTGATATTGCGAAAAATAATTGACAAATATATAACCTGTGAACATAACGCCAAAAATAAAGTTATTGTGAATGAAAACTCAACTTTGACAGTTCTAAAATATTTTCGATTTGAAGAGTGATCGTTAAGGATTTTGCAAACAATTTAATTAAACAATAATTACGAGTGTTACAAATCTGTAAAAATTTATTGAATAATATGTCATCAGTGGAATTTTTGAATGGCAAAATGTATATACATAACATCCCTTAAGAAATAACAACAATAACAATTAAAAATATGATGTTCATATTTTCGTTTAAGAGCCATCCTTATCAACCCCGAAATTGCGATTGATAGAAAAATTGACAAATACCAATAAAATTGTTCGAGATTGACATTTACAATACCGATTTGTCAACCGACAGTTGCTGCACGTTCACAGTCGATCAACACTTAATTGATAACTGATCGTCGCAATACCATTTAAAGAAATTTATTCTTATTTAATTTAATTTGTTTCTATTTATTTATTTATTTTTATATTGATAAGTATCAACTATCAATTGATAGTTGATCTTCGCAATAGGGGTGAAATATTAAATAAGTATCCTAAATAAGATCCCAAACTAAGTTTTTCTCAAAAATATTTCCCAATTCTTATTTTTTTCAACCATGTTGGATAATATGCCCCTTAAAATAATTCCAACCAAATGGAGCCCTACACAATCAGAAACTCTCAATTCATTTTCACCCCCACACACTTCCATCGTCATATTCGGTAGAGCTTCAACTTTTTAAAACTCACATTGTTATTTGTAAATTTTATTTAACACTATTTGCATTTCATGAATCGTTTCTTTTATCTAGCATCTTATTAAAACAAGAAAAGAACCAACCAAATTTTTGAGGAACGAGAATGTTTCGTTCGATCCAGTCGTGCACTTAATTTTTATATATATCCCATGCCCTGTTGGCTGACACTGTGACCTAAACGATCTATTGTATCAATGGGGAAAGTTTATAATTCTTTGAAACAAATGACCTCCCTAATGAAGGTTAATAAGTTCATTAGATCTGCTGGTGTACGAGTCTCACTGTTAAAGACACATTTTCTTAACCAATGAAAATCCGGACAGTCACAGAATATAATGTTCAGAGGATTAGCTATTCTGTCTTCTGACACAAGTTAATTTTATTTAGGTGGTATCTCAAGCCACAATGGCCTGGTGAGGAGGTCCACTAGGCTACTTATATCCCTTAAATGCCCAAGGAAACCTATTTTGATGAAAAAAATATATTTTATGTAAACGGAGACAAAAACAACAAATCCGCTGTAAACATTTTTTTTTTTTTTGACGAAGTTATTAACAAAAAAGTGGCTGAATCTTTAAAGATACAATGGGCTCTAACCCCCCACAGCTATTCCGAAAGAAAATGCATATATTTTTTTTTTTAGTTACGGTAATTGTACATAAATTTTACATTGTAGTTAATGTAATTTCTATACAACTGTAAAATCTATATATATAAAAAGAAAACCTTAAAATTGTGTTCGTTAGTCGTCGATTCACGCCTTAACGCATTTACCGATTTGAACCAAACTTTCACACATATTTGCTATTGGTCTGTATATCATTTGTGTGAAAATGAAAACAAAACTTTGAGGGGATGAAAAAGGCTATGAAAGTTTGTATGGGGAAATGCACTTTGTAACAACAAAAAAATGGATAGAAATCGAGTAGTGACATTTCAAATACAAAAAAAAAAAATATTTTAAAAGCAATTGTTGTTGTCAATGATTTCAATTATTTTCCGAGCAAATTGTTATTGTGAACAATTTTGAATTTTTTTTTAAATATAGGTACCTACCTAATAAGTTTGTTTGTTAAAATGAAATGATTGATGAGAGGTAATATTTTAAAGTGGAGTAGATACTTTGATATTTGTTTGATGGTGTTTGAATCCATTATTTTCAGGATCCTTGCATTACTCGTACTAATGCGTTGATGAGTAAGTTGAAATGTAGGGGTGATTGAGATGCGTGGACAATGATGTTGTTCAGCGTTTTGTTACGTAAAATGAGCGAGTAACAATCTTGGTACTCTGCTCATTCGTGAGTAGGGTTATGGCACCTGCAACAACATAAACCAATTTTTTGACACTTGCCGAAGCCACGAGTTTGCACGAACACTTTCTTATTGCAAAATGCCCCGATATTGGAATGCGTCGTCGAAGAAGTTCAAGCGGCCGAAACAAGGTGAAGTAGTTCCCGCATTTCATGGTGCTTATGCAAGTGATGCAATTGGTAGAATATACACAGTTCACCCGAAAAACAACGAATGCTTCTATTTGAGAATGCTTTTGGTCAATATGACTGGTGACGGTGTGTTTTGTGCTATGGCCGACGATATTTTGCATCGAATTCGCACTGTGACATCGGATAATGAACTGATCGGATCGGATAATCATCTGATGTGAGATGAAAAGCGCAACAAAGCTTTGATTTTGATCGAGGATATGTGTCTGCTCATGAGTGGCAATTTTTGGTTTAAAATGATGACACAAAGATATTTTCAGGAAATCTAGATGGTTTTGGCGTTCATTAAGATTATATGGCCTTTTATAGTGATTTGACGTCTCAAAATGTCGTTCGAGAAGTTAAAAACTACGAGTTGGAAGATTTTGACAATACAACAACACTCGAAATTTAAAATGAGGCATTAGTTATAATTGAAGATATGTGCTTAGCAATTGCAAATAAAACATTGTCACAATTAGGTTTGCCAGCTCCTAATTGACCATTGCATGACGTATTTAATCAAGAAATGCAACGTGAACAATAATACGATATAAATGAACTGAACACATTTATAAATTTGAATCTGCCGAAATTGAACCGAGAACAAAGAAATGTATATGATACAATAATTCAAGCTATACAAAACGAAAGCGGAGGAATGTTTTTTTATACGCGCCAGGTGGTACCGGAAAAACGTTTTTGATTTCCATGCTACTAGCTACTATAAGACCACCGAAGAATATAGCATTAGCACTTGCATCGTCTGGAATAGCTGCTACATTGGATGGTGGTCGTACAGCGCACTCCCCAATTAAATTACCTACCATTGAATATGCAAATTAATGAAAATCCAACGTGTAATATTACTTAAAATTCTGGAATGGGAAGAGTTTTGCAACAATGCAAATTAACAGTATGGGATGAATGTACAATGTCACATAAGAGATCGGTGGAAGCCTTGGATAGGACTTTGAAAGATTTAAGTAATAATCAAGAAATATTTGGTGGCGCTTTAATATTATTGGTTGGTGATTTCCGTCAAACACTGCCAGTGATACCCCGTGCAACTCCAGCAGATGAATTAAAGGCATGTTTAAAGTCATCAAATTTATGGAGAAATGTACAAACACTCACTTTAACAACAAATGTGAGAGTACAAATACAAAATGACTCATCGGCTGAAGAATTTTCTAGGCAAATACTGTCGATAGGAAATGGACAAATTCCTATTGATAACACTGGATTAATCACTTTGCCAGATAATTTTTGTAATTTCGCACAAACAAAACAACAATTGGTTTCAAGTGTATTTCCAAACATTGCTCAAAATTATAAAAATCACAATTGGTTAGCTGAAAGAGCAATATTGGCTGCCAAAAATAAGGATGCGGATATTTTAACTGATGTTTCTGGTAAGATTGTAACGTATCAATCAGTAGACACGGTCACAAATCAAGATGACGTTGTCAATTATTCGACTGAATTTCTGAATTCGTTGGCTTTACCTGGATTGCCGCCTCATCGTTTATACGATTGAAAGTTGGTGCACCAATTATTCTTCTTCGGAATATAAATCACCATCGATTGTGCAACGGAACAAGATTAGCAGTAAAAAAGGTTGTGAACAATCTTATTTAAGCAACGAATTTAAAAGGAAAATTTAAAGGTGAAGATGTATTGATTCCGCGTATTCCAATGATTCCACCAGATTTAACTTTTGAATTCGAAAGATTGCAATTTCCGACACGTCTTACGTTCGTTATGACAATAAATAAGGCGCAAGGACAATCGTTGGATTTGTGTGGAATCGAACTAGAGTATCCATGCTTCTCCCACGGACAATTATAATATGTATCATGTTCACGTGTAGGAAAGCCATCAGTTCTGTTTATTTATACTACTATACTCAGGACAAAACAAAATATGTAGTTTATGAAAAGGCTCTGCGATAGTTAAAAAAACACATACTTTAAATAAAAATAATAGTGATTAAATTGTCCACAACATTTTTCCTTTTTATTTTTGACGAAACATTTTTTTTTTTTGGTTTTTTAGATTTGGCATCAAAAAATATGTTTAACACCAAATCTTCACCGAACCACGATACATTCCCGAGTTATGAGTGCACGCACATACGGATGTCAGTCTCTTTTACATAAAGCTGTACCCACCATACCTAAATAGTATCCTATCTTTCAAACTGTAACCAACAAAAAACAGCCATAAAATTTCATTTAAATTGGTTGAGTGGTTTAGGATATCGACAACAGCACCACAAATATATTTTTTTTGCACCGTTTTTTTGTAAACAAATTACACAAACATACGTTTACCATTTGCAACCAAACTTCACAAAAATCATATATAGACCAATACCAAAGATGTATGGAAGTTTGGTTAAAATCGGTAAATCCGTTAAGACATGTATTGGTGACAAACGAATACAATTTTAAGGCTAAATTTTTATATATATGGATTTGGGCGGAACGAAGTTCGCCGGGTCAGCTAGTTATTAAATAAAAACAAAAAACGTTTTTTTTTTAAATTTGTTGAAAATTAAAAAAAAAATATTTCTTTAAAAGTAAGGTTAATTTAAAAGCTATGCATCCATTTATTTTACAGTGCATAGACTTTGAGTCAATAAAGCGAAAATAGTAAGCAACAAGTAAATAAAGTCAAAACAAACGCAGAAATATTTTTTTCAATGGTTGTATCTTTAAAGATACACTGGGCATTTAAGGGATATTATCCTTACTGAGCTAGATACTTAAACGTCCCTATTGCAATATTTCGATTTAAAGGGCAAGTTTCCAATTTTGTTTCGCTTGTTTGTGCATTCGCGTGAATAAACTGTGACAATTCACGGTATGGTTCAAACTTTTTTTATTTTAACTCGTTTTAAAATGAGATCGATAACCTTTCTTTGAGCTAAATATAAACCGTCTCTGTCAGGGTCCTTGAAAGGTTTAAAGCAGCATACAGCCAAATTAGAAAAATTGATTTTTGTTATATTAACTGTTTTGTCAATTGGTAAATGTATAATATTTATTTTTAAGGCGAATAATGTTTGAAATACAATGAATTCCCGTAGAAATCAGTTCACATAGGCAAATTCCTTAAAACTTGTGCTTCAAAGACCTATAAAGTGAAATAATTCGAACATTAATTCATTTATTTATTTTTTAAATTCACTACATAAATCAACCTTTAATCGGTATCTCTAAATCTATATTTTTTATTGGGGCATGTAGTCTTGATTTTCTGGTTAGTGCCTTCTCTTTTCTAGTTATCTGATGCTTTTGTTTTATTATTTGTGAATACTTAACGTCAGGAAAGATATTTGGTTCTAAAATTATAACAGACAAATACAGGTTAATACTTGTGTTTGAACTGGAAGCTCAGACCCCAACTATATTATCTAACAGACTTTACTTGTAAGTACATTTGCAAAAAATATATACACAGATAAAGATTGGAAATTTAATTCACAGAGAGATAACTATTCACGATTGTCTTTCCATAGGAATAACAAATTTAGCTTAAGCGCAAAAAAACAAGCATACGACTTAAGACAACAAATGATGCATATTTATGTTGCTTTTGGGAATAAATTCATCCACCCATCCATTTACAGAATAACAAACCAATTCATCTAAAATGTTAATCGACAGACTAGTAGCAAAACAATAATACGCTCAGCCTCTCATCATGGGGAATAGGCCCGCACAAGATCCTCGCCTCCAGACTCGAACTTCTGTGGAGGTAAATGAATACACTCTCAAAACCATCTTCAATGTCGAGCTACAAAAAATAACTTACGTGCACCGCATCTCAACGCACAATCGAACTTTTGCTGGTTGAAGTACAACTGACGGTTGGTTCCACAAATCGGATTGTATTCAGATGTGGTTGGGCAGTTCCCAATGCACCTTAGAAAGCTTGGTGATGGAGTTGTGAGCATGACATCAGGGGTCACTGTAGACGATTCCTGTGGAGTGTTGATATTTGCCGGTGGTCCGGGCAGGATCGGTGTTGGGAATGGCACGCGGGATGCTGGCGGTCCAACCGCAGCTTGTGGTTGCTGTCGGAGAACTTGCTGGGACGTTTGTTGTTGGAGCGGAGTTTGAAATGCAACACTATTCCTAAAACGATCAAACTCATCGGGAAAAAAGAAATCCTGCCGGCGTTTTCTATGGAGGTGCATTGCACTGACTTCGCAACAGAACAGAACCATGGATCCTACGAATTCGATAACAATTAGTCAAATTACTTAGAGCGAGCTGTTATTGATTACCGATCACAAACCACTTCGCCGGTATACTCATCTCGCGTGATCCACTTTGATTGCTAGAGTACACTTTTTCGAATATCTTCCAACGTGAGCGCTAATGGTCAATTGACCAAAGCAAGGCAATGAAAGTATATCGACACTGAGAAAAACACACAAAAACACTAGAACGACAACAATGTCTTAGTCACTGAGCTAGTATCATTGCTCTGGCTGATACTGGTGATCGTTCGGCTACCGACATAAGAAAGTATACTGAATGAAGTTGTTGGCTGCCCATTCAAGCTAGTTATGGTTTCTTAGTTTTTAGGATTCTTCGCGTTTGGTTGTTTACTGTCTTATAAATAGACCTGATATTGAAGAGCACAGCCAACTGGTAAAACTAGTCTTCATTTTGAAACATCGATGTTGAACATCGATGAGAAGCAGTTACAAAATAACACAAACTGGGAATCAGATGGAAAGAGTTCTTCTCTTATGAAGGTCACTGAGACGACAATAGCTTTTTATTTGTCAGCCGCAATGCAATGAGTTGAAACGAAAATAATTGGTATTTATGCCTGGTAGCATTACACGAGTGGAATGACTAATTGTGGGAATTTAACAAATGACATTTCTGAGCGTTTTTTTACGAGCTAAGTTTATATAGTCCGATGACAACATTGCTCTTAAATAAATTAAAATACTGGAAATATGTATCACTAGTGAAGAGAACCATTGGTTTGGTTATCTCTTAGGGATTTCGGTATTGTCACTGTAATCAATTAATCAATAAAAGTTAGAAGTTATGGCATATTTGAACTAGCATTACCTTCGGGACGTTTAAGAGTCATTTCGAATCCTTTTTAAAAGCCCGGACTCCAATCCGAACTCATCTTTTTGAAAATGAGTGAAATCGGACTCTTTTTTTTAAATGTATAGGATGCTTTTTCTGTATGAACCCCTTTAATTCACTAAATCCGTCAACATCATTTAGATTCATATACTAGTATTGACAGGCGCAGGGTCATAAGTCCACAGGCGAAAAGTCCACAATGGACTTTGCTGCAACCCCTGCAATCCCCCTGCTTGGGTTTCTTTTGGATTACGGGCTGGGTGCGCGGACTTTTGCTTTTGCCGCCTAGGTGGGTCAAAAGACCATTGCGGACTTTTGGCCTATGGACTTAAGACCCTGCGCCGCATAGACATAGTTTATGTGTTTTGTCAATACATTTGTGAAAAAAAAAACAGCATTCTGCGTCTGTGTTATAAGTTATAACGTTCGATAAAAAAAAGTATCACTACATTAGGCGCAGGGACTCTTTCTGAAAATTTTCAGAGGTAACACTTTGAACCTTAACAGTGGAAAAAAATCCCTTTGTAAGAGAGGTTCTGGTTATTTTGAAGCCTGTTACCAGTCTTTGCGAGCTACCGTATCAAGGACTCTTTCGCAAATATCTCTTATAAAATAATATACGCCTGAGTACTTAGTTGTATTATTCAAAGATTTCTTTTAACGTTTATCTTACTGCTTTATATAAAAGTAAAGAAAAAAACTTCCGGTTAAGTTTGATTTCATTCAAATAACTTTATAACTTTCAACGAAATTTTAGTAAATTTGTATCAATTATTATCAATTATTATATCTTCTGGGAAACATGTAAATATTTTATACATTCAGCTGTTTAATAGGTTAGAAGGTAAGAATCGGACGTCTTATTTTTTCAAATAAGAACAAAATTCAATTCTAATTTTATATTTATTTCAAGTAGAAAAATTTGTGAGGCATGGAAAAGCGCATAATCCTATGAACAATCATGCTTATTTTGACATTCGAACGAATAGCCAATTCTAACGGATGTCTCTATTCGTTCGAATGAACTTTGTGTATTTCGATAGACATTCGTTCGAATTGGCTATTCGTTCGAATGTCAAAATAAGCATGAATAATCTCTGTAGGCAAGCAGATAAAAATTTACTAGTATGTACATTTTTCGACTGTTTTTTTTTTTTTTTTTTTTTTTTTTTCAAAATTTTCGATGCGTTCTTTGACTTATTTTATAAAGGGCCTTATGCCTTTTTAGCACGTTTTTTCAAACGCGTTTCTAATTATTATTTTTTGACAAGTTTCTTGGGGTGTTTTTGAAGCGTTTTCCAAAATTTTTTTGTGACTGCTTTAAAGCGTTTTTTTGATTTTCGATTTGGATTTTTTTTTGGACAGATTTTGTGACGAGTTTTTCGACGTCTTTTTAGCGCATTTATAACCACATCTGTCCACGTTTTTTTTTACAAGGTTTTAGACTAATTTCTCGAGTTAAAAAAAAAAAAAAAATAGTTGGCGCAACAGGTCCGGAGGGACCCTAGGCCTAGCTTCTCACAACCATTCGTTTTGTGTGAGTTTTTTCATTTTTGGAACGAATGGAAGGGATATACAATTTTATGCCGACTCCAAACGGCTAATTGAGAAGCTTTTTCAAGACATTTATACTCTCGGATGTTTGTCAGACGTTCGCGAGAGGTAGCGCAGTGGAAAAAGAAACCCAAAGTTGGAATTTGGGTTTTTGCGGGATTCGAACCTGAGACCCCTCGCTTAGTAGTCCAACACACTAAAGCCGTAACCATACTTGTAACGTGTGTTGTGGTGTGGCGTGGCGTGTCGCTATCACTCGAAAGGATTTTATATGCGTAGAAACATATTTCTCGTGTGTTGTGTTGCAGTGTGTCGCGTTGTGTCGAAATCGGTTCTGTACCGATTTCGCCACAACGCTCTATGGCGCAATGAAACGAGACATATATATTATCTGAAATTGCATATGAGAAAGAAAGAGTACACATGAACTAGGAAATCAATAACAGCACACTAGATAAGTGTGCACAGAACACGAAACGACAGACCACAACACAACACACCACACGTTACAAGTCTGGGGCGGGTTTAAGCCACTGCGACTACTTCTCGAGTATATGATCTTTTTTTTTTTTTAACCTTTTTGAAATGATTTTTAACAAAAAATTTTTTTTTTTTGTTTAATATTTTTCGATTCATTTTTCGACAAGTTTCCTGACATGTTTTTTCTAAACGTATGTTGACATTTTTGGAGTGTTTTCTGACGAGTTTTCCTGTATGTTTTTGACTTCTAGTTCAAGTGGTTTGGGACGCGTTTTTGACATTTTTGTGTGATATAACGATGTTAAGATCGGTCTTATAAAGGGGGTTAAAAAGCTTTGTTATAAAGGGAGGTGCCACGCTCCGTTTGTTTTTCTATCCTGTTAATATTTTGCAAAGCCCTTTCTTCAGATAATAAACATTAATTTTACAAATTTTACTCCTATGGGAGTCGTAATGTTTGGAGCAGAGACAATACTGAGACCCCCAACTTCGGCCAATTTTTCGTTACTTGCCTACAAGCTATATTTTCATTGGGTGGTACATGCTTAGTGCGTTGGTATTGTTACATAGAAATTCCTATTGATAAATGTCACGTAACTTCACTCACCAACGCAATCGCACCTTGCATGTGCCGCTTCCGCTATCGGCAAAGGTGCTGCCAGCGTTTATAGAATGTCCGTTAAATTTGAAATTATTCGTTACGTGTGAATATTATTATATTTAGTTCATGAAAAATAAGTAGGAAATATAGATTGTTTGAAGGAAAATAAAAACATTTCGAGTGATTTTTCTTCAGCTATTTAAGAAAATTTTACTCATGAAATCGAATTTAATAATATCCAAAAGCGGAAAATACACAACCATGTTTGTCCTAATAAGTTTCTAGTATATAGAAAATCACTTTTAAATATTTTTATTAACCAAATAAATTGTATTATTCGCCTTTTAAAAATATAATAATAACTAACCAATAGCATTGAGTTATGTTAAAATGTGGTATTCCGTATTCCCAAACTACATCACATTCCCTCACGCTTGACAGCGGTTGGCAGCATTGTTTTTACATTCCGATAGGAAAACAAAATGGTGAATTTAACTATTTGTTGTATGGATGGATGCATGCCCTTGTGGTCGATTTTGACCAAATTTCACAGGAACACTAGCGGGCCAATACCGAAGAATGCTTATAAGCAAATTCTAATAAACGCACATAGTGGGTTTTTGTTTTCCCTAATATTATGAAATGTTTGAGTGATTTGTTGACCGTTGTAAAGCACATCATTGTGTGTTAAATAATGCTATGTTAATAGGAAATTAAGTTTTCAGATTGGACTTTTCACAAGTTGAAATTGTATCTTTTAGGACCGAAGTGTAACTTTTTCGTTGTGGAGATTCATAGCTATACGAATATTAAGATAATTTATTACCTATTTATTGTTTTGGAAAACAAAGAAATTCAAACTTTTAAAGTAAGGTAATAAATAATAGTTCAGTGTCACTTGAGTATTTAGGAACACTACTTGTTTATTCTAGAAGTGCGTCTTTTGTAACTTTTGAAGCAAAACCAATTTTTGGTAAATTGTATCTTTTTCGAGTGGATTGTATCTGTGTAACTTTATTTTCTGATTGTATACAAAAATTGTAGGAGATGTAGCTTAGTGGTTAGTGTGTTGGACTACAATGCGAGGGGTCGAGGTTCGAATCCCGCAAAACCCAAATTCCAACTTAAGGTTTTTTTCACTGCGCCACCTCTCGCGAACGTCTGACAAACATCCAAGAGTATAACTGTCTTGAAAGAGCTTCTCAATGAGCCGTTTGGAGTCGGCATAAAATTGTAGATCCCTTCCATTCGTTCTAAAAATGAAAAACTCACACAAAACGAATGGTTGTGAGAAGCTAGGCCTAGGGTCCCTCCCGACCTGTTGCGCCAACTATTTATTTATTTTTATTCAAAAAAATACAATTGTGTCCAATTTCTCATCACTGGTTAGATCTACTTATTTCGCTTAGCAGTTTCTTATTTATTTATTTATTTGCTAATACTAAAACAAGGTAAAAAAGCGACCAAATAATTATACAACTTATTTTCTTTTTGTGGGGAAAACTGACGAGTTCAAATCGATAAAAATAAGAGTTGCATTTTACGATGTTAACTCATTTATTTAGATGAACGACTGTAGTTTGTAAAATTGTGGCTTACACTGCGAAAAATCAATTGCTACAAAAGTTGAATATAGAGGAAAAGAAACTAGGTTCGCTGTACGCTGTATCGCGAGGGTGGAATTTAAATTTAATCTAAGAGGTTGCAATTTCGAGAGTTATAGATATAGGTGGTTTTATTTAGATTTTTTTTTTAAGAAATCGGTAAAAAGAATCAGAATCATTATTTGAAAAGAACTTAATAATCGTCAAACTCATGTGACTAACCAAGGAATCATCTAAATGGTCTAAAAATCAATTACGCGACTTTTTTTTTCGCTACAGCCGATCTATGTTGTCAAAGGATATGTATATGGATATACGGTATACGTAATTTAGGATATTATGTGCCTTACTAGGGAGTTACAGCTTTACAACCATATTTCAAACCAATGCCAAAAGTAGAGTCCAGTTTCCTTTTCTCAGTGTTGAGGAAACTTTGCATGTATGTCATTAATCTCGTCGCTAAAAAGACTTAGCGAGCAATATCTACACTCCTCTACTTTATTATCTTCCGTGACTCATCGTCCGTTTTCTACAGTATTCACCAGAGACAATGGAGACGTTCGGTTTCCTAGTCTGAAAGCTAGATGGATTTAACTTTTAATCGGCCCAGAGTGGTATAGTTTTTGCAGTTGACGTTTGTGGATGGGAAGCGTATTCAGTTGACATTTCGAAGAGTCAAATTTAAAATTTCTTCACGCCTATTAGTGCACCACTTTCCGAAATGGCCATTGAACAAAACAAACGAAGAAAATCAAGCCGCTATTTTTTTCACTCAAAATAAAAGTGAACTCAGATGAACTAATTTAAGAAGTAAAAACATAAAACCTTGTTCCACAGCCGTTTAAGTACAGAGACAATTGAAAAGGTGCACAAATAGTTCTTACTTAAGCCAACAAATGCGATCCTCTCCTCATCCCCTCATCATATTGAACAAGCCTTCACACGATCCGCGTCTCCAGATCTCAACCCCTGCGGAGAGATAGACAATTAAGATCTAGATTCAAGACTATAACCAACTATCTAACTTACGTGCACCACATCTTATAGCGCAATTAAATTTCTGTTCATTCGCATACAACTGACGATTGGTACCACAAATTGGATTGTATTCCGAGGTAGTCGGACAGTTTGCCATACACGTCAGCATGCCAGGTGAAGCAGTTGTAACTGCCTCTTCTGATGGCACAGTTGTTGGTTGCTGTGGAGATGGCGCTCCAAATCCAAACCCAAAGTCTCGTGGAAAAAATGCACGCCCTTGTTGCGGCAACAGTCCAACCGGAGTTGACTGCTGGAAGAACTGCTGCTGCGGTGGTGGATTTTGAGTCAGTTGTTGAAATGGATTCGAGAACACGTTTGGAAATTGATTTGGGAATTGTCCGGGATTGTAAAAATCAAGCACATCATCCGGAAAGACAAAGTCTTGACGGCGTCTTCTACTAAGGATCTTCCCGCTAGCACAGGTACACAATAATAACATCGATCCTATAAAATTAGATGATGAAAAAACGAATTTGAATCGATGAGAAAACCCAACTATATTACCGATCACAAGTAACTTTCCCATCTCGCGCGATGCACTTCGTTTAAGTGTTTTTTATCAAATGAAAATCCAATGCGAGCATCGAAGTTTAGTCGATAGTCGGGCATTGAAATTGCATCGTCTGTATATAGCGGAGGTTGTTGCCTTGCCTGATTGAAGCCAGCCAGTGGTCCGGTAGGCATCTTCTCTTATTATCGCGGCATTTACTGGTTAAACTAGTATCAATTCGAAACATTGGACGACAAGTTGACGGCATGGAGGTGTATTCAACGATGTCAAGGTCGTGGGTATGGGTTCAATCTCTACACGGGTTTGTTAACCCAACACATAAGCCGCCGAATGGAATTTCAATAGTTTGTTTAGATTGGTATTTGATGAGTCACTTGGTTTTTCAGCTGACGTATTTAAACTACACTAGGCGATGATATAGTGGTGACTTAGCTGTATCCACAAACGGCTGCATTCAATTGGCTTTGTATTCGATTTGAATGCAATCAACTTAATCATACGTGACCATTGTACTGCACTTAGCAGCTGAACTTTTAATCCTTGGCCCTTGTAAATTGCATTTAAAAAGTACTTGTGCTAAAGAAGTCATTTGCATCAGAATGCGACATTCCGCCATACTATCCGCCAGTAACCCCGAATATAAAACTAACCGACCTCCTGCGGAGAGTTGTTGGCTTTCCCGCATTATCTGTATAAAATTCCGCCCGCAATAACACACCCAAATAAAGGATGCTGCAGGGTATATCCGTTCCAAAGCCAATGTTAACATTTCGCACAGTCCTTGGAATATGCCCAACTGTTGTCATCGTAAATTACATCGGTATATCATTATCATTTTGCCATTTTTATGATTTTGTTTGTGGTCCTTTCTGCCTTCCGTACTTTGACTTTCTACTCGTATCTGACTCCTCCGTGGTTGTTGGCTGGTTTATTATTTCCACTTGTCGTTATTGTTTCCAACAGCTTTGTTTATTGTCTGGCTCATAAATATTTTTTCGCTGGGCATTCTCGCTTGATGGTAAAATGTCTATCTACCTATGGAGAACATTTTTGCTGCTCCTTAATTTACCACATTTTCCATTCGATTAAATTCGACAGAGAGATGGATTTATTTGGTCGAGAAATCGTCCCCAAGCAGCGATCTGTAGCCAGATTTAAATGTCACTCGGTACAATGTTTTCGTAGTTCAAAAATAATAAATTTTCGCGGCGTAATAAGTACTATACGTGGGATCAGAAGCGTCTCCACTTTAGCCTCCTGCTATCAAGATCAATTACAACTTTCATGTCTCTGCAATTACTGAAGAGGCCTAGTAGTGTTGGCGATAGTTGAACTCGACTTGTGGTGAAGCCCGAGAAGGAGAAAAGAACGAAAATAAGACAGACCACTTTCCCAAAAAAAAAAAAAAAAAAAAATTATGACTAGCACAAGCTGAACTTATAGTTGCTAGTTGTAAACTAAAGAGTCCCTAAGATTTCTCTTAACGAGTCTTAAAACTGAAATGTGCTTCATTGCCCGAGACACAAATACCAACCTTGAATGGCGTTGGGTGATGAAACGTTTGCTACGGCACCAGTGACAGTAAGTACTAAATATTATTCTTCTCATCAGTTTTGGACCAAAGTAAGTAGGTAACCCAACTATTACTAAATGGTTTTCGAAGGGCCATCTTAGGCTATGTCGGGGCACACAAGAATTTATACCCATATTGCAAAGTAAGCGGAATGACAAAAATGTTTTTTTTTTTTTTAGAAAAACCTAATTATTGGATCTTAATTAGATTATTTATTTTATTATCCTATGTAATTTGAGATCAACATTTTTAAAGCGGTTTTTGTACAATTATGCAAAAAATACAGTAACAAATTTTGAAACATTTGGTTTGATAAATTCTATTGCTTAACTTTTTAGCTGAAAACTGAGCAAAAGATATTGTTCGGAATTAGTTTTAAAAGTTTTATCCAAATCGAAAATGGGGTTTTCGAGAAATGAGCTGTCTCTAAAATTAGCGTTTTCGATGATTCGAATCGAAAGTGAAGGACGCAATAACTTTGAATTTATCAACTTTACTTTAAGTATGCATTTTGATAAAGAAACCAACTTTAAAAAAACGATTTTTTTCAAAAATCCATTGGACGATAATAGATAGAAATGACCATATCAGCTTAAACTTGAATTTTTGCTATATTTACACAAGTGATCTGGTGGGTTCCCTCAGACATGCTATAGCGTACGCAGACGATTTACTGGCGTACAGGTCAGGACCAAAAATCGAAGTCATCAACATCGTTCTGCAGCGTGACATCGAGCAAATTAAGAGGTATTGCGATTGCAAGTTGAGAATCAATTTCCAAAAATTGGAAACAATTCTGTTCAGAACAGAAAAACCTGCAGAATTTAAGAATTAAGAATTATTGGACAGCAGAGGCGACCATTGGCATTGAGAAACGTGGTCAAGTATCTTGGCATCCGTCCAGTGTCTGTATTTTGACAAACATATGCTTATCTTGCTGGGGCTAAGAAGGCCTACGGTTTGACAAGGAAACTGTTAGGTACGCAGCAGTCAAGGGTGATGGTCATTTGCTACGTGGCTCTTATAAGATCTATCATCGCTTATGGTTATCCCATGTGCTTCAATATAGCGCCGTCCTATATGGAACAGATTCGGGTGTTTGAGAGGCAATGCCTCAGGGCCTGTCTAAGGGTTGTATCTGTATCCTGAATCTGAGTACATAAAATAGTATCCCAACAACAACAGCAACAACAAAGCTTTTCACGTAGCATCTTCCTAATTTTTAAGATAGACTTAAGTTAGTAGGTTTAGGCTTAGAGTAGGGGGTCTTTGGGAGGGGCCGGGCTAGGCAACATGAAAGAGAGCTTCCGAGACTGGCCCGACGCTTGTGGCCTCGATCGAGTCTCGGCGGATGAGCCCCTGCTGGCGGCCGACAGGCAACCATAGACGCGATCAGGATGGTGCCCAGTCGATGAGATTGCTCACCACCCTGATTATAAGTAATGTAGCTTAAGTAGCTTAGGTAGATTTAAGTATATATAGTTTAGAGTGCTCGCTAAGAGCCAGTAGGCTAGAATAAAATAAATGTTAGCTTTAATAAGATTTAATTTTTTCTAGTATGTAAGTTTAATTAAAGACACAAATAAAAATGAATTTAAAATGAATGAGAATTAATTTTTGCTACCGTATGGACCGTTTTTGAGATATTTCCATATTTCAAATGTACCATTATTCGATTTTTTAGCGAAAAACTGTGTATGTAGTTATGCTAACCTTAGCTACTTAAGCCCAAATATCAATCTTGGTTGAAATCGTTGCCGTTTTCGAACAAAATGGTATGCAAATAATATGGAACGTATTATTACAGTATCCAGGTTTTGTTGCAAAAAATAATACAGCCCCGAACTGTAGGCCACCAAACTCCAAATCCGAAGTTTGAACGAGTATCTTTCTCTTACTACGTTATCGAAAAAGTTAATAATCCTTCTCTTTGGCAACGCCTTTAGTAGCCACCTACTCCTAAAACTAAAGATTCCCACGCATTCTTCTTTCAAATCAATTGAATGCGATAATTCTCAGCGTATCCATCTTAAGTACTTGTTAATAGAGTATATTGCCAAAGTCTGTGCATGAAACGTGTTTATCATAACCGAGGGCAGACGAAGGAACTCGCGCGTTACAATACCGTCTCCTTAGCAGGGGGGAGACACTAATTTACGAAACTCTTCAAGAAAACGAACTTTTCCCAACTCCAATCTGAAACCCAGTCAATCACTTTGGATGCGAACTGAAAATCTTTTCTCAGATTGTTTTGCCGAGAGGCGCACGAACATGCATCTCAACAACAGCCAGTCCAAGTCGAAGCAACAATGTAACACAAAGTTTCGAAAGTAAATTAATTTCAATAAATTCACAGATCGTTAATTTCTCTCTAGGACTCTAGAGCACGCTATGGAGGAGACCTCAGGTTTTGTACTCCGGCTTTGATATCGCTCCGATCCATCTCGGAGAGGCAGAGGACCAACTTAAGTCGAAATCTGAGCTGGGAGGGTATTTTTTCTCCATTTTAAATATTCTGCCCAACCATAGAGATTTGGCTTCTTCCACTTCGTTTTAGCCGGCACCGTGGTACTTTACTTAAGCAAAGCAGGAAGTTCCAAGTTTTGTAAAAGTTCGTCGATATCTTTTTCGGGAGCACAGGGAGGAAATAAGAAAAGAAAAAAACAAAACGAAGAATAGATGAGAGTGGTGAAGCCCATGGAAGGCCAAGAAGAGTTAAAGTGTCGTAAGCTGACTGGCAGAAATGGGGCCGCAAAACTTTCGCCCTGTCTATCTCTGATGCTGGTGAGCGACGCATTAATGGTTTCTTAAGTTTTCCATAAGTTTTATTCTGCTTCCGGCGCGCAGTGGTAGGTACTCTCGCGTTGGGTGTGGTAGTTGGTAGTTTTGCAACGACAGAGAATTTTTTCTTCTCAGGATTTTCGAAAGAAGAAGCAAAAACGAATTGTGTCTGGGCCAACGATTCTTTTAGCCATGGGTTTCTGTTGTTTTTCGCTTTTGCATAAACGATTAGCGTGCATGGTCTGCTGGTTACAAAAACCGATGTAATAATGGATGTTGCCCGGAGGCGGTTCGGTTTGGTTGTGGTTAGTCCTGGTTGTTTGTGTTGGATGGCGAGCTTGCTAATTGGGGTAGATGGTGGTATAATTTTTCAGATTTTATCAACGTCGAGGGGTAGTAAACAACTCAGCAGTTTTTGCTTTCTAATCATACGAACAGATTCAAGATTTATGGAGCGAAAACAACCGAAGGGCAGGAAGTGTAACGAATTCGCTGCCGGTAAGTTTCGTCCTTTTTTATATTTATTTTTTCTGCACACAAAAGTAGAACTGATTTAGTTGATGATATCGTTCTGATTCTGAGACGTAAAACTGGCAGCGAGACGTTTGCTGAGGCAGCTGGAAATAAGGCCCAAAAAGAGAAAATGAAATATGGCCCCAAATTTGGGGTGTTATTTGATAATGAGATAATTCCCCAATTTCAAATATGAAATAAGGCCCCAAATCGGGGGTTTAGTTGGGACTTACTTTCATTAGGAAATAAGGCCCAAAAAGAGGAAATAAAACCTCAAATTTAATAAAAATCGTTTTTGTTGTTTCCTGCATATTTTTTTTTTCGGATTTACTTCGTTTTTGTTGTGGGGCTTTATTTCATTGGTGCCTTATTTCACAGAGCCGTTTGCTGGAATAAATTTGAAAAATTCCTTCAATTGTTGATGTTCAATAACAAAATACCTATTTATAAAATAGGCTAATAATTTGTTCAACCTTACCTAAAATGTGGTAAATAATACCTTACTACCTACCTGCAATATTTACACCTACCTTAGACTAATTTTACTAGGGTGAGCCGCAGCTGACACCATGATTGTGGGCACATTTGCTGAAAATTGATTTAACTAACGAAGGAATCAAGGAAAACTACGTCTACGTTCCTACGTAATTTTTAACAGATAAACCCTATATTTCGGTTAATAGTATCAAAATGGTATTTGTTCCAACTTTCTTTCTTATGGCTACAGTTAATGAAACAAAAGAAGTTATTTTTCAAATAACTAATTACTTTGAATGGAAAATCATTTCAACTTCATAAAAAAAAAAATAAAGTGCGGAAATGAATCATTTTTTAAGTCCCTCGGTAAATATTTCCGCCAACCTTTCGCATTTTGTCAATAACCACAAGCCAGCTTTCATTTGATATACAATACAACTCATCCTTCTTCTTCATCCCTCATGCCATGCGGTCGCTTCTCCTACTAGTGGGGAACTTAGGTCCGTTCTAAACATTATGTCCACTCATATTGACTTTGCTAAAGAATGCTTTTGCTCATTTCCGAGCAGAGACAAATATATCACAAAGGCTTCTTGATAGCAGTCCGTTTGCTAAAACCATAAAACGATATTACAATACTTATTAGAGCCAGGCGGTTATAAGATCAGGCAGTGATGCCAACCCTAAAACACTCCAACATTTTTTTAAACGTTATGCATTTTTTTAAGCCCGGTAAGTCCACGACCGGTCAAATAATCACACTACGGCATCCTGGTGAAAACCCAAGAAGTCCAGATCGATACTCACCATCTTTTTATTTTTAAGGCCGCATATGACAGCATTTCCCGCAAAAACCCAAACCCTCTCGCGAACGTCTGACAAACATCCGAGAGTATAAATGTCTTAAAAGAGCTTCTCAATTAGCCGTTTGGGTCGGCATAAAATTGTAGATCCCTTCCATTCGTTCAAAAAATGAAAAACTCACAGAAAACGAATGATTGTGAGAAGCTAGTCCTAGGGTCCTTCCGAACCTGTTGCGCCAACTATTTTCTTAATTTCTTTTTTATATGACAGCATTTATAGAGACGAGCTAAACAGAGTCATGTCTAGTTTTCGTCGAGTGATTTTTGGTCCCGTTTGCGTTGACGGGATTTGGAGAAGGAAATTTAACAGCGAACTCTACGAGCTGTACAGCGACATCGACCTGGTCAGAAAAGTGCGCATGAGCTGACTAAGATGGCTAGGACATGTAGAGAGAACGGACACAAACGCTTCGGCCCGAAGAGTGTTCGACTCCAACCCGGGGGGACAGACAAGACCTCGCCTTAGGTGGCGCGCTCAAGTGGAAGGGGACCTCAATCAACTTGGTGTGCGCAACTGGAGGCAGTTAGCCAAAGATCGCGCTAACTGGAGAGACGTATTGGTTGAGGCCCAGGTCCACCCCGGACTGTAGCGCCACCTTAAGCAAGTAAGTAAAAACCGCAGCTGATACCATGATTGTGGGCACATTTGTTGTATTACAACGAATGAAATTAGAAAACATTTACATTCATTCATTCATTCACTTTCAACTATCCTCCGTCAATTATAATTGACAGTCGGAGGCTGCGCATATTTTTGTCAGATTGTGTAGGTAGTCTCCGATTGTCAATTAGTTATATATATATGAAAGTGTCTTGTTTTTTGGTTTTATTTTTTTAAATTTACTTTTTTATCAAGTTTTTTTTTTTTATTTATGGTTTTCTATTTATTTGCTCAGCCTATGACACTCCGAGAAATTCAAAATTGGTCAAGCCGTTTGCAACGTAGGATACGAGCAAAACACATAATCCTCCCTTAGTCCAGTCGGGTAAAAACTGGCTGTCAAAGGATTATAAGTGTACTCTTACTGTTATTAGCATGTGCTCAATAGATCAAAGTATGAAAATCTAAGTCCCGGTTTGTTCAATCTTGGTTATCTTTAATCATCGGTTATTCCAGATGGTAACCGTCGAATGTGTTTGTTCAGCAAAATATTAACCAGAGAATCAGTAGTTTGGTTTCCTTTCCTATCCCTCTTTCTCTTCCTAAAAAAAAAAAAAAAAAAAAACTTGAATGCCGCGCTGTGCCCCGCATTATAAGGGTATTCATAACCCCTTGAGCGCGAGTAAAATTATAAAAAAAAAAAAAAAAAGTTAACCAGAGAAATCGATAACCAACCGATTTTGAACGATTAATGAGATTCAACCACTAATTTTTTGTAATTTCGTTGGTTCAAGATTTTTTAATGGCACACATATATAGAATACATACACAACACCCCAAAATAATGGATGTAAAGGATGAAGTAAGATTATTTTTAACATTTTTTGGCCGATGACAGTTCTCATAAATTGAGATAAAGCACACGCGTTAGGAAAAATATTGAGAGAACGAGAAAATTATCGTTGAATAAATAAACATGAGGCCTGTTAATTTGTAATTAATTTTATTGATTTTGGCTTGGATTTCGGTTTTGTTCTCAAAAAATTATTGATTCCCAAATACAAAGTTTCATTCTTTGGTTCTTAAAAAAAATCCTGTATTATTTGGTTATTACATTTTTGTGTATATTAAGTTAACTAAAAATAAATACATCAATAAAATACTTACCTAAATAAATTAGATACTTATTAAAAACAAACGGACCCGAAAAAAAATATATATATATATTTATAACCATGGATTCGGTCAATCACTAAATGGTAAATAAACAGAAAAAAATTGAACGATTTGTTGCAACGCTATGGTTTGGTGACCGAAGTAAAAAAACGGTCAACAGACACTCATTGGTTATCACTGATTTATAACCATGGGTTAACCTAATCTGTGGTAGGCTAACCAAGGTCTTAACCAGCTGTGAACAGACCGGCTCTCATTCCATTTTCTTCCGTACAAACTACTCTTATACTTATATGCCTAACCCCGTGTAAATAAACTCCCACAAGCATGTTTTTATCCCCAAGTGCTTACAGTCTGCGGCAGTGTTGTTAGTAATCTTTCTTCATTTATCCCACGAAGGTGGTAATTTTTCCCTTTTTTCCCTTTTCACCGTACTCAAATTCCCTTTTAAAACCCACGATACTTTATTGCCTCAAAATCTAGTTTTTAAAAGTAAAAATTTCATTACAAGGAAAAAAATCGCGGTTAATTAACCTTCAACATTTTATAAAGGACCATTTATATAAGCAGTTTTTTATGCACCTTCAGTGTGTTGATAATCATGGTGAAATGTGTGAGTTTCCATGAAACTTCAGCAAAAATTTATGGTTTGAATGTTTTTTGTTAGATTCCCACGATTTGGTGCTTTTTCCCTTTATCCCACGAAAGGCTTTTCGGACCTCGAAATTCCCACAAAATGGGATGAATCCCACGATATTAAAACACTGGTCTGCGGATTGCCTTGGATACCGATTATTAAAATATTATGCAGTTTCTAGGGCAACACCTAAATAAAGCTTGGTCGTCAGGTATTTGTTTTGTTCAAATATAACCTGGCTTTGTCATTCAGTTAAGTTTTTGATATACAAGTGCAAAGATTAAAAAGCCATCGATCCCACTCGTATATGGATCCCTCAAAGAAAATTGGTCAAAGGTAAGTTTAGTCATTTGATACTACTTGTAGTTTCTTAAGGGTTCAATCGAAAGAAATATTTGAAATGAACAAAAATTGCCAAAAACAGAAATGGATGGACAAACAACTTCTAGCAGAAGATTTAACTTTATTTCTCTGCGTACAAGGTTTGTTTGTGCGAGTGATACTTTTCGCTTTTGTTCAATACTGTCGGAAATTATTTTCAATGCTAAATTAAATACCCATTCGTATTTTGGATATTTATTCTGTTCGAATAGGTAGTAAATATATACTTGACGAAATTGCAAACCCCACTGGTTGAGGGAAGCACTTTAAAATTTGTGATGGTTGTTGAAAATGTCCAAACAAATCCTAAGGGTAAAACAACAACTAGGTATGCATTGGAGGAACTTCATAAAAATTCGGGTGTTTCCTGAAAATGTTCCACATACGCCACATACCGATCACATAAGTGATCTTAACTTACTTAGTGACGAGTCGACATCGCCAAGACATAACTTAAATGAGGTCGTCGAAGAACTTAAGCTTGTCTCATCTAAACTTGACGCGGTCCCATTAGAAATGCATCCCTCTGCTAATAAATCCTTACATGATGAGCTGCTGATTTCTGGTTCTGAGGTTGATGTTGCATCGCCGCCATTATCTGCCGATCCCCTCTCTGCTCACAAGAAACCTTCGTCTCCTTCAACCACATCTTCTTCTGCCGATATGCTAATTACAAAAAATGATGGATGGTTGCTTCTTCGAAACGGAAGTTCAAAAGTTTCAAAATTAGCTTAGCCAATAAATACGCCTGGATATTTTCTTCGGACGATATTATTACCATTGATGGTATGAGGATATACAAATGGAATCCTCTCAGCTCTAAAACTAAGTCTTGCTCTAATTTAAGCTCTCAAACTAAGTGTAGCTCTTATCCTTATATTACTAACTCTAGATCTAAGAAAATTAACATTGGTAACATCCCTAATATCCCTTGCTCTATATCCCGAAAAAGAGTGTCTTTCATAGATCCAATACTACATCCCATTGACCATTCTGTTGTTGATGATCGGTACGTCCTCTCCCGCTTTAGAGATAGAAAAATGTATGACAATGTTCGCCTGTACCTAGCGTTTTTACACGACAAACCTGAATATGTCTGCATTGATGGGGTAACCAATATGCATGTCGTACGCCTAATTTCTGAAGCTGGCCTCCCAACTGAATTCTTAACCCTAAAACGGCTATTCTTAGAATACCACGAATTTTTCAACACCCTTAGGGTGTCTAATGATTTGTCTTCATATGCGGCACTTCTAAACATCAAATGCTTCTCAAACCCCCGAACAACTGGAGTAGTCAATAATACATTTTTTCGTCACCAGCCATTTCACCTCCAATCAAATCTCTGATGGTCTATCTAAATCCTCCTGCTCTGACAGAGCTAACCCTAATTTCATGTCTCTTTACTACCAAAATGTTAGGGGTCTTCGAACTAAAACATCCGAAGTTTTTCTCAAATCCCAAAGTACCCCTTACGACGTTTTCGCCTTGACTGAAACAAATCTAACCCCCAATATTATGAATAATGAACTTTTTACTTCCGATTTCAATGTGTTTCGTAATCCCTATAACCTTTCAAATACGAATACTCCTGGTCGTGGTGTGCTTTTGGCTCTTCGTACCTGTTATGATGCATCTGATTTCCCTATTCCCAACACCTCGAACATCGAGCTAGTCTGTGCTAAAGTCACTTTTTCTAAACGTTCTCTTTATATCATGTGCTGCTATATTCCACCCACACAACCTATAAGTCAGTATCAACTTCTTGTTGACGCTGTTGATTTTTTAATGTCGGGTTTGTGTCCTGAAGACGATGTTATCGTCGTTGGTGACTTCAATCTTCCTCAACTACGATGGGCCGAGCTAGACGATAATACTCACCTTGTCCCAATTAATGCTACCTCTGAAAAGGAAATCACTTTCACAGACCGTCTGTTGGCTGCTGGTCTTTATCCATTAAGCGGTATCCAAAATAGTATAGGTAGACAACTTTACCTAATTTTTTCTACTGATTCCGAAAATAGTGTTGTGATTGAGAGCAGTCACCTTCTCTCTAAACTTGACAACCATCCATCACCCTCCCCTGTTTTTATCTTACATGTACGACAGTGTAAATTTTAAGATCCCCCCCTTGACGCAGCGAAAATTCAACTTTCGCAAAGCTTATTTTGATAAACTTTCCGATCTTATCGGTCAAGTTAATTTTGACTTTATCATTGATAAAACAATTAATGTTGATGTTGCTACTACCACATTCTACTTACAAATTTATGAATGTTTCGCAAAATCTGTTCCTGTCACTACTCAAAAAAATATTACTTCTTTTCCATCCTGGTATAACCGCGAACTGCGATCTTTTCGGAATAAAAGAAACAAACTATGGCAAACTTACCTCAGATGCAGATCCGCGTCTAACTTCTCAAACTATATTAGAGTTTACAACAACTTCTCCGCTCTGAGTGGACGTCTTTATTCCGAATACCTTGTCCGCATTCAGCATGACCTAATTGCTAATCCCAAATGCTTCTTTCAATTTATTAACTCAAAAAGAAAATCGAATGGGTTTCCTTCTACCTTAAAATTCGATAGTTGCTCGTCAGCGGATTCTAAAATAATCACCAACCTTTTCGCTTATTTCTTCAGCCTGGCGTTTGTGAACGATGGCGTTAAACCCGACCCTAACTATTTCAGTTACATGGGTGGCTGTGCTCAAACATCTTTTACATTTATGAACTTTAACTTATCTTCAGTAGTTGAAAAAATAAACCTTCTTAAAGACGACTATAGCTCCGGTCAAGATGGTATCCCTATTTAATAATATAATTATGCGCTTATGTGCTATGTTTGCGATTGTACTTTCAATATCTGTACCTATTTGTATTTTAGTCTTCAGTTTCTATATTATTTATTGTACATGCTTGTATTAAGCAATTAAATTAAATTAAATTAAATTAAATTAAAACATCTTAACAAAAAGGTATATATCAAACATCCACCCGCGATAAAACAAATTCTTCAGACAATCCGTTTTCTGTAACGCCCCAATTACAACTAAATATCTGCACCATCTCCACTCCCACACAGATGTGTGTGCCGAATGTATCCGATACCAAAATCATGGCTATAAACTACCGCCAATAAATATTCTTAACACCACCACTATGGTATGGCAGTCAGTTAAACTTGTATTATCCAACTTGAGTTATGAATTCTGCTCTCCTTTGTCCTCCAGCGAGCATAATACTCACTCTCCCTGGCGTTAGTCTTGGCAACTTAAGAGGTGTGATGCAATGCCACATTTTCCCCGGTAGAACTCTCAAGCACTATTATTGAAAATGAACCTCTACGTATGGTTGAATTTTGTCTACCACTCCATTCTAGAAAGGAACAAGTTGAACTGGAAAACATCTCCCGACGTCGTTATCCAGATAAATGGGGAAAACTAACCGGCAAAGATGTAAACCGTTTCTACAATCAGGACAACATCAATAAGTGTATTCACAAGACGATGGCTAAAAGTGATTTCAAAGGTAATACCAACCAAAAACGGATACCTGGCCAAGCGTCATATGGCTGTCTATTTACAGAGATTTGGCCATATTCATACACGGGACACGGTGACTCATACTTTGTTTCAAAGGACATGTACGAAATGCTTGTGGCCAAATGTCGTTGCGGTCGGCAACGTACCGAAGGGCACACAATCAAGTGTCTACAAAAAGTGCAAGGCAAATATTTAACCGATGTCAGCGATAGAGATTCATCGTCGATAGCTTCAGGTGATGATGTTCCAGGCAGAGCGATTCATGGTAAATACAACAACGAACCAGCCACAAACGTTTCTGATGATAGTTCAAAATCGTTTAATGGTAGCAATCAAAGTCGAGCTAGTGGTGGTGGTCGCAGACTCAGCCGTGTCCCGGAGACGTCAAATGGTAATTAATTTTACGAGCTCTCATTTGGTTCGGGGTAATACGTACAAATTGACTGAAATGTCGGAATGCTCACGGCTATATCCGTCTCGTCTCACAAAGAGGGCAACCAGCAACCACATCATAGACAGTGTAGTAATATTTTTTTTTTATTTCTATTTCTTCCGCAGGGATGATAGGATGGCCGGCGAGTCGTTATGGCGAATGGGAACAATCAACAAAGTATGTCTCACCGATTGTAACAATGCCTGGCTATAAAGTGGCAGAACGTCCTTACAGTGTAATTTTTATTGGCTAGAAAATTGGAGTTGCTAATAAATTCATTGAAGGCACTTTGATTGTGCACTTTACTCCTGATGGTACTTTGTGTTAAGTTTTGATAGAAGAGGATGTAATGTGCGGCTCAAATTGTTTGGGATGCTGACGAACATTGAATCCCTTCCATTTGTGCGGCCCACAAAAGGCAAAAATTTCTTTTAATGTTAACGTTACATATTCGTACGTACTCTTTTCCATTTGAATCCAAATCACTTTTGCACTAACTGCAACTCCCTACAAAAAAAGTTTTATGAAAGCTATCAATCAGATAAGAAGGTAATGAATAGGTCGATTAACAGTTTAGAAAGGGTTTCACTGTCGAAACCGTATGCCATACGTGAATGCGAGATTGTGGCAACATTATACGTCCCTTTTTCAGGCCAGGCCGTTCAGCGAATATCTCATTTCTAATCTGGTCTGGCCTATAACATATAACACAATACAACTGTTAAAAACAACTAACCAGGCTGGTTAGTACGTGTTACACAAATTTTCAACAGTCATTGAATTTCACTTGTTTAACAAGCACTTGTTGTATTGTCTTATAGGCCCCAGGATACGTGTTACTTCAGAGTAGTAAAAATCCGCTGTATGTCAATCCAAAGATTGGTGGGTTGAAGCAACCCTAGATCTCTAAAAGCTCTATCACACCATATCCATTCCTTAATACAATACATACAAATTCATTCCAAAATTATGAGTCCACAAAAATTTAAAGGATTTGTAAAATTCGTCTATAAATGTTGGAAATAAATATGTATTGGACTTGGGCTACTTATCATTTAAAAAACTTCTGTTTTCGCGCTTATCCACTCCTGATTCGAAAATAAATTTATTAGCTGTCGAATGATAGATAGCTACGGTGACCATATTCGCCGAAAAAAAAAAAATGAAAGACAATAATTATTTTGCTTCCAAATTTTTGTATTTGTTATTTATTTGTTTACAAAAAAAAAAAAAAAAAAAACGTTAATGCCGTTTTCGACCTTTCGAGCTGAAATTTCAAATTTCTGCTTCCAAATCGAACATCGTATTACATTTGCATCGCACCTAAATTCAACATTTCTGGAAAATAAATATTCCGAAATCCGACTTTGCGTTCCCACTGAAACTTAAACATTTCAAATGACAGTTAGTTTCAGTTAGACCACTAAGCGAGGGGTCGAGGTTCGAATCCCGCAAAAATCCAAATTCCAGCTTAGGGTTTTTTCCTCTGCGCCACTTCTCGCGAACGTCTGACAAACATCCGAGAGTATAACTGTCCTGAAAGAGCCTCCCAATTAGCAGTTTGGAGTCGGAATCAGAGATGCAAATCGACTTTTCTCAATTGTACTAAAAACTGAAAAGAAATAGTACTGAAACGTACAAAATAGTACACATTCGTTTTAAATGCCAGAAATTTATGTTATTGCATTCAAAAAGTCATATTTTATTGAATCTATAACGGCCATGCCCATATTATTCACTCCGAGTGTCAATTAGGTTAGTTAATTTTACAACCTAATCCGATTTTTTTGAACCCGATCTTTTAAATTTACATTCATAATATTCACTCAAAAACATGCACTAAGTCCACTAGATACAGATGCATTTAAAAGCGGAGTTTAAACTGAGTTTAGATCGATTCACACCTACGTAATGTTAAATTTCACATAAAATTTGCTGTGTGCTGAGTTTTTTTTTTTGTAGGTATTGTATTTTTTATGAATTTAGCCTCCCATATGCTTCTTGTTTTTTTTTTTGACGGAAACATTTCTAAAAATAAGCGACATCGTTATCATTGACTCAAGCCCTAGTCCGCTCGTGCATTCGATGATATACAATATACTCGAAGACGAGGACGACGTTAATTCATCATCTGCTGTCCCGTCAGTTTTTCGGTAAATTCATCTTCGAACTACGAAGCCACCAAAATTTCATGCATATTACAAATGAAATCCATTTTTTAGCTTCTTGATACATTTTATATTCTATTTCACTTTTACTTATTTCATGAAGGAAGAAATATCACTGTTATGAAATCTAGTTCTAACCCGAATTCAAATACTTAAACTGGTCTCCGCAGTGCAGTTTAAACTCAATCGGATTAAACGCCCACATGTTTAAAAAAATTAGTCTATGTTCGGGTTTAATGACTGAATATTATGGAATACTATACTATGGATTTGGGTCCAATTTTTGAAATAACCTCATTATTTTCGATTTATTTCAAGAATTAAAAATAATACAAATAGTACTCAAAATTGAGAAGTGGTACTTGCGTACTCGTGAAAGTCAAATAGTACAGAACTCAGTACAATAGTAAGCCTTTTTGCTTTTGCCTAAAGAATTAATTTGAACCTAAAGAATTAATTTTTTTAGCTATATTATTGTAAAGAATTTAAGTTCTAGTTCAGGCATATTAAATATATTGCTGGACTCAATATAGAGGTATGCAATCACTTCCTTGTTCTTTGTTATAATAACTTTTACGATCCATATTTATAATTTGAATAACTTAAAAGAATCGATTTGTTGACAATAATTGTTTTTTGAAGTGATAACTTCTTTAGGCGCGTTGGGCACTATTTGGATGGGCAAAAACTAGCAAACTCGCGACACCGACACCGACACCGACACCGATTGCATACTTTTAGTTGTAAACTTTTGAAGTGATAACTTCTTTAGGCGCGTTGGGCACTATTTGGATGGGCAAAAATTAGCAAACTCGCGACACCGACACCGACACCGACACCGACACCGACACCGACTCCGACACCGACACCGACACCGACACCGACACCGACACCGACACCGACACCGACTCCGACTCCGACACCGACACCGACACCGACACCGACACCGACACCGACACCGACACCCGTGTGGAGTTTAGCCAGTTCTCCCATCGGGCGCGTCCCCAAGTGGCGGATAGGGGGCCCCTGTGTGTGAATAGGGCATTAACCTATGCATACACAGGGTTGGTGGAAATATCAAATACCACCCGCGGACCAAAAAACTGGCAAGAGCCGAATTACTCTAAAAATAAATTCAAACATGGATAGTGAGACGTTGAAAAATAAAGTTACGGTGCAGGGAGTCGGATCCCCAGTACCGGCGGCGGAGAGTGCGAATGCAGGCTCAAAGTCGTCGAGATACAATGACTGCAATAGTAAAGTAATATCTTCAATAACTCCTATGGCGGTGGCAACCTTGGCCCCCGTAGGTAGTAATACTACAAGGAATCGCCTCGAGACAGACGGCGTGCCAGACCCTTTCAAGAGAAGTATGAGGGTCCCGCGTTCTCCACCAAAAACGTCTGTCCCGAAGGAACACGTGATGTCAAACCCGCGAATCAGTCCCGCAGCGGTAGATCGGAGCCCAATGGTCACGCCAACCACTGAGACTCCGCCGCAAACGGGAAATAAAATGATACAACTGGGTGTAAAAATAGACGAGCTGATTGCTTTTTATAAGGATAAGCACAATGTCCATGGGGAGATAAAAAAAATCGGAAGTTTGAACAAGTCCGCTTTTCGAGAAGCCGAAGCTGAGGCATCTGCCTTACGTAGCAAGGTTTCCCAACTCGAACGGGAAGTGCAACTTATCAATCTTCGTCTCGAGGAACGCCGGGTACCAGTGGCACCGTTGCTAGAAAGCAACTCAGCGCATAGAGTTGAGAAGTCGCTAAGCCCAAAAATTAACCGGGACCGTCCTGCAAAGAGGGTAAGGGAAGGAGATAGAACTATCAACGGAGCGGAACAGCGTATTGAGACTCCGTCCCCGAAGAAAAAGCGAGGAATAGCGCCAGTCGAACCACGAGCTCAAAAACGCGTTGAAAAAAGTGACCGCATTAATCCACAGTCGACTTCCTCCAGGCTGGAGCCTCTTAGAGACAGAAACGTTGCCAAAACGAAGGCAAACGAGTGGACGAAGGTCGAAAGAGGTGCTCGGAAAAATCATGCACTAAAGGCGAAACGTCCCGACGCGATAATTATAAAAAGAACGGGCGAGCTTACATACGCTGACTTATTGCGGAAATTGAAAGCGGACACGAATTTAAAACAAGTCGGAGAAAACGTTAGTCAAATCCGGAAAACAGCAAGCGGAGACCTCCTTTTAGCGCTAAAAAAATCTGCCGAGATACCTACTTCGCGCCTAAAAGAAAAAATCGTGGATTCGTTAGGCGAAAATGCTAGCGTTCGTTGTATGACGCACGAGATACTCCTCGAATGCAAGGACATAGATGAAGTAACGTCGAAAGAAGAAGTTTGCGCGGCCATTACAGAGCTTCTTCAAGATTATGAAGTAAAACCGCCGGCAATAACAACAATGAGGAGAACTTTTGGCGGGACTCAGGCGGCCACACTACGATTGCCTGCAGACATCGGAAACCGTCTACTTACTACGGGAAAAGTGCGCGTTGGTTGGATCTATTGCAGGATCCGAGAAAAAATTTCTCCAAAGAAATGCTTTAGATGCCTCGGGTTTGGCCATATAGCAAGAACGTGCAAAAGCCCTACCGATCGATCCAATGCATGCCTCGGATGCGGAGAAAACGGGCATAAATTGAAGGACTGCAAGGCAAAACCAAAATGCCTGCACTGCAGTGCAAACGGAGTAGACTTTGGACATATAACCGGTAGTGCTAGGTGCCCAGAGTATAAAAAAGCCCTTGAGAGCTTACACGCGAAAACATGAAAATTTTGCAACTAAATTTAAATCATTGTGAGGTAGCTCAGGATCTATTGCATCAAACGGTCCACGAGCATAAGGTCGACATTGCAATACTCTCGGAGCAATATTGCAACATTAATTCGGGTGACTGGGCACATGATGCGACGAAAAAAGCCGCCGTATGGGCATGTGGTAATACCACGTTTCAGATACCACCCTTCGGCGAGGAAAACCACTTCGTAAGGGCAAAGATAAACGATGTATACATATACAGCTGTTACCTACCCCCAAGCCTTACGATTGAGCAATACGAACGAGTCGTCGAAAGCATAGTTCTTGATGCTAAGGATCATACCCCAACTATTATAGCCGGTGATTTTAACGCATGGGCAGTAGAATGGGGAAGCGTGCTAACGAATAAAAGAGGAACCATTCTACTTGAAGCTCTCTCTAGTTTAGACGTCGTCGTAGCTAACGTGGGAAATGTGAACACGTTTAGTAGAGCGGGTGCGAGCTCGATCGTGGATATTACGTTCGTTAGTAGTAACTTATTCAGGCACACGACTTGGCGCGTCAGCAGTCACTACACCCATAGTGACCACAATGCCATTTTAATCGATCTCCATAGTCCTACACGACCTCGAAACCCTCGGCCACAAACTATTAAGATGAAATGGAACGCGAACACCTTAGATGAGGAGCTCTTAGAGTACGCAATCACTGAAGCTATAGTTGAAGGGAGAACAGCGAATGAGATCGTACGTCAAGTAACGCGACAACTGCACGCTGCCTGCGATTTATCAATGGCTCGAACAGGAACACAAAACCGCCGGCGTCCAACGTATTGGTGGAACGACGACATTAAGGAGCTTCGATCAGCATGTCTAAAGGCACGAAGAAAATACCAACGGTCTAGACGCGATACGGATAGACATTTGATTTTGAGGACAGCGTATAAAGAAGCACGCGCCGCACTCAAATCCGCCATTAAGGCTAGCAAAAGACAGTGCTTTAAGGATCTTTGTACGCAATTGAACGGAAACGTTTGGGGTAAAGCGTACAAAATTATAACAGCGAAGCTCAAGACGCCTTAGAGGCCGGCACCAACTTGCCCGCTATTACTCCGCAGAATCGTAGAAACTCTGTTCCCCTCTAATCAGGACGGAGTTCTACTAAGCGAGATCGAAGAAATACACGAACATATTCCTGCTGTAACAATCAATGAACTCACCGCAGCAATCGAGAGGGTAGAGGATCGAAAAGCTCCTGGTCCAGACGGCATACCAAACCGGGCTTTAAAAATATCGATGAAAGCCCGCCCAGACGTTTTCGTTAGCATGTATAATGCGTGCTTAAGCGAGGGAATATTTCCGGAACAATGGAAATACCAACGGTTGGTATTATTACCGAAAGGAAATAAACCTCCGGAGGAGCCCTCATCTTATCGACCGCTCTGTATGCTCGACACTATGGGAAAAATTTTAGAGCGAATTATATGTAGCAGACTACAGCCTATCATTGAAGCCAATGATGGGCTCGCGGAACACCAGTACGGCTTTAGAAAGGGCCGATCGACAATCGACGCTATTAAAGTCGTAATAGACAAAGCCCAATCGGCTATAGAAGGTAGACGATGGAAAGGAGGCAGTAAAAAGTATTGCGCCGTGGTTACTCTTGACGTGAAAAATGCTTTTAACTCGGCGAATTGGTTGCGTATCTTACAGTGCCTCAAAAGATTAAATGTACCGAAGTACATATTAAGACTAATCAGGAGCTACTTTACCGATAGGTTGCTCCTTTACGACTCCGACGACGGGACGAAATTGTATAAAATTACAGGGGGCGTGCCCCAAGGATCGGTGTTAGGTCCTTTACTGTGGAACGTGATGTATGACGCCATCCTTCGACTTCCAGTCCCCAGGGAAGTCTCCATTATAGGGTTCGCGGATGATATTGCGGTTGTAGTCGTGGCGAAACGGCTTGAAGAAATCGAGTTGTATAGCAACGAAGCAATAGCACTGATAAAGAATTGGCTAGGCGATATGAGTTTAGACCTCGCGGACCATAAAACGGAATCCGTGCTCATTACAAGTAGAAAGGTGCTAGAGACGATAACGATCAAAGTCGGAGAGCACAACATTATTTCCAGCCCATTTATAAAATATCTGGGAGTGATGATTGATGCGCGGCTTAATTTCCGACATCACCTCGCATACACCTGCGAGAAATCGTCCAAAACTATAGGCGCTCTTTCGAGACTCATGTCGAATATCGGCGGTCCGAAGCAAGGCAAAAGACTAATGCTTGCGAGGGTTGTAGCCTCCATACAGCTGTACGGGGCACAAATATGGTCTGACGTCGCGAATAAAAAGACACACGTTAAGGAAACCAAATCTGTGTATAGATTATGTGCACTACGAGTTAGCAGTGCGTATCGAACGGTATCCCACGACGCGATATTGGTACTATCCTCTATGGTACCAATTGATATCCTAGCTTTGGAAGCTAGGCGAGTTTATGACAATCGCGCCCAAAACGGGTCAAGCGCAAATCAAACGAAGAAACTCGAAAGAAGCCGCAGCATAGAAACGTGGCAACAACAATGGAACGAGTCTCAAAAAGGGAGATGGACGTACCGACTAATCCCAAGGATTGAAAGTTGGATAAACCGAAAACACGGGGAACTGAACTATTATCTTACACAGTTCTTGACTGGTCACGGTGGTTTTCGGGAATACCTATTCAAGCGAAACCGTGATTCGAGCCCATCCTGTCCTCGCTGTGTAAACGCGGTAGAGAACGTGGAACACGTTTTCTTCGAATGTGCTCGGTATGCAAACGAAAGAGCTGTATTGCGTGAAGCATTTGGTGAACCGCCAACACCAGAAAACATTGTCCAATATATGTTGAAATCCGAAGATCTTTGGGCTGCTGTGAACGATGCAGCAGTACGAATAATGTGCGATCTAAGGAGTTTAGAACGGCAGCGGAACGCGAATTCGCTAAACAACATGTGACGAAGCAAAAAGCTCGAATCCGTCCCTCGCGAAGTAATACCTAGCGGTAGTTCCGCGAGGGAATAAACGGAAAGATTCGGGAGGTGGTTTTAGTCAGTAAGAATCTGACACTACCAATGGACGTCGGACCATTGGTGCCTATGCAAGGTTTCCACCTACCCACGAAAAAAAAAAAAACACCGACACCGACACCGACACCGACACCGACACCGACACCGACACCGACACCGACACCGACACCGACACCGACACCGACTCCGACACCGACACCGACACCGACACCGACACCGACACCGACACCGACACCGACACCGACTCCGACACCGACACCGACACCGACACCGACACCGACACCGACACCGACATTGCATACTTTTAGTTGTAAACTTTTGTACTATGGCTTACTTTTAGGGGTAGGTAATTTATAGCTTAATCTACGATGATTTTTATTTGAATACGTTACTATGGTAATTTATGGTAGCGACAAATTTATTGTCACCAAAATTATTTCAATTACCTGTTTTGTATGGGGAATTCATAACTTAATTTTACCAGGCCTAATTCCGACATATCCACGATTTTGGGTTTGTGCACATTTACGGCACAGTAGCTTGTGTTGTGTTTCCTGGCAGGGGAAAAACAGAAATGTCTTTCCAAATGGAATTATATACGGAGAATTGACTGTCAGAATTCAAAAACTATTCAAACAATCACTTCAAAGGAGTCTGATGATGAATTAGTGGTGTAGTTCGAAATAGCTATCATTCCTACCAAAAGTGACTGTTTCTACAAGTTGTTGTCAAGAGTTGTTCCCTCGAAAAAACAACAATTCATAAACTGAAATTCGACATAATTTCCCAACAGAAATTGTCAGGGTGAATCCCAAACAAGCGAGAATCGTTGTTACTCCTCGCTTCCCCAACTCAGTAATTAACAAAAAAACAATTGGCAGTAAGCCAACGAATTCTTCCCAACAATGGCCTCTCTACTCGTATGATTCTGTGTAATCTCACAGCTTGCGGGAAAAAGAGACGAATAGGCGAAGAAGCCCGAGAGAACGACAATTGACAAAATAAACACCTCGTAGCAACAACAACGCACAGAGGTAGGTCTTCCCCTCCGTTCTAATCACCAGTTGTCGGGCTTGTACTCGTCGCTCAGTTGGCGCAAGTGGTAGTCACTTGGTCAATTGCAGAAAAATCGAAATGCAAGTTCATTTCCTGGCAGGGGAAAAACAGAAATGTCTTTCCAAATGGAATTATATAGGTACGGAGAATTGACTGTCAGAATTCAAAAACTATTCAAACAATCACTTCAAAGGAGTCTGATGATGAATTAGTGGTGTAGTTCGAAATAGCTATCATTCCTACCAAAAGTGACTGTTTCTACAAGTTGTTGTCAAGAGTTGTTCCCTCGAAAAAACAACAATTCATAAACTGAAATTCGACATAATTTCCCAACAGAAATTGTCAGGGTGAATCCCAAACAAGCGAGAATCGTTGTTACTCCTCGCTTCCCCAACTCAGTAATTAACAAAAAAACAATTGGCAGTAAGCCAACGAATTCTTCCCAACAATGGCCTCTCTACTCGTATGATTCTGTGTAATCTCACAGCTTGCGGGAAAAAGAGACGAATAGGCGAAGAAGCCCGAGAGAACGACAATTGACAAAATAAACACCTCGTAGCAACAACAACGCACAGAGGTAGGTCTTCCCCTCCGTTCTAATCACCAGTTGTCGGGCTTGTACTCGTCGCTCAGTTGGCGCAAGTGGTAGTCACTTGGTCAATTGCAGAAAAATCGAAATGCAAGTTCATTTCCTGGCAGGGGAAAAACAGAAATGTCTTTCCAAATGGAATTATATAGGTACGGAGAATTGACTGT
Organism: Cheilosia urbana; assembly: GCA_946477585.1. Lineage (NCBI taxonomy): Eukaryota > Metazoa > Arthropoda > Insecta > Diptera > Syrphidae > Cheilosia > Cheilosia urbana. The sequence goes on from OX297855.1 coordinate 44,880,068, forward strand.
CAGAATTCAAAAACTATTCAAACAATCACTTCAAAGGAGTCTGATGATGAATTAGTGGTGTAGTTCGAAATAGCTATCATTCCTACCAAAAGTGACTGTTTCTACAAGTTGTTGTCAAGAGTTGTTCCCTCGAAAAAACAACAATTCATAAACTGAAATTCGACATAATTTCCCAACAGAAATTGTCAGGGTGAATCCCAAACAAGCGAGAATCGTTGTTACTCCTCGCTTCCCCAACTCAGTAATTAACAAAAAAACAATTGGCAGTAAGCCAACGAATTCTTCCCAACAATGGCCTCTCTACTCGTATGATTCTGTGTAATCTCACAGCTTGCGGGAAAAAGAGACGAATAGGCGAAGAAGCCCGAGAGAACGACAATTGACAAAATAAACACCTCGTAGCAACAACAACGCACAGAGGTAGGTCTTCCCCTCCGTTCTAATCACCAGTTGTCGGGCTTGTACTCGTCGCTCAGTTGGCGCAAGTGGTAGTCACTTGGTCAATTGCAGAAAAATCGAAATGCAAGTTCATTTCCTGGCAGGGGAAAAACAGAAATGTCTTTCCAAATGGAATTATATAGGTACGGAGAATTGACTGTCAGAATTCAAAAACTATTCAAACAATCACTTCAAAGGAGTCTGATGATGAATTAGTGGTGTAGTTCGAAATAGCTATCATTCCTACCAAAAGTGACTGTTTCTACAAGTTGTTGTCAAGAGTTGTTCCCTCGAAAAAACAACAATTCATAAACTGAAATTCGACATAATTTCCCAACAGAAATTGTCAGGGTGAATCCCAAACAAGCGAGAATCGTTGTTACTCCTCGCTTCCCCAACTCAGCTTGTGTTATAATTACCGAAACAAGAAATAGAAAACTGTTGTAAACTTGCCACCCTAAGAGTAGGTATACTATATAAATCATTGTAATATTCATGTCGCCTTAGTGTATACTGTAAAATATGATTAGTAATTTTTGTGTAAAATAATGAATATAAAACTACAATTGATGCCGTACCACGAGATCTAGAGCATTATCAATGGCGATGCAGCAAGACAGAAAAATATTGTTGTCTTTTCTCGTTCTTTTTCTTTTAAATGTAAAATTTGTATTTTTTGGAAGGAAATTCATATTCAATTAAGCTTCAGTATAATTATTATTAATTTATTCGTTCTGTGCTAGTTTCGGTAGAATACAAGTAGATACAATCGGATTGTGGTAGCTGAAGTAAGATATTATGTACATTCGAGACTGTAATCTATCTAGATTACGCTGGAAGACAGCATCGATGAAAATTACTTATATATGCTAAAGATAATTCTGCATTACTTCAAGATAAAGTTGGGAAGAGATTTGATGATATTCCAATCATTTTGAGTGGGGATTTCAACATCAACTTTGCAGATGATAAAAACTACCATTAATTGAATTTTTAAATAGCAAATTTGATTTAACGATGAGCAATGATCACAATCTTAGCACGACTAGACATAAAACTACAATTGATGTCATCTTTACAAGATATTTAAATAGATTCGAATCAAAATTGTTTGTTTCCTATTTTAGTTACCTACCATAAACCTATAGTATCCGTTTTCAAATATAATGATAATAATGATGATGATGATGGAAGAGTTTGAAGTTGTTGATGAAATTTCATAAGTGTCATTGGTATTCATTTCAAAGAATACCCATTAATTTTTAAATTTAATATTTCATGTATCTGTAAATTTATACATTTTAAGCAATAGATTGCAATTTTGTATGTAAAATAATATGTATTATTTTTGATGTTAAATACCGCATTAAATGAAAATGAAAAATGTAACATAATTTTTGTAGTAGGTAGTAGTAGTTTATAATAATGAATAAAAAAACACTTTATTTAAAAGTACTTCCTACACAATAATATATTTTCTGACGATTCGAAAAATACACACGTAATTGTTCAAGTTATCACTTCTGTCGGCACTCCCGGAGTGCCTTTTAATTTTTTTTTTATTAGTATGCGGAGTGATAAGTCATCGTCTTCGCTTTGCAAAAAGGATACATTATTTGGAGAAGAAACCAATTTCCTTTGTGATCGGTATTGCTTTTTATGTTCGATTTGCCAAAAAAAATTAACATTATTTGGGTCTACAGGAAAAAATATTTATATAAAATGTCCTTTTTCATTGAATTAAGAGTGTGAAAGGTAAAGGCAGTCTAACTTTTCGTATTTTTGAGAAGGGTGGATAGATTTAAAAACATCTTCATTTTCATTACGAAAACCTCTAAGTAGGGTTTTCCCAAACTACATTTAGTTATAAGAATAGCATAATACATTTGTGATTTGTCGCAGCTCCAAGGGTTATTCATGATTGAAAATACTCTTCAGTTGGTGCACTAGAACCCGGTAGGCACAAACTGAAATTTAAGGTGTGCAGTGCATGCACTGAAGCACTGAGGGTGTAAACCCAATTTCAAGTAATGTGTGTACATTATACGTAATATTTTTAATTGAACTAAATGCAAACAATTTTCAGTCAGTGTTTTAAATGACAGTTTCAAAAATAAAGGACAAATTTCGTCCTTTATTAAAAAGAAAATAATATAGGACAGGGGTTAAAAAGAAAGGATTGTCCTTTTAAATAAAGGACGGATGGTCACCGTATAGATAGCAGAAAATCAAGTAAAGTGCACGACTTGGTCGAATGAAAGTTTCTCGCTGATTAAAAAGTTATTGGAAGTGGTTGTTTTCTTATTTTATTAGGTATAGGTAGGTAGGTAACAATCTGGGAAGCAATGCTGGGAATAGTGTTAAATAAAATCCATTTTTGAGTTATTCATCGGATATGGTAGTATATATCAGATAACAATGCGAGTTTTTAAAAGTTGAAGCTCTAGTAATAGGCATTTGTTGCAACTTCGGATTAAAGAGTTTTAAGCGCCTACTGTTCTATTTATTAAACTTTTATACTTTACAAGATTTTCTTATAACAGGATAAACGTATAGTAGAAGTTTCTATTTTCTGATCTTTTGGGGCATGATTTTCTTTTTGACTGGAATAGATTAGTGACGATCGTTTAAGAAAGTAGGGCTCGCGATAGACTACTATCTTTGCACCCCGACTCCACGGCGCAGGATATAAGTCCCCGGGACATAACTCCCAATTTTAAATTTTGGGACTTATAACCCACTTGAGTGAGACATAAATCCCAAATTCGATTTGAAAATTGTTGTGCCGAAGATGGGACATAAGTCCCAAGTTTTCGCATAGATAATAGTTAGTAATATATTGTGAAATCCATTAGGCATCCAACCCCTTTTTCCACTCCACCCACCAACAATAATTGTTCTTAATAATTTAGAAAATTAAACTAACAGTTTGGAACAAACCAAAAATATAATCTAACCAATTTTATTTTCTTAAATTCTCAAAAACTAGCGTTTTATATTTTGTATTGACAAAATTTCTTTCATTTGAGAAAAAAGCTTATAAAATTTTAGGTTTTGAGAATTTGAGAAAATAAAACTAAAAAAATCGCGCGATTAAAAAAAAAATTAGTTAAAATTTTATAAGTTTCTTTTCGCGCGCGAGGCAAAGTCTGAGCCCTTACATAACATTTGCAGTGATTATAATCTCACTTTCCATTTCCCCGAAAGTAGCTTATAATATTAAAAATTGGACTAACCAAGAAACCAATTACTGAAATGCTTGCATTGTGTTCCACAAATTGTGAGTAAACTCATTGTTTTTTTTTTTTTGTAATTTTAAGTAATGCGTTTGACTTTCTTCTGGGAAAATCTGTAAGCTTATCAAAAAAAAAACTGGTGCGACTGTATCCAACAGTCCCGAAAAATGTCTATGTGTAAACACCGTGCGTGCGGTATGTGTGTGGCTTGATAGTTGATACACGTCATAGAGAAAAGAGGGAATTGTAGTAACCGTATTCATGATACATATATTATGAAATAACAATAATTTATTTTCAAACTCTGCGTGAGACTTAACATGTCTGGGGTAGGGTCTGTCTTCGTAGGGCGGAGTGACTGACTACCTGTGGTTGTAAAACTTCATTGATGTCCGTTCTCCTTCGTTTGGCTCGAACTGACGATAAATCCACGTCATTTATCGTCAGAACATCATTGGCAGTTGATCGTGATGTCGTCGGTTCATTGTCAGTAATTGTCGCTCCAGTTTGGTTTGCGAGACGAGTTCTCCATTCACGCGAGCGTTCACGTTCAGTACTCGCTCAACCCAACCTTTTTTTCGACTTTCAGAGGTTTACTTGCACGGAAACGCGCCCTGTAATCTTTTGCACGTTCTGCATCTGCCTTTCCCATATCTGAAAATATTTTAATGCATCTTCAATGACGGCAAAACATTGCATTATTGTCAGAAATATGGAATTGTATCAATTACGTATTTTCCTGTATTTTTCTGCGCTTTACTATTGAAACGCATATATTCAACAGTGAAATCGAACAGTGAAACAACGCGCACTTAGATGTTTACGTATCAATAAGCACTCCTAAAATTATGCAGTGGAAAATACCCGTTTGCTGTTACACAGTAAATGAAAGTGTCATTGGAATATCATTCGGCTTGCATTGCATATTGTAGGAGTGCTGGCCTACGACATTTTCGTTATGCGAGAAACAGATTTACACAGCAACAGTTACAGTAACTTTCACAACTTTTTAGAACCAATGTATTTTAATTACTTTGAACACATTAGCACAGCAACATCGACAGCGAAGTCAACGTTAAGGCTGTCAAAAATTCGCTTTTGCTGTTGCTGATGTTTACATATCAACAAACACTCCTAATATTATGCAGTGGAAAATACCCGTTTGCTGTTACACAGGAAATGAAAGTTTCATTGGAATTTCATTCGGGTTGCATTGCATATCGTACGGGTGATTTCCGTCCCAGCAGTTATATGTTTGGAATTACTCCACCAGATACCAATAACGCGCGCATAGATGTTTACACATCAAAAAAAAAAAAAAAAAAATTGTTGGGTGGGACATAAGGCCCAACATTATTGTTTGGGACCTATGTCCCGATAGTGTGGGACATAAGTCCCAAATCGAATCTGGGATTTATGTCTCACTCAAGTGGGTTATAAGTCCCAAAATTAAAAATTGGGACTTATGTCCCTGCGCCGACTCCACAGGAGACAAGTTCTCTCATAATGCTTATCCTTACTTGAAATTTTCCATGGAGTCACTCTATTTTATCTGTTAACGATCGCTCTCTGCGATTATATCTTGACATGGATGTCTGACATAAATTTGACACATGGTTGTTTATATAAAGGGTTTTTCAACAGGGACGCTACAAAAGTAGAGCGACAGGGACAGCAAACGATGCCGAATTTCTTACCGCTCTTTTGACATTTCTCTTCAGCCATTTCAGGATGGAAAGATATACGAGCCAAAAACGAGTCGAAATTATTAAAATTTACTACCGAAATTCGGAGTCAGTGGCCTCAACGTTAAGAGCGCTACGTCCAATTTATGGTCGTCGTAATCGCCCTAGCAGATCAACAATTGAGCGTCTAGTTGAAAAATTTGAATCCACAGGCACAGTACAAAATGTTCCCGTGCCAGTGAGACAAAGTGTCGAGAATATTGCTGCCGCTGAGGCTTCAGTTGAAGAAAGCCCAAATGTGTCTCTCGTACGTCGTTCTCAAGCGTTGGGCATCTCTGTGACGTCGTGGTGGCGAATTTTGCGAAAAGATCTTGGCCTTCATCCTTACAAGATTAAATTGACGCAAGAACTGAAGCCGCTTGACCACCAGAAGCGTCGTATGTTCGTGAATTGGGCTGAGCAACAACTTAAAAATGATTCGGATTTTCATCGAAAAATCATCTTCAGCGATGAGGCTCATTTTTGGCTGAATGGGTTCGTCAATAAACAAAATATGCGGTATTGGTCAGGCAGCAATCCACACGTAATCCATGAGTCATCATTTCATCCTGAAAAATTACGGTTTGGTGTGGTTTATGGGCCGGCGGCGTCATTGGGCCGCACTTCTTCCGTGATGATCAAGACCGGCACGTTACTGTGAATGGGAATCGCTATCGTTCAATGATAACCGAATATTTTTGGCCCTAATTGGATGATATGGACGTGGAGGACATGTGGTTCCAACAGGACAGCGCCACAAGCCACACAGCGAATGTCACAATCAATTTATTGGAAACCAAGTTTGGAGAACGTGTTATCTCACGAAATGGTCCAGTAAGTAGCTTGGCCACCTCGGTCGTGCGATTTAACGAGCCGTTAAACTATTTCCTATGGGGCTACGTCAAGTCTATGATCTATGCCAACAAGCCAGCGACGATTGATGAACTTCGTACGAATATCGAACGTGAAATTGCAGCAGTATCGGCCGATTTATGCTTGAAAACCGTCGAAAATTGGGTTCAGCGTCTGGACTTCTACAAGTGTGCCCGTGGTGGCCATGCAAAAGAAATCGAGTTCCATACATAATGACATCGAACGTACTTTCACAGGAATAAAGAATTTCATTGATATCCAAAACCGTTTTTGTTTTATTTTTTGTAGCGCTCTTATTGAAAAACCCGATTATGTGAACAAGAACACATTCGCTTTTTGGTAGTCATTTTTAAGAAATAATTAAAAAACTGATTTATTCGAATTTTCTGAGAAAAACGAGAGAAAAATTATTTATAATAATGATAGTATCTTAAGTACCTATGTATTTTAATCAAAATCGGTTGAGCGGTTTTTGTAAAATTTGGCAGACAAAACAGCATGAGAGCGTTGCCAACAGTGAAACACATCCAATAGTAAGTCCTTCTGAATAACTCCGAAGATACATGTATGAACACGTCGCGCTTGTTTTCGTAGGTCATGCATCAGAGGTTAATTTTAAGTGTCTCAATAAAAAAGAAATAATTTTGTATCTAGGTGAGTTTTTCAATCAGTGTTTTATATATTGTGTGGATTATATTATAGAGAAAACAATTATGTATATAGATCTGGATGCTTTTCGATGCATAATATTTTGTTTTGATTTGTTTTACATATTTTCGACGATTTACCAACAGTGAGACAAAATCCCGTTGCCATCGGTGGGACAGTGTCTTACTGTTGACTATATATTTTCTTTGGTTATTTATTGAACAAAAATGTCCGCTATCCCTAGCTATTAAGCAAGGACTCATTTTACGTATGAAATATTTTCGGAGGATGCAAAGAAGAAGGCTGTTTCATTGGTGAAAGTTGGTATGATCCTGCGAAAAGCCAGTACTGAGTTATATAGCTTTCCAGACTTTGACTCGATATAGAAAAGCTGCCGAGGACAAGGAAGCCAAAATCAATGAATAAAATATTCAGTAATGAGCAGGAAAGGAAATCGCCCTTTTTGATTACATCATGAAGTCTATGAAGTGGCTATCGCTAATAATGTAAAAATACATAGGAACTGGTATAATTTACGAGTCTTCCAATTCGTCCGATGTGGAATATGAGCTTAAAGATTCTTTGATCGAAGGATCCTTCAAGGACTTTGAAGAAAGATTCGCCTTTGATCAGCTTTTAAGAGATCCAATTAAAGGAGACCATGTTCTCGTCGAGTTCCTTAGGTCGGCGAAAAAAAACATTACTATTTTGGCAAAATAATATCGGACAAGGATCTTGTCGGAGACATTGACAACATTTAAATTCGCTTATCCAAGTGTTGAAGATATTTCATTTGTAGCCGAAGAAGGCGCCGATTCTTTGCGGCCACACCAGTCGGCAACAAGCCAGTATCCATTTTGGAATCACATTTGACCAAATTGAAGTGCGCTAAGTTTTTCTAATTTTTATTTCATGAATAATGAAATCGATTTTTTTTATTATCTATTTATTTGTCATTGAAGAAATTTTTTGTAACTTTTATTTTCGATTTTTAGTTTAACAAAATTTGGTTTGTTAAAATATTTGTTGAAGGTGTCTCACTGTTGGAGAAGGACTGTCTCACTGTTGAAGTAGTTGTACCAACAGTGAAACAAAAGAGGTACTCGGCCATTAAGATTTATATTATTTTATCGGTAAAGCAAAATTTAATTTTAAGTATGCAATAAACAGCACATATAATAAAACTACCTAACGCAATTAAAATCAATTAATTACTCGGAATACTTTTTTAGATATAGTTATTCGAAAATAAGTGTCTCACTGTAAGCGTCGCTCCCCTAGCAAATATTGCAATGTTTAGTTTGAAAAATACTATTGGTTAACTATTTTGTTGAAAACAATATAAGTTATTGTTCAGGATGTAAGCAATGTTTGCTTTTTAAAGTTTTATCGAAATCTGAAATGGGGTTTTCGAGATATGAGCAGTTTTTAAAATAAGCGAGAAAAACTGAGTTCGCTATTTAGTTAGAAATGACCATTATCACCTTAGAAATGAATTTTTGTCACAATCGTATTGACTGTTTTCGAGATACGTGTAAGTTTGAAAAGTACGGTTTTTCGAATTTTTAACGGAAAATTAAGTACGCACTCATGTTAATATCACCTACATAAGCTTAAATATCAATTTTGGTTAAAATCATTGGAGTCGTGTTCGAACAAATCAAACTGGTTTGAACATTTTGTATGGGAAGTATACCATTAATATTGAGGTTACCGTGCAAAAAAGGCCTCAAACTGTAGGCCCACAAACTCCAAATCCGAAGTTTGAACCAAATTAGGGCAGTTGTCTAGGCTGCAGGCCGCCGGAGCATACGGACAGACGGACAGAATTTTGCAACCCACTTTTTTGAGTTCCTCTATCATCGTAATGTCAGAATTGATTAACACCTCGAGTTTGAAATTTTGTACGAATACAATATCTTTCTCTTACTACTTAATCGAGAAATCCAAATAGCAACCTCACTGCTATCTCGTATTCTCGAGCCAGGGGTTAGTCAATATTTTCTTACAGTCCGGGTATAGATATGTTTGTGTTTTTGCAAAACTAATGAAATATACATATTCTGTATATAGTTGCAAAAAATCATGATCGATTTATCGGACCTAACAGGAAGAACTAAACAACAAACAGCCACGGGAACAAGAATGATTCAGGGAAGGATTCTCTTTAACGGACCATCTACAGACCATAAACCAACTGATTGAAAAATGCAACGAGTACAGACAACCCCTATATCTCCTTCGTGATTTATACATCAAAACTCTAAGAAACATATATAAAAACAACACTGGACAAATAAAAACAGAAAGAACAGGACGAATGTTCAGCATGAAAAGAGGTGTACGACAGGGTGATCCAATATCACCACCACTATTCTCCGCAGTACACGAGGAGATATTTAAACAACTTGACTGGAATCGATTTGGAATAAATATATGGGGACAACATTTGAACAATTTGAGATTTGCTATGGTAACATAGCTGGCTTCAATTTGTAAAAACTGCGGACAATGCATAAATCAGTTTAAAACAAAAGTGATGACCAACTCTACACATAAGGACATTACACTCGGTGGCGTAAATATTGATTATGTTGAAGACTTTATTTATTTGGGACAGTTAAAATCATTTAAAAATCAAGAAGAAAAGGAGATAGATAGATGAACATCAAACGCGTGGCGACAATTCTGGAACATGAAGGAGATGTTCAACGCAAAACTAAGTAAAGACACAAAAAAAATATCTAATGGATTCAGCAATTTTACCATTTCTGACATACGGACTTCAAACGTTGGTCTTTACAGCAAATCTAATCGAGATATTAAGGATCTGTCAAACAAAAATGGAGAGGAAACTTCTCGATAGAAGACTAATACAAAGAGTGCGGAACGAAGAAATAAATAAAAAGGACGTAACAACTTAAATGGAACTGGGCAGGACCCATATCAAGAATTACAGATAATAGATGGACAAAACTTCTGATGAAATGGACACCACCAGCGACAAGACCAACCGGACGACCACGAACAAGATGGGTTGACGCAAAAAACAGAGATTTATGGACAACTATGGGGGAGGCTTATACTATTTGCAACTAATTTTGAAAAACAATGCTTAGACTTTGCCAAATTATAATAAATTTAATTTATGTATTATAAAATATATTAAATAATCTATATATATAAAAATAACTTGTTAAATGTATGTGTGGCAGTCGGTAGGCTGTCCGATTTTGATTTTTTTTTTTTTGTTGGTTAATAGACCATGCAGAGAAGGTTTATATATATTTATATATGTTAAATTTTGGAAAGAAGGCGCAACCGCCATTCCAATAAATTCATTTTTGTGTATATATTTATGTATATTTACTAAAAATCTATTTCATTGAACAAAACTTCAGTTACAATTTATTTTAAAATGTCAAATAAAATTGAGTTTTGTTTTATCAACCGAACTGTTCACAACGCCAACGAATAAAATTGTGTATCAATATCTTTGTCTTTATAAAAAGTAAGAGTATTACATTTTTGTAATCTGTGCATTACATTTGTCACATGTTCTGCAGTGTTTAAAGCTAAAACAAATTATTGCATTTAGTGCTTATTATGTCAAGACGATCAAATATTGGTCGGCGAACGCGACATGCACGGTCGAATTTGGCCTCACGGTCAATGGAGGACGATGAGCAACGCGAGGAACGCAACGAATCAAATCGCGCACGCACATCAAGATCACGTTCAGCAGTTCGAGCTCAACGACAACCGACCCGCGTGAATTTGCAAGGCGCTGCATTTGTATATATAACTTTGTATAAAAATTAGCATTTGTAGTGGCCAGGCTAATTTTTTTCGAACTCACAATGACGAAGTGTTCCATTACAAAATCACGTGTTGTTGCCTACAAAATATATAAGCTGAAGGTTTAAAATGAAGCCATCAGTCTTCTATAGTGAAGGTTCGAAAGGAAGTTTTTTAAAAATAAACCATTTCGGACACGGGAACAAATTTATGGTTCTCTCCCATTTTTACTATTATTATTCTATTTAGTTAAATAGTTTAGTAGGTAGTTGAGTTTTAAATTTTCTCCATAGTTCTTAAGCGTTTTTAATATGAAGCGGGTGGTGTAATGATTATTGAACGTGTCCTTTGGGCATGAACTCCAATGCTCGGCCCAATAGACTCAATTTTCTTATCAAACCTATTTTAATTGTTTGCGCACTATATTTAGTTAATTATTTAAACTCCTTTTGTTAAATTTGTTAACTTAGAACATCTTAAATAAATTATGTTAAGATCTTTTATTTAATCATCTTCTATATATATAAAACAAAGTTGCATCCGTAAAACCGCCTATAACTCGAGAACGGATGGTCCGATTTGAGATATATTTTCTTTGTTGATTTTGTCTACGTCTAAGGAAGGTTCAAGGTAGGAAGGTTCATACGGCGAGAAAAATTTAAAGATAAATTGGAAAGTTCGTGAAAATTTATTTTCCATACATTTTGTACGGCGAGCTCTATTTTTTTTTTTTAATTTTGTTCGTAGTATATACAGTGAGATCGTGTTTGTCAAAAGATATTTTGGATCAACAAAATTAATGTCAGGTGGAATAGTGAATGCTACAAATTATTTTAGTCAAAAAGTCAATTTTGGGCGGAACGGAGTTCGCCGGGTCAGCTAGTAGTAAACAAAAGCTTATAATAATAATAATAACAGGAAGACAGACAGATTTTAGTAAGTTTGTCAGTTATGAAACTAAGCTATAAATCATTTTATTACCTTATATAAATAAACGACATTCGAGCGGCCTTGAGTGATACGCATTACACGATGGAACTCTGCATTTTTTTTTTTTTTTGTTCACCTTTAAACCAACTTAGGCACATCTGAATAAATCCTTTGTATACTCAAAAATAAAGAAACAAGGTCAGTGAACATGAAAACAAATCGTAGTCTGGTCGCATTTATCCGTAATAGTCTTAAGGTTCGTAATATCGAAATGCAGAGACCGATATTAGCGAGAATAAGTGCTTCACTTAGACGACTAGACGAAAACAATTTTCAGAGCGGCTTACATTTACAAAGGGATTTCCTTTTGTTTCTTCCTGTTGCATGAATGTGGGTGCATGAGGATTTTTTTTTTCTCATCTGGCAATTACGATGTCTCACGAGTATAGGAGGGCGAATTTGAAGAATTTAAATTGAAATCGGGAATCAGATGAAACACGTTGAAGGTAGATAAGTCGAACGAAAATATTTGAAGTGACTCGTATCTTTGATTGCGATTTATAATGATGTCAGATGTGAAGCCCAGCACATGTATTTGTAGGCTGTACTTGATATTTTCCCAGAGATAAATCCTAAAATAGATGCAGATTAGTCTGGCATTTTCAAAATCAAAATATGCATACTTTAAATCCAGGCGTCGCGTCGTCTTGATTAAAAACAATTTGTTGCTGCAACAGATTCTTAAAAAACCCTATAGGCCTAGCTTGATTTAGGTCATTGAAGAAATTGTGACGAGATCTGTCTATATATGCGCGCTGAAACTTGGAAACTTGGACTTTTCAGGCACCTACCAGACTATTTAGGCGAAGCTTGATGAATTCTTGCCTAGCAGCTTTAATGTTGCTAGGAGATCTTGGTCATTATCGCGTGGTAGTACTCTTCACGCCGCTGTAATTTTACCCTGTCTTAGCGGAATTCTACTCGAGCTATGTCTATATAGCTTCGACATGTTCTTTGTAACCTTTGGTATGGCCTGTTAAGTGATTACAAATGTCACATCTATCCTGAAACTCAACGGCGTGTGCTTCTGGCATTCCCTTTGAAGAAATTTGTGTTTTTTTCCCTTACCCACAAGTATCGAAGCACGTATTTTCTTTAAATTGGTTCCTGATGGTCACAGTAATTGGCTTATAGTTCAAGGTTTCATGCCAGCCCGTTATAGTTGCTTTTTTTTTGTTACTGGAAATGGCTTTTTAATATATCCGTTCAGATCATAAAGAGCACTTGATTGTTTTGATTGTTTTACAAAATAAAATCTAAGAGGTAGATCCAAACATATTCAATTCTGTTAATCAAATAATGCTATCCAAGGTCGCAGACGATAAAATCCGCTTTGATAATATAGATATAGACTGTAAACGTAGAGTCATTCCCACAGTCGTGGAGCATAATTGTCTCCATTTACATTGCTCTGTAACGACTTCCTTCTATACGCATTGAGTTTCTTACTTGACAGACGACATAAAGTGGGTAATCTGAGGATAATATTAGCATACATTTCAAAATCGTTTTACACACGAGCACAAGCTTTCAAATGTAAATCAAACAAATCACTTTGCATAAAAGAACACGACGACGACGTCGCAATTTCCACCACAATTCACATAAACCTACTCTCAACTAGCAACCAGTTACGAAACGACTTTCTCCAAGTGTCGAATACACCGAAGTGTTCTACATTGCCACCCATCCTAGGGTCTCATCATGGTTAACCCGTTCTGTCGGTGGCATCATAACCTTCAAACAAATTCAGTCAACAAAAAACGTAAACGGTATACTCCTCCGACTGTCAGTGTTTATTATCCATGTTCGTCGGGCATTTTCGACATTTTTTTATCAGGTGGAGGATTATATTATTCAAAAAGAATTTTTGTCTCAAGGATAACACTGAGTATGTAATAAATATGTAAAAGGTTAGACAGACATTAGGCGACCGAATGGTTTGTTTGCTGAAGAATTCCCAAATAAGCGGAGCCAGAGAGCACATCAGTCGAAGAGAATATCCTGCCACCGCACCGTGGCAAATCAGCTCAAAACAAAAAAAAAACAAAAACGATGCCAGACGACAAGTTTAAACCCACACGCATTTCTGTAGAGCTTTTGGTTCGCCACTCTCAATGAAGAAACGCATTTTTCGTCCTTACTTTGTCCTTGTGCCGTGCCCGTCGCTTTGCGCCTTTATGAGGCGCATTTCCAGAGTCGTGTCGTGTGTCGTCGCTCGTCTGGGTAGGATTGGTATTGTGTCTGAAGGTCGTGACACATACATACCTACTCCTTTCGTCATTGTTGCGTTGTTGTATACAGTACACTCTCTTAGTGGGAGCCGACTGACCCAAGGTTAAGTATAAGGATAAGGACTCAACTTTTATCACAGTCCCTACTTGGTCTCTTACCACGCATTGGAGGATTTGTTTTGCGAATGAATGCCATTGGAAGTGGAACATCAAACGGATTCTTACAGAGAAGAGGAATTACAACACAAGACAAATTTTGTTTTACCGAAAGTTTGGGTTTTTCGGGGATTGCTCTTTATTGTTGTTTGTGTTGGACGTCACGAGCTTCTCGAAACCCGAATTCCATGCGAATCTCTGCACACGACAGGACGTTACTTTTTAATATCTGCCAGGGAAATGTCTGCTAAATTATTAATTAGCAATGAATTTTGATTTACCGAGGTGCTGAGCCAGAGGCTGTCTGACTGGAAAGTTTCCTGGATACCTTCCTGTTGTTATTGTCTGTCTATATCTTCAGTTGCATGGGAAGTTGAAATTCGCTTTAAATCGAGTAGCACAGCTGGAAATAGTGGAACATAATTTGTTTTCAAAGAGAAAACTAAAATGTAATTAAAGCTTTCAACGATAGCTATGAGAGCACAAAGTTGTTCATTAGGAATAACTGTCACTTTTAGACTGAGTGGGGTATTTAAAATAATACATTAAAATCGGCGGTGTAGGGAAATAATTTCACGGGCAAAAACTTGACATGGGAACCAACTTTACCTCTAGTGGGAAATAATTTCACTTATTGAAGTAAAACTTCTTATGGGACTTCCAACTCAAGGTCGCGTTAAATGTTTAACGCTAATAATTGGATACTCAAAGGTGTGAGCGAGGGTGAGGGTGGCGCATATTGCATAGCACAAGCACGTTCATATGAAAAAAAAAAAATGAGTGGTGTTTTCTCCAACAAAAGTGAAACGAAAGAGAAGTATGCGAGGTGAATGTGTATAATCAACAGCCACAATGTGTTTCTGAGGAAATGCGCAGATGGCTGTTGACGTGCGCTGATGGACTTATGGTGGTGTATATAGAAATTGAGTTCAAGGTTTTTCTTTTAATGGTTGTTATAGTACATACCTACATACGTTGATACCTACAGTAAATAATTGAAGAATTCAAGAAGTAAAGACGATATAGGTGAATTATGTTGTTTGATTTATTGAAGTGAAACTTCTTAAATGCTTAATGCTACTATAAGCATTGCATACTCAAAGGTGTGAGGGTACCGCACACGCTTCAGAGTATGCAATGGTGAGTGAGTTTATTGGCACCAAATGCTGGGAGAAGAATATTCTGTGGTGAAGATTAATTTCCAAAAATAATGACTAAATTGGCAATTAATGTCTTATTGAAGTGAAACTTCTAATGCGACTTCAGACAAGGTTGCGGAGGGGGAATAGAAGGAGACAGAGCGAGAGTGAATGCGTGGCAATCAAACGCATGCGCGTAGTATACCTGTTACAGGCCAGCGCGAGCGTTAGCAACGAGTAGCGTCCTCATTCTTTCATTTACTTGTTTTAGTTTGATTTGATACACATACCTATAATTTAATAGGGTAGTATTTTTGAAGTGAAACTTCTAATGCGACTTCCAACATATCGTATCTTACTTTAGTTGTCATTATCCCATTGTAAATGTTATGGATTTGGATATTTCTCCATTCGAAAATGATAATTAAAAGATGCGATCAATTGTGAATTGTAAGCAATGTTAATAAAGTTTTTCTTAAAGCCTAGTATCCTGCTCGCGCTAAATTTTATCTCCCATACAAAAATGTCTACAAAGATAAAATTGAGCGAGGCAGTTTAGCAAACCATCAGTATCCTGTTCGCACGCTAAATTCTTAACTTCATATTGATTGCGTGGATGAAAAGTTCCACTCATTTAGCTCGCGAAATAAATGTCCGGTGCATTAAATCGAAGATAAATTTTGACATAAAAAAACAGACATAAAAAAAAGTGTGTGTTGTGTTTGCAATGATTTTTTTTTTTTGGCGGAAAACGCAGACAGTGTTTGCGTGGTAAATAAAAGAAAACGCAAAGCCAAACAACAGAGCCAAAACAGAGATACATATGAATATAAATATAGCGAATCGATTTTCAGGGGGACTTATGCTCTCATTTGGCGTCGTCTTTTGGGTAATAACAAGTGTTCCACTATGGTAAGGAGATTGTGGAAAGTTTGAGGACACATGTCGAACTTCTTCTTATAATTTCTAGGTTTCTTACGTCTTTCAAGTTTGAAATTCGAAAATTCTATTAAAATTACGTTTACTGATATCTGTCATGGTACTCATGGTTCATAAGCATATGGGTTTTGTCCCATCTATATCATGTTTAATAATAATTTAGCGACCATTTATCTTTGGTTGGTTTGGTTGTAGGCGCAGTGGCTTAGTGGTTAGTGTGTTGGACTACTACGCTAGGGGTCGAGGTTCGAATCCCGCAAAAACCCAAAATTCCAACTTATGGTTTTTTTCACTGCGCCACCTCTCGCGAACGTCTGACAAACATCCGAGAGTATGACTGTCTTGAAAGAGCTTCTCAATTAGCCGTTTGGAGTCGGCATAAAATTGTAGATCCCTTCCATTCGTTCCAAAAATGAAAACTCACACAAAACGAATGGTTTTGAGAAGCTAGGCCTAGGGTCCCTCCGGGCCTGTTGCGCCATCTATTTATTTATTATTTATTTATTATTTATCTTTGGTGTGGAGAAACGAAGTGGAGGCTAGGGGCGCTAAAATTTGGCGCGAGCAGGATACTAGGCTTAAAGAAACAATATGATTTCACTAAAAATCAGTTTCTACCCCTTCCTATTTTCATTTCCACATTACGAAGTTTCACTTCTTCCGCGCGGAGGGACTCCACGCACTATTTTTTTTATATGAACTTATTTTCCACTGAAAGTGAGCATTCACTCTTTTGTGGGAAATAATTTATTTTAACATGCGACGACATGTAAGCCTACACTTCATAAGCAGTGGAAAATGTATGGGAGGCCATGGTGCCCATTGCAACGCCCCTACTTGGTGTCACGGAGATGGGAGTAGGTTTGAGGTTGGATGTATTCAAAGTTACTCATAATGTTAATTAAATTATAAAGTCCTTATAAATATGTATTTCAATTTTGTTTTTATTTTTCAGTGAGAATCAAAAAATCCTTAAATTGTAGGTGGGAAATAATTTCACAAAAGTGGTGGTGATGTACAGATGCCCGCTGTAACTGGGAAATAACTTTACATACAAAAGTGAAATAATTTCCCACTGAAGGTGAACTAATTTTCCATGCGAATTTATTGCCGCACGGAAAAAAGTTTAAGATCAAGAAAAATAAGCGCCGAATCACGAAAAGTTTGTCACATCAAAGAGTTTAGCTCAAGATTTACTAATTCACTAATTTTTATTCGCAATATTAGAAATTCTACAAAATGAAGATATTGACCCTCAAAAGTCGTAAATCAAAACTTCTCAGAGTCAAAAATGCGATCGGACGAAAAATACCTATTGCCGTAACCGATCGCAATTTGACACAATTAGTTATCAATTTGATATTATGTTATTATGTTATGTTAAAGTGGCTCTCGATGAGAGAAACACTTAGGCCGTTAATCGGCCCATTGTGCGTACCACTGGTGTTTAGGGGTTCCTTATCTGGTTACTCATGTGAACCATTTGCTTCCGTTGATATAGCTAAGAATGTTAGCAGCGCTGGTGTCGCATAGATCACTAAGATCATTGAGGAAGCAGTTTCCTAAGTACGCCATCCTTAGATTGGATAGGGCGAGGCAGATCTCATATTACTGTGGTAGTGAATTACAGAAAAAAAACGCAAATTACCACTTTTCTGTTGCAAATTACGATTTCATCCCTCAACAAATTACAACCATTTAGTTTTGAGTTGCAACTCAAGTGTTGATTTGCGAACAACAGGGGTTTATTTACTACTTCAGTTGTTGCAATTTACAAATTCTCAATCGTAAATTGCAACTTATTTTTATCAATTTGCAATTTACCATTCTTGAAGTTTATTTTCGCATACATACTTATAGCGGTATTTTTTTCGTGTTGTCCAAGGGTTCATGTGACGCCATATCGTCCGGAGGCAACGGGATTTTTCTGGGGTGATTTTTTTTCTATGCTGAAATTTAAAATACACACAAATTGTTTAGAAGAATTTGCCATTGATACGAACCTTAACAATCCTTTTCAAATACATGTTTTACTATCCATTTCAATTTACTTCCTTTTTAAAAGCGATATGTACATTCTGAAAATTTTTATAATTAAATAGGTACTTTCAAGGTAATATTACAGAATGCTTACTATCCGTTGTTTCAGGTCACTCACTGTTGCTGCGAACTAATTACACCAACACAAATTTAACGCGACTGCTTTAAGCAAATATGGAATACCGACTGCCAACTGCCTGTATCTGCCCATGATTGCAGCTGTCATTTTTATATCCATCCATAGCTACCTACCTGGTGCATAAAAAAAATCCACACCATGGAAATTACAAAAAAATATTTTGCAATTTACGACTTCTCAATTTACATGCGCGAAATTATTATAAGATTTTGTTGATTTATCATTCATGAACTTTTTTTTGCAATTTGAGATTGTAAAGTGGTGTTTGAGGAGTTTATTTATTTATTTATTTATTTATTTCATCAACAAGCTTAGCTTACAGATTACGAATTTATATATATACTAGCTGACCCGGCAAACTTCGTTCCGCCCAAATTTGTGAATGTAATGAAAATAATAATTCCGAGCATGTACAATGCGCTTGCTAATTATTATTATTTGTCATAGTGAAAAGCGAGACCCACAAACAACAGACAAATCTAAGTCGCTTAAATACGAACTAGGGGTCGCCCCGTGGTCGAAATTCGACCAATTTATTCTATAAGTTAATTTTTGAAGGGGAAGTGAAGGGGAAATATCGGAGGGCTTATAAATAGGCAATCGAAACCATTTTAGGTTTTCCTTAAATTGCGAATAAAAAGTGTCCAGTAATGCGGGCTGTCTTCTATTTTATACTACAGGTAGAAAAGGGTGCATAGAATAGATATGCAAAGTTTCATCGTTTGTTGTTCAACAGTTTTAGAGTTATGGGGACCTTAAGTTAGAAGCCAACATTTTGCTTAAATTTCATATAAATCATAAACCGTTAGGCCGATTTTTACGATTTGAATTTTATTAGATTGGTATTGTCGAACACTTTCGAAAATAGATTTTAGAAATTTTATCACTTTGCTAGCTGCGGTTTCAGAAATAACACGGTTTTAAGGGATTGGGATTTTGTTTTTTCAAATGGTTCTAACTTTCAAACGGTTGAACTACAAACGAAAAGAATTTCACTACAAACAGCTACAAACGACTGTCTATCGAACTGCATTTCACGTTTTTCATTCTAGAAAAAGTGCGAATTAACTTCACGCGGGTGCCATGTTGTTGTTGTTGTAATTTCATGCAATTCGCTTAAATTTACCTGCTTTAATTCATAATTTGTGGACAATTTTTGTATTGTGCACTTCTATGTATTGTCCCCTACCCAAATATATATAGTGTTGGCATATTTATGTGACTTATAATAGGAAAAAAGGGGGGAAACACGTTTTAGGCAACTCCGTATTAATATATAGATGAGGACCTTGAGTTAGAAGCCAACATTTTGCTTAAATTTCATATAAATCATAAACCGTTAGGCCGATTGGTACGATTTGAATTTTATTAGATTAGTATTGTCGAACACTTTCGAAAATAGCATTTAGAAATTTTATCACTTTGCTAGCTGCGGTTTCAGAAATAACACGGTTTTAAGGGATTGGGATTTTGTTTTTTCAAATGGTTCTAACTTTCAAACGGTTGAACTACAAACGAAAAGAATTTCACTACCAACAGCTACAAACGATTGTCTATCGAACTGCATTTCACGTTTTTCATTCTAGAAAAAGTGCGAATTAACTTTACGCGGGTGCCATGTTGTTGTTGTTGTAATATCATGCAATTCGCTTAAATTTACCTGCTTTAATTCATAATTTGTGGATAATTTTTGTATTGTGCACTTCTATGTATTGTCCCCTACCCAAATATATATAGTGTTGGCATATTTATGTGACTTATAATAGGAAAAAAGGGGGGAAACACGTTTTAGGCAACTCCGTATTAATATATAGATGGCAAATCGTTCTGAATAAGCGGAATTTGCGGAATGAGAGTGTTTGCCTTTGGATTTTCCACTCAAAATCGTCACTGGCATGGCATTTGATTTGGGATCCCTTACCACCAAATCAAACGCGTTCTGTTACAAAGTCTCGGTGTATTGAGGTTGCGCAACAAAATTATAACTGAGCCGACTTTCATTTGTATAGATGTAAGCCCGGAACATCCAAATAATTCAAAAATTCAACTAATCCCCATAAAGTTTTGTTTTCACGACAAAAAGTAGCATATTTCCTTCCTTGGGCCCATGCGAATTTAAACCAAAAATCATAAAAATTGAAGGATCGGTTCCCGAGTTATGAGTGCGCACATACGGACGTCAGTCTTTTTTATTTGTAGCTGTATCCACCCTGATTTGCTCATACCTTTCGTATTAAGTCCTGCTAACATTTAGCAAAGTCCTTTATTTGGACAATGTCCATTAATAATTTTAATGCTTCCACAACCCGTTCTCCTTTCCCGCTTATGTTTTGCAAAGTACCATCTATAGGGTCCGAAACTATAGTATATTTCGGTAGAGCTGTTTCGGAGATCGGCAACAGCGCCACCTAAAAAAAAAAATAATTGGCGCAACAGGTCCGGAGAGACCCTAGGCCTGGCTTCTCACAACCATTCGTTTTGTGTGAGTTTTCATTTTTTGGAACGAATGGAAGGGATCTACAATTTTATGCCGACTCCAAACGGCTAATTGAGAAGCTCTTTCAAGACATTCATACTCTCGGATGTTTGTCAGACGTTCGCGAGAGGTGGCGCAGTGAAAAAAACCCTAAGTTGGAATTCAGGTTTTTGCGGGATTCGAACTCCGACCCCTAGCATAGTAGTCCAACAAACTAACCACTAAGCCACTGCGCCTACCTAAGCCAACAGCGCCACCTATCAGGTCCAAAAGTATCCTAGCCTTCAAGTGGGAACGAAGAATATACATCCACGAAATTTCATTGAAATCGGTTGAGCAGTTTCCGAGATCGACAACAACGCCACCTATCGGGTCCAAAAATTTATCTTTTAAGACTGTACCTAAAATACACCAATACGAACAAAACAAAAGAAGAATCATAAAATTTGGCCCAGTAAGAACATTTTCCTCGGTTTTGTGATTTGCGCCGGAAATCGAATGGAAATTTTATTTACCTATTTAAAATTGATGAAAAACTAATTTGGAGTTTTGGTCAAAAAATTGTACAGCTAAATGAAATATGAATTACGGAAATGTCAAATTCAAAAAAGTGTAAACAACCAACGCCAACTATATTACTACAATTAAATTTAGTGTTGTTGATACAAAATTGATGTGCAGGGAAATCTAACTTGTCGTAAATATCTCCCAGCGCCACCTATCGGGTCCAAATTTTGGCAAAAGCTTTCTATTTTTTTAAGTGTTATATGGTGTAAATTTGAGCCAAATCGGTCCATAAATAAGAATTTTCAAAAAAGCGACCCCAGCGCCCCCTATAGGGTCTAAAATAAACATAAACCATCCGGAGCACCACACCAACATATGGTGTGAATATAAGGGGGAAAGCTTCAGTGGTTCAGCCGTTATCGTCGGTCATACATACGCACGAACGTTTTTATATATTACAAGATAATACATTAAGTTTAATGGGAAATAGAAAAATAAAATAATAACTATAAGTTGACATTAGTTTGAAAACAATCTAAATAAAATACTTTTGAAGCGCTCTCTTGAAATATGAAAATCCATATGTCTAGTTACAACATTGAATGAGTTAAGGCATCTAGTAATTGGCTCATTCCGACCATTGCTAAAAGAAGTTATTATCCCTTAAAACCCTCCCCGGAGCATTAATTGGAAGCATGGACAAAAGTGTACAACTATCAATGTGTGAACACAGTAAGTCTCTCACAAACATGACGTCATGTGCATTCCTTCTTGCTTTTAAAGTTAACCTATTGAAGTGGTGAATTGCGCCAAAAATGTCGCAAATCACTACAAATAAAAGAAGCTCGAATTAATACTTCTAATCGTAATATTCAAAAAACAAAATTTGATATTTTTCGCCGTTTTCAATGTCAAATTACGAATTTTTTGTATCAATTCAAGACAAAATCGTTGTGATTTGCAAAAAATATATAATTCGTGATTTGCAACTCAAAATTTTGCAATTAGTGACTTTGCAATTCTTTCCGTGCGGTGAAGTTATTTCCCTGCTCCAAAATCGGCAAAGAACTGACATTCTCCCTTGGCATTATTTAATTTTTATTGACAGCCAGTCAGTTTTGTACAATTTATTTGCCTAAGGCGGAAAAGTAGGCCACCTTGGATATTG
Source organism: Cheilosia urbana (assembly GCA_946477585.1). NCBI lineage: Eukaryota > Metazoa > Arthropoda > Insecta > Diptera > Syrphidae > Cheilosia > Cheilosia urbana. The sequence goes on from OX297855.1 coordinate 44,902,573, forward strand.
GATTCCATCTACTTCCGTCTTTGCCCCAGTTATTCTGAAGAGAATTTCGAAAAACCTGGGGACCTATTCCAGATAACGCGGCGGATCAATTTTAATGGCGGATTTGAATTTTTGGATTTCCAAAAGCGATTCGTTTTACATTCCAGACCATATGGAAAGCGAAACACTTTTCCAAAGTCATTTTATCATCTTAATATATAAAAACGTTCGTGCGTATGTATGACCGACCATAACGGCAGTACCACTGAAGCTATCCCCCTTATATTCACACCATATGTTTGTGTGGTGCTCCGGATGGTTTATATTTATTTTAGACCCTATAGGGGGCGCTGGGGTTGCTTTTTTGAAAATTCTTATTTATGGTACACTGTAGGCGCAGTAGCTTAGTGGTTAGTGTGTTGGACTGCTATGCGAGGGGTCGAGGTTCGAATCCCGCAAAAACCCAAATTCCGACTTAGGGTTTTTTTCACTGCGCCACCTCTCGCGAACGTCTGACAAACATCCGAGAGTATAAATGTCTTGAAAAAAGCTTCTCAATTAGCCGTTTGGAGTTGGCATAAAATTGTAGATCCCTTCCATTCGTTCCAAAAATGAACTTAAAAAAATAGAAAGCTTTTGCCAAAATTTGGACCCGATAGGTGGCGCTGGGAGATATTTACGAAAAGTTAGATTTCCCTGCATATCGATATTGAATCAACAACATTAAATTTAATTCTAATAATATAGTTGGCGTTGGTTGTCTATACTTTTTTGAATTTGAAATTTCGGTAATTCATATTTCATTTAGCTGTACTATTGTTCGACGAAAACTCCAAATTAGTTTTTAATCAATTTTAAATGGGTAAATAACATTTCCATTCGATTTCCGGCACAAATAACATAGCCAAGGAAAATGTTCTTACTGGGCCTAATTTTATGATTCTTCTTTTGTTTTGTTCGTATTGGCGTATTTCAGGCTTATGCAGTCTTAAAAGATAAAATTTTGGACCCGATAGGTGGCGTTGTTGTCGATCTCCGAAACTGCTCAACCGATTTCAATGAAATTTCGTGGATGTGTATTCTTCGTTCCCACTTGAAGGATAGAATACTTTTGGACCTGATAGGTGGGGCTGTTGCCGATCTCCGAAATAGCTCTACCGAGTTGATTGTAATTTGTGGATTGGTGGGTATTTTTGCTTCAATATTGAAATATGCTATAGTTTCGGACCCTATAGATGTAACTTTGCAAAACATAAGCGGGATAGGAGAACGGGTTGTGGAAGCATTAAAATTATTAATGGACATTGTTCAAATAAAGGACTTTGCTAAATGTGAGCAGGACTTAATACGAAAGGTATGAGCAAAGCCGGTTGGGTACATCTACATATAAAAAAGACTGACGTCCGTATGTGCGCACTCATAACTCGGGAACAAATCCTTCAATATTTATGATTCTTGGTTTAAATTCCCATGGGCCCAAGGAAGGATATATGCTACTTTTTGTCGTGAAAACAAAACTTTATGGGAATTAGTTGAATTTTTGAATTCCTTGGATGTTCCGGGCTTACATCTATATAATTGAAAGCGGGCTCATTTATAATTTTGTTGCGCAACCTCAATGCACCGAGACTTTGTAACAGAACGCGTTTGATTTGGTGGTGAAGGATCCCAAATCAAATGTCATGCAAGCGACGGTTTTGAGGAAAAAAATTCAAAGACAAACATTCCCATTCCACGGAATCCGCTTATTGAGAACGAATTTGTACGTCGTGTACTGTAAACCGTTTCAGTCAAAAAGCGGAAGGTTGGCCGACACGTCTTCTTTGTTGCGTTTGTTTAGGCCTAAGTAAGGTTCATTGGAAAGTTTGTGAAAATTGATTTTCCATACATTTTCTTAGGAGTTTTTATTTATTTGTCTTAATTTTGATCGTAGTATACAGTGAGATCGTATTTGTCAAAAGCTATAGTTGGGATCAATAAAATTAATTTCAGGTGGAAGTGAAAATTATTTTAGTTCCAAAGTCCAAAGTAAAAAAAAAAAAAAAAAAAAAAAAAAAAAAATGCTTCTCAGATATTTACCTACCTATGTACCTATGTACCTATATAATAAAATAAGAAAACAACCAACAAAACTTCTGATGAACGAGAAAGTTTTGTTCGACCCAGTCGTGCATTTTATTTTGTATTGGAACAGGGGTGAAATTCTGTAAGATCAAACATTTTCCCGAACGATTTGCTTCTGTTACATAGAGCAAATCATACGTGCACGCACATACTTTATAGAATTTCAACCTACGATTTAGTAAGACTTCGTAAATTTCGTCGTACGGGAGCAGGCCTTATATTTCTTCTGATCCACAAAACCAGTGGAGAGAACGTCCACAACAATCTGATTAACTGTATCAAAAGAAGAAGTCCTCTTGTGAAGTAAACTCGCGAAATGTTTTCAAAAAACCGTTAAATATAATTGCGCCTTGTGTCTTTAAATAAACAAATTTGGTCACAAACCAATTTTCTTAAAATAGAACAGCTTTTAATAAATGTATCCCAGCATAGTTAATATTTGTATTCCGTATTATTATATATCTTGATCAATCCTAAGATTCATTGTCGCAAAGATTCTGTTTCGAAACAGTGGGTTGGCAGGTGGACTTCTTTGCCTTCGCTGAGAATATCAGTTTCTCGATTCCAACCATTGGCGACTCAATCATCAGGTACACAATGATTGACACAAGCAGCGTGATACCAAAGTCGCCCCAAAACCGTAATATCTGCAAGGATTTGTCAATAAAAAAAAACTAAAAAAAAAATTAGCTACATACCACATCATAGTTTGAGAAGTGTAAATTCACTTTCGTCCGTCCACTGTGCACACTTTCTACGATCAAGTGAAATATATACATGCAATAGGACAATCTGGCCATAGGTTGCCAAAATGTCCACGAGAGGAACTTATTCACAAAGCCACCATAGCCATTGACGCAGGCGAAAACTAACCACGACAAAGCCAGCGGCCAAGCCACTCGACTTAGGGACAGGTAAAAGGCGCCTTCGATGGTTGTTAATGGGTGAGCTCCGGGCTGCGTTTTGGGATACAAAGCAAATAGTCCAGTAGCCAACAAGCCGAGTGATGTAAGCCACCCAATAACAACAAAAGTCTGCAAGTAATCGTGTCACTAGTATTTCATATTTTCGATAATCGGCTTTTACATACCTTTCTTATTTTGACCCGGCGATTCCTGCCGTTATAAAGAAAGTAGCCAAAAATGATGCCAATTATCCAGGGCGATGCCCGCGCATGAGTGGCGTAATAAATTTTCCGCATCTCCTGATTGTCGGCACCTAAATTGCTGAATGAAATATGTCAGGCTGTGTGCTTATAAATAGAGTAAGAAAATACCCTGTTGTGCTAAAAACAGAAAAGTTATTGACCACAATTACAGTGAAGAGGCAGGCCACCAACAGCAGACCCAGAACAACCACTCCAGCAATAGCCCTCTTTTTCCACTTGAATATGGGTATCAGGATCAAGGGTGAGAGGACGAAGAACTGCATATCTACGGCAAGGTACCAGGTGTGACCCACGCACTGTGTTTTGTAAATGGGTCAGTCGTTATATGTTATGCTCAGAAATTTCGTTTTGTTTACCATTTTACCAGCGGCTGCATAATTTTGCACATACAGTAGTGTGGCCCACCAATTTTCATGACACAATTTATATGTCGCTGTGAATGCTCCCCATAGTGGGCCATCTCCCAAATGGCGATAGAGACTAACGAAGAATAAAATAGTTGCGGCCACAACTGGAGTCAAGCGTATATAGCGATGCAAGTACATGAGTAACACATTTAATTTGCCGCCGGTTCTAAAAATTTAAAACAATCGATTTTAGATGTTAAGTTAATGCCAAATGTGTCGCGTCAAAGAGTGCATGAACATTTAGGATTGAATTTTAAATCAACCGCTTTTTTCCATATTCCATGCGATTTTGTTAAGACCTAAGCTATGAATCAAATAGCGCGACCACCCGAATAGGGCAATGAATGAGATGAGGGCAATGAATGAGAAAGTGTCATGGCAATTGCAAACCCAGAAATATCTAATTCCCAATAACCAACGAGAATATCAGCACGAGCGTACTTTAGTAGTAACAGAAAACATTAAGTAGAAGCTCGGGCATATGAGTGGTGTGTTAGAGAATTGTTTAGTATTTAATTCAATATACGGCATGCAACAACGAAAGACATTATGCTTGAGTTCACCTAAAAATAAAGTGCACGACTGGGTCGAACGAAACTTTCTCGTTCATTGAAAGTTTGGTTGGATGTTTCCTTATTTTATAGGTATCTAAAAATCTGAGACACAATGGTAGAAAAAAATAAACGGTTCATGAAATGGATTAGTGATAAATGAAATTCGTTTTTGTGTTATTCATCTGATATGGGAGTACGGAGTACATATAACCTGCTTATAACAATGTGAGTTTTTAAATAAGCAGTTATAAACTGAAACCCCGATGGACGTGTGTGGGCGTGCAAATGAAGTGGAATTTTTTGATTGTGTAAACTCCACGTGGTTGGAATTATTTTAAGGTGCATATTCAACATGGTTGAAAAGAAGAAAAAGTGAGTAGAATTTGCTAAAAATAATTTTTTGCTGTTATTGCATTTTTATTTGAAGTGCGGCGTTGTGTTTTAAAAAATATATAAACACCGATCGGCTTTTGGGTAGTAATTTTTGAGAAATAATTAAAAAATGATCTTTTTGAATTTTTTGAGAAAAACTAAGTAGGGGATCTTTTTTATAATACTGACATATCTTAAGTTTGTATTTTGAGCAAAATCGTTAGAGCGATTTTTGTAAAAGTACCAGACAAAAAACAGTACCAAATATTGCAATGTTTTGTTTGAAAAATACTATTGGTTAACTATTTAGCTGAAAATTGAGTACCTATAAATTATTGTTCGATATGGAGGTAAGCATTTCTTGGTTTTTAAGGTTTTATCGAAATGGAAATTTAGGTTTTCGAGATATGAGCAGTTTTTAAAATCAGCATTTTCGGTGATTCAAATTGAAAATCAATGACGCAATAATTTAGGAAACATCGATTTTACTCTGAGTTAGCAATTTGTTCAAAATCGCTATTGACGTTTTCTAAACTTAAGAAAGCTAAATTTAAAAAAAAAATTACTTTTTTTCAAAAATCCATTTCACGATAAATACAGAGAAAACCTAAGTTTTCCATTTAGTTAGAAATGACCACATTTCCTTAAATATGAATTTTGTTACAATTGTATGGACCGTTTTCGAGATATGTATACCTACATTTCGAAAGTACTTTTTTACATTTTCGTAGTAGTAGTCATGTTAACCTCATCTACATAAGCTTAATATCAATTTTGGTTGAAATCCTTAGAGCCGTTTTCGAACAAATCAAACTGGTAAGAAAATTATATATGGGAAGTAGGTACCTAAAATTAATATTGAGGTTGAAAAAAAAAAAAAAAAACCTCCCCGAACTGTAGACCCCCATGCTCCAAATCCGCAGTTTGAATGAAATCTATGTAGCCGTTTAGGCTGTAGGCCTCGGGACAGACGGACAAACGGACAGGCATTCAGACAGAGGGACAGAATTTTGCGATCCCCTTTTTTGAGATCCTCTATCATCGTAGGTAATGTCAGAATTGATTAACAACTCGAGTTCGAATTTTTGTACGAATACAATATCTTTCTCCTAAGTACGTAATCGAGAAAGTTAAAAATAAATTAGTTCTCCTCTGAATTCTTCATCCAAGTTTATACAATGTACGGTCAAAATCTTAACCATTATGGCAAGAGCTAATCAAAGACGTTGCTAGCTCTCGTCGTCTTCTATTTTCGGGTCTACTGATAACAAGGTCTGTCTACAAAAAAATATTCGGTAAATAGATCTAGGGCATATATCTAATCTTATCGTTATTAAACAATTGAATCATTTTCGTAGACATTTTAAAATCATAAAAATTGATAAGAAGTTTTAAAAAACAACTTAAAAAAAAAAACGAGCAAATAACTAAAAAAAAAAAATCCTCTTAAGTTCTTTCAAAAATAATTTAAAACAAAATAATTCCGTTTTTTTTTCAAATATTGGGCAAGCTTAAGACGTTTTTACTGTTCTTTAAAACTGGATGTAAGCGCAGCCATATTGTTGCCGGTGCCTACTTGTTTCCAGCACTTGGATCACAGCATGAGAGCTGGTTCTGTCTTTTGAGAGTGATTTCATAAATATATTTTAAAGTCTCTTTCACAGGTGTAGAGTGTTAAAAGAATCAACTTTACATTCATTTTGTAGGCGGTTCTCCTGTAGCATGAATACCACCTTCGTGATCTTTTTGGTTATAATTGTACCACTAGTATTTAAAGGTATCCAGATAGAATAGCGGTTGAAGCTGTCGAAAGCCTTGTTTAAATCACAAATAGTACCAAGGTATACCGTGAACTTTAGCAGCCATATTGCACTACAATGATCCGCAAATTGTTTGTGTGAAAGTTTATACTCTATCCTTTAGTCTTTTGTCTTTTGTACGGAAGGGATAAAGTAGGGTTGCTGGCACATTCATTGGACTTTGGATATAATTTTCTTGTCTGCTAAGCGGGTAAGCTCTGTTGCAGAATGTCTAGTTGGTTATTACAGCAAGGTGCCATCCAAAGCGATTTTTTTTGGATTTATATAATGAATTTCTGAGAGTTTTTGAGAAGAAGAAGGTGCCTGCTGTTTGTTGTTAAAAGCGGATCATGTGTGATTGTTTCTATTTACAGTAGTTGTTATTACTGCGCGTACGCGTTTGGTCATGGTTTTCGTAAAAAAAATCATTTGGGAGATCTTAGGCATATGTGGCAACGATGCCATTTCTCTCGCTATTAGTTTTATCTTTTATATCTTTTTTAAATACCTTTAACAGGTGTGGAAAAAAAACTGCAAGAAAACTTAAGGAACCATGGTACCTACTGGTACTGCCAAGTCACCCTTAATTTTTTGATTAACTTTTTTTGGACGCTTTACGTACATTTCAAACTGTGAATTATATTTAGGTTCATATTTTTTGTTTTTTAATTAACAAAGAGTTGATATATTTTATTTATGTTTTAATTTAAAATGCTTTTTTTTTTTTTTTTGAATTAAAAGGAAAACAAAACATGGGTGCCGAATGTCTCCCGACTTTACCCTAAATCGAAAAATACCCAAGTAGAAATTGATGGTTATAGTTGAGGCTATGATCCTACATTTCTTAAATGTTTCCGTAACAGTAACAGTGTTTATAGGCTATCAAAGTGCGTAATGTTTCCAGTGCAGGATGGAACGCTGTCCAAAGTGGGGAATTAGTTTTACCTCTACCAATTACTATTTCGGAAAACACACATAATGGTATTTTTGGCTGACTTGTAACCGAAATGTGACCGAATTTTAGGGAGCTGTCAAAATTTATTTTCATGTGTTTATAAGTTGGTTCATACGAAAAAGAAAATGTGAGGTAGACCCATAGCCTAGCTTCCCTATCCGGCTTTAAAAATGATGGCTGTGGCATTTCTGTCTTTAACCACAGTACCAACATCTTCCTTCGAATTTTAAACGTTGTGCCGCATTTCTCAAATCGAATTTTAACGTCAAAATTAAAAGCTTATCCGAAGCGCTCTCGGATTGTGGAAAATTACAAATGCGTACTGCCGATATGCTCCACGAGGAGGTAGAGCATGCTCTTTTTTACGAACTTGCTACCGACTCAAAACTTATTAATAAAATGAAACTTCCAGCGATATTTTTATTTTCATGAACTTTGAATGAGTGAATGAATTTGTTTGGGACAATACTTAAACTACTCACTTTTCCATTTCCTTCATGACTGTCCAGACGAGAAGTAATCCACTCAGAAAGAAGAAAGTGTCCACTGAGATGGTTCCGCTCTGTAGAAACATGGAGAAGGGCGTTTGGGCCCACTGTAACAAGAAACAGCATAATGGTGAAATGCAGATTTTCCTTTTGATGAACAAATACCTCTGCGATTTCTATGGAATTAATGTTTGGCAATAAAAGGCTCATCATGTAACTGTGACCAAAAATGATCCAGACAATTGTCAAAACACGAATTCCATTCAGGCAGCTAATGACGTTGGGGAACTTTTTCGACGAAGTGCTGAACAAAATCCCCATGTTCACAACAAGTGAGCACGCCAACAGCAGTTGATTGGGATTATCTAAAAGTCCAAACATACTTATGTAGCTAAAGGTCGGGCCATAAAACCAACTTACCATTGCCAGTTATTTTCGCAACGGTGTCATAAATTGTGGAGCCCGCTATCAGTAGACCTATCAGGCAGAAAATTGATCTAATCGTTTGTTAGATTATTTAAGTAGATACTAGTTTCTCAGTTGGCTTACAGTGCAATCCAGTCGATTGTCTCAAAGTCGGACCTTTTGTCTCTAATACAACTCTCCTGTTTAACAATGTCCGAGGTAATGTTGACCTTAAAAATTCGAGATAGGGTTAGTTTTACCAGGTCATTGGTGTAGGAAGCCTCGCAGGATCGTGGCACACATATCCCGAACTTAATGAGTGCAGTTTCAGCCAATTCTTGTGATGCGTTCTTGAAAAGCTCACTGAAGGGAACTTTAGCAATACAGTATTGACCTTTTATGAGATTGGTATTCCTATCCAACACGGAGCTGTGCTCGATGTTAAGGCATTCGTCGAAGTTTCCCATTTCATACAGATGGCCGTACATTATGCCCGAGGGAAATTTTCCCCACGAATCCAAAACTGAGAAAGAATTTTTATCCTTAAGCGAAGTACAAAACAAGACGCACTTTAACACTCTCTTACATTTCAGCGCCCATAAACTGCCATTCTGCGATGCCGCAACAATTTCATTTATCTGATTGGGGCACTGTGAATCGGCAGCGGCGGCGGCGGTGTCCTTTGCTTTATCCAACTGCTGAATTTCGGTAATGAAATCGTCTTGCAGAAATTCAAATTGCACGCGGCTTTTTATGTTTTCATTGGACAGCTTCGCAAGCACTTGGTAACTTTCATGAGGATCAACACACACTGTCGCAGTCAAAGCGACTAGTACAACACAAATAAAGAGCACCTTGCGCATCCTCAACCGGGAATTTTCGTTCTCTTAATTCTTAACACACTAACCTTGCCGGGCAACTGACAAGGAACTTCTGCACAAGTAAACAGCGTCAACAGCACAATGATTCGTTTTAATCTATGAACCAATCTATACTAGTCGTCACGTACTCGTCTGTGCTACAATTTTCGTATAATTGAGGTTTATCAATGTTTAGTACCGCTATTATCGTGATTATGTGTAAATATACGCGCGAACAAACAAAAGTTTAATTGATAAACTCCCAATTCGACAAAGGTTCAGTGAACTCACAAGGTTTCCTTGAAATCTGTAGTATGCACTCGTGCACGATGTGGCAACTATTCGGATTGTCAGTTACGCTACTGAGCACATATTAAGCACACTCGAGGCACCAGTGTTTTATGGCGATTCAATTTCACTTAAATTTATCTGCGTGTTTTATAAAAAACAAATAAACAAAAAAAAAACAAATAAAAATAAACTCATTTACCATAACAGGTATTGAATCGAAAAGTGACTTTACACAACACCGTTCGTTAGGTAAAGCTTCTTTAGTGTACGCTTAAAAGGTATTATAATTGAAATTGGAGAACTTTTCTAAAGCTTGATGTTAACGGAGGTAGAAACAGGTAGTAATTTGAGACCTAAGTTAAGATGATTACTTCAAAAACAAAGCTTTTCCACAGACGATCCGAGTGAATTCTTTTAAATTCTTTAAATCAAAATTTTGAATTGAGCTATATTTCGCTTTTAGAAGATGTAGTAGAATGCGATGCTTCGAATTTATGGAGCTGGGTGGTTGGTAGGTAAGATAATTATGTTTGCCAGCTTCTTGGGTGGACAAGATTAAGGATTGAAAATATAAATCACATTTTCCATAACTTAACCTTAAATTGAAGGTCTGCACCACATGTTTTTCAAACCATTGCAAATTTTGTATGCGCCTTAAGGTCTTCAAGTATGAACACGGCTGTAACACAGGCTTCGCCAAAACATCCCTGTAAACTAGTTCACACTGAAGTATAAAATTTTCTCATTATTATTCTCATATCACAACCAAACTCAACCTAACCTAACCTAGTCCCTAAGTACTTTTCTTTCAACAGGAAATAGAGTGAACACGCTTCCTGCAAGAGATTGAAAATTAGAGCTTAGAGTTTCAACTTCTGACAATTTGTCTATCCCTTCTCTGGTGGCTGTCGTAGAGTGAACAAGTGTAGTGTCAAAAACTATTTGCTTTAGTTATGCTTTATACACATTACAAACTGATTAACAACCAAATATATATAAAAGTCTCGTGTCGCGGTGTTTGTAGCCGTACTCCTCCGAAACGGCTGAACCGATTTTTATGAAATTTGTTGTGTATAGAAGGCCATCGATTAATAAGCGACAGGCAATACGGATTTCGGAGCCGTCGTTCCACTGGTGACCTGTTAAGCTACGTAACGCACTTATGGACACAATCAATTAAACAACATGGCGAATCCAGAGCCGTAGCCTTGGACATATCAAAGGCATTAGACCGAGTGTGGCATAGAGCCCTATTAGGCAAATTAGCGTCTTACGGATTACCACAACAACCCTGCGGATGGATGCAAAATTTTCTTCTGGGAAGATCGATCCAAGTTGTTGTAGATGGTGTATCATCCAATTCGTTTGCTATAAATGCAGGAGTGCCCCAAGGATCTATTCTTTCTCCAACTCTATTTCTTCTCCACATCAACAATTTGCTTGGATCGACAAATAATATTATCTACAGCTTTGCAGATGACAGCACTCTTATATCCTCCATCTCGAACAGTGGGCCTGTGAATACGGCTACATCACACAATCAGAGATGTGAACAAAATAATTCTCTAAATGATGATCTGGACAAAATCTTGAAGTGGGGAAAGGACAACTTGGTTGTATTTAATGCAAACAAGACACAGCTCACAATATTTTCTAGAAAAAATGCATCAACAGTTCCTCAGATCCAAATGGATGACCATCCAATCCATCACAAGGACTCAATGCACCTTCTAGGAGTCACAGTCAACTCAGGAATCACATGGCAGGACCACATATCCTATATCGCAAAATCGGCGTCCGCAAAGTTGAGCTACCTATTTAGAGCAAAGAGGTACTTTAGCCCCAAGCAACTTCTCCTTCTGTACAAAGCACAGGTTAGACCAGGCTTGGAATATTGTTCCCATATATGGAGCTCGGCCCCAAGACATTCACTTAACCTGCTTGATAGCAAACAGAGACGAGCAGTTCGACTCATTGGAGACCCTACACTCACATCGAATCTACAACCGTTGGTGCACAGAAGACAAGTCGCTGACCTATGCTTGTTCTATAGGTACTTCCATGGTAGATGTTCTGAGGAACTCAAAGACATTATCCCTCGAAATGCAACTTTTGGGCGCCCAACAAGACAGGCTGCTAATGCTCATGACCATACAGTACACTTGACAACCGCGAGGACATCAACTTTCCAAAACTCCTTCTGTTACAGGACAAGCAAACTTTGGAACTCTCTTAAAATAAATAAATAAATAAATAGTTGGCGCAACAGGTCCGGAGAGACCCTAGGCCTAGCTTCTCACAACCATTCGATTTGTGTGAGTTTCCCATTTTTGGAACGAATGGAAGGGATCTACAATTTTATGCCGACTCCAAACGGCTAATTGAGAAGCTCTTCCAAGACAGTTATACTCTCGGATGTTTGTCAGACGTTCGCGAGAGGTAGCGCAGCGGAAAAAAACCCTAAGTCGGAATTGGGTTTTTGCGGGATTCGAACCTGGGACCCCCACATAGCAGTCCAATACACTAACCACTAAGCTACTGCGACTACTTGGAACTCTCTTCCTGGGGATAAATTTCCAGAAGACTACAATTTGCAGCAAATTAAGTGCAGAGCGCAAATATACATCTGCAAGCATCTCGGGGCGCTGTTGAAGCGTTATAGGTTCGCCTATCCCGGGAGAAGTATATATATAAAAAAAAAAAAGGTACGAGAATCAGTTGTAAATTATATTTCATACCGCTAACGCGCTCGTGATTAGGTTGTCTATGTCCACAACATTTTTGCTTTTCATTTTGACGTTTTTTTGTATTTTTTTTTTTTTAGATTGGTTATCAACAAATATCTATAAACCCAAATCTTCGAGTTCCTACCCCAACCCACCATTTATTAATCGCGATTTTAGTATAATTATTTATGTTGTTGAATGACAGATGGGGCTACTTCCCCCCAATTGAACTTACATCAACTTTGAAATTTCACTCATTGATTTCTGAAAATTAAATTTTGTTTGGGATGGAGAACATTTTAATCTATGACAATGGATTAATTTTATAAATCATGAATATTGGATCGCGGCTGATATGTCCGTAGGTCCGTAGGGACCCTAGGCTAAGCTTCTCACAGCAAGTCGTTTTGTGTGAGTTTTTCATTTTTGGAATTAATGGAAGGGATCTACAATTTTACGCCGATTCCAAACGGCTAATTGAGAAGCTCTTTCAAGACAGTTGTTTTGTCAGTGAAAAAAACCCAAAGTTGTAATTTGAATTTTCGCGGGACTCGAACCTGGGATACCTCGCTTAGTAGTCCAACACACTAACCACTAAGCCACTGCGCCGACAATTCATTTGTTACTATTTTTTCATTTCATATTTCATTTGTTTACTATTACATTATTTAATGATCATAAACATAAGTTCAACTTTAATTTTCATTGTTTTGGGGTTTTTATAATTACCCATATGAAGGGAATTACACTGGGTCTTATGATGGCCTCCTTCCCTAACTTAACTTAACCTTACCTAACCTTAATTCATTCTAAAAAAAAAAAAAATCCAAATCAAAACTTATGTTTTTGGTCTATTAATTAAAAGAGAGAAAATTGCTCCCATTGTTTATCGGTACATCGAATCTGGAGTTGCATAAACACTATTTCACTTTGCTCATCAACAGTTTTTCTGCGATTTGATAATTTTAATTTAAATTTGTATTGATGCAGGTGAAAAGAATTTTTTTTTTTGATAGAGCTGAAAATTTAAAATTGTGAACAGAAAATCGTGAAGGTCTGAAATTATATTTTTTAAGCAGGGTAATGGCTATAATAAGGCGATGTCTGAAAATTGAATTTTGTATGGAAAGGAAAAAATCGAATTAAAGGAATGACAAACACTTCGGAATTGACAATCGTCTAATTTTACCCTCCTCTAAAAACTAGCTCTCGAAAAAAGAAAGAGCCAATCATATGGTCAGAGTGTAGTGAGAGCCACCCGTGGTGCAAATGATGATTAAGATTAACGGATCCTTATTTAACGTCACGAACAAAGGACATGTGCACCAGCATTCAATTGAAATCGAGCTGCGTTTCGTTAAGCTTACTCGCATACAATTTTCTTAGGTACGGTAATATTGGGCCATTGAATGATGTCTGTCAGTATTACTTATTACAATGCATTCTCCGCAATATGGCAGGTGTCCTTTTCATTTCTTCATTCCAATTAAATTGGCAGACTTGCAATTGCGAGCGGTCAAACATCTATCGAACTGCATTGTGAAGAATGAGGTTAAACAACTGTATTTGATTTCGTTTCGGCACAATTTTAAATTGAAAGTCGGCGCAGTTATATAATTTTGTTGCGCGACTTCAATCTTCAATCTTCAATGCATCGACACTTATGTGGTATTCGTTTGGGCTTCTTCAGATTCGCTCTCTCTCTCTCTACAGAGAGAGAGAATACTTATTGGGGAGACTCACTGTCCTGTTATTTTAAGTCTTGTAGGTCCTATTGTTCCATACTAATCGTTCTCGTACTAATTACGGTAGATCCTCCTCCTTCTAGATGATTGTGAGTGTGAGTCTTAAATCTTGTCTTCTTCTTCTTCTTGTATATATATTTGGTTTGGCTGCACCGAATTTTCTGATCCTTTTTTTGGTGGAAAGGTCTCTTGTAGCAGCTTTGTATGTAAAAAAAACTATAACTTTCCAACGAAAAAATCATAGAAATCGAAATCGCAAAACTGGAGATAAAAATCACCTCCTAAACGGAGCGAATGAACGGAGAAAGAACATCGTTTCTCCGTTTCTACCATTCAAACTCCATTCGAGTGGATATTTGCACACATTGGTATTGGTATAGCCAGCATCACTGCTATGGGCGTATTTCAGGGTTGCCAGATTTGGCGCTTTGTCGTATTTTCGGCTATCTTTTTTCAAAAAGTGATAGAAATGAAAAAATTAGCGCCCATTTTTGTGTTAATTTTGTTCGTTTTATTACTTCATAAAACTAAAAAAATAAATATTTGCGGCACTTTTAAAACTTGGCAGCACTTACATGCACAGCAATTTATTTTGCAGGCCTTTTAATTTGACACAAGCGATAATAGCCATTTGCAGAAAACAGAAGTCAAATAAAATCTGCAAGGCTCATAAGTTAGATGGGTAAGTGGGGAAAAATACCAAAAAATGTTCCACGATTCTTTGGGCTTCTTTCTGGGCAACGATTTTGGGGTACATTTTTTTTAATGTTTGGGCACGGAAATAGACAGGATTTTTGAATTTTTCACTTGTGCTCTAAAGTAATTTACAAAACAGAATTTCTATTAGCGAAAGAATTAAGCAAAAAGTTTTGATCTATATCGGCACGTGAGTTAACACCACTTTAAGGGAGCAATCTGCCTTAAGTCGTCTTTTGCAAGCTCTTCAAACAGGACTGCGAATATCGAATCCACAGTCAAACTTCATGGGTCATTACATTGACCCACATTCTAATTTGTGTCTTTGAAAACTTTTCTTGTTTGTTATACTGCAGTCTCAGAGAAATCGTGGGAGTCCAATGTTAGCATAGAACTCATTATTTACTGTCCTATCTACTATCTACATGATGTACATGAACATTAAACAAAACTCTTTCGTTCTTTGTATCATCCGGGTGCTACACGACGGTACCGGTTTACACTTACTATCGTCGAATGTCGTTCAATACAATAGCCGTATTTTATTATCAGTCATGATCCATATAGATCATCGATTTACATGCATTTACAACAACAGCATATCAACTTCGGCCGATTTCCCGTTACCTTGCCTACAAGCAATACTTGTACGGAGTGTACACAATTTAGTGCGCTAGTATTGACACATAGAAATTCGTATTGACAAATGTCACGAAACTTCAACACACCAACACACCCTCAAGAAATATCAACAACTTCCGGTGACTTTCGGTGTTGGCAAAGTTGCTGCCAGCGTTCATAGAATTTTGTCCGTTAAATTTGAAATTATTCGTTACGCTTGAATAGTATTTTATTTTAGGAATAAGTGCACTTTTTCTGAAAATATTTATGAAAAAATGATTACTGCAGAATGGTTGTAGGGAAATAAAAACATTTTGAGCAATTTTTCTTCAGTTATTTAAGAAAAATTTACTCGTGAAATTGAAGTTAATGATATTCAAAAGCGGAAAATACGCAACAATGTTCATCCCAATATATTTCTAGTATATAAAACAACTCATCTAGATAGTATTATTAACCAAACAAATTATATTAATCGACTTTGAAAATTTATAATAATCAACCAATAGCATTCAGTTATCTCAAAATCTGGTATTCCCGAACTCTATCACATTCCCCCATGGTTGGTAGCGTTTGGCAGCATTGATTTTATATTTTTTGTATGTTCTTGCATGTCACACGGATTCTAAAATAGACATAACACCGATAGGAAAACAAAATGGCGAATTTGAAAAAAAAAAAAAAAACTGAGGGGGCCAGCGGCAAGAGGATTGTGAGTTGGGGGTCTCAGTATTGTCTCTGATCCTGCTATTCATCGAGATCACATATCATGATCTGAAAATTTATTCATAACTCAAACAATCAATAGTAAGCATATTTTTCACATGCGAATAAATTTCCCGCCCGTTTTTCGAGATTTCGCTTTTTCATTCTAACGGGTGATTTTTTAGCTGGTTTGGTTTTGGCAACACTGGTTTTGACAGCTGACGTGTGTTTAGTACCTTGTGTCACTGTCAAACAGCTTCAGTTTGGTTTGCAATTTAACCATGGATCGTCTTACAAATGAACAACGCTTGCAAATTATTGAATTTTACTATCAAAATTCGTGCTCGGTTCGAAATGTTCATCGCGCGCTGCTTCCATTTTATGATCGGCATTCTCGACCTTCTGAGCAGTCTATTCGGAAGATTGTGACCAAATTTCGCACCAAATTTACTTTGTTGGACATTAAACCACCAACACGTTTACGTACTGTGCGTAGTGAAGAAAATATTGCGGCCGTATCAGCTAGTGTGACAGAAGACCGCGAAATGTCGATTCGGCGCCGTTCCCAGCAGTTAGGCCTTTGTTACAGCACTACGTGGAAAATTTTGCGGAAGGATTTGTGCGTAAAGCCTTTTAAGATACAGCTTGTGCAAGAACTAAAGCCAGGCGACCTACCACAACGCCGAATTTTTGGTGAATGGGCTCTTGGAAAGCTGGCCGAGGATCCGCTTTTTTATCGAAAAATTGTGTTCAGCGATGAGGCTCATTTTTGGTTGAATGGGTACGTAAATAAGCAAAATTGCCGCATTTGGAGTGAAGATCAGCCAGAAGCATTGCAACAGCTACCAATGCATCCCGAAAAAGCCACTGTTTGGTGCGGTTTATGGGCCGGCGGCATTATTGGGCCATATTTCTTCAAAGATGATGCGAATCGCAGCGTTACTGTCAATGGTGAACGCTACCGAGCGATGATAACAAACTTTTTTTTGCCCGAAATGGAAGTTCTTGACTTGCATGATATGTGGTTTCAACAAGACGGTGCCACATGCCACACAGCACGCGAAACAATGGCGCAATTGCGAGGCGAGTTTGGTGAACAGTTAATTTCACGTTTCAGGCCGGTCAATTGGCCGCCTAGATCGTGCGATTTGACACCATTAGATTATTTTTTGTGGGGGTATGTCAAGGCTAATGTGTATAGGGACAAGCCCGCTTCGATTGACGCACTGGAAGCCAACATCCATGCATTCATTCGTGAGATACCGGCCGATATGTGTGAAAGAGTATGCCAAAATTGGACTCAGCGGATGGACTACCTGAGACGCAGCCGCGGTCAACATTTGCATGAAATTATCTTTAAACATTAAATTGCAAGGTTCAAACTATCGATTCAAATAAATATTTCATTCATTTTTTCGAATTTTTTGTGTTTTTTTTTTAAAAAAAGTTCTAAACCTCTTAAAAAATCACCCGCTATAAAGGTACGCACAGACCAGCGAAATATTTCATGAACATTAAATTAAATGTTTCATAATAATTTATGTATTTTACAAAAAAATGTTTATGAAATATTTCGCATTTTCCCAATTGTAAATAATTATAATTCACAAGTTTCCCTGTAGAAAGGTGAGAGTTGTTTTCTTTTATCATAAAATACAAATGTCCAAAAATATGGAATAATGAAAAATGGGAACTAGCAGGCTGTATAAATTTAAATTATTTTCAAAGCTTATTATTGGGAAACACATTTCTTTTTTATCACAAAATAGTACAAAGAAATGTGGCGCAGTAGCTTAGTGGTTAGTGTGTTGGACTGCTATGCGGGGGTTCAAGGTTCGAATCCCGCAAAAACCCAATTCCGCCTTTGTAGGGTTTTTTTCGCTGCGCTATCTCTCGCGAACGTCTGAAAAACATCCGAGAGTATAAATGTCTTGTAAGAGCTTCTCAATTAGCCGTTTGGAGTCGGCATAAAACTGTAGATCCCTTCCATTCGTTCCAAAAATGAAAAAACTCACACAAAACGAATGGTTGTGAGAAGTTAGGCCTAGGGTCTCTCCGGACCTGTTGCGCCAACTATTTTTTTTTTTTTAGTACAAAGAAATAATGTAATTGCAACTGTTTTCGCCGATTTTTTTTTGTAACTAACTTCAGTTTGTTGAACAGTTGCCAACACGGTACATTTGGGACAATGTTTCTTTGCCCTTTGTCCTTCCCGACGATTTCTCAGTCCGAAAGTTATTTAATTCAACAAATAACTAAAAAATAGGGTAGTTTACACAAATAACCTTGGTTATGGAAAACATACTTTTTAGGTTATTTTAAGGTAGTATGTTTTGAGGTGTACTAAAATACGAGTTGGGTGAGCAATTTATAATATTTATAAAATTTGTTAATTCAGTTGGAAAATTAAATCTTTGTCCCAATGTTGATTTCTCGGTCCCACTCTTGGTATATTTGTCCGAAGTTATGTTTCAAGTTGGCAATTCTGGTTTGTTCTTCTGGGTTTTCGTGTTTAAGCCGCTGTCATTTACTTCGTCTGAGAATTCCAATTACGGACGAGAAGTGCAGTGGCGTAGCGTTGGTTGGAGCCGCCCGGGGCAGACCCAATGTATGCCGCCCCATAATTTGTTCACACATAAAAAAAAAATACCCTTGTAAACTTGGTAAAATTTCTGGAATCGAATAACGGTACTTTTGAAATTTCGAACTATCTCAAAAACAAAAATGAATTTCTATGGTAGGTAATATGGTCATTTCTACCTGAATAGAGGGCTCAATTTTTGTCTATATTATGGTAGGGTTACCATAATTTTGCAAAATTCATTCGATTTTTCTTTGTTTGCCTTTAGCCGTTAAATATTTCCTTTATTTTGCAATCCTGAATTTTAAATTCGGTTTTTTATTCCTTAAATTTTTTAATAATTGCGCGATTACTAATTGGCGTATTTATCTTTCGTATTTTTTTTAAATGATTTTTGATCATTTGGCAATTTGCTGATGTTGTTGTCAAATAATCTTTCAACGAAATATCGTTTCGACGTTTTACTATTTCCCAGATTGATCATTTCGCCACCCCGGCGAAACGTCAATTTTCCCAACAATTTAAGCGAAACGTACCATACCCATTATCGTACATTTCGTTTTCTTTAGTTTTCTAAGAAAATACGATAACGGTTTTGATCAGAATGAGTAGTTACAGTAAAATTTATGTTTTCAAAATTATTGTGGCCTTAATTTTAAATTCGAATCCCCGAAAACGCTAATTTTAAAAACTTCTTATATCTCGAAAGTGTAGGCGCAGTGGCTTAGTGGTTAGTGCGTTGGACTACTAAGCGAGGGGTCCAGGTTTGAATCTCGCAAAAAACCCAAATTCCAACTTAGGGTTTTTTTTTTTCACTGTGACACCTCTCGCGAAGGTCTGACAAATATCCGAGAGTATAACTGTCTTGAAAGAGCTTCTCAATTAGCCGTTTGGAATCGGCATTAAATTGAAGATCCCTTCCATTCCTTCTAAAAATAAAAAAAACTCACACAAAACAAATGGTTGTGAGAAGCTAGGCATAGGGTCCCTCCGACCTGTTGCGCCAACTACTTATTTATTTTATTATATCTCGAAAACCACAATTTTAAATTCGATAAAACTTTAAAAACCAACTGATGCTTACATTCCGAACAATAACTTATACTCGGTTTTCAGCTAATAGTTAAAATAGACCTGTCGTCTACTGAGACCAAGCAGAGGATTATGAAGGGCAAACGATCGGCAAAGAAAACTCTAAATACTTCGGTGTTTGGTGCTGGAAGCAGTAATAGTATTTTTATTAATGATTATTTCAGTTTGTTCATGGCTGCAAAAAAAGTTAAAGTAGAGAAAAAATACAAGTACTTATGGTTTAATAACTCAAATATCTAGTGGTAAAGTTGTTGTCATAAGATCTTTTGACGATCTAGAAGCAATTAATGATTGATTCTATGTTTGATAATTTTAACACACACAACGACTTTACCACTAAAACCATAAAAAAATGCCATGATCTGTATTTCTTTCATATTTCTAATGATAGCAATCCTATTTTCATTGTGCATCAGAATGTAAGGAGCATGCGACAACATTTCGATTTATTATTGTGTAATCTCGAAGGATTAATGTATTTACCAGACATGATATTTGTGTCTGAGATCTGGATCTACTCTTGTGAAAAGGAAGATTTCAATATACCTAATTACATTTTTTATCCTATTACAAATGATTCTTATGCAGCGGGGGGGGGTTGGAGTTTTTGTTAAAGATGCCTATGTAAAAGATTCTTGTGAGCCCAAAGTAGCTTCTATTAGTGCCAAAAGCGCGGATATCCTAAAAATCACTTGTTTTATTTCGAATATATCTTTTAATTTTATTTGTGTATACAGACTTCAAAATAATTCTCTGAATATGTTTTTGGATGAATTTTCAGTTATATTAAACAACGAGAAAGCGGCTAATCTCATTATCATTGGCGACTTCAACATTGATATTTTGAGCTCTAATACTGTCGTGGAAAAATACGAAGCCTTATTGGCAAATCATGGATTGGTTTCCTTTATAAAGGAACCAACCAGACCAATCTCTTGACCACGTGTTTGGTCGCTTCCAGGTTGAAATCAATCAATGTTCAGGACTAAATCTCGATTTAAAAATTACCGATCACTGCATGACAGGTTTAATCTCTAATAACTTAATAAACAAGAATGCTTCTACCACTTTTTCCAAAAAAATAACTAAAATTAACTTTAACCTTTTTAATGGAAACCTTTTGAGAGAAAACTGGGATGACTCATATGCCGAAGAAAATGCCTCTCTGGCATATGAATCGTTCATTAATACTTTAACCCCCGTATTAATAAACGCCGAGCAGCGGCGAGTTAGCGTTAACTCACATGTTAACTTCAAATTTGTATTAATAAGCGCCTGTTAGCTTTCATTGACATGAAATAACGAGCGGATAACTTAACTCGCCGAATTCGGCGTATAGAGAGCGGCTAACTTTTTAAAGCATAGAGAAATTTTAGAAAATCTCCATTCGTTTTCGGAGCCAAATGAAATATACGAACAACAAAAGTTAAATGTTTGATTATTATTAGGTTGGGAATTTGTATAGTTAAATTTTGAATTTAGGAATAATTTAATATAAAATATAGCCTAGCAATGGAAATCATCTGAAGATATCTCAATTGCTACGGTAAGGTGCACATTGCACATGACATTAACGTTCGTTTGACGCGTAAAGTCTGAACTCTGAAGTCTAAAAGAGAATCTGAGAGAGAATCGGTGAAAACCACATAAATCTCTGAGCACGACAACTGCAAGAGAGACGAAATATGACAGATGTACTAGAATATTTAGTACAATTCCGTGTAGTGCTGTCGTGCGTTAGGTGACAAAGAGCGAATAGCTAACATGGAGATGAAATGTGTTTATTAATGAAAAAAGTTAACAAACGGATAAGGTCACTATCCGCCTGTCAGCTAAAACACGTGTTAGAGAGCGGATATCGTTTTTTTATTAATACAGGGGTTAGAAAACATATTGATGACTCTAGCGTATCGATGGAACAAAAAAAATCTCAAATGAAACTTAAACCCTGGATAACTAATTCACTTCTCAATCAAATTAGGCTGAAACACAAACTACGTAGTAAAACCTATAAACACCCACTAAATATTACTTTAAAGCATCGTTACACTCATTTATGTAAAAAAATTAATAAAGAAATCAGTTATTGCCGAAATAGATACTTTGAAAACAAATTAAGAAGTGCTCATGGGAACATCAAAAAAGAATGGGAGGTAGTGAACAGCATAATCAATCGAAAAACAAAAAACCATAACATATCCATTACACTCGAAAAAGATAACGTTATCGTGACAGATCCTGTTGTTGTTGCAAATGAGTTTAACGAATATTTCTCCTCAGTATCGAAGAAGTCTTCCTCTTGTGACTTTTTAATGTCTTGTGAGAGTTGTTCAGCGTCTCAGTGTTTGGATCGCACATTTTGCAGTAACAGTTTTGTTTTTAATCCCATTTCGGGATTAGAATTATTAAAAATTATCAACTCACTAAAAAACTCAAATTCAGCAGGTGAGGATGGAGTTTCAAATTCCACCCTAAAAATAATAGCGTTCAATGTGGTCGATGTTTTGGCTCACATATTTAATTTAAGCATCTTTTCGGGAACCTTCCCCGAATTGCTGAAACGGGCCAATGTCATACCTGTCTTCAAAAAGGGTAATAAAAAGGACATAATGAACTACAGACCGATTTCCTTACTCTCTGTTATATCCAAAATCTTTGAGAAAGCGATAAAGTGTAGAGTTTTAAAATTTCTTACTGACAATAACTTTTTTAGCGAGAATCAATTTGGGTTTAGAGAAAACCTTTCCACCGAAGATGCTCTACTTGATTTTTGTCAGTATATTTATATGGGCCTTGATGTAAAGAAAACTTGCGCCGGTCTCTTTGTAGAAGGTTTTCGAGGCTTTATTGTAGATTGGTTTAGGTCTTATCTCATGAATAGGTCGCAAAAAGTAAAAATTGGGAACATTGTTGGCGGCTCTGAGACAATTAATCTGGGCGTTCCACAAGGATCTGTCCTTGGTCCCCTATTGTTCTTAATTTATGTAAACTCAGTGTTCAGCCTTCCTTTTGTAGGTAGGCTGAAGGCTTTTGCTGACGACTTCGCGTTTGCATATAGCTCAAAGAATTTCTTCAACTTACATGCTGATGTTAACCATGATGTACATCTATTAAGGCTATGGTTTGTGCAGCATAGGTTATTAGTTAGCAGTAAGACGAAGCTCATGTTCTTCAACCTTACCGCCAAGGGATCTCCAGATGTTGATATAGTGTTTCATGCAGCTAGTTGCCGTAGATTTAGCTTGCTATGTTGTGGATGCAATATCCTTTATAATGAAAATATCGACTGTGATGCTAACTGTTTTTCTATTGAAATAGTGAAGAACTATAAATACTTAGGTGTCATTATTGACCAAAATCTAAGCTGGTGTGATCACATCGCTAGTTTAAAACAATATTTGCTATCCACTTTGCGAAGCTTCTACAAACTTCAAAAGTACCTCTCTACAAGAATTTTAAAAAATATTTACTTTGGAATCTTCCATTCTAAACTACAATATGGAATAACCTGCTGGGGTGGTACGCATGTAAATAAAATACAACAACTAACTGTACTTCAAAAATATGTAATCAGAAAAATATGCTTTTCATCCCGCTTAGCCAACACTTTTGCTCTTTTTAATAAACTGAGAATTCTGCCAGTCAGACATTTGTTCTATTTTAAAGTTTTAAACATTTTTTTTATTAGAGGTGGGTACTTACAGAGTCCCATAAATGATAACCATAACCTTCGAAGCAATCAAAGCTCCTTGGTCAGCATACCACCTTTTCGCACTTCAAATTTAAGAAGCTTTTACACAATTGTATCTCGAAAATTATTTAACACGCTCCCTCCTGACATTCGAATCATTGGTACTTTTAGAATCTTTTTATCTAAAGTAAAACTGTGGCTTTTGAACATTGACCATAATGAAATCGAAATCTTGTTGCACTTCATCACCTAGTCAACTCTATAATTGAGATCATTTTAAAATTGTTTCAATATTATCTTCTGTTCATCATTATTTTCTTTCTTTTCCTCTTGCTAAATTGTACTTACTGTTCAGGTTCACCCCACTAAATTAATTTAAATAATGTGACATTACCTCTATTTTTCTTCTTTAAATAAAATATGTCACTAACTATTCTCTTAATTCATGTATGGATAAATTTGAATTTGTAATATCACATCCACTATTTTAAACTGAATTCTGAGAATAAAGAAATTATTAAAAAAAAAAAAAATAATATTTTTCAAACTAAACATTGCAATGTTTGGTACTGTTTTGTCTGATAAACTTTATAAAAAACCCGTCTAACGATTTTGATCAAAATGCATACTAAAGATAATATATCAGTATTTTAAATAAAATCCCCTACTTAGTTTTTCTTAAATAAATCCGTTCCTTAATTATTTCTCAAAAATGACTACCCAAAACCATCGCTCTTTGTTCAAAATACATACATATTTTTAAAACTCAATACCGCACTTTAAAATTCAAATTGCAACAACCATTAAAAATGGTTTATACCAGAGACAAACCATACTGAGACCCCCAACTCGCAATCCTCTTGCAGCTGCCCCCCTCAAATTTTTTTTTTCAAAATCGCCATTTTGTTTTTCTATCGGTGTAATGTCTATTAAGAATCCGTGTGATATGCAAAAACATATAAAAAATATAAAATCAATGCTGCCAACCGCTACCAACCATGGGGGAATGTGATAGAGTTCGGGAACAACATGGTTGTGTACATATTTTCCGCCTTTTAATATCATTAGGTAACTTCGATTTCATGAGTAAATTTTTCGTAAATAACTGAAGATAAATTAATCAAAATGTTTTTATTTTCCCTCATACAATCTATATTTTTCATTTTTCATAAATATTTTCAGCAAAATTGCACTTATTCCTAAAATGAAATACTATTCACACGCAACGAATAATTTCAAATTTAACGGACAACATTTTATAAACGCTGGCAGCAACTTTGCCGACAGCGGAAGTGGGACATGCAAGGTGCGAGTGTGTTGGTGAGTGAAGTTACGTGACATTTGTGAGTATGAATTTCCATGTAACAATACTAACGCACTTATAGCATGTACCACCAGAACCACCCCATAAAAATATAGCTTGTAGGCAAGTAACGGAAAATCAGCCGAAGATGGTGGTCTCAGTATTGTCTCTGGTTTGAATTATCATTTTGTTTAAAGAATTTTGGTTTGGTTAGTTTTTCGTTTTTGATTTAACAAAATTGAATAAAATTCTGAACAAATAATGAACAGCTTTTGAAATAATGAACATTTTTATGTTTTTGAATACAGAATAATTCATAATGAACAACTACTTCAAATAATGAACAGTTCATTATAATAATGAACGGATGGTCACCGTACGACATGCCACACAGCTAACGAAACAATGGCTCTTTTGCGCGACAAATTCAATGGCCGTGTTATCTCACGTGGTGGCGATGTCTATTGGCCGCCAAGATCATGTGATTTGACACCGTTGGACTTCTTTCTTTGGGGTTATTTGAAAGAAGAGGTATACGTCGATAAGCCAGCAACAATTCAAGAGCTAAAGGATGAGATAATTCGGCACATTAACGGCATAGAACCTAAATTATGCCTCAGCGTCATCGAAAATCGGATGGAGGTGTGCCTTCGAGGTCGTGGCGGCTATTTGGAAGATATTTTGTTCCATACGTAATTGAACCATACCAATATTTACATAATAAAAAGAAATGACAATAATTTCCTAAATAATTTGTGTTATTCAAAATCAACATCGGGCCTTAAAACTTAACCACCCTTTATTTGAATCACACGAATATCAACACAAAAAAGAGCAAGTGACGTTTTCATGTTCGATTAGCCATAGCCACACGAAATCTGAAATCTGAGAGCGAATCTGGAGAAGGCCCATTAAAAAATGCAAATCGTCTCTAGGCTGACCAAAGTGAATAAAAAAAATATAAAGAATTCACCAAAGATCGTGATTAACGTAAGTTTAATAAAATCACCAAAATCACCGGTTTTTTGATCGGAATCTGGCCTTAGTTATTCACACACCCAATCCATTGCATAATTTCAAGTGTTCTTCCTCTTTCGCGATCTTTTGAGAAGCAGTTTAGTTGAAATTGCATAGTTTTAGGATAAATTTAATAGTTCGAGAAACTTTGGTTTTTCAGTATTTGTTTTTCGGGTTACAAGCTAATTTGTGTTTTATTTTCGTTTTCGATTTGGCTTTTTAGATTTTGATCTGAGATTTCAGATTTCTGCTGCCAAATCGAACATGAAATCCGAATTTTATTAGATCTTGTGTGTTGTGTGTGTATTGAGTAGGCCGCAAAAACAAAAACTTTTTCACTTACACTGGAAAACCATTTCAATTGATTTTCACACATTAAAAAAAACGCATTTCAAATTAATTTAATATAAAATTTCGCTCACATACGCGTAAAATAAATAATTCAGCTAAAAAGTAGTCCTTCCAAAGAAAAACAGCCAGTTGTCTGTCATAAATATTGGTGTTATACTCTGTTCAATTTATATTTTCAGTACAGGGAAGATAGGCTATTTGCCTTTCACCCTTACTATTATGGATTTTAATAAGCTGTCTCCATTTTAAAGCTCTCACATGGTTGCCATAGTGAGCACTATAAATTGGCATAATTCTCTCACAAATATCGGTAGGGTTACCAAATACCAACCCTTTATTAAGAAAAAATGGTTTAACTGCATGTTAACAGATCCTTCATAAATACAAAATAATTAAAGGAGTACCTAAAAACTGTATGGCAACATCCCACATAATCAAATTCATTTATTCGCTCTCAAAAGCTTTAAAAAGCACCAAAACCAAAAGTTCTTTGACAAAATTCAAAGAAAACCCTTAATCATATGCTAAAATTGACATATGGTAACATTTCTCTGATGTGCTTCAGTCACTCACAGTCACACTCACTGTTGTCACTTTAGCGATTTTTTCGCTATTTCTAGCGTATTTTTAAAGCTCTCGGCGATTTTTAATAAAATGTTGTCGCTAAAAAAAAATTTGGCGATTTCTAGCTACTTTTCATTACTACACCACCACGTACAAGAATCCCGTACAAGTAGCATATCCGACCCATTCGAATATAATTTTTCAAGTACAAAAATGCTGCAGGTGTAAATAATTTGCAAGAACTGGCTGATTCGGCAATCACTGTGCTATCTCTTCCCCATTCAAATGCTGAACTTGAATGAATTTTTAGTGGAATGAACACTGTAAAAAAAAAACAAACTTCGGAATCAACTTTCAACCCTGACGTTGAATTCTATAATATTGATTAGAAATCAATTAAAAGTGATGAACAGGAATTGCTGTAACTACGACCTGCCAGACGAGGTTATAAGAAAAATAGGAGAAACAAAAAAAATCTAAAACTGAAGAAAATATAGCCGAAGCCTCTACTTCAAACTTGGAAGAAATAGACAGCCAAGAATTAGATGATTCCATTTTTGAGCTGGAATTTGATTTGTAAGTTTCAATTTATTAATTTTTTTTTAAAACGTTTTTTTTTGCTTCACATTATTTTTTTGTTATCTTGAATTTATTGGTTGTTTTTTTTTAATTCAGTATTTAATTTGATTAATATTTTAATAATTAACAATTTATTTTAAAAATAAATACATATTTTTATGAACTTACATTCAAATTAATATTTTAGCGATTTCTAGCGGATTTTCGCATTTCAGAAACTAACATTTCTAGCGGATTTTAGGTTATGGTCTAGCGACAATTTTTTTTTCCCAGCGGCAACACTGGTCACACTGCTTATTTTGGTAGATGATAATAGCAAGCGAACGCAAGACGATCGTGCTCATTCTCGCCTGAGCTATGGGGCAGACTGGTTGTGGTGGGATGTATGCGAATTTCTGGAAAATACAACAACAAAATTCTTTGGAATGCCAGTGGTTTCGTTATTATTTCAGTGGCAAATCTTGAATTTGAGTTCCGTGAGAGTAGCTACAGGCACCACTGGTAGAAAAAAGAGCTTCCCATAAGGCCTGTACTGAAAATATAAATTGAACAGAGTATAGTGACTTGCACTAATGTGTAAATCTGAGAAAAAAATCGAGAATTCACAAAAGTGCCTTGGATAAAAAATTTTTTTTTTTGGGAAATCGAACATGAAAAGCAATCGCGATCAAACAAAAATCGAAAACGACATAAATTATTAATAATTTATTTTATTCCATTTATGTAGCAATATCGATATTTTTATTTTTTATACACAAAATGACCACGAGCAGAATCGCTTTATTGAGGACAAGCATCCACAATGCAGTTTTTGTTGTGCCTTTAGTTCTGTTCTATTATTATTATTTAAAATATTAACTGTTATTAAATTAAAAGTTAATACATAAAAAAAAAAAATAGACACCAGGGCTTTCAGCTAAATGCCTTTATTTCTGAGAGCAAGCCCTAAGTGAACAAAAATGTTTGAATGCAATGCTGAAGATTTAAGATGAAAAGCGATAAATCACGATAAGTTAAGCCAAGTCTAGAGAACAGCTACCTTGTGCATCGGTGGGGCTCTTCGTAAAACGCCCTCCGCTGCAATTTTCATCCATTGACATCTTCAGCACCAGGACCAGGAAAACAACTGGCCATGCCTCTATCTTGAATTACATCAATGACCTTCCAGAAAACATCGACTACACCACACCAGAACTGCAATTTGATATAAAAACTTCCAGGTCTCCATTGCCACTAGATCATTCCGAGAAGAAGAACCATTCCTGGATGATGAATCTATTTCTTCACAGATGGTTTGAAAACTGTGGACGGTGTTAGTGGCGGTGTCTTCTCCGACAGGCTAAATCTAAGTCTCTCATTCCGTCTGCCTGATCACTGTAGCGTTTTTCAGGCGGAAATAATGGCGATGAAAGAAGTCTTATTTTGGCTGAAAGTAAGGGTGTATAGCTGCTAAAGTTATCCTATCTTCTTGAGTAGTCAAGCTGCTATCAAGTGCCTGGAAACATTCTTTACAAATTCCATAGCAGCCCAATTCTGTCGCTCGTCTCTCAGAGAGATGGCGGAACAGTTCAATATTCACCTATGTTGGGTGCCGGGGCATAGGGACATCTCAGGTAACCGCAAAGCTTATGAACTCAGCCAAATACGGAGCTACCCTACCTAGTGCTTCCAATTTACGATTCCTAAGGTATTCCAATCGCTAATTGTAAACTAATTATAAAGCTGGATGATATCGATAGAATAAATCTTAGGTGGACATTGGACAACCAGCTCGATGTCTACCGACAAAAGAGATCTGGCCAAAGCTGGATCTAAAAGGTTCTATATGTTTGATCTAGGTTACAATAGGTGTCATCACAGGACACTGCCTCATTTTCCCTTTGGAAAGCTGCCAAATCACCCAATACGAACATACTATGGGAAATGTATCGGCGACCCAAAAGAAAAGGTCAAACTTTTTTCGTAACATCTGTCAAATGTTTTTAAACCTTTTCCACCTAGCGTGGCAAACGAACGTCTTGAATTCCTTAATAGAATAGATGAAGACGTAATCACTTATGTTTCGCTTAGAGATCAGATTATGTATTCATCAATCATTATCAGGTTATGATACAATAACTGCTCAAATCTTAAAGGAACTACCCTTCATAGCATTGGTAAAACTTAAGCTTTTAATAAATGCTTGCTTTAAACTAAGATATGTTCCACATCACTGGAAGATAGCAGAAATAAAATTATAGTTATACTTATACCTAAACAAGGTAAACCTTTATCAGAAGTCGCCTCATACAGGACAATCTCACTTTCACTAGTACATATTATCAAAACTTTTTGAGAAACTTCTTCTTAAAAGGCTAGATAGAATCATTGAGCAAAGAAGGCTTATTCCCACCCACCAGTTCGGGCTTAGAAATAAGCACTCGACAGTAGACCAAGTTCATCGTATAACTAATATTATAGAAAAATCTCTAGAAGAAAAACAAGTTTATTCTACATTATTCTAAGACGTTGCACAGGCTTTTGATAAAGTCTGGCATAAGGGCTTAGAGTATAAACTTCATAGGGATCTACCTAGATAGTACTATGAGATACTTAAATCTTATGTTTCAAATAGATTCTTTAGAGTTCCCTTTGGTTCAGCATATTCTGAACTTAAAGAACTACAAACAGGAGTTATACAGGGAAGTGTTCTGGGACCAACCATATACTTACTGTATAAGTGATATTCAAAATACGACTTATACGACGATAGCTACATTCGCAGACGACACTGGGTTTTCCGGGTTTTCCAATAAGAGGTGCTATTGTGAAAGGATATGTTCCTCTATGCGTGCTCGTGGTGACCATTTGGCTAATGTTGTTTTTCATTATTAACGGCATACCTTCCTCTTTATTATCATGTATCTCAAAAAATTACATTTTTCTTTGAATACCAAAATAACACCTTTTATTGGAAAACCCTTTATTAGATATAGAAAACTTTATTGGTTGCTAGGACATAATTCGGAAATGTCCATTGAGAATACAATTTTATTATATAACCAGATACTGAAGCCGGTTTGGACATAATGGTATCCATTTATAGGGTTGTACAAGGAAAACAAATGTAAAAATAATACAGACATTCCAAAACAAAGTCCTTCGGGGAATAGTCAATGCCCCATGGTATATTAAAAATAATGACTTGCATCGTGATTTGCAGGTTGATCTTGTAGCAGAAGTAATTAAAAAGTACGCAATTCGTCACAATGAGCGTCTGCAGATGCATATTAATCCTGAAATAGAGTCCCACACACAAAAAAAGATGGCGTCATATTGATGAATGGCGCTCATCAACATGATATGTATTCATTGATATGACGTACTTTTCATAAATATGATGAACAGGTTCATGAAAACTTTTTGACAATTGATGAACCGTTTTTCAATGTGATAAAAGTTCATTCATATTTTTTTTCAACAGGATTCTCAAGACAATTTGGCGAATGTTCTTATGAACTACGTTCATCATTTCATCAAAAATTTTCATCACTATGACGAAAACACTTATTTTGATGAATTTAGTCATTTGTTCATCCAGTTGATGATTTAATCGTCTTATTGATGAATGGAATCATCATATTCAAGTACGATTGCCAAGTTTTGAATTTTTATCATATTGATAACGACGTTCATCGTTTTGATGACGGCTTTTATTATATTGATGACCGCGTTCGTCAAAAAACAGATATTCATTTTTATTAAGGAGAGCGTAGATGTAATCCTTCATCATATAGATGAACTAATTCGTTATATTGATGAAAAAACACTAAATTCACCGTTATATTCATCATATTGATGAACTTCTTTCATCGATTTCTTCAATGTGATGCACAGATTGTTAATATGATGTATGCTGTAGGTATACACACACGAACTTGGTACAGCATTTATACTCACACACGCAAGATTCATCTTTTAATGTATGTATGCGTAGATAATTATATGTCATTGCTCATCAAGCGTAATCTACACAGGGTGGCATAGAAGTAACTTGTGAATGGTTTTACGATGAAAAATTAATATCTTAAAAGATTCGATATATGTGATTTAGAAATTTCATCATATTATAATTATATGTTTATCTTTTAATTAATGTTCCCCCAAAAGTATCCATTTCCATTTTAAACATTGTATTGACAATTGCTTGCCGATGAACAAACTTTTTTATATTTGCTTTTACTACGGGCACTTGGTTTTGCTAAATAAACTGCAGTATATAAAATTTAAAACAATGAATGAAGTGTGAAAAATTCAATATTAGTGTAAAAATGGTGGAAATATAAAAAAACTATAGTCTAACTTCGATTATGCACATTATATAAAATGTTATAAATTTTGCATACATAGCAATAATACATTAATATATTTATTAAGTATTTATTATGTTATAAGTAGAATGAAACTTATATAATTAGAACCTATATCTTCGATGGAGCGCCTCATTTACCCTAAAAAGAATGCAATTTACCTACCCTAATTTAAAGGTATGCAATTAATGTATAACTTTAATTCAGTTGCATAGATATATCTGGGAGGTGTTGACCAACCGATTTCGTTTCAATGATTTTACTATGTAAACAAACGTTTTTCGACATAAATTGTTTGCTCTAAATGTTCATAGCGACGTTTTAAAAGCTAAATCAAAAGGGCGTAGGTATTTTTCCGATATCTTGATATAGCTTTTTTATTTGTAAAAAATAAAACGTAAATATCGAAAAGTATTGTGTTTTAGTGTTTTAGTATACATACTTCTAAAAAGTAGGTTAAGCTACGTTTCCACCGAACACAAATCCCAAGATTAAGTACAAGAGGTTTTGAATTAATCCTGAAGTGTTTCCACCAAATAAAAAAAAAAATTAACTTGACGTATTCTCTCTGGCTCTGTCCATTCGAGAGAAGATGACATTTTACGAGAAAGAGAGTGAGACATTTTTCCATTTTTGATATCTTTTCTTTCATTTCTGTCAAAAGCAGCTCTGTTTGCTTTGTACTTTTGACATCTCGAGCTATGGAAAGTGTGTTTGTTTTATTTCTAATCTCCCTTTTTATGAGATTACTTTTGTATGATAAATCCCGAGATTTATGCGGGATTTACGGAAATTTTTCTAAATCTCGCAGTTATTCTCCGGTGGAAACTTAGCAGTGGGGTCGATTTTCGAACACAAGCGAGACTAACATTAAATAAATATGTCATTGAAATAAAGCTAGAATTATCATAAATTTCCAACAACGATTTTCCCTTGGTAAGAAAATAGCTCGCTATATAATTATAACGTTGCAAAAACACATTTCAAACACAAAAGTATGCACATGCACCCTGTGACTCTACCTAAATAAATGCATATGGCAGGCAAATGGCGGTTCTCTTATTCTCATTCGGATCCATTATGAAAAAAAAAAGTCCCAGGAGTGATAAAAGTAACTCAGAAATAAAATTTGTTTTCATAAATCCTCAATATTTCTTGAGCGCGTGAGTTTTTGCCACTACAACTTATTAGCATTCGTGGTAAAACTGATTTTCGTTTGAATATCTTCTTTTCGGATGCGAAGAAATTCAATTGTTAAATTCACATAATATTACCATTACCATTACCATTTTCATGAAATTATGCTCGTTTAAGTATTTAAGCAGAAAAAAATTACGCCTTTTTCAAAAAAATTATGCCGTTATGGTAAAAAGGGTAAAACTTTCTTATTTTACAAAGGAACTGCAACGAGCCTACAATGTGATGAAAATTTGTTAACATAATGTCGGTCGATCGATAGGTAATTAAACCTTTTTTTTATCTCTGTAATCCAAAGCTTGGGTTTCTTGAGTAAGTCAAGTAGAGAATTAGAATATAAGTAGACGTACAGTTGT
Organism: Cheilosia urbana; assembly: GCA_946477585.1. Classification (NCBI taxonomy): domain Eukaryota; kingdom Metazoa; phylum Arthropoda; class Insecta; order Diptera; family Syrphidae; genus Cheilosia; species Cheilosia urbana. Next base: position 44,935,548 of record OX297855.1, read on the forward strand.
AAATAAAAATTAATTATGCGACTTTGATCAAAGACTGTACCAGATTTACCAAATTCAAATTGTATTTGTATAAATTGATGTTAAAAAAGCAATTCATAAAAAAGTATGCCTTTTTTCTAAAAATTATTCCTCAATGCCTCAAGCATCCGAACTATGCCTGATATCACTGATGCCGCCGTACAAATTTTAGTCTCGACTTTAAATTTACGGAGGCTCACAATTGCGAAATTTGTTTGAAAAATATAGCCACTGTGCGAACTACTAAAATTTAGAGTCGGAACTAAAAATGTTTATTGGTGAGACCCATAGATTCATGTGGTATCCTTGTATCGCACAAGGTACCTTATAACGGTCTAAGTGTGTCGGTTAGCCGACAGCCACTTGAACCTAACTTTACCTAACCCAGTCCCAAGTTAAGAATAAATTGCTGCTATCGAGCTGTTATTTGATCAGCCTGCCACCCTTCATCATCGAACAAACCCTGACTTGGAACTCAAGCCGATTATCGGCTGGCGATATTGCTTTGTCCCCATTGAAGTTCATTCAATCACATTAAACCTGCAAGCTGCAAACCCTATTCCACCACAAGACAAGAAATATATACCTTGTCATCATCATCATTGCCACTTAAGGTGGTCTAGTACATTTCGCTATGCCAGACATGCTAATCTGACATATCCTGAGCGATTATTCACAAACTGCCTCCCATCGACAACTGGGCTGGTCTCTTTTACAAAAAAATGTCTGCCAAGTGCTCGCTAAGGGAGCATAAATGATTTTTTAATGCGCTTATTTTTTGTTCCAATCTCTTGCCAACCCTATGCTATATCTCTGGTGACACAAGACCACTACGGTGAACCAAAAAGCCTCCTCCACCTTTCGACAATGTTCAGTTCCAGTTGCACTTCCAACTATCCCAGCGACGACAATACCATCTTAGTGTGTCCTTAATAGTGTATCCCCTATGGTATCCGAATCCGAATATCCTATGTGGGTTGCCATCGCCAAGGCGCGGGGGTGGCTGCAGGGGTGGCAGTGGGAGTGCATTCTTCTTAATCGTCATTGTTTTGCCACACCACATGCCCTTTTTGTAATGCTATTAGCATACGGCAACGGCAGAGACAATGTACACATTTTACATGCTTATAGCGAGTCCAATATGCGATGCGAGACAAAGCGCCGAGCAATACAGAGAGACAGGCTGCAAGAAGAATGTATAGCTCTCCACAACTCAACTCATTCGGATCGATTGCAGACGGCTAGACGGCAGCAGTACCACTTCCACTAGTAGCGGCAACAAAAAGATGATTACGACTCCGGAGGAGGGTTAAGGCGACCGAGGCAGAGGCATTCGTAACGTATACTCGCGTAGTCGTAACTTTTTGTTTTCTCCCCATTTTTATTTTCTCTATTTTTATTTTTGTATTTTTGCCTTGTATACTTTACGAAACGACTTTGTACCACCCGCGCCGATCGTTGGTATGTGACTTTGAAAAAACGCCTCACAACTTGCATCGACATTTTACACCCCCACCCTGTGTGTATTGTACATAGCCGCCGCCGTCGCCGCCGGTACTTGCAGCTAGTTCAGAGAACAGAGAGTGGGATGCATCAGTAGATTTCTACTTTGGCAAAATGTTACGACATTAGGTTAAACTTGCTTTGCATTGGGCTTGGTTTTGTTTTGGGGGCTGGGGGGTTGTGCTACAGGAAGAAGCTTCACGTTCGACTGATTCCTGAGAAAATTTCTTTGGTTTATAGGTTGTGTATAGAAGAATGGTTTTTCCGATTCGCTTTTGGTTTGGTTTTGTTTGTTTTTCTCTCTGTCGGTCTGTCTGGCCTGGTAATTTGAAGTAGGAATTGGAACGTTTGTTTCGAAATATGAATACGGGGGTTGGAATGGCGTAAAATCGCTCATCCGACGGAATAATCAGGTGTCTGTGAGTTGGAAGGATTTATCATTTTTCAGAATTTGGGCACCTGTTTAAATAGGACCTGAGCTCCTTAATTTTTGTTTGTGTTCGCTTAATGGTAATTGAGTTGTTAGTCTTCAACCTGTTGCAATGCCAAAATTGTTGAACACAAATCTCAAATTTCTCGTTCATCGTCTGGGAAACTAAATCCATTCCAGGACTCTTCATTTTATTGGTATAGAATTGCAGGAATCAATTGAAAGTTATCGGAGATCTTGCCACCGGGTACCGAGAGATGGTTTGCTACATTCAAGAATGTTTAGCTGCTATACATATCAAAAGAGCAAGTCCACCGAGACCGCACTTCATTCAATCGTCGGCTCGATTGAAAGGTCCCTCTCTTTCAAGGAATATACTATGGCTATCTTCCTGGACATAGAGGGGGCCTTTAACAACATAGAGACCCGTTCGATTATCCAAGCCTTAAAAAAAGCTAAACATTGGCGAACAAATATGCTGCTTAATAGGCCACATTCTCACCTGCAGAAGGGTGACAGCTACGTTCGGCAGCAGCGCTGTCGAAGAACTTGTGCACCGAGGTACCCCCCAAGGAGGTGTGCTATCTCCACTACTATGGAATCTAGTTCTCAACGAACTTCTGATTTCAATGGAGATTTCCGGTGTCAAAGTTGTGGCCTATGCAGACGACGTCGCCTTACTCACTTCAGGAAAGTATCCGCAGACTTTTTCCGATATCCTGCAACTCGCTTTACGTAAACTAGTAGTCTGGACCAATAGTTGCGGTCTAAGCGTCAATCCGACGAAAACGGAACTAGTTCTTTTCACGAGAAGGGTAAAGATACCTTTTATCACCCCCCCTAATCTCAATGGCACTCCACTCGAGTTTGTCAAAAGTGCCAAATACTTGGGGCTGATATTAGACAGCAAGCTTTTATGGAGGGAAAATGTTGCCGAACGTGCTAGGAAATCCCTAGTGGCACTCTACTCCTGCAAAAGGGCTGTCGGCTCGAGATGGGGCCTCCAACCCAACAAAATGCATTGGCCTTACACTGCGGTAATCAGACCGATATATCGATTTACGGCATAATAGTATGGTGGCCGGCCATGGACAAGATCTCCAATCTGAAGGCCCTTGAGAAGACTCAACGCCTAGCATGCATTAGCATCACGGGTGCACTGAGGACATCTCCTACCGCCGCTCTACAGATAATGCTCAATCTTCTTCCTCTGGACATCGTCAGCAAGGAATACGCCGCCAACGCGGCAATCAGACTAAGGGAGGGTAAGCACTGGAGAGGACAACCAACTGGACATGCCAGCATCCTCCTGCAGACAAGCCCCTTACCTAATACTACTGACTATCTGCCTACGAAAATCATTTTCAAAAAAGGCTTCACAAAGAAAATACCGAAAAGATCCCAATGGGACTCACGGAATGTCCTACATGTAGGAGCACTGTCAATATTTACGGAAGGTTCCAAAACATTAGAGGGAGTCGGGGCTGGTGTATTCTCAGAAGAACTGAGCTTGCGCCTCTCCTTCTCCCTTCCGAAACACTGTAGTGTCTTCCAAGCCGAAATCACAGCTATTCATCAAGCCGCGGCGTGGCTGTCGATTAATAGTATATCACACAGGGATATTGTTATTTATATTGACAGTCAGGCTGCAATCAGATCCTTAGTTTCCAGAGAAATAAGATCTAAGGCGATGGAAGATTGCCGCGTATCTCTTAACGAGATAGCTGGACAGTACAACCTTACCCTTTGCTGGGTTCCGGGACACTGTGATATCCCAGGGAACTGTGCAGCTGACGAACTTGCAAGATTAGGCTCCTCCGGTGTTGATAGCGTTAGTCTGTACAACGTACATGCACCGCTATCGTACGCTAAACAAATCATTAACGCGGACGCAACAAGAATTGCAAACCATAGATGGAAACATCTGGGATATTGCGACGTTGCCAAGCTTACCTGGCCGACCCTGGATACAAAAAGATCCAAGGATCTTCTGCGACTAAACAGACCTAGCATCTTGTTGGTTGCTAATGTCATTACCGGTCATTGTATTCTGGGCAGACACGCGCAAAGACTTGGATTGCCATACAATGACTTTTGCAGAAGCTGCAGGAATGAGGAAGACGATGAGTCCGTCACTCACCTTTTCTGCAGCTGCCTTGCCCTATCCAATCTAAGGATGGCGTACTTAGAAAACTACTTCCTCAATGATCTTAGTGATCTATGCGACACCAGCGCTACTAACATTCTTAGCTGTATCAACGGAAGCAAATGGATCACATGATTAACCAGATAAGGAACCCCTTAACACCAGTGGTACGCACAATGGGCCGATTAACGGCCTAAGTGTTTCTCTCATCGAGAGCCACTTTAACATAACATAACATAACATAACATAGCGGCTATAGATCCAGAGTATCACGAAGCATCGAAATTTCAAATTTGGTTGTCCAATACTAAATCAGGGTCTTGGTGGCACGTTAGCCTCTGATCAACCAAAGGCATCGTTCGTTGTTGCCGCCAGACAGACAGACAGACAGACAGACATGACGAATCTAATAGGGTTACAATTTTTGCCATTTGGCTACGGAACCCTAATAAATTGATATTTCATCATTTGCTCTAGACATCTAGCACTTTTTTGGGAATGTAAATTTTTTTAAAATGGACTTTTACATGCCGTTATTCATTTAGCGGGCAGTGGAACGCGGCAATGATTGACCAAACCTCTAAGAGCTCCCCGACATATATTGTAAAAAATTAAGATTCTTCTGCGTCCATGGGAGGGAAAAAGAAGAGAGAGCACCTACAAGCATCTATCCGACCGTTCTTACCAGGAACAGGCCGTAAATGTAGGTATACGCTCTAATAAAGAAAGTTTCGCGCATTAACTATTTTTGGACATCATTCTCTGTTCACGTGAGACGTAGCTCCCGGTTGACCGACAGAACTTTAGGTTTCTGCATACCCAACCGACAGATCTCTGTTCATTGGAAAGCGACGCATTTATACATAGGTCCCACCTCATGACCTCACGGAAGGCTCAACGTGGATGTATCATTCCGTTATTTTTTTTTTTCAAATCTGTCCATTATCTACAAGGGGCTCAAGACTCGTGTGTAGGATGGAAGAGTGGACACTGAATTATCGATCTTCCGTTACTTACTTACTTACTTAAGGTGGCACTACAGTCCGCGGCATGGCCTCAACCAATACGCCTCTCCAGTTAGCGCGATCTTTGGCTAACTGCCTCCAGTTGCGCACTCCAAGTTGGTTGAGGTCCCCTTCCACTTGAGCGCGCCACCTAAGGCGAGGTCTTCCTCTACTGCGTTGTCCCTCCGGGTTGGAATCGAAGACTCTCCGGGCCGGAGCGTTGGTGTCCATTCGCTCTACATGTCCTAACCATCTTAGACGACAAATGCGTACTTTTCTGACCAGATCGATGTCGCTGTACAGCTCGTAGAGTTCGCTGTTAAATCTTCTCCTCCAAATCCCGTCAACGCAAACGGGACCAAAAATCACTCGAAGAATTTTGCGTTCGAAGCGACCAAGAAGATCCTCATCCGTTTTTGCTAGGGTCCATGCTTCTGCGCCATAGAGCAGGACAGGGATGATGAGAGTCTTATAGAGCCGAGGTAGACAAGGTCCCTAACTACCTCAAAGTTATAGCTGTCCATCGTGACGTTCTGTCCGACTCGTCGATGTTGTGTGTCCCTTCTTGTTGACAGCATATATTTTGTTTTACCCTCATTCACCACTAAACCCATTTTAGCCGCTTCTGTACTAATACTAGCAAACGCTCTAGTAACAGCTCGCTGTGTTCTGCCAACAATGTCAATGTCGTCAGCGTATGCAAGCAGTTGCACTGACTTATGGAAAATTGTGCCTCTGGTGTTGGCTTGTGAGTTTCGCACAATCTTCTCAAGAATGATGTTGAAGAAGTCACATGACAGCGCGTCGCCTTTTCTAAATCCTTTTTTGACATCAAAGGTCTGGGTTAGATTGTTTCCGACCTTTACGGAGCAGCGAGCATTCTCCATCGTCATTCTGCACAATCTGACAAGTTTGGCAGGGATGCCAAAACTAGACATGGCTCTGTATAGCTCGTCTCTATAAATGCTGTCATATGCGGCCTTAAAATCGATAAAAAGATGGTGAGTATCGATTTTGGGTTTTCTCCAGGATCTGCCGTAGTGTGAATATTTGATCGGTCCTGGACTTACCGGGCCTAAAACCGCACTGATAGGGACCTATTCAGGTTTCAGGCGTTCACACAGTACAGCAGACATGATTTTATACGCAGTGTTAAGGAGACTGATGCCTCTATAGTTGGCGCAGTTTCTTGTGGATCGGACAAACGATGCTGAGGTTCCATTCATCAGGCATACTTTCCTCTAACCAAATTTTGGAGACGAGTTGGTGTATGCACTCTACCAAGTCATCTCCGGCTGCCTTGAAGAGTTCGGCAGGTAAGCCGTCTGTTCCAGCAGCCCTGTTGGACTTCAGCTTGGATATTGCTATCCTCACTTCATTTTGGTCAGGTGGACGGAAGTCTTGGCTTTCATCGTCCAGGTTGAATGGTTCGTTCTGCCTGACAGCGGAATTTGTGTCGTCTTCGCCGCTTAGCAGTCTGCAGAAATGGTTTTTCCATGTCCTCAGCTACGACTGTGACTCTACTACAAGGTTTCCTTGTTCGTCTCTACAGGTCTCCGTTCGGGTCTTGTTGGTATGACACGTTCTTTTTACCTTTTGGTAAAACTTCCGAACATTGTTCCTGGAGTAAGACCTCTCTATATCCTCGATCGCGCGCTTCTCATGCTCTCTCTTTTTTCTCCGGAGAAGCCGGTGTTCTTTCCTCCTTTTTTGCTTCCCTCCTTTTTCCCTCGATCTTCCGTTAATGACGGAAAATCCTTTAAAGACAATCATATGCGAGTGGTTGTTGAAATATATTTCGGCACGATCTAACCATCTCATTTTCACACCACAGTTCGATTTGTGAACAGACATTAAACCATGGTAGCATTGACCAGTGTCTTTGGAGAAGAAGCTCGTCCACATTGATTATATTTACTTCACCCCACCCAGTAAAACTAAGGAATCTAATTTCAGCAGGTTGAATCCGCGAACTTATTCTTTTAATTGGTTTTGGTACCCAAATCTCGTGCCTTAAAGAGGCTAGGTAAGATAAATTATGATTTGAGTTAAGCATGAAAAGTAAATGATCGGTAGTTGTAAATTTCGTTACCTCGCCACTTTATTTATTTTTTTTTTAATTTTCGACACTTCACCAATGAAATAATGGTATCAACCAGTAACAGTTTTCTTTTTCCATTGGGTTTCAGGAGAAACGACATTATCACCTCGACTACTTCTCTGAATGAAACTTAAGGTAATCGGCCGTAGCGATATATCTGTGGGAACCTGGGGACGGAAAATTCTCCGCAGCACATACTCTTTCGGAGGCTCAAATTCCATTCGAGGTGTCCGACTTCGGAAGATAATGAAACAATTGCTATGGCGCACCGCACCGCACTCCAAATCGTAAACAAATTTCGCAACCGATTTCTGTCGGAGGATATCGGAACCTAGCTCTCAAAAATTTAGCAAAAAAATTCACTATTTCTAATTCTCCGAACAGTTGTTCGGAAGAACACCTCGCAGCAAAAATCCTTCAAAGCGTATAAAATCGGAGAATTTTCGGTTCCAAAGGATACCTCGCTAGGGTCCAATATGAAAAAGGTAACTTTGTGCATGGTTGTGACCTGTGAGTTTACCACAAAAGACTAGGCGATCCCATCGGCCTCCCTATGTAACGTTCACGGTCAGAACCTAAACCAACTAAAAATTATCTGTATAATTATAGTCTATATGATAAAGTCTTAATTTTGTTTGAGAAATCAACTCCTCATAAATTGTAGAGTTAGTCGCAGTAGTCCTTGTGCACCAAGCAATGGCTTTACATTTACAGAGAAGGTAGGTGTTAAAGGTGCATGTTGATCCTAATCTCATGGCGTCCTTTTAGGTGTGAAGTGTGGACACCTTTATTGTTTTATCGAGAATGCTTCTCTTAGCCACGATCTTTTCGTTCGGAATTTGAGGCTTAAGCTAGGCCGCAGTCCAGGATCAGGATTCGAAGTCGAACTCATATGAGCGTAATTTTTATCAAATCCATTAATAAAAGCATTCAGCGATTCAGCTGTGCCAAATATAGGTGAAATTTCATACAAGCTTTTGTTAAATACATCAAATGTTTTATTGGACTAGTGTGGCTGCGAATTGCTTGAAGCTGGATTGCATATGCACTAAGGTGGGCCGTTTTTACTTTTTTTAACTTTTCCAAGAGGCTTATTGTGGAAAGGGTGCAAAATTACTTCAAATTGGGATATGTAAAATCTTATTACATTCTAAGAAGTCTTTTTGCCTCCGGATCGTTGTCAAAGTTTTTAAAAAAAAACTGTTTTTTCACGTTTTGTAGGTAAGTTGTTGCATGCAGACTAGGTACTTAGAACCAAGTAATAAGCCTGCTATTTAATAAAATAAAATGGTATTATAACCTACCTTAATAATAAAGGAGAAAAATTACGCGTCCAAATTTGGTTCGCGCGCGATTTAGTCATAAACAAACTATAATAGACTGTCGTGTCGACTTCCGCGCACCTACCCGATTTTCCCCGCAAATTTTAAAATAGAATCCTCTCTCGATTTTGCTATCTGTGATACGTCTGTGAATGCAAAAGCCAATCAAAACACACTGTCCAAGCCTTTAGGTGCAAGTGTATGCGAATCCTCCATTTATTTTAACATTGCACACATACTTTCGCACAAAGCTCGGCAGGCAGCTTGTAGGCAGTTCCCCTCAGTTTTCTCTCAGTTGACGGTCTATACTCTGTCCAAGAAAAATTGTCAGTACAGGCCTTATGGGAAGCTCTTTTTTCTACCAGTGGTGCCTGTAGTACTCTCACGACACTCAAACACAAGATTTGCCACTGAAATAAAAACGAAACCACTGGCATTCCAAGGAATTTTGTTGTTGTAATTTTCCTGAAATTCGCATACGTCCCTCCACAACCTTTCTGCCACACAGTTGCGGGCAGAATGAGCACGATCGCTTGTGTTCGCTTGCTGTTATCATCAACCAAAATAAGCAGTGTGAGTGACTGAAGCACATCAGAGAAGTGTTACCATATGAAAATGTTAGCATATCATTAAGGGTTTTTCTTTGAATTTGGTCAAAGAACTTTCGGTTTTGGTGCTTTTTGGAGCTTTTTGGAGCTTTTGAGAGCGGCATATTATGTGGGGTGTTGCCATTCGGTTTAAGTTTGTTTGTATTTCTGAAAGATCCAATAATATTCAGTTAAAACATATTTTTGAATGTTGTCTTTTAGAAATAATGTTTATTCGTGAGGTGTTTTAATGCATTCATTTCACTAACGCAACAAGTGATCATATGTGCGTTGTAGAGATATTGCAATAAATTAATAATGATTACTAGGGAAACTCAACCGGATTCATGCAAAAGCATGGTATTTTAAGGGATAAAATTTGATTAAATATTTTATTATAGAAAAAAACTAAGTACAAATTTTCAGCCTTATTCGTTAGGGCATATTTCTGCATGTTTTGGTAGGTATATATTCATATTTCACTTTGTAGAGCATATTTTTCACACTGAAATATCAAAATGATAAAGCAGGTAGACCTATACTGTTTATTTTCGGTCGTTGGGTTTAACCACATCCGGTCACAGTAAAGCCAATGCCTTGAAAGGATTTTATGATCCTTTTTTTTGCTACTGTTTCCGCGAAGTTCTGCATTTACGGGTAGTAATTTTTTTAACAAATATGTAATCTAGGTATTATGTCTATATTAAAAAAATGTATGTGCACAAGTACAGTCCTTTTACCATCTGTTTAGGTATGGCATTGCGTCGTGGTTATATAATTTTGTCTAATTGCCTGTTTGTGTATATAAGGCGGAAACAATGGTTGTTATCTCAATAGCGGATAGTGCATCTAAGCAAACGGTTAACTTTATTATGCATATGAATAAACAGAAACATGGCTACAAAGTCTTCAAAGGATCTAAGTGTAGAAAAGAAACAACAAATTGTTAATGCAACTGAAAAATTCTATGGCCTTTTTAAAAGTAAATCGGAAGCCGTAGGAAATGCGGCTACTGTTTTTCCTGTTACGGAACAAACTGTATACAGGCTTTTAAGGGAAACTGCAATCGAAGGCCACAATTCACCACCAAAGAAGAAAAATAATTCCGGTATCAAGAGCAAGGTGGATGATTTGGGCAAATGTGCGATTAGGCGGATAGTCCATCAGTTTTTTTATGGATAATGACCTTCCAACGCTAGACAAATTATTATTGGAAGTACAAAAAAGTGGAAATATAACAAAACTAAGCAGCTCAACTTTGCATATAATATTGCAAAAAGATCTCGGACTTAAATTCGTCAAACGTGTAGAATTTGTTGTTGGAAAGAAGTGACATTATTTCTTGGAGACGAAGATATCTACGAAGAGAAAATAAAGATTTATTTTACTGATTAGACCTGGCTAAATTGGAAGACGGTAACCCTAACAGTATTGCTCTCTGAGTTGTGGTGAATTATCATACTCACTACGGCAACCCTGTAAGAGCTTTAAAAAGGGACCGATTTATGTAAGTCATTGCAACCAGACTGAGAGACAAACATCCTATCTTCCCTGTACTGACAATTTTTCTTGGACAGAGTATAGTTATAGTTTGTTTATGGTTTGGGAAGTGTTTGTATTGCGTTCATTTGTGCTTTTTAACATGAATTGTACTCGTGAGAAGTGGATTTGCACGTCGGTTGGGTGTGATGGAACAAACGTGAACGTTGGTAAGTAAGGAGGCATCATTCGTCTGCTCGAAAAACGATTGAACATGCCGTTACAGTGGATCATCTGTCTTCTCCACATGAACGAATTGCCATTTCGCCTAGGGTTGATTCGATCCAAGTAAATACGAGTACATACTCGATACTTTTGGATTCGGTACAAGTACAATTGGTATCGATACCTTTCTGATTCGATTCAAGTAGGTATCGAATGAAAGTACTCGTATCGAATCAAAATTATTATTTTTACTCTTTATGCGAAAATACGCTTGCACTTTATCTATATGAGTGTGTTTCTGTATTGCTACAATGTACATGCTGTACACGGAATTAGTACAGTAGCTTGTTTTCTCATTCTCATTCATTTATGCATAACCAAAACACCAATATATACACCTGAAATCATTTTCATTTCAATACAGTACTCTATCACTCTCAATCCCATTTATAGTTCACACCAGAGACAATACTGAGACCCCCAACTCACAATCCTCTTGCCGCTGGCCCCCTCAGTTTTTTTTCAAATTCGCCATTTTGTTTTCCTATCGGTGTTATGTCTATTTAGAATCCGTGTGACATGTAAAAACATACAAAAAATATAAATTCAATGCTGCCAACCGCTACCAACCATGGGGGAATGTGATAGAGTTCGAGAATACCACATTTTAAGATAACTGAATGCTATTGGTTGGTTATTATAAATTTTTAAAAAACGATTAATATAATTTGTTTGGTTAATAATGCGATCTAAATGAGATGTTTTATATACTAGAAACATATTAGGATAAATATTGTTGTGTATTTTCTGCTTTTGAATATCATTAACTTCGATTTGATGTGTACATTTTTCTTAAATAACTGAAGAAAAATTGCCCAAAATGTTTTTATTTTCATACAACCATTCTACAGTAATCATTTTTCATAAATATTTTCAGCAAAAGTGCACTAATTCCTAAAATAAAATACTAAAGGGTGATTTTTTAGCTGGTTTGGTTTTGGCAACACTGGTTTTGACAGCTGACGTGTGTTTAGTACCTTGTGTCACCATCAAACAGCTTCAGTTTGGTTTGCAATTTAACCATGGATCGTCTTACAAATGAACAACGCTTGCAAATTATTGAATTTTACTATCAAAATTCGTGCTCGGTTCGAAATGTTCATCGCGCGCTGCTTCCATTTTATGATCGGCATTCTCGACCTTCTGAGCAGTCTATTCGGAAGATTGTGACCAAATTTCGCACCAAATTTACTTTGTTGGACATTAAACCACCAACACGTTTACGTACTGTGCGTAGTGAAGAAAATATTGCGGCCGTATCAGCTAGTGTGACAGAAGACCGCGAAATGTCGATTCGGCGCCGTTCCCAGCAGTTAGGCCTATGTTACAGCACTACGTGGAAAATTTTGCGGAAGGATTTGTGCGTAAAGCCTTTTAAGATACAGCTTGTGCAAGAACTAAAGCCAGCCGACCTACCACAACGCCGAATTTTTGGTGAATGGGCTCTTGGAAAGCTGGCCGAGGATCCGCTTTTTTATCGAAAAATTGTGTTCGGCGATGAGGCTCATTTTTGGTTGAATGGGTACGTAAATAAGCAAAATTGCCGCATTTGGAGTGAAGATCAGCCAGAAGCATTGCAACAGCTACCAATGCATCCCGAAAAAGCCACTGTTTGGTGCGGTTTATGGGCCGGCGGCATTATTGGGCCATATTTCTTCAAAGATGATGCGAATCGCAGCGTTACTGTCAATGGTGAACGCTACCGAGCGATGATAACAAACTTTTTTTTGCCCGAAATGGAAGTTCTTGACTTGCATGATATGTGGTTTCAACAAAACGGTGCCACATGCCACACAGCACGCGAAACAATGGCGCAATTGCGAGGCGAGTTTGGTGAACAGTTAATTTCACGTTTCGGGCCGGTCAATTGGCCGCCTAGATCGTGCGATTTGACACCATTAGATTATTTTTTGTGAGAGTATGTCAAGGCTAATGTGTATAGGGACAAGCCCGCTTCGATTGACGCACTGGAAGCCAACATCCATGCATTCATTCGTGAGATACCGGCCGATATGTGTGAAAGAGTATGCCAAAATTGGACTCAGCGGATGGACTACCTGAGACGCAGCCGCGGTCAATATTTGCATGAAATTATCTTTAAACATTAAATTGCAAAATTCAAACTATCGATTCAAATAAATATTTCATTCATTTTTTCGAATTTTTTGTGTTTTTTTTTTAAAAAAAGTTCTAAGCCTCTTAAAAAATCACCCGTTATTTACACAACACGAATAATTTCAAATTTAACTGACAAAATTCTATGAACGCTGGCAGCAACTTTGCCGACAGCGGAAGTGGGACATGTAAGGTGCGAGTGTGTTGGTGAGTGACATTTGTCAATACGAATTTCTATGTAACAATACTAACGCACTTAGCGTGTACCACCCCATAGAAATATAGCTTGTAGGCAAGTAACGGAAAATCGGCCGAAGTTGGGGGTCTCAGTATTGTCTCTGGTTCACACTCTATATCTTTCAAACCCATCCAAAATACTCATAAGGAATTTGCATATTTGGTGCTCGACTTTTTTCCAAAGTAGGGACAATCATCTCCAAGAGCAGAAATCGGCTAAGCGGCAAACATTTGGAATAGCTGATATTTTTGAACGAAATTCCTGAAATTGAATTTTTTTTCTATACATTGATTTTAATTATTATCTGAATAACAAATATACTACAAATATTTGTGTTGTTTAATTCCCCCCGTTTAAGTATGAAGTGATCCAGCCACCAGACAACATAACATTCATCACATAGTTGTTGTTGTTTTTGATTGTTGTTGAAAAAAGTAAGAAGGACTCATTTGTTTCGATACGAGTAGGTATCGATACTTTTTATTCGATACTCCATGGGTATCGATACCCTGTTGCAAGAACTGAAAATAGTACTGATATCAGTACTGACCTGGTATCGAATCAACCCTAATTTCGCCACTTATTTCTACACCTTGATGGCAGCACGTCAGGACCCAACACTTTCTCAGGGTCTATTGGAAAATGTCCAGAAAACTGCGAAAAGAAACCCGTTGTGAAGTATAAGCCCATTCCCGGGAAGTTGCCTCAGGTGTCTTCAAAAGATATTAGCACAGAACAAAAATATCTTTACAGAATAGTACAGGCAGTGATAACAGGACAGTTTTCCATCGATTTGACAAACAAATCGCCAGGAAAAATGTCCCATTCTCGCTGGCTAACTCGCGCTAATAGAATTGTGCGTTAGTATATTTCAACGGAACATCCATCTGAAAGCTTAATGGTTCTTGCTACGTATATCGTCAAAGCTTACGCACCCACCTGGTTCCCTACTAAAACTCATTCATCCTGTAAAGATGGACCACGACACTTCTATCAACTCAGCTCTGCTACCAGATATTTTCCAGAAGAGCTGAAATCCATAGTCGATCCAGTAATTCAAAGAAATGGATACTTCGCTCACTCTGAAAACCAATTGCTAGCAATGCTGACTGATTCTCAACAGTACATACGTCATACGCGAGCTGGCCGCACGGCGCATTTTGAAAACTCGCAGCGTTCCTACCAATAGAGTTCGCTTTTTCCAGCTACCCAAATTAAATCTTAAGGCATCATCCTATATGAATCTTGTTGACTGGCAGCTTGACATTACAGATCCTCCGGTATTGGAATCAATATCTGATGAAGAAGTTCAAACGTATGTTCCGCAAAGAGAAGGAAGGAGAAGGAATTTTGCCGTTACTACATCTACCATGCCATTCCCAAGCAGTCGAAAGAGCAGTCAAGACTGTAACAGAGAAGGCTTTATAAAATCTCAAATCGAGTCTCGCAGATCTATGCTAAAATTTGATAGCAAGAAATATTTTTGGGCTAATTAAAGTCATGAAAAGATATTCAGTAATTATTTTCATACCATTTATCCTTCTTTTTTGATAAACATAACGCATTGCTGAAATCACGTAATTTTATAAGACTTTTCCATATTTTCAAAACCAATCCGGAGGCAGAAGAAGTTTTTCAATCTACACCATTTTTTAGGTATGATTTAATTTTATCATTTGGCACTATTTCTGCAATAAGCCCGAAAGAAATCGACCACCTAATATGCACGCAATGCGATTCAGATTTTCCCCTTCTGTGCGACGTAACTTGTTTCATAACAAACCTTTCTAGTTCGAGATCTCTCGAAAATAAAACAGAATATGCGTATTTTTTATATTCATTAAATGATTTTTTATTTATTTAGTGAGTTTTTTCACGATTTTTTTTTCAATAGATCTTTTTTTTTTGCCTTTTTTAATTTGTATTACAACAACAATATTTTGTTTTAAAAAAATTTCACTAATTTGTTTATACATCAATAATTATTTTCTGCATTTGCTTAATTGTAGCTTGTAATTATAGATATATATAATATATAGATTTATTTTTATTTTTGTTTATACTGTAGTCCCCCATTTATTTACTTAATCTTCCTCAATTTCCTTTTGTTTTTTATTCTCTGATTTTTATACAAATAAATATTTTTTTTTTGTTTTTTTGTTTTTTGCAAAAGAAATTGGCTTAGATTTAGTTAAAAAAATAAAATAGAAATAAATTGCGTTTAATAATTGTGTTTTCTATAAGTTTTAAATAATAATTAATTTAAATAGTAATTTACAATGTAATCTTATGTTCTGTTGATTCTGGTTTTCAACTAATTAAAAATTTAATTTATTACAACTACATAAAATTTCATATTTACTTAAATAATTTTATACACCACTAATCTTATATGGTAATACTTTTCACATAGCATTTTTTGTCGTTTATATTTATACATTTACAAAAGAGGGATTGTTTTGTTGATTTATAATTAAATAATATGCATTTACATTTGTTTATTATAATTGCTATTTTTGTTTTGCATGTTTTTATCAGTTACTTTTCTTTGTCTTGCTTACACGTTGTTTCGGAATTATTAACATTTCATAAAAATATCAGTCGACGGCTTGGATTTTATATAAAATCATTTGTTTGTTTGTTTTGTTTTTATCAGTACCTATTTAAGGAAAAGAAAATAATAAAATCAATGTAATGTACCAACAACAGGAAAAATAAATTAATTTTGAAAAAAATTACAAACATTTGTGTTCTGCTTTTGTTTTATAAAATATAGTAAGCTACACAAATTTAATTTTGTTGTTTACTATTCTGTTTATTAATATTTAGGAGGTAGTTCGGCTAATTTTCTGATGTGATTTTTACTGTTTAAATTAGAAATAAAGTTGTATATCTACATGTTTAGTCCTATTTATAAATGAATTCAATATAGGCAAAGAAAAAGATAATAGAATTAACAAATAAAATATAGTATCTGATGCACCTCCATTTTAGTATGTAGTTATAAGTATTTTTTTTTTTTTTTTAATGAATGTAGTTATATTTTCTTAATAAGAAGCTGTACAGATTACAAAAAAAAAAAGAAAAGTTGAAAATAAAATAATTTTATCTGATTCGAAATAAAACGAAATTATCTGGGAAAAATATAAAAAATATATTTTATTGTTTATGCTTAAGTGGTTTCTTTCTTTCATACTCTAAATTGTCTAAAATATTTTAAGTCTATTGTGGGGATTTTGGGGATGTGTGTGTTTATGAATGCTGTTTACATGAAACTGGTGATTGATATTTTATATTTTATACATCGATATTGAAAATGAATACCTCCTTTCTCTTGATTTTGTGAGTAAAAAAATGTTTGCAGTTTGCACATAGATATATTATAAAAGTTGCTGTTTTGGTTGTCCAAACTTTTGTAGAAAGAGGAAAATGTTATTTTACTTTTCTGGTTTGCTTACATTTATCTTGCGTGTAAGGAAGGATTATGAAACATTGTATGCGGTTTTGAGGTTGTATAAAACACTCCTTTGCGGTTAAGACTTTTTTTTTTTTATTTCTTAGGTGGTTAACATGTATTTATGCTATGGAAGGAAGTTATTTATTTTTGATTATACATAGTTCTTTTATTTATGTTTTTGTCGATTTATCAAAATGGGGTAAAAATTATTAGAATTAATTGAATGAAACCGTTTTGGGGCGCATTTAGTCTTAGTTGCTTCCAAATATTTATTAAAGCCTGTTCTGTAGTCGAATATTCGCTAGTAACGTATAAGTGGTTTTGAGGAAAATGTATCTTTTACTTTAATTTATTTTTTATTTTTTTTTCATTTTAAATTGGGAAATGGTTAAAACTGAAAATAAAAATGTTGAGCTGAATTGGTAGTGTTTGAAAGATTTTTTTCTTTGTAAATGGTGCGAATTTGAGAGCATTTATTGATAAACATTTCAATTTGAGTTGGAAATTTGAGGTTTAATACATTTACATTAAACATTTCGTTAAGCTGTTGGTAAGCAGATTGTATATGGCTAATACTGCTTCGAAGGCTATAGGTACACGTTTCATGTGAAATAGTTGAAGTCGCGTCGAAACATGGTGGAGACTTCCTACAGAAGAACAGAACGCGAATATCCAAACGTTTTTTTTTGTTTTAAATGGCTCTCAAAAACCGGGTAGATCCACGGCCTCAACCTACAGCCAGTCAGGTCGATTCCTAGTCAGCTTTGAATTACTTTTTCGTTCGAATTGTAAAACAAGGCAAAAATGTATATGCAGGAACATAATCGAATTGTACATCAATACAAAAAAGGCATATATGCAGGAACACAATGCAAACTTCCTAGTGAACAAAGTTTGAATTTACGGGGCTTCCTCATGGGAGCTCGCAGGAGAAGAACATGCGAGAAATGTGTCACAACTGTGGTTTTCTTGATATTTCCTACGTCGCAGTTAGTGCAATTGGGCATTTTCACCAATTTTAATCAGAGCCTACAAGTTGCCAACCACCAACACGGATTCCGCAAACTCCACAGCACTACGTCAGCCTTAAACGCCATCACCAGGCAAATCAGCAACGGCTTAAACCAACCAAGACCCTGCCACAGAACCATAGCTGTGGCCCTAGATTTGTCCAAAGCCTTTGATAGAGTCAGCCACGCTATACTGCTTAAAGATATCTTGGAGTCGTCAAACTCAACCAAACGCTGGCTTGCAAACTACCTCAGCGGCCGACAGACATTTGTGGAGTTCCGGAACTCCAAATCAAAACTCAGGAAAGCCAAACAAGGTGTGCCCCAAGGCGGAGTACTGTCCCCCCTCCTCTTCAACTTCTGCATCTCAAAACTACCACTACCCCCGGCAGGCGTGAACCTAATATCATACGCAGACGATTGCACGATTCTAGCATCAGGCCCAAATATTCATGACCTCGCTGCATCGATCACCACTTACCTAGGAACCTTAAACACATTCTTTAAGAACCGTAATCTTGAACTATCACCAGGAAAATCCACTGCAACCCTGTTTACGTCATGGACAAAGGAAGTGAGACTGGAACTGAACATATCAGCAGTTGGTGAAAGACACATCCCCACCGCCGCACACCCCAAACTCCTGGGAGTCACATTCGACAACATGTTCAGTTTCTCGTCACACACCACCAATATCAAAAATCGACTCAGGTCCAGAAACAACATCATCAAATCACACGCTGGTAGTTCGTGGGGCAAAGATACGGAAACACTCCTCGCCACTTACAAAGCACAAATCTCTCGTGCTTGTTGTGGGGTACACATGTATCGAGAATAGCTTAAGTAATAAAAAATCAAAGCGTAAATCAGTCCCTCGCAATCATTCACAAACCGCCATATATCGTTTATTTAAACCTAACTCTTCACTTTGAAGTACATAACAAAATACAAAATGATTTGTCTTTGTGAAAAAAAAGTTGAACGCAGTGACATTAAAATCGAATGTAACGATTGCAAAAAACTTTTTCATGCGAAGTGTGTGAATGTGTTGGTCCCTGATCTCGAGTATATGAAAAAAAACCGCAAAATTTGGAGGTGCTCTAAGTGCACTACATCGCGAAGAATCTCTTTCAGTGCCGATAATAGCCCTCTCCCGGTTTCTCATTCGAATCAAATGGACACTCAAAAAGAAATTGAAAAACAAACAAATGAAAACATAACAATTGAAATGGTTTACAATGAATTACAACAATTAAAAAAAATAAATCAGGATTGCTTATCTAATATCACCGTGTTACAAAATGAAAATATAGAACTTAAAACAACAGTCAGTGTATTACAAAATCGAATTAACGTTTTGGAACAATCAAAACTCAATAACTCGATAGAAATCTTTAACGTGCCAAATGTTGACAACTCAACTGCACTGCAAGCAGCGTTAAACATTATTCGTAATGGTGTCGGCTACGAACTTGATGAGCGAGATGTTGACTCTCTCCATGTCAAAAAGATAAAAACAAAGAGAAATGATGCTACTCCCACTAATGTTCTGTCTCTTAACCTAACTCGCCATGTTACGAAGGAGACTATCATGAAGCTGAAGGGAAAGAAGAAACAAAAACTAACAACAAAGCTGCTAGGCGAAAATCACAATGGTTCACAGATCTACATCAACGAAAGCTTAACTTCCCACATGAGAGCATTATTTAATGCAGCGAAACAAATTAAAATAGAAAAGAAATTTAAGTATATATGGATAAGGAACAGCATAATATTCTTGCGTAAGGATGAGGGTGATATTGCTTTAAAAGTGAGGTGCTTTGAAGACCTCAATAAATTAGATTAACAATACAACTAAAATATGAAAAAAAACAATTCAACTAACGCAAGAAATTGTGCTGCTCCTCCCATGAACAAACTAATCATCCATCAAAATATACGTAGTATGAGAAAAAATTTCGATTTATTTTTAGCTCATTTAAACGCTTATAATCTTAATGCAGTTTTTATTATTCTTACTGAAATTTGGTTGTACGACTATGAAATATCCAACTACAGTATTCCCGGTTATGAACCCTATCCCAATTGCAATAATTCATATAGCGCAGGTGGTGTCGTAGCATACATAAAAAAAGAATACGAAAACGATTGTAAAGTTGAAAAAATTAGTCTGATGAGTGCTGACATATTAAAAATTAGTTGCCGCATTTGTAACGAAAATTTTGCTGTCTTGTGTATATACCGTCTGCATGAAAATAACTTAAATAAAAACGTTTTTATACAACAATTAAGTAACCTCCTTAGTGATGTAAAGACGCGAAACTTATTGGTTGTAGGAGATATAAATATAGATATATTAAAAAATAACATTGACTCGGACAATTATCTAGCTTTAATGTCATCATTTGGCTTGAAATGTCTTATTATGGAACCCACGCGAATCGTAGAAAAAACACAAACATGCATTGATCATATTTTTGTAAGATTAGATTCTCAATTTACACATAAATTATCTGGTGAAGTACTTGACTACAAAATAACCGATCATTGCATGACTAATTTAAACATCGAAACCGTTCAATCAAGTAGTTTCGATAAATATGTCCCTTTTAAGGAAAACCGCAAGATTGACTATAATAAACTAGTGGAGTGCTTAATGTTTGAATTCTGGGAATCTGTTTATGAGGAAAGTAATCCCTCAGTATCTTACGATATATTTTTGAACACTCTTAAAATTCATATTGAAAGTTGCACCGATATTGAAAAAGTAAAAAATTCGAATATGAAACGTCTTAGGCCATGGATTGACAGAGGGTTACTTGCAAAAATAAACAAAAAAAACACATTGAGAAAAAAATGCGATCGCCATCCTTCTAACCAAAATTTGAAAAAATATTATCTTAAATTAAGTGATGAAATAAAGAAGCAAGTGGAATTAAGTCGGGATCAATATTATGCAAATAAACTTCGAAACTGTAAAGGTAATGTGAAAAATGAGTGGAGAGTGGTTAATAATATCCTTAACAAAAGAAACAAAAAAGATACAATTACTAAAATTAATGTGGATGGTATGGAAATATCAGACCCAGTACATATTGCTAATCAATTTAATAAATTTTTTGCTACTATCGCAACAGAATCAAAACCACATACCCCGCAATACAGTTGCAATTGCAATATGTATGCAGATATAGTTGAAGATACTTCTCAAAATAATAGTTTTGTTTTTCAACCTTTCACACCAATTGAAATCCACAAATGTATAATGTCTCTTGATAACAAAAATTCGTGCACATCAGATGGCATAACTAACTGTCTTTTGAAACGTATTTCCTTGTTTATTGTCGATGTCTTATGTCACTTGTTCAACTTAAGTGTTAATTGTGGTACTTTTCCTACGTCTTTAAAATGTGCTGAAGTTATTCCTCTATTTAAAAAAGGAAATCGAAGTTCAATGACCCAATATAGGCCCATCTCCATACTCCCAACGTTTTGTAAACTTTTTGAAAAACTGATCAAAATACGCATAACATCATTTTTAAATAAAAATAAGTTTTTTAGAAACGAACAATTTGGATTTCGTGAAGGAAGATCTACTGAAGATGCTATTCTTAAGCTGTGTAGTGAAATTGATGACAGCTATAATTACAATAACACTAGTTTAGTACTCTTTATAGACATGACAAAAGCATTTGATATGGTCAATCACGACATTCTTTTGGATAAATTGTATAGGTCTGGACTGAGGGGTGTGATTCATAAGTGGTTTTCATCATATCTATCAGAAAGAAGTCAAAGAGTAAAATTAGAAGGAATCTTCAGCAGTCAACTAAAAACTACAATTGGTGTACCGCAAGGTTCGGTCTTGGGACCAATGTTGTTCTTAATATATATAAATTCAATATTTTACCAAAACTTCAGTAGTCATATTACTGCATTTGCTGATGATATGGCGCTCACGTATGATAATAAAAGCCTTTTTGATTCAGTTGTTAAACTAAACATGGATTTAAGTATCCTGCGGCAATGGTTCGCGAAACATGAGCTACTTATAAGCAATAAAACAAAACTTATGATATGCAACTTAAGAGGTCCTTGTCCAATAAACTGTGATGTTATCTTCCACTCTAGCTCTTGTTCAAAATTGTCTTTATCTGTTCATACATGTGACAAAAATAACTTTAACAGAGATTTAGTCTGCAGTTCAAATTGTTTTCCGATTGAAGGTGTTAAAAGTTATAAGTATTTAGGTGTTCTAATAGATAACAATTTGTCCTGGAAGGCACACGTAGAAGAACTAACAAAGTATATGCTCTCTGCGACCCGTAAAATGTATCTCCTAAGAGCACATTGTTCAAAAAAAATATTACTAATGTTTTATTATGGACTTGTACACTCTAAGCTTCAATACGGTATTGCAAGTTGGGGTGGAATTTACAACAGTACCATCGAGATACTAAATGTTGTCCAAAAACACGTAATTAGGATTATCAGTAAAGAAAATCGACTAGCCCATACTTGGCCACTGTTCTCTAGCCTACGTGTACTACCGTTAAAACATCTTTACATCTTTAAGGTTCTCAAAGTTTTCTTCATGCGAAGCGGCTATAGTGCTACATTAAGAAGCTCGAATATATACAGACTGAGAGTAAATCATATGTCAACCGTTAATATTCCAATTTCAAATAAAACGCATTGTTTAAAATTTTATACTGCGACAGCACCAAGGCTTTTTAATAAGTTACCAATCGAAGTCAGACTGATAGTAGAGCCCTCTTTATTTCTCAGAGAAGTAAAAAAATTTCTCTTTAGTATGGATAGTTCTACAGTCAAAACATTTGTAAATACAGCCATTTAATTTTGTTAATTATGTAGTATATCTAAAATGCTTGTAACGTTATATTCCCTGTTTTTTGTTTCTTTTTTTTTTCGTTATTATTTTTGTCTTATTTAATTTATTCTTGTACTTACCCCACATGAAATATAAGAAATACTTTTAATTGAAGGATCATTCGCCTCTAGTCACTTTGTGCTACAGAATGATTACTATTTTTATTTCTTAAAAAATGTTAATAAAATAATTTGTACCCAATTAAATTTTATACAAGTCACTTTATTGCTCTGACTTATTATGTATACTTATAATTGATTCTGTTAACTAGCATTTTAAGAAATAAAAAAATATAAAAAATAAAAAAAAAAAAAAAAAAAAAAAAGCAATTGGTCGATCAGTTCTTAATTACGCGGCACACATCTGGTCCACACAGTTAAGTGAAAACAATTGGAAGCACCTCTAAGTTTCTCACAACAGAGCCATGCTTACCATCACAGGTTGTCATCTCATGGCAGACGAAGACCATCTCCACACAGAGACTATGATGCTCCCGGTCAAAACACACAACATCATGCTTTCTCAACAGTTTCTGCTAGCCTGTCACCTACCCAAACACCCCAACCACAACTTTATCTCGGCTCGAAAACCACCTCGGAGCATACGCAGATGCGTCTTAAATCTACAGGAGGAAATAAACCATCTCACCCAAACACCATACTTCAACTCAGAAATGTACTACGCTGGCAAAAACAATATTCATCACACCACTGTCTCAAACGCCATCGCAAGTTACAAAGCGAACGTGGTACTTGGAGGCAGACCACCACCTATTGCCCCCGCAGAAAAGCTGCTGCCCAGACCAACGAGGACCACTCTGGCTCAACTGGGATCGGGTTGGTGTCACTTGTTAAACAATTACATGGGCCGCCTCGACCCTAACATCGAAAACAAATGTCCACACTGCAACTTAGGCCCACACGATGTTGAACACCTCTTCAATTGTCCGGCCAAGCCAACAACACTAACACCACTAATGCTTTGGACTCATCCAACCGAAGTGGCCCTATTCCTGGGACTCAAAATGAATGACGAATCGACGAACGATGAATGACGCTGCTACAACAACAACAACAGAGCCTACAAGTCTTGCTCATAATTAAAAGCCGCGACTTGCTTTCAATATTTTATCAATCTCCAATCTCCAATCAGTCACATTGAATTAGACAGACACGTACGATACAAAGAAGCACTAAAAATGTCAGCACAATTCTGAGCATGTCGATGACAGTTATCAATATTTAGCTTGAATTAAGACATCAGTGCTAGCTTTTATAGAGTTAAAAACGTCTACCTAAGATAAGATAAAGCTTGTGAGGTCACCCATGCCCGTTATGTATTCACAACTGAAAATAGACTCAGACAGAGTAGCAATATCAATTATTATAATTTGCATTCAGCTGATGTCTGGAAGTGTTCTCCGTAGTGATACGATCATTGGTTCAACGAGGTTATGATTCCATGTTAAAACTAATCTTTCAGCGCATCTATCCCTCATTCAGCACAAATTCATATTTAACATTTTAATAAGTTCTACCAATTCAGCAATCTTTTCTGATAGAACAAAAAACCATACCCGAAAATTATTTTAGTTAAAAACATGTTTTTTTTTTTTACTTTGGGATATATAGTATTTTGACTATTTTCTGTAGTTTAGCAATTATTTTTTAGTTTACATTAAATGTTCTATTTTGATTTTGTTTACTGGTTGCTAATACACATATATAAGGTTTCTTTTTACAATACATAAATAGCGAGTAGGATAAACACTTAAGGGATACAGATAGACAGGGAAGGTTTTAGAGAAGAGGGAAACGCGTAAGGAAATGTATGGTTTTTAGAAATTGTAGAAATTGGTCTGCAGACTTAGCAGGACTACTTTTTTACTCTAAGAGATGAACAACTTTGAACGGAAGCATGTACTTGCTGCTGCCGATTTCTCCACGGCAGTGTAGATCAGAAGCGTTCATTTGTTGGTGGTGATGGTGATCGGTAAAATTACAATTTTTTGTTTTAGTTTTTCAGCTAATTATCAATACATTTGTATGTTGTCAAATATGATGTTGGTAGTTTCGGGACATTGACATACTATTATTATTACTTATACTACTATTACTACTACCACAGTTATCGATTGATTGTTGTTGCTGCTCCTGCTGAGATGATGCGATGCTTGAGGATACGTTCGATGGCTGTTGGTAACTTGTTGCTTGCGCATAGCAACAATCTATTGATGGTGGTAAATCCACTGATGCTGCGACAGCAGTGGACGACGATGGGGATAGGGAGCCTGAAGATGTGCTGTATGTTGGCGATAAATTACAATTACTGCTCTTTAACAAGTGCAGAGAGGTCGATGATAAGTTACTGGAATTTGTACTATCAACAAGAAGCAATTGCTGTTGTTGTTGTAAATGGAATTGTTGTTGTTGCTGTTGCAACATGTTGCTGGAACATGCTGCCGCCACAGGAACTGTTACCGCCAATGGAGGTGACGGCGAGCCTCGTGCGGCGGCCTCGACTCCGATTGTCGTCAAAAATGAAGAACAGGAGGTACTGTTGGTACTACTGGTGGGCATTAGATTATTTTGAATTGGCGCTGATGCTCCCAAACTGCATGTCGTTGCAGTCAGGCTAGCGGCCGTTGATATTGGAAGTGCCTGTGCCGAGCAGAGTGATGATGATGACGACGATGTAGACACAGACGATGACGAAGGCGACAATGATGACGAAGACGAAGACGATGATGATGATGCCGATGACGACGACGATGCACTCGATGACATCGAAGAATTTGACGATATCGACGATGATGAACAGAGTGCTGTCGGCGATTTGGGGCTACTTTTGCGCGAGAAAAGCTTTGTTATAACACTAGGTTTTGATTTTTGCTGTTGTGATAATATTGCTGATTGCTGCGACTGTTGATTGCCACTGGAACACATCTGCTGCTGTTGCAGGTTGTAATTAGAATGTTGATTAGTTTGATTAGCTCTTAGATTGCACGATATACCAGAAGTGGCAGCAGATGCTGTCGAAGACAGCGTCGTTGATGAGTAAAAATTATAGGATTGCTCTGGAACGTCTAAAACTGTTTTATTTGGAGGTGGCTTAATGTAAGAACGTGTTATCTCCGATTGCTAAAAATAGAAATGCCATTTAAGCATATGAAAGAATTTAACTGAATACTGTTCTGCAATGAACTTACTTGATATCGCGTTCGTATCTGTAAGTCACGATCCTGACCCCATTCACTGTCTGGCAATGGAACATGATGTGGACATCGAATTTGCTGCTGCTGATGATGATGATTATCATTATTGATTGGTTTTAGTTTTGCTGCGACTGCATGCTGTTGAGCATTCATAATCGTCGCCGCATCAATTCCCGCGCGAATATTGCTATTACACATACTATAGCTACTACTGTTGCTGCCACAACCCACTCGATGGTAATGATGCAGATGATTATTATTTCTAATTTGTCTATCACTTAGTAGTGTTGTATCTCGTACTAGTAAATCACGAGTTTGCATTGTGTCAACGCGCATCCTTCGACTTATGTGTCCTCTGTAAAGAAAAAGCGGAAGAGTCAAAACCACTGAAACACGCCGATTAAAAAGTGAATGCTTACCTGTCGTCGGGTGGTGTGTTCAATGATGTGCGGACCGGAACGCCGAGCCGCTCCATTCCCGCGCAGCCGGCAG
Source organism: Cheilosia urbana (assembly GCA_946477585.1). NCBI lineage: Eukaryota > Metazoa > Arthropoda > Insecta > Diptera > Syrphidae > Cheilosia > Cheilosia urbana. The sequence continues at coordinate 44,961,840 of OX297855.1, forward strand.
ACTGTACCGATAGCATCTAGAATTGAAAAAAAAAAAACCTTATTATTTCATTTAATTTCGAAGCTAGAACTTAAATGACACAAACATAATGGGCGCTGTAGCTTAGTGGTCTGTGTGCAGCGACCAAGCTACACCGAAAATAAATCTACTCCTCCTGGGTCCTGGCTTGTTCAAAGTACTATACTATGTTTTCGATTAGATGGAACTCTGTCCTTTTCGTTATTCTCTTACTGGGCTCCTTCATTGGATTTCGCAATCCAATTAGGTTTGTGTCAGAGACGTTAGTCTCTAAGGAAAAAATGTACAAGAGTGCGCGTAATGATGGTAATGTATGGTTGTGTCTAAGGACTGGAGGTGTTTATTTTTCGCTGATTTTATATCACTCAGCACGATTTGGTATTCCAAAGTGGATTATAAATTCAAATCCTTATTTGTTTGGAACGCCGAGCATCTATCATTTTGGTTGTGTTTCTTGTTTTTGATATGTATATGCATATTTCAAGCATTTCGGCACCCCCAAAGCCGACGAAAACAACACGAGACAGAGATTACAGGGAATATGTGATGACGATTCAAGGAACACGTTTGCTATCCTGCATAAATACTGTATGAGGGACTATGTGTGATATAAGATCGAGAGAGGAAATAAAAACAAATTGATTTAGGAAGAGAAATCTACTTTTATTCTTTTAATGAGTATTAAGCTATGTAAGGGCGTTTTCGATTGAAGAAAAGAATTACCCTTTCTATGAAAAGAACAATTCCAGAAGTGCTCTTTCTATGTTTTCTATTTTTCTTTGGAGAAAAAAGGCCACTTACAGGTCAGTTCTTAACACGACAGAAGTGTTCGGGATATTTTTGAATAATTGTCCTGAACTCGCCAACACACAGTTGCAAAATGTCAAATTGAAATGTTTGTTTTGTTGTTTCAAACAAAATTTGCGCTATGTGAGTGATCCGAAATATGCAATTATATTGATTTGGCCTATTAAAACATTCATATTTACTGTAGAAAACAAGAAAAGTAGCAACAGAAAACCAAATCTCACATAAATGGTGTCTACCACTATCACAAAAGTGTTCCATCAAATTTCATTGACAAGAGCGATTCTGAATTTCGGGACAATTCTCTCGGATCTGCAATGAAAAACGTCATAAGATTGTACGTTTCATTTTTCGTTGCAAATAACTTGCTGACGTCAAAAAAATTCGCTCTTTCTGTTGTCACTCGTAAGAGTTCACTGCGATAGCCAGTTACACACTTAGGAGAGTGTTTAAAATGGTACATAAGTCCCGACTGAAATTAGACAACGTTATTTTTCTGATTCCTACAGCCAACAGCACCTACCGCGCGCGAATCATTAACCTTCCAACATGGAAAACGTATGGGGGGGCATGCTGCCCCCCTTGAACCCCCCTGCTTCAGTTTACTGTTGGATAACGGGGTGGGTGCGAGGTTAATTATATACAAAGTTCCTTTCATCTAAATTAGTTTATCCAATATCTTCTTAGTTTGTCTTTAGGCTTGTATTTAGGAAAAAAATATTTATTGGGACATAAATTTGTTTTCGGGACTTGAGTCCAAGTGGGGTGGGACCCATTAAAGTGGGACATAAGTCCCGAAAAATCAATTCGGGACTTATGTCCCTGCGCCTTCCATGTATTATGGTTTTATTAGTAAAAACAAACGTTCCCATTAATTATGGAACACAACGTCGTTCAAGTGACTGCCTCGGCTGGCTTCCCAGTAGCGCATTTTGTCACTCCAATTTTCCAAGACCTTGTTGATGGTTTCGAGCAGTAGCTTACGGATTGCTTATATGATATTGGCCTTTAGTACTTGAATCGTGAAAAAAAGTCCAAATGGGGCAAATCGAAGTTCCTAGACGGCCAATTGATATCGCAAAGAAGGCTGATAACTCGATTTGGGAATTTGGTGCGCAAAAGATCGATTGTGGCATGGGCTGTGTGGCGCGCCATCCTGCATGAACCAGAGGTCATCCAAATCCATGTCTTCAATTTGAGTAGAAAAAAAATCGCTTAACGTTGTTCCCAGCCTAATTTTCGATGAAAAATGGTCCAATGATGCCACCAATCCACATTCCGCACCAAACTGTCACTCTCTGTAGATGCATTGGCTTCTCGACAATAACGAGCAGCTTTTCCGAGCCCCAGATGCGGCAATTTTGTTTGTTAACGTAGCCGTCGAGCAGGCGCGATAGGTGCTTCATTTCGGCCAAAACTTTGGGCTACACAGCAATCACGTTCGAAATAACTTTTCAATCGAATCATTTGTAGTCGCAGTGGCTTAGTGTTAGTGTGTTGGACGAGGGGTCTCAGGTTCGAATCCCCCAAAAACCTAAATTCCAACATATGGTTTTTTCCACTGCGCTACCTCTCGCGAACGTCTGACAAACATCCGAGAGTATAAATGTCTTGAAAGAGCTTCTCAATTAGCCGTTTGGAGTCGGCATAAATTTGTAGATCCCTTCCATTCGTTCCAAAAATGAAAAACTCACACAAAACGAATGGTTGTGAGAAGCTAGGACTAGGGTCCCTCCGGACCTGTTGCGCCAACTATTTATTTAAAACGAATCATTTCCTTCCGCGGATGACTTTCTATCTAGAATTCGAGCGGGAAACAGCTGTCAGTGTCAAAATGATCCTTGATTTCAAAAGAAACCACTAGATGGCCCACCCTGTATATACAAACCAATGTTGTAATCATTTCCTTTTCAGCAGCCATTTCATACCTAATAGCAATACAGACTCGTTATTCCCTGATTTTCAAAATACATCTCTATCCAAACTGGAACTACTGTGCCGCCATACCAAATTCAACCGATATAGCCAACCGTCAATGCCACGGTTTCTTCAGTTCACCAGCTCAACAAATTTAAGTTGAACTGCAAAAACAAAATGCTACAAAAAAAGAAAAAAAAAAAACTCAGATCAGGCGACAAACATTGGCTGCATCATGCATCGATATCAGTTTCCTCATTTATTTTTATTATCTGCAGTAATTTTATTTCATTGCTGGTTTTCATCGTATTTTTTTTTTTTTTTTTTATAAATAAAAACGTCTGTCTGGAGTGCAACAGACTACAATGTGGCCAGATTATAAATTGAAGTAAAGCGAGTCTCTACCCACTGAATGCATTATTGCATTGAAATTACAAAATCATTCCATGCAGACAAACAATGTTCGAAAAATTTCACAAAAGATTAACGTAAATTACAGTGTTTGGGTATAATTCAAGTTTATTTGTATGTCTGCCGCCGTTTGGTTTCCATAAACAGAAAAGTTTCCATTTCAATGTGCAATGGGTTTTTTTTTTTTGTTTTCTTAATTTTATTTATTATGTACTTCGCTGTTGGGTTTTATTTTACGATTTTATTTATTTCAGTTTTTTTTTTTTTTCCTTGTATTGCTTTACACAGTCGTGTACGACTACGACCTAAATTTTGCAGTCTCGCATTTGCATTTAATGCAGCAACAACAGTGGCGAACAGCAAATGGAAGTGGAAGAGCAACTCCACCAATAAATAGCGCGCATGTGGTGCCGGCATCTTAAAATAAATTTCTTCGTTGTTTGAACTTGAAATTGAAATTTATATTTGTCAACGTGGAAAGTGGGCATGTGTGTAATGGGGATGGCGCATCGGTTTATAGTTTATGAGAATTGGTTCAGGATAAGATTAAATGGGAGCATACATTTTCGCCCAAAGTATTTATTTGCAATTTTTTTGTTTTTGTACCTAGATTGTAGATTCGAAAAGGTGCTTACAAGTTTTTTATACTCCTCGTGACGATCTAGAAATTGGCGGGTAAGTGTTCGATTCTAAAGGCAGGAATAGATAGCTTACCTATGCGCTCTTAAATGCTGCAAGTAAAATTATACATTTCGACTTAAGATCACATTAGTGGAATTGCATTAACGTCCGGTGCCGTGACATTGTGCCAAGCGACATTATGCCAAATATAAAAATTTGGCATAATGAGGCTGTTGAAAGAGTGACACTAGACCAAATTTGGAAAAATTTGGAAATTTGGAAAAATTTCGCTTAGGTAAAGTGTCATATGGTCGAACTAGTTTGTGACATTATGGCAAATGCACTAACAAGAGTGCTGGTGACTGACTGTATACACTTCACTTGTTTGCCGAATCCGTTTTTTTAAATCATCTGTTTCACAGTAAAACTACAGGCACGGTTGCCAACATGAAACATAACTTCGGACAAATATTCCGAAAGAATAGGACGGAGAAATCAACATTGGGACAACGATTTCATTTTCCAATTGAAATAAGAAATTTTAAAAATTTTATAAATTGCACACCCAACTAAGTTTTAAGGGCCGATGTTGATTTTGAATAAAACACAAATTATTTAGGAAATTATTGCCATTTATTTTTATTATGATAATATTGGTATAGTTCAATTATGTATGGAACAAAATATCGACCAAATGGCCGCCGCGACCTCGGCGGCACACCTCCATTCGATGGTCCAAATTTTCGATGACGCTGAGGCATAATTGAGGTTCTATGCCGTTAATGTGCCGAATTATCTCATCCTTTAGCTCTTGAGTTGTTGTTGGCTTATCGACGTATACCTTTTCTTTAAAATAACCCCAAAGATAGAAGTCCAACGGTGTCAAATCACATGATCTTGGTGGCCAATTGACATCGCCACCACGTGAGATAACACGGCCATTGAATTGCCGCCATTGTTTCGTTAGCTGTGTGGCAAGTGGCATCGTCCTGTTGAAACCACATATCGTCCACATCCATATCTTCCAATTGGGGCCATAAAAAGTTTGTTATCATCTCACGATAGCGAACACCATTCACAGTAACTGCCTGACCAGCCTCATTTTGGAAAAAATACGGCCTGGTTTTTCGACAATCACTCTTGGATTATTATTCGCCCAAATGCGGCAATTCTGCTTAATGACGCACATTTGGACAATTAAATTGACCGAAAAAATCACGAAGTGCACGATATGCATTTTGATTTGAACGCCCATTTTCATAATAAGCCTGAAAACTTTAACGCGTTGCTCGATTGTGTATCTTTTCATTTTCCATTGAGTTAGTCTGAGAAATGTCAAATGAAATGCAGAAAAAAACTTGACGTTAAGGTGTGGTTCACATTCAACATCGGCCCTTAAAATTTCACCACCCTATATAACAAAATAATCTAAAAAATATTTTTTCGCATAACCAAGGACAATTGTGTACGTTCTGTTCATTACAGTATTTTTTAGTTATTTGTTGAATTAATTTTCTTTTTTATAAATAAAGTTTGGGACTGAGAAATCGTCGGGAAGGGGAAATAACCGGTGTCAGGTTCTGATCAGAGACAATACTGAGACCCCCAACTTCGACCGATTAACAGTTATTTGCCTACAAGCTAAATTTTACGCTCCCAAAAAGTTTAGGTGCGCTAGTATTGCTGCATAGAAATTCGTATTGACAAATGTCAAAAATCCTCTCAACCAACACATTCGCACCTAATCTTTTTACATTTTACTGTGAGCAAAGCAAAACGGATAGGAATTGGCGTACACGGATAAGAAAACAAAATGGCGGATTCCTGGCAAAAATTGAGGGGGCCAGCGGCAAGAGGATTGTGAGTTGGGGGTCTCAGTATGATTTGTTTATGGTTCTGATAGAAGCCAACTTATTCCAACCAATCAGGATAAATCATGAAACAAATCTTAACAAATCTCTGTCTCTGTCTATGTTTCTGTTGTTTTCTCGTTTTCTGCTTAACTAACGGGATTCACGACTCTGAGAGCATATTTGAAATTTGAATTCGTGTTTCTAGTATCGTGTTCGTGTCCGTTGGGTAAACCCTTATTTTACAAAAAACATGTATAAATATTTTATAATTGTTTCTGACCATAGTAGTTCTGCTGCAGAGCGAAAGATCGATTGTATGTCAATTAAAATATTAACTACCAAACAAGCTTAACGTAAATACTCTTGAAAATGTAATTTTTTGCAAGGAAATGAATAATGTCATAATAATGTCAATAATAACCCTCAGAATTTCCTGGGAGTTTTAGAGTAGCTATCTATTTTCAAAATTTCAATTTAATTAATGGAACGTTCATGAAAAAAAAAAACATTTTAGTGAAATAGTTTCAAGCATTCAAAGATCAATTGTTTTTTGTATAATAAAAAATGTACTGCGGAAAGATTCAATCTATTGCATTTTTTTAATGATCAACTGCGCTCATCTTTTTTTGACGTAGCAACGCTGGTCATGGCCACTGCACCTTATGCCGTTTTCCATTGGAATTTTCAAATTTTGCTCTCAGAGTTCAGATTTTTCATTCCCAATGGAACATAAAACGAGATTTTTCATTCTTCACATTTGTGGTGGTGGGTTTTTTAAAAGTCATCTGTTCTTAAATTGTAATTTGTGTTTATAAAAATCCATTCAATATACATATGTTGATATCCATTGCAGGGGGCAAATGTTAATTTTTCACAGACTTCTCGTCTAAAAACGTAATTAATAACACACTTCAACGTTTGACAAATGTCAAATGTTTTGGATTTAGTGTAAGTAGGTGTAAATCTCGCTCAGAAATCGAGATTCGCAAAATTACTAAATTGAATAGAACATGAAATCTGACAATCAGCTGATTTCGAGAGCAGAAAAACTGCTCTGAACTGCTTTTGCTGCCCCATTGGAAAACTATATTAATTTCCACTCCATTCGGCGTCATAAGCATTTGCAAAACAGTTTCAAGTCATTTAGCATTATGATTTGCACGTCTATCAAACATCAAAACGGAATGACAGCGGATCTCTTATATAGGAGTTCCCCTCAGAGCAACACCTTACGCGCGAGTTTCCCTAGTCCTGCTACTGCTAACATGGAAGTCCTGTGAGGGATAGGTACAATGATTTTCCCCTATGCTGTTGCGAATTATTATTCAAACACTCCTTTCCTGAAGCATTGTAACCGCTTTCCTGGTGCGTGCATATGCTGCTACATTTTTCTTCTTCTATGTTCATTCCTGCACGCATACCCTAAACGGTCGCATTATTATTATTATTTTTTTGTCTTTTCTTTTCTTCAGGCAACAGTGAGGGATACAAAGTTAGAATATATAAAATGTATGTAATCAATTTTAAAACCACACATGAACCACCACCATCAGTCACTTGGGTCACATTTGACATTCCGTATATAGGGAGGGATATGAATGACGGTAAATAATGTTGCACGCGTAACCTTTAAATGACTTTCATCGAAGGACACTGTTACAGTACAGTATGGGAACGATTAAGTGTAGGCGGCATGTGTGATTATGATTAATAATAGTCTGAGTTTTACTCTGACAAAAAAAGGAAGCTTAAGATTGATAAGGACTTCGTTTACTAGGTATAAGAAATTGTGTATTTTTAATAAGTGTGATTTATGTACTTTTTGACGGGAATGAGAATTTACAACAAGCAAGCAGTGAAGTTTGTAAAATTGGTTTGATTATTTGTATCCAAAATGTCATGTGGATTACAAATTTCGCGGTAGTACTAAAGGGTTTTCCAATAAGAGGTGTTATTTTGGTATTCAAAGAAAAATTTCATTTTTTGAGATAAATGATCGGATGTTTATTTCATAATAAAGAGGAATGTATGCCGTTAATAATGAAAAACAACATTAGCCAAATGGCCACCACGAGCACGCATACAGGACCATATCCTTTCACAACAATACCTCTTATTGAAAAACCCTTTACAAGCCAATTGGTTTAGTGATGGACTGTAGCACGAGCACATTTTTAATATAGAATAAGGAAAATTAAATAAACAAACGGCCACCTTGAGATAACTTGCAATGGAAGCATAACTCGACCAAAATTAATTTGGGCCCCTGACAGGCTTAGGGATTATAAGCGCCAATATCAAGCCAGCTGAATACGCAAGATTTTGATAGAAATGTAGAAAAGTGTGATTTTTTTTATTGAAGTTAATGCCGTTCGGCTGGACACATCACTGACCTCAACAAGGCTGAAATTACAATTTTTTTCCTCAACTGTATGTATCATACAAAAGAAAAAAAGCCACGATTTCGTCATTTCTATGATATCAAAGGCAAATCAGAGAGCAGAATATACGAATTCACTTTAAATCGAAAAGTTATTTTGCATGCACATCCTCCTCAGACAACACTTCTGTTTTGAAGTGCGATACATTTTGCACAGTGTGGAGAAAAAATAAACAACAAGAATGAATTGAAAATGTAAGGAATAAGAAGATGAAGAATAAAAAGGGAAAGAAAAAGATTTCATTCAAAATCACCAGACACACAAAACGACAACAACTAAACACAACAGCATCATGCAGTCTAGTCTAGCATTTCATTGCTCCGAATTCAATATTGGCAGCGATCCAAGTGAGGCGACTGCTGTTGCTGCTGCCATTGTCGTCGTCGTCGTCGCCTCTTCCGATGCCCCATGCATGGGAATACTGAGTAGATATCTAACCAAGTCAGCAACCGGCAACCAGCTATAAAGGCGAAATCCAGGCGGCGTTCAAATATGTTTTGCGAAACACTGCAACGTTTACATAATAACACACGGTGGTGGTTGATATTGAACACTATGCTTATTTTGAATCAGATTCGGTGATGAAAAAATAGTTTCAGTTGTAATATGGCATCACCTAGACCTCTGTTTGAGTAAGTGAACGCAGTGACCTTTTTTTCAAGAAATTCCTCTATTTTCGCAGACAGCAATGTTCTCATATAGTACTCAGCTAATGCCAATTTGCGTCAGAATGTGTGACATTTATGTCGTCGAATGGGTGTTTTTTTCATTTAAAGTGCTTGCATAGTTATAAGCATCAGAGATATTTAAGAGAATGAATGTTTTAATTCGAAAATAAATGGTCCGGAAGTTCATGTTGTGCATTTTCATTGATTTTCTGATGATGATGGCCGAGAAATATTGTAAGCACATAAGGTAAACCCATTAAAAGCGATTATGATCCATTACAAACATTATTTATATGTTTTGGGATTATAAAAAGTTGTAAGCACAGCTAAATTAATAATAATTTGCATATACATATGTACTAATGGCGTTCTTTTTCGTTGTTGTAGTTGACTTCCATGGAACTTGATAGCCTTAATGGTGATGTTATTATGTCCCTTCTATGTGCTTTACTTCTACGTAAACGAAACAAACTTAAACGACAAAAGTATTACCCGCCCCGCCCAGCGAATATATATCTATACTTTGTTTCGCCACTATGTAGGTACGTTAATAGTACAGGCGAACTGAAACAAAATTCGATCTCTAGCCAAGCAGATATTGAGCAAGTAGTTTGCGGATTCAGTTTCAAAACCCAGACAATGAACAACCGACATACCTGAGCGGTAAGAGAAAACTTGCAACTAAGTTTAAGGGTTTCCGGTACCTTTTGTTGCTGTTGGAGTTTTTGTTTCTCTCCCTGAAATTTGATATTGGACTAGTCTACGCCAGTCGCTTCGATGATTTTAACCATGGGCTAGAAAACATCCGACACAGATAGGGAATTCCCCAGATTTTGTCTTGAGGTTGCAATATACTTATCCGATCGACGGAATACTTGATCTACGATCAGCGACGATCGACGATGCGGGTCGTATTATTTTGAAGCGCTAATGAATCACAAAAGATCACGGCTGTCGTCTGTGTGCAATAACAGGATGTTTGGATTATGTTTCACAAATGGTTGGTGCGAAGGTGATTTTTTTTTTTTTTGTGTTACCTATTCTGTTACAATTTTCTTGGTGTGTTTCGTGTAGAACGAAAAACGAAAGTAGGTTAAAATCACAAGACCTTGAGGTTTCTTATTAATGTCTACTCAAGCGGAACTTAAGTAAGATTAACCTCATTTTCGGCATTGCTATGTTGATGAGAAAACGATAGCGAAGTACGTGATGTGTATACTGATACGGGGAGAGTATTCTTTACTACCTACGTCGTTAGTCAATTGACAAAACAGCTGGCGATGTAAACAACGGTCCCAGGTGGGCGGTTTTTTTTTGCTGCTTCACATGCATTCACATTTCACAGATTGGAAATTTGAGAGAGAACTTTTATTTTCAAAATCTGTGGGGGGAATGGTATAGTTTATGGTTAAAACAGTTGAAAGCTCAAAAACTGTTCAACAGGAAGATTTGAGTTCAATATGTAGAAGATAAAATTGACTTAGATATTTCTTTTTTCTTTGAATTAACAAATAGTGGATGTTCGTAACTGTTGCCTTAAATTTACCCACTTATTAGCAATAAAAGTTGTAAGCGCATGATCAGCGTATATCTAATTGAGTTTAATGTACTTGGTCAATAAGTTGTGTATAATCTACAAAACTTAAACTTGTAAGCACATGGTATTTGCACATATAACAGATTTATAACGCAACTACGAATCTGAATCTCTTGTAAGCACGTGATCACCTGAGGAGGAGTAACCGTTTTTTCATAATTTTCAATTAGTAATTGTAAGCCCGGTGTCTATAGAATTCGATTGACTTATTTTGATGCTTCGGGTTTATTTTTGCATTATTCAAATGTAGTCAGACATTTTAGAATACATTACTTTTAAAAAGTTTGCAATTTACACAGAATTCAAGAATTTACTGTAGTTAGGTAAGTGAGTGCTCAAATCTATAAGAAAAACACCTTTAAGCGCTGATTTGATTTAAATTCAATATTTTGTCGTATAATATAGGTATGCAATGGTTTCCATAAAAATGACTAAGAAATTGCAAGATCAACAGAAGGTTTGGGCAAACAATTGTTATAAGCACATTGAATTTATATACGTAACTGACTTTTGTAGTCCGCATATGTTTCGAAATAAAATATTTATAAGCATCAGCGAACAGTCAACATAAGAATTGTAAGAAAACAATTTGATTGTCTCGAGTCCTTGAACCAACTTGCCAAATATTGTCTTTCAGTTATGATTGAATTAATATTGACTACCTACGCAGCTGAATGAGTTTACTTGTTTTTGGTACCTATCTACCAGAAGCAAACCATACAAAATGTCTTTAAATCCTCGATGTTATCACTTGTTCCGAAAGGAACAACAACAAACCCAGAGTTTACTCAAATTTAAATCAAACTTAAATGGACATGTTGTTTTTTTGTTCGTCCTTTTGTTCGTTTTATTTCATCCAATCACTGCAATGCCTCACACAAATACCACTGGCAAAGTTCGTCTCAGAAAATAACTGCAGAAAAGGAACAGAAAATCCTTTTCACATATAAGTAGAATACAACAATCTTCTGGGTAGATATCGATTTTCCTCTTCTGCTGATGTAGTTGTGTGTGACTAAGTGTTAGATACTTGAATACAATTCAGTCTAAGTGTATGTCACTGTAGTGTGTTCTTTTTTTTTTTTTTGCTGTTTATTTTTGCATCGTCCTTTTTGCGATGATTTTGTCTTACTTACTCTTTACCACAGTAGAGAGCGAGTGGAATTCGGTACGAATAAAGCTTTATTATCTTGCTATAATAACGACGTCGGGGAGATAGGTTTCACAACCCTCTCGCCGTCGTCAGCGACTGTCTTTTCTTCATGTCCAATTGTAGGGGTACGAGAACGAGCACTCCCTTCGATGACGCATGTTTGACCTAGTCTGGCATATACTAGAAGTTCTTTCATAATACCCTCGTAATAAGGATGCTTGCGAACGTGCAAACACATATTCAGACAACGCAGGCAAACACCCCCACTGACAATACATATTTGTCTGCTATATCTCCCCACGACCCCCGTCGCAGTCACAGCCACTGTCTCCATTATTTGTTTTTTGTTTCTTGTTTCGTCTACAGACAGGCTCGATCTTCTCATTCTTATATTCTAAGTGAACTTTTTAGGTGGGGTGCAAGTTTCTTTGGGACACATAATCTAGAAACCCAAACATGGTAGTGCCACCCTTTTCTGCCGTTGTGTACATGTATGTATTGTATATACAAACTTCTACAAAGTGCACACGTGCTGAATTTGGTTTTATTTTACATCTGGGACTATAAGGCATGTTGTTCGCCTTCTCTTTGGCTATGTGTGTTCTGTGTTGTAATAGGTTTTCCAATTCCGCAGTTTTCCCAACAATCCGTATAGATACAAGTATATGTATGTCTTTTGGACACGTGCACACATACAGTGTCGTTCGTAGACAGTTGGAAAGATATAGAACTGAAGAACTAAAGTTATTTATTTTCCTTTCTATACGAATGAAAGCATTCACGTAGACACGGCATTATCATTTTCTTTATGCTTTGTTTGATTTTGTCTGGTGTAGACAGAGGCTCTTCAATCATTATACATTTTTCTGTAGAGTGGATGATTGTTTTTTTTTTACATGGATGATTGTTTAGTTACGGCGGTGTGTAGCAAATGGGATATTACCATTGGTTAAGCTAAAGTATTTTGCCAAAAATGTGATACATGCTACATGAAAGTGTGCTTACATATTTTCATAATAAAAGCATGTCTGAAATTATTTTATTTCCTCATTCCAAATGAAATGAGTAGTCACCTGTATGTGCTTACAATATTTTCACATGTAAATTGATTGTAAATTTCCATCAATCACGAAGAAAATAAGTTTGCAATTTAACACAACTCCTGCTTACAACACAAATTCCAAACATTTACGACTCAGTTTTAAAAATAATGACTCTATTAGATTTGTATTCGAATTCAACATCGTACCATGGCAGTGTTACCAGGCGCTTTAAGTGAAATTTCCCATCACAGATCTTAAAATTACCCTTTTTCACCATTCTTCGTGGTGGTATTCCCCATGGATTCCCCACAATAAAAATATTGAGTAAACTGACTGCTTCTTACAAATTGTTTATCCAAGTTCCAATATAAAAACTGAAATATAGTTAGAATGAACCTGATGTGTATTGAATATTGCTCATTTTCCAATCAGTCATATACGATAATAATGATACCAGCTACTTGCGTACGAGGAGCTGAGCCATTTTCCAAACCATTCCACACAAGAGGGAATTTTTTTGTTTTTAAATTAAAAAAACAAAACAAATCATAGATATACATAGATTTAAGGCCGAAGGCAATAATGTTTGGGATATTATTAAGTTTAGAACGTTCGCTAAGAGCCAGTAAGCTAGAATAAGATAAGTGTAAGCTTTATAGTAGATTTAATCGTTATTATCTAGTCTTGTAAGCTAAAGAAAGAAGAATCAAAAATGAATTTAAAAAATAAAATAAATAAAAAGCAAAATGCAAAATTAATTCAATTGGTGAATCTTTTACCCAACTAGGGTAGCTCGCGACAACGACAGCAGTGTCAAATAAGAAAAAAACTGTAAACAACTCAAGGCTCAAAAACTTGTAGGAAAACCAAACAGATCTTTTATGGTCGTAGCATAAGTATGTTAAAAATTTGCTGAGAAGTTAAAATAAACGTGAGCTTCTTAGCAATATTTAAACAAGGCACTACTCTGGCCATTATAAACCAGCTTTGTTATCCTAAAAGTTTTTTGACATCCATCTTTTATTTTTATTTAAGAAAGTGATGTATACGTTTCGATAGAAATATGAGCCATTTCTCATTGGCTCGGAGCACTGAGCCAAAGCTTAAAAATTCAAGCCAAATTACCCAATTGTAAACTTCAGCACAACCCTGGTTCCATTCAAAATGGAATGGGACGTTCAAGCATCTAGTTTACTAAGTTTGACAGCAGCTGTCTGACTAGATATATCTCGGTTTTGATTGGCTGAAATCGGTCATATGAGCAGCTGTTTAAGTTGACGTTTATAGAGGGACAGCCAGCGAATCTAGTCAAGCAATTTGTGACTGGGTACTAAGTTGACAGTTCGAATATGTGGCTGACGTAGAAAAAGTTCCGTTCTCGACCAATCTAGTTTTCGCGTTCAGGTTAAATCTTATCCAAACCAAACCAGTCGACCTAATGTCGACATTGGAGTTAAGTATTGACATTTAATATTTTTTTCCCCACATTTCGTTCTAGAAGAGGAAAGATTCCCCTTTCATCATTTTTTTTTTATTTTTACCTGGCAGCACTGTACCATGGAGATGAAAACCAGTAATACAAAGGTAAATGCGTTAAAGTTTAATTATTGTCAGCGTTGCTTACAAGTTTTATATGCAAATAAATGTTTGTTTTTAACGCATTAGAGAAAAGTGTCTCATATCTTACGACGCACACTGTATTTGCAGTAAAAATTATCCATTTATCATCGGCATCACTCGATGATTTCGATTCCCCCATTGAAATCATTTACAAAAGCTACATCAACATAATTTCATAATTTTGATAGCCAAATCACCATAAAGAGAGGGCAGGCAAACTGAGACCACAATTTGCTTTAGCATGCTGCACCCAAATAAAAAATAAAAATAAAAATGGCCAACAAAAATAAAATCAAATTAGAACCCCTTTTCAATCATTCAACCCTCTATTGTTATAGCTCTATACCAATACACTCTTGCTTTTTCCACCGCGCATGCAGACTCTTTTGACAGCAAAAATTCATCAGCCGCGATCCGCAAATATGAAGCACTCGAAATGTGGAGAAAAAAAAAAAAAAAAAAAACAACTTTAGACACACAGTCACGTAATTCAAGTGCAACCAATCTTGTATTCAGTTCCGTTTCTCTCTCTTTTCATATTTTGCATGGGTTTAAATTTTTTTTAGGCACAAACTGTGCATGTCCGACCTCACGACCCCAGAACAATTTGTCAAAATAAAAAAATGTTCATGGTTTTTCGGAGTCGTACTTATGTTAAGCGTGCGTCGTGGATAGTATATCACGCTAGCTCCATGAAGTAAACTGATTTAATCTTGTGATACAAAATCACTTCGATGGGTGGGTGCAATTTAAATGGAATCGCAGTTCAAGTGAGTTGAATTTGTATTTATTTTATTTATTTTAAAGTGGACTGATAGTTTAGTCCGTTTATTTTTATTTTCATTTACTTGATTGCAACAGTGAGACGAAACAAAATCAGAGTTCGATGGGGCAAACGATTAACATAAAGCGGCATCATTTGCATTTGCATGGCGATATGTTGCATAGGGCTTTAATGTTATTTAATTGCCTTTTTAGGGGGGTAAAAAAGAAAAACAGGAAGAAGTTGACAGGCTAGAAGAAAGAAAAAAATTGGAAAGCGTTGAAGTAGCTATAGTGTATTCAGAAGGAACATGTTGCTGAGCTTGCAAACTTTAAAACATGTAGATGTCATTCGGATATTTTGACGACTTCGAATGCTGTTTCATATACAGTAGATAATTCACTCAAATATTGTATAGCAACATGTTGCTGGTTTCCTTATCACAAGAATTAAATACATTCTTAGATTAATATTCCTCAATATTTGGAGGAGAATGGGGAGTAAGACATAGTCGTTGATATTCTCTAAGTTCTAAGGTATTTATTTGCGACATCATTGCAAATTTAAGTATAGGTCTAGCAACATTACAATTAATTCAAGCAATTAAGTAAGCCAAAAAAATAAACACAAATCTTGGTAGATGTGAATTACATGTTGGGTTTGGTTATCATTTGGAAATGTTTTCTTTTTAAACAGTTTGCACCGAATTTTAATGATGTCCTTGGAATTTATAATTTGTATATAATGTATGTAATGCATTTTTTATTATGCCCGCATGATCCATATAGATCATTGATATTCTTGGTTTACAACAACAGTTGGATCAAAGCTAGACGACTGTGCAATACCTACAATGTTAAGATTATAAAAGTTTGGTGCAACATATTGCATGGAGTTCAAAGGAAACAATTCTCATTTCTCAACCAAACCAAAAAAAAAAAAACGGAAAGAGAATGTTGAGAGAATGATGAGAAAGCCACACAGCTCTGAATTTATTATGCATTATGAGTTATGAATTATGAATGACTGCTGGACGATGTTCCTGACGTGTTTTTGGTAGATATTACTGATTAAAGAGTTCTTGTGCAAATGAAAAGTTTCGCAACAAATTGCGCAAATTAAAACCAACTTGTTTTAATAAAAGCATTGTATATAGACAGCAATGTTTATATACAATGACAGAGTCAACATACTGGGCCTTACCAGTAAACTTTTTTAAATCGACTCTAAATTTTATTACAGCGGCTATATTTTTCATTAGAATTTCGCAATTGTGAGCTTCCGTAAATTTAAAGTCGAGAAAACATTTTTTATTAGTATACGGCTCACTGTGAACACATCATAGAAGACATCATACTGATTATAACTACTAAATGTTGCACAAATTTATGTCACTTTCATCTTTCATGAGATAATAATTTAACAAAATTAAAAATATTTTCGAAAGTGTATTCATTACATCACACATTTTCTACCAGTAAAAATATGTACACCAAAACTTAAAGGAACCCACAACCTAGCCCTCAACATATCGTAAATCCGGCTTTAAATTTTCCCATCGACGAAAAGGACATTCTAACAATTCGCAACATAATCCCACTTACACATAGGTTAAAAAAAAAGAATTATAAGAACCAAAATGCCACATAATCAAACAACACAAAAGCAGCCAACCAGATACGCTCCAACGCCTACGCGCTTAGGTCCCTCTATCAATCACAGACATCCGTTAAAATAAATTGCGTGCACACGCACAAATAAAATCTTTAAAATCCTGTGTAATAGATTTTTTCATTTTCAAAATTTCGGATTAGTACTTGAAAGAAATAATCAAAAAAAAAAAAAAAGCAATATTCATGAGAGTCATTCGTCTGCTTCCTTTTTGTCGACAGTCTAAACGCCCACATTTATAGCGAATTCAGTCAAACAGTGTGTAAGCAGGTTATGTAAGACTCTCCCCAAGGACGAAAAGTTTACGTCTAAAGACAACCGTCAGCGTCGCGCTACAAAAGAGGATCTAAAAAAAAAAACCTCCATACTTTTATTTTGCTTTTTCTTTTTGGTTTTGTCCCTGTGTGCACGCCTGTCGGTGAAATTCGATTGTATTCAGAACTATGGAAAGATGTAAGTACAAACAAATATACACCACCACCGTCTGTACATGCTCTCCCCATCCTGGCTGCCGTTGCGGTTGAATATAGGGCAGATCGAAGTCGAAACTCCATTATTCTGTCGAAATGCCTTAAACTTATTTCCTCAAAATGAACAAAACTTTCTGTCGTTAGATGCCAGCAGGAAATTCAAAAAAAGAAAATAATGGGATACAAGTTCCTTTTTGTTATCCTGTTTCTGCTGACGCAGGCATCCTATAAAATTTAGATTTTAATTAAAAATTTCCAAATTTCATGAATAGAAAATTTAGATATACAGAGGACAAAAAACAAAAACAAAACAAAACGGAATTTTGAACAACCGCAAGGACGAAATTTCTAATTAAAAACACAAAAATAGCCAATCATGCTGAATAGTCGCTCATTCGCCCTCAAAAATGCCACGTCAAGATTATAATGCGAGCCAAAAGGGAGTGGTACATTTATGGAAAGGTCTTGTTTCTTGGTCGGTTTTTACCTTCGTAAATCCATTTGGCGTCGAAAGACAAATAACCTTTTCAACGAAACCCCGAAACAAGGCACGTGTACATAATTACCACTGTATCTCCTTCTCTATGTCGGCGATTGTACCCCTGGTGGGGGTAATCGCTTTTATCCTTGTCTTGTTTCTTTCAAAAAACAGTAAAAGTTCAACTTGTGTTGTTTTTCTTTTGAGAATATAAATTTCGTCTAAAAGGGACTGAAGGACGTGGAAGAATGCAAACTAATTCGATTTTGTTGACTGACCTACTCTGTAGGATTGTGTAATCGGAGATTTGTAATTGAAATGCTGGGAATGATTTTTTTTTTAGATAGCGAGGCTATAGGTAAAGAAAATTAGAAAAAATATAGCTAAATTTTTAAATAGACAAACTTATTATTATTTTGTAAGCACGGTCGCAATTGAATACTATACGTCAGCACGTCATCAGATATCCAGGTGATGGTTTTTATACGATGTCAGAATTCGTTTTGTTTTGTTTTTGTTTTTTTTTTTTTTTTTTTTCACGCGTATCCTTCGTTAATTAAGTGCGATGACGAAAATACATAGCAGCGGATGTTTTCTAAAGCCAATTGGAATAATTACCGCAGTAGGTATAAACTTAATAATGCATACAAATAATCAATTACTTCTAATTGGGTTAAAGATTAAGACATGTAAAAGGTGGACCATCTAGTAGTTTATTTTTAAATCATAGGCTATTTTGACACTGACAGCTGTTTTCTACTCGAAATCACACAAAGTCAGTATTATACCTCCGCGGAACGAAATGAGTCGCTTCAGGCTTGAACATAACGTTGGGAAATATTAAACAGTTATTTCCAAAGTGAGTGTGGCCCAAATAGTGCGTTTTTTTAAAAGATGATTTCGCCGAAATAAAGCACCAACCACGCCTGCTCGGTGGTTCCATTAACAAACAAAATTGCTCAGAAACCATCACGTTATTGTCGAGAAGCCAATGCATCCACAGAGAGTGACAGTTCGGTGCGGATTGTGGAGTAGTAGCATCATTGGTCCATTTTGTATGGATTTGGACGACCTCTGGTTCATTGAAAACTGTTACTGTGTCAATTATATATGTAGGTCTGTTTTGCATTAACTTTTTACAACTTTCTTTATGCGTTATTCAGCACAATTTTGCAAGCAACATTCGAATTTGTAAGCGCACAGAAAATCAGTGTCACATTTTTATTAATTAATCGGCTCTGCGAAAGTATGCCCGTTTCCGACTCTGTTTGCAACAATAACTATTTGCAGGCCTATCATATAATATATTTAACAAAATCTCTAGAACATACAATTTTAAATAAAAAAATTCCAACTTCAAGCTGCATATCCGCTTCATTTTCATTGTAATGCGCTGGCTATTCAATTTACAAAGTAAAGCTGAAAACAAACTTACACGGAAAGGAAAAAGTACGTATCCATGTAAAAGGAGGAAAACAAAAAGCACACTCAAACACATTCAAACTCATACTCCGGGCACTGTCCCAAATTAAGAATGAAGGAGAAAAGCAGTTCCTTCTTCCATTATTTGAGTAACTGAATATCCTGTTTTCCCAAACAGAAAAAAAAAAAAAGAAAAGAGAAACGCGAACTAGTAATGAGCGCATTATTCTTTTGTTTTCTCAAAACGAGAGTGCAATTACCTCCCACTAGCAAGGATAATATTTTCCATTTTGTTTTTTTTTTGTTTTTTTCTGTACCTACTTACAAAAGTGAAAACAAAAGGAACCTCTAGAACGACTTTCATCTATTATTCATTTCACTATGACAAGGCGGAAAAAGTTATTAATCAAAGGAACAAAGTCGAGGGAAGAAAGATTTTATTACTAAAAAAAAAAGAATGGTGGACGTTATTTCCGTTTTAATTGTCCTGATTCTCGTTGAGAATCACAACTGTTACACCCACAGTTACAATGAATCGATTTTCCTATTCGGTGGAATTAGGAACTACTGCGACATGAAGTGTGGAGATCTGCCACACACTCTGTGTCGCGAAAAGGTAAATACCTCCCTCATATCGTGTGAAACAATTTATAAATTTATGTTCTCTTGAAGGCACTGACTCCTCAACAGTGCTCGGATAATTTTCATATTTACGAGTTTAAAGCGCTACATAAGGATGATATACTGATGGGGCTTAATGGGCTGCGCGATCGTATAGCAGATAAAATGCAGGTTTCCAATATGGTTATTTTGGTAGTGATTTG
This sequence comes from Cheilosia urbana, assembly GCA_946477585.1. Taxonomy (NCBI): domain Eukaryota; kingdom Metazoa; phylum Arthropoda; class Insecta; order Diptera; family Syrphidae; genus Cheilosia; species Cheilosia urbana. The sequence goes on from OX297855.1 coordinate 44,981,617, forward strand.
AATTTGTTTCTATAATTTGAATGACAATTTTGCGGCTCTCCCGACAGACATGGGATGAAGAGCTTTGCGCCATGGCGCAAATATTCCTAGCCCATTGCAAGCCATTCGCAATGAATCCGTGTGCAAATTTGGGCGATCCCGCGACGGAAGCTCGAGAATCGGAACCGCGATACTACCACGTTGCTGACAATGTCGCTTTTCGCAGTAGTAAGTTCTTTCCGCATCACTTTGTACCGTCAGTCTTGAGGGATTGGTATTATGAGAAGAATAACATGAAGGTACCGGCAATATACAAATCCGAATTCGGCGACCTATACGGCGTGCTGAGGAGACATAACAATTTCACGCGCCTGGCAAACCCTCGCCTTTCAAGGGTGGGATGTGGCATTGCAAGGTAAGTAAACCGCGAGAGACATCCAGCAGTGAAAATAATTGTTTTTCTTTATTTAGATACCGCGATGGCTATGCAATGCTTTGCTACTTCTTTCCATACTTTCAAACAAGGATCCGATTTGAACGAGGCCCACCGGCGACAAATTGCCCCAATCTATTCCCATTGCGAGGGGAAATCTTTCCAAATCTTTGCACCAGCCAAGGAGTTTATCAATCGCCAGGAATAATATTTTCAATCGTGAGTTGTTCAGTTAATTTTGGATATACTTACGGGTACAGGATGTTCCGACTCCGCGTGCAAGGGGGTCTGATCTTCTGGCAAAAGTGGAATTGGTAATGCCAGAGCCCCAGTAGTGGCTCGACGTGCTGCACGGTAGCAATGTATAACCGCAATTAGAATGCTTATTGTTGCTCCACTGATGGAAATTCCAGCGCCAATTGCTAGAATATATCCTGAAATGACAAGAAACGAAAATTGTTAACAAAATGCGTATTTGATAGTTCAGTGTGAAAATGAGGACAATATTCTTTTCGGAGGATTTTCGGCCTTGTAATTTCAGAGTAAAAAATATACATCTTTCTAACTGCAAAAAAGGGTATCTACTTGCTTAAATACACTGATTGCCTTCTAAAATCCAATTTTCAGCACCAAAGTATAGAAAACTTACAATTTAAATCAATTCAGCACCTTTATGATATGTGCTTACAACTTCTTGTCATGGCATTCAACCAAATATCCACTCCAATATATAATACAGTACAAATTATATTATTTTCGAATGTGCTGACAACATTTCTATTGACTGAAATTCATTTAACATTGAACTCGAAGGAGCTTCTCGTCTTGAAGTTCAAGTGCGTACATGACACATGTGAATAAAAGTTTATCTGAAACCTTCTTAAGACTCTATCCAATTGATCCAAATTTGAATACAGCAAAATGGTCCACTGACCCCGATATCATTAGCGCCCTCATTTTTCTTCTAATCTAACTATTCTCGAGTGGAATAAATCCAAGCGTACCACAAACAAACATTTTTATTAGAAAATTACAGTAATCTTTGGAGAAGCTGAGAGGTCACCTCATATCACTCCAATCCGGTCAAGTTCAATGGCATCTCTATTAACTTCCAAGGCGAAAATACTAAGAATGAGTTTTTTTATTAATATACGTATGGTATTTTTCATTCTCGCGTGAGCTTATCACTCAACTGGAACAATTTCATTCGAATTTACCAGGAGAATGACATGTGTGTCTTAGAATTGAGGACTCGTTGTGCGAGTTCAAAAGTTCAAAATGGAATCAGATTCACTGTCATCCGGGAGAAATTCAAGATAGTTTGAACCGAAATTTTGCTAAAAAAATCGATAAAGTACACATAACCCACATAGAAATTCGAAACATTCGTAGTGCTAGCGTTTTCGGTGCCAAACCGATTTAGCCAGCACAGGTCGGCGGAACACACACATAGCTGTATGTTTGTGCAGATTGCCATTTTTTTTTTTTTTTTTTTGGCAGCATGAAAGATCGCAACTATTTTTGCTTCGAGAGCCATTCTGGTAGCCATGTCTAGTGACTGTATAAACACCTGCCTGCTATAATAGTTTCGTTCGTTGATTCATTTGGGTGCTGTGCTGGTGTTGCACCGGAAAAGTTTCTCACGTCCCAATTATTGATTTTTCTTTTTTATATTTTTCATCCAACACACAGAGGCAGAGAGTCTGCTGCATTATGTGGCGTGGCAGGAGTGTTTTATTTTTATACATTTATGGCGATTGTGTGAGTGAATGTGTGGCTGAGTGTGCGTCAACCGTCAAGTGAACATTTCCCGGTGTGTGTGTTTTTTTTTTCTTTTTTGTGTATATATATACCAGCTGCAGAGTTTCCCTGACCTCGGTGGGGGTATGATGTGTGACACACCGTAGTTGTTGGTATTTGTCGTCAATATGAGAGCACATGGTGGATTAAAAAGGTGGCACGTAGATGGGCAATTTGCCAGTAAAGAAAAGAAATACAAAATTTCCCTAGTCTTCTCTTCTTTTGCTCTAGTTGTAGGTAATTCTTGAGATTTGATATGGTATTCAGCACGTGAGTAGTTGAATTTGCTGAATTTATTGTTGGAAATGGTGGAATGGAATTGCCCTACCGGAACACGAATTTCTTGTCGTTATAGAGTATAAGAAGAGAGGCTTCAAGAGCGTATGATATAAGTAACGTTTAGGAAATCATTAACATAGGTACCAGAAAGGTTATATGACCTGGAAAATATCATGTCCACCAGATAGTGAAAACCGAAAAATTTGCCTTATTCAGCTACTAAAAGACAAGTGCTTACAGTTTTGTTTCGCGAGATAAAACTTCCCCAGTCAAAGGAATAATAAACAAAATCTACACAAGCATTCCATGTTCTTACCAATCTTTTATCAAAATCAATTTTATAAATTGCTTCATGCACTAATTCCTCTTTTTATATTTTTATTTTAGGATATTACACTATTACTGTACCTACAGGTCAGGTATACCTATGGAAAATATATAACTAACAAAATTAAAAATCCATGTGCTTACAAAGGGTTTTCATTTGAATAAAATTTAAGGACTTTTGGGGAACTAATTTCTCTCTTTATAATAATATAATAATATAATCATTGGGTACTTAATTGAGTCAATCGAGAAATCATATAGCGGTCATAGTATGTTTAAAAGTCAAGCGCTTACAAAAGTTTTTGATTGAAAACAACTTCATAGCATATTCGAAGCAGTATTTCCCCTATTTTAAATGCCTGTCTCAAGTGCTTACAACTTTATTGCTGCTATAGAAAATCGACATATAATAAAACGATCATGGCATACTCTAAAGAAAAATGTTTAAAGCGGCGAAGCGTAATTTGCAGAATTAATTTGCTTTTTTTCTCCAATGTATGTGCCATGTATCGAATAGAGGTGACGATGTAATATAAATTAAACAATTGGACTCAACTTTCAAGGAAAGTTAAAGAGAATGAAGTACATTAATGTTAAAACCAACGCAAAAATGATCGAATACCTGTATGCCACGTCATGAACACATTGCCCCCATATAAGCCACTGTTACACCGCACCCCTATTGTAAAACAAAAATCAAACAATAGACTTCCATTGGGAGCTGAAAACGCGGAAATAAAACTTAATTGGATTCAAACATCATTCTAAAAAAGAAAAAAAAACTGAATAATTGTTACGTGCAGCAATTTGGCCCGTATTTGTTTGTGAATAATCTATATATATAAAACAAAGTGGCAAAAAGTGTATGTTTCCCTCTGTGGCCCGTAATTTTCAAATAATTTAGTTGATTTTTTTTAAATGTCGGTAATTACGGGAGCAATTGATAAGCCAACAAAAAAAAAAAAAAATAAAAAAATAAACCTTAAATTCTATCAGTACCTGGTGAAGCCGGCGGGGTTCAGCTAGTTCCTTATAAATTTGTGAACATTTACTGACGCACTCAGGTTGGTGTTTTATCAGCATTTACGTTACGACATACTGCTTGTCTGGGGCACATCTCTCAGAATAAATACCTACCTACTTTGTTGTTTTTGCTGATATCTCATTTAATGTGTGCCATTAGCCGAAAAGTTAGCCGCAAAAAATCGATTCAAAAATGCCATTACGTAGCTGTCTAGACTGAAGTGCTTTATTATGGCGAATAACCTCCACAAAATTCAATTGTATAATACAGTTAATCCAAAACAAAACCGCATACAAAAAAAAAAAAAAAAACAAAAAAATTAAATAAGATGTCATACAAAATATAACAGACAGAACCGGAAGAAGTTGTGTCATCAAACGAGTTACAGGAACAAAAAGCACGTTCCACTTATCTTACCAAAAAGATTAAATCAATCTGAATTCACATAAACTGTTTTGAAAATAAGCTATAGTCGAGAAATAAAAACGAACACACCTTCTCTGGTTCACCTGACAATCGATACAAACCTCGTCTCTTGATCTTCTGGTTTGTGCGGCTTATAAACGATGCAGAACAAATTAGCGTAATTATGTTTATTAGAAATACATTCTTTTTTCTGATTTTCATCTTCAACGTCTGCAAAGTCTTACCTCCTTAATCCCCGGTCAAATATATTTTAACATCTTTTTTTTTAGTGTAAATATCATTTCGAAACTAATTTAGATGTCTGCGGTATCAGACGTACACCGAATGACGCAATTTCATGAACGCGAGCGAGAAATTAGGTATACAAAAAAAAAGTATTTCATTGAATTGAAATAGCTAGCCCCTAGCCAAACATCGATTTGCAGCACCTAGACGCGTCTTATGGCTGCCCACCCTCTTTTCAAGTTTATTTTGGGGAAACTAGGAATTTTTTATTTTTGAAAATTGAAAATGTATATAATAACCCTCACTTGGTATGCCTATATTTAAACTGTAAGCAGAAAGTTTATCTTTAAAGAAAAATTTGTGTGATTTGAGGTGGTAGATATCTATATCACAAGTTCAAGGTGAATTTTTCTTTCGGGACACAAATTCCAAATCCCTTAGTTGATTTTCCATGAGGCACTTACTTAATAATATTGTTTACTTCCACTTCACTGTCCGTTGTTGAGACTTTTCAAATTCCATTTGACGTTCGTGAGTAGAGTTAGCAAGTGCATGTACAAAGTCCAGACACGTTGTGCGAATCTATTTCATGGTTATATTGATGGCAGGCCAATGAATAGCAAGTGAGCTATTTATTTGTCTGAGAATGTGTGACTAAGAATATATCGGGTGGAACTTTTAATGGCTATTTAATAGTCAATGAGTCAAATGAATGATTAGAACGAGGAAAGGGGGTAGGTACTTATACTCATGTAACGAGCCAGTTTACGGAGCGAAATTTTATATTTGTGAGTCTGGTAGAAATTTCAAGTTCACTTGAAGGAAATTTCCTAAAAAGCTGATAACAAACGCGTGACTGAAACCGATTAAGAAAGACTGACTACACCATACATGCGAATTTCCTGTCATGTTTCTTTGGCGTTGATAGCTATTTCAAAATTTTCAATTAAAATTTCATTATCTCAGTGAACTGTGGGTAATCTTGAGGGGTTTTGAACGTTAAGCCTTTGAACTGATATATGAACCGAAACCTTGTAATAATACAGTTTTTCTGTTATCTTTTTGGTAAATTTTTAGCAAAATAATGAGAATATTCATTATTTCAGAAATTCAGCGGCTATAATATATGGTCGCTTACAAGTTTTTATATTGAAAAACTGTGCAAGAAGCACTTGTATGCACAAACGCGTTAAGATATTGTTGCTGCATGTTGTGCTTACAACATATAAAATTTATGGGGTGGTGACTTTTTTGTCTAATTTCTATGGAAGATTTGAATTAGGTATGTGGTAAGTCGTTGATTCATTGAGACAAGTTTGGTCGTTCCGGTATACCTTTGGTTTTGTGTTTATTTTGGTGCTAATAACTTTTTTCATTCGAGTATTAACATTTCAATGCTTACATTCCTTGAACATTCCTAATTTAAATTCACCGCGTACAAAACGACAATGTTGTATGTCGCTATGTACTGCTATGAAATTAGGCTGCTGTTATTTCGCTTTAAAGTATTTCCAACATTGTTTTGCGCCTTCATAGCCACTCACATTGCAACTTATTTGCAAAACTAAAAATATAGCTTAAGATTTACTAGCCTTGCTGAACATAAATCATTGTTATGAGCATATTTTCGCATCATAATTACGGATTGTTGCATAAAACAGACTACTTTGGCCAACCACAATCCGTTAAACTGAAACCATAACTCAAAAGGTGATGGCGGCACTTAAACGAATTATTACCTATTTTCTTTTTTAAATACTAAAACGCACGCACCCTCCTCAAAAATATTCACCAAAATACGAAGAGGAAAACGAAAGTTCATTTCGTAATTTTACTTATGCCACAATGGCAACAATGTTGCATAGAAACTGACTAGTGGGTGTGTTCACTTTATAGCTTTCAATACTTAGGTAAGTCTTTCGATTTTATTTTGAAGAAAAAAAAAAAAAAAAAAAAAACTAAACATCTGCCCACGCAACGGTGCCAAGACAGTTTTGTTTTTATTTGTTATTTCGTTTCTATTGTCTGTTGAACGTCTAATTTAAATTCAAGAATGCCAACGCATTGAAAAAATGCAAACAAAATTAGATTGATGTCGAAATGAAGCTGATGCAAAACTGAAGTGGGAGAAACACAGTGGCAATCCGGCATTAGCACATTTGATGCCAACGAAAATATTTACAAATAGCATATAGCATCGCTGAAGGTCAATTCAAAAGAGACTGAAAGGCGAGACAATCAGTCAATCAGTTTGTGGTTTGTTTATTTATACTCGATTGCTGTTAAGTAAATTGTGTGTAGGTAGGTAAATCAAGTAAGTAAGCCAAGCGAGATTTGCATAGCAGAAGCAGTTTGTTTTAAATAATTGAAAAAAGTTTCCGATGTTTGGTCTCCTTATCCAAAGGCCGTCAACGCCAGAGACAACACTGAGACGTGAGACCCCCAACTCGCAATCCTCTTGCCGCTGGCCTCCTCAATTTGTTTTCAAATTCGCCATTTTGTTTTCTTATGGGTAATCTTTCAATTTAGAATCCATGTGACATACAACAACATCCAAAAAATATAAAATCAATGCTACCAATCGCTACCAACCATGGGGGAATGTGATAAGAGTTCGAGAATACCACTTTTAAGATAACTGAATGCTATTGGTTGGTTATTATAAATTTTCAAAAGACGATTAATGTAATTTGTTTGGTTAATAATACTAACTAAATGAGTTGTTTTATATACTAGAAACATATTAGGACAAACATTGTTGTGTATTTTCCGCTTCTGAATATCATTAACTTCGATTTCATGTGTACATTTTTCTTAAATAACTGAAGAAAAATTGCTCAAAATGTTTTTATTTTCCGACAACCATTCTGCAGTAATAATTTTTCATAAATATTTTCAGCAAAAGTGCACTTATTCCTAAAATAAAATACTATTCACACGTAACGAATAATTTCAAATTTAACGGACAAAATTATGTGAACGCTGGCAGCAACTTTGCCGACACCGGAAGTCTCCGGAAGTTGTTGATATTTTTTGAGGGTGTGTTGGTGAGCCGGAATTTTTGAAGTTTCGTGACATTTGTCAATACGAATTTCTATGTATCAATACTAACGCACTAAATTGAGTACACTCCATAAAAATATAGCTTGTAGGCAAGGTAACGGGAAATCGGCCACAGTTGGGGGTCTCAGTATAGTCTCTGGTCAACGCTATACTGAAAATTACGAGAAGAGAGCGTTCAAAACGACTAATAATAACTTAATTTGTTTCGCGAGCTAATGACGTGTGCTTGTAAATAGTTGTCATCTATTGAAAAACATTTAAAGTATTATATTTTTATGATTATAATATTAGGCATTTGCAGCATTTGCTGATTCAAGACGAGGATGCAAATCATAATCCTTGGGATAGAAACGGTAATTCAGATGACAGTTACACACTTGACAACAGATGGCGCCTATGCAAACGCAACTTTTAAATCAAAGCGAATTCAATATTGTTGTATCAGTCTAAGCGTATTCAGATTTCGGAAACACTGCACTCTCCTTAATATGTTGCTCGAAACTATAAAAAACAAATACGTGGGATTATATCCATTAATTAAATGTTTAATTGAATTGTTTTGAAATTTCTACAGCCAGTGTGTACCTTATCTGTTAATCAATCTTGTCCATTCGTCTATTCCTTAGTTATGCTTATGTACAAAACAATTTGCTTAATTATTATTGTTAGCACATCTTCAGAGAAAAATATTTCTATTAAATGTTTCTCTTGTGTAAAGAGGGCTATATAGAGAGCTATTACTATTAGATGATACATTATGATGATAATAAATTATGCGTAAAATAACACCGTAGTAGATTGCACTGTCGATTCAAAAGATTAATTTTTATACAATACTAGTCTACTTTTTGTTACATTTTCGGAAACAAACAGACACAAAATATGATAATGGCTGTAATCTATACTTAATTAAATAAACAGGCACCATTTATTTGGTAGTAGATTTGTGTGGTTCGTTCAATAAACGATAATCCGTCACGCTGGACACAGAAAAAGAAGGTTATGAGACAGGATTTTTCAACAATTTGTGATTTTAATTTTTTTCTGTAAATAGGCGGGTTTCCGACTGTTTTTTTTTTTTTTGAAGTAGAAAGTAGTAGAAGAAAAAAAATGTAGTAGAATATAAAAGTTGATTATAATTGGTCGTCGACTTTGAACTTTGAAAGCCTAGTACGCAGCTGTTACGGAACGACATTTTCCGGTCGTCTTCAAATGTACTGCGATACGTCTGCGAAAAGGCAGCGGAAAATAATTTGAGTAGAGTTTGGATACCGCTTTGTATACTAGAGCTTTTCACTGGCTCCTTAAAATTGTAATTTTTTAATGATACGAATGCATAGTCCTTATACTATAAAGTTTGCCGATTTTAAGGCTCCTTAGGCGAACGTACTCATTTCGTATAACTAAAGTTAAATTGCAAATGAGCCAACTCCATTTTCATACAGTTTTTTGAACAGACTCTCACATCTCAGCAGTAAAATCATATCGCAAGTCACAACTCACAAGATATGCATGAATATGAAAACATAATAATAATAATATGAAAACACACGTAGATGTTTTTTTTTTTTTTTTTTTTTTTAAATCTTTTTCTTAATTTAATAATGTCGTCTTGAAAAACAGTTTAATCAGAGTATGTGTGCAAATGAATTATAAGAAAATATGCAATTTTTGGTCTTCACATTTGAGTTTGGATAATTTTGGCTCCATACCTCTTATAAAAGCTGGCAACACTCCAGTAAAAATCAAATTTGTAGTAGAGTAGAGTACTTGGTACAAATGTCCACTTTCTTTTCGAATACGTTTATTGTCGGGTTAGGGGACATTAATTGCTTGCGAAAAGAGAGTGGAAAATTGTACCAAGCAAACTACTACAATTAGCCACTTTCCCACCATCATTTCGCAGCAGCTGCATACTGAAAAACGAAAAGGAGAGCGAAATTGTTCTTTCATAATTTCGTTTTATCACTTTTGTATGGGATTTTCCGTTCCGGAACAGCTGCGATTCAACAATTAAAAAACTGCTGAATCAATTTTGTTAGATAAAACTTAAATTACCTATTGCTTTTCAAGTCCCATATGCACAAACTGTCGATTTGAATTTTCTATCGTAGGTAAACACGGTTTCCTTTCCGACTATGAACTAAGCCACAAACGTATGACATCGTGTAGGTATCGCTCTTGGTGACAGCGGGAATTGACACCATAAATTATTTGCCAAACTCCTTTGTCATTATCTGTATACATTAGGTTTGAGTAAATTAGGTTTGATTGGCTAAGCTTCGCTATTGTAGCCTTGGAAACGCCTGCACTGGCTTACTGTACGTGTGAAATGCCACATTGCATTTATGCACATCATGTACAAAGTAACCACAATTACATGTAGCAGCACCACAATCCATCATGCCGTTTGTGAATCACTACATAGTATAAAGCAAAGTCGCTTTCACTGTCCCTATGTCCCTATGTCCATATGTATGCTTAAATCGTTTAAACTACGCAACGGATTTTGATGCGATTTTTTATAATAGATAGAGTGATTGAAGAGGAAGGTTTATATGTATAATAGCATCCATTAAATAGTGGAGAAATACTGTTATTTTTGAGGTTTCTAAAGTGATTTCGTAAATAATTACATTTTTTCCGCTTACATTGCAATCACAGGCTGAACCCTACGTGCGAAGCCGGGGCGGTTTGCTAGTATAAAACAAAATCAAGATTAGGTGAGGAAAGCAAACATTTTTATCATTGAGAAATATTGCAAAAGCTTCAATGCACTTGTTCGGGAAATTGTTTTCACTTCCCACTGTATTCTATTCTCATCCAATTGTGGGTAGTTATCCTTAAAATAAAACTCTATAGGATTACCGTCAGCAGATACCTTGACCCATCCCAATTTCTCTTCCATCACAAATCTGCTGCCGCTAACAATTGGTGCGCAGTTTGCCGTACATTTATATCCATAGCCAACGAGAAAATCGATAACATAGCCTCCAGTCAGTAGACACAAAAGTGTAGGTACAACAAAGAAAACGTTGCGGCCGGGGGTGGCGGTGTGCTCAGACGATACACGGATTGGTTAATGGCCAGAGTTTTATCTGCCCATGTGCCAGTTTCAAGAATTGACCCAAATTCAATTTACCCCATCGAATATACATCCCATACACAATGTCATTGTATAGAGTTGGCTTTGTGTGCATATTTCCCTGCGAACATCCATTATCGCTTAGGAGTACCCATGAGAAGAAAACAGAAAAAGGGCCCAAATCCGAAAATCTCTTCAAATGGATGATTAATGACAAAACCGACGGCTAATGGAATCAAAGAAAAAAAAACCTTCAAATTTCTTTTCACCGAAATACGCATTTTCTCTTGTGCTCACGTATTATGTAGATGTTTCCATTTATTACGCAATAGAAGGAAGTAGGAGCTGGGAAGTAAACGTTTATTAGGTGCTGCTAATGGTACTCATGATTTAAAAACATCCTACGGCAATTGCCTTTTATGTAATGATTTTAAGTGTCAAGGTTTATTGCGCGATAAGAGTTGATACGTATTATAATATGGATGGAAGGGTAATTTCAAGTTGATTTGTGTGTTATTAAATTTCGATGTGGATCTGGCATAAGAATTTATTATTTTGACATGCCAACATAATTATGATGTAAATACTTGTCCTAAATTTGTCACTACGAGTGATAGCGTCTTGTCACGCGGGCTAAATACAAATGACATAGCTAAAATGATTAAGTGGCAAATTTTTATTACCGTGTGACCGGTTGTCACTCGCTGTTGGAAGTTAGTGACCAACAAAATGTCACGGATTTTCAGTGATATTTCACGAATTTCTGCATTGTCACGCGGCTCTCAATTGATGATTTTTTTTACAATTTTGCAATTGCTCAAAGAATGTTTTTGTCGTTCGAATATGAATTGCGACGTTTGTTTAATTTTGTTAGTTCCACTTGGAAAGCATTTATCCTTATTATCAGCCCTATTGTGAAGATTAACTATCAATCGGTTGACGATTGACAAATTTATCAATTAAAATTGTTGTTGGTATTGCGAAAAATAATTGATAAATATATAACTTGTGAACATAACGCCAAAAATAGTTATTGTGAATGAAAACTCAGCTTTGACAGTTCTAAAATATTTTTGATTTGAAGGGTGATCGTTAAGGATTTTGCGAACAATTTAATTAAACAATAATTACAAGTGTTACAAATCTGTAAAAATTAATTGAAAAATATGTCATCAGTGGAATTTTCGAATGGCAAAATGTATATACATAATAGCCCTTAAGAAATAACAACAATAACAATTAAAAGCGATGATGTTCAACATTTTCGTTTAAGAGCTTTCCTTATCAACCCCGAAATTGCGATTGATAGAAAAGTTGACAACTACCAATAAAATTGTTCGAGATTGACATTCACAATACCGATTTGTCAACCGACAATTGCTGCACGTTCACAGTCGATCAACACTTAATTGATAATTGATCGTCGCAAAACCATTTAAAGAAATTTATTTTTGTTTAATTTAATTTGTTTTTATTTATTTATTTATTTTTATATTAATAAGTATCAACTAAATATAATAAAAATGTAAATTTTATTCTGGCTGCATGTTCGGAATAGATTAAAAAAGCACTGCACGAAATTGATTCCGGATTCACAGTTGCATTGAAAATTGTTGAGATTACCAGATAGGATATGTTTTACCATTATCCACTGTCCGAAAGCGGAAATCTAAGCTGATATTTAAGAAAAGTTGTAACTCTCGAATGCCGTCTAGCTCCTAGCTTTGGAATGACTCATCCAAATGAAATAGTAATTCATTTTAATAAATAGTTAAATTATTTACAGATATTTTAAGATATAATTAATCTTTGTACGTTATCCTGAAGTCGAACAATAAGTAATAAACTATAAATTTTATACAATTAAAAAAATGAAATGTTCGATTGAAGCTAGATCGTTGGATTTTCCCAGCGTTCAGTGGAGGAAATTTTGTGTGTATTAATAATAAATAATAATAAATAAATAAATGTGTTTTTTTTTTCAGCAGAATATTAAAAAGAGAATCTACGATTCGGTTAGTAAACCCTAGAAATCGATAGCAAGGCGGTTTTGCGCGGTTAACGAGATCCAAGCGATGACTTTCAGGAATTTGGTTTATTCAAGATTTTGTAAGGACTTCTTAGGTATTAGTTTTGACGTATCTGCTATACAGCAACTTTTGGTAGAATATTGCGAGAGCAATCGTGTGCGAAAAAAACAATACAATAAATAAAGGCAAGATGGAGCAAAGGCCCAAATTTTGGTGGGGGCAATGCCGCTATATATTTGTGCCTAAATATACAAGCTAAAACTAACATTTAGGCTTAAGGTAACAACTTAAAACTAAAATACTTAAGGCTAAGACATGAAAGGCCTTAAAGCTAAGACTCAAAAATAAGGAGAATTTTGAGATCGAGTTTTAGGTGAGCAGTGCTGAGGTTGAAATCAAAAACTGAAAGGTTTGAATTAACCTTTCGCAGCATACGGGAGATTGGTTGATTAGAGCTATATGAGGTACGATGGTTTGATGGATAAAGGAGTCGAGGGCAACGTAAATTACGGGGGTTTGTGTTTAAGAAAATAGAGTTGTAAAGAGACGCGCAATCGACGGAGCCTGATGAGATTGAGCCGGTCTATGTAGGGTGACAAGATAAAAGGATCGTCCCAAGGCAGACCTCGAAGAGCAAATCGAAGAAAGCTCTACGCAAATTTTCGCGTTAAACTTATACATCCCTAAAGTAACATGTTTTGTGTTCGAAAAAACTTTATTTTGATGCACGAATTTTTATTATAAATCAATTTATATTTTATAGCCCCCAGCAAGGGCAACAAGATGGCTGGTTTACAATAAAATTGATGGCACTTGCCCAACCGAACAAAGCAAAGGTAAAAAATGAAAAAAAGGGCAGAACAATGGTCGAATTCGACTTTATATATTAATGGAGGTGCGTGAAGTAAGTGGATGTTCGGCGATGCGATCAATGGCCGACCAGGGAAATTGTAGTTGTTACAATTTCACTAGTCGGCCATAGATGGCATTAACACTTTATAAATCACATCACAGGGCATTTAAGAGGGTGCGCGTGAACATAAACAGACTCTATACGTTGGGTTTATAAATAAGGCTGATAGGTGCAACTTTTGACCAACGTTAGTAGTAGAACTGTTGAAAATTTAAGAATGTGGGCTCAGGCCAATACGCACTATGCTGAAGACGAAATATCCCCAGTAACAGACGTGACACACCCAATGGATGGCTGTGAGCCAATAAATGCTGACGCCTTTTTACTGCCCTGTAAACAATTCAATTTAATTCTTCTCCCTAGTTTTGAAGGAAGTCATGGCAGTGGAGTGCAGGCTAATTCAACAGATGCATAAGTTAACATGATTTGCAACAGTGTTGACCACAAACATTTCTGTCTCACATAAGCAGTTTGCAGATCCTCGAATCTATTTTTCGCTATATAGTTAAAAGTTGAACACATTGCAGCGATTCGCAACGATTTAGTGAACCAAGTTCACACCGTCAAAGTGCACATCAACATTTTGTTCCGACAAAACGCAATCGAAAGCAATACAAGTTGCAAGTTAACATCGCAATTGAAATTGCGCACTAAACAACTTAAAACTCGATTAGATACAGAGAAGCTGAGTAAATACTTGTACTGTCTGCTTGGGTGCGCGCACTTCACCATTTCATCATCACCAGACATCACCAGCAGCATCATCATCATCATGATCATCATTATTATCATCATTAACCAGCACCGTCATCATCATGCGCTTTGTTTGCACTCCACGTCTATTCGAAGCGAATATCATTCAGGTCTTTGGCCACTTCCTCTACACTGCACCGACAATCCCACTAATTGCAATTAATTAATTCGAAAGGCATCTTCGATAAAATGAATATAAACCTGCCTCGTAGATAATGTATAGAGGAAAAAAAAACCAACACACACCAACAAATTAGTCGACCAGCCGACATAATTAAGGGGTAGGATCCAAATTGAAATTGACAAGTGTCATCGTCTGAATCTTTCTGCAGAAAGCAAAACGGAGACAAAAACAAAAACGCAACGATTAAGAACAACAGAAGGAGCATTTTCTCTTTTGCAACATTGTTGCCGAGCCTAATTACACTAATCGTGCCAAGATGTGTTGACGTCTGTCACGCGTGACATTTGCTCAAAAAAAAAAAAAAAAAGAAGCAATATCTTGATTGTGTCAGAAATTGGTTAGAAATGGAAAAAAATAATATACATAACTCGATGCCACTGAAGGTTGCTGCACTTTTCCGCAAAACGGATACCTGAAAAGGAAAACCCATCGAAAGTGCTTATGCCAACAAACTTTGCCATGCCTCTCCATTAGTCTTTGTCACTTGAATTTCTTGGGCGAGTATAGTTTATTATTTCAGCGTCGGGTGGCAGAGCGTCGGCGGCTACATCAAAGCTGCAAATGCAGTTTTTTGCGCTGCCAATCGTTTTTCGTTGCTTCGGTTTTCCTTTTAGAAACTAAAAACAATCCAAGTGGTGCACAGAGCCCAAAGTGTACACCTATTTTGCTGTTTCTTTGGTTTTGTGTAGAGTGTAGTATTTTTTTTTTTTTTTTTTGTAAAAACAAATTTTTTTTTTATTTTCTATCTCCCTTCCAGTTGAGAGAAAATCGCTTGACAACAGTGCGGCTTTGAAAAACAGCGACAAACAGTCATGTACTGCAGGTAACACTGTACTTGACGCGTTGTTAGTACTTATCCAACTACAAATGCACGCCGCGCCGCGCTATAAAGTCTGACTGCATCTGATGATGACATTCGGGGGTTGCTGCAATTGGATATTTTGTCGGCACTGTGAGTGCGGAGGGGAGGATAATGGAATGCCTCCTTCTAATGATATCATGTTGTGTCTAGAGAGAGAGACACAACTCTGAAATTGTCTGGCGTTTGTCGTTTTGATTTAATGCGATATCATTACCGAGGTAGAAAACTGTGACAAACAAAAGCAACGACTGGCCTGGCTGGCTGGTGATGATTATGATTTAACGCATACACCGTGTATTGAGTCTGATTTGTTCGGATGCGGGTGGTGCAGATGGCACGAAGGTCTTCCACCTGGACAAATTTGCGACTGATTGCACGTATGAATAGAGTGAGTGTCCCTCTTCCATGGCGCCGTAAATGGGGAAATGTAATTCAGCGTAATGAATTGCACTTTAAGTGAATGCCGTATACACAGAGAGAAAGAGAGAGAGAGAGAGATGCGTAAGTTGTTGTTTTAATGTGATTTTGCGTCGACTTTTTAATTACACAACTTGCGGGCTCTGCTTTGGCAAAGAGAATGAAACAAATCCAGTCAAAGGCTCTGTGAACAACTTGGAATTTGCTAAAAAGGCGCAAGCGGAACAATCATGTTGCAAAGGAACCTTTGAAGCTTTTGTAAATTAATGGCTGTCTCGCAATGATAGTACAGCGAAACCCTTTGAAGTTTCGTCATTAACTTTTGATCTTAAGATGGTATTTGTTTGATTCTAGTTACTCTACCTTAGAATGCAATTTGTTGCAAGTTATACAAGTGCGCCGTCTGAAGTGGGTGCATATGGAAGGGACGACTTGCAGGACAGTGTAAGATCAAACGTCGCTTTACGCTTGAACAACGTTGGGAAATATTGAAAACTTATTTCTAAAGTGAGTTCTGTGTAGCCCAAAGAATGCGGTTCTTGGAAAGAAGTTTTGGCCGAAATGAAGCACCCACCGAGTCTGCTGTACGTAAGTTCGTGAGACTGGTATGCTAGTCGTACGGAAGCACAGATGGGAATGTGGCAGCTGTAGCCGAGAGTGTGAGTTCTTCGAAAATGAGGCTGGGAACAACGTTTCATTTAATTTTCATTTTGGTGGGGGTAAGAACCCCCATTTTTTAGGCCTAATACAAGCTAACAATGACTTAAAGCTACTGAAATTCAGGAACTTATAGCTAGTACTTAAAGCTAAGGATGTTTAAGGAGATCGATTTTTAGGGAGGAGGTGCTGCGGTTGAAGAAGAAAACAGTGAGGTTTAAGTTAACCTTTCTCAGCATACCAGAGATTGGTTCATTAGAGCCATAGGAGGTGTGGTGGGTTGGAAGATAGAAGAGACGGGGGCAACGTAGACTACGAGGTGTTATCAGCCGTCTGGGCGATATCAATTGACCATCTCGGAGCTGCGATTGACCCATTTGGACTTTTTATTTTGTGGGAAACCGTGAAGGACCGATGTTATGCCAATAATCCGGAAACTATTCGAGCACTTAAGGGCCAATACCATCCAAGCAATCCGTGAGCTACAGCCCGAAGCCATCACCAAGGTTTTGGAAAATTGGAGTGAATGAATGCGCTACTGCGAAGCCATCCGAAGCTGTCACTTGAACGACGTTGTGTTCCATAAATAATGGGAACGCTTGTTCTTACTAATAAAACCATAATACATGGAAAAAAAATAATTTTGTTCATTTTATTGCATTTTTAATAAGAAACTTGTATTTTGCCCACCCTGTATTTACACAGATGACTTTTCTTTACAACTCAGATCTCCACTAAAAGTTGTTTTTTGATAGCGAAAAATTAAGGAAATAGTGAATTTTGCGTTGGCTGGAGTGCTTCTTTCATATCATTCAAAACGGTCCCCATAGATTTAGATTTTTGATTTTTGTGCGGAAAAAACAAAAAAAATTCCAAACACAGATATTGCTCAAACTAATTTGGGTGCTGATTGGGGGTAGAATGTTTCTGGAGCATAAACAGAGCACTTCATCTGAATGGGCTTCCAATAATGACTGCTTGCTTTGCCTCCCAAGGTGTTAAGATCAGCCAAACAACGTATGATGAAGACAGACCTTTGGATGAGCAACTTCTTTCGCAAAATGTGACATGTCAAAAAGGGCACGAGTACGATAACTTTAGCGCCAAAAATTGATAACTGTTTTTCGTAGAGGTGCAAAAAACATTTTTTTATATTTTTTATTATGGGTAGGGATGTCTATCTCGTACCGGTTGGACGGGAGGACACGTTACAAAAAAAAAAAAAAAATACTTAAAATGAAAGAAAATAAAAAGACTCTCCCGTCCTCCCCTCAAAAAGCATTAAATGATTTCTTAGACAAAATATGGAAACCTACAGACGACAGGAATTTAACTCTAGAACTAACGCTGTTGAAGAATTATAGGTTCGCCTCTCCCGAGAGAACAAAAAAGTCCCCCCAGACCCCAGAGACAGAGACAGTGCGATGAAATACAAGATGCATCAGGCATCCGCATCACTATGCCAAGAAATATCTGTCTTCCTGAGGCCATGGCACAGATCTTACGAAACAATTTCGTACGAGTGTCACTTTTTATTTTGATTTTTGCATACATCATAAATATGCATTTTCAATAAATTTTTTTCTAGTCAGCATTCGACTTTGGTGTTGGTTCCGGCTGCCCTGCTTGTGCTCCAATATCCCAAAGGAAACACATGCATCTGAGGAGTAGACACTCATAAATATATAATTTTTAGTGTTATAGATTTTTATTATATACCTATATACATATATTTTTTTTAGAAGAAGATTCAGCATGCTGCAGGCAAGCGGCCAACAAACCAGTCGGTCTGCACCAATCTATGGTCTGTGTGTCGGGACTTATACGACGAATCCCTTCAGAAGCAAACAAAAAAAGTAAAGAAACTTTCGGCTGCCGTAAGTCTAATTTCCAAGAAATTTGTCTCGGTTTTTCTTTTTTTCGTCGCCGTCTCGTTTGTTGTTGTGTTATTATAGCATCTCCTGCACATGGTTGTATTGCTTTTTTTTTTTTCTTTGAATTCCCGTTTTTGAAGGACTATCCAAAAATAATAAAATAGGTAGGTACCTATACAAGTTTTTTTTCCTTGTACTTTCCATTCTGCTTGTGAATTCCTTTGTATTGTGTTGCTTTTGTTTTGCTTCTTGTTCGACGCTGCCTAAAAATCTAGGTCACGTTGGTTTTTTTCCTTTTATATTTATTTCGTAGTCTTTGTTGAGTTTCTCGTGTGTTATCCTTTTTGGTGCTGTTGAGTGTGTGCATGGCGGCATAATGTGTAGATTTTATGAGACACTTTTTGAGGAAAAATTCAAATCGCATGTTACTCTATATTCAGCAATTAGAATCAGAAATTTATACAGTGTTAGGCAGATTGCGATTATCGCTGTGCCGACATGTTTTCGGAGCTTTGAAGCCAAAATCACAAAAGCTCACATGGTGTGAGAACGAAAAACGTCTACCTACTACAGTAACTGTCTTTCAATGAGTATAATCATCATCAGCAGGCCCGCAGATTCCGGTGAATAATGTTTATTAATTGAAAATGCCGGCTCGTCCTTAGAGTGTTTTTATAGGATAAAATTAAACCAAACCGAATTTGTAGATTTATTGTATTCAAGGAAATGTTCTATGGCGCCTATACCTACAGTATTTGTTTAATTTTGAAATCTAATCCCGCAAATGCTGTGGAAATTTGTCTTAGTATTGAATGAAATGCCAACAAAATTTAAAACTCGCTTATCGCCCGCACCAGCACCCCCATGCAGAGGCTCATAAATAAACCCTCGGGTATTACAGGCACTTTTGATTTAGACAGAACTCATGGATAATACTCACTCATTTAAGATATAGCCGAGCAATTAAGGAAATTAATTTGTTTTGTTGATTAAAAAAAAAAAAGTGCACGACTGGGTCGAACGACACTTTCTCGTTCATCAGAACTTTGGTTGGATATTTTATTATTATTTTTTTTTTAGGTAGGTTGGTAAAAATCTGAGAAGCGATGCTAGATAAAAGAAACGGTTCATAAAATATAAGAATAAAATCAACTTTTGGGTTATTGGTGAGTCTTATAAGTTGAAGGCCTCTGTAACAGGCAAATGTCGCCTTTTGTAAGCTCCTATATTTTACAAGACTTTTTAGTACAAGGACACACGTAGTAGTAGTTTCTGTTTTCTGATCTGCTGGTTTGAGGGTCTATGTTTGGAACTGGAAGTAGGGTTCGACATAGATGACAGCAAGATGACAGAAAGAAAAAGTAGGAAATATTTTCTAAAAATAAGTTTTTCAGATTAGATTAGAAGGTTTTTCACACAGATTAATGTGGTCGTTTTTGAGAAATAATTAAAAACGGATTTATTCGATTTTTTTGAGAAAAACTAAGTATGGGATCTCAATTGGAACTATTTTATTATCCTAAACATGTATTTTGATCAAAATCTTAAGAGATGTTTTAACAGATTTTTCAATATTAAGTTCAAAAAATAGATACTACCTACTGCTGAACTATTTAGCAGTAGGTAGTATTATTATCTAGAAATTTGAGTAAAAGATATTTTTCGGGATGTAAGCATTACTTGGTTTTTAAAGTGTTATCTCAATCGAAAATGGGGTGTTCGAGATATGAGCTGTTTCTAAAATTAGCCTTTTCGGTGATTCGAATTGAAAACTAAGGCGCAATAATTTTGGAAACATCTTTTTTACTCTTAGTATGCATTTTGGTCATAATCATTAGTGCCCTTTTCAAGGTAAACAAAAGAAATAACTTTTTTCAAAACTTCATTGTACGATAAATCAGAGAAAAAGTGAGTTTGTATTAAGTTAGAAATGACCATACCTCAGAAATTAAATTTTTTTGCAATCGTATGGACCGTTTTCGAGATGTCTAAATTTCAAAAGTAACGTTATTCTACTTTTTAGCGAAAAACTGAGTATGCAGTCATGTTAACCTAACCTACTTAAGCTTAAATATCAAATTTGGTTGAAATCGTTACAGCCAATGTAATCAAACTGGGTATGAATTTTTTTTATAGGAAGTACTATTAATATTGAGGTTACCGTGCACAAAAAAAATAATAAATAAAAACGGCCCCGAACTGTAAGCCCCCAAACTCCATATCCGAAGTTTGAACGAAATTCAGGCAGCCGTTTATGCTGTAGGCCGAGGGACATACGGACAGACAGACAAACAGAATTTTGCGATCCACTTTATGAAGTTCCTCTATCATCGTTATGTCAGAATTGATTAGCATCTTTTTAACCGAGAAAGTTAAAAATGAACATTTACAATTAGTCAATTGGCAGTGCATTTTTGTAGGGAGGTGCCTGGCTATTTTTATATCCCTGCACATCTGTGCCTCTATGATACGGGGAGGTATTGTTTTTGCCAGTTTCTTTCGACATATCAATGCCAACACTGAGCGCAGTCGATCCACAGCAGCAATATATTCCAATTTTATTTGCAAAGAAAGCTTCTAAGTTTGATCTCTAGACGGTATGTTACGTCGAACGTAGATTACTTATTACGTAGGTTATTTTTTAGTTTATCATTAAACATCCGTGCAACATGCAATGATTGATTTTAAAACTTCCAAAAATTAACCAAATATTTCGAAATGAAACTCCGTCATACAAATTTTTGTGTAATTTGTGGCGAATGGACAAGAATAAACCACGCACATAGCGCTTTATTGGGAGAAGCTGCACCTATATTTCTTACTGATTCTGTTATTCCAACATTTTTTTGTGTCTTGCAATTTTAAGCAACTATTTATAAGCTTACAATGCCCCTAAAATGGTGGCATGGTAGACGGTAGACGGCCTTAGGCCAAACCAAAGAGGCTTAGGGCCGTTTTATTCACTCGAAGTTGAACACAACTTGGGGATTTTTATACATCAAACTCCCCAAGTTGTGTTCAACTTCGAGTGAATAAAACGGCCCTTAGTTACTCAATTATTGTTTATTATTATTTCAATTTGAAAAAAAAAAAACCATTTAAAAACTAAAAAATAAATAAACTGGTGGCATGTTTCAAATCGCTACAACATTGACTCAAACATAAGCTAGGTAGTTCTTTTTTGAAAATGTTTTTCCGCACATTAAACAAATCTGTTTCTGTCTCCTTTTTTTAATTTATAGAAATACATTTCATTCAAAAGCATTTTTCTTTTCAGAACTCACTCGGTTCCTCACCATGTCCATTCTGGTAATTCTTGATTCATAGCTTACAAATAAACTAGAAGACATAAAGAATAATTCATCTACTAAAGATAAAAATACGAAATTCGAAAAATTCATAAACACAAAAACAAATGATAAATTTGCAAAAAAAAAAAAACACTGACCATGGCAGTGATAATTTCTCTATTGATAAAAACAACACGGAATATTTTTGGTTTGGTATTATACAACCGCGAGCATACAAACAAAAGAATAAGTTAAAAAAAATTATTTCTGGTAAAAAAAAAATTCTTTGTCTACTGGGTAATATGCCATCTTGAATCCACTTTTAGATGTCAGCGTTCTTTATCCGCGTCTGTAATAATATTCGCAGCGTTTGTATTTTTATGTTAAAAAAGACGGCACTCTCTTAACAGAATAATGCAAAAGTGAGATTTTTACAAAAAAAAAAAAAAAAAACGTACTACTTGTGCGCAATGTTACAAATTTGAGTAACCCTTAGTAAACAAGATTTAACAACATGATGTACCATTTTATAAAATACTAGCTGACCCGGCAAACTTCGTTCCGCCTAAATTTGTTAATGTAATGAAAATAATAATTCCGAGCATGCACAATGCGCTTGCTAATTTATGTAATTCGGCCAATTAAAATGCTTCATTCAAAAGTTATATTAAATGCAATAGAAATAAATGATGAATAGCAATGTTGATTTGTTTCAATCAAACCGCAATGATTTTGACGTTTCGGCCAACCTTCCGCTTTTCACTAAATTGACCATGTGAGAAACATGGTAATTCAAGATTGATGCTACAAATGCACAAACATCCATCGATTATACTTGCAACAAATTATTTGTCACTGTGAAAGCGAGACGCACAGGAAATTTAAGTCGCTTAAATACGAATGGCAGATCGTTTTGAATAAGCGGAATCTGCGGAATGAGAGTGTTTGCCTTTGGATATTCCACTCAAAATCGTCACTTCACTTGCATGGCATTTGATTTGGGATCCTTCACCACCAAATCAAACGCATTCTGTTACAAAGTCTCGGTGTATTGAGGTTGCGCAACAAAATCATAATTGAGCCGACTTTCAATTGTATAGATGTAAGCCCGGAACATCCAAAGAATTCAAAAATTCAACTTATCCCCATAAAGTTTTGTTTTCACGACAAAAAGTAGCATATTTCCTTCCTTGGGCCCATGCGAATTTAAACCAAAAATCATAAAAATTTAAGGATTTGTTCCCGAGTTATGAGTGCGCACATACGGACGTCAGTCTTTTTTATATGTAGCTGTACTCACCCAGCTTTGCTAATACCTTTCGTATTAAGTCCTGCTCACATTTAGCAAAGTCCTTTATTTGGACAATGTCCATTAATCATTTTAATGCTTCCACAACCCGTTCTCCCGCTTATGTTTTGCAAAGTACTATCTATAGGGTCCGAAACTATAGTATATTTCGGTAGAGCTGTTTCGGAGATCGGCAACAGCGCCACCTATCAGGTCCAAAAGTATCCTATCCTTCAAGTGGGAACGAAGAATATACATCCACGAAATTTCATTGAAATCGGTTGAGCAGTTTCGGAGATCGACAACAACGCCACCTATCGGGTCCAAAATTTTATCTTTTAAGACTACCTAAGCCTGAAATACACCAATACGAACAAAATAAAAGAAGAATCATAAAATTTGGCCCAGTAAGAACATTTTCCTTAGTTTTGTTATTTGTGCCGGAAATCGAATGCAAATGTTATTTACCTATTTAAAATTGATTAAAAACTAATTTGGAGTTTTCGTCGAACAATTGTACAGCTAAATGAAATATGAATTACTGAAATGTCAAATTCAAAAAAGTATACCTAGACAACCAACGCCAACTATGTTATTACAATTAAATTTAATGTTGTTGATACAAAATTGATATGCAGGGAAATCTAACTTGTCGTAAATATCTCCCAGCGCCACCTATCGGGTCCAAATTTTGGCAAAATTTCTTTTGTTTTAAGTGTTATATGGTGTTAATTTGAGCCAAATCCTTCCATAAATAAGAATTTTCAAAAAGCGACCCCAGCGCCCTCTATAGGGTCTAAAATAAACATAAACCATCCGGAGCACCACACAAACATATGGTGTGAATATAAGGGGGATAGCTTCAGTGGTTCAGCCGCTATCGTCGGTCATACATACGCACGAACGTTTTTATATATTAAGATAAAATATAAGAAATAAATAAATAAAACACGAATAACAAAAACCTACATATTATATTCACTTAGTAAACAAGAGTAAGCAACAAAAAATTATAAAAATTATAAAAATAAAAAACACGAACAACAAATACATACCTACATAATTATCCTCGATTTATTTGTATTTGTATATTTATTGCATAGTTCTCTTTCCTGACGTGTGTTTGGAAACAGAACAAATAGAAGAGGGAGAGTAAATAAATTCACCCGCCTTGTTAAAAACACAATTTCTATTTGCGGATTCAAAACATCAAGACATTTTTTATGAAGTGGGATATTTTTAGTTCAGTTTGGCGGAAAAATATAAAAATGTTTTATATTGTTGTTAACGTTGAAAGCATCGCAGACAGACTGTGTACAGTGGGTCATTATACGCGGTTTGATTTCTTAGGAAGCGCAACAGTAGTATAACCAGTAGTAACGGGTGGTTAATTAATTTTAAGGGCCGATGTTGAATGTGAACCACACCTAAACATCAAGTTTTTTTCTGCATTTCATTTGACATTTCTCAATTTCAGACTAACTCAATTTGAACCATGAAAAGATACACAATCGAGCAACGCGTTAAAGTTATTCAGGTTTATTATGAAAATGGGCGTTCAAATCAAAAAGCATATCGTGCACTTCGTGATTTTTTCAGTCAATTTAATCGTCCAAATGTGCGTACAATCGGAAAAATCGTGCAAAAATTTGAGCAAACCGGATCTGTAGGAGATGTGAAAACACCAGTGCATGCTCGTAAATGCAAGAAATGGAAACAGTGGTCAGTGATGAGGCACATTTTCACCTCAGTGGATTCGTCAATAAGCAGAATTGCCGCATTTGGGCGAATGATAATCCAAGAGTGACTGTCGAAAAACCAATGCACCCACAAAGAGTGACTGTTTGGTGCGGTTTATGGGCTGGCGGCATCATCGGGCCGTATTTTATCCAAAATGAGGCCGGTCAGACAGTTACTGTGAATGGTGTTTGCTGTCGTGAGATGATAACGAACTTTTTATGGCCCGAATAGGAAGATATGGATGTGGACGATATGTGATTTCAACAGGACGGTGCCACTTGCCACACAGCTAACGAATTAATGGTTCTTTTGCGCGACAAATTCAATGGCCGTGTTATCTCCCGTGGTGACGATGGCAATTGGCCTCCAAGATCATGTGATTTGACACCGTTGGACTTCTTTCTTTGGGATTCTTTGAAAGAAAAGGTGTACGTCAATAAGCCAGCAACAAGAGCTTAAGGATGAGATAACTCGGCACATTAACGGCGTAGAACCTCAATTATGCCTCAGCGTCATCGAAAATTTGGACCATCGGATTGAGGTGTGCCGCCGAGGACGCGGCAGCCATTTGGCCGATATTTTATTCCATTCATAATTGAACCATACCAATATTATCATAATAAAAAGAAATGACAATAATTTCCTAAATAATTTGTGTTTTATTCAAAATCAACATCGGCCCTTAAAACTTCACCAAAATTCTACTGATTACTCAGGTGATTAATTGTAAGCCTGATGCATTAGAAACGACGTTAACGACCAGTCCAATCTAAATTTAGCGTTCAGGGAAAAGCTAGTACAGGCAAATCTAGTTAACTGGAGATCTGAATGTGTCCATTTCAATTCTACATTTTGTTAGCAAAATTTGACAACGGAAGACTATTTTTAGTATTGGATCGCATCATTTAAGCAAATTTCATTAAGTCCCCTATAGACAACGTGAAGCAATTAGCATTCAAATTAATATTGCACCAATTTAAACCGCCGTACTAATAACAAAGTTTAGTATCGACTTTAAGTTTACGGAAGCTCACAATTGCAAAATTTGTAGAGAAAAAATAGCAACTGTGACTGCCAAAAGTGAGAGTCGAAACTAAAAATGATTATTGGTAAGGCCCAAAGAAACGGCAAGGGCTTAGTGGTTTATGTGTTTGACTAGTGAGGTGTCCCAGATTCGATTCCCAAAACAAATTCCATCTTAAGACTTTTTTCACTGCGCCACCTGTCGCGAACGCCTTACAAACATCAGAGTATAACTGTCATGAAAGAGCTTCTTAATTAAATTAAATTGGTATAAAATTGTAAGTCCCTCCCATTCATCCCAAAAATTAAGAACTCATACAAAACGAATGGTTGTGAGAAGCTAGACTAGGGCTGCCAATGTTGAGTCCATAAAGTGTACCAAAATCGGCAAAAAAAGTGTAGGAGATAATAAAACAAAAATCTAAAAAAAAAAAAAACATTTAATATTCAGAACGAAAACTTAAAATTGATTAGTTTTTTTGTTTATCAGTTACAGCTGAAAAGTTTTACAAATTAATGGGTACATAGTACAATAGTTTATTTTTAAATAAATGGGAACTTTTTGTTTCATTTAACTCAATTCAATTCAAGTGAATTCTCCTCCATGACAAGATTTTGACAGTTTGGAAAACTAAAGGAAAATTGTAGAAGATTTTTGCGATAAATGCATTCAGATCAAGCCAAAAATTACCCTTTTTGATTTGCAAAAATTAATCAATACAACACAACATATTAAATGAAATTTGATCGTTATATAAAATTGAGTTAAAGGAAGTAGAAATAAGTTGCTAGGTAGCAGATGCATATAAATCAATAAATAAAGTAGATCTACTACATTATGAAGTACATTGGTAGTTCTGGTCCCTAGAGACTTATTGCGCCAACTATTTTTTACCCGACTGGATACAGGGAGGGTTATGTGTTTCGCGCGTATCCTGTGTACGTTCCTATGTGATGCACTGTAGCCTAAACGGCATGACCGATTTTAAAGAATGAGGTGTCACTAGATTCGTATTCTTCCTGGAGTGCCATAGGCTAAAAAGATAAATGTAAGGCTGTGTAGGTATTGTCAATAATTAGTTGGGTATACTTGAACGTGTCTTGTTCATATCTTTTAGCTCTTTTTTATCAGTCTGTCGGATTTTTTAAATTACATGTTTTTTTTTTAATTTAAATAACTTTGAGTTTACAACTGACTTCCAAATTACTTTGCACTATCTGGTAATTATGATCGAGCAAGGGCTATTTACAACAATAATCGATTAGCTATTCAATAAACGATAACTAATTCAAAGAACTCTTATTAAATAAATTACATGATTGAGTCGCACGAAACTTTCTCGTTCAACAAAAGTTTGGTTGAGTCAATTAGTAGGTTGGTAAAAAGTTCAGTAGCAACCGCGTATATCAAATGTAAGAATAGGTAGTGCTAAATAAAATTCACTTTCAGGTCATTCATTCGATATTTGTCAAATAACAATGTGAGTTTTTATAAGTTTCAGCTCTTAATAACAGGAAAATTTCGCAAGTTCTGGTTAGAGAGTTATAAGTGCCTATTTTTACCTAGCGGCACTTCGTTTGCATCGAGATGCGAAATGGCACAATCGTGGTACCATCTATGGACATAGGAAGATCCTGGAACTTGTCAAAAACGAGATTAGGGAGCTGAACATGCCTATGGACGGGATTACAAGGGTGCGTATTATGGAAAGGAATCACAAAACTCGTATTGAGAACGGATTACTTCCAGAAAAAAGGAGTGGTGAAATAGTGATTTTCACAGATGACGGAGCGGGTGCCGGTATCTATTCAGCAGAGCTGGAACTAGTCCGTCACGTTAGCCTCGGGAATTACACTTATGTATACCAGGCTGAGATGATTGCATTGCTGCATGCGTTGGACTACTTGCTTAAGAGTCAGGTGGAGGGAAGAAATATCCTTATAGCACTGGACAATCAGGCGGTGATCAGATGCATGGAACAAACAAACATCACAACATCATTGGCATTGGAATGTGTAATAAGTGTTCATCTAAAAATTAAGTAACACTGACTTGGGTACGAGGACACATAGGGATCGAAGGCAACGAAAAGGTGGACTCCCTTGCAAAACAGGGGTCTTTCTCTTCAATTGTCAAAGGAATGGTAGAACAGCTGATTCACAAATGGATTACGGCAGAACACCCGAGAAGGTGGTCAACCGTGGAACAATGTAGACAGGCTAAAATGGCAATTAAGTGGCCGACCTACTTCACTCAAAGAAGGGTTCTAAGCATGAGTCGAGGAACATTGAAATGGGTGGTGGCTTTGTTAACAGGACATGGTAATTTCGGGTATCACTTAAGGAAGATGGGCCTTAGAGAGGATGATACCTGTAAACTATGCCTGGAGGAACCTGAGACAGCGGCACATATACTGTGTCAATGTACGGCATTGGCTGGCAAAAGAATGAGGATCTTGGGACATCATTGGATTGAGACCCAGTCGATGAAATAGATCTCCCATAAACAGGTGCTAGCGTTAACACTAGGAATTGTGATCAGGGAAGAAGTCTCTCTGGGTAAGATTTATAGTGGTAGAGAGACGAAAAGAGACCCGACAATGGTGGTCTAATTCGAATATCTCTCGAAATCTATATATACTATTTTATAAGCTCTTACGCTTTACAAGATTTTTGAGTACGAGGAGAAGCGTAGTATGTATTTTTTATCTGTTTAAATTGTCAATGAAGGAAGATGTGCAGTGTATTCACTGTATAATGGTGTTCGACGCAAGATAGTCTTTCCAGCGACTTGTTGCACAGAAATGGGGGCGTATACGTAATTTTTTTTTTCTTTTTTTTATCACTTCGGTTAGACCAAAAGTAGCCAGCATTTGGAAGAAATCATTTTCGGCACTTAATGATTAATAATACACTAGTCGGCATAATTATTTTGACAAACGCCGCTGTGATGTTTTCGTGTCTGGTTTGTTTAATTACACGAAGTAACAGTACACACGTTATGTTCAAAATAAAGTGCGTATTTACAGCTGCACTCATACAAATTATTTGGTCTATTACCTTTTCCATTTTCTTTCTGCTGATAAAAATGTTAGCAGACAACGGAATTTGCGGTGGCATAAGTATTTTGACATCTCGTGATTTGGTCGTGTGTTCTCATATTTAATTAGAGTTCGATTCCCAATTGTCGATTTTGTTCATATTTCACAATTATTCATTGCAAAAATTATGTTTTAAATTGCAAACATGGTGAAAAAATCAGAACTAAGCTCATCGATTAAAAATGAAATTGTGACAAAGTATAACTTGGGTATTTCAGTTATAAATATCAATAAGGAATATAATTTGTCGCGTCAAAGTATCTACTACCAAATAAATAAACATAAAAATACGAAACAGGTTACAAATTTGCGTTGAACAGGTAGAAAACGTACGACAACACATCATGAGGACCGGCTGATCGTGCGCGAATTCAAAAATGACCCACTGAAAAACCTAAAACTGCGGCTTTGGAGTGGAATATGACCGCAAACATTCCCATTAGCGAAAGAACAATTTGCAGGCGTTTAGATGAAGCCAATATGAAATCATATATAGCAAAGTCAATGAAAGGATTCATAACAAAAAATAAAACTAAGCACTTGGAATTTGCCAAAAAGTATTTAAACAAACCTCTTTCATTTTGGCGTAATATTTTATGGACTGATGAGAGTACTTTCGAGTCAAAACCACTCATCAAAAAAAAAGTTTTTGTAAGGTTAAACAAAAATATTCGTAAAAAAAACTGCGCCTGTATGCCAAAAAGTTAGCCCCGGAGGCGGAAGTGTTATGTTCTGGGGATCCGTTTCATATAATGGGGTTGGAGACTTGGTTCCCATCGACGGTTCCATGAACCAACATCAATATTTAAGGACATTAAATAATTTTGCATTCCCCTCTGGCGACAGATTGATCGGAGAAGCGTTCCTTTTTTAGTAGGATAACGCTCCTTGTCATAAGAGCAAATTGATAACAAAGTTTTTAACGGATGTTGGGGTTGAAACACTAGATTGGCCACCCCCAGAGTCCTGATTTGAACATCATAGAAAACGTGTGGTCATACATGAAGCCAAATAGATCTGCCGATTTGACAAGGACGAGGGATGAAACCATCACTGAGATAACTAACTTGGAAGGATATTCCAACGGAGTTTCTCCAATCCTTGGTGGATTCCGTTCCAAACCGCCTGCAAAAGGTCTTAAATGCGAAGGGAGGATATATTTTTTATTAAGTTTAAAGTTAATATTGAGTTTAAAACAACCAGTTATTATTTATATGAAAAACAAAGACATGTCAAAATACTTATGCCACATACGGAATTGTCATATTTTTAGATTAAATTAAAAAAAACAAACGAAACACATCTAAAATATTTAAGGTTTTCATTTTTGAATAAAATATAATATACCTTACTAAAATAATTTGTTTCAATTCGTTTCCTTGCATAGAATCGGAAATAAATAAAAAACAAAAAAAGGGAATAGTGTGTCAAAATAATTATGCCGACTAGTGTACAACCAAAGTTTTGCGTTTTGTTTCTTCAAAAAATTACAATTACAGGGTAGAGCTTCTAATAGGCAACAATGTGGACTTTAAAGCCACAAAAAGAAACAACGGCACTTGTAGTAGATTCTATTAAACGAAAGTTTTATAAATTCGGTATTTTTAAGTTGCTCTTGGTGTTTTCAGTGCGATTTTTCAAAAAGTTAAACCGTAGTTCTCAATTACAACAACAAATTTATCAGGATCTTGCTCGAATTTATGTTGTTCTAATCTTCCCTCCCGACTCACTGAAACCTGGTAAGCTTTGAGAAACATTTTGGCTTTATGATTTTTTTTTCTTCGAAACTGTATCGAGAACCCAAGTCGTCGCGACTGTGAAGGAAAAAATCTATAGCTGCTGACGCTAATTTGCGTCAATCTCATCGCATCCATATTCCATGACTAATATCTGCGACACAACAACATTTTATTTGTATATATACATTCCAAGCAGTTTCCCGCCAAATATTTCATCGAAAATAGCTAGAAAACAAAACATTAAAATAAATCATTAAACCTTACAATGTCACAAACGGATACACTGGTAGTGGTGTCCCATCAATGAGATTGTACAATTCGAAAGATACACATATACCAATGACAAGTAACACCATTCATAAGAAACAGCGGCGGGATTAAGTGACGATAAACAACATCCTCCGCAAAAAATTGTCCAGTTTATCTTTCTCAGCCACTCAGTTGCTCAGTCACGTATCTATTCGTCGCCATTGGAATGTCTTGTGGGGCACAGAGCTCACGTATTAATATCCAACGCAAATGATGTATCGTGCCTGCTGTGGTTCGCCTCCACAATTGCACGTCTAATAATATTATGCAATCCTCCTTCTATTTTTCGTCTATTTCTATCATTGTCTCACTCGCTCCTTAGCGGTAATTCCCTGCGCGATCGTGACATTTATCTAGCACTTGATCTATATAATATATACGTCGCGTTGCTGCGTTGTAGCGAAAAGCTATATTCTTTTCATGATTTATTTCGAATAAATTTGCGTGCGTACGTAAATTGAGTGCAATTTGAAAAGAAGCAATAATTTGTTAGAGAGAAATGTCAACGGCGCAAAAACACGTAACCTACATTTGTCATTTGTGGACGCTGAAAAAACACCACCATGCGAGTAGATGTCAATCAGAACTGAGAAGAAGAAGAAGAACGATCCGACTCGACGAAACTGCAAGTAATTAGGAAAAGCACACGATTAATGTTTTATTATCGTGACGATTCGCTGTCATCGTTGAAGAGATTATTCACACTTTTGCCCATTAACTTGACATGTGGACTTAATGTGACCGTGCCGAGGTGCTTATCGTATAAATTAGACCAGACATGGACATAGATGTTAATGAGAGGCTACTTGTGCGAGGAATATCCAACGTAAATGGCTCTTATTTGGCAGCTGGGTTTTTATGGTTTAGGAAAAAACTTATACGGTAAACAGCGCACCAAAAACATTTCTAAAATTGCGAAGCAATTAACTACAGTCATGATAGTTAACCGGATTAAAGTGATTATGATTTTTGTTTAAGATTAATTACTTATGTAGGTAGTTAGAAAGGAAAATGTATACCGTCTAGTATCAGTGGTAATAAAATGGGTAACGACTATTTAAAGCTTGTACCAAGGTATATAAAACTACATGGTATGATATTGCGCATGTCTTCTTGCATCTCTCTCTTAAACTGTTACGTCACTCGACGACAACACATTTGATATTTCGGTGAAATTTTTTGTAAAAGCGTTGTGTTTTCTACTTTAGCTCGAAAAATAATTATTTAAAAATAAAAGAAGGTAAATATTAGTGGTTTGAAATTGGTACAATATGCAGTGTTTGGTTGCAAAAGCAACAATAACAAAAAATTAAGTCGAAATAAGACAGAAAAAATTGAAAAACTTAAATTCTTCCGGTTTCCAAAAGCTACAAACCTCGAAAAAAGTGGTACATAAGTGCGGTCGTAAAGACAAATTTAATGTAAAAATTTCACCGGACTGCGTTAATGAAGAAGATGAGCTTTATATAATGATATCTGAAGATTGTCCCGGTAGTGTCATAACTTCCACATTGTTCTCAGATTTCACTGAAGAAAACCACAACACGAGTATCCCAGATGCTGCTAAAGATATGGGGGATATTCAATATGATGCACTTGAGCATGTAGCTGGATATATTATGTATAGATTTAAACTGAAAATGCCAGAAATAATGCAAAAATATTCGGATGCTAACAATACAAGTTCATGTTGTTGGACGAACTTAGTTTCAGAAGGAGGGCTTCAGCAACCAAATCAGGAATTCGTACAAAAACTAGAGACTCTTAATAAAATATTATGTACAATTCTACCTCACTTAAATGTTGCTCTAATTACATCAATCAGTTAATGTTGCTTTCTAAAAATAGTACCTTGGAAAAATAAATAAAGAAACAGTTTTTTCGATGTAAAATGTTTTTTAAAATTAAAATTTTTAATTCACAAATACACGAAAATGTAAACACGAATAAACGAAAACTAAACAAGTTAATAAAATGAAACTAAAATCATTTTTTATTAAACTCCTTTGTTTTCAAATAGGTTCTAGCAGATAACATTTCGGCTGATATGGGAAATTCTGAGGAATTCTGTCATCTTTGCTGCTATTGCTCCTGCTGGCCATTCTCATGCGCATCAAAAGGCTGACCAGTGATTTTCTGGTAATGCTATCTCCACCTTTAGGGATATAAAAATATCGAATTGTATATTAGATACAAACAAAACAAAAAATGATGTTAT
The DNA here is from genome assembly GCA_946477585.1 of Cheilosia urbana. Lineage (NCBI taxonomy): Eukaryota > Metazoa > Arthropoda > Insecta > Diptera > Syrphidae > Cheilosia > Cheilosia urbana. The sequence continues at coordinate 45,014,656 of OX297855.1, forward strand.
TACCTTCCATTGAGTTTAGGTAACATTTTGCAGCTTTTCTTGCCGATTCTAGATCGGCAAGATTTTCATTAATCTTTCTGACGGACTTCAGCATTCTTGTCCAGTCGATGACCAGTTCGACGCATCTTGTCTTCTTTAATACTGGCGCAAAAGATGTAGCGACCTAGCGAGTTGCTTTAAAAGTTTTCATTGAAATGCACAAAATAGTTTCACCGACAAAAATATCTTTTAGCGACGTTCATAGGTTTCGATATATTAATGTGGACTACCCACATGACAAAAGCTTTTATGCACATTGAATTAATGATTCATAAGCAATTATATACATAATTTGTACAATATTACACTTGATAACAGCACACAAAATACTTTTATTATAAAAAATAAAACTTTCAAACAGAAAACCACCCGTATATGAATACATTTTCAGAGAAACGTCAAAATAGTTGTCATCATGTGACGTAGATGCGCAGAACAAGCGAAAAATTAATCGCAGAATATCATACCTTGTAGTTCTATATACCTTGGCTTGTACGTGGTTTTCAGGTGCGAGGGATAGGTTGCCGAATGAGATCGGGATGGGTAATTAGATATAAAATTTAGTTGAAGCTCACGTGAGATCGCCCACGATTAATTCGTAAATAGTCTTCTAATTGTTGATAAACTTGGAATAGAAGAGTAGAGAGTTACGTTGGAAAGTTTCCTTAACGAAAATCAAAGGGAACGGTTGGTGATTTACTTTAAAGTTTCATTGATCCTCACAAAAAATAGAAAAGGCAGGCGTGACCGTAATAGTTGGCAAACGTTTAACTTTTGTTTTTAGCTGTTTGACAGGTGGTATAACTTTGTTTATTAGCTACGCACAAGGAAAAGGGGTTCATCTGTAATTTAGCGCACAGGAATTTTATGAATTTTATAAGAACGAGAGCAGCAAAATAACATGTCAAAAAGCCCCACGACTGCTTATTGAACACCAGAGACAATACTGAGATAACTAACTTCGGCCGATTTCCCCTTATAGCCTACAAGCTATATTTTTACGGAGTGGCCACGATTTGGTGCGCTAGTATTGAAACATAGAAATTCGTATTGACAAATGTCACGTAATTTCAAAAATTCCGGGTCACCAACACACTCGCAAGTATATGAGCCACTTCCACTATGGCCAAAGATGCTGGCGCAGCACTTAAAAAGTTCATAGCAACCGTTAAATTTGAAATTTTGAGTCAAGGAAGATAATAAAGTAGAGCCATGTGAATATTGCTTGCCAAGTTTTTTTTTAGCGGCTTCAAATGAAGTGGGAAGTTCTGACTGTGTAAAACTCCAAGCAAAAAAAATAAATAGTTGGCGCAACAGGTCCGGAGGAACCCTAGGGGTAGCTTCTCAAAACCATTCGTTTTGTGTGAGTTTTTGATTTTTGGAACGAATGGAAGGGATCTACAATTGTATGCCGACTCCAAACAGCTTATTGAGAAGCTCTTTCAAGACAATTATACTCTCGGATGTTTGTCAGACGAACGCGAGAGGTATGGCGCAGTGAAAAAAACCCTAGTTGGAATTTGGGTTTTTGCGGGATTCGAACCTCGACCCCTCCTTAGTAGTCCAACACAATAACCACTAAGCCACTGCGGCTACAAAAAAACTCCAAGTGGTTGAAATTATTTTAAGGTAGGTACATATTCTGCTAAAAATAAAGTTTTCGTTGCTGTTATTGCATTTTTATTGGCTATTGCGATTTTAATTTTAAAGTGCGATATTGAACTTTTAAAATATATAGGAACACAGATCGGCTTTTGGGTAGTCATTTATGGGAAATAATTAAAAAAAAAACTGATTTATTCAATTCTGACTTATAATACTGATATTAGGTCTGTTCCTTTACTTTTAAATCTTACGAATTTTTACTAATTCTTACGAATTCTTACGAATTTTTAATCAGTGCCGTTCCTCAACTCGAAAAATTCGTAAAAGAGAGCGTCATCGAGAGAGCAAGATATTACCCCTCCAGTTCCAGTGAGAATCTTACGAATTTTTACTCAACGAATTTCTTGGTGTAAGAAATGACAAAGCTGTCAGTCACTTTACAAATAACAGCTTATTTGAAGTTTGTTGTCTCATTTGGCATATGCGTGGATTATTTTTGGATTTCTTGGGTATTAAAAGGGTATCAACAGGCGGCAAAATAAAATTGAATGCTCTCCTCGAGATTCTTTCGAAAGTGGCGACGAAATTCTTCTTCGCTGGAACAGAGAATAATATCCTCCATGCAACACTGCATCGCTTTTTCCTCATATCTCTTCCACGTACTCGGATTATATATAAAATAAAATTCAAAATAAATGATAGAACTGATTTGCTTAGTAAATTAACAAATTCCTCGAGTTTGTCAGACATTTTAACGACTTTTCGTACCATTTTTTGAATATTTGATTTATGTATCTGTCATTTTTCATAAACTCTACAAAAGCGTTCCTTAACTCTTTCGTAAGCGTCTCTCTCTGTGAGAGAATTCATCCCCACCACTGCTATTTTGACAGTCTTTTCCATTCTTACTACAAAAGTAAAGGAACAGACCTAATGTCTTTAATAAGAATTTGATCAAAATCGTGTGAGCGGTTTTTTTTTTTAAATGTTGGCACACAAAACAGTACCAAATGTAGCAATGTTTAGTTTGAAAAATACTATTGGTTAACTTTATAGCTGAAAACCGAGTATAAGTTATTGTCCGGGATGCAGGCATTACTTGGTTTTTAAAGACTTATCGAAATCGAAGATGGGGTTTTCGATATATGATATATGATATATGATATAGAGAAAAACTAGCCCCCTTATTAATAAAAAAATGTGCACAAGTAAGTTAGTTAGCAAACGTCAGATAGCATACAAAAATTGGACATAACTGCTGAGTAACAAGTTGATAATTTTTACACAGTGTTTATTAATACGGGGGTAAGTTTGCTACTAAGTTATAAATGACCATATTACCTCAGAAATTAATTTTTGTAACAATCGTAAGGACCGTTTTCGACATATGTACAAATTTGAAATAGTTCGAGGCATAACAATTTTGTATGGAAACATATAATTAGCTTATATTGGGGTTACCGTGCAAAAAAAAAAAAAAAATGCCGCGAACTGTAAGCCCCCAAACTTTAAGGCACAATAGGCTTCTCTAAGAAGCCGCAGTGCCAGAGCTCATTGAAAGCTCTCCCGCCTTACAAGCCCCCAAACTCCAAATCCGAAGTTTGAACGAAATACTGGCAACCGTTTAGGCTGTAGGCCTCGGGAAGTACGGACAGACAGATAGAATTTTGCGACTCACTTTAGTTCCTCTATAATCGTAATGTCAGAATTGAGTATCATCTCGAGTTCGAAATTTTGTACGAATACAATATCTTTCTCTTACTATGTAATCGAGAAAGTTAAAAAGTTGTGTAATTGGCTTTAGACCATTTAGATGATTCCTAGGTTATTCACATGAGTTTGACGATTATTCTGTTCTTTTAAAATAATGATTCTGATTCTTATCAGCGATAACAAAAAAGAAAAAAAAAAAAAAAAATCCTACAGAACTCTCGAAAGTGCCTCTTATATTAAACTTAAATTCCACCCTCTCACAGCCCACCCAATACAGCGAACCTAGTTTCTTTTCCGCTTCTTGAATTTCTCATTCATCACTTGCTCAACACCATTTACAATGCAATTGTGTTCCCACTAAGGATGCAGCAGTAAATTTTTCACAAAACATTATATAATCCACAAGGAGTACAACGAACGGTGAATTTCCACAGGGACACCGTTGAGTAAAAACCTGAAAAAAAAACCTAAAGAGAACCAGATTCAGAACACCCGAATAAAGTCAAGGATTAAAACAGGACTCTCCATTTGCTTCGTTTTACTTCCCCTTCTCCTGTTCTGGTTAAAACGAATTTATTGTCATCTTTAACACTCGTCCCCGTTTTACATTGCCTGTTTCCTATAAAGAAAAGCGAGCCGTTTTTTTTTTTCCCGTGAGGCTCTAATTACCATCTGCATCGAACCACGGGGATTTATAAACACAACTCGCCTCCGAACACTGGTAATGAAGCATACGAACACAAAAAAAAAAAGCAGGTCAATGAGTCATTGACCGAAAGATAGGTGGTGCGCTTCTGGTATGGTATGGTATGGGTATGGCAACGGCGATATTCTCCTCACTCTATACGGCAGTACTCAAACAACGTCAACACTCACTACCACAATAGTTTTTGCATCATACATCCCACCGTGTATAGTTTTGTATAAGGACGACGACGTCGAAGATGGGTATTTTCTCGAGGATAGAAAAATAGCAATAGCACAACACACAAAAAAAAATGCGCTGACTGTGGACGTTTTTTTTTTGCACATTTGTTTTCTAGTTTTTTTTTTTTTTTCTGGAACCGTTTGTCCTGCGCACAGCACAACACTATTCGCAGGATAGTGTTGTTGTAGGTAACTCAATATTTTTATTTTTATTTTCTTCCCAGTGATGATATGAAATGTTGCTAGGGACGCTTCCCTGTTGTTTTCTCTGTTACACGCTCTCTATCCATACCGACCGCGACCGGTGTTGGTAGCTTACTCAATCATAACTATAAATCAGCAGGCAAACGAAATGAAAAAAAAAAAGGTTTCCTCCATTTTGTGGTAGGTACTCGTCTGTGTCTGTTTGTAAGTAAGTTGTATCTAGTTTCAAGGAACATAGCGTATGTTGAGTAGAATGGTACTTGTGTCGGCAGTTTTTATATAATTATACCGCACATTCTAGTGCTTTAAGTGGTATTAATGTTGAAGTTCCTTTGAAGAATGTTAATATGCCGAAACAAAAAAGAAACGGCGAAACAAAAACATAGAAAACCTCGATTATGGGGTCAATGGCTTTGAGGGTTGGTCGATATTATCTCGCCTCTCCTTCTCTGTTCGTCATTCTCGCTGCGGTTGAATAGGGAACTAGCATTTTCAATGCTATTACTGGTTGGATTATTATCAGTGGGGATGAGCTCAGTTGGTAAGTGCAACAACAAAATATTGACCTCGTTTTTGGTGCGCCATCTATTGAGAGAATAATGGCATGACCTGGCAAATTGACGTTTATTATATTTCGTTTATGTAATTTAATTGAGGGAGGTTTTAATCTACTACTAAAGAGTCGCACTTTTGTGATGATTTTTTTTTTCGTTCGAAGTTTTAATTTGCTTTACTCGCAGAAATGTTTTAGTCCCATTTTTTTTTTATTCCGTCCGTGTCAACCTTAATTCTACGTTACATATAGCGGATGTAATTCCATTTAAAATGAGTTTCCCCTAATATTTTCAGCTCCACGAAAGAGAAAGGTTTCCTATAATTCGACATTCACTAATCACATATTACCATGTGTACAGCTGCTCGCAGTCACTTTTTATCTAAACAAAGATGCTATCTGACAGGTGTTTCTACGAACTTTTATAAGAGCACACCGACAATGTCCGTACAGCAATGATTTTTGGACATCTAACAATAAGTGTGTATATAGGTATCTGTTCTCGTTCGAAGCTCAAACGTGCCGGTGGGACAGTAAAAGTTAATTCCCTTTTAAAAAATAACCTCCACAAGGTGGGCGTGGTCAAATACTTTTAACTGAAAAAATGTTATGTGGATACTCAAAGCAAAATATCATGTTCGTGTATAAAATTGCAGGGCTACCGCATACCTGTGAGTTATACGTTTTTACCTGTCATCGTATAAAACTGTTATCGGACAAAACGGGATTTGGGGAGTAATTCTTTAACATCTGAAACTGTCTATTAAGTAAAAGTCAAAGTCTCATTTGGAATGAAAAATTCAAATAAATTGTGAATTTGACGACCTTTAAAAAAATGTGGAATATAAATTATCATCGAATAAAATTTAAATTACATTGTGTAACAATGTTTCGGAAAACATATAAGTGGTATTCTGTCTGCTGACTGCTTCTGTTAAAAAACAGTCAACAAAATTAACAACAAGAATTGGTTAAAAAGAAAGGTCGAATTATCCATGAACGAGCCCCATACGACCCTGAATTTGTGGCTTTTACAAGCAAAACAAGAACAAAGTTTCTTACATAAAAACAACTGATATAAGAAACAGAATTTCTTATATGAAGAGAACGAATATACATACGCACCCTCAGTGCAGAAGAGCGATGAGTCAAAAAATGGCATTTCGGAAAAAAGCGACTCAAAAAAATTGAAAACAAACTTTTGCCTGTAACTTAACATAAGAAACAAATTATTCAAACGTTTGGACTTTAGTACAAAAATAAATAAATAATCTTTCAATTTTTATCAAAAACTTGTATATTTTTTACTCACATCAAATAAATAATTAACGTTTTTTTGTTAATTTAGAAAATGAATACAAACTTTTAGTGTAAAAGAGCGATAATTTAAAATGCAGATATCTTGTTGATTTAAACAATTATTCTTGTGCAAGAAGGATATAACTCGAAATATGTCTAAAATAAAAAAAGGAATTTTAGAGTACTTATGTATTAAAAGGTTAAATGTTATTATTTAAGCTCTTTCTAATAGCACTTAATTTAGGATTTCCTGCTTCTTCACTTTCTAAGTTTTTGAAAAAGTTGTGATGGCAAGCTGTAATACAATTTCGAATTCATCAATAATGTTCATCTCAATTTCACTCTAAAGCCCAGCACCATGTACATTCCAAATAGATAAAACTAGTATAATTAAAAAAAAAAAAAACACTCTTTTCAATCTTTTTTACTTCGAGTATTGCCGGGCCTAGGAAAATCCCGCCAAATTTTGACACATCGCTTTCTTCGATTGAAAAAAATATTTTTTTTTTTTGGCACTTATCGCTCTTTAGCGTAAAAAAATTTAAGAAGAAAGGTAGAGATATTTTGTTTTATCGCTGTATTATGTACATTCGAAGAATTAAACAAATTTCGTTTTGTATCTGTTTTACACTTGGAAAAGTTGAATAATTGAATGACATTTTTCGTAATGTCGCTTTCTTGCACAGGTTTGAATAATTTGTTTCTTATGTTAAGTTCCAGGCAAAAGTTTGTTTTCAACTTTTTTGAGTCGCTTTTTTCCGAAATGCCATTTTTTGACTTATCGCTCTTTTGCACTGAGCGTGGAATATGGAACTAAATTTCTTAAATGAAAATAACTGAGTTAAGAAACGAAGTTTTTTATATGAAAGGAACGGATTCATATAAGAAAAATCAATTATTACACATAGAAAAGATTATTTTTTTTTTTTACAATTGGGATTTTATTTTCAATATGTAGTAGATTTTGTGAATGAAGGTTCGTTTGTTATATCCGAATGTTTCTTATAAACGTGTTTCTTATATCAGCCCTTTTTTATATGGCCTTCTATAGAGTTGGTGACTTCAATCTTCCTCAATTACGATGGGCTGAGCTAGATGATAATACTCACCTTGTCCCAATTAATGCTTCCTCTGATAAGGAAATCACTTTTACAGATCGGCTTTTGGCTGCTGGTCTTTATCAACTAAGCGGTATCCAAAACAACATAGGAAGACAACTGGACCTAATTTTTTCTACTGACTCCGAAAACGGTGTAGTGATTGAGAGTAGTCACCTTCTTTCTAAACTTGACAACCATCACCCTCCCCTGTTTTTATCTTTTATGTATGACAGCGTAAATTTAAAGATCGACTCGTTGACGCAGCGCAAATTTAACTTTCGCAAAGCTAATTTTGATAAACTCTCCGATCTTATCGGAAAAATTAATTTTGGCTTTATCCTAGACAAAACAGTTAATGTTGATGTTGCTACTACCAGCTTCTACGTACAAATCTATGAATGTTTCCTAAAATCTGTTCCTGTCACAACTCAAAAAAATATTACTTCTTCCCCTCTCTGGTATAACCGCGAACTGCGATCTCTTCGGAACAAACGAAACAAACTATGGCAAAAATACCTCAGATGCAGATCTGTGTCTAACTTCTCAAACTATCTTATAGTTTATAACAACTTCTCCGCTTTGTGTGATCGTCTTTACTCCGAATACCTTGACCGTATGCAGCATAATCTAATTGCTGACCCCAAACGTTTGTTTCAATTTATTAACACCAAAAGAAGATCGGATGGGTATCCTACCACCTTAAAATTCGATAATTGTTCGTCTGCAGATTCTAAAATAATTACCAACCTTTTCGCTGATTTCTTCAGCCAGGCGTTTGTGAATGATGACGTTGAACCCGACCCTAACTATTTCAGTTACATGGATGGCTGTGCCCAAACATCTTTAACACATATACATCTAAGCTTATCTTCAGTAGTTGAAAAAATAAACCTTCTTAAGGATGACTATTCCTCGGGTCCAGATGGTATCCCTGCTATAGTTTTAAAGAAATGTGTTGAAAAACTGTCACTGCCTCTTTATGCTCTTTTCCAGCTTTCTATTACACAAGGTATTTTCCCTAAATTCTGGAAGGACTCATTTATCATTCCCATCCACAAAAAGGGCTGCAAGAGCGATATCTCCAACTATCGACCTATTGCCAAACTATCATCCATACCAAAACTCTTTGAGAGCATCGTTTACGAGTCAATGTTCTTTCATTGTAAATCAATGCTCTCCCCGAAGCAACATGGGTTTTTTAAGGGCAGATCTACAACTACAAACCTTATGGATTTTGTCTCTAGCACATTATGTGCCTTGGAAAATGGTAAGGAAGTGGATGTTGTGGCTACCGATTTTAGTAAAGCGTTCGACAAGATCTCTCACAATGTCATACTCTTCAAACTAAAAGCGATCGGTTTCCCACCGCGATTTACTTCATGGATTAAGTCCTATTTGGAAGACCGCAAGTTTAGTGTCCTTTTTAGATCTGCCATTTCTAAGCCATTCATCGCATCCTCTGGTGTACCACAGGGGAGTCATCTCGGTCCATTGATCTTTAATTTGACAATAAATGATGTAGTACGTGTCATTTTACTCTCAGACCTGGAGATCTACGCAGATGATATGAGATTCTCTAAACAAATATCTTGCACCGCTGATTCTCTCTCACTACAAACTGACCTTAATCACTTCTACACCTGGTGTCAACAGAATCGATTGGAACTTAACGTGCAAAAATGTCAAGCTATAACTTTCTCCCGTAAACGTCATCCCCTGAATCAAAGATCTTATTTCATAAACAACGAGTCTGTATCCACTGTTTCATCTATTCGTGATCTGGGCATTATCTGCGACGCTCAACTTAATTTTCGACATCACATCGACAACATTATTAACAGGGCTAATTCTGCACTTGGGTTTGTTAAACGTTGGTCGAAGGAGTTTTCAAACCCCTATGTCACTAAATCCCTATATACGACGTTTGTTAGACCACTTCTTGAATATGCCAGCCAAGTCTGGTCACCTTACCATCAGGTACATATTTTGAGAATCGAAGCTGTCCAGCGTAGATTCATTCGTTTCGCCTTACGTGGACTTGACTGGGATGACCCTCACAATTTACCTCCCTACGAGAATCGCCTAAAGTTGCTCAATTTAAAGGCTCTTATGACTCGTCGCGATATCGCTGATATAATCTTTGTTCATCAATTACTATCTGGTAACATCGATTGCCCACATCTACTGCATAAAATCTCATTGAACACTAATCCTCGACGCCTACGGTCAATTCCCTTTTTCCGTCTTCCCCATCACCGTACTGACTATAGCCAACACGAGCCTTTAACAAGAATGCTTTGCAAAGCTAACATGTTACCAAATTTATTTGACTTAAATTGCACCAAAACAAGTCTAAAAAATGCGCTTCATAAATTAACTTAACCATTAACATCTCATTTCCTTCTATCTAATGTATATTTATATATATTTTGTTTTATACCTATTTAATAATATAATTATGCGCTTATGTGCTATGTTTGCGATTGTACTTTCAATATCTGTATTTTAGTCTTAAGTTTCTATATTGTTTATTGTACACGCTTGTATTTATTAAGCAATTAAAATTAAATTAAAATTAGAAAAGACACCGGTGTTTCCACATGCGTTTCTTATAAGCGATTTGTTCTTATATGAGTGTTTCTTATATCCGTGGTGGACTGTTACACTTTTATAAATCCGAAAATGCTCCCACATGAAACTGCGACCATGAATATATTTTTTTTTTAATACTTTCCAACAAATTATTTTGCGTGGGTTTTTACGCAAACCCCTTTTGCCCCTTCGGAAGATAGTATTTTAAAATAGGTAAACAAACTTTCCTTTATTGACTTTATCTGTAGACGTCAATGAATGACGTTTGTGTGATTTTCCTGTGAAATTGTAAATTTGAATATGCCCTGAAGGTACCCACATAAGTCAATTAGAAAAGCTAGTGGTTAGGGTAGGTAAATGTAAGCAAGAGGGGGAGCATATATATGAAATGCGAATTAAATGACCGTTTCAAGGCCTTGGATAGACTTTCCGTGGTTAATCGCCAGACTCTATCCTATTTCAATACTATTACGTGACTAATGCAAATTAAAATAACAAACCTAATTGATAGTGGGAAACTGTCAAAATGTAAATTAAACTTCCATTCATAGCAAAACAAAAGTAACCACCAAAAACATGCCACTTTGCAGAAGTCCAAGAAATAGTATTTTATTTCGAAATAAAAAACGAGACACCTCATGTCAGTCGAGCATAATTTCAACACACCCAAGGCGCATATACAACACATATGTACTTTTTGTATGCATACACAATTATGACAAAGGAAATTCCATCTACGCACCACTCATACATATGATACTCGTATGTTGAATACAATGTCCAACTGAATATGACATTTGAATATACCATCCCCGTCTACACCGGCTTGCTCTCCATACCTACTTACTCCATTTTCGTAAAAAAATAAAAAGATAACAAAACTCCCCACTCTCGGGGAAGAGCGAGCGGCCCAGGTCAGGCATGCTTCTCGAGGTGCCTGGTTATCTGCATGTGAACTTTTTGCGGCTTCCATAATTATGTTGCTCGTTCCGTGATGCCCATACAAAGTGGTTGCGCATTTCTTTAGCTTTTTCGTGTTCCAGCACACAACGCCGCAGCACATTTTTCTGCTTCCTTTGTTTACCCCATATATAAATATATGTAGGTATACATATGGCATGGATGTATCTATGGTATGGATCTATTATCTAGCGCTGTGAACTATTCTCCCCATATTCGTTTAATTTGTGCACCATCTCCTCCTTCCCGCTGATGTGTGTACACGGAAACACACGAAACACACAAGTATGGAGGAAGAAGAAGAGGAAAAACCTTACACGCTTACGCATGGGTTCAATGAACGGAAGTGATTTTGTGTGCGAATTTGAATTCGCATTGGAGAATAGAAGCAGCTTGACGCGGTATAGCGTATAGCCATAGATGGCAGAAACCTCGCCACTCCGCGCATCACACCCCTGGTGCTCTGCAGAAACGATGTGAAGATCTTGCGATAGCAACCAACGATAGAGGCGACCTCTTAAGCGTGAAGGCTTGTATGGAATTGTTGTTGTGCGATTGTGAATGTGGTTGTGTTGCTTGCTTAGCAGTTGGTAATGACTGTGATGACGTAGTTCTATTACATTATAATGATATTCTACTGCGGATGGAATTGGGTCGAGCACACATACTCGCAAGAACAGAGAAAACAATTTGCGAATGGGTTTGCTGCTAGAATAAGTAATGCGAAAAATAGGCACCTAAATAACAAGTAGAATGGAGCGCTGTGCGGTTGCGGGTTTGAGTCTTATCTCATGGCTCATAACAAAAATAAAAGTCGGGGTATTTCCCAAGACTTAAGCTGTTTTTGTTAGCAAATATTTTCGTACATGTTCTTATGATGAAATCGACATTCTCCGCATCTGCCCCAGAGCCTTGAATTTTCGAAAAATTCGATAGAGTAAACACGATTGCGCTATCTGTGGTTGGAGGGTATACCTAGTGCATGTGGGTTCTTGGTGGGGATCGTAATGTGGAACTTTTGTCCAAATGTTAAATGGATAAACGACAAGAGCAAGCAATGAGTATAAATAGCCTGGGACAGATATGGAGTAAACTCTTTGTTTTATTAAAAAGTATTGAATTAATTTAAAAGGTCTTTCATTAGCGACGTGACAACTTAAAACTTTCAGTGTGAACGCACCCTTAAACCGATTACCCAACTGTCAATGTCAAAATGTTCGATAAAAACAACATTTTCGTCATGGTTAAGTACACAAAGGAGCAACGTTTACGAATAATTAACAATTTTCAATCTTCAGCGATGAAGCGCATTTTTGGTTAAACGGCTTCGTCAATAACCAAAATATGCGTTACTGGACAGGCGAGAACCCTCGCGTGCTTCATGAAAAAGCACTTTGTCCGCAAAAAGTCAGTTGGGTCTGGTGCGGTTTTCATACCGGTGGAGTCATTGGGCCGTTTTTTTTTTTTTTTTCGTCGATGAAAATGACCGTCACGTTACGGTAAATGGTATTCGCTTCAGAGACATATTGAAACCTTATTTCTTTGAGCAATTGCATGAATTGGACATCAGTGATATGTGGTTCCAACAAGACGGTGCCACAAGCCACACAGCGGGTGCCACAATCGAGTTTTTGAAGTCTCAGTTCGGTGAACGTGTTATCACGAGAAACGGACCCGTCGATTGGCCGCCGAGATCGTGTGATCTAACACCTCTAGACTTTTTTATGGGGCTACTTTAAATCGTTGGTCTTTCTATGCCAACAAGCTGGCTACGCAGCCATACCAACTAAGGCTTTTTCATGTCTTTTAGGCATTATCTCATTAGCTAAGGCTTTAGGCTTTTTTTTTTTTCAAAGAGGCTTATTTTTTGAATTTCAAATATTTTTTAATTTAAAGTTTTTTTTAGACATTCTTAAAAAATCTTGGCGAAAAAAGAATTTTATATGTAACCACGGTCTTAAAGAATGTGTTTCCACCTTCAAATTCTGCTCGTTTTCTGAAAACTTTAAATGCCGTTCTTTAAAAATAATTTCAGCTTTCACTTCCAGTAACTGAAATGAAATTGGAAACAAATTTGAAGGCGGCATTCTTCAGCAACTGCTGAAAGGATGTTTTCATCCATTAATTAAAATAAGACGAAGCAAAGAAAAAGGCTAGAATTCTGCACACAAATTCAATTTCAAGTTTAATTTATAAATACAATTATCCTTGTTTTAAAAATCAATGCATGGTTTCAAGGTCCAAGTCGGACTAAAACTATGTTTGCTTTGTATTCAATACCTTGTACCTAATTATGAAAACTAAAATGTCATGAATTTTTTACATATTAAGCATTTTTTCTGTGATTTGATAATTTAAGTTTTTTTTTAGAAATCAAAATTGTTTTTGTTTATTTGTGTTTAATTTTTGATTTATTACTCCACTTTACCTAGCAAACATTTTGTTGGACATAATTTGATTAAAAAGGCATCTTTTTTTTAAGTTATCCATTTTCTGTCAAAAATGGTTGGCAACGCTGCGGCGACGTTAGAGGAGCTCAGAGCCAATATTAAACGAGAAATAGCGGCCGTATCGGTTGAAATGAGCGGCCGAATCATCGAAAATTGGGTTCAACGTATCGACCGCTGCATACGTTCCCGACTTCCCGTGGTGGACATATGAACAAAGTCGAATTCCGTTCATAGTAATTGATTCTAATAATTTTTTTTTTAGATATCTCAGGTAGTTTGCATTCTATTTAAAAAAGAAGCTGTTTAGAGTCCAGTCCTTAATGAAAGACTCTATACAAAAAATGAAAGAAAATACATATACAAACAATTTGGTGGGAATCAAATCTATTTCGAAATACACTTGTTATACATCATCAGACTTTGAAGGTGAAAGTTTCTAATATTGAATTGTGAAATATTCAATGCAACAGCAAAATGGTTGGCGTCTTTTACATGTGCATTGTGCACCATCCATAGAACATAGGCCGGGGAGGTATTTTTTCATGAGCTTCCACTGCGTTGAACAACAATATTTTCTTTATGTCGTAAGTCAAACGAATTAAGAATTTTTAAACTAAGTGCTCGTGTTGGGCGCCATTTATGTTCCCACTGCATCCGATGGAGTATAGTCTTAGATTCAGAAAAATCCGTTAAGTTCAGCTGTGAAGTTACTCCATTAGCTACCACTATCATTATTCAACCATAACTATTTTTAAGATTTGCTATATTTAGTATCTACCTGTAGGGCGTAGACTATGGGCTCTTGTTGGGCGCCACTTAGGCTTACACCGTATTTCCTTTCGTCAAACGCACTCGTTTTGGTCTACAACCTTAATAAGTATAAAGTAAAACTAATTAATGCTTCGCAAAGCGTAGCAGCGGAGCAACAATGCTCTTGCACATCTCTTGGTAAGTCATTTTGATTTACATAATCATTCAAAAGTTGTCTCCCGAGTGCACTATTTTCAAGACAAATCTAACTTACTGATGCTAATCCATGTATCAAGGTTATTTACTATATTAGAAGGAAATGTTACACCCCACAATCGATAGGCCGTATTCCGTGTAGAGGGTACCTATTGGGCGCCATTTTCAGCGTTCACTTAATTTTTAATCTAATCTCTATCGTGACATTGAAAAAAAGACTTTTGACAAGAAAAATTCGTTGCGGTTGTGCTGTTTGTTTTATTTAAAGTTGTAACGTACAATTAACGCAAATGACAGCCGCTCGGTCAATTGTCGCCGTAGTGCATTTCATAACTTTATCACACCCCGAAGTCTCTTCGTAATTCTGATTTGGTTAATTTAGTTGGGAATAGCAGCAGATCCACTTTGACGTAGCTTTTCATGTATAAACGAATGTACTTTTTCGGCAATAGATGTTGCTGTGGTTCTTTGAAGAAACTATCCACTTTGACGGGGTTTTTAATGTACCTATTTAAACGGATGTACTTTTCGGCAATAGATGTGAATGCGGTTCTTTTAAAAAAATATTTCTGAATAGAATGAATCCAACATAATATATTAACATTTATCCCAGTATCTTGAAAATCAATCAAGTGATCATTAGAAACGATCAGTCAAACCGATCTACTCTCAAACGATGTGATTTCCTGAACTGATTATAGGTACGACAACTTAAATTTTGGTCTATTCGCCGATACTCTACTGTACTTAATATAGAAGCTGGATATGGTTAAAGGTGGTGAATACACATCTTTTTAAATGAAAAGTGATTGCAACTTTTTTTGCATAAAGCCATTAAACGCATTACTTTGTAAAAAAATTCCACTTATTGTAACTCTTAATAAATGAAGTCACGTTGTCTAAAATATAATTTTCTTTATTTACTTTTATTTCGTATTACAGAACTTCAACTTCCTTTATAGGCAGATTTAGGGGCAAACAACTTTAAACGTCTTTTACTCGAAACTAGAAATTTGTCACTTAACACCTTCTCATTCTCAACGCTTCAAATAACAAACCGAAAATCAATTGCTGATAATTGCCAACTCTGTACAACGATCGATTAGATTAGATTATACTGAAAGACGATCTATATCCGAAATTTGATAAAATTCTTCTTTCAACATCATTAATCGTTAGCCATCGTATAATTTGATTTATACGGTCGGACATACATTTTTAAGCTATGAGCTATGATTATACACTTCAATGAAATAATCAATTTGAGTCTACGACTTATAGTGCGTGAGTCTATGAGGCACAGAAGGTACTAAAATTATATAGCCCCATCTGCTTAACAAGTCCCTAACTTATCATTTTACGTTCATATTTATCAGAATTTCCATTCAGATACCCAAGTGTCCTTGACCATCAGATCGTTTTTTTTTTTTTTGTCAACAATATTCAGTAGTTGCTCAAAGCTGTTTTTGTGATGATATTTTCATAAATAACGCGATTTCATACTCACACCCGTAACACCTTTCTCTCCATAACCGTCTATTTTTTTTTTTTTTTTTTTGACAGCTCTTCAGGTCTTTAGAGCATGTGACAAATAAATAATATACAAATATATATATATACAATGTGTGTTTACTTTCACACACCCACTTCCAACAGCTTAAATAAAAAAGACATAGGAGCATACCAAAAAAAATATGGAAAAAAATATAATAAATAGTATCTGCGACCATATATACCTCCTGCCACCACTCCCGTCTATTGCATATTGTACAGTGGTGTTATCACCACCGACTGGTTTGTTGTTGGCTGTAAATTTGCCAAGCTCTTATCACCAAGCACGTCCAAAACATTTATATAAAGTGAGACAGGCGACTATATACAGGGTGTCCGCCGGGAAGGTATACTACTTTGTTTGTTCATAATTTTTGATTAAATGAAAAAGAATGGATCTTATATTGATAAATGTTTTATCTAATGTCGGCAATTATGTATGGAATACAATATCAGGTAAATGTCCGCCTCTGTTAGTCTCACAAATGCGAGCCCTTTTGAGCACATTTTTCATTATATTCTCACACATTTCACGCGGTATTTCATTAATTTCATCACGAATATTTTGTTTGAGTTACTCAAGCGTTTCTGGTTTGTTTGCATAAGCCTTGCTTTTCAGATATCCCCACAAAAGAAGTCCGGAGCATTCAAATCAGGTGACCGTGGAGGCCATAACATCACCATTTCTTGAAAAAACTTGTTGTGGAAAGAGGTCTCGCAGTAATTCCATTGTAATCCTGGCTGTATGCGATGTGGAACCATCTTATTGATACCACATGTTAATCAAGCCCAAAGCATGAAGTTGTGGCGTTAAAAAGTTTCCGATCATATCACGATATCGCTCCCCATTCACAGTTACCGTTACGACGTTTTTATTTTCAAAGAAGTAAGGTCCAATGATTCCTCCTGACCAAATTGCACACCAGACTGTAACTTTTAATGGATACAAAGGTGACTGATAAATAATTTGAGGGTTTTCCATTGCTCAGAACCGACTATGCTGTTTATTCACATATCCATTCAAAAATTCCCAAAAATTTCACGTAGGTAACCTTCTCATCGTCACAGTAATCGCTGATAAATGATTTTGATAAAATGTTTTAACGATTAAAGCACGTTGGTTTATCGAATATTTTTCCATAATAAATTTGCCACGTGTCCACTTCACGACTGCCAAAAATGAACTGTCAAGACTAATGTTTACCAAAATGGCGGCAAAACAAAGTAGTATACCTTCCCGGCGGACACCCTGTATTCGGGCTTTGTTGGTGTCAATTTCTGTGCTATGAATCCGATAATATTTTTTTCCCCCATATTTTTGCTTTCATTGTCGACAAGATTGCTTTTTTCAACATTTTGTCTATATAGCTTTTGCGTACATACTGCTACTGTACACTCATGATGAATAGCAATGCCGCCATTATGTACAAGTACATCAATGCCATTCGTATTAAAGCGCTAACCACACATACAACTTTGTATCGCTAAATATTCTTAAGCATTATATTGTACTCTTATCGCGTTAAGTTAATTAAAATGTGAATGAAAAACACCGTCTGGTCGAATAAACTTAAGCAGCAATTTGAATTTGTTTATTGAAAAGAGGAGAAGAAAAACTTATTTCAAATAAGAGATAGTAATTTGTTCATATTTCACTGACAAATTGACTGGTATGTCTGTATAGGTATGTGTCTGTTGGGTGGGAGGATTGGTGCCGGGTAATTACTATGCTCCACTAGCGCAACGGCAACAGGCTGAAGGTAAATAATTAATTGTTAATTGCTTCGGTGATTAGTATGTAAATGGTGTGGGTTTTGTTGTAATATTTGCTATGCTGCAAAGTTCTGGACACGTGCAGAACTGTCAGTCGATTGCATTAATTGCTATTGCAATTTTTAGTGTGGATTTGTTCAAAATTATATAGAAAATTTATTATAACTTCAAATTAGCATCCAGTAGATTGTAAGGAACATCCTGCAAAAGTGACAAAAGCGACTAAAAGTATAGAAAATTTATAGATAACCTCTAAAGTTTAATCCCCGTATTAATAAACGCTGTGTAAAAATTATCAACTTGTTACTCAGCAATTATGTTCAATTTTTGTATGCTATCTGACGTTTGCTAACTAACTTACTTATGCACATGTTTTTATTAATAAGGGGGTAAAGCTTTAAGTTTTGACAAAATGAAAATTGATGGTAAATCATAGGCTTTGTTTATAGTTATAACTTGCAACCAGTGCCATACCTGAAGGAAAGTAAAATTTAATAAAAATTGTTTACCCTAAGGTTCGGCTTTGTTTTATAAAGGTTTCTGCAGTCTGCACCCAAAGCGTCTTTTTAGCACAAAATTGTAGTCCAGGCAAAGTCCACAAGTTATATTTTTGTAATATATTTATTTTTTTGTAGTCGCAGTAGCTTAGTGGTTAGTGTGTTGGACTGCTATGCGGGGGTCTCAGGTTCGAATCCTGCAAAAACCCAATTGACTTAGGGTTTTTTTTCCGCTGCGCTACCTCTCGCGAACGTCTAACAAACATCCGAGAGTATAAATGTCTTGAAAGAGCTTCTCAATTAGCCGTTTGGAGTCGGCATAAAATTGTAGATCCCTTCCATTCGTTCCAAAAATGAGAAACTCACACAAAACGAATATGGTTGTGAGAAGCTAGGCCTAGGGTCTCTCAGGACCTGTTGCGCCAACTATTTATTTTTTATATATATTTTGAAATATGTTATATCTTTAGGCAGTCTTTAAAGAAAGCACTATTTTGGACCCGATAGGTGGCGCTGTCGGCGATCTCCGAAACCGCTCAATCGATTTCAATGAAATTTTGTGTATACGTATATGGTTGGTTCCAGCTTGAAAGATAGGATACTTTTCGACCCGATAGGATAGGATAGGAGGATAGTTATAGACCCTATTGTTGGTACTTTACAAAACATAGGCGGGATTGGAAAACGGGTTGTCGCACCTCCCATTCAAAAATAAAATTTGCAAAGTTGTATAATTAAAATTATTAATGGACATTGTCCAAATAAAAAACTTTGCGAAATGTGAGCAGGACTTAATACGAAAGGTACGATCAATTACGGGTGGGTACAACTACATGCATAAGGGGCTGACGTCCGGATATGCATTCATAACTCGGGAACGGATTGGTCGATTTTTATGATTTTTGGTTTAAATTCGCATGTGCCCAAGGAAGGACATACTATGCTACTCTTTGTCGTGAAAACAAAACTTTATGGGGATTAGTTGAATTTTTGAATTCTTTGGATGTTCCGGGCAGTTATAATTTTGCTGCGCAACGTCAATGCACCGAAACTTTGTAACGGAACGCGTTTGATTTGATGGTGAAAATTTGAAAGGGAAATTGGAGAGTTGTAGAAATTTATTTTCCATATATTTTGTACGGGGAGTGTTATTTAAAAAAAAAAAATGGATTTGATCGTAGTATATACAGTGAGATCGCATCTGTCAAAAGATATTTTGGATCAAAAAAATTAATTGCTGGTGGAATAGTGAATGCTCCAAATTCAAATTATTTTAGTCAAAAAGTCAATATTGGGCGGGACGAAGTTCGCCGGGCACGCTAGTATTAATATAAATATGTTTATATATGTTTAAGGTAGTGAAAGTGTTTCTCAACTATTTTCCCTTGCCTATTTATATATAAGAAGATTCCAAACCACCAATGCTTCTGACATGGATAAGGCAGTGAATAAAGCAGTGACTTACGTAATACATACTATGAGCTTAACAGTTTTCGAACTGGATTCATTAAATTCGTAAGGTATTTGCACCAACTAAATCTATCAGTCAATCTAGTACAATTAACATTCATGTTGAGGTTGACGTATGGCATTATCTTCTTCTAGTCAATGATGCAGTATTACAAATGTAACAAAACATTCCAGAAGACATTGCACCCATCTAATAATGCATTTTAGTCTCGACTTCAAAATTACGGAAGCAGATGACAGATGAGCTTTTTTTCTTCTTTTTTCTTTAAACGTCAAAAAAACTTGTAGTATAAAAAAGCCGATTAATTAAGGTCGAATTACAGCATCCGTGATCGAACAATACGTCACTGAATTTATTAGATTTTACATGCAAGACAAAAACGAATTTAGTTCAAATATTCTTAGAAAGCGCACAATTACCATTTCTTCATTTTTATCTACATCATTTCTTATTATTTTACAACAGTTATAACGTCCTCATTATTTGAAACTCATTTCACTTGGTTTGGCTTAAAAAATAGAATAAGGAAAGCAGAATTCAAATAGCGTTAAATAGCTAAGACAACTTAAGTAAATTTTTACACAACTATGCCATACAAAATCTGTTTTGTTTTCTACGAGTTTTTTACCTGTCATTTGGTTTTGTTTTCTTCTTATTTGGCACTGACATTGGCGCTATTGAGAATTTTTTATGGAAAATATAGCCAACTTATAAAATTTAGAGTCGAAACTAAAGTTGTTTATTGTTAAGGCCCATTATTTAATTTTCTCTATTAAATTATATAAATAAATTCACGCGATTGCAGAGTAGGTGTCAAAATTTGTTTTTCTTACTATTGGGTTAAGTCGAGCTTTCATTTATTTTTGGCAATCACTGCTCCTTATTTTTGTGGATTTTGTTTCTTTTGAATTAGCCTCATTAATAATATAAAAAAATTACTGCTAAATGATGAATAATATGTGTGAGTAAATTATCGATAATGAAGAAATTCACGCTCACACTATTTGCACTTGGTTGGTTGGTGCTAACATGGGTTTGAACTTTTTTTTTCTGGTTTAGCATTCAATGAGATTAAAAAAAATTTTATGAGCATGATACGCATGAAAGTCAGTAGCAGACGTGATCATTTTAATTTTAGGGAATAGTATTTAATTTTATACAATTTTAATAGCCTATTCACACCGCACGGAAAACCTTGTTTTCGTCGAAAACTAGTCGATGCATTCACACTGAACACCAACTAGTTTTCGTTTGACGTTTCAATCATTTGTGAGACACTAGTCGTGAAACTTCTGTGTAAACTATTTTGGTTACAAATTTCGACCGCATTAATTAAAAATTAAAATTAATTCAGAGCATTTAAAAATAATAAAACTGTCAAACTCAAAAAGTTGAGCGAAACTCGCTCAGAGTGCTAAAGATATACTCCAAAGTTACGCGGATAGACTTCAAGCTACTTTGAGCCACTTTAGTCATTGACGACTTCTAGACCGTGTCAGGTCACAAATATATAATAGATATACATACATACCTACCTAACTAAACTTTTTGCAACATATGAAATGTTCTAGCAGAACATTCAAGCGCCACCGAATTTTCCTTATTTTCAGATTTCATTTTTCTGTGCAACTGATTTTTAAGACGGATTTTGGATTTGTTTTCGTCAAATTTTTTCATTTGACATATTTATCAATACTTGCCGGTTGAAATTATAGCTGTTTCGAGCCAAGAGAGGAACTACTCGTTACTCGTTATTCTGCTGATTTTTTCTGTCATTTTTTATGAGAACGTGCATTCATTTTGTCCGATTGATTTATACCGATTGTGTTCAACTTAAACCGCGTACGCGAATGAACCTAATATTAACCCATCAATTATGCGTGGAAACTGATTTTCAGTTGTGACATTTGTTCGGTCAGAAAATTTACAAAAGGTTTGTTTGTTTCAAAAAAACCAACGATTGGAAGTTGATTTTTTTTTCTTGGAAAACGACTTTAAACGACTCGTTTGGAAAACTGAATTGGGTTATCGAGCTCGGTTTTCGGCTCGGTGTGAATAGGGTATAACACAGACGGGTTAACGTTATTTGTATGTCATTGAAATTTAAATAATCCGTGACAAATTAAATAAGTCAACTGGACAGTACTGATTATCATTTATCAACTGTATGAGATTTTTGACACATTTACAAACCGGTAATAGTTTGCGGGTAAGTACCGATCTAATAACAAAACATGCACGATTGAACTAGTTATGCACCTGATAAATCAAAACTATTTTTATCGCTTAATTATCACTGGCTCAATTGTAAGTGCCTCACCGAGTTCGACATTCTGTTTGTTTTTAGAGCACCATTTTGCTTTTTGCCTTTGACAGATCTTAAGTTGCGGAATCATGACGTGATCTGTGAATATGTACATATGAAAATATTTTAAAGTGTTTTCTTTCAAAAATGTATTTTTTAATGTATCCATTGCCGGTGTAATTTTAATTTACCAAATTGCATGCTTTTAAAATGTGAGCCTCTATTGTAATGAGTCCTTGTTTACAAAACGCCAGACAGCCTACAAAATTCTTGCTTAGCTGCTCCGACTCAAACCAGTTCAAATTTAATTTAAAACACAATATTTCATCAGCGAACTCAATCCATTACAAAATGATCTCGTGGGTACAAAATGTCACATCAATACGTAAACACTTTCAAGTAAACAAGTATCTACGTATTCCTAGGTTTGTAGTAAAAAAAGTCAGCGGAATTCATCAAATTATTATGAATTGTCGTGATTTATCAAATCAAAGAAATTAATAACATTTTCAATAGAGAATACAGAACAAACAAATAAATAAATAAAAACGCACGCACACCCACAGACAATTTCCTAACGATGCCGACGATACAATATGCCTCGCAGACTGAAATTCATAAAAAGGTGTTAACTCAATCAAAATAAATTTATTCACATTTTTTAATAAACTTTGAATGATCTCTCCGGATCAGATGATGATAAATTGATTTTTTTCCCAATTGCAACATTGTTGCATAAACATTATTGTCAGTCTTAATAATAAAAAATATAGCGTAGTTAACACTTACAGGGTGATGCAGACGAGTACTTCCGAAACCAGTTGATTGGTTTTGTGATGTTTAAGTATTTTTCTAGCTATTCCACCATGCATATATTATTTAACGCTTAACATACTCGCGTGAAACCAATTGACTTATAAATTAAACTAACATTAAATTTAGATTTGTTGTATTTTTATATATTTATAGATTTGAATCAAAATGAAACGAAAAAAATTACTCTATTCACTATTTTATTATTATTTATTCGCTATGGTAATTTATTTTTCCTAACCACTGTTTACACTTTACTTTTATAATTTTTTAATCACGAAATTCTTGTCGCCTTAGAAATCCACACGCTCTTTCTCATCTATGTGTGGTTGACGTTTATTTTTATTTTTATTTTTTTTTATTTCTTACAATTATTGGTTTTTATTTTGTTTAACTGAACTGCACTCTCGGTGTAATCAGAGTGTTGGCATATTTTAACAAGTGATTACAATTTTTATCTTACGCGATAAATAATTATACATTTCTTTTTTCGTTATATTGGGGGTGTGCTACACTTGGTAAAAATTAGCAATACGATTATCTATTACTTTTTTTTTTTTAGATGGCTTCCTGTGCGTTGTTTCTGTTGACAGTTCATATGACATTTACAAAATGGTGCTGCTCGGAGTTGTTCTTTTCTTGGTGTTTAGGAATGATTATTTTTCAGAGGAACGTAAGCAAAAACATTTTTACTTTGTGGTCTACGGTAGCACGTACATTTTTATTATTGTTGCTGGTGACAGTGACGGAAAGAGACAGAATGTAAACAAATACTGAACTACGACGCTGCGGCAACCGACGAAAATCGAACAGGGGGTAGCCGTGGTATTGAAACTGACGCGAACGGCAAATGTGAGTTCGTTATTTTTTTTTAACTTTTTTTTTTATGAACAACAGAAAATTAACTCAGCAAAAGAGAGACAAAGTTCTGTTTGCAATTGCTATTGCTGAACAATATTTTAGAAGTTTAACTTTTTTGACACTTCCAATTGCATTTGGGGTTCTTGTGCACTGATTCATATTATCGTACGCTGTTTGATGTGATGATAATGTTAATTTTTATTTAAAATCAAAATGTAAAAAAAAAAATCGAAAACGAAACGGAAGGCGCAGTACATTCCAATGTAAAAGAAAAAATGCGCTCGCTTGGATGTCTGGCAAGCAACTGAAACGACTGAACTGACGGCTAGAGTTGCTTGGATTTTAACTTCATCGAAAAGTGCGGCATTGGTAAAGCAACAACAAAACATTTATGTTTTGGCAGACACTGAGATAAAATTATGGCGGCTGATAGCGTCGTCGCACACCGTGGCTGTCCTGTCTGCTGTCTCTGTGTTGTGGCTTGTGGCAGTGGCTGTGGTTAAAAAAAAAGAGCTTTCCATTGGCGCTTTGTCTCATTCACTCGTAGTCATTTTATTAAGCTATGCCCTATGCCACGAATGACGACAGACGATTAGGTGCTGACGCTGAGACATAGTGGCAACGACGGTGACAACCAGACAACCACATGTTAATTGGGGAAGTGTTTGCGAGTAGTGCTGTCTCTGTTGTGCTACAGCGATTATTTAAATCAATTGACACAAGTTCGCCAAACGCTCTGAGAAAGTGAGAAGGCAAATGAAAAATGAGCGTAAAAGCTCTTCTGCTGCAGAGAAGAGAGATAGGCGATTAAGAGGGGAATGTTTTGTTTTGGTTTCTCTTTTTCGAAAGCGGCTGTTGCAAAATGCGTTTGCGTTGCAATGCACTGTTGCGACATTTGGTTATCTGAGCAAGTTCAGGCGAAGAAAACGCACCAAATAGGCATTAAGTAGGTAAGTGAACAGCGGCTTTAGCCACAACCGCAACTGTGATTTGTTGAACATTTTCGACGGTACAAAATGTCAACAACAACGGAGAACCACTATGAGGAAGTATGACGTCGGAAGACTACAATCGCAAGAGACAGCCAGAGCCTATGTCGATCGAATATCCTGCAATCTCTCGAGAAGTCCAATGCCGCCTGCATCAAGTGCAGCGTTGCCAGACTTTTAGCATGTGGATTCCCTTTTTTTTCATCCAAAATTATTTTGTTTCCCTTTTTTGATACCGATTTTTCCCGTTTTTATTCCCTTTTTTTTTGTTCTCAGAAAGAAGAAAAAAACTATTTTTTAAACATAAGAAAAAGTTTATTCATCAAAACAAAAATAGCTATACACATCACATTCATTTTAATATATAAGACTAGCCTAGACTCAATAGATTAGACTAGACTAATCCAAGACTAGGTCATCTTTGTGCATACAACTTACTAGTATGTAATCGCAAACATTCTCTGTCTATTTCTAATTCCATATATCCATACAATTTTGGTCTTTTATCAATAATAAATAAATTTAGCAAGTAAAATAAAATAACACAAACGGGACTCGATTTTTTTCCACCCCACCCAGCACACAGCCACAATTCCACAAATGACAAATCTGTCAAACTCAAACACCCACTACCCATGGCCATACGCATACCCAGTGTAAAAATTAATGTCGTTTTCCATTAAGACAGAAAAATCACTTTTTTTCAGATTCAGAACAATTTTGCGAATCTCGATATCCGAGCGAGATTTACACCTATTTGCACTAACACCAAAACATTTGTCATTTGTCAAACTTTAAAGTGTATTTTCTTACGTTTTTAGACTAGAAGTCTGTGAAAAATAGAGAAAAATTACATTTGGCCGCTGAAATTGATATTAACGTAAATTGAATGGATTCTGATAAAAACAAATTACAATTTAAGAATAGCTGACTTTTAAAACACACACCACCACAAATGCAAAGGAAGAAAAATCTCGTTTTATGTTCCATTGGGCACGAAAAATCTGAAATCTGAGAGCAAAATGTGAAAATCCCAATTGAAAACGACATAAGTTTGAAGTGCATGGCAATACTAAGGGCTATGTTCATATAGTGTTTTTTTTTTTTTATTGAATTTATCGTGTCTGTTTTCTGAACGATGAAAGTAGTTTTGGCATTAAAACGTGAAAGTTTTTGGAGTGACTATTATTCCCGTTTTCTGGGTTAGTTTTCCCTTTTTCCCTTTGGGGTCAAAAAATCCCGAAAAACGGGAAAAATCCCTCAATCTGGCATCCCTGATCAAGTGCCAAAGACCAGTGGCTACGCTGCCAAGGGGCCAACATGCCATTAGAGATGACGCAACTGATGTGCTGGGTTTCACTCCAACACCACAACCACGAAACCCCTGGTTTTTATTGAGTGATGCTATTCCACGTATCAAGGCAATAAAACCTGCACAGAAGCAGGACGGAAACCTCGTAGTAAAGTCACAGTTAATGCTGAGGAAGGACCACTTCTGCAAACTGCTTGGAGGCGAAGAAGTTCAGAATCCCGCTGTCTGTCAGTCAGAATGATCCATTCAACCTTAAAAACAACAACGCTGCTGTACCTGATGGTCTACACTCAGAGAAAAGCCTGTGTAAATTTAGCCTAAATCGCGTTGTAAGTAAACTTAGTCCTAAGGCCATTTTGAACTTGGTAAGTTCTAAGATAACTTAGGGTAAAACTTGGTAATGTCGGTCAGTCGGTAATACCGGTCACCCTTGTATCTCGAGAATGGGAACATTGAATCACCAACTCTTTGCATGGATTAGTGCTCCCGAAGATTGTTTTCATACCAGAATGTTGTTTGTTAAGTTTGCCTGTGTCCTTTGGAAGTTTCAGATCTATTGGTGTTTTCGGTCAATTTATTGTAAGAAAAGGTGATCAGAAAATAGAGAGTTAGTACTTTTCCTTATATGTTATAAATACAGTGATATTTTGCATACTTTATGTTGTTTTTTGTTATTAATCTGCAATGGTTTTACTTTGTTTTTCTTAACTTAAAATTTCTTTTTGCATTTTTTTCCTTGGCGCCACACGGGGTGTGGGTAGTCCCGATCAACTGATCGGCATTACCTATTCATGGGTAAGCCTAAGTCAAGAACCACTTCCAGAGGTTCGTGGTCAGAGGTGGCTATTAACAACGCCAAACAACTTATTGGAAAGGAAATGTCCATTCGCGCCGCGGCCAGGTCTACTAAAATAGCATTTTCGACACTGCTAGAACGTCTAAAAAAGAAAAACTTCTATGAGCCATCTCTGGGGTGACACACGGTTTTTAACAAAGACTAGGAAAATGAACTTGCAACACAGATCAAACATTTCGCGATTTATGTGAAAACTAAAAATAAATATAAGTATATTTTAAATAAACATTAATGACCGCCATTACCAGAATTGCTGACCGGAATTAACCGACCATGCGTCTAATACCGGTCATTTTTGTCCTTTTTTGTTTTTTGTATAACTTTTTTTCGTTTGGTTCATTTACCTTTTTTTTATGTTTATAATAATTCAAAAACATATGAATTTAATAAAAAGTGAAGTACCTAAGGGTATTATTTAAATAACGAATTTCGTTTTATTTGAGTTTTTGTGGAAATGACCGGTATTACCCAGTTTTACCCTACCTTATATTCCTTAGGTAACCGAACTTTTTTAAATCTGTGTAAAATTAACCTAGTTTTTGGTAAAGGTTAAGGTAAAGCTTAATTGTTAGTGTGTTGGACTGCTAAGTCAGGGGTCTAGGTTCGAATCCCGTAAAAAAAAAAGAAAAAAAAGGACGGACCCTAGACCTAGCTTCTCACAACCATTCGTTTTGTGTGAGTTTTTCATTTTGTGGGACGAATGGAAGGGATCTACAATTTTATGCCGACTACAAACGGCTTATTGAGAAGCTCTTTCAAGACATTTATACTCTCGGATGTTTGTCAAACGTTCGCGAGAGGTAGCGCAGTGGACAAAAAAAACATAAGTTGGAATTTGGGTTTTTGCGGGATTCGAACCTTAACCCCTCGCTTAGTAGTCCAATACACTAGCCACTAAGCCACTGCGCCTGCCTAATAACCAATAAATAACAAATTTTAATGCCTTTCAAGAAAAGTAATAACCTCGACTAAAGTTGGATCATTGCATTTAACTAATGAACAGTGGAGATAGGAGATGTTTGTGTCTATCCCCTTTTTGCAAACATCACCTTAAATGTTGTACATATTTGACTTAGAATTAAGGCAGCCTTGTGGAATATCACCTTAGGCTTAAGATACATTAAACGAGTAACTAAGGTGGTAGATGAATGGTGATGAGCATTTAGGCGAAATTCCATCTATTGAGACAACCGGAGGTAAAGTCACCTTAGGTTTAAGCAGAGTTACGTATGTCCTTAGGTGGATAACACTTATTTGTATCTAGGTTAAAATACCTAAGGCCCTGTGGCCCACGAAACCCGTCCATCTGTGAAGGATGACGACCGACCCCACAGAAGTTTTCGATAAGGTGATGCGCTACCACGCGACTTCTTCAACAAAATACTTGAAAAATTTGTAAGAAAGTCACAAGTCAACTGCAGTGTAACAATTTATTTCATGTTTGTGTAATTGCTAGTATACGCTGATGACATAAAACAATATTGGCAGAACGCAGCTAGCTGTCACTGGTGCGTTTGCTAGTATGAAGCTGAAGCGGCAAAAAATGAATTGGTATTGTAGTTAATGAGGCATAAACCAAGTATCTGCTGTCGACAAAAAGTCACACACAACACAACAGCGACAAAACGTCACAATATACAGCTACAACTTTGAAGTAGTCAGGGACAGTATCTACCTCGGCTCCGCTATACGATCTGACAACAACATCTCGTCAGGAATTAAACGAAGGATAACTCTTGCCAACCGCTGTTTCTTTGGGTTAAGACGGCGGAGTTGAGTAGTAAGGCCCTCTCCCGAAACACCAAGCTAACCCTATAGACACAAGACCCTATAATCATACCAGTAATGATCTACGGCGCTAGGCATGGACTTTATTACAAGAGGATGAGGATATTCTTGGTCGTTTCGGACGTAAAATCCTTCGCAAAATATTCGGCCTTGTTTGCGTTGATGGAGTTTGGAGAAGGAGATTCAACGACGAACTTTACGAGCGACATCGACTTAGTTAAAAAAAACTAAACTGCACATTGGGCGTCTAAAATGACTAGGTCATGTAGAGCGAATGGAAAACAACGACTCGGCAGTCTTCGACTCCACTTCAGGGGGACGACGAAGTCAAGAAAGACCTCGCCTTAGGAGGCGCGCAAGTAGAACACGCTCTCAACTTCGAGTGCGCAACTGGAGTCAGCTTGCCAAGGACCGAGTCCCAATGTAAATCACGTACCTAATGCAAAAAGAAGAAATAGCTTTTGAATGCTTTCAATTCTGGAAATTCAAGACTCATAGCTCGGACACCAATTAGGACTTCGCAGTAGCGCATTCTGTCACTCCAATTTTCCAAGATGGCTTCGGGCTGTAGCTCACGGATTGCTTGGATGATATGGGCCCTAAGTGCTTGAATCGTTTCCGGATTGTTGGTCCTTCACTGTTCCCGACAAAAAAAAAAAAGTCCAAATGGTTCAAATCGCAGCTCCGAGACGGCCAATTGATATCGCCAACATAGCTGATAACACGATTTGGGAATTTGGTGCGCAAAAGATCGATTGCGGCATTAGCTGTGTGGCATAGCGCGCCATCGTTCCTGAACCAGATGTCGTCCAAATCCATGTCTTCAATTTCAGGTAAATAAAAGTCGGTTAACATGGCTCTGTAACGCCCACCGTTGACCGAAACGTTGTTCCCAGCCTCATTTTCGAAGAAAAATCCTCCACTGATGCCACCACTCCAAAATCCGCGCCAAACTATTACTCTCTGTGGATGCATTGGTTTCTCGACAATAACGTGCGGGTTTTCCGAGCCCCAGATGCGGCAATTTTGTTTTTTAACGTAGCCGCCGAGCAGGCGCGATGGGTGCTTCATTTCGGCCAAAACGTTTTTTCAAAAAACGCACCCTTGGGGCTACACATCACTTACTTTGGAAATAAGTTTTCAATACATATTCCCAACGTTGTTTAAGCGTAAAGCGAGTCATTTCGTTCCGCGAAGGTACCTACGATACTGACTATCTGTCAAGATTTCGAGCGGGAAACAGCTGTCAGTGTCAAAAGTCTGTGATTTAAAAAGAAATCACTAGATGGCCTACCCTTTACATTTATTTCAATGCAATGATATGTTTTTTTTTTTTTTTGCTTTCCAAAGGTGATGCCCTTTTTTGGGGGGTTAACCGTTGGTGTTGTAGATGGTTAGCTCATGTCTCTCCTTTTTGTATTTACCCGATGCCGTCCAGCCATCCTGACTTCCTCAAAAGCCAGTAAAGATCAGAAAGTGTAACATCAGAAAGTTCTCGCAAGTCATGGAAGTAATAGCTTCCAAGTGTTCTGTTCCTCAAGTGATAGAGGCTTGGGCAGTGACAGAGGAAGTGTGGTGTATCCTCATGAACCTATTCGTCACCGCAGCATCTACAAATATCGTCATCTTTGAGATTTAGTTTCATCGTGTGGTTTCTTAGGAAGTTTTTCTCGCCAGTTCGTCAGCTATCTCATTGCGGCTTTGTCACTGGGTCCAGGGACCCAGCATAGATTGGTAGATTGCTACGAGTAAAGAACCTTGAGCTCTTCGCGACAGCCGTGAACTAGCTTGGATTTTATTTCAATAGCAGAAATTGCTTTTATAGCCGCCTGGCTATCAATGAAAACGGTAATATCATTACGTGGTGGTGGTATTGCCAGCAATGAAACCATTCGGTCCGCTTCCGCGATTGCCAGAACGTCTGATTGGAAGACACTGCGGCTATCAGGGAGCCTGATGCAGCAGTGTATATTTAATTCGTCACAAAATACACCGCCACCGGTTCCACAGTCCATCTTTGATCCATCTCATCCATTCATCTCTGCTCGGATAAGAGTAGGAGAATGGTCTATCAAAGTTCAGATGGGTAGACATGTAGGCAGAAGTGACAACGTTCCCAACGTATTTCCCTAGAATTCGTGCGGGCAAAAATTGCATGGGTTCCAGTTGTTAATTTGGCCAATCCTTAAGGCACTTTTGGTAGCAGATTCCTCTATGTATAGGTCCAGAGGAGTCCGATTGAGAATTGCCTCCAATCCAGCTGTGGGTGTAGTTCTCATCGCGCTGCGTTGTCCCTATACGCTATATGCTAGTCTTTATATCTTTGTCATTGCCTTGAGACTGGTCGCCTTACCCGCGGCTTGCCACCAGACAACGCTCTCATATGTGAGTATTGGCCGCATGATTGCCGTGTACATCCACGGGGGGTTTGGTCCCCATCTCCTGCCAAAGATGCGGTTACATGCGTAGAAAGCATTAGCTGATTTCTTCACTCTTTCATTGACGTTCGGCTTCCAATCAAGTTTCCTATCGAGGATCATTCCCAGGTATTTTGCCCTATCTGTCACCTTTAGAGGTATTCCCTCAAGAGTTGGTGGCTCGAGTTGTGGTATTATTCTATTCGTGCCTGGTTCATGCGAGCCTGACATGTCCGGTTCATTACTTCAGATCTGGTTTTATGCAGAGAATCTTTTATTATGATTCAGAGAGGTCGAAAAGTAAGTCAAAAAAATCACTTGGTCCTCCACCAATTTGATCATAGAAATGAGCTTTCGCCGCAAAAACTATCTGCCTCTGATAGCTGGCATTTCCACTACCCACTCGGTATCGGTATGTACTTGGCTGCCGATACATTCTCTCTATGCTTCGACCATTTGCCATGCGTGTGCAGACACCATTTCACGGTAATATCTCCTTTTATTATCGCATTCCTCTTCCTGTCTGTGCAGAAACACAATCTATGATTTATTTTTGGTTGGCTGTGCTATCAGTAAAGCTGCTATATAGGGTGGGGGTGGTTGTTGTTCTAGTAGCAGATTTCTTTATCAATAGAAGCCGTAGTCGTCACGTGACGCACTGAAATTTTCCACTATGTTGAAAAGTATTTCCAAAAGACAGACACTAGCCGCATACGGCTTAGTTAATATTTCGGATAAGAGACTCTTTTGAAACGCCCATACTTTTTGCTTTTGTGTAATAGCGTTGTCGTATTGTCATGCTGCCTTTGGATTGACGTTTATCATCTGTTGCCAGCCGTTCATTCATATTTTAGCTTTATCAACGAAATGAGTCAAAAGGCAGTTGGCCGGTCTCAGAGTCGTTCCCCTCTTTTTAAAGCAGTCACAGCCATAGATGCATACAAAGACTGTACTACTAAGGTATATACTTCAACTCATTTTATAGATATAACATTCAAGCATACTGTATGCCGTGTTTTGTCTATGTTATTTACACTTTTTGCCTTTAAGATACACATTCTCCGGCATTCAAGTGACTTAGGCACAGAGCCATATGCTGGCTGCTTGCATTTGTTAGAAGTCATCTTTTCGGGTCAGGGATGGCGATGAATGTGCATGGAATAGTTGTTCTGGATGTTACAAATGAGAGTGGAGAAAAAGAAGGCAGACAAAGATCTGAAAACAATTTGCCAGCAAGAGAAGTCACATTTCTATAAATACCCTGGTGGAGTATCCTCTTGTTTTTGAAATGACATATTTTATTTACGCTGCCAGGTTTCTTGAGCACAGAAATGTGACGGGTGTGCCCATTTAAAAATAAAATCTAGTTACCTACCTTAAGTTGGCTAGATATAGGCTGAACGCAACAATTAGACTCGTCGGTAACGTCACTTTTCCTACGTCAGCCATCTCTGCAAAAGCATCATTTTAGTAGTAAGTAGGTAGTCTACCACGAAATTCTTGACCAGATTTGTCTGCTATCCCTCTATTAATATAAACTGCAAAAACTCTTCATGGTCAATCAAAACAGAAACACAGCGAGTCAGCCCAGATGTCGAACCTACTACACTAGATTTTTGAACGTTCCCAGTATCACATTTCCGAGGACATGGATCACTTTACAGTCAACACCTAAACAAGTTTATAAAATATTGCAAACTGATCTTCATAAAATAAATAAAAATAAAGTGCACGACTGGTTGCCATAGTGATCACTATAAATGGGCATAATTCTCCCAAAAATATCGGTAGGGTTACCAGATACCAACTCTTTATTAAGATGAACAGAAACATGTAGACCGTAAACTAAATCTAAAAAAATTAAACTAAATCTAAATTAAATTAAGTCTTACTTTTTCCACACCACCAACAGGTAAGATAGTAGGCGCGTTTTTTTAAGAGTTCCCCAGAAGGCCTAATCTCTTTTAACTTAAAAACATATTACAGAAAAAACACTTTATCACTCCGACGAGTATTATAAAAAGTATAAAAAGGTGTGCCTCGATATTCAATTCCAAGTACTTCTGAATTTAGGATCACCACTACCCGAAATTACCGGGTACCTGTGAACTTGGGTAATACCCGCATTTATGGGGTTGAGATGGGTATTACCCAGGTAAAATCAAGAGCCCTAAAAAACATCTCGAGAATAAACCTCATATCTAAAAGAAAAAATCGAAAAAATGGTTTAACTGCGTATAAACAGATCCTTCAGAAATACAAAATAATTAAAGGAGTACCTAAAATCTGTATGGCAACATCCCACATAATTCATTTATTCGCTCTCAAAAGCTTTAAAAAGCAACAAAATCGAAAGTTCTGTGAGAATATCCATAGAAAAACCCGTAATGATATTTTTGCAAATAAATATGGTAACACTCTTCTGAGGTGCTTAAAACACACACCAACACCACACATATTTATTTTCTGGGAAAAAATAGCAACCGCACACGAGAATATCACCCTCGTTGTCAAACGTCATCCTCATTCTGACAGCAGTTGTGTGGCAGACTGGTCATGGTGGGATGCTGGGATGTATGCGCCTTTGAGGAAAATTGGGTGGGTTTTTCGTAAATGACAACAACAAATTCTTTGGAATGCCAGTGGTTTCGTTTTTATTTCAGTGGCAAATCTTGTATTTGAGTGCCGTGAGAGTAGCTACAGGCACCACTGGTAGAAAAAAGAGCTTCCCATAAGGCCTGTACTGAAAATATAATTTGAACAGAGTATAACTGAATATCACGATGAACGTGTGTGGGGTGCAAATGAAGTGGGATATTCTGATTGATAAAACTCCTAGTGGTTGGAATTTATTTAAGGTGCATTTTCAAAATAGTTGAAAAAAAAGTAGAAGTAGGTAGGTAATATTTCCTGAAAGTTTTTCGTTACTGTTATTGCATTTCTAATAGCTGTTGCCATTTTAATTTTAAAGTGCGATATTGAATTTTAAAAATACGTATGAACAGAGATCGGCTTTTGGGTAGTCATTTTTGAGAAATAATTAAATAAACAGATTTATTCGAATTTTCTGAGAAAAACTAAGTACGGGATCTTATTTAGAATACTGAAAATGTATTTAATATGTATTTTGATCAAAATCGTTAGAGCGGTTTTTGTAAAATTTGGCAGACAAAACAGTACCAAAAATTGCAATGTTTAGTTTGAAAAATACTATTCGTTAACTATATAGCTAAAAACCGATTATAGGTTATTATTCGCGATATAAGAATTACTTGGTTTTTGAAGTTTTATCGAAGTCAAAAATGGGGTTTTCGAGACATGAGCGGTTTTTAAAATAAGCGGTTTCGGTGATTCGAATTGAAAATTAAGGGCGCAGCAATTTTAAGAACATCAGTATTACTCTAAGTTTGCATTTTGGTCAAAATCATTATAGTCGTTTTCTGGTAAGCTAAGAAAAACTAAATTAAAAAAAAAATACTTTTTTCAAAAATCGATTTTGCGATAATACCGAGAAAAATTGAGTTTTCCATTAAGTTGGAAATAACCATATAACCTTAGAAATTAATTTTTGTTACAATCGTATGGACCGTTTTCGAGATATGTCCAAATTTCAAAAGCACCGTTACTCGAATTTTTAGCCAAAAACTGGGTATGTAGTCATGGTAACCTCACCCACTTAAGCTTATAATGGGTGATTTTTTAAGAGGTTTAGAACTTTTTAAAAAAAAAAAAAAACACAAAAATTCGAAAAAATGAATGAAATATTTATTTGAATCGATAGTTTGAACCTTGCAATTTAATGTTTAAAGATAATTTCATGCAAATGTTGACCGCGGCTGCGTCTCAGGTAGTCCATCCGCTGAGTCCAATTTTGGCATACTCTTTCACACATATCGGCCGGTATCTCACGAATGAATGCATGGATGTTGGCTTCCAGTGCGTCAATCGGGCTTGTCCCTATACACATTAGCCTTGACATACCCCCACAAAAAATAATCTAATGGTGTCAAATCGCACGATCTAGGCGGCCAATTGACCGGCCCGAAACGTGAAATTAACTGTTCACCAAACTCGCCTCGCAATTGCGCCATTGTTTCGCGTGCTGTGTGGCATGTGGCACCGTCTTGTTGAAACCAAATATCATGCAAGTCAAGAACTTCCATTTCGGGCAAAAAAAAGTTTGTTATCATCGCTCGGTAGCGTTCACCATTGACAGTAACGCTGCGATTCGCATCATCTTTGAAGAAATATGGCCCAATAATGCCGCCGGCCCATAAACCGCACCAAACAGTGGCTTTTTCGGGATGCATTGGTAGCTGTTGCAATGCTTCTGGCTGATCTTCACTCCAAATGCGGCAATTTTGCTTATTTACATACCCATTCAACCAAAAATGAGCCTCATCGCTGAACACAATTTTTCGATAAAAAAGCGGATCCTCGGCCAGCTTTCCAAGAGCCCATTCACCAAAAATTCGGCGTTGTGGTAGGTCGCCTGGCTTTAGTTCTTGCACAAGCTGTATCTTAAAAGGCTTTACGCACAAATCCTTCCGCAAAATTTTCCACGTAGTGCTGTAACAAAGGCCTAACTGCTGGGAACGGCGCCGAATCGACATTTCGCGGTCTTCTGTCACACTAGCTGATACGGCCGCAATATTTTCTTCACTACGCACAGTACGTAAACGTGTTGGTGGTTTAATGTCCAACAAAGTAAATTTGGTGCGAAATTTGGTCACAATCTTCCGAATAGACTGCTCAGAAGGTCGAGAATGCCGATCATAAAATGGAAGCAGCGCGCGATGAACATTTCGAACCGAGCACGAATTTTGATAGTAAAATTCAATAATTTGCAAGCGTTGTTCATTTGTAAGACGATCCATGGTTAAATTGCAAACCAAACTGAAGCTGTTTGACAGTGACACAAGGTACTGAACACACGTCAGCTGTCAAAACCAGTGTTGCCAAAACCAAACCAGCTAAAAAATCACCCGTTAGTTATATCAATTTTGGCTGAAATCGTTAGAGCCGTTTTCGAGCAAATCAAACTGGTACGAACAGTTTGTATGGGAGGTACCTGATGCCATTAATACTGAGGTTGCCTTGCAAAATAAAAAACGGCCCCGAGCCCTAAGCCCACAAACTCCAAATCCGAAGTTTTGACGAAATCCGGTCAGCCGTTTAGGTTGTAGGCCTGCGGGACAGACAGACGGACAGACCGGACAGAATTTTGCGACCCACTTTTTTGAGTTCTTCTATCATCGTAATGTCAGAATTGATTAACATCTCGAGTTCGAAATTTTGTACGAAAACAATATCTTTCTCTTACTACGTAATGGAGAAAGTTAAAAACACCCCGGACCGTAAGCCCCCAATCTGCAAATCCGAAGTTTGTATCAAATCCGGGCAGCCGTTTAGGCTGTAGGCGTCGTGACAGACGGACAGACATTTAGACAGACAGTTCCTCTATCATTATAACGTCAGAATTTATTAACGCCTCGAGTTCAAAATTTTGTATAAATAAAATAAAATAAAAAATAAATAAAATGCTAGTTCAGTCAGTTCTTGACGTTCTACAATTCGCTCTCACTCACTGAAACGGAAGTCGTTGTAAGAAAGGTTTAGCGGTTGAAGATATCAGCGATCTTAAAAGTATCAGGAGATATCTGTTTCTTGACAACTGCTCTCAAAGCTAGAAATGCCTACTGGGGTACTTTGGAGTCAGCTGATATTTTTTATAAACCTCGAAGAACGAAGGACAAAGTGATAGCTTCTAGTGACAAGACCTAGTAAACAAACTAGCATCGGGGTTTTGATTCTTACCTATAGGGTGTGCAGTGGATAATTTGAGACTGTAGCCCCACTTCAAGAAATCTATTCGCAAACAAACTTATTGTGGCTCCTCGCCTCCAGTAGCTGCAGTTGTAGGATGTCTCATGAAAAAATATCGATTTTCCCTACCTTTCCTTATTGTATGGACTCTTGGCCTTCGCACCTACCTGTATACACATGCGACATAAGCCACTTCTTCGCAGACTATACATCTCCTTTGGGGTAGGTACATGCGTATCGCCTCCCACTCATTAAAAAGATTATATAGGTATAACCGCACAGTCATCAAATTGCATCAGGATAACAAAGAAATTATTGCGTGACCGTCTCGGAATACAACGCACTACGCTGTTTTGTTAATTTTGCGACAAAAACCCACCACGTAGACGAAGAAATACATTGAAACCTCAAAGCGACTAGACGCATTAAGTTAACAAAGCAAACAAACAAGCAAGAAAAAAGGACTCAAGGACAACATAATTGATGCGTCTACGTTTAGGATAATATCGATTTAATTAGGTGGCCACTGGGTCCGTTCGCTATCGTCGATTGAAGCTCAAAATGTTTACCCCACAGTATGTACAGATTCATATACCCGTTTGGAGGAACTGCTTTCGATGCTGTGTAAAAAAAGTCGTTCGCCGATACAAGCGTGTTGTGATTTACGGTGGATAATATGGTGGAAAACAGGCATACACATTTCCTCTGCCTATTTATTAATTTCTATTCTGAAAGCTTCCTGCTTTCGAAAAAAAAAAATGGCAAGTATGCAAGATGGCAAGTACTTATAGGTTTTTATAAACTGATGGTGGATACGAAAGAGGCACTACATCCCATGCATAATTTCTATTTTTAGAGGTCTGGTTTTCGAGTTGGCAACACTTTCTCCAGCGACAGCCAATTTGACATCTGTCAGCTGATTTGTGCTCATTGATTGATTGGCTATTGATCCGCGAGGAATAAGTAGGTTAAAATAGGTTATTTGCAGGCAAGATTTTTCGTTTAAATCTGCTGATTTCTAAACTTAAAATTTGACAGCTACCGCAAAGACTACGAGGTTTCCAATAACCATATTTGTTTTCCAGAAAATCAATAACTGTAGGGTCAACTCAACTTGACTCAGGCATTAGCTAAATAAATTGGCACGTTAAAAAACCTAGTCTTCTTTGAACTGTCTGGACTAGATTTTTGTACTGATTTCTATACTACTTGACTTTTCCGAGTACGCAAGTTGCAAGTACCACTTCTCAATTCTGAGTGCTATTTGTACTATTTTTGATTTTTGAAATAAATCGAACATTTACTTCAAAAATTAAATCCAAGTCCATAATATTCAGTCATTAAACCCAAACATAAACGATTTTGTTTAAATATTCGGCGTTTAATCCGATGAAATTTAAACTCCACTGCGGAGACCAGTTTACGGCCCGTTTGCTGATACTACTTATAGCGATTTATGTTCTACTTATACCTTATGGGGCAAATTTTTCTATGTCATAAACTGTCATATAATGTCTTTAAGTTAAACTTCAAATCGCTATGAGCAGTATCAGAAAACAGGCCCAAGTATTTTATCTCGGGTTAGAACTCAATGTCGTTACACTGACATTTCTTCGTTCAGGAAATAAGTGAAAGTGAAAATAGTAAAATGAAGCAAGAAGCTAAAAAATGAATTTAATTTTTTGTAAAGTGGATGAAATTTTGATGGCTTCGTCGTTGGAAGTTGAATTTATTCAACATCTGATGAAACAGCAGATGGTGAAATCAACATCGTCCTCGTCTTCCGATATATCGAATGCACAAGTGGGCTAGACTTGAGTCAATGATTACGATGTCGAGGATTTTCGGAAATATTTTTGGCTTGAAAAAAGAGTCATATTGGAGGCTAAATTTATAATTAATACAATAAAAATTAAACTCAGCACGCAGTAAATCAAAATCAATTGCCAAGTGACAAACAGCAAAGAATAGGTGTATTTTTATGTGAAATTTAACATAACTATGGTTTAAATTGAGCTGAAATCAGTTTAAACCTTACGTTAAAATGCATTTTTATCCAGCGGAATTAATGCAAATATTTTTGAGCAAATATCAAAAAATTTTAACTTAAATCATCGGGTTTAAATAATACGGATTGTAAAAAATACGGGTGTAGAATTAGTTTGAATCTAATTTACACTCGGAGTGAATAGGACGAGTATATGGCCGTTGGATTCAATAAAATATGATTTTTTTTTGCTTGAATGCAATATTTTTGTTATGGTATTTAAAAAAAGTACTATTTTGTACGTTTCAGCACTATTTCTTTTCAGTTTTTAGTACCATTGAGAAAAGTCGATTTGCATCACTGATTCGAGTACATACGATTGCCAAGTTTTAAGTGTTCATCATATTAATAACGGCGTTGATCGTATTAATGACGGTTTTCATTATTTTGATGGCCGCGTTCATTAAAAAAACAGACTTTAATCGGGTTGGGGTCTGGCGAGTGCAAAATTCTTTTTTTCAAAATTCTGCTTTCAAAATTCTGTTTTCCAAAATTCTGCTTTCAAAATTCTGCTTTACAAAATTCTGCTTTTCAAAATTCTGCTTAACAAAATTCTGCTTTACAAAATTCTGCAATAAAATAAAAAAAAAAAAAAAAACCTTTTTTTTTATTATTTGCGAAAAACATTCTACCTACCTACCTACTCACTTGTTATAGAAGAAGAGGTAAAAGGAGTTTTTTTATTGGTTTTAAATTTGCTCTCTTGGTTTAGACAAATATTCTGTTAGTATACCCTTGTGAGTGAACGTGTGCTTCTAAAGTGAAAATGAATATATCTGTAATTAAATCCAATAAAGGAAAAGATAAGTTGTGCGTGGATGGATATAATGTATTATTGTGAAAAATGAAGTAAATGTGAAATGTCGGTTTTCTTAAGCATTATCAAAAAATGTTGTTCTCTCTGGCTTTGTTTAGTTTCTTAATGCTGTTGTTTCTTTTTTGTTGGTAATTGCAATTGTGAAATAATTTGTCATTTTTTGGCCGTTTTTTTGTGTTCTTGGTACCCACCTGTGTACCTTCTTTATATGATACTAGCGTGCCCGGCGAACTTCGTCCCGCCCAATATTGACTTTTTGACTGAAATTATTTGAATTTGGAGCATTCACTATTCCACCAGAAATACATTTTTTTGATCCAAAATATCTTTTGACAAATGCGGTCTCACTGTATATACTACGATCAAATCCAAAAAAAAAATTTTAAAATAACACTCCCCGTACAAAATATATGGAAAATAAATTTCTAGAATTCTCCAATTTCCCTTTCGAATTTTCCATTTTTCCCCAAAGAAAAGATAGCTCAAATCCAAAGAGTATCCAATACTCTTTTCTCAAATCGAAAGTTCCGTTCTCGAGTTCCCTCATATGAAAAATTTTGTTGTAGGTGTTACCATCTCTGAGATTGAAAAGGAGACGCACGGAAAATTCAAGACGCTTAAATACGAATGGCAAATCGTTCTGAATAAGGGGAGTCCGAGCAATGAGAATGTTTGCCTTTAAATTTCCTCTCGAAACCGTCGCTTGGATGACATTTGATTTGATCTTTCACCATCAAATCAAACGCGTTCCGTTACAAAGTTTCGGTGGATTGACGTTGCGCAGCAAAATTATAACTGCCCGTAACATCCAAAGAATTCAAAAATTCAACTAATCCCCATAAACTCTTGTTTTCACGACAAAGAGTAGCATAGTATGTCCTT
The DNA here is from genome assembly GCA_946477585.1 of Cheilosia urbana. Classification (NCBI taxonomy): domain Eukaryota; kingdom Metazoa; phylum Arthropoda; class Insecta; order Diptera; family Syrphidae; genus Cheilosia; species Cheilosia urbana. Next base: position 45,055,269 of record OX297855.1, read on the forward strand.
CCTAGCGTTTGATTTTATTTTTGAATGAGAAGTGCCGCAACCCGTTTTCCTATCCCGCCTTTTTTTTTGTAAAGTACCAACAATAGGGTCCATAACTATCCTCTCTGTCAAACTTTAAGCAACCATACCCATCCAAAACATTTCAATCGTCTCAAAAAAACTGTTTCGGAAAACGACAACACCGCCACCTATCGGGTCGAAAAGTATCCTATCTTTCAAGCTGGAATCAACCGTACACATCCACAAAATTTCATTGAAATCGATTTAGCGGTTTCGGAGATCGACGACAGCGCCACCTATTCGAACAAAACAAAAGAAAAACTATACAATTTGGCCAGTAAGAACATTTTCCTTGGTTATGTTATTTGTGCCGGAAATCGAATGGAAATGTTATTTACCTATTTAAAATTGATTAAAAACTAATTTGGAGTTTTCGTCGAACAATTGTACAGCTAAATGAAATATGAATTACTGAAATGTCAAATTCAAAAAAGTATAGGCAACCAACGCCAACTATTTTTTTACAATTAAATTTAATGTTATTGATACGAAATTGGTATGCAAGGAAATCTAACTTGTCGTAAATATCTCCCAGCGCCACCTATCGGGTCCAAATTTTGGCAGAAACTTTCTTTTTTTTTAAGTGTTATATGGTGTTAATTTGAGCCAAATCGGTCCATAAATAAGAATTTTCAAAAAAGCGACCCCAGCGCCCCCTATAGGGTCTAAAATAAACATAAACCATCCGGAGCACCGCACAAATATATGGTGTGAATATAAGGGGGATAGCTTCAGTGGTTCAGCCGCTATCGTCGGTCATACATACGCACGAACGTTTTTATATATTATTTTTATATATTAAGATACAAGATATATTATAATTTGTTGATAAAGTTGAAAAATATTTGTTTTCTTTAAATTTTTAAATTGGAAAAAAAAAAACAGAATTAGCAGAATTTATTTGTTTAAAATATTGCCTGCCAGAATTTTAAAAAGCAGAATTTTGAAAAGCAGAATTTTGTAAGACAGAACAGAAAAAAAACAGAATTTTGAAAAGCAGAATTTTTGTGTTAAAAGTCAGAATTTTGCAAAGCAGAATTATGAAAGCAGAATTTCGACCCGCTCCCCTTTAATCACTACATAGTATAAAACAAAGTCGCTTTCTCTGTCCCTATGTCCCTTTGTATGCTTAAATCTTTAAAACTACAGAACGGATTTTGATGCGGTTTTTTTTAATAGATAGAGTGATTGAAGAGGAAGGTTCATATGTATAATAACATCCATTAAATAGTGGAGAAATACTGTTATTTTTGAGGTTTCTAATGTGATGTCGTAAATAATTACATTTTTTCCGCTTACATTGCAAACGCAGGCTGAACCCTACGTGCGAAGCCGGGGCGGGTCGCTAGTTTATATTAAGGAGAACGTTGATGTATGCTGTAGGTGTACACACACGAAGTTGGTACACAATAATTTATACTCACCATGCGACACGCAACAGGCATATTTTATCTAATGTATGCGTGCGTGGATAATTATATGACATTGATCATCAAGCGTAAAGAATGTACACAGGGTGGCAAAGAAAATAGCTGCCTATGAATAAACTTTTTAATTTTCTTTAACTACAAAAACAATTAACGAATTGTGAACAAATTTCAATATTAGTTTAAAAATAGCGGGAACATAAAAAAGCTATATTATAATTTCGATTATTCACATAATATAAAATTTTGTCAATATTTTAATATGTGAACATCGAAAGTGTAATATGGGAACATCGAAAGTGTAAAAAGGAGAATGCTACTTATACCACTCGAAAGGTACTGTACCATAGATGTGCCCAGATAAAAAAATCGTTGGCACTGATAAAATAAAGTTAAAAATGTCTGCAATTTTAATGTATTGTTATGTATTCAAAGATCAATCATTTTAGGTTAGAACCTATTTTTGATGGAGCGCATCATTTACCCAAAAACAAATGCAATTTACATATAGGTACACTTAAAGGTTTGCAAATGCAATAATTATTCTACAAATTTAATTCAGGTGCATAAACATAGGTTTATCTGGAAGGTTTCGATAAAAAAACTTTCGTTTCAATGATGTTACTATGCAAACAAACGTTTTTCGAAAAAACAAAAAATGTTTGCTCTAAATTCTTATAGCGGCGTATTAAAATTTAAGTTATGAGTAAAGGGCCCAACGCCCAACCCATAGAATCCGACGCGTCCGTCAACGTTGACTTATTAGACGGAACGAACTGTCCCACAACATCCGTCAAATACGGTGGCAGGTAGTGTTTTAAGTAGTACTCTATCCCTAATTGTCCCACGAAACGTGTTAACGTGGTAATTTTTCGCTAAAATTCCCTTTTAAATAATTCGCTTGAAATAAGCTTTTTTTTTTGTGAAAAAATCTATATTTTAAAAGTATAATTTATATTATACGGAGAGATAATCACATTAAATTACCTTCAGTGTAAAATATCAGTTTGTTAATATAATTATGATTAACTCTTTACACTAGAACTTTTTTGTACTACTAAAAAATCTCTCTTTTTATGAACAATTATGTGCTGATTATCATTTGATGCGATACTTACATATTTTGATAAAACTAAAAATAATCTATTTTGAATGTTTTAGCAGCTTTTTCGGAAAGCTTTTTAGGACATCGAAATTTCCGAAAAAAGGAAGAATTTCCACGGTATAAGAGCACTGGTGACAGCCAATGACAGTTTCTCTTATGCTCTCAATATTTCCACCGATGAAAAGGCGTCCTCTCACGGTCACGATGTGCCAACTGTCAACGGGTGCGACGGACAGAAAAGTCTAAAGTAAACCTTGAATTTTAAAGTGCTGTTTGCTGAATTGAGTTTTAAAAAAATGTATGAAGAAAGATCGGCTTTTGGGTACCTACCCATTCATTTTTGAGAAATAATTAAAAAACTGATTTATTCGATTTTTTGAAGAAAAACTAAGTAGGCTCTTCGTGAGATAATGCGATCGTGAAACTTTGCTGTCAATGTTTGCAGAGATTCATTCGATGTGTTATTAGACTCTACTGAACCGTCACAGCTTAATAGGTTATTCCTTAAACGACCGTAATAGGTGTTTCCAAATACAACCGCAAACACTTTGAACAGAAATTAAGCTGTGATGTTATGCAAATGACATCGTTAGTTTAGCAAGAACTTCAGTTGTTATCTGTCGTCGCTAGCTGCTCGTTGAAGGCACCAACTAGTTGCTAGGTTCAATTTTAAGTTGACGCCATATCAAAGACAAGGACATGTACTGTCCGTCACCGCTATAATAGCCAATTAAACATGAAAAAGTGTTGCATCTTGCATGAAGTCGCGACAGACATACCTAAGTACGTATCAACATCAATTTTGCCGCCACTCGACCAAACCACACCCAAAGACCAATCGATCTGATGATCCTTTGGACATTTTCATATGTACACTGATTGCTTGGACAGCCTATGAATTTAATGCCGGCCGGCAGAAGGTGTGTTGCACGGAACACAGTAGCACGACACCCATAACATGTTTGCGTATGCGATCGCAAATTTTATGACTCTACCCGTGATCTGGTCTATCGGCTGAAAGACGGAGAGTATGCCTGGCCAATTCGTGGAACAGATATCGATTGGTGTACTTAAATTTTATGATTATGGTGACATAGGGACTAATGAGTTTGGGGCTGGGCGGGTACAGTAGGTAATTTGTTTTGCGCAAAATATGGCCAGACACTATGTGTAGAGTTGATCAAAAATTGTGATAATTTGGCATCAATGTTTCAGAGGAAATGCATTCGAAATGTTTTTTGTTTGGGTCAATTTTGACCCAAACGCAATATATGTTTATACATTCTGAAGGACTATGATGTTTTTAAATGAAGCTTACCACGATTATGATATTTTCAGACGAGTTCCATTTAATTTGACTAGTTGTGCAACCGATTCAACCCTGTACGAAGCGTGCAACATGTTGCTTGGATAGTGGATTGAATGATATCAAAGATTGAATGATTTACCGCCAGTACAATGAGAGTCAGCTCGCAAAGCATCAATATAAACTAGGTCATAAATGTTCCAAATGACTACCAATGTTGCTATAGCATGTTGCTAAAGAGCAGATACAAGCGATTAAATTCCCTTGTCTGGTATTGGTCCCAATGATGAGCCTGGAAAATCAAAATTGAGCTGGAATACTACCAGTACCCACACCACACTACAAAAGCAAAAAAAAAAAATAATGCTTCAATCGGAATGGTTTAATTCAAAATGTTGCCATCCAGATTGTGCTTAATGTTGCCTGCTATTGTATCAATACGAAAACTATATCCATTTGTACAGAGGGGGGCCAACTTGAACTCACTGATTTGAAATGCTTATCATTTTTTTTTTTTAATGTTTTTTTTTATGTTTCCGGACATCAATTATTGCAACGCAATGAAAATACCGTCAGCATTTGAAACTACGACGGCTCCCAGTTCAAACATGATAAGAAGCTTAATGACACCCGTTTTGAGGTACGGAAAATACGAGAGCATTGCATCAGCGACAATTAAACCGTCTCAAATGCACTGTTTATTGTGGACTGTGGAATTATTACCTATAGAGTTATCGTTACATATTTTTCGAAAACGGAACTGGTGATACAGAAACCTGCTCTGGGACGGTATACCGGACAATGTTGGGGAATTTAGTACGTCCGGTAGTTTTTAATAATCGTGACATATGGTTCCAGCAAGATGGATCTACAGCTCATACCGCGAGAGACACAATGGCGGTTTTGCGAGAAATTTTCGATAACCGAATCAATTCGAAAAATGGTGATTTCGCGTATGCACCTCTGTCCAACGATTTAACGGCCGCTGATTTTTCTTTTGCGGGGTTTACGTTACAAATAACAAAACATTCAGGAACTGAAGCAGAACATTCGCAGAGAAATTGCAAAATTGGAGCCAGAAACGTTGCGAAACGTATGCAAAATGCCTTACAAAGAGCCATTCATTGCCAACAGGAAAATGGAGGTTATTTAAAGAATGTCATTATTCATACTTAGCGTAAAAACAAATTAATAATTTATACCAACTTTAATTCAAAAATAAAACAAAATTAAAAACTTTACAGATAAAAAAAAACATTTCAAATAAGTCAGTCCAAGTTGGCCCACCCTGTATACAGAGACTATGTTTATATACAATTCGATTTCTCGATAAATGTTGCTCCAATGCTTTTTGCATTCAAATAATGTAACAAATTATGTTGGAAGGCAAATGAGCGGAATTAAACCCATAGCGGGTAAGCAAATGAGAGAGAAACAAATGAGAAAGACTACTGATCGTGTCAAGTACTTACACCATATCTCGTTTTGCTGCAATGTTGCTATGGTGTAAATGCCTATTAAATCATATTTAATTTTTCACATTTTCCATCTAATGCAGTGTTGCTGACGTTTGTTTCTTTAGTGCTTATATGACGGTTTCCGCAAAATGGTGCTCAAATATTTACAGGACACGAAAGCGACTAGTGAATTTTCACACGGAAGCATTCATTCAGCTGCTGTCTATATTCATCCCATAACTCCCAGCCCATGAGGTCCTGCCGCTCCATATCTTAACCAGTTTTTATTCCCACCTCACGGAACAGTTTTAATAGAACAAGCGGAACTAGAGAAACTACAACTAATTGCATTGCCTCCCAGGTCAACGCATATAGCAAAATGCACTGCAAAGCCCTTTATTATGTGCAACTGCATCTGCTGCACAACGGAATCTAGAGCAAATGCAGGGACAAATTCAAGGCCATCTCTTGGTACGCAAAGCAGCTTTTCCATACTCACTGCACCGGTAGCCATTGAAATGCACATTTCTATTCACTAGTATTCTGGGAATTCACTTCCACCTCGTTGTAATCAGCAAAAAAAAAAAAAAAAACGAATGCATCCTGCACATAGCCCTTCCCCACAGATGATCAAGGATACTTTGCACATTTTGTATACATCACTTGCTGCTGCAATAATGTGCATTGAATATATTAAAAAAGGATCAGAAAAATAAAACTACGGAAATAAGAAGTGTGCACACAGAGAGAACTCAACTCTCAAGGGGCACTTGAACGTAGGGTTGATCAGAAGGATTTTTCAATCGATTCCTTGTTGCTAACCGACTTTTAAATGCGTGTGCTATCTCCTCCCCTATTCTAAGCGCATGCTAACAATACAAAACTATTGGATGTGTGTGCGTGATAATGTATTAACATAAACAAAAGCAAAATGCCAGTTTATACATACATATAGTATTAATGTCACGTGGTTCTATATAAGCGTAAGTGCTTCTGGGACTTCAGAGGTGTCGCTTAATGAGGTGTCGAAGAAGTACATCAGTTGACGATAGCATGATGATTATACTTTATACACGATGCGTACAAGTAGTTAAAGGAACGAGGTTAAAAGTGCATATCCCCACAAGCACTCTTCTCTCTGTCTCTACGAACATAAGAGTGCTGTCCTTCATCCAAGTGCGTATACTACTTCAGAGATCCTTCGACAGCATTTTAATTTTGAATGGTTAAACGTGAGAATCGGAATTGGAAACTCAATTTCTATCGACACAGCCACGACTGCGCTTTTTAATTTTTTTTTTTATCCTTATCCGGCTTGGTCGGTCGGCAACCATCAGCAAAAACCGTTGCCTTCCTGCAGAGTTTTTATTTCTAATTTAAAATATGAAGAACAAAAATAAAGAAGAACATTTGCGCAATACAAATCCGACATCTGGACAACGTTGCCTCTGACTGGTACCGTAACCGTAAGCTAGTAACAAAAGGCAGCAATAGAAAATCGCCACTGACGGCAAGGCAACGTTGGCCTTGATAATTGAAAAGAGCATCTCGTTGGAGGGAAACTCATCAAGAAACTCATTAGAAGTTGACGAGCGGAAAATTGAAAGGACTATATGAAGATGCAGACGACTGCGGAGAGACGAGACTCTTACAAAAGATCAGCGAATTCGAATATTAATGACTTGATTCGGCAAGAAGAAGTAATGAATTAGACATGTGTTCTATTTACTGTCTCCAGGGGAACAGCTATAGGCATATACAAATTAAAATTAGAACCTAAATAATTGATCAGTTAGAAGCAGATACCAAGCGCATGAGTTGATTTTGAATAAAGGTGCATATAAAAGGGTTGAACCTGCATAACTACTAGCAAGTGCCTCAAAGAAAAAAAAAATAAAAAAAAAACAGGTATAGCTGTGGAAAGTCCCGGAGGTAATAATGATACTAAAACCAGGCAAACCACCTGACGAAGTTACCTCATATCGCCCAATATCTATTCCACCAATGTTGTCCAAGTTATACGAAAAAGTGCTGGTAAAACGTCTACAAAAAATAACAGATGAAAAATCGCTAGTCCCAATACACCAATTTGGATTAAGAAATAAGCACTCTACCATTGATCAGGTGCATAGAATCACAGATAAAATGTAAAAAGCATTTGAAGGGAAAAATGTGTGCTCTACAGTATTTCTTGATATAGCACAAGCTTTCGATAAAGTTTGGCACAAACGACTGATACACAAACTACAAAGGGAACTGCCGAAGCAGTATTCGACCATTCTGGAGTCTTATATATCAGATCGATTCTTCAGAATTAAGCAAGATACAGAGTACTCAACAGTAAGAGAGATTAAAGCTGTTGTATCGCAGTATGCTAGGTCCAGTTGTATACCTACTTTTCCCTAGCGATCTGCCTCAAAGTGAAGAAACCTCCATAGTTACTTTTGCAGAGGACACAGCTGTCCTTGCTGTGGGAGGTAGGTACTGTCGAAATAGCAAAAAAAGCTTTAAACAGGAATTACAAAATTTTTCAGAACGGACTAAGAATTGACAGATTAGATTAAATGACCTTAATTAATATTAATTTTACGTATAAAAACGTACCACACATTCCAGTCTACATTAACAACAATGTAGTGGAATATTCAAACACAGCCAAATATCTAGGCATGACTCTAGACGCTAAGCTGCGTTGGAAAGCGTTGGAAAAAAAAAGATGAGTTGAACATGCGATACAGTAAAATGTATTGACTTATTGGGAGATATTCATCCCTGTCCAACTTCAATAAGTTATTGCTATACAAACAAATTCTCAAACCAGTTTGGACTTATGGTCTCCAGTTGTGGGCATGAACATGCAAAACATAGTCAATGCACCTTGGTACATACGCAATGCCGATCTGCATAGAGATCTAAATGTTGAAATGGTTGAAGATGAGAGGTTAAGAAGGTTGGAGGCTTCAAATAAACCGTGGTTTAACAAAGAATGCAAGCGAGCTACCGCAGCGAAAAACAAGGCTTTCCGTGAATGGCGGTCAAACCCTTCAGAACTAAAACGATCCTTATTTACAATTCTTCGAAATAGATGCAACCTAATTTTTGAATCGGCGAAGACAACTTACAGCGAAAGAGTCACTAACAAAGTGATTGGATGTCCTAGTGGCTCACGCGCATTCTGGTTCATGGCAAAGGCAATCAGTAATAACTTTAGTTGCTCTTCTTTTCCAACTCTAGTAAAAGAAGACGGCACGCTAGCAACAACTCCTAAAGAAAAGGCAGATCTTTTCGCTAGCATGTTTTCAGAGAATTCCACCCTAGATTCTGCACAGCTAGAGCCACCAAATATCCCGAGGATACAATCATCGATGGCAGAAGTGAAATTTCATATAATTCAACGCATCCTTAAAGAACTAGATTGCAATAAGGCAACGGGACCCGATGGAATCCCGGCTATAGTACTCAAGAACTGTGCACCAGAACTTGAACCTGTACTCTGTAAGCTGTTTAGCATGTCGTACTCCCAGAAGACGTTTCCTTCTTGCTGGAAGACCGCTCGCATTCAACCTATTCCAAAGAAAGGGAAGAAATGTCTGCCACAAAACTATCGTCCAATAGCGTTACTTTCAATGCTCTCTAAAGTAATGGAAAAGGCAATAAATGTCGAAATAATCAAATATCTAGAAGGCCATCGATTAATAAGCGACAGGCAATACGGATTTCGGAGCCGTCGTTCCACTGGTGACCTGCTAAGCTACGTAACGCACTTATGGACACAATCAATTGAACAACACGGCGAATCCAGAGCCGTAGCCTTGGACATATCAAAGGCATTTGACCGAGTCTGGCATAGAGCCCTATTAGGCAAGTTAGCGTCTTACGGATTACCACAACAACTCTGCGGATGGATGCAAAATTTTCTTCTGGGAAGATCGATCCAAGTTGTTGTAGATGGTGTATCATCCAATTCGTTTGCTATAAATGCAGGAGTGTCCCAAGGATCTATTCTTTCTCCAACTCTATTTCTTCTCCACATCAACGATTTGCTTGGATCGACAAATAATAATATCTACAGCTTTGCAGATGACAGCACTCTTATATCCTCCATTTCGAACAATGGACCTGTGAATACGGCTACATCACACAGTCAGAGATGTGAATAAATTAATTCTCTAAATGATGATCTGGACAAAATCTTGAAGTGGGGAAAGGCCAACTTGGTTGTATTTAATGCAAACAAGACACAGCTCACAACATTTTCCAGAAAAAATGCATCAACAGTTCCTCAGATCCAAATGGATGACCATCCAATCCATCACAAGGACTCAATGCACCTTCTAGGAGTCACAGTCAATTCAGGAATCACATGGCAGAACCACATATCCTATATCGCAAAATCGGCGTCTGCAAAGTTGAGCTATCTATTTAGAGCAAAGAGGTACTTTAGCCCCAAGCAACTTCTCCTTCTCTTTGTTGGAGTATTGTTCCCATATATGGAGCTCGGCCCCAAAACATTCACTTAACCTGCTTGATAGCATACATACAGAGACGAGCAGTTCGACTCATTGGAGACCCTACACTCACATCGAATCTACGACCGTTGGTGCACAGAAGACAAGTCGCTGACCTATGCTTGTTCTTCAATAGGTACTTCCATGGTAGATGTTCTGAGGAACTCAAAGACATTATCCCTCGAAATGCAACTTTTGGGCGCCCAACAAGACAGGCTGCTAATGCTCATGACCATACAGTACACTTGACAACCGCGAGGACATCATAACTTTCCAAAACTCCTTCTGTTACAGGACAAGCAAACTTTGGAACTCGCTTCCTGGGGATATATTTCCAGAAGACTACAATTTGCAGCAATTTAAGTGCAGAGCAAACATACATCTGCAGGCATCTCGGGGCGCTGTTGAAGCGTTATAGGTTCGCCTTTCCCGGGAGGAGTAGGTATATATAAAAAAAAAAAAATACAGAAATAATAGAACTCTTAAATAATAAAAATGTAATCAGGAGATTGAGATGAATAAGACCTCTAGATCTATAAGATTTAACTAGGGCTTCGAAATTAGGTATTGTTTTCAAACAAAACAAGTTAGAAATCCGAAAAACGGCCGATCTATTCCTTAAATTCATAAAATAATTCAAAAATAAATTGCTGATTAGTCGTACGACTAGCTGCAATCTTATTCGGGATGGCGAATATTAGTCTAACGGGAGTTTTTTTTTTTTAAGATGAGTGAAAGTCCATCACTATTGCAGAAGCATCCCTCGCGATCTAGCTCTGCAATGTCTTTCGATGATTTTTTACTTCCAGCGAATTATCAACATAAAAAAAAAAAAAAAATTAAAACAAAAAAATATTTCAAACAATCCTTTGAACGTGATGCTATTGATGGCATTTATATTTCACACGCAAAGTTGGTAAGTAGAAAGATTGTTAGTGCTCATAAATATAACAGGTAAGAGTGAATAAAAAAAAACTTTTTTAAACTAGGAAAGATGAGGACATAATTAATGAGAAAGGTTTATCATCAATAAAAGAAAGCCGCATATGGATATGTTGAAAAGGTAAGTGAAAGAAGTTATAGCCATAATATTGTGTAGGCATACTAAAGACAAAACAGCTGTAGCTAAATAAAAAAAAAGTTAACAAAAGTATTTGACTGAAAAAAAAGACATATAACTACAATACATCTAATAATTTTTGACTAAATGAAAGAAAATGGATCTTGTAATGATAAATGTTTTATTTAATGTCGGCAATAATTATGTATGGAATACAATATCAGGTAAATGTCCGCCTCTGTTAGTCTCACAAATGCTAGCCCTTTTGAGCAGATTTTTCATTACATTCTCACACATTTCACGCGGTATTTCATTAATTTTATCACGAATATTTTGTTTGAGATACTCAAGCGTTTCTGGTTTGTTTGCATAAACCTTGCTTTTCAGATATCCCCACAAAAAGAAGCCCGGAGCAGTCAAATCAGGCGATCAGGCCAATCAACATCACCATTTATTGAAATAACTTGTTTTGGAAAGATGTCTCGCAGTAATTCCATTGTAATCCTGGCTGTATGCGATGTGGCACCGTCTTGTTGTTACCACATGTTGATCAAGCCCAAAGCATGAAGTTGTGGCAATAAAAAGTTTTCAATCATATCACGATAGCGCTCCCCATTCACAGTTACCGTTACGCCATTTTCATTTTCAAAGAATTGAGGTTGATGGATTGTTTTGAACACTTCCTTGAGCAGCAGTAATGTTTTCAGCCGATCTTGCAGTACGTTGTGGTCCATGCTAGGGCCTATCACCTACAGACCCTCTTTCTTCGAAATCATTCACTACACGATAAATAGTGCGTTTTGTTGGCAAGCTGTTTCTCCCAAAAATTTCACGTAACTTTATCATCGTCACAGTAATCGATGACTGATTTTGATAAAATGTTTTAACGATTAAAACACGATGGTTTATCGAATATTTTTCCATAATAAATTTGCCACGTGTCTACTTCAGGACTGCCAAATATGAACTGTCAAGACTCATGTTTACCAAAATGGCGGCAAAACAAAGTAGGCGGACACACTGTATATGAAAATCTCGTGTCACGGTGTTTGTAGCCGTACCTATACTCATCCGAAACGGCTGGATCGATTTTTATGAAATTTGTTGTGTATATATGGTAGGTATGAGAGTCAGTCCTAAAGTATATTTCATACCTGTTAAGAAAAACTAATACTGAATAGGTTAGGAAAAAGTAAAAATGTATTTGACACTTTTGAAGGTTGACATTTAGCTAGCGTTTGCATATGGATTTTTATTAGAGTGTGTTCAAAAATAGTTTTCTTTCTCAACAATACCACTAGGTGATTAGGGTGCCAATGTCCACAACATTTTTGCCTTTTATTTTTGACGAAAATGTTTTTGATTTTTTTTTAGATTTCGCATCGCAAAATATAAACCCAAATCTTTACCTCCCTACACCAACCCACCATTTTTGAATTGCGACTTTACTATTTTTGTATGAACAATGTCCAAAAAATTAGTCGTCGTTCGTTTTTAATACAGAACGAAATTATTTATGTCGTTGAATGATAGGTGGCGCTATTTCCCCTCAATTGAATTTTCATCCACAAACATGCGCAAGTCATTGACGTGAAGTGTCGCGTCGTTTGACATTTCACTCTGCATTTTTTATATATCATTGTAACGACCCAACCCCGCAAGAGGGGTAACCGCACAGAAACCCGGCTCCGATCGACTCCACTGAATACCTCTGACCGCCCCCACTGGACAATGAGTCACCAACCACCGGTACCTCGAACTACCTACCAGCAACAACATCAACAACCAACGTCCAAAAGCAACAACAACACACCGGGCCGATTTACACTGGTTTTATAAGTCACACTGACTTTTTGCGACGAAATCAATGAGTACCCACGGGTAAAAGTAGTTCGGGGAGAACAGTGCACTCAGTTTCGGGTGCAATACATCCGGCATTGAATCTGTTCTCTATTGTGGGCTGTGTACTGTGAGCTATTCCAGTCCGCCACAAGCCTTTCCTATCCTTTCCTACTGTGGGCTGCGTACTGTGAGCTATTCCAGTCCGCCACAGCTTTCTATCCTTTCTTACTGTGGGCTGCGTACTGTGAGCTATTCCAGTCCGCCACAGCTTTCTATCCTTTCCTACTGTGGGCTGCGTACTGTGAGCTATTCCAGTCCGCCACAGCTTTCAATCCTTTCTTACTGTGGGCTGCGTACTGTGAGCTATTCCAGTCCGCCACAGCTTTCTATCCTTTTCTACTGTGGGCTGTGTACTGTGAGCTATTCCAGTCCGCCACAGCTTTCTATCCTTTCCTACTGTGGGCTGTGTACTGTGAGCTATTCCAGTCCGCCACAGCTTCCTATCCTTTCCTACTGTGGGCTGTGTACTGTGAGCTATTCCAGTCCGCCATAGTTTTCTATCCTTTCCTCCTGTGGGCTGTGTACTGTGAGCTATTCCAGTCCGCCACAGCTTCCTATCCTTTCCTACTGTGGGCTGTGTACTGTGAGCTATTCCAGTCCGCCATAGTTTTCTATCCTTTTCTCCTGTGGGCTGTGTACTGTGAGCTATTCCAGTCCGCCACAAGCCTTTCCTATCCTGTCCTACCGTGGGCTGTGTACTGTGAGCTATTCCAGTCCGCCACTGCCGCCAGACCTCCCCGTAACTACCACTTACGTATCCAATGGTTGTTAAGGTTGTTTTAAGTAGAATTAAGTTTACAAAATTTGAATTGTCCTTCTTTTAAGGTAAAATAAAGTAGAATTGTACAACGCCCCGAAGTTAAGTGTTTCTTTGGGGGCAACCCTGGACCCGACGAGTCATACCCCGGCCGCAGACAAAAAGCACATCACATCATAACCCCGAACATTTTAAACTGTGAAAACCATAGAAATTGCACTCTTTCAGAGGTGGATTGTGGGGATTTCTGAAAATTAAATTTTGTTTGCGATGGAGAAAATTTGAATCTATGTATAACAACGAGCTAATTTTGTCCATCACGAATATTGGATCGCGGTTAATTTTTGTATTATTATTTTATATTATGATCTTAAACATGATTTCAACTCTCATTTTCATTGTTTTGGAGTTTGATTATTTACATACATGAAGGGAATCACACTGGGTCTTATGATGGCCTCCTTCCCTAACTTAACCTTACCTAACCTTATTTCACTCTATCAAAAAGTATTTCAAATCAAAACTTATATTATTGGTCTAAAAATTAATAGAGATCAAATTGCTCCTATAGTTTATCAGTAGGTACATCGAATCTGGAGTTGCATAACCACTAGTTTTTACACTTTAAGTATCAACTGTTTTTCTGCGATTTGATAACTTTAATTTGGATTCGTATTTATCCAGGCAAATACACGACAGAACCCAACATTTTGAACAGAAAATTGTGAAAACCCGAAATTATATTTTGTTGTTGTTGAATTTTGTATGGAGAGGGGAAAATATCGATTCAAAGGAATGACAAACACTTCGCATTTCGGAATTGACGGTCTTCTAAAAACGCGTAAAAAACAAAGAGCCGATCTTATTTGACGTGCCCCAAACTACATAATAATGCAGGCTTGGCTTCATTGTTTACCAAAACCCTTAAATTGCACGTGGACTACGTGCTGTCAGTTTTGAATATGCCGGATACACGGCTACCGAAGAAAGCGGCTCTGCAAATAATACAACCCAAGACAGGATGGTACAGGGAATGGATGCAACTCGCTGAGGGATATGGGATAAATCTGGAGAATAACAGACCTTGCAAACGCCAACTGTATGAACTCATCTCAAAGGTGGATGAAGGTGAAAGATTATTGAACCTGGAGCAAGCTTCGGGATCACTGCATAGAATGATCTATAGCCGCCTAAATCATAACCTGCAGGATTGTAACTAACTACTTCCGAGACGAACACAGCATTCAAGAAATAGAACAAGTTTTCAAGTTGAGGGGAGAACTTCTGAAGTTAAACTATATTCCACACAGGGAAGACCTACCGGTGTTGTGCAGCTTGTGTAACTTACAAGGGAGGGAGGATGTCTTTCATTTTCTCGGGAAGTGTCACAATTCACAACTGAGTATGACTCCCTAAATCTCAATTACATATACCTATCTCCCTCAATCCCATGCACCACATTCGCTCTACTCCTCAACTCATTGTCATTATTCACTAATAATTTAAGAACGTGAGCAAAAAAAAAAAGAAAAAAAAAAAAAAAAAAAAAACACAAAGCCCAAAAGGTGTATAAAAAAGAGAAAGAAATAGCGAACCGCACAAAGTATACAACGAGAGAAACAGATTTTGCCGCACACACACACACAAAATTTCCTCCACTGAACTCCGGAAACATCCAACGAACTAACTTCAATCGAACGTTTTATTTTTTTGAATTGTATAACATTTTTAGTTTATTGCTTATTGTTCGACTTCCGGATAACGTACATAGATGATTTATATCTTAAGATCTTTGTAAATAATTGAACTTTGTATTAAAAATAATCCCATTTCATTTGGATGAGTGATTCCGAAGCTAGGAGCTAGAAGGCATTCGAGAATTATAACTTTTCTTAGATATCAGCTTAGATTTTCGCCTCCGGACAGCGAATTATGGTAAAACATATCCTATAACCTATTTTGTACAATTTCCAATTCAACTGTGAAAACCGGAATCAATTTCGTGCAGTACTTTTTGAATCTATTCATAGCAAACAGTTTACAGCCGGAAAAAAAATTAAAGTCTTATTATAGTAAGGATTGTTGTCAATCAGGCAGACGGCAAAGCCATGCTCATTGATTTTTTTGTTTTCTGTATGTACTTAGATAAGAATGAAGGTTATAAATAAAAACCTATCTATCTAATCTATCTATCATTAAATAAAAATCACATCGTGACGCTTACTATGAAGGTATTACATACAAAATATTTTAATTCAATTAAATTCAGTGTTTTTGTCGATAAATAAAAATAAATCGTATATATTATTATTATAAGTCTTAAAATCAATTTATATTGTTCGGCTTCGTTTAAGGCATCCTCAAAAACATAGCACATATCTTTTTCTCCTGTATATTTTCACTCTATTCCTCCATTGATCTTTTGCCAAATTCATGAAGCATTCGTTGGTTGGCTGTGTTCACTGTCAAATAAGAATTGTAATGGCTTGTTCACACTGAGCTTCGTCTGCTTTGATTTTATTTTATTATGTCAATTCATTTTTCTAAACAAAAATCCTGCTAATTTTTCCTGCTACAGCATGAAATCATGCTAAAAAAAAATGCTGGCATGATTTGAAAAAGAAGAAGACAAAAATAAAAAAAATAAGCAGGAAATATGCTAAATTGGTCACACTGCTCGAAATTATTATTATTCATTGCACTATCGAATTTGGGCGGAACGAAGTTCGGCGGGTCAGCTAGTTAATTAATAAAATCTAAAATAGTCTAATCACAAAGTCTTTTGAGAAAATTCTCACAAAGTACCGAGAGACGAAAAGTTCTCCTCTTAGGCTTTATAGCATGAGACCAGCTTCCAGTGGCGCGTTGTGTATGCTACAAGAAAGCCACCGTTGCATTAATACATTCAATGGTTGCTTATGCTTAGCATAAATGTTGCTCGACCGCAGTGCATAATGATCAGCAGCAAATATTTTATCTCTTCACTGGTACACCGATCGCACATGCGTGCTATTACCACCACCAAACGGACAATCAAACTGGAGGACGTGGCTACTGGTCTTGGTTTTTGTGTGCAGATACCATAATTACGTTTACGTACAGCCAAGTTTTTACTTTCCGACGATGAGTGTGAGATACAGCTCGTAGTCAAACAACTTTGTTGCAACACTGATAGCCACGCAAAGTGGTTTCGTTCGTGATGCAACATAGAAGAGCTGCTCATGCTAAGTGGCTGTTGCATATTTAAAAGTTCCACAAAAGGCGTAGCATGTAAGATCTTTCGAGTGAACGTTCAAATTTGGCTGACTTTTTCGCCGCATGTTCAAACTTCTAAGGACTTTATGAGAAGAGCTCGGCAAACGTTTAACAAAATATATACGACCCAAAAATCAAGAACGAATCTACTTGAATCATACTTTCAAATTTCGAACACCATCACCTTGGAATGGAAACTGCGCCAGCAACAGAGACTTTTTCATTTCATCACCATGTCATCCATGATGTCCATGTGCATATGGGCATACGGATTCGAGTGCTATTTGCCGTCGTCGAGCTCGTGGTCCTCATCAACACGGCTGGTGTTGTGCGGTACCAACCAGACTCCCGCTTGGGGCCTATCATCTACCGGCTGGTTGCTCATTTCCAGTTGTCTGTCTCCGGTTGCTCTTTGGTCGTTTTTTTTTTTTTTTTTTTTTCTGAAATGCCTTTCTGATGCTGTCTGGCTCTGGCTGTCTGCGCATATAATTATGATAAGCCGTCTGACCCGCATGTCATCGTGGAATTCATTTCGCTGCGTTGTTGTTCTCTTCATATGCATATCTGCTCAGTTCCGAGGGTGATGGTGCATAAAATCGATGCAATACTACGAATGGAACACTACACACTTTGTCCAACAGCAAAGCTGGATATTTAATGATTTGGCACTTATACGGGCTTATGTTAGACGTTGTTGCTGTTGGCTGGTTGCTTGCTGCTGATGAATATAATAGCGGATAGTAAGCAAAAGATATGCACCTAAAGAGGGGTTGCACTTTAGAAGAAACATCAGTAGGTATACCTTTCTACATAGCTATGCGTAACTGGAAATTGCGCAATTTAAAGACAGAATTCATAGACTCATACGTTTGGCTTTGGTCTTTGGACGTACCTACCTGTGCGAAATAATTTTGTGTTTTTTTTTTTTTTTTTTTTGATTCTGAAATGTCATCGGCGACCAGAAAGACTAAAGCCGGTGTCGTGTCGCCTTCTATAGAAGGCATATATGTGCATATATGCACACTCGCCTAGCAGGTATGCCAGAAGGTAATGGCCAGGTGAATGTCATTAATTCACGATTTTCATAAATTTGACAGCAAATTTAAAGAGTTGGCGTCACAATAGTTTTCTTATTGGCCACTACTGTAGTTGGAGCCTTGTATTATAGCAACTTTCAAAGTACACTTTTTAGAAGCTCTGTTTTAAAACGACGCATTTTATGAAATGATATTTTGTTTAGTTTCATTTAATACTCTGGCGGTGAATCGAACCTTCCATCATTCATTGAACGGAAACCATCAATCAAAGGTGTATGGATGTACACACGCCTTTTTTCTTTTCGCCCTGACCTATGTCGCCATTTGAAGTTCGATCCATCGCCGAAGAATCACAACAAATTTTAAGTCCAAGAAAATTAATTTTGTAATTCTTTTGTAAATCCATTTTGAATTAGACTTGAAATAAACGTTTTGCGACAGAAGTGTTTGTTTTAAAATTCAGACGGACTTCGCATAAAATTGTTTCCAGAACACCGCGTAAAATATTAGCACAGCAACACCAAAAAAGTTAGAACTGAATTCAAGACTGGGTGAGGGTGTTCCTGAGCCAGCGTTGCCAGACGGTCAAAATATTTTCCCCCAGATGAATCTGGAAACTCTCAGATTTGGATAATTAAAAAAAAAAAAAAAAAAAATACCCACATTTTTGTCATTATTTTTTTAACAAGTTTTATGTACAACTTAAAAATAAATAAATAGTTGGCGAAACAGATCCATATAGACCCTAGGCCAAGCTTCTCACAGGCATTCGTTTTGGGTGCATTTTTCACTTTTGAAACGAATGGAAGGGATCTACAATTTTAGGCCGATACAAACGGCCAATTAAAAAGCCAGTCGACTTCTCTTAATGAAGCTGGCACTAGCCTTTTTTGAAAGAATTGTTTTGTTAATGAAAATAGTCCAGATATAAGATCGTCCGGTTTGAGCTCTCTTTTCTTTATTGTGTTTGTCTACGCGTAGGAAGGTTTATACCAGATATATTTATTTATTTATTTATTTCTTGTCACCAAAGAACAAAATCTTTCATAGATATATGTAAGGTCATGCATTACAAATTAAATAGAAGAAGGAAAATACAAAGAAAAAGTAGAACAAACAAATTATGACTGAACACTATCAAGTAATTTTCGTTTTATGGCGGAAAGTGACTAGTTAAAATCGATTAAATAGACATACGCATTAAACGATAACATTAAACCGTTAACCGAAGACGAACGACCGTAGTTAGTACGAGAATGGGCTACTCTAAAAAAATCTAGTGCATCGAAGGTCAAATGATGGAACATTTATGTTGAGAAGGCTTAGAATTTCTGTTGAATCAATCTCTCCTATTAGCGTCCTATGGACAAAGACAACTCTTGCCACAGTTATATCTGCTTGATCGCAGTTTACTTTAAAAAAAAAAAACAAACAGTTTTTTTTCTTTATATTTTTATTTCATTTTATTATTATTCTAACAAGTGAGGCCGCTGTCCAAAGCAAGGCTGCACCTCTCAGGTTAGTTGTCGAATTAGAACTAACATCAAAAATATATCTTAAGTCTAACAATGCCTTTGCTTATGGATATGGTATTTCTTAATCTATCTCGTTGGTTTCAAATAACCGTGCTCGTGTTGGGTAGAGGGGAAAGGGGGTGCATCCGTTTAGGATTGGTTTTTGCAATGTATGCAAAAATGGCGTGGGAATCCGTTGTGGAATTTAAATGGGAGTGTGGGGAAGGAAAGTGCCGTTGTCCGACAAAATGCCGACTAAGCAGAAAGGCGTATGCCGTTGAATGTAAGGGGAAGTGACGTATCTGACGTAACTCTACAGTTCTCCTAACTTCTAATGACTCTAAGCTTATCAATTCTAACCTAGATTTATAAGGTGGTGAGTTATTGAAGTCAAACCAAGGAAGTCCTCTAAGAGCGAACCTTAGGAATCTTTTTTTGAATTGATTCAATTCTGTTAATATGAATTCTATAGTAGGGATACCAAACAATAGAGGCATATTCTAATACAGATCTAACAAAAGCTACATACAAAGTTTTGATAACATATATATATAGTTGGCGCAACAGGTCCGGCGGAACCCTAGGAACCATTCGTTTTGCGTGAGTTTTTCATTTTTGGAACTAATGGAAGGGATCTACAATTTTATGCCGACTCCAAACGGCTAATTGAGAAGCTCTTTTAAGACAGTTTATACTCTCGGATGTTTGTCAGACGTTCGCGAGAGGTAGCGCAGTGGAAAAAAACCCTAAGTTGGAATTTGGTTTTTTGCGGGATTCGAACCTGAGACCCCTCGTTTAGTAGTCCAACACACTAACCACTAAGCCACTGAGACTACTTGACTAGACTAGTTTTGATAACATAAACGTTAGAAAACTCACAAGCATAGCGCCTTAACATTCCCCATGTTCTATTTGCCTTGTTTGTGATAGACACAACGTGGTAATTTAACGACAGCTTAGTGTCCAAAAACACACCCAAATCTTTGATTACGGAAACACGGGGAATGACTACGCCATGAAAAGTATACGTGTACATGACAGGTGATTTACAGCGGGAAAAAGTTATGACTGAACATTTAGAAACATTTAATGAAAGGTAGCTTTTAGAGCACCACAGATGAAGTTTCTGAAGATGTGAATTTAGAAGGTAAAGAGTTACAGTTTTATTATATAGTAAGGATAACTTTTAAATAAAAACGGAGTTCGCCGGGCCAGCTAGCTAATTATAAATTCTAGAGAACACTCTCATAAAAGTATCTAGTGTTCCCCGTATTAATAAACACTGTGTAAAAGTTATCAACTTGTTACTCAGCAGTTATGTCCAATTTTTGTATGCTATCCGACGTTTGCTAGCTAACTTACTCGTGTAAATTTTTTTTTTTTTTTAATAAGGGGGTGTATGTGTATCTGTATATACTTCAAGACCAACCCAAATCTCGAACTATAGACCTGTTTCTAAACTCTCTATAATTCCTAAACTTTTTGATCTTCTAGTGAAGTAACGAATGGTTTTAATTTTAAATAGCTTTATAAGTGACTCTCAACATGCATTTTGGAGGAGTCGCTCGACATGCTCTAACCTAGCTCAGTTTACTAACTACTGCTTCCATTCAATTTTCAATGGAAAATCATAAGCAGGTGCATTTTGTGTATACTGATTTTGTGAAAGCCTTCAGTAGATGAAGTTTGTTGTTCTTTTAAGGAAACTTGAGTGTTATGGATTTTTCGGTTCGTTACTTTCCTGGTTTGAATCATACCTTTTTGGCAGAAAACAATTATTTGTTTCCACCGGAAATGTATGCTCAGTTGAAATTAACTTTGTGCCTGGTATCCCGGAAGGTAGCCATCTTGGACCAATCCTTTTTTTTTTATTAATTATTTGCCGAGAATTATAGATTGTTGTTCCTGTCTTCTTTACGAGAATGACATTAAGTTTTTTACAACAGTTTCTAACATTAGAGATTGTTTTCTATTCCAGAGAGTTTTAGATGATTTTTTTTAATGGTGTTATCGAAATGAGATGTAGATATCTCAATATCGACAAACGTGCCACCGTGTCGTATAACAGGATTCAAGATATTTTTATCCCTGATTATCGACTTGGAAACCAAGCTATCAAAATTACAGTTGAGTTTAAAGATCTTGGCGTTGTGTTTGACTGTAAACTTGCTTTTGATCTCCATGTTAATAAAATAATGTCGAAAGCTAAAGCTACTATCAGACAGTTTGTAGATATACACAAATTTCATTTGATCATCACATACTCCAATTATATACAAACTCGTACACTAATGCCATTTATGTATTCTACAAACATTTGTGGTTCAGACGGTTTGTGTATTTTGAGAAAAATATACAAACTTCAGTGGTTTATTGTGTTCATACACAAATTCGATGTGAATACCTACATGCTATTGACAAATGATGCACAAATCGTTCGTGTATCCAATTTGTTGCTTTCAAAGCCGATTACGTTTTGTTGTAGATTATTGAATATTGTTTACGAGCAGCTTGATATAGTTTTGCCTAGATTTAGATTTAAGGAACTAGTACTGTTAAATTTGACAACTATATTTTTTATTTATTTTTGTTTTGTTTTTTTTTTTTTCGATCTGTTGACTGTATAATTTCATTGATCTAAATAAATAAATAAAACCACATCTACATCAATAGCCAACCATTGCAAGCCGATACTCGATCATTCAGCATGGCTTCACTTCGCACTCGACTTTAGCCTTTCTCCTACTCCTATACTCGTACATATCTTCGCGCAGCTGCTAATCCATCGCTCGATCGATGTCATTTATCTTCTACGCTTGCTTTGTTACAAACCCCGGCTAGGTGCGTTTTCTTTCCCCGTTTTTGGAACAAACATCAAACCTCCATTGGCAAACATATATCCAACAGGATAAAAGAAAAAATTCAAAACATTTCGTAATGTCAAGGTGAAGTTCGACTTCAATGTTGCAACTGACAATCTAACGATTGACGGTGGTGCACATGGACGTGTTGTGCGTTCTTTGTGTATTCATCTGTCATTTTGCAAATTTATGCGACTGGGATAGGCTCAGGTGTGTAGCTCTTTTTTGTTTTTTTTTTTTTTTTTTTGCTTTCCTGTCTCAGTCTCTTTTTCCTCTATGGTTGCCGTCTCTCTAACTTTGCATGGGTA
The DNA here is from genome assembly GCA_946477585.1 of Cheilosia urbana. Taxonomy (NCBI): domain Eukaryota; kingdom Metazoa; phylum Arthropoda; class Insecta; order Diptera; family Syrphidae; genus Cheilosia; species Cheilosia urbana. Next base: position 45,077,826 of record OX297855.1, read on the forward strand.
GAAAACAGCAGTACTAGCAGTCGCGGCAACCAACGGCGTCCGCCGTTGTATGTTTTCAAGGACGTTCAAGCCCATGGCAATAAACTTGTAATATTCTTAGACCTGGCGATGTGTGAGTCTTCCGCCATCGTGCAGTTCATTTCATATTTCCTGCGGCTTACAATTCCCGTCGTCATCATCACCGCCAACAACTGCCAGTGAACATCAGAAGCAACTATAGATAGCCAAGCATAGCAGCGTGGCGTCATAGTTGTTCCTAAGGCGGTCTGGCCTATCCCATAAAAAAAATCCACTTCAGAAGACTTTCAGTACTTTCAACATTGTTTATATGCAAATATGTTGCAGCGCCATTACGCTATTAGCTGTCATCGTCGCCGTTGACGTTGTTAAGGAAACTTTCATTGTTGTTCGTAGTTAATGAAAATTGCAATTTAATTGCTGCAAGATCAGAGTCCAGAGTGTACAGGGGTACAGGGGGTACTCATTGCATAGACAAGCCATCTGCGGAAGTTGACAGCAGCGTGTTGTCGTGTTCGTTACGTATATGTTGGCCGCATTAATTGAATTCACTCTGTAGACGCCATACAGCCATTACCAGCACCACCGTCGTCATTATTGGCAGCCAACTCGGTGCTTGATGATAATGTGATGGGAGAGCTACTAGTGCTGCTGCAGGGCATCAGCTTCCGCAGCCACCAACATTTTGATGGGTTGCAGACGCAGCCTCTTTCGTTTGGCCATTTCCATTCGTTTGTTTTGTCTGCCATTGAACATGGGGACAGCCCACGCGTCGCGCCGATGGCAGGATGTGGTTTGCTGCCGATGTCTGAGGCTGCTGGAGTTGTGTCGCCGTGCTGTGGCGCTACATGGCTTGGTCGTGTCGTACCTTGATTGCCTGCAGGGATTTGGTGTGCTATGTCAAGGATGATCATCGTAATGATGGTAATGATAGGTTTTGTATCCGCAGAACAACTGCGGAAATGGGTTCATCGCACATGGGCTGGGGACACGCAAGTGCCTATATTAATTGATAGATGACGATGATTAGAGACTAGAAACGGTTGCGCTGTTGTCGTCGATAATGATATGGCAATTTGAATTCCTTTCCTTGGTACATGCGGTTTTGGAGGGGCTATCAGCCGTATCAATTATAGCCGCACTCGGTATAGGGTACACCATCGCAAGGGGTTGTTTAGCTATTGCGACACATGCTTGTAAACTGTTTACAGTGATTAACCTAGTCCAGATAAGGTAACATGGACAGTTGGCTCTCTTTAAACCTTTTAAAGCCCCTGGTGGTGACGGCATTTTCCCATCCCTTCTTCAGCGGGGTATTAACGTTATACTGCCAGCAATTATAACTTTATTTAGAGCTAGTTACAATTTGGGACACGTGATTTTTATTCCTAAACTAGCTGACCCGGCGAGCCTTGTTTCGCCATATTCGTTAATGTAATGAAAATAATAACACCAAGTTATACATATAAACTTTCCTCTTCAATCACTCTAATTATTAAAAAAAACAGCATCAAAATCCGTTGCGTAGTTTTAAAGATTTAACATACATACAGATGTAGGGACAGAGAAAGCGACTTTGTTTTATACTTTGTAGTGAAGTGGCAATAGGCCAAGCGAACTGCCTAAATCATATAGACCTCTCAGTCTAATATCCTTTACTCTCAAAACTATGGAAAGATTAATTGATGTTCATATCAGAGGTCTACACTCTCTACACTCAAAAGTCAGTTTGCGTACAGAAAGGGCAAGTCCACTGAAGGTGCTCTTCACCATCTAGTCTAAAAAGGTAGAAGATGGCTTTCGCCAAAAGGATATTGCCCTGGGCGCATTCTTAGATGTTGAGGATGCTTTCGATATGGAATGGAACGACTTTGAGTTACTCCCACGAAGTAAAATATCTCGGAACCATCCTTTATAAGAAACTAAACTGGAACTAACACATGAAGTCCGCCACAGAGCGTGCCGCTAGAGCCATATGAGCCTGCATGATGATACATATGATAGTAAGACGCATCTCGTACGCGGAAAACGTCTGGTGGCCGAAAGTACTTGAACGAACTAAGGCAAACAAGCTTCCTATAAGCTTCAACGCCTTGCCTGTATCGGTATCACAGGTGCTATGGGCACTCTTGCCCAACAACTGCACTTGAAGTAATTATTGGGCTCTCACCTCTGCAATTCTTCATTATGAAGACGGTTGCCAGATGCGCCATTAAACTGCAGCTAGAACATAGGTTCGAATCAGTTGATCATGTGGGACACCTGAAAATACTTAAACTAATCCCAAACTTGGACATGTTCTGCTACAGTTTTTCAAGCGGAGATCCACGTGATTGAAACTTGCACTTACCTAATCTCCAAAAAAGGTATTAAAGGCGCAATTATACAAATTTTCTCAGACAATCAGGCAGCTTTACAAGCTTTGGCGTTCAATGCAATGGACTCTAAAACAGTTAAACGCTGTCACGATGCTCTGCAAACCCTAGCCAAGGACAACAAGGTAAAACTTGGCTGGGTACCGGGTCATCAGGGTATTGCAGGCAACGAACATGCAGACAAACTATCTAGGGCTGGTTCCGAAACTTTTCTCTGTGGACCAGAACCCTACTGCACAGTGAATTGGACTACTGCGCTAAGGATAATTAATAAATGGGAAAAACGACTTCGTCTTGAACACTGAGAACATGTCCCGGATCTAAGACAATCCAAACGATTAATTAAGCCTTATTCCTACAAACAAATTCTTATGCTAAGTAATGATAATAAGAAAGCTAGAGGGCTTCCTCACAGGTCATTGTGGCCTTAGATACCAGCTCAACAACATGAACCTATGTCCGGAAACAGAATGCAGTTGCTGTCCGGAGGATGTTGAATCCTCTGAACATATTTTCTGTGACTTTGATAGAGGGATAAAGTATGCGCCGGGCATATTTTGTAAAAGAAACGGGCCTTAACTTAGCGAGGCGTAGTAACCGTCTCCAAAGTCTCAAAGTCAGAGTCTTAAGAAGAACTCCGAACCTGGCACATCTTGCTAGTAATTTAAACGATAAAGAAAGCTTTGGAAGTTTGGTTTTTAAACATCCTTGCAGTGGAGGCGAATGCTGCGCGGCACTCCATCCTAGCGCTCGGCTAATTTTTGGCTAAATTTTTGCTAAGTATCCGAAACCTCAAGCATCAATCACCGGCGCAACAATTAAGGTTAAAATGTATTTAAATGAGTAAAGGGTTAACCCTTATCGCAGACAGTGAAACATACCAAGGAGAAACGAATTCAAACACAGAAATAAATAAATCTTTTGACGTTTCTCTTTGACATCACATAATCCATTCTATTCGAGGAATGTCGTCTATGTTATCTACTCGTTGATAAAACAACGTCCTTTGGTGGCCTGTTGTTCATTTTGTTTTTGCAAATCTCCCCAGCAAAAGGAGTCACCAGACGTCAGTATTTCTTTTAATGAACTGTTGCTGCTTTCTTTCTAAGCATCCCAATCACTACACCATCACCAATGCCATGGTAGTCATCATCATCATCATCATCATCATCAACATTGGACTTACAAAAATTGGACACTACGCCAACAGTGGATATGGATATAGGTATAAGAGATAAGCCAAAAAATTGTCGGGACCGACGATGATTGAGAAAGGGTCGAAAGGAGCAGACGGATAGCGACGCGACAACCGGTGGTTGTTGTAGGTTCGAAGTGGAATGGGTTTCATCTGTACACTGTACCATCCATGTCTGGAGGACACTGCCGATGATTTAAAACTTTCGTCCTCGTCGTCGATGTTGCTTCGTTTTCTTTGTGTTGTTCCTCCGTATTTACGGGTGCGTCATCCTTTCCCGCGCTGGTTAACCACTCTTTGCGTCTCAAATGTTGGGAAATTCATACCAAAGGTGTAGTATAATTCTGTTTTGTAGAACGCTCGCTAGAAAGTTATTTTCATTGGTGCGCCCAGACAAAAGCCAGTCAGCCACGAGATATGCATCACCATTTTAAGTGAAATGAGAGCGGGAGCAGTCTGCCAGAGGTTAGTTTTTATGGAAGCCGAATGCCGAATACTTTTCAAGGTCGCACGTGAACGTTTACTTTATGAATCGGAATTTGGATAGCAAGAACGGATTGCGGTTCGGATAACTTACCAAATAACGATGAATGTAAATTATTTGTTGTATGGTAGACAGTTGAAATTGATCAAGGAATGAATAGAAAGGGTGCCAAAATGAATAAGGCGAATGAAATGAATGAAATGAAAGAAATGATGTACGGATGTATGATTGAAATGATTAATTGAAATAAATGAAATGAATGATTGAAATTAATGAAACGAATGATTAAAATGAATGTTTGGAATTAATGACTGAAATGAATGATTGATTTGAATGATTGATATGAATGATTGAAATGAATAATTGAAATGAATTAAATGAATGATTAAAGTGAATATAATGAATGAAATTGCTGATTGGAATTTGCGACTGAAATGAATTATGAAAATTAATGAAATTAATGATTGAAATGAATGAAATCACTGATTGGAATGAATGACTGAAATGAATGAATGATTGAAATGAATGACTGATATGAATGACTGAAATGAATAAAATTCCAACTTTTTTTAAAAATTTTCCAAGCTTCCCAGATTGAGTCGTTAATAAAATATGAAACAATACTGGGCCATCTCAAGATCTCATCTCTCATAGCTCATACGCACCCTATTGATTTGAATTACATGTGCTCGACAATATCATATTGCAGCGTTAGCAGTTAAAAGTTAAATGCAGCCTCGCCATAGAAAACACAACAATCTCTGTCATCCATACCAAATCGTGGCTACACTGCAACCATAATAAAAGGGTTTATCCTCATTCCGTTTTCGTCCTATATACATATCTACAAGCCAATGATAGAAAACACTGTACACACATAATTACTACATTTAAAGTCCTGAAACCATTCCTAGTTGCTTTGCCGTCTGTCTGCCTCTCTACTCAAGCACCCCACTCAATTGTGTGCATGTGTGTATAATATTCGTCTGGCCGTTTACAATAATCACCAGCCGTCTGGCAGCAGCTACGCATCCACCTACTCCTTCCGCAACCAAGTGCACTCTCACTTTCCGTTTGGAGGACGTTTGCTAAGGACGAAAATTTCCCTTTTATTATCATCATCAACGGCTGTGTGTACAAGTATGCATCTACATATTTTTTTGGGAAATTTACTTTATTCACTCAAATACACACTCAAATACACTTACATATACAATTCACTCCCATAGTCAAAGAGCACAAAACGAAAACAGTGCCGCACAGGCACAGGCTTCTGCTTCCATTCAGAAGAGGCTCCTTGCGGAGCACAAGACTACAACTACACCCATTCTCAACTTGTCTGGAACTCATTAATTGCAAGGACCCGTAGCTGTAGAGAAACAGAATCCAAAACGAAGACGAAAAGCACACCAAAATCGACAAAAGGATTCGTGTGCAACCGAAATCCTGCGAAGCACTGATTTTATTGCAATATTTTCTTTATGTGGAGAGGAGGGGGAGGTGTTTTCAATCCTATGTGACGTATTGACTTTGCACTGGGGAGTAGGCAATGTGTGACTGTGTCTACCGCTTGCAACGTCGTGTTGTTGTCGTCATAAATAAATTTTCCGCGACTGAGAAGGGGATTCTTGGATTCCAATTGTCTGTCCTTATGGCAATGATTATCGTTAAGCCTGGAACAATTGAGGCAGGGACAGGGATTCGCTTTGTCGTTGCCTCTGTCTGGCGGCGCAAAATGGAAATATCGATGAATGACTTGTATCGGTGGGTGGCATTAAGAGCACCAATTCATGCATACGAAAAGGGGTTATGGCTGTCAGCGTTCGCATGGTAATTTAGGACTCCTCATGCTAATGGGAGCAATTTATAAAAAATTCAAATAATTCAAATAAATGGAATCCCATAGGCCAGTTAAAAGTCCTTAAATGGACAGCTGATTCGTGATTGTCAGACCATTGCCAGACGTTTAGGACATTTGCAATTGGCAGAAGTGCTGTGGTTACGACATCATTGAACAAACAAACGAAGTTTCGGTGTTATTTTCTTTGCTTGTTCTGTAGATAGTGCAAAATGTATGAATTTAATATGTAATTTCAAATGCGTTCGTGGACGAAAAAGTCGACATAACAACGAAAAGGATATAGGAAAGTTTATAAGGCTTTGCTTTCTTAATGATATTTCTAAAAGGATCTAGAAATATTTATGATCCTTTCTAATCTTTTTTTTTTTTAAATTAAGGTATACAAATTTTGTATTTTCTGTTTTCTGATGATTTAAAATTATGTGGAAATGTTTATGATCGTTTTTAGTTGCTTTTTGTCTTATGTTTATTTCGTTGTTTAATTTTTCGGCAGGAAGTTGGATTTATTTTTATTTTATTTTTCACTCACATTTCGAATCTGAAAGCTTTTCGATATGTGGATTCAACAAAGTTAGAAGGTCATCGAATTGTTTGGAATCCATCATACGCAAAAAATTGCGATATCATTCTTGCTCCTCAGCTCTGAATTCCACGAAGCAATTTTACGGCCTTGCTGTCGGCTGTCCTTCATCCAAACACGCCGACGGACATATGGGTAGCAATTCATCCTCCTCGCTGGTCTTAAATACGTACGCGGCCAAAACAATTGCAATTGCGTCTTTTTGAACCATTTCAATTTGTTTTCTTCTATTATTAGGTAGGTACATTTTTTTTTTTTTTATAATTCACTAGTGCTCAAGGGGTTTTTGTTCCCTTATAATGCTAATGCACAGCACGAGTGGAAGGGTTAATAGGGAGGATAGAGAAGAGGTACTGGTGCACATTGGTCTTAAACAATTGTGGGTTGTAATGAGAGGGGCAAACCATGTGAGGCAATGCATTCCACATGCGTGTTGTTCGACTCACAAAAGAATCTCTATATTTTACAGTACGTCCGAAGGTAGGCTTAAGGGTGAACTGATGTGCATTCGATGTGTGACGGGTGTTGCGAGAGAATTGTTGAAGGGGCGGAATGCAGTTAACTATTTCATCAGAGCATCGATGGTGAAAATATCGATAAAATAAAGAAAGGCAAGAAACATTTCTGCGATGTTCGAGCGGGTCAATAGAGTCCGCTATATTTCTATCACCTATAAGTTTTATCGCGCGCTTTTGAATTCTGTCTAGTAGGTGCAATGAAGTTTTTGGTGCACCTGACCAGATATGAGCGTTGTACTCAAGCTTAAGCCGAATAAAGGTCTTGTATATTGTAGCTAAGTCGAAGGGTGTAAAGTACTTCTTACATCGATTTAAGAAACCTAGACATTTCGCAGCGTTTTTGGCGACTTCGTATATGTGGTCATTCCAACGGAGTTTGTCGTTGACACATATACCAAGTATGGAAAGTCGTTCGGTGTCGTCGATGCAAGTCCCCTTCATGGATAATGGGTTAGGGTTTAGGTTTCGCTTTAATGATAGAAGGCAGCATTGTGTTTTGGAAGCATTAAATTCCACTCTATTGATTGTACCCCATTTTATAATGCTGTCAAGATCGGAATTTAATGTGTTTAGCATACGTCGCCGTTCCAGATCCACGGCCGAAGAGCAGGGACGTGAGTCAGGGAACGAATATGAAAAACTGAGGGTGCTATTATCAGCGAAAGAATGTATTGGATTAGAAGTAACAGACAAGAGATCATTGATGAATATGAGAAAGAGTGTCGGAGACAAAACAGAGCCTTGGGGAGCACCAGCATTTATATGGTGAATTGCAGACTTGAAACCGTCCAACACAACTTGGATTGAACGGCCAGAAAGGTAGTTTCTAATCCATTGAAGAAGAGACGCGTCGATCCCATAAGCACGCATTTTCGACAAAAGAGCTTGGTGCCAAACTCTGTCAAATGCTTTCGAAATATCAAGCGTAACAATCTTCGTTTCACCAGAGTGGTGGAGAGATTGGTTCCACTTTTCGGTGAGATAAGTCATCAAATCACCAGTGGACCTGCTGCCACGAAAACCGTATTGCCGGTCATTGAGAAGTTTTCGTGATTCAAGATATTTCATAAGCTGACGGTTTATCAGCGTTTCCATGACCTTGGAAAGAATGGACGTAAGTGCAATGGGTCGGTAGTTGGTGGGTGAAGAAGAATCGCCTTTTTTAGGAACGGGCTTCTTAATCAAGACTTTACCACCGACTGACGAAAAAAAAACAATTCTTAATTTGTCTGACAATGCCTGCAAACGGATCTGCAAGTATTTTGTAAACAAACATCAACCGTGTGAAGAATTGGGTTGGGGTCAAAATTCTTTTTACAAAATTCTGCTTTCAGAATGTTCTTAAAATTCTGCCTTACAAAATTCAGCAAAGAATAAAAAATGGTTTGGAAAGTGTTCAAAGCGCGCGCATAATGAATGTTTCAATCCTAAAATCCAATAAAGGGAAAAATATGTTGTGCGTGGATAGTTGGGGATGGGGAGGAATTAAAAAAGAAAGGAAATTTATTTTTTAAAACAAACAAATAAGAAGAAATAAAAAAAGAGAGCAGATCTTAGCCATATTGGTTTTCTTAAACGAATAACAAAAAATATAGCCCTCTCTCTCGCTTTGTTTAGTTTCTTAATTTTTTGGTTATTTCAAATGTGAAATAATTTGCTTCTTCTGGATTTTTTTCTTGTAATTTATTAACCTGTAATATATTATTACAACCTGAAATGCATAATCTATCTTCTATATATATAAAAATAAGTTATATTGTGTTTGTGTTTGTAATGCGTGAACCGATTTGGATTCTGGAAATTTCCCATTGATGGTGACGTTAATACCATGGTTCGTACGTATATACGGTCTTTGTAGGGGTATTGGTTCATGAGATGTAAGATTTTTAATGTTTCTTTTTGTATGGGCGGTGCCACTCCCCTCACAGGTATACTCCTGGGCCAATACCTAAGATTGTGTGTAAATTTGAACTCAATATATTCGGTGGCTTTCGAAATATAAGATTAAAAATCTGTTTTTTGAAGCTTTTTATCTTATTCATAAAAATCACGTGTCACAGGTTGGTGCGCGATGGAATCCTAAACTACTGAACCGATTTTAATCAAATTTTGCACACAGTTTGCCGGGAAGGTATACTACTTTGTTTTGCCGTCATTTTGGTAAACATTAGTCTTGATAGCTCATATTTGGCAGTCGTGAAGTAGACACGTGGCAAATTTATTATTGAAAAATATTCGATAAACCATCGTGCTTTAATCGTTAAAACATTTTATCAAAACCAATCATCGATTACTGTGACGATGAGAAAGTTACGTGAAGTTTTTGGGAAAGACAACGTGCCGACAAAACGCACTATTTATCGTGTAGTGAATGATTTCGAGGAAAGAGGGTATGTAGTTGATAGGCCCAAGCATGGACCACATCGTACTGCAAGATCGGCTGAAAACATTACTGCTGCTCAAGGAAGTATTCAAAACAATCCATCAACCTCAATTCTTTGAAAATGAAAACGGCGTAACGGTAACTGTGAATGGGGAGCGATATCGTGATATGATTGAAAACTTTTTAACGCCACAACTTCATGCTTTGGGCTTAATCAACATGTGGTATCAACAAGACGGTGCCACATCACATACAGCCAGGATTACAATGGAATTACTGGGAGACCTCTTTCCACAACAAGTTATTTCAAGAAATGGTGATGTTGATTGGCCTCCACGGTCGCCTGATTTGACTGCTCCGGACTTCTCTTTGTGGCGATGTATCGTATGCGACGCATACGAGTTTATCATATGCGATGCCCATGAGTGTATTTCTTATAAATGCCTCCAACATACACTAATACATATGCATGATAATACAGTTAGGTTTCGTACTACTGCGCGTACGACTTTTGAGTAGTTAGTTCTTTACCAGCCAGCAAGCAAGACAGTCACGAAAGCAAATAAACTTGGGTTTTTAATGAGCATTGCTCTTTTTCCCAACCAAAAATTGAAGTTGTTTTATTTAGATCGGAATTCTTTTAAATCGTTTCCTTTCCCTTCTATACATTTTGGTCCGTGTAGAGCCGGATAGCGCGTAAAGAACCAGCGACCAGTAAAAAAAAGGTGCAAGTGTAAAGTGATTATGCTAGTGAAGAACGAAAAAAGAAAAAATGATTGCAAGTGTTCTATGAAATGCGATGCGCATTCAAAAGAAAAGAAAAAGAACAATAAAACAAACGCCACATATGGAAATATCCCATATAAAAATATATAACAGCAGCCAGGCCAGACGGCGGCACGCACAGCGGAACAGGGAATCGCCAGCTGCCAGGCGGTAGAGTTTTTAAAACAGGAAAGGGTTAGCGTGCGAGTGAGCGAAACAAATAGCGTGCACAGGTAAGCAAGCCGAAGAGTGGAGAGTTGTGTGTACTTGATGCTATACACAAGGACAAGATCAGCAAGCACATTAGCAAACCAGCAGTCAACAAACGAGCAAGTCTCTGTTATAACAAAAGTGAGCTAATTCTTTACAAATAAAATATTAAAAAAGAAATGAGCAAGAAAAAGTAAGTGGTGCAAGTGGTATTTAATTCAATCTTAACACAGTGCAAGCAAAGTGATAAGGGTGGTTTGGCAATCGAACGAGCACAATGCTTTTTTCTTTAATTTTGCATGACGGGAGTGTGCAAAACAGGAATTTATCTTATTTTCGCAGCGTAGGTAGTTTTTTTTTGTGTGTTTTTGGTTTGTTTTGCCGGCATAGGAAGGTATGTGCGAGTGGAGAGTTTTTGTGCAAGTGATAGTGGTCATGATTCGTGTTCGAACATGCACAAAGGAGCCAGCAGCAGATAGTGATACACACAAGCGAAGTGATACGCAAGTGGTGTAAGCAAGGGTGGTTTTTTCTGTGTTTTGACTTTGCACAAACACAAGGGCAAGCTGTATAGTAGGACATGCGCATGTCAAAGTAGGTAGGCGGATAGTGATTACAGCGGAAATACCGAATATTCACAAGAGATGAAATTCGATGAGCAATGAAAATAAGTGCGAGCGGGAAAGTGAGTCTGCAGACGGATAGTGTGCCAGCATATATAGACGGATAGTGTGCCAGCATATATAGATGGATAGTGTGCCAGCATAGATAGTCTAGCAATCAGAGCGAGCAGTGCGAGTAGAGTGGTAAATTTAAAAATAAATACTGAGTTATGTTCAGACGGATAGTGTGCAAGCAAAGTCAGTTGAGCAAGTAGGCAAGTGAATATGCCAGAGAGTAGTACAGCTAGTGTTTGTTGTGTTTACGTTCGTTTGCCATGAAAACCCGCAGCAAAATAATATCATTTAATAAAATATTTTAACCTTTCATATAGCAGTGCCAGCACGACAGCTTATTAATTTTGGGTTCACAATCTTGGTGTGGCCTTCTTGTTTTTTCTTTTTTCTTTTTCGTTTCGATATTCCTTATAGGCATACAGTAAATCTGAAAGGGCATGGAGCAGCAATAGGCGCCATACAACGCCTAGCCGATTATGTCGAAAGTTTGGAATTCTCCCTCAATGACAGCGAGGGACTGCAAGTGCGTCTTGATCGGCTCGACGAGGCATGGGTCCGGTTTGAGACCATGCATCTGGAGCTGCTTGATTCGATTGCCGTCAGCGAGTTGGAAAGGGTCAAGGAAGAGATGATAAAGGCAGAGGGTTTTTATTATGATGCCAAAGCAGCATTTCGGCGTCGTCTGGAAACTTTGAGGCGTCAAGATAGGGAAATGGAGCCAGTGCCAGCAGTGCAAGTAATGCCAGCTAACTTGCAGCCGATAGAGGTGCAAGTCCAGATGCCAGTGCAGGCCCAGGATATTAAAAATACCTGGGGTGATTTTGATGGGTCGCTGACGAAATGGCAAGGGTTTCACGATCGGTTCGTGGCAGCGATCCATAACAACGAGCGAGTGACGCCAGCGTTTAAATTTGCCTACCTAAGGAAATCTCTAGTGGGCAAGGCAACAACGACATTGGGTGAGTGGCAGCTCACTGATGATAACTACCACGAGGCATGGAAACGCCTCAATCAACTGTATAACAAAAAGTACCCGATATGTCGGGAGCTATTGCGCCAGTTTATACGTCTGCCAGCTCTGCAAGCAAACCCGAGGTCAGATGACCTACAACAAATGTCTAACGTCACACACGAGACATTGCGCCAGCTAAGAGCACAGGGACTGCCCACTGAACATTGGGATATGTTTGTGGTGCACATGCTGCACGAGCGTTTGGACAGCGAGACAGCAAAGCAGTGGGAACTTCAACGCCAATTGGAGACTCCTACTGCCAAGCAGATGTTAGATTTTCTTGACAAGCAAGCAGCGGCAACCGGCAGCCAGTCCACCAATCCTCGGTTCAGTTCCACTGAATCAATCAGCAGTGCCAGACCAAATCGAGTAGATAATCGCTTCAATCGATTTGGAAGTGAACGAGCCAGCCAACGAAAAGCTAATCCGAGCCAAACACTCAAGGAGCCAGCCAGAGTGCCAACTCCGAAGCCGATGCCCAGCACCAGCGGAGTGGCACGTCTTCATCGGTGTGAGTTGTGCAATGAAGAGCACCAGCTATATAATTGTTACCAGTTCAAGGAACTAAATTTGCGCACCAGGAAGGAGTTTGTTCACGCCAGAGGGCTATGCGAGAATTGTTTAAAGAAGGGTCACAGCGTTAGCCAGTGCTACCAAGGTGCATGTCCTCGATGCCAAGGGGGGCAGAAGCACAACAGCGTGTTGTGTCCAGCCAGGGACGCCATCAAGCCAGCGATAGTATTGAAGACAGAGACAGCAACGACCAGCAAGCGCAAGGGTAACAAAGATTGACAGCAGGAGCCAGCATGCAAGCGAATGAAGACGGATAGTAGAGACAGTATACCAACATACATGAAATCGAATAAAGAACATCACAATTTGTTTGCTATCTATTTAAATTCTTTTAATTCCTCTCTTGAGTCCATAGCAGATAAGACATCGGCATTAATGCCAACATTCAAGGTTAGGGTACAGTCAGATGGTTTGGTATCTGGGCCAGTACGCGCTCTTCTAGATTCGGGCGCACAGCTAAATCTCATATCGCATGACATCATGCATTCACTCCATATCGTGACGAAGTCTGCCACACAAAGGATCATAGGGATAGATGGCAATCCCATTCGTTTATACAAGCAAGCGACTTTACGGTTGGGGCCTTGGCTCGAATCTGATTTCTATATAGAAGATGAATTTTGGATTCTACCAAGAGAATCAAACTGGACAGTCTACACACCGCAAGTTAATCTACGACCGATAGCTGCTAGTCAGGACAGTCAATACGCTGATCCAGCTTATTGGATGAGAGCGCAATTCGGAATCTTGTTGGGGGTCAAATTCTTCGCAAAAATGTTGGCCAACTCGATTCCGCGAAATATAGGAGGGGTGGTCTTGATAGAGACTGCCTTTGGGATAGTGGTCTTTGGTGATCATCCATTGAACACGGACGCCGAGACAGGAGAGGTGTTATCGATAGCAAAATGCATCGAAATGGACAGTATGGACAGTATGGTGCGACGGCTCTGGGAGATGGACCAGGTCGATCCGCATCCAGCCAGCATGATAGAGGAGCAAGAAGTTGAAGCCAATTTCGTCCGAACAGCTGAGCGAGATGAGCAAGGTCGTTTTATCGTCACCATTCCGATGAAGCCAGGCATTAAAGAGATAGGGAGTTCAAGGGAGATAGCATTGCGAAGGTTTATGTATTTAGAAAGGAAATTAGGTAGGGAGCCAGCATTACGAGAGAAGTATGTGGACTTCATGCGAGAGTATGAGAGTCTGGGACATATGACGAAAGTAATTGGCCAGCAAAGAGCAAGCGAGCTAGTGTATTATGTACCACATCATTGCGTGACAAAGAAGTTCCGTGTCGTATTCGATTTCAGTTGTCGGACCGACAAGGGGATATCACTCAATGAAGTCCAGCAGCTAGGTGGAAAGTTGCAGCGAGATTTACTAGAGATAGTGATGCGTTTTCGGAGGCATCGGATAGCGTTTAGTACTGACATCAAAATGATGTTTAGGCAAGTGCGAGTGGCAAGGCACCAATGGGACTTGCAGAGAATCTTCTGGCGCGAGTCACCGAAGGAAAAGTTACAGGAGTATTGGTTGACAGTCGTCACATATGGAATGACATCATCAGCGCATAATGCGGTACGAGCCGTTATACAGTGTGTTCGTGATGCTGGCGAGTTGTATCCGGACGCTGCAAGAGTAATCGAAAATGACCTATACATGGATGACTGTGTATCAGGTGAGGACAGTGAAGAGCGAGCATATCGCAGAGCGCAAGCAGTCAATAAAGTACTAAGGACAGCTGGGTTTGAATTACGAAAGTGGAAATCAAATAGTAAATGGCTAGCGAGCAAGTTTGCTACGGATAGTGAAAAGACAATGATCTTTGAGAGTGTAGAGCCAGCGCCAGTTTTAAGATTACAGTGGCTGATTGAAGCCGATCAATTTACTTTCATTGTCAAAACATTAGAGATAGTCTGAGAGATTACAAAAAAATTTTGAGTTGTGTAGCTCAGTTGTATGACCCAAATGGGTATATTGCGCCAGTGACAATAATGGGAAAGATTCTAATACAAGATACATGGCGGCTAGCACTTGATTGGGATGAGGAGGTGCCAGTTGGAATAAGAGACAGATGCGAGATATTTTGGATGGGTATCAGATACCTGGAACAGTTTCGAATTGATAGATGGCTAGGAACGGGGGAAAGGGCGAAGATCCAAATTCATGGGTTTTCGGATGCCTCAATGATAGCGTATGGAGCGGTAATATATGTGCGAGTTGAGCAAGCAAACGGAAAGATAAAGAGCAAGTTGTGGTTGCATGGGCCAGCGTGGTTAACTGGTCCAGTGGCTAAATGGCCGGCGAATCCGATAGTAAAAAATGTGCCAGCAGATGCAAGGGATGAAATGCATGTATGTGCGGTCACGCATTTTGAGGAAAGTCTTGGTATATGGATGCCAAATCAACAAGCAATGGTTCCCATTGCAGATTATGCCAGCAATTTGGAGAGAGCCTTAAGCATACTCGGATATGTGTTTCGTTTCGTGGATGCTATAAGGATAAAGAGAAGAAGGAAGAGGTTACGAAGAGGCGAATCAACGTCTATTGTACTGACAGCCAGCGAGAGAACACATGCCATGCGGTATTTAATCCAAAAGGCACAAGAAGAGAGTTATCGAAAGGAGATTACAGCGTTTCGTGATAGGGGACAATTGCCTGAGGGCAGCGAGATTGAGTATTCGATAATGAGGGTATCCTACGAGTTGGTGGGCGCCTTCATAGAGCAAGTGAAAGATACGATATGCGTCATCCAGCGATCATACCTAACGGATCGCGGTTGGCATGGTTAATAATTGCCAATGGCACGTCATTTGTCGGTGCTGCGAGAGAGATCAAGAGAGCTTTTGAGGAGTGGCAAGTGAGTAACGTATTCAGCAGTCTCAATATGAGAGGGACTGAATGGAAGTTTATGGTGCCAGCATCCCCTCATCAAGGGGGCATATACGAAGCAGCAGTCAAATCGATGAAGTATCATCTGAAGAGAATAGTAGGCCAGCGTGTCCTCGAGTATGAGCAATTTTCAACACTACTCATCGAGATAGAGGGCATATTAAATTCCCGCCCACTTCATCAGTTGAGCGATGATCCCGCCGACATGCAAGCGTTGACGCCAGCACAGTTCCTGATTGGTGAACCCATAGTGATACCAATACCAATTACGATAGTGGAACAGTCAAACACGAAAGGCAAGCAATCTTGCAACATTTCTGGAAGAGATGACGTGAAGAGTATCTGGTGACTTTACAAGAGAGGAAGAAGTGGAGAAGAGAGAGAGAGAGTTTGCAAGTTGGACAGCTAGTATTGATTAAAAGTGATAATTTTGCGCCAGCACAGTGGTCGATGGGAAGAGAGTGCCAGCTTATTAGGAGCAAGGATGGGCTAGTCCGATCTGTAATGATACAAACCGACACAGGACAGTTCGCCAGACCAGTACAGAAAGTGTGTATCCTGCCAGTCGAATCAGCTGATCCAGAGAGGTAGGAGCTAGCGGAACGACGACGAAGTCTGCTGTGGAGACCCTAGAGAAAACGGGCGTTTTCGGCGGCACTGTATCGTATGCGACGCATACGAGTTTATCATATGCGATGCCCATGAGTGTATTTCTTATAAATGCCTCCAACATACACTAATACATATGCATGATAATACAGTTAGGTTTCGTACTACTGCGCGTACGACTTTTGAGTAGTTAGTTCTTTACCAGCCAGCAAGCAAGACAGTCACGAAAGCAAATAAACTTGGGTTTTTTATGAGCATTGCTCTTTTTCCCAACCAAAAATTGAAGTTGTTTTATTTAGATCGGAATTCTTTTAAATCGTTTCCTTTCCCTTCTATACAGGCGATATCTGAAAAACAAGATTTATGCAAACAAACCAGAGACGCTTGATCAACTCAAACAAAATATTCGTGATGAAATTAATGAAATACCGCGTGAAATGTGTGAGAATGTAATGAAAAATGCGCTCAAAAGGGCTCGCATTTGTGAGACTAACAGAGGCGGACATTTACCTGATACCTATTGTATTCCATACATAATTGCCGACATTAAATAAAACATTTATCAATATAAGATCCATTCTCTTTCATTTAGTCAAAAATTATAAACAAACAAAGTAGTATACCTTCCCGGCGGACACCCTGTATATAATTCGATTTATAGTCGCATTATTTTTCTATTACAAATTATTTGTTTATTATTTAACAAAGAGTTATAATTATAGTTATATATATAATTCCTTCGGGGTGAAATTCGATGACCTTATAACTGTAAAACCGCTGGGTCGATTTTCATATTTTTTTTTTGTATTTCGAACTTAAAAAATAAGATACGATGCACTCATCGCTTTCGACAACTAACAACGTAGTCAGACAAATTAATTGCAGGCAAAGCATCTGCAAATGAAATTGTAAGAGTTTGGCACAAAACCTTGCAACCGTGTTATTGTCAGATCATTTGACGCTCTTTGCCAGATCATGTGTAGGCCTGAAAACATTGTCAGATCTGGCATACACAGCTTTAGTATTATGTCAAAACAGTAATGCTGCAAATGTACAAACGTAAGTCCTAAGGGGGGGATTTTGTACGCTTCATCGGTCTGGGCGGGGGCTCTTACAACGAAAGAAAGAACAAGGAAGCTCTCGTCAACATACAGGCTCTACGCAGTTAGAACAAATAACAATAAACAATAAGAGCAATTTCGGACGAAGCACCCTGTGTTATTGCGGGAATGATTCACATCGACATTCTCGCCAATGAAATGCAAAGGCGAACAGTCAACCGAGAAGAGGTATCCGTTACCATCAGAAGGATAAAGAAAGAAGAAAGGGCAACATCTATACCACTGTGGCAAGCCCGGTGGGATAACACGGCAAAAGGCAGATTGACCCACAAACTGATCCCCACCATCGAGATTTGGATTAAGAAAACACACGGGAACTGCTACTACCACCTTATGCAGTTCCTGTCCGGGCACGGCTGATACTATCGAAAATTTCTTCACAGATTCGGCCACGATAGCTCGACTTTCTGCCCCGAATGCCCAAAAGAAATAGAAGATACGGAGCACGTAATGTTCCACTGTAAACGCTTTTAAGGAGAAAGAGCGAATTTACATATTCCGCAGCTTCTTATAAACCACATATTGAGGTCAGAAGACAACTGGCTGGAGACATGTTCATTCATAACGAGTGTACAAAACGAGCTGAGAAGAGCCTAAAGACTAAGAAGAGTTGAAGTGGCAGACGCAGATGATTTAGCATGAATTGCTACTTGCTAACGCAAAGTTATAGGTAGGTACCTACAAAAAAAAACAAAAAATCCCAATGGGAAATAGTTTGTGATTCATTTCGTAGAAGGTAATTTTATTCCACTCGAGCAATTATTACTCACCGTCACCATCGCCATCTTATCATCATCACTTCTACACGCGAACGTACTTTTCGTTTGACCTCGAGATTTGGCATTCGACAAACTGACGCGCTAGCCATGCGCTCTGCACATTATCATTCTGCTTAAAAGCTGCCTTATACCTATAGGTATGTATATGTCAATGAAGCAAAGCCGAAAACCTTTACCGCGTGTATGTGAGTACTTAATATCGGTTAATGGCTCAGTATAAGACTAAGGTCTAGCGCAAATACCTATTAGGAATATTTGCTATGACGAGGTTGCCTGTTGCCAGAACAATGCAGACAAAGAGCAAATAATGTAGGTAGTTTCTGGCAGACAGTGTGCTGATAAGAGCCATATGGCTATAGCAACCCTGTTAACAGACAAAGCTTTGTTGACGCTATCTGCCTCAGACAGTATGAGACATGTTTCAAAGAATTATCACTCGCTGGAAAAAAAAAATAAAAAAAAAAAATGCAAACAAACAACAAATCATGAAGGTTGTACGCTAGGCATTAAGTGCCTGATAACAAGCTGTTCTAGTATTTGTCGAGCGTAGAGGATCAACTATCTGAGTCCAACACACAGAGGAAAAGAAACGTTTATTTGCGCACATGTCTGGAGGTCATTCCACAAGCAGTGGTTGGATGCATTTTTAACGCCAATTTTACTCTGTACCAGTTATAATAAAATGCTGACAGTCAATTCGAGAATGAGACGACCCCCATCTTGACGGTATAGGATTCGTCTCAGTGACTTTTCGGTCTGCCGGATCAAAACAGCATAGATACTATGGTAGTGGTATACGTGTCAATGAGTGGTTTGCGGTACAGCACGATTTGAGTTGTGACTTCCGCACACAGAAAGTCGGGCAAAATTCCATACGCAGGCATATGAGACAGTTGAGTTCTTAAGTATGAGCTATTTGCCACAGATAATTTTGAAAACCTGTGGTCGAATCGCGACATACGTGAAAGAGCAATGCGTATGGCGGAAGTGACATAGAAAGATAACTTGTTATCGCAGTCATTGCGAAGATTTCCTTCCATCAGGTGCATTTTGCTTATGTGGTGTAGCAGAGTATAAGAAAATAAATAAATGGAAAGGGATGAATATTTCTGAACAACGGTCCAATGGAGAGGTACACAGTCTTCGGTCTTGTATAATTCGTTTCCCCTGGCTTTAAACTTATTCGCACAGAATAAACACGTTTGCTTAATCTTACGTTCAACTAAACATATGAGATTTTCTATCCTAACATAAGCTTACAACCACCTAGACTGGGACGAGTTTTTTTTTCTGGTGGATACCTATCTTATGCGGGACTCAACACTAAAGTCAAGCTTTCTTTTTCATCATTTATAATGACAGTAAAGCATGTCTGTTTGAATGTGAATCTGTTAACGTATCCCGTAAAACTTCTCACTCGATCCGAATGGGTTTTGTCAGTAACCACAGAGCAACCACTATAGGTCCACTCATTCTGATTGACGCAAGCTATACGGTTTTAGAATGTCAGCTCGCAGGAGTCGCTCGCATTTCATTAAATATCGACATAAATTTTTTTTAAATATCTTCTATCTACTGCCCAAAATGAGAAAAATGATTATTCAAGCCTAATCAATTTCCCCAGACAACATTTTATAATTGGACAGAAAAAAAGGTAGGAAAGAAGTTTAAGATCAAATCAAGACAAATAAGCGCCGAATCACGAAAAGTTTTGAAGTGTCAATACTCGATTTCTATCCAGTTTCTTTTTTTTTTTAAAGTGTATTTCCCCATACAAATTTTTATAACCAATTTCATCCCCTCCATGTTTTGTTTTGCGCGACAAAAAGTAAATAAAAACCTGATATACAGCAATACGAACAAAACAAAAAAAGAATTATGAAAATCGTCCCAGGGGTTATCGAGTTACATCATCATCGAGTTACACCCCGAAAGAATTATGTATATAGAAATAGATAGAAGATAGAAGATAACTCGGTCGGTGAAATTCTCAATAAAACAAATTAACTGTGGCGTCTACAACGAACTAAACCTTCGGACTTAGCCCGATAATTATCATTTATCAACCTCGTTAAAATTGCGGAACGAGCATGAACTTTCGCCGAAATTCTGCTTGCCATGATAAGTCAAAAGGTGGTTTTAGTGAGTAAGAATCTCACTCTAAGATGAGCCCGCGCCGACTGTCCTCATAGTGTCTTCTAAAAGATTTGCACCTATAGGTACTTCAGAGAAAAAAAAAAATTGGTCAGATAGAAAGTCAACAGTAGCTAGGTAATAGCCAGAAACCATTTTAAGTCGCTATCATCCAAGACACTAGTTACAAACTTTTCACTACCGTCCTTACTCAACCTTATAAGCACCGTCCCAATTAGTCGAAAGCAAACACCTATACCCACCATACCTCCAAGGAGGAGGAGGTATCTTTTGCAGATACACGTCACAGTATCTATAAGCAGACTGTCGTCGCGGCAATAAGACAACAAAACTATCAACTAGGTCTGTGAAAAAAAAAACTGCCCCGCCACGCCTCATCACCCACGACTGGCTGTGCAGTAGTAAAGTTATAGTAACGTCATCCCGTGGAATCACCTAGCCAGTGGTTGTCGTTCGTCGGCTGTCGGGGCCCCTGCCTTGTAATCCTACATAATTGGCGTTGGCATTTGTGCGCAGACAGACAGAGAATAAAATAAAATAAAATGCGAAATCGATTTTTATCCACTACCAAATGACAGTTAGTCTGCGTCTCTCCGTGTTGTCGTTGTCGTCCCTTTGTATCACAGTCCCAGCCCCATTCCCATGCCCATCTCTGGCCAGCACTATCACAATCCGTTCGGCTTCGGCTGCACTCTCTCGCTCAGTCCACCATAAACTTGTCGACCACCCGGTGCTGGTCAAAGTAAGTTCTGTCTGACCCAAAATATTTTAGCACGTTGCAACCGAAAAACTGCATGCAGACAGACGGACAAAAAATCAACCGATTGTCCACTATATTGCTGCTGGTGGTAGTAAACGAACAAAACCAACCCCAGTCCAAGTCCCTGCAGCTGCCGGCTAACAGGAGAGATTGCAACATGGAATTTATGTGCATATCCAATTGTGCACTCAGGATACACACGGCGGGCACTAAAAACCAAACCGAACCACCAACAACGGATGGCCATTACCATTTTCAAAATCGTTCCTAAAAAAAGGAAAAAAAAAAAAAAAATACACACAGGACAGAGAAACCAACACGAATACGAGGGCGCACACACGACACACTCGTTTCAGCTGGCCCCCGCCTTAGACATGCTTTCGCTTTGCTGTCTCGGTTCTCGGACGGTCATTCAAATGACATTTAATGCTCTGCCAGTGTCCAGTGACCAAATGTCTGATGATGGTCCTGTGCCCAGAGCCAGACCCACAGCGAGCACTTTCGGAAGTAATAAAGTAGCTGCAACCGACATACACGCTCTGTCCTCTGTTCAGTAAGTTCACCCTTAGTATATGGCCACTGCAAGGGGTGCTCCTGTTCGATGCTCCTTCTGGATGTGTATTCAAATTGGAGTGTAGAATGTAGTTCGCATGGGTGTGGACTGTAGAGGCATGGAGTCTTAAAATGTCATATCCTTTGGTTTTATGACGGAATTGAATTGAAAATAAGTTCTTTCCCATCTCCCTGACGGTACAGGGCGGTCGTTGGTTAGGATAGAACTGAGAGGGTGTTGGAACGAATGAAATCAATTTATTACGGCATAGAGGGGGTATTATCGGGCTTATTGGACTTTGACGTGGTCACACACAGGCGGTGAGATAAGCGAGTGCTTTATCCCTTCCTGAATGGAACGCGCGACCGGGCAGTATGAGTGGACGTCTGGTGCGGCCTTCGTGAAAATAAATTGACGGCCGGGAATATATTATTTGCCATTAGCCGAGAATACATTCGAGCAATGGATATGGATGCCTTATGCTTATTGGCAATTTGATACAGCCATACTCATACAAGGTGATAAGGCGAATAGGAAAACGACGGGCGACAATGAGGTAGGAGTAGGAATAGCCTAATGGATAGCCATGAGGTAGGAGACTTTTTTAATTGACGCTTAGCCATTTTCATTTTTGTTGGCACCATCCTTTGGAAGGTCTAACTGTCGAACGCCGAGAAGTAGGCACAGACAGGCATCAAGAATACGTCACTGGCGGTAAACTAATAGCACAATCAATTAACTGAATTATTGCACAATGGGTCCTAGTCCTAGGTATTTTAGAGTGCTGCTGAACTTTATTAGCGGGATGTGCAAGGCATTCGTAAATTTGAATGTTTGATAAAATTCTACGCAATTCGTTCTGATCTATGTTGACCTCGATGTTCGACTTGCCAATTGACAAACTCTGGTTGTTTATACATTATGATCCGTAAGAGATCACAATTTTGATTGTTTAATGAGCCTCAGAATACCAGAATACGAAATCATCACCCCCTCACTTTGTGGGGGTTTTGTGACTTGTGAGGTATCGGTCAGGTTTGCCAGAATCAGGCAGTAAGTTTAGCTTAAAGGTAGATATCATAAAATTCATTCATAAAATCAATTCAAGTTCGCCGACTTATAATTCATAAAAAACGAGTGAATGCATTCAGACAGATACACAAAAATTCTTACGTAGACTTTCGAGGGGCTGTTTTTTTTATGTTCAGGTAATATGAACAATTAATTCTTTGAATTTTTTTTGTAATGAAAATAGCTACGTTTTAATGTTATTCTTAAACAATTTACGTTTCACAGAGATTTTTGATTTATTCCCCTTTTTTTTAGCTTGTCCGTCGTTTTCCCTTTTCCCATGCAAAAAACGCCAAAATTGGCTAAATTGCAGGGTGAACAACGGCCCGGATGGGCCGGATGGGGATGAGGTATTTATCGTTTATAGAGTTCTTGACCAATTTGGTGTTTATGTGTAGTTTGTGGAAATGGTTTGGATGAGGTATTTAGTCTTGTGACCTTCTCCGTAGAAGGTAGATAGATTGTAAGGCAGGAGAGCGTTCAAGGGCCTCTGGCACTGTGGCTTCTTAAAGGAGCCTATTTGGTCATCAGTGGCGTGGCGTCCATATAACTCGATTCCTACCGAGTTACCTTTTGAAATCTCCACCAGGCAACACTATCTATCTACCAAAAACCGAATATACATGAAACACTACCAAATGAATGTGAATACTCACCAAATGGTACACACACAAAAGCACTCATATAAAAATCGTGTGTGTATCCATTTTCATACAACGTCGTCATCGTCTCGTGGCGACAAAGCGAAGGTAAGGTAACCCAAAATAAGTCGGGTTATTAAAGATCTCACTTTATAGTTCATTTTGAGAGAAAATTTGCTTGTTATCTCTTTTTTTCTTCCCTGAGTACTTTGTCTGACTCTGACACCTCTTTGTTCAACACCCATTGTAGAAAATAACCCGCTTTTCATCGAGTTATTCGCGGTTCTCACAAAGTTCATTTTGACTGCTGAGTACTGAGTGAACATTTGTTTGTATCTCTTTTTTTCTTCCCAGAGCCAGAGCTTGTTACTGGTACTGGCCAGTGATGCCATTCTGGCATTTTTAATGCTAGATCTAGCATTTTCGAAAACTTGAAAGCATTTTTTTAAAAAAGAAAAATGCCAGATGCTGTTTTAGCATTTTTTTGGATTTTAGTATTTTTGGATATTTGCTCATTCGTCTACATTAAGCTGATATACAGTGCATCGAAGTTTAAGATGTTTCCCATGAATATTAAAAAAAAAGAGCCAGAGAGTTATTCTACCTATATAAAAACCTATGTTTGCAACAAAGTCAGCCTTGAAAAGTACCGAGATCTAAAAGTAAACCATGTTCTTAATGTATTAAGGTTTAATATGAAATATTTAAAGTAGAATAATACTGAAATAACTGCAAATAAAGAGAGAAATTTTATTATTTAATCATTACTGACTAAAATTTGGAGGGTTCACTGATCAAATTTTTAAAACCTTTCGAGTTTGGCGTAGTAAAAAGAAAACTTGCCAAGTAAGCCCACCAAATTTCAGTCAGTAATAAGTTCTTAGAAAAGTCATGAACTTTGAAGTTGTATGTATATTTTCAAAATGAAAATAGCGTCGAATAAAAAATCCTAGATTTTCGAGCTCAACCAAATTTCATTATTCTACAGCAATCGGAAGTCCTTCTTATAATTGACAATAGTTCTGAGAAAGTGGGTGGACCACGTCCCCTTTTAGAGAAACCCCAAATTTGATTTATTCCTTTGCTTGCACCACAAGACATACCGTTGTTCAAAATTACAAGATTCCACGATGTCGGGGAGTACTTCATAATTTTGATGATCTGTCAGTCAGTCACTTACGGTTTTTGTTATTTTTTAAGTCCTCTATTTCAGGAACCACTAAAATAATGCTAAAAAGTTTTCTGAGGCGCTTGTGCTTGATCAGCTTAGCAAAGATTCCGAATCCGAAGTTTCTTACTTCATTGGTACTAAAGACAGAGGGGGGTCGAATATCGCCTTAGTTTGTTCCTGTCAAAAGGATGTAGTACCAGAACTACCATGTCCTTTGATACATGGGCTAATTAATTCAGACGTGTGGTGAAGGATTTATGGCTTATCTATGGTGGACATCAAACAGCAACAAAAATTCACCCACTGTAGTTACTGTTGAAATTACTTTGTTTTGTTTTTTTTTTCTGAAGACTGATACTTGAATGTTCAATAAAATTAAAATTTATTGTTTAACAAAACATGATTTTTATTATTTTCTGAGATATATAGGCTTTAAGCCTAGTATCCTGCTCGCGCTAAATTTTAGCGCCCATAGTCTCCACTTCGTTTCTCCACACCAAAGAAAAATGGTCGCTAAATTATTATTAAACATGATATAGATGGGACAAAACCCATATGTTTATGAAACATGAGTACTATGACAGATATCAGTAGGTAAACGTAATTTTAATAGAATATTCGAATTTCTAACTTGAAAGACGTTATAAACCTAGAAATTATAAGAAGATCTTCGACATATTGTGTCCTCAAACTTTCCACAATCTCCTTACCATAGTGAAACACTTGTTATTACCCAAAAGACGAGGCCAAATGAAAGCATAAGCCCCCCTGAAATGCTATTCGCTTTATTTATGTTTATATCTCTCTTTTGGATCTGTTGTTTGGCTTTGCGTTTTCTTTTGTTTATTACACAAACATTATCTGCGTTTTCCGCCAAAAAAATCATAGCAAACACAAGACAAACTCTTTCCTCTGTTTTGTATGTCAGAATTTATCTTCGATGTAATGTACCGGGCATTTATTTCGCGAGCTAAATGAGTGGAGACTTGTCATCGGCCCATCTATATGAAGTAAAGGATTTAGCGTGCGAACAGGATACTGCTTTGCTAAGCTGCCTCGCTAAATTTTGTCTTTAGACATTTTTGTATGGGAGATAAAATTTAGCGCGAGCAGGATACTAGGCTTTAGGGTCGAAATTCCTTACTAAAATGAGAGTAACATTTTATGTTATATAATAGGCTAAGATAGGCCAAAATATACATTCAGATGAATTTGTGGTATAAAAGACGAAATATTTTTTTTTTTTTTTGTATTATAAAAAGCTTTTGAAAATACATTTTGTTTTGTCTAGCATTTTTATTTTTTGGCTTCATACATTCTAGCATATTTTTTCTTGCGGTCTAGCATTTTCCTTTTTGAAATTCTGGCAACACTGGTACTGGCCATGGCCACTGGGTAACTGGGTTGTGTTTTGGGTATGTCGCAGGGATGGAAAAGTCGATACAATTGTATCGAATTCGATACAAATGAGTTTGCTCAAGTACAAAAGTACAATTTGCCTTAATTCGATACAATTCATTTACCTATCTATACCTTTAAAATTCTCTTGCAATTTGTATTTTTCCAAAAACAGAAAATCAAATCACGTAACGAACTATGTATTTGTTTTAAGTTTTGCACAAGGCGCTGACTATAGATTCTCCTTTTTACTTTTGTCTGTCGATGAGTAAGTAGTTTGTGTTGGTTGGTTAAGTGCTGTCAATAAAACATAACTTTTTTCAAAAGTGTTTAGACCTGTTCAAACGATGTACGAACGAAAAAAAGAAGAAATACGAGGTGCGTTTTCAGCCTGAATGGAAAGAAAACAGATACCCATGACTTGAAGAAAATGTTGAACGAAAAATAAAACGTTGTTTCTATTGTAATTCCAATGTTTCTGGACGAAAAAATGTTATGAATTTCAAGTTCAGGGCAATATTTTGAATATGAATTTGCAAAATGAGTGTATTTTTGTATATGAAAAATTGTTTTCAATACAATTGACTCCATTTCAGTACAATCTTCCAACAGTTTTCAGTACAAATCGAAAATGGCATTTTCCATCCCTGGTATGTCGTATGTGTTTGTTTGGTTATGATATGAACAAAATAACGCGCTTTTCTTCGAGTTATTCGATTTTCTTTTACTTCTTCCTTTCTTATTGTCTCTTGTGTGAATAATTACAGGTAGTTGTTGAGGTAGGTAAGGGTGTGTTTTGGTTTAAAAATTCAGTTGGCTGGCAAATGAACACTTAAATATTTCTGAATTACGTATCTTTATTTTTTATTATAATCATTAGGTATCTGAATTTGCTTTAAGTTATGGCATCATGCGTCTGTCAATAAGGGCTTCTATAGAAGCCACTTTTAGTATGCCTTAAGCCACTGCGACTACAAATATTAATGACTTAAAGTATAAAAAAGGTGGCTTGAATTGATTTTGCTTCGACTTCCCATTTAAAAATATTCACGCCACGCCACTGTTGGTCATAGGTTGGGTCGATTTTGAGACAGCTCCTTTTAGGAGGAGAACTCTTATGCCCAATTCACAATATCACGTTGACGCAGCGTGCGTTGACAGATTATGCAGAAACAACGCGTTCATATGCTGCCACACAAAATACAACTTCAGGCGTTGAATCGACTTTAGATCGTAAATATTGTAAAGTTCAACGCGAGACGCCTGAGCAGACCTACTTTCTACTATCACGCGCATTTGACAACTTTAGATTTTCGAATTGTTCGATTTGAAGTCATGTAGAATACGCCGATCATAATTGGAGTGACACAGATCTGCTAAAGTTTATTAAACAGAACTTTTAATGAGCTATTTATAATGATTTTTTAATGCAAATTAATTAATTCACTATTTGGAAATAACGGATAGCAATTTAATTTTCTTTGTAGAACAACTTTTAATTTTTTTAGATTTCTTGGAGGAAGAAAATATCAATCAAGGGTATTCGACCGGTATACAGGTTGTTCTTTTGATATGTTGCTAAATATGATTCTCTTGTGTTTTGGAGAATCCTTTTTCAATTCGTGCATACAAATTACAGATACAAGGAACAAAGGAGTAGACTTGAAATTTAAATTCTGCTCTGAATTTGTGTTTTTTATTCAAAAAACCAACCGAAATTTTAGTCTGTCGTGCATTCGCTTTGAAGCAGCATTTCGTTTTACAAAATTGATGCTCGCGGGCTTTGGCATTTAAAATCGCAAAGTTCCGAAAAGGCGTGTCAAAGCGGGAAGAAAAGTTGTCAGCTGAGCCGAGATCTTAGTTAATTGTGCTATCATCCCGTTTGGAATCAAATGGTCTTAGGATTGGGGTCTTTGTGATAGACCTTTCAGCATTTCTTGTCAATCTTACGCAGCTGACTTGCGCTTTTCTAGCCTGTGGCCGAATCTTTGAAATCTTTGAACTCTTTGGAATCTACCAAATTGTGAATATGGTTGTAGACGTATCTTAAGAGGTTAATGCCTTTATTTTCGGCGCAGCCTAGAGGGTTGGATGGTTGGACATACTTTCTTCCGAAAAGGGGTTGAGTTACCGCATCCGTGATCGAGTTTGAATTTGACTGAATTTATTTTACTTGTAATCCCCACTAAATTCAGTGACGTATGGCTCGCTCACAGATGCGGTAATTCAGTCCCACCTCTTGGAGAAGAATTGGTGTATGCTCCCCAACAAAAGGTTCTCAACTTGCCTATAATTCGGTTGGCCGTATGGTAAAATATCCTTTTGGGGTTTGAGTTATGATCTTTCTATCGTTTAATAAAATGAATTAAAAATGGTATAATTACGTTTTATTATTCAACAAAGGAACATTTTATTTCTAGGTATAGTCTCTCCCGTCCAATCTCTCTCTTTCAACTGACTCGAACAATGTTGAAGTTGAGATGAACTTTTATTTGGGGTTGCAGTGGTTGATGTTACAATCGTCAGTTCATTTTGACTGGGTGGACGAAAATATTGACTTATCGTCGGGATTGAATGTGTCTCTAATCCTTACAGTTTAATTTCGGTCGTCTTAGCAAAAATGGTGTCCCCATATCCTCAGCACCGACTTTGACTCTATACTACAAGATAAGGTCTACTTGTCATCTCTACTATAGTTTCGGTTCGGATATTGTTGCCTCGGGACGTTCTTTTTACCTTGAGCTATGCCTTCCTTAAAACGTTGTTCCTGATGTGAAACTTTCACAGTTTCGTAATCGAGATCTTCTTGGGCTTTCGTCCAAAGAACTCAATTTTTTAAGTCTCCTCTATCGCGAAATTATGAAAAGCAGCTTGTTGTAGCGCTGCCTTGTAGGCAGCTTCGCTACATGTGCTTGCCGGCAATCTTCATCAACGTTTCGTTGGTTGCATACAGTTTCGCTGCTAAGGCTAAGTTATGTTTAACACTTGTCTACAACAATGTCAGCTAAAACAAAATTTTGTTCTCCTCTTCATTTTCACTCAACAAAACTTGCTTCACCTCCTCGCATCATACATTCTACACCTTTACGCCTTCGGTGCACCATCCCCCTACATTAATTTTATACGTTACAATAAACGGAATCTGTTCTTCAAAAACGGAGTCTGCTGTAAATCAATCTTCCACGCAGCAGAAAAGGTTGCGTCTAGCGTCTACGTTTACCCATTGTACCTATATAGAGATATTTATTCTCTATATAGGTACAATGGTTTAGCTAAAGAGCGATTACCAAACGGAAAATAAAATAAAAAACCCAACAAAGGCGAAGAGGAATTCGGTGCTGTTAATCCACTGTTCCGACAAGGACGTATAGCAACAACAAAACGTACACATGGAACGAATAAAAACAACAAATAAAAAAACTGAAACACAGGATCTATATTACTAGAGGGGGAGGGGGCACTCCCGACTCCGTCACACGACCGACTAAGGTTAAGGTGTACCCAGGGTAATATGACCGAGTTGGAGCACCACACCAACAACATCGCCAGATACTGGCGATGGCGTAGACTTCATAATGCGAGACAATTTCCTTGAAAAGTTAATTCAATTCAGTTTCGCTTCCAATGTGTGGCAAAAAACAAAAATGTGTCCTTCACAAAAATTTATAAGCCAGACAAAAACGCGTTCGTTCTTTTGTCGTCCACAAATACACACTTACAGTCGCACAGAGAGAGTGCACGCAAGCAAAGTGATACACACACGTTTTGGGAAAGGACGTTCGTTGGTGAAAGGCGACCGGGTTGGAGACGGTCTACCACAGACGGCGCGGAATAGATGCGACTGCGACTGGACTAAAAAAGGGCAAAGAAAGAGGCGATTAGATGTGGAAGAAGCTTATTGATGTGCGTGCTTCATAGCGGGGAACTACGAGACGGGAGCATTGGGGATCCAGATGAAAAGGAACCATCAGCGGCAAAAATTATTATCGGTCTATATACGTATACCTACTCCTTTAGGTGGATGAATGGTTGGTTTGGTTTTTCGTTATTTATTTGACAGGCAGGCGGGTGAGTTTCAATTCGTTTGGCTTCTAGACTTACACACGATGATGGTGACTGTGACTGGTGGTGGTGATACATCAGCGAAATCGAGACGGTTGTTGTTTTGTGTGGGAGCACCGAAAAATGGGTGGCCTGGCCGGTAGCACTTTTTAGGAGCAGCACTCATATGCTCGTAACGGCCCCTGAATAACAGATCGTAATTCTGTTGAACAAATCAAGGGGATTAAAGTGCAAAAACTGATTTGGTGCAAAATGAAAGTATTGATAAGAGTACCGAAAAAAGGAAGGTTATGTGTGTTTCTGGGACTTACCTACTCCTGTCACTTACTGTTTCTCCTTGTGGTTATGGGTCATAGTTAGGGTTGCCAGTTTTTGCTCGCAGCTCGACGGGACAAATGACAAAACTATGAAAAAATAAACCAAATTTCCAAATATCTCCTGGGACAAAATAAAAAATAATTTTTAATCATTTGAATGACAGCTGTCAATTTGCACAAATAACATTCTTGCCTATATATGATAGGTGTAGTTGATTGAAACTTTTAACGAGAGTTTATTTATCCCGTATGACACTATATTTTTCTCTCATTTTTTTGAAAGCGGCAACAACGACTTTCACCAAAATACAAATTTAATAATTCTCAAAATGATTGCGTCCTTTATTTTCAGTTCGAATCACCGAAAACGCTAATTTTAAAAAATGCTCATAGGTATCTCGAAAACTCTATTTTTGACTTCGATTAAACTTTAAAAACCAAGTAATGCTTATATCGCGAACAATAACCTATAATCGGTTTTTAGCTATATAGTTAACAAATAGTATTTTTCAAACTAAACATTGCAATATTTGGTACTGTTTTGTCTGCCAAATTTTAAAAAAACGGCTCGAACGATTTTGATCAAAATACATATTAGCTATAATATCGGTATTTTAAATAAGATCCAGTACTTAGTTTTTCTCAAAGAACTCGAATAAATCCATTTTTTAATTATTTCTCAAAAATGACCACCCAGAAGCCGATTTCTGTTCATATGTATTTTTAAAATTCAATACCGCACTTTAAAATTCAACTCGCAATAGCCATTAGAAATACAATAACAGCAACGCAAAACTTATTTTTTGCAATTTTTTGAATTATGCACCTTAAACTAATTCCGCAACCACTTGGAGTTTACATAATCAGAACATCCCACTTCATTTGCACCCCGACACACGGTCATCGTGATGCTATTATCTATATGTAAAGATATCGATCTAACGAACAATACTTCCAATCATTGACAACTTAAACCAGCGTCATTAATCTATTCCAGTCAAAAAGAAAATCATCCCCAAACAGATCAAAAATCGAACATTCCTATGTAATACACTTTTTTTTTTTTTTTATGTATACTTCTCCCGGTAAAGGCGAACCTGTAAAAAGTCTTGTTAAATACACAATTTAAGTTTAATCTTTATTGTATTTCTTTAATTAATAATTTGTACACATGTAAATTTGAGTTGCTTTGTCTCCGCTTGCTGGTGTTCAACTGCGATGACGTTCTACATTTTACTACTGACGTTTGGCGATGCTATATAAAACTAAGGGTGTGTTCACATTTATTACAGAACCTATAACGCTTCAACAGCGCCCCGAGATGCCTGCAGATGTATGTTTGTTCTGCACTTAAATTGCTGCAAATTGTAGTCTTCTGGAAATATATCCTCAGAAAGCGAGTTCCAAAGTTTGCTTGTCCTGTAACAGAAGGAGCTTTTGAAAGTTGATGTCCTCGCGGTTGTCAAGTGTACTGTATGGTCATGAGCATTAGCAGCCTGTCTTGTGGGGCGCCCAAAAGTTGCATTTCGAGGGATAATGTCTTTGAGTTCCTCAGAACATCTACCATGGAAGTACCTATAGAACAAGCATAGGTCAGCGACTTGTCTTCTGTGCACCAACGGTTGTAGATTCGATGTGAGTGTAGGGTCTCCAATGAGTCGAACTGCTCGTCTCTGTATGCTATCAAGCAGGTTAAGTGAATGTTTTGGGGCCGAGCTCCATATATGGGAACAATATTCCAAGCCTGGTCTAACCTGTGCTTTGTAGAGAAGGAGAAGTTGCTTGGGGCTAAAGTACCTCTTTGCTCTAAATAGGTAGCTCAATTTTGGGGACGCCGACTTTGCGATATAGGATATGTGGTTCTGCCATGTGATTCCTGCATTGACTGTGACTCCTAGAAGGTGCATTGAGTCCTTTTGATGGATTGGAAGGTCATCCATTTGGATCTGAGGAACTGTTGATGCATTTTTTCTGGAAAATGTTGTGAGCTGTGTCTTGTTTGCATTAAATACAACCAAGTTGTCCCTTCCCCACTTCAAGATTTTGTCCAGATCATCATTTAGAGAATTAATTTGTTCAACTCTCTGACTGTGTGATGCAGCCGTATTCACAGGCCCATTGTTCGAGATGGAGGATATAAGAGTGCTGTCATCTGCAAAGCTGTAGATATTATTATTTGTCGATCCAAGCAAATCGTTGATGTGGAGAAGAAATAGAGTTGGAGAAAGAATAGATCCTTGGGGCACTCCTGCATTTATAGCAAACGAATTGGATGATATATAATCTACAACAACTTGGATCGATCTTCCCAGAAGAAAATTTTGTATCCATCCGCAGAGTTGTTGTGGTAATCCGTAAGACGCTAACTTGCCTAATAGGGCTCTATGCCAGAACCGGTCAAATGCATTTGATATGTCCAAGTCTACGGCTCTGGATTCGCCGTGTTGTTCAATTAATTGTGTCCATAAGTACGTTACGTAGCTTAACAGGTCACCAGTGGAACGACGGCTCCGAAATCTGTATTGCCTGTCGCTTATTAATCGATGGCCTTCTAGATATTTGATTATTTCGACATTTATTGCCTTTTCCATTACTTTAGAGAGCATTGAAAGTAACGCTATTGGACGATAGTTTTGTGGCAGACATTTCTTCCCTTTCTTTGGAATAGGTTGAATGCGAGCAGTCTTCCAGCAAGAAGGAAACGTCTTCTGGGAGTACGACATGCTAAACAGCTTACAGAGTACAGGTGCAAGTTCTGGTGCACAGTTCTTGAGTACTATAGCCGGGATTCCATCGGGTCCCGTTGCCTTATTGCAATCTAGTTCTTTAAGGATGCGTTGAATTAGTCGAGGCCAAAATTTCACTTCTGTCATCAATGATTGTATCCTCGGGATATTTGGTGGCTCTAGCTGTGCAGAATCTAGGGTGGAATTCTTTGAAAACATGCTAGCGAAAAGATCTGCCTTTTCTTTAGGTGTTGTTGCTAGCGTGCCGTCTTCTTTTACTAGAGTTGGAAAAGAAGAGCAACTAAAGTTATTACTGATTGCCTTTGCCATGGACCAGAATGCGCGTGAGCCGCTAGGACATCCAATCACTTTGTTAGTGACTCTTTCTGTTCTCGTAGGGAGACCGTCCATACCATTGCCGTTTATAAGCTTAGCGGTGATCAAGTTATGTGAAATGTAGGAGCATGTTTCTATGTATAAATGGAAAGTGTTTTTTGAGTATTCGGTGTTATATTTTGCGTAGTACATCATATTAAAACAAAAATGAAAATTTGTTTCAACCGTACCCATACCAGGGTCGGTTGAAACAGTTGTTGGGGTCAGTTAAAACATGAACACAATCTTCCATTGTTATATATTTAATTAATTTTTATTTTAAATAATAGTTTGACAATATTCATAACGTCATTGTTTTATATAGAATTAAAAAAAGATAAACAGTATTTCTAAACAACAAAAAATTAAAGAAAACAAAAATCAACAAAAAATCTTAATTCATTAAATTAATTGAAAATAAACAAAAGGAACATTACTTTAATCTCGATAATACAATCGATAAAATTCAGTTGTCGGAATATTCCGGATCACAATTGTGGTAAACATAATACTATTGCAACAGTATTGTCTCTGATTGCAACCGTCTGTGCACTCTTTGTGAGCCCACATTTTACAGGTGACACATTTGTATCCAACGTTCACTAGGTCTGCTCCCTGAATACGTTGATAAGCAGACAAGGCAATAAAACTCCTCTTCTTCTGAATAACAAAAAAATAATAGAGCACTGGAATGCTGCATTATTATTATTATTATTATTATTTTTTTTTTTTTTTTTTACTTTCGTAACTTTTATTTTCTTTTTTACACCTTCCAACCATTTCTTAGCTTGCTTAGCTGGTTTGTTTCAGTCTTGCTTCACGATCCTTTTTTATTTATTCTTTCTCTGGTGTATCGGTGTATATTGTAGACTTTCTGGTTCTTCTAATTTCGTTAAAATAGTATATAATAATAAAAAAATGATTAAACACTTTGTTTCAACCGTCCCCTGAAAAATTGTTTCAATCGTCCCCAACCCCCCCTTTAAGTAAAAAAAATCTATAAAGTAACGAAAACAACACTGACACGTTTAAACTTGTCACCATGCTGTTTACTACACTCTTTACCGCATACAAAAAAAATAGGCACAGCAATCTCGCATCGATAGAAACCCCAGTAGAATAAAAAATAACCAAACAAAAATACTTACTTTTGATAGTCTAAATAGAACATTAGCTCTCACTTAAAACTGAACCGCCGAACGAACACTACATGACTGCTATTTGTCTACGGACTTGTTTTTGCTTCATTCACCCCTAATACTCATAGACGCTGCGCGTATGGCTCACGAGATATTCGTGTTGTTTCAACCGTCCTGTGTTTCAACCGTACCCAGTCTCCCCTACTCAAAATCTTGTACCGTGTAAAAGCTATAAAATAGTACGGTAGGCACTTATAACTCTCTAAGGATTGTCTGTTTCTAGAGCTTCAACGTTTAAAAACTAAAAATTTTACTTAACACTATGTAGATATTCCTTTTTCTATATGTCATGAATCGTTTCTTTTAACTAGCATTGATTTTGATGAGCGAGAAAGTTTTGTTCGACCCAGTCGTGCACTTTATTTTACACCACACCGCCTGATGTAATATCATTTTTTTTTTTTTTGTTTTTTTTGACTAAAATGCCTTCAGAAGGTTCCAACAGATGAACGTCGGTACACCATATGGATATGCACTTTTATCCCTGCATTGAAATAGAGTAATTAGAAAATTGCCACTGTCAGTTAGTGTATCTACTATTAAAGTAAAAATAGTATTATACCACATCTCCTTAAGAATGAAAAAAAAAACCATTAAAACGCCGTTAGAAGGTAGCAACAGGCATTCCTGCACTGTAGAAAACTGCGTTTTTACCAACGCAAAAATACCAAGTCGTCCTGGAACATCGAATAATTTATTACACTACACCGCCTAAGGTAGTAAAAGTTATTTTGAGTAAGATGCCTTCAGAAGGTTCCAATAGACTAGCCTTTACTAGGCGCATCTGCACTTTAACGCCCGCCTTGAGCCACAAGCCTTGGGAAATTGCACTAACTGCCACCTGCTATTTGAGCAGCAGGAACTGGCCTTCGCTCTATTCCGATATCAGCTCCTCTTTTGTGTCTGAAACAACTCCTAAACGATTGCTAACTGATCAGTTAAGTTGGTAGTTAATAACCTGTCGGGGGACATAAGCTCCAATCTGGACGAATACCTACACGTTGAGAGTTGAGGCTCCGCATCGCAATTATTATGCACACGTCTGTTCGGCGCGGCATTTTGTATGTGTAATGGCTGCAAAGATGTTAGTTAAAAAGAACTAGCCTATTGGCCAAAAATGGTATACCACAGTAATTGCTGACATTGAGATTCATACAAAAGATAAGTTGCCGTAGTTCATTTGACATGATCTAAGTTATCTGTTCGGAAATTCCAAATGACACCCAAATGTTCGCATAAAATTGAAATGTGCTTCCAAAAATCCAAGGCGAAATTTACGAACAAAACCGAGCGAGTGCCCATTTCTGTTTCACCTTATCAGAGCAGAGAGCATTCTCAGTCCTTTAAAATCCAAGCATAACTCCGTCTATATATACAAAGGACAAGGTTAACTGTTATCTTATTGGTCATTTAGATAGAAAACCCAGCAACTTTAGAACGTATCCTCAGAGCTAGTGGATGTCCTAAAACCCACCCAGACACATAACAACTATACTTACACCCTTGTTTATTCAAGTCGTGCTATTTAGCTAAAAGTGGTTGCCTATTCAATGGGATAGACTTGTAATTTTCCAAAGTTACTCTTTCGTGTCAATTTTGTTTTATTCCTTTTGTCCACCTCTGCAACAAGATCGACATCGACCCTAGAAAGTTTGGTTAATTTTTCTGGCGAGCAGTTAGACACACTGGAAAGTTTACCCATTAATAGACGGTAGGTACAAAGAAAGAGAATTCCTTGCAATAGTCCAGATCCAGACAAGTAGAGTCCTTTTTTTTACTGTTGCTGTGGTTGTTGTTAGGTTTTTATTTTTTCTCGTTTAGCTGTGCGTGTCTGTCTGCTCGACGGTGAAGGACGTTTGAACGATTAAAAAAATTATTTGGATTTTCGTTGGCTTCAAGAATTTCAATGTCAAACCTTTCATGAAGAACTACCCACAAAGGAGGCGTGGTGGAAGGTAATTTTATTATTTGCTTTCTTGTTTTTTTTTGTTTTTTTTTGGAAAAAATGCCTCGACCAGACAAAAAATAATGCACTTGAATTTCTGGGGTGGGAGCTCATTAATTGTGTTTAGCCTACAGTAGTGAAATAAAATAATGAACAGCATTATTTTGCGAAAATGGCCTGAAGTGATTGCAGGTCCCATTTTGTTACCAAGGAGGCTAAAGCGTTGACATTTTTTACAGTTCCATGAGCAAAAATTACCGAATTTTTGATGTGTAAACATCTAAGCGCGCGTTATTGGAATCTGGTTGAGTAATTCCACACATTTAACTTGCGGGGGCGGAAATGCGTCACGGAAATGCGTCACTGTGTTTTATCATTGCTCATTGCATACATTTTTTTGAATCTAGTGGAGTAATTCCACACAATTAACTTGCGGGGACAGAAAATGCGTCACTGTCTTTTATCATTGTATACATTTTATCATTGCATACGTTTTTATCATTGCATACATTTATGAGCTGGGGCATATTCATTATTCAGCTTTTTGTTGATGTGAAATAAAGCAGGTTTTTCATATATGATGGTCTCACATTTCTTCCCTGTGTCGGATATCTCGAGGAAATTCAGTGCCAAATCTTTCGTGAATTACCAGGCACGCAGAAATCACAGCTGGACAACAACTAAAAAAAATGTCGTTGACCAGCACCTCTACAATATGCAATGCAAGCCGAATGAAATTCCAATGACACTTTCATTTACTGTGTAACAGTTGATGTCATTTAACTTGCGGGGATGGAAATGCAAATGGGTATTTGTTATTTCATAATATATCAAGAATACGGTTATTACAATTCCCTCTTTTCTCAATGACGTGTATCAAGCCACACACATACCGCACGCACGGTGTTTACACATACACATATTTCGGGACTGTTGGATACAGTCGCACCAATTTTTTTTTTAATGCAGCTCTGTTGTCTGATTTTCTGAATAGCTGTAGTCACAGGAATTGCTATAAACTAACGTTAATACAGTACATAATTAAGGAAAGCTGCACGACATAATGATTCCTTGTTATTAATAAATCAGACAATACACAAAAAAAAAGCGCCACGAAAAAAGTGTTTTTTTGGGCAACAAAATAAGCGAATTCTCCGACCTTCATCAACTCGCCCACGCCACCGCGTTAAAAATGAAGCAACCAATGGATGCGTTCCAAAATCGATCGATTATATTTTTTAATGTTGTGTTGAAATCTTATTGTTTAGTTTGAATTTGAATATGGTATTTAATTGTGTTTCACTTTAATTAATTTTAAGCACTTGTTAAAAATGTTATGATATTTTTGAGCTCGCGGCCTCTCCGGACGGGACCCTCAGTGAGTGAGTGAGTTTTTATTTTTGGGACGAGTATAAGGGACCTACAATTTTACGGCGGGTCCGGACGGTTGAACTAAGAGGCTCTTTCCTGACAATTTACATAATCTCAAAAGTTTGTCAGACTTTTGCCAGGGGTATGGTGCAGTGGTAAAAACTCTATGATGTGTTTTGAGCCTTTCTGGTGACCCGTAGTCCAGCACACCTCTATC
Organism: Cheilosia urbana; assembly: GCA_946477585.1. NCBI lineage: Eukaryota > Metazoa > Arthropoda > Insecta > Diptera > Syrphidae > Cheilosia > Cheilosia urbana. The sequence goes on from OX297855.1 coordinate 45,115,838, forward strand.
ATTACTTTTGTTTTGAGGCCAGGTTTGATTTTTCCAAGGCTGTGTGGAGTGTATGCAGCCTCAATCTATAACTCTGACGCTGACCCATTTACACCATTCCGCAGAGTACAATTCCATTGGTATTCGTGGTTTAACATTCTGTTACAACGGCTTCAAGAATTTTATCCTCTTTTTCAAGCCTTATATCAGGCAGCAGACAGCTAGATAGCTAGAATTATATCCCTAACCTAACGTAAGGATTGTCTTGGTTTCTTTTTAGTCAACTGAAGCCGGGGTTGCTTTTAAACTTCCGGTCTAATCTGATGAACGATATTGAAAATTCTGATGATATGCATTCTACGCCATTATGGGTGTTTTATTGGACTACCTTACTTCCAATTCCCTCCGATATACTCTTTCAGGCATCTTACTCTGTGGATACCGTTTTATATTGTGATAACGGGCTTCAAAATCGCAGTATAGGCCTGGTTGAAACAGTCACTTTAGCAACCCACCTCAGATGGAACTCTCACAGCAAACACAAAGAAACGAGAGTACCTTTTGCGGCGCACTACTGTAGCCGTCGGAAATTCCATTCCCAAAATAAAGAGCGTATCCACAATTTCATCAACATAATGTCACAAACTGCACACAAACAACGAGTTCCCCTGTTATACGGTCGCTTGTAGTCGTAGTCGTATACCATATACGTGCGCACTTTTTCTGGCTTTCGTCGGTTCATTTCGTTCTGTTGGGCTAACTTTGATCCCTTTCATTCACCTCTTTCGTCCTTTCCTTTCATTTGATTTCATTGACTAAACAGAACGGAGCGTCGATGTCGGTCGCCTCGTCATCGCTCATCGTCATCGTCATCCCCCATGCACATGAAGAATTTTCCGTCTAAAAATACCGTCTGGACTATTTTCAAGGTTAACCCATTTAAATTTTGCGCCACGCCAGCATACCTCAAAACTGCTAACCGAAGGGTGTCTGTGCGCACACACAAACGGACACAGAGCAGAGCAACAACAACAATACCTACTGTTACGTTATAACTTATAACAAATGCGTAGCCCTACATTATTGATGCATTAAGTCAGACGCTAGTGGGGTGGGGTTCCATCGTAGTCGTAGTTGTAGCCGACTTCGTCGTCGTCATCGGCATCGGCATCCTGAGCAAAGCAGACGTTTGCATGCAGGTTGGTCTGATATTGCTGGTGGTGCTGCCTGGGTTTTGTATGGGTATGGTTATGAAAAAGTTTTTTTGGCAGGCGAGTCATAATACCAGACGAGAGGACCTCACAGAGTACCTACTACTCCTTTGTTTGTTTTTATTTTTATTTTGTGCTGTGTTATTCCTGTTTTTGTTGCTATGTACCTACCTCGCATATATTTGCATATTTTTTTGTTTGTGTCCTTCATTCTGTCGCTCTGCACAAGTCAGTGGAGCATTTAAATGAAGGGCGGGGAACGTTAGCCCATTGGCATTTTGCAAAAATTTTCTTATATTAGTCATAATTAGAAAGGATCTTTTCGAGACGAGCGAGTACCCGTCTCCAGACGCCAAAGGTGTTTGCTGCTTCATTGATGAGTTCGACAGGCGACTGAAGACATGATTACCATTTTCATCTTATTACAGAGCAAGGATACAGGAGCTATGCGGCTGCACTGACAAGTCATAAATAAATCTAACTTGGTGTGCGGCGGTAACAAAAGTTCACAACGCGAACGATGATGAATGTGACTGTGGCGGACGCTGTGACAGTGAGTTAGTTGTGCGCGCTTGCTGCTCCTCCGTGGCGGAATTCTGTTGGGTGGCGGATGGAACTGCAATACACTGGCGGTTGGCAGGCGATGGATATATGGCTGAAGGAGAAGGAGATTGTTGTAACACGATAGGCAACAATGTTGCCGCTAAATTTATTCGATTCGCGAAGGTGGATCAAATCATCATGTATACAACCACGATGATGATGGCGATGGTAAAAAAAATGAGCAGATGCTGGTGCACTGAAGAGTGATTTAGTGCAAGAGAATTTTTATTTGAGTGACGTTTATACATGGTGGGCACTAAGGATGCGAACATCTGGTGGTTACATACTTTGTAAGCCTCACAGAATAGGTATAATCATCATAGGATGGAATACGTTTCGCGAATTTATAACTTGTTGGTATTTTCGCGATAAAGGCGAAGGGAAATAAAAGGAGCGGCAAATTCTAAATTCCAATCCTAACAGAGATAAGAAGAGAGAGAGAGAGAGAGCTGAATGTGTATTCTTCCACCTGCGATCTGCCTGAAGTAATGAAGCCTAGGAGCAAATCGGGAGTGAAGAAGAAGACAATTAGGAATGATTCGCCAAATGCGGCTTGTTCAAGACTAAAACTACCGACCAAACCAGAAGAGACACGAGATTATCGCTTTATACTCTTCTGTCTTCTATATCATCATCATCATCAATATCAATCAATCAATCAATCATCATCAGTATGAAGGAAAGTCACCAAAAAGAGTCGTTGCCGCCAATCTCGAGATCCAATGACCGCATTTCGATGCGGTTTTCACTGTTATGATCTTAACATTTGAAAAAAGGTTTGCCCGTATTAAAATTTACTCTATCACTTAAGGGTTCCGATCATTTGAGGCGTAAGTCAAATGATACATTTTTTTAGCTAAATGCACGGTAAGTAGGTACTAACATTGATTTCCTCTGTCCGAAAAAAAAGCACTTTACAAAATGGGGCGGGAATTAAGATGAAAGGTAAGTCCTTTGTAAGATGATATAATAGAAAAGGACATCATTAAGCAAAAAAGTGCTTTTGCACCGGCAAAGCTAGGCGGGTACAAAACGAAGAAATAAAAAGTTGGCGCTGTAGGCATAAGGACTTGCTTCTTACAAATAATATTCGTTTTGTGTGAGTTTTCAATTTTTGGGTAGAATGAGAGAGATATCTATACAACTTTATGCCAAATCCAAAAGGCTAATTGAGAAGATATTTCATGAAGATTATACTCTCAGCCAGACATTCCCGAGAAGCGGAAAAAACCTTATGATATAAATGTAATTTGTGTTAATACCAAGTATCGAACCTGGGGTCCCTCGCTTAGAAGTCCAGCACACTAGCTAATGAGCCACTGCGCCTACAAGCAAGGTGGGCACAGCTAGTAATCTATATCCGATCGAAAACATAAATATAAAAAAAAAGAGTCAAGTTATAAAAACCCCTATGTAACAAGTCAGCCCTGAAAAGTACCGAGATCTGAAAGTACGCCAAGTCCTTACTTCATGAAAGTTTAACATCAAATAGGTATTTAAAGCCGACCAATTATGAAATAACTACAAATTAAGAGAGAATTTGTATTATTTAATGATTACTGACTAAAATTTGATTCACTGGTCAAGTTTTTAAAACATTTCGAATTGGTCGTAGGTAATCAAAAGAGAACTTGCCAAGTCAACGCACCAAATGTTTGTCATTAATCGTTTTTTTTTTTTTTTTTTTTTTTTTTTTAAGTGAAACTTCTTATGCGGCTTCCAACTCAAGGTCGCGTTAAACGTTTAACGCTAATAAAAACATTGGATACTCAAAGGTATGAGGGTGGCGCACATTGCACAAGCACGTTCATATGAAAAAAAAAAAACTGAGTGGTGTTTTCTCCAAAATAAGTGAAACGAAAGAGAAGTATGCGACGTGAATGTGTATGTAATCAACAGCGACAATGTGTTTCTAAGGAAATCGCAGATGGCTGTTGACGTGAGATGATGGACGTATGGTGGTGGTGGTGTATATAGAAATTGAGTTCTAGGTTTTTGTTTTAATGGTTGTTATAGTACCTACGTTGATACCTACAGTAAAGAATTGAAGAATTCAAGAAGGAAAGACGATATAGGTGAATTATGTTGTTTGATTTATTGAAGTGAATTTTATTGTAAGTGCTAGGCCCTATACACTGCGACCAGAAGATATCTATTGTGTTGGCCTTTATTATTTAACCCAGGGAGCTGTTGAGGCTCTTTATAAACCTCAGCACCCTTCTTGGTTCCATGTTTCCAATATCTGCAGGACTTAAAATCGCCCTTTGCATATGGATCGCTCTGCCCCTGGCCACAGCAGGACTTTCGCAGAGTATGTGTTCCGTTGTCTCCTCCTCTTCTCCGCAGAGTCGACAGGAGTCATCGTCGGAAAGTCCATTTTTTTTGAGATGATATCTTAGTGGCCAGTGACCAGTAAGATAACCTGTTAGGATCCTTAGATCTTCTTTGCTTAGCTCAAGTAACTTTTTTGCTTTACTACGAGCTGGGCTAATGAGTCTTTTTGCCTGCCTCTGTCCCTTTGATTCCGTCCAGTATTCGACAAGGTGATCATCTTCCCATTTCCTGAATTTTGAGTGTATGTAACTCAAAGGTAACCCGAAGTAGGGTTCAGGACCGGTGAGTAGGCGTGATGCACCTCTTCTCGCCAGACAATCTGCTCGTTCGTTGCCCTCAAATCCCTCATGGCCTGGTATCCAAGCAACAGTGACTGTGTTGTCCTTTGCCAGTTCTTCGAGGAGATTGAAACATTCCCAGACTAGCTTTGATCTGATCGAAAACGATCCCAGGGCCTTAAGGGCTGCCTGGCTGTCTGAGAGGATGTAGATATGGGCACCTTTAGTGCGCCTCCGCAAGCATTCCTGGACACATATCTCTATGGCATGTACCTCCGCTTGAAAGATGTCTGGTGATTTTCCTAGTGCTACGGCTCTTTGGAACCTAGGCCCATAGACCCCAGCACCGGTGGCTTCATCTTCCATCTTTGAACCGTCGGTGTACCAGATTTGTGATCCTGGTCGTGTTACGAATTGGTTGGTTTTCCAGGTATTCCTGTCAGATATGATTATCTTAAATTTTCTGGAGAAGCGAAGCCTTTTAAGCATGGTGTCTGATACTTTGATCACAGGATCATCTTGAAGCATTTGTAATACTCGAAGGTGTCCTGTCAGATTTCCTGCTTTAAGATTTGATATATCAGGAAGCCTAAGGGCACTGAGACACGCTTCCTTCTTTACAGAAATATGTAAAGGCAGAAGGCTGAGCATTGCCCCTATGGCTGCAGTTGGACAAGTTTTCATTGCCCCCGTTATACCAACACATGCTAAGCGATATATCTTGTTTAGTTTTTTTCTGGGCCGTTGAAGTGAAACTTCTTATGCGACTTCCAACAAGGTTGTGTTAAACGCTTAACGCTACTATAAGCATTGCATACTCAAAGGTGTGAGGGTACCGCTCACGATTCAGACTATGCAATGGTGAGTGAGTTTATTGGCACCAAATGCTGGGAGAGGAATATTCTGTGGTGAAGATTAATTTCCAAATATAATGACTAAATCGGCAATTAACGTCTTGTTGAAGTGAAACTTCTAATGCGACTTCCAACATTTCGCATCTTACTTTAGTTGTCATAATCCCATTGTAAATGTTATAGATTTGGATATTTCTCCACTCGAAAATGATAATTAAAAGATGCGATCAATTGTGAATTGTAAGCAATGTTAATAAAGTTTGTCGTATTTTCCTATTTTCATTTATACATTACGAAGTTTCACTTCTTCCGCGCGGAGGGACTCCACGCACTATTTTTTTTTTTTTTAACGAAGTACATACCACTTAGCGAAACAGTCAATAGTTCAGGCACAGTCGCGTGATTGTAAATACCTAGTCATCATCGCAGGCAGTCTCCGCACCCATCCCGTCAAAATGGGATGATTTCCCTGAAACGGCAGCCGTCAATCTCCGCACAAACTCGCAGCCACCATCCGCTTTCTTGTACCATCAAACTGGACATGCCCCTGCACAAAAAAGAACTACCAAACTAATTAACTAATTCAAAGGAAAATCGAGAAATAGTTTTAACGAAACACTTCCTTCTTCTTCTTCCTCACTATGTGAACTGTAAAACATTTCAATGCTATTCATCTCATAAACCCTTTGAAAACCGAAATCTTTGGAGAAGTAAAAACGTTTCCACAAAAACTTATTTTTGGTAGGTATATAAAAAAACAGCCCTTTTGACAGTTCCATATACAATTGCTGCCAATCCTTCGAAAAGATTTTACTACATTCTAGTCGTCTGCAAATCTGCTACATTCGGCGAAATGAGGATTGAAAACCGACACGACTCAAGAAACAACAAAACTCGTTTTCGACAAATGACAACGGTAATCGAGGTGAATAATGTCATCTTTCTTGATGTTCTCTCGATAAACTCGTTACAAATCAGAAACGCCTATCTAACTTCTCTTGCAGCTTGGATATAGAGATAGACATCATCTATCTCTGGAACAACCCATCCTCCAACTTTTTTATTATGTTGGGGAAGCCAGTTCTTCTATTATAAAATCACAATTACTGACTGCCTCCCGACGACACCTGCTCCTGCCACCCTTTTGAACCACAGACCACACCCCCAGGCCCCAACCTATTAATCCGCTCAATTATACAATTATTTGTATATTAAAACTATGGTTAAGCTTTACAAGTTTCAAATTGAATGAGATATTCGGTCAGAAATTCATCACCACTTAGATAGACTCACTGGCCGGAGAGAGCTAACAGCTAAGTAGCGCGCGTGCACGTTTCAACTTTATTACCCTCATCAGTTTGTGCCAAAAATAGCACCAAACGAACGACGCGACGCGACGACTCGGCCGTCAAAAAATCTCGCGCCATTCATCTGATGCTGATGCGTTCCTTGCGCTTTGCTTTGGCTACCGAATTGAATTAAAAATTGCAACCAAATTCGAACAAAAAGCGGAAAAAATTAAAAAAAAGAAAAAAAAAAGAAGAGGAAAATAAACTCCCGTCCCAACCGAAATAATAATGAAATGTTTATGGCTTTTGTCTGGCTGCCAACATAAGTTCGCTGCCGGTTATTGCCGCTACTACTGCTGTCGATGGGTGCGCGCGCGGTCTTCAGAGATCCGTCCCGCCTGACACAGACACTTAACTTTTACGCTGACGATGACACATTTAAAATGTGTGTCGTAAAAAATTTAATTTCTCGCCGCCGAACCGTGTTTGGGGTTCCTTTCAAAAATCGTTGATGATTGTATCTGGTGCTCATTCTATGAACTGAGTCAAGAGGAGCAGAGGCCAAGTCACGCTATCGTCGTCGTCCTAGTCACCACAAAAGCTAATCCAGCTTTAGGCTTGTTTTCACCAAAACCACGTACGATTTGCAAAGAGTTCGTGACTAAATGCTCACGCTCGCTGAATTTTTTTTTGTTAGCTAAATGCGATTGGGATCTGTCATATAAGTCGTTGTCATCATCAGCGTCGAAGTGGGGGTGTGAATACAGTGAGATTTTCTGTCTGTCTGTCTGCCTGCCTGCATGAATTTGGAACACAACAATGTTCAGTGTGGCCTTGTTGTCCAAATTTGAATTCGCTGTCTCTTTTCATATGAATTGGCTGTTAGTTGTTGGTTATTAGTGTCAAATAAAGTGTGAACTCATTCGGGTTACATCGTCATTAGTTTGGTGTGTCTGGCTGGCTCGTGTGCCTAAGATGAGTATGAAATCGAATATTGTCGCCATAAATTTAATGCAGTCGTGGGCTGCACGATATGCTGTTGGTTAGAAGCTTCAATATACTTTGGCGCCACAATGGCAAGGCAACCTAAAAAGCAGTACGACAGAAAGTAGGATAGGGCGCCGCTCTTGTTGTAATAAACAAAATTTCAAGTGTAGTCCCGGATCCATGGTCCATTTTTTAACTTGATTACTAGGTATCAAGCTAATTTTCCGTGAGTAGCTTCATTTTGATAATACGCCCACAATTTCCTTTGCGAAAATTCTTAATTGTGGTAGCTAACAGAGGTTGCAAGGCCAAAATATGTCGATTTGATGATTCTCAAATATTTATTATTAACTGGATTGTGTTTTATTAAATCTTAAGACAATTATCTAAATTATTTGAAAAAATATTTGTCCTACAAATTCCGTGGTACGTTATCCCGGTCCTACGCTCAAAAGTAACGGGTGATTTTTTAGCTGGTTTGGTTTTGGCAACACTGGTTTTGACAGCTGACGTGTGTTTAGTACCTTGTGTCACTGTCAAACAGCTTCAGTTTGGTTTGCAATTTAACCATGGATCGTCTTACAAATGAACAACGCTTGAAAATTATGGAATTTTACTATCAAAATTCGTGCTCGGTTCGAAATGTTCATCGCGCGCTGCTTCCATTTTATGATCGGCATTCTCGACCTTCTGAGCAGTCTATTCGGAAGATTGTGACCAAATTTCGCACCAAATTTACTTTGTTGGACATTAAACCACCAACACGTTTACGTACTGTGCGTAGTGAAGAAAATATTGCGGCCGTATCAGCTAGTGTGACAGAAGACCGCGAAATGTCGATTCGGCGCCGTTCCCAGCAGTTAGGCCTTTGTTACAGCACTACGTGGAAAATTTTGCGGAAGGATTTGTGCGTAAAGCCTTTTAAGATACAGCTTGTGCAAGAACTAAAGCCAGGCGACCTACCACAACGCCGAATTTTTGGTGAATGGGCTCTTGGAAAGCTGGCCGAGGATCCGCATTTTTATCGAAAAATTGTGTTCAGCGATGAGGCTCATTTTTGGTTGAATGGGTACGTAAATAAGCAAAATTGCCGCATTTGGAGTGAAGATCAGCCAGAAGCATTGCAACAGCTACCAATGCATCCCGAAAAAGCCACTGTTTGGTGCGGTTTATGGGCCGGCGGCATTATTGGGCCATATTTCTTCAAAGATGATGCGAATCGCAGCGTTACTGTCAATGGTGAACGCTACCGAGCGATGATAACAAACTTTTTTTTTGCCCGAAATGGAAGTTCTTGACTTGCATGATATGTGGTTTCAACAAGACGGTGCCACATGCCACACAGCACGCGAAACAATGGCGCAATTGCGAGGCGAGTTTGGTGAACAGTTAATTTCACGTTTCGGGCCGGTCAATTGGCCGCCTAGATCGTGCGATTTGACACCATTAGATTATTTTTTGTGGGGGTATGTCAAGGCTAATGTGTATAGGGACAAGCCCGCTTCGATTGACGCACTGGAAGCCAACATCCATGCATTCATTCGTGAGATACCGGCCGATATGTGTGAAAGAGTATGCCAAAATTGGACTCAGTGGATGGACTACCTGAGACGCAGCCGCGGTCAACATTTGCATGAAATTACCTTTAAACATTAAATTTCAAGGTTCAAACTATCGATTCAAATAAATATTTCATTCATTTTTTCGAATTTTTTGTGTTTTTTTTTTTTTTTAAAGTTCTAAACCTCTTAAAAATTCACCCGTAGTAGTATAAATTAGGGATGTTACGGAGGTGGTTTTACCGGAGTCGGAGTCGGAGTCGGAAGCGTCATACCAACCTCCGCGGAGTCGGAGTTGAATCGGAGTCGGAGGCGGAGACTGCGCGCAGACTGCGTTACCTCTGAAAACTTTCAGAAAGAGTCCCGACAGAAAAAACGAGTCCCATAGTAATACCTCTGAAAATTTGTATAAAGAGTAAAAAAAGAGTCCCATTTTGATCTAGGCTTTCTTAATGCGCGCTCAGTGGACTTCGACCTTCAGTTTGAATACCCTTATTATGATAACAAAAAACGCCATTATTTTTATTCGTTATAATTATATTGCAAATTCAGGTAAAGAAGTTTATAAGTAAGTTACAGAAAAGGAGTCCGATTTCACAGATTTTTAAAAAGATGAGTCCTGGAGTCCGGGCGTTCAAAAAGAATCAAAAGGACGCTAAAGCGTCCCAAAAGGTAACGCTGAGTCGCAGACACAAATTATTAAAATATAAAATTAGAAAATAATATAAAATTGACGCACGCACTCTCAACTTCAATGCAAATCCCGTCTAGTTATGTAAAATACATAAAAGAGTAAAAAGACAATCGTATTGTAAAATGTCGCAACTCGATAATTCTCTGTTGTTCATGTTCATCGGTCGCCTCGTCACCGATAGTGCTCCGATAAACCTCCGATGTGATTATATCGGAACCGAAGTCGGATTCGGAGGTGCAATTCAAACCGGAAATTCCGACATATCGGATTCGGAGTCGAAGCTCCGTATCATCCCTAGTATAGATCCTTGATGTAAAACTAGCGTGGTACGCTATCGCGGTGCTGGACTATGGCTTTTTAAACTGAACTAAACTACTTGCAAAAATAATGTGACATGTGCGCAATTAGGCCCAACTTACCAGCAACTTACTTATATGATATTGCAGAACAACTCGGATTTTCCGACCGGTTTAACTGAGGCTACCATACACTATTTATTATTTTTTGCTCTCTACGTTGGGAAAAGTCCTAGCTAGCTAGGTCTATGGTTTTCGTAGGTCAAGGTTCGGTAGACGCAATCACCGCTGTACAAACAAACTATTGTACCATTGTACTGATTTCAGTAGGTACTATTTGACTTTCTTGATATTATTCACTCCAAAAATCAAACCCAAATTCAAAATATTCAGTAATTAAACCCGAACATAAAATCGATAAAAACAAAAATAAATAACATTTTATGTGAAATTTGACATTGCGTGGGTTTAAATCGGGCTAAAAGGGTTTAAACTCCACGTTTAAATGAATCTTTATCCAGCTGGTTTAGTGCATGTTTTTGAGTGATTATTTTAAATACCTATAGAATTAATTTTTAGGCGCAGTTGTTTAGTGGTTAGTGTGATCGACTACTAAGTGAGGGGTCGGGGTTCGCAAGAACCCACTTTTTTTTTTTGCGAACGTCTGACAAACATCCGAGAGTATAACTACGGTGACCATCCGTTCATTTATGAACTGTTCATTATTTGAAGTAGATATTCACTATGAATTATTTTGCATTCAAAAACATAAAAATGTTCATTATTTCAAAAGCTGTTCATTATCTGTTCAGTATTTTATTCAATTATTCAATTAGATACAACATTAGGTGCATTAGGTCCTTATTTTATATAATGAGGATACTTAAATAGTTTTTAAGCGTTTATGTTTTACAACATTTAGTTAAATTAAGGACTGAATTTTATTCATTTATTTATTTTGCCTAACATAGGTACAAATTCATAGTTCCTTCTGTAATATTAATTTGAATTAACTAAAGCAAAGACTTCATCTTTGTATTAATTTTTTTATTGAGTTATTAAAAAAAAAATAATAATAATAATTAAGAACTGGGCTTAATTTTTTTGTTCATTATTTGGAATTCAAACATATGTTCACCGTAAGTATAAATGTCTTGAAATAGCTTGTGTTTTCATAAACGTCGAAAATCATCGGTAAAACAATCGTTTTCCTTTTTTATTGCATTGATGAATACACTTATTCTGCAGCACGTGTGCAGGCCGGCCTTAGTACAATTTTAAGTAGTCACTAAAGGTTCATAAACGTCAGACAAAAATCAAAAAAATCATCACAATAGTTTGGTTTTCGCCACATTCCACGCCGCAGCTCTTTTGCACTCAAAAGAAGTTAAATTTAATTATGAAAACACATTAAAAAAGTGTCAATAAAACTAACATTTTTCGCACTTTAAAATTATTTACATCCCGCGATTTATCAGCAGTCAAAAAAATACGGATGCACATTGCACAATCTGCCAGACGCTGATGACATTTATGACGTTTACGAGTGTGAATATTTGATCGGTCGTGGACTTACCGGGCCTAAAACCGCACTGATAGGGACCTATCAGATCGTTGACGAAAGGTTTCAGGCGTTCACACAGTACAGCAAACATGATCTTATACGCAGTGTTCAGGAGACTGATGCCTCTTTAGTTGGCGCAGTTTAGAGAGTCCCCTTTCTTGTGGATCGGGCAAACAATGCTGAGGTTCCATTCATCAGGCATACTTTCTTCTGACCAAATCTTGGAGACGAGTTGGTGTATGCTCTCTATCAGATCATCTCCCGCTGCCTTAAACAGCTCGGCAGTTAAGCCGTCCGGTCCAGCAGCCTTGTTGGACTTCAGTTTGGATATTGCTATCCTCACTTCATTTTGGTCAGGTGGACGGAAGTCTTGCCTTTCATCGTCCAGGTTGAATGGTTCGTTCTGCCTGACAGCGGAATTTGTGTCGTCTTCGCCGTTTAGCAGTCTGCAGAAATGGTTTTTCCATGTCCTCAGCACCGACTGTGACTCTACTACAAGGTTTCCTTGTTCGTCTCTACAGGTCTCCGTTCGGGTCTTGTTGGCGTGACACGTTCTTTTTACTTTTTGGTAAAACTTCCGAACATTGTTCCAGGAGTAACACCTCTCTATATCCTCGATCGCGCGCTTCTCATGCTCTCTCTTTTTTCTCCGGAGAAGCCGATGTTCTTCCCTCCTTTTTTGCTCGTAGAGCTGACGAGCTGCTCTCGTCCTTCTATGCAGCGACGCTTCGTAGGCACTTTGTTTTGCTGCATGTGCTTGCCGGCACTCTTCGTCAAACCAGGGGTTTCGGGGGGGTGGGCTGGTGAAACCGAGCACATCAGTTGCGGCATTTTTGATGGCTTCTTGGCATCGGCGCCACTGGTCTTCGGCACTTGATGCTGGCAGCATAGGACTTCTCGAGAGGTTGAGGGATACGCGATCGGCATAGGTTCGATTTGAATCACTGGGCCGCATAATTTTACGGATAACTCTAAACATGTCCCTAGTCTGCCGTTAGTGAGTGAGTTGGAGGGGGCTACCTCTTACCTTACGCGTAACTAACACCTGACATTGGGCTCTAGCACTAGTTGCAGAAACACTTGTCCCAGGCGCTATCCTCATCGATATCAATATGCACTGAACATATTATAACTTTAACCATTGGGAAGCATTGGCTCGCTAAAAACTGTAATAGTGTTGTAACTGCGTTACATTTTGAAAGTTTTAGGCAGGCTCTTAAAAAAATATGTCAAATGGCAACTTTAGTCGCTCAACGGTAACGCTGGTAAAATTTAGTTTCAGTCTTCCAGGATAGTGCGAGAGCTGTCCAAAAGTGTTGAACTCATCGCTGTTGAGGTTTGCGACAGAAGCCGTTTTTGGCAGTTAGACAGAATCTTGCTTGCACTTTGTATATGGGTGCATTAGATACTTTTTGAAATTTGTTGTCCAATGGTATCCGATTGCGCGGTTACCTATGTAACTGTTGAGCGAGGACCTGTGTAGTCGCTTAGCAAGCCAGTGATTATCCAGTTCGTGCCACAAGTGATAGCAGATTGAGGGGATAACCGCCTTTTGATTAAAAAATGGGAAAACGAGGGATGGCGGACGGGCCTAAAAAAGGGGACAAACTAATCAAAAATCTAAAAAAATATACATTACGAAAAAATATCGAATTGACGATGCTATAACACCTTAGTAGTGATAAAAGCTAAGTCCTTATAAAGCTTCTAAAGGACTGTGAAGTAGTATTGCAAAGTTTATTTTGCCTTAAAGTGTTCGTGTTCGTGTAAGGAATAGCAGATTACATGACAAACTTGATAATGATCAGCAACTTTTTCGAGTGAAGCGGTCAATGCCTAGAGGGTTTCCAAGAAGACCCTCACCACATCTGTAAAATGAGGGCATCAGCTGGTTGGATAAAGTCCGACATTTCTCCTCTACTTTTAAACTTATACCACGATGGTGCGACTAGTCACTTGCACATCTAGCAGTAGCTCAAGTTGCTGCCATGTATAGAAAAAGCCCTTCATTTGCTGGAACCGCAGTCAAAACGAGATTCAATTTTGGCAAAACAGCCCGCCAAAGTCAAACAGTCTGCTTGCGTTTTGTTTTCTAATTTCAAACAGACATCCGCCATGTTGCGGTGGCTGTTGTCTGCGCGCATGTGCAATGTGCATGCGTGAGTTCTGAGTTGTGATTTTAATTTTCCGTCGATTTGACATGCATCTTCTCCAGATTCGCAATTTGCAATCTGTTTCTGGTTGCTGTTGCAAAATGCGAGCAGAAGCAATTGTTTTAATTTGCTTTTTTTTTTGCTTCTCCGTGCTTCGCTGTCTTTGGATCTTCATCTTCATCACTATCCGTCTGGGCTGGTTGAGTGTATATCCGTAGCCCCACTGGGGTACATCTGTGTGTCTGGATGATGCTCTCTGGTGATGCAAACAAAAATCTGTGCCGCAGTAATCATCGTCCGCATCATTCGCAGCGTCATCAGCATCATCATGATGGTCGTCGCGTCGCGTCGAGCGAACAAAAACCAAAACAGCAACAGAAGGAGGAAGACCAACATCTTTTGACTTGTTGCTCATCCGTGTAGTGGGTCGTGTTGTAGTGGTATGTGCGGACAGACGGACAAAAACAAAATTGTTGTCCGGCCACGGAATGCACACAGCACATACAGGGGGCAGTTGAAGATGCATCGAGTGAGATTAACTGCAGGGCCCCTCCTCGGATGCATTTCTTTCTTGTAGCACGCCAAAGTCTCAACAGTCTTTAAAGTATGTACCTACTGTAGGCTGGTAGGCTGGTAGGCTGGTAGGCATCTATCTTCCTTTGTTTCAAAGATGCGCACATGCATTCTAATTTTTCCCAAGAGCCAACAGACACCGGCCTTTTTTTGTGAATGCACTTACGCATCCCTTCCCTATAGGCGACTACAATCTGAAGGGCACAGCATCTAGATATGTGTTGTTCCTACATTCGTTGTGCCCCTTTTGCAGTTTCTTCGGTGGCATTAATAAATACTTCTTCTTGTTCTTGGCTGCAGCAGGAGGACACATGCACCGCACAAAACTCAGAACGATGCCACCGCAACTAGCAATCGACGACGACCAACAGATATCGCTGGGCCAGTACGGGGGGAAAGAGAGCGTTGTTTGTGTCCAGTCCATGCAGGCGGAAAAAAGTTTAGAAAAACAAAAACCTGAGACAAGACCCCGAAAACAGCAAAAACGTTGATGATTCTTGGTTGTTATTTTGTTTTTGCTGCTGGGGGGATGGTACTAGTCTTGTTTTTGTTGGTTCTCAATCCCAATCAGAAGGCACACAGAGAGAACCCTTTCAGAATCTTATTTTCTGTTTTTTTTTTTTTTTTTGTTTTTTGTTTTTTTTTTTGTGCAGCCTGCCAACCAGTTTGATGATGCGGATGATTGTGGCAGAAGATATTTTATGCATTTTTGATATGCACCTCTCCGCCCTTCGCACACATGACTGCGACTGAGTGTCCTTGGGTCGCAGATTGCGGATGCGGATTATGTGTGTGTGTGATATTTTTTTACTTTCGTTGCTTTTGCCAATATTCAGTCGAAGTCCAAAAATAGATATGCTACAGCGAAGTCAGCCAGTGAAAGGGGCAAGGAGATCCTCTGCTCACAGTCCCAGGGCAGGTGTAATAAATTAAAAAGGATTTAGGTGGATTTGAAAAAAAGGATTAAACATTGAAACAGACAAAAAGGATACATTATGATGAGCTGGCGCTGGTGGTTGTTGTTGTGGCAAAGGTGTCTCGGTCTCCCGCTCTGGTCTTCAGGGCCAAGTCGGTTGTTTTGCTTTTATGTAGATGTGTCTAGGTGGATTTTTGTCCAACTTGAATTGCGGACAGACAGTATGCAGCTGCCGTTGGTTATTTCATGAGAATACATGGGATTGGTGAACAGGTTTGAGTTTTATTTTTCCCAAGGACGACTATGGGACGCAAGTCGTTACTTATTAATTATTGTAATGAGAAAAGTTTTTTTTTTTCCTTTGTGTTTTTAATGAAATAGAAAGAACCGGTTGGGGATTTTCACTGCAGTCAGACAGATTGTGGTTGAAGGATAATTTTTGTTGGCTGAGTGGGTAGGATTTTGTGTCATGTTTGCTCTGGATTAAGTTGAAATGTGATGTGTCTTGTGAAGCTCCCCGCAAGTCACAGGAAATCGGCTTCCAAGCATATGCTGGCAATTTCCTAAATAAATAAATAAAGGGTCTTTCAAAAAGGACTGAACAACTCTTTTTTAAATAAAATGCAAAATACTTGAGATATCTATTTAAACAACAGTCCCGAAAAATGTGTATGTGTAAACACCGTGCGTGCGGTATGTGTGTGGCTTGATACACGTCATTGAGAAAAGAGGGAATTGTAATAACCGTATTCTTGATATATTATGAAAAAACAATAATTTATTCGTTCTGTGCTAGTTTCGATAGAATAGATACAATCGGATTGTGGTCGCTGAAGCAAGATATGTACATTCGAGACTGTAATCTATCTAGATTACGCTGGAAGACAGCATCGATGGTTGTTCCATATCCTGTTGTTGAAATTTTCCGGTTGGAGTTCATTTGAAAACTAAATTTATCTTGCATAAAATCAATAAATGGTTGAGCTTCTGGAGTTGCAAAATTGATATTGAAGTCTCCGCTTATGATCATTGGTAAAAGATGATAATCTTCCTGAGGTTTCAGAGGTTTACTTGCACGTAAACGCGCCCTGTTATCCTTTTTCACGTTCTGCATCTGTCTTTCCCATATCTGAAAATATTTTAATGCATCTTCATTGACGGCAAAACATTGCATTATTGTCAGAAATATGGAATTGTAGCAATTACGTATTTTCCTGTATTTTTCTGCGTTTTACTATTGAAATGCATGTAGTTACCTACAGATGCGAGTTGGATGACAGTTGAGGTTAAGGAGTCACAACTGAATGAATTATAATCAGTGTATTAAACAGTGAAATCGAACAGCGAAACAACGCGCACTTAGATGTTTACATATCAACAAACACTCCTAACATTATGCAGTGGAAAATACCCGTTTGCTGTTACACAGTAAATGAAAGTGTCATTGGAATTTCATTCGGCTTGCATTGCATATTGTACGGGTCCTGGTCTACGACATTTTCGTTATGCGAGAAACAGATTAACACAGCAACAGCAACAGTAACTTTCACAACTTTTTAGAACCAATGTATTTTAATTACTTTGAACACATTAGCACAGCAACATCGACAGCGAAGTCAACGTTAAAGCTGTCAAAAATTCGCTGTTGCTGATGTTTACATATCAACAAACACTCCTAAAATTATGCAGTGGAAAATACCCGTTTGCTGTTACACAGGAAATGAAAATTTCATTGCAATTTTATTCGGCTTGCATTGCATATTGTACGGGTGATTTCCGTCCCAGCAGTTATATGTTTGGAATTACTCCACCAGATACCAATAACGCGCGCATAGATGTTTACACATCAAAAAAATTGTAGGTAGGTAGGTACCTAGGTATTGGCTTGAATTACTATCAAAACATTTATGAATGGAATTGGACGTCGATCGCATATCCGCCGGTGAATGTCTGCAGCGTTCGATACCTACGTTGAACCTAATTTTCGATGACTCGGCCGCGCATTTCGACCGATGAGGCCGCTTTCTCTCGTTCAATATTGGCTTTGAGCTGCTCCAACGTCGCCGGCTTGTTGGCACGATTTAATGTAGTCCCAAAGGTCCATTTCTCGAGATAATACGTTCAGCGAACTGAGACTTCAATAACTCCATTGCTGCACCCACTTTGCGGTATGTAGCACCGCCTTGTTGGAACCACATATCACTGATGTCCAATTCATGCAACTGCTCAAATAAATAACGTTCCAACATATCGCTGTAGCGAATACCATTTAACGTAACGTGACGGTCATTTTCATTGACGAAAAAAAGCGGTCTGACGCCACCGGCATAAAAACCGCACCAAAATGACTTTTGACTGTGAGTTTTTGCGGATAAAGTGCTGTTTCATGAAGCTCATTAGGGTTCTCACCTATCCAGGGACGCGTACCTATTTTGGTTATTGCCGAAGCCGTCTAACCAAAAAATGCGCTTCATCGCTGAAGACTGAAAATTGGCGTTAACGCTCATAAGGTTGCGACTACCGATTCGGAATTTCGGTAGTAAATTTAAGTTATTTGCAAACGTTGTTCCTTCGTGCACTTCACCATGATGAAAATGTAAAGGCCCGCTCACATTTAGCAAAGTTCTTTGTTTTGACAATGCGGAATTTTAACTATCATGAGTACCGAGAAAAAGCGTTTTTAATGTTATTAAACTCGAGGTTACGTTGCAACAACGTGTTAATGAAACTTCCTTAGACGTAGCCAAACACAGCTAGGAAAAGCTAGCTCAAATCGGACCATCCGTTGTCGACTTATGGGCGATCTTACGTTGGTATGCAACTTTGTTTTATATACAACGAGTAGCTGACACGGCGAACTCCGTTTCGCCCAAATCGTTAATGTAATGAAAATAATACTTCCAAGCATGCACAACGCATGGTACTTTATGTTATTCCGTCAATTCAAATTCTTTATTCAAAAGTTATATTAAATACAATAGAAATAACTGAAGTATAGAAATATGGATGTATTTCAATAAAACCGTAATGATTGACGTGCCGGCCAACCTTCCGCTTTTGTACTAAAGTGGTTTGCCTACAGATGAGCACGCCACATACAATTGGACCATGAGAAAAACATGGGAGTTCAAGATTGATGCTACAAATATCCAGCGATTATCCTTGCGACTTATTATTTGTCATTGACGCTGAAATGCCAAATCGTTCTGGGTAAGCGGAGTCCGCGATATGACAATGTTTGCCTTTTAAGCGCAAAATCGTCCCGGCATGACATTTGATTTGAGATTCTTCACAATCATATCAAACGCGATCCGATACAAAGTTCCGGTGCATTAAGGGCCGTTTTATTTACTCGAAGTTGAACATAGCTTGGAGAGTTTGATATATAAAAATCCCCAAGTTGTGTTTAACTTCGAGTGAATAAAACGGCCCTAATGTTGCTCAACAAAATGATAACTGAGCCGACTTTTAATTTCAAATTGTGAAGCGGTAAGTCCGGAACATCCTAATTAAAAAATTAGAAATTTTAAATATTTTTTCTTGTATTGGAAGTGACACTACCCGTTTCCTATCCATTCTAATTTTTTTTTTCAAAGTGCGGTTCTATTATCAGGTTTCAAAACAAATCTGCGATCTTCTAAGATCATTTTCTCTATCGCCGTTTTAAACATTGTTATGAAAGCGTTGATTGCATTTATAATGGTTGCAATTGTCGAATGACGTTTTTTGTCACTCCTGTTGCCCTCTGTACAGGCTACGACTTGATCATCCCCCGACAAAATGAAGTACACCTGCGAATATTGCTGTACGTCCTCATTTACTGGCAAGTAGGCACCCATCCGATGGTAAATTTGGCCTTGAATCTGTTAATCCGAATTTTACGGCGTAGGATCCCTTACCATTGTTAGAAAATTATGTATATATAACTAACTGACCCGGCAAAAGTTGTTTTGCCATGTATATTATTTCTAGGAAACTTTTATTAGTTCAATATAAATAACTATCTACTATAAGTGTGCGGGAATGTACTTATAATCGAAAGCGTTATAAATGTTTTTTGTTTATAATAAATCTTCATATCATATGACATTGCAAGCGAAACAGATTCACTTAACAAAATATTTATTAATTATAAATATTTGTTTGAATATACTATAGATATTTGTGGCATAAATGTTTGTTAACTATTAATACTTATTAACAATTATTAAATGTACTTTCTTCCCGAATAAATATTTATTGAATGTTAAAAAATATTAATTTAAATTTGATAAATTAAATAATTGTCTTTAAATAAATTATTAATAGTTAATAAGTCCTTCTATCAGTGTATTGGTGAAAAACAGTGACATAATATTGTATTCATTTGCTTATTATTTGACTAAACTTTCACAATGATAAAACAGGTATATTTATTAACCACGTACACGTTTTCGTTTTGATTTAAGACTATTTCCAAAAAATTAAGTAAAATATATACAGGTACGGTAATAGTCGTTGTTGGCGAAATTGTAAATAAATAATTATTGCACTGTAAAATAATGATAAGTCTACGATAACTGTAAAATTAACATGAGAGTTGCACAGAAAAATGAAAACCGGCTTCGTCCTCATCCCTACTCCGTGATGTTTGCTGGATGAGTGGTGACACCTGGCGGGGATAACTGATCGGTTGATAGTTGATCAGTTGTCGACCGGCGAGGGCGGGAGATCAAATTGAATTGAAAAAAAAAAAAAAAAAATCATAATTAAAGGAACTTGAAATTATAAACTCTCAATAAGAACTTATCGTACAATTATAATATTCGATTGTTATCTTGCAACCCTATTGCGGATCTGTGGATGGAATGAAAAAATAAAAATCGGGATGGAAAAATAGGGGTTGATCGTATAAGAGTGAAAATTGAGAGTAATATGAAATTTTTTATTCAAAGTCATGACAAAATAAAAAATAAAAAAATTCTTGCCAAAAATATTAAAGTTTATAATTAACAAATAAAAATTGGGGTTGATCGTAGAGGGGTGAAAATTGAGAGTAATATGAGATTATTTACTCTAAGTCATGACAAAATAAAAAAAAATCTTGCCAAAAAAATTAAATTTTTTAATAAACAAATAAAAATAGGGGTTGATCGTAGAAGGATGAAAATTAAGGGCTGTAGGTATTTGTGTATGCTGTATCATAAAAAAAATAAAAACAAAAAATGTTGCCTAAGAAAAAAAAATTTAGGGGTGGACCAGCCTTAACATTTAGGGGGATGAAAAATAGATACGATTCTCCACCCTAGCCGATATGCACGCTAAGATTCACGAAAATGGTTCGAGCCGTTTCGGAGGAGTTCAACCACGCACACCGTGACACGAGAATTTTTTATATTAGAAATAAAGATTGTGAAAGCTGATATTATCTAACCAATAAACTAAACTTTGGTAGTGTCTCCTCATATACCTAACCCAACTACCTTCGACTGCGAATGGCTGCAATTGCATTGATCGCGTTTTCCTTCACTTTACGCGAAATCGATTCAGAAGCTCTAAAAGGAACTTTCTCCAAAAAGGTAAAAGGTGGAGAAGGAAACCTTGTAGAAACACAGTCGGTAACTATTTAATGGTAAAGAATGTCAAATACACTCTTTCTATCGATTTTAGGGCCCTATATGAACCTTCATCGAGCATTATAGTGATTTTTATGTAGAAAACGTTCGTTTTGGGCAGCGTTGCCGTTTGGCCCATTTCCTATAGGGTTCAAATGACCCCTTTTCGAGACTCGGGACCCTTGGTCCCCACTGAGGAATGATCAAAATGGCCTCTTTTTCAGTTTTACTCTTGAAGTGTTTGAAGAAGTGTTTCGTAATAAAAAAATGTTTTTTTTTTTTGTTAAAAAAAAAAAAAAATGTCCTCGATGCTCTGTTTTTGTTTAGTCCTCTTTTTGAAATTTTTTAAGCGGCAACGCTGGTTTTGCGCTCTGTCGATATCACTGATCGTCGGGAATAATATAAAATAAAATAAAATAAGTAGATACCTACATAGTTTGCACAACATGTCCATTGTGGGAGTTTTTGGAACGAATGGGAGGGTCTACAATTTTATGCCGAATCCAAACGGTTATTTGAGAATTTGTACTCTCGGATGTTTCTCAGATGTTCGCAAGAGCTGGCGCAGTGGAAAAGACCTTGAGATGTAGTTTTATTTTTCCGGGGATCAAACGTGGGACTCCTCGCTTAGTAGTCAAAAACACTTACCCCTAAGTTAAAATATGAAGGGTCTTTCATAAACTTCTAAAACACCTACAGACTGAAGATCAATTTGTCGTCTTCTAATTCTTCCCAAGAACACATTAGAATTAGACCCTTGTCTGGATTTATCAGTAATTCAATGTCCCACCGCATTCCGCTGTCAAAAGTCTCTGTTGGATTATCTGTATCCAATACTTTGGCCTTCTTGCCATTGAAATTCAATTTTATGGCCGGCAACTGTGCGGTTATTTTTTTCTTCACCTACCATTTCCTTCTGGGCAGGAAGAGTTTTTCGTGTGTTTTTGATGGACTCAGTAAAATTCGCCAATTCTTCCAAACGGTCCTATTTTCCTATTCCGACATTATAGGTATGTTGTGTCCACACACTTGAATGCCCGCATTGCTTTTACTTAAGTTCAGTTTAGCTGATCCGTTTATCCAGACCCCACTGTCATATTTTTAATCTACACACCGGTTTGGTGTGGAGAGAGTTAAACTGATAATGCCCCCGAAATTATTGAATTTTTTAACAGTCTCGTATCTCTTCTTAAACCATCTGGTATACCTATAGATCGAGTAGGAGTTTTTTATTATATTTGTTTTTTTTTTAGTACATATAACTGTAAGCAAATAAAAATACTTGCATGATGGAACATAATATAAAATGCTTTTCTATTTTAAATAAAATAAAATCCAGTTTCTATGTGAAAAATCAGGAAGAACTATTTGAAATACAAGTGTTTGATACAAGAAAGTACCTACCTACGAGGAAGTCGAGGACAACGAATCCGCACCGACAAGTCAGGAAGCACTGTAAAAGAAACATTTTTGTGTAATTGTGTAGGTACAGCTCAGGGCAAATACATTTTAAAATTAAAAAAAAAAATAGACAGTTCGAATTTTCCCTGACCGCTCTTAAAATTCCCTGACTTTTCCTGACATTTCCTGGCCAAATTTTCGTTCCGTGACTTTTCCTGACTTTCCAGACAAGTAACAACTACGTTGTCTAGTGAGTTCTCCAAATGGTACTATCTCCCTCAAAACGGCGCTCAATGCGTTATTTGTGTTTTCCCTCATCAGAAGACGGTGAATACAGCTTAATTCTTAAACCAATCAACCAATCTTCCGTGGAATGATCCAAAAATTACTTTTCTTCCAATTTCCTATATCAAAAACATTAAGAGTATCTGAAATATAAGATGCCAAAAATCCAGCACGTGACCAAGTGTACCTATTATTATTATTATTATGTGAAAAGGGTTGTTGTACTGCGACCTTTTGGTCTATTGTACCCCCTGCTTACGCCTCAGAGAGGTATAATCCCTCATAAGAGTTTCCCTCACAATATAATTCCTTTAGGAATCATTTTAGAGGTTCTTGCACTCTTCTTTCTCCTTGGCGGAAGAAATCCGTCCCATAGCACTTTCTCCAGTCCAGTTTCCTTTAGGAATCTAAGGATGAGAGCTGGCTCCAGGGACAATATTTCCTCATCAGATAGTTGGTACTTGCCCAAGTATTTCAATCTTTTATGGTTCAATGCCCCACAAGATCCCAGCAAGTGTTCTGGGATTTCACTGGACTCATCGCAGAATCTGCAGAGACCTTCTTCAGATATACCCAGTTTCCTGAGGTGTTCCTTGAGTCTACAGTGCCCCGTTAGGAACCCCGTTAGGATACGGAGGTTGTTTTTGCTCATGCTGATGCAAGCTTGGAATCTTTTCTGGTTGTATTGCCCTAGAAGTTTCCTAGCCTGCCTCATGCCCTAAGTGTTATGCCAGGTTCTTGCCCTGTTTTCTTTCTCTAGTTTCCTAAATTCTTCGTTGAGGGTGTGATCCCCTATTCCACAGAATGGTTCAGGACCTATGAAAGTTTCTGATGCTCCCTTTCTTGCTAGGGAGTCGGCTATTTCATTACCCTCTATTCCTACGTGGCCAGGCACCCAGCAGAGGGTTATTTTGTTTCTCCTACCCAGTTCATTAAGTTTTTGTAGGCATTCCCACACAAGTTTGGATTTAATGATGTAGGAACTAAGTGCCATAATAGCAGCCTGGCTGTCTGACATTATAGCTATATCACAGTTGATTTTGTTTCTGTCGAGGTTGATTTGGATGCATCTGTCTATGGCATAGATTTCAGCCTGGAAGATGCTGGTATTTTTGCCCATTGATTCAGAACATTTGGTTCCAGGCCCAAATACTCCCGCTCCAGTTCCCTCATCAGTTCTCGATCCATCTGTGTACCACTTTGTTGTATGATTGCTCAGTGTGTGAATTGTGGATTCGTTGCTCCAGTTCTTCTTTTTGCTGAGCTTAGCAACAAAGTTATTTTGAAAATCAAATCTTTTGATGATATCGTCTCTAGGAAAGGCTAATAATGGATGTTTCTTGAGTAGTGCGTCAAGCTGTCTCAGTGTGATGCACTTTTCTCTTCCTACTCCTTCTTTGGCCATTCTCGGAACCGTTTTACTTGCACATTCCTCAACCACGAGGTGCAGTGGAGTTAGTTCCAGTAGCACTTCCATAGCTGCGGTTGGGCAAGTTCTCATGGCCCCTGTAATACATAGGCATGCCAGTCTTTACACTTTATTGAGTGTCTTCCTTTTGGTGGATAGACTGGTTCTTTTTGCCCATGCAATTGCGCCATACGTGATCATTGGTCTCACAATAGCAATATACATCCATCTGAAGACGGTCGGGCTGCATCCCCAGGATTTGCCAGCTAGGCTTCGGCAGATCATTAAAGCCCGCGTTGCTTTCCTGGTTATTTCCTCTGTATGTTTTTTCCAAAGCAGTTTGCTGTCCAGGTTTAGCCCCAGATATTTAACTTCATTGACCGACAGCCTTATCGGCCTCAGCCGTTCAAGTTTTCTTTTTCTCGTGAATGGTACTATTGTTGTTTTTGCTGGATTTAGGTTTAGCCCAGCCGTTTCGCACCAGCCACGAGTTATTTCGAGTCCCATTTGTTTAATGTCACAAAGGGTTCCCTCAAATTTGCCCCTGGCAATAATAACTATGTCATCAGCATATGCCTGACAGTTGATGCCATGGTTTGTCAATTTCTCAAGTGTACCTAACAATTTATTCTCTCCGATCATGAATCGCATGGAGAGGTGCGTTTTCTTTCTTTTTTCTTTTTTTTTAGAACATTTCTCGGCTGCGAATCAATTACTTCTATCAATTTATATTCAAGCACTCCCTTGGTGACCCGAAAAACCAAAGTAGTAATTAATTAAAATGTTTAACAAGGGCATCCCTTTTAATTTTAGAAAAGAACTGATGATGTCTATTACAAAGAAAAAGGAAACAACCCTTTCGGTTATTATCTTGTTGTGCGTTGTGCCCTTAGAGCTCGTCTCGTACCTCAATTTCTGTTGCAAATAATTATGAGTATGAGAGCTGACAGCTGAACTACCCTTGGACAGGCAACATTTATACGGTCTAGTCGACTTCCTGCTTTCCGTTTTTGCACACGATAAATAAGTCTGCCGTTCCTAGGCCTTTTTGTGGAATAAATTTTTAATTTTTCTCGCTACAAGCCTTCTTAGGTCCGTTATAAGTCAAACAAAGCAAAGGGAGTGAAAAAGCATAATAAATGTAGTGGAAAAAAAATCCGGAAGGACGATTTGAACAAAAGGGACAAAATGCATTTCGCAGTGAACATCGCGTTCGTTGCATTTAGTTGCGTGTGTGGTGTTTTTTTTTTTTCTGCTGGAGACAGGACTTTGAGGACATTTTCAACCCTAATGTCTGCGTTCTTGTCAATCGATTTATTGCTGTGGCATTCGTTTTCTGTTGCCATGTGTCATGTGACGTCTTTTTTGCATTTTGTTTAAGGGTAGTGGTGTATTTTTGTTCATCACCGAAAGAAATTGATTCGCCACCAAATTCTCTATGGTTTTAGTTTATTCACTTTTTCTTGGCATGTGTTATGCATGACCTTTCCCTACGTATGTTTACATAAAAATCTACAGCATTTTTGCAATGTCCAATAAACATTTTGACCTGCATTTTTACTTGTACGAAGACTTTCTGCTGAATCTATTACATTTGTTGTCACGCAGAATTTGAAAAACAGGGTCAGTGGTTTCTTTCAAAACGAGGATTTTATTCCAAAAAAAGTAATTCATAAATTGCAATTAAATTTGACCAGCAGATAGGTAGGTAGGTATATTGCAAAGTCTTTTTGAGACTTATTATAAATAAGCAAAACATAACACAAAATAGGAAATCCACAGAGTATCCGCTGATCTGTCAAATATCATATGCAAATCAGTAATGCCCTATCGTTCGTTCGTGCATAATTTTCTGTACTTTTCATAGTACACTTTCCTCTGATTTATAATAGGTACTTCATGAATTATTAATGAATTGCATTTGTGTCGTAATAAGATCCCTTTCAGTTCAGTTTATTAGAATGCTTTGATGCAAATCAAACCTTATTAGTGGTCTAAAGATCACAATTATTTAATCTTCAGCAAGTGAATATTTTTGCAAATAAAAATTGTGTTGATTTGCTACCCAATTCGGGAAGCTTAGAAACCGAGAAATTTTTAAATTCTCACAGAAATGTACTAAGCCGTGGCGTACATTTTTATGGGTGAAAACTGTCATATTTCCCCCTCCATTTATTCACACATACTACCTGTTATTCCTCCAGAAGTTCCTAAATTTGTTAACTTGCTTGTATTTTGCTGAGTGGTGACAATTCTATTCTTATATCTATCTTTTGTATGAAGTCAACCTCTTCACACCAACCATTGTTTCCTCAGAGATCCTTATTCTGGGTAAACAAACTCCTTTTGCAAGGAAGTTATTCAGGTATGAGGCGTTTAAGCTTAAGTTAGCAGATATTTTATTCCGTTTGCGACGACTGTCAAGAAATACCTATTTGGAAATATCCCAAACTTATATAAAATATCTTTTTTTAGTAAGCATCCATTAATTGCTTGCAAACTATTTTAAAATGAAAACCAATTTAAAAGCAAGAACTAGCGGTTAACAAGATAAAACAGACAAAAACACGGAAATGTATGCTTTAAGCGTTTAGAAATAAAATAAAATTGCAATATTTTTCAGTTTTTTGCATACATTTGTACAAGTTTGTGTTTGTTGGACTTAAAAACCATTAGCATTGTTTTATTACAACGAATAAAATAAGAAAACATTTAAAATTTTCGAAAATTAATTGATAATTGTAAACGCCCATGCTGAACATCAGCGTATTTAGACTCGCTCCTATTACCAAATTTAATACCGTGATTTTGGACGGTTGGACAGCACTCATTTTCAAAATGACATTAAGGGAGGATTTATTTAGCTAGATAAACATGACAATTAACCCTATACAGTTAGTGATATTCTGACAGCTATATTATTATTTATTGGTAAAGCGATTTTGTAAAGTCTGGAGTCTTTGCGTAAGGCCGATAGAAACAAAAATAGACAAAAAAAAAAAAAAACTATCAATTTTGGGGGTTCCCCATACTTAGAACTGAAACTCAACATTTTTTTTTTCATCAAACCCATACGTGTGGGGTATCAAGGATAGTTCTTCAAAAATGATATTTCGTCGCCCGAGAATTGGTTTGTTCCATACGCCACTTTTGTCGGTTTTGAGTTAGGAATGGATTCTATGGGAATTTGGTATGCTCTTTCTAAATCTGTGACCAGATTTGCGCTACGTCTTTTCAATCCCGAGATATCCAACATCAATTTTGTTCCATATCCACCAAAATCAACATTTTCTAGAATTGTTTTGTGCCAAAAACCATTTTTTTGCATTTGGGACATTTTTACCATATAATTTTTGTCAAGTTTTTTGTCAGAATTGTTTTGTTCCACGTGCATATTACGGTGACAAGGGATAGAAAAAATACTAAGAATGTTGAGAATTGGTTTGTCCTACGTGCACTTGTGTTAAAGAAATGTTATGTTTATGGGACAATGATCGCAAACAAAATTTTAGTATTGGTTTGTGCCATATCCATTACAATTGTGTAGATATCCCGAGACAATTGCATGAAATCAGTTAGTCGTGGCTTGGCTGCCAAAGTGGAAGGGTGGAAGCTCATAGTGGTCGCTCAGGAAATGACATTGCAAGTGCATTAATAAAAATTTTGGACAGGCTTATCGAAGTATACCCCACCTTAAAATCCATCATACTATGGAGTGATTCATGTGTTCCGCAGAAAAGGAACAAAATCAATTCCACCGCAATTAAAATGTTCCTGAACCGAAGTGATGTAGAGATGATTGTCCAGAGATATTCCGAGCCGGGACGTTCCTTAATTCAGGAGGTAGATTGTAATCATTCGGCAATCGATAAGTATTTGAAAAACCTTGAGATTCATAGTCCACTTCACCTAGTCAAGCTTTAAACAAGCATGAACACAGCCAAAGTTAAACTTAAAATTATTCAAATGCTTCCTGAAGATTTTAAGGCGTATTCCATTTTGGCTAACAAAATGGACTTCAGCAAAGTACCTTTTTCCAAAGTAAAAATATTACTTTATGAAAAAAATTTCGATTTGGAAATAAAATTTAAAAACTCGACGAAAGAAAAAGAGTACAAAACTGTAAGTTTATTTAAGACAGCCACCAAGGGTGCACTACCAACACCGAAAAATTTGCTTTGTGCAAAATTAACACAAACCTTTAAAACACAAAAGAAAAGAAAAAAGACCTTAAAGACTTGTTACCGTTTTTACCGGAAATTGATAAGCAATATCTTAAAAAATTGCTTAATATTTAGAAACTAAAGAAGTGATAGCAGTAGAACTGCTTTTTTATTTTGTTTTTTTTTGTTTATTTTTAAAGAAAAATGTTTATTTTTTATTTTGTTTTTTTTTAATACAGACTTTATTGAAAACAAAGATATAATCGATTTTCTTTTAAAATTTTAGCGTCCAACTACATGCTTTCTTGCCTTTCACATTATATATTGATGAGAATTGGTTTGTGCCACGTGTATGGAAAAAAAAAATCATTTTCAAAATGTATGAGGTGGGATACAAGCCAAAAAAGTAGACTTTTGTGCTGATTAACGTATCTTGTTAACGGTAAGGCAAAACACTTTGAAAATTGGTAGGTGAAGTCTTAGTAAGACTAACTTCAATTTAAAAAAATAAAAATAAAATCCTATCGCACAGTTTCGGAGTACTAAGTACGCGAACCTTTAAATGCGTTTTTCTCGAAAAAGCTTCAATGGCGTATGGAACAAACCAATTCTCGGGTGACGATTTAGGTTTCTCATATCATTTTTTTTTTTTTTTTTTTTTTTTTTTTTCAAACCAAATAGTTTGCGTGAGAGACACTTCCAAAGTGGTAAAATGTGTGCCCCACCCCCCACCCACACATACAAATTAATACACAAAAAATACACTAGGTATTTTTAAAACATCGATCAAAGTTACAACCAGAGACAATACTGAGACCCCCAACTCACAATCCTCTTGCTGCTGGCCCCCTCAGTTTTTTTTTTCAAATTCGCCATTTTGTTTTCCTAACGGTGTTATGTCAATTTAAAATCCGTGTGACATGTAAAAACATACAAAAAATATAAAATCAATGCTGCCAACCGCTACCAACCACGGGGGAATGTGATAGAGTTCGGGAATACGACATTTTAAGATCGCTGAATGCTATTGGTTGATTATTATAAATTTTCAAAAGTCGATTAATATAATTTGTTTGGTTAATAATACTATCTAAATGAGTTGTCTTATATACTAGAAACATATTAGGACAAACATAGTTGTGTATAACCCGCTTTTAAATATCATCAACTTCGATTTCACGAGTAAATTTTTCTTAATATAATGAAGAAAAATTGTTCAAAATGTTTTTATTTTCCGGGAAATCGGCCGAAGTTGGGGGTCTCAGTATTGTCTCTGGTTACAACGAACTACAAGAACTTTTATGTTACGTTACTTGCTGCTAGGGAGCCTTTCATGGGCGAGTCCGACTCGCACTTGGCCGCTTTTTTTAATCATACTGCATTCACAGCTCACTTTTACTCGTACTTTTACTCTTTTTGAATTTGACATGCTAGTAGTCACTTACTATAAATAGAACGCGTGCAGTCCACTTAAATACATTTTATGACACTTGCTTTATTGGCTGTGATTTTCTGAACTTAGTTTTTGTTTTTGTCCTTGATTTAAATGATCTTTAAACTTTTTATTTTGCACGGAAAGAAGTTTAAGATCAAATCAAGAAAAATAAGCGCCGAATCACGAAAAGTTTGTCTCATTTTAGAGCTTAGCTCAGGATTTACTAATTCACGACTTTTTATTCGCAATTCTAGAAATTGTACAAAGTGAAGATATTGATCCTCAAAAGTCGTGCATCAACACTTGTTAGTGTCAATAATGAGATCGGGCATGAAATACATATTGCCACAACCGATCGCAATTTGACACAAATAGTTATCAATTTGATATTACTGTGGTGGTGAAATGGAAAAAAAAATCGTAAATTACCACTTTTCTGTTGCAATTACGATTTCATCCCTTAGTAAATTGCAACAGGGGTTAATTTACTACTACAGTAGTTGCAATTTTATTCTTAATCGTAAATCGCAACTTATTTTTATCAATTATTATATATATTGCAATTTACGACGACGACTTCTGTACGTCGATTTACGTTTTCAATTTACATTTGCGAAATTGTTATAAGATTTAATTGATTCATCATTCAGTGGTGGTAGGTAAATTACGAAATTTTTTTTTGCAATTTGAGATTTTAAAGTGGTGTTTGAGGAATTGACCCATTCAAGTAGTGAATTGCGCCAAAAATGTCGCAAATCACTACAAATAAATGAATCTCGAATTAATACTTCTAATCGTAATATTCAACAAACAAAATTTGATATTTTTCGCCGTTTTCAATGTCGAATTATGAATTTTGTATCAATTCTAGAAAAAATCGTCGTGATTTGCGAAAAATATATAATTCGTGATTTGCAACTCAAAATTTTGCAATTGGTGACTTTGTAGCTCTTTCCGTGTGGGGTCGAATCGCGTCCATGAACGAGCATTACTTGACGGTATTTGTGTTTTGTTCACATGTAAAATCAACTTAATTCCGTTAACGTATAGCTCGTTCACGGAGGAGGCGATTCGACTCCTTATTTATTAAATTCATGTCAAAAACTTAGAATCGCACTGCTGTCATTTTTGGGAGACTTTGGGCTATTGTAGTTTTGTAAGCATCTGCCAAAGAAGCTAATCGAATCCAATAAGCGAGGTATTGTCTTGTCAATGGAAAATTCAAACCGACGCCCGTTTTGCTATTGCGCGGCACCAATGAACATCCGCTTTGATGCACTTTTTAGCGGCATTTCTTCTCATTTTGAAATCCAATATGTATGAATGTAATATGATATGGAACTCTTTTCATCCGTTGCTGCACAATTTTATTACTCCGTATTACTGAGCATGGACAAGCGCATATCCTTCAAAAATGCATAAGAATGCACTTCATTCGGCTGCATTCATCTGCTCTTCCAACCCAAAGCTAATGACGAACCAAACAGGACAGTGAAGGCATCAAGTCCAGTTGATAAAATCCTTTGCTCACTGACACCACGAGGGAAAAATAAAATCGGAAAAGCGAGTCCCTCTGAGATGCAGTTTGAAATGCATCTCGCTCTGTCGACCTGCCTCTAGAATTAATGAACAAAAATCCAACAATACATGTATGTATGTATATTTGTATATTTTTTTTTTTTTCGATGGGAAAGGACTTGAATGCACCATGATGCATTTTTACAAGCGGTCGTTGTTAATCGCTTCAGAGTGCATCCATCGACGACAACATACAACGATGTCCTGCCAATGCACTTATGAGCAAAAATGCTTCGCCGCCGTCCTGCTGTTACTCCCTCAGACCGATGGGGGGAAACAGAACCATACAAAAGCATCATAGCGAGCAAGGCGTTGCATGCAGTCTGTTCAGTGCAGCAGAAAAATGCATTTTCGACATCACCATCATCATCATCGTCATCGTCGTCAGAATAAAGAAAAAGCAAAAACCTTGTTGCATGATTCGTTTTTAACCCCGCCGTTGTCGCCAGCGTCAGCGTCATCCTTGTCGTCGATAATTTGAGAGTTTAGTGCATTCAAAAAATACCAACAACAAAAAAATGGGGTAATTTGATACCAATTGCATGCAGGATGTCATCAGCGTCGTTGTTGTTTTCGTTGCCGTATCCTGGCTGTGCAATCCTGCCTGGGCTTTGTTTCTTTCTTCTTTTTTTTTTCTTGAATAAATTTCGGCAATGGCCGCCCCGTTGTTGTTGTCGTTGACAAAAAATGCATAACAAGATTTTTTTTTCGCTGTTTTTATAGTACTTTGGTCGCTGCCGTTGGCTTGTCCGGAGGCCGGAATGCACTTGAGGGTTTCTTATTGACAGATCAAATTTAATCCAAGCCGGAGGGGTGTACAACACGAAACTGTACCGGGGAAAAATCGTCGCAAGCAAAAAAATAAGAAAGAAAAAACAAAAGCCAGCACATTAAAATGAAAATCCTCAAAAGTTATCCCAGCTTGTTAACCAATTGGATATGACAGCACAAGGCCGTGCTACAACCACCGCACAGTCGGAGACCCGAAGAGCAGCATCATCATTCGTCATGACGTTAATTAAAGGCAGACAGCAATGGCAGCAAAGCGCAGCATGCATGCAACGTCGCCAAAGTCTTGCACCCTCTTGCCTCTTCGGTGGCCCACAAATACGACAGTGGCAGGGTCGTGTTCGTGTGCATCTCTCACAGTCGGATCAGTCGTCGGGCATTCCAAGCCACCTCGGTGCTCGGTCTGTGTCATGTGTGGCAATATCGCAATCATACGGGGATGCTATATGCGAGCTAGCGTGCTTTTGTCAGGGGAAATCTGATCTGGCCAAGTCTTTCATGTGCACTGCTTTGTTTTCCCGTCTGCGTGTCCGTCTGGTGGTTGGTTGACTGAATTACAGACTCAGACTGGGCGCAGACGGTTGCACGCACGCTTAAATAAGCGTTACAGCAGCTAGGTCACCAAAACTGTGTGACAATCATCGTTGACGTCAGGAGACATGGGTGGTTTCGTGTACCCTATATTAACAGATAGTCGCGGCAGCCAGACAGAAAACCGGGTGTGTGCTTGCTTTTCCGATCGTTTTTGTGTGTAGACGAAGTGACAAATTTGATAAACAATGGTGAATCATGGAAGTGCTTATTATAGTAAATTAAGCACATATTGACCTATTTGTTAGGGCCGTCGATAGACCAAATCGTTGCTCCAATTCGGAATATAATAACATATGGCTAAAATTCAATGTCCGTAAGCAAATAATACACTCTTGTTTTATTTTTAGAAGTCCAAACATTAACTGTTCATCTACTTTTAAAGAGTTTGATGAGCTGTCTAACTCCATCTAAGGATTTGTTTACCAGTATCCTCATACTGAAATTGTCATTGCGGGCGATTTCAGTATACACAATTCCGCTTAGCTTCGCCATTCTGGACAGACAACACCCGAAGGAAGGTATGTTAGGATTTTCGCTGAGGTTTACAGCTTAACTCAGCTTGTAAACGAGCCTACACGGATTCCGGATGCTGCAGATCATGACTCCAACCCGGATGGACAACGCAGTAGAGGAAGATGTCGCCTTAGGTGACGCGCGCAAGTGCAAGGGGACCTCAACCAACTTGGAGTGCGCGTGGTCCACCCCGGACTGTAGCGCCACCTTAAGAAAGTAACCCCCTTATTAATAACAAAATGTGCACAAGTAAGTTAGTTAGCAAACGTCAGATAGCATATAAAAATTGGACATAACGGCTGAGTAACAACTTGATAACTTTTACACAGGCTTTATTAATACGGGGGTAAGTAATTATAAATTAAATAATGACATATACCTATACATTTTTATAATAATAACTAGCTGACCCGGCGAACTTCGTTCCGCCCAAATTCATTAATGTAGGTAATGAAATTAATAATTCCGAGCTTTCGCTTCATTCTGCTTCATGTAATTCGGCCAATTCAAATTTTTTATTCAAAAGGTATATTAAAATTAAATAAATAAATAAAATCAAATACTCGTCGGCCAACCTACCGCTTTTTCACTGAAATGCTTTATGGTACACAACATTTTTTGTTCTATTTCCATTATCGGGTGTGTACACGTACAAAGCGAGAGCTTTGCCGGCACGTGAAATTCAAGATTTATGCCACACACCTCCAGCGATTGTCCTTGCGACTTATTAATTGTCATAGCAAAAGCGATACGTACGTGAAATTGAAGACGCTTAAATACGAACAGCAAATCGTTCTGAATGAGTGGAATCCGCTAAATAACAACAGCTTCGCCTATGAATTTTCCAATAAAAATCGTTGCTTGATATTATTATTATTTGATATTAAATTCTTCACAATCAAACGCGTACCGCTACAAAGTTTTGGTTCATTTAGGTTGCGCAACAAAATTATTACTGAGACGATTCTTAGTTTCAAATTGTGTGGAGGCAAGCCCGAAACATCCAAAGAATTTATAAATTCCGTGGGATAGTTGGTGGCTTCGTTTTCATCCATCACGGAGTCGACTTATTTGTATGACTGCAACTCAGCAGCGATTTGGTTTTGAATGGCGAAATTCAAATGTTCGACGTTCTTGTTTTTCGCAGCCAAAATCGCTCTTACACTCAGCCAATCATGGTCAATATAATTCTGAGCGACATTCGGGAAAACATTCCTGATTAGTTCTTCCGGTGTCGTTGTAAGGTTGCAAAAATTTTGTGGAAACTCAATCAGGCCGGTGATCATTGCTCCACCGAAAGGTCATCACGTAAACGATTCAGGGCCTCCAATGCGCGTTTGTAAGCCATTGTGCATTCGTCCCGTATAATAATCTTACATTGCTGCAGTACTTTCGCCATCGCAGTGTTCTTTGAAATGTTGCATGTAGGTTCTTCTTCCACTTGCAGATTCAATGGCAATTTCAATGCAGGATGAACTGTTCGACCCTTCTAACAAAGTAGCCGCTATCCCAGAAGAGGCTAGGGCCAAAGCGATCTCAGATCTCGAACGAATTGCATTAATTCATCGTACACTTTCTTTTATTCTTGATTCAACATTGGCACATTTGTTCGAACAGCTTGCACTGAAAAAAAAGGTACACCATAGTAGTGAAAAAGTTCATCAATGTGATGAAAAAATCAACAATTTTAGTCCAGTGAACTTTTTCATTAGTATGATGAAACCGATTTCGTCAATATGATGTTGTTCATCATTCATCAATTTTGTTCATCAATATTATGAAAAATTCATCAATATGATAAACCCAAATTCCCCTTTAATTTCATAATGTGATGAATGTATTTATCATATTGACAAATTTGTTCATCAATATGATGCACACTTTCTGTGCTGTCAAATTTGTTTTTATGTAGTTGTAAGATTATTCACACAAATTAAAACAGGAAATAAAAATACTGACACCAATATAAATCGTAAAGATATAGCCTTCCCACTTTCATGGGGATGCTAAATTACTTAAACGAGCATAATGTTATGAAAATGGTAATGGTAATATTATGTGAATTTAACTATTGAATTTCTTCGCATCCGAAAGGAAAATATTCAAACGAAAATCAGTTTTACCACGAAAGTCAATAAAGTGTAGTGGCAAAAACTCACGCGCTCAAGAAATATTGAAGATTTATAAAAATGAATTTTATTTCTGAGTTACTTTTATCACTCCTGGGACATTTTTTTTTTTTTTTTTTCATAATGGATCCCAATGAGAATCAGAGAACGGCCATTTGCCTGCCATATGCATAGAGTCACAGGGTGTTAGTGCATACATTTGTATTTGAAATGTGTTTTTGCGTTTTTTGTTATTTAGTTATAATTTTATTGATCCATTATGTTGAATTTTATAATGTTGAGGCGTGAGAGAACAATGTACGAGAAAAGCTTGGTTAAATAACAATATTACATTGATTTTGAAAATATTTTTTAAAAGTAAATATTTATTTACATTTATGTGTGTAATGAAATCACAACGTTATAATTATATAGCGAGCTCTTTTTTTACCAAAGGAAAATCGTTGTAGAAAATTCATGATAATTGTAGTTTTATTTTAATGACATATTTATTTAACGTCAAAAATCGACCCTACTGCTAAGTTTCCACCGGAGAATAACTGCGAGGTTTAGAAAAATTTCCGTAAGTCCCGCATAAATCTCGGAATTTATCATACGAAAGTAATCTCATAAAAAGGGAGATTAGAAATAAAACAAGCACACTTTTCACAGCTCGATATGTCAAAAGTGAAAAAAAAATTAAAGAAAAGACATCAAAAATGGAAAAATGTCTCTCTCTCTCTCTCTCTCGTGAAATGTCATTTTCTCTCAAATGGACAGAGCCAGAGAGAATACGTCAAGTTAATCTTCTTTTATTTGGTGGAAACCAGAGAGTATCCAAACTAGAGAGCCAACTGAGAGCAGAAACGGTACATTTGTCCACAAGCTTTCTATGACCTTGTCCTGCACAGGAATATTCTTAGTATTCGTGTATGTACAAATCAAAGGAGCGCCATTGCTGCCGCACGCACACTTAGTATATTCCTGTGCAGGGACTTTATGTCAATCGGCCGGCCATTATTGGTGGAATTTTAAGTGGGGGCGACTGTGTTCGTCATTTTTGGTGCCGATTAGTTACACGGCGTTCACATCGCAGTTCAATTAAATTTTTTTTAATGTTTATGAAATTGTTGGAAAATCGAATTTCGGAAATAATATACATAATATAATTTCATCACAATGTCAAATACCTTTTAACAATCATTTGTCAATATCAGAAATCCATCTCATGTTATTAATCAGAGAAAAATGAACTAACACGGTTTTTTGCACTTTTGCCTTTTTTTATTTGATTTTAAACTCCTGACTTCAATATTTAAACACAATGTAGGGGAAACAATTTGTATGCCGTGGGAAAAACATATTTCAGTTTCAGCATATTTTACAAACTCTAATTGATGCGTAAAATGCATACTTACACAATATAAATATGTGCAATCATGAATTTGTTAAATTCAAAAAATTAATTCAATATTTTTGTTCCGTTTATAGGTACGCTCTCAAATTTAACTTTAACTTTTTTTTCTGAGTCTGGGTAAATTTGCGAATCTTCATTTCTGAGCGAAATTCAAACCTACTTACACTAACACCAAACATTTGTCATTTGTCAAACTGAAAGTGTGTTATTTTACGTTTTTACAGACGACAAGTCTGTGAAAAATAGAGAACGATTTACATTTGGTCAGTGCAAAGGGTATAAACATAAATTTAATAGATTTTTGTAAACACAAACTACAATTTAAGAACAGCTGACTTTTAAAACACGCACCACCATAAATGCAAAGAATCTCATTTATGTTCCATTCGGCACAAAAAATCTGAAATCTGAGAGCAAATTCTGAAATTTCCAATGGAAAATGACATAAGTAATTCAAAATAAACTCTATTTTCCAAAAAAAAAATGTTTGCAATAATGAGCTACCATAAATTTAATGTTGAGACTGAAATTTGTTAAAAGTAATGCGCTATATCTACAAACAACGAAATAGAACATGAGAATACCTACAATAAACAAAATTATTTGGATTCTCACGATTGAATACGCCAAATCCGAAATCGGAAATTATATCGCAAAATCCAATTAAATACCATTATTAGGCGTGTTTTTTTTTGAGCTTCGATCTCAGCAAACAAAAGTAAAGTAGGATTCTCAGCAGGCAATTCCAACAACTACTAATGTGGGCTTCTTCAGATTTTGATCTCAGATTTCAGATTTCGTGTGACTAATCGAACATAAAAATGTCACTGGCCCTTTTTGTGATAGGTAATATTCGTGCGATTCGAATATATGTAGCCTTCAACACTTTTCAAAGCGTTTTCTATTCACTGGTTAAATTTTAAATTAAAACATTCGAAATTTGCATCTCGATTGATTTTTAAATATTTATACATAACCAATTTACAAAAATAGATTCACCCGATGCCAATATCTTTCTTTGCAGTAGATCAAATTCACGAAAACCTAAACGCCCTCCACCAGTTGTCAAACTTAAACGCACCTGTGTTGGTAAATCTGAGAAAATATCTAGATTCGCAAAAGTGCTCTGAAATCTGAAAAAGATTGCTTTTTTTGTCTCAAACGAACATAAAAACTACTCTCACCCCCTTATTAATAAAAAAATGTACACAAGTAAGTTAGCTAGCAAACGTCAGATAGCATACAAAAATTGGACATAACTGCTGAGTAACAAGTTGATAACGGGGGTGAGAGCATAAAAAGTGCTCTGAGAGTGCCCAATCGAATACCACATAAAGTTTACTTTTGCCCTAGTGGAACCTTGGGCTTAACTTGCATGTTGTTAACCTATTTATGGAACAACCCCCAATTTTCAGCTGCATGAATTCTGCTGTCAAATATGTGATTCATATAAACAAAATTAAAAAGATCTGAAATGTGAATGGATGAACATTTTTTGGAACCGAATATGGATAGAGAACAAGTAAAGCTATATAAAAAACCATACTCAACATTTATTCGTGCTACATTTATTGTTATAAATGCATTTACAAATTATTTTTAATTGAAAAAGTACCCCCGGACGGCCATTAATTACACGTATTCACCGACAGGAAAAATAAGAGCGCGCGAGAGAGGGCTGTCATTCAAAATTTGCGGGGAAAATCGGGTAGGTGCACGGGA
Organism: Cheilosia urbana; assembly: GCA_946477585.1. Lineage (NCBI taxonomy): Eukaryota > Metazoa > Arthropoda > Insecta > Diptera > Syrphidae > Cheilosia > Cheilosia urbana. The sequence goes on from OX297855.1 coordinate 45,154,135, forward strand.
GTTGGCTCTCTAGTTTGGTTCCTCTATGGTGGAAACACTTCGGGATTAATTCTCTTGGTCTTAATCTTGGTATTTGTGTTCGGTGGAAACGTAGCTTAACCTACCTTTTAGAAGTATGTATTCTAAAACACGTACAATAACATTTTTCGATATTTACGTTTCACTTTTTACAAATGAAAAAGCTAGGTATATCAAGATATCGGAAAAATAAACCCTTTGAAAATTAGATAGTCTTACTCATGATTTAGAGCAAACAATTTATGCCGAAAAATGTTCGTTTACATAGTAAAATCATTGAACCGAAATCACTTGGTCAACACTTCCCAGATATATCTATGCAACTGAATTAAAGTTATACATTAATTGCATACCTTTAATTAAGGCTAGGTAAATTGCATTCTTTTTAGGGTAAATGAGGCGCTCCATCGAAGATATGGGTTCTAATTATATAAGTTTCATTATACTGATAACATAATAAATACTTAAAATATATTAATGTATTAAAGCTATTTATGCAAAATTTATAACATTTTATATAATGTGAATAATCGAAGTTAGACTATAGCTTTTTTATATTTCCACCATTCTTACACTAACATTGAATTTTTCACACTTCATTAATTGTTTTAAATTGTATATACTGCAGTTTATTTAGCAAAACCAGTCGCCCGTAGTAAAAGAAAAAGTAAAAAAGTTTGTTCATCGGCAAGCAATTGTCAATACATTGTATAAAATGCAAATGGATACTTTTGGGGGAATATAATTAAAAGATAAACAAATAATTATGTGATGAAATTTCTAAATCACATATATCGAATCTTTTAAGATATTCATCGTTCATCGTAAAACCATTCACAATTTTCTTCTATGCCACCCTGTGTAGATACTTTACGCTTGATGAGCAATGGCATATAATTATCTACGCATATATACATTAAAAGACTCATCATGCGTGTGTGAGTACAAATGCTGTACCAACATCGCGTGTGTACACCTACAGCATACATCTTATTAACAATCTGTGCATCACATTGAAGAAACCGATGAAAAAAATTCATCAATATGAGGATTCCATTCATCAGTATGATGAATATAAGGGTGAATTTAATTTTTTTCATCAATACAACGAATTAGTTCATCTATATTATGAAGATTTACATCAACGTTCTCCTTAATAAAATTTAATGTCTGTTTTTTGACGAACGCTGTCATCAATATAATAAAAGCCGTCATCAAAACGATGAACGTCGTTATCAATATGATAAAAATTCAAAACTTGGCAATCGTACTTGAATATGATGATTCCATTCATCAATAAGACGAATAAATCATCAACTGGATGAACAAATGACTAAATTCATCAAAATAAATGTTTTTGTCATATTGATGAAATGTTTTGATGAAATAGTGAACGTAGTTCATAAAAACATACGCTAAATTCTCTTCAGAATCCTGTTGAAAAAATTGATGAATTCATTTTCATCATATTGAAAAACTGTTCATCAATTGTTAAAAAGTTTTCATGAATTTGTTCATCATATTTATGAAAATTACGTCATATGAATGAATATCATGTTGATGAACGCCATTCATCAATACGACGTCGACTTTTTTTTTCAGTGTGACTCAATGCGATTCGACCGAAGTCCATTTCTCGCTTCAATTCTGGATTAAATGCGTCTTGCATTGAACGATTTGGCTGTGGCATCCCCAATTTGCACAACAAATTGCCACTCATGAGCAGACACATATCCTCGATCAAAATCAAAGCTTTGTTGCGCATTCCATCTACATCTCCAATTCATTATCCGATGTCACAGTACGAATTCGATGCAACTGACATCTCCAGTTCATTATCCGATATCACAGTACGAATTCGATGCAAAATATCGTCGGCCGTAATTATCATCTATGTATAATCAAAGTATCTACTTCATTTCAAAAAGTTACTTAATATAACATAGTAAACATAATTTATTAGAACAAACTTTTTAGGTACCTATATAGGTATTTAAAAAAAAACTTTCAAAATTGTTGACAACAATAATTTGGTTGGAAAATAATTAAAATAATTGACAACAACAATTGCTTTTAAAATTTAAGATATTTTTTTTTGCATTTGAAGTGTCACTAATCGATTTCTATCCAGTTTCTTTTTTTTCAAAGTGTACAAAAATGAATTTATTGGAATGGCGGTTGCGCCTTCTTTCAAAAATGTTTCATACTAATATATAAACCTTCTCTGCATGGTCTATTAACCAACAAAAAAAAAACTAAATCAAAATCGGATGTGTGTGGCAGTCGGTAGGCTGTCACACACACATTTATCAAGTTATTTTTATATATATAGAAGATGTAATAATAGAAAAGAAACTTGTAGCTAACAATGTGATGAACATTTTGTAATCCTGACAGTAAATAAAAGCTTATAATAATAATAATAACAAAGAGTCTTTCATTAAGGACTTGACAGCATCTTTTTTAAACAAAATGCAAACTTCTTCAAAAATCTAAAAAAATAAATAAAATTGGCTGAAATTAGGTATACTATCAAAACGTTTACTAATGGAATTCGACTTCGTTCATCTGTCCACCACGGGAACGTATGCAGCGGTCGATACGTTGAACCCAATGACCCGGCCGCACATTTCGACCGGTACGGCCGCTTTTTCTCGTTCGGCTTGTTCGCATAGACCAATGATTCAATGTAGCCCAATAAAAAAAGGTTATGGGCGTTAAATCAAACGATCTCGGCGGCCTATAAACGTGTCCGTTTTTCGAGATAGCACGTTCACCGAACTGAAACTTCAATAACCCGATTGTTGCACACGCTGTGAGCTGTGTGGCTTGTGGCACCGTTTTGTTGGAACCAAATATCATTGACATCCAGTTCATGCAATTGCTCAAAGAAATAACTTTCCAGCATGTCGCTGTAGCGAATATCACTTAACGTAACGTGACGGTCATTTGCATTGACGAAAAAAAAGGCCTTAATTGCGGTACCGGTATGAAAACCGCACCAAACGCGGTGACTTTTTGCGGATGAAGTGCTGTTTCATGAAGCCCATGAGAGTTCTTACCTATCCGGGGATGCATATTTTGCTTATTGCCAAAGCCGTTTAACCAAAAATGCGCTTCATCGCTGAAGATTAAAAAATCGGCGTTAACGCTCATAAAGTTGCGACCACAGACTCGGAATTTCGGTAGTAAATTTTAATTATTTGCAAACGTTGTAGTTGCTAATAAAATACCATTTATATAGAAAAAGATAGAAGAGAAAATATACGAGCGTCTTGTATTATTGTGCGGTTCAACTTTAAGACGGAGTGAACATGGCTTTTTACTTTCAGTGGGGCTCCCTTTATTCACTTTTAAGACGTATCACTTTTATACCGATTTGAATGTGAATTTCATTCAAGACTTAACCACAACCGGAACAAAAATATTCCAGAGTTCCTTGCACAAAGTCATATGCGGCACCTCCTTCCCTATACATGAGTCATCAAAACTTTGCACAGAAAGCAACGCACAAGAGAGATGAGACTTTCCCAGTTCCAAATAATTCATTGGCATGAATCGCGGTCGTTAGGCCCGACAGCTAATTTATCAGGTGTCGACACAAAGTGATTTCTAAAACACTTAAAACTTTCCGATGGTAACAATACCTCTGTAGCGGAGACATCATTGGATAACCCACAGCAGCTCTCATCAGGCGATCATCAAAATGATTTCAGTCACGATTCCCACTGCAAGTCATCCAATTTACACCCTCTCGAGAATTTCGCGTATTTTAATGTAAATTACCGCCTCTATATATAAATACCTACCTATATCCATTGCATTCGACTGACCGCAATCGATAGCCGATAATGGTATTGGCATCGGTTGTGTCGACGACAGGTGTTAGCTTTGGAAGTTTGTCGACGGCAACGGCTCACTTAATCACCGCGGCACCAGCGGCACCCTCGATTAAGTTTTGTCACCAGCATGTTTGTATGTTTGTGCCGAGCCAGACATCAGCCTATCACTAGACCGTAGACAGACAGCAAATAATAATTAACGCGACCGCGGCAATGAGACGGGTTGCTTTCATGAGGCTGCAGAAAAATAAAAAGTGTGTCTCCCCTCAGTTGTAGCGATGTGCTCTGCTATAACCGGCATCGTTATCGGCTGACAATATGCGATAAGCACGAATCATGCTGTTAAATACCGACTACTCGTATACAAAGTAGCGGCGGCGGCATGCAGTTACTATCTCGAGTGCGTTTTCAATTATCAATCTCAATCCGCCCATAATTACCAGGACTCGGGTATGGTGCCGAAGGCGGCTGCAAAGAGTTATTTTTGTCGTCAGTTGGGAAATCTAGGCTAGGGCCAGACAGCATGCTGTGTGACGGACACAAGCCTAACAATGTCTTCCATGTCGGGCCGATGCAAGGCAAAAGTGACGGCCTTCTCAGCGCGTGTATACCTATGCATTCCCAGACAGATTGCCAACACAGCAGTAGCACCGTATCGGTCGCACTAAAGCCTTTTGAATGCAAAGCGCAACAAGTTGCCGGTGTAGGTACATATTGCAGTTTCGAAATTTTGTTGGGCACCGCACGTACGCTGCCACTGTGTGGAAAATACCCAAACACACGTATAGCGTACTAGGCCTATGGACGGGTATGTAGGGGCCAGCACAGTCCCCATATAATAATTGTCGACGGCCATACAGCGACTGCGAGTATTTTAATTGAGCAACAATTGGAGCTATTGTACACGTTCTGTCTTCTGTGTACTGTGTGTATTCGGCTGGAATTATCATAAAACCAATTTGCGCTCGGGGTGCAATTATTTTAATTGAAAAAAAAAAAAAAAAACACCAGGGCGACTGGGAAAAAAATGCAAACACATGTTAAAAAAAAAGAAGAAAATAAACCCGCGGGTACACACAATCACACAATCAGACTGACGGCCAACGGCGCGCGGCCGGATGATTAGAATTTGATGATGACGGCGATGACAGCGAGCGTTCGAGTTGTGAAATTGCGACTGATGAAACTTTACTCGAAAGGAGGTTTTATAATTCGTCATGAAAGTATGTGGTTCTTTTTTCCATTTATTAGTTCAGTCAGTATCTGTATCTGTATCTGCTTAGAATAAACTGAGTAACGCAACATCTGCGACAGGATACCACAGATGAGTTCAAGGATAAACCATTCACAGCTTCAATAAGTTTGATTGTCCAAATGAAAGCCAAGAGAAGAACTTCGAAAATGTTCAGAGCTTTATTGCAAAATGAAGAGTTCTTTGTGTCCGAAGGGCTGTGACAGTGAAACAATTATGCTTTTTTGGTAAAAAAAAATGTGCCGACGCGGCTCTGAACGCTCTCATCGAACGAAGCCACGACAAAACACCCATCCACTTCGTTTACTTCACGACCATCCATTTTGGGTAAACCATCGCTTACAGCTGTCACATTGGCCTTTCCGGTTTTTCTCTACCCTTCTTCATCTGACAGCGACAGCGAGCAGTTCATTTTTGTACACGTGTTAAATTCAATAAAATAGAATAATCGTACTTTGTTAATACTTTATTCTTTTGTTTTAATTGACGCACATTATTATATTATTCTGTTCGGCAAACAAAAACCGCTCTAACGATTTTGATCAAAATCCGTTTTAAAAATAATATCAGTATTCTAAATAAGATACCGTATTTAGTTTTTCACAAAACATTCGAATAAATCCGTTTTTTAATATTTCTCAAAAATGACTACCCAAATGCCGATCTGTGTACAAATATATTTTTAAAACTCAATAACACACTTCCATTAAAAATGCCATAACAGCACCGCAAAACTTATTTTTGAATATGCACCTTAAAATAACTCCAACCACTTGGAGTTTACACAATCAGAAAATCTCACTTCATTTCTGCTAATGCAAATTCAAAAACCAATCTCTATCTATCACGAACACTACTTGCAATCTTTGACAACTTAAGCCAGCGTCATTCATCTATTCTAGTGAAAAATAAAATCATGCCCTAACAGATCAAAAAAACAGAAACTACTACGCTTGTCCTCGTACTTAAAAATCTTGTAAAGTGTAAGTACATTATAAAATAATTACAGTAGGCGCTTAAACTTTCTACCAGGGGCCCTACTCTGTAATTCGATTCGAAAGTAAAAACTGTTCGAAAGTTGTTTCCGATTCTAATTTCAAATATTACTCTGTATAACTTTCGAATCGAAAGGAAATGTTGTATAGAAACCTTGCAACTTTCGAATAAACGTTCCGAGATTCGAGCTGTCTTTTGTCAGAAATAACATTTTAAATTATACAGAATGTCAAATAATTCGCTTTTGATTATTTAAATTTATTCGTTGATGGTTGAATTTCAATATAATATATAATGTTTTAAAGGTATACATGAAAAGAATTCTTAATTTGCACTAAAATCACGATTCTTAATTAAGTTTAATTTCTTGGCTGTGTCTTCGTCTTCAACTCCAAAATTTGCTTTTTTAACTCCAATTTGGTTTTCGTACAAAATTTCGAACTCGAGATGTTAATCAATTCTGACATTACGATGATAGACGAACTTCTTCCCTTTCCCGGGAGAAGTATATATAAAAAAAAAAAAGGTCGCATAATAATTCTGTCCGGTCTGTCCGTCTCTCTGTCTGTCCCGCAGGCCTACAGCTTAAACGGCTGACCGGATTTCGTTCAAACTTCGGATTTAGAGTTTGTGGGCTTACAGTTCGGGGCCGTTTTTTTATTTTGCACGGTAACCTCAAAATTAATGGTACTTCCCATACAAAATGTTCGTACCAGTTTGATTTGCTCAAAAACGGCTCTAACGATTTCAACCAAAATTGATATTCAAGCTTAAGTGAGTGAGGTTACCATGACTACATACCCAGTTTTTTATTAAAAATTCGAGTAATGGTACTTTCAAAATTTAAGCATATCTCGAAAACGGTCCATACGATTGTAACAAAAATTAATTTCTAAGGTTATACGGTCATTTCCAACTTAATGGCAAACTCAGTTTTTCTCGGTATTATCGTAAAATAAATTTTTGAAAAAAGGATTTTTTTAAATTTAGTTTTTCTTAGTTTACCAGAAAACGGCAATTCCAAACACTTGGAGTTTTAACAATCAGAATATCCCACTTCATTGGCACGTTCATCATTATATTCAGTTTATAACTGCTAATGCAAATACAAAAACAAATCTCTGAATAATTCGCACTGTGACATCGGATAATGAACTGGATATGTCCGATGAAATGCGCAACAAGGCTTTGATTTTGATCGAGGATATGTGTCTGCTCATGAGTGGCCATTTGTTGTGCAAGTTGGGGATGCCACAGCCAAATCGTTCAATGCAAGACGCATTTAATCGAAAATTGGAGCGAGAAATGGCCTTCGATTGAATCGCATTAAGTCAAGCTGTTTGAACAAATGTGTCAATGCTGAATCAAGAATAAAAGAAAGTGGAACTGGAAATACATTCCTGATTTCACTGATTTTGGCTACAATTCATTGAAATTGCCATTGATTCTGCAAGTGGATGAAGAACCTACATGCAACATTTCAAAGAACACTACAATGGCGAAAGTACTGCAGCAATGTAAGATTATCATATGGGACGAATGCACAATGGCTTACAAACGCGCATTGGAGGCCCTGAATCGTTTAGGTAATGACCTTTCGGTGGAGCAATGATCACCGGCCTGATTGAGTTTCCACAACATTTTTGCAACCTTACAACGACACCGGAAGAACTAATCATGAATGTTTTCCCGAATATCGCTCATAATAATATTGACCATGATTGGCTGAGTGTGACAAGAACGTCGAACATTTGAATTTCGCCATTCAAAACCAAATCGCTGGTGAGTTGAATTCATACAAATCAGTCGACCCCGTGATGGATGAAGCCCAGAACGATTTGCCGTTCGTATTTAAGCGTCTTCAATTTCCCATACGTCTCGCTTTTGCTATGACAATTAATAAGTCGCAAGGACAATCGCTGGATGTGTGTGGCATAAATCTTGAATTTCACGTGTATATATAATAGAAATAGAACAAAAAATGTTGTGTACCATAAAGCATTTCAGTGAAAAAGCGGTAGGTTGGCCGACAGGTATTTGATTTTATTTATTTATTTAATTTTAATATACCTTTTGAATAAAAAATTTGAATTGACCGAATTACATGAAGCAGAATGAAGCGAAAGCTCGGAATTATTAATTTCCTTACCTACATTAATGAATTTGGGCGGAACGAAGTTCGCCGGGTCAGCTAGTCTCTATAAAAAAAAAAGTGACAAAAAGTGTATTTTTTTTTATTAAATTAACAAAAACCAAAAAGAAACCACTTATTTTCTACATATCAGTGCTTGGCGAGGCCGGCGGGGTTCAGCTAGTATAACATAAAAGTTGATTTAGTTTAGAAAATGAAATACACCCTTAAGTCGATTGAAATTTTCTGGCAAATTTTCTAATGATGACAACAAATAATAGAAGAGGTATTAATTCGTATTCCCAGAAACAGATTTCTTAAAGATAAATGTTCTGTCAAGAAACATTACCTTACATGGACAACTTCTTGCTTGAAAATCGTGCAGAATGTTGGTGACTTTATTTTTTAATAGTTAATTTAAGGTTAAATTTTAAGAGCCGATGTCGAATGTGAACCACACCTAAACGTCAAGCTTTTTTTCTGTATTTCATTTCACATTTCTCAATTTCAGACTAACTCAATTTGAACCATGGAAAGATACACAATCGAACAACGCGTTAAAGTTATTCAGGCTTATTATGAAAATGGGCGTTCAAATCAAAATGCATATCGAGCACTTCGTGATTTTTTCGGTCAATTTAATCGTATAAACGTGCGTACAGTCGGAAAAATCGTGCAAAAATTTTAGCAAACCGGGTCTGTAGGAGATGTGAAAACACCAGTCCATGCTCGTACAGCTTGTACTGCACAAAATATTGCTGCTATTCGCGACAGTGTTGCTGAAGAGCCGTCCACCTCAACTCGTAGTCGTGCCCAACAATTGCACCTCTCACGCTCGTCGTTGATGAACATTATGTATAAAGACTTGCATTTACGCGCTTACATGGTGCAATTGACTCAAGAACTAAAGCCTCTTATCCATTTCAAGCGTTGTCAATGGTCAGAATGGTGGAAAGAAATGGCAACAGTGGATGATCAATTTTCGAAGAAAATCATCTTCAGTGATGAGGCACATTTTCACCTCAGTGGATTCGTCAATAAGCAGAATTTCCGCATTTGCGCGAATGATAATCCAAGAGTGATTGTCGAAAAACCAATGCACCCAAACAAAGAGTGACTGTTTGGTGCGGTTTATGGGCTGGCGGCATCATCGGGCCGTATTTTTCCAAAATGAGGCTATCCAAGGTATTTTATTATCATTATAACCTTAAATTCCAAAAGTGGACAACAGTTCTCGAGAAAGGCAAAAACCTTTTGGAAGCAGCAAACGCCTTCAGAACTTAAGAGAATACACGACCCACCTGAAAACTCAATTTAGAGCAATGTTCTTTCGCCAAAAAAAGGGGGCCCATCTTCTGGCCGATTACAAGTGGTTGAGAGCGCTTACGTATAATAACGAATGGAATACACTGTGACTACCTACATATAACGGGCACATCTTATACACAATTAAAAGCCCTAGGAATCGTATGTTTCGCCCCCAAAAATGCGATGCACTGAATATTAACGTGGGATTGCACGAAGAGGCTTTCAGCCAAGCAGGACTACAAAGACAATTTTCGCAGATCCAGCTAACTTCGTGTCATGGGCGTGTTACCTAATGTACGTATCATAAGGCTCATATTGCCAATAAATGCTTGGACCTTAACCCCGAATTCAAAGTGTGGAGTCAGAGTCGCACTCGTATCCAGACAAAATGTATTCACAGAAATAAAAATGTCACCCCCTTCCCATTTTACTCGGTAACAGATACAACTGATTCACTGCGCTAATTGCAAAATATATTCAATGTTCGTGGAAATCCAAATGTATACCCAATTATCACCGTCTAGACGTATAGTCACGCAATAATGCCCGATAAGCGAACGGGTGTAGACAAATTATCGAACTAACCCCGCAACGATAGTTCCACTTAATGATTCACCTGTGCCATGCAACAGTCTGGGCCATACCGGCCGACAGTCGGGCGCGAGGTGAGTGATATGAAATTAGAACGCACAAGTTTTCATGGCGATAAGTGCGAAATCATATCGCACACAATGCTGTCTATGGTGACACTAAGGCAAGGATTAAAACATGACGTCTGTAACGGATATGAAGGCGTACCCGTATCACACTTGAGAGCAAAACGATTGGTATATGCTTCGACTACTATAGAGAAGTGCTTGGAAACCTAACCTAGTCTAATCTCTGTATAACATACATCCATATAGATATACGTATTCTTTTATCAGCGAAAGATAGAAAAGAATAACCTTTAACACACAATTAAAAGTATGCAATTCTATACTTGACAATCCCTGTTGGAAGTAACTTGAGAGAAGCAGTTCAAGTTGACAACTTTTTGCAGTGCTGTTTCTGGTATTGTTAGTTGCAGTTGCAGTGACGCAGTGGTTAAAGTGCTAGCGACCTGTTTCAGATTTGATCTTTGGAAAAACACAAATTACATCTGAAGTTTTTTTTCCCGTGCGCCACCTCTCGCGAACGTCTGACAAACATCCGTGGGTTTAGCTGTAGTGAAAGAGCTTTACAATTCTCAGAAGTGCCCTTCGCTTTCAGCTAGAGGGAGCTAGCTATATACCTACGCCGCTCAGGTCACAAGCAATAACTATAACCGCTACAAAATGGCAACCGTGACTAATGGAGAACTATCTGAATACTAGTTCTATAGTCAGTGCGTAAACTTTGTCATTTAAGACAGACAATTCGAAACCAATTGGCTTGCCACACCGAAGTCTAGCATCGGTTTTACAAAGTTGTTCTCCACCGGATCTTCACTGAATGTAACTGATTTTTACTAAGAGGTAGACAAACCTTAAGCTTACACATAAGAAGGTGTCAATGACTCAAATCTTTGGGCAATTTAAAAACCGTAGGTTATGAAGATCTACATAATATAAATAATGTGAAAAGTTCTGACTGACATCTGCTTCAAATACGAAGTCCTTGGTAGAGATCTGTCATTTTTCAATTGAGTGAGTTCTAAGATTCACTCAATCAATCACATTCAACAGAGCATTAAAAAACGTCTTTCATAGCGACTTGAAAACTTCAAACTTTCAGTGTGAACGCACCCTTAAACTGATTACCAAACTATCAATGTCAAAATATGTATTTTATAAGAACAACATTTTCATCTTGGTGAAGTACACGAAGGAACAACTTTTATAAATAATTAAAATTTACCACCGAAAATCTGAGTCAGTGGTCGCAACTTTAAGAGCGTTGACGCCAATTTTCAATCTTCAGCGTTGAAGCGCATTTTTGGTTAAACGGCTTCGTCAATAAACAAAATATGCATTACTGGATAGGTGAGAACCGTCATGCGCTTCATGAAACCGTACTTTATCCGCAAAAAATCACAGTCAGAAGTCGTTTTAATGCGGTTTTTATGCCGGTTTTTTTTTCGTCAATGCAAATGTCCGTCACGTTACGTTAAATGATATTCGCTACAGTGACATGTTGGAACGTTATTTCTTTGAGCAATTGCATGAATTGGACATCAGTGATATGTGGATCCGACAATGCGGTGCCACACAGCGGGTGCAGCAATCGAGTGATTGAAGTCTCAGTGCGCTGAACGTGTTATCTCGAGAAATGAACCCGTTTATTGGCCATCGCGATCACGTGATTCAATGCCTCTAGAACTTTTATATGGGGCTACATTAAATCATTGGTCTATGCCAACAAGGCGGCGACGTTAGAGGAGCTCAGAGGCAATAAATCGGTCGAAATGTGCGGCCGAGTCATCGAAAATCGGGTTCAACTATCGACCGCTGCATACGTTCCCGTGGTGAATATATGAACGAAGTCGAATTCCATTCGTAAGTGTTTTGATAGTTATTAAAGCCAATGACTTTTTTTTTATATACATATATCTCAAGTAGTCTGCATTTTATTTAATACAAAATTATCAAGTCCTTAATGACAGACCCTTTACTATATAATGCTGTTTCTTTTTCTGTTCAACTTTAAACACTTGATCAGTTTGATATAGATATAGTAATGCAAAAGGGATCTATGTTTTATTTCTATTAATTTGTTGAAGGTCTTAAGACTACGTTTGTAAAGCCTTCACACAGCACACACTATAAGATGCTATCGTAATGTGAAGCAATTATTATGATAAATAAATGCTAAAACAAAACACAAATACAACACAAAACCAAGAATAGCAAAGTCCGGTTCTAAGATCTTTTAAAAAATGGCAACGCTTTCAAGTGCAAGAATTTATCACCTGAAAAATGGACTACGACCATCTCAGGTGGTATTTTCGTCTACGCAACTTTGCCATTTGGCCCCTTGTTGAGCCTCAGGATCATTTGGCCCCTACTTTTTGAAAAATTATCAAAATGGCCCCTTTTTCAGTTTAAATCATACTTTATTGTTTTTTATACGAACAAAAAAATGAAAATAGGGTTTTTTGCTAAAAATAAATGGGCCTTAGCAATAAACATTTTTAGGTTCGACTCTAAATCTTAATAGTTCACGGTGGCTATATTTTTCATACAAATTTTGCAATTGTGAGCTTCCGTAAATTTAAAGTCGAAACTAAAAATGTTTATTTCTAAGGCCCAATGTCTTTGTTGCTCTGTTTTTTTTTTTTTTTTGTCCTATCTGAGAGTGCTTCTACACCGGATGGGACAAATCGCTTTAGACAAACAAAAATGTTTCTGAAATTTAAATACGCGCACCCACACTAAATAATCAAAACAAAGCAAGAAAACAAATTATAAGTTGTTTTGTTCCATCATGTGTGGAAGCTCCCTTAGTATTTTATGTAGAGGCATATTTTTTCGGCTCGGTCCTCTTTTTAGTACTCTTTTTGAACATTTTCAGCGGCAACGCTGACAAAAGACCGAAGCTACGAGTACCATCAAAATAGCAATAGCAATCACATTACATTACCAGTACCTCTTCTCTATCCTCCCTATCAACCCTTCCACTCGTGCTGTGCATTAGCATTATAAGGGAACGAAAACCCCTTGAGCACTAGTGAATTATAAAAAAAAAAAAAAAAACTACACAATCGCCTCCTAAAAATTCCTCGATCACACCAATGGTAGAACACCAACCCCAAGTTTGCACCACTCCGAGTGGCAAAGTAAACCCAAACCTGGAGACCGGCCAACAATTTTCAATGTCGAAAACGAATTAGTGCATAAAACTGTTCAAGAAACAATTTCGCTTAGATGGCTTTAGTAAAAGGCTGCCCTGTCTCTAAACTCCGGTAGTTTTTAATCCAAATTTCTAAATTTTCCCCAAACATGGTTCCATTAAGTTCAACTTGCAGTTGATTGTGTAAAAGAACTCGTTAAAAACTAAGAATAAATGGCGCAACAGGTCCGTAATGACCCTATACCTGGGCTTCTCACAACCGTTCGTTTTGTGTAGGTTTTTCATTTTTGGAACAAATGGCAAGGGACCTACAATTTGATGCCGAGTTCAAACGGCTTATTGAGAAGCTCTTTCGTGACAGTTTTAAGCTCGGATATTTGCAAAATGTTCACGAGAAGTGACACAGTTTAGGATGTAATTTGTGTACTTGAACGAAATTCCCAAGATATCAAGAGATTGCCCATAAGCGTGTAAATGCTTATGACTGTAGCGGGGATTATTGAGAACAGCCTAGCCCTGGGCTCCGAGTTATATTTTATTTTTTTTAGTAATACATGTATGTATGTAGCTATTGTTATTTAAATATAATATCTTCCCTAAAAGCATCCAAAGAAAAGTAGCTATACATTTCCAGACAAAATGTTTGTATACAGAGAAGTGTTGCTTTCGTCAACAACAGCCGAATGAAATTTGACTATTAATTCTGAAAACAAGTGGTAAGGTACTATTGTTGCATTGCGTACCTACCTGCTTTTGAATTAGTTTACTTGTTTTAACCAGCCCTAAGGGCATGCAAAGAGTTCAGAATCTAGTAAAGTAAAAAAGTCAGCTTTCGCTTTGGAGTTGTAGGTCGCTGATATGCTAAAATTTCAGACTTCTCCTCTAACGATTTATAGGAATAATGAAACCATCTCTGATTTTAACAGACTAATCGAGGGAATCTCTTTTTTGTGTCAATTCCATGTGATGTCAGAAAATGGCTGCCAACTATATGTACCCACCGGTGCCCTGAAATAAAGTCGATGGAAATAACCACGAATCGACTTTATTTCCATTTCAGATTGGAAATAATGTCGAATTGCCCCTTTTTTCATGGTAGACTTTATTTCCATAGCAAAATGGTAATAAGGTCGAAACAAATGGAATTTATGTCGAAAATTAAAAAATGACAAAAAGGAAGAAAAATCCAATTGGAATAGAAAGGTAATAAAGTCGAAATTGTATTCAAAGTAAACAAAGGCGCTTATCAGTAAGGTAGCATGCAGACAAGTTTAACAAGCTTAAAAAGGCGGGGGAGGGAGCGCCTCCGCACCTCCGCGCCTCCGCACCTCCGCGCCTCCGCGCTCCCAGCGCCACCGCGCCACCGCACCCTCCGTGCCGCCCCCCGACCGCAACGTGATCCGACTTGAGTGCGGGCGGGTGGCGCGAAATGCGTTGGCGCGGGGGCGCTCCTTCCCCCACCTTTTTAAGCTATTCTATCGACGCAATAAAAGAAAGAACAAGTAATTTAATAATTCCATAAACCATTAATCTATTCCAATACAGGAAGGACCTGAGAAAATATCGTGCCACAAAACTTTACATAGGACTACCAGCTCTTTAAAGGGATTCAACAGCATACTTTCTACGAAGCTTGCTAAGCGAGGTAATTTTTTCGAATTTCTAGATGTACTGTTGGAGAAACTGCAAAACTAGTAATTTCCTAAAATCTGTTGACGGCTGTGTTCAAATGTACGAACCGAGGAAGAGAAAAACAAGAGATCGTTTTTTTGTCATACAAAAAACTGTACAAAACTTAGATGACCACAGAATTTCACTGATCGATTTTTTCAACCAGCTAATGAAAGAAGAAAACTTCATACCCGATAATGATTAAGTCCATTAATAAAATGCTGTAAATTTGTTATTCGTTTCTTTGCAATATTATGAAGAAATTTATTAAATAAACTAGCTGCCCGGCGAACTTCGTCCCGCCCAATATTGACTTTTTGACTGAAATTATTTGAATTTGGAGCATTCACTATTCCACCAGAAATACATTTTTTTGATCCAAAATATCTTTTGACAAATGCGGTCTCACTGTATATACTACGATCAAATCCAAAAAAAAAAAAAATTAAAAATAACACTCCCCTTACAAAATATATGGTAAATAAATTTCTATAATTCTCCAATTTCCCTTTCGAATTTTCCATTTTTTTTTTTTTCGTCGTATGAACCTTCCTTAGGCGTAGACAAACACAACAAAGAAAAGATAGCTCAAATCCAAAGAGTATCCAATTCCAATACTCTTTTCTCAAATCGGAAGTTCCGTTCTCGAGTTCCCTCATATGAAAAATTTTGTGGTAGGTGTTACCATCTCTGAGATTGAAAAGGAGACGCACGGAAAATTCAAGACGTTTAAATACGAATGGCAAATCGTTCTGAATAAGGGGAATCCGAGCAATGAGAATGTTTGCCTTTAAAATTCCCCCTCGAAACCGTCGCTTGGATGACATTTGATTTGATCTTTCACCATCAAATTAAACGCGTTACGTTACAAATTTTCGGTGCATTGACGTTGCGCAGCAAAATTATACCTGCCCGGAACATCCAAAGAATTCAAAAATTCAACTTATCCCCATAAAGTTTTGTTTTCACGACAAAGAGTAGCATAGTATGTCTTTCTTAGTGTTTGGTTTTATTTTTGAATGAGAAGTGCCGCAACCCGTTTTCCTATCCCGCCTGTTTTTTGTAAAGTACCAACAATAGGGTCCATAACTATCCTCTCTGTCAAACTTTAAGCAACCATACCCATCCCAAAAATTTCAATCGTCTCAATAAAACTATTTCGGCAAACGACAACACCGCCACCTATCGGGTCGAAAAGTATCCTATCTTTCAAGCTGGAATCAACCGTACATATCCACAAAATTTCATTGAAATCGATTTAGCGGTTACGGAGATCGACGACAGCGCCACCTATCGGGTCCAAAATTTGATCTTTTAAGACTGCCTGAAATACACCAATTCGAACAAAACAAAAGAAGAATTATACGATTCGGCCAGTAAGAACATTTTCCTTGGTTAATTTATTTGTGCCGGAAATCGAATGGAAATGCTATTTACCTATTTCAGATTGATTAAAAACAAATTTGGAGTTTTCGTCAAAAAATTGTGCAGCTAAATGAAATATGAATTACTGAAATGTCAAATTCGAAAAAGTATAGACAACCAACGCCAACTACATTATTACAATTAAATTTAATGTTGTTGATACAAAATTGATATGCAGGGAAATCGAACTTATCGCAAATATCCCCCAGCGCCACCTATCGGGTTCAAATGTTGGCAAAAGCTTTCAATTTTGTTAAGTGTTATATGGTGTAAATTTGAGCGAAATCAGTCCATAAATAAGAATTTTCAAAAAGCGACCCCAGCGCCCCCTACCATCCGTAGCACCACACAAACATATGGTGTGAATATAAGGGGGATAGCTTCAGTGGTTCAGCCGTTATGGTCGGTCATACATACGCACGAACGTTTTTATATATTAAGATTAAGAACATTCCATATATTTTTGTGATTAAGATATAGTAAAAGTTTATGTTAAATTTATAAATACGAATATTTATGAATTTGTATCTATTTATTATTTTTTGGAAATATAAAATTGAAAATAAAATATAAATTTGTTTGAAATTCAGATGTGAATGAGTTTTAAATTGGGAAATAAAGTCGAAAATGGAAATGATCTTATTGAAGTGATCGACATTATTTCCATGTTTTTATTTTATTATTATTATTTTTTTTTTTTTTAAATAACGTCGAACACAAAAATTTTTGGAATTCGAAATTATTTCCAATCTGAAATGGAAATAAACACGTGAAATAAATTACCTTCGAATTTAATTCACGGCACCGTACCCACCATCTCTTCTTTTATTCCTCCAGTACAATCCCTGCAAATCGAAAGTCAGTAGTTTCTCGAAAACACCTAACTATATACCTTCTTTACATGAGAATATGTGCAGCACCCATCTCTTTCTAAAATATTGAAAAAAGTACTGCCCTGAATCTGTGTTTCTACGAAAAAGGAAGTACTTCAGAAGTTCTTTGCTTCTACGTAAAAGGAATTACTAAAGAAGTAAAGAAATACTCTCTTTCTACATAAAAGTAAGTAGTATACTAAAGATGTGCTTCTTTTTCTTTTCAACGTAAAAATACTTTGTTTCTGGTGGTGCCTTCAAACCACAAACGATAACATTCTTATGTCTTGTTTTGGGCTTATTGGTCGTTAATTTTCAAATGCGAATACTAAAACTAATATTCCATTATTTTCAACACTAACTCTCTGTGATATTTCTGTTAAATAATGTTAAGTTCTGCTTAGTGTATAGTGTATGCAATTTTTAATTTATTTATTTATTTATTTATTCGTTTATTTATTTGTTTCGCCTGTTCCCGTGACCGTACAATTTCAAATGGAATTTTAAAACAAATTCATCAATAAAGAACTTTGTCCCTGAAGAACTTGGAAAATACCAACGAAACGTAGGTTGGAAAATAATGGAATACCTATTAGTTTTAGTATTCGCATTTGAAAATATTAACGACCAATAATCCCAAAACAAGACATACAAAATAATACTTGGTCAACAAAATAATCTTATTTAAATAACATTCTTAATTCAATTATTATTGTTTGATTTCCCAATTTCTCTGAACGACAGATTCAATTAGCACGCACTGAAAGTCAACAATGATTTCTTTTAAAACATTGCAACTGCTTTTGGATTCTTTGTACTTCGTCTAGACACAAATCGCTCCTGGCTTATGATAAATAACAACGACAGATAACAATAACAACAACAACAACAACAAAAAAACTGACAAAAATACATCGCACACATCGACATTTTTCGCCAAAAAAACGGACGAAACCAGAAAAAAATAGAAAGAACCTTCACATACGCCATAAAATTCTCGGTAGACACCAGTAATTACGTACCTATATAGGTGACACCTGTCAGATGGGTAGTGGGTACCCAATTTCGCTTTCATTTCTTATCTGATTTTCTGCTCAACCTGCCACCAACCCATCTCAGCCTTATCTTGCCTCAGAACTAAGATAGTTGGTTCACGTCTACCGACATTTTATGGGGAAATGTTGGCTTCTTATCTGTTCGAAGAACCTCTAAGGTCGTAATGGGACAAGAAGTCTACAACTCAGTGGCTCCATAAAAAAACGTTTCGTAATGAAGGTAATTAAAATGTTAACCTCCACCATAGAAGCATGAATGTGATATGCGAGTCTGCCTGGCAAGTGTTGCTTTGCTACATGTTTCCTAATAAAAACATGTTGTACCTACTTTTCTCTTTAACACATTTTCCTTTCTAGACATTTTCAAAACATGCCGCCCGCAACTGCCGAGCGCACCTTCTCCACCATTAGCTACTTATCGTTTGGAACGCATGATCGGAATGATACACACAGCCAGCGGTGCCAACCACTTTTGACGAAAAAATGCCTAACATGCAAAAAAGAGATGCCTTTTTCAATAAAATAAGGCCTAAAATAGTTTTTTTTTAGGTAAAGTGACAAAATAAATACAAATTAAACACAAATACAAAAAAATAAAACAAATCAATTTTTATTTCCAAGAAAAACTTAAATCATCCATTCTAGAGTGACAATCTGTTGAATAGACAAAATAATAAAATGAGTTTTACAATTTACCTACTTAATTTCTTTATTTAACAATAAACTCTTTCTCAAAAAAAAAAAAACGACGGCCGAAACTAAGTAACGAACAAAAAACAAACAAACAGCTTTCAAAATTGTTTTCAATTTTATTCCACTTACTGGAAGTGGAGGCTGGAATTATTTTTAAGGAAAGACAGATGATAAAGTGTTTGGGAAATATGGAGAGTTTGAAGGTGGAATTTTAGTTTTTAAGACCGAGGTTTCACATAAAATTCTTTTTGGCCAAGATTTTTTAAGAATGTTTTAAAAAATAAAAAGTCAGTATGTTGAATTAAAAATAACAAAAATAAATATTTGAAATACAAAAAGATGCCTTTTTTGGAAAAAACAAGCCTTAAAGCCTTAGCTAATGAAATAATGCCTAAAAGGCATGAAAAATCCTTAGTTGGCATAACTGCACACAGCCATTAATTTCAGCACGTGTCGTACTTCGTAGTTCGTACATTCATTGCTTTCAAAGGAAAACAGAACTAAAAAAAAATGCGCTCAGTGAATGTAAATTATTCTAATCGTTCGGATTTTTTTTGGTTTCGGCAATTACTGCTGCCGATCAAAATTGTCGTTATGTTTGTCGCTAAACTCAGCGCTTCGACAACACACCAACACCATACTGAAACTGAAACACCCCTTCAACTGGTAGGTGGTGGGGTGGGGTGCGGAATCTCTCGCGTGACACACTTTGGCGAAAATAAAATACTCGTAACTCGTGTAATAAAAGTGCTGGTGCGAAAGGCGGGCGGTGCGGAGCGGAGAGTACGCAACAGACACCTTTTAATGTATTCCGCTGATAAATTAAATATTTAGTCTGGGAATGACGCGTCGCCGACGAGTCAGAGTCAACTCATAGCCCCCAGACAACGAAGTGTTTGCACCCTGAATTTTTATTTAAAAAAAAAAAAAAAGTTGCCAGACAGTGCTTTCATTCGATTTAGCGAAATTTACCTATGTACATGTACACTGTATGCACATGTGCGGCTGTTCGTAATTCATTTGTACTTTTCCGATGGCGCAATTAATGGGATTTTTGTGTTAACTGATAAAAAGCGGAACATAGCGGCGCGCGATGGCGGTGTCGACAACCTGTTGCAAAACACAATGTCTAGTGGAAGTGCTGGAAGCAGACGAGGTCAGCGAAGGTGTTTCCAACTAATTGCCAACTCACGGTTTACTTGAGTTTCTTTTATTTTTATTTTTGGTCGACCCAGACACTTTTGTAATATTCCACTGAAACAGATAAGACGATTTGCAGTTGCGTTGTTAATGGAAGCTTGATGAGATAATGCAGTCTCGTATTTTCTAAAGTGACCCACACATTTGGCACCAAGTTGATCTGAATCGGATCAACAATGGTGATGCCAGATCATTCTCTTTCGAGCTCTGTCTGAAAATGTTTTTCGATGCGTTTTTGAACGTGTGTGCTGACGCGTTTTCTTAAATATGGAAGAGTTTTTTTTAAAGTCGGTTTTGGGCATGTTTTAGATGCCTTTATAAGACGAACGTTATTTTTGGACTATTTTTTTCGCGCTTTTTGACGCTTTTTCTGTCGCGTTTTTTTAACTCGAGTTTTTGAAGATTTTAATGATGGTTTTTTTTTTAAGATGGACACTTTTTTTGTCTCTTTTTTCAACGGACTTCTCTGTGCCTTTTTGGGACGCGTTTTTTAATCAATTCTCAACGGAATTTCGGATGGGTTTTTTATTTGCTTATTGGAAATTTTAATTATAATTTTCGACGCTTTTTTTCGACTCAATTTGGTCGCTTTTTTTATGGACTGGTTTTTTCGACTCCTTTTTGGACTTGTTTGCATAGTTGTTTTTTATAGGTTCACACAATTTTGGAAGCGTTTCTTGTTTTTCGACATAATTTTTTTTTAAAGATCACCGAGATTGTGAATGCGATTTTAGACGCCTTATTGGAAGCTTTTCTTAACTCCTTTTTGGACGCGTTTTTCGTCGGACTTAGGATGAGTATATGTTCGGCCTCTTTCGCTAAAAGCTTATAACAGACCTTTGCTAAACAGTGTTTATGTCTCGTGCAGAATTTGTGAAATATCAAAAAATTAAATAAATAGGTGGCGGTACGGCTTCGGAGGGCGCCTAGGCCTAGCTTCTCAGAACCGATTATTTTGTGTGAGTTTTTAATTTGTATGTGCTCTCAGATATTTGTCAGACGTTCGCGAGAGTTGGAAATATAAGATGTCTATGTGTTTGCCATGGTTAGTTGTAATTATAGTTTTTCATGCCAGCGTCGTTCTTTTTCCTTCACTTTCGTCACATCCTCTCAAACCTGAATCTAAGATAACGACCACAACCAAGTTGCATTTGATGCACTATCGACAGAACGTATAATGAAATGCAGTTTCATCGCTACAAACATCATCATGCCAGACAACAATGACGACGAAGCTGTGGCTCTGCTATAAAGAGACTCGCGCGCAAGTGCAGTCATTCTGAAGGACACTGACGCGACTCCGTATGCACCCAGCAACCAGCTCCGAACCAGTTGGACCAGTGCTATGGCTTGCACTCGCTCCACTCCCAAAACAGACGCATTGACGGTTCTTTGGCGGTAGGTACACCACGTTCAGGGAAAAGAGAAAAAACAAAAACAAACACAGTATCGGAAAATTTGCTAACAACATTAAGTATGTCCGTCCACCTCTAAGGCACGCTGCCCTGTCAATGTCTGTGGCGTAAAAAATTTCGCAAGACCCCGAGACACTCCAACAAATTGCCAAACAAAAAATAAAAACCAACAATCCTCCGGAAAGTTATTTCGAAAATCAAACCCAAACCCAATCGATTGTCTGCGGCGTTGCACACACGATAACGATAAAAAAAAAAAGAGCCTTCCCTCTGTTGCACAGCCGCTCGCGCACAGTCATCGCTCGAATGCATAGCTGGGTTAATGACTCTCTCAGCCGGGTCTAAAAATAAATCCACCAAAGGATATTCCAGTAACTTAATCCATTTTATCTGCCACACAATGGAGTGGCACAAGATGGGGCTGCCAAAGCTGTACTCTCCTCCTGGACCAGCGTTTCGCGCAATTGGTCATCTGTGCAGACTGTGAGTATGATGACGCTGGCGGCTGCAATGACGACGATGCGATTCTCTGAGGTGAATGGACACGCTATTCGTTCGATTGACCGCGGTGCACTTTGTAAAATTTTATATCAGACACGGTTTTTTTTTTTTTTTTTGCCCTCATGGAGTTTGTTGATCTCCAGGCTGCTCAGGGCTGGAAGATAGCGTCTGGAGGTAACGACGCACGAGCCTTTTCGGATGAAACATAAAAATGTTGTCAACGTGTCGCGAATGCATGATATATATAGCGGTTGGGGGTTGAAACGTTTGTATAACAAAAGAAACACAATCTCTGCTCGTAAAGCGGCCTTTGACGAAAGTTGTTGACATGTGTGGCCATAGAAGCCGTGTAACATTGTACGACACACAGATCGTATAACTTGCGCATTGGCTGGATCGCGTTAACTGGTATATGGTGAAAACAAACATACGTGGTTTGAGACAGTAGTGCAAATAACTTCGTGACAGGTGATAGCTTTTCTCACAAACTAAATGTTTTTTTTTTTTCAGTCTGGGCAAAATTGCATGCAACATAAATTTAAGTAAGGTAAGATGGCTAGATTATCGGAGGAAGAGTTGTCCCTAATTCGTATGATTGCACTGATCTGTTTCGGAAGTGTGCGGCATCCCAATGTCAGAATTGATTAACTTCTCGAGTTCGAAATTTTGTATGAAAACAAATCCCTAAAATAAAGTGCAAAAGTGTATCGAAATTTTAGCCAGTATATTTTGTAGTTGTAGAGTAGTGGACTGTTTCGTAGTTTCGCACTGATACAAGATCATTTGCATCGGATCGTGAATACCCCTAATAATTATATGATAATCCGGTTCCTTTCGAAATTCTGCTTTGCAAAATTCTGTCTCCTCACACAAAAATTCTGCTTAGCAAAATTCTGTTTTTTCTTTATTTCTGATTTACAAAATTCTGCTTTTCAAATCTTAAGCAATAAAATTCTGCATATTCTGCTTTAAGAAAAAAAGCAATATGATCATGAACAAAAAAAAAAATATTTTTGTATTATAATATATCATGCATTTCAGGTTTTAATTATATATTACAGGTAAATAAATTACAAGAAAAAAATCCAGAAAAAGCAAATCATTTCACATTTGAAATTACCAAAAAATTAAGAAACTAAACAAAGCTAGAGAGAGAGCTACATTTTTTTTTATATTCGTTTAAGAAAACCACTATGGCTAAGATCTGCTCTCTTTTTTATAATTATTCTTATTTGTTTGTTTTTAAAAACAATTTCCCTTTTCTTTTTCAATTTCTCCCCATCCCCATCCATCCACGCACAACTCATATTTCCCGTTATTGAACTTAACGATTGTAACATTCATTATGAGTATAGCGCGATCACAGCACACGTTCATTCATTCATTCATTCATTCATTCATTTATTTTTACACCTTATGCTTAAACAAGTGAGAGAATTGTATTTACAAAATTCTGCAAACAATAAAAAACCTTTTTTCATTGTTTGCAGAATTTTGTAAAGCAGCATTTTGAAAGCAGAATTTTGAAAGCAGAATTTTGTAAAAAGAATTTTACCCATCCAGAATTTCGACCCCAACCCTAATTTAGAGCAAAAAATTGGTGTCGAAAAATGTTCGTTTCCATAGTATGGGAGGTGCCACCCCCCTTTATCCAATTTTGACCAATCTTCACAGGTATATACTCCTGGGCGAAACCTAAGATTGTGTG
This sequence comes from Cheilosia urbana, assembly GCA_946477585.1. Classification (NCBI taxonomy): domain Eukaryota; kingdom Metazoa; phylum Arthropoda; class Insecta; order Diptera; family Syrphidae; genus Cheilosia; species Cheilosia urbana. Next base: position 45,178,032 of record OX297855.1, read on the forward strand.
TAAATTTGAACTCTGAATACATTTTTTGTATGGGAGGTACCACGCCCCTATAACTCATGAACCAATGCACCTACATTTTTGAAAAAAACTAAACCAGAACCGGAAAGACAGAAAAACCCTCGTAAAAACTGTAGTGGCGCATGATAATCTGCGGAACTTAAAACGAACTTTGCAGAGCACTTGGCGACGGGGTAGCTCTCGAGAACACAATCAACTTTCTAAATCGGGAAAAAATCATTCCTTGAGATTAAAGGATCTTGAGCGCTTTCCCTGTATTAGATTCTCCGAATTGGCTATTCGCACGTTATTTTTGTAATGATTGACGTTTCTCTGGCTTTGGGACTTGGCTACGTATTTAACGTACCGTAACTGTATTTTTATTAAAAACAGTGTTTAAGAAATAAGTTGGGCCTTAAAACGTACAAGCTCGTGCCCGAAAATGTTAAGGGTTATTTTTACGAGCGAAGGGAGCACATATACTACCGTTTTATGGCATTAAGCTTTGAGATTTTGTTACGTAGCCGTGTCCCGAACGACGTGGGAATAGCAACAGACTGAATTCTCAGCATTTTTTTTTTTTAACCGAGGGAAGGTGAAAATCTTCCAAAGACAAATAGCAATTGCGTGCTCATAGTAGTGTCAGATTTTTACTGACTAAAAACACCACCCTTCGAAGAATTGTTAGATACTGCAACTAAGATATAACTTATCAAGCAATTTTTCTATAACGAAATAACAACTTTTGACAGGCTACTTTCCAATGAAAGATCATGCATGTTCCGCAATTTAGACGCGGATAATCTTATCTTGCCAAGTCGAACGGTTTCGTTCTTTGTAGCCGGCGCAATAAATTGTTCTCGTCCAAAATTTGTCGGACTGTATTGTTGACATGTCCGATTAGTCGGTTTCTATGCATTCTCGCGAAGCTTTTTGTTTCAGCTTCAATTATTGGAATTTTAAGATCCCTGTGGATATCGTCGTTTCTAATATACCATGATGCTTGTACAATTTCTCTGAGCACTTTATTTTGAAATGTTTGTAGAATATTGGCATTTGTTTTCTTGGTACAACCCCAGAGTTGTATACCGTAGGTCCACACCGGCTTTACCACTTGCTTGTATAGAAGCAGTTTGTTTTCGGTACTGAGCTGGGAATATTTTCCGAAGAGCCAGTACATTTCTCTATATTTGATATCGAGTTCTTTACGTTTCATTTTCACGTGCGAATTCCATTTCAGCTTTGCGTCGAGTGTCATTCCCAGGTAGTTGGCCTCGTTTGCAAAGGGTATTCGAGCCAAGTTTAAAAAAATTGGCAAGTCATTTGTTTTCTTATACGTGAAATTCACGTGAACAGATTTAGTTTCGTTGAGGGTGATCCGCCAGTCCCTCGTCCATTCATTTACCTTATTCAGTGCGATTTGCAGTTTTGCCGTCGTTTCTTCAATAGTGTTACCTACTGCTAGGATAGCGGTGTCGTCGGCGAACGTAGCGAGAGTAGTGTCATCTTCTCTTGGTATATCGCGAGTATATATTAGATAGAGAAGGGGCCCAAGGACACTTCCCTGCGGCACGCCGGCCGAAATTTCCTTAAGCTCAGAGTATTCGTTTCCATGTCTGACACGGAAGAGTCTATTCCCGAGATATGATTCTAAAATATCATATAGGCGTACGGGAAGAACTTGTCGTAATTTAAATTTTAAGCCGTAATGCCACACCTTATCAAAGGCTTGTGAGACGTCAAGGAATACGCTTGAGCATATCTTTTTTTCTTCAAATGCTTTCTCAATTACGACAGTAATTCTATGCACTTGGTCAATCGTGGAATGCTTGGTTCTGAACCCAAACTGGTGGTCAGGGATAAGATTATTATATTCTATAACCGGTTGTAGGGGCGTTAGTAAAATTCTCTCGAAAACTTTGGATATAACTGGAAGAAGGGAAATTGGTCTATACGACTTTACTTCAATTAGCGGTTTTCCTGGTTTTAAAACCATTATGACCTCCGCGACTTTCCATTGGCTCGGTACGTGTTTTAGTCTGAGCGCGGCATTTATAATGTGAAGAAGCTTAATTAATGCTTTTCTTGGTAGAACTTTGAGAACTTCTCCCGTGATCAAATCGTAACCAGGAGCTTTCTTAGGTTTTAGGGATTCAATTTCACGTTTTAGTTCCCTTAGCGTTGCACTTGTGAGTATTAAATCGTCGGATTGTAATTCCGTCCCAATAACACTGTCGTTAACCGCCCGACCATCGTACGGTTTAAAGGTTTCTTCTAAATGGGCGGCAAAAACGTCCGCTTTTTCCTTATCTTCCCTTGCCCATTCATTTTGATTTATTTTAATTGGCGGCGCGGGGATTTTGGGTCTTTTGGTGCCTTTTATAGCTTTCCAAAGTGAATAATTGGAATCTTTTTTCGCCGTTAAACTTTCAAGGTAAGAACCTATCGCACGATTTTTAAAGTCCTTAATAGCTGTCTTCAACAAATTGCACAAATAATTCAAATGTGTTTTATGTTGCGGGGCGCGACTCTGTTGCCATTTTTTACGCGCCTTCCTTTTTTCGTTGACCAATTCTTTTATTTCGGGAGGATATCGTAGACCGTATTTGGCCGGCGTTTTCCTTGGATTAGGCGTATTATTCCAGGAAGCGAGCTGTACGATCTCAACAAAGCGATCTACTTCAACCTCAAGTTCATAGGGAGTCGTAAGTGGAACGCTCAGTTCAACATTCTCTTCAATTTCGTTCCTAAAGCCTTCCCAGTTAGTTGTTCTGCCAGTTAATCTCGCTGGCTGAAGGTTTTACGCTCAACGTTAAAATAACCGGTGAATGATCAGATGACAGATTAAAGCTCTCTTCAACATGAATGTGGTTGGTAAATATTCCTTTCACGACGAAAAAATCGATCAGGTCAGGTATTTTTGAAGTATCAGTTGGCCAGTAGGTCGGTTTGCCCGTCGAATGGAAATCGCAACTGTACTCCATACCTGCCCCATAGAGAATTCTTCCATTTCGCGAGATGTATCTAGAACCCCAGAACGTGTGTTTCGCATTAAAATCGCCGCCAATAATGAAGTTTGGTTTGAGCGACTTAAGCAAGTTAGTATAATCACTTTTTCTAAGAGTACGCTGACTATTTTTAACTCGAATCGTGCACAGTTGCATAGTTTCAAGCTCTATCTTCAGGTCTTCGTATTGTTCAATGGAGTCTCCCGAAGGGTGACAAGCGTGGAAGTCATTTCAGCCTTTTATTTGAAAATTCGATCCCTTTTTCGCGTCAGTTTCAGAAATCAAGCAAATGTCAAGATCTTTCTCACGTATGAATATTTCCAATTCGTCGATTTTTTTTTGAAAGGCTACGTAAATCCTTATGCGATGTTCAACTAAACAACATCGTAGAGGCGTCGTAAGGGAATCTTATAAATACGGCTGTAAGTGTTCCACAGGGTATACTACTGCAGACAAACCTTAGGCCCCAGTTATAGCCATACGTAAAATGCAACCGAAAAAGTTTTAATAGTATGAAAATGAGTTGTTTTTTTTTTTTGTTTTTTTAAGCGGTCATAGCGAAAAATCTGTCAGAAAAATGTTTCCCTTCGAAAGCAATTACAACAAACCAACCCTTACACAGCGATACGATTTATGCTACCGAGAGGAGATAGATAGCCCAATGACCAGTTAGACAGACTTGTGCTTATGATAGAAATATTTGAGTTCTGACAAGTTTGAATTTCTGTTTATCGTTTTCCTAACAACTCACTTACCTAATCCCCGCCGGTCGTTAAAAAAGTTATTCTTGACTCTCGGCCCTAAAACGTCTGTTCAATTGTTCAATTCTTCGTTACCAAGCTCTGCGTCGTGTGGCTCCCCGCACACAAATACCGCTCATGGAATTAATAAGAATGCCCTATCGTGTACGCTTCCTTATGACTAGACCACAATCCCTATTAAGTGGATGCACTCAACGCCGCCGACGACGACGACAGAGCGATCCATATGCAGACTTGCTAGTCGAACGGACACTAAAAATGCATTCCCAATAAACTTAATCGGATTTCTTCATTAATTAGTTAATTAATTAATTATTATTGAGTGCGCACAGTGCACTCGGTGCATAGTAATAAAGAAGCATGTCTGGTCTCTGGTGTTGTCCTGTCTCGTCTCGCCCCGTCGTAATTCAAGTTTTCCTTTTCGATTTCGTTTTGGCTCTTACTTTTGCGACTTTCTGTTGGCTGTTGCATTTTTTCGTTTGCATCCCCTTTACTTTTGCAATGCTTCGCGCAATTAAAATCCCTTTACAGCCTAGATCAGAGGCTGCGTGTGACGTGGGCGAGTTGGTTGGTGGTGCCGCCAATGTTGCACGTTCAAATTGCATTAATTGCACTCTGTCTCTCTGTGTTGTGCACTTTTCGTGTTTCTTTATTTTCACTTCCATTTAACTTGATTAATTAAATCGATGAGTCAATCGGCTATCGCCCATATGGGGTATCACATTGTCGCACGATAATGGGAAACTGCTCTGCACGGAGCTGGCGATAAAGAAGGCTATATAAATGATTAGACTCAAGGGTTCATTAAATTTGCATACATGCATTTATTTTCGGTTTATTTATTTTGAACTTTGTTGTTTGTCTGGCTGTGAAATATCAATGAGCAGAAATCGTTGCGGGGCTTGATTGAGTCGACAGCACTTACCTTGAATGGGAATAAGAACAAACACAGGGGGGATTTTGCTTTCTATTTCTCTTAAATATTAAAGATGGTATTTAATGCGCAGAACACGGCTGAGGACAAAGCAAGTGTTTGAATTATGTTTACTTTTGGCGAGTATCTTGTCATCCAGTGAAATGTTCGTACAGCAAATTAGATTTGATTACATGGGCAGGTGATGGGTGTCTCGTCTTCCAAATGGAATTTGTCCATTTGCCCATTTTGTCAAATGGGTACACATTTCGCAACACCGTCTGCATCGGATCTGTAGACGGATCTTCGCCTGATGGAGATGTTCAAATTGTATGTCAATGACCAAATATCCTCACTGCCAATGCATATGCCAAAGATGGTTACATTTTATACTGCGATGAGATGCGGGAGGACTTTCTAAGGCAGGTATTTAAGTGTTCTAACTTTAACAAGAATGGCGGTTCAATTGCTATTATTTCACCTCAGTAGTAGATGTTTGTGCAACACTATAATACTCTGTTGGAGTTGACTGTCTGCTCGAGTCTCAGAAGTCTTACATTCATTCACAATTCACATATGGTTGAATCAACGGTGGCGTCAACAGTCAACATGGCAGATACCTCAATGAGCTACTTCGACGTATTTGGAGCTTAGGTCATTGAGGATTTTCAACACTAGTCAGGGTGTTGAAATAGAGATGGTGGCGGAAGAGCCCTTAATGGGTCGACGGCAGCTCTCACATCCCCGCAGCGGGTTACTGACTCCGGAATATTCCGGCTCCTTTTGCCCAAGGGGTCGCAGAAAGGGCCTGGTCCTCCAGGTTTGGGGTTGTGCGTGGGGCTAACTACCCTACCACGGAAAACAATATATGTTGCCAAGCAACCAATAGCCTCGGATAACGACGGATTCACTGTTGACGACCCTGCAAGACGGAAAGAGGACAATGACGTTCGGATCTGCACGTAAGCAGGTATCACCGCCATCCAAGAAGTGCGGTGGGATGGGCCGGGCAAAAGAAGGATGACAAACTGTGACATTTACTACGGTGACTGCTATAGGGAACAAAAGCAGCGTCTTTTTGGATGCGGATTTGTTGTAAGCGGCAGACATAGGCAAGAAGTCTTGTGCTTTCGACACGTAAGTGAACGCCTTACAACGATCCGTATAAAGGCTAAATTCGCCAACATCAGCCCAATATGCGCTCACGCCCCCACAGAAGAAAAAGACGATGCTACCAAAGAGTGTTTCTACGAGCTCCTCGACATATGCTGTCAACAAGAAGCGACACACAACATCGACGAATCGGACAGAAAGTCACGATAGACAGCTATAACTTTGAGGTACTTAGGGACTTTGTCTACCTCGGATCCGCTATTAACTCTGAAAATGACATCACCTCAGAAATCAAGCGAAGAATTACTCTTGCCAACCGCTGTTTCTTTGGCCTAAGACGGCAATTGATTAGTAAGGCCTTGTCAAGAACCACTAAGGAGATTCTATATAAGACTCTCATCATCCCTGCCCTGCTCTATGGCGCAGAAGCATGGACCCTAGCAAAAACGGATGAGGATCTTCTTGGTCGCTTCGAACGCAAAATTCTTCGAGTGATTTTTGGTCCCGTTTGCGTTGACGGGATTTGTAGGAGAAGATTTAACAGCGAACTCTACGAGCTGTACAGCGACATCGGCCTGGTCAGAAAAGTACGCATTAGTCGTCTAAGATGGTTAGGACATGTAGGGCGAATGGACACCAACGCTCCGGCCCGAAGAGTCTTCGATTCCAATCCGGAGGGACAACGCAGTAGAGAAAGACCTCGACTTAGGTGGCGCGCTCAAGTGGAAGGGGACCTCAACCAACTTGGTGTGCGCAACTGGAGATGCGTATTGGTTGAGGCTCAGGCCCACCGCGGACTGTAGCGCCACCTTAAGTAAGTAAGTAAGCAGATGTTTGTGGAGTAAAATGGCTGGTGTGGCGGTAGGTGGTGGGAAAAAATGGAACACAGTTCAAAGAGCCATAAAGGACAAAAGAGGATGTAACGACAAATTGACAGCAGCTGGGTTGGTAAAGGGTCTGTCATTAAGGACAACTTATTTTTTAAATAAAATGCAAACTGCTTAAGATGGGTATCTCAAAAAAAAGTTATTATCTTGGATAACTGTCCAAACATTTATGAATAGAATTCGACTTCGTTCATATGTCCACCACGCATTCAGCCGCACATTTCGACCGATACGGCTGCTTTTTCTCGTTCAATATTGACTCTGAATCCTGTAACGTCGCCGGCTTGTTGCCATAGATCAATGATTTAATGTAGCCCCATAAAAAAAAGTCTAGAGACGTTAAATCACACGATCTCGGCGGCCAATCGAAAGGTCCGTTTCTGGAGATTACACGTTCATCGAACTGAGACTTCAATAACTCGATTGCTGCACCCGCTTGTGTGGCTTGTGGCATCGTCTTGATGGAACCACGTATCACTGATGTCCAATTCATACAGGTTCTCACCTGTCCGGGAACGCATATTTTCGAATCCGTTTAACCAAAATGCGCTTCATCGCTGAAGATTAAAAAATCGGCGTTAACGCTCATAAAGTTGCGACCACCGACTCGGAATTTCGGTACTAAATTTTAATTATTTGCAAACGTTGTTTCTTCGATGAAAATGTTGATTTTAATGAATATTTTTACATTGACAGCTCGTAGACCAGTTTAAGGGTGCAGTCACGCTGAAAGTTTGTCACAGTCGCTGATGAATGACCCTTTATATGCTTGATTAGTGAGTGTTTGAACCAATTTTGTAGGCGCAGTGGCTTAGTGGCGAGTGGGTTGGAGTATTAAGCAAGGGAAGGTTTGATTCCTGCAAAAAAAAAAGCTAAATTACCTATATTTTTTTTCACTGCGCCACCTCTCGCGAAGGTCTGGCAAACTTTTGAGAGTATAAATATCATGAAAGAGCTATGCAGATGGCCGTTTGGACTCGGCATAAACTTGTAGATCCCTTCCATTCCATACAAAAATTAAAACACCCACAAAACGCGAATGGCTGTGCGAAGCTAGGCCTATAGGGTCCCTACAGACCTGTTGGGCCAACAATTTATTTATTTCTTATTTAACCCAAAGTCGTTGCAATTCTTTCGAATGCGAAAAACATTTAAAGGCACTTTTGTGTTGCCCAACTCGTAGCAGGGCATTGGGGATTAGCCTTCCGTTGTTTTTACTAGGGCCAACAAGATTTACGTTATATCCTTAGAGACAAATTTACAATAGAAGAAACCTGTACAGAAATAAAGAGGTTTTCAATAAGATGTGTTATATTGGTATTCAAAGAAAAATGCCTAATTTCAATGCGTTGTTGAAGCGTGTATCGTTCCATTTTTAGTAATGTTGTACTTGTCAAATGTCAAAGAATAAAAGCTCCAAAAGTGACAGCTACCGAAATAGCGGGTCATTCACAATAACACCTCTTATTGGAAAACTCTTACGTCAGTGGAAGAACGTCCCATTGAAAAAGGTAGAGAAGTGACAGATTCAGCGTGGCTATCTATGCTATGGCCGGAATTAGATAAATAAGGGTATTCACTTAAACGCGTAAAACCCTCATAAACTGCAGAAATTTACCACCTCCTAAATGAACCGTCAGATTTTTTATCGCTAAACATTTTTTTTTTTTTTTCCTTAAAGAAAATTTACAAGGTTATAGTGATTTGAAAATTGCTTCACAGGGTGTCTCTAGACTGAAATAAGATTTTCTTTGGAAAAAGAAATAACAGGAAAAGGATTTAAAGAAAAACCTTAAAAGCAGGTAACATCTTACGAATCTCGTAAAAAATGTCTGCGGCTATTTAATTGTTCACAGGGTGATCCAAAATATATTTTTTTATAACAGTGGATGCATAAAATTAACGAACCAATTTTAATGTTTTTAGCAAGTATTTAAACAGTATTTTTTCCATTTTGTGGTATATCCTATAAACTGTTTGAGTGAGATATTTTATATGAAACAGTAGAAAAAAGTAAATGAACGAAAAAAATAAAATAAAATACATCATACATATTTTTTTACAATTACATACCTACTATAAATCTTAATTAATATAAAATCAATTAATCCCTTTCTTTGTAGGCGCAGTGGCTTAGTGGCTAGTGTGTTGGACTACTAAGCGAGAGATCGAATTTCGAATCCCGCAAAAGCCCAAATTCCAGCTTAGGGTTTTTTCCACTGCGCCACTTCTCGCGAACATCTGACAAACACCCGGGAGTATAACTGTCTTGAAAGGCTTCTCGATTAGCCGTTTGGAGTCGGCATAAAATTGTAGATCCCTTCCATTTGTTCCAGAAAATGAAAAACTCACACAAAATGAATGGTTGTGAGAAGCTAGGCCTAGGGTCCCTCCGGACCTGTTGCGCCAACTATTTATTTTTATTTTAATCCCTTTCTTTTGGCATGGATTAACCTTGTTTACTTATACTTTAAGAATACGAACAACAATGGTTTACAATAATTTAAGTAATTCGAAGCAACCCAGTTACAGCATACCTCAGAAACCCTTTTGGTTATGATGTATTTATTCAAAAAAAGAGTCGTTAGTGGGCGGATTACAGAAACCAACTAACATATATATATATAAAAGAGCATTGAAATGGGTCGATTTTTTAACGATAAAAATAACAACAAAACTATTTTTAGTTCATATAAGAAGAAAATTTCACGCTTTCTTTCAATGAACAAAATAATTGAAATATTCCATAAGGAAATTTGCTTTTAAGTCCAAAATGTTAGCACTATGAACACGACTCTTTTTAAGCAAATTGCCCTTTCAAAAAAAAAAAAATAAATAAAAATGCAGCTGCAATTTTGCATATGGTTTGACAAATAGTTAGGGTCAACTATCGTGGTCAATTTTCTTCGGGCATTCGCGAGAATTTTATTGAAGCTCTACTCAAACCAAAGGTGTTTTTTTTTTTTTTTTTATTTATTAAAAATATAACGTATTTTCTTTTATAAAAATTTTAATTTGCCTATACATAAATAAAAAATATACTACATTTAAGACAATTATTAACAAATTGACAAATTTTGAAAAGTTCTATAAGTCGAAATAGTTAGCAGAAAATTATTTTGTTTGCTGTTTTTGAAGCTCCGTTTATATTTCTATTAGAAAGAAAAAATAAACCACTAAAAATAAAACAGCGAATTCATTACTTTTGCCACGATATTTGCCTTTTTTTAGCCACAGTGCACCGGTCGTAATTATAAATTGGCTTCTTTGTAACCGCTTGCTTAATTTTGAATGAGTTCCCACTTTTTGTAGTCTTTAGCAGAGTCGGGATGACCTAAATCCATCCCTAACTACCTCAAAGTTGCCATCATACTCACACCAAAATGTTGACACTTCAAATTCCGTTTACGACTTCTATGATCGGTTGAAAGTTTCATGAAAAGATCATAAGTCCGATTAGAATCCATGTGCAACTGACAAGCTCGTCGCACTATAAAAACTTTCAAATATTTCTGGAAAAAAGGCGCTATTGAACAAATTTTCCACAAACAGCATCTCCACCAGATTTCCGCAACAAAGACCCAAATTCCACCGAAATGCGAAAAGTTATTCACTGTGAAGTGGGCACCCGACAATTGGAAACCAACAAAAACCCTCACAATAACTTTAGACGCCGGTTGTCATTCTAGGAAAATTCCAGGTGTGAATACCAACACGCAGCAACTAGGTATCGCCGCGCCGTCCTCCTTCTAGCTAGAACTTAATTGCTAATTAAGAAATCCCGAAAAGTTTTCCCTGTTATATTCGTATTTGCTAGACGAAAATAAAAACTCATCCGACAGTTTTTCCGTAAAAGCGCGACAAAGTCTGCTAATGAAACTCAACTCTCGGTGTTTGCTGTCGTGCCCACATCGCACGAGGACGAGAACGAAACGAGGAAATATTCTTCTTCTTGGTTGGGAAAGTTTTTATCCAACGAAGGGTTGTCTTACTTAGCTACGTATCTGACAAGAGGGTTAATTTATGGATGGGTAATTGTTGAAATTAAATTTTCACATCGCGCTCACGAAAAAGTATATCTCGATTTCTGCCGCTTGTTTACAAAACGAATTCTTCAACAGAAGATAAAGCAGCATGTAGATCGGTGCCTGGTGCAGTGCGGAGCTGCAGCGGAATGTAAGATGATTTGTTAACTCGTGTTCAGGGTTCATTACTCTCTCTCGCTCTTGGTGTATGTGCAAAGGTAGTGTTCCATACAAGCGGAGTAAGTATACTCTTACAAGTACCTCTAACAACACATTTATCTTTCCGAGCATCAGAAACGGGGGCATCCGTGACCGTGTACCGTGATCCAACCAACAACGGACAGTGGAGTCCACTGTACATGTACATGTACACGTACTCACTGCTCGGTTTGAAGTTGCATTCGCTATGAAATACTCGTACATCGTTATGGCGATAACAACACTGTATATCCAGGAAGGCCGACACGACGACGACGGTGTTGCTGGATGATTTGCAATCAAGGCAAATAATTCGACGACTTGAGCAACGATAATAATTACATGAATAAACAAATTGCACGGTTCATTGCAGCTGCCTTTAACGACGAACGACGAAGATGATAACGACGACGATGAGGATGACGACCAGTGAAATCCCGGTGCAGAAAATTTTTGAGTAAATATCCTGCTCGAAGTTATGACTTGACATGACAGTGGCTTATTATGATAATAACATCAAGTAAATTATCTACTGAATTGGAAGCGAATGGCAATGATTACGGGAGACGGTGAGGAGGTTCGAGTGCTAATCGAAGTACGATAGCAAGATGTCCATTTGAATTCGAATAGTCGTCTGCCCAGTTTCAAAATTCGTTCATGCTAGATACTCATCGGTACTTACACTTCGCCTCAAATTGTGCAAGCCTTGTAAGAGCAGTGTCTCAGTAGTTATTGTGATGGACTAAAATTGCCACCACCTCTCCCAAAACTCCGACAATCATCCCAGACTATAAGAATGCTTCTCAAATTGAACAACTCGCTCCAAAGATTGATTGTAAGAAGATAAGGCAATATAGGGCCTTCCATTCATTTGTGTGAATCTATGCATTAGTAAGTTCCAATGCCTCCGGAAACAACTTTTAAAAAATTATGCAAAGCTACCTTTTAATATTTTAAAACGTCACTATGAAAATTTAAAGCAAAAATATAATGTATGTCGAAAAATGTTCGTTTCCATAGTTAAGTTATTAAAACGAATCGTCGGCAACACCTCGCAGATATGATAATGTCCCTGCCCCCTGAATTAAAATAATGTACACAATTGCTTACTTTTATTCCTTCGAAAAAAGGTTCTAAATGGCGGCCACAAATTGAGTTCAATTAACTGATGATAAGCATTTTGTATGGAGAATTCTTAACCTCATTTTACATTAAATACTAAAAATGTTTACGGAAACTTCGAATGTTCACGTATTAATTTACAATGATTTGCAAAAATCTGCCCCTTTCAGAGACAATACTGAGACCACCTACTTCGGCCGATTTCCCGTTACTTTGCCTACCAGCTATATTTTTACGGACTGTCCTTGTTTTTGTGCTAGTATTGATACATCGAAATTCGTATTGACAAATGTCATGAAACTTCAACACACCAATTCCAACACACCCTCAAAAAATATGAACACTTCCGCTGCGGGAACAGTTGCTGCCAGCATTCAAAGAATGTTATCCGTTAAATTTTAAATTATTCGTTACATGTGGATATTTAATTTTTTTATGAATAAGTTTACTTTTGCTTAAAATGTTTATGAAAAATTAACACTGTAGATTGGTTGTCAGAAAATAAAAACATTTTGAGCAAACTTTCATCAGTCATTTAAGAAAAATTTACACGCATGAAACCGAAGTTAACGATATTCAAAAGCGGAAAATACACAACCATGTTTGTCCTAATCAGCCTTATCGTGAATTCCGAGGGAATATTTCCTTCCTCCGAATATGTGTATTCCCAGGAATAAAATCCGCCTATCGCCAATCTCCCTCGAATTCGAATTCCCTCGGAAAACGAAATCTCTCCTCGAAAGGAAAAACAGCTAATTAGTTCTGTCAATTATATTTGGTTAGAATCCAAGATTCAAATTTTACTTCGGTGACACAAATATTTAGTGGCTGAAGAATTGGATGAAATGGAATATAAGCGACTACGTTCAATTAGAAGACGCTTAAGAGATTGTTCAAATCCGTTGGAATGTTTTTCTTTTGTCATTCCAAACTCTTTTATGAACATGCTACCATAGGGAATAATACAACAATTTACCTTTTTCCACCCAAAATTGATTTTGATGGCGGCCCTACACTGTTTAGTTCACTTTCGACCATTTTCCAAAATCGAGCGATTTCATCCTTACTCCTTTTATGAAATCCTCTGACAATGTCTGGACTCGCATCCATTAAATTAATTAAAACATTGAATTGGTGTTTAATTGTTGTTTTTGACATTAATTTTTTAATTTTTGAGAACCAACCAACTTGCTTTTCATAAATTCTCCAACTAAATAATGACAGAAATATCGGAGGGAATATCCAACAAATATTCCCCCGGATTTTCATTCACAATAGGTATTTTTTTTCCCCGGGAATTATTTTTCCTCATTCGAACATCATTCACGACCGAGGGAATTTTTATTCACGATAAGACTGAATATGTTTCTAGTATAGAAAACATCTCATTTACATAGTTTTATGAACCAAACAAATAATATTAATCGCCTTTTAGAAATATATGATAAATAGGGGAAGGTATTGTACCAATTTCGCCAATTTTAAGAAAAAATACAAAGCACGCACAAACCGGTTCTTCTGTGAAATGTTGCTCTTCTGTTAATTTCACTTCTCAGTTTCTTTTTGAACGTATAGTAAGTATTGTTTTTAGTGAAAAAAGTATTTTTTTTTTCTTCTCTTTCTGAAGTTGTGTAGTGCTTAATTTTCCGCCTCTTTTCCTCTTCACTTTAATCGGTTTCGGTAAGTGTATTCATTATCTTTAGGTAGAAACACATGGACGTATCATAGCACATGTACCTTGGTCCGGTCACAGGGGGAACGTTATTCGATTTTGTAAACAAAATTTGTTTAAAAAAAAATTAAAGTTTTCACCTTTAAGCTTTAGGAAAACCTTCAATGACATTTTCGGTCCAAGGTACAATACTCCGTGGACCAAGGTACAATACCTTAACCTAACCAATAGCATTCAGTTATGTTAAAATGTTGTATTCCCGAACTCTATCACATTCCCCCACGGTTGGCAGCGGTTGGCAGCATTGTTTTTTATGTTTTTGCATGTCACAAGAATTCCAAATTGACAGAACACCGATAGAGAAACAAAACGGCGAATTTGAAAAAAAAAAAAAAAAAAATTGAGGGGGCCAGCGGCAAGGGGATTCTGAGTTGGGGGTCTCAGTATTGTCTCTGGTCCATGTATTATTTTTAACATTGGGGGCGTTCGGATAGCTAGTTTATGTAAAACGTCAACTAGATTTGTCGTGACTAGGTATTCGAACGCTTTGACTAGGCAACTTGAATTGTTTTTGTATTCTCGCGGTCGGAGTTACATTTGTTTGATTTTGCCCTTAATAAATTTCTTAAAAATTATTATTTTTCAAGTACCTACATAATACATTTAAATGTCACTTTTTTCTCATACTGGCCTCTTCAGAATTCTGTTTATTTTAAATTTGACTCTTCGAAATGTCAGGTGAGAATACCTATACCGGCAGGATTTTCTTGACTAGATTTTTCGGCTTCCCCTCCATAAACATCAACTCTAAGAAATATACACGTGACTATTCTGGACCAATAAAAACAGAAATACATCTTATCAGTCAGCTGTTAGACTTACTAAAACTAGGAATCCGAATCCGAACGTCGTAAGAGAAAGATACTGATTTCGTACAAAAATTCGAACTCGAGATGTTAATCAATTCTGACATTACAACGATAGAGGAACTCAAAAAAGCTCCTAACAGATCTGATATGGAAGTAGGTACATACATTTAACAATATGAGTTTTTAAAAGTTGAAGTTGAATTATAACCGCCTGATGTATTATTTATAGGCTCTTAGGCGGCTCTCCCACTGAGGCAACAAGCAATAAGCAACTAGCAATAAGCAATAAGCAATACGCAACTTTTATTTTAACATATTCTCACATTGAAGCAACAGTGTTTCGAGCGACCTGTCACTCACTACTCGCAAATTTTGATACAACGAGGCGATATATATCGCCAGCAATAATGTTGCCGCAATCAGGAACATTTTTCGTTCAACTGATATTGAGTTGCTTTAATGTGAGACGTCTAATTTGATTCAATGTGAAATAACTGTTAGCGATAATATCGCATGTTTCCTATTGCCAGTTGCCACGGTTGCCGGTTTAGTGACTTTGTCACTATATCTATATAGTGGAATTTTCAAAAGTTTAGTGACAAAAATTTATTTTTTGTCACTAAAAAATTTTAGTTACTTTTCTAGTGACTTTTTGCAAAAACATGTTTTTCTAAATTATTACGCACCATCCATGGTATTCGAGTTTGACACTTGCAAATTGCAATATTATTCCAACATGCTCGAACTGTAATGTCGCTTCCACATTCAAATGCCGAAGTGGAACGCATTTTTAGTATGATGAACATAGTTAAAAATAAGTTGAGAAATAAAATGTCAACAAAAACTTTGAACTCAATAATGCTCATCAGAAATCAACTATAAATACAAAAAGAAGTTGTCATGAATACCTACGAAATTCCTAAAAATATTCTTTTAAGAAATAATTTTAAAAATGCCTGAGGTAAATGAAAGTGATGAAGATGAAATCGATCTAAAGGACTATTCACATGAGAGCGAACTGCGAATAGGCGAATTGCGAACAAATCAATTTAACTGTATTTATGAACTGAAAATTGCTATTTTTTCTATCACAAAACCATTATATTTAATTAATCTAAAATCTAGTCTAAGAAAAACATGACTCAATTGATTGAAACAGCTAAGTTAACAATTAAAGTAATTTTCCTGCGAATTGAAAATTCTTGCCGCGAACTGTCAGCTGTCACACTTTATTCACAAACCCACGAATGAAAAATTCGTTCGAACTTAAGCCTTAAAAATGAAACTGATACGCCGGTATCTGCGACCAAAAAAAGTTTTCATGTGAATGAAGTGTCAGAAACTACGAATATTCGCATGTTCGCACTTTCGCAGTTCGCAATTCGCTCTTATGTGAATGTGATTTGTAGTTATTTTAAAAACTATTTTGTTTTTTTTTATTGTAGGTACCTTTGAGACTGAATATTTTTTTGTAAGTTAACATAATCTATTTACATATTGTAAGTTTTTGACTAATTGTTAAAAATAAAAATGTTGTTAAAATTGAATATTTTTTTTTTTTTTTTTTTTTTTCATGTGTAGGTAGGTGAACATTTTTTCCTAGTGACTTTTTTTTTAAATTTATCATATCTGGTGGATTTTTAGGTTCGAGTTAGTGACTTTTTTTTTAAGTTAACGGCAACCCTGCCAGTTGCTTGTTGCTTGTTGCTGCAGTGGGAGAGCCGCCTTACACTTTAAAAGAGTTTTGAGTACAAGGACAAGCGTAGTAGGAGTTTCTGTTTTCTTATCTGTTAGGGCATGTTTTTATTTTTGACTCGAATAGATTACTGACTCTTATTTAAGGCGTCTATGATTGTAAGGAGGGTTCCTGGTAGACCGATATATTTATATAGATATATATGTAGGGTAGGGTGGGGTACTTTAGACGATGGGGCACTTTTGACTTTCGCTATTATGGAAATGCAGTTAATTTTTAAATAAAATGTTTGAAGGCAATTCGTGCCACACTGTTCTCTCAGATCATACACGAACTATGACATTTCTTCTTCAGCAGTTCCGGTTGTTAGAACGATTTTAATATGTTCAGTTTCAAGTTTTATGAAAAATGAATGACGTTACTAAATCAAAGGATAGGGTTACTGGATCGTCAAGATATTCAAACCATATATTTTTTAAGGACGTTCACATGGGTCGTTACAACGTACAATAATTTTTTTTTTTCTTGCAAATCCTTTATTTTACATTCATCCTTTACTTCTCTATTTTTTTTTTTTTTTTGTGATCTCAAAACTTGAATGTGGTCTTAATTTCTTTTTAAATGTTATTTTATTTAAAAAAAAAAATATTATGTACTGATCTCATTTAATTTGTATGTTTTTAGATTTTAGATTTGTTTAACTAGGTACCTATTCAAATAAAAACAGTACTAATTCTTAATACATTGCGTCATCTAAATTCAAGTCGAAAGTGCCCCACCCGGATGACGAGTGTGTCCCACTAGAGCAGATTCTCATTTTTAGGGCAGTTTTATTTTTTTTAAATGATAAGCGTTAACTTAACTGAAAATGAAAGACACATTCATTTTGGAAACATAAATTTTACTCTAAAGTCAAAATCGTTAGTGCCGTTTTCAGGTAAAATACTTTTTTTCAAAAATCCATTGTACGATAATATAGAGAAAAACTGAGTTTGCTTTTAAGTTAGAAATGATCATTTTACCTTAGAAATTAATTTTTGTTACAATCGTATAGATTTTAAGCGAATAACTGAGTATGCAGTCATGTTAACCTCACCTAAATCGTTCGAGACGTTTTCGAATAAATCAAACTGGTATGAAAATTTTATATGGGAAGTACCATTAATATTGACCTTACAAACAAAAAATAACCCCGAACTGTAAGCCCTCAAACTTCAAATCCGAAGTTTAAACGAAATCCGGGCAGCCGTTTCGAATGTAGGCTTCGGGGCATACGGACAAACGAACGGACGGAATTTTAAGGATATCGTTAAGTTTAGAGCGCTCGCTAAGAGTCAGTAAGCTGGAATAAGATAAAATCAGATTTAATCGTTTTTGTCTAGTATGTAAGTTTAATTAAAAACACAAATAAAAATTAATTTAAAATGAAAAATGACAGAATTTCGAAACCCATATTTTGAAATCCTCTAGCATCGTAATCATTATGTCAGAATTGATTAACATCATAAAAGTATTTCACTACTAGGAAGACAGTGGCATAAGCGAATCACTCAGTAAACTCCCAGTAAAGAAGATCATAGACGGCAAAACAGTCGCGGAAGAAGAAAATGCGATGAAGCGTATTAAAATACTGTACGTATTTATTAGGAGGATTATAAAATCTTAGATGCAACCTTAGGGTGGTTGATAGTTGATTATGCAAGCTTACACCAACAAAATATATCGCAAAGAAACAAAATCACAATTTGCTCGGTAAGCATTTGAAACGGATTCTTTATTGAAAATATCGATCTGCATCAGAAAAGAAGTGCAGTTCCTTCACCTGTCAAATGCCACAACATCTTTGTCAAGGTTAGAGTGAGTTGGCTTAACGTGTTTTTTTGTGACCACTTATTCCGAAGGTAGAGAATAACTTAAAAAAAAAAAGGCCTAGCTTCTCACAACCATTCGTTTTGTGTGAGTTTCTCATTTTTGGAACGAATGGAAGGGATCTACAATTTTATGCCGACTCCAAACGGCTAATTAAAAAGCTCTTTCAAGACATTTATACTCTCGGATGTTTGTCAGACGTTCGTGAGAGGTAGCGCAGCTGAAAAAAAAAACCCTAAGTCGGAATTGGGTTTTTGCGGGATTCGAACCTGGGACCCCCGCATAGCAGTCCAACACACTAACCACTAAGCTAGAGAATAACTTACCCCTTAAAAAAATTGTTTCTTTTTTTTTTAAACAAAAACTTAACACCGTTTCATTTGTCTAAGTCTAAGGGATCCCGTCTATTTAAAAGCTTTAGGGGGGTATTCTAGAGCCCTTACAATTTGGAAGTTTTCAGCCAAATTATATAAAGACTGCTTCACGTGGATGTGGATACTATTTAAATACTAGGTCTACCTGCTGACACATTTTTCATTGGGTGAGTTGCACTTTTACCTATTCTCATTGAAAATCCTAATCAATAGATTGGTTACTTATTGTATACAAGGCGTTCAACAAAAAGTGCAACTTTAAAGACTTCTTGGTTGGCTAATGTGTGCAAAGCAAAAGTCACAGCCGTGGCAATTAAGTTAATTGCATTAATTAAAAGCGATCAATTCCCGACAGAGTTACATTATACACACCCACACAAACAGCTCTTGGTACGGCTGTGTATTATTTCATCGTAAATTCTGCTGAAGTTCGCATAAAAATTCCTCTTTTCGTTTGCTTTCATTTCACTTATCCCCTCATTCAGTGGGATGATCCCATTTAACTAATCCATAGTCACCCAAGGATATGTCCTCAATGACATTCGACGACCAACCAACCAGCCATAACCACCCAAGACATACATCTTTTATCGAGGATACTAAGAAATGCCCAGAAGATGCAGAAAGAACCAGTCTTGGTGCACTTCTCTCCTTTCGCCTCCCACTGACTTGCGAACGCAGCTAAACGGATTGGCAAGCTTGGCAGAGGGTGGTATTTATGCATCTAATGGCAATGCACCCTACCCAGTGGTTTCCCTGGGTTGTTTGCATCTAGTCTAGACGAGGGATAAAAATTCTGTATGTGGTGAAATTTTAATTCACGTTAGATAAACATGTCTTCTACTTAGTGCAGCCCAAAACCATACGTACACTTACCGCTCACCACTCGCACACTTGCAGCGAACACAGTTTTTCCATCGCTCTCACCAATGGAGCCAGGTAAGGTGCTTAGAGTGCTTTTTGTGGTAGTGGTGCAGCTGATGATGATGATGCGATGACGGTTGCGGTGGTACTGAAAAGCATTAGAACTGAGGTACCTACTGAGATGTCTCATTCGGTGGCAAAGGACCGCAGAGGAGGAGGGATGCAGCTACCAATTCAATTAGTTCTGATTATTCTAAATTGTTTGCCTGTGGTTTGTAGTGGGGTTGTAAATATATAAGAAAATTGAAATTCAATTTAGATTTGCTTTTCTCTCTCTCAGGGGTATTCGAACTTTTTCCCAATGCCTGAAATGTGTATGTAATGCAAATTATTGGCAGAATCTTGGTTGGTGAATGAATGAATGTTGGAACTTATTTTGTAGGCGCCGTGGATTAGTGATTACTAAACTACGATTACACGGCCATATTTTGCGTCATTTAAATGGCGCTTTGACATCAAAATCGCGTCACAAAGCCGTCATTTTAATGTCGTTCAGTATGATTGCTATTTTTGGTATAACTTTTTTGGTGTTATTTAAACGACTAGGCAAATGGCGGACCAAATGATATGAATTTTGTGCCATTAAAGTGACGGAAAAAAACCGTGTAATTAACCCTAAACAAATAATCGAATTGATTGGCTGACATACAAAGGACATTGCGATGTAATTCAGGTTCTTCTTCGCGTAATTCGAAAAGTATTACCAGCACAAAATCCACTATTCTCGCGACGGCTCAACCACTTCTTTTGCCAAATACTCCGCTTTCGTTGCGTTGGCTCGTAATCAAGATCATCGTCACTGCTTTCTAGCATTTATTCTAAAAACAATTGAGCGACTTATTGAAACTTATATTTGGAACAAATTGAACCCGGACGCTATATATCCGGATCAACATGCGTATACTAAAGGCAAAAGTGTAAAAACAGCACTCCATAATGTCGTCAGAATAGTGGAGAAAGCACTGAAAGTTAAAGGAATACATTCTTGCAGCCTTTCACAGCAGTGTTTTCCAAGCCGAAGTATTGGCAGTATTACCAGCAGCTAAACTAGGTGCAATGAGGGCAATACCTCATGCAGATATTACTGTATTCATTGACAGCCAAGCAGCAATATAAGCGATCTCTGCCGTTGAGATAAAATCGAAGCTTGTAAGCCGCTGCCGCGAAGAGCTCCGGGTTCTTGGCGAACAGCACAATGTAAAACTCTGCTGGGTTCCCGCACATAGAGGTGTACCCGGAAATGAAAAAAGCTGGTGAATTGGCAAGAAAGGGATCTTTACTTTTTTTTTTTTATATACTTCTCCCGGGAAAGGCGAACCTATAACGCTTCAACAGCGCCCCGAGATGCCTGCAGATGTATGTTTGCTCTGCACTTAAATTGCTGCAAATTGTAGTCTTGTTCTGTCTTGTTGGGCGCCCAAAAGTTGCATTTCGAGGGATAATGTCTTTGAGTTCCTCAGAACATCTACCATGGAAGTACCTATAGAACAAGCATAGGTCAGCGACTTGTCTTCTGTGCACCAACGGTTGTAGATTCGATGTGAGTGTAGGGTCTCCAATTTGTCGAACTGCTCGTCTCTGTATGCTATCAAGCAGGTTAAGTGAATGTTTTGGGGCCGAGCTCCATATGTGGGAACAATATTCCAAGCCTGGTCTAACCTGTGCTTTGTAGAGAAGGAGAAGTTGCTTGGGGCTAAAGTACCTCTTTGCTCTAAATAGGTAGCTCAACTTTGCGGACGCCGATTTTGCGATATAGGATTTGTGGTTCTGCCATGTGATTCCTGAATTGACTGTGACTCCTAGAAGGTACATTGAGTCCTTGTGATGGATTGGATGGTCATCCATTTGGGTCTGAGGAACTGTTGATGCATTTTTTCGGGAAAATGTTGTGATCTGCGTCTTGTTTGCATTAAATACAACCAAGTTGTCCTTTCCCAAGATTTTGTCCAGATCATCGTTTCGAGAATTAATTTGTTCACATCTCTGATTGTGTGATGTAGCCGTATTCACAGGCCCACTGTTCGAGATGGAGGATATAAGAGTGCTGTCATCTGCAAAGCTGTAGATATTATTATTTGTCGATCCAAGCAAATCGTTGATTTGGAGAAGAAATAGAGTTGGAGAAAGAATAGATCCTTGGGGCACTCCTGCATTTATAGCAAACGAATTGGATGATACACCATCTACAACAACTTGGATCGATCTTCCCAGAAGACAATTTTGCATCCATCCGCAGAGTTGTTGTGGTAATCCGTTAGACGCTAACTTGCCTAATAGGGCTCTATGCAAGGCCAAGGCTACGGCTCTGGATTCGCCGTGTTGTTCAATTGATTGTGTCCATAAGTGCGTTACATAGCTTAGCAGATCACCAGTGGAACGACGGCTCCGAAATCCGTATTGCCTGTCGCTTGTTAATCGATGGCCTTCTAGATATTTGATAACTTCGACATTTATTGCCTTTTCCATTACTTTAGAGAGCATTGAAAGTAATGCTATTGGACGATAGTTTTGTGGCAGACATTATTTCCCTTTCTTTGGAATAGGTTGAATGCGAGCGGTCTTCCAGCAAGAAGGAAACGTCTTCTGGGAGAACGACATGCTAAACAGCTTACAGAGTACAGGTGAAAGTTCTGGTGCACAGTTCTTGAGTACTATAGCCAGGATTCCATCGGGTCCCGTTGCCTTATTGCATCTAGTTCTTTAAGGATACGTTGAATTATTCGAGGCCGAAATTTCACTTCTGCCATCGATGATTGCATCCTCGGGATATTTGGTGGCTCTAGCTGTGCAGAATCTTGGGTGGAACTCTCTGAAAACATGCTAGCGAAAAGATCTGCATTTTCTTTAGGTGTTGTTGCTAGCGTGCCGTCTTCTTTTACTAGAGTTGGAAAAGAAGAGCAACTAAAGTTATTACTGATTGCCTTTGCCATGGACCAGAATGCGCGTGAGCCGCTAGGACATCCAATCACTTTGTTAGTGACTCTTTCGCTGTAAGTTGTCTTCGCCGATTCAATAATTAGGTTGCATCTATTTCGAAGAATTGTAAATTCAGATCTTTTTAGTTCTGAAGGGTTTGACCGCCATTCACGGAAAGCCTTGTTTTTCGCTGCGGTAGCTCGCTTGCATTCTTTGTTAAACCACGGTTTATTTGAAGCTAATTTTTTGATGCAATGTGGAATATAAAGTTCCATGAAATATTTTCGGTTACGGCTTCTGCGCACATATTGACATCAGTATCTCTAAAGCACATATCAGCCCATGGCAACGAAGCGAAGAAATTACGCAGCTCGTCCCAGTTAGATTTACCTACTATAATTCCAAATCGAACGATAACGATCCTTTTTCGCTCCTATTGATATCGGTATACTCTCTATACCGATATTAGAGCATTATCCGAATTCCCTAAGGGAGCAGACACTTTTATTTCATAATTATCTGGCTCTGTTGTGAGAAACAGATCGAGAGTGTTTCCGTAATTTGTTGGAATTTGTAATTTCTACAGACTCTTGCAGCTATACGTTCAAAAAGAAACTGAGAAGTGAAATGAACAGAAGAGCAACATTTCACAGAAGAACCGGTTTCTGCATGCTTTGTGTTTTTCCTAAAATTGGCACTCGAAGCAAGGTAAGAAACCTTCCCCTACCTTTTCCGAAGCTCTTCTGCAAATTTAGAATTTTCTCATAATATTCAACAAGTATTGGCTCGTTTTAACCGAAAATAGTGTTGTGATAGGAAACCGCTTTATATTTTAAACATATTTGTTTTGAAATCACAGTTTTTTAAAACTCTCCGAACTTTTTCTAACTAACAAAAAGGAACAAAGTAGCAACATATTGTATTGCTACCTAAATGGGTCGCGTATGGGAAAGTTCGCCTGGAATTTAAAGGAACAAGGGTACATTAGAATAGAACAGAAAATATTGGAAGTTTTCAATTCTCAATTTTGCGAAAATTGCCTATTAGTGCGAGATAAAACTTATAAAAATGTACATGGTTATTTGTACTGTGATATTGATATCAGACGAATAACCCAAAACCCAATAGTGAATTTTATTTAACACTAGGTATTTCTTTTTCTTATATTTTATGAATCGTTTCTTTGATCTAGCAATGCTTCTCAGATTCGTTACTTAACTAATAAAATAAGAAAACAACCTTTTGATGAAGGGGAAAGTTTTATTCGACCCATTCGTGCACTTTATTAATTCTCTTCTACGCCGCGCTACTATCAGTTTGTACATCCCTGCAGTGCAACAAACATCTTGATGAATACAGAAGCTGCGTGTGCCCTCGCACCGGTAGCAAACACCTCGAGGCACATTTATTTCCGGCTACAAAACGTTTGCATACCTATTTAGTTTATAACACACTCGCAGACAATAGTCCTTTTCGAGGAGAATGCGATGCAACAAAAAAAAAAAAAAAACGAAACAAAAATCGAAACTATTCAGACACCCCATCATGCAGGACATACACACATTGTACACAATGCGAAGGATGAATAGCTCCCGCTGTTGCTACTGACGACGACGGCGACGATGACACAACAACAATAGACCATCTCAACCAAATTAATGCAATTGCTAGACCACTGAGTTGGAAAATGCACTGACATCGAGAGGAGGATGACGTTGTTGCTGCCGCTGCTGCCATTGTCGTTTAGTCTACGTCGACGTAGAATGCCTGGCATGCCAAGATTAGAGAGCGGGGGTGTCGACTGGCTGTGCGCTGCAGCAGTACAAGCCGACTACCACCTACCACCTACCACCTTCGTTGGATGCATTTCTTTTTTCTGTCAGCTATTGTGAGTTGCAGAGAGGTGGGTTTGTTTTGTTATTCTAATATCCTTCGCACATAAGCTGTGTCTAGCCAAGGTTCTCCTCCTGATGTATGTTGATTTGGGGGCAGACACGAATAACTTGGTATTTGCAGAGGCCCAGCTGCATCCGTGTTTTCAAAGTTCCTAAATAGGAACGCTCTCAACCTATGCCGCAACGGCAGAGGGAACGAGCAGCTTCCTTTGATTGGATGATTAATAGAGGCGAAGGCCTGGCAAGATTTACACCTCCATTAGGACTGTTTTGGGATTTGTGCATTGGGATTCAATTTTTTATGCGGTCTTGAACTCAGTTTTGGGAATTTGTTAGTCGGTGTTAATGACGGATGTGGGATCGTGTCACTGATTGGAATATTTACATACGTTGGAACGGTTGTGACTTTCGAGCACGTTTAGGGTGCTGAAATTGTTCGAATTGCTCAAGCAATTGAGTGACTTAATCGAGCGTAGGTTTATGGGAAGTGATTTGTGTTCGAGCAGAATGGGTGGCGTTTACCAACAGATCTGTGGGAATACGAGGGGAAGAGGTGCATTTCGAAGTCAATTGGAAACTATACGGTTAACCGCACCTCTTGAGTTGAAATGATAATTGCATCCTTTTATATATATGAAACGTGAAAGTATTTCGAAGATGGGCAGATCCCAGCCTATATGAATAAAGTGAATTTAAAAATACTGCAGATTTTATGCAAAAACAAGATCAGAAAATAACGAGCCATCGCTAAGAATTAACAACAATTATTATCCGGTTGCATTCTTCCAACTTTTCAGAAGCTTCTGTCCAAAGCAAGGACAGAAGCACCTGTGTCATTTTTTACATTTTTCACTTTGTTGTAGAAACTTAAAACTAACATTTTGTATATCTAATAAATCTTAATATAACAATAATCACTATCAGTATGTGCTTTTAAGTTTAATGGAATAGTTAGGAGCATTCCATTGTGAAGAGTATTGCTAAAATATTTATGACAGTTTAAGGAGAGATCAAAAAAAAAAACTACAAAAAGTCTGTCCTCCTTCGGAGTGGGCACAATTTCCTCAAAAGTTGCATACCCAATCACAAAACCGGCTGCATTAAAATACGAAACCAAAAGTTTTAAAAAACACTTATCCAAGTTTGAAAGCAGTAAAATTCTAACCCAAAGTATCAGTTTGCAAAAAAATATTGTTGTTTGTACAATTTGTGGAGAACTACAATTCCAACCTAAAAAAATTCTATTTCAAACAAGCGTTTCCAGATGAAAATTCTGAAAATCTTGTTTTTCTGAAATAACAAATCTTTTTTTTTTAAGATTTTTTATTTTTAAAATTATGAAGAGAACGGAATATGAAATACCATTTTGAAGAACGTTAAATAAGTCTTATATTTAATTTTTCGTAGTGGCCAAAATAATAAGAGTGAATCAATAAATTTTCTTCACTTTATAAATTCTATCGCAATACTCTTAGAAACTAAACAAAAAAATGTACGAATTATTTTTTCATTTGCTGTCAAAATTTCCAGAGTCGCTGAAAATTTTCCATAAGTATTTATCAAAGCACCGTTTCTTTTATTCACGAAACTCATTTTCAGCGGACAAAATAATAAGAGTGCACTGTAAGTTTGCAATATTTCTGAGAAATTATTGTGCGTTCTTCTTTTAAATAATCCGATTAACTAAAATAATAGTTTTTAGTTTTGAAACAAAAAAAAAAAAATTGTTCTGAAGAGGTACGCCATTTGATTTTGCAACTAAGAGATGAAGGTAACACTTACGATTTTATTGCAAATGCACTTCATCGTTCTCCGTGTGTTGTGGCTCGAGTATTAAAGGACCGGAATAAAACACAAAAACCAGCCGAAACAAGAGGACGTCCAAAGAAAACTTCACCTAACACCGACAGAGAAATAGTTAGAGAATCTCTTAAGCATCCATTTGCAACATCCACCTTGAAAAAACAAATTTGTCGTTGGATGTTAGCGCCCGAACGATTCGCCGACGCTTGCAAGAAAAAAAAAATTGCACGGAAGAATAGCTAGGAAAGTTCCATTGCTAAGTAAAAGGAACATAAAGCAGCGTATTGAATTTGCAAACTTCAACCAAGCTTCAGGGAGTCCAAGAAACTGGAAAAATATTTTGTACAGCGACGAAACCAAAATCAATTTATTTGGATCTGATGGCCGGTTTTATTTTAGAAGGAAGAAGAATGAAGAACTAAATCCTAGGAACACCATGACCCGGTAAAGCATGGTGGCGGTAATATCAAAATTTGGGGGAGTTTTTCTTACAATGGAGTAGGTCCTCTTGGATCAAAAATATTATGACCTAAGAAACGTACCTCCAAATATTGGAAATCGTAATGCTTTTATTTGCAGAAAATAATCTGCCATTAGTTTGGACATTCCTGCAGGATAATGATCCCAAACACACTGCTAAAGTCGTGACAAGATGGTTTCAACAAAATAACGTGGCAGTTTTGCAATGGCCTTCACAATCACCAGACCTAAACCCTATAGAAAATCTTTGGAAAGATTTGATAAATAGAGTTTCTTGCAGGAAGATCACAAATGTGGAGGCACTTTGGAAAGAAATCCAAGAGCAATGGTACGCTATACCTGTCAAAATATGCCAAAAACTAATTGAACAAAGGCCACGCCACCAAGTACTGACGTCTTGAGGTTACCCATTTAATCATATTCTTAAAAATGTAGAATTTTAACTGATTTTTCGCGATATCCTTAGGAAAGATCTGATGCACTCTTATTTTTTTGGCCAGGAGAAACGCACCTGAAAATAATATATCTTTATTTTGCGTTATAAACTTTATTATTTTGTTAGAAAAACTCCCATAACCACTTGTAAATAATATTACTTATAATATTTGTGGGTATTTTAAGTCTTTTTTTCAAGAAATAAAGACTTTTGATACATTCGTAGTAAAAGAATTTCACTCTTATTATTTTGGCCATCCCTACATACCTAATATATAAATTTATTAATGTTATTGCTTTTTGAAATTTTTGAAACATATTAATTGATATGTATTTGCTTTAAAATATATTTCATTGATTGTATAGTGTATAAAGATCATAGCAATTTGTTGAACTTTATTTTAAGACTAGCTGTGCCCGCAACTTCGTACGCGGCGTGAGACTGTGTAATTTTCAATAAAAGAGATTTGACCGTTTTCTCAACGGCATATTTGTGTAAAATCAACAGTCTAGCTAAAAAAAAAAACGATGAACATTGGCCGCGTTCCACTGCCCGCTAGATGACTAGCGGCATGTCAAACTCCATATAAAAAAAATAGACATTTCCTCAAAAGTGCTAGACGTCTAGCACTTTTTGTGAAATATCCCTTTCAGGGAAATTTCTCAATCTAGCGCAAAACTACCCGCTGCATTCAAAAAAAAAAAAAACAACAACCTTTCAGGAAACCGTTCAAACGTTTACAAAATAAAAGTAAATACGAAGCCGAGCAAGTGAAATTGTGATAAAATTCGTATTAATGTAAATAAAATAGCATTTCAGATATTATTTTTATAATATTTGTATTATTTCTTTAATTGTGGTGGGGACTTTGCCGCTGCCGCTATTGTTCTAGCGCAAGCGTTCCTTCATCTGGGATATTTTCTGCTAGACATCTAGCGGGCAGTGGAACCCGGCCATTGTCAATGTGAAACAATAAATCAAACAAATCTATTAATCTAAAACACCAATTTAAGAAAATTAAATTCAACAGCGGAAGTACTAAAGTTCCACTTCCTTACTATCAACGTATGTAATGATTAGATTAGATTAGATTTATTTGAAATAGTTTAGTGACATTTTGTATTTTGTATACTATACGTATTAAAATAGTGTCAAATGCCACTTCAATTAATTTTATTACAATAGTTTAATTATTGGTGGGGTGATCCTTAAAATAGTTATAAGCACATTGTTGCATAAAAAGAAAACAAGATAATATGAATACATTTAAAATAGAAAGAAGAGAAAAAAGAGAAAAAAAAAAACAAGGACTTATGTAAGTTACACCAAATTGTCAGAAAGAATAGAGTCTATATTCATGTAATTAAATTGAAGAAGTCAATGTTTAACACATTTCTCAAACCTTCCAGGAACGGTTAATGACCTGATTGGTTGGGGTAGTTTATTAAAAAGGCGCCTCGATGAGACCAAATAAAAGTTACGAAAAGCGGTGGTACGGGAAAAAGGTACAGATACAACGTTCAACAAATTCTAACGTAAATTATAATCAGAAATTAATCTAAAATTCATATTTCCCGATCTGATAAAAAAAATGTTCAATACTTTAAAACAATACAAATGACGGACTGGAAGAATTTTCATAGCACGGAACAATGGCAAACTAGGATGTCGACGGTGTTTTCGGCAAATCTTTTTCAATACATTTTTTTGCAAAACTAAAAGAGGCTGAATTTTATTTCGATATGTCCCGCCCCAGCAGGCAATACCATATTGGAGCTTCGAGTGAAATAATTTTTAATAGTTTCTCAGAGCAAATACTTTTTAGGTAGAAAAAATGTCGGAGAGTGCAACGAAAATATTTTTTCAATGCCTGCGTATGATTTGCAAAGGTCATTTTGGAGTCAATAATGAGTCCCAAGTAATTGAACTCTTCAACCCTTTCAACCAAAAAACATTCATCACTGCAATGTAGCGTGCTACTAAACGTGGGACAAGTTGACGTTGGGGCACATGAGCAGCCAACTAATTTAAATTTTTTACAATCCGTAGAATGAAAGTAAAATTCCGCATATGGGTCAGTTGTGGTACATAGGTTGAAAAACATTATTTTAGTTTTTGAACTAATTCTCAATCTATGTTCGGCGAACCAGGTCCTGAATAAGTGTAGATCCCAGTTTATATCAGAAGTCAAGTTTAAAGTACTATCTGAACGGTAGGAACAGCCCACATCATCAGCGAAAGCAGTAAGTGTACCTTTAAAATCAAGTTCAAAAAGAGAATTAATGTATATAAGGAACAAAATAGGTCCCAACACAGAGCCTTGAGGTACTCCCAAATTTAAGAAGTTAAGACCACTCCTAATTTCCCCAATCTTAACTCTTTGAGATCTATTTGAAAGATAGGACCTGAACCAATCGAGCATAAAACCACGAATTCCAGCTTTTTCTAGTTTTTTTAACAAGATAGTGTGATTAACCATATCGAAGGCTTTCGTAATATCTACAAAAAAACCTGCAGTAAACTTTTTTGCATCAAGGCTGGAGAAAACACTGGAACAAAAACTTAGTAAGGCATCTTAAGTTGACTTTCCCTTCTGAAAACCATACTGCACAGGGCTAAAAAACTTGTTCTTGTTTAAGGAGGATAATAGTCTTATTTTAATAATTTTTTCAAAAACTTTACTAAAGGTTGGAAGTAGTGAAATAGGCCTGTAATTACTTATGTCCTCTGCTGAGCCTTTTTTAAATAGAGGTACAACGTCCGCACATTTGAAAGCAGTAGGAAAAATACCAGAAATTATGCTTCGGTTAAAAATAACTGCTAGTACCTACATCTACCACGAAACATCCGATGCGTTTTAAAACTATATTGGAGATACCATCATAACCGCTAGCATTAGAGCCGTTAAGGGACCCAATGACTTTTAAAATTTCAAATGCAGATATGGGCTCGAAGGAAAAACTATTACTTTGTAGATGCTCATGACAGTTACAGAAAGAAGAACAACTTGGTTGGCCTGTTTGTAAAGACAAATTGCTGGCTACTGACGAAAAGTAATTATTGAAGGCGTTAGCAACATCGAATTGGTCAGACACATTACAGCCATTTATACTTATTGTAGTAGGCTTGGAAGAACACGAAGACTTTTTTAAAATACTATTAACAACTTGCCATTCATTCTTCAGATTACCCTTAGCAAAAAGGAATTGGTTTTTATAGTAATCGTCACGACTCTTACGAATTTCTTTTTTAAGTCTAGAACATAAATTCTTATATCGATCACTCAATCTAAAGTTGTTTGGGTTCTTTGAACACTTAATTCTTAATTTATTTTTTCTCTGGACCTTCTTAACAAGTTGCCTTGTAATCCAGGGCTTAAGTCTTTTACAGGCTTTTTTTAGAGGCACAATGGAAGTACAGTCGTAAATATGCTTACTAATGTTGAAACAACCACTAAAACAAAAGCCTTAACGGAAATTTGTATCTACACCAACAATAAATAAATCAAACAACATAATTCTTCATAAGTCTTTACTTCTTGAATTCTGCAATTCTTTACTGTAATTATCAACGTAAGTACCAGAGAATTGTCTCTGGTAGGTACTATAACAATAACAACCATTAAAACAAAAACCATGAACTCAATTTCTACATACAGCACCTCCACCATACGTCCATCACCACACCACACGTCATCAGCCATCTGCGCATTTCCTCAGAAACACATTGTCGCTTTTGATTACATACATTCATCGCATTCACGTTGCATACTTCTCTTTGAGAAAACACCACGCAGTTTTTTTTTCATATGAACGTGCTTGTGCGATGTACGCATGTTGGCTCTCCTAAGTATTTTGTTTTGTTTGCATTGATTAAGAACTATTTGAGTAATGGTGAGTTAAAGGCAGTAAAGTCAGAAAAAAAAAACGCTCCAAAAAATAGGCATGGCAATGAAAGGGAATAGCCTATGTGCTGCACAAAATCTTAAGGCCCATTTCAAAACAAGTTTCATCGGAATCTGTGCAGTAGTTTTCACACCATTTTTTATTATAAGTACAGATAGCTATCGAATGAAAAGTATGTATTGAAAAAAAAGTGAACAATCGAGTAGCGAAAGAAAATAATAATAAACTGCACTACTGGGTCAAACAAAACTTTTTCGTTCATCAAAAGTTGGGTTGGATGTTTTCTTATTTTATTAAAAAGGTAGGTAAAGATCTAAGAACCAATGCTAGATAAAAGAAACACGGTTCATGATATATGGAAACAGCTATAGTGTTAAATAAAACTTTTGGGTTATTCATCTGCTATGACAGTAGGTACGTAGGTAGTATAAGAAATAACAATATGAGTTGAAGCTCTCAGTAGTCAGTAACAGACAATTGTCGGAAGTTCTGATTGGAGAGTTATAAGCGCCTACTGCGCTTTTTTATAGCTCTAACACTTTACAAGTTTTTGAGTACGTGGACAAGCGTAGTGGGAGTTTCTGTTTTTTGCGCTGTCAGGGCATGATTTTTTTTTTTTTATTGACTGGAATAGATTAGTGACGTTGGTTTAAGGTTTCTATGATTAGTAGTAGTGTTCTTGATAGAGCGATATCTTTACATATAAATTTTAAATTTATATATTTATGCAAGAATTTAGAGATCTGATTTTGAATTTGCATTAGCAGTTATACACTGAATATGCTGATGGACTTGTTGGGGGTGCAAATGAAGTGGGAGTTTCTGATTATGTTAGTTCCAATTGTTTGGAATTATTCTAAGATGCGTGTTTAATATGGTTGAAAAAAAGAAGCAGTGGCTAATATTTGCTAAAAATAAGTTTTACGTTGCTGTTACTGCATTTTAACGGATTTCGCAATTTCAGTTTTAAAGTGCGGTATTGATTTAAAAAAAAAAATATTTGTACACAGATCTGCTTTTGTGGTAGTCATTTTTGAGAAATAATTAAAAAACACATTTATTCGAATTTTTTGGGAAAAAATAATTACTGGATCTTGTTTAGGATATTGATATTATATTTAGTATTCATTTTGATAAAAATCGTTCAGCTCGACTGTCATTGGCTGCTGTTACGAGACTTGTTATTACTACTTGCTTTTCCCGCACATTAAATGATGGAATGATGGAACAGGTGCGTTCACGACTCAATCAATAGAAGCGCCTTCTATCTCCTTCTTTCGAAGGAGTCAGTTGCTTTGTAGATGAAGGCAAAGAGAAATCCGCCGGTAAGATTCGAAAGCTGACTTGTATTTGTCCACAAATACGAGTTATATACCGTAAACTGGGGTTAATTTGTGCCAGTTTTTTGAAGTTTTTGTAAAAAAAAACTTTTTAAGGGTTTTTCAATAAGAGGTGTTATTGTGAATGGATATTTTTTTTTTTTTTTTTTATAATTTTACTCGCGCTCAAGGGGTTATGAATACCCTTATAATGCGGGGCACAGCGCGGCATTCAAGTTTTTTTTAGGAAGAGAAAGAGGGATAGGAAAGAGTTTGTGGCGCAGTGGATATTCTCCACGAGTGGCGTCCTAATAGCTAGGGGAGAATTGTTGATATTTGTGTTCACTTATAATTCACTTAAACTTATTCCAGTTTTTATTTGTGAAAAATGTTTCGTGGTACTGGCTCGGATTTGAACACGTAACCTCCCACTCAACAAGCGAACACTCTATCACTGCGCCACGGCCACCCGTATGCGTGCTCTTGGTGGCCATTTGGCTGATGTTGTCTTTCATTTTTAACGGCATACCTTCCTCTTTATTATGAAATAAATTTCCGATCATTTACCTCAAAAATGGTATTTTTCTCTGAATACTAAAAAACACCTCTTATTGGAAAACCCTTTATTTCTGTATGAAAGAAACAAAATATAATATACCATTTTGATCTTAAGCATTAAGCGAATAAAGGCAACGTTCTCAAATTCTCGAAAGGGCTTAGGACTTTAAACATGTAAGCCTTCAAAGTGTGGCACAAAGTTGCCCCACGTTTGGAGTAACTTTGTGCCTCTGACGAAATCCTTCGCTCATCTTGTAAAAATGTAAGTTTGGTTAAATTTTACCCAATATACCATTAACACACATGATAACTAATTTTGTTTAAGAAACAAGTGAAGGATTGCTATTTACGAAAAAAAAAAACTAAAAGTGTTAAAAATACAAATTTAAAAAGATATGTCGGGGACGCTATAAAGACTATAAAGCTTTGTGTCGGTCTATAAATGATATTCTGCATTCAGGGCCAGGCATGTTGTTCTGGAAAGGAGTTTATTTCCTCCATAATTATGTCGTAAAGCTTTTGCCAATTCGTCTTAGATCAAGAAAAGTGACTGGAAAACCATAAGCGGATGTAGTTATAATTCTTCTTCGGCAATGAAAACGGTTTGACGTCCCGCAACATTTGAATGAGTACTTATCATTTATTTATTAGAGTATTCCTATGAATACCGTACTTTTCGCTTGCTTTTTGAATTGAAATTCGTTCTTTTCGGACTTCCTGCACGGATTTTTTCAAAGCTTCCTGGGTGAAATTGCTGTAGGGCCTCCTATTTTTTATAAATACTTTCGAGGCAGGGGTTTCTTTGGACCAAGAACGTTGTACGCGAAGAAGAAAAACAATACCCAGAGGGTAACTTTGTGCCAAGTTAAACACCAAGGATGGTGGCACAAAGTTACCCCATGAACTTGCGGCCTTATTCAAAAGGGGACGTAAAAATGAAAACAATAGGTTTTACTAATATTAAATTTAATATTATTTATCACAAATAAATCATAAAAATATATAACTCACTTTCAATTCCGTAGCGATTATAGTTTTTTGGTTGTAGATGAAATTCGTCGCACTAGAATTTTTTCGCCAAAAATTTGATTTTGAGTCTCATGTCATGATTCAAAAACGTAAAAACAAAGAAATTGATGAATATAAAAAATATTTACTGGAAAGCGTTTCTAGCAGCCTTGCACATTGAAAAAACGTTCATTTTTTATGTAAAAGTATTGGTAAAGTGAAATTGAATGTACAAAAGTACGGTTGGCACAAAGTAACCCCAGCTTAAGGGTATGCACCTTTTGGCAAAGCATTTATTTTATCTTTGTATGCTCAAAATGAGCTCTTCCTCCCGTCATTCCCATGAAATGGCGGAGTTTGACAGAATTTTGCAGAAAAAAAGGGTCGCAAGGCATTTTTCAACACCATTTGTTTGAAATCAATAAAAATCCAATCAGAAAAGTAATGCCTAGGTCACTAGGGCGTATACGCACTTAAATTATATCCAACCAAGCAAAATCCGCATCGCTTCGCGTGTTTATCTCAGGGGACGCATGTACTTACATCAAAACTGGGCCACTTGCTAATGCATGCTTTGTTTCGAACAATAAAATCCCACAACTGGAATACGAGTCAAGAGCAAACACACATAAGTCTTTTTTTTGGACGCCAAAATCACGCTTAACCAAAACTAGGACAGCCATAAAGTACTGTTCACGACCATCGACATAACTTTAATACACTCCAGACTCCATTTAGTGCTGAAAATCCATGACAACAATATCACATCAACAAGAATCTTGTCTCGCCAGCACTACCACTCGACCACTACCACCACCACTACGGCTTGAACATTTTGAAGCATTGGCAAGCTTCAGTCAAAGGCCCAATCACGAAGCAAAAAGAAAAACGTCTCGCAATTATTATTTAATTTTTTTTTTTTTTTTTTCAGCGCATAAGGACGATCACGACGACAACGAAACATTTGCCAAATGGCCTTCCAGCGGTTAGACTTAGATCTCCCGATAAAGTCCAAAGGCGGTTACTCTACTATACCAACAAATATGGGCAAAAAGAAAACGACGCCTTTGGGTGTCGTTTAATTCTTGGAGCAGAGTTTTATCGCCACTGCACTGGACTCAATTTTTTCTCCTTCGTCCTGCTTTGCGGCGATACTTCGTTTTATTTTTTTTTTTTTTTTTGTTCTTACGACACCCGACCCAAATCTATATATAACGGGGGATGTGGGAATCGGTTGGCCTTTTCAGTGTCCTCTATCACATATTGTTTGGAAGGCATTTCCCGGCATCCTGTGCCAAGTAGGTTACAATATATGCCGTGGTGGGTAGTCAATTGTGCATGCAGTCGACGTTGCTAAGCCATTGCAATCGGCTAGGGAGGAATTTAATCCAATTTCGCCGGGAAAGTATGTGAGCCACTGAGAAATGGTGCTTTTTGGGAATTTTTCCCTTGTGACCGCACTGGACCTTTTTTGTTGACAAAATTGGTTGCAGATGACTGGGGATATATGAACCAATTTGGATGCAGGCAGCAGCAGCAACAAGGGGACTTGGTTGACATGAACAAGGATATCCAATTATGAGTGTGGATATAGGAAAAAATGTTGTTCAGTATGTCACCATGTTGAAAAGTCGATCCCAGCCGTTGCCATAGGCACCGGTGGGGAGATTATTTCCCATTTGAGTTGGAAATGGAAATTGCATTTGGTAGCCAATTACGGATACGGACACTCACTTAAATATGACGCAGCGTTCGTTACCAATAACAGTGTAAGTGGAGGGTTAGTCTATGTGTCAATGGGGCTGAGATTAGATTGGGGTAAGTGTCTCTCGGTGAAAATACACCTAGACCGATGATCGACCATCGTGTATGGAGTAGGGGGGATGGAAACCATTGCAAATTGTTGGCCTCTATGGGACTTGGGTACAGCTAAAAATGATGCCAGTGTGTTGCTTAACTTCCATCGTTGAGAAGACTAATTTTTAGGTAAGCCTTCCTCCGATAGGAAAGGGCAGAGGGATTTTTTTCCCAAACAGCCAGCGCCACCACGATGACTGATGATGATGAATAACTGAATACATCTCGCCATCGACTTCGATTTAACTTTAAAGTTAATCGAACAAGTGAATTTAAAAGAGAAAAAGGGATAACACCGACTTTGAGTTTGAAAAAGGATAGTTCAGAATATTTATCGTGTGGTCTGTGCCTTTGCCCTTAACGAATTTAAACGCCAAAAGATGTTTTTGGAATGGCACTGGGGACGATGGGTTTTGTCCGGCATTGATTAGGCCTTAATGAAAAGATATATCCCACTTGTTTGCAAAAGACTGCACTTTCCTTTCATCCCAGCTTTTGTCACTAGCTATACCATTAACACGTTCAATTGAATTTACGAATTTGGCTCAAACAGCCTGTATGTGGCATTTGTCAAAGCCATGTTGAAGGACCCGTTTTGGACGCCATTTTTGACTCGTGTTTTGACTCTTTTCGATGTAACTTTTGATACGTTTTTAACGCGTATTTAGTAACGTTTTTTAAACCAATTGTTGTACCAGTTTTTGACAATTTCTTAAACGTGTTTGAGAACGCACTTTTGACCAGTTTTTAGACGTGTTATTGACGTTTTATTTGACCCCTTTTTGGACGAGTTATTAAAGTCTTTACGGACGCGTTTTTTGAAACGTTTTTCGACGTGTTTTTGGATGTATTATTGACGTTAGTTTTGACATGTTATTGAAGCTACTTCGGAAATTTTTTGAACGAGTTATTAACGACGTTTTCAGGGTGATGTTTAAAGCCTTTTGAAGCATTTCTTCGCATTTTTTTGCCTTTCTTCGAAGCTCTTTTATTAGCTCTTTTGTATCAGTGTTTAACTTGTTTTTCAAAGCATTTTCTGTGAGTTATTGAAACCCTTTTTCGACGTATTGACTTGTTTCTTCGTTGTTATTGACGCATTTTTAATGACCTTTTGGACGAGTTTTTTTGATATTAACGGCGTGTTTTGGACACATTTTTAAAGAATTTTTTGAAGAGAATTTTTGACACTCTTTAATACCATTTTTGGGATGTTTTTGACGCCATTTTTGACTGGTATTCTGGCACTTTTCGATACGTTGTACTAACTCGTATTTGGTAGCGTTATTGACCATTTGTTGTACGCGTTTTTGACAAGTTCTTAGAAGTGTTTGAGGATGCATTTTTGGCCAGTTTTTAGACGCATTATTGACGTTTTTTTGACGAGTTATTAATTTTTTTTCGGTTGCGTTTTTTGAAACGTTCTCCTTCGTGTTTTTGGGCGCACTATTGACGTCATTTTTGACGGGTTACTGAAGCTCTTTCCGACGTTTTTTGAATGAGTTTTTGACGTCTTTTCTGGCGCGATATTTGATCCGTTTTGGCAAGAGTCATTTGACACGTTTTTCGATGCATTTTATAAAGTTATTACAACGCATTTCTGTGGCGTTTTTTTGACGCCATATTGAATGCGCTTTTTTCGCGCTTATTCAGACTGGTTTTTGAAAACGTTATTGACTACTATTTTTCGGGCCTACTTTTTGATGCTTTTTCGAAGAACTTTTTTACAGTGTTCCGTGTTTGTTTATTTTATTTTACATTTGATCTGCCGTATTGAAACCCTTGTTGGCGTATTTAGACTCATTTTAGCGTGTTATTGACGCATTTTTGATGGCCTTTTGGATGCATTTTTTTTGTATTGATGGCGCGTATTTTTTTAGACGCGTCTTTAAAATCTTTTTTTGTGCCATTTTTCGGTTTGTTTAGGATGCATTTTTAAACAATTGTTTGACACTCGTTGACGCCATTTTTCAGACGATTTTTCACGCCATTTTTTACATGCTTCGAACTCTTTTTATAATGTTTTTGTTGACTCGTTAATTTTAATCTGTTCAAAAACTCTAAAATAAATGGAACTGAGCGGACGGAAATGTCTTTCAATTCACTTCAAACCTGAGCAATAGCTATAGAATTTTGAAGCCCATCCTGGTAGCTAGTGACATCAATTGTTTTTGTTTATATAATTCATTTATGTAACAATAAAGTTATAATAATAATAATTCAAAAATTTCGCAATTCCACAAAAACAAATATATATATGCGTCTGCGTGTCTTCTAGTATAAATAATTTCAATCATAATAATACTGCAGATGGATACACTGTTAAAACTGGGAACCATATCAACACAAGTTCTGGCAGACATTGTCAATCGAAGCCGTCAACGTAGGATACTTTATCAGAATCACTCACAATTTGACTTTTTATTTCCATTACAGAGTTTTCTATGGGCGTACCCCTTGACACCCTTTGTGATCCACTGTAGTACACAATATGCGCTCTCATCCGGCATCACTGGCATCACCGGCATCACCGGCATCACCACCACCTGTCGTCACTCATCTTCAACATACGAATTATCCCCCAAACGGATGACGAGTCATATTTGTCCCTATTCAATTGACTTGGTTTGCATTAATCGAAATCGCTGTTAATAGCGCGAATCCCTGCGTCGGAAGCTGTCAAGAGGTATAGATTGACAGACAGACACCCCTTCGAATACCGTTCATTGGCCTCCCCCTAACTGTGTGTGTATTTTTCCATTTTATTCACAATACAATCAATCTTGGCAAGAGGTGGACGCGGAACAGCATCAAATCCCGTACCCTATGGCACTGGGAATATGTTGAACTTTCCATATCTCTCCGCTCCCCACGTTCTTAATTCACATATTGACCGATTGAATAGATGACTCCCCAAGATAGCCGCATGCGATGTGTGGCAATTGGAGTTTTTTTTTTCCATTTCGACCGTCCAGCGAACAACGTGTCGAACAAATTCAACGTGACAAATGGCAGGAATAGTGGAAACCAAATCGGAAATGTGACTACAGTGCGGCTTGTGTGTGACAGATTACCATCACGTTTTGCGGTCGATTGGAGGTGCCATCGTGATGTGTGGTTAATCCGTGTGCTTCCTCTGCTTGGTGATTCGTATCTTGGCAATTCTAGAGGAGGGGCTCTTCGTTTTCGGGACAATTTAGCAAATAGCTTGAGCATTTGCATTTTTGTCGGGGGTACTGCGGCCTGTAAGTGAACGTGCCTTTAGTTGATATTCCTACCGCCCAATCCCTTAAAAAAAAAAACAGACCGACACGAAGACGAATGAAGCAAGATAATAAATCTTCTCTCTCTCGTGTATATGGGGATTTCGTGCAATCGACCATGAAGCAAAAGTATCTAGCGCCCATAGAAAAGAGAAATGACTCTGATGATCCACCCCGCGGCTGTGTGTGTTTGTGTGTGTTTGCCGAGGTGCCACAAAATGAATGGTTTGATATTCACGTATTTATGGCCTTCTCCGGTTCCCATAAATTTGTCTATACTCCTGCGGACCCCGATCTGGTGATTTATAAAGAGGAGGCACTGCCAACTGAGTGTGTTGCTGTGTTGGTGGGCTCGTGTTGTTTACATTTTTTCATAACTGGCGTACGCCATCGAATATTTGGACAGGAACACCTTAGAATTTGGTCCAATGAATTGATTGCGCGATTGCATTATTTGTCTGAAGAAAGGGATTATAAATTGTTTTCAGATTTTAAAATATAAAATCGTGACGTATGTGTGCATTTCGGGAGTTTTATTCTCATAAATGGGTTGGATCGTGTCCGAACGGAAAAACTTCTGATTATATGAACTTTATTGAGCTTAAGTTCAGGAAGAGGTTCATGCCCGATATTGGGCTGGTATTCGCAAGTGAAAACAGCGACCACACAAATTTCGTGCAAATGAAGAAGTTCTTGCCGTGATCGTCATTTTGATGTGGTTGAAATGGACCCTTTACAGCTTTCGATCTGCCTTCAACAACTCCAAATTATCGTGAGATATGACATCATAACAGCGATCGCTGTGGTTACAAGAATACCGCATGCGCAAATATGAAGAATAACACCTTGACAGAAAGTACGAAGCCGCAAGACTCGTTGGAAGCTCTTAACAAAAATAAGAGCCTCCGGACTGACAAACTACGCAAAGATCTTGGAGGTGACCTCCAAAGAGCGCCCACATCCGAGGCAGCCTTATTTCCTCGTATTCTCAATGGGTTAATGCGCTTCGTTAGTCGGTTTATCACAATGTATCCAGACATGTTGCCCACCTTCTTAATTAATTAACTTAAATGTAACTAAAATGTAACTAAAATGTAACTAAAATGTAACTTAAATGTAACTTAAATGTAACTAAAATGTAACTAAAATGTAACTTCAATGTAACTTAAATGTAACTAAAATGTAACTAAAATGTAACTTAAATGTAACTTAAATGTAACTAAAATGTAACTTAAATGTAACTAAAATGTAACTAAAATGTAACTTAAATGTAACTTAAATGTAACTAAAATGTAACTAAAATGTAACTAAAATGTATTTTAAATGTAACTTAAATGTAACTAAAATGTAACTAAAATGTAACTTAAATGTAACTAAAATGTAACTTAAATGTAACTAAAATGTAACTTAAATGTAACTTAAATTTAACTTTAATGTAACTTAAATGTAACTAAAATGTAACTTAAATGTAACTAAAATGTAACTAAAATGTAACTTAAATGTAACGTAAATGTAACTAAAATGTAACTAAAATGTAACTAAAATGTAACTTAAATGTAACTAAAATTTAACTTAAATGTAACTTCAATGTAACTAAAATGTAACTTAAATGTAACTAAAATGTAACTTAAATGTAACTAAAATGTAACTCAAATGTAACTTAAATTTAACTTAAATGTAACTTAAATGTAACTAAAATGTAACTTAAATGTAACTTAAATGTAACTAAAATGTAACTAAAATGTAACTTAAATGTAACTTAAATGTAACTAAAATGTAACTAAAATGTAACTAAAATGTAACTAAATGTAACTAAAATGTAACTAAAATGTAACTTAAATGTAACTTCAATGTAACTAAAATGTAACTTAAATGTAACTAAAATGTAACTAAAATGTAACTTAAATGTAACTAAAATGTAACTAAAATGTAACTTAAATGTAACTAAAATGTAACTTAAATGTAACTTAAATGTAACTAAAATGTAACTAAAATGTAACTTAAATGTAACTAAAATGTAACTAAAATGTAACGTAAATGTAACTAAAATGTAACTAAAATGTAACTAAAATGTAACTAAAATGTAACTTAAATGTAACTAAAATGTAACTAAAATGTAACTTAAATGTAACTAAAATGTAACTTAAATGTAACTTAAATGTAACTAAAATGTAACTAAAATGTAACTTAAATGTAACTAAAATGTAACTAAAATGTAACTTAAATGTAACTAAAATGTAACTTAAATGTAACTTAAATGTAACTAAAATGTAACTTAAATGTAACTTAAATGTAACTAAAATGTAACTTAAATGTAACTAAAATGTAACTTAAATGTAACTAAAATGTAACTAAAATGTAACTAAAATGTAACTTAAATGTAACTAAAATGTAACTTAAATGTAACTAAAATGTAACTAAAATGTAACTAAAATGTAACTTAAATGTAACTTAAATGTAACTAAAATGTAACTTAAATGTAACTTAAATGTAACTAAAATGTAACTAAAATGTAACTTAAATGTAACTAAAATGTAACTAAAATGTAACTTAAATATAACTTAAATGTAACTAAAATGTAACTAAAATGTAACTTAAATGTAACTTAAATGTAACTTAAATGTAACTAAAATGTAACTAAAATTTAACTTAAATGTAACTAAAATGTAACTTAAATTTAACTTAAATGTAACTTTAATGTAACCTAAATTTAACTTAAATGTAACTTAAATTCAACCTAAATTTAACTTAAATGTAACTTAAATTTAACTTAAATGTAACTAAAATGTAACTTAAATGTAACTTAAATGTAACTAAAATGTAACTTAAATGTAACTAAAATGTAACTAAAATGTAACTTAAATGTAACTAAAATGTAACTTAAATGTAACTAAAATGTAACTAAAATGTAACTTAAATTTAACTTAAATTTAACATAAATGTAACTAAAATGTAACTTAAATGTAACTAAAATGTAACTAAAATGTAACTAAAATGTAACTTAAATGTAACTAAAATGTAACTTAAATGTAACTAAAATGTAACTAAAATGTAACTAAAATGTAACTTAAATGTAACTTAAATGTAACTAAAATGTAACTAAAATGTAACTTAAATGTAACTAAAATGTAACTAAAATGTAACTTAAATGTAACTTAAATTTAACTTAAATGTAACTTAAATGTAACTAAAATGTAACTTAAATTCAACCTAAATTTAACTTAAATGTAACTTAAATTCAACCTAAATTTAACTTAAATGTAACTTAAATTTAACTTAAATGTAACTTAAATGTAACTAAAATGTAACTTAAATTTAGCTTAAATGTAACTAAAATGTAACTTTAATTTAACTTAAATGTAACTAAAATGTAACCTAAATTTAACTTAAATGTAACTTAAATGTAACCTAAATTTAACTTAAATGTAACTTAAATTCAACCTAAATTTAACTTAAATGTAACTTAAATTTAACTTAAATGTAACTAAAATGTAACTTAAATTTAACTTAAATGTAACTAAAATGTAACTTAAATTTAACTTAAATGTAACTTTAATGTAACCTAAATTTAACTTAAATGTAACTTAAATTCAACCTAAATTTAACTTAAATGTAACTTAAATTTAACTTAAATGTAACTAAAATGTAACTTAAATTTAACTTAAATGTAACTAAAATGTAACCTAAATTTAACTTAAATGTAACTTAAATTCAACCTAAATTTAACTTAAATGTAACTAAAATGTAACCTAAATTTAACTTAAATGTAACTTAAATGTAACCTAAATTTAACTTAAATGTAACTTAAATTCAACCTAAATTTAACTTAAATGTAACTTAAATTTAACTTAAATGTAACTAAAATGTAACCTAAATTTAACTTAAATGTAACTTAAATTCAACCTAAATTTAACTTAAATGTAACTAAAATGTAACCTAAATTTAACTTAAATGTAACTTAAATTCAACCTAAATTTAACTTAAATGTAACTTAAATTCAACCTAAATTTAACTTAAATGTAACTTAAATTTAACTTAAATGTAACTAAAATGTAACCTAAATTTAACTTAAATGTAACTAAAATGTAACCTAAATTTAACTTAAATGTCCAAAATAGGAAAACAAACCATGCAAGTAGCGATAGTAAACATTCTGACTAAAAGCAAGCAATTTAACGTAGCTGCTATATATTGTCCACCTAGACATTCGCCTACAGAGGAAGATCTTAACGACCTATTTCGATCTCTAGGTAATAACTCTATCATTGGAGGTGATTTCAATGCAAAACACACCTACTGGGGGTCTAGATTAGTAACGACAAAAGGCAGGAAGCTTTACAAAACAGGGCGAAATTTTAATTGTAATTTTATTTCGACTGGATCGCCTACTTATTGGCCATCCGACCCATCAAAAATACCAGACCTTATTGACTTCTTCATAACGAAAGGAATCAATAGAAAAGAACTTAAAGTTGAAAGCAGTGATGATTTGTCGTCGGATCATACACCCGTGATCTTAACGGTCAACGGCATGTTAGTAGAGCAGATAAGCAATGAAAGACTTACCAACAAAAGAACAAACTGGTGTAATTTTAAAAAAATACTCGAAGGTTTTATAAACCTTAGATCTCCACTGGTCACAACAAGGCATATTGACATCGAAGTGGAACAATTCATTGCCGATATACAACAGGCAGCAGAAGATAGTACACCAACTGGTCAGCAACGTAAACAAGCATCGGTAAAATATCCCATAGAAATTAGGGAACTAATATTAGAAAAGAGAAGAGCCCGGAGAATATGGCAAATGACAAGATATCCCGGCGATAAAGCTATATTCAATAGACTTAATAATAAACTTAAAAAGAGTATTAGTGAATTTAAAAACAGATCTCTAACTAAATACCTTTCCAACTTAACTGCTGACAAATTCACAGACTACTCCCTTTGGAAGGCTGCCAAATATTTAAAAAGACCTCAAACGCAAGATCAACCGTTACGAACATCTGATGGGAAATGGATCGGCGACCCAAAACAAAAGGTCAAACTTTTTTCAGAACATTTGACAAATGTTTTTAAACCTTTTCCACCTAGCGTGGCAGGCGAATGCCTTGAATTCTCTGACAGAATTGATGAGGACGTAATCACTTACGTTTCGTTAAAAGAGATCAGCACATGTATTCATGAGCTCTCCAATAGAAAATCACCAGGTTATGAGCGATGACTGTAATTGTGTGCCACCATTTAAATGCGCTAAAAAGAACTGCTGTGCGAGTGGCAAAGTCAAATTAGCACCTGCGGAGCCATTTGAATCAGAGGATTTTCTAAAGAACATTTGACAGTACAACAACTGTTTTCGTATACTTCATTGGAAACAAAAATCATTCAAAAAAAATATGTTCTCTTATACATCATGCAAATAC
Organism: Cheilosia urbana; assembly: GCA_946477585.1. Classification (NCBI taxonomy): domain Eukaryota; kingdom Metazoa; phylum Arthropoda; class Insecta; order Diptera; family Syrphidae; genus Cheilosia; species Cheilosia urbana. Next base: position 45,222,320 of record OX297855.1, read on the forward strand.
ACATTTTCTAACAATGGCACGGGATTCTACGCCGCAAAATTCGAATTAACAGATTCAAGGCCAAATTTACCATCGGATGGGTGTCTTCTTGCCAGTAAATGAGGACGTACAGCAATATTCGCAGGTGTACTTCATTTTGTCGGCGGATGATCAAGTCGATAGCCTGTACAGAGGGCAAACAGGAGTGACAAAAAACGTCATTCGACAATTGCAACCATTATAAATGCAATCAACGCTTTCAATTACAATGTTTAAAACGGCGATAGAGAAAATGAACTTTGAAGATCGCAGATTTCTTTTCAAACCTGATAATAGAACCGCACTTTGGAAAAAATAGAATGAATAGGAAACGGGTAGTGTCACTTCCAATACAAGAAATATTATTTAAAATTTTTAATTTTTTGATTCGGATGTTCCGGACTTACCGCTTTACAATTTGAAATTAAATGTCGGCTCAATTATTATTTTGTTGAGCAACCTTAGTGCACCGAAACTTTGTATCGGATCGCGTTTGATATGATTGTGAAGAATCTCAAATCAAATGTCATGCAAGGACGATTTTGAGTTTAAAAGGCAAACATTGCCATATCGCGGACTCCGCTTACTCAGAACGATTTAGCATCTAAGCGTCTATGACAAATAATAAGTCGCAAGAATAATCGCTGGATATTTGTAGCATCAATCTTGAATTCCCATGTTTTTCACATGGTCCAAATGTATGTGGCGTGCTCACCTGTGGGAAAACCACTTTTGAATAAAGAATTTGAATTAACGGAATTACATAAAGTAGCATGCGCTGTGCATGCTTGGAAATATTATTTTCATTACATTTATATGAATTTGGGCGGAACGGAGTTCGCCGGGTCAGCTAATACTTTATATAGCTGAAAACCTATTATAATTTATTGTTCGGGATGGGATGTAAGCATTACTTGGTTTTTAAAGTTTTATCGAAGTCGAAAATGGGGTCTTTGAGATATCAGTAGTTTTCAAAACCAGCGGTGATTTGAATTGAAAATTAAGGACGCAATAATTTAAAGAGCATGAATTTTACTCTTACTCTAAGTAAGTAATTGTATGGATCGTTTTCGAAATATGTCCAAATTTCAAGACAAGCGTTATTCGAATTTTTAGCCAAAAACTGGGTATGCAGTCATGGTAACCTCACCTACTTAAGCTTAAATATCAATTTGGTTGAAATCGTTAGAGCACACAAATCCAGGCTTCACCATTTCAGCGATTTAGAAGAAACTGTTTTTTTATTTTTTTTTTTTCTATACTTCTCCCGGGAAAGGCGAACCTATAACGCTTCAACAGCGCCCCGAGATGCCTTCAGATGTTAGTTTGTTAGGACAATCAATACATGCGTCAATCCATCTGGAAGAGAATTTTGTTTTTAATTTGAAAACGATAGGTATGTCAATTGAAGACGTCGTTCGGAAGGAAAAACTTCAGGAAAATCGTATGTCGTTCTAGTAACGACCAACCAAACCAAATAAACTATCACAAAAATATGCTAAATATTTTCTTTGTATATACGTTTGTTTGTCAGTTTGTGAGACGCTTATTCCCATTCACAATTAAAAGAAATATTTTGAAGGCATTCACAATAAACAGGCTTCCCCTCGGAGATGTAGACCAAAGGGTTCGAAGATACATAGATATAAGAAATAACAAAAAAATCACCGTGCCCCATAACTTCCACTACTCCACAGAGTGCCCTCGTAAATCCTCATTCCACGTGCAAACAAGAAAAAGAAAACATTTTCCACTTCTCCTTTAACAATATTTACACTTGTGTCCACTCGTTCAATTGGAAAAGTTTAATCCTTTCAAATTTACGTCCTACCTTCTAAGTTCTAACCCTTGTTATTTCTTTTGGCCCCCTCTTTGCATTCACAGCCAATGACTCCATATTGCTACGTGTATTGACAATAGAACCATTCTGTCTGGTAGTGGATTATAATTACACCAGTGCATAGTCTTCTTTAGTGGTTACTGTCCCTCTCTGCATCGATGGCCGGCACACTCTTGCTATAACAGTCAGTCTGCAATCGGACGCTGCACTCAGCCAACAGTTTGTATTAGTTAAACAAAAGCAATGGTAGAGCAAAATTAAATCGATAGGGATACTTAAATAATAAGTACCGAATACCAAGAAGAAGGCTCTCCTCTGATGGACTAAGGACTGGACATTGTACGGGGAAAAGGTTCGACTGCGATGGCTGTATGTTTGCATAATGTACAAACAAGCCGAGAATATTATTCGTCTATCCATAGGGGTAGCAGGGAATACGGTTCTTAAGAAAACTTGCTACTTGATATTTGTTAGAGACCATTAATCGGCTTCTTGATTTCAATTGAATGTAGGAGACAGTCAGCTATGGAGCGAGTTATCTGTGTGAGCCAGCATGCATTTGACGATATGACTAGTATGTCAAATAGGTGCACGAATTTGGCACTGAATGGTAGAAAAATTACACCCCGGATCGGGACAATTTTTTCCTTTCCTCTTTCGGAAATTGAGTAAAATAGGGCGGTCTTTATGCCATCGCCCACATACCCTTTGTCGATGTGTCCAAGGAAGGACTTTTTGGTAAAACCGTCTTTCCATTAAGCGCGAATTAAAACACTTGTTTCTTACTTTTAAAATTAAACAATATTTATTTGGAACTATGTCCTTTATTATTGAAATACTTTTTACTAATTCTAAAAGGAGCTTAAGGCTACTATGTAGTTACAATAAGACTGTTGATAAATTCATCATACAGTCGTATTTATATACTTTTCTTATCTATCTACAAGGAGACCCAAGCGTACAATCGTCTTGCTTGATAATGAAGAAGAGATAATATTCCAACATTGTATACAAACGATATTATCTCTTTTACATATGTTATCATTGTAGCGTTGTGTGCAAGACTGTACTAGAGACTAAAGATATCATTGAATACAAATAATGTTATCTTTTTTCTCAATATGTTTTGCTATGGATACTTAACTCCCCCCCTTGTTAAACGAAATCGTCCCGATTTTTCGACGCTATTTTTAACATTTCTCTTTCATAAGTTTTGTTATATGCGTCAATCTTTTTTTGTTTTTGACGATCTGTTATACATTGTATAGTTTTTATCATTACGTACGTAAATGCTAGAATAACAATCAGTGTTACAATTGTGTATATAGTTGATAATATCGGTTTTTCTTCAAAAGGAATAATTAGTTTTTTTAAAGTATCTATGTTATCGAATTTGTACATTGTATCTTCTTTAATTATTTGGTCGATGTAAGACTCTGAATTATGATTTCTTAATATAACTTCTTTAATTTGCTTATGCATGTTTTTGTATATTTTATCGTCTAGATTTATAGTATTTTCATAAGTAACTAAGTTTATACCATTAATTGTTTGATTATTTAACTTATGCTTACCGCTTAATAACATAACACCGGATTCAATTTCTAAGTCGTAATCGTATTCTTGTTTAATGTTGCATTTTGAAGTTATATTCTTTAAAAGTGGAATAAGACAATTTTCTTCTTCAAAGTTAATTTCACAAATGTTTTTACTTAGATGATTTTGACAATTTCTTGTTCTTAAATAAGTTTGGTTACATAAGGCAATTGTTTTATCTGTAATGATTTTTCCATGTTTTGAATTTAAAGGTGTTACTTTATACAATTTACATGATTTAATTAGAACTGGATATTTATATATTGTGATGAAGAATTCATCAGTTCTAGCTAATAATATTTTAGAGTACTCAAGTATATTTATTATGGGTACTTGAATTATTTCATGTTGAATAATATTTTTAATGTCATCTAAGTCTAGGCTTTCTGATAAATATTCATTATTTTTTGCTGCATTAATTGTTCTGGTCAATAATAATAATTGTTCGTACACTTGTTCTATTACTAAATGTTCTTTAAGGCTCTGACCTTCGAATTGTTGCAAAATTTGTTCAAATCTAGAATTTATAGTTTTTTGTTTATTATTGTTTTCTATGAGATTATTTATACTCGTTTCTATGTTAACTAAGTCATAATGGTCAGGATTACCAAACACATATTTGAAAGCTGTTCCTAAAAAGTTAATTGATCTAGTATGCCTAGTATGTTCTTGTAATTGGTCTGCTAAATTCTTAATTTTACTTAACCAAATTTTTTCTTCTTGTGTAGGTTGATATTTACTAGTTACGATATTTACGTAAGGTTGAAATATCGAAGTCAGGTTGGTGGCATGTAACAAATAAGTTTGTTCTTTGAATAAATACACGTCATCTGTTTGCGTAAGTATAAACTTCTTGTTTAGTAACTCAGTTATTTGAACGTTTCCTTGCCCTTCTTGACTCTGTACAATTCCTAGTAATGTTAGGAATATTAATATTTTCGTCATCTGAAAAATGATAATTCTTTATGTTATCCTTGTGAATTTTTATTCCTTCTTTAGAGATTACAGTGTCTCCTTTATCTTCTTCTACTATTCTTGTTATGTATCTGGCGTTAGATTTCTTTCTAAGACCTGTGATTCTTACCATTATCTTATCTCCTTTTTTATACTCTCTGTGTCGAGTTCCTTTATTTAGACGTTCGATCACTTTTTTGGATGCTGAGTTTAGTTTATTTATTATAATTTCACTATTGCTATATTTATTTTGATTAAAGAAAATGTCTCTAGGTTTCAAACCGGTAACTGAGTGTATAGAATTATTTAATTCACGCACTGTTCTAAATATTTCTTCGATAAGTCTTGTTTTATTCTGAATTGTGAATATTCTAGACAGTTCAGTTATTGTACCGTTTACACGTTCTACCTGACCGTTCGCTGTCGATCTGTATACTGGAGTTTCTACTTTAGTTATGTTGTATTTCAAACACATTTGGTTCACCATTTCTGTTTTGAATCCCTTCTCGTTATCTGTCATGAGTCGTTCACATTTTGGGAAATAATTAGATAAGACCTCTTCCATAACGTCGTACAGTCTGTTTCGAGTTTCGATTTCCCGAAGGATTGTATATTTAGAATACTTATCTACTGTTACAAGGAAAGTATACTTGTCGTTGAAGTATATGTCCATATGAATGTGTGTTCCCACATGTGTTGGTATTTCTGAATTATTCAGAGGTTCTCTGATAGGTTTTCTTTCATATTTTCCAAATAGACATGCTATGCATTTTCTGTTGAAACTCTTTGCTTGTTTATTTAGATCGGGCCAGTAATATTTCTCTGAGATTTCTTGTATATTGTTACGTAACCCTCGGTGTGCTCTTTCGTGAGTTACCCTTACAAGTTTTAGTTGTTCCTCCAAATTTGTCACGTCTTGAAGTTTTCTTGGTGTGAATATAAATCTTACTAGTGGGAATTCTTTTTTTATGTTTTCACCATATTTGTATATGTTTTCAAATTTCGTATGCAAAGCTACAATCTTTTGGGGTTGTATAACTTCTTTCATCTGCCTTAGTAAAGAGTCTTTGTCCTTAAACTTTATTATGAGTCTTATTTTGTTACTAAAATAGATTTGTGTTTCGATATTATTTGTTATATCTTCAATAAGTTCGAACTGTGCAGTGTATGCATTAAAAGGCTGATTCACAGTTTTTATTATATCATTAGAAGAACTTTCAGCTGAATGTGCTGTTTCTATGGTAGAAGTATTTATGCGTTGACGTGATAATGCGTCAGCTACAAGATTTAGGTTTCCTGGTTTATAAACTAATTTTGCTCCAAAGTCTTCAATGATTCCCTTCCAACGTTTCAGCTTTGTGTTGGGATTTTTTTCTGATACAGAATATATAAGGCTCTGGTGATCGGTATATATGGTTAAGTCTGCTATACCATATATGTAGTTTCTGAGTTTTTGTAAGGACCATATGATCGCTAATAGCTCTTTCTCGTTTGTGCTATAGTTCTCTTCTGTCTTACTCAGTGTTCTTGACAAGAAGTGTATAGGTTGCTTATTCTGACTTAGTACGGCTCCAATAGCTATGTTGGATGCATCAGTAGTAAGCTCGAATGGTTTACTATAATCCGGTTGAAAAAGTTCGACTTGTTCTTTCAAATAATTTTTTAAAATTCTAATCGCTTCTAATGCTGAATCATTCAGATTTAACTTAATATTTTTACTTTGTTTTTTGTTTACTTTACCGTTATCTCCTCGTAAATATAATGTCAGGGGCTTGGCTATGCTTGCGTATCCTTTTATAAACTTACGATAGTAACCTGTAAGACCTAAAAATCCTCTCAAATCCTTTACCGTTTGTGGGACTGGAAAATTTTCTATAGCTGCTATTTTCTCAGGGTTCGTAGTGATTCTACCATGTCTGATTATGTGACCTAAGTATTCTACTTCTTCTTGAAAAAACTTACTTTTCTCATCAGATATTTTTAATGTGGCTTTATTGAGTACGTCGAATACTTGACTTATGTGCTGTATATGTTCTTCCTCAGATGAAGAATATATCAATACGTCATCAATGTAAACGTGTACGAATTTACCTACAAAGTCTCTCAAAATGTCGTCCACGCATCTCTGAAATATGCTTGGTGCATTTTTGAGCCCGAAAGGCATTCGTTTAAAATGATATTTTGCGCCATTTATAGCAAAAGCTGTTTTTTCTTTATCATCTGTTTTGATTTTAATTTGGTGGAAACCTGACTCCAAATCTAATGTTGTAAAGTACTTGGCTTTACCTAAATTTTGAATTGTCATGTTGACATCCGGAATGGGGTATCTGTCTGTTACAGTGTGAGCGTTAAGTTTTTGGAAATCAACAACCATGCGCCGTTTTGGTTTTCCTTTTTCGTCCAAACCTTTTTTAGGTACTGTCCATATGGGACTGTTATAAGGACTATGGCTTTTTTCTATTATATCGTCATGTAAGAGTTTCTGTATTTCTTTGTTTACGAATTCGTTATCTGCTATGGGATATGGATATTGTTTAACATAAACCGGATTATCATTGGTCGTCCTAATGCTTGCTTCTATAGTATCTGTAAAGGGTAACGGTCCTATGCTGTTATTAATCTTCATCAGTCTATCTATGTCTGCTTTATAAATATTATTTTCCCCAATTATGTAATTAATTTTCTGAATAGATTCGACACTGCTTATGGTAGTTAGAGTCATATTACTGAAATTTATTTCCGCGTTTAGAACTTTAAGTCCTTCATATCCTAATATCATATCAAAAGACTGAATATCCTCTAATTCAAAAAATGTTATATTTTTCTTTAATATCCTAACTACTTTCTTTGTATCTACCATAGAATAACCATGCATTGTTTTTATTTTTATAGGTTTAATTTTAATTTTTTTGCTAGAATCGCATTTTCTATTAATGTAATTATGGGTTGCACCAGTATCAATAAGAATTTTATAAATTTTCTTAGAAATAGTACTAGTTAAATTTAAGCAGGGCAACCCGTCTACTAGTTTAAATGATCTATTCTTATGTTATTATTTACCATACATTCCGTTTCATCTGCTTCTGCATATGTACTGCTGACATCGTCTCTGCGTTGTTGTCGGGAGTTATTTACTCTCTGCTGCTTGAAGTTCTGCTGATAAGATCGTTGCGGTCTGTTGTGTGTGTTGAAACTCCCGCTGTGTTCACGTTTCGCTGGTGGATTATATACATCGGGTTTGTATTGATTCCAATTTTGTCGCTGTGCATGTACAATTTGTCTCGAGTTTATCTCCATCGGCTGTGGTCCTTGATTGTGTTGCTGCATATTATCGTATTGCTTCTGGGGTTGATAATTCGTTGTTTGGCTCGAATAATTTGGTCTTCTTTCGTTTCTGCGTTCATGTGGCATATTTTTGTGGTGCTTATCTTGAGTGAGATGTAAATGCCTGTGCACATTATCATGTTCTATTCTGCGAGCAATTGCGAATGCGTGTTCTAGATCATTTATTGTAGCTGAATATAATGATCCTCTTGTAAAGTTGTCACTCATACCATCAATGAATATACGAACTGCGTCGTCGTTAGCATTTTTAATTAGTCTGTCGATTATATTCGGCGGATCACCTGACATAGTGATTTTTGATATTATTAAATTGAGATTTTTATTTATCTCGTCGTGGTATTCAGACAGTGTGCTTCTTTTTTGCGTGATGGCTTTCATCATGTCTTGTAGCACGTATAGAGGTTCTTGATTAGAGTACGTATAATCTAATCTGTTACGTATCGCCTCAAAATTAAAAATTGTGTTATAATTAGTTAACACATTCGCGGCTGCACCCTGTATTTTACTTTTCACTATAGTCAATGCTGCTGCGTACTTACTGTGTGTTTTGAAGTTTTTAATGCTGTCCATTAATCTGGATGCTTCTTCGCGCCACGACCGATAATTTGATTGATCGCCGTTGAAAATAGGTAGGCTTTTAAATGCGTCTAACTGTATTTCACTACCATCTGTATATGTGGTTCTTATTTCCTCTAGCACAGGTATGTTTGGTACTATGCCTAATCCAGATTTTACTTCATTTAGTTTTGTTTCTAAATTAGTGTTTATTTGATTTTGGTTAGTTATTATTGCTGCTAACCTTGCATTCTCTGTGCGTGTGTGCTCTAGGGTTTGTGTTACTGTGTTGCTCCTGGTTTCTAAAGCTTCTAATCTTGCCATTAATACTGCGAGTTGTTCCATTTTGAACTCGTGTCTGTTGTCGTCGAATTTGTGTGTTTTTTTTCTCCACATATACACTTTCACTGAATTGCTTTGCTGCTTCGTACGAAGAAGCTATATTTGTACCTGCTATGCTAGGTAATTCTTGTAACCGGTAACGCGAGTGTTCTGTTTATACTAGATTTCACTACTTGTTCCCGAGGTCCGCTCGATTGAAGTTAAAAAGTATATTTAACCTCCTGGCAGGATCGCCAATTAAAACACTTGTTTCTTACTTTTAAAATTAAACAATATTTATTTGGAACTATGTCCTTTATTATTGAAATACTTTTTACTAATTCTAAAAGGAGCTTAAGGCTACTATGTAGTTACAATAAGACTGTTGATAAATTCATCATACAGTCGTATTTATATACTTTTCTTATCTATCTACAAGGAGACCCAAGCGTACAATCGTCTTGCTTGATAATGAAGAAGAGATAATATTCCAACATTGTATACAAACGATATTATCTCTTTTACATATGTTATCATTGTAGCGTTGTGTGCAAGACTGTACTAGAGACTAAAGATATCATTGAATACAAATAATGTTATCTTTTTTCTCAATATGTTTTGCTATGGATACTTAACTCGCGGCAGAAAGATGCATTTTTCAAAGGTTAGTTTTCTACAAATTAAGAAGACTTTCTCCAAAGACAGTCAAGCTGACAGCGGATAGCACGGTTGCCACTTTGGTCATTTTTGACCAAATTCTCTCATTCATATTTCTCATGGCCACATTGTCATTTTTTATTCCATTTGGTCATTTTTTTACAATATGAAAAAAGAAACTAGACTTTAATTTTTGTGCAACCTAAAGATTTCTATTTCTTTTCGCTGGTTGGTTGGTGGGTTTAAGTGGCTGTATTCCCGTCTACTGATGAAGGAAAAACACAGATAGCGCATTGAGCGCCGTTTTGAGACCACATCTATTGGAACCTGAAGAAAAAAGGAGGAGCAGGGAGTAAAGGGAGCTCAAAACCAGCCTGTGGAATTGAGAAATTTTATGACCTTATTGAAATGGATACTTTGGATGGCTGAAAGGTCATCATAAAACGGGTGACATAGTACACTGCATCTGGTTTTGGCTAGGGCCGGACACTCACAAAGAAGGTGAAACACTGTTTCACTCTTGTCTGTGTCGCCGCAGCTACGGCAGTGGGTGTTATGGGGGATGCCAAGCCTGACCGCGTCAGTTCCTAAAGACCAATGGCCCGTACTAATTGCTGTTAGTCTGGCGACATCTACACGTGTTCTGGCTAAGAGGTTGTTTGTTTTGGCTTCATTGTAGGCTTGCCAGATCTTCCTTGAAATGACACAGTTCGTCAGGTTCCTCCATCTAGTTACGGCCCTTGTGGTGAAGTGCAGGAGGATATTTCTCTTTACGTATCCCAGCGGAGGGAAAACATCCTCCGCACGAGACACGCACAGAGCAGAACCTCGCCTGTCAAGTTCATCGGCTTTCTCATTCCCCTCGATGTTCCTATGGCAGGGAACCCAGACGAGAGTGATTTCGAACCGATGACAAGCCCTGGAGTGTCTCCCTGCATTCCACCACAAGCATGGACGTTGACTTAGTCGAACCGACAGCCTTAATCGCGGCCTGACTGTCGACGAAGATGCCTATTTTTTTTCCTGTGTGTCGCTATGTTTAGTAGCAGTCTACACGCCTAATTGCCAGTACTTCTGCCTGAAAGACACTGGCTGCGTTGGGAAGGCGAAAAGTTTTGGAGATGTCTAATTCTGTTGAGAAAATGCCTGCTCCGACTTCACATTTCATTTTGGAACCGTCTGTAATAGTAATGTCGAATTCGTTTAGGACCGCATTTTCCTCCCATTCTAACAGAATCTAACAGAGAAGTTTTTATGGAAGTTCAGTTGGGGTATAGTGTAGTCCGTAGATATATGACCTATGCCGTCCGGAAAAGAAAGTAGGATGCTGGTGTGGCAATAAGGCCTTTCGGACCAACATTTAGATTCCTTCAATCTAACTGCACTGCAATATTTTTATGTGCAGATCCATACTGGCTGAAAATTGGGAATCACATTGAGCGCCTCGGTCGGACTTGATCGTAGGGCTCCCGTGATTCCAATTCCTGCTGTTCTTTGGACTCTACTTAATTTAATGATGTATAGGCTTTGCTTAAAGCGGGCCACCATACCAGAGACCCGTAAGTGAGGATGGGACGTACCACCGCTGTGTACATCCAACGAACCATCTTTATTTGAAGCCCCCACTTTTTGCCGAAAGTTTTACTACAGGCGTAGAAAGCTATGCTTGCCTTCCGCACTCGGTGTTCGATATTGGACTTTCAGTTGAGTTTTGGGTCAAGCAAGACCCCAAGGTACTTTGCGCTGGAAGATAAGGTAAGCTTTTGGTTATTTAAGCGGGGAAGTGAGAAGGTTGGTATTTTGGTTTTTGGATTTGGTTTTTTGTCTGACATAAATGGTTTATTAATGTGTTAAATTGAACGCGCTGATTACACATTCACGATCACTGAATGTATTCATATCATTCAATTGACAATTTATTGACAGATGACTAAAAAACTCAAAATTGTGGACTTAAATTATTTTTGTCATTTTTGGCAACAGTTGATCATTTTTATTTACAATCTTGGAGTCAAACTTTACATTTAAAGGAATTTTCCCGGGGAGAACAGAATTCTTGCAAACTTTCACACTTTATTCACAATCCAAAAAATGCAGTCTAGATCCACAAACGCACCCAAAATGAAACTTATACGCGGGTATCTGCGACCAAACAAATTTTTCATGGGAATAAAGTATCAGAAACTACGAATATTCGATTGTTCGCAGATCGCAGTTCGCAAGTCGCGCTCATATAAATAGGTAGTCCTTTAGAGCAGCGGTTCTCAACCGGTGGGGTACGGCTCCCATGGGCATGGGGTTTGTAAAAGGGAGGCTTGGACACAATTTGAATTTTAAATATTTGATGCAAAGAATACAATATTGAAGACTTCAGTATTTATAACTGTGTGCAGATATTCCCACTCTTTTCAACAACCTATTTATGCGAACAAGGATTTTCGGCTATCCTCCTCATTAAAAACAAGCAGAGAAACAAACTTGACGCTTCAGCTGACATGAGAATTACACTGACGAAAATTGCACCCTGAATCTCAGAACTGGTGAAGAAAATGCAAACCCAGAAGTCGCATTCAACATCTTACTTAACTAATAAATAAAAATACGTTTTTGAAAATCAATTTACAAAAATGTGTAAACAAACATGTATACAAGCAATAATATATATAAAATTCTCGATGCATTAAATATATTTTTCAATGAACATTTGGAATTTTTGTTTGGGCATGCGATTCTCCAATTCGACGTAAGGGGGCCATGTTGTTGAAAAGGTTGGGAACCACTGCTTAGAGGTCCTTTTTCGAGTTGGCAACACATATGGCAATAAATTGAACTCATATGTATCGATATGTTACAATATGTTCCAAATCCATCTTCCGCATGGCACATCCCACCCCTCACCCCGTTCCCGCATTCTATTGCCTCGAGTGGTCACAGTGCTCCAGATCAGTGTTGTTATATCGTGGGATTTATCCCTTTTTGTGGGAATTTTGATGTCCGAAAAGCCTTTCGTGGGATAAATGGAAAAAGCACCAAATAGTGGGATTTTGAGGAATCTAACAAAAAACATTAAAACTATAAATTTTTGCAGAAATTTCATGAAAACTCCTACATTTCATCATCACTACATAGTATAAAACAAAGTCGCTTTCTCTGTCCCTATGTAAGCTTAAATCTTTAAAGCTACACAACGGATTTTGATGCGTTTTTTTTAATAGATAGAGTGATTGAAGAGGAAGGTTTATATGTATAATAACATCCATTAAATAGTGGAGAAATACTGTTATTTTTAAGTTTTCTAATGTGATGTCGTAAATAATTACATTTTTCCCGCTTACGTTGCAAACGCAGGCTGAACCCTACGTACGAAGCCGAGGCGGGTCGCTAGTGATTATTAACACACTGAATGTGCATAAAAAATGCTCATATAAATTGTCTCTTTTCAAAATTTTCTAATACCAAAAAATAATCGTAATAATGTTACAAACTGTGATTTTTATACTAAAGGTTAATTAACCGCGATTTTCATTCCTTGTAATACAAATTTTACTTTTAAAAACTAGATTTTGAGGCAAAAAGGGATCGTGGGATTTCAAAGGGAATTTGAGTACGGTGAGATGGGAAAAAAGGGAAAAATGACCATGCTTCGAGGGATAAATGAAGAGAGAGTGCTAACAACACTGCTCCAGATCAGAGCGTCATTACCCAATGCGTTGACGAGCGCGTGCGTTGACAGATAATGTAGAAACAAAGCGTTCATATTCTGCCACACAAAATACAACTTCCGGCGTTGCATCGACTTTACATCGTAAATATCGTAAAGTTCATCGCGACGGCTGTGTAGAGAGACATGCTTTCTACTGTCACATGGTTTGACAACTTTAGAAATTCGAATTATTCGATTTGAAGTCATAGAGGGTGCCATTAATAGTTTGAGTGGCGCAGATCCACTAATATTTAACAGACACAACTTTTAAAGAGCTGTGTGGAAAAGACTAATAATATTTTCTTGGGGAGGAACTACTGTTTTTTGGAGAAAAAATATTTATCAAGGGTATTGTATCCGTATGAAGGTTGTTTTTTGCTTTGATATAATTATATTGATATATATATATAATTTTCTTGTATTTTCGAGAATCGTTTTTCAATTCGTGCATACAAATTACAGCTTCAAGAAGAAAGGGAGTAGACTTGACATTTTAATTCTGCTCAGAGTTTGTATTTTTCAGCCAAAAAACAAACCGAACTCTTAATGTCATATGTACTATAGGTACTCTCTCAACGCGTATTCGTTTCAAAGCGGCATTTCGTTTTACAAAATTATGTTGCTCGCTCGCTTTGGCTTTAGCGGCTTTATTGAAACCTAATGAACGGTTTCAATAAAGCCGCCTACAGTACAGAGTTCTTTTAAAGCCCGCACCAGACTTGTAATAGGTCTGTTCCCTTACTTTCTGGTTCACTTTTGGCAATATGTCACATTTCTCTCTTTGCGAGAGAATTTACTCACTGAAATTAAATATAACCAAAAAGAAAAGGAACGCGTTGAACCACAAATTTGAAAAATGTGAATTTTTTCTAGACGGGAATATTAATTTTCAGTAGAAAATATATATAAGACCAGGATTTGAATTGCTTTTATTGCAGAAATGCGATACAAACAATAAATATAAATGAAATTAAATAAAAAGTCAGTTACAAATTAGAATTCGAACGATTTGAAAACCATCTTTCAGCAATAAGCAACTAGCCCAAAGAAATTTCTTGGGCTAATATTTGCAGATTTTTTATGGAGGGGAAATGATTTGCTCTCTCTCTTTTGGTTCTCTTCTGCCCAACTTTTGCGTAAAGGAACGAAGTATGACTAAATTCGGCGAATGTGTTCGAATGCATTATCGTTTGGGAACAGACCTAATGTGTGGTGTTTTGTGGTATGGTGTGTCGTTTCGTGTTCTGTGCACACTTATCTAGTGTGCTGTAATTTTTTTAAATGAATTCAAATGTTGGTTTTTCAGTTTTTTTGACGTTATTGATTTCCTAGTTCATGTGTACTCGTTTTTCATATATGCAATTTCAGATAATTTGTATGTCTCGTTTCATTGCGCCATAGAGCGTTGTGACGCAATCGGTACAGGAGCGATTTCGACACAACGCGACACACTGCAACACAACAAACGAGAAAAATATGTTTCTACGCATATGATATCCCTTGGAGTGATAGCGACACACCACTCCACATGACAACAGACAACACACGTTACAACTTACAAGTGTGGTTCCGGCTCAAACGCAAGCGTTAAACTCCGAATTGTGAGATGGGCATTATCAGTTTACATTTCCCACACTGCATCGTTTCTGAATATCTTATTACAGGCTCATTTATTTGTCTTTACATTGTCACACTCACCCCTAGCCTAAACCACCGTCGTCGGAATTAACCCAAAATGATTACCAGACTTACAACTTGATGTGCTTAGCACTCTTATTAGCACAAGGTCGCAACGGTTAAATGCCAGAGTTTGTTTCCCTTAATTGGACAGTTCGCTAACACATTATAGCCACTTTCTAAAGGACATTCGTTACACCTTCAACCTTTTCGAAAGCAAGTTCTGAGTCATTTGGCAAGTTTCTGGTTTCGCCGTGATTAACACCAAAATTTTGTTCTCTTGTTGCTGTCGTCGTCGCGTCGCCTCAATTTTAATTGTCTTAACATCTTTCTGTCTGTCTGGCTATAAGTGCTACAACTTAAGTAAACATACGTCGCTTTAAGTTGATTACGATATCACGAACATGAACTCGCCGCTACAAAATTTACCGTCCATTGACTCTTATGGCGGGGGTTACATCGTGTCACTGACAGGGATTCGGTCTCCCGTCATTAAGTGAGTTACTGTCGCCTGGGAATGGGAACTCCAATCGAACTCGATGCATCCACAGCCATGTAGTAGCAGTAGGTAGGTATTCGTATTCACCAAGACAAAAGGTAATTGAAATCGAAAAACGTGTTCGCCTGCTGTTTTGGTTTTTTTTTCTTTTTGGCTGTGTCGCATCCCGAGATGCATGAGATGCATCATCAGACGACAGTCACGAGATCTGTGAGGATGGCATTCTGCTGCTTGCTCAGACGGTCGCATTTCTCATGTGAATACAACTGACTGACTGACTGAGTGACTGACGGCAGGGGGTTCATCTTCGATCATCGTCTCAGTCTCGTCGGTCGTCGCGTCGTGTCGGGGGCATAGCTTGTTCGCCATTTGTATTCGCTTTTGTTTCGGTGAACATGTATCTGTTCTGTATCTCGCCAACATCCGAATCCGACAGAATGACAGTATAAAGTTAAAAAAAAAAAAAAAAAAAACCCCACTTCAACGAATGCAAATAGCAAATGGACAGCCCACTGAGTTGCTGCTGCTACTGTTTCGCTCTCTCGTCGACGACGACGACGTCCAAATAAAAGAATCACTTTTTGTTTTCGAAATAAACAGACAACTGTTGTTTCAGGCTGATGGAACAAAACCCCCCACCCCGAAAGAAAAACGAAGATGAAAAGACTGCAAAAAACGAAACGGGGTATCGAAGAAATTGCAACCGATAATAATTATTTTTATGGAGTCTAGTCTACGTCTAGACTGGTTTTTACTTGTCATTCGTTGTTGCTTCTCGTGGCCCGTTTTCCGTCTGCGGGAAATTATTTTGTTTTTTCTGCTCGGCTCGGGGCACCTGCACGAAGTAGGTACGACGATGGGGGCCACTTGCCGGCCATATTTGGAAACAAGTCTCTTAAACGGTTAACAGGCGCCCAGCGCCAAACATAGGCAAGCAGGGAATGCTGCAGCAGCTGTCTCTTATCTACTCTGATGCATCTGTGCGGCGAAGATACCTATCTATCTATAAGCAGTAGGCATGGTTATGACTTTTGGATTCATGCCAACTTGGTTGGGAATGTCCTTTCTAACAATTGCTGTCTTCGGATGAAATCTATGCCGGCCAATGTTCACCGCACATACAGCAATTGGTGTGCGCGGCGTGTCTTGAAGCAGTAAAAGCTGCTCCTTCGGCGAGCGGTTTTTTCTCGCCCAATAAAACTTGAACACTCCCCGTCGCCGGATGCGAAGATACCTTTTATTGCCGACGGGAATTCCTTGTCTGGAATTCACACTGTGGTTGGCTTTCGCCATTCACAGAGTACCAAAAGCCAAAATTTAATTTTGTGCAGCATTAAATTCGTGGTCCTTCTGCGGGATAATCGAATTGCCTCTTCGATGCGCTGGAAGCTGCAAACTGAGACCCATTTCCTCACATTCCACGTTGCAACGCAAAATGCAATCCAAATCGCGTACTTCCGCATGAGCTATCAAAGAGAATAACCGCCACCACACGAAGTGCTAGTACCATTCAAAGGCAGGGGCAATGTGAAACCGTCAGTCGGCAGAATGGCGGCAAAATCACAAAAAGACAAGAACCACTGTACCGACACAAAAACAGGAGAAACGTCCGCCTTGAGAGTTGAGAGTTGGTGTTCATAAATTCTGTGGCGGCTCGGCGGTGAGTGCATTCAATCGAATTCTAGGTTCAAATTGTAGGTATCTTTTACCTTTTGTTGGTCTAGCGATTGTGTGTGTTACTCTCAAGTAACAGAAGCATGCACATGCACAATGCACCTGTAAGCCCCGATGAGTAAGAGATGGTTGTTGGTCGATATGCCGCAGTGTTCAAAATAGGAAAAGTCGCGCTGCTGTAACGCAACAGACGAGTGCGTATTTCTCAGATTATCTGTTGTTCTTGTTGTTACATTTTGCTTGACGTCTAGACATTCAAGGTGGCTGCGATAGCAGTCATACCAGTCGCGGATCGCAGTGTGCGACAAGATTATTCTCCCCCTGATTCTGGCAGGCAAATGGTGCAATTGTTTTGCAATAAATCGAGTAATTGTTGTCACTGCTTGAGATGGGGATTTCGAGATTAATTATCCGGTACATTGACGCGACTAGTTCATACATTGTTGTTGCAGAGTTGCGGTGTTGTTTCAAGTGATTCAAGTGCATAGTGCGACGTGGTGACAGCGGGGAAGGGTGCAGCGTGCAGTATGTCAAATTGTTGGCGCGATGAAAGCCCGATTTAGTTGTTTATTTTGAGGCTGTAGAAATTACTTTGTTGCAAGCCACATGCTTATAGCTGGCTATAGAAGCACCACCAGTCATTAAGATAATTCTATGAAAAATGTTTGTTTTATTCACAATTGACATCGTGCGTTTTCATCGGACCACCCTTTATGATAAACCTCAAGCATTTATTGTTAAAAACTTACAGTGTAGAGGTATAATTGCTAATAAGAGCGATTCTACGAGTATAACTCTAGAACAGAAATATGCATGTATTGCAATACGGACTATCTTCTTCAGATATGGTTTGACAAAGAAAGTCTAGATATGCTGGCTAAATTCGCTCGTGGTTAGGCCAGCGATCAGCTTCAGTCAATATTCATAGGCTGTCTAAAATTGGGCTTCATTCCATAGGTATAGCTGGAGAATAGTGAGGGTTGTCCTCATCATCAAAGCTGGGAAATCTAGTCACTCCAAGGCGAAGGATTACAGGTCAATAACCTCAGAGAACGGGTGGAAAACAAGATCCAAGTGAAAGCCAATAACAGGTGGAAGACACTAACAACCTGTGAAATATCAAGGAAGCTTTGGCCTGAATATGACAAAAGACGGACCAACAAACTCTTGAAGTTTGACAGATCATCGCTGTCTAAGTTGGTAGGTGCTCTGACAGGTCATAACTTCCTAAGAAACCATACAATGAAATTAAACCTCATAGACGACGACATCTGCAGGGGCTGCGGTGATGAGGAGACGCATGAGGACACACCTCACTTCCTCTGTCACTGCCCGAGCCTCTGTCACTTGCGAAATAGAACACTTGGAAGATATTACTTCCAAGACATTCAAGAACTCTCAAACATCTCACTCTTTGATCTTCACAGGTTTTTGAGGACATCAAGATGGCTGGACAACATCGAATAAGGAGAAGGAAATGAGGCCGAAATACAACACGGCTAAACCCCACAAATAAAGGGTATCACAATGGGTCCACAAGGACCTGAGTGTGGCGAAGCGAGGGTCATCCGCTTTGTCAGCCCAAAAACCTAACCTTACCTAACCTAACAGGTCAATAAGACTCTCTTCATTTCTTTTGAAAACATTAAAAAGACTATTAGACCTGCAGGTATACGGACCATCTAGAGGTTAATGGCTCTTTAAATGGTGCATAGCACACATATGCTAAAGGTAGATCTGTGGAAACAGAACTACATGAGGTCACTAGAACCATTGAGAAGTCCTGAAACCTCAAAGAATTTACGTTGGCAGCCTTTCTATATATAGAAGGTGATTTCAATAACCTAAGCACCGAAACCGTTACTCCTCACTTGAGGATACTCGGTTTGGCTCACTACATGGACTGGGTAGAAGAAATGCTTAACAGCAGAATCATTTACAGCAGTCTATGGGGTCAGCTAGATTGAGAAACTGGTTAATCGAGGGAAGCCACAAGGGGGAGTCTTATCTCCTCTCCAGTGGTGCATTTCAATAAAAAAATTTCTCAAACCACTCGTCAACAAGGGCATAATTATACTGTTCTCAGGAAAATAGCTTCCCAACGTCAGTGAAGTTATGGAGTTAATGCTATCAGAATTATCGAAGTGGATGGAGAATAACAGTCCTAAATCCTACCTTAAGAATTTGAACAAGATATAGTGGATCGCTTGTATATCTAGGTATAACGGGTTCACCGCAACAAGACCTAGAAACACTGTTGAACCTGCTACCTATCGATCTCTATCCTTAGAGCGTCGCAGCCAAAGGTGCTCTCCGACTAAGAGAGAACAAAGTTTGGAAGCCCGAATCATTCGATCACTCGCACATACTTGGCATCTTTGATCAGAGCAGACTTATGTCACTCACGGACTAAAAGAAAGCAAAGTATGACTTTGACAAGAAATTTAAAGTCTGTATCCAGACAGGCAGGACTGGTTCGCACCGAGTATTGTCATAAAAGGTATACCCATATTCACAGATGGTTCGAAGACAGAGAATGGAACAGGAGCAGGAGAGTCTTCTCGGAAGAACTTGGTATCAATCAATCATACCGACTGGCACATCACTGCAGCGTTTTCCAGGCAGAGATCTACTTGGTTAAGAAAGCGGCCCAGACTGTCTCATCGAGGGAATTACCAGCAATTGAAATTACCCTCTGCGTGGACAGCCAAGCAGCACTAAAAAGCGATCAATTCCAATCTGGTAAGCTCAAGATGTGTAAGTGGCGTGGCGCAGTGATAGAGTGTTCGCTTGTTGAGTGGGAGGTTACGTGTTCAAATCCGAGCCAGTATACCACGAAACATGTTTCACAAATAAAAAAAAAAAAAAAACTGCGAATAAGTTTAAGTGAATTATAGGCGAACACAAATATCAACAATTCTCCCCTAGCTATTAGGACGCCACTCGTGGAGAATATCCACTGCGCCACAAACTCTTTCCTATCCCTCTTTCTCTTCCTAAAAAACTTGAATGCCGCGCTGTGCCCAGCATTATAAGGGTATTCATAACCCCTTGAGCGCGAGTAAAATAATAAAAAAAAAACAAAAAAAAGTCAGTGCATCTCGGCCCTAAGAGCGACAAACCATCATTCAATTCTGCCATGCCGGGTTCCTGCTCCTGGACATGTTTGGCTTGGGAGGGAACGAAGAAGCGGATAAATTGGCCAGATTTGGCTCTGAAATGGACACGCTACTAGCTGACAGACAAGTACTACCAGATTTCAACGCAGCTAAGAGATTCATAGTTAATGCCACATTAGATTTGGCAAAAGAACGATGGAAAAACACTAACGGTTGCATCATAATTCGTTGTCTGTGATCCACAATTGAAACTAAAAAGTCGAAGATATACTCACATCTCTTGATAGAAACCAGATTCGAACGCTCGTCGCAGTAATAACTGGACAATGCATCTTTGGAAACATGGCTAGAAGCATGGGTATCTTTACGAATGACTTCTGCAGAATATGCGGAACATGTTATGTATCACTGCCCAGTCCTCCAAGAACGCCGCTACTCATGTTTCAGAGCACGGTTCTTCGAAGGCTTGCAAGATCTAGCAACGATACCTCTATCAGATCTAAGAAGATTCTTCCACAGATCCGGATGGTTTTGTTATAGTTGCGTGTCCTACCATGTACTATATTATATAAGGGTAATCACAATGGGCCTCCATGGCTTCTGGAATGAAATTGCATGTATGCAAACTGCCCTTCTAACCTAACCTAACCGAGACCAGCGATCGGCAGCATGCCGTAGTCTAGTGGGCAAAAACTAACAAAGTCACCAAAGTCAAAAAGCTAGAACGGGTCCAAACCCAAAGTATTGTTGAAAGCTGTATAACTGGCTGTCGAAGGTCTATTCAAATGGAGGCAAGTCTAAAAAGCATCGACTTTTCCATTCGCTTAGTAGAGATCTGTCCACAGCTGGCTAAATCCTTGGTTAGGTTATTTATAACAAATTAAGGTTAACCCATGATTATAAATCAGTGATAACCAATTAATGTCTGTTGACCGTTTTTTTCACTTCGGTCACCAAACCATAGATTTGCAACAAATCGTTCCATTTTTCCCGTTTATTTGTCATTCAGTGATTGACAAAATCCATGGTTACTTTTTTTGGAAAACAATACCGAAAAAAGCCAACGAAAATCGCAATTTTCTCGATCTCTCAATATTTTCCCTAACGGTTGGCCAACAATTTAAAAATAATCTTACGTCATCCCCTGCATTCAAATATTTTTACGTGTAGTGTATTCTATAGAATCAGAATGTGTCAGTTGAAAACTTCAACGAAACCGATGTGAAAGATTTTATTGGTTCGCTCCATCTTGCGTTATTCGTCCATTCCATTATTTGATTTTTTCGATCTCAACAAGGGGAAGTAAAGAAGAATTTTCAGTACGCAATTAAACAACTACCTATACTGTGAGTTCTCAAAGTGTCGAGTAAAGGTAGTTTTTGCAATTGTAATTGTAGGTAAATGCTGAAAATCCTACTTTACTTTACTTTGCTTTGCCGAAATCGAAGCTCACAAAAACAGGCCTAATATTGTACAAACATTTTTTGTGTAGCAGCTAAGTAAAATGTTCTACTCCACTACTTTACATCACTACTGAAAGCCGGCTCGACACAAAATGATTTGCCGACTGTCATATGATGGCTGGAGAATGTCAATATTTCGTTTGCGTACGTGCTGCTAAGTAAATTAAAGGACTGTGCTAACTAAAGCTCATAATTTGGTGCTTTTATGAGTTTTGTGGTAATTGTGACATTTTAGGCCACCTTCTCCTAAGTGCACCTTTGAACTGAGATATACTAGACGCAGATGAAGAGTCAGTTCGGTTTCCAGGCAAACATCAGAGTCATTCAAATATTTCTAAATCCTTCTTGTAAAAACGTTTACTTTTCTTTATAAGTCTTTATGTCAAAAAAGTTTAAAATTTCATAATGTAAACTGTTTTAATTTTAAATAAAGGAGTATCAATAAATAGTTTTCATAATACTTGATTGTTGAGGTGTTTAAATAATTTGTATCAAAATAATTATTAATAGATATCCCAAGGCAATAAGAAGTTGTTGCTGCTGTAGAATGTAAAGTTAGAAGTCAATATTTAGAAAATCATTCAACAACTTTTTGTAGGTATACATACGGAGAAAAATCGAACACATTGAAATAATATGACGCTCACCTTAATTCCAATCAACGATAAACAACACGATTTCATAACAAAATAAATGGATTCCGTTCAAAATCTATTTATTAGATTTAAAATGAACGGCATTTCATTCTAACAAGAAGTTTCTTTTTAAATCAACCTCTCTTTTTCTGTTTAAAATTAACAAATTTCCGTATAATTCTAAGTGCTGACTTATTAAAATAAGAGAATTTTCTTAAAAAGAGAGAATCTTATTAAAATAACGCGAACATCTGCTTAAAACCAAAACGTTTGCTGGTTTCAATTTTTGCTTGTGCAAGAATGTTCTTGCACGGTAAACGCATTAAATGGATTCCTTATTGAAGGTAAGTGATGATTCTCTATTTTAAGCAGATGTCCACCTTAAAAGAGATTCTAATGATTCTCCTTTTTTGTAGTTGTTTTGACATGCATTTTTTGCGTAGTACACGCATTGTTCTTCCATGCTTTCTTCAACCAGTATTGATTGTTTTGTGGTCCGGAACGTGGAGGTAGATATTGTTATTAAAAAAGTGAAGAAGTGTTTGATAAAATGTCGGAAGCTGATGCACAAAATTTAGTGTATGAAATGGTTTATTCACACGTTGGTAGTGAAATCGAAGATCTCCAACATCGATTTCATTACTGAAGGGTGAAGAGCTTTATCTTATTTGTAAAATATGGAAACTTATAAAATATTTAAGTCATTTTTTGTCGTTTGAAGTATTGCAAATAATTGTGCAATGAATATAAAAAATGTGGATGGACCACCTATTCACTTTTACGTTTAAGAATAATGGCCTCAAAGTTATTCGCCCGAAGCCGTATTTTTAAATAAAAATTTAAAATTGAATTTATGAATAAATATGTTTAGCTACTAAAAAAGATACGTTTATTATTTCTCAAACATTACTGTTTATGGACAATGGAGTAACTAATAACAATTTGAAATTTTAAATATGAATTTAATGAGCGCACTGTAGCATCGTTTTCATATATATTTTGCTATGGAGTGTAATTTAATTGAAAATTTAAACTTAAAAAAGTTGTAAAATTTGTCTGCCTTTTATTTAAATGCATTGTTTTCTTAAATACAAAAATTCAAACGATTAATTTGAATATGCGTTTCATAAAAATAAGATATTCAGCAAACAAAGATCAGTGCCAAATGTATCATATTAATGAAAGTGACATTTCAAATTTGAACCTTTTAGAACTCTGAAAAGGAAACGATTTCCCATTAAAAAAAAAAGTGCTACATTAAAGTGCAAAACAAATCATTTTTTATAAGAATGCACTTTAAATAAGCAAAGCTTTCACTAAATATTAACCTATAAGAAGTCTAAGACCAAATGGTTTTCTAGTACAATCTATCGGTAAACGTATGACATTAAAGTGCCAACGTCTTGATTCTATAGGAATGCACTTCAAATTAGCATATTCTTCACTTCATATTAACCTTTACGAAGTCTTAAATCAAAGCAATTATTTTAGTTGAATCAATTGGGAAAAGTGTTATTTAAAAGTGCAAGACATCTTAGTTTTATGGGAGTGCACTCGAAATTATAATGAACTGCTCTTTGATTGACCTTATAGAATATCTTAAAAAAAAAACATTTTCCTATAAAATTAAACGGATTCTTTTAATAACAAAATGCAACAAGCATAGAAATAATTTAAGATGACCTTTACACTTATACATGTTAAGGCGGAAGTCCGCTTGGCAAAAAACCATGCAGAAATCCGTTTAATTTAATACAGATTCTGTTTACTTCTAGCATGACTTTTTTCTCCGTGTAGTTAAATCTAGCAACATGCATAGCTAAATTTAATTTTTTTTCTAAATAGCAATTATAACTGCTTAGATAATAAAAGTTGACTATTAAGAAGCTGATTTTGAAAAAAAATATTTCAAGTTACATTGAAAATATTTACAAACAACTGTTTTTATGGCGGTTTAGCTAGTGAAAATTTTCTTCGAAAAACTTACCCCGGATTGGGTACTGGAACCCAGAAGCCGGAGTTGTGTTTACGAATAACGCTTAAGGCTTTAACACAACTTGAGGACCCAACTTGTTCGCTGAAAGACTGTCTCTATAAAGAACAAATATTATCATCCCAGGTTTTTGTATTTTGTTCTACTGCGATATTTTGTGATTTCCAAGCTTTTCGGGCCTATGATTTTCTATATTTAAATTATGCCAAAAATCATTCAATTCAAAAGCCGATCATTCTAAACATGACCTCAACTTAAGGGTTAACGTGTGAGCGCTTACTAGTCTTCAGTTTGAGCTTCATTTTAAAATAACCACCACCTATGGGAAACTATGCCCGGAGGCTATTTTTTGACTGTTATTATGCCGTCTTGTCTAGAAAACCTAAAGCCATGTATAGCTCAGCGAGTATCACAAGATTAATTGTGTGGGTCTAGCTGAGAAACCTTCAAAAGGAGTTTCCTTGAGCCAGCTCCTTCCCCGTCAGGTCTTAGTAGGTAGCTGAATATAGATGGGTTGATGTGGAATATCTTCCGGAGCGGAAAATATCTAGCTGGTATTTCCTTTATTCCCACAAAAAGATCTTCAAGATACTAACCCCCTTATTAATAAAAAAATTTACACAAGTTAGTTAGGTAGCAAACGTCGGTTAGCACACAAAAATTAGATATAACTGCTGAGTAATAAGTTGATAACTTTAACACAGTCTTTATTAATACGGGGTTAACTATTTTAACTGTTTTCTGCTGAATGTTTTTTGTTTAAAAATAAGATAATTTTAACATGACATTCAAGGGCGTCTCTAAGGTTTTGGAAAATAATTGTAATGCAAAACAACACGGTGGATTGATTCTACAGCAAGGTTAAAAAAAAAAAAACAGCCGACAACTGCTGAGACCCCTGATAAGACTGGGCCCCCGGGGTTCTTATAGCACAGAACCTGAAGATAGCCATTATTAGAATCTCTTCTTACAATTTTGTAAAAAATAAACATCTCTCCTTTTATTAAAATTGATTTTACCTCTTCTTAACAGTGTCCGAGAAAAAGTCAAGAACAATGACAAAGAGTTTTAATGACGTAGGGATTTGAATTATGATGTATCCTTTTATGAGGGGTTTTCATTTTTTACATAAACAAATTAATTCCAATCAATTCCACCGGAAGGCAAATAACAACTTTTTGGAATAAGGTATATGGGATGCGTTCATAAAGTGTTAATTTTAACGGGATACCACCAGCAGAGATGAATGATTAAAGTTTCGTAAGTAAATACCCTGTGTTTCGTATTGAAAGAAAATAATGAAATATAGGTACTCACTTCGGAATAGCGAATTCTTGCATTATAGCCCAATTCATGAACTCACATACCTATATACTAAAAAAGAAGAAAGCAAGCGCGCGTGATTTCCTGAATTGTTCTGGGAAACAGCTTTTAGGCAGCCGCCTTTTCACTGGAAAGTTATACATCTCTGTATTCCATTATCTTTGATCAAGACCCATGATCTTATCTAAAGACCAACAAGCAGTTTTGCGCAGTTAATCGAATTACCACAGCTGATCCACAGCATAACCAATAGCCAATTGTTGAATTCCCCCTCAGGGCCGACAGGTCGACATTTAGTAACAATAAGTTGGAAAATAAAATCCAATTATATGCCCCAAGTCTTTGAAAAATCCAAGCTATCTTGAATTGTTTCCAAATTATACACGAAACATTAGTCAATTATGATGCCAGCTATTCCCTAACGTCTGATGATCCCAAGTCGAAAACCATTCGAAATAGGTCATTTTTCTCTTCCGACTTCTGTTAACAACTAAACAGTTACCTAAGCTAATTCCAATCAAACCTGTGTGTAATGGGTTCACCCCTTCGCTAGTCAAAACAATTAAAATATACCTCATTTCCAGTAGGTAGGATAGAAGTCTGAGTAAAAAAAATCCCCTGCGTCCAACATCAGCAAATGTTCAAAGAAAGAGACATGTTCTCCGACAATAACAATAAACATGAAAAAAAAAAATCAAAACCTCGACACGGAACTGCCACTTGTCTTCACCATTCGCGCAGTCTTGCATGTGATTCATTTGTTTGCGTTCTAAATTTAATTTTGTCGTTCCCTTTGCAGAATACAGTATAAACATCGAATAACATTGCTTAATTGCTTGCAACATTGTTGCTGGCTAATAAATTACCACCGTGGAGCAACAAAACACGCGCTTACTCAACCGGTGGATGATATTTGAATTCAAACGATTCTTTTATCGGTGTTCGGCCCCTATGCCTCCGGCCCCACATTATATCATCAGCCAAGGCACTGCTATACAATATGGCTTGCGGTTGTTGTTGTTCGTCTTCTAAAAATACCCAGCAGCCAACAGCCAAGTTGCTCACCCAATCGGAATCGCAATCTTTTAGCATGGCTCACCATTTGGCAGCAATTGTACCTTGACTATCGGTCGCAGTAACAGCCAACAGAATACAGAAGCTCAACTGACTCTTGGTTGTCTGGCAGAATTGATTGCAGCAAACCATAAGGGAATGGGTTGCCATTCGACAAACCAAAAACAAACAACACAAAGTACACCACAGATAGAGCATGTAGCTACGGAAAAGTAAAAAAAAAAAAAAACACATCTTCGCCTTTCACCACAAGTGACAATAAACTATTTATGTCTCCCGTCGTCGGGCCACGGGGATCTGTTTAGCTAGACAAATGGCAGACTGAGAAATTGGTCCGACGCAAATAGGTTTCCTTTTGGCAAGCGAACAGCAAACATGCTCATGCTCATGATGTAAGACGTCATCGGCGGTGTCGTAGCTCGTAGTGGGAATGCGGTGCATTTTCCTTCCCGAAATTATTGATAATTGCAATATGATTCGAGTCTCGTCGCAGTTGTAATTGGCAATTGGCATTTGTGCAGTGTGCGGTGTGCCGTCTGGAGTCTGTCTCGTAATTAGAGAGCACATTTCACAAAATGCCCGCTAAGTGAGTCAATAAGTCAAGTTCACGGTTATTAACCATATACAGTCACATATTAGTCGGTTGTGAGTTTCGGATTCCATTAAGGGGGCTTACACACGAAGCGAACTGAAATGTCATCGAAAGTAATTAGCTGTTTCCGGGTGGGTATTAAACGAAACTGGTATAACTGGCAACAAATCAATATCAGTTGACAGAAAATTAGTTTGTGCTTTTGGAAAGGTTATAATAAGTAAGCGAGCTCTTTTGCGATATTCAGTTTTTGGAGCGTTGCACAGCGCTGGCAGTCCTTGAAGGTGGTGGCATGATTTAAAAGTACCAAAAAAGGAGGCGACTGGTCGCAATTAGAGGCCGAACTGGTCGCCCACAGCGAAAATCCTCTGTATGGTGCGAGTATTTAGGTCTCATAAGCAGACTGCGAATTGTTCCTTATAATGCTGACTAATTTGACAGTCTTAATCCTATTCGGATGATGTCACGATCGCCAAATATGTCGGAGAGCTAGATGCGTTTGTCTACATAAGATGCCCGAAGAGATTGCTATGAATGCATCTAGTGCATGATAGACACAAAAGCTGGAAAGAAGGCTTTTCCCACTGACAAGGCGCGACAATACGGCTTAAGGAACTAGGAAGCACCCCGTGCGATACAAACTCTCTATCAAATATTGCACTCAAGGCCATATTATAAAAATGGGACAGTTCTGGAGGTCAAAAATGTCTTCAATCCCGCCACTTGAGACGAGTAAAATGCGAATGCCTTTGCCAACCCACCTAGTGCGATGAGACTGATTCTAAAAACAGAATTATCTTTTATATGATACCATGAAGAGCCAAAGTGAGAGCCTTGTGGACCCTTATCCCTTATATATGAAGTACAAAGATTTAGGCAAGGACCATCTTAACTAGACAGACAGTTTCCGTGCACCTATACCGCAACCCTATTTTCCCCCTAAATTTTTTTATAACAGCCCTCTCTCGCGCGCTCTTTTTTTGCCTGGCTGTGAAGTGTGAATACTTATTATAGGTAAATGGACGCCGCCGCCGGTGGCATTTTTTCAATAACATGTAATTTGTAAAAATGAAAAAAAAAAGTTACCAGACCAAGCCAAAAGTTACCAAAAATCTGGAAAAATTAAAAGAAACTAAAAAATCATACATCAATCAATCAGCGTAATTACGAACTTAATATACAAAAAAAATGTCATGGCAGTGGAAAAATGTACCCATGTTTAAGCCTAGTAGCGGGTGCCCGTGACGCAGTGATAGAGTGTTCGCTTGTTGAGTGGGAGGTTACGTGTTCAAATCCGAGCCAGTACCACGAAACATTTTTCACAAATAAAAAAACTGCGAATAAGTTTAAGTGAATTATAAGCGAACACAAAATATCAACAATTCTCCCCTAGCTATTAGGACGCCACTCGTGGAGAATATCCACTGCACCACAAAATCTTTCCTATTCCTCTTTCTCTTCCTAAAAACTTGAATGCCCGCGCTGTACCCCGCATTATAAGGATATTCATAACCCCTTGGGCGCGAGTAAAATTATAAAAAAAAAAAATATATATGCGGTGCACGTAAGGACTCTCAAGTGAAATTCAAATTTTCATACAAATTTTGTCCCGCGAAATGTCAAAATTAACTTTCCACGTGAAATTATCAGTAGGCAAAGACTGGTTTGACCGACACTTGGGTTTTTTTGTCATTCGCATTAAATTTTTGACATTTCGGCGTGAAAAACAATTTATAGTTAAACGTGAAATTTATTTAAATTTCTGATGTTTCCTCAAGTCTCCAGAGAATCTAAAAGAGAAGTGTAATCAAATCATTTTAACATAAGTCTTTAAATTCAATTAGGTACATTATGCAAGTATGAATTTTGCCCGACTTTAGGCAGTTAAGCAATGGCTACTATATAAAATAAAGTAAATACCCCGTAACTAACTAAATTACTAGTAATACTTTTAATCCTTTTCTTGGAAAATTAAGGCGGAATTTCCATTTATATGTGGTGGCCTATCTATAACAAACAGAAGACAGAAATAATTCTACAAATGAGAAAACAATCGTTATCCTCTCTTGTAGGCATTATTACAGGACACAACATGCTGAAATATCACACCAAGAAAATGGGAATCAATACTGATGACCTGTGCAGAGGATACGGTGACGAGGATGTGCATTAGGACACTCCACACTTTCTTTGCCACTGCCCGGCACTCTGTCACATCAGATACAGAATTCTTGGACGACACTTTTTCGAGGACTTAGAAGACATCTCTGAGAAGTCTATAAAAGACCTACATAAATAAATGTTATTATCCTCGGGATGGCTGGATTATAGGTTTCATAGGTTTCCACAGTTGGAGGACATTAGAACCCCAAGGGCATCACAATGTCTCGCCAACCCATCGTGATATCGAGTTCTTCTTTTTGGTGCTCCTGGTTCAAAAAGTTACCAAAACCAGATAAAAATTAACAAAAATCACCAACTAAGTAAAAAGTTATCAAATTTGGTAAAATATTACCAAAGTGGCAACCGTGCTTGGGGGATATTCCAAAAACAGATTAACAACATTCAAGTTAAACACAAGTTTCCACTGGGGCAAAAGCGAATTTCAGAAAATATTCCCGCACATTTCATAAATTTCTATATAGGGCTTTGGTGGTTCGGACGATCCGTTCTCGAGTGATGGGCGTTCTTACGGGTGCAACTTTGTTTTATATAGGTAGATATAAAACATCATGCCAAAAACAATAACACTTATCGGCAAGCACGAATAAAATATGCACTTACGTTTTTATTTAAGCGATAAACAAATTAATTTAATATTACATCCGTTTAGAATGCGAGTTCGATAAAAAAAACCGTAACATAATAACTCACTGACAGCTATATGCGCTGCAACGTGTATTTGCCCTGTGTATGACATCAGCATACAGTAAACATACAGCACACGCTCATAGCCGCCTACGTTTTTTTTTTTTTTTTGTCTTTATATGGACAAAATCAGATGTTGGCATAACTCACGAACGCCGACCAATTTCATTCAAACTTTAGATAAACCAACTAGACGACATTGCAAACAAACCCTAAAAAGTTGATCGAATTCGGTTTGACCGTTCGTGAGTTATAAAGTCACAACGCTTTTGCAACTCTCTTTTATATATAGAAAGAAGAGAAGAGATAGAGAAGAAGAGAAGAGATTTCGCGTACTCAATCGAATGTAAGAAGAAGAACCCAAATTGTTTTTTTAATTGTTGTTGGACACATGCTCTATTTACTTTTCTAGAGATATAGCGCAGCATTATTAACAAATGTCAGTCTCTACTTTAAATTTACGGAAGCTCACAATTGCAAAATTTGTATGGAAAATATAGTTGTTTAGATTTACTAAAATTTCAAGTCGAAACAAATGTTTATTGATAAGTCCGTATTATTTACAAATTTTAAAACAACGAATTTTGATATAATGTCCACTTTACAGATTACAACTTAAGCTAAAACTAAAATATCGTTTTCCCCGTGACATAAAAAAAAGCGTTTTCCACTAAACTGGGTTAAAATATTTGGTTTCAATACGATTTCGAAAAATGCGGTTTTAACTAAATAAATACCTTATTTATATTATTTAACAGTGTTTAAAGTAAGGACAACATTTTTAAGTCTAAAACTAACATATTTTCAAATAAAAAAATGTAAATGTTTAGTAATAACATACGACGGATTTGCGCAATTAAAAAAATAAAAACTAATAGAAATACTGGTTTAACCTGCCGGGCACAACCGTCATTCGCAATAGTGCATCGGTGACTGAGTTAATGACTGAACACTGAACTCAAACTTTCGAAGGCTAAAAATGCCAATTTATTTTTTCAAACAACTTTTATGTTTTAGCTTTCGAAAATTTGAGAAAATAAAAGTAAAAAATTCCCGCGAATTTAGTCTCGTGGACTTATGTCCTTGCGCCGAAAAATCACCGCAATTTTTCTTTGATTATTTTCAGATTCTTGCAAATTGAATTTCGAATGGAGTATTTTGTCAAACAAAAGAAAGCAAAGAAGTTTATTAAAAGAAAGGAACCCAAAATATCAGATTTTTCTTGGTCAACACCTCTAAATCATTGAACGACGAACAGTGGATCCTTTGTAGCCCCATAACTCAATGGACTCAACCCAGTTCGGATCATATCATTCTGCTTAGATTAGAGCAAAAAACGATATCTGACATCTGACCCCTGGCTCAGTTCGTGTCAAACGGATTACAACAGAAAGTGCAATGAGAGACGAATACAGCGATATAGATCAATGCACACAAAAACGTTTCCATTCTCTAAAATCGACTACCAGGTATAAACACATACAAAAGAGACTTAAAATGCGTCGGTCCACTCGGACTGCATCAAATGTAAAACAAAGTTAAGCACATGCGCATTATTAACAGAGTTGCATGCCCAAATGCAGCATCCAGTCCATTCGATTCAATAAATTCCATCCAAACATACAATCAAATCGCAATTAAATCCGAGATTTGATCTGAAGTTAACACCAATTTACCGCTCTGTCTGCTGGGTTGCATCGAGACATTCATATTAATCGGTAAGCCCATCAAAAAGCCATTCATCAACATCAATTGTCGCCATTGTGCTGCTATTTTTGATGTAGTTGTCGTTTTGTCCCCCGAGGTATATACATATATATATAACATCAATCAGGCCAACACAGTCGTCACATGCCCAGAAGCGGCTTGATTACACCGAAGCTGAGACTATAAGAAAGGCAACTTTGTCCGTCTGCCCGTCTAGACGTGAAGTATACTTTTCTCACTTCCCCGAATCAGAGAGAACGAGGCGAAAAGTTCCCAGCCATCGTATATACTCAGCGACCCAAAGGTGCACCTGCACATACTCGTACATCGCAAGTACATATTTCCTTTGCCTCTGTGTCGCTTTTTGTACTCCAAAAGAGTAAACCCTTTGGCAAGGCGGAAAAGAGGAAGCTACTTCCCATCTGCGGGCGGCATCACCTAGGTGGGTATATTGACTCTCAGCCCCAGCGGAGGGAAAAATAGTTTTTCGTTACTTGGTTGGCAGTTTTGTCTGGGAAATTTGTTCTACAACAAAAAACAAATAGACAGCTAGATACGTTTATACGAGTACCAGACATATTTACTGTGATGAGGGTAGGCGGGTGGGGTTAGTAAAGACACACACCTGTTGGAAGGGAGACTGTGCAATCGGTATTCATCGAGCATCTGCTAAGTCTAAATTGTTTCGAAAGAATTCCTCCAGCAAGTGGATACATCGTCGCAGTGTATCAACAACTTTCTTTCCCACAAGAAGTAGGTGGCTCAAGGAGGGAGAAAGAACCGAGTCCGTTCTCCGTTCGCCTTATAAAGCAGAGCTCTCAAAGAAAACTCACTTTTCTTTTGAGCATCTGTCGAGGGTCTAGCGGATCCGTTCTCCGACCAACGTCAATAGAAGAAAAATAGAAATAACTTCATGCACATCTTCCCCTGACAGAGTTCCATTTCCTTTTGCGCTTTACAAAGGACACACTCAAATACACACCAAGAGCGCATTAAGTAGTGCTCGGTGTATTGCAATTGCAAACAGCCCCAACTAGAACTGAAAGTGCATCTGCTTATGCGACATCTTAGCGTACGCACTGTAGGAATCCTTTTTCTTTTAATTCGCATTTCCATAAGTACACTATATCAAGTAGGTAGGTATACCTACCGCACATACAATACACATGGAGTTCGCTTTGGATAGTCCGCCTCGTTAATTACTTTGTTTCTTTGACTTCGTGTGGCGCAGTTACATACCTATCACAAAGGGGTAATGGCGTGTTGTTTCCTACTCTAAGGTACTGTGATCAATGGATGAAT
The DNA here is from genome assembly GCA_946477585.1 of Cheilosia urbana. Classification (NCBI taxonomy): domain Eukaryota; kingdom Metazoa; phylum Arthropoda; class Insecta; order Diptera; family Syrphidae; genus Cheilosia; species Cheilosia urbana. The sequence goes on from OX297855.1 coordinate 45,255,235, forward strand.
TGTTTGACGATTTCCGCTGTCAATGCAGTTTGCATCTTAAGTGGTCTGCACACTAACCTAGTTCCTTTTTGGTCAACACTTAAAGGGGCATTGCGTTTGTTACTTGAAAGTGGAGTTTTTTCAGTCCCTTGACGAGTCTTGACTTTTTTTTATCTTTCTTTTGATGGGACTTATAATTTTGAAAACACTGCCGGTGGAATTCACATATTTGGACTGTCAGTCAATTTTTGCCATTTGTCAATCAGAATTTATGGGAAAAGTTGATAGTTGTTCGAATTTTGATGACTGTAACGTGGGACTGAGATCTATAAAACGGGACGCATGAGTGAGATTGAAGTTTTAATCAACACCCGGACTTGTACACCCTGAGGTCAACCCTGACAACGATGCATACTACGAGTATGAATCCGACAATAGATTTAAGAAAACAAACATTGTATACCGTTCGGCCCCTATTGTTGAGCCAACACCTTTAAATATTAACTATTCACCACCATTTGTTACCTAGCCTTAAGTCAAATTGTATATACAAAAAGTTTAATAAAAGCAAATGTAATGTAGATTGAAGTTTAAATATCTGCCATCTGATACTGTGGTCTCAGGCTCACTGCTTCGACCACCGACACTTGGTCCCTGGATTGGTAATTTGTAATACCGTTTGCATCTATTAACAAAGTGTGGTACGGGTCCAATTTGGTTGTCTGATTGTGATTACCAAAGTCACCAATATTGTCAGGGAAATGGTCCTGAGGTGTGGAGAATTCTTCTTTGAAGCAAGGCCAGGACAGGCCTTCGATACCGTTTGGTTGGAGGGGCTCTTTTATAAGCTGACCAGAATGGGCATTCAAAAACGTTTGCTATATATGATTTACAAAGAGAATAGTTTCCTCCTCTCACTGAAAACGAAACCCTGATATCTCTATATATATAAAATTCAATTGCTGTGCGTTAGTCGGGTAAAGGCTCCATAAGGGCTCGACCGATTTTTGTTTTGTTTTGTTTTGTTCGTCTTGAATCAGGGATGGTTTAGGAAAAAAGAAAAGTCAGAAAATCCTCAACATGTGGCGTCGTAGGCCTATATTTCGTTTTTCAATTCAATTCAGTTTTCTTCAATAAAAATATTCTTTATATACATACCTATAAATCTTTCGGGGTGAAACGGTGACGATATAGCTCGATAACCACTGGGCCAATTTTTTTGATTCTTCTTTTGTTTTGTTCGTATTGTTGTATTTCAGGTTTAGACAGTCTTAAAAGATAGGATGGTATTGTTGTCGATCTCCGAAACCACTCACCCGATTTCAATGAAATTCTGTGGATGCGTATGACTGGTTCTAGCTTAAAAGTAAGGATAGGTACTTTTGCACCAGATAGGTGTCAAAAGTGTCGGTCTCCGAAACCACTCAACCGATTTGGATATATAGTTGGTTTTCGGTTGAAAGACAGGATACTTTTCGACCCGATAGATAGCGCTGTCGTCGATCTCCGAAACCGCTCAACTGATTTCAATGAAATTTCGTAGATGTATATTTTTCGTTCCCGCTTGAAGGATAGGATACTTTTGGACCTGATAGGTGGCACTGTTGCGGATCTCCGAAACAGCTTCACCGAGTTGATTGAAATAATATCGATGGGTATGATTGCTTTCAATTTTAAAGTTCGGATAGTTTTTAACGCTTTAGGTGGTACTTTGCAAAACATAGGCGGGATAGGAAAACGGGTTTTGCACGTCCCAGTCAAAAATAAAACAAAACGCTATTTCTAACGTTCTAGGTATAATAAAAATGATTAATGACCATTGTCCAAATAAAGCACTTTTATTGGGATTCGTTGAATTTTTTAATTATTTGGATGTTCCGGGCTTACCTTTACATAATTTGGATGTGAAAGTCGGCTCAGTTATAATTTTGATGCGCAACATTAATGTACCGAAACTTTGTAACGGATCGCATCTGATTTAGTTTGAAGGATCTCAAATCAAATGTCGTGCAAGTGTCGATTTTGAGGGGAAAATTCTAAGGCAAACACTCTCATTCCGCAGATTCCGCTTATTCAGAACAATTTGCCAATCGTATTTAAGCGACTTAAATATCCCGCTTTCACTATGGCAAATAATTTGTTGCAAGTATAATCGATGGATGTTTGTACATTTGTAGTATCAATCTTGCATTCCCATGTTTCTCACTTGGTCAATTTAGTGAAAAGCGGAAAGTTGGCCGACACCTCAAAATCATTGCGGTTTGATTGAAACAAATCAACATTGCTATTCATCATTTATTTCTATTGCATTTAATATAACTTTTGAATAAAGATTTTTAGTTGTCCGAATTACATAAATTAGCAAGTGCATTGTGCATGCTCGGAATTGTTATTTTCATTACATTAACAAATTTGGGCGGAACGAAGCTTGCCGGGTCAGCTAGTATTTGATAAAAATCAAGCTTGATTCAACAATTTTTTTTTTCTGTCAATATAAATCTCACGCAAACATTTGCGTCTAGAGCTTTGCGAAATGAAGGCTGGAACGTGCATCGGATTTGAATGGCAGCAAAAATATTTTTAATGTAGACTAACGAGTCGTATTAATAAAAACAATTATTTGCTTTGAGTAAACGGTTTTAACAAAGTAAAAGCCCCTATATAGCAATGCCGCATGCATTAAACTTACTTCGGTAAAGTAAGTTCGAAAATTCGAACATGGAGTTTAATGCATGTACTTATATCAACGTGTACCTACTTGCCTTGCGGTTTCTGTCAAACTTGACCAGTAAATTTGATGTTTTGAATTTTTCTAGATATTCTAATGACTTTTGTGGAAAAATTTAAAACAAAAGTAGAGAAATTGAAAAAATGAAATATGAGTTGCAATCTATAGATTCTACCTACCTAGCTTGTTGATGTTTCATTTCTTCTGCAGGTTTCGGGAATTGTATATCCGATCATCGGCTTGTTGCAATTATTTGTTGGCACACTAGCAATTAGTTAAAGAAGAACTATAAATTACTGAGAAGTTTTTGAACTCCCAACCTAAAAGCCCGAATCTCCTACATATAAAGTGTGTTTTTTTTTTAGAGGTACCTATAGAACTTTAAGTTGGCAACACTATTTAAACTGGCGGCTATTTTGTCAGATGCCAAGTGATTTATTTTTAATTTGGTTTGTCATTTCAACATGAATAGACTGACGCCAGAACAACGCTTCCAAATTGTAGAAATTTATTTTGAAAATCATGGTTCTCTTCGAAATACGTATCGCGCACTACGTGCATTTTACGGTCCATTATTTTGGTTTTCGTTACATTCACAAAAACTGACTGTTTGGTGTGCTTTATGGATTGGTGGAATAATTGGTCCGTACTTCTTTAAAAACGATGCTGCCCAGAACGTTACAGTCAATGGTGACCGCTATGGAGCCATGATTACTGACTTTTTCGTTCATTAATTGAACAACCATTATGAGCAGGAGCTGTGGTTTTAACAAGACGGCACAAGATTGATTTATAGATGGAAACGTTTGTTAACCGCATAGTTTGACGTTGCGGACCCGTGAATTGCCCTCCAAGATCGTGCGATTAAACGCCGCTTGACTGTTTTCTTTGGGGATATGTGAAGTCGATAGTCTACGCCAATAAGCCCGAAACGATTGACAAATCAGTTTTAAGCTAAACAAAGAAATTCCAGTGAAACGTCGATAGTTTTCGTGGAATTCAACCGAAGTCGAAATCAAGCTCTTATCTTCTGCCAATGGGATTTTAAATTTCTATCTAAACTATACCTTTTCTGACCTTCTCAATTGAAAACTCGGCGAAATCGTTGGTAAAGCCGTCCAAAAGCCCCGCACGCAAACTCTGATCCTTTAATACGCATTTTACTTTAAAAATTACGATACAAAACACACCTACCACCTACAGACTTCAGACTTTTAAGAATTTTATTTCACAAGTTAGCCACTTCCTTTCAAAGGGTAAGCCAGTCTTGACATTCACCTAACTAGCACTAGCAGCCGTTTGCAAACAGAGTTGTTTTCAAAGTTTGTTATGAACAATTAATAAAAATAAAGTAGGTACCTACCTATAGAGGTAACAAACAAAAACACCTGAGCCCGGTTGGGTGAAACCGGTAACAATCGTCGTGGTCAGTGAAAGCCCAACCGCACCTCTTTCGGTTTCGAGTGTGACTCCCGCCAGACAGACAATATCTACCATTCCGCACATCGTGCGACTTCCTATTTATCTTTGCTCCACGTGCTATCAGAGCTCACAGACAATGACATATAGCGGTACACAAGTTGGGCATTGTACGGCGCAGCGTTAAGTTGCCGCCATCCATATGAATGAGCGAATTTAATTAGTACGGCGCGGTCGGTGGTGAACTGTATGTTGTTGTTTGCGTTTCCATTAATTAATTACAAAAACAGCGCAAAAACACGCACACGACCATTGGGAATACAGGTCGACCCAGAGCCAAACCACCCCACGGCCGCGATCTAAGCTAAGCTAACACGCCAACGGCATGGAACACGAAAAATGTCATCAATTCAATCCGCATTTCTACTATGGAACGGGTCTGCATTCTGCATAAGGTGGTGAAGCATACAAATTCCCCCAAATGTGTTGTATACGACGTGGAGGGCGGGGGCAGCGCCAGAAACCTGACAAAACAAATTTGGCGCTGACTCGTTCTCACGTATATATAAATACGAGTAAATTACCGTTTATTCATCTAATGACCTAGAAAATCTAAAAAAGACCAAAGCAGCAGTGAACACCGGACGACTAAAAGCGAACAAAAAAACAAAAACCTGAAGGCATAGCCGCACTCATACAATGGCAGCACTTTTCAAGGACACGTCTGGTGGAGGTGTGTTTTTGGTGTTCGTCGTCTCTGCTGGCTTGGCTTGGCCGGCAGGGGCTGTTGCGTAACGTCTTTCTGGCTGTCGATGTTTTTATTTGTTGTGCTTATGTCTAGACACCGGTAGAATAATACTACTCATAGACTGACTGTGGCTGAGGCTGAAGCAGTTGGCCATGTCGTGTGACGATGTCGGGCTTGTGTTGTTATTGTTGGACGTGTACCTATATGTCTTTTATTGTTTTATGTATTTTTTTTTTTTGGTAAATACACCTCGTCTGGCACTGGTAGTGATGATGGCGATTGCAAATAACGGCAGAAGGGTGGGGCGTGCAAAGGGGATAGACGTCGGGCGGTGCAGGAAGCAAAGCCAGTAGACCGAATGATTTTAGCGTTTTTTTTTTTTTTTTTTGCTTACTTTTCTTATGATGAAATTCCATTGCGCGCCGTTAGCAGGTGATTTACTGAGAATTTCGGAATTTAAAGCAAAGAGGCGAGAGGTGAATTCGTTGCACGAGATGTAGGTAGTTAACGATAAATGATTGTGTCATGTAGACGGGGATGCACGGAGCGTAGCGTTCTCGAGGTGAGTCATAACAGTTAGGTACCTGAAGGGAAAGCATCGGCGACTTATACCTACACATTTTGCCACAAGTACCTACCTACCTACGTAGGTTTAGGTTTGCAGATTGCAGTTGTTGCTTGTTGGTATTGTTATTTGTAACTGTACAACGTGATTGCATTTGGACGGCCAAAGAAATTTACATCTATTGTTGGAAACAGACAACGACCGAAGCGGTGGCACGGAACAGCTACAAACAGTACCAGACACGTCCGCTGCAATGCGTACCTGTCTGTTGACTCCTTATCATACCAAACCTATCCTGAGCCTGACTTTAAGATGCAAATGCGAAATAACATCAATCTTGTCGTCGAAAACTTTGGCATTAGAATAGGTTAAGAGGATTAGAGGACCTCTGTGGTGGAACAATTGGAAACGGATAATCCACACAAAACCAGTCTACAAATGGATCCGAGCTAATTGAATTGGCTGTTGTGCGTAACGTTATTGTAACCCAGAACAGCAAGGTTTAGAGAATATCAAACGCACTAAATTGATTAACTTGCGATTGACTTACGTTAGATATCTGAACGTTCCGAGCTGTATGTACGAGGGGAGTTCAATATATTCGCGGTATGGGGAGGATACTCCAAAGATGTGAACAAAATATTTCGTGATTTAAGTAGCCCCGTTATTTAAGTGTTTTACTGTAAAATATCATTTGGCTGTGATTATAAGTTTGCTTTCTATTTTGCGTTGAACAAAGGTGAAATGGCTGGTGTCGCGATGATCACTAAAATTGAGAACCACGCTGTAATAAAATTTCTTATTAAACAAGGAAAAAGTCAAAAAATTATATACGAAGAGATGGTGGCTGTTTTTCGAGATTCTGCACCTTCGTTGTCAACTGTTCAAAAGTGGTCAAGTTTATTTCAAAGGGGCATGGAGAGCTTTGAAGACGACCCTTGCTCAGGCTGCCCACTAACTGGCTCCACCGGAGAAAACTTTACACAAGTCGAGAAAATTGTACTTGAGTATGCCCGAGTAAGGGTTAAACCGCAGCTACGAAGATTAACCTTTCTATTGGTACCATACACACCATTCTTCATGACTGTCTAAATCTCTCAAAAGTCAGTGCAAGATGGGTGCCTCGAATGCTCACATCGCATCAGAAACAAGTGCGAATCGAGTGTTCTAAGGATTTTTTGGAGCTGTGTAGCGAAGACCCGGTAAGAATTATTAAAGAAAAATGGTCCATCACTATGATCCTGAAAGCAAGCACGAGCCCATGCAGTGGCAAAAGAAGAGCACAGGCCCCCCGAAGTAGTTCAAGGTCACTCCGTCTGCCGGAAAGATGATGGCTACAGTGTTTTGGGACTCAAACGGAATTTTGCTACTAGAATACAAAAAAAAAAAGTGAAACCATAAACGCCACATCCTACGCATCGACTTTGCATCATTTACGGGAAGAAATAAAGAAAAAAAGACGGGGTAAACGGCTGCTGGCGTGTTGCTCCTTCAAGACTTTGCTCCGGTGCACACGGCACAGATTTCTAAGGCTGCTGTACGGGATTGTGGTTTCGAAGAGATTCCACATCCAACCTATATAGTCCGGACCATGCCCCTAGTGATTATTTTTTGTTCCCAGATTTAAAAAAAAAAAAACCTTCGTGGTAAGCGATTTACCGATGATGAGGAGCTCAAAACTGTTATAAATGAACATTTTGGAGAGAAGGACGAAAACCATTTTTTTGAGGGTATAGAAAAGTTAATCTCAAGATGTAATAAATGCATTAATTTAAGAGGAGATTGTATTGAAAAATAAAAATATTTTTAATTTAATTCGTATTGTCCTTCATGTCGATACCGCGAATATATTGAACTCCCCTCGTATATACGTATATCTGTAATGCCGCAACAACACGGTATTAGGCAAACTCTGGAGAAAACCCAAAAGTCTATATCGATCCGACCATCCATTCATAGATTTTAAAGGCACAAATAAATATGCTTTATATATAGACGAGCTGTGTAAAGCCATAGGTATGCAGTTGTAGCATACCTGTCAAACTCGTTGCGTTGCAAAGAATTACCTCGAAGAACGCTCGCTGTACGCTGTTCGGGAAATTCGGGGGTAATCTCACTGAGACCGAGACTTTGATGTCAAAAATGGCAATACGCTCTCACGTAACTTCGTGCACACTGTTTCCAGGTTTCTAGTATAACAAGTAGTACCTAGACCTACCTAAATAAATATAAAAAAAAAATATTTAACAAGCCTACTGCCCTTACAAACAGATATTCCATTAAAGTACCAAATAAATCAGCAAAAACAAAAAGGATATTCGATTTTAGATAATAATAATCATAATAGGGGAAGTTCATGTACCTCGGACCGAGTGCCAATTCCTGGTAATTGGCTGAACATGTTGCTAAAAGTTCTTCCATAACTTTTCTTGTATATATATGGGATTAATTTCAGTTTGAGTACATTTGGCGTATAAGCACGGATGTGTAAAAAACATAATAAAACAAATCACACCACCGAAAGTATAATTTTTGTGTTTTTTGTGAAGTGTTGTACTCATTCAATTAAGATATTTCTTTCGAATTACTGGTTTTAATGTGTAAGTTTATATATAAATTTCAATATTTAATAGCTTATTTGCTACAGTTGTGCAAAATAAAGTGCTTAAATTTATTATTTATAAAAAAAGTTTAGTGAATGCACCTTGGCCCTACGTCTATGCATGTACTTCGGACCGGTAACTAACAACTGCGAGTAATGGGTCACAGGTTTTACTGTTTTTTTTTTTTTTGAGCTGGTTTGCTTAATTGTACAAGCGTGGGGTAGGTCAGAAAAATTGCTAACTTAAAACTTAAAATTTAGGGAGCAAAAAGAAAATGCTACTTTACACGGAGACGGCTACGAAAAGACTACCAGATATTTGGTGTCTTCGTACATACCTACTTACATTTAAATTTCAATAATTTTTCTTTGTTTAACTAATAAATGGATTTACCTTTTTTTTTAATGGAAAAAAATACTAAAATATGCATTATAATGAAAACAACTGATTTCGGTCCAAGGTATATACACTAAGAAACCAAGATACATTCACTGTATGTACCTCGGACCGTTCGAGGTTTGTTTACGAAAAAGGATTTTCCAGACATACGTTAAAAAAAAGGCTACACACCTAAGGGCTATCACAAAAGTGCAAAGACTAGCATGCATCGGGGTCACCAGCGCGATGAGATCAACTCCAACCGCGCGCCGGACTTGAGGCTATCCTCAACCTGCTTCCGCTAGACATCTTTGTACAGTCTGTGGCAGCAACTAATGCCATGAGAATTAGCCAATCAATAGACTGGAAACACGATGAAGGGGGTCACTCAACGATCCTACAGAAGTACCTTGGCAATGTACCTAACACGGATTACATAACGCCATATTTGGAATTCAGAAGGCCCTTCTCTAGCGCCTACCCCAGCAGGGAAGAATGGAGAGATGGACTTGTACCTGACACGCAATCCATCCCCGTGTACACAGACGGATCTAAAATGGACAACGGCGTGGGGTCAGGCATCTACTCTGAACCGCTGGGCATCTCAACATCAATACGCCTCCCAGACCACTGCAGTGTATTCCAAGCGGAAGTCATGGCAGTGACAAGAGCCGCCCGTGAGTCTGCGATAAAGGTGATACCTCCGGAAGGTATCACCTTCTTTATCGACAGCCAGGCAGCTATAAAAGCTTTAACTGCCCCCGAAATAAAATCGAAGCTTGTGAAGAGCTGTCGCGAAGAGCTCAGAGCTCTTGGAACACAGCACAAGGTATTACTGTGTTGGGTCCCTGGACATGAAGGCATTCCAGGCAATGAGAAAGCGGATGAACTAGCACGACATGGCTCGGCTAATGCTCTAGAACAAACATGCCCCTCTGTGTGCATCCCGCTCTGTACACTAAAGCTAGAAGCAGGGAAAAAGGCCACGGATGAGGCAAACGCTAGATGGAAATCCATGGTTACGTGCGAAAACACAAGGAAACTATGGCCATCTTTCTGTAAATCCAGAACAGAGAGAATCATGCGGAACAACCGGAGATGTCTCTCTATGCTTGTAGGTATCCTTACGGGACACAACACCTTGCGATACCACATGAAGAAAATGCGACTGAACGAGGAAGAACTTTGCAGAGGCTGCGGTGACGAGGGAGTTATAGAGGATACAACCCACTTCCTATGTCACTGTCCAGGTTTTCAACACTCCAGATACAGAGTCCTTGGAAAATTCTTCTTCAACAACCTGAACGAGCTATCTAGCACACCAACGGACAAAATCATGAACTTCATCAAATCCTCAAGATGGTTTGTATGCAACGACACAGTAAGTAATTAATTAATTAACTTTACAGGCAGAATAGGTGACTACGGATTAGGGATAAGACCTTTCCCCCGACGGGTATCACAATGGGTCAATTTTGACCTGAGTGTGGCGCGGGACACTCCCCGCCAGCCCACCAACCTAACCTAACCTACGTTAACTTCTTTAGAAATAATTTTAACACCAACTCATATCCAATATAATACATCATGTTAATATAAAAGAAGTAAAATTGGAAAAATTTGCGTTGAACGAAGGAAGCATTTAAAATTGTGAAATTCTGTCCAAGGTACATGACCTTCCCCTAATATCAGAGTAGGCACTGAACAGAAGGTTAGGTTAGGTTAGGTTGGGAGGGCAGTTTTGCAACCGATGCAAATTTCACCCAGAAGCCGTGAAGGCCCATTGTGAGTTCCCTGTTTGTACATGCAAGGCCATGTGGCTAACAAAACCACTTCGATCTGTTGAGGAAAAGTTTTATGTCTGATAGAGGTACCCCTGCCAAGTCGTCCAAACTTTCCAAGAACCTAGCTCCCATACAGGATGAGCGGCGTTCCTGTAAAGCTGGACAGTGGCATAGAAGATGTTCCACGGACTCTATTTCCTCTTCGTCTCTACAGCTTCTGCAGAAGTCATTTGCGAAAAGTCCTAGCCTTTTAGCCATATTTCCTATGATGCAGTGTCCGGTTAAAACCCCGACGAGCATTCGGATTTGACTTCTATTAAGGGAGATTAGGAACTTTGATCTTTTGGTGTCAACCACAGGCCACAGACGTCGGGTTATGACGCAACCGATGGTGTTGCTCCATTGTTCCTTAGCCAGTTGTGTGGTGACGCCTTCAATAAAAGTCTTAGCAGTGTTGAAAGGCGGTAACACCTCTCCGTCCGCAAGTTGAGGGTTCATATCAGAGCCGTATCCGGCCAATTCGTCCGCCTTTTCGTTCCCTTCCACCCCAACGTGTCCCGGAACCCAGCAGAGAAGAATTGAGTGATGACGTATAGCCCTGAGCGCCACAAAGCAATCTGTAACACATTTCGCATTAACAAGATTGGAGCCGATAGCTTTAAGTGGTGCTGCTTGACTGTCCACACAGATGGTTATTTCCATTGCTGGTAGTCCCATCGATAAGATAGCCTGTGCTGCTTTTTTAACTGCATAGATATCAGCTTGGAAGACACAGGCACTGAACAGAAACTTTTCCAAAATTAATTTTCTGAATATCATTTACATTGCGATTTGCGACAGCCAACTCGAAAACATCTAAAAAGAGTTTTCCTCAGAATCAGTGCACCTGCACGTTCAAAAGAACGAAGGATATAACGTTTGATGTAATTCACTACCTATATCGAACGCGTTTGTTATATCGATCGATTTTTTTATACATACTATTTAAAAAAAAAAAAGTCATTGAAAAATAACATTAAACAAAAAAAAGATGATGCTCCTGCTATTTAAATACTTTCAGGGTTTTAAAACCAACTTATATTTATGTTCCTTATATCAGATAGCAAAAGCGTTCGTTATATCGCAAATTCGCTATATCGGTTGTTCGTTATAATTGACGTCCACTGTAAAAAAAAAAAACCGCTGCCAATTAATAAACCCTTTGAGGTATGGTGGGTATAGGTGTATGCTTTCGACTAATTGGGACGGTGCTTATGAGGTCAAATTGATAAAAGTAAAAGCTTGTTCTAGAGGGTAAGCTTGGAATATTTTCCGAGTAACCAATAAAGTTCTCTGTATTTGATTTTAAGTTCTTCGCATTTTTTTTACATGCGGTTTCCATTTCAATTTTGTGTCGAGAGTCATTCCGAGATATTTGGCCTCATTCGCAATCGGAACTTGTACCGTATTTATAAATACATGCAAGTTGTTTGTTTTTTTATATGTAATATCCAGGTGGACCGATTTCGTTTCGCTAAGAGCGTTCCTCCATCATTTTGTACATACATAGACCCGGTTAAGTGCGCATTGTAATATTCCTACAGCCAACTTATAAGTTCAAAACTTTCTTCAACTTTAATACGATTGGCGGGTAGTCCTTTTCTAATACAGAAATCAATCAAATCAAGTTTGAACAACATGAGTTAGGTTTAATTTTTGTTTTTTTTTAAATGGGCAATTGCAAAAGGAGATCACTTTTGTGACATGGAGGGTAAAATATATCCTTTCATGGCTTTCCATCCGCCATCATAACAATAATTGAATCTAAGGTTGAAAAGTCGATATATTCCGTCCGTTACGATAGTTTTAATGTAAAATCTTGACACCATAATCCTTTGTAGTTTGTCAGACGTTCGCGAGAGGTGGCGCATTGGAAAAATAGAAAATGGAAAAAAACCTTAAGATCTAATTTGTGTTTTCGAATCCTCGCTTAGTAGTCCAATACACTCACCACTAAGCCACTAGGACCAATTTAGCATATTTCCTGATAAATTCAGCAGGATTATTTTATTTTTAGCAACTTTTTTCCAAATCATGTAAGTATTTTTTAGCAGGATTTTGGTTAAGCCATATTATGAATTATAGTAATAAAATAAAATAAAAAAAAGATGAACTTTAGTGTGAACAAGTCAATACAGTTCTCATTTGACAGTGAACACAGCCGTTCAAAGGATTCAGCAGGCTCGCAACTGCAAGGCTTCCAAACTTCCATATATATTTTATTTAATGTTATTTTTTGTGAAATAAGTAATACCTACTTATTTTTTGTTTTGGATGCATGTATTGGTGTTGGAGAAAAGAAAAGTAGAGAAAAAAGTAAAGTATAGATATACAGCCTTATTTATAAACTCACCGTAGAGTCTGCTTATCTTTACGCACCCTTAGAAGGTGCCCTTACGCAGGAAAATGTTATTTATAAACATTTTTCGAACTTAAGCAACGTTGCTTTAGGGCTGCGTAAGTTAAACGCGAACATTTGCGTTTAGAGCCTGCTTAGAGCTTACGTTAATATAACGTCATTTGGTTGTGGTCGAATTGTAAACAAAACCAAAAAGTGGAACTAATTTTTGTGGGTGCATTCATTCCGCAGTTTTATAAATTTACGCCAAACGAATTTCGTTTGCAAATGAAATCTATATATATATAAATGAATCCATATTTCCCTTGGTCACAGCATCACGCACAAACGGCTGGACCGATTTCGCTAATTCTTTTTTTGTTGTGTTTGTTATTGTCAGGAGAAGAATGTTATGAAAGAAAAAATTAAGAAAATTGCGCGGAAAATTAGAAAATTAAAGTTTGAATGGGGAAATACACTTTGAAAAAAAATTAACTGGATAGAAATCAAGAAGTGACACTTCAAATAAAAAAAAAATATTTTGAATTTTAAAAGCAATTGTTGTTGTCAATTATTTTAATTATTTTCCAAGCAAATTGTTGTTGTCAGCAATTTTGAAGTTTTTTCTTTCTTTTTTTTTAAATAATAGGTACCTAAAAACTTTGTTCTAATAAATTATGTTTACTATGTTACATTAAGTAACTTTTTGAAATGAAGTAGATAGGTACTTTGATTATACAAAGATGATATTATGGCCGACGATATTTTGCATCGAATTCGCACTGTGACATCGGATAATGAACTGACATCGTCGGAAAATCCTCAACATGTGGCGTTGTAGGCGTATGTCGTTATTCAGGTCAATTACATTTTCTTTAATAATAATCTTCTTAATTCATACCTATAATTCTTTCGGGATGAAACTCGATGATGATGATATAACTCGATAACCACTGCGTACATTTTTATGATTCTTCTTTTGTTTTGTTCGTATTGTTGTATTTCAGGTTAAAGCAAACTTGAAAGGTAGGATTTTTGACCCGCTATATGGCGTTGTAATCGATCTCCGAAACCACTCACCCGATTTCAATGAAATTTTATAGATTTATATTCTTCGTTCCCGCTTGAAGGATAGGATACTTTTGGACCTGACATATAAAAGAGACTGACGTCCGTATGTGCACTTATAACTCGGGGACGGATCGTTCGATTTTTATAATTTTTGGTTGGAAGGAAGGAAATTATGCTACCTTAGCTCTACATAATTCGGATTTGAAAGTTGGTTCAGTTAAAATTCTGTTGCGAAACATCAATGTACCGAAACTTTACAACGGATCGCATTTGTTTTATGGTGAAGGATCTCACATCAAATATCATACAAGTGATGATTTTAAGGGGAAAATTCAAAGGCAAACACCCTTATTCCGCAGATTTCGCTTATTAAGAACGATTTACCATTCGTGCGACTTCAATTTACCGTGCGTCTCGCTTTCGCTATGACAAATAATTTATTGCAAGGATAATCGATGGATGTTTGTCAATTTAGTGAAAAAGTGGAAGGTTGGACGACACGTCAAAATCATTGCGGTTTGATTGAAAAAAATCAACATTGCTATTCATCATTTGTTTCTATTGCATTTAATATAACTTTTGAATAAAGAATTTTAATTGGTCGAATTACATAAATTAGCAAGTGCTTGGTGCATGCTCGGAATTTATTAACAAATTAACAAATTTGGGGGAAACGAGGTTTGCCGGGTCAGCTAGTTATAAAATAAAAATTATACTCCATAAATAAAAAAATATCAAATCAAATTGTGCGTTTGTTTTATTATTTCTTCTACTTCAGTTTTGTTTCTTGTAGGGAATGTTTCATGAAGTGTGTGAATAAATGCTACCTATGGCCACAGCCAGGCCAGGCATTAGATTTGGTGGTGGTTGGTGGAATTGGACGAGGCATAATAGATAAAGGAAGGCAAATAGATACATGATAGCAGGTTCATATTTCAGCAGTCCTTCGAAGACATTTCGGAATTGTGCCAGATAATTTCTCTTCTTTTTTTGTCAAATGATTTTACGTTCCTACGAAGCTAATCACATCTGATGTTGCTTTCAGAGAAAAAAACAATAGATTTTTTTGTATTTTCTGTAATAGTTTATCGAAACTCTTACCTTTTTAGACACAAAGCTCGTTTAGTAAAGTTAGTGAGGAAAAATGTTTATAAATTACAATTTTAGAAGAGCCACATAGAGGCTGCTTAAATCCTTACGCGATGTTTAACTAAACAACATCGTAAAGGCGACGTAAGGAAATCTAATAAATACATACGGCTGATAGTATATTGCTGAACTTAGCATGATTTCCATTATTGAAGTGGTCACACGCCCACTAAGCAACTGCGCCTATTTTTTTGTTTTATTTAAGTTACGAAGATCCAAAAGCACAGCATGTAAAATGCAATGGCTATCGACCTTAAGACAATCATATCTACTAGATAAGCTTTCTATCTAGTTTAAATTTCCGACGTTCTCCATTACACAGCCATTCACTGCAAGACTCATAAACGCGCTAAACCACCCCTGCAACAGAAACCAATTTTTTTTTTTTAACTAGCATCCAAAGTTACCAACGCAGCCCGACCAGTCATAATCATAAAACGTTGAACCGTAATATAGTGCAGTCCCCATAAATTCCGGCCGTCTGCGTCTGTCTGCTGTCTATCTACCGTATTTATTTTTATTTATGCGGGGGTTTTTTTTTTTCAAAATATTAATTTCCTAGGGTTTCACATAGGAAATTTTGCAAAAAAAAAAAAACACAGAAGCATGGGGCCGAAAAGTGATTGGCGCGCGATTAATTATTCAAATCCACGACGACCGACGACCAGAGACACTGCGGGCAAGATAATTATATGCATGCCATTGCCATAGAGGTTTGGTTTGTATTGTCAATTGGCTTTGGCTTTGGCTCATATATGCGATACGCCGTTGCCATTGCTGCCACCACCATTGGTCAGGGTTGCCAGATTCAACGCTTTTCGTATTTAGGGCTATTTTCTTCTTAAAAAATGATAGAAATGAAATAATGACAAAATCTAGGGCTATATATAGTTTTGCAAATTTTAGGTTAATTTTGTTCATTTTATTTATTTAAAATAATAAATATCTTCAAACAACCACGCACTTTTAAAACTTGGCAGCGCACTCTTGCAATGAAGTGACATCGAAAAGTCTTTCAACTTGCATGCACACTAATTTATTTCCCAGGCCTTTTGATTTGACACAAGCCACAAAAGTCAATTGCAGAAAACAGAAGTCAAATAAAATCTGCAGCGCGCATTGCTTGAGATGGGTAAGCGGAGAAAATACCAAAATGTTTCACGATTTTTTGGGCAACAATTTTGGGCTAACTTTTTTTAAGGTTTAGGCTCTTACAGCAAATCAAATTCTGGCAACCCTGCCACTAGTCACTACCCAGCTGCAGTGTCAGGCTAGGGAGAAGACCAGCTGATGCGGGCTTCCCACAGCTGGACTTTTTTTTCTGCGTTCGCCGGGTTGACTTTATGGACAAAGTGGTCATCGTACGTTCGGTCCTACTACTCGCATCCATGTGCGATGGAGAAAAACCACAGCAACACCACCAGACAAACTGTCTACGGTCTAGCCACAAGCTGATACAAGGGGAATGTGTTAGAAAGTGTCTGGGGGCAAGCCAGACACGTACACGTACACTCCATTTAAACATGCATGTGGCCTAATCGAGCGACAATTACCAAACTCAAATATTTATAATGTGCAGAACTGTGGTCAACTACATATATTTGGGTCTTGCCACCCTTCAATGGGAAAGTGTAACGCGCTAACAATACGACTGCCGAATGAATAGAAGGAAAACAAATATGCTCAAGCAATTCTCATGACAGGCTGTTGCGTCTGTGGCTATAGATATTATAGAAGACAGGTTAAATGACGGCTGGCACGTCGACGTCAGACGAACACATATACACGATACACGTGTGTCGAATAAAATCCGGAAAAGGAAAAACTGTCTCGAGAAATCCCACCAAACGCGTGTTGCGCACGCATTTGAAATGCGACACTGTTATCCTTAAACAGACCGAAAGACATCATATGACAATCTTCTGTCAATCGTTGGCTAATTTATTGCATCTGTGATGTGGGCTGGCATATATGTCCACTGTAGTTGGCTGAGCAGCAGTCAGCAGACGAACTGGGACACTCGATGTGAGAACAACTGCTGCTGATGGTCGAGATTTGTGTCTAGTGAATGTGAAACCTACGTCGATAGGCGGGGAAGCAGGTTATATTGTCATTGCTGTGCGAGTTTTAATGTCTGCGAACAACGGTAAGAACGGTGCTATGGGCGGATATCGATAACGATTCCGTATAGTGTCTGTCTGAGACACTATTTATAGAAAACGTTTTAGTTTTGCGAATATTTATAGTGATAACCGGTTTTTGATATAAGTTGGAGGTATCACACTTGGATTTGGATCTGGGACAGATGGCCAGGAAGTTGCAGTTCGAATGTTTGGTACCTAAGCATGTTTGCTGTCAACTGTCAGGCGGGTTGAGAGTGGAGAATGACATTTTTATCAAGGGACCGGAGTTCAAATGGGTGATCTTTGAAAGTTTGCATTTGGGTCGCAGAAATGTGGTTCCGCATTTATGCGCAATTGGGAATTCGACTCAGTCCGTGTAGAGATTATAGTCAGTTCGTAGATCGCGAGAGCTTGTTCATTGTAGATTGATAGTGCGCAAAGGATCAGTTGATGAAACGACTGAATTTCAGAATGGATAAATACCAAGTATCACATTTCATCGCAATGCTTTTTGAAATAGAGGACAGATTTTATTGTTGGTCGCTTATGTTTTCTTTTAAATTGACGACTAAATAATAATAAATAAATGAGGAGTCTAGAATAGCGTTGCCAGACCTTCCTGCGTGGGACGTCCCGGACTTAAGACTTATAATTTCGGTAGTCCCGCTGGACAGATTTTGTCCCGTGTTGCTTGTTTCGCAAATTAAGCAAACAAAGTTAATAGCAATATTGACACAAACAATCTATAGTGGTATTTTTTAAATCATAGCTTTTTTTTTGACAGCCGTGTACCGCTGGAAATCTTGACAAAATGTCAGTATAATACCTTCGCGGAATGAAATGAGTCGCCTTACGAGTGAACAACCTTGGGAAATAGTGAAAGCTTATTTGCAAAAGTGAGTGCTGTGTAGTCCAAACAGTGAATTTTTTGAAAAGAAGAAGAAGAAGAAGTTTTGGCTGCTGTACGCAAGTTTGTGCAAAAAGTTCGGGAGACTGGTATGCTAGTGGACAACACTCATGGTCCCCGTCATTGATCTCAGCAACTCAACATTTCACGCACTACCCCGACGAGAATTCTGCACAAAGTTGCCATGTTAACCGGCTTTTTTTTTTACTAAAATTGAAGACATGGATTTAGACGACCTGTGATTCATGCAGGATAACGCGCCATGCCACACAGTCCATGCCACAATCGATCTTTTGCACACCGAATTCCCAAATCATGTTATAACAGCCGTCTTGGCGATGGCAACTGGCCGCCTTGGAGCTGCGATTTGAGCTCATTTGGACTTTTCTCTGTGGGGAACCGTGAAGGACCGATGTTGTGCCAACAATCCGGAAAAAACGATTCAAGCAATTAAGGCCAATATCATCCAAGTAATCCGTGAGCTACAGCCCGAAACCATTAACAAGCTCTTGAAAAATTGGAGTGACAGAATGCGCTACTGCATAGCCAGCCGAGGCTGCCACTTGAACGACGAAGTGTTCCATAATTAATGGTAATTTTTGCTTTTACTAAAAAAGCCATACAAGGAACTTGTATTTGGCCCACATATGAAATTAATATAGAGAGAAAAATATAATTTTTTTGATTAGAGTCCTAAAAAATAAAAAAATAAAAATATATATATATTTCTTTTAGGTAGCTGTTCTTGGGTACCTATATCAAAACAATAGATATAAGAAACAAAGTTTTTTTTATAAAAACAACTGATTTTAGAAAAAAATTCACACTTCTTATAATAATAGTTTAGTTTGTGAAACAGAGAATCAGTAAACAAATTTGTAAATGTAATCAACAAATACAAAATTGTAATTAGGTGTAATTGTAATTTGGTGAAATAGCCCACAGGGATGTGAATTGGAAACATAGATATGGCAGATCTACTACATTTTCATATAAGGCGTGTTTTCCTGAGCTTCTGTCTTAGCAAAGTAAAGTTGAATTTTCAGCACAACAACTATTCTCCTTGACATTTCCGAGTTTTACGCTACGTACATTAGGGTGTCCCTTATTTTTCGACTTTTTTTTTTTTTTTTTGAACGCATATGTTCTTATTTTATTTATTTGATTCTAAAACGCAACCGAAAAAAAAGTTAGGTCATTTGGAGTATGTTAACCCGTGCCGACTTGGATCGAAACATGTCAGTACAAGTTGCACTGAAAAAGTAGCACGTGTCTAAGCAAATTTTTATTGCACTTTTAATTTTTAAACGGTAAACACATATTTTTTAATCAGTTAATGATGTCAATGTAATTAAGAAGCAATACAAAAAGCATTTACTTAACGGGAGATGTAAATCACCAAATAAAGGGTGCTAAATAACCGTCAAATCGACAAGTTCTTGAAGTCTTATTTTTTAATATGCGGGAAATTAAATTGACAGTCAGCGAAAGCGAAAATCTTGTTATTCGCGAGTGTAATATTTTTTGGGAAAAGTCAAGAATTCTTAAAAAGCACTACCCAACTCTGTGAAGAAGCTTATAAGTTTGTATCAAGCTTGGAGAGTATTGCAAAAAAAATTCAAAGAAATCCCAGGAGTTGCATAAACGACGAGAAACAGATTTCCAGGACGATTTGGATAACATATTTGACATAGCACATAGGTCATGTTGAGCTCTTTAAAAAATTAAAATAGAAGAGGAAAGAGTCGTTTTACAGCGTTAGAGACAGTCAGGACGACCGGGCTGCTTAGCGGGGGTTGAGAAAAAAAGAAGCTGAAAAGGAAGATAGGTTTAGACAAAGGCGATTAGAAAAAGAACAAAAACGTAGTAAGTACGTGTCATCGGCAATACCATCTTCTTCTTTAGCGTCCTTGGAGGAGGAGTTTCAGCCTTAGACAGATGTCAGTTGAGCATAAGAGTCTCTGTTTATATACTTCAGGCTACAGGGGAATCTCTAGGGCTTAACTTTGAGGATTTTGCAATCAATAAGTCTTCGATTCAACGCGTGCGGGCACGGATTAGACAAGAACGGGCAGAAAACATTAAAACCGATTTTCAAAATAATATTCCGAAGGTCGTTACTGTTCACTGGGATGGGAAATTGTTTCCTGGCTTGAATGTTAGGTGTGCTCGGGAAGAACGACTTACTATTACTATTACTTTTGGAGATGGGGAACAACTTCTATCCGTGCCAAAATTGGAAAATTCTTCTGGTAAAGAACAAGCTTTTTAGAGCAATTAAAGACTGAAATTTGGATGATAAAGTTCAGGTTATGTGTTGCGATACAACTGCATCTTACACATGTCGTTAGTCCTGTTCTCTTGGAACAGAAATTATAAAGAGAGACAGTCATTTTTAGTTGACGGCATCAAATGTATGAGCTCGTGCCTTAAAGTGTCTTCGAAACGAACAGTAACAAATAACAATGAGTCCAGACATACCTATTTTTAAAGCGTTTCGAGATGGATGGAAAAATATTGACACTAATTTCAACAATTTTCAAACCGGTGCAGACATTGAAATTACCGAATTTTTAAGTGCTTACTTTGGAGGGTTCTTACTGAACCTTCAACAATATTCTTAGAAGGAGATGTCGATAAGTAACTAAAAATCAGGCCCCCAAAAACCGTTCAGCAGAAGAAGAGCAAAAACAATTTCTCCTTCGTTGTGTGAAAGAGCACAGGAAGTTATATCCTGATTGCAGGAAAGAAGTTTTGAAGAGGAAATATCCGCAATAATTTCTTTTTGTTACCAATTATTCTTATTTAAGTGTTAAGTATAGTTATTTAATACAAATTTGAAATTGAAATGAAATATGTATTTGCATGTGAAAAAAATTTGTTTCTTAATTTTTCGTACAGATTTTCAATGTTGACTTTGCTAGTCTAGTCGGCACGGGTTAGCATCATTCCAGGAGCAAAATATTTTGCATCGAAGTTAGTATTCGCATTAAGAAAAAAAATAAAGGATATGCGTGAAAAAATTCTGAAAATTTTTTTTTTATCCGATATAAGGGACACCCTAACGTACATATATATATATCTATTATATATCTATCCCAAGTGGAAGTGACCGGACAGCAGCAGCTTATGGTGGAACCTTTCTGGTGTTGTGTGTGGAAATTATAAGGACACTGCAGATTAAAAGTTGAGACACACAACATATTTTAGCAGTTTAAACCACTCAAGCACAAATGTGATTGCGGAACTATTTTCTACTCTACTTTACTTTGCTGAGATCGGTGTTTAACAAATACGCTTTATGTAATGCTCGATATATGATGTTTAATGTTTCTTTTCCAAATCATATAAGAAAAATCATCATCATCAGAAGAAACAAATCCTAAGAGACATCAGTACCTAACAAGTCAACATGTGAATGTGACCGTTACATGAGTTTTGGAAGGCGGCCAACTTGGTTATGCGATATAGCTAATTATGGGTGGGAGTGGGATCTGAGTAATTTCGATTTGGAAAAAGAATCAAATTTTTTTTTTTTTTTTTTTTGATCTGAGGCACTTTTGAGAAATCTCGATTTTTTTTCTCATATCTACACATACTTTCACTAACACCAATGTTTATGACAGTGGCGATTATGAATTGTTTCGAATCTTTGGAAGGCTTGCTTTTTTAGCTAAATTATTAATTTTACGCATATGGGAGCGATATTTTATATAAATTTTTTTCGAAATACATCTATATATTAACATGGAGTTGCCTATAACGTGCTTCCACCCATTTTTGCTATTATACGTCACATAAGTAGGTATGCCAACACTATATATATTTGGGTAGGGGACAATACATAGAAGTGCACAATACAAAAATTTTCCACACATTATGAATTATAGCAGGTAAATTTAAGCGAAAACGATGAAACTTCGCATATCTATTCTATGCACCCTTTTCTACCTGTGATATAAAATAAAAGTCAGCCCGCATTACTGGACACTTTTTATTCGCAATTTAAGGGAAGCCTGAAATGGTTTCGATTGCTATTTCCCCTTCATTTCCCCTTCAAAAATGAACTTATAGAATAAATTGGTCGAATTTCGACCACGGGGCGACCCCCAGTTATTATAAATGTGTGAAAGTAGGCGCAGGGCCATAAGTCCCAATTTTTAATTGTAATTTTTAATTTTGGGACTAAGTTATAACCCACTTAAGTGAGACATTATGCCAAATTCGGTTTCAGTCTTATGTCCCACACCATCCGGATATAAGTCCAACAAATAATTTTTTTTATAAGCTTACAGAATTTTTCCAGAAGGGAAACACTAAAATATTTTTTTTTGCTCTGTTATTTTGCCTTAGTCACAATTACAAAAAATACGCTACTAACAATTTGCGGAACACAATGCAAGCATGTTAGTAATAATTGGTTTCTTAGCTACCTAATAAAGTTTTTGATCTTCTAAGCTACTTTTGGGGAAATGGAAAGTGAGACTACAAACACTGCAAATGTTTAAAATTTGTACTCAAAGGCTCCGACTTTGGATCGCGCGAAAAGAAACTTATAATACCTAAAATTTCATAAGTTTTTTTTCCAACCCAAATGAAATTTTGTTATAATATTTTCTCAAGTCCTCAAAAGAAAATATAAAACTCTAGTTTTTGAGAATTTCAGAAAATAAAACTTAAATATTTGGTTAGATTATATTTTTGGATTGTTTCAAACTGTATGTTTAATTTTCTAAATTACTAAGAACAATAACTGTTGCTGTTGGTTTGTGTAGTGTAAAGTAAAGTAAAAGGGTTTGGATGCCTAATGGATTTCCACAATATTTTGCAAAATATTATCTATGCGAAAATTTGGGACTTATGTCCCATCTTTGACAAAACAATTTTGGGACTTATGTATGTCCCATCCCAATAGGGTGCGACATAAGCCCCAAATTTCATTCGGGGCTTTTGTCTCACCTATGATTGACATAGGTCCCAACATTGAAAAGTGGGACTTATGTCCCTGCACCGTGAAAACCAATTAAAATGGATTTCCAGTGCAAGTGAAAAAACATTCTTTTTGGCAGCCAACCCAATACAAAACCAACCAAAATCTGACATCTCAGATCAAAATCTGAAAAGCCAACATAAGTGTACTTTTCATATTTTTATAGCCATGGCATTCCATATGGAATTTAACTTTCCAATAATACAAAATGTCGAATCCCGCAAAAACCCAATTTCCAACTTATGTTTTTGAAGTGAAACTTCTTATGCGACTTCCAACTCAAGGTCGCGTTAAACGTTTAACGCTAATAATTGGGTACTCAAGGGTGTGAGCGAGGGTGAGTGTGGCGCACACGCACATTGCACAGCACAAGCACGTTCATATGAAAAAAGAAAAGAAAAGTGGTGGTTGTTTCTGAGGAAATGCGCAGATGGCTGTTGATGTGCGCTAATGGACTTATGGTGGTGTATATAGAAATTGAGTTCAAGGTTTTTGTTTTAATGGTTGTTATAGTACATACCTACATACGTTGATACATACAGTAAAGAATTGAAGAATTCAAGAAGTAAAGACGATATAGGTGAATTATGTTGTTTGATTTATTGAAGTGAAACTTTTTAAATGCTTAATGCTACTATAAGCATTGCATACTCAAAGGTGTAAGGGTACCGCTCATGCTTCAGAGTATGCAATGGTGAGTGAGTTTATGGGCACCAAATGCTGGGAGAAGAATATTTTGTGGTGAAGATTAATTTCCAAAAATAATGACTAAATTGGCAATTAATGTGTTATAAAGTCTCCACTCATTTACTTACTTACTTAAGGTGGCGCTACAGCCCGGGGTGGACCTGGGCCTCAACCAACAAGCGTCTCCAGCCAGCACGATCTTTGACCAGCTGTCTCCAGTTTCGCACGCTAAGTTGGTTAAGGTCCCCTTCCACTTGCGTGCGCCACCTGAGTCGCGGTCTTCCTCTACAGCGCCGTCCCCTCGGGTGTTGATTCGAAGATCTTCCGGGCCAGAGCATTAACGTCCATTCGCTCTACATGACCCAGCCACCTCAGTCGTTGGACCTTCACTCTTCTGGCTAGGTCGATGTCGCTGTACAGCCCGTACAGTTCGTCGTTGTATCTCCTCCTCCATTCACCGTCTATGCAGACGGGACCGAAAATTACTCGAAGAATTTTCCTCTCGAAGTAACCAAGAGTAGCCTCATCCGCTTTTGATAGAGTCCATGCCTCTGCACCATAAAGTAGGACTGGGATGATCAAGGTCTTATAAAGGGTCACTTTAGTTGTTCGAGAGAGGGCTTTGCTACTCAATTGCTTTCTTAGCCCAAAGAAACAGCGATTGGCAAGAGTTATTCTTCGTTTAATCTCAGCGCTGGTGTCATTGTCTGAAGTTATAGCGGAGCCAAGGTAGACAAAGTCCTTTACCACCTCAAAGTTATATCTGTCTATGGTGACATTTTGTCCAAGACGTCGGTGTTGGGTGTCCTTTCTTGATGACAGCATATACTTTGTCTTGCCCTCATTGACCGCCAAACCCATCTTTGCCGCTTCCGTCTCAATGCCCACGAACGCGCCAGTCACATCACGCTGCGTTCTGCCGATTATGTCGATGTCGTCGGCGTAAGCGAGTAGGTTGACGGACTTATGGAAGATAGTGCCTCTGGTGTTAGCGTTTGAGTTTTGCACTATTCTTTCAAGCACAATGTTAAAGAAGTCACATGACAGCGCATCGCCTTGTCTAAATCCTTTTTTGACATCGAAGGTCTCGGTGAGTTCTTTACCGACCTTAATGGAGCAGCGTGCATTCTCCATTGTCATCCTGCACAAACAGACGAGTTTAGCAGGTTCGTCTCTATAAATGCTGTCATAGGCGGCCTTAAAATCGATAAAAAGGTGGTGGGTATCGATTTGAACTTCCTGGGTTTTCTCCAAGATCTGCCGCAGTGCGAATATTTGGTCAATGGTAGACTTTCCTGGCCTGAAGCCCCACTGATAGGGACCAATCAGGTTGTTGACGAAAGGCTTCAGGCGTTCACACAACACGGCAGATAAGATCTTGTAGGCGATGTTAAGAATACTTATACCTCTGTAGTTGGCGCAGTTCAGAGGATCTCCTTTCTTGAGGATCGGGCAAACAATGCTGAGGTTCCATTCATCGGGCATACTTTTCTCCGACCATATTTTACAGATGAGTTGGTGCATGCTCCTACCCAAGTCATCGCCTGCCGCTTTGAACAGCTCGGCAGTTAGGCCATCTGCTCCAGCGGCTTTGTTGGACTTCAGCTTAGATATGGCTATCTTCACCTCGTCCAGGTCGGGTGGACGGAATTGTTGGTCTTCATCGTCCAGGTTGAATGGTTCATTCTGCCTGACAGCGGGATTTTGTTCGTCATCGCCGTTAAACAGTCTGCAGAAGTAGTTCTTCCATACCCTCAGCATCGACTGCGATTCTACGACGATGTTTCCTTGTTCGTCCTTGCAGGCTTTGGTTCGGGCTCTGTATCCTTGGGATGTTCTTTTAACCCTTTGGTAAAACTTCCGAATCTCATTCCTGCAGTAGCATCTCTCTATTTCCTCGATCGCGCGCTTCTCATGCTCTTTCTTTTTCCTCCTCAGAAGCCGATGTTCGTCTCTTCTCTTCTGCGCGTAGAGCTCACGAGCAACTCTTGTCCACTCATTTAGCTCGCGAAATAAATGTCCGGTGCATTAAATCGAAGAAAAATTTTGACATAAAAGACGGAGGAAAGTGTTTGTGTTCTGTTTGCAATGATTTTTTTTTTTTTTTTTTTGGCGGAAAACGCAGACAATGTTTGCGTGGTAAATAAAAGAAAACGCAAAGCCAAACAACAGAGAATATATAAAAAAAAGCGAATCGATTTTCAGGGGGACTTATGGTCTCTTTGGCGTCGTCTTTTGGGTAATAACAAGTGTTCCACTATGGTAAGGAGATTGTGGAAAGTTTGAGGACACATGTCGAACTTTTTCTTATAATTGCTAGGTTTCTTACGTCTTTCAAGTTTGAAATTCGAAAATTCTATTAAAATTACGTTTACTGATATCTGTCATGGTACTCATAAGCATATGGGTTTTGTCCCATCTATATCATGTTTAATAATAATTTAACGACCATTTATCTTTGGTGTGGAGAAACGAAGTGGAGACTAGGGGCGCTAAGATTTAGCGCGAGCAGGATACTAGGCTTAAAGAAACAATATGATTTCACTAAAAATCAATTTCTACCCCTTCCTATTTTCATTTCCACATTACGAAGTTTCACTTCTTCCGCGCGGAGGGACTCCACGCACTATTTTTTTTTTTCACTGCGCCACCTCTAGCGAACGTCTGACAAACATCCGAGAGTTAGACTGTCTTGGAAGAGCTTCTCAATTAGCCGTTTGGAGTCGGCATAAAATTGTAGATCCCTTCCATTCGTTCCAAAAATGAAAACTCACACAAAACAAATGGTTGTGAGAAGCTAGGCCTAGGGTCCCTCCGGACCTGTTGCGCCAACAATTTTTTTTTTTTTTTTTTATAATACAAAATGCCTTTCGGAAGTAATGGAAGGACAAAGAAACCTTCTTTTTTATCAGAAATATTTTCAGTTGATTAGTGTCGTGTCTCGTGTGCTCTCCCATTTAAATTATGCGTTATTCATCCATGACATTTTGAGGTGGGGATTTGCGACCTCAGAGTGTGCTAAAACTGTCCGTTTGTGTTTTTTTCAAAAAATAAGTTTTTATTGGTTATTATCGATCGATTAACTAAATTTTTAAGTAAATAATTTAAGACCAATATTAAACTTGCTTTTCTTTATTCCAGCTTCAGTTTTTGCTGAATTTTGTTCGGTAGGTGTAGCTGTAGGTATTCCCTTTCTTTTCTTCTGCAACTGCATTTGCATCCCTGATTCAAACTCCATTTCTCTTACTTTTGAAAAAGAAACAAACGTCAAAAATCGCATAACTCCCTTTGATTTATGGGAAATAATTATCATGTTTTCTTTTTCCCTCCACATGTCAGACAGCAAAAAAAAAAAAAAAAACAATCCAAATGCAATCGCAATCAAAAAATCAGAATCCCGCGACCGCCAGCGCAGTCGCCTCCTGTTGCATCTGTAACCTGTAAGATATACGCATGCACGTGTATGTTCAGGGGACAACAGCCAGTCGTAAAGGTATAGCTTCGAATCACCATCTGTCATGTCCGTAATTTCTTTTTCTTTCTTTTTAAGTTCTTGGCAATTTTTCACCTCTTAATCATTATTTACTTCTGTTTCTTTTCTTGAGATTTGAAAAATTGTATTTTTGGACAAGAAATGAAATTCCGCACACGCGAGCCAGTGCGAAAATAAAAGACCCAAACTCGACTCATTCCCTCCGCCAAGGCTCACATTTAAGTGTTCTATGTGTGCACTCTTTTGTCGTTGACAAATTGCATGTCGCTTGGGATTGTTTTCTTTGATTTTTCTTCTGCAATATGTGTATTATGGGACTCGAGTGTTTGTATGTAGTGATTGAAAAGAAAAAAAAATCGCAGAGACATCACATGGTGGCGCAGAAGATGACCTTTTTTTCTGTACGATATTGGTGGTTTCTCTGCGCAACACGAATTGGTTTGTTATAATTGACAGACGCTAATTTATGATTGTTTGACATTGCTAATTGGCGTGGTGTGTTACTGCAGCGAGTCAGAGTCAGACAGCATTCCCGCTGCGTGAAAAGAAGCCCCGAATATCGAAATGGTTAAACCATATTTGGGGGTGACATCATTTCGCGGATCGACGCTGTGCCTATGAGTCAGAGTTTATACTGATCGGATGTAATGCAATGTCACCTTAATGTAGAAACGTACATACACTGGCGATAACTTGGATGAGGCCATACATTTGTAATCGATTTTAACCTGTTGGAAATTTTGTACCCGGAAACTTTTACTACCTGTGAACAGGTGAATATTTGCAAAACAGTAAGTCATAAGACTTGAAAAGCGTATAAAAAGATGCGCCACTAGGTTGTGGCCATTTCGAATATTTCGTTGCAGGATTTTACATCAGCGATTTTTTCAAAGTTTTGTTAAGAATATTTAAAAAAGCGTTGAAAAGAACTGTTTTTATTTAGTTTGAAAAAAATGGGTTCCGGAAAGACTTTGACAGCGTCGGAAAGAGTAAAAATGGATGCTTTCAAGGAGTTAGGACTGTCAGGCCGATAAATTGGAAGGAGGCTAAATAGAAGTGAGACTCTTGTAAACAGTTATCTGGCGGATCTACGAAACTATGGGAAAAATCAATAAGGACGCACGGCAGAAGCAACAATATTCCAGAAAAGCGATTAATTCTACGGCCAGCCTCAAATTCTGTAAATAATAATAATACATTTTTATTTTTTTAGCGACTAAAATAAGGGCCAAGAGCGGATTATCAGCCAGCATAGCAACCATAAACAAATCATACTGAGACCCCCAACTCACAATCCTCTTGCCGCTGGCCCCCTAAATTTTTGCCAGGAATCCGCCATTTTGTTGTCCTATCCGTGTACGCCAATTCCTACCCGTTTTGCTTTGCCCACAGTGAAATGTAAAAAGATTAGGTGCGAATGTGTTGGTTGAGAGGATTTTTGACATTTGTCAATACGAATTTCTATGCAACAGTACTAGCGCACCTAAACTTTTTGGGAGCGTAAAATTTAGCTTGTTAATCGGTCGAAGTTGGGGCTCTCAGTATTGTCTCTGATAGCAACGGTTCGAAGGGTAATACGAAAGAGTGGTACTATACAGCGAAGAAAACTTAAAAAGAAATCTTTTTCGCATCGAATAAATTTTGCAAGAGAACATCGAACATGTCGCTTGGAGCAGTGAATGGAAACGCGCTGTCTTTTCGAATAAAAAAACGTTCAACCTTGACGGCCCCGATGGTTACAACTTTTATTTACATGATTTAAGCAAGGAGGAACTTATTGTGGCAAGACATCACAGCCGTACATCAGGTGTAATGGTGTGGAGAGCTATTACCTACTATGACACAATCGAGTTGGAGTTTTTGGCCACAACAATGAACGGAAACAACTACAAATGTTTGTTGGAATGGTCTTTTTCAAAAGTGAAAAACATTTACGGACCCCTGTCTTGGATATTCCAACAAGACAATGACCATATCCACACTTCCAGGGTTGTTAGATGTTGGATTCAATCAGAAGACATGAAACTTTTGCCATGGCCGCCCTATTCACCGGACTTAAATACAGGGTGTCCGCCGGAAAGATATACTACTTTGTTTTGCCGCCATTTTGGTAAACATTAGTCTTGACAGTTCATATTTGGCAGTCGTGAAGTAGACACGTGGTAAATTTATTATGGAAAAACATTCGATAAACCAACGTGTTTTAATCGTTTAAACATTTTATCAAAATCAATCATCGATTACTGTGACGATGAGAAAGTTACGTGCAATTTTTGGGGGAAACAACGTGCCAACAAAACGCACTATTTATCGTGTAGTGAATGATTTCGAAGACAGAGGGTCTGTAGGTGATAGGCCCAAGCATGGACCACAACGTACTGCAAGATCGGCTGAAAACATTACTGCTGCTCAAGGAAGTGTTCAAAACAATCCATCAACCTCAATTCGACGCCGTGCTCAGGAGCTTGGTCTTCAAAGAAAAACTTTGGCGACAATTTTGCATAAGGATTTGCATTTGTTTCGATTTAAGTTAACACAAGAGCTTTTTCCACAAGACCATTACATATGCTAGCCCATGACAACCACGATTTTTATGAAAAAATCATAATGAGTGACGAGGCACATTTCCATTTGAATGGATATGTGAATAAACAGAATAGTCGGTTCTGGGCAATGGAAAACCCTCAAATTATTCATCAGTCACCTTTGCATCTATTAAAAGTTAAAGTCTGGTGTGCAATTTGCTCAGGAGGAATCATTGGACCTTATTTCTTTGAAAATGAAAACGGCGTAACGGTAACTGTGAATGGGGAGCCATATCGTGATATGATTGAAAACTTTTTAACGCCACAACTTCATGCTATGGGCTTGATTAACATGCCACAAAGCATACAGCCAGGATTACAATGGAATTACTGCAGGGACCTCTTTCCACAACAAGTTATTTCAAAAAATGGTGATGTTGATTGGCCTCCACGGTCGCCTGATTTGACTGCTCCGGACTTCTTTTTGAGGAGATATTTGAAAAGCAAGGTTTATGCAAACAAACCAGAAACGCTTGACCAACTCAAGCAAAATATTCGTGATGAAATTAATGAAATACCGCTTGAAATGTGTGAGAATATAATGAAAAATATGCTCAAAAGGGCTCGCATTTGTGAGACTAACAGAGGCGTACATTTACGTGATATTGTATTCCATACATAATTGCCGACATTAAATAAAACATCTTCTATCTTCTATCTTTCTTCTTTCTATATATATAATTCTTTCGGGGTGTAACTCGATGATCACGTAACTTGATAACCCCTGGGACGATTTTCATAATTCTTTTTTTGTTTTGTTCGTATTGCTGTATATCAGGTTTTTATTTACTTTTTGTCGCGAAAACAAAACTTGGAGGGGATGAAAGAGGTTATGAAAGTTTGCATGGGGAAATACACTTTGAAAAAAAAAGAAACTGGAGAGAAATCGAGTAGTGACACTTCAAATAAAAAAAAATATTTTAAATTTTAAAAGCAATTGTTGTTGTCAATTATTTAAATTATTTTCCAAGCAAATTGTTGTTGTCCACAATTTTGTTAAAGATACCTTAAAAGTTTGTTATAATAAATTATGTTTACCATGTTACATTAAGTAACTTTTTGAAATGAAGTAGATAGGTACTTTGATTATACAAAGATGATATTATGGCCGACGATATTTTGCATCGAATTCGCATTGTGATTGTGACATCGGATAATGAACTGGAGATGTCAGATGAAATGTGCAACAAAGCTTTGATTTTGATCGAGGATATGTCTCTGCTCATGAGTGGCAATTTGTTGCGCAAATTGGGGATGCCACAGTCAAATCGTTTAATGCAAGACGCATTTAATCGAGAATTGGAGCGAGAAATGGACTTCGATCGAATCGCAGTGAGTCACGCTGTTCGAACAAATGTGCCAATGTTGAATCAAGAACAAAATAAAGTGTTCGATGAATTGATGCAAGCAGTCGATAACGAAAATGGCGGAATTTTATCCTTGATGCGCCCGGTGGAACTGGAAATGCATTCCTGATTTCACTGATTTTGGCTACAATTCGTTCGAGATCTGAGATCGCTTTGGCCCTAGCCTCTTCTGGGATAGCGGCTACTTTGTTAGAAGGCGGTCAAACAGCATTGAAATTGCCATTGAATCTGCAAGTGGATGAAGATAGGTTCTTCAACAACATTTCAAAGAACAATGCGATGGCGAAAGTACTGCAGCAATTTAAGATTATCATATGGGACGAATGCACAATGGCTTACAAACGCGCATTTGAGGCCCTGAATCGTTTACGTAATGATAAGCGACCTTTCGGTGGAGCAGTGATCTTGCTATCAGGCGACTTTCATCGAACGCTGCCTGTCATTTCGAGATCAACTCCGGCAGATGAATTGAATGCTTGCCTGAAGGCGTCTGCGAAGAAATTGCATTTGACAACAAACATGCGAGTTTGTTTAAAAAATGACCAGTCAGCTGCAGAGTTCTCTAGGCAATTGTTGTCGATGGGCAATGGTGATTGAGTTTCCACAAAATGTTTGCAACTTTACAACGACACCGGAAGAACTAATCATGAATGTTTTCCCGAATATCGCTCAGAATTATATTGACCATGATTGGCTGAGTGTAAGAGTGATTTTGGCTGCGAAAAACAAGATTGCCGATCATTTGAATATCGCCATTCAAAACCAAATCACTGGTGAGTTGCATTCATACAAATCAGTCGACTCCGTGATGGATGAAAACGAAGCCACCAACTATCCCACGGAATTTTTAAATTCTTTGGATGTTTCGGGCTAGCCTCCACACAATTTTAAACTAAAAATCGTCTTAGTAATAATTTTGTTGCGCAACCTAAATGAACCAAAACTTTGTAATGGTACGCGTTTGATTGTGAAGAATTTAATATCAAATATTATTCAAGCAAATTTTTATTGGAAAATTATAAGGTGAAGATGTTCTTATTCTGCGGATTCCACTAATTCAGAACGATTTGCCGTTCGTGTTTAAGCGTCTTCAATTTCCCGTACTTCTCGCTTTTGCTATGAAAATTAATAACAAGTCGCAAGGACAATTGCTGGATGTGTGTGGCGTAAATCTTGAACTTCACGTGTCGGCAAAGCTCTCGCTTTGTACGTGTACGCACCCGATAATAGAAATAGAACAAAAAATGTTGTGTACCATAAAGCACTTCATTGAAAAAGCGGTAGGTTGGCCGACAAGTATTTGATTTTATTTATCTATTTCTTTATTTTTAATATAACTTTTGAATAAAAAATTTGAATTGACCGAATTACATGAAGCAGAATGAAGCGAAAGCTCGGAACTATTAATTTCATTACCTACATTAATGAATTTGGGCGAAACGAAGTTCGCCGGGTCGACTAGTTTAATATAAAAGAGTATTTTTCTTAGTTCCTGGTACATACATTTTTTTGTTTACTTCCAGGCGACAGAATATTTAGTAGGTACAGTTTTGTAGTCTCATCATGCATCGATCGGCGCTTCCCGACTTTTTAAAAAATATTACCAAAGATCGAGCTCGGAGCGAATAGATCTGCCAGAGTAAAAGGCGAAGTGGACATCTGAACGATTTCTTTCTCCCAATATAACTGCACTTTTCAAACTTCAAAATAAATCAAAAACTGAAAACCTGTCAAAACCTCGTTTGTCGTGTTAAACTTTTAAACTTTCTTGCCGTTGTGGCATCGCAGTCTTTATAGATGAGGTCGCTGAAAGATCAATACCACTTAGATCAAAAGGATGGCTTATGATATCCGCGTGTTGAGAGGTGCAGAACTGTCAACAGATCATGCCAGTACGGTAGGAGTGCTTACAGAACGATGAGATTATGGGACATGGGAGAAGTTGCAAATTGCAACTTTAGTCACACAACGTTTACGCTGTCTGCAGGTACATTTGAATTGTTTGGAGAAACTGTTCCACTGAATGTAGAGGTCGATGGTATAGCGGCTTGTGGTGAGGAATGAACTGCGTGCTCTAAATCGCTTGCAGATAATGAAGCTATATCAGGGAAAGAAGAAGGCCTTCAATGCGTATATTCACTTTGGGAGGTCGAAACCGATACACGAAGGCGAGAGAATTTGCAAAATTCTCGGGACAGGGTGTTCTAGTATAGTGTAGTGCTCGTCGTGGAAAAATGTGGGTTTGGTTTGTTGGTTGGTTGGTTTAAGTAGCTGTATTTCCCCGTCTTTTGACGACGAAAAAACACAAATAACGCATTGGGCGCCGTTTTGAGACCACATCCTAGCGTCTAGGAGAATGAAGTTAAGGGAGCTCAAAACCAGCCTGTGGAGTTGAGAAATTTGATGATCTTGTAGAAATTGATATTTTGGATAGCCGAAAGGTCATCATAAGAAGGGTGACCTAGTGCACTGCGTCAGGTTTTGGCTAGGACTTAAGCCCAATGGCCCGTACTTATTGCCGTTAGTCTGGCGACATCTACACGCGTTCTGGCTAAGAGGTTGTTTGTCCTGGCATCATCGTAGGATGGCCAGATATTCCTTGAAATGACGCAGTTCGTCAGGTTCATCCATCTAGTCTCGGCCCTTGAGGTGAAGTGCAAGAGGATTTCTCTCAGTTGTGGGAAAACTTCCTCCGCATGAGACACGCACAGAGCAGAGCCTTGTCTGGCAAGTTCATCGGCTTTTTCATTCCCCTCAATGTTCCATGCCGGGAACCCTAGTCGAAGGTGATTTCAAACCGATGATAAGCCCTGTTCAGTGTCTCCCTGCATTCCACAACAAGTGCGGACGTTGACTTAGTTGAACCGACAACCTTAATTGCGGCCTGACTTTCGACGAAGATGAGTATTTATTTTCTGGGTGGGCTATGTTAAGAAGCAGTCTACACGCCTTCTTAATTGCCAGTACTTCAGCTTGAAAGACGGTGGCTGATTTGGGAAAGCGGAGTTTCAGAGATGTCTAATTCTGTTGAGGAAATGCCCGCTCCCTCCCCACAGAAGGTGGGCTTAGTAGGTATAGGTAAGACTTATGCAGTGTTGCTTTTAATAGGCTCGCAAGGTTGTGGATTTGATGTTGTTCTAGGATCGGCTCCTTGTGTTTGTCGAACTTAAAAAATATTTGATGAATTTTAAGCTCTAAATGGTAGGTTCGTCGTAAATGCCATCGATATAGAATGAAGTCCATATCATACGCACATATCAACAGCCTCCCGCTACGACCACAGACATGTCTGGCATCATTTCACTTTTATCGTCCTATCTCCCACCAATGGATACTAAAAACCATTCAGCGAAACCCTTAGTCTCGGGTCTATGCTTGGGGACCCTCAAATTAGAGGTTAATAAGCATAAAACTGATTTTAAAGTTTTTTACGACGGAAATTTGTCTGTGACATCGGCTGCGACAGAATTGAATTAAGTACCCACCATGCGACGCGACGCAGACCCAACAATCAATTTCGTCCATAAAAGTTGGTCTCTCTTACAGTTTAAGACCTTAAGCATATCAGTTACCAATGACCGTCAGCATCGGTTAATCCTAAAGGTGTGCCAATCATAAAAAAAAAAAAAACACCAACCACATGCCGTGCAACGTTTGTCACTTCGTTAGAGTGTACCGATGGAGATTTGGTTAAATGCGAGGGAGGTATCCAAGCGAGTGACAATAAACCCCCAATCTCACGAGACAAATCGGCCATTACACCGCCAAAAATACACCTATCTCGATGAACAGCAAACGATACATCCCGCGCGCTCCAATGTGACTCTCAAACCTGTGTGGCTATAAAAACTGCGGTTCTGCTGGTCAGCGTGGGGCTTATTATAAACCTACCAACTCCAACGTTTGATTAACCTGATGGCTTTGATTTTGTCAAGCGTAAGTGTCAATGCGCGTACCTCTTTAAGTGTGGTACTCTGAAATTATCTTGTCACTGTGATGCGGAGAACAGCAGACATTCGAGGGTCAATAACGTGCGTCATGTTGACGACCGCTAAATTTCGATTCGTCGCGTCGCGTCGTCGTCTACATTGTCGTCGTCATTTTGGGTGTTGCTGCTACGTCGCTCATCCATGCAAATTTACAAATTCCACGATGAAGTGTTCGATTTTTGGGGTCGTTTTGGTTGTTTAAGGTTTTTTTTTTATTGCATATGGCTGGTTAAGTGAAGGTTTTAATGAGACGATTGTCAGGACGACAGCAAACAAAGGATATTAGCGGACGATTTATGACGGAATTAAGATAAGAAAAGGAGAAATTATTGCTATTAACACAACGCTTTTAATGTCAATGTGATCCTGCTGTAGGTGCGGTATGGGTATAAAGGCAGGTAAAAGTCCGAACCTGTCTAACTGGTGAATGCATGGCTGTGTGTTTTACTTAAAAGCGCACATTAAATGTGGCATTCGTTTGATAACGCTTTGTCGCGTGTAGTGACCCACGTTCACGGTTCAACGTTGTTGAAGGTCACGACAGACGAGGATGCGAGTTGAGAGAGTGACAAAAGTCTGCCAAGCTGAAATATTTACTTTCTAAGATTTTACAGCTCATTCAAATTTTTTGGTATACATGGTGCATATAGAAGGGCGTTGAAAGGTTTCCTAGATATTAAAAAAAAAAAAAACAGTTTTTTCAACAGGACCGTATAAGGGGAGCGTATCGGCATCCCGCTTTTTAAAATCTTGTTTTTTTTTTAAAGCCCGCTTAAAAAGTTTTAAAACGCCGTCTTCTAAAATCCCGTTTTTCTTAAATTCAGAATCTGAAAATCCCGATTATTCTTATTGATTCTTATTCAAATTTTGCATTTGAAGTTTGGGAGCTTACAGTTTCTGGCCGTTTTTTTTTTTTTTTTTTTTGAATGGCAATTTCAATATTGAAGGTGCTTTCCACATAAAATGTTCCACCGATTCTATTAGTTCGAAAACGGCTCTAACGATTTTAACCAACTTTGATATTTAAGCCTAAATAGGTGACGTTAACATGACTGCTTACTCATTATTTTGCTTAGAAATCGAATACTGGTACTTTGGAAATTTGGAAATATCTCGAAAACGGTCCAGAGGTAATATGGTCAATTCTAACTTGATAAAAACTCTGTTTTTCTCTGTATTATAGTACAATCGATTTTAGATAAAAGTAATTTTTTTAAATTTAATTTTCTCTAGTTAACCTGAAAACGGCAACAACGATTTTGACCAAAATGCAAACAAAGAGTAAAGTCGATAGGTATTCTCAAAATGATTATATACTAGTTAGCGCACAGGTCCGGAGGGACCCTAGGCCTAGCCTCTCACAACCATTCGTTTTGTGTGAGTTTTTCATTTTTGGAACGAATGGAAGGGATCTACAATTTTATGCCGACTCCAAACGGCTAATTGAGAAGCTCTTTCAAGACAGTCACACCCTCGGATGTTTGTCAGACGTTCGCGAGAGGTGGTGCAGTGGAAAAAAAAAACCTAAGTTGGAATTTGAGTTTTTGCGGGATTCGAACCTCGACCCCTCGCTTAGTAGTTCAACACACTAACCACTAAGCCATTAAAGAAACATTGTAATATTTTGTACGTTTTTGTCTGACAAATTTTACAAAAACCGCTCAAACGAGTTTGATCAAAATGCATATCAAAAATAATTTCAGTACTATTCTAAATAAGACTTTTTTCTCGAAAAAGTCGAATAAATCAGTTTTTTAATTATTTCTCAAAAATGACTACCCAAAAGCCAATCTGTGTATTATATTTCTAAAACTCAATACCGCATTTTAAAATCAAAGTGTCAAAATGCAATGACAGCAACGCAAGACATATTTTTAGCAAATATTAATTATACTTTTTTCCAGAGACAATACTGAGACCCCCAACTCACAATCCTCTTGCCGCTGGCCCCCTCAGTTTTTTTTCAAATTCGTTATTTTGTTTTCCTATCGGTGTTATGTCTATTTAGAATCCGTGTGACATGTAAAAACATACAAAAAATATAAATTCAATGCTGCCAACCGCTACCAACCATGGGGGAATGTGATAGAGTTCGAGAATACCACATTTTAAGATAACTGAATGCTATTGGTTGGTTATTATAAATTTTTAAAAAACGATTTATATAATTTGTTTAGTTAATAATGCGATCTAAATGAGATGTTTTATATACTAGAAACATATTAGGACAAATATTGTTGTGTATTTTCTGCTTTTGAATATCATTAACTTCGATTTGATGTGTACATTTTTCTTAAATAACTGAAGAAAAATTGCCCAAAATGTTTTTATTTTCATACAACAATTCTACAGTAATCATTTTTCATAAATATTTTCAGCAAAAGTGCACTAATTCCTAAAATAAAATACTATTTACACGAAACGAATAATTTCAAATTTAACTGACAAAATTCTATGAACGCTGGAAGCAACTTTGCCGACAGCGGAAGTGGGACACGCAAGGTGCGAGTGTGTTGGTGAGTGACAGTTGTCAATACGAATTTCTATGTAACAATACTCACGCACGTAGCGTGTACCACCCCATAGAAATATAGCTTGTAGGCAAGTAACGGAAAATCGGCCGAAGTTGGGGGTCTCAGTATTGTCTCTGCTTTTTTCCACCAATTTA
The DNA here is from genome assembly GCA_946477585.1 of Cheilosia urbana. NCBI lineage: Eukaryota > Metazoa > Arthropoda > Insecta > Diptera > Syrphidae > Cheilosia > Cheilosia urbana. The sequence continues at coordinate 45,292,845 of OX297855.1, forward strand.
AAATACGCACCTTAAAATAATTCCAACAGCTTGGAGTTTACACAATCAGAAAATCTCACTTCAATTGCACCCCCTCACACGTCCATCGATATAATATTACGTTTATAACTGCTAGTGCAAAAACAAATCTCTGAATTTTTAAATAATGTGATCATTGACACCTTAAGCCAGGGTCACTTATCTATTAAAGTCAAATATAAACAAAAGAAAAATAAAATGCCCTAACAGAAAACAGAAACTCTTGCAACGCTTGTCCTTGTAAGTACTCAAAAATCGTATGAGGGCTTATAGTGATAAAGCGCTATCCCACATTTTTAACGATTTTTTTTTTTTTTTTTTTGAATGCAAAACTTTGCTTCTCTTTGTCCGCCATATTTCTCTCAAATTGTGTTCATATCCGTGCACAGAAAGATGTTATATTTTAAATTTTTGAAAAATGCTCTATCCCCTTGCGTCAAACGTCAAATGCAAAAACCCCTATCCCACATTTATTCTACTAAAACGGCTGACCCCAAGAGAACAACTTCATAAAGTTAATAATACGGAAATATAAGGGATTTATTTCGGTTTGTATCTTTATACAGTGGTTAATAAGTAAGTAATCCAATGAAAACAAATAAATAACTTAAATAATCTAATGCGAATCAATATTTTAGTTAACTATTTTGCTAGGTTTCGGGGATAGCGGTTTATCGTTGATTTTCTTAGTGTGGGATAGAGTATTTTGCTGGTAATTTGTGTGCATTTGGTACTTGTTTCTCATTTTGGTGTTAATTAAATATTTTTTATTAATAAAGTTAAAATGTGTGACCGAGGGAAAAAATGGTTCAACTTGCATTGGCAAAAAGTAAGGATTGCAGTACATCAAAAGTATTGGATGCAAGCGTTGAAAGCCTTGAGCTGGGGAGAATTTACGAGCTAGATATTCAATCGGTTGCTGAGGATACAAGATTAATTTGGCAGGATGCCATAGTCAAAGATGCATCCTATGATTCTACTTCTGATGAATATCATAGTGAGCAGACATGCTATAACGATCCGATGGAAACTAATGTATCAGAAGAAGTTGATGACGTTCAGGTAGGTTCTAAAGAAACTGATAAGAATGGCGCCGCTACCGAAAAAAGTGAGGAAAATAACTGTGCAAAAGGAAAGAGATCAAAGCGTAGCCTTGCACTTAATTCACTTTCTAGGTCGCAACACCACCAAAAGAGAATGAAAGGCCAAAACTATACTGGATATAGACGGAATAAAATATCAACGACGATGCAACAAAATGTTTCTAGACCCGCTCGTACAATGGGACCCTCTTGTTCCTCCCAGTTGTGCATAAAATCATCCAAAAGGTTTTGTAGCCAATTTGATGAGAATCAAAGGCAGTGCCTTTTCTCTAACTTTTGGAAAATGAGTTGGGATTCTAAGAGAGTTTACGTCGCAAGTCTAGTACACTATGGCGATAAGAAACGTTGCTATGCCGGGTCAGATTCTAGGAAAAAAGGAACTTATGAGTACTTCCTAAAGTTAAGGGAAGTAAACCTTCAAGTTTGTCGTCAAATGTTTCTGAACACTTTGGGAATGAAGATAGACATGGTACGTTCTTGGGTAGCAGCTCAATGCAATGGCATTCCGATACAAAACAATAAGTCTACTGAATTGACTCGTAGCACCAGCCGGCCGATCATCAATGAGAAAAATAAGTTCTTGATTAATTTTTTTAAAAACTTGCCAAAGACTCAAAGCCACTATTGTCGAAAAGATTCGAAAAAAGTTTACATTGAAATGTCGTTTCGAAGCAAAAGTGAACTCTTTAACCACTACAAAGAATTGTGTCTAGCAGAAAAACAAGAGGCATTGTCGATATTTTCATTTTCAAAAGTATTTGCTGAGCAAAATCTATCAATATTTTTTCCTCGCAAGGAAAGATGCGACACATGCGTTGGCTATCAGGAAGCGCATCATATTTCTGAAACTGCCTACAACCTGCATGTGAAAAATAAAGATAGAGCAAGAAATGAAAAAGAAAACGATAAGCTTGAAGCTCAAAATGGAAAGCGACACATTTTTACAATGGACATGCAGGCAGTGAAATTGTCACCTGACATAAATGCATCTGCTATTTACTACAAACAGCGATTGCAGGTACACAATTTCACTATTTACAATCTTGCTAATCATGTCTGTACAAATTATTAGTGGAACGAAAGTGAAGGAGATCTTTCAGCTTCTTCATTCATAACGTGCATAATACACCATCTAACAAAATACTGTTTAGGAGATTCATTACCAATTACAATTTACTCAGATGGTTGTGGATACCAGAACAGAAACCATTTCCTTTCTAATGCTCTTTCCAGTTTTGCCATTACACACAATAAAGAAATTGAGCAGAAATATCTTGAAAAGGGTCATACTCAAATGGAATCTGATAGCGCTCACGCCAAAATAGAGACTCGACTTAAGCAACGGTCAATATTTGTTCCTTACGATTACGTTAGAATAACAAGAGATGCAAGAAGAACTGTTGAATGTAACGGTATGAAAAAAAAGCTACCTTTCGAAGTAGAATACCTAAATCATACCTTTTTTAAAAACTATGTCGACACAAAACTCATTAGACCTGGCCGAACTAAAAATGATCCAACAGTCAACCAGCTAAGAGCTCTTAAATACTTCCCTAATGGTGCCGTAAAGTTTAAAGTTGACTTTGATAATGAATATCAGGATTTGCCAGGAAGATTGAAGCAGATTGAGAAGGGTATTTATCCTGAAACACTACACTCTTCCCGGTTAAAAATATCTTTCGGGAAATGGACACATCTTCAAAATCTGAAATCAGTTATTCCTTCCGAATATCATGCATTTTATGATAACTTAGAGCACACCCTAAAAGATTAATTTTCAGTACTACCTTCACTTAACTTACAAAATTTCTAACTATCCTTATATGAAATATTTATATATTTATAAACTTTTTTGATTCGACTAAAATAATTTGTTTACTGTTAATAAAAAAAGATTTAAAAGAATTTGTTTTGATTCCAACATCGACTTTGATCAAAAATATTACGCTATCCCACAATCCACATTTAAATGATATTCCGCTAACCCACATATAAATTGAAATAAATCGAAAAAATGTTGTAGCCTTATTTTTAAATACACAGAATACAAATCTAATAACAAAATTCAGTTCATGTATTTAAAAAATCGCTTGAAGCCTTATTTAAAGAGTTTAAACGTTCTCCTGCACAATTTGCAATTTGTTTATTACTGCGAGAAAGAGGTTTATCACCATAAGCCCTCGAAAGGTGTAAGAGTCTGAAAAAAATACAGTAGGCGGTTATAACCAGTTGTTGCCGGAGAGAAATATTACAAGGGTGTTGGTACCGCAGCCACAAAATGGGTGTATTTTGAAAGAAATAGTAGTACAGACATTTTTAAGTCTTTAAATATAAATGTGGGATTTTTTTTAACTTTATTTTTAAAAAAAATAAAATAGATAAATAACGTTTAACTCGAATTTTTCTATACAATTTCTGCATTACCTTCAATTTTGTATAAGAAAGTAATCCTCTAAGTCGAAATCCCTTCAAGTCGAAAATTCCTCTAACTCGAACATATTCTTTTGATTCTTGATCTATTACAATATTCCTCTAAGTCGTATTTTTGTCAGAAGTAAACAAAATCAAAAAAAGACCTCCCTCCCGGAAGTGATGCGTCGCGACGATACGTTGTGTTTCTACATACAATATGTAATATGGATAGATATATACTTGTACATCATACATACTCTGCTTGAAAAAATAAATGCGCAACCAGCGTTGCCAAGTTATTCTGGCGTTCGAGCACCGTTTTTAAAACTTACAGCGTTAATTTTGACCTCTTGGGCACCAAAACTGGCTTTTTTTGTAATTTCTGGAAATATTATTATTATTTCTAAGTTTATTTTTGCATAAAATTCATTTGGCTACAAACCCTTTCCATATCTTCATTTAAGACTGGCAAACATAGCAGTTTTACATAAGGCCAATTCGCAAATACAAGGTGGCGCAAAAGTAATCATCCTATCAGAAAATGCTATAAATTTTGCGATTGGCCCCTAATGTCAGCCGTTTTGACATTTGTGTAGTAAACACATGCGAAATACACGTTAATAAACAATGTTACGCTACACTGCTCCAGAACGCGGAATATTGGTGACTATTTATTTTTTTCATTTTTTTTTTTTTTTAATTACAGCCAAAAAACATCGGAAAGTTATTTTTGCGCCACCTTGTATTTTGGAAAGGCTTTTCACCTACTGAATCCCTTAAACTATGTCTGACTTTGACTTTCTAGCCATAAATCTTTTGTAGTTTTTGATTGCCACTTCAAATTTGCTAGGATTCTTGTATAAATTGATGGCTGCATTCAAAGAAAGAGAAAAGCACTATACTCTGTCCAAGAAAAATTGTCAGTACAGGGAAGATAGGATGTTTGTCTCTCAGTCTGGTTGCAATGACTTACATAAATCGGTCCCTTTTTAAAGCTCTCACAGGGTTGCCGTAGCGTGTATGATAATTCGCCATAACTCAGAGAGCAATACTGTTAGGGCTACCATCTTCCAATTTAAAATAAAAATATTGCTGGACGAAATAAATTCCGTTTATGTTTTAAGTTTTCCTTTTCTAATATTCACTTCTTTTACAGGGTATCCCCAGTAGGCCTAATGCATTAGTTTGTTTTCCAACAAAACAAAAAAAATGTCGTAACACAAAAAAAAATACATGTACACAAACAAGCAATTAGAATACAAACTGATATAACCACGACTCGATGTCATATACCTAAACAGATGGTAAAAGGACTGCACTTGTGCAGCTGTACATACATTTTTGAATACAGACATAGATACCTAGATTACATATTTGTTAAAAAATTATCACCCATCAATGCAGAACTTCACGGAAACAGTAGCAAAAAAAGGATCATAAAATCCTTTCAAGGCATTTGCTTTACTGGAGAGGAGTGACCGGATGTGGTAAAACCCAACGACCGAAAATAAACAGTATAGGTCTACCTGCTTCATCATTTTGATATTTCAGTGTTAAAAATATGCTCTAAAAAGTGAAATATGAATTTATACCTACCAAAACATGCAGAAATATGCCCTAACGAATAAGGCTGACAATTTTTACTTAGTTTTCTATACCTATTAAAATATTTAATCACATTTTGTCCCAGAAAATACCATGCTTTTGCATGAATCCGGTTGAGTTGCCCTAGTAATCACTATTAATTTATCGCAACATCTCTACAACGCACATATAATCACTTGTTGCGTTAATGAAATGAATGCATTAAAACACCTCACGAATAAACCTATATTTATATTATTATTGGATCTTTCAGATATACAAACAACCTAAAATCGAATGGGAACACCCCACATAACATACCGCTCTCGAAAGCTCCAAAAAGCACAAAAACCGAAAGTTCTTTGACAAAATTCAAAGAAAAACCATCAATGATATGCTTTCATTGACATATGGTAACACTCTTCCGATGTGTTTCAGTCACACATACTGCTTATTTTGGTTGATGATAATAGCAAGCGAACACAAGACGTTCGTGCTCATTCTACCCGCGGCGGTGTGGCAGACTGGATGTGGTGGGATGTATGCGATTTTCAGGAAAATTACAACAACAAATTCTTTGGAATGCCAGTGGTTTCGTTTTTATGTCAGTGGCAAATCTTGTGTTTGAGTGCCGGGAGAGTAGCTACAGGCACCACTGATAGAAAAAAAGCTCCTCCATAAGGCCTGTACTGACAATTTTTCTTGGGCAGAGTATAACATATTTTTTAAAACACTAAAAAAATGCCCAAGCGCTAAATCTACTTTTTTGGCACTAAAATTAACGCTGAAAGCACTGAATTGGTAACGCTGTGCGCAACATTTGCAGGTGCGCAACACTTGTGTTATTGTTCTATTTGGAGTGATGGGAAAAAAAGTAAAAAAAACTGCAGGTGCCCAACATTATTTGTGTTGTTGGTTGAGTAGCAAATTTGAAATCAAAACTAACTAATTTTGTTCAAAATGTACCTACTTTCCTACTTTTTACCTTATAAAAATTCGCTTAAAAAAATATAGTAAATTCCTCCAACTCGAATTTTTCCAGAAATCCCTCTAACTCGAACTAATTTTTATTTAATTCGACTTAGACTGATTCGTCTATGTTATTAATTCTAATAACAAAAGTTGGCTATCGTTGGCTCTTGCAGAAGGGGATTTTGCTAAATATAAATTTACTTTGATTTATTCTAATAATTTAACAAAGTTGAACATGTTATTGAACTTTACATAAAAATTCAAGGAGCTAAACAAAAAATAAAAAACAGAATCACAAAACCATAATCTCAGATAGCAATAAAATAAATACTGATAGAATAAATAACTGACAGTTGCAAATTGAATGAAGCCAATGAAAAACAAAAACAAACTAGAAAGATGGAAATTCTCTTTTTAACAGTTTGACAGATAAAAGAGCTGCCAAATTTTCACTAAATTTTAAGTGAATTAAGTTTATTAAGGTTGATATTACACTTTCGTTCAAGTGTAAGATATTTTAGGTCGTCTTTAAAAAAAAAATAGGAGTACGAATGTGAAAGGAGGAGTACGGGAGTACGGAGAGGCTGAAAGGAGTACAATACTCCTATGGGAGTACTTTCGGCAACACTGGCTTAGAACTCTCTTGCCAGAACATGAGAAACACTGAGAGCTTCAACATATAAAATCTCAAATTGTTATTTGATATAGAAATACTGCCATATCAGATGAATAACTCAAAAATGGGCTGATCAGACTTTTATCTACCTACCTAATCCATATGGTGGATAGCTTTACTTTGTGTCAGAAACAGAAGGTTATATTAGCGAAGAGCGAACAAAATGAAACTTAAGGCTTTTTTTATTATGCCCGCATGAGCCATATATTGATCATTGTTTTTCACGGTTTACAACAACAGTTCGATCTCGTATTATTGTTGTAAACCATGGAATCAATGATCTATTTGGATCATGTGATATTGATGATAACAAAAAACGCCTATACATATATAAATAATTATCAATTCAATCCTTAGCACTTACTTTGACGAAATTCAAATGTGATGGTTCCAGATTCCACACCAATCTTCGCAACTGGGAACCAATCAAAAGATGAGTATGCTTGAATCACAGTGCTCACAAGTGTTTTTAGATTTCAATACCAACTCACACTCCCAGCTATAACCTCCTTCGATATTTGTACGTTATGACAATTCCATACGCGAAAGGCTTACCACAGTTCATGTGCACAAAGTTCAAATTAAAACCAAACGACGTTTTCGATATCGCATTTCTCCATCGTCCTTCTTTCCTTTCTTACTGTTCACTGTAGCTCTTGGACCAGACACAACGTTCGGGCTAAAGGTTATAGGCCAGAAGAGTTATTCCTGTTTTTGCCACACAAGTCCCGTTCAGTGTATGGAAATGGAAATTATAAAACAAAATGCAAAAAAAATTGGGGTGAATTATTAATAACTAAAAAGGGATTCTGTAGGTGGACATGAACACAATGGGAGTCATTGGACAAAAAAAAAAACTGAAAACGAAATATTGTTTCTCCGCATTCCTAGCAGTCAGACAGTCCACCATAGCAGTTCCTTTGGTTCATGCATAAATGCAGGCCCCGAGTGTAGAGAAAGTTGACTGTTTTTTTTTTTTTTTTTTTTAGCACTGTGGTTTATTTCATCGACGCGACGGCAGGAATGTGCTCTGCGGTTAAAAGCAGTCAAAACGTCAGCTCTGGTGGACAGGACACTGCTGGAGAATATGTTTGTGTGCATACGCATTAATGAGGTGCCCAAAAGTTTGTTTTACCATCTAATACTGGAATTTGCATTCATGGTAGGTACTTAGTTTGCCACAAGTTGCCATATGGATAAGAGATGAATATAAAAAAAGGATTTTTGGGTGTGCATTTGTTACCAGCACAGTCGGGTGGTTGCATTTAAAACTTTGAATGGAAATTAATTGGTCAACTTTTACGTGTCCGTTAAAATATTGCTGTGTACGTGGATGGAGTTTGTTAAACTAATAAATGCGGCGTAGAATAAGCTACGTATAGACGGATTAGAATTCGCCCTGCGGATGCGAAAAGAACTGGAGTACCAAAAGAGGCGAAAATTAGCTGAGCTCGGTGTAAGACTTTATTCAAATAAGTACTACACACCAACACGGTGCTATCATGTCACGTGCTATCATGCACTTCTTTTGACGAAGGGAATACAAATGGTTTTACTATATGTTTAGCCGCAAAAAGGAGTTTCTGTCGTTCTACAGTTCTTCGAAGAAATGTCGAAAGGCAAATAGACAGAGCTATCAAGCTTAGATGAGAATATTTGTGAAAACCACTTCTGCGTCCCAAGATTTTCGAAATTACTCAGTTACTACTCCTACACGGAATTCCTATTTGGAACACGAGTTGTTCACTTTTCTCGTATTCTTGGTTGAAAAGTTTGAAGCACATATTTCGAAGCGGTTTCTATGCTAAAGACGGCCCATAGCGAACAGAAGAACAGTTCTTTGGTAAGGCTTAAGCTTTTTGAACTGCATGTCCATGTAAAAGTAGCTAGTTTTCACAACTTTTGTAAACTTTCTGAGACGTATTGTCTGTTTTTCCGGGAATCGAACCTTATGCCTTTCTCTCAGTTATCCAGCACACTATCCAAGGCTCTCTGCTACCGTTTATTTTTAAATAAACGCTCATCGCACGATCTAGAACAAGCATGTCAAACTCAATAGCCACAGGGGCCCCGAAATAACTTATACGGAAATAACTTATATAGCAGTTACTACGGTTTCAAACCGTAGTAATTTATATGATAACGGTCATATAAGTTATTACGATATGGAACCGCAATAGCTTATATATAAGTTATTTCATTTTTAAATCCGCAATAACTTATATATAAGCTATTGCGGTTTGAAACCGTAATAACTTATATCGATAAATAGGCTGTGAAGTTCTATTTTTAGAATTTTTGGAGCCGCATTTACATGGAATTCCATAGAAGAACAATGAATGCATTTTCCTTCATAGGAGTGAAAAATAGAGACTAACTGTAATTTTCCACGAATTTTCTTCTATTGCCGTCCATTGTACGAACCGTTCCATCGAAGAAGCGTGACAATTTTGAATCAATGTCATAATACCAATATTGTGATCTTAATCTTAGGCCATTATCAATGTTTGTATCCATTTGTTTCAAATAAATAAATAGAGCAGCGAATTCTTGAAATCGTTTTGTCCAATTTTTTGTATTATTCCAGTGATTGTTGTAGACGATTAATTTACAAATGAAAATTTGCGAATTGTGAGATAAATAATAACTGTGCCAATTTTCAAAGAATGAATCTTACATTTCATATATTTTATTACGACATTAGACCGTAATAACTTATATATGAATTATTGCGTTTTCAATCCGCAATAACTAATATATAAGTAATTTCGGTTTTAAATCGTAATAACTTATATATAAGTTTCATATCGTATTAACTTATATATAAGTTATTACGATTTAAAACCGAAATTACTTATATATTAGTTATTGCGGATTGAAAACGCAATAATTCATATATAAGTTATTACGGTTTAAACCGTAATAACTGCTATATAAGTTATTTCCGTATAAGTTATTTCATGGTGCCTAGCCACAAGGGGCCAACCCTGCAGGATATAAATTTGTATGGGCCGCAAAAAAAAAAGATGATGAAAAGAAGAACCACTTTTACTTTTTGCCTTATTAATAAGATTACTTTATTATATACTCTTTCGGAGGCTCAAATTCCATTCGAGGTGTCCGACTTCGGAAGAGAAACAAATAATTGCAATGGCGCACCGCACTCCAAATCATAAACAGATTTCGCAATCAATTTTTCTCGGAGGAAATTTAAGAAAAAAATTAACTTGCACTTCAACGTAATTCGCAGTTCTAAGCCTCGCTAGCGCCGTATAATTTTTAGAAAACATTTCGAAAAAAAAGCTAATTAATAATAAAATTATAAATACCGCCGGCTGGGCCGCACAATTATTCGTAGTGGGCCGCATGTGGCCCGCGGGCCGCGAGTTTGACATGCTTGATCTAGAAGATCCATTAACTTGAACCGCCCGTATAGTTCATTGTTTGGGCTAAACACTTCTGTAATGAAAATAGCGTTCTTGAAGCTGCGGGACCATCACATTTTTTTCGGATTTTCGTTTTAAACTACATTTTATCTACAAAGACCCTATTTTACTCACATTGTGACATTTAGTGTAAATTCGTAACGCATCACTCATGATGTTTTACAAAATGTTCATTAATGCAAACTATTGGCATCACTTTCAACGTCAAGTGTTCATTGTTGCAAAGTTTATTAAACTGATGTGCAAACATAGTGACAAAAATCATAACAGAAATACCCGATGCGCTGTTAACTCGCCGGTAAAAAAGTGAGAAAAATGTCGGAAGAGAAAAAAAAAGTAGGTTCTATCAATAGATAGGGGAAAAAGGCCTAAAATGGCACACTCTAAGCAAATTGGTGGACACAAAATGATCAGCCGGCTGTCATATGACGGCTGGAGCACGTCCATATTTGGTTTGCTTAGATGCTACTAAATTAACTAAAGGACTGTGTTCACTAAAGATCATAATTTGGTTCTTTTATGAGTTTTCTGGTAATTTTACCCTGATGTGCCATTTTAGGCCACCTTCCCCTACATCGCTGTTTTGACGGAAAAATGTTTATATTATTACGAACCTAAATATAAGATGGGAAACGCTTGCAGAAGATATTTCAAAACGATCATTACCTACTCACCGTATTTCTGGAAAAACGTTTCTTGCTCTTTCAACTCGGCCCGGTGGATTTTGTATTCAATTTGCCTGTGCAAGGATTTTGTTGTACTAGTATTTTTATAGACATACCCACTTGTATTTAGATTTTCTGATTTCATCAGCAATTCACTGAAATTAACTTTCACATTGGCAGCACTTTTTTCACCGAAAACCTCTCGCATAGTGGCATTACCGTTCCCACTCGCGACGTCATTGCGCATCACTTTTATACTATTTGATGGATGCGGTGCGCCATTTTGCTTTTCACTTGACAATTTACTGCCGTTAGACACCATTATTGATGCAGCCCTTACTGTTGCAGAAACAGAAATATACTGCCGCGGAGTAGCGTTTCTTTCTCCGATTAAGTTTGATGCATTTCCGTTTGATTTAACAAGTTTGTCCCATGACAATGACGGTGAAGTTTGATTATTACTGGGCGAACGCTGTTTCTTGCCAATTGGCACCGCGAGGGAGCTGGCCGACAAAACTGTAGTCAGAAGAAGCGCCAATGTGAACGCCACTAATATGCGGGCCCCCGCGGCGCCATTGGCTGCATTCGTGGGGGCCACAACGTCTTACAAATCCAAAGTTCCTTGTGACGTTTCGAATGAGGCAGTGTTCGAAAGCAATCTCCTTATATGTTGTGTCGAGAAGTATTACAACTGTCACATTCAAGTGTGTTGCGGAAAAACTCTGCAATTGATCGTTGAAACAGTAACACTGACAAGCATTGTTCGAATTTAGTATCTGGAATGAAAGAAAGTACGTATGTATATTTTTAAAAGTATTTACTTCAAGTTTTCAGTGGTAAAACTGACATACGTCTGACAATGATTTGGAAAAACATCGTCCGTACATTGAGAATAACATGCGATTTTGAGGATGAAGCAAGTCGTGCATTGCATGAAGTCACGATGGCACGAACGCAAAATGCTGCACATAAACGGAGATGGAGTTATTTTAGGAAAATACTGAGCTATTTTTGGAATATTCCAGTGACAAGGGCACAATACAGCGGCTGGGAGAAGCATAATTTTTGTTTTAAAATGCAAGTTTGTTTACGAAACGATTAGCTATAGGTATATAAAATACATTCAATGTCAATAATATGTAACGATCTTTGTTGTTCGACGAGAATTTCTTAAAGCTGTTGACACACCCTTGAGATTTTATTGTAATGGAGAGAAGTTAATAAAATTGGACCGCAAATGTGAGCTGTTTTTCAGCTAAAAATTATAATTTTAGATATTTTTTTATTTCTTAACAGGACATCTGCCATCACCATCACCAACTGCACATTCAAGAATCTAGTTATCTTAACTCGACTAGATATGGCTAAGATAAGATGCAACCTGAACGCAAAAACTAGATTGGTCGGGAACGTCACTTTTCCGTCGTCAGCCACATACGCGAATATTTTTAAATCCCTAGGGTATTCCCTCGGGTTAATCAAGATTGCTTTTCTGGTATTTCTAGAAATGCCCAACGCCTTTTATGGACAAACAATTACCAGAAGCCAATTAAGAAGTAAATTGGAAATTTAAAGCAAAACACTCAACGTCAACGTCAATTCAAGTGTAATTAACCCAACAATAATCCTTACACAATTATGTTAGCTCTTTCCCACCATATAGGAATGAAACCATCGCATCGAATCGAATAACACCAATCCCATGAGAGCTGCAACTTTGTTGCAACATGTGCACCCGGCCAGATGCCAAGGGAACACAACAAATCAGGCATGGCACGGTGGGGGTCAGGTCTTGGAATGCAAGATGCAACATCTCAACAACAACCAGCCAGCCAGACAGACGGTTCGTATTTATTAATCTGTCTGTATGTCTGAATGAAAACATTGTTGGCTTTCGAGATGTGCAAGAAGTGTGTTGTTTTGGCGTGCCGATTTGAGCCCCGTAACTCGGTTTATCTCGCTTCAGGAATGGCTACGCTACGCCACAGTGTTGCTCTTTAACAAGACTAAAAAAGGATGCAATAAGAATTTAAAAAGTAAAAGTGAATTGATTTGCTGGTGCAGAGAAGAAACACAATAAATTTATTCATTCGGAAAAGATAAGTAATGAGCAACCATGAAGTGCTCATTAGTTGCACGTGTAGACTTTACTTTGATAAAAGAGAAACTTTGACTGATTTACATGACTACCAAATGTGAGCAGCGTATACCAACTTGGTGCTGACCACACTTCCTTTACTAAAATTTTTGCTTGATGGAACGTTAACTACTTGATGTTTCTGAATAATAGTGCAAGAAAGTTATTTGTCACTGACAATATTGCCATCTGTTAATCAGTCCAATACGAAAAATGGACTGACAAAATTGCACAATATGTAAAAAATCGAATCACGCGCAAAAATAAGGCTCAGAAAATCCGTGTTAAAGTCTCAAAGAACGCGAACGCAATAATACGCGTCAAAAATGCGCGCGAAGGTTGATTTGAAGGATGGAGGATTGAAGGATGATTTTCTGCTTGACTCATATCTGTATCTAGTGTTGTCATTGATTGGGGAAGTAATCCCTGATCGGAATGTTTGATCCGCATTCTGTGGTTGATTGCTGAAATTCACTGAGTTAGCTTCTATAATCTGTCCAAGAAAAATTGTCAGTACAGGGAAGATAGGATGTTTGTCTCTCAGTCTGGTTGCAATGAGTTACATAAATCGGTCCCTTTTTAAAGCTCTCACAGGGTTGCCGTAGTGTGTATGATAATTCGCCATAACTCAGAGAGCAATACTGATAGGGTTACCATCTTCCAATTTAAAATAAAAATATTGCCGAACGAAATAAATTCCGTTTATCTTTTTCTAATATTCGCTTCTTTTAAAGGGTATCCCCTTTCCAACAAAAAATACAAATTTCGTATTTCGTAACACAAAAAAAAAATCAAAACGAAAAAATATGTCATCGTAATCCAATTTATTCATTATAAATATTGTTAAACATAAAATACTAATTTCTAATATAACTTATTATTTTTTTAACATCATACTTGAACGAAATGTGCGAAACTCACAAGCTAACATACGAGGTACGATCTTTCAAAAGTCTGTACAATTACTTGCATACGCGGACGATATTGACATAATTGGAAGAACACAGCGAGCTGTCACTGGCGCGTTTGCAAGTATAGACACAGAAGCGGCTAAAATGGGCTTAGCGGTAAACGAGGGCAAAACCAAGTATATGCTGTCAACAAGAAGGGACACCCTACATCGACGAATCGGACAGAACGTCACAATAGACAGCTATAACTTTGAGGTAGTTAGGGACTTTGTCTACCTTGGCTCTGCTATAACATCTGAAAATGACATCTCATCAGAAATCAAACGGAGAATAACTCTTGCCAATCGCTGTTTCTTTGGGCTGAGAAGGCAACTGTGTAATAAGGCCCTCTCCCGAAAAACTAAGGAGACTCTTTATAAGACCCTCATCATCCCAGTCCTGTTGTATGGATCTGAAGCATGGACTATCTCCAAAGCGGATGAAGATATCCTTGGTCGTTTCGAAAGAAAAATTCTTCGTAAGATATTCGGTCCCGTTTGTGTTGACGGGTTTTGGAGGAAACGATTCAACGACGAACTATACGAGCTGTACAGCGACATCGACCTAGTCAAAAAACTGCGCATTGGACGTTTGAGATGGCTAGGACATGTAGAGCGAATGGACATCAACGCTCCGGCCCGCGGAGTCTTCGATTCCAATCCAGAGGGTCAGCGCAGTAGAGGAAGACCTCGCCTCAGGTGGCGCGCACAAGTAGAAAACGACCTCAACCAACTTGGAGTGCATAACTGGAAGCAGTTGGCTAAGGACCGGGCTAACTGGAGAGGCTTGTTGGTTGAGGCCCTGGTTCATACCGAACTGTAGCGCCACATAAGTAAGTAAGTAAGTAAGTAATATAACTTATTAAAACATCAACTAATCCGATGAGTAATAACTGCTACTGCTCTCGTTATTTAGGTTTATCATTAACCTATCAACTGCTTCCACCTCACGAGTAAACCTTATTTCTAAAAGACAACATTAAAAAATATGTTTTAACTGAATATTATTGGATCTTTCAGAAATACAAACAAATTAAAATCGAATGGCAGCACCCCACATAATATGTCGCTCTCAAAAGCACCAAAAAGCACCAAAACCGAAAGTTCTTTGACAAAATTCAAAGAAAAACCCTTAATGATTTATGCTTTCATTGACATATGGTAACACTCTTCTGATGTGCTTCAGTCACACCCACTACTGCTTATTTTGGTTGATGATAATAGCAATAGCAAGCGAACACAAGACGATCGTGCGCATTCTGCTTCTGCCCGCGGCTGTGTGGCAGACTGGTTATGGTGGGATGCATGCGAATTTCAGACGAATTACAACAAAAAATTCTTTGGAATGCCAGTGGTTTCGTTTTTATTTCAGTGGCAAATCTTGTGTTTGAGTGCCGTGAGAGTAACTACAGGCACCACTGGTAGAAAAAAAGCTCCTCCATAAGGCTTGAACTGACAATTTTTCTTGGACAAAGTAAAGTGTTGTTGCCCTGGCTGGTTTTGGGGGCACGACTGTTGTGTTTGGGTTTGTCGTTGCGTTCGGGTATGTTAGGTACTCGCGCGAGTTATGTTCGTCGTGCCGAAGCTAACGTTTTAAAAATAAGAATAAAGGAAGCAAGTGCCATAAGATTAGAAGCAAGCATTTTTGAGAAGTTAATAAATGTTGAACAATGGATGAAAAAGCAATATATACTTTTATTTCTCCGATGGTCTTTCATGCCGTGCTATAGCCCGAAAATAAAAGCGAAGTGCTCATTGCGTCAGCCATTATTTAGTAAAAACCTAGTCTTACGAAAAAAAAAAAATTAAACAAAACACTTCTTCTGCCTTAATATCCTTAGAATAGCATCAAATTCAGCTTTATCGGCAGCTAAAATTAGGGAGAAAGCTAATGTTAAGGCTAGCTTATCCATACTGTTACCCTTAATTCGTCATGCTGAATACTCAAAGCGCTTGAAACTTAAGAAAAACCACAACTTGTGCATCGGCGGAGCTCTTCGCAGCACTTGACATCCTATTCTATCGGACACCTATTGACATCTTCAGCAGGCAAACGGCAGCTTCTTCAGCCGTACGCCTCAAAGCTATTTCACAATGGACAAGCAAAACAATATGGCCATGCCGCTATCCTGAAGGAGGAAGCTTTCGTGGATGATGAATCGATCCACTTCTTCACAGATGGGTCGAAAACTGTGGACGGTTTTGGTGGCGGTGTCTTCTCTGATAGACTAAACCTTAGTCTCTCCTTCCGTCTTCCTGATCACTGTAGCGTTTTTCAGGCGGAAATAATGGCGATAAAAGAAGTCTCATCTTGGCTAAGGGAAAACGTGATATCTGCTAAAGATATCCGTATCTTCTCTGATAGTCAAGCCGCTATCAAGTGCCTGGAATCAGTCTCCACGAATTCCATAACAGCCCAAGACTGTCGTTCGTCTCTCAGAGAGATGGCGGAGCAGTTCAACAATCACCTTTGTTGGGTGCCGGGGCATATGGACTTGGACATCCCAGATAACTGCAAGGCTGATGAACTCGTGTAGACAAGGAACCACACTACCTATGATTCCAGTTAAGGATTCTCTAGGTATTCCAATCGCTAAAGCTGGTCGCTATCGAAACAACAAATCTTAGGTGGTCAACCGGCTCGACTTGTCTAGCGACAAAACAAATCTGGCCAAAGCTGGATCTAAAACGTTCTAGGCATCTGATCTTCCTCGATAGGAAGCATATCAGTGCTACAATAGGCGTCATTACGGGACACTGTCTCATAGGCAGGCATGCACAAAGGCTTGGCGTATTCTCTAACGATTTCTGCAGAAGCTGTCTTGACGAGGAGGAGGAAGAAACAATTCCCCATCTTCTCTGCACTTGCCCGGCTCTCTCACATAGACGAAAACTCCACTTAGGAGATTTCTACCATAGTGATCTGAACGATCTAAAAAAACATAGACATTCGAAATTTACAACGCTTCATCAGAAGCTCCAACTGGTTCAACGAGTATGAGGAATGAATACAGATTCATGTGGTACCTATCACATGGGACCTTATAATGGTCCAAGTGTGTCGCCTAACCTAACCAGTTAGCCGACAGCCATTTCATCCTAACCTAATGCAGCAAGGAAGAAGAAGCGCTTGTGTTTCGCGAATTGAAATTGAATGAGCTTCCTTCTCTGCTATGGTGACAGTTTAAAAATCGCTCCTTCTTTCCTGACATAACTAAGTAAAGTCTTTGAGGTTTATCAAGAGGCTATCCCGCTTTTGGTATCGGGACTACCTTTTCCAGTTTCACTGATGGATGCAAACTGGCGTTTTGTTTTGGAATGTTTGTAGCAAAGCCATATTGCTGGGTTTGGTACAACCCTGCATACCGTACGTGCAAGAAGGTTTTAGCACTTGCTTATACAGGAGCAGTTTGTATACGCTTAGCTTCGAGTATCGTCTGAGTAGCCAAAACATTTCTTTAAGTATGATTGCGAGCTCGTCGCGTTCTTTATTTTATTTATTTATTTTTTTTTTCTTAGCGTATGGCCTCCACCTAAGTTTTGCATTCATTCATGATATTCCTCATTTGTTTAAAGTATTTTATTAACAACAATCTTAGTATAGGTATACATTTATAATTTGTAACCTGCAAAGCAAAGTGACTTTCTGCAGGTGGTTGTTTAGATAATGTAATTTAAATTGTACTTGAAGTGAACACTTTATATAAAAACGTTTTCCCATATAAAGGGTTTTCCAATAAGAGGTGTTATTTTGGTATTCAAAGAAAAATGCCATTTTTTGAGATAAATGATCGGATGTTTATTTCGTAATAAAGGGGAAGTATGCCGTTAATAATAAAAAACTACATCAGCCAAATAGCCACCATGAGCACGCATACAGGACCATATCCTTTTCATGAAATTTTCCATAACCAAATCGCAAAGTGGCTGCCCTATGTCCACGATAGCCTCACGAATTTTATCTTTGAGGTCTTGAATCGACGCTGGGCTGTTGGCGTAGACCTTATCTTTCACGTGGCCCTAAGGAAAGAAGTCGCAAGGCGTTAAATCACAAGGTCTCGGTGGCGAATTGTGATCACCTCTTCGAGAGATAACACGGTTCGGAAACTTTTCCCGTAAAAGATCAATGGTTTCGTTGCTTGTGTGCACGTAGCGCCGTCTTGTTGAAAGTAAACGTTGTCCAGATCAATACCATCCAACTCCGACCATAAAAAATCATCAATCATCTCTCGATAGCGCAATCCATTCACCGTCACTGTTGATCCAACCTCATTTTCGAAAAAGTAAGGTCCAATGACCCTGCTGGACCATAAACCGCACCAAACAGTCACACGTTGAGGATGGAGAGGCTACTCCACAATAACTCTTGGGTTTTCCGAGCCCCAGATGCGACAATTTTGCTTGTTGACGTTGCCACCGAGGTGGAAATGGGCCTCATCAGTCAAGATGATCTTGCGATGGAATTCCGGATCATTTTCATGTATTTTAAGGACCCAATCAGCAAAGACACGACGTTGTTGATGATCGACCGGCTTAAGTTATTGTGTTAACTAAACTTTATAAGCCTTAAGACCCAAGTCTTTATGCAAAATACGGTGTAATGACGTTTGTGGAATGCACAATTCCAAAGAACGACGAGGAATGGACAAACCTGGGTTTTCTTCAACACTTTGGGCTACAGCAGCAATATTCTCAGTTGTTCTTGAGCGACGTGCACGGATTTTATTCTTCATATCATTAACTTGTCCCAACAGCTCGAATTTGTCCACCAATTTCTGTATTGCGGTCCGACAAGGTGCTTCACGACGACCGAAAAATGCTTTAATTTTGCGAACTGTGACTGCAAGATTTTCACCATTTTTGTAGTGAATTTTAATAATTTCAATGCGTTGTTGAAGCGTGTATCGATTTTTAGTAAAAGTTTCTACTTGTCAAATGTCAAAGAATAAAAGCTTCAAAAGTGACAGCTACCGAAATAGCGGGTCATTCACAATAACACCTCTTATTGGAAAACCTTTATGTACCTACAATTTAGTGAATCTACTTCTATCAATGTATCTCGATTTACGTTACAGATTATAATTTTATTTTTATTTTTCGCTGACTACTCTAATATTTCTTAGGTCTTGCTGTAAATCGTTAAGCAAGTTCGGCACAGTGTTCGTCTTCCTTCATGTTCGTTAACGGTAGGTGGGACTAGGGAGTTGAAGCATACCCTCCACTGGCCTTCTAGTGTGATGCTGGGTATCGATATGCATTCGAAAACTCGTCACATCAAAATACTCCAACGCCACACTCTTGTCATTGTTTTGTATTTGAACGCCACTTGAAGTGAAACTTCTGCTCGCCATAAGTCTCATAGTCCTGTATTGTGTTTGCGCTGCACCTCCCCATGTCAACATTCCATATAGAAGTCTTGACGCTATGAGAGTTTCTTAGTGTGTTAACATGAGGCTCCCATATAAAGTGACAATCAATTGTAATACCTAGATATTTGTCTGCTTTTGTTTTTAAGCTGTTTATTACTAGGCACTCCTCCAGTATTCTAGATGTCCGAACTTTCAGAGCGGCCAACATAGACTCGGACCACTACCTTGTTGTAGCCAAGGTACGGATGCGGATATCCCAGACGCCACAACAACGAGAAAACAGACGCAACAAACCGCCAGAACCTTGCCGATCGCGTATCCCTCAAGCTCTCGAAAAGTCCTATGCTGCCAGCATCAAGTGCCGAAGACCAGTGGTGCCGATGCCAAGAAGCAATCAAAAACACCGCAACTGATGTGCTCAGTTTCACCAGACTTATGTCAAGGAACTGATTGGACCCTGTTAGTACGGTTTTAGGCCCGGTAAGTCCACAACCGACCAAATACTCACACTACGGCAGATCCTGGAAAAAAACCAAGAAGTCCAAGTCGATACCCACCACCCCTTTTTCCATTTTAAGGCCGCATATGACAGCATGTATAGAGACGAGTAATACAGCGCCATGTCTGTCCATATGCTGTCAACAAGAAGGGACACACAACATCGAGGAATCGGACAGAACGTCACGATAGACAGCTATAACTTTGAGGTAGTTAGGGACTTTGTCTACCTCGGCTCCGCTATAAACTCTGACAATGACATCACATCAGAAATCAAGCAAAGAATCACACTTGCCAACCGCTGTTTCTTTGGCCTAAGACGGCAATTGATTAGTAAGGCCTTGTCAAGAAGCACTAAGGAGATTCTATATAAGACTCTCATCATCCCTGTCCTGCTCTATGGCGCAGAAGCATGGACCCTAGCAAAAACGGATGAGGATCTTCTTGGTCGCTTCGAACGCAAAATTCTTGGAGTGATTTTTGGTCCCGTTTGCGTTGACGGGATTTGGAGGAGAAGATTTAACAGCGAACTCTACGAGCTGTACAGCGACATCGACCTGGTCAGAAAAGTACGCATTAGTCGTCTAAGATGGTTAGGACATGTAGAGCGAATGGACACCAACGCTCCGGCCCGGAGAGTCTTCGATTCCAACCCGGAGGGACAACGCAGTAGAGGAAGGCCTCGCCTTAATGGCGCGTGCAAGTGGAAGGGGACCTCAACCAACTTGGAGTGCTCAACTGGAGGCAGTTAGCCAAAGATCGCGCTAACTGCAGAGGCGTATTGGTTCGGATTGGACCGAAAACGCTTCCTTGCGGAAAACCGGCGTGAATTTCTTTGAATTCCGAGTATTCCGTCTCATGTCTAACAGGAAAGAGTCTGTTTTCAAGGTAGGATTCAAAAAATTCACGTGAAAATATGAGTAAAAAAAAAGCGAAACAACGTGTCGAAATACTCGCAAAAAAAAGTCGAAAAAAATGAGCGAAAAATGCCCGTGAAAATACGCGTGAAAACCGCCTCAAAAAATGCCCGAAAAAAAAAACACGTAAAAAAACCATCAACAAAGTTGTAAAAACCGTGTCAAAAAATGATGGCAAAAAACGCATCAAAATGGCTCGAAAAAATACGCGAAAACACGCGGGAAAAATAACTATGAAAAATACTTACAAATACCTACGCTTCAAAAAGCGCGTTAAAAAAGAGACATCAAAAAATGCACAAAAGGAACGCCAAAAGACGAAATACCTGTGAAAAACAACATCAAAAAACGCTGTTTACGTATTTTTCTACACGTTTCTTGGGCGCTTTTTTACGCCTTATTTAATAGCTTTTTTTTCCGATCGTTTTGTTATTTTTTAGACGTTTGTTCTTTGTTGATGCGACAAAAATTGACTGTTGATTATGGATTGGGTTGCGGCTTGCGTTAAAACTGGGACACTAATTCTAGCCATTTTCTTTTTGCAAAAACCAAATCCACATTTTGTTACATCCTTTACGGCACAGCCTGCAAACTATTTGTCTATCCAAAGCCGAACATACGTACTCACCTTTCTCTCAACAATCCCCAACCATTCTTCTTATTCCCCCTTAGGCATCCACCAAAATTTCGCATTTGCTGCAACGAACGACAAGTACACAGCGGCATTCTCTATAGTCGAAGTCTTCTCGGCAGTATTTTTAGTCTTGGCCGTTCCTAAAAATAACCCCACAACGCCGAAAACAATTCAATGCAATTCCATTGATTTTCTAACCGAATTCACCGATAATTTGTCAAGTAGAACAGCAACTCACAACAAAGTTTATACACCCAGATTCTACAGCAGATGCGCGTATCTGAAACCGATCGATGCGGTCGATAATACCAGCACCAGGGTTGACAGGCGAACAACGAATCTGGCTCAACGACGACGGTGAGCAGATGAACAAGCACGGTATGTTTAGCGGTGTCAGGCAACAATTTCACACAAGGCACTAGGGAATTCGCAAAAGAATTTGTTGCTGTTTTGTTTTTGCTATCAGATCGA
This sequence comes from Cheilosia urbana, assembly GCA_946477585.1. Taxonomy (NCBI): domain Eukaryota; kingdom Metazoa; phylum Arthropoda; class Insecta; order Diptera; family Syrphidae; genus Cheilosia; species Cheilosia urbana. The sequence continues at coordinate 45,314,696 of OX297855.1, forward strand.
CAACGCGAAAGTGGTCAACGATCCGATTCGAATAGTATCGCGACTTATTTTAGACACATTGACCCTCTGGAATGTTGAGAATGAAGATGTCACACTACAGGGATGTTTTTGCGGACATTATTTATTCGCACCACTATATGAATTGTTTTGAATCTGATTTTTGCGAAAATTCGCGAGAGAAACGCGCACGAATTTCATCCCATTCACTTGAACGCACTCAACTAACTACCGATTCAATACCAAACAGAGACGCGCCTTGAATCGCATGCTACACGCTCTCCAAACCATTTCTTGTAGTTATTTGCAAATTTTCTATTTAAAAAAATAAAATATTGTCTGTTTGATTAAAATGCAAATTGTGGAAAGACAAAAATAAATTCATCGTCGTCGATTCGTCGCGTCACCGTTGTCTAGCTTGATGCTACAACTACTATGTACTGGCACGGCAGTCTTTTCGAGTCGCAGTCTAAATAGCCGGCACGGCACACCGACAGTCGGATAGACCGAAGAAATATTCATTTTCTTCGGAATAGAAATATTTATTGTGCGTGATTTTTGTTTATGTCCTTATGGCGGAGTGTATGACTGACTATGGCGGCGGCAATATTACGGCGGCATCTTCTCTTTGGACTGGCTTTGTCATGTAGGACTAGAAAGTGCACACTGCACAGACGCATAATTGAGTAGCTTTTTTGCAAGTAGAAAGGAGTGCTGCTAATATTTGTTTTATTTGGCTGAGTATTAGAACAGCTACCTTTGGCGTAAATTGAGCAACTTGATCACGGAAAGCTGCTATAAGATATACCCGGAATATCTACCCAAGAATCAAAGAAGTAGTTACAAGACAAAATATTCTTAGGATTACATGTTTGTATTGCAAAATTTGACAGCTGGTCGATACCGAAATCCATAATGAGAGGTTACAACCAATATGCGAACTTTGGTTCCTATCTCCAGTGACTATTTATTTATTTATTTTGTTATTTAAATACTAAATACAGTTAATAAATGTTTAATATTTAAAAAAAAAGATTAGCATTTTAAAATAATGGTACATTTCTTTTAATATTTGCATTAGGCCTAGGGTTGCCAGATTTTGCTCGCAGCTCGACGGTCAAATGGCAAAAAATGGAAAAATGTAGTAGGTGTAACAACAAGACTTCATTTTGAAACAAAAAAATATTGTTAGATCTTAAAACGTTTTTTGGACTTTTTTTATACATAAAACTAAAATGGAATTGATTTGCCTTTTCTTGAATCTACTACACTTTTTGGGTCAAATCTAATTCGGGTTTTTTTTTTTTAAGTGGTAGTGGCTGCCAGTAAAGTGACATAACCTCGAGTTTTAAATAGACCGTCAGCTCTGACAACTTATAAGAGAAACTACCTACAAGCTGTTTTCCGGGTTACTATGTGGGCGAAGTGGCATGTTAAAGTAAATTAGACGCAAACATTACAACTTGCACATAGTCACCTTCATTCTGTGGTAATTTTAATAAAAATCAAATAATCCCATAATTGTCCGTTTTTGGGACGTGTTAAGAAAACAGTGGGTATGGTGTTTAGTAGTTTTAGTACAAAAAAGAAAAAAAGTTAATGACCTCGAGCATTCGTTTGTTATATGTGTTGATTATGACTTTTTGATGTGTAAACATCTAAGCGCGCGTTATTGGAATCTGGTGTAGTAATTCCACACATTCAACTTGCGGGGACAGAAATGTGTAGCGGAAATGAGTCACTTGGTTTTATCATTGTAAAATTTTTTATCATTGCATACATTTAGCTGGGGCATATTAATTTCAGCTTTTTGTTGATGGGAAGTAAAGCATGGTTTTCATATATGATGGTCTCACATTTCTTCCCTGTGACGGATAACTCGAGGAAATTCGGTGCCAAATCTTTCGTGAATTACCAGGCACGCTGAAATCATAGCTGGACAACAACTAATGCGAGAAACAGATTAAAACAGCGACAGCAACAGCGACTTTTTGACAGCTTTAACGTTGACTGTCGGTGTTGCTGTGCTAATGTGTTCAAAGTAATTAAAATACATTGGTTCTAAAAAGTTCTGAAAGTTACTATTGCTGTTGCTGTGTTAATCTGTTTCTCGCATAACGAAAATGTCGTAGGCCAGCGCCCCTACAATATGCAATGCAAGCCGAATGAAATTCCAATGACACTTTCATTTCCTGTGTAACAGCAAACGGGTATTTGCCACTGCATAATGTTAGGAGTGCTTATTGATATGTAAACATCTAAGTGCGCGTTGTTTCACTTCTCGATTTCACTGTTGAATACATGCGTTTCAATAGTAAAACGTCATTGAAGATGCATTAAAATATTTTCAGATATGGGAAAGCCAGATGCAGAACGTGCGAAATTACAGGGCGCGTTTACGTGCAAGTAAACCTCTGAAAGTCGGAAAAAAGGTTGGGGAAAACGAGTACTGAACGCTCGGTTGAATGGAAAACTCGTCTCGCAAACCAAACTGGAGCGACTTCAAATGAACTCCAACCGGAGAATTTCAACAACACGATATGGAACAACCATCGATGCTGTCTTCCAGCGTAATCTAGATAGATTACAGTCTCGAATGTACATATCTTACTTTAGCTACCGCAATCCGATTGTATCTATTCTACCGAAACTAGCACAGAAAGAATAAACTATTGTTATTTCATTATATATCCAGAATATGGTTATTACAATTCCCTCTTTTCTCAATGACTCGTATCAAGCCACACACATACCGCACGCACGGTGTTTACACATACACATTTTTCGGGACTGTTGGATACAGTCGCACCAGTTTTTTTTTATAATTAACACGTGCTAAAGAGGTTGTGATTACTCTTATAGTGTAATGTGATTTACACATCGCGGGCATTAAGGAAACTGGGATAGAGGAGATAGGAGGCATTGGGGTGAAAAGACAGAGCTAGGCATTCCGCATCCGCGTTGTACGGCTTATGAAAGAGTCTCTGTATTTCATAGTACGTCCGAAGATAGGCTGAATGGTAAACTGATGGGCATTCCTAGCATGGCGAGTATTGCGGTTGAATTGCTGAAGGGGAGGAATGCAGTTGGCTATTTCATTTGAGCACTGTTTGTTGAAGAAACGATAAAACAATGAGACACACGAAACGTTTCTACCATGTTCAAGCGAATTAATAGAATTCGCGATATTCGTGTCTCCGATTAGTTTCAACGCACGATTTTGGATCCTATCCAGTAAGTGCAATATAGTTTTCAGTGCACCAGATCAGATGTGGGAATTGTACTCAAGTTTTAGGCGAATGAACGCTTATATATTGTAGCCAGATCAGAAGGGGTAAAATATGTCTTGCACCGTTTGAGGAAACCTAGACATTTCGCTGCAGTCTTCGCGACTTCGTGTACATGGTCATTGCGACAAAGATTGTCATGAACGCATATACCGAGAAAATAAAGTCTTTCGGTTTCGGTAATGCAAGTGTCATTCATGGATAATGGCTGTAGATTCGGGTTTCGCTTTAGAGACAGCAGACAGCATTGTGTTTTTGAAGTGTTTTTAATGTCCACTCTATTTTCTGAACCCCATTTTGAAATGCTGTCAAGGTCGGAATTTAATGAGCTTAATATACGCTGCCGTTCCAGTTCTACGGCCGAAGAGCAGGGACGTTAGCCCTGGAAAGAATATGAAAAGCTAAGAGTGCTGTCATCAGCGCAGGAATGGATTGGATAAGAAGTTGCAGACACGAGATCATTTATAAAAATGAGAAAGAGAGTCGGAAACAAAACGGAGCCTTGGGGAACACCAGCATTTATATGGTGGATTTCAGAACTGAAACCATCCAAAAGAACTTGAATTGAACGGCCAGAAAGGTAGTTTCTAATCCATTGAATAAGAGACGCATCGATCCCTTAAGCACGCATTTTCGACAAAAGAGCTTGATGCCAAACTCTGTCAAATGCCTTTGAAATATCGAGCGCAACAATCTTCGATTGTAGACCTGTTGCCACGAAGACCGTACTGCCGGTCATTGAGGAGTTTCCGTGATTCAAAATATTTCATAAGCTGACGGTTTATCAGCGTTTCCATGACGTTAGAAAGAATGGACGTAAGTGCTATGGGTCAGTAATTGGTGGGAGAAGAAGATTCGCCTTTTTTAGGGACGGGCTGGATAAATGCTGGCTTACGCAATGGTTTCTCCAGCGTTGAAGAACACCACTTAAGAACAATGGGGGAGATTAGGTCTGGACCAGTGAATTTATTTATGTTGAGATCGTAGAGTATTCTTGCGACTGTACGAGTGCGAAAATGTATTGGTCCCATGGTAAATTCTACGCACTCGAGTACAGGTGCAGACAAACCCCAATCTGGGAGCATAGAGCTGGCTGCAAAATATGCAGCGAGCAGATTAGCTTTGTCTAAAGAGCTGACAGCTGGAGTGTCATTGTAAGTGAGCGTTGGGATTGCTGACGACGCCGAATTATTAATATTTTTTTACAAATGATCAAAAGTTTCTACTACCCTTGGGACATTGTAGTATTTTTTTGCCTCAACTTTTGGTCATATGAGAATCTGACACGCTTTATGAGGGCATTGCAGTCATTTCTGGCCCGTTTAAACTTCTTTCGGTTTTCCTCATATAGGTTGGCTTTGTACGACCGAAAACATTTGTAATAGATCTGAAACTTGGTGGTAAATCTAACTATGTCGAAAGTTATAAAATGTACGAGATGAAGTTGTTAAGTAATATCAGTAGCTAGGGGATTCCTTACAATCCAGGACAGTGGTAAGAAACCGCTGAGAGCTGTGGATATTGCTCGAGAAAAAAACGCCATCCTTATGAGCTTATCGCAAGTTTTGATTGGTAAATGTAATTTTAGAAAACTTCAGGATCACTGCGTAAAATGATCTGTGCCCTTTTAAGTCGTAACCTTCAGGAAATTAATTTCTCCAGCAATGAATACTGCATATAGAAAATATCAGAGAAGAGCTTTTGAGCTTTTAAAGTGTCACATGTTACATATTTTGCTAAATAGTCTTCAAGTCTTCAAGTTCATGCTTTAATGAAATCAACAGGTGAATGCTAACAAAGTACTGGAATAGCTTTTAAACTAGCGACCCGCCCCGGCTTCGCACGGGTATAAAATATATAGCCTATGTCACTCACTGAAAAAATGATTAAAATCGATCCAGTAGTTTTGATTTATTCATTACTGCCCGTGGCCCGCACGCGTTAAATTTGGAGTAAAACAATTCCCCTTTCCCTATACCAAGATATTGTCTTATAACTTATGATTTTAATGTCAGGATAGACATTGTTGACTAACTCTTGGATGTTCTCTATCAAAACACGGGTTTCTAGGTTAATCCTTCTCTCAGTTTGTGCTAACTCTCCATTGCCAACTTTTAGCAGCATCTCTGGAAATAGCCTGTTCTCACGTGAAGATGACGAAACATATATATATTCATATTAGTTTTAAGCTCTAATTTGTTGACATGTGGCCAAAGGTTGGATCTTTTTAGGGAAGTATTTATTTCATCAGCACGTGTTCCTCGAGTCACAACTGGTAGGAATTGACGGAAATCTCCTGAGAACAGAATTGTACATCCACCCATAGGTGAATTTTTGTTGCGCAAATCGCGCATTGTCCTATCCAGTGCTTCCACACACAGACGTCTTGTAAAAAATAATTTGCTATTTGTGCGACTAAAAACAAAAGATATATATCAACAATCGCTAGAGAGCTCCGATAATAAACACATCCGATCGCTGCTTAATTCAAAGTGCTATAGGGATAGGGTATACATACGTATACGGCTCATTCAAACCGATTTACCTATGGACTCACTCAATTGACAAAAACCACCCTCGCTCATAATCATATCATAATCAGCGTTCCCACATGTACTACATATGTAGTACTATGCTACATATTTGCTGGATTTTTTAACGCCGTACTACATACTACATTGTTACCCAAAAGTACTACATTTCTTAAGAGCCAACCATCTTAAATTAATTTAAGGAGTTTCCCTGTAAGAAAGCAAATTCGGACACTTTAAATGACCAGTGGCGCTTATTGATTGGGGTTTTCGATCTTATTTTAAAATGTGGACCTCAAAATAGCGACATTGTGACAATATGGGTAAAATTAAACAAACAGAAAATAGTTTAGGAAACTTAATTATTTGAAGAACTATTTGCATATATGCTGGACTTCTGCTGTCTTTCACACAGTAGTGTTTCTGATGAGAGAAAGTTAATTTCAATTAAAAAAAAAAAAAACATGTACATACTACATTTTGTTTGAAAATGCTATTTTTTTTTCTCGTATGTACTACATTTGCTAAGGATGTAAGTGGCAACGCTGTCATAATTCATAACACATGAGAGAAAACAGGAGTAAAGAGAAGAGCACAGCTTTCCAATTGGATTTTGCATGCTCAAATGCTCATTGTGTTTATTTTTCTCACATCTACGATCTACCCTCTATCGAACCAACCGAACCGAGATCCGAAACCGAGTCGTGTGTTGAAATCGGTTTATGCGTGGCATTTTATATGTAATTATTTACGACATCACATTACACACCTCAAAAAAAACAACAATATTTCTCCACTATTTAATGGATGTTATTATACATATAAACCTTCCTCGTCAATCACTCTATCTATTAAAAAAAACGGCATCAAAATCCGTTGCGTAGTTTTAAGGATTCAAGCATACAAAGGGACAGAGAAAGCGACTTTGTTTTATACTATGTAGTGATAATGCGCATTCACGCAGAAAAATCGCGATATTTCTAATCATTATGTGCCAACTCTCATTTTATTAAAATGTCTCTTTTTTATGTCAAGTTGTGTGCTTTTTTTTTGTATACTATCAGTCGTATTAATTCGAAAAGTGCATTCCAACTACCTACCAAGTAATACTGTTAGTATAGCTCCTACACAGTTAGTGGACTAAAAATAACGGAGTTAACTTTTTTAAAGAGACTCGGCTAAAAATAACCGATTTATCAATTTCCCCTCCTTAATTCCACGGTCGTAAATAACAAACTAATTCTGAAGAATTAAGCCAACTTACTTTCATTGGTTGATATTAATTCAGAAACTTGGTCCTTACCGACTGATAAAGTATGTTTTTTAACAGTATTTATTTAACCATTTCGTATTGGAACCGCGAACGCTTAAGTTTGGTTTCACGAATCCAAAAGTGTGCGGCAGATAAATACAACGGGAAATGTGAACGCATGTTTCATTTTGAAACCATAGTTTAAATTTACACAGCTCTTACCCAATTGTTATGAAATTGTTGTTTATAAAATTTGCAAATGACGTTGGTGATTAAATCCAGAATTTTTTTCAAGGAACCATTCCGAAAAAAATATACATTTTTTCCTAATGAAACGGCATTCGTTTTTTTTTAACTTGTTTTGTAAAAGAGAATAGTCCGAAGATATTTGAACAAATAATTTTCACTGGCAAGTATACCTGTGGAGGATCGACCGATTATTTTTAAGCATTTTAAAACAACACACACATTTATTACATCCTGGGTTGTTATGCTCAATTTTGAATCATATGGTTGTGGACAGAACAGAACGAAAAAGTGGGAGCGGGATGATATTCTGCTTTCAAAATTCCGTCTCCTCACACAAAAATTCTGCCTTACGAAATTCTGTTTTTAGTTCTGCTTTAGAAAATTCTGCTTTTTAAATTTAAAGCAATATATTTCTGTTATTTTTTTTAACTAAGAACTATAAACAACAACAAATTTATTTTTAATTTACAAAAAAAAATAAAAATTAAAAGTTAAAATGAAAAATATATATATAATATGGTAAATTTAAATGAAAAAGTAACAATAAAAATTAGATTAAATAGTGAAAAAAATACGAATTAAAAAAAGAACATTTTCTCGCCATCACTACTTCACAAAATGTTTCACGCACGCTTTTTAAAACTTTTCAAACCCTTTTTATGATTTGCAGAATTTTGTAAGGCAGAATTTTTTAATGCAGAATTTTGTAAAGCAGAATTTAAAAAAGCAATATTTTGGAAATAGAATTTTGAATTTTATAAAAAGAGTTTTGACCCATCCATCATTTTGACACCAACAACAAAAATGCCTACGTTGGGTTACCTCGTTCTTCAGTTTAAGTTACTCAGCGTTTCTTACGTTCGCATAGTGCTTATAAATTTTATTTTTCATTGCAAACCATGTCATTGATATTTTTTTCAGAAATCTTTATAACATCAACGAAGTGCATACAAATCACTCAATCTATCAAGCCGTCTATTTAGAAACAGTTCTGGAAGACGTTGATTTCCCTCTCAAGGGTAAAAAAGAACAGTGAGGTCGCATTTCCTATCGTTCACTACCTTCGTTCAGCTCAAAGTCTGAATCATTCATCCCTATCGCAGATGTTTTATCCAACCCACCTGAGGCCATAAATATTCACTTCACCTTCAACAATTTATGGCGTAAAAAAATAAAGCGAGACTTTCAGCAACAATATAACCGCCGTCGCGTCATGTCCTTAATTCAATTCTCAATCGTAAATGTAAAATTCTTTACGAAGAAGAAAAAACAAAAAACGAAATCTTCTGCAAGGACTTATACAACGTTTGTCCTTGCGCAACGTTTCTATATTTTGTCTCCTCATCGTTTTCGCAAAGTAGCTTATAAAACTTTCTCGAAAGACAATTCAAGTCAATTTATCCAATCCAAACCCATTTCCGTTCCATTTCGGTATGTTTAGTGTATATGGAAGACGAAAGCTGCTAGGATCCAGAGCAATTTCAATGTAATTTCCTCGAAAAGAGACAAATTGATACAGTCTATAGAATTGATAAGGCAACAATCAGAAGAGGAGTGCGGCAATTCCATTTTCAATTGTCCTGAATCCTGAATGATGTATAAGCAATTCGGAATTCCTTTAAATTTGTTTTTCTTTTCTTTTCTTTTTTTCAACATTTTCCGTCTGATTTAGGACACTCAAGAAAATCCGTCTTAAGATTGCTGATTAGCAAAGAGATGGATTTAAGGATCATCGTCATCATCATTATCGTCCTCGTTCTCGTCAGCCAAGATGATTAATGCGCACAGTGTTTGGCTAATAAATATTAATTACCAACGGCGAAGTGGTTGCAAAAGGATGCAGTGAATCACAAAACGTATAATCCCAAGTTGGCGAGAGACCGAAATGATTACAGGTTCCCATATCAATTTCACAGGACATTAACAATGACGGCCGCAACGGATAAATGATAGCTCCTCACTAAGGCGCCCAAGAAAGAAGTATGTATAGTGTCGTAAGTCGATACAAGTAGCGAGATGACATAAAAGCCTGTTTACGATGCTATTAACCACCCGGTAGTCGTTGCGCCGCGCCGGCCGGTCCCATGTGACTACTACTTGAGACAGTTTTCTTTTTTCTTTTTTTGTGCATACCGCAAATGAATATAGACAGTGACACACACAGTAAAATTGGAAAGTAGAATAGAACCATCTAAGACGTAATATGAGATCGCATTCGCAGACATTTGGGAATTTCCAGGACCGGCCTTGAAGGGCCTTTACCGAAGTACGAAAAAAAAAACAGTGATTTATCCTCGGGTCTACGATAAAGGAGGGTCAACCGCGATGAGGGCAAACAAGCCTTATTGCGAATTGTCGACTAATAGGTTCATGTAGGACCGCAGCGGGAGCGGTTCGAAATTCGGTTTTTCAAATTTAAAGCAATAAAATTCAGCTCATTCTGTGTTTTTCCAACTAGCAAATATAAACAACAACAACAAAAATCGATACAAAAAACAATTTTAAATTTACGAATAAATTTAAAATAAAGTACATAAATAAAAAAAGAAATAAAATTTAAATGAAAAAGAAAAATTTGATTAGATATTGACAAAAAATTAAATAAAAAAACAAAATCTAATGAAAAAATTAAAAAATGCTAAATTTAATTAAAATGGAAATAAATAGAAAAGAGGAGTTACAATTAAAAAAAAAATAAACAAATTGAAAAAAATACAAATTAGAAAAAGAAAATGTTTTCTCCGGTGCCGTGAAATAAGGCCAAGCGAAATAAGGCCAAATTTGAAAATTTGGCCTTGTTTCACTTTACAATAGTGAAATAAAGCCATATTTCAACATTTGGCATTATTTCGCTTTAGTAAAGTGAAATAAGGCCAAATCTGTTTGTGAAATAAGACCAAATATGGTCTTATTTCGCTTAACGAAAGTGAAATAAAGCCATATAGAAAAATGATGGCCATATTTCACTATGCAAAGCAAAATAAGGCCAATTGCTGCTAGATGAAATACGAAGCTGTACTTTAAAACATTTCATTACTTATAGAGATATGTATTTATTTATTAGATGACACTTTTAGTGTTGTTCCATCTTGCGAACGTGATGAACATGTATGTAATAAAAGACTAATTATATTTGTTATGTTTAATTACGTTTTTATTTAAATTTTGCATTGAGGTTTTTCGATTTTTGACTATGCATAGATGTAGGTACCTATATTAACATTATGTAATGTATTAAATATTTTAAAATTGTATACTGAAACATTTCGAAATATTAAATACATATCTACTTAAATGAATATGCCAGGTATGAAGAAAAACTAAGAAATACGAATTATCAACAAAGAAGAAAAACTAAGAAATAAAACTAATATCAACAAATTCGCGCCATTCTCACTGAAATAAAAATAAGAGCAAAAATTAACTCGAATTCTCAATGCTATACCAATTTATTATCTCAAATAACTTTTTAATTTAGCTTTCGAAAATTTGAGAAAATAAAAGGCTAAAAATGTCAATTTCTTTTCTCAAACAACTTTTTTGTTGTAGCTTTCGAAATTTGAGAAAATATAAGTCAGAAAATAAATTGCCATTTTTAGCGAATTTTTTACTTTTATTTTCTCAAATTTTCGAAGGCTAAAAATGGCAATTTATTTTCTGAAACAACTTTTTTGTTTTAGCTTTCGAAAATTTGAGAACATAAAAGTAAAAAATTCGCACGACCGGTCTTGGTGTGCGTCGATTTTTCTTTGATTACTTTCAGAGTCTTGTAAACCGAATTTCGATTTTGAAATTTTTTATTTGTATTACTCTGCCTCAGTTAAAATTTAATTTCTCTTAAGTTGATAAAAATTGCAAAGTTCCAACTTGACTCTTTAATTTTACTTATTTCCCACCTTACATGGGAACTAAGTTCACTTCACGAAAGTGGTTTAGGTGGGAAATAAGTCCACTGAGGGACTTGCACCGTATAAATGTATCTAAGTAGAAACACTCTATTCTTCTCCAACTGTGTAAAGTGTAACCACTTTAAACTGTGTTTAGATTGTTTTACACAAATTTTGGTGAAGTACATAAAAGACAACAATCCAATTCTGTGCCCAAATTGTAAACAAATTGTTAAGAATAGCACACGGATTTATTGCTAAAATTACATGACTGGACATTATGTATTTTGTTAATAAAAATTGTTCATCATACTGCTTGTTCCATTTGCTTTTTACTAACGATATTAAACATTTTGGGATAAAGTACACATTGTACACAAAAGCAATCACGGATAATTTATCAAAATTATAAACTGCATGAAAGATGTAATATTATTTTATTCAAAATCACAAACATGTTTGGCTTTGTTTCACTTCCAAAATGTGAAATAAGGCCAAACGAGTTCAAAGCGCAATAATGCCAATTTGGCCTTATTTCACTTTACCATTGTGTGAAAGTGAAGTAATGCCAAATCTTGGAATATGGCTTTATTTCACTATTTTAAAGTGAAATAAGTCCAAATTTTCAGATTTGGCCTTATTTCGCTTGGCCTTATTTCACGGCACCGTTTTCTCCATCTGTGGTTTACAAAATTCTGCAAACAACAAAAACAGGTTTGGAAATTGTTCAAAACCGCTTTGTTTTCGAACTTTTTTCGTGTAGGGCTGTATGACCGAAATATTGGACATTATAATTCGTCAACCTTGTGGTTTACGTCAACATAGAAGGCGGTGTCATTATGGGTATTTGAATTATTAGATAACGATTCGGGAAGCCAAGACAACAGCTGCAGCCAGGGAAGCCTCCCGATAAAACCGAAAGTTTACGCTTTTGAATATTTTCCAAACCCGTTTTTTTTTTTTTTTTTTTGCAGAATTTTGTAAGGTAGTATTTTGAAGACAGAATTTTTAAATTTGAAATTGAAAAGCAGCATTTAGTAAAAAGAATTATGACTCATCCAGCATTTTGAGCCCGAAAGCAGCCATTCGAGTGACTTTTACTTTGGGCACGATAGAAAGGGACCTAGAATGTCTCGTTTGCGAATGATTAGATAGTTCTACTCAGGGCAGTTAACCTGTCCCTTCCAATCGTGTCAAAAATATAATTGACACGAATGGTTCATGTTGTTTGACAGCACAAGTAGCTTCGTACTCGAAAGGGCTCTTGCAACTGGAGTCATGACTCATGTGTGCGGCTGAAGGGCAAGATAGTAGACCGGCGGTTTGGTAGGGCTGCCATAAAAATAAACCCGAACTTTCAAACATTGAACGTGGAAAAGCTTGTTGTCGTTCATCATAACGTCTCCTTATTTTAAGGAATTCTTGTGCAATTCCCTTTTTGTCATCGTACACCGAGCTGCCTCTTTTTTCCAGTGCTGCCCTAACGCTGTCTGTCAGATTTTGCTTCAGCTAACGAGACATCATAGAGGATAAAGATGGTTCCGAAATGTATTTTCTTCGAGTTTTTCGTCCTTTTTTTGCGTATTGAATGGCAAAATGTTTCCTTCGTGATATTTGTCCTTATGTCCTTCTATTACGAAAAAGCAAAAGTCTGCATGGGGTAGTACATAATGGCGTGGCATCTTTCGAGCGGTGGTTGTGAGAATCTAGGCCTAGTTTCCCTTATGGTTCTTTCAATCAATAAGCTAATCACACATCTCCTGTAAAAATGTAAAATTGTCCATATCCGGGCCGCTCGCGTTCACCATCAACCACACTGCCAATGTTGTCGTTCATCATAACGTCTCCTTATTTTAAGGAATTCTTGTGCAATTCCCTTTTTGTCATCGTACACCGAGCTGCCTCTTTTTTCCAGTGCTGCCCTAACGCTGTCTGTCAGATTTTGCTTCAGCTAACGAGACATCATAGAGGATAAAGATGGTTCCGAAATGTATTTTCTTAGAGTTTTTCGTCCTTTTTTTGCGTATTGAATGGCAAAATGTTTCCTTCGTGATATTTGTCCTTTTTCGTGATTATTTTTAAATCCTTTCTTCTGGGTGTACTTCTTTTGTGTCGCAGCTTTGTTGTTTGAAGAGCCAGACAACGACTACACTGAGTGGCGTATACACTCGCTTGTCATCGTCATACAAACACAAAATAGAAACAGCAACAAAAAAGGATATATCCCCTTGCAGACATAAAAATGAAAGAAGATTGCATCCAATAATAAAATCAATTCCTTTGTAATCATCGTAAGATGATTACGATAATTTGGTAGCAGTCGGTTTGAAATCGATTTGCGTCAAGTGGATGACAATGGCTGACACTTGCACACACACACCCACGTGCTCACCTTCATACCGTCTGAGTGCATTAACTGTGACGGAGATATCCTTTGTTAAGTGTCGTCATCTCATTTGAGTCCCATTTACAGGACACCATGAAGAAATTGTGTGATGTGTGTGGGCGGCGATGCACCTTTTGAAGGTCGATAGAAAGTCAAATCGGAACGAGTATGGAAGTCTGAGTGCACCAGCACAGGGGCATTGCATTATTGTCCTTCACTAAGGACGACACCACAAATAGAGTGGATACCGGCGTGGGTCGTCGGAGGTCGGAGTGCATTATCATCAAAGCTGTGTGAGTATATGAACTTGCATTCAATGCACCCTCACATTAGGACACGGTTCGTTGGGGGTTCACGTGTTGGAAAAACGGTTTGTGACTGCATTGGAGTGGAGGAGGTTATAAATTGGCAACAACTGCAGTGGTTCTAACAACAAGTGGATGGATTTTGGGAAAGATTTAATGGGACCTTTGTGAAAATTGTTGTCTGGTACAAAGTATATCAGTTCCAAGTAGAAAATACCTACCAGAGAAGTGATAGTCAGCAGCTCCCAGAAAATATCTACTCAATTAACCCCGAGTACGTTCATGAAAAGCGGTGGATCCGAGCACACCTGGCCATACACACAGCAGTCGGCTTCGTCTAGAAAAATGAAAAATGGGCAGAAAAAGAGCAACACAAGAAGGTCATCAGATATTAGGAGACCGCGCCACAGAGCTTAGGGAGCCTAAAGGAGAAACCCAGCCCTACAAAAGGATGTCAAGAAACCTGCGAATTTATGCAGGCACTATGTATTATTTCGAAAATTGAGTAGGACTTCTTAAAGATCCCGAAGATTATGATGTCGGCTTAAGATAATGAAACCTGTCGACTCTATAGAGCTCCAACTGTGTCTTCCACACGATACCTGAACATACACTTTTTGGATGTTGTAAAGAAATGTTTACACAATACCGGCCACCATCCGTAGTAGGAAATATGGGACAACATTTTCTATTTGTTCATAAAATTCACACTCATCTAATATTGGAAACTGAATGCTTACCCAATTAATTTAATAGGCACCAGCTAGTGTAACAGAACCAACGATGCTCTCGTGCAATTAATTTCGATGACTTGTTTCCTTAAGTGCACTGACATAGTCGAGAGACTAGTCTTCTTTGCACCAGAGACCAGAGATTCCAGAGCTTGAATCCAACCACTGTTCAAGTGCAATTGGGCATATAAAAAATAAACCAATTAATTTTGCGTCTTTTTTTTTCATAGAAGTGACAAACCACTCACCTTAGAGACCACTTAAAAAGACTATCTGAAATAATTGCCAAATTTGTCGTTACTCTATACGCTATACATAGGTATACAGAGTTTTAAAAAATATCGCCGTTGCCCACACGCAAAAGCAGTAGGTAGGACTGGAGCGGAGCTATTGTTGGTGACCACCATGGAATTGTTAAATGTACAGGACGAATGACTTTTAATTCAGTCCTGACTTCCATTGTCACAATTTCATGGTTAACGCACAACACCAACCATGTCATAGTTTCACAGTCATTGTTCTCTTGAAACAAAGATGAAAAAAAATCCACATAATGAAGAATCTAATGGAGTCAACAGCATTCAACAAATTCAATGAAAAAAAAAATTAAAAGAAAATAAATAAAAATAATCTCATCCTGAACAAGTCAAATTATGCTCCCCAATAATAAAAATCTACAGACATACTGAAAGCGACTGCAAAATCTTTGCCAAAGAGTGTTACCCTATATTTTTCTCCAAATTACAAGGCTTAAAGGCTTATTAGTTTAATCTTTGCTACGCGTTTTTTAAGACGTTTTTTGTGTTTTTTTTTAAGCGTTTTTTTAAGCTTTTTTATTTTGTTTTTGTGATGCATTTTTGATGTGTTTTTTTAAAGCCTTTTTGAAGTGTTTTTTGACGTGAATTTTACGCATTCTTTGACGCGTCTTTTCACGCATTTTTGTGACGCGTTTTTCCACGCAATTTTTTGACCCGTTTTTTGGCGTGTTTTTTACGCATTCTTTGACGCGTCTTTTCACGCATTTTTGTGACGCGTTTTTTCACGCAATTTTTTTACCCCCTTTTTTATGTTTTTTTTTACGTTTTTTGACGCGTCTTTTCACACTTTTTTGTGATGCGTTTTTGTATTTTTGGCGCTTTTTTGACTTTTTTTGTATTCTGTTTTTCCACTTTTTTATGACGCATTTTTTCATGTTTTTTTACGCGTTTTTTTTTAATTCTTTTTGCTTTCAAAATTCAAATTTCTTGTTTTTAATTTGTATTTTTTTTTTTGTAATTTTTCAATTTGTTTTCTTTAAATTTTAACTCTTTTCTGAATTTTTTTTTTTTTGTTTTTAATAAATTTCGCATTATATTTTTAGTTTTTCATTTGATTTCAATAGATATAGTTTTTTTATTAAACATTTTTGTCAATA
Source organism: Cheilosia urbana (assembly GCA_946477585.1). Taxonomy (NCBI): domain Eukaryota; kingdom Metazoa; phylum Arthropoda; class Insecta; order Diptera; family Syrphidae; genus Cheilosia; species Cheilosia urbana. The sequence goes on from OX297855.1 coordinate 45,330,735, forward strand.
CAGATTATTTTGTTAATTTAAATTTTATTTTTTTGTTTAAAATTGTTTTTGTGTGCCCACTTTTTTTTTTTTTTTTTCTTGTCGTTTACAATTTGTTAGTTAAAAGAAAAAACAGAATAAGCAGAATTTTATTGCTTTAAATTTAAAAATTTGACAGAATTTTGCAAAGCAGTTGGGTTGGGGTCAAAATTCTGGAAGGTTCAAAATTCTTTCTAAAAAATTCTGCTTTTGAAATTTAGTTTTCAAATTCCGCCTTTTGAAATTCTGCTTTACAAAATTATTTAAACACTAGCTGACCCGGCAAACTCGGTTCCGCCCAAATTCGTTAATGTAAAGAAAATAATATTTCCAAGCATGCACAGCGCATGCTACTTTACGTAATTCCGTCAATTCAAATTCTTTATTCAAAAGTTATATTGAATACAATAGAAATATGTAACTGAAATATAGCAATATCGATGTATTTCAATCAAACCGCAATCATTGACGTGTCGGCCACCCTTCCGCTTTTGCAATAAATTGGTTTGCCCACAGGTGAGCACGCCACATACAATTGGACCATGGAATTCAAGATTGATGCTAAAAATATCCAGCGATTATCCTTGCGACTTATTATTTGTTATAGACGCTTAAATGCCAATGACAAATCGTTCTGAATACGCGGAGTCCGCGATATGACAATGTTTGCATTTTAATTTTCCCCTCAAAATCGTCCTTGCATAACATTTGATTTGAGATTCTTCACAATCATATCAAACGCGATCCGATACAAAGTTTCGGTGCATTAAGGTTGCTCAACAAAATGATAACTGAGCCGACTTTTAATTTCAAATTGTGAAGCGGTAGGTCCGGAACATCCGAATTAAGAAATTAAAAATTTGAAATAATTTTTCTTGTACTTGAAGTGATACCACCCGTTTCCTATCCATTCTATTCTTTCCAAAGTGCGGTTCCTTTATCAGAATTGAAGACAAATCTGCGATCTCCTAAGTTTATTTTCTCTATCGCCGTTTTAAACATTGTAATGAAAGCGTTGATTGCATTATAGAGGGTGATGTTGAATGTGGACCACACCTAAACATCAATTTCTGTAAGGTATAACATGAAAAAAGCTGAGTTTTTTGTGTAAACACAGAATTTTGCAATGCAGAATTTTGAGAGAAAAATTTCGACCCGCTCCCGTTTTTGGACGTATTTTTTTAAATTTGTTAAAAAACCTATGGTTGACGACGATGGAGATTGTGCCTTATTTTGCACAATGGAAGAGTTATACAAAATGTGGGAGTAGTTTTCTCATTTAGAAGAAATTACTTTACCTTAAATTCATCTGCGTGAAAAAGGAGCAGTTACTGTGTAAAGAAAACTTTCAGCTTTATTTGTATTAAGAATATTCTTCTATGAGCTCGCATGATCTGTATATTCCATTGCCTAAGAAATGTATTCGGAAATACATCATCTTGATATTAGCATTTAGCTCGGTTGTGCTATCGGGATTCGCCAGCGATTTTTCATTTGGCATTCGCAGTATTTCAACGAAACCAACAAGAAACACCCTATCCAAATAAACAAATAAAAAAAAATCCCAACCACCATGAACGACAAACAAAAATTCGTAAATGAAAGAAAATAAAATGAAAATGAAAAATGGTGGTTAAGCGATGCAAAACCCAGGTTAAACCTATGGGTACGTACCCCCAAGGAGACCAAATTGTATGCGGATGTACTCCTCTCTGAGTGTGGTAGTAGTTGGTCTCTATAATTACACAGATGCACTTCAGAATCGTTCGGAAACAAAAGAGCATGTATACCGTGTTTTCATATTCATTCGGATCCTTGAATTTTTTTTTCGTCCCATTATGTCAACGGCGAATTCCTTTAGGCTAAAATGAATTCAAATTTCCTCAAAAAAAAAAAGAAAAAAACAAGAAGCAAAAAATGGAAGACATCATACATTGTATAGCGTTTCCAGGACACACATAGTGCATGTGCTAACAGTGGAGAGCTTGCATTCGAAATCGTCCACTTGATGCTATTCACTGGGGGTTTTCCTCATTACGTTCGAGTTTTCTCATTTTGAATTTCCCAAGAAGACTGGAACACAAGCGAGTTGTTGCATATATCCGAAAACTCCTATTGACTCGAAGAACCTTCTCATGCGAGACATTTCGCAATGCACTGTGATACATATATGTGAGTTTTTTTTTTTTTTTCACCTGCAGTGGTACAAAATGTACAAATTAAGAGACCCATCCTCCTTGGATGGGGGTTCGTGCCATCAAGTTTGTCCCATTGAAATTGAATGAAGGGTGTAGCTTCCGCGGGAGAGTGGGAAATAAAAATTAACTGAGGACAAATATCTCACAATTTATTTAAAATCAAGGTGAAACTCTTGAATACACGTTCTTCTATCACCGCACAAGAAAACAAAATCCATAAACTTCTCAGATTCAAACAAGAAATCCTTCCGGGCCTTACAACTCATTGCCATGCGACCTTGGTTTGCTTGGCTGGAAATGGGAGAGACATTTGCAATCGAGACGCCACTTATCTGGCTCATGTACATTGTACAATGTTCATTTACGGGTAAGTCATACTTAAATAGTATTAAATCAATCACTCCCCCCCAATTCCAATTGACATAGTTCGCTGTGTAGACTTCAGCCCACCGTCTGGCAAATATCGATCAACGATTGTTTAAAAGAATGAACGGAGCTAAGACTTATTCGAAGCAAATGCCGACAAGGACTGTGATTATTGCATGATAGGTACAATTGTACATTTTCCTTAGTCTAAAGATGACATTGATCTGAACAAATATAGGGTTTAAATTACCCACATCCACCAAAATGGAAATTTGGTGGAAAAAATGTTCCACATACGCCACAGTTGTTGGTCATGGACTAAAATGAGTACAATATCAAGGGGAGGCTTTTTATGGGCATCGAAAATGAGTCTTTAATGAAAATCCCAAAAGCTAAGGTGGGATTCTGTTTCATGTAACAGTAGAATTTTGTTGTCTTAGAGTTTCCAGCATGACAATTTTGTAACGGAAGTTGAAAGCGATGAGTGGGTTCTTGCACAGATCTCTGAACTGTAAATTGTATGCCTAAAAAAAACCGTTAAAATAATTTGCCAAAAGAGAAACAAAAACACTAAAACTTAAGAAGAGCGTCGTTGAAGAAAATACAAATCCAAAGCTGAGAACCGAAGGGTGGAGTTGGTTTCTCTTGAGTGTGATCCTCCCTTTCTTAATGGAATAGGGACACTCTTAGACATATTCGCGATAAACTCAAATATGTACGCAAACGATCTAGTAATATTCCTTAACGTCATCGTCCCACGAACACAAAATAAAACTATTCACATGACATCATAAAATAAAGTTTCATTAGACTTTAATGAAAATAAAATGCAGGTTATTTAAAAATTCAAGACCCTGATGCATGTACCCAGGTGGACATCATTTGCACAACACTATATATACCGTAGCGGACACATGAACAGCACACTTTCCATTTCGTTTGTTGAAAATAGAAAATAGATCCGTTACAATTACTAGGCTTTTATATAATACTAATGTTAAGAGCGAATTGTTATGAATTATTATTACCAAGGTCTGGTCACATTTAAATTTAAATTAACACTTTAACTTTTGTTTTATTTGGACCTTGAATTTGTAAGGTAAATGTTTAGTTGTTTAAGAAATATTTTTTTTTTTTCGTTTGTCAAAATGACACCTTATATATGGGAAAAGGACCATATTGTACTACGGATAAAAGTTCTTTGAAAAAATTGGTTTCAGAAATAACAAATTTAATAATGCTATTCCAGAAAGCTTGTTCATAATGCAATTTGCCATTTTGAGACATTTGGAACCGCAAGAAACGTTACTAGTTATATATAGCGGGGACGTGCGCAGGTTCCAGGTGTTGGAAGCATGCATCGTGTGCATTCCCCTCAATAGCCAGAGGCGGGTGTATGTGGTGTCGCTTTACGCGCCTGAATCGCCTCATCGCATTCAATTTTTAAATGAGATCGAGACGCTTTTTCGTTCCTTAGAGCTTCAATCGGAAGACAATTATTACTTTTTGGGCGGAGACCTCAATGCTAAACATGCGGCATGGGGAAATGATATTCCGAACCCTAGAGGCAACCAGTTTCACGACTGGTGGCGTCATAATATGATTGAGTACAAACTCGAATTGTACGCGACGGATATCCCGTCTTTCCCTAGAGAAGGTTCGTTCTTGGACTTGGCGCTAGTTGACGAAAGACTGGAACTAACAAACACTGATCTAAGCACGCGGAACTGTTTACGAACGGTTGAGTACGATAGTGATCACTACGGACTTGCCGCCGTAATACGGATCCCGAACGAGCAGACGCAGCTGGAGCAGTACGACCAAGTGCGTTCTTTCGATTACCGAAAAGCGCAGTGGTCGCGCTTCACCAGACTTTTAAAGCGCGACATACGCTCATGCGAGATCGACCCACCGACATACAGGAACTTAACGAACGATGAGATCGACACTCATTTACGGCAAATGAATGTCGTCATCAAACAGACAATGGAGCGGACTATCCCTCGGGTAGGACACTCCACCGACGAAGAACAAACTGAGAAGTATCGAAACGCGACAATCGATGCTCTGTACAGACATAAAAGTAGACTGCTCTCGAGGCTTAAACGGCTACACAGACAGTTTACTGACAGGAACGATCCCGAGATAAGGACACTGAAGTCGATGATCAAAAACTTGAAACAGTTGTTCACAGAAAATTACAGAAAATCTGTAAGTTTGTATTGGGGCAATAAAATTCGGGCTATAAAATCCAGTAGTCCGAGTATGTTCCCGGAAATAAATAAACTGTTCAGGCGGAAAGATCATAACGACATTTCATGTGTCCGAATACCTCAGACGAACGAGAACAGACAGACACTACTGACTGCTGGCATAAGTCCGGAAAGTGCTGACTCGAACGACGGTTTTTATGTGGTCGAAGACCCGCAGGAGAGAGTGGACTTGATGGGAGCTTTCTTTGAAACTGTGTATACGGTGAACAACCCAGTTCGCCGTAACCACGACCTCGAGGAAAGGGCTTTTCTTAACCACTTTTATCTGCGGACCGAAATTCAAAATTGGCGATCCGAGAACAACGGTTTCACCGTGTTCAATGACGACAACCGTGCAAATGGCACAATCGCCGATGTAAATTCTCATCTGTTCGTGAGTAAAGATGAACTCCGGTGCATCTTTGAGTCATTGAAAAACAAAAAGTCGGCGGGAGTTGACGGGGTCCCAAACGTCGTATTAAGACACCTGCCACTAGAAGCGATCGATATCTTCGCCACGCTATTTAACAATGCGCTGAATAATGCTTATTATCCGGCGCAGTGGAAGATAGCGGTGGTACACCCTATCCCGAAAAAGGATAAAGATAGGACAAACCCTGCTAATCTTCGGTCAATTAGTTTGCTTCCGAATGTTAGCAAGGTATTCGAGAAGGTCGTCAATAGATCTCTTTTAAGATGGGTTGAAGAAAATAAGATTATTCCGGACAACCAGTTTGGCTTTAGAGCGGGGCATGACACTATTCATGCCGCGTCGAAACTGGTTTCCGACATTCAGTGGAATAAAAGTAAGAAGCAATGCACGGGTGCCTGCCTGGTCGACTTTGAGAAGGCCTTCGATACCGTATGGTTGGAGGGGCTCTTCTATAAGCTGACCAGAATGGGCATTCAAAAACCTTTGCTGTATATGATTTATGACATGCTTATGGGAAAGAAGTTCGTTGTCAAAGCTGGCAACGTGACTTCGAGCAGGGTTTTCGAAATTAAAAGCGGCTTACAACAGGGAGCAGTGAATTCTCCGGTCCTGTTTAATATTTACACAAGTGATCTAGTGGGTTCCCTCAGACACGCTATAGCGTACGCAGACGATTTAGTGGCGTACAGGTCAGGACCAAAAATCGAGGTCATCAACATCCTTCTGCAGCGTGACTTCGAGCAAATTAAGAGGTATTGCGATGATTGGAAGTTGAAAATCAATTTCCAAAAATCGGAAACAATCCTGTTCAGGACTCCATTGGCTGGGGCCTCTAGGGATACCAGAAAAAACTGGAGAAAATTAACAATTATTGGACAGCAGGGACGACCATTGGTGGTGAAAAACGTGGTCAGGTATCTCGGCATCCGGCTCGACCAGTATCTGTATTTTGACAAACATATAGATTCTTGTCTTGCTGGGGCTAAGAGGGCCTACGCTCTGACAAGGAGACTGTTTCGCAGCAGTCAACTTGACTCCAGGGTGAAGGTCATTTGCTACGTGGCCCTTATAAGGCCTATCATCGCTTATGGCTGTCCCATGTGGTTCAATATAGCGCCGTCCTATATGGAAAGGATTCGGGTGTTTGAGAGGCAATGCCTCAGGGCCTGTCTAGGGTTGTTTAGAACTCCTGAATCTCAGTACATAAAATACTATCCCAACCGGACCTTATACAATGGGGCCCGACTGAATAGGATTGACAATTTCCTTATTAAGGTGATTCGGAGGCACGTTGCTAGAGCGATGGCCAGTGATAATAACCTGATCTCAGGGGCTTACTACCCCAATTTAATGTACCACGAGAGTACGCTTCGGTCTGGCTTTATCCCGCCTGAGGCATTTCTTCATGTAGACATGAAAGGGTTAGTCCAGAAAAAAGATGGTGTGCCGGTATTGTACCACAGCCACCGCGGCGCGAGGGATAAGCGGCTCATCCACGACGGGTACGCCGCCAATGCTCAGGAGCTCCTCCGTTTTAGTACCGCAATTGCGGAACGGGACAGGGTCGATACGGTAAAGCAGTTCACCGAATTTTGGTGGCTTGAAGAAGAGGTGAGGGTGGATACGCTCTCCCGGGCCGGTGCGCTACTTACGTAGCATCCTCATTAGTTATAAGCTAGATTTAAGCTGGTAGGATTAGGGTTAGAGTAGGGGGTCTTTGGGAGGCGCCGGGCTAGCCAACATGAAAGCGTGCCTCCGAGACTTGACCGAGGTTTATGGCCTCGATCGGGTCTCGGCGGCGCGGATGAACCCCTGTTGGCGGCTGACAGGCAACCATGGACGCGATCAGGATGGTGACCAATCGATACGATTGCTCACCACCCTGATTATAAGTAATGTAGGCTAAGTAGCTTAGGTAGTTTTAAGTAGTCTTAAGCAAAACAAATAATAAAGATTTCAAGTTTTCTAAAGTTTCTTGAAAAATAAAAAACAAAACAAATCATAGACATAGATAGATTTAAGGCCGAAAGGCAATAATTTTAAGGATATTGTTAAGTTTAGAGCGCTCGGTTAGAGCCAGTAAGCTAGAATAAGATAAATGTTAGTTTTAAATTAGATTTAATCGTTTTTGTCTAGCATGTAAGTTTATTTAAAATGTTCAATAAAAATGAATTTAAAATGAAACGTTACTAGAGCTCCCCGCCCAAGAAAATTATACACGCAGATCCTGATGGGCTGCAGACTCCTTCAAGACATCTAAGCAGAATAAATATGATCTTAATTCACAATACGGCATCTCTGTATCTTCCAGAACAATTAGACGAAGTTAAAATGAAAAAAACTTAAGAGGCTGCATAGCCCATAAAAAAAAACCGTTTGTTTCAAAAAAAAAATAAATTTAAGTGCAGAATTGAGTAAGCTTAAAAAATATGCTAAAACCCATACTTTTTTTTATAATTTACACGCGCTAAAGAGGTTATGACTACTCTTATAGTGTTTTTACACAGCGCGGGCATTAAGGAAATTGGGATAGAGGAGATAGGAGATACCGATGAATATTGGTCTTAAATGTCTGTAAATTGGACTGGGGAGGAAAGACAGAGCTGGGCATGGCATTCCACATTCGCGTTGTACGGCTTATGAAAGAGTCTCTGTATTTCATTGTACGTCCGAAGATAGGCTGGATGGTAAACTGATGGGCATTCCTAGCATGGCGAGTATTGCGGTTGAATTGCTGAAGGGGAGGAATGCAGTTTGCTATTTCATTTGAGCACTGTTTGTTGAAAAAACGGTAAAACAATGAGAGACACGAAACGTTTCTACGATGTTCGAGCGAATTAATAGAATTCGCGATATTCGTGTCTCCGATTAGTTTCAACGCACGATTTTGGATCCTTTCCAGTAAGTGCAATATGGTTTTCAGTGCACCAGAGCAAATGTGGGAATTTTACTCAAGTTTTGGGCGAATGAACGCTTATATATTGTAGCCAGATCAGAAGGGGTAAAATATTTCTTGCACCGTTTGAGAAAACCTAGACATTTCGCTGCAGTCTTGGCGAATTCGTGTACATGGTCATTCCAACGTAGGTTGTCATGAACGCACATACCGAGAATAGAAAGTCTTTCGGTTTCGGAAATGCAAGTGCCAATCATGGATAATGGCTGTAGATTCGGGTTTCGCTTTAGAGACAGCAGACAGCATTGTGTTTTTGAAGCGTTAAAGTCCACTCTATTTTCTAAACCCCATTTTGAAATGCTGTCAAGGTCGGAATTTAATGAGCTTAACATACGTTGCCGTTCCAGTTCTACGGCCGAAGAGCAGGGACGTGAGTCCTGGAAAGAACATGAAAAGCTAAGAGTGCTGTCATCAGCGAAGGAATGGATTGGATTAGAAGTTGCAGACAAGAGATCATTTATAAAGATGAGAAAGAGAGTCAGAGACAAAACTGAGCCTTGGGGAACACCAGCATTTATATGGTAAGTTTCAGAAATGAAACCATCCAAAACAACTTGAATTGAACGGCCAGAAAGGTAGTTTCTAATCCATTGAATAAGAGACGCATCGATCCCATAAGCACGCATTTTCGACAAAAGAGCTTGATGCCAAACTCTGTCAAATGCCTTTGAAATATCGAGCGCAACAATCTTCGATTCACCGAAGTGATGGAGAGATTGGTTCCACATCTCGGTGAGATAAGTCATCAAATCACCAGTGGACCTGTTGCCACAAAAACCGTACTGCCGGTCATAGGTTAATATGCTCTGGCGTGATGAGTCAAAGTTCTGTTGATTCGGGTCAGACCGAACACAACCCAAAATATACACTCAAAACTATAAAACATGGAGGCGGAAATGTTATGGAGTGAGGCCAATTGTTAAAATCGATACCAAAATTGATTAACACGTGTACAAGGGCATCATTGAAGATTATATGATTCCTTATGCTGATGATGATGACAATTGGACAATGATTGAATTGAAATTGAAATTGAAGGTAAGAATCGTAAAAATTTGATTGAATCATGGGAAAATATCAAAAGTGCGTGGTATTCAACATCAATTGAACGCTGCAGAAAGGATTGCGTAGAACGTCGATTGTCGAGTGAGAGATTAATTCTCCTCTCTTTCTGCTAGATCAATCGGATGCGGGTTCTCTTCTCTGATTTGCTCAAGATTTTTTTGATCGTCTATATGCGATAAAGACCTTCGTGGACGGACTGGCACACCGGCGTTGATCGATTATTATTAATTGAAGCAACCTGGGGTGTCGCTTATTAGCTTATTTTCGTAGGTTTAGTGATCGATTTGGCCTGGATGTTTAATGGTGGATTCCTCTTTTTTTTTCTGCTCCGATATTGGGCTCGGTAGCCACGTGTATGGATCTGGCACTATAAATAGGTACAGCAAAGTGAGTTTTGATTTATACTACAAAAATTGGAACTTGAATCGCCTTATCTCTTTGATTTGCAACATAGCATCCACTTGCAATCCACTTGCAAAAGGACTTAAGTGGGAGTACCTTCAGTGATGTTTGATGTATGGCATGACAAAAGGGTTTTGTAGATTGTAGATATGTGGATATCAATGCAGTTCCTTTCTTGAGACTATTTTTTTTTTTTCTAGAAACAAGAATCAAATGAATATTGGAGTATTAGCAAGATTCACATCTCGAAAAGAGTCCTTATCAACCCCTCACTCATTTTTACTTTCAATCAGCGAAACAAAAATGCAAAACCACTTCGAATCGCCACAAAAATAATTCTGCTTACACAATACATTCCCACATACTTGTTTTTTTTTTTTTTCATTGAAATGGCAGTTCAAACTTCACCACCAAACCTGTTTCATTTAGAACAGTAAAACACAAGCTACGCACTTTATGGTTGATTGTGTGCTGTTCTGATTGACTGTTCAGATCAGACCACAGTACTACCGCCACCTTCACGGGAAATCCGGAATTTTTGTCTGCGAATAGTGCATAAACTATGAAACGTACAGAATATTTTTTTGAAAAACATATGTAATTTAAACTCGTTATTTTGGCACAAATTACACGTAAACAAATATATGTTTTTATTGGTTCTGTTTTTTGTTGTTCTGAGTAAAAATTGAAACATACGTGCATCTATACTCACATGAAAAAGGTAGTTCAATATTTAAAAATATTTTTTTTTCTAAAATACCTGTATTTTCCTAACCAGTGGAAAATTTCAAGAACTGTCTTGGTGATATTGGTGTTTTGGATATTACCTTTTGGCTGAGCTAGCGATTTCAGGTGTATCGTACTCTGTCTTATCATGGTTTGGCCAAATGAAATCGATTTATTCTAATTTTCTTAAACACCTCTGGGAATTCTTGGAATAAAATTTAACCGAGATGTCTTTTTAAAAACTTCTTCCGATGATTTTGAAGCGAAGGTTCTATTTTTCCAAATGCATTCAGTTTCAATTTAATTGCTCCAGTAATAATTTATCAGTCTTGGAAACAGAATGCCATTTTTTGCACTTTTGCTCGATTTTTGGGTAGAAGCCTCTTAAGGCACATTTGGTGCGTTGCTCTTTGGCAAAAAATATTATTGATGCTAAATGAAAATATTCACTTTAATCAAAGCTTTCTTTTTTGGTACGTTGGCACCAGCTAACAAAGTTCTGCCTAGTTTCGAACAGGAGTCTGGTTGGTTATTGTAGAAGATAAACTTCTGTAAGTAGTTCCATTACACTGGTAGCATTCAAGGACGAAAAATGTTTCTTTTTCAATACTTCTTTTACACGACTCTTATTGCGAAAGGTGGTTCTGTGTGGGGCCCACAATTTTTCACCTTAAAAGTCTCACGTTAATTAAGCAAGTGGACCACAAAATTCACAAGTTCGATGCACTAATTTCAAAATTAAAGCATATTGCATTTAGTTTACAGACGGAATTAGTCAGCGCTTACCACGAGCAATGCCAATGCCTATAACTAGGAGGGTTGTGTTCAATAACGTTGAGCACTAAAGCTTTACACTACCGCAAAGCATTAAACTGCGTCTTGAATGGGGAGTGACCAACTGCGTCTGATTTGAATTCATCAACATTAATTCTCCATTTGAAAAGTCGCCTTACACGCTGGTTCATTGTTTTGCTCAAACTTTGGATCCGACCAATCCATAACTAACGACAACGAATTATAGCCAAGTCTGAACAAATCAAGCCGATACCTCAGCTCTTTCAAATCATTTCCATATTCTTCCGCCATTTGATAAATTACCATTTCCAATTAATGGAACAATAGAAGACCAAGGGCCGAAAGGAGTCGTCTCCATTAATCTTCTGTACAGCGCAGCACGTCCAAAGGCGAGCGCAGAACATGAAAAATGAATTTCAACAGGCATCAGTTGATCTGCCTCCTTGAAATGCACTTTCGGGACACACAATGGTGAAGTCGTAAAGAATGGGCAGCTCATATAGCGGCCCCATCTCAAGGAAACAATAAATCAGAGGTTACATTCTGAAAAAGTTCATTTGTATCCTCGAGATAATGGGCCAACGAAAGAGAGACGGCCAGAAACAAGAGTGAGACTGACTCTTGGCCAAACCCATCTTTTTGTGGCGGGAGGCGAAATTCTTCTTGTCAGACACGTCAATGTCCAGAGCTGTCATTGACTCCATCAGTCTGTGAAATCATCATCATTTGATCCAGTCAATCACTGAGTTATGATGACTAATACTGGTGCAACTTCAGCGGGCTCACAGCCTCTAATTTCATAGAAATCTTTTTATAGACATTCCCTCACGGATAACAGAATAGACATAGTTACATCTCAGTCACTTCTCTTTTTATAATTAGACCGAGTCGACTGACTAATTCGCAGCCGGATTAGACATTTTGACTCCGATGACTGTGGTGGCTGGTGGGCACTTGGCAGTTGGCACTGCCAGATACACAACTGGCAGATGGACGTCGACTGCAGGGCAAAAGAACAATACAACGCATGCCAAGCTCGATGAACTTAAACAAAAAGGGGAAGAAAGCCAATCCCGAAATGGTATTCGCTGGTTGATGCTGGGTATGCTTTGGGACTGTAATGTTGTATGGCGGTTCGCCTATCTGTGATGTATTTGTCACCGGAATAGATTGGCGATTAGGTCTGAAGTAAAACATTCGACGAACTGCAAAAGGTTGTGTGGGCTTTCGGCTATTCTATGAAGAGGTGCGCGACGAGAGGAATTCTGCGAAAACGAAGCAGTGCTGACTGTCTGTCTGGCAGTTGCCAGTAGCAGAAGTTGACTTGTTTTGTTTGCCGCTGCTGTTGGGGATTATTTACTTTTTTTTTTTTGCTCCTCTTCAACTTGGGAGGTCTTCGCCGTGCCGATGTAATGCGGAAACGAAAATGAAAATACGAATGTAAGTTGATGGGTACGTCATCGAGCATGGTAGACGATCGGCTATTTAGGACTAAAGATACGATTACAAATGTCACTAAACGTGTCAATACTTAACATGCTTACGTCACAGAAATTGGCTCATCAGGTCGTCATGTATAAAACCATTGGGGACGATCGGATACCTAGTGTATGTAAAACTTCAACTAGATTTGTCTACACTGGGAGCGGGACGAAATTCTGCTTTGTAAAATTCTGTCCTTACACTGAAAAATTCTACTTTCTGACATTCTGCTTTTCAAATTTAAAGCAATGAAATTCAGCTTATTCTGCTTTTTTTAACCAACAAATTAAAAAAAAATATAACTAATTTAATTTAATTTTGTTTTTATAAAATTGAATTTAAAAACAAAAAATAAAAGAAGCAATAAAACTGAAATTAAATATTGAAAATAGAAAAATACGTCTATTAAAAATGGGAAATTTAATTTACAAAAAAAGAATCAGAAATATCTGCTGATAAGAACGACTTAATTTATTTCCTTATAACGGGTGATTTTTTAGCTGGTTTGGTTTTGGCAACACTGGTTTTGACAGCTGACGTGTGTTTAGTACCTTGTGTCACTGTCAAACAGCTTCAGTTTGGTTTGCAATTTAACCATGGATCGTCTTACAAATGAACAACGCTTGCAAATTATTGAATTTTACTATCAAAGTTCGTGCTCGGTTCGAAATGTTCATCGCGCGCTGCTTCCATTTTATGATCGGCATTCTCGACCTTCTGAGCAGTCTATTCAGAAGATTGTGACCAAATTTCGCACCAAATTTACTTTGTTGGACATTAAACCACCAATACGTTTACGTACTGTGCGTAGTGAAGAAAATATTGCGGCCGTATCAGCTAGGGTGACAGAAGACCGCGAAATGTCGATTCGGCGCCGTTCCCAGCAGTTAGGCCTTTGTTACAGTACTACGTGGAAAATTTTGCGGAAGGATTTGTGCGTAAAGCCTTTTAAGATACAGCTTGTGCAAGAACTAAAGCCAGCCGACCTACCACAACGCCGAATTTTTGGTGAATTGGCTCTTGGAAAGCTGGCCGAGGATCCGCTTTTTTATCGAAAAATTGTGTTCAGCGATGAGGCTCATTTTTGGTTTAATGGGTACGTAAATAAGCAAAATTGCCGCATTTGGAGTGAAGATCAGCCAGAAGCATTCCAACAGCTACCAATGCATCCCGAAAAAGCCACTGTTTGGTGCGGTTTATGGGCCGGTGGCATTATTGGGCCATATTTCTTCAAAGATGATGCGAATCGCAGCGTTACTGTCAATGGTGGAAGGCTACCGAGCGATGATAACAAACTTTTTTTGCCCGAAATGGAAGTTCTTGACTTGCATGATATGTGGTTTCAACAAGACGGTGCCACATGCCACACAGCACGCGAAACAATGGCGCAATTGCGAGGCGAGTTTGGTGAACAGTTAATTTCACGTTTCGGGCCGGTCAATTGGCCGCCTAGATCGTGCGATTTGACACCATTAGATTATTTTTTGTGGGGGTATGTCAAGGATAATGTGTATAGGGACAAGCCCGCTTCGATTGACGCACTGGAAGCCAACATCCATGCATTCATTCGTGAGATACCGGCCGATATGTGTGAAAGAGTATGCCAAAATTAGACTCAGCGGATGGACTACCTGAGACGCAGCCGCGGTCAACATTTGCATGAAGTTATCTTTAAACATTAAATTGCAAGGTTCAAACTATCGATTCAAATAAATATTTCATTCATTTTTTCGAATTTTTTGTGTTTTTTTCTTAAAAAAAGTTCTAAACCTCTTAAAAAATCACCCGTTATAATTTAAGTAGAAGACCTAGCCACGCGTTGCAATGACTAAGTATAGGTGTTCGTTAAATTAAATAAATAAATAGTTGGCGCAAGAGGTCTGGAGGGACCCTAGGCCTAGTTTCTCACACCAGTGTTGCCATTAAAAAAAAAACCAATCCGGTCAAATCTGACCGAATGACCGATTTTTATTTTTTTGAGTTCGGTCAAAAGTTAAAATAAGAATTTTTGACCAGAAGTCCGGTCAAAAATAGACAATAGTAGTATATTTTTACGAAAAATAGAAAACAAAAATTAACTGATAATTTATTATATGTAGTTTCTTTATTTTTCCAACTAGTATTATAAATATTAAACCTAATAAAACAAAAATCAAACAATTCATTGAAATTCTTTGCATCACAACGTTTTGCAGAAAAATTAACTTTCAAACTAATTCAGTCTTGCAAAAATATTATACATTTATAAATTATTATAAAAATTATCATCTTCAGCAGCTATCAGAATCGCTTGAACTTGAGCTTGAATCGCTTGACGCAAGGATACTGCAGAAAAGCCTTTTTTTCACCGAGTTTATTTTCTTCTTCTCGCTTCAATACAACAAATTTTCAGAGAAATATTTGCAAAAATGTAGCGGTTCATATTCAGATTAACTTCCTAATAAATCTTGCAGGGTATACTCATACTCACTTCACTTCAGTCTTGTTTGAATGCACAGTTCACAACCCCAGTTACAGTTTGGTGAGGCCATTCAAATGAGATATGAGATTGCCGCGTGGTCGTGGAGCCCCTGTATTCTTGGATTATTCACAATAAATTGGTTTCTGTATGAAATTGTGAGCGTGTTCGTTAAGTATTTCCAAGTTTTAATCAAATTATAGAAATCTTTCTTTATGTATTTTAATAGAACAATATTATTTTTCCGGTCAAAAGAATTTGTTGTTTCGGTTAAAAATTCGGGTAGAACGGATTTCAAAATTTTCTCCGGTCAGGGTGAAGAATTTTCGGTCAAATATGACCGGAATCTGGTCAGAATGGCAACACTGCTCACAACCATTCGTTTTGTGTGAGTTTTTCATTTTTGGAACGAATGGAAATTATGTTTTAGTGAACTATTCATTACAGTGAAAATATTATTACGAATCACTCTTCCTGATAAATTTGGACAAAAACAACCTGAGAATCCTAACAGGAATAATCAGTTGCCAGTCCTATATGCAGACTCTGTCTTGAGAGTGACGAATCCTCACATAATCGGACAATGTCCGGCTCTTTGTCGTCTCAGGAAAAACATCCTTGGTGATGAAATCGTAAATTCAGCAACTCTTGCGGATATACACCCAGAGAAGATCCCTGTCTTAATGACTGTCTCTGGAGTGAAATGATGGCTTTATGAATGTACCAGAGAAGGCAAATAAGATCCTTTAAGAAGCCGTAGTGCCAGAGCCTATTGAAGGCTCTCCCGCCTTACAATCTAATCTAATCTAATTTACGAATAAAGGCAGAAACGTTTTAGGCGGTATAAAAATCCACGGGATGGAGAACGATTGATGATCATGTTCGTAGAATTGATAATAATAAGCACAAATCAGCATAAAATGTTGAATTATAGATTTCATTAATTTTATGTTCATGTTTGTAACAAATGAGTAATTTACAAAGTTGTTAGTTAATAACAAGTATTTCTTTTTTTTCATTGGGAGGTGCCACAACCCGTTTTCCTATCCCGCTAATCTTTTTCCAAGTGCCACCTATAGGATCCAAAGCTATCCTATCTTTGAAACTGCAACCAACCACATAGGTACATCCACAAAATTCTATTGAAATCGGTTGTGTGGTTTTGGAGGTCGACAACAGCGCCACCTATCGGCTCCAAAATCACGCTATCTTTCAAGTTGCAACCAACCATACACACCTACAAAATTTCATTAAAATGGGTTCATTATTTAAGGATTCCATCGCATCGCGGACAAACAACGTGACACGACATTTTTATATATTAAGATTTTGAAACATAACCTTTCTTAGGGATCAAATGAACAGGAATAAAATAGGTTAATTCAGCATTTGTGGTAAATTTCATTTTGGATGTGTCACAGTGACAACTGGTTGTCAGAATTCTCAGCGCTGCCAACTCATTACGTTGTTGTTGGTTGGCAAGTACATACCGTTGATCTTCAACATATCTGCTTTACTAATTTCTCCAAACAATAAAAATAGGATTGGCATTTTGTAAAGCAGAATTTTGTAAAAATAATTTTTACCCTTCCAGAATTTTGACGCCAACCCGTCTGTATTCTGGCTGTCACACTTGATACTTCTTTTTAATTGAAAAAGGCCCTCGCAGATTTTACAAAAAAAAAATTATTTCAAAAATTCGTTTAAAATGTAACACGGTTGCCTATCACAACACTATGATAGTATTATGCGAGCCAATGATTGTTTGATATCATGGGAAAATTCTAAATTTGCATAGTAGCTTCAGAAATGACACCTTTTAAAATTCTGCAGCGGCCACCTGTTTATTTTGAATTTGACTCTTCGAATTGTCAAATTAGTATGCGGGGAGAATTTTCTAGACTAGATTGTCGGCTACCACCCATCCATAAAAATCAATTTAAAAACTATTCACGTGACCTCTTTAGGACAATAAAAACTGAAATATTCAATTCAGTCAGCTGTCAAACTTAGATTTTAAAACAGAAATCCGAAAGTCCCCATGAGAGTTCCAACTTCCAAGACCTATTGACAACCGATAACACAGTGTTAAATGTTAATATCTAGAAACACGACATGCCTAGATTATACTCGTAGTATAGTAGCCGGAAAATACTCGGACTACGTGGGACCGTAGTAAACAGAAAAACGTCGAACTTCGGCAAAGCATAATAGCCGGAAAAAGTGCATCACGTCAGAATGTTAAAGCTGTAAATGAAATTAAATTGAATTGAATGTCGGGCAACATTGTATCGTAGAACACACAAAAACGTTACGTCGCGTATGATATCCAGAGATTACGAAGACTTACGTCATAGCGTAAAATCTGAAAAATACCTCGAACCGAACGTTGGAGCATAGTTACAAAAGCCTTCAAATGTAAGCCTGGAATCCCCTTGCAATGCAACATTTGTTTAAAAAATGCAGTGTGAATTGCAGAGCTTATATTTGTTTTGTTTTTTTCCAAAAGCTCTGCGGTTAAAAACGTTTGCCGCCAAAGTTTGGCTTGACTCTTCGAAGTTTCATCAAGCGTATCATAAAAGCTGTGGTGTTCGACTATACTCTGTTCAATTTATATTTTCAGTACAGGCCTTATGGGAAGCTCTTTTTTCTACCAGTGGTGCCTGTAGCTACTCTCACGGCACTCAACACAAGATTTGCCACTGAAATAAAAGCGAAACTACTGGTGATTCCAAAGAATTTGTTGTTGTAATTTACGAAAAACCCAACCAATTTTCCTCAAAGGCGCATACATCCCACCATGACCAGTTTGCCACACAACTGCTGTCAGAATGAGGATGACGACGAGGGTGATATTCTCGTGTGCGGTTGCTATTTTATCGCAGAAAATAAACATGTGTGTGTCAGAAGAGTGTTACCATGATCTATTTGCAAAAATATCTTTACGGGTTTTTCTATGGATATTTTCACAGAACTTTCGGTTTTGGTGCTTTTTAAAGCTTTTGAGAGCGAATAAATGAATTTGATTATGTGGGATGTTGCCATACAGTTTTTAGGTACTCCTTTAATTATTTTGTATATCTGAAGGATCTGTTAACATGCAGTTAAACCAATTTTTCTAAATAAAGGGTTGGTATTTGGTAGCCCTACCGATATTTGTGAGAGAATTATGCCAATTTATAGTGCTCACTATGGCAACCATGTGACAGCTTTAAAATCGAGACAGCTTATTAAGATCCCTAATAGTAAGGGTGAAAGGTAAATAGCCTATCTTCCCTGTACTGAAAATATAAATTGAAGAGAGTATAGATGTTGGCAAGTTAGACTGTTTTGATATCTAAAGGACTATATGCGTGTATTCAATTGATTGCATTGTGGTCAATTTCGTTCCTCGCTTTTTGCTCAGGGAAAGCTACGTTGCTGTAGTATGACAGAGAAGAAACCCCTTCTTGATTGATTTTTGAATCAGGTCTTTTACGTCGGCGCGTGATCATATAAGAGAAGACCCACGTTGACAAACTCTGGTTTATTGCGGATCGTTACTAGACTTTCGCGCACATGTCTAATGATCAATACTTCTTGCCAACGTATGCTTCCAGTCCGATTCAAGTCAGCAACTACAAAGACGGCTCTTCTGCTTTGCCTGTACCGCAAATGAATATGGACGAACAAACGCTTCCGTCCCTATTGGCACTACTATACAACGACGAAAGTGGCAGTGGATTGGTCACACTTTCCGAAAATGTGTCAGGTCCATAGCTAAACACGCGATGCAATGAAATCCGCTTACTTAGAATGACAGGATACGCGAAGTACATGGCGTAGATCAGTCGAGAAGGAAGCACGGCAACTGGGAAAGAGTTGGGGAGAGCTGAGGCACATTGCCAGAAACCGCACACGATGGCGCGTAGGCGTCTAGAGGCCCTAGGACCCACAAGGGGATAAAGGACATAAGTAAGTAAGTTTCTACATATACACTTATACAGTCGAACCTGGTTAATTGGAATCTATGGGCCATTTATTTTAGTCTCACTTATAGAGGTATTCCAATTACCCAATTGAAGGCGACCTTCAAAATTGGGCAAGCACATGCAAAATTTGTAGCGAAAAACACGATTTTTATTGCAAGTCTGTCTCACTTACAGAGGTTAAGATAAATAAATTTGTAAGTCTGGTCCAATTACAGAGTTCTTTTTAAGGATAATGAAGGTGCACCAGAATAAAGCCCACTAATATAGGTATTTCACTTAGCCAGGTTCCACTTAGACCAGGTTCGACTGTAATATAATATCGAATCTTGCTCCTAAGGCTACAGACGGTTCAGTTGATTGGAAGTTCTCATTAGTATCAATATTTTGTCTCGCGTCTAATGCAGACATATTCACCCCACCTGCTTCACCCACGCTATTATCATTTCTGTTCTGATGTGATTAAAAAAATAGCACCGATTCAAATGGAGGCTCGAATGCTGTTGAAAAATAAAAAATATTTTCGATTTCAAACAAAGGGTAAAAGTTAATCGTAGCCGAGTGCAGAATTTTCCTTTAAAAACTCTTCCCTCTCATTCCACCTGACCAGGTTCTTCGCATCCGTCGCCGCGCCGAGTTCAGAGAAATCATCTCCATTATTTCGCAACGATTATTTTTGGTGGTCCTTCTTGAAAATTCTTTGAATTTTACCTGCATAATTCCTTCGGTAACTGACGGGTAATAAATTCACTTGCTACTTCGTCTACACGAAGATGCTTATAGTCGGGGTAGTTACCCCCGTTCCTTTGGCTACGATTTGCACGTTGAATTTCTTTGTCCTTCAGATGCACTCTGTTTGAGGTTCATATAAATGTTGCCTTGCGAACGCTCTGATGCCCGCAATGTGCGCAAAGTCCTCCAAATGTCCTTTTCCATTTCAACTGACTTTTTACTCAGTTGTGGCCCAATCCGACGGCTAACCTAACTAAGCAGAGGATGGAAATGATGTTTGACTTCGTCATGCTCTCAGTTGGATTGGTGTTTTATAAACGTTCACCCTCCGCGAAAAAAGTTAAATTGAACGTTTCCTTTAGGAGTCTTCTATGCTGCAAATCCTTTCGAAATTTTCACATCATTTTCGGTCGCGTCTTTGTCGAAGTATTTTACTGCGAATATGCTGTGCTGGAAGAAATCATACTCCTTCCTATAGCTCTTGTATTTTAACAGTGAAATACTCAAATTCCTTCTTTTCTTTACTTTTTTAATCGGATGATGGCAGTGCTTGCACTTCTTATGGTTTCGATGACATTTCACGGATGAGTTGAAAAATCTTATAAAATGCATTCAGCGCAGTCAGCACTGTATCGCAATGATAGCAGTTGGTTCGAGGGATAGTCCTTGGGGAGGATTTTAAATGAATCTGACTGAAATGGTATGCGATGGGATGTTAAGGTGTTGATAAAGGAGTTCGTTTCAGTTTTTATATTTATTTGCGTCTTCATTGAATTTCATTTTGATGGTTTTGTTACAGAAGATGGGATTAAATTCAATTGAGGCGATAAAGGATGAGTTTATGAAGGTTTTTGGTCCTTCAGCCACTGAAGGAGTAAATGGTACAAAATTTAAAAGCGCTGAAATTGCAATAAAGATAAAGTTTCAAAAAAGTTTTTCATAGCAACTACTTAAAATAAAACATACGAAATAATTGAATTGCGACAAATCTTTGGATGCTGATTTTCTACACTACACGCATACTCCTCTGTAAATTCACAAATGAAATGAAATTATTTCCATTCATAAAATGTCTACCAAACATTTTTTGCAGTTGTGATTTTTTGTAGCAAATATAAAAAAAACCCTTATTAATACAAAATGTCTGATTACTAATGTGAATTGGTATAAATTAAAGGCGCAACAGGTCCGGAGGGACTCTAGGCCTAGCTTCTCACAACCATTCGTTTTGTGTGAGTTTTTAATTTTTGGAAGTAAGGGAAAGGATCTACGATTTTATGCCGACTCCAAACGGCTTATTGAGAAGCTCTTTCAAGACATTTATACTCTCGGATGTTTGTCAGACATTCGCGAGAGGTAGCGCAGTGGAAAAAAAATAAGTTGGAATTTGAGTTTTTGCGGGATTCGAACCTGAGACCCCTCGCTTAGTAGTCCAACACACTAACACTAAGCCACTGCGACTACGTTTATACGTTTGAATGCAAATAAATTTATTGATTTTTATTGATTTTATCTATTAAACTTATCTTAATTAAACATTAGCATTATTCATATTATCGACTGATGCAATTGTTCTTAAATGTCGTTTCATTAACGGCTCTGCAAAATAAGGCCCCAAAAAATGATGCAGGAAACAACAACAACGATTTTTAATAAAATTTGGGGCCTTATCTATATCTATATTATACATATATAAAAATTGAGACTCAAAATTGTGTTCGTTTGTCGCCGATTCACGTCTTAACGCATTTACCGATTTTAACCAAACTTTCACACATCTTTGATATTGGTCTATATATATATGATTTTTGTGAAGTTTGGTTGCAATTGGTAAACGTATTTGTGTAATTTGTTTACAAAAATACGGTGCAAACAAAAATATATTTGTACTGTAAAATATGTTTTTATTTTTTTGTCTTATGAGAAATAAATTTTTGTTTTGTCAAATCACTTTTTTCAAATTTCTAGTCGGTTTTTTTTCAATTTTCTCAACATTTTGGAAAATTGGAGTTGTATGGTTCCTACGCTGAAATCGGAAAACTTATGCGTGCGTGAAAAAAAAAACATGAATTTGAGTAATTTTTTTGCTGTCGATATCCTAAACCATTCAACTGATTTCAATGACATTTTGTGGCTGTGTATTTTGGAGCCGAAAGTTGGCGCTGTTGTCGATCTTGTGGCTGTCTATGGTTGGTTACAGTTTGAAAGATAGGACTATTTATAGTATGCTTAGTTACAGTTGGATAGATAGGACCCTATTTTGGTATGGTGAGTAAGGCTATATGTTAAAGAGACTGACGTCTGTATGCGTGCACTCATAACTCGGGAATAGATCGTGCTTAGTGGATTCGTATTGACCCAAGGAAGGACATAATGCTACTTTTTTTCGTGAAAATAAAAGTTTACGGGGATGGGACTGGGGATGGAACTTTGCATGGAGAACCTCATTTAAAAAAAAAAGATTGAATAGAAATACTAGCAAGTAATTTATTTAATGTTAATTGAATAGGAATAGAAAAGGGAGATCGGTTGAAACGGCCCTTCACTCACTTGTATCATCGAAAAATCTCTCGATTGCAAAGAATTCACATTGGTTGCTTTCCTGGATATTGAGGGAGCGTTTAACAACGTCGAAGCAGAGGCAATTCTCGGCGCACTGACGGGCATTGGAATTGAGAAATCGATTGGCGAATTGGTCAACCAGTTGCTCACCAACAGGTTTATCAACTCACAGCTGGGCGATGCATCGGTCCGGAGGTTCGTTAGTAGGGGTACGCCTCAAGGTGGCGTTATCTCACCTCTTCTTTGGAACCTAGTAGTGAATGAACTACTACTAATACTGGGGAAGGGTGCAAGGTAATTGTCTATGCGGATGACGTTGCCATCGCTGTCTCAGGAAAACACCTAAACACGCTTAGAGATCTCATGCAGAATGCCCTCTCTAAGCTCTCTAAATGGACCAAAAAATGCGGTCTGGCGGTCAATGCCCAGAAAACTGAACTGGAAATACAAAATTCCCAATTTTGTACCCCCAAAACTAAACGGCACACTCCTGGTGCTCACCAATACGGCTAGCTATTTAGGCCTAGTTTTAGACAGCAAATTGAGCTGGAAACCCAATATCCTGCGGAGAGTTCAGAAAGCCACAACGGCTCTGCACTGCTGTAAAAAAGCCATTGGAAGCAGATGGGGACTCCAGCCTCGAATTACATATTGGCTATATGTATCCGTTATCAGACCTATACTCACTTATGGCGTTATTGTATGGTGGACTGCCCTCGAAAAGGCCATCCATCATAATCACCTAAGCCGCGTCCAAAGAACGGCATGCATATGCATAAGTGGAGCCCTTAGAACCACTCCAACAGCGGCCATAGACGTAATGTTCCACTTGCTACCGCTAGACATCTATTGCAAACAAGTGGCAGCAAATGCAGCCACTCGGATGAAAGCAATTCAGTTGTGGACCAGTTGTCAAACTGGTCACTCATCTATTCTAGATACATTGGAATGCATTCCAAAAGATACTGATTACACCCTCCCTCAGTTTCAATTCGAAAAGAACTTCGAAACTTACATACCCTCCAGGAGTGACTGGGAGAACGAAATAGTACCCCGCAAGGAGTCTGTCTGTTTCTATACAGATGGGTCCAAAACTGAAACAGGAGTAGGGGGGGTGTTTTCTCTTATGATCTAAATTGTAAAATCTCATTCAGCCTTCCTAATCACTGTAGTGTATTTCAGGCGGAGGTCATGGCGATCAAAGAGGCCCTGTCGTGGCTTCGGTATAATGTAATATCCTCAAAAGGATATTACCATCTTTACCGACAGTCAAGCCGCGATTAAATCCCTGGATTCTGTCGTCTTCAATTCAACAACTGCCCTCAATTGCCGACTATCTCTGAACGAGATGGCGAAACAATTCAAAATTCACCTTATATGGGTGCCGGGCCATAGAGACATTCCAGGTAATTGCATCGCCGATGAGCTCGCCAGACAAGGTACTACTATGTCGACTCTACCAGAAAAAAGGAGTCTCTATATGCCTCTTGCTACTTGCAAGCTCCTAATTAAACAAAACGCATTAAGCGCTACTAATCGCAGGTGGTCTAGCTGCTTAACGTGCCACACCTCGAAACAGAAATGGCCTCAGCTGGATTCCAAGCGCTCAAAAAGTCTCATTACACTGAAAAGACCCATAATAAGCACTCTAGTAGGTGTCATCACGGGACACTGCATCATAGGGAGACATGCTCTCAGATTAGGCCTCCCTTCAAATGATTTCTGCAGAAGCTGTATGGACGAGGAGGAGGAGGAGACTGTTCTTCACCTTCTCTGCACGTGTCCAGCACTGTCACTCCGTAGAAAACTATACCTCGGAGAATATTTCTTCGACAATCTCAGCGAACTCGCAAACATAGGTATCAACTGCCTCCATCGCTTCATTCTTAGCTCCGGCTGGTTCAACGGGTAGATAAGGAGTCGATGTCGATCCTGTGGTAACACAATGGGCCTAATTTGGCCTAAGTGAGGCTGCACTTGAGGCGGCCTGCCACTCTAACCTAACCTAACCTAATTGAATAACTTACTCGCTAGTATTTGATATTAAATTTTCAAAATTACTTATTCAATTGTTTTTTCTTAAATGTTGGTTTTTCTAGTTGTTTCCCTCCAAAAAATCTGAATTTATAAAATTGTATTTAAAATATTTAAGATTATTTCAGTTGAAAGATATACAACCCTACATACATATCTCTGTACTTTAAATTGTGTGATGGCTCTCCTTTGTAATTTTATAACTTTAAAAATAAATGAAATGAAAATACGGGTAGTGTCACCCCCAATACAACAAAAATTATTTAAAATCTTTAATTTTTGAATTATTTTGAGCCGGGCTTATCGCTACACAATTTGAAATTGAAAGTCGGCTCATTTATAATTTTGTTGCGCAACCTCAATCCACCCAAATTTAGTAACTAATCGCGTTTGATTTGATTGTGAAGAATCTCAAAGCAATTAGAACAACTACGCTCTACTTGACACTTTGAGAACACACAGTAGTTGTTCCAACTTTACTTTGCTTTGCTGAGATCGAAGCTCAAAAAAAAAAACACGCCTATTATCAGACACAATCAGCTTCGAATAAAACTGCATACATTCTCCTCACCTCTCTTCCACTTCCTAGACTGAGTTAGTATTATTATATCGTTGGATTAGTCCCTTTTTGTGGGAATTTTGATATCCGAAAAGTCTTCCGTGGGATAGAGGGAAAAAGCAGCAAAATCGTCGGAATTTCAGGAACATAACAAAAACATTCAAATTACATTTTTTTGCTGAAATTTCATCAAAACAGAATTTTTCATAAAACAAAAACAGCTCATGTAAATCGTATTTATCAAAATTTTCTAGTACCTACCAACAAATAATCATAGTAGAATATTAACAAAATGCGATTATTATGTAAAGATTAATTTAACTTGATTTTATCGTAGTGCAATACAAATTTATTTATACTTTTGAAATTTTTTTTTTGACATAGCGAGGAATGCTTCTGCAATAGTGAGGGACTTTAACCCATCTAAAAAAAATCCCCGGGGGACTGACTTTCGTCATCCCGATTGCGATTGTGCACCTAGTTGAAGTTGTTCAACTAATGCGAACATGAAACTAGATTTTAAGATCGTTGAAAACTTAATTTTTGCTAAATGTCGAATAGAAAAAAAGAACCGAAATTTATAAATCTTCGTTACAATTAACCAATTTTCTTAAAAAAAAAAAAATAAGTTTATTGATTGAAAATTTATTTTAAATTCGGAGTTGTTTGTATAGTATTCGCAAGGATTTTCGAAAACATGAAATAGCTACAATATCTATTTTACTTTAACTTTTTTTGAATTGTGCAATTTAAATTTAATTTATTCTTATTTTCTTGATTCTTGTTAACACGTAAATTCAACAAAAAAAAAATAATAATAATAAGAACATAGGTAGTTACACTTTTTTCATAATTACAAAAATATACTCCGCAAAATTCGGATTTACTCCACTTTTTCAAAAAAAAAAAATCAACTGCGTAAATGGATTGTTGAAGTGCGAACCAAGAGGGTATTATTGAAAAAAATTGAAGAGAAAACAGGGAGACGTAGCACGTAGGAAGGCTTGTCTATTTCACACTTATGTGGTATTCGATTGGGCTTCTTCTCATATTTCAGATTTCTTGTGTCTAATCGAACATTAAAACGTCACTTGCTCTTTTTTGTGTTGATATTCGTGCGATTCGAATATGTGTTGTGTAGCCTTCAACACTTGTCAAAGCGTTTTCCGTTCATTGGTTACATTTTATATTAAACATACGAAATTTGCGACCCAATTGATTTCTAAATATTTATACATAATATAATTTATAAAAATAAATTCACCCGAACCAATGCCTTTCTTTCCTGTAGAAAAAATTGACGAAAACCTAAAGAAACTCAACCAGTCGTCAAACTCAAACGCACTTGTATTGGTAAATCTGAGAAAATATACCTATAGATTCGCAAAATTGCTCTGAAATCTGAAAAAGATTCCTTTTTTTTTTGTACCAAACGAACATAGAAAGTGCTCTGAGAGCAAAAAAAAAGTCGAATACCACATTGGCTTATGGTTCAAATGTACAATCAACGCTCATCTGAATTCAATTTGATGTGTTGCTGTTGGAATAGACTACAATCTACAAAGAAGTGCCATCGAAGTGGTCACTGACTATATTCAGTCGTTTACGTCGATCCAAACCGATGGCAAATCCGTCACCATCAGTCAATCTGTATCCATTCACAAAGTGCGGCAGAGTTTATCTAATTTCGACCTAGTCCTTTAATAAATCCCATCCACATCCCATGGAAGAGCATGGCAGATGGGTTTACTATTGTCTGAGAATGTGGGCAAAAAGTAATAGAACCGCTTCAGTGGTATATGGGGTTGGTTCTTTTGACTGCTGTTTTTGTTAGTCTGCGTTGCATTCAAACGCGCCGCTGCATCACGATGTCTAGACATCGAGCAATCATCTTGACGAATATAAACTCTTCAGTCAATTGCAGAAGGCCGTGTATTTCGATACAGCAACAGCTCGATAGTGATGCATTTTGCATCCGATTTTTAAATCATAAACAAGGACGTAGCAATCGTTGTGCACCCTTGCGTTTTTCTTTTGTCTGCGACTTTCAATTTGTCGACAAACAGCACGGAGGACGGAACCGAACCACCCAATGGGTTGTTCTTCATTAGTTTCTTTGACTGTACGTGCGAAATTCCTTTCCACTTAATCACAAATTATAGCTCGTATATAATTCATCGCATCGGCTCTTGATTAAACGCTGCATGGCATTAAAAACTGGAAGAATGAAATAATTAATTAAAATTAAACTTCCGTTCGCCAAGTTAATGCATCAACTGACCAGGCACCCCAACTGGGGCCGCGAGGCCGCTGCCATTTAATTACTTCTCGTTAGTGTGTGCATATGGGATTACACATGCAGCAGCAGCAATCGTTATCCTTTCCCAATGGATGACACGTCTATGGTCACTTGGAACCGCCTGCTGAACATCCTTCACCTGACTGGCACCTTCACTATAGGAACAGTATAGGTATGCATACATGCAATCTCAAAGTGTGAGGAGAAAAATAAAAAATAAAACTTTTTCCAAGTAACCGACCGACGTTAAGCACAGATTACCCTATGGCGAGCCAAAAAAAAACCTCTCAGACAAAGGTACTCAGACCTCACTAAAGAGACTTTCGACAAGATGAACGTATACTACCCAACTATACCCATTGTTGGGCACAACGTCTGAAGATGTCGCAAGGAAGTCACCTACTACCATAGGGTGCCACACCCTGTGTACATGTGTAGGTACCATCGGCATGCAACTATTACACCAATTGGCAGCTTTCAGCGAACATGGAGCGAGAAGACAATGACAACAACGACAATGACAAAGTTGTCTGGTGCTGAGGGCCCACTTGAAGGAATTAAGAGGTGACCCACAAGATATCCTTACTACAAAGTAGCTGTGGGTGGGAGGAAGGAACGCTGAATTGGCAAGTGTAGAAGGCTGTACTAATTAGCCTGCATGACAGTGCAATGCGTTGCAAGATGTGTTCGTATAGTAATGTTGGTGCTTGACGCACCATCCTTGCAGATAAGTGCAACGAATGCAGCTGCTTATTAGCTGGTGGGACTGCTATTATTTTTTGCGTGACAAAGATCTCATGCAGGCCCTTTGGGGCAATAATATGCAAACAGGAAAAAGTAATTAGCGCTTGAAAGTACACTGAACCGCAAGGGACAAAATTTGGAGTAATGGCGCTTGAGACGGAAAGAAACCGTCTACGTGAGGAGCGTGCATCGAAATAGTCCCGATGAAAAATATTGTGCTGCCAATCGCCAATATCACACAATCACAGATAATAAATGAACTATTGGGCTAGCGACTTCGCCAACCGAGCGTCGAGTCAGGGGTCAGTTACCGCATCCGTGAGCGAGCATACGTCACTGAAATTTGTGGATTTTACATGTTAAACAATATAAAATTCAGTCACTTAGTACTCGATCACGAATGCGGATCGCCTGCTCGTAGCTCGTACGGACCTGGAAGGAAAAAGGACGGTTGAGAGCGTAGGGTTAAAGAGGGGAAGGTCTCATTATGTAAGAGGGGCAGTTGGCATTATAAAGGGTGAAGTAGTGGTTTATTTTTAAATCATAAGTTATTTTGAAAGCTTACGAAGCGAATCTGACGAATAGACAAATGAAAAGAATTGGTTTTCCTTCGTAATAAGACTCCGTGAGGAGAAATGGCGTTTTATTTAGCGAATTGGTTGGGTGGTAAGACAAATGATGGACGCCTGTGAAATGGCCCACTATCGCTAGGTACTTCCCGAGTTTTGCTGGTTGGGTGAACCGCGTGAACCGCTTTTCTGGGATTTTATCGAAACGAAAGCCAACGTAATAATACATATTAATGTTTTATAATCGTGACTAACGCGGTTGTATGAATTATTTCACAAGTGCACATAAAAAATACTCTACTTAGATTGCTGCCTTTGTCCCCGAAGACCTGCCGTGGTAATTAACTATGTATCTGTCCTGCCGCTTTGTCTTCCTCCTTTCTCGCCTGCTCCTCTCTTTTATTTCATATTTTTTATGTTAATACTTCCTAATCTTTAACTTTGCTATTCAACTAATAGCCTTTTTAACTATGTAATCAATTTCTAAACTTTGTATGCTCTCAAGAAAACTTCAGTTTTTACATCATATACGGTTCTTACGACTCTGCAAAATAAGGCCACAATGAAATAAGGCCCCAAAAAGAAAATGAAATAAGGCCCCAAAAAATTATACAGGAAACAACAAAAACGATTTTTAATACAATTTGGGGTGTTATTTCCTTTTTTGGGGCCTTATTTCCTAATGAAAATTTTTCTTATTTCATGGTTGAAATTGGGGTGTTATTTCATTTTCGCTTTTGAGGCCTTATTTCCTACAGCCTTTAGGACCTTCTACAGCTCGAGTATAATCCGTGTTGAAACTCATTCACGACATTGTTCCCCTATCGGTTCTATCTTTGTTTCCTCTACCAAAACAAAAGGATCTTTAGCAGGCAGTGGTTGCTTATCAAAACCTTTTACGTACTTTTTTTTTTCCCCCTGTGATGATTACGTGGTCTTTCGCGCAGATTTTGGTGGTTGGGGATGAGCCGATAGTGTACCATTTCTTAGACGTAAATTTTCTACCTATATGTTGGGGCCCTTAGCCACTGAAACAGTTTTCGCTGACGTTTGGGTAGACATTATTTTCGTATTCTCTGTTGTAGGTATATAATATTGCCTTACGTTTGTAGTTATATTTTGTATGATGTGGCTCTGTCGTGTTTCGTATATTTTAGGGTGACTATGCTGTGTTTGTATGTGGCTCGCTCGTGATTTTTACGCTACTCACACCGAGCCGAAAACCTGGTTTTCGCGAAAACACTCGAAAACAGAAGTTTTCCCATACATATTTCAGTTTTCAAAACGAGTCGTTTGAAGTCGTTTTCC
This sequence comes from Cheilosia urbana, assembly GCA_946477585.1. Lineage (NCBI taxonomy): Eukaryota > Metazoa > Arthropoda > Insecta > Diptera > Syrphidae > Cheilosia > Cheilosia urbana. The sequence goes on from OX297855.1 coordinate 45,360,661, forward strand.
ACGAAAACACCACGAATACGACTTCCAATCGTTGCGTTGTTGAATCAAACACATCTTTTGCAACATTCAATAGAGCAGCTGACCGAACAAATGTCACAACTCACATTTTCCACACTTAATTGATGGGCTAATATTATTTTTAAATGCTCTGAATACATTTTATTTGTTAATTAACGCAATCGAAATTTGTAAACAAAATAGTTTACACAGAAGTATCACGTTTACGACTAGTGTCTCACAGCTGATTAAAACGTCAAACGAAAACTAGTTCTTTTCGATGTGAAAGCAATTTCGAGTTTTCGACGAAAACACGACTTTCGCTGTGGTGTGAAAAGGGTATTTGTCTTCGATGTTATGTTTTCGTCGACACAGATGTAATAGTGTGTTTAAAGTATTTGAGGTTCTCGTCGGCTATTTTTTTTTTTATTTATTTATTAAGGACTAGCTGACCCGTGCTCGCCTTGCTTCGCGAGAGTTCCACTTCTCAAATTTAAAACAAAATAATTAGGGTTATACAAAAAGTAGCTTACCCGAAAAAAGAGAAGAAAAACTGTCAGTGATGCGAGAAACAGATTAACACAGCGACTTTGACAGCAACAGCGAATTTAGGATTAGCTCCAAAGTTGATGTCCCTAACTACCTAACTTCTAACTTCTATTATTCCTTCTTAATCTCATTTACATTCCACTTGTTATTGTTAGTTGTTACAATTTATACCCCATCCTTCTCAATCCCATAACCCATATGCGCCACACTCGCTCACTTACTACTCAAACACAAGCATCCTCAAGTTCAAATTAAAAAAAAAAAGAAAAAGAAAAAAAAACATAAAGCAAAAAAGGTACAATTGCACATACAGGTTTTGGCATGCACATGAATCACTATAAAATCAGACTCACTATCACTATAACGCATTTTAAATCACAATCACAACTGAGTGTGACTCCCTCTCTCCCATGCTCCATGCATCTCATTCGCTCTACTACTCAACTCATTATTCATTAATACTCCAGTTCAATCTAAAAACGTGAGCAAAAAAAAAAAACTACTCAAAAGTCAAAACCCAAAAGGTGCATAAAAAAAGAGAAAAAAAAAGCGCACCGCAGAAAGTGTACAGAGAGAGAAACAGATTTTGCCGCACACAAACACACACAAAATTTCCTCCACTGAACGCCGGGAAAAATCCAACGATCTAACTTCAAACGAACATTTTACTTTTTTGAATTGTATAAAATTTAATGTTTATTGCTTATTGTTCCACTTCAGGATACCGTACAAAGATGATTTCCATCTTAAAATCTTTGTAAGTAATTGGTAAAACATATCCTATAACCTAATCTGAACAATTTCCTATGCAACTGTGAAAACCGAAATCGAATTCGTGCAGTACTTTTTGAATCTATTAATAGCAAACAGTTTATACAGCCGGGAAAAAAGTTACAGTTTTATAATAGTAAGGATAATACAGACGGCACTATCTATAGCTACCAGGGCACTCATTCCGTAACTTTTCAGACGATTATCGTCGAAACGATAGAACCCAAAACTAACAACTAAGTGCTAAAATTACAAGTTCGAGAGGTTAATCCAGTTCATTTCCCACAAATGTAATGAAATCTGACGATGTTCAAAAAAATTCGAGCAGATTATAACTTCTAATGGTGATTAAAGTTTCCAAAACGATATCGTTCAGACGATCATTGATATACGGTATCTGCCCCCTGGGCTTTTGGTTGTTTTGTCCACCCGTAAACGTAATGATTTCTGTATTGTGTTTTTGAAAAAAACTCTCTCTCTCTCTCTCTCTCTCTCTCTCTCTCTCTCTCTCTCCTCTCTCTCTCTATCTCCCAAAATAAAGTGACGGACCTTGCGCGTTATTTGAAATTTTCCGTTGGGATGCCATTAAAATGACGAGCGAAACAAATGGCAATCGGGTTGGGTTCGATATCCCGCTTTTTATAATGCCGATTCTTAAAATCCCGCTATTAAAATCCTGCTTTTTATAATCCCGCTTTTTTAAAATCCAGCTTTTTAAAATTCCGCCTCTTATAATCCCGTTTTTTATAATCCCGTTTCTTATTATCCCGCTTTTACAATCAAAAGTAGTTGTTTTATTTTACTACACTAACAACTACTTTTGATTGTAAAAGCGGGATAATAAGAAAATTAAAATAAATTAAGCAATGAGTGTTTTTTGAAATGCAGTTTATTTTAACATTTATCATTTTTAGAGGAAGTAACAAAATAAGAAATAAATAATATCAAAATAAATTTGTGAATTATAAATATGATAATCTTCAATAAATAAAAAATAAATAAAGTAATGTTATGTGATATTCTACACAACATAAATTGGCGCAAACTCCAATTATTGTTACAGCAGTAAATGATAAGGGTAAAATCGTTAGCAAGTGTAGGTTTTTATGTGCATTATATACCATTTTCGCAATACGTAAAAACAATGTAGAATATGTAAGCAAAAACAAATATGTGCTTACAGTAAAAACTTAAAACATTTCGATGCATTTTCTTTTTGGTCGAGCATTTTTAATATTTTTAAATATATAATAATATAATAAAAAAGCGCATATAACCAACATCTATTTTTTTTTTGGTTTTGATAACAATGTTTTGTAAAAAAAACGGGATTAGCGGGAATAGGCGGGATTTTAAAAAGCGGGATTATAATAGATCGGGATTTTGAACAAGCGGGATTTTAGAAGACGGGATTTAAAAAAAAAAAACAGTATTTTAGCAGACGGGATTTTAAAACTTTTTTTTCGGGATTTTTGAAAAGCGGGATTTCAAAAAGCGGGCTTCCGATACGCTCCCATGGCAATCACATGGCAATGACATGCCTCATCAAAATTACAAATGTCACCTTTCCTATTATTTCGATTTCGCGTCATTTATCTGTTTTGCGATCAGACGGTAATTACTAGGGCTACGATTTTCATGCACTTAAAATCGCAAAATTTGCGCTTAAAATATGCTCTTAAAATGGGAAATATACACTTCATATATGCATTTAAAACCATGGCGAAGTCACCTAAAATGACGTGGTTTATAAAGGCCTATCGCTTTTAACGACCACTTTTGCCTTTGAAAAGTCAGATAAAACGACCGTTGGCTAAAGCGACCAGTTAAACTGTACGACTGTAGTTAAACTTTGCATTTTTTATAATAAAAAAGAACAAAAAGAACATGTTATCCAGTTTTTTACAAAAATTCAGTATTTTTATTATAAGAATTAAAAAACAATTATGTTAATTAAATAAATGAAAAGCTTAAGGAAACATAAAGATATTCATTTGAAAAATTAAATAACAGAAATAACATTATATTCACATTTAATTTAGGTTTCAAAATTCTCATATGTTTTATTAACAAAAATGATAAATGTTTTCTCAAAATTTGAAAAGTCTTGTACATTTGAGAAGGATCGCTCGACGTCAACTGACGTAATAGGTGCATTTTTAAGGACACATACTTCTTCGGTGGTTAGGTTTTTCATATAATTTTCGTCGATGCAAATCATTTTTAAAAAAACCCACATTTTTCATAAGAACATTGCCAAGTTTTTTATTTTCTTAGATTGTGAGTTAACTTTTTTCGGAAATATGCACAAATTATGCATTTATTATTAAAAATATGCAAGAATATGCAAAATATGCATTTATAGTAAAATATGAAAAAATATGCACTAACAGTTAGATGCCAATTTAAAGGAAAATTCATGATTTGAAAAGATAACTTATTCTATTGCTTCTAATGTGTCCCAAAAAAATATGCAAAAGAAAAGTATAGCTATTTACTGCCATTTTGTGTTTTTCTCTCAGCGAAGACGCGTACGTGTGCTACGACTTTTTTAATTAAATTAGCAGTGAAGAAAAACATTATTATAATAAATACAAAATGGCGAAAAGGACTTTTGCTTTTGACTTTTATGAGCCAACGCGACGAAAGCGGAGTATTTGGCAAAAGAAGTGGCTGAGCCTTCGCGAGAACAGTGGATTTTGTGTTGAATTACGGCTCGAATTGTGCGAAGAATATTGAATATTTGTTGAGGTAGGTGAAGCCACTCATCGAAAAACACTGGCCACTGCTGAAAGTTTTTTAACGCTACGATTTCTTTTTCTCGAATTTCTCGATGTTATTTACAAGGTTATTCTTTTGTTCCAGTAGCTGTTACTATCAGGATTAGTTATCCTGGAGCATATGGCAAAAAAGGTGTGTGCTGTGTGTTTTTTGATAGTGAAGTTTGAAATGCGACCAATTATTTATATTTTGTTTTGTCAGTTTTGGAACTGAGCTATTCCAGAGCGCCCGTTGCTTTTGCACCGCCAAAATCAAATGCGATTCCTCTTCATCGCTCCACAAATGGCCAATCTATCCCGATATAGTCCAAATTGTCTGCAATTGGCGGCGACCGACGGTTCGTATTCCATTTCTCTCAATCCCGAACAACACAACCACAACAAAATAAATAAAAAACAGCTTATTAATTTTTACCGAAATAGCAGCTGCGACATGTCCTAACGCCACGAGAAAAACACCAATTGAAAGCACAGATATCATATTCTGCGTCATGTGTCATTTACGTAGAAAAATGGCATGCCATGAATTTCGTGCATGGGCATTTTTTGGAGGCTGGCATTTAAATGACGAAAGTTCTGTCATTTGTCAAGGCTTAATTAAAGAGCGATCACACGGTCACTTTTTTCCGCCATCTTAATGCCACAAAATTCATGCCATTTGGTCCGCCATTTTTCTAGTCATTTAAATAACGCCGAAAATGTTATCCAAAAAATGGCGATCACACAGAACTACACTAAAATGACGGCTTTGTGACACGATTTTTACGACCAAGCGCCATTTAAATGACGCAAAAAATTGCCGTGTAATCGTAGCTTAAGTCTTAGATCACCAGTTGGGTCCATTGCGTCCAGTCAATAGCAAGCAGAATTACTGCCCCCTCCGTGATCGATGCACCCAAATGATTTCGTGGTAGTATCTAATTCTTTTAGATTGGTATTTCGCTTCACCGCTTTGCAACTTGTACTCATCCCGAATATTCACAACTTCTGTCAACTTTCAACACGAAGTATCCTTTCAAATCCGATTATGTATAACTTAGCTTGGTGAGTTTTCCGAATTCCTTCAAAGCTGCTGCATATTTTCCATCACTCTCCTAAATTCGAATCACCTCAACTATGAACACTATTTTATATTTTCAGTTCCACACCGTTAACAGATCCCTATTACTTACACTTCCTTCTTAGGCTACGTTATTTGTCATCGAAGGCAGAGCACCCTGAACCCACTCTCTTGGTAAATTTCTAAACGAAAATAATACTCACGTTTACGTTTCATTAAGCTTCACATTGTAACTTTCTCGCATACTGTGCAGCACATCCAGACATGCACTTATCCTCCTTTGTATAACTAGAAAATTAAGTTTCCCGTCGGATAGAACGATGAATACCCTCGTTTCGAACAGTCTCTGCGCCCGCACTCTCTTATGCATGGTGTGTCATAGTAAAGTTTTGCCTGGTCCTCACTCCTACGTTAGTTTCCTTGGCAAATATGACTTATATACTGAACTTACTTACATGCCGTCTACAACAAATGAACGTTCTCACCTGAATTTCTCGAGGCAGTCGCTGCATCATCCTAGTCGTCGCGTCGTTGTCGTCGTACCAGTCGTAGGTATATGTATCGTCTCTGAAACTTTTGCACAGAAAATTCCAATTCGAATAATTTTCATTCTTGCTGTGTGAAGTTACTGATGTGAAAGGCTGGCTGGGCATACACTTTGTTACAGCAACAATAAATTTCAACAATGCCACTCCACGATAAAATATGTGAATTTATGTACATACCACGGGGTGGTGTTTGGGGGTGGGGCAGAACATTTGGTTAGTGACATGTCGCATGTAACACGTTTACACGTGAGCACAACGAGGTTTGTTATAAAAATAATAAAGTTATACAACGGACAAGCTATATAGACGATGCACAGGTAACAGACAAAAGGATTCAGCCAGTCGCAACAAATTATATTTTTCAACAAGAGTTTACTTTTTTGTTGAAGCACATGCGGCTGTCTGGCTTTAAGTGAAACGACCGACGCGACGCTTCAAGCTATGCTGCGGAATCGGTAGGTCAATACAGTTTTTGAGCTTGAATAGGGTGGTTTATTTTAAATTGCTGATGACCTACGCGTAAAACTCAGAGATAGTACAGATTGCTACAATGCTAAAGTCAGTTGAAACGAAAATATTGATAACCAAGGAGTGCGTTCGGTTTCGCTACCATGGGTAATATTATTATTCTTATCCCACGCCTCCTTCCCCCCAGATACCGCGCGAGCTGGGGTCCATTTACACCGAGTATGGCGGCAATTAGAATTCGCAAGTCGTATCGGCACTTTTATTATGGTTGCTCCAGGAACTTTCGAACTATCCTGCAGATGTTCAGCATAACTGCTTTCGACATATTTTCCGATTTTTCTCCATAGGTTCTGTTGATGTTAATAGAAAGCGGTACTGCTACATCCAAGATATATCCATTTTTCAAGGCCTTATCGATCCAGACTATGTCAGGTTTATTGGCTAAAATTGGATGATCAGTAGTCATCGCTCGATCCCAGGACAATTAAAAGTTGGAGGCGATTAGAACCTCAGTTGCTTCATACTGGTAGTATGGTTTCTTACCCTCGAAGAATTTACATCTCATGGAAAGTTATTGGGGTATGATTTTAGCTACATTATTATGCCGCTTAAGATAGTCGTGGTTTGCACCCATTTATTACATGGTCGATGGATTCTTTCCCCTTTCGACAACGACGACATAATTTATAAATGTCTTCGTGTATGATTGCCCGTCGATATTGTTTTGTTGAGACAATACCATCAGCGATAGCAAATCCTTCCATTTCAGGTTACAGTTGACAGCCCATATGTGTGAAATATTTGAGTCCGAAATATTGAGTGTTATTAATTGTTGTGTGTATGAAAGAACTGTGATAAATAGAGTCACAAATAAATGGTTTACACCACAGTTGAAGAGACAAATATTGGAGAAAGTACAAAATCACATCAAATTTGTAATGACAGGACATAATGAAGACTGGAAAAATTACAAAAGGTTAAGAAATAATTATAAAAACGACCTCAATAAGGCAGAGCGTGACTACATTAAAATTAAAATAAATAGTGCAATAGACCAAAAGTCAATGTGGAAGTCAATAAAATGTTTAGTGTTACGTCAAGAGAGAACTCAAAATTCGGAGTGTATGTTGTAATGGAAAAATAATTAATTGCAATAACACCATAGCGAGTAAATTTAATAGTTATTTTGTCAAGAGTGTTCAAGAAATCAACAATTCAATACCAAATGTGCAGTGGATAAATTATGTTACCAACAGACAAACTAGATTTAAACTCAAACAATTGCAATCAATAGACGAGTTTATGAAGATAGTGGATAATGATGGAAAATAAAAGTGACTACAATTATTTAAATAAAGAAATGATTAAAGACTGTTCCAATTATTTGGGAATAGCTCTAATGAACATCATAAATCACTCAATGACAAGTGGAGTATTTCCAAATAGTTGGAAAACTTCTGTGATTGTCCCTGTACAAAAAATAGCCAAATCTAACAAGTGTGATAATTTTAGACCTGTTAATATGCTTCCATTGCTAAAAAAAATATTAGAAAAAGTGGTGCAAATTCCATAAGAAAACTATCAAGAAAACAATAGTGTACTCATAGAAGAACAATCTAGTTTCCGAAAGAAGCATTCGTGTGAATCTGCTCTAAATTATGTAATTTCCGAATGGAAGGAGAAATTGCATTCGAATAAACAAATTGCTGCAGTGTTTCGGGATCTAAAAAGAGCGTTTTAGACTGAGGATCGTCAATTACTTCTACAGAAGATGGAGAGCTATGGAGTACGTGGTACCGAAGGTTTAAAACATATCTTCAGAATAGAAAGCAGATAGTTAAATTTAGTAACGTAAAATCAGAACCGATGGAAGGAGATCTAGGAGTGCCACAGGGATCAGTGTTAGCTGCTTTATTATTTATTATTTATATCAATGATATTAAGAAAGTACTAAGATATTGTAGGATAATTTTGTTCGCCGATGATGGTCTCTTATTAATAGAAGAAACAAACATGGAAGACTGTAAAAGAAAATTGAGGGAAGATCTAAAAAATACAACAAATTATTTAAACATGAATAAATTAAAATTAAATGTTGATAAGACTAAAGTGATGTTACTAAACGAAAATATGTAGGTAATCATTTTAATGAACTTGAATGTGTCGATGAAACTAAGTATCTAGGTATAATTGTAGACAACAAGCTTAGCTTTAAAAAACATCTTGATTACGTTTTAAAGAAAGTTGCCACAAAAATCGGTTTCTTTCGTAGATTAAGAAAGAAAAAATGCATTGGCATGGCAATTAAAATTTATAATACCATTATAAAGCCCCACTTTGAATATTGCCCAACAATATTATTATTGGGGGCTGATGGAATATTGGACAAATTACAAAAAGTCCAAAATAAAGCGATGCGGCCTATATTACTTTGTAGCAGAAATACATCTATAAGATTTATGTTAACAACATTAAATAAATAAATAGTTGGCGCAACAGGTCCGGAGGGACCCTAGGCCTAGCTTCTCACAGCCATTCATTTTGCGTGAATTTTTCATTTCTGGAACGAATGGAAGGGATCTACAGTTTTATGCCGACTCCAAACGGCTTATTGAGAAGCTCTTTCAAGACATTTATACTCTCGGATGTTTGCCAGACGTTCGCGAGAGGTAGCGCAGTGGCAAAAACCGTAAGTTGGAATTTGGGTTTTTGCGGGATCATGAAGCAGGTATAAAATTATATCATTCGCGCGAGCATGCGAGCGAACTCTCATGCTGTTACTGTGTGGTGTTGTGTATGGTGTACTTCTTAATTCCTTTTCATTCTGCAAAACGTTGCATTTCATGTTCCAGTTCTCTTCAGTTAATTTTTTAAGTACAGGAGGTGGTCAAGGTCTTTGAACTTTGAGTTACTTATTTTTTTGTTTTTATTATTCACTTAGATATCGAATTGTTAATGTTTTTTAGATTTTATTAAAATTTATTTTGAATTTTCACTATAGTGGTCAAATGAAAACACAACCAGAGTGACGTTTCAATTGGGACGTTCAAGACGTAAGTCTGACACCTGGCTGATTTGACATTATTTATTTTTATTTGGCCCTGATTGTTCACGTGAACAGTTTTTGAGTTTGACTTTTCTTCTCAAACAATTCCAAAATAAATTGTCGATTAGTTGAATAACTAGGTGCAATCACATTCGGGATGATGAAAGTCAGTCCCCCAGGGAGGTTTTTTAAATGAGTTAAAGTCCCTCACTATTGCAGAAGCATCCCTCGCATTCTCTGCAATGTCTTTCGATGATTTCCCCTTCCAGCGAACCCCCATACGAAAATAAAAAAAAAAGGTTTTTGAGTTGACTTTTTTTGGCCAACGAATCTAGTCAAAAATCTTTACTGAGTAGGAGAAGGGACGTTAGAAACCAAATTTAGTTTTTGGGTATAGAATACATCTTCTCGAGGTCAATCTAGTCGACTTAACATAAAAAGTTTTCTTTAATGCGCCCAATACATACTAGGGGTATTCACGATTCGGTGTAACAGACCTTTATAGACAGTAAAATTGTGAAATTTAATTTGTTTATCAGATCGTTAGCAGACTTTTGCTCATCTCTCGCAAAACTAAAACAAATGGCAGATACAATTTCACAATTGACTATTGTTCTAAAAAAAAAACTTTTCTGAAACTAAAAAATTTGCTTAGAAAAGCGAAAAAGAAAAAATACTTTAGTATTTATTGGAAGATTATGCAGACAAAAAACAAAACAAACGATGAAAAAGATAAAAAAAAAATATTGACAGGGTTTATTTTTTATAATGGAGAGTGTAAAGACGAAGATCTATAATACCGATGAAATCCTTTTTGATCTGGACGCGCATATTCCATTTTTCTTCTTTTTTCAGATAACTGCACACAGGATTTAACAATTTGGCGAACTGTCAACTTAAGAAGGCTACACTTGCTTTGAAAAGTTGCACCATTTGCATTCGATCGTGAATACGCAAATTTTTTTTCTTTTAACCCTGGAGAGATAATCATATTTTGCAACACACTTTAGATAATCATGGGTAAATTTGACTCACAGCGTGGTTATAACTCAAAATGGATGATACCTTCCTCAAACAACACGTCCACATACCGATAGATACTCGTGCTGACTGGGATGTTACGAACGCGCAATGTATTATTCGGAATAATAAAAAATATAGAGCTATTATTTGTTTTCGGATGAGTCAATTTGACGCAGATTATCTTTGCAGGGTTAAATGGGACTATTTCTAATGCCAGGGTTATGAATTCGCTATGTGTAGGTAATGATCTGCATTCGCTTAGTATTTAACATCAAGTACATAAGAGGTATTTTATTAGCGAATTGACAACTTCAAACTTTCAGTGTGAACGCACCCTTAAACCGATTACCAAACTGTCAATGTCAAAATATTCAGCGAAATCAACATTTCATTGTGAAGTGCACGAAGGAACAACTTTTACAAATACGTAATTAATATTTACCGCACTGAAAATCCGAGTCGGTGGTCACAACTTTAAGATCGTTAACGCCAATTTTCAATCTTCAGCGATGTCGCATATTTTTCGTTCAACGGCTTTGTCAATAAGCAAAATATGCGTTACTGGATAGGTGAGAAACCTCATGTACCTACTTCATAAAAGAGCAATTAATCCGGGAAAAGTCACAGTCAAAAGGCAGTTTGGTGGGGTTTTCGTGCCGTCACTGGTCCATTTTTTTTTTTTTCATCGATGAATATGATATTCACATGTTGGAACGTTATTTCTTTGAGCAATTGCATGAACTGGACATCAGTGATATGTGCCACAAGCCACACAGCGGGTGCGGTAAAAGTGTTATCTCGCGAAACGGACACGTCTATTGGCCGCCGGGATCGTGTGAATTAACGCCTCTAGACTTTTTTATACGGGGCTACATTAAATCATTGGTCTATGCCAACCGGCGACGTTAAAGGAGCTCAGAGCCAATATTGAACGAGAAAAAGCGGCCGTCTCGGTCGAAATGTGCGGCCGAGCCACCGAAAATTGGGTTCAACGTATCGACCGCTGCATACGTTCCCGTGGTGGACATATGAACGAAGTCGAATTCCAATCATAAATGTTTTAATAGAAATATAATTCGAGCCAATGCAACTTGCGATATCTCAAGTAGTTTGCATTTTATTTAAAAAAGAAGTTGTCTCAACCTTAATGAAAGCCCCTTTATTATCCACATTTTAGGTAATTCTGTGCTGAAACTACACGTTCGTTGATTCGCAAATTAGAAGATTTTAAGTGCTGATTGCATCCATTTATAAAGTGATTTCTTCCTAAAATGGTCAATACTAAAAAATTTATTTAGTTCTTATTTATATTTTTAGCACTTCTTTTTTTTTGCAACAGCATTAGCATCCCTGGTAAATAAAGATATGCACGACTGCTTGCGACCAAATTTCTAGATTTATTGCGAGCAGCTTTTCATTAATAGACTGTTATTCAAATATCAAATAAAAATTCACTATGACAATTTGACAGCACACCTCGAAACATCTCAGAAATTTAATTTTAAACGCTTCAGCAAATATCAAGCAAAAGAAATCGATAGATAGAGATAGAGAAGAAAATGTTGTGACAGTTTGCGGACCACGTTTATGTCAAAAATAAACCTATCCGATGACAAATTTTTAATGCAATTGAAAACATACATGCAAAAACTTCACAGTGCAGTGTGAAATAAGAGATCCCCATCTCTATAGATGGGGGACCTTTTATTATATCGAATGTAGTCGCAGTAGCTTAGTGGTTAGTGTGTTGGACTGCTATGCGGGGGTCCCAGGTTCGAATCCCGCAAAAACCCAATTTCGACTTAGGGTTTTTTTTCCGCTGCGCTACCTCTCGCGAACGTCTGACAAACATCCGAGAGTATAAATGTCTTGAAAGAGCTTCTCAATCAGCCGTTTGGAGTCGGCATAAAATTGTAGATCCCTTCCATTCGTTCCAAAAATGAGAAACTCACACAAAACGAATGGTTGTGAGAAGCTAGGCCTAGGGTCTCTCCGGACCTGTTGCGCCAACTATTTATTTTTTTATTTATTTATCTCTATAGAATCCGTCAATAAAACCATTTAAAAGACAATTACCGCACAATTCGCCAAGAATTCAAAAATGCAGAATACAGAAACAATGTAAATCAAATAAAATTAATTCCTTAGCATCACAGTATGTCACCACTCGCCACTCGGTATATCTTAGGAACATCACCAGCGTCCCAGCCCGTCTGCGTCACAATCCTAAGCGCATGTATTTTTATATGTAGCAGCTTTTCGCTTTTTTTGCATCGAAATGCGATAAATTCGCTATCCTCTTAGGTATTTCAATTTTTGTTTTATGTTTTGGACTTGCTATTTTCTCGCGTGCATTTATTTTTTACTGTGTTTGTTTAGGTTGATGGTGTTATTCTATTTTCGGTCCGTACAGTCCTCCTGCAATTGCGTGCTTTACTCTAGCCTGGCTGGCTAGCAGTCTGATGGAAGTCGAATGCAAAGTATCGCTAGGAATGGCGACGAATTGTAGCAGCGTCAAGCTGTCTACGTGAGTCGACCATTTATTTCTGGTTCGTATAGTATCGTGTCGAGATTCTATCTCTCGGTTTTTTTGCGACGCGACGATGCATTCGGAGACAAACGAATTTTAGAGCAAGAGTATTCTTTTATCAATTTTATTGTTTTCCGCCAGGAGGATTTCTTTCTAATTTTGGTAGACAATTTTTGTTTCTCCCATCATGTGGTTTGATAGAAACTAGCCATCCATATAAATATATGTACCAAGCATATCACAATAATTCGTTTTGTTTGGATTTTTATTATTGGTACGAATGAAAGGGAAATACCTATAATTTTATACCGATTCAAAACGGTTGAATTTGCGAAGCTTTTCCAAATGAGTTATATCCTCTCGGATGTTTGAATAGAATGGATAGGAAACGGGTGGTATCACTTCCAATACAAGAAAAATTATTTAAAATGTTTAATTTTCTAATTCGGATGTTCCGGACTTACCGCTTCACAATTTGAAACTTAAATTCGGCTCAATTATCATTTTGTTGAACAACCTTAGGGCATGGGGATTTTTATACATATATCAAACTCCTCAAGTTGTGTTCAACTTCCAGTGAATAAAACGGCCCTTAATGCACCGGAACTTTGTATCGGATCGCGTTTGATATGATTGTGAAGAATCTCAAATCAAATGTCATGTAATCACGATTCTAAGTTTTAAAGGCAAACATTGTCATATCGCGGACTCCGCTTACTCAGAACGATTTGGCATTTAAGTGTCTATGACAAATAATAAGTCGCAAGGATAATCGCTGGATATTTCTAGCACCAATCTTGAATTCCCATGTTTTTCACATGGTCCAATTGTATGTGACGTGCTCACCTGTAGGCAAACCACTTTAGTACAAAAGCAGAAGGTTGGCCGGCACGTCAATCATTGCGGTTTTATTGAAATACATCGACATTGCTATCAGGTATTTCTATTGTATTAAATATAACTTTTGAATAAAGAATTTGAATTGACGGAATTACGTAAATTAGCATGCGCTGTACATGCTTGGAAATATTATTTTCATTACATTTATGAATTTGGGCGGAACGGAGTTCGCCGGAAGGGTGATTTTTTAGCTGGTTTGGTTTTGGCAACACTGGTTTTGACAGCTGACGTGTGTTTAGTACCTTATGTCACTGTCAAACAGCTTCAGTTTGGTTTGCAATTTAACCATGGATCGTCTTACAAATGAACAACGCTTGCAAATTATTGAATTTTACTATCAAAATTCGTGCTCGGTTCGAAATGTTCATCGCGCGCTGCTTCCATTTTATGATCGGCATTCTCGACCTTCTGAGCAGTCTATTCGGAAGATTGTGACCAAATTTCGCACCAAATTTACTTTGTTGGACATTAAACCACCAACACGTTTACGTACTGTGCGTAGTGAAGAAAATATTGCGGCCGTATCAGCTAGTGTGACAGAAGACCGCGAAATGTCGATTCGGCGCCGTTCCCAGCAGTTAGGCCTTTGTTACAGCACTACGTGGAAAATTTTGCGGAAGGATTTGTGCGTAAAGCCTTTTAAGATACAGCTTGTGCAAGAACTAAAGCCAGCCGACCTACCACAACGCCGAATTTTTGGTGAATGGGCTCTTGGAAAGCTGGCCGAGGATCCGCTTTTTTATCGAAAAATTGTGTTCAGCGATGAGGCTCATTTTTGGTTGAATGGGTACGTAAATAAGCAAAATTGCCGCATTTGGAGTGAAGATCAGCCAGAAGCATTGCAACAGCTACCAATGCATCCCGAAAAAGCCACTGTTTGGTGCGGTTTATGGGCCGGCGGCATTATTGAGCCATATTTCTTCAAAGATGATGCGAATCGCAGCGTTACTGTCAATGGTGAACGCTACCGAGCGATGATAACAAACTTTTTTTTGCCCGAAATGGAAGTTCTTGACTTGCATGATATGTGGTTTCAACAAGTCGGTGCCACATGCCACACAGCACGCGAAACAATGGCGCAATTGCGAGGCGAGTTTGGTGAACAGTTAATTTCACGTTTCGGGCCGGTCAATTGGCCGCCTAGATCGTGCGATTTGACACCATTAGATTATTTTTTGTGGGGGTATGTCAAGGCTAATGTGTATGGGGACAAGCCCGCTTCGATTGACGCACTGGAAGCCAACATCCATGCATTCATTCGTGAGATACCGGCCCATATGTGTGAAAGAGTATGCCAAAATTGGACTCAGCGGATGGACTACCTGAGACGCAGCCGCGGTCAACATTTGCATGAAATTATCTTTAAACATTAAATTGCAAGGTTCAAACTATCGATTCAAATAAATATTTCATTCATTTTTTTCGAATTTTTTGTGTTTTTTTTTAAAAAAAGTTCTAAGCCTCTTAAAAAATCACCCGTTATATTATATTATAACGAAACTTGTTTGTTGAACAGGAAACTGAACGATATTGAAAAAATTTTCTTTAAATAGTTTGATAAACTTAATAAAATTAATATTTGACCAGTGTTCATAGCACCTACGTCACAAGATGACTTTGTCATGACTTACCGTCGAAAGAAGTTAAACAATTTACGTGATATTTTAAAAAATTCTAAGATTGTAAATTAACAGAAATTATTAGGGACTTACTCTATTTCATAGACGGAAAGTGACCCGACAATGGTGGTCTGATTCGAATATCTCTCGAAATCTATATAACTCTATTTCATTCTTATGACAGCAAGGCCTCATGACCTTTACTTCGATATAAAAGTGTACACTATGTAATAGGTACTGATCAAATATTGTCTGTTGTCAAGTTTGTTAAAACATATATGGCTGAGTGAATACTGAATATACTGATGGTAAATTCAGGGCTACAATCGAGTAAGTCTGTCGACGTCGGTCGATCTGATACGTTCAAAATTGTCTACAAATCAATTTGTAACAATGTTCTCAAATCTTTTCACGTTAATATTGATAGTTGTTCAAATAGAAACAGCATTTCAAATGAAGTAGAACTTTCCGGAACCGGTTGAAGATGTGCTTCTTGAACTCATCATACTGCGGATACCTTAGCGGATGATGAGCTCTATAACTTTAAATGATCATCATATTGATAAGGACAATAATGCTTTTATAACACATTTTCTTTAACCTTTATGCAATACCTATATGCTATCCATTATCATAAACATTAATTTAAACATTACTATAAGCAAATAAAACCATGCATGATAGCATGATTGTCAGAGCCGGAAGACAACTGACATCTACTGCAAGTTCTCGATCTCACGAAATATGGCAGCATAAATATAAACGGCTTCTTCTCGAATCGAATCTGCGATTTAGTGGTGTTTTTTTTCCTACATACTATTCCTCTTAACCAGACCAGAAAAAGACGCAGCAGGACAAGGATTACGCCCAGCGATGCCAAATAAGGATTTTTAATGCCTTTTAGGCATTATTTCACTATCTACGGCTTTAACTTGTTTTTTCCAAAAAGACATCTTTTATTATTTTTTAATTAATCACAGGTACCTTTTATTTTTTAAAACATTTTTAAAAAATATTTACCAAGTGAACTTCATATGTAACCTCGGATTCAAAGAATGTGTTTCCACCATCAAACTCTGCCCATTTTCCGACAACTTTATCTGTTCTTTAAAATTAATTCCAGCTTAAACTTCCAGTGGAATGAAAATGGAAACAAATTTTTTGTTTGTACATAATTTGTTTGTTAGGTACTTTGCTTCGGCTGCGTTTTTTTGTGTTCAAGAAAGAGTTTGTTGTTAAATAAAGAACGCAAGTAAATTATGAACTCATTTCATTATTTTCTCTTGAAATTTAGAACTCTATTCAACAGATTATCAGTCTAAAATGGATGATTTAAATAATTTAAGTTTTTTGATTGTTTTTTTTTTAATATTAGTATTTTTTTTTTATTGTTCCGCTTTACATAAAAAATTATTTTAGGCATTATTTTATTGAAAAAGGGATATTTTTTTCAAATTAGGCATTTTTTGTCAAAAGTGGTTGGCAACGCTGACTTCATGTATTGCAAACTTGTTCTTGTTGTTTGGCTTGATGCTTCTTTTTTGTAATAAACGATGCAGATTCCATTACTCTTATCTGACGCACGAATTATGTAGCTTCACGGTTCTGTCGCTGTCCTTTTTGGTTATCGTGGAAGGACACAGGCACAGGGAATGCATCTCTCCGACAACCCATTGGAAATTGATAAATTTTTCACTTGGCACACCTTAATTGACTTCAGAGGTTATTAGAGGAACATTCTGCATTGCCTGTGGAGATGTAGGTATTTTGTTGCCTTTTCTCTGCCGGATTGGTTGGTTTTCGATCAAACAAATACATAATACATTGCTTTTTGTGGCGCTGGCTGTAGATAGATAAAACGTCGGTTGCAACAAAGTTGCAACTTGCGCGTTCATTGTTGCAAAGTGGGGCGACGAAAAACGCAGATAAACGTACACATGACTTTGCAATTCCAAGTCGACTTGTAAGTTTCTTTGGTGTGGAGTTCTTGGAGCGGTTTGAATTCCTGCTAATCAATTATGCTTTTGTCAATCGTCGCGTCGAGTGGACTTTTAGACGGCACAACCATGCGTTGGACGTTAAGTGATACTCGCCTTGTGTAGTACTAATTGGCTTTGAACACCAATGAAAGTGAAGAAGAATCGCCTACGTTGGAGGATGCGTGAATTGATAAGGAAAATCTTGTATTATCAGAATACAATCTTAGATTATCAGAAGACGTACCTACCAAACCACCTAAATCGTTTCAAATTTATTTAGTGTTTGCTACTTAGAACCAAATTATACTGAGGAATGGTTAGTAAACGAGTACCTATACTGATGGGGAGGAGTAGTTGTCACATGATAGTTGACTCTAAGAGTCTAAGAGTAAATTAGACATGATCCTTCTCTAGAAAGAGTCAAGCGCTCTGAAGTTTAGCCAACTAACAAACATTAAAAAAAAAATAGAAAAACTGAACTCAAGTGTACAAGTTTTTTTTAAAACAAAGCCTAACCTCGCAGACGCATTGTAGGTAGGTATACAAACTCATATCTATATATTCCATAAAAACTCCAACATTGCATAGTGCAGTTTTAGGTACATCTATAGCCGACAAAAATATTCAATAACTTGCAATCTCAAATTGCCTAAGTTTCAGTGCCAATGGCCAAGTTTCGAAAAAGTTTCAAAAGAAAATTTACAACCGCCTTTGAAGAGAATCAACTAAACGATGGCAGACAAAAGACTACCCAAACACACCCCCAGACTCACAGACTGAATCATTCATTTGATGAAAAATTTTCCCAGTAAATGCAAAACAGAGAAAATGGGAAATGGGAAATGGAAAATGATAACAACAGGATGCTTTGCTGTGTTGTAAAATCACACACACAACTCGAAACCCGACGCCGCCGTCGACTCTGCTACTCTACAACAAAAAGGGTTGAACACCACCGAGCGCGCACACAACACACACAATATACAAGCATCCTGTGATCCTCCCTTCGAAATGTGGCAGTGGTGATGGTATGCAAGCGTCTAGACTATGGCTAGACGCTGCAAACCACTGCACACTCAGACATTTGATTGCTGGCAATTCACTTTGTGGAGCAGTATAGCTTTTCTTTTTTTACTTTTCGAAGCGATAGGGATGGCTTTTCCGGTTTACAGTAGCATCCCTTGGAGTACTGTTTTGTGAATGCATTTGGGAGTTTCATATTGAAGAAGCCTTTTCGGACTTTGTGTGGTAAGAGTCCTATTCCAAGTGCAGCATAGAGCAAGAGAGAGAGGGCAAATTCACGTTAACTCTACTCTGTGGCAATGGTGGCGGCAGTACCTCAAATGCCGCCAAATGAGATCCTTATTCAAGGGTGAAGTTTGTCCGACCATGGGGTTTCTTTCAAATGCGAACGAAGCGCCGATTTGCTGGAATGAGAGATAGGACGATGTTTTTGGACAAATAGTGCGTGGTTAGGTTTTTGTGACGAGAAAATGTTTTTGCTTAAATTGGTGAGAATTGAAATCGAACCGAATTGGATTGGTGGAGAGAAGGGGATGCGGCCACACCCGAAGGTAGGTATAGGTGACGTAACGATAACGATAATCATGTATTGTACGTGGGGAATATAACCGCAAAAGTCGTACCTACTAAACATCTGAATCATTTATAATGTGCTCAACCTAAAGAAGTATATATAGGGTAGAGGCACTAGTATCCGGACAGTGTTAGTGTCCGGACACTATGTTGTTTATCTGATAAAAATAGGTATATCACACATAAATAGTCTCAAATATTAACAATAATATAATCCTTTATGTGTCACTCATATCCATACGAAGTTTGAAATCAATCAGATGCATAATGTAAGAGTTAAGCGGCAGTGTTGTGGCTGAGCTCCGAGAGTGTGGTTTTATTGTCATTTTGCATACCAAAAAAATAGTGCGAGCATTTACAAAAAGTAAGTTATTCAAAGAGTATTTTTTAACGTATTCTTCTGGAAATTACTCTGTGTCTTAGTAAATACTTAGTGTCCGGATACTAAAACTAAAATTAAAGAGAGGAAATACAAATGCTCGTTTAAATGCTCCTAAACCATACTTATGTATGTTTCTAACGAGAGAGAGAAAAGGAATTGTGTTTTTCTCGCAGGTTTTCAGTATTCGGACAGGGTATACTAAGTGAGAATATATCTGTCCGGATACTGAAAAATTAGTTTCAGTTTCCGGACAACTTATTGTTTTGAATGTTATTTTCGGTTTTTAAAGCTCTAATTATCGTAATAGGCATTTTATTTTGACTCATTTTTTAAGAAGTGGTTGCAGAAAGTATAGCTAATGCCTTAGACGATATACCTAGGGACAAATGAGTAAATCATTCGTGTAAAGCTGGTTTATGCCGTTCAACATTACATGACCGGTTTAAGGGCAAAAGAATGGTGAAAAAGCTACGAAAATGGGACAATATCCTTATTTGACAAATGAAGAGCAGGAACGGATTGCTCAGTGGTGTGCCGATCTTAACAAGTGTGGATTTCTTATTAAGGTCCACGATCTGTTAAACATCAGCAAGGTTAGGGCAGCAGTCACCCAGAACCCATATTAAAATGTTAGGGAACTAATTGAATATTTGAAAAGCATTGGTCTGGAGCAAATCATAAATGAGCCTAAACGAATTAAATTTAAATAGTGACGAAAGCATCTGTCCAAAAACTGGCAAGGTTATAGCCCCAAAAGATTACAAAAACATATACCAAATTGCTGCTAGAAATGAAAAAGAGACGTTAACGGTGCTAATTGTTTTTTTCAGCAGACGGAACTTTTTTTGAACCCATATTACTGTTTCCATTTAGCAATACCAAATACAGATATTACCATATTCATTGACAGCCAGGCGGCTATAAAAGCAGTGTCTGCTATTGAAATAAAATCGAAGCTAGTTCGCCGCTGCCGCGAAAAGCTTACGGTTCCCTGCTCGCAGCACACCTTTCGCCTCTGCTGGATCCCTGGACACAGGGAAAAAACCGTCAATGAGATGGCCGATGAATTAACAAGAAATGGTTCTGCTATGGATCAAGAGCGGGCGATTAAGACCATCAAACCACCACTTTGCAATCTCAGAGAGAGAGATTGAAAAATAAGATCCGAATGAAAGCCAATAACAGGTGGAAGGATTTAACCACTTGGGAAATAACACGGAAGCTATGGCCAGAATATAATCCTAGTCGGACTAGCAAGCTTATGCGGTTTGATCCTGATTAACAGGTTACAACTTCCTAAGAAACCACACACTTTGTCATTGCCCGAGTCTCTGTCACTTGAGGAACAGAACACTTGGAACTATTACTTCCATGACGTACAAGAACTTTCTCATGTCTCACTATCTGATCTTAACAGGTTTCTGAGGACATCGGGATGGCTTGACAAGGTCGAGTAACTGTGAAGTAACACTCATCACCGCCAACAACATCGGCTAACCCCCTTCAAGGCCATCACAATGGGTCCACATGGACCTAAGTGGGGTGCGGTAGGGCTCGCTCGTGGAACGACCTGTAATATTGTTCTTAGATGGGCACAAGTCGCATCTAACCCTGGGAACTCAGTGAGTTTACCAACAACCAAATAATTGTTTATATGCGTTGCCACCGAATACCACCCACATCATGCAACTGGCTGACGTTAGGGTTTTTAAGCCTTTGAAGTCCAATTGAAAAAAAAAAAAAACAATCGTGAATGAGAATCCAAAAAATTGAGACGGGCTTTAACAAAGAGAAACTTCTGTCCCCTTTTGAATGATGCTATTGTCAAAAAAAAAAAAGATACGGTTGCTACCATACAAAATGCGGCTTGTATTCCTTTGACCCATCAGCTATTTATTATACGAAATGCGCTAAAAACAATGTGGAGAGATTAAGAATAGCTCAAACTCAAACTCCAGAATTATTCGATGAAGAACAATCGACTAAAACATCAAAATTAAAGATTGCTGTCGATGTGATTGAGGCATTGTCAGAACAATTAAGAAATGTTGGAGTTGATACCAATATCGTTTTAGAAGTTATCATTTTAATGTGGGTACATACATTTATAGTTAAAGTACCTATATTTTATAAAAAAATATTTTTTTTTAATCAAATAAAGGCAAAAAACGACTTAAACTTCATATAAACTTTTCTGTCCGGAAACTAAATTCTGCTGTCCGGATACTAGTGCAAATCGAACTTTTTTGAATTTATTTTTTTATAAATATTCAGAACGTAACATTCGAAAAAAATGTTAATGTATTATTATTAATAAATATCGCCACTTCTACAAACATTTTATTTTTTTGCAATAGCTTTAATATTGACCGAACTGTTGGAAATCAAAGTTACCAAATACGTTAACTGTCCGGATACTAGTGCCTTTACCCTAAGTCAATTATGTAGCTATATATTACACAATAGGACGAAATTGTGCAATATTGACATCACTTGGGACAAGTACTGCGAAAACAAATTGAGTACTTTATTAGGTAGGTACCTATAAAACAGAACAAAACTGGCCGAAGTCTGTAAAGATGTTTTACAAAACTAGTTCAGCTAGTCTAAAAACAGATTATAATCAGGGATAGGTATTCTGCTAAATCTTTTATTCTGATACTGTTATGAAACATAAATTTTTCGCAGTATTTGAGTGATTTCTAGACTCAAAAACTGCATACCGCTTTTTTCTCAAAATGCTGCGTTATACTGCGAAGAAATATGTAACTTTAATTTTGTAAAGTGTCAAAAATAAGAGTGCCTGAACAGCAGTAGACAAAAGGTCTGTTCCTTTACTTTTGTAGTAAGAATGGAAAAGACTGTCAAAATGGGAATGGTGGGGATAAATTCTCTCACAGAGAGAGACACTTACGAAAAAGTTGGGGAACGCTTTTGTAGTAAGCTATGAATAGTGACAGATATGACAGATTGCCTTCATAAATTGCAGTGGTAAGGAAAAGTCAAAAATGTCTAGTAAACGAGAAGAATTTGCTAATTTATTACCATTATTAGTTGTGTCACTTTATAAGAGCCTGCTGCGTATTGCACAACCTAGCAAATGAAGACGACCTTCATTTTCTCGACGAGCATCCAATAGAAAATCCATTTGAAACCACAGCATTAACACAGTATGGAGAAATAGTAAGAGGAAATATAATTCGGGATGCAATTTATCAAGAAATGTGCATTTAATTACGTTTGTTTGTATTAAGATTTGTAATAGACAAATAAAAGTTTCATTCCAGTATATATGTATGTACTTCAGTTTTTTATTGCATAAATACGTTAAAAACAAAAAAGCAAACAAAAATAACAAAAGAACACAAAATAATTCTGGTATATAAAGTTGATTTAATTCAGTTGATGATTAAGTCTTCAGGACTTATTACTGTAAGAAAATTATGTTTAAAAACTACGGAAAAATTGGAACTTAATATACCTATCTACATCTTATTCAGTCTTTTCGTTCTTGTAAGGTCTTAAGCATGCTCTCCATGAGAGCTAGTTTCTGTTTACTCCTCTCCTCACGGGCCTTTTCACGATCTTGCAAAAAGTTGAGAACTTTATTTTGATATGCATTCTGTTCCTTTTGCATTTCTTCTACTTTTTGCAAAATCCGTTCTTGCACGGAGCCGATTCTTCTCCTTTTGGGAATAGACTGTGATGATTCCTCCCCGGAATCATCAATCGTTACACTTCCTGTAAAATATGAAATAGTTTTTGAATAATTATGATAACTTCTCCAATTTCATATTATACTTACTTGATGTAGACGGTATAGTGGAATCGTCTTCGTCCAAAGAATTATCGGCTTCGGTTTCGGCATCGGCATAGGCATCTCGTCTAAGTAGTTCTCCCGTGAAGTTCCATTATTTACTTCGCTGTGAAGAGTGTATTCAGGGTTAATACCCCTCCTGTCTTCTAGTACTTGGTCAAGTTCACTTAAATTTGGAAACACTTTTCGTTAAAGAAAAGGACAGAAAAATACCAAAATCTTACATTTTATATAGACAGGTCTTCCGATCCCGTCCTGTCTTGGAATTATGGAGTTTTGTTTTCTTATATTGCCGCTCTAAACTACGGTATTTACTTTGCACTTGCGCCTCACTGAAATGATATCCTTTTTGCCCAAGTTCATCTGTTATATGAGCCCACATCTTTTTTTTTCGTTTTAAATTTTTGTGTTTTCCCCAGAAGGGGCATAAACTCGTCACAAAGGAACAGAAGGAGTTTGGTGGGCGCTTCCAACCACGTAGTTTTTTGTTCTTCATTTTCGGCAATAAGGTCGTGGAAGTTTTGTTAGTCGTTTTCTGAGGACTGTGTCTGTGAGACCGTGATTTCCTCGAAATCTCCCTGTCTCTCCATAACCTCCTGGGTTATTTGATCTCTGTATTGTGGATCTTAAAGTAAAGCTTTTATTTATGATTTTATTTTATATTTTCTAATGTCTACCTACTTACCATTTTCAATACGATGAAATGTTCGAGGAGAACATTCGATATTTATTTTGCCGCCTGTTGATGCCATTTTGATAATCAAAACAATACATGCGAATGTTATGTGGTTTTCCATTGGGACCAAAAATCAATCTTTTTTTTTTTTGATCTAAATCACTTTTCGCGTTCCATTGGGCAGAAAAATCAATCTTTTTTTCGATTCGGATCACTTTTTGCAGATCTCGATATTTTTTCAGATTTACGCATACCAATATAATTTGCACAGCTGTTTTACGTCATTTTGCGAAGTTTGCTTTCGAGGCAAATGCGCAAAGTTTCGTGAAAATCAAAATAACAAAATACATAAATAGCAGTGGCGTCTCGTCAGGGTGTGCAAGGTGTGCATTGCACACCCTGATCTAACGAAAATAAGTCCCTCATCAAACACTGTGTAATAATAATAATAACACACAAGTAATGATATGCACAATTCCATAACCCATAAAACCTCCATAACACAGCCAACAGCTACAGCCTACACCATACCTATTCATATTCATCCTTTATAAATTATAAATCTTCTTTCAAAATTCCTTCACCGCTGAGAAAAAAAAAATGAACTCGTACAAAAACTCGCTGTGCACCATTCTGTTGATTTCATCAAATGAATTCATCCAACTCCAAACTTTATCCCTCTACAAGATTTCTCCAGTATTCATCCCCATCGTCATTCGTCGGCCGCACGCCGCCGTACTTAAATCGCTTTACTTTGATGAACTTGTAGTGAACTCGTGCAAAGGTTTTCGGTGCACGGGCTGTATTAATTTTCTCTTCTTTTGCATCTGTTGTTCTGTTCTGTTTCCGTAAAGCGTCATAAGTCAAATATACAATGTATTACATCGATACTCGTGCAAACAAAAGCTGTGCACGAAAGCCGACGAATAAATGGTTGAACTTTGCTTTTCGTTTAAGTGGGATTGGGGTTGCAGTTTCATGCGGTGCTTTTGATTTTGTATGCGAAAGTTTTATTTTTCTATATTTTATTGTGGTAAATCAAAATAAGATATCAAAAACAGCAGAACAATAATTGAGAAAACAATAAATGGAACGTGTTTTCAGGCAACTAATTGATACCTATTTCTAAAAAAATATAAATAATTCACGCGACGCTGCTGATAAATAGCTATGGATATTATTTCGGGGGATTTATTATCTTCATTGTCTTCCTCGTCATCTGAAGACTACAAATCACACATAATACTTCATTTGTATCTACAACAGGCGAAACATTTTTCAGGTCGATATCCATTTGTGATTTTGCCAAAAACGAATGCCATTTGAACAGCTGATATTGTTGTCAATTAACGCACTAATCCATTTACAAAAGCAGGGGTCGAATCGCGTCGTCCGTTAACGAGCATTACGTGACGGAATTTGTTTTTGTTTCACATGTAAAATCAACTTAATTTCGTGAGCGTATAGCTCCTTCACGGAAGTGGCGATTCGACCCCAGATCAATTTCGTTGCGCGTTCCATGAGCACAGTCAAATCTGAGATCTGAAAAAGATTTGTGGTGGTCCCAATGGAAAACCACATTAAATACGACAACAAATTTCAAATCAGCTGTTAATTTTAAGGTGACTGACCATGGTTGCCACTTGCAAAAAAAATTAGCAACCAAAAATGGAAAAAAAAGCTACCAAACCAAGCTAAAAGTTACCAAAAATCTGGAAAAATGATAAAACACGAAAGAATCGTACATATCGTCTTGAGCCAGTATGAATATGAGTTTTTGGTGTCGTTTGATTTTTCTCTGATTTACGAATTTAATATAAAAAAATGTCATGGTAGTAGAAAAATGCACCTATGTTTAAGCCTAGTATGCACTTTATGCAGAACACGTAAAGCCTCTCAAGTGGAATCCAATTTTTCATACAAATTTTTCTCCGCGAAATGTCAAATTTAACTTTCCACGTGAAAATATGAGTAGGCAGTACGCAGTTCGAGTGAAAAATAGTTACTTCAAATACTGATATGCCAGACACTTAGGTTTTATTGTCAGTCGCATTACATTTTTGACATTTCGGCGTGAAAAATAATTTATAGGAAATCGTGAAATTTATTTGAATTTCTGAAGTTTCCTTAAGTCTTCATAGAAACTAAAAGAAAACTGTTGACAAATATCAATTAATTTTATCATAAGTATTTTAAATTCAATAAGGTACATTACAGAATGTTACTTACTGAAGTACTAGGAATACTTTTAAACCTTACACGTAGTGGGCAGAAAAAGTAAGGCAGCATTTCCATGTGATGATATCGGGTTCGTCTTTTTGATGCTCCTGTTCAAAAAGTTACCAAAACCAGATAAAAATTACCAAATTACCAAAAATCATGAACTAAGAAAAAAATTACCAGATTTGGTAATTTATTACCAAAGTGGCAACCGTGTGACTGACATCTTTTTCAATTCTTACACCAAGAAATTTGTTGAGTAAAAATTCGTAAGATTCTCAGTGGAGGGGTAATATTTTGCTCTCTCAAATGACGCTCTCTTTTACGAATTTTTTGAGTTAGGGAACGACATTGAGTAAAAATTCGTAAGAATTCGTAAAAATTCGTAAGATTTAAAAGTAAAGGAACAGACCTAAAGACTGTAACTAAGCGGTCATAGAAACATAAAAAAAAAATTGTCTTTATCAATAGCATTTAATATGAAAGAGCTAATTTCGCTATCGGTGCATTCTCATTTCATATCAATGGACAGCCACTGCCACAGCACCTTTAAAGTTTAGAGCCGCTGAAACTTTTTGCATGGAAATGGAAATGGAAAGATGTCGAAGCGGTCATGAGCAAGTTGAGCAAATACAATATATAAAAACTAGCTGACCCGGCGAACTCCGTTTCGCCCAAATTTGTTAATGTAATGAAAATAATACTTCCAAGGATGCACAACGCATGATACTTTATGTAATTAGGTCAAATTCTTTATTCAAAAGTTATATTAAATACTGTTCCATTCAGGCTGGGATTCGAAAAGATAAAACACTATTCTGTTCAACTTTTCTAATAAAATCACTTTATTTACACTTTCTGCTCAATCACTTATTTAGTACCACGACAATATCACTTAAATCAATTCTTAAACGTTTCAATCCAATCGCTTTATTCACTGTATTACTTTACACTTATTTATCTCACAACCGATTACTCTTTCGAACTTAACACAATCGCTGGTTAAAAATCAACTGTACATCTGTGTTGTCAACGCGCCCCTTTTATATCCGCGCTGCCACCTATCAGCGAACATTCCAGAAGTAGATATATTCCAGATGTATATTCCAACTCCTATCTAGATGGTTCTAGAATTAGCTTGACAGATTCCAGTCTCCAATTGGAAGTGGAACTTGTAGGGAAACCGAGTGCCCGATTCACCACAATTCCTAAGTGTCTGATTCACTAAGTGCCTGATTCACTAAGTGCCTGATTCACCACAATACAATAGAAATAACTGAAGTATGTATAGAAATAAGTCATGTGAAAAACATGAGAATTCAAGATTGATGCTACAAATATCCAGCGATTATTCTTGCGACTTATTATTTGTCATAGACGCTTACATAAATGCCAATGACAAATCGTTCTGAATAAGCGGGGTCCGCAATATGGCTCTTTTTAATTTCCCCCTTAAAATCGTCCTTGCATGACTTTTGATTTGAGATTCTTTACAATCATATCAAACGCGATCCAATACAATGTTTCTGTGCATTTAGGTTGCTCAACAAAATTATAATTGAGATTACTTTTAATTTCAAATTGTGAAGCGGTAAGTCCGGAGCATCCAAAGAATTCAAAAATTACAAATTTTAAATAATTTTTCTTGTATAGGAAGTCACACTACCCGTTTTCTATCCATTCTATTTTTTCCAAAGTGCGGTTCTACTATCAGGTTTGAAAACATTTAGGTTGCGCAACAAAATTATTACTGAGACGATTTTAAGTTTCAAATTGTTTGGAGGCAAGTCAGAAACATCCAAAGAGTTTAAAAATTCCGTGGGATAGTTGGTGGCTTCTTTTTCATCCATCACGGAGTCGACTGATTTGTATGAATGCAACTCATCAGCGATTTGGTTTTGAATGGCGAAATTCAAATGATCGAAGTCCTTCTTTTTCGCAGCCAAAATCACTCTTACACTGAGCCAATCATGGTCAATATAACTCTGAGCGATATTCGGGAAAACATTCATGATTAGTTCTTCCGGTGTCGTTGTAAAGTAGTTGCAAAAATTTTGTGGAAACTCAATCACCATTACCCATCGCCAACAATTGCCAAGAGAACTCTGCAGCGGACTGGTCATTTTGTAAAGAAACTTGCATGTTTGTTGTCAGGCAAGCATTCAATTCATCTGCCGGAGCTGATCTCGAAATTTTTTTTTTTTTTTTACCGAGGGTAGGTGAAAATCTTCCAAAGACACTATGAGAATAGCAAGCGCGTGCTCATAGTAGTGTCAGATTTTTACTGACTAAAAACACCACCCTTCGAAGAATTGTTAGATACTGCAACTAATATAACTTATCAAGCAATTTTTCTATAACGAAATAACAACTTTTGACAGGCTACTTTCCAATGAAAGATCCTGCATGTTCCGCAATTTAGACGCGGTTAATCTTATCTCGCCAAGTCGAACGGTTTCGTTCTTTGTAGTCGGCGCAATAAATTGTTCTCGTCCAAAATTTGTCGGACTGTATTGTTGACATGTCCGATTAGTCGGTTTCTATGTTTTCTCGGGAAGCTTCTAGTTTCAGCTTCAATTGTTGGAGTTCCGAGATCCCTGTGGATATCGTCGTTTCTAATATACCATGGTGCTTGTACAATTTCTCTAAGCACTTTATTTTGAAAAGTTTGTAGAATATTGGCATTTGTTTTCTTGGTACAACCCCAAAGTTGTATACCATAGGTCCACACCGGCTTTAGCACTTGCTTGTATAGAAGCAGTTTGTTTTCGGTACTGAGCTGGGAATGTTTTCCGAGTAACCAGTACATTTCTCTATATTTGATATCGAGTTCTTTACGTTTCATTTTCACGTGCGAATTCCATTTCAGCTTTGCGTCGAGTGTCATTCCTCATTCCCAGGTATTTGGCCTCGTTTGCAAAGGGTATTCGGGCCAAGTTTAGGAAAATTGGCAAGTCATTAGTTTTCTTATACGTGAAATTCACGTGAACAGATTTAGTTTCGTTGAGGGCGATCCGCCAGTCCCTCGTCCATTCATTTACCTTATTCAGTGCGATTTGAAGTTTTGCAGTCGTTTCTTCAATTGTATTACCTACTGCTAGGATAGCGGTATCGTCGGCGAACGTAGCGAGAGTAGTGCCATCTTCTCTTGGTATATCGCGAGTATATAACAGATAGAGAAGGGGCCCAAGGACACTTCCTTGCGGCACGCCGGCCGAAATTTCCTTAAGCTCAGAGTATTCGTTTCCATGTCTAACACGGAAGAGTCTATTCCCGATATATGATTCTAAAATATCATACAGGCGTACGGGAAGAACTTGTCGTAGTTTAAATTTTAAGCCGTCATGCCACACCTTATCAAAGGCTTGTGAGACGTCAAGGAATACGCTTGAGCATATCTTTTTTTCTTCAAATGCTTTCTCAATTACGTCAGTAATTCTATGCACTTGGTCAATCGTTGAATGCATGGTTCTGAACCCAAACTGGTGGTCAGGGATAAGATTATTATATTCTATAACCGGTTGTAGGCGCGTTAGTAAAATTCTCTCGAAAACTTTGGATATAACTGGAAGAAGGGAAATTGATCTATACGACTTTACTTCATTTGGCGGTTTTCCTGGTTTTAAAACCATTATGACCTCCGCAACTTTCCATTGGCTCGGCACGTGTTTTAGTCTGAGCGCGGCATTTATAATATGAAGAAGCTTAATTAACGCTTTTCTTGGTAGAACTTTGAGAACTTCTCCCATGATCAAATCATAACCAGGAGCTTTCTTAGGTTTTAGGGATTCAATTTCACGTTTTAGTTCCCTTAGCGTTGCACTTGTGAGTACTAAATCGTCGGATAGTAATTCCGCCGCAATGACACTGTCGTCAACCGCTCGACCATCGTACGGTTTAAAGGTTTCTTCTAAATGGGCGGCAAAAACGTCTGCTTTTTCCTTATCTTCCCTTGCCCATTCATTTTGATTTATTTTAATTGGCGGCGCTGGGATTTTGGGCCTTTTGGTGCCTTTTACAGCTTTCCAAAGTGAATAATTGGAATCTTTTTTCGCCGTTAAACTTTCATGGTAAGAACCTATCGCACGATTTTGAAAGTCCTTAATAGCTGTCTTCAACAAATTGCACAAATAATTCAAATGTGTTTTAAGTTGCGGAGCGCGACTCTGTTGCCATTTTTTACGCACCTTCCTTTTTTCGTTGACCAAATCTTTTATTTCGGGAGGATATCGTAGACCGTATTTGGCCGGCGTTTTCCTTGGATTAGGCGTATTATTCCAGGAAGCGAGCTGTACTATCTCAACGAAGCGATCTACTTAACCCTCAAGTTCATATGGTGTCGTAAGTGGATTTAGATTTAGATTTAGATTGTTTGAGGGAGGTGGAATAAAGTTGCCATATCACTGCGGCCACGAGTGGTGAACTATTGTGATTTCCTCCACTTAGAGCTCGCTCATGATACTGGACTTGGTTATGAATCCTAGTAGATCTTTGAGCGCGCTGTCAGAAATGTCCTCTGCCCCAAGGTAAGGTTTACCTAGGTGGTGTTGACGTAATCTGACTAGACATTCACAGTGACACAGTATGTGTTCTGCTGATTCTTCGTCCTTGTTGCATAGTCTGCAAGTGTTGTTCTGTATTATTCCCATAGTCATGAGGTGTTTTTTGACTTGGCAGTGCCCTGTGAGGAACCCTGTGACTGTTCTAATCTGACTCCTTGTTAGGTTTAGGAGTTGTTTTGTTCTTGAACGGGAAGTAGTTGGCATGAACATTTTAGCTTGTCTGTTACCTTCAGTGTTTGTCCAGTAATGATTTGCTTTGTTTTTCAGCCAGGTTTTAATGCGGAATTTAGCGGTGCTAAGGGGTAATCCACAGAATGGTCTTGGCATCATAAAGGTGGATGCTGATCCTTTCCTGGCTAGTATGTCTGCTATTTCATTGCCCACATGTCCGCTGTGTCCTGGCACCCAAATGAGATGTACTCTGTTTGTGCTGGCTAGCGATGTGAGTAATTATAGGCAAGTGTAGTGTCGTAAGTGGAACGCTCAGTTCAATATTCTCTTCAATTTCGTTCCCAAAGCCTTCCCAGTTAGTCGTTCTACCAGTTAATCTCGTTGGCTGAAGGTTATTTACTAGTTTTACGCTCAATGTTAAAATAACCGGTGAATGATCAGATGACAGATCAAAGCTCTCTTCAACTTTAATGTGGTTGGTAGATATTCCTTTCACGACGAAAAAATCTAACAGGTCAGGTATTTTTGAAGTATCAGTTGGCCAGTACGTCGGTTTGCCCGTCGAGTGGAAATCGCAACTGTACTCCATACCTGCCCCATAGAGCATTCTTCCTTTTCGCGAGATGTATCTAGAACCCCAGAACGTGTGTTTCGCATTAAAATCGCAGCCAATAATGAAATTTGGTTTGCGCGATTTAAGCAAGTTAGTATAATCCGTTTTTTCAAGCGCGGAACGCGGTGGACAGTAGATAGATGAAATTCTATTTCTTACTCGAATCGTGCACAGTTGCATAGTTTCAAGCTCTATCTTCAGGTCTTCGTATTGTTCAATGCAGTCTTTAATAAACAATGACGATCCACCTCTCGCGTTTCCCGAAGGGTGACAAGCGTGGAAGTCATTATGGCCTTTTATTTTTAAGCTCGATATCCTTTTCACGTGAGTTTCAGAAATCAAGCACATGTCAAGATCTTTCTCGCGTATGAATATTTCCAATTCGTCGAGTTTTTGCAAAAGTCCGTTTGCATTCCAAGTGCATATTTTTAACATTGGTTTTTCATTCATATTTTATTTGATGTACGCGTTTTCCGTGAATTGTTCTCCAGCTTAACCAAGCGATCGAGAATAATTTTATTTATTTTTCCTTGTTCTTCAAGTTTCTGGAGAACAACTGAGAATACATGTGAAACAGGGTCCGGCGAAGTTTCAACGTTTTTTGCTCCGTCGTATGCCGCGGCCTGAGCGTAGGTCTGCACTACTCTGGCTGGCCGAGGGCCACTTTTCGATGGCTTTACTGATGGTAACTTTTCAGTAGCGTTTCTTTTGGCAACAGAGGTCGAGGGCTTTTCTGTTGTCTCTCTTTCTCTGACATTATTATGTCTCGAAATGACAGGCAGCGTTTGACGAAAATCACCTGATAGCAAGATCATTGCTCCACCGAAAGGTCATTACGTAAACGATTCAGGGCCTCCAATGCGCGTTTGTAAGCCATTGTGCATTCGTCCCATATAATAATCTTACATTGCTGCAGTACTTTCGGCATTGCAGTGTTCTTTGAAATGTTGCATGTAGGTTCTTTTACCACTTGCAGATTCAATGGCAATTTCAATGCAGGACGAGCTGCTCGACCGCCTTCTAACAAAGTAGCCGCTATCCCAGAAGAAGCTAGGGCCAAAGCGATCTCAGATCTCGAAAGAATTGTAGCCAACATCAGTGAAATCATGAATGTATTCCCAGTTCCGCAATTTTCGTTATCGACTGCTTGCATCAATTCAGCGTACACTTTCTTTCATTCTTGATTCAACATTGGCACATTTGTTCGAACAGCTTGACTCAATGCGATTCGATCGAAGTCCATTTCTCGCTCCAGTTCTCAATTAAATGCGTCTTGCATTGAAGGATTTGGCTGTGGCATCCCAAATTTGCACAACAAACTGCCACTCATGAGCAGACACATATCCTCGATCAAAATCAAAGCTTTGTTGCGCATTTCATCTGACATCTCCAGTTCATTATCCGATCTCACAGTACGAATTCGATGCAAAATATCGTCGGCCATTATCATCCTTGTATAATCAAAGTATACTTCATTGCAAAAAGTTACTTAAAGTAACATAGAACATAATTTATTAGAACAAACGTTTTGCTGACAACAACAATTTGCTTGGAAAATAATTAAAATAATTGACAACAATTGATTTTAAAATTTAAAATATTTTTTTTTTGTATTTGAAGTGTCACTACTCGATTTCTATCCAGTTTCTTTTTTTTTAAAGTGTACAAAAATGAATTTATTGGAATGGCGGTTGTCCCTTCTTTCAAAAATGTATCATAAGGTCTGTTCCTTTACTTTTGTAGTAAGAATGGAAAAGACTGTCAAAATGGCAGTGGTGGGGATAAATTCTCTCACAGAGAGAGACGCTTACGAAAAAGTTAAGGAACGCTTTTGTAGTAATTAATGAAAAATGACAGATACATAAATCAAATATTCAAAAAATTGTACGAAAAGTCGTTAAAATGTCTGATAAACTCGAGGAATTTGTTAATTTACTAAGAAAATTAGTTCTATCATTTATTTTTAACTTTATTTTAATGAATCTGAGCATGTGGAAGAGTTTGTACTGATTTGATTTGTTTGTACAAGCATTCGAGAAAGGAAAAAGCGGTACTGCTTTAAGAATTACATGGAAGAGATTGTACCTTGTTACATTAACGAAGAATTTCGACGCCAATATCGAAAAGAATCTTAAAGAGAACATTCAATTTTATTTTGCCGCCTGTTGATACCATTCTAATAAGCAAGAAGTCAACAAATAATCAACGCATATTTCAAATGGGACAACAAATTTCAAATCAGCTGTTAGTTGTAAGGTGACTGACAGCTTTTTCACTTCTTACACCAAGAAATTTGTTGAGTAAAAATTCGTAAGATTCTCAGTGGAGGGGTAATATCTTGCTCTCTCGATGACGCTCTCTTTTACGAATTTTTTGAGTTAAGGAACGGCAGTGAGTAAAAATTCGTAAGAATTCGTAAAAATTCGTAAGATTTAAAAGTAAAGGAACAGACCTATAATAAACCTTCTCTGCATGGTCTATTAACCAACAAAAAAAAAAACTAAATCAAAATCGGATGTGTGTGGCAGTCGGTAGGCTGTCACACACACATTTAGCAAGTTATTTTTATATATATAGAAGAAGAATAGAAGATAGATAGGTTGTATTGTTTTTCGCCAATGTTCTCTGTAATGCGTGAACCGATTTTGATTTTTATTAATAAGATGGTTTGTAAGTATATACGGTCTTTGTAGGTATATTGATTCACGCGTTATAGGGGCGTGGCACCTCCCATACAAAAAAATGTATTCAAAATTTTATATTTCGCAAACCACCCAATCGATTGAGTTAAATTTTACACACAATCTTAGGTATTGGCCCAGGAGTATACCTGGGAATATTGGTAAAAATTAGACAAAGGGGCATAACACCTCCCATACAAAAAATACATTCAAAATCGTATACCTACCTATCTCGAAAACCACCAAATCGATCGAGTTAAAAATTATAGATAAATAACCATAGGATTGTCCTGGGAGTGTTCCTGTAAAGATTGGTCAATATTGGATAAATGGGTGTGGCATATCCCATACAAAAATAAAATTCAAACGCTTTTCTTCGACAGTCAAAGCCAACGTTTGTAAAATTGATAACATTGAGATGCATTGTCCTGATACACAAGAATGATTTCAAATTTAACGGACAATATTCTATGAACGCTGGCAGCAACTTTGCCGACACCGGAAGTCACCGGAAGTTGTTGATATTTTTTGAGGGTGTGTTGGTGTGTTGAAGTTTCGTGACATTTGTCAATACGAATTTTTATGTTTCAATACTAGCGCACTAAATTGTGTACACTCCGTACAAGTATTGCTTGTTTCCTACAAGGTAACGGGAAATCGGCCGAAGTTGGAGGTCTCAGTATTGTCTCTGATATGGAATTCGACTTGCGTCGGGATATGTTCCCTGTTCAGTAGAAAAATCTCGGTCTTTTCAGATGCAAGACTAAGACCATGGGTTTCCATCAAGAGATAGACACGTCTCATAACTTAGTTGAGCTTCATTTGTGCTTACTCAGTGTCCCTCGCAGTTATCACCGTGACAATGTCATCTGCGTACTCTATCAATAAGGTGTCGTCAGGCATTTCGATACGCAGAATCCCATCTTAGAATATGTTTCAGAGGTCGGGTCGGGTCTCTTCTTTTGTGGCGTAAATTATGTCGTTTTCCATTGGGATTATCAGATTTTGCATTCAGATTTCAGATTTTTCGTGCCTAATGGAACATAAAACGAGATTTTTCTTTCTTTGCATCTGTGGTGGTGCGTGTTTTAAAAGCCACCTGTTCTTAAATCGTGATTTGTGTTTATAAAAATCCATTCAATTTATTTTAATAACTTTTGCAGCGGCCAAATACATTTTATTTTCTATTTTTCACAGACTTCTCGTCTAAAAACGTAAGTAAACACACTTTAAAGTTTGACAAACGACAAATGTTTTGGTGTTAGTGCAAATAGGTGTGAATCTCGGTCGGATATCGAGATTCGCAAAATTGCTCTGAATCTCGAGCTTTTTTTGCGCCGAATGGAACATGAAATCTGACAGCCAGCTGATTTCGAGAGCAGAAAAACTGCTCTGACTCTGAAAAAAAGTGTTTTTTCTGTCCTTGTGTCTTGTTTTAATATTTTTAAATCTTTTTTAGTCAGTCGGGTTTTTTGTTTTTTTAATATATTTTTTTATATTTTTTTGTTTAGCCTGACACTACGGGAGTACAAATTTAATGACACCTCACTCTTCAAAATCGGTCAAGTTGTTTGGGCTACAGGGCGTCACGTAGAAACGTATATAGGATACACGCGAAAAACATAACCCTCCCTGTGTCGCCGGGTAAAAAAAGATTTTCTGCGTTCTTTCGATCCAAGCGAAGGAACTTCCGGTCGTTTGCCAAAAGCAAGCTAATGCAAGGTCGAGCACTAAAGGAACTTCTCGAAGTAAATTCAGTTATTGTATTATACTTATTCGGCTTTTATCCTTGTATTTGCAAGGAGCACAACTTCTCATCTTATCTTTAAGAGCATGAAAAGTCAACAATTCATTGGTAATTTAGCTAAATACGGGCAATTGCTGCTAATGAAAATAAAGTGCGCATTTGATTTTGTGTACAATAACAATAGGTACCATAATGGAATAATGGTATCTATATAAATAGATTTATATTTATAAGAAAGTTATCTGAAATAAGAACCATATTAGTAACGATTGGCACAGCCAGTGTTTTTAAAATATTCTTCGTCGTTTTATAGCCGGATGATAGTCGACGACATCATAGTCATCTCCTTCTGAATCCGACCTTGAGTCTGAGGCAATACCCGAATCTGGACTATCACAGAGACTTGCTTTATTGGCATAAATAACGTACAACGCTTCTAACGCATCTGCATATGGTGCGATAACCATGTACTGATAGCCAGTTAAAGTAGCAAGCCTCTGTGTCCATACTGGCTCAATTTTACGAAGAGCTCGTGTCACAGCCAAGCAAGCCGCTCCAATCACCGAAGGAGTGCAATTCACCATTCTGTAATCTAAAGTTGAAAATGACATTGGTACTGTACATAATTAGGATGAAACAATGAAATGTCATACCATTTAAAGACACATCCAAAATATTAAACAGCAAAGATGTCGTCTCCAGGATCATCGATTCAAAGTTCGGAAATGCGGGCAATTGCGTACCATTCGATCGATGATCCCTGTGATGAAGGTAGTCCTCTTGGGAGATCAACTGATTCGAATAACTTTCGACAAAAGTCGCCGCAGTTGGGTAAATAAAATCATATTTGAATGATGAGAGAATTTTCTTCTCGACCACTTTAAAGTCTTGCGTAGAATAGACGTTACCGACTAGATCGTTGAATTTGGTAAATTTGGGAAGATTCTGATCGGGTTCCTCGATTTTAGCAGCTATGAGGAGGCACATCAAGGCTGAAGCATTTAATTTATCGATAATTATCGTGTATGTGTCCATGAAGCAGTCGAGGATGTAGACGGCTTGAAAAATGGGTGTGCTTACTAATTGAAATCGAATAGATTACTATTTATCTTACCTAAATGCAATGTGGTACGACTTAAACACAAGCTGTTTGCAGCAGTCTTCATGAGCATTAATAACGATGGCCTAAATGAAGTTTGCTTTGATTTGAAGTCCATCCTTCGACGACGTTTCTCCGATTCCTTCAGTGAATCGAGTATATCACTGACATATTCACTGCACCAAACGGATTTTTCTCTACTCTGCAACAAAACTTAGTTCATAAAGGCTTATGTAAAAGCATTGCACAAACTTGAAAATCTTCAGTGGTCGTTACTGTCGTTATAATTGGCTGTGGAAGGAATGAATGGAACGAAATCTCTGTACAGGATAATGGAGTTGTAAGTTGAACATTCTTCTGGGCTTCCGTGCGATATTTTTCTGACATTATATGAAATTATTTTTAGATAATTTTTCACTTTTATGAAGAAAGGAAGTGAATATGCAGGGAAACTGTACCATTCAACACAGAGATAACAAATTGGTGAAAATAATAAACAGCAATCATAACGGTGCGGAATAAATTTCTTTCAAATATTTAATCGGTGTTACCAGAGCTTTTTTAAGTGCACAAAAATGTAGTAGAATAGCATGTTTTCAATATTCTATTCCAATATTGAAATTGGTTTTATGTCGTTTTCCATTGGGATTTTCAGATTTTGCTCTTAGATTTCAGATTTTTCGTGCCCATAAAACGAGGTTTTTCTTGCTTTGCATCTGTGGTGGTGCGTGTTTTAAAAGTCACCTGTTTTAAATTGTAATTTGTGTTTATAAAAATCCATTCAATTTATTTTAATAACTTTTGCAGCGGCCAAATACAATTTTTTTTCTATTTTCCACAGACTTCTCGTCTAAAAACGTAAAAACACACTTTAAAGTTTGGCAAACGACAAATGTTTTGGTGTTAGTGCAAATAGGTGTGAATCTCGCTCGGATATCGAGATTCGCAAAATTGCTTTTTGTTTTTTTTGCGACCAATGGAACATGAAATCTGACAGCTTCTTCTGTCCCAATGGAAAACGACATTAGTGAAAGTGTGTGTGGATCTGAGAAAATATCGAGATTTCGCAAAAGTGCGTCAGATCAAAAAAAAAATTTATTTTTTTGGTGAATCGGACATGAAAAGCAATCTCGATGAAAAAAAAATTTTTTTTTTCCAAAAAAAAAATTGATCTTTTTGCCAAATCGAAAACGACATAAGATGCAAAAGAAAAAACACCAGACTTGGTATCACTTAAAAATGTATTGCTACGGTTTTATATTCACCCTGTTTTGTCAAAAAATGGCCGAACTGTCAGAATTTGGCGTTCCCAGTTCCTAGAAAAAGTAAGGATAAATGCAACCGAGTTTTGATGCAAAATTTTCGCAGACTAAACTAGGTATATTTGTGTTTTGTATGCTTTCTATTTCTGAAAATAACTAGAATGGGTAAGAGCATAACTTGTATGTTTCCAATTGTATGAAATCAATGTTATATTCCTTAAGACAAATTCAGACGAGTTCGCAAACCAACAACACCATCGCAACAGTCTCTACCAGCAATTTCGTCTCCGGCAGCTGCTGGAGCGCCATCAACTTCGTCAACAAAATTTACAATTGAACAAAAGGTCACAACTGGCACCATTAAAAAAGGACCGTATTCCGTTAAACGATCAGTTGATCCAAACGATATTCTCATTAAAAGGCGACCTGGTAATTATTCAACATGTACCTATCTAATCGTACAAAATAGTTTTACACTTTCTTGATGAATACAATACCGCATTAACAATTGGATAATTTCTCATTGATGTTACATAACGACACAAAATAAGAAGTATAAGCCGCTTCATCAATCAACATGAACTATCAGCACTCAATAAACTTTCAGATGGATTTCAGCAATCAACCAAACTTTGAGGATACAACCAACTGTGGTTTCGAAATGTTGGTCCAATCAAACGAATGGGTAAGTGCAATTGCTAATATTAAAAACAATTTCAGTGACATGGAGACTGGAACTATTGTAATTAGATGTCAAACACTACAAAGCAAACATTTTTTTTTTTATCCAGCGGTGTGAGTATAGTCCAAAGTTGTGTTAGATTCGATGACAGACAGCGTCATCTGCAACAGAGTTTTCTCAAGTGGAGACTTCTTTATGTCGCATCTCACAATCTAACAATTTGTTGTATTTCCGTTTTAGTCAAGTTAATTGGAGGCTGCAGATGCAGATCAGCTTCCCATTCGTTTTCATATAGTCTCCACTTTTCTAATAATATTATTTCTCATTATGCTGTTAGGAATACTACTTTCAAGTCGCATTTTTTCTCTCTGACACTTGTAGTATAAGTTTTGTAGCTGCGGCTAAACGTTGTATTTCTTCAAAACATATTTGGAAATACTTAAGGGTCCAAACGACAGTTTGTTTATAGTAAACAGCACAGCAGTTTATTTGTTTAAATCATTCTTTTCAGAAATATCCTAAATGATGAGGAATCCCAACCAATCACAGCGTGGAACTGACACTGGTCAGATGTATCTTTTTAACTTTTTTTGATGATTGATTATTTTCTAGCTACAAACAGCAAAAGGTCTGCAATCAACAATTCAACAAACGCTCATCAATGACACAAATCACAGCAATCAACAGACCCTCTTTTGCAACATAAATCAACAAACATCTTACCACCTCTGCTATCAACACCAAACATATGAACACTACAAAGAATCAACAGTCAACAATCAACCATTATCCCAACCAAGAAGTAAATAGATATTTATGGTATTTTAAAAATTACTCTTTAAAACTAACAAGAGGCTTATGTAAATTAAACTTAAAGATATAAAGTTAATTGCATGCTTGCATATTTGCGGTATTTTGCATTTGGTGTCAATAATTCGGTTCTCATGTCAAAGATGAACAAAAATTTGAACAGCTCCTATCTCAACTAGAACCTTGGGAATCAATTTCGTTGGTTAATATTTTCTTTCTTGTTTAGGTGAAGGTTCAAAACCTTTATTTTCTCGTGAGGATATCTGCGTTAATCGGTCTGTAAGTCCTAAAA
Source organism: Cheilosia urbana (assembly GCA_946477585.1). NCBI lineage: Eukaryota > Metazoa > Arthropoda > Insecta > Diptera > Syrphidae > Cheilosia > Cheilosia urbana. The sequence goes on from OX297855.1 coordinate 45,400,541, forward strand.
AGAAGCCCATTTCCAGAGCTTCATCATCGGTATGACAAGCATAAAAACTTCCATATACTGTATATATATGTATTCCATGTTGCAGGATTACAGCAGTCCAGAGGATTGCAATCGACACCAAAGAAATTCTTCCAAGTCGAAACAAACAACAAGCAGAAAAAAAACACCTGAAAAGGTTCCTTATTTTCTAGATCAAACGCGTGAAAAGGACCGCATTAAACGAGTCTATGGATCAAGAAGATCGCGCAGCCTTAGCCCTGTGTACAATAGAAGGCGGCCGGGTAAGCCTCGCAGTAGAAGCCGTACACCGCCGACATATCGAAGACGTAAAAGTTATGAAAGACGTTCGCCCAGTCGGGATCGTCATCGAGCACGTTATCGTTCCAATTATGGTAGTCGATCACGATCACGATCCAGAGAGAGAAGAAGAACGCCACTTAGTCGTCGAAAAGAAGAGGAGCGACAGTCGATGTCATTACAACCAGTTCTACCTCCACCAGTGACTCAATACATTCCGATCCCTGTACCGGTAGAGTATCCTTACGTAAGTTACATCTTGATTTTGGTTAAAATGACATAAAAAAAAAAAAACAAATATAAAATACTCAGATGCAGCCTTCATGGGGAGGTCCAATGATGCCACCACAGCCACGATTTCCATATCCAATGAGGCCAGTCATGCCGCCACCAATGCCATATATGTTGCGACCTCAGCGCCCACCACGATACTTACAGAATGCCTATCACAGGGGACCTTTTCGTCCTCGACAATATTGAACTATTTTATTTTGTATTGTGTAAGAGAATGTCTGTGCTATTGTGACTGTGTAGCTTTTTAGGTAAAAAATTACATCTGTGGTCTGATTTAATAAATATTTTTAAAAATTTAAACGGCCAAAGCCTCGTTAGTCTTTTAAAGAACCTTTTATTGGAAGAAACCCGCCAATTCTTTTATTTTATATGTTTTGTTTAAGGTTCTACATCTTAGGTGGACAGCGACAAAACAGATCTGGCCAAAGCTGGTAGCAGGACACTGTCTCATTGGCAGGCATGCAAAGAGTCTTGGCGTATTATCTAACGATTTTTTGCTGTTTTCACGAGGAGGAGGAAGAAGCTATTCTTCATCTTCTCTGTACTTGTCCGTCTCTCTCACAAAGACGAAAACTCCATTTGGTAGAGTTCTATTATAGTGATCTAAACTATCTAAAAAATACGGACATTTGAAACGCTTCATCAGAAGTTCCAACTCGTTGAACGAGTAGGTAGAATAACTTAAGTGTGTCGACAGCTATTTCAACCTAACCTAACCTGTGGTTCTATCGAGCACCCGGCCCAGACGGAATTCCAGCGGAAGCACTACAACTGACTGCCCAAACATGCCCTAACCTGTGTACAACAGTTGCCTTGAAGAAGGATTCTTCCCAAAGAACTGGAAAAAACAATGACTGGTACTCACCAGCAAAGGCAAAGGAGACCCAGATTCCCCAACGGCGTACAGGCCCTTATGTATGCTGGACACTGCGGGGAAACTCATCAGCGTTGCCACAATGTTACAAGTGTAACAAAAGTGTTACACTTTTTAACTATTTTATAATTTTGTTACAGTGTTACTTTCTTTTTCGCTTTGTTACATTTTTCCCATTAAAATCCTTTTTTGTTTTTCTCATTAAAAATATTGAAAAGTTGAACTGGCAGCACTTTTTAACTAAAGTTTCTGAAGTAAAAATTGAAATCTACTACGATGGTCAATAATTTTGTTTCTTATTTTGTTTTTTATATTTGTTAAACACAAAATGGACAGGTAGGTTAAAAAAAGAGCTTTTTTTGAAATGTGATAAAGAGTTCGTGATAAAGATTTTTTTGAGTTGAAAAACGATGATTTTATAATTACAATTTTTTCCAGTTTGTTACATTTTTTATCCATTTGTTACACTTTTTGAACAAAATTGTTACACTTTTAAAAAAGCTTGCGGCAACACTGAAACTCATGGAAAAGTTGCTGAAATCACGACTCACAGATGCAGTACAAAGAGCAGGAGACTTAGCAGAAAGGCAGTATGGTTTCAGGAAAGGTCGCTCTACGGTCGGAGCGGTTGAAGAAGTGGTAAAGGCAAACCGCCAAAGAGGGAAGCCAGCGCTCTAAGAAGATTGTTTTGCTGGCAGCCGTCCTTTTAGTCGCAGGAGTGACTCTCATCGATCTCCTAGCGGCACAAAGGAAGTAACTCCACGACAAAAAGGCGGAAATTGGGTTGGAAGCGGCAATCGATCAAGCAGCGCAACAGACGATACGGAAGTGGCAAGAGCGCTGGAGCTCGGAAACCAGAGGAAGGTGGACAGCGAGACTCGTAAGAAACGTCAACTGAGGTCAACTACTTCGTCACCCAGTTAGTTAGTTAGTTAAATTCCACACCGGACACGGAAATTTCAATGCTTTTCTCCATAAGAATGGTAAAAAGGATAGCCCAGCCTGGCAGTACGGTGACTCTCCAACAGACGACGCACAGCACACATTTTTTGCCTGCAGAAGATGGGAAACACAACGCACAGTCCTGGAAAGCAGCATTGGTACCTTCAATCCAGAAAAAGTAGTCGACAAAATGATAACGAGCGACTCGAATTGGGGAAAAATTTGCCAGTATGTGGAAGATATTCTCAGAAGAAAGAAAAGAGAAGAAGAACAATACCGGGAAAGCACGTGAGCCCTAAAGGGCGTATGATTACAGCCTCTTGAAGTAATGCGAAGAGCAGTCCCAGGAGGGTGTGTCAGAAACCACAGGGTTGGGAGGAGTTTTAGTCCGTATGCCCCGTAGGCATGCGGAGAGAGCAGGACACACGGGGATGGTCAACGCAAACAGGCCGTAAAGCATTTCTCCTCCCCCCAGCAGGAAAACAAAATGGTTCTTTCTCACGCCATAACACTGGAAAGATGGAGTTCTCCATTAGGGAAGGCATTTCACTATGGCCTACCTAAAAGAGAAGTTGCGCAAGATGGAGTCGTTTCAGCCTCCATGAGTGTATATTTTTAATCGGATGAAGCAGGGTGACCGGTGCTGCAATGTCAAATAGAAAGGTCCCTTATGAAGAATGACGAGGCGAGACTTACGACATACCAATATGACCTATGCTTGCATATTATAAGAAACTACTAAGCTGGTTGTTGTGAGAGACGTTTTAACTAGGTTATGTTGACGTATTTTGGCTAAACAATTGCAGCCTCATAACTCATATTCTTCTGTTGCTTCGTCCTTGTTGCACATTCCTCTTGTATTGTGCTCTACCCGAAAAGCCATCAGATGGTTTTTCTGGTACGGTTGTCCGAATTGGGGAAACATGTGACTTGTCGAATCTGACTTTTGTTTAGTTGCAAGAGTTGTTTTGTTTTTTTCTCTAGACAGATTTGAACACTCCCTTTAATAGTGTGTGTCGTACACCATAAATTGGAATGTGGGTCCTTTGCTGGGAAGTTCGTTCGTTCGCTTCTTCATTACCTTATAGTCTCCAGTGTGCACTGTGCCAGAGTCTGTTTGTGGTGGCCAGTGTTTAGAGAAGGTGAAGACAATTCAATGACAATTTTGATTTCATTAAAAAGCAGGCTCAGCGGAGAGAATATTGTTGAAGATTATTACAAACTAGTTTTTAACTACCTGTTATACGATTATACCAGTACTTGATTATAATTATTCACTATAGCCCTTGTATTTGACCAAGCTTTGTCAATCATTTAATTTTTCATTTGTTCAATACCCTTTCTGGAACAGTTAAAAATACATAGCTCTACTTTCTTTTCAATGCTGCTCTACAAGAAAAAAAAAATATTCTTATTCCTCAAAAAACAGTAATGATGGTCGACCTCAGGTGGTCAAACACCTCCGGACCTCAAGGCACTTTGGCCTTCGACAGCAAGGAAAATTGCCATACTTGGTAGGGAACTTGCTGTGAATCCTGTCAGGATAGTACCTTCAGAAAACATACAAAAATACACACTGGCAGTCACAGACAATTCTTGCATATTATGCAACGACCTACTGATGAAAATATTACACCCATACAGTATGATTGCGAATATATCGCAACCAAAGGAAGTTTCTGGTTAGGTACTTCTTCCAATATCTAGAGGTAGACTATTTGCAGTTTACTAATTCCGTATGAGTCCGCACTACATCGTAACCCTTTTTACCTAACCTAACCAAAGCAAAGAAACAAAATTTCCTCCGCGTATTGCTCGTGCAAGGACACGGATCACTCGACCTGTTTACATTGTCTCGAATACAGTGCTCTATTGCATGTCGACAAAAAGCGAACGGCGAACGGCCTCTCCATGCCGGTGTACAGAGATGTACCACAGATGAGAGTCTCTGGCAAATGTTGGTTAATTTTATTCCTATCATAGGTTAGGTTAGGTTAACGGGTTGGTAGAGCAGGGTAGACCCTACTATACCCCACTTAGGTCCTTGTGGACCCATTGTGATGCCCTTTGTTGGGGGTTTATCGTTGGTGCTGTAGATGGTTATCACATGTCTCTCCTTCATATATCTACCCGACGTTGTCCAGCCATCCTGATATCCTCAAGAACCTGTAAATATCAGAGAGTGTAATATCAGAAAGTTCTTCTAAGTCATGGAAGTAATAGCTTCCAAGTGTTCTCTTCCTCAAGTGACAGAGGAAGTGAGGTGTGTCCTCATGAACCTCTTCGTCCCCGCAGCCTCTACATATATCGTCATCTTTGAGATTTAGTTTCATCGTGTGGTTTCTTAGAAAGTTATGACCCGTTAAAGCCCCTACCAGCCTAGACAGCGATGACCTGTCGAACTGTAGAAGTTTGATGGTTCGGCCACTGTCATATACTGGCCATAGCTTCCGAGATACTTCACAGGTAGTTAGTTCTTTCCACCTGTTATTGGTTTTCATACGAATCTTGTTCTCCACTCGTTCTCTGAGATTACAGAGTGGAGGCTTGATCGACTGTAGTGCTCTATCAAGATCCATTGCAGACCCTTTTCTCGCCAGTTCGTCAGCAATCTCATTGCCGGTTTTGTCACTGTGTCCAGGGACCCAGCAGAGATTGGTAGCGTGCTGCGAGCAGAGAACCTTGAGCTCTTCGCGACAGCTATGAACTAGCTTGGATTTTATTTCAATAGCAGAAATTGCCTTTATAGCCGCCTGGCTGTCAATGAAAATGGTAATATCATTGCGTGGTATTGCCAACAATGACACCCTTCGGGCTGCTTCCGCGATTGCCAGGACCTCTGCTTGGAAGACACTGCTGCTGTCAGGAAGCCTAATGGAGCAGTATATATTTAATTCCTCACAGAATATACCGGCACCGGTTCCACAGTCCATCTTTGATCCATCTGTGTAGATGGATATCGATTTCCCCTTAGTGGGTTCGTCTGAATTCCATTCATCTCTGCTCGGAAAAGAGTAGGAGAAGCGTCTATCAAAGTACAGTACAGATGGGGAGACATATAGTCAGAATTGACAACGTTCCCAACGTATTTACTTAGAATATGTGCGTGGCCAAAATTGCATGGGTTCCAGGTATTAGTTTGACTAATCCTTAAGGCACTTTTGGCAGCAGATTCTTCCATGTAGAGGTCTAGAGGAGTCAGATTGAGGATTGCCGCCAATCCAGCTGTGGGTTTAGTTCTCATTGCGCTGGTTGTCCCTATACATGCTAGTCTTTGTATCTTTGTCATTGCCTTGAGATTGGTTGCCTTGCCCGCGGCTTGCCACCAGACTATGCTGCCATATGTGAGTATTGGCCGCACGATTTCCGTGTACATCCACAGGATTATTTTGGGGTTTGGTCCCCACCTCCTGCCGAAGATGCGGTTACATGCGTAGAAAGCATTAGCTGCTTTTTTCACTCTTTCATTGACGTTCGGCTTCCAATTAAGTTTCCTATCGAGGATCATACCTAGGTATTTTGCCCTATCTGTCACCTTTAGAGGTATTCCCTCAAGAGTTGGTGGCTCTAGGTGTCAATTCTTTTTGGGTAGGTATTTTGTCTATTAAATAATGTACTTAGATTTTTCTAAATTCCTGTAGAAAACCAACAACTTTTATCCGTTGTCAATCGCCAAAATGCAAGCTCTAACGAAGAATTGCCAATCGATAGGTTTTCAAAAACTGTAGGAGCCTATGTCTGAAACCGTTTATTGGAAAGAAAAACATAAACTTTACAATATACATAATTTTATTGTTTAATTTTTAGACATTTTTTTTTTATTTTCTTTCTTTTTATATAATTTACAATAAAAACACATAAACTTCCATTAACTTTACTACATACATATTATGTAAAGTAAAACAAAAAGCTACATATATAAAAAATAAAAATAAAACAAAACTCACTATAAAATATAGCTTAGCTAAATATAACAAAGCCACAGAAGTTTATGCCAAAATTTATTGATTTAAAATACATTTTGTTAATTTGTTTCTCTATTTACATAAGTATATATATATATATAGGTTATCTCACAAAAGAAAAAAAAAATCACTGCATAATCAAAGATAAGAATAGAGATAAGAGAAAATTGTAAAAATTTATAAATGAAAACAAATTTAAACAGAGTAATTTACATCAAATTGGGAGGGGGAAAAAGAAAGAAAAACAAACATAAAAATGGCAATATATTGAGTTGTTGGTCTAAATAAAATTTACCTATGTTACTTCTATACTATATTTATCCAAGTGTATATGTTTATATTAAAATGTGAAGCAAATTAAAACAACAGCAGCTGAAACGTACAAAACAAGACATACCACTGACTTTGTTTCCTTTCAAATAAATTACTTAAAATTTCCTTATTCCTAAATCATAAATATATATTGTGATTTTATGTTTGTTGTTGATTTCTTTAGTATTGTTTATTAATTTTAATTGTTTAACTGATTTGTTTCGAGAATTTACATCTAATGTAAATATAAAATACTTTTTGCACGCGTTCTTTTATGTTTACTAATTTGTTTTCCTTGTAAATGTAAAAATTGTATGAATCTGATTCTTTTTCTATCGTTTCTTGTATGAAAATATTACAAAATATTTTTCTTTTCTTATCTTTTTATAATTTTAATTTACACGATTTTCACTAAGTATCTGCCTACGATTCTTATTGTTTCCCTATCGATATTTTTTTTTATTTTTACAGATAAAATTACTTTACTTATGGGTTTTAAATCTCTTCTCTGTTTTTTTTTTTTTTTTTGCTATGTAAACGTAATAAGTTTAATGTTATCAGTTTTTTATTCTCTTTATCATTTTTTTTTTGTTTGTTTTTATTTTTTGTTGTTGTTCTTGTAATGTTGTTTGTTCTTAATTGGTAGACATTCTAAAATCTATACATAAAATAATATTCTTTTTTGTTGTTGGATTTTATTAAATAAATATCTCTTTCTGGTTTGTGATATATACGAATATAAAAGACTACCTGCTCTTGTATTCTTGTTTTGCTTTGCTATTTACAAGTCCACGCGAGGCCGAAATTGAAGACGAAGTGGTGGTTCACGAAATCTCCATCGCGTTACGTATACAAATTTTAAGGTGTGATCCTTTCCCAGAAGTTCTTCATTGCACAAAATATCGATCTGAAAATAACCAAAATGTTAAAATGGTGATACTATAAAATACCAATTCTTATTGTACAACTCAAAGCTAAAGATGTTAATAAATTGAAATTGAAATAGCTGCTGCAATACATAGTTCAGCTAGATGACAACAGACAGAGTTGCGAGGCAAAGTACGATGCAGCTAGTGTACAATGCCGAGGACCTGTGCCTGTGCTAAGAAGCGATCAGAAATTGGCTTCCCACAGGAAAGCATAGACGCATAAGAAGCGCGTTATCGAGCAAATAGAAAAGAACTCCAAGCTAAAGATAAAAACAGTCTCGAGTCAACGAAATCCGAACACAGGTCTGTAGAAACCAGATGACCGTCTGAAATTCATTTTCGAAACTTTAACAATCAAAACAAGATATTTTCCAGTCGACTCCTTTTGTTTTTTTTTTGTTTCAATTAAAGAAAATCTAAATTATATGCTAAAAACAATGGAACGACTAATGGATCCGTACGTACGGCAAGTGATCGGCGATAACTATCTATCAAAATCACAACATGCGTACATGAAGAGCAGATCTGTTGGCACGGCGTTACATGGGGTAGTATCGGTAGTGGAAGATTCACTACAACATAAAGAGTATACACTAAGTGCGTTTCTAGACATCGAAGAGACCTTCAACAACATCGAAACTGACACAATTTTACGCAGCTTGCGCGGAGCCCACCTCAATAGCAGCCTATGTGACTGGATTGCACTCAAGCTAGGCACACGTAGGATAAAGTCACAGCTAAGGAACGTGAGCACCGAACAAAAGGTCAGTAGGGGAACACCCCAAGGTGGAGTCCTCTCACCGCTCATATGGCTCCTTGTAGTTGAAGAACTGCTAAAAATACTGGAAAAGGAAGGTTTCATTGTGAGCGCATACGCAGACGATGTCGTTCGTCATCCTGGTTCCAGGTAAATGCACTCCAGTTCTTAGCGAAAGAAATCTCAAAGACAGCAAGATATCTGGCGTAATCCTATATTCCAAGCTCAGCTGGAAGGAAAACCATCCGTGACATTAAATGCCTGCAGAAGAGCATTCGGCAACACATGGGGATTCAGGCCGCAAGTGGTGCACTGGCTATACACAGCTATAGTGCGGCCCATCCTAACATACAGTACAGCAGTGTTGTGGAAGGCTAAAGAAGAGAAATACCATCTTTTAAGTCTAACCAAAGTCTAACCTTAAGGACCACTCCCACCGCAGCTATGGAGGTGATGCTAAACCTTACCCCTCTGGACATTTACTGCAGCAGCAAGGCGGTTAAAACCGCAATCAGGCTAAGAGAGGCTGGATTATGGTTGTTGGCAACGCCTCCAGACGATTCTCGAATGCCAAGAAAAAGAGATCTCCAATTTCTTTTATATTTTAATCACATTGAACGAGACGAGCAAATTAGGAAGGAAAAAAATAATAAGCCAGCACTCAAAAGAAGAAAAAACTAAAAGTAAAAGATTCAATGTATTTCAAAAACCTGTTTTATACTAATTTTCAAATTTCCTTTACAGGAAATTTGTAGTTTCTTCATCAATAAACACATTGGAAAATTAACAAATTGTAATACTTCTTTTTGAGAGCGATCTTGTTGTATGGAAGCAACAATGGTCATACAAACCCTACGGGCATGCCTCCATTGAGTTCCGATGAAGCGCGGCGATGGAGACGTGGAAGGAATTAACTACCTGCGAAATTTCACGGAAGCTTTGGCCGGAATATAATGCAAGTCGGACTAGCAAGCTTATGTGGTTTGATAGAACGTCGCCACATAAACTGGTAGGTGCCCTAACAGGTCACAACTTCCTGAGAAACCATACAATGAAATTAAAACTCAAGAATGACGATATATGCATGGGCTGCGAAGACGAGGAGGTGCACGAAGACACACCTCACATCCTCTGTCACTGCCAAAGTCTGTTTCACTTGAGGAACAGAACACTTGGAAGACACCACTTCCATGACATACAAGAACTTTAAGATGTTAATTTATCTAATCTTTACAGGTTCATAAATACATCAGGATGAAATACCATCGCCAACAACATCGGCTAACCCCAACAAGGGCATCACAATGGGTCCACATGAACCTAAGTGGGGTACTGCAGGGTTTACTCTGCCGTATCCACCCGTAAACCTAACCTAACCTAAATGCGGACAAGACTAAGTACATGCTATCAACAAACAAGTCAAGAATCTGTCCGCCGCCTGGGACATAACGACACTATTGATATTCGAGTAAGGATGAACTTCACCAATGACACCCATCGGGCGTAGAATTACCCTAGGAAACCATTGCTACTTGTTTTTTTTTTTTTTTTTCAAAACTGGTTTCAAAACTTCTGCCAGTTCCTGTGTGCATGGAGGAGAATATACAACCATGAATTCTATGAGCTGTTAAAGTGTGACTATCTCAAAAAAGCGAACTACGTCGACTATATTGGCTCGGCTACATCGATCTTCTAATCCCAGCCCCCCATGTTCGAGAAGACACGGAAGACCAAACCTCCGTTTCAAAGACGAATCCATCGCGAATGTCAGAGCGCTTGGTCCGTATAACGGGAAGCAGCTTACCCGGGGTCGCAAGTATGGTAGCCTTTAAGCTCGTAACGTTTGATTTAGAGATATACGGTCCTAGCGAGTCATCCGTTGGAACGGAAAATTCTCCGATTTTATACGATTCGTAGGATTTTTGCTGCGAAGTATTTTTCGGAACAACTGTTCGGAGAATTGTTACGACATTTCGCAACGCATTTCGGCGGTGCGGATGAATAATATGTTTGACAGATTACTAGAATAAACGGACTGAACTGTGAGCAAGCGAATAGTAAAGACGCGTCCTATAAAGAACTCTACAGTCATCATACTTGTAATCTCGCTTGAGATTCTATTAATCTAGGAAAAAAAAAACCTAAATGGGTTCACATGCGTTCAAATTGGAATGTGAAATATCACTGACGATACAATTATTTTCGCCATGATTATTTGGAACCGATAAGACTATTCATACCTGACACAACCCCTGATCGGCGGTATTTATATAGTGAACGGTATCTCAATTAGCCGAACCAGCTTCAATGTTCAATGCCAATTTTTATCCCGTCATTACTGCTGTTACATTCGACCTTACACATATTACAAGCACATAAATGTTGTGTAGGAACATACTGATTGCTACACGTGACACTTTTATGGTTTCGAATTTGCTCGATGTCGAAAATCACACTTTGTTCACGCTAAAATGCCGCAAAATTGATTTAATTGAAATTTTCGTCACGCTAAGCGTATGACAAAAAAAAAAAAAAAAAAACATCGATTGATATGCGTTTATCTGAATTCCGTTTCTTTGTTCGAGGCGACCTTGTATATTTATAGTCACTTGTTTCTGATTAATGTCTAGGTTAGGAGTTCATTGACCGACAGGTGTTCTAATTGTATGGACATCCTTGTACACATTTCTCTATGCACTACTACCGCCTCGCTCTTAAATTATTGGTTACACCTCGAACAAAAAAGAAAATGACTCACCTCGCGATACTTATCCATTCCGTTGAGTATTTTTTTCGCCACCAGCTTCTTTAGATGGGTTATAGTCGCTTGCGAACTACATCTAATAAATCGCCGCTGAAGATCTTTGAAATTATTACTCATACACTCCAGACAAACATTGACTTGTTCATCTTGCCGATGATAATCGGATTCGGCATGCGCTTCATTGACTTTCTCATTGTCATCGTCGTGATTCTGAGGCTGATCTTTCGGGCAAGGCATGTTTCGACTTTTGTAGAAGTCTCGCTCCCTTCGGGTCTCATCTGTCGGAAGCATACAGAAAAGTTGAGTACTTCTTTGGTATAACAGACGAGATATGTACTTACCATCCTGTAGATTTGGTACCAACTTATATACAATATCCTGCATTGTCCTGTCGAAACTTATATACTGTAGTGGGTGAGATTGGTGGATGACATTTTCGCATGTGGGGCATGTTTTCTTCTCTTCTAGGTGCTTGACGAGACAACTTTTACAAACTACAAATAAACAATTGGAATTCGATGTAAATTTATGTGCGAAAATCACGAGACAACTTTAGTTACATGTATGTAAACACTCGGTGACTGTGGTGGCATCGATAAAATATCCTCCACAAATTTTACAGGTGATATGTGGGTTTATTGTTTTCAATTTTACTCGGCGCTCCATTGTGTGGCGGGGTATTGGGTCATTGCACGGTACACAGCTGCAGTTTGGAAACAGCAAGAGGATTGATTAACGCGTTAAGATTAACCGAGAATTATAGTTTTTTTTACTATAAATTACAATTGGAAGGACAAATAAACCCGAATGAAGCGAGAAGAAATTGACACGACCACGACGGGAGAAATTTTTTATTTTTTTTATTTTCCATTTGCGTTGGTACTACTGTATGCCAAAAAAGAAAATTGAAGGTTACCGTACTAGAATAAGAAATGGAAAGGTAGTGCTTGCACAATTGAGAGGGTAATGTTCACAATAGCTTATATTTTTATCAATTCACCACCAAAGTATATAAGGTCCCGATTTGCTAGGGTTTTCACCATTTTCCTGGAGAATACGATAAAACTTACGTCAATCCGGAGTTTTTTTTTTTTTTTTTTTCTTCTTTTATTTTTATTGGACGCCCCGGTTTTTCCACTTCGGTCCATGCAAAAATAAAGATTCTACCTGCTACACCGACAGAAATATAAAATTCTGAAGATTGGTCCATTTTTGTTTGTTTTTGTTGTAGGACTTAAAACAAACATCCTATCTCAGCGAAAGTAAAGTACAACAACTAGTGTCACCCTCCTCCAAGTCAGTCTGACGATATGCAAGCGTTTGACAAGTGCTAGTTAGATATCTCTGTTTTGCTTTTTTTATCTCAATTTGGGGAGAAATCTCATGAATCGTGTCCTTAGGGCCCGATTCTGTGTCAAATTGTCCGGGTTACTGGTTTCACTCGGGGATCGACTCAATCTGAAATCCAATGGAACAAGAAAACTGCTTCTGGTTGAATCCACAAAAGTATTGGTGAAATGCCAAAAAATAATCTACGGCAGCTGTCATCTGACTTGTATAAAATACATAAAATGCACTTGTGTGAGTGCTTCTTGAGTGGATTCTGACTTCAAATCGAGAAGCGAAATTCTCTTCTCATGTCGTTTTCCATTGGGCAAAAAGAAGCGTCCGGGAGAGTCCGGAATCGAAAAAATCACTTCTGAAACCGTTCCATTGGCACAAAAAATACTCTTCTGTTGATTCTGAGGAGAGAATTTCGCTTCTGGATTTGAAGTCAGAATCCACTCAAGAAGCACTCACACAAGTGCAATTTATGTATTTTATACAAGTCAGATGACAGCTGCCGTAGATTATTTTTTGGCATTTCACCAATACTTTTGTGGATTCAATCAGAAGCAGTTTTCTTGTTCCATTGGATTTCAGATTGAGTCGATCCCCGAGTGAAACCAATGGAAAACGACATCAGAATCAGCAGAAGAGTATTTTTTGTGCCAATGGTCAATGGAACAGTTTCAGAAGCGAATTTTTCGATTCCGGACTCTCCCGGACGCTTCTTTTTGCCCAATGGAAAACGACTTTTGTGTCACTGTACCTAAGTCCAATCAACTCAAGTAAAACGTCAAAATCGATTGAGTTTGAGTGCCATTTGACTTGACTACTTGTACGAGCCTTCGACGAGTACTTTCCTCAAGTTTTTCTGCACTTGAACAACGAAATAGTTTTAAGTTTAATCAATTAAAACCAGCTTAATACAACTACATTCCAACACGAACAAACAGGTATTTCATTAACCATTTTCATTTTACTCACACCCCGGTGTTTCCCAAACCAATCGCTGTACCACTACGTCACTGCAGCAAGTGAACTTCCTTTCGATTGTTCACACCGTTCACACCTTCTTTAAGGGGATTTTACAAACATTTTTAATAAAACAAAAACCCCAAACACAACCTTGATCTACAAGAATAACATGTAGTGAATCAACCTGCTCCTAAGAACTGCGACAAACCAAGCAAGAGTGGGGTCTTAGTGAGAGTTGATTTCAGATTTGCAACAGTTGGTCGGTGCTGTGGTTGTGTTGTGCTTTTTGTCGATGTAATTGCTTTTGCCCCAGCCAAAGTAATGAAATCTTTCAATATTTATAGGGTCCAATTCCAACACACACTCAAACTTAGCGATAGTAATCCCGAAGCAGAGCTAAGCTGAGTTTCTCTTTGAACAAAACACCACAATTCAGTTGAGTTCGGGGCTGCAAGCCGTTAACATAAGCTTTTAGAAAACTGGCGAATAATCTTATCATGTCTGTGGGACGAGTTCTAATTTATGGTGGTCGAGGCGCACTTGGTGCGGCATGTGTTTCACATTTCAAGGCCAACAACTATGTGAGTTCTGTTTGATCATGCAGTGTTTTGAAAGTCAATTAACCCTGTACCTTTGATTCTGACCAGTGGGTAGGAAGCATCGACCTAAGCGAAAACGATCAAGCTGATGTGAGTATAGTTGTGCCACGTGATGGATCTTGGGTAGATCAAGAAGCGGCTGTAATTAGCAAAGTCGCTGAAGCATTGAATGGAGGAAAATTGGACGCCATCATTTGTGTTGCAGGTGGATGGGCTGGTGGCAATGCCAAAAAAGGTGAACATATTTGAAAAAGTCGCCGGCCATGTGCATAACTTTGTTTTTTAGATCTCGCTAAAAATGCCGATCTGATGTGGCGTCAAAGCGTTTGGACGTCGACTATTTCCGCTGCAGTGGCTGCACATCATTTGAAAGATGGAGGCGTCTTAGCTTTGACTGGAGCCAAGCCAGCTCTAAAGGGGACCCCGGGAATGATTGGTTATGGCATGGCCAAGGCTGCTGTACATCAACTTACTAAATCTCTGTCCGAGAAGGATTCTGGATTGCCCGCTGACTCTTTGGTATTGTCCATCTTACCTGTGACATTGGATACCCCAATGAACAGAAAATGGATGCCCAAGGCTGATTTTACCACATGGACACCACTTACTGAAGTCGCAGAGTAAGTTACCGAACTTTCTGCAACCTACCCATTCTAAATGATTACTCTCTAGGCTCTTCTCCAAGTGGACAGAAGGTAAGGAACGCCCAACCAATGGTTCCCTTCTTCAACTCATCACAAAGGATTCCAAGACATCATTAGTCGAAGCTGAATAATTAGCACCAACCAATCGTCGCTCAAAATCCTTTTATGTTTAGGGACCCATTGCATAGACTAAAACAAAATATTTATGTATTTACTTACGTGTTAGGACATTAGGTGCTTGTTCGCTTTATTGATGTTAGCTTAACTTAAGAAATAAAAATGCATTCTGTGCGTGTAAAAACTGTTGATGAATATGACCGAACAAGTATTGAACAAGGCAACGCAAATCGAAAACAAGTGTTTGTTCTTTCTCTTTGATAACCCTTAACCTGTGGATTGGGCTGTTTATCTGCTGTTTGCTGGGGTGTGCGTGCCTTTCGTTTAGATTTATTGAAACTAAATTTTATTACAGACTCTGAAATTAGATAAGCAGGGGATGTGTAAAACCGAATGCACAGATCTGCCTGAGACCTGTTCCAAAAATCACACAGCAATAGCAGGAAAATACACGCTGACTAGCGTATAGTTGAATCGCAGTCATTATGACAAAAGAAAAGCGGTTTTAAAAGAAAATAGTTTTCCATGATTTTTAGAGATGCCAAAATCAAAAGAAGAACTACCTTGGTGGTTTATTATTTTTCAAATATGTACGTGTTTTGGTAGTGCTTATGGCTTTCGCATGAATAAATTACATTGCCCAGAGATTGGAGTCCATCGTAGTCTAGAGTGACCAGATTTATTTGAAACAAAAGCGGGACACATTTCCAAAATTTCGAAGGGAGTAGAAAATAAGGCTTTGTTTTAGTAAAACAATAGAATAGTAGGTAAAATAAACGTCAAATGACATAAAAATAAATAGTTGGCGCAACAGGTCCGGAGGGACCCGAGGCCTAGCTTCTCACTACCATTCGTTTTTCATTTTTGGAACAAATGGAAGGGATCTTCAATTTTATGCCGACTCCAAACGGCTAATTGAGAAGCTCTTTCAAGACAGTTATACTCTCGTAAATGACATATTTCTTTAAAAAAAAAATTAGACTTCCATTAAAGATGGGGTACACATGGGCTCGTTTTCTTCCTTTAACAGCTCTTACGTTGGTTTTATATGCGCCAATTTATATGCACAGGGATAATAAATAGAAATAATAAAATTGCTTTATTTTAAGAATTGTAGAAACATACACACATTTTTACAAAAGTTGTATAAGCGGGACATTTTTTGCAAAAGTAGGAAAAGCGGGACATTTAGCGGGACAGATATGGCCGCGGGACATAGACCTCAAAAACGGGACTGTCCCGCTAAAAGCGGGACGTATGGTCACTATATCGTAGTCTCACTTGAATGTCATAGAGTTGGATAGTGTGGCTAGACACTCGCTCACATTAATAAAGCTCGGCCACAAAACATTCACTTAACTTACCATCATTCAGAGACGAGTGATTCCACATTAACATCAAATCTGCAGACCTGGTGGCCATGGGGAAAGCCACTCGTCAATCCCTTCCGAGTAGGTACATTCACCCCTATCGTGGAATACGGCGTATTTGAGATTCACTTCACATACTCGATTCACTTTCCATATCCGCCGGGTGAGACTGTCTTATCGACAGGCATTTTCGTTCAAAGTTGGTCGGAAAATCAGCTGTTTTGCATTAAATGGCAGCAGAGATAGAGAAAAGCAAATTAGAATTTATTTAACAAAGTGGAAAGAGCATCCAACGAAAAGGACATGATGGAACTTTCGGATTCGACGTGAGTTTTCTGAAATACAATTGTTATTCAAATTGTTTATAAAGTTTTTTTATCTCTCAGATTTACTAATGTGGTTTTCCATTGGGACAAAAAATCAATCTTTTTTTTGATCTAAATCACTTTTTGCGTTCCATTGGGACGAAAAATCAATCTTTTTTTCGATTCGGATCACTTTTCGCAGATCTCGATATTTTTTCAGATTTACGCATACCAATATACTTTGTACAGCTGTTTAACGTCAGTTTAAGAAGTTTCATTTCGAGGCAAATGCGCAAAGTTTCGTGAAAACCAAAATAACAAAATACATAAATAGCTATGGATACGATTTCGGAGGAATTATTATTTTCATTATCTCCCTCGTCATCTAAAGACTACAAACCACCAATAATACTTCATTTGTATCTACAAGAAGGAAAACATTTTTGAGGGCGATATCCATTTGCGATTTTGCCACAAACGAATGCAATTTGAACAGCTGATATTGTTGTCAATTAACGCACTAATCCATTTACAAAAGCAGATCAATCTCGTTGCGCGTTCCATGAGCACAGTAAAATCTGAGATCTGAAAAAGATTTCTGGTAGTCCCAATGGAAAACCACATAAGTGCTTTCGTTTAAGTAAAGTAACATTTTCATGTTTTTAATATCACAATGGATCAATATTGACAGTTGACAGTCACAATACCATTTAATAAAATTGGTTGATAAATGTCAACTATCAATTGATAGTTGATCTTCGCAATAGGGCTGAATGTGTTGAACTTACAATTTTTTTTAGAAAATCACGACGTAACCGCACAACAAATGATAGAATACGCAATGAATTTAGCTGCGTATTTGAAATGTCAAAGTTTGTATGGCGAGTTTCACTTCGATCGTTTTCTACGATCGTGTTAAACGCGTTCACTTTACCGACTGGTGAATCTTTCACTTCGAATGTATTCCACGATGCCAAGTATTGAATTTGGGTGAAACGTTCCCCCCGGCGTATTCCACGATAGGGGTGTTGTTGGTTAATGACTCAAATTCATGTTGTGGAGCCGACCATTCACAAAAAAAAAAAAAAAAAATGTGTCTACGGGTCGATTGCATAACTTGGCACAATGCCCATCAACTAACCAATGGCTATTTTTGTAGTCTGATAACGGGTTATATTCATTAAGTCATCTGTCCTATTTGTCTTATAGAAGAGTTACACCGTCCTCGATGTAGCACAGTAACTTAGGCTGTTCCATTTTGATTGGAAGTCGTCGAAAATATTTCCTTCAGGAGTCGTGTTGAAGGAAAACCTGCTACTGCGTCTGTACTTAGTTAGCACTGATACGACCAGACTGATTCGCAATAGTGGTATTCAACCAGTTGCAGAAGTACATTACTTTTAGACATGCATTCACCGGTTCATCATTGCACTGCAAGGCGCACAAATGCTTGACTTTCTCTGGCTAAATTTTATTCAAAAACTATTAACAATTCATTTTTATGGACACCATTTATTTATTTAAATATAGTTTTATATCTTGGCAGATTTGTTTTTACTCATATAACATTATAACTTGACTATTTTTTTAAAGACTAAAATAAAAACATATTCTTGTCTTGCATTGATCCAAAAAAAAAAAAAAAATAGTAAACTCTCTAACAATCGTAATACAAATTGCAAACACAAACAAGGCAAATCAGTCAGGCCTAGTGTTGTTGTCAACAAAGTGGCTAACAGCAACAACGAGAACGCCGGCGACGGAACGGATGTGTAAGATATTTTTCAAACAAATCTTTATTAATTCGTTTGTAATATATTTATTCAATAGTTTCAGTGTTGTTGTAGTGTTTTTACAATTTATTACATACGTGTGTATAATAATATAATTTGTAGATGTATCCATTTACAGTATCGAAGAGTTGGTGAGTTTATTTATTTTCTACGATTTCCATACAAATTGGTGCGAGTAACATTCTAAAATAAATTAACAACAAAAAAAGAACATTTTTAACATAACAATTCTTTGTGATTTCCATTTGCTTATGTTTCTATATGAGTGGTGGCACTTAAAAGTTGTAACTTTAATTTGGAAACACAATTTAAATGACACAGAGAAGAAGAACAATCCCGTTCAGTTTGTGGTTAAGTTTGTGGAGGCCTACGTTTATTTTTTGTTTATTAAAATCTCGTATCAGTGAAGCGAACTAAAGATTTATTAGTTTAATTCTCATTTAGATGGAAGTAGGTAGGATATATCCTAGTCTACATGTAGAAAATAAAGAAGGAAATATTTACATGTCATTTCAAGCTAATTCCAAACGTTTCATCTCCTTGAAGAGCTCTTTGCCCATTTGAGCGGGGCTTCGGGTCACAATGACGCCGGCCTTTTCAAGAGCAGCAATCTTGTCACCGGCACCACCCTTTCCTCCGGAGATAATAGCACCAGCATGACCCATTCGTCGACCAGGTGGGGCTGTCAAACCAGCAATGAATGATACAACTGGCTTGGCTTTGACGCCCTATTAGTGGGAAAATATGTTTACATTTGACTTGAGGAGCGCTTTGGAGGTAGATAGCTTACCTGATTGTTTGCAATGAGATATTCGGCAGCTTTCTCTTCAGCAACACCACCGATTTCACCGATAAGAATGATTCCCTTTGTGTCGGGATCCTTGATGAACACCTCTAGGCAATCGATGAAATCAGTTCCGTTGAACGGATCACCACCAATGCCCACGCACAGAGTTTGACCCAAACCGACCTGTTGGAGAGCAATCAGCACATTTTGTTAGAGAATGACAAGCTAATCTGCTTACTTCGGTGGTTTGGTTGACAGCTTCATAAGTCAAAGTACCAGATCTTGAGACGACTCCAACTTTGCCGCGCTTGTGAATGTGG
Organism: Cheilosia urbana; assembly: GCA_946477585.1. Classification (NCBI taxonomy): domain Eukaryota; kingdom Metazoa; phylum Arthropoda; class Insecta; order Diptera; family Syrphidae; genus Cheilosia; species Cheilosia urbana. Next base: position 45,419,911 of record OX297855.1, read on the forward strand.
CCGGGCATGATGCCGATTTTGCACTGAAAATTCGAACAAGAGATGATTAGTTATATAATATACATAAATCATAAATTCATATTATTCCTTAAATTATTTTGTATTCTGTATCCTTACTATAATAAAACTGTAGCTTTTTTTCCGGCTGTAATCTGTGAGACGAGAATAGATTCAAAAAGTACTGCACGAATTTGATTTCGGTTTACACAGTTGCATAGGAAATTGTTCAGATTTGAACATAGGATATGTTTTACCATTATTCGCTGTCCGGAAGTGGAAATCTAAGCTGATATCTAAGAAAAGTTGTAATTCTCGGATGCCTTCTAGCTCCTAGCTTCGGAATCACTCATCCAAATGAAATGGGATTTTTTTTAATACAAAGTTCAATAATGTACAAAGATTTTAAGATATAAATCATCTTTGTACGTTATCCTGAAGTCGAACAATAAGCAATAAACTATAAATTTAATACAATTGAAAAAATCAAAATGTTCGATTGAAGCTAGATCGTTGGATTTTTCCAGCGTTGAGTGGAGGAAATTTTGTGTGGTGTGTGCGGCAAAACCTGTTTCTCTCTCTATACATTTTCTGCCGTGTGCTTCTCTTTTTTTATGCAACTTTTGGGCTTTGTGTTGTTTTTTTTTTTTTTTTTGCTCACGTTCTTAAATTATTAGTGAATAATGACAATGAGTAGTAGAGCGAATGTGGTGCATGGGATTGAGGGAGATAGCTATGTAATTGAGATTCAGGGAGTCACACTCAGTTGTTAATTGTGATTGTGATTTTTAAAATGCGCTATAGTGATTCTGATCTTATTAGTGATACTGATTCACGTCCATGCTAAAACCTGTTTGTGCATTTGCAGTTTTTTTTGCTTCATGTTTTTTTTTTCTCTTTTTTTAATTTGAACTTGAGGATGTTTGTGTTTGAGTAGTAAGTGAGCGAGTTGTTATGGGATTGAGATGGGGAATAAAATGTAACAAGTAACAACTTACAAGTGGAATGTAAATGAGATTGAGAGGGAATAATAGAAGTTAGCCTACCAAAGTATTTGTTTGGATTGTTTTACTGGCAGTTTTTCTTCTCTTTTTTCGGGTAAGCTACTTTTTGTATAGCGCTAATTATTTTGTTTTAAATTTGAGAAGTGGAACTCTGGCGAAGCAAGGCGAGCACGGGTCAGCTAGTATTAATATAAAACAATTCATGATAATACGCTGTTTAACATTTAGCCAATTTAGCGTCTGCAACATATTTTGCAATTTTTCATGAATACCAACTGATCCAAGTAACATTAATGTTGGCAATACTTTAAATGGGTTCTTATTATGGTATTATTATATTTTTAAAGCCATTCAAACACTAATTTTCTTTCTTATTCTTCGAAAGACCCGATTTTACTAGCCTTCCGCACCACACCCATAAGAAATATATTAGCTGAAGCTGGTCTCCCTACTATCGAAGAGAGAAAGGATGCAGTAACTGCCAACTCCATACTCGATCAAGAAATCAACCTTACGCTGGTACGCAAATGTGTAAATAGAGTCCCCTCTGCCATTTCAAATATATTGAACTCTAATACAGACCTGATACCCCCAAGACGAGACCTTATTAACCCTACAGCCTCACAACCCCCATGGCTTATCGATGCCGACTCCTTTATAATGGATCTCTCACCTTACGAGAAAGCGGACACAAATAACTTAGTATACCCAAAGCTATTCTTGTGCATCTCTGAAAAACTAAAAGCTAAAGGCTGGGAGTTTATATTCACGGATGGATCCAAAACCACGGACAACACATCTTTTGCAGTAACAAACTACGCTAAAGCTTGGGATTCTCCCACAATTCGCATCCTTAACTACTGCAGAAACCTTTGCTATCCTAACAGCCTTCCAGGCCTCCATTAAAACACACAAAAAACATATGATATACACCGCTAGTCTTTCCGCCAAAAACGATATCGCTAACACAAAAAACATTACGGGTCTGATAAGTAACATTCGTAGTTTATTAATTAAATCCTCAAATTCCATAAAACTGATGTGGACTGCTGGATATGCTGGGATTATTGGCAACGAGTTGGCAGACAAAGCCGCTAACTTCGCAAACAAAGTGTAAATTCAGTAACGCATCACTCGCATCATGATGCTGATGATGCTTTGCATCATGTTCATTAATGCAAACTATTGGCATCACTTTTAACGTCGAGTGTTCATTATTGCAAAGTTGATCGAACTGATGCGCAAACATAACGCAAAAAAACATCACAGAAATACCTGATGCGCTGTTGATTCGGCGGCAAAAAAGTAAGAAAAATGCCGGAAGTGAAAAAAAAGTAAATAAACATTTTTATCAATAGTAATGCTTTTGAAAGACAAATTTATAAATTTTTGTTGAAGTCGTTATATTAATTTTTTCACAATGCGTTCTAAAACTCAAACGACACATTCAATCACCAACGAATCAGCATAATCTGTGCATCGCATCATCATAGCAAATAAGCAGTGATGCCGCATCGCTGCGCAAATGTTTGACGTTTCTGAATTTTCCCCAATCTCCAGTGTACCTATTCAATGCTTATACCAAGACTGATCTTGCCAAACACATAAAGAAGCGGATGTCTGCAAAAGAACTAGCTGATTGGAGCCTATACTGACACTTCTACGCATATACCAACCCCACAAAATCACATCCACTATACTCTATACCCCACAAATATTCCAAAAGCCAAAATCTTAAAATTCGTTCGACTTCGACTAGGACACACTTCAGCCACCCACCTCTACCTGCTAAATAAGGAACCGCCACCAACCTGCGATAACTGTCACACTGCCTTAAACCATTATTTCGACGAGGTTTGATTTTTTGTTGTATGTTTACAGCTCTTTCTCTTTAACATACCTATAGATTTCACAATGATCCGTTTGACGTTAATTACGTGAACATAAAATAATACCTAACATGTGATTACTTTAATTGATGAGTTCGAATTTCGACCGCTTACTCTTTAATGATATTCTGAATCGATATCTCAGGTCAATTATTATTTAAAGACACTCTTTTCTTTTACGAAATTCTATCGATCGATATACATTTGCAAAAAGTACATAGGGTGAAATCAGATAAAAAAGCATGCTCCCAACATTCGCTTTCGATCTAGCCGACATAAGGAGCATTCTTTAACTCGTACAGTTATTTTAAAAAGATTATTAAAGCCTCTAATCAAATTTAGAAAAGCAGGGTCGAGTGCGTTCGGCATATACATTTAAAGACCGCTTCGTTGTTAGCTAAAGCGAAAGAGACTACACTTATCTCTAGCTGAGTCCAAGGGATCACATTGAAGAAGTAAACAATTTGTTAATGCTGAATAAAGTCTAGTGTGTCACACTATTGTTTTTTTTTAACTAACAATTCGCACTGGTTTGTCAGTTTAAAAGAAATCCTACAAATCTAAAACGCAAATAAAATTTTAAAGAATGAGTATGTCCATTTAGGCCGGCAACCACTTAAAATCAATTCACATATTATTTAGAAATGACCCTCCAAGTGGTAAACAGACATCTTCTTCTGATTTCGTTTATCAATTTTCTATTAAAAGAAACGAAAGAGAAACTAAAAAGTGAGACGGCCCTTTCACTCAATCGAATGCGAATCACGTAAGTACCGACATTCGTGGTGGATTACCAATGAACACAAAACAATGCAAGAACAATCACCGAAAGTATAATAAAAGTTCACAAGTTTAATGAAAATATTTGAAAAATGCCTTCAAAATGCAGGCTAAAGAATTAGAAAGGGTAGAACGCCAGCCCACGCCAAGTGATTATTTTCAAGGCCAAACAAATCTTTTTCTATTGCTGTTGCTATATTGTATGTAAAAGTGCTGGTGCGCTAATTGGATCAGGGCCAATGCAAGTGCGAGAGAATGAATAAAACTGTTTAGTCGCACACATAATCGAGACCTCTAATTAATTAAGCATCGTTGCATAAACCATCAACGTTTGCGTTTTGAATTAGAAGTTCGAAATAGCTCTATGAATTTAGATAAGACTGTGACGGAGTTTTTCCCAAATTGTTTCGTTTTTACAATATTTCTAATATAAGAATATAGTGCATCCGATGGCCGTCAGTGAGCCAAAGTTCAAGAAGATGTTCGACGGACTTTGACCTCGAAATCGAAAATAAAATAATGTTGACTACCTATGTGAAATGGAATGTGTAGCGCCGATAGATAGCTTAAGCTGAAAATATTGTTGTACTACTCTAACTCACCCTCTCTGGAGCAATGATTCCAGGGCAATTTGGTCCAACTAAACGAGACTTTTCCTGTGCGAGAAGTGCATGCTTCACGCGCACCATATCATGTTGGGGCACACCCTCAGTGATGCACACAATTAGAGGAATCTCAGCTTCAAGGGCTTCCAATATAGCTTGAGCAGCACCAGGTGGTGGCACATAAATTACGGTGGCATGACAGTCAGTTTCCTTTTTAGCTTCTGCAACCTTTAAATAAGAAAGTGTGTATATTCCAATCCTATTACGTGGATAGATGCATTCAAAGTTTTACCGTTGCAAAAACAGGAAGATTCAAATGTTGTGTGCCTCCCTTTTTAGGCGATACACCACCGACCAGCTTGGTGCCGTAGTCCAGCGCTTGTTGACTGTGGAAAGTTCCTTGTTTGCCAGTGAAACCCTGGCAGATCACTTTCGAGTCACCAAAAAGTTGAAGATTCTGGCGGGTTTTGGTATAATCACTTTTACCGCGGACACCGGCAATAACAACATCTAATAATGAAAACACATTTCAAAAATATATTTTCAAAGAGTACGTACTGGAAGGAATTTTTTTATAGTTTAAGAATAACCTCATCACAATTTTTAATCTATAGTGGTTACGAAAACAAATTTATTTTTCTATTGCAGTACGTAATGACAAGATGTTACTACCACTTAATTATTTTCATTTTTTCGTGAAGAATTTTTCAATTCTACTGAAGTTATATAATTAGAATATTATATTTTGGTTTCTATTTCTTACTCTGAATACGGCCTAATACTCGTACTGCAGAGGCCATTGTAGATTCTTAGCTCGGTTGACAATTTCGATTAAACAGTCTGGAATTAAACAGTCTTTGATTAAATTAGCGATAATCAGCTAATGACAAAAAGTAAAAAAATATGAGAATGAAAAGCGGAATCAAAAATCATCCGAAAATTTTCTCGTACCGTGGGGAATGGTGAATAAGAAATCCAACTGACAGCTGGGGTGAAATTATTTATTTCAGAACAAAGTGGGTAGGATATTTTTGTACTAATTGTGATATAGTAGTAGATTAATGGGGTGTAAAAAGAGTGGGGGGGATGACAACTTGATAGGAGAATGGAACAGAAATCATAGTATAAAGGTGAGTACAGAATGACTAATGTCGTTTTCCATTGGGATTTTCAGATTTTGCTCTCAGATTTCAGATTTTTCGTGCCCAATGGAACATGAAACGAGATTTTTCTTCCTTTGCATCTGTGGTGTTGTGTGTTTTAAAAGTCGGCTGTTCTTAAATTGTAATTTGTGTTTATAAGAATCCATTCAACTTATGCTAATATCTATTGCAGCGGCCAAATGTAATTTGTTCTCTATTTTTCATAGACTTCTCGTCTAAAAACGTAAGTAAATAGGTGTGAATCTCGCTCGGATATCGAGATTCGCAATTTGCTTTTTTTGCGGCCAATGGAACATGAAATCTGACAGCCAGCTGATTTCGAGAGCAGAAAAACTGCCTGACTCTGAAAAAAAGTGCTTTTTCTGTCCCAATGGAAAACGACATAAAAGGCGATCACTAATGTCGTTTTCCATTGGGACCAAAAATCAATCTTTTTTTTTTATCTAATGTGGTTTTCCATTGGGACCACCAGAAATCTTTTTCAGATCTCAGATTTTACTGTGCTCATGGAACGCGCAACGAGATTGATCTGCTTTTGTAAATGGATTAGTGCGTTAATTGACAACAATATCAGCTGTTCAAATTGCATTCGTTTCTGGCAAAATCACAAATGGATATCGACCTGAAAAATGTTTCGCCTGTTGTAGATACAAATGAAGTATTATTGGTGATTTGTAGTCTTCAGATGACGAGGAAGACAATGAAGATAATAATTCCTCCGAAATAATATCCATAGCTATTTATATATTTTGTTATTTTGGTTTTCACGAAACTTTGCGCATTTGCCTCGAAAGCAAACTTCGCAGAATGACGTAAAACAGCTGTGCAAATTATAGTGGTATGTGTAGATCTGAAAAAATATCGAGATCTGCAAAAAGTGCTCCGAATCGAAAAAAAGATTGATTTTTCGTCCCAATGGAACGCGAAAAGTGATTTAGATCAAAAAAAAGATTGATTTTTTGTCCCAATGGAAAACCACATAAATCACTTTTAATCTTCCATTGGGCAGAAAAATCAATCTTTTTTCGATTCGGATCACTTCTTGCAGATCTACACATACCAATACAATTTGTACAGCTGTTTTACGTCAGTTTAAGAAGTTTGCTTTCGAGACAAAATGCGCAAAGTTTCGTGAAAACCGTGAAAACCAAAACAACAAAATACATAAATATCTGTGGATATGATTTCGGAGGAATTATTATCTTCATTGTATCCCTCGGTTCGATATCCATTTGTGATTTTGCCAAAAACGAATGCAATTTGAACAGCTGATATTTTTGTAAATTAACGCACTAATCCATTTACAAAAGCAGATCAATTTCGTTGCGCGTTTCAATCTGATGTGGTTTTCCATTGGGACAAAAAATCAATCTTTTTTTTGATCTAAATCACTTTTCGCGTTCCATTGGGACGAAAAATCAATCTTTTTTTCGATTCGGAGCACTTTTTGCAGATCTCGATATTTTTTCAGATTTACGCATACCAATATAATTTGCACAGCTGTTTTACGTCATTATGCGAAGTTTGCTTTCGAGGCAAATGCGCAAAGTTTCGTGAAAACCAAAATAGCAAAATACACAAATAGCTAAGAATATGATTTCGGAGGAATTATTATCTTCATTATCTCCCTCGTCATCTGAAGACTACAAACTACCAATAATACTTCATTTGTATCTACAACAAGGAAAACATTTTTCAGGTCGATATCCATTTGTGATTTTGCCAAAAACGAATGCCATTTGAACAGCTGATATTGTTGTCAATTAACGCACTAATCCATTTACAAAAGCAGATCAATTTCGTTGCGCGTTCCATGAGCACAGTCAAATCTGAGATCTGAAAAAGATTTCTGGTGGTCCCAATGGAAAACCACATGAGATATCTCACCCAGTCTGATTCTTATTGTTGCGGATTCTGCTTCCTGTTGGGGGCTTACAATTACATTTACAAAGCCGTTCAATCTTGATTCATGTTTCATGAGCAATAAGAAATCGGAGGTCTGAAATAAAAATCTAGTAGTCGCAATAAAAAACGAGACAAATTCTCAAAACTATTTTCCAAGAGGGAATTTGTATATTGCAACTATTGCTCCGTAAAAATATGTCGCTAACTTAAACTTTTCAAAATTACGATACGACTTAAGGAAATTGTGATAACACAATAAAAACATAAAAGGACTCGTACTCCAGAAAATAAATTAAAACGGTTAATTTTAAGACACGTCATGTACAATATGAACCGAAGCACTGTCTAGCACTCAAAGTATTTAAAAATTAAAACAGAATCCTAGTAGAATAGATCTAAAACTAAATGTGTCAGGTGGAGTGTGTGAATTCAAAGCATTAAATACACACACGCACTCTATTGCTGATTGTACTTTCGTAGTATTTGCCGTACTACCCTGTGATCATCAGTCTTTTTGTCTTCGAGTTTAGTTAAAGAGATTTCTATCCCTTTCGTAATAATCATAGCCGCCGGCCCCATCTCCGGGGTAAGTGCCACGTTCGAAGTCGGCCAACTCTGGATCACCAGGCTTCGTTTCGGGCTCTTCCCTATTGTAAAGGTTCTCCTCGCCAGGCTTCAGTCGCTCATAAACCAAAATACTTTTACCAGTTCTGGCTTGCTTGTACTGCAAGAGATGGGTGCTATTCAACTTTTCATAACTTAAGAGGGACTGAGCAGTTACCTCTCCATTGGCGATCTTATGCAGGAGTCTGTAGTTCAAAAGGAATTCAATGAGATCCGAAGCCAACGGTTCGAAGAGCACAACATGCGTTGGCATCGCTGTCTTCGGATATGATGGGATGTGAGACCTTAGCCATCTGTCGGGTTTCTCATAGAATTGATCAGCTTCATCGAGGTAGGACTTTTTGTTTTGCAAGTTTGGTTCACAGGTTAGGAACCGCATGGTAACATTCTCGTGAATGTGGCTGAAATGAAAAGTTAAATTTTTATAACCATCGAGCTCATAGGATGAGAACCAACCTGTAGTAAGGCGTCGAGTGGCATGGCATAAGGAATAGAATCGATGCTCGATGATTTGCCTCATCTCGGTAGGTTGTTGCGACTTCTTGCAACTTCGGCATCAGGTCAATGGGACCTCGTTGGTGTACTGTGCTGAGGTACCATGCTGGAAAGACGTTCCCCGCTAGAATAACAGCAGCAATGAACCATAATAATGACCGTGAGGCTTTGTAGCTCCAACGGGTTAGCATGTCAGCGATGATGTACAGACACAGTGGCAGCAGCGATGCTACGAAGCGGAATTCTTTGTGTTCCACAAGGCTCAATGCGACCAAGGATACGAGGATTGTAATTAACAGTTGCTTTCGAATGGGGAACACTTCGGGATGACGGATCGTCTCGACAACTCCAAACAGAAAGGGTAGAGTATTAATTCCAAGGACCGTGGGCAGACCCACAGTGAAGTACCAGTACCTAGATTAAAATAACTCCTTAGCCCGATTTCAGAATGTAATATTTTCCTGTACCTACCACGGATGCGTTCCATAAAAACTTCCAATGCCCCGCACGAGATTATACTTCAAGAACTCATACGGTGTAATAATCGGTGTGCCATGAGCATACGTGTCCAATGTCACACAAACGCCAGTAACTAAAAGCCTTAAATGGGGGAAAAAAATACACTACTGTTCGCCAGAAGTAACACACTAACACCTACCCAATTAAGACAAATCTCTTTAAAATCAACTCAAGAACCGATAAGCGCGTCTTGGTCAAGTGATAAATGCACAACGGAGCCCAAATAACTGCAGCTGTTGGCCGTATAAAACATGAAAGTGCAGCCAACCATAGGTATCCAGTTCCTTCCTTCTGCCAGGGGAAATAACTCAACGCAATTGTTGTTAGTGAAGCCTCTAAAGTGTTTGTCAGCGTTCTAGATCCAGTATAGAACCAGAACCACGGCACAATAATCAAAAACAGTGCCCACTTCTTTCTCCCAGCCCACACGAAGAAGCGATAATCCGAGAAAGCCGACAATACTGCTTGTATTATTCTCGGAAATAAGACCTGTAACACAGATTTTACATTACATAATAAATCCACCAGCCACAAGTGATATTTTAGTGCCCACCAAATAGTTAACTTGATCCAAGCTTAGAAACGCTAGCAGCTTGTAGAGTCCGGCAAATACCATAGGATACAAATAACTGCGTATACCTTGCACCCATTCCCATGTAAGATAACCGTATCTGCAAATCGAAATTTGACCAAAGTACCTACTCCTTATCAAGTTCTTTTGATTGCTGTTTCGAATGCTTACCCGAAGGTGATTTTATGGGCGACTTCTAAACTCTGCCAATACTCATCGGGAACATAGTAGGTTTGCACTATAAAGACCGAAGCTAGACGCACTGTGAAAAGGAGGATTATCACAAGAAATAGATTCATCGTGGTGTTCTTTCGCTGGAACTCTTTTCAGTATTACAAACAATTGATATGGTGTATTAGAGTAGAGGGAACATAAATTCGAACGTTGTGCGGAGAATTTCTGTCAGTAAATCTTTAGATTCTCGGGATGAAAAATGCACCATAACCTCTGCTGCGCGCCGTACGAAAATTCACAAAAACTTTAAAAAGGAAAAAAAAAAATTAAAAAATGTTACACACACAGCGCGTTGTAAAATCTTTTTTACTTCGTTTGCCTCGCTTTCGCTGCTAAAAATAAAAATAAACCCGACAGCGGCAAATAATGCTGGCGCTCTCTGCATCTGATGAAAACGATGACGACACTGTCACAGCATACAGGGCAGTGTTGCTAGCACTCTCCTTCATTTATCCCACGAAGCGTGGTAATTTTTCCCTTTTCACTGTACTCAAAATCCCTTTTAAATCCCACGACACTTTTTGGCCTCAAAATCCAGTTTTTAGAAGTACAATTTGTTATACAGGGAAAGCAAATCACGGTTAATTACCTTTCGGCATAAAAATCACAGTTTGTAACATTATTACGATTATTTTTTGGTACTAGAAAATTTTGATAAGAGACAATTTATATAAGCAATTTTTTATGCACATTCAGTGTGTTTATAATCATCGTGAAATGTAGGAGTTTTCACGAAATTTCAGCAAAAAATTTATAGTTTTAATGTTTTTTGTTAGATTCCTCAAAATCCCACGATTTGGTGTTTTTTCCCTTAATCCCACGAAAGGCTTTTCGGACACCGAAATTCCCACGAAAAGGGATAAATCCCACGATATAAAAACACTGAATCAGGGGTATTTTTATTGGGCGTTGTTGAAGTGACGTGTGAAATGAAACAAGTTCTGCGTCAGCTTCTTTTCCTTGAATGGTAGATGGCGCTTAAAATACTAAAACGAATGTAAAAGAAACTGGTCCTTAACGTCTTTTAAAATAAATTTTTACGGGTTTATTTTAGTAAAGTAGGTAGATTTTAATTATTTCATTTACACGTCCCTTTTTTGTGATCTTTTTAATACTTCAGATTTCGGTACGAATTGGATTGCAATTTTTCAATGGTCGCCTTTCATTAGTGTGTGTCAATCGTTCTCTTCCGGAAAGACTAGATACTTGTATTGAGTAAATACAACTAATAAATAACAGCCGTATTAATAATAGTCGCGTAACTACATGTTAGGCCTAACTAATGGAAAACACATTCGTTAAACTCAAATTCCTATTAATAAACATTTTTAGAAGATAACTAACGCTTCGTAACTATCACGTAACTAACTTACGGTAGGAGGTCTGTTAGCGAGTCAATAACTCTAATACGCTATTCACACCGAGCCGAAAACCTCGTTTTAATCGAAAACTGATGTTTGCCCATATATATTTCAGTTTTCAAAACGAGTCGTTTAAAGTCGTTTTCCACGAAAACACTGAATAAATGTCACAACTCACAACTTAAAATCATTTTCCACGCTAATTGATGGTCTAATATAATAATAATAGGCTCTGAATTAATTTTATTTATTAATGCGATCGAAATTTGTAAACAAAATAGTTTACACAGAAGTTTAACGACTAGTGTCTTACAGCTGGTTGAAACCTCAAACCAAAACTAGTTATTTTTCGGCGTGAATGCAATTTCGATTTTTCGACGAAAACACGGTTTTCGCTGCGGTGTGAAAAGGGTGTTAGATACATGGTTCCTGTCAAAATGACAAAATAAATTAAATTTAAATTTGAAAAAATTGGGGAACAAAATGGCTCAGCGTTATTCAGTGTTTTGAATAATAAAAATATTTTAGGGGAGGATTCGGTTACCATCGCTTCAACTCGAAAAAAAGTGTGCAAAAAACGAGAAAACCCTATGAAAATGTTTACAAATTACATTTGCTTTGATTTTTTTTTGTTTTGCTCGATTTTATTTTATTTTCTTGTTTTTTTTTTTCACTTGTCACAATTGAAATATATTAGCCAGCCGTGATGACATAATGTAATAGTTTTTAGTACAATTTGGTTAGGTGATGCCAGCTCTAAGTAGCTATTGTAGACAAAATATCAGTTAGTTATTATATGAGTTATTTTCATTTATTAATAAGAAAATTTAACTAATGTGTTATTTATTTAACTAGGCGCTAGGTAACATATGAGTTAGAGAGTAGTTATGGGTTTTTTATTAATACGGCTGTAAATTTATACACAGTTTGTTTCAATGTACCTACATGGGTTTTCCTTCTTCGGCTGTGATTGTTTGCTAATCAATAATCAAATTAAAGATAAGTCAACATAGATAAATGGCGTTGCAATCAGTAAGAATACCTATGATATACTAACAAAAAAAAAAAATTCAAATCTTAGGTTTGTATCGTAATGTGCTAGCTTTTTGTTGAACATCCTGTGACATCAATACCAGCAACAAAGATAATGGAATTTAAAAGAGATGGATAACTTTCCAGTGGAAAGGCGGCTGCCTACAAGCTGTTTTCCAAAAAAATTCATAAAGTCACGCATGCATGCTCATTTCTATGATAGTATAAGTGAGTTCGTGAATTCACCCGCAAGATGGCGGAAAGTTGGTGAACTCACCACCGAAATTCATAAAATTTTCAAATATCCTGGAAAACTGGTTTGGGCATGTTTACTAGGAAAATTTGAATTTTGACGGTTGGCAGTTAATTTGCTTGCAGTGAATATATAATCAATACGTTTCTAACACTTTGACACTGCCTTTTATCAAGCATGGTCAATACAGTTACGAATAACAATTCAAATTCCATTTTTATTGACAGAGTAATTAAAAAAGTTTCTCGTAAAATTGAGCACAAGCAAATTCAAATTCAATTAATTTGCATATAAATTTTAAATGCAAAATGGATAACGTTTTAGTCAATTAGTAATCTTTCAAGGCTGTTATAATTCGGCATAAAATGTTTGTATTATTTATTATTTATTATTTCAAAAATTTCTATTTTTTTTAGGTTAATTATCGCAATTTGTAATGTTTATTATCAACATTTTTATAATTTTAACCCTAGCACACCAACCACTTCTTAAAATATATAAATCCATTCCTGTAAAAAATTAAGTATTGTCAATAAATAATTTCACATATAAAAGCAGTTGTTCCTTCCAGTCGGACTAAAACAATGGAGATATACGAAAAATCGTATATCTTACGAACAGACCTATATGACGTGGCACCGCGTATGGTGAATATAACATTAAGGGCCGGTCTCTTCACAGCTGGTTAGAGCCTTGGTTAGGTTAGTTACCGCGGATTTAGGTTAACCCATGATTATAAATCAGTGATAACCAATGAGTATCTGTTGACCGTTTTTTCACTTCGGTCATCAAACCATATCTTTGCAACAAATCGTTCCATTTTTCCAGTTAGTCATTGACCGAATCCATGTTATATATAGGTATATATTTTTTTTTTGTTTTTTTTTCTTCGGGTCTGTTTGTTTTTGATAAGTTATTTATTTAGGTAAGTATTTTTTTAATGGATTTATTTTTTGTAAACTTAATAAACACAAAAATTAATGTCATAACCAAATAATACAGGCATTTTTTTAGAACTAAAAAATGAAACTTTGTATTTGTGAGTCAATAAGCAATTTTTTGTGAACAAAACCGAAATAAGGCCAAAACCAATAAAAATATTGTTACGGAAGAAGGAGAAGCTGGAGGGGAAAGAGACGGCGATACTGGCGTTGACGGCGATACTGGCGTTGAGGGGAGGAAATAAGAAGAAAGAAGGTATTGAGATTTGAGAGGGAGTCGAGAAAGGAACCGAGAAGCGAACGGACGTACGTTGTGAAGGCCAAGAAATAAAATATATAAAAAGTAACATAAGTCGTAATAAAGAAGTAATAAAACCTTTTAAACTTTTAAAGAAGTAATAAAACCTTTTAAACTTTTAAAATATATTGCAAATTAACAGGCCACATGTTGATTTAATCAACGAAAATCGCGATTTTCTCGTTCTCACAATATTTTTCCTAACTCGTGTGCTTTATCCCAATCTATTAGAACTGTCATTATTCCAAAAAATTTTGAAAATAATCTTACTTCATCCTTTGCATCCATTATTTTGGCGTGTTGTTATGTGTCAGTTGAAAACGTCAAAGTGAACCGATGTGAAAGATTTTATTGGTTCACTCCATCTTGCGTTATACATTCCTTCATTCTTTTATTTGCATTTTTCTTTTTGTTGGCACAATATTATACAAAAAGTTTTTGTATATCAGCTTCGTCAAAATGAATACCTACGTAGTCCTTAAAAAATCTTGAACAAACGAAATTGCAGAAAATCAGTGGTTAATTAAAAAGATGCCCAAGATTGAATAATCCGGGCCTTAATATATTTGAATATTATTCAAATATAACTCACCACACTGAATTTTGAATGGTGGCCGGTCATTGGTCGATTTTTTTTTTCTTGTAGCTCAAAGCTCAAACGTATTCACAGACAGGGATTGAAATTACAAAAACAACAATGTAAACAAATGGGTTTTGGGGGGATAGACGTACGAAAGATATCCATCTCTTTTAATTCTATAATCTTTGACCAGCAATGTGTCTTAACTATTACTGCCCTAGATGATTTATCGTAGACTTATGTCATGTGGTATTCGTTTGGGCGCTCTCAGATCACTTTTTTTGCTCTCAGATCAGTTTTTATGTTCGTTTGGTACAAAAAAAGCAATCTTTTTCAGATTTCAGAGCACTTTTGCGAATCTAGATATTTTCTCAGATTTACCAACACAAGTGCGTTGAGTTTGACAACTACTGGTGGAGGGCGTTTAGGTTTTCGTGAATTTGTTCTACAGCAAAGAAAGGCATTGCATCGGGTGAATTTATTTTAGTAAATGGGTTATGTATAAATATTTAAAAATGAATCGAGACGCAAATTTCGAATGTTTTAATTTAAAACTTAAGCAGTGAATGGAAAACGTTTTGAAAAGTGTTGAAGGCTACACATATTCGAATCGCACGAATATTATCACAAAAAAGAGCAAGTGACGTTTTTATGTTCGATTAGCCACACGAAATCTGAAATCTGAGAGCGAATGTGAAGAAGCCCAAACGAATACCACATAAGCAAAGATAATATAATTACCTAGATGACGCAGTCCAATAGGAAATGTTGTCATATGAAACCAAAATGCGAAACATTAAGAAGCTTTTCAAAAAAGCTTTTACAGAGCGAAAGCAACGCCAAAGTAACATTACTACTACAACAGTATAGATCATGTTCCATTTTTTATATATAAAATATAGGTATAGGTATATTGCACTGCATGCATACTACAGACAGATCACTTATTCTGTCTCAATTCAATATTCGTCGTTTTTTTCCTACGTCGAAGTCGGCTATTACACGCATATTGAACTCATTCGACTGTTAATATAACGGTATTATTTGGATGTGTATCTTTATCGTGCATAACTCATGCAGCGTGACTGATTTTCTTTCTTTTGTCCTATTCTACTTCGTCTTTTCAATATAAATCGAATGTCCTCCTGCTCATCGGAAAAAAAGAATAGGTAGTCTTCGATACAATAGAAATGAAAAGTTGTGTCCATTAATTTTTTTAATAGGTATGTTGATCGTATTCTGCAAAGGAGTGAGCAATAAAAACTCCACAATTTTTCCTTATGTGCGATTATTGTGCGTTTTTATTTCCTAAGAAAATAACATTGTAAATGGGAAATAAAATAGAACAAATGGAATATTCTAGAGAGAACTTACAATTGTATCCTCCTTGTTAGGCTTACAGAACAACGATAAAATGGTTAATTGACATAATGACGAATAAAAGTAAAAATTCTGTTTGACAGATAAGGTAAGTACAGGCTAATACAAAATAATCTTATTTAAAGGCGGAAACACCATGAGTCCGCAACATCCCGGCCCCCGTGAATCGCTCCCATCAAGATTCACTAACATCCAGTTTAGCAAGCTTGGACACAGGTCGTTTCAGCAATCCCATAGACGTTTGTACCTCGGCCACACGAACTTGTCCATCACTCCCTGGAAATACGCTCACTATTCTTCCTCTACGCCAGCAGCTTCTAGCCACATTTGAGTCGCAAATTATGACCAAGTCTCCCACAGCCAGTGGTTGGGTTTTACCATACCACTTCGTCCTTCGTGTCAGATCCGGCAAATATTCGGCCACCCAGCGCTTCCAAAAACGATCCTTGACAATTTGTGCAATTTTCCATTGCCTCCTCAGGCAAATTGGTTTGTCGTCAACAGGTCCAGGTGTTTGCGTTGAATTCGCACAGCCCAAAATAAAATGGTTAGGGGTAAGAGGTTCGTCTTCATCGCATGTTACGGGCAAGTGTGTAAGAGGCCTCGAATTAACGATGTTCTCTGCTTCAATGATTACGCTTCGAAAAGTGTCTTCCTTCGGAATTGTATCCTTCAACGCCACAGAAAGTACTCTTTTGATGGACCTCACCAATCTCTCCCAGCAGCCACCAGCACTTGGATTCGATGGGCAGTTAAATAACCACTGGATGCCTTTTGTTGAGAGGTACGTCTGAATGACTTCGTGATCAAACATCTCCAATCGCTCCTTCAACTCTCTTGCTGCCCCGACAAAATTTGTCCCGTTGTCACTGCGAATGCGTACAGGAACCCCTCTTCTATTCACGAAGTTTCTGAGACATACGATGAATGCGTCGGTAGATAAATCGGTGGCTACTTCCAAGTGAACAGCACGCATTGTGAGACAGGTAAACAGAGCGATCCAACGTTTTTCTCTGCGTCTGCCTATGGCCACTAAAAAAGGTCCCATATAGTCCACCCCTGTGAACGTGAACGGCCGCACGAAGGGGGTGAGCCGATCCTCCGGAAGTTGACCCATTTGTGGCGTTGCAGGCTTCGCGGACCAAACCTTACAGAACTGGCAAGAGCGAGCAAGGGTTTTGGCAAGAGCCCGTAAGTGCGGAATCCAAAACTGACGACGAACTTCACATATAATTGTCTCCATATTTTGGTGATGAAAGCGCTCGTGGAAGTGTCTAACAATTAGTCGAGATAGCCAACAATCTTTTGGGAGTATGATGGGTCTCCTAGTTTGCGATGAAATACAAACGGCGGAGTCAATACGGCCAGACAATCTGATGACACCCGACTCGTCCAAACACGGAGTAAGCTTAAACAAACAGCTTGATTTTTCGACCTCCTGACCACATGACAATGCTGCATACTCATCGGCGTAATACTGCTTCTGTACCATCCGGCATAGGACATTCTCGGAATGCTGAATTTCATAAGCTAATAGCGACTTGTTGTTTGGCGACCTTTGACATCTACATCGCCAACGAAGGACCCATGCTATCACGCGTTTTAGCTTTAAAAAGTTCGAAAATTTAGTTAGATCAATTTCATGGCTACTCACATGGAATATCTCGTGTCGGTGAAGTACTCGTAACTCTGCGTCATGTGTCTGGCTGACGTCGACATCTTCATCTGAGCTCGTTGGCCAAGTTGACTCATCTGACGGCAAGAAGTCTGGTCCCCGTATCCATCTTCCTGGCTGGTAGTTGGACAAATATTTGGCTCTTGTGGCCAAATCGGCAATGTTAGACTTGGTGGGTACCCACCGCCACTCCTTTGTGTCGGATAGCTCCAAAATTTCTGCTATTCTGTGACCAACATACGGTTTGTACTTTCTGGGATCGGCTGCTTTGATCCAATTGAGTACAGTTCGCGAGTCGCTCCAAAGTGTGCACTTAGTCGGTTGCACGTTATGAGATTGAAGTATTCTTTGACGTAGTCGTACACCCAAAACAGCTGCTTGCAACTCAAGTCGCGGAATTGATATGAGCTTGAGCGGCGCACATCTTGTCTTGCTTGCGATGAAAGCTGTGGAAACAGACTTGTTTTGACTAACGACTCTCCAATACGCAACTGCCGCAAATGCCTCCTCGCTTGCATCCACAAATATATGCAACTGTATGTCGACGGATTTTGACATTTCAACTGAGTAACACCTTGGAACACGAAGTCGTTCAACCGCATCGAACGTCAAAATCCACTGCCTCCACTTGCGATGCATTCCCGTTGGTATCTGCTCATCCCATTTTGTCTTCGTTCTCCACAACGACTGTAACATCAGTTTTCCATGAATCGTAAAGTCTGCCACCAGTCCAAATGGATCATAAATGGACATAAGAATACTTAGACACTCCCTCTTGGTTGGATAACGTTCACCGCTCACTATGCTTGAGCTGGTTCGATGGAAGTTCAAACGAAAAGTAAATGAATCTTCCGCTGGTATCCAATGCATGCCAAGTACTTTCTCCGATTTGGCTTTAATATCCATGTTGGCCGTTCCGCTTCCTGTGTTGCCCTCTTCCAGGCAATTCAGCAACTTCGAAGAGTTGGACATGAATTTCCGAAGTCGAAATCCTCCTTCCATATGAATCCAGACAACGTCCTTTGTCACAGATAATGCCTCATCTTCGTTGTCGAAACTGCAGACAAAATCATCGACATAGTGATTTTCTAAGATAACCTTGACGGCTTGAGGATACTGGTCAGCATAATATTTGGCATTCAAGTTTTTAACGTACTCGGCTGAGCATGGTGAGCACGTTGCACCGAAAACCATCACCTTCATCACGTAAGTATCCACTGTCGCAAAACTTTCACCACATTGCCAAAGAAAGCGCTGCGCGTCCTGATCCTCTTTACAAATGGCGATCTGATGAAACATTTCACAAATGTCTGCACAAATTCCGATCGGCTTTTCCCGGAATTTGTACAAAACAGTCAGCAAATCCTGGCATTGCTCCGGACCTTTGAGTAAGGATGAGTTCAGCGAAATGTTTCCGACTCCAGCGGCGGCATCAAACACCAAACGTAGTTTATCTGGTTTATGTGGGTTGCGAACGCAAAAGTGAGGAAGATACCACGTTCTTGGACCTCTCTCCTTGGCTTCGTCGGCTGACAACTTGCGTGCGTAACCCTTGGCAACATAATCATTGATAATCTCTTCATACTGGGCGGCGTAAGAATAATCCTTACTCAAAGCGCGTTTGACGGACATAAGACGGCTTTTTGCCATTGGCAGGCTATCAGGCAACACGATCCTATCACTCTTCCACAGAAGTCCGGTCTCGTAACGGCTCTGCAATTTCTTGGTGGTAACTTGAAGTAAATTCCTGGCTCTCACGATCTCATCTGTCTCCTTGGAACTTGACAATGAATCAGCATCCACGCTGTCCAGTAAAAAATAATCGGCGACTAACTGAGACAAGGTGTCATTAGTGATGCTGTTGTTATCTCCGGAAATGTGATAGATGGAATCGGACATCTCTTTACCGCTACTGTACCCACCATAAACTACCCATCCAAGCAACGTCTCCACGGCAACGGGTCCATCTTCTCCACAAGGAACAGTTGTACTTCCCAAGGTTAACCTCCAGTTATCCAATCCAATTAAGATTTGCGGCACGGCGTTTTTAAATTCGTAAATCGGCAAAGATTTCAACTCATTTCCAACTGTCAACTCATTAATATCCATAGTCTGCATCGGTAAAGAAAGGTTGCTGTATGTACGTACATTCTTCATCACGTAACGAGTACTGCCACTGGCAACTCCACTGATCTCCAAATTAACTAGACTCGATGCTTCTGACGTTTCCTTTTGACCGATCCAAGTAAGCGACATTTTGTGTGCCGTTCCAGTAAGACCCAATTGTGAAGCAGTATTTTTGTTAATAATGGTCACAGACGATCCGTCATCCAAAAGTGCAAATGTACTCACGACGCCTTTTGGCCCATATAATTTGACAGGAAGAACACGAAATAAAACCTTTTTCGCATTGGCCGCATGTGCATGGTGGTTCAATTCTAACTGAGGACTCGCATTTATTACAGCTGTTTCTGACATTCGCTTTTCATGAAGCAGAGTATGATGAAATCGACTGCAACCATCCTCTTCACAACGCCTTTTAGATCGACAGGAAGAAACATTGTGCCCTGGCACCAGACACGAAAAACAAACCCGTTTGCCCTTGACTAAATTCCAGCGATCGGCTAGGCTCATTTGTAGAAATGCTGGACATTGTGACAATTTATGTTTTTGCGAGCATATGACACATACCTTGGTCAACTTGGCTGTAGTTGAAACGGTGTTATTCTCCACGGCATGTAGAATTGAATCTTGGCGATGACCTCTGTTCGGCTTATTTGGCTGTTGATAGTGAGAGAATGATGCAATACTGGCGAACTTAGCATACTGCTGCAACCACACACAAAAATGTTTTACGCTTGGGTATGGTTGGATGTCATTTGAAAATTGCACCCAGTCGATTCGTTTTGCGATTGGTAACTTTGAAACCAACTCATCCAATAGCATTGGATTTGCTAGATGGTGTTGACTTTTTGTTGATTCGAGCAGTGTACATAAGTTTTGTACCTTCGTTGCAAACGATACAACCAGATCCATACGAGTGTCCGAAATTGTCGGCAATAACCTTACTTTTGCCATCTGGCTTCGGATGAGATGTTCCGGACGGCCAAAACGGAATTCCAACTGGTCTATTACGACTTGTACATTGCTCGGATGAATAAGCATGGTCTCCACTGCCTCTCGCGCCAAACCCTTGAGGCTTTTTTGAAGTCGTAGCATATTTTCAAAGGCGGTATAACCATATGCAATCGTCGACTCTTTAAACGAAGCGATGAACATCGGCCATTCCTCTGGTGTTCCAGTGAATATTGGTAAATCGTATAGTTTTGGTCGATGTAAGGGTTGTGAAATATTCCCTGATCCCACATACATATAACTTTGCCCTGGCTGGGCGGTTGCTTCGACACGAACTGGTTGTGGCTGAGCTGCATTGGAAGTGAATAACCCTGATGGTGTGGCTGGAGGACAATGATGCATATTCGGTTCCATTTGCGACATTAAATTAGCTAATTGCGTTTGCATTGCGAGCAACTGCGCTTTTAATGTGGCATTCGATGATTCAAGAATTCTCATTCGTCCACTTTCGGCATCAAAGAAATGTGGCTGGTGGTTGTTGGCGGCTGACATATGCATATACGTTGTAGCATCTGTCGAAAAGGTACCAGTATTTGGTTGTTTTTGGGTACTGCGGAAAACTGGCTGGTAAGCGGCTGACGTCTGCAAGTAGGCGGTTGAGTTCGTCGAAGTACTAACTGGCATCGGCAAATTGGTGACGGCATTCATTGATGTATTGGCTGGCGTAATTGCACTGTTATCAGCGCTGAAAAGACTACATAAATTGGCTGTGGTAGTGGCGGAAGAATCTGAGACGGTAGTCGGCGGCTGGCTAAAAGACATATCATACTCGTCTAATCTGGCTGGCGGAATTCCCTTTGTGGAGCGGCTGCTCCGTCTTACATTTGCATTTCCTTCTATCGGTGCATTTTCCCCGTTATCAACCGTTGGTAACGTGACTATGTCGGCTTGTGCTGGTAACGGGGCCTGTTGCGTTTGGATATGCGGCGGTGAATGTAAAACCATGGCGACAATTGAAATAAAAAATTTGTTGATCGTATTCTGCAAAGGAGTGAGCAATAAAAACTCCACAATTTTTCCTTATGTGCGATTATTGTGCGTTTTTATTTCCTAAGAAAATAACATTGTAAATGGGAAATAAAATAGAACAAATGGAATATTCTAGAGAGAACTTACAATTGTATCCTCCTTGTTAGGCTTACAGAACAACGATAAAATGGTTAATTGACATAATGACGAATAAAAGTAAAAATTCTGTTTGACAGATAAGGTAAGTACAGGCTAATACAAAATAATCTTATTTAAAGGCGGAAACACCATGAGTCCGCAACAAGGTATCTGCTGGTTGCGTCTATCGTATTGCGTATCATCTTGAATATATTTTTTTAGGAAAAAGGCTCAACAGGTAGGTATTCCTTGACAAAAAAATATTAATGCAAATTATTAGCTCGTTTTGTTTTCCTGTAAAATTTAATAGATTAAAATATGTCTTGGAGAGCTAGATGCGTCATTACTTGCTGCAACGCAAGTGTAACAAAGTACCCAGAAACAAAATTATATAAATTTCCTGATAAAGGAATTAAAAAATACAATGACTGGCTGAGACTAGTACTGGAATCCCGCGACAATATAGAAAAACATAAACGTCCACTTATTTGCAGCAAACATTTTGAAGCAAAATACTTTGGAAAAAAAAAGTTGAAAGCAAATGCGATTCTTACTCGCTTCTTAGAAAAAAAACGAACTTACCATTGCAATGATTGATGACTTGGATGGTGATCTTCATTTTGATCCCAATAATGCATTAAAATCATACTCCAATACCAAAAATCTGGAGAAAAACGAAATCACGGATCTAAGCATTGAGGAACTGAACAATGCTTCCTCAATTATGGAGTTTAGTCAAAATGAGTGTTCCGATTTCGTTTGTAAGTACTATGAAACGAATGTAAAGAAACAGTTTTTTTATATAAAGGAAATAAACAAATTAAAAAAAATGAACTTATTGCTGCGAATGAAGGTTAAAAAAAATGTAAAACTAAAAGCAAATATGATACGTAATATATATCGGTTGAAGGCAAACAAAATAAAACTGCAAGTTCATGAAAAGCAGAGTATCGAGGAACACATTGATGAATTAGTTGGCATTAATAAAAACACCAAAATATTTTCGAAGCTTATCCTCTCACAGGGAATGCGAAAATATACAGACTATGAAAAGTGGATTTCGCAATGTATCTTTTTCCGTTCGTCCTCCGGATACAATTTTTTGCGTGAACAATTAACACTACATTTACCACATCCAGCTTCATTACATAGGTGGATACAAATTAAAAGTTTATCCCCTGGAATGAATAGAAATGTTTTGCATGAAATAAAAAAAATAACCACAAGCATGGAATATAAAGATAAGGAAGTAATTATAATATTTGATGAGATGAGTATCCAGTCAAATCTTACTTACAATAAATACAAGGATCTTATTGAACGACAAGACCATCCGAAGAAATAACTTTCCGAAGAAGAAAAACAGAAAGCTGCAAATTCTTATGAATGTATGAAAAATGTTAATACAAATAATATAATACATATATATAAAACAAATAATATAATTATATTATCTTTGCTTTGAGTACAATTAAATTAGAAAAAAAAAAATAAAAAATTATAAAAAAACATAAAATGAAAAAAAAAAAAAAAAAAAAAAATAGTTTTAGGTATAAATATATATATTATATGAAGTACGTAGAAAAAAAAAATGAAAAAACTGAAATAAAAAAATAAAGGTACCTAGGTAGTATATAAGTATAAAATAAAATCTAGAAAACAAAATAAAAACGTACAAAAAAAAGTTAAAAAAAATTTACCTACCTACCAATAAAAAAAAAAAAACTTTATTTTTATTTTTAGGGTGGTTGTGGAGGATGGGGGTCGAAGACTGTCACGTCCTCGTTCGTGGCCCCTGGTTAACACTTCAGGCTTTTATTGAAGTGTGCTAAGAACACTGTTTAACAATGAATAAATAGTTTGGCTGAACAAAAAAAAAAATATTATTGTTTTGTTGGGACGAATATAAGGGATCTACAATTTTATGCCAAAAAAAAAACCCAGCTAAATTGACTAGTTTATCGAAATAGGCTTTTCTCGACGCACGCGAGAGGTGGTCTAGTGGGTAAAACTTAAAGAGCTAATATGCGTTTTTTTCAGGGATCAAACCTTACCCCACTAACCACACAATCACTGAACCACTGCGCTCATGCATCAATTGCATTGATTTACTACTCAACTCTATACTGCTTTTTCACATGTTCTGATGAAAAACTCATTTGCAATTCAAAACGAATTCATAAATGTTTCGATTACCTACTTTCATAAACATTGCGCGCACTTATATTTCCATAGAGATTCCCTGTCTCTGCATTTTTTAGTTCAGGAAATCAAACATATATTATTAACAAGTAGCAGCCGTATTAATAATAGTCGCGTAAGTACATGTTAGGCCTAACTAATGGCAAACACATTCATTAAACTTAAATTCCTATTAATAAACATTTTTAAAAGATAACTAACGCTTCGTAAGTAACTATCATATAACTAACTTACGGTAGGAGGTCTGTTAGCGAGTAAATAACTCTAATACGCTATTCACACCGAAAACTTAATCGAAAACTGATGTTTGCCCATACATATTTCAGTTTTCAAAACGAGTCGTTTAAAGTCGTTTTCCACGAAAACACTGAATAAATGTCACAACTCACAACTTAAAATCATTTTCCACGCTAATTGAAGGTCTAATATTATTTTGAAATGCTCTGAATTAATTTTATTTATTAATGATTTTTCGACGAAAACACGGTTTTCGCTACGGTGTGAAAAATTTGAAAAAATTGGGAAACAAAATGGCTCACCGTTATTCAGTGTTTTTGAATAATATAAATATTTTAGGGGAGGATTCGGTTACCATCGCTGCAACTCGAAAAAAAGTGTACAAAAAACGAGAAAACCCTATGAAAATGTTTACAAATTCCATTTGTTTCGATTTTTTTTTTTTTGCTCGATTTGATTTTTTTTTTCTTGTGTTTTTCTTTTTTTTTCACTTGTCACAATTGAAATGTATTAGCCAGCCGTGATGACATATGTCGTTTTCCATTGGTTTCACTCGGGTATCGACTCAATCTGAAATCCAATGGAACAAGAAAACTGCTTCTGGTTGAATCCACAAAAGTATTGGTGAAATGTCAAAAAATAATCTACGGCAGCTGTCATCTGACTTGTATAAAATACATAAAATGCACTTGTGTGAGTGCTTCTTGAGTGGATTCTGACTTCAAATCCAGAAGCGAAATTCTCTCCTCAGAATCGACAGAAGAGTATTTTTTGTGCCAATGGAACAGGTTCAGAAGCGAATTTTTCGATTCCGGACTCTCCCGGACGCTTCTTTTTGCCCAATGGAAAACGACAATAATGTAATAGTTTTTAGTACAATTTGGTTAGGTGATGCCAGTTAGTTATTATATGAGTTATTTTCATTTATTAATAAGAAAATTTAGCTAATGTGTTATTTATTTAACTAGGTGCTAGATAACTTATGAGTTAGAGAGTAGTTATGGGTTTTTTATTAATACGGCTGTAGGTATTATACACCCTTTACACTCCAAAAAATAGTACCTTTACTACCCTATATTTAGTCTTCGCACATATCCTTATTATTAGTATTTTTTTTAAACTATTAACAGAAAACGATATGCTTGCTATTAACAGAACAATTTGTTTATCCCTTTTTCTTTCTTAGCGAGTGTAAAGTGAGATAATACAACAATCGTCGATTTTTGTTCTATCGACTGCGATTTTCTTGCCTCAGGACATTTACTTTATTATCACATGCAAAATTAAAATGTTTCTTTGTTGGGAATGGGAAAAGGGAATTGGGAACGAGAAGCACATGTTTAAACGAAAGCAACAAATTTCGTCACGCACATACACAATACGTTTATGCACACACGCATTATCATAGCACTCAGGAAAAAGCTTTTATTTTGTTGGATAATCGTTGTTGGACGATGAGAAGAGCTTTTTGTTGGACAATCGTTGTTGCACGATCGCAAGAAATGCGGACATCAGCTAACATGGGATTGCGACATCTGTATATTTTATTATCTGTGACATAAGTGTGTTCGATCTGCGCATTCAAATATCTGTGTCCAGCCTACAGCTGTATTGAAGCCGTGTTGAAACTTTGCACATTGGTATAGAAGCAAAATCGAATATATCGGTATGTATGTATGTATGTATGATATTTATTTCTCTTAAATTACTTATAATTATAATATGAAGTACAAAAATCAATATAAAAATACAATATTGTGGTAAATCAGGCACTTAGTGAATCAGGCACTTAGTGAATCAGGCACTTAGTGAATCAGACACTTAGGAATTGTGGTGAATCGGGCACCTGGTAACCCTCCATGTTCCACTTCCAATTGGAGACTGGAATCTCCCAAGTCAAGTAATTCTAGTACCATCTAGATAGGAGTTGGAATATACATCTGTGCCTTGATTTTGTGCGGTTTTTGTCGCAATTGCGCTAGGGAACGTTCCGAATCGGATTTGAATGTGTGAGTGCACCGCGCGCTGGACCAGCGTGACCGTTGTGCAAAAATTTGACACTTTTTCGAGGACTCTAATACAATTTGTTGGTACTTTTTCCCTTTTTTTAGTTGCAAAAGGAACTTTGCAAATTCTTTAAGCAACTGTGATTTCCAAATAAATATTCTTAAAATGTAAGGCGATTGAGTATCACATTACTATTATAACGTAAAGTGAGCCTATACTTGCTAAAAATTTCGCGCGAAAATTCTAAATTTGCAGAGTAGCCTTAGGCCCCAGTCATAGTCATACGTAAAACAGAGCCGTATCAATTTTCTTTTGCTTTTTTTGACCACTTAAAATTGATAGTTGACCTCAATCTTGGTCTTAAGTTGTTGCTTATGAATTATAAAATTAGTTTATCAAATTCGTTTTTCTAAAATAAGAATTTATAAATTTTTCCGTACGAAAAACGTTTTCCAATCACAGAAAAATGAATAAATTCTTTTTCTATAAAATTGAAAGATAATTTACTTATTTTTTTTTGATAAACTAACTATAATTCATAAGCAACATTTTAAGATCAAGATTGAGGTCAACCATGTTGGTGTACCCTATATTTATAACGTATAACCTGACATGTAAACTCACCCTACATAATTTGACACATAATAAATCATAACCCCTTCTTCTTGTTCTACCTTCCTTACAATAAAGACGTGTTTCTCTTATAGGTTATGGACCCAGGTCACGTGAATTAATTAATAATTTCTTTCATTCGTTTCTTCTTTTTTTTTTATAACAAAATTAATTTAGTTGCGCATATAAATAAAAATGAACGGCTTAACAATAGAAAAGCTGCGTGGCCGCGATAATTACCCAACGTGGAAAATTGCTGCACAAGCATTTCTCGATTTGGATGACCTTTGGACAGCGACAATTGAGTACGAATTAAACGCAAATGGTACTCCCAAAACTCCAATTGATGCTGAAAAAGATCGCAAAGCCAGAAGCAAGCTTACCCTCGTCATCGATCCAGTGTGCTACGTGCATATCCAGAGCGCAAAGACTGCAAAACAGTTGTGGCAAAATTTAGCAGATGCCTATGAGGACAATGGTCTGACTCGTAGAGTAGGTTTATACTGCGTAAAATGATTAACACATCGCTGTCGAATTGCGGCTCAATGGACAAATATGTCAACGAAATAATATCAACCGCACAATCTTTAAATGGATTCGGTTTCCCAATCGATGAAGAATGGATTGGAACACTTTTGTTGGCTGGTTTACCAGAAGAGTATCGCCCGATGATAATGGCATTAGAAAATTCAGGATCAAAAATAACAGGTGACGCAATTAAAACCAAGTTGTTACAGGAATTGAGACCTGGAGACGACAACTCAGTTGCATTTTATACAAACAGGCGCAAAGACCATTTTCAACGCGACAATAAAGCTGATGATCATCGAAAAGGTCCGCGATGCAGGAAATGTCAACGTTTTGGTCATATCGCTAAGAACTGCCGTTCAAAAACACAAAGCGAAGGTAGCAACAACCATAAACTAAACGCGTTCAGTACCGTCTTATCCACAATTGGTGTCACAAGCAAACACGATTGGTATTTTGACTCCGGTGCCACATCTCATATGGCATTCAATAAGGAGATGCTGGAAAGTGTGCAAGCAGACTCAGGCACAGTCGTCGCCGCAAATAATGAAGCTATGCAGATACAAGGCTGTGGAAAATCGACATTGAGACCAATCTGCCACAAATCATCAATTGATTTAATGGACGTGAAGTACATCCCAGAATTGTCGACAAATCTCCTATCCGTCGGTCGCATCGTGAAGAGAGGTCACACTGTCATCTTCGACAATAGAGGCGTAAAAGTCTTAGATCCATCGAAAGAGGTAATTGCCACTGGTTCATTAACTAACGATTTATTTAAGTTAGTTAGTTACCAGGCCTTCGAGCAAAGCATTTGCGTGTGGATCAACAGGTAGTCGAGAACTTTGGCACAGGCGAATGGGACACTTAAACTACAGAAGTCTGGACAAACTCAAAGGTGGCTTGGCAACAGGAATTGAATATGGAAAAATGGTCGACAAAGACTGCAAAATTTGTCCTCTTGGAAAACAAATCAGGCTTCCCTTCAACAAGTGCGGTGGAAGAGCCACTCAGTTACTTGAAATTGTGCACTCCGATATTTGTGGTCCTATGGAAACCCAATCACTTGGAGATAGTCGATACTTTCTTACATTTGTCGATGATAAATCGCGAAAAATATTTGTGTTCTTCCTAAAAACCAAATCTGATTGGGAAGTAACAACATGCTTCGAAAATTTCCTCAACTACGCCGAAAAGCAAAGCGGTCAGAAGCTAAAAATATTACGTACCGACAATGGCAAAGAATTTCTTAATCACAAATTTCAACTTTTAATACGAAAAAATGGCATCCATCATCAAACTACTAATGTACACACACCAGAGCAAAACGGAGTAGCCGAGAGAAACAACAGATCAATAGTTGAGAAGGCAAGATGTATGATTGCCGATGCTAACTTATCGAAAGTGTTCTGGGCTGAAGCAGTTGCGTACTCGGTGTACCTATTGAATCGTTCGCCGTCAAAAGGCACAAATTTGACTCCAGTGGAAGCATGGACAAACAAGAAACCGGATTTGTCACACATTAAAGTGTTTGGAACTGTTGCAATGGCACACATCCCGAAAGCCAACCGAAGAAAATGGGACCCAAAGGCATCAGAATGTATTATGACAGGATTTGATGAGCACACAAAAGGCTATCGTCTATACGACCTGGAAAGAAAATGCATTTTTAAAAGCCGTAATGTGTCGTTTATCAACGAAGATTCCTCTATAGCCGAACTTAAAACGCCACAACAATTGCAGCAGATGAATTCAAATAAAGAATCACAATACGCAACAATTGAATTAAACTCTCAAAACGAACTTGATACACTGTCTCCGAATACCAGTCTATATGACGATGCAGATGATGAGGAACCTGATGAAACAACAACTAATGCGCTCCCCCAGCAATCTGACTCTGACCCACTGCAGCCGCAGGTGTTGAGGCGCAGCGAAAGGGAGCGCCATATTCCAGGCAAGTATAAAGATTTTGTTGTTGAAAAAGATGATTTTCCCTCGTATCTCTATTCTGAAGGTCAGTCAACCGATGCAGATGAACAGAGCATATCATCAATTCATGAACGTTCTACATCCGGAACGGAACCTTCACTTGAATTCACAGGACTTGTCGCGCCTCCATTGTACCAGAATCGACAAACTATGGTTTCTAACCAACAATTGTCTAAGCCCAACGATGAGAGGCGCATACCTCAAGGCAAGTATCCTAATCAAATATCGATTCAAGTTCCTAGTACTGGCATATATTTCCCACAGCAAAACATAGATGATCCAGCGACGCCAGATGAAGCATTGTCTCGTCCAGATGCGAATCATTGGAAGCTGGCAATGGAAGAGGAATTCCAATCACTACTCGATAACAACACTTGGTCACTAGCTGAACTGCCTAAAAATCGGAAGGCAATCAAATGCGAATGGATATTCCGAACTAAATGTAACGTTACAGGCCACATCGACCGCTACAAAGCGAGGCTGGTCATAAAAGGATACTCGCAGCGGAAGGGGGTGGATTATGAGAACACGTACTCCCCAGTCGTTCGTCATAGCTCGCTGCGATACCTTTTTGCTCTAGCTGCTCATCTAGAACTGAAGATAGAGCAGATGGACGCTGTCACAGCATTTCTACAAGGACAGCTATCAGAAGAAATATACATGGAGCAGCCTGCATTCTTTAAAGACAAAAATCACCCATCAAAGGTATGTCGCTTGAACAGGGCTTTATATGGACTAAAGCAGTCCAGTAGAGTCTGGAATCAAGAACTTGACCGAGCATTAAAATCATTTGGCTTACAAGAGTCTAAACATGACCCCTGTATATATTTCAAAATCCAAGACGATCAAATACTCATAGTAGCTGTTTATGTAGATGATCTATTGCTATTTTGTAACAACGAAAACTTGCTCAAGACAATCAAATCAGAACTACATCAACAATTTCGCATGAAGGAACTTGGTGATGCTACTCACATACTTGGAATGCGTATCACTCAAGGAAAAGATATGATTGGACTGGATCAAGAACAATACATTGAGAAAATTCTTCAATAAATTCGGAATGAAGAACGCAAAACCAGTCAAAACTACTATGAACACAAGCGAAAAATTATCTCAAGCAGATTGTTCCACTAGTGCAGAAGACATTAAACAAATGGAGAATGTTCCTTACCAGGAAGCGATTGGCTGTCTCATTTATTTGTCCCAATGTACTCGACCGGACATTTGTTATGCAGTAAACTTTCTCAGCCGTTTCAACTCAAATCCTGGACCACGTCATTGGCTTGCTGTAAAACATTTATTACGTTATTTACGTGGAACATCGTCGCTCAAGCTACAATATACGAAAAAGTATAGTCATCACATCGTTGGATATACTGATGCTGATTGGGCAGCAAATGTTGACGACCGCAAGTCAACAACCGGATTTGTATTTGTTGCTCAAGGAGGAGCCATATCTTGGTGCTCAAAACAACAACAAACAGTGGCACTATCATCGTGTGAATCGGAATACATGGTTTTATCAGCAACCGTACAAGAAGCACTCTGGTGGAATGGACTCAAGACTCAACTTGGACAAAAGCATCAGCCGCTTCAAATACTTTGTGACAATCAAAGTGCTATCGCAGTTGCAACCAATGGTGGATTTCACCCCAGGACGAAGCACATTGATATTCGTCACCACTTCATCCAAGACACACTCAGCCAAGGTCAAATAGAATTGATCTACGTTGGAACTGAACGACAAATAGCCGATGCTCTCACAAAGCCATTGGAGAAAACAAAACAAGGATTATTCCGCGAAGCAATGGGAATCCGGCAACCCTCAGGTTAAGGAGGAGTGTTGGTGTACCCTATATTTATAACGTATAACCTGACATGTAAACTCACCCTACATAATTTGACACATAATAAATCATAACCCCTTCTTCTTGTTCTACCTTCCTTACAATAAAGACGTGTTTCTCTTATAAACCATCCGGTTTAGGTGGTCAAAAAAAGCAAAAGAAAATTGGTATTGTTTCGATTTACGTATGGCATTTGGACCTTAGTACATAATATTGCCCTTTATTGTTTCATCGCCCTAGGTGTTAGAAAGAGGCTATGAATTACAGTTTTAAAAAAAAATTGATAATTTTCACAGAAATTTTCATATACCTATAAAAAAAACTTAAACAAAAAAAAAATATAGATTTTTTTAAGATAGTTCAAAAAATAGATGCAATTCGTTTTCGAATGACAAATTTTAAAATGAAAACCTTAAAACCTTAATAAATAATAAAACATTGGCTGTAAGTATATCAACTCATCCACATTTTAAGATCTCGTTCAATTTAGTTTTAAAAAGTTGCACAGAAAAAATGCCTTTTTTGAAGCTCTTCTGTAAATTTAGAATTTTCTTACAATATTTAACAAGTATTAACTTTTTTTTAACCCAAAATAGTGTTTTGATGGGGAACAGCGTTATATTTTAAACATATAGGTATTTTTTTTTTTAAATCACAGTTTTTGAAAACTCTCCGAAGTGTTTTTTCCAACTAACAAGAAGGAACAAATTAGTAACAAATTGTATCAGGGTCCTCGGAAAAAGTACTTAATTGTCGCACAACGGTCACGCTGTTGTCAGTTGTTCTCGTCCGACATCCTTCTCGCAACCTAAATAGGTTGCGTATGGGAAAGCGCGCCTGGAATTTTCAGGAACAAGGCTACAATAGAACAGGAAATATTGGAAGCTGTCAGTTCTCGACATCACGCACACATTTATAGAATCCGCCTATACGTGAACCCTTTCCGCAACCGCAATTGCGACAAAAACCGCACAAAATCAAGGCACTGGAATTTATCTACTTCTGGAATATTCGCTGATGGGTGGCAGCGCGGATATAAAAGGGGCGCGTTGACAACAGAGATGGACAGTTGATTTTTAACCAGCGATTGTGTTAAGTTCGAAAGAGTAATCGGTTGTGAGATAAATGTAAAGTAATACAGTGAATAAAGCGATTGGATTGAAACGTTTAAGAATTGATTTAAGTGATATTGTTTTGGTACTTAAGCGTAGTACGGACCTCTTCTGAAACGAAATTTTCCGGTGGTCTCCAAATGGACAGCGAAACGTCTGCGAAAGGGCAGCGGAAAATAATTTGTGTAGATTTCCATCAGCTGATACACAAGTAGCAGTGTTACCATCACTGTCTATTTATTTCCAATTTGGCTCCTTAAAATTGTAATTTCGGATCTATCGTAATTTACGCTATTCACTTTATTTAAAGTTTTGCAATTTTTAGCCTTAGAAATTTATAATTATTCTATTGTGAACGTCCTTTTTTCGTATAACTAAAACTTTCTAAACAGTTGTCTTTTTCGATTATTGGGCATTTCAGATTTTGATCTGAGATTTCAGATTTGCTGCCAAATGGAACATTAAATCCGAATTTGGTTTCTTTTGTGAGTTGGCCGCAAAAAAACATATTTTTCACTTGCACCGTAAATTCATTGCAATTGATTTTCACACATTTATACCAACCCATTTCGAAGTAGTTTAATATAAAAGCTTGTTAACATTTGCGCTGTTTTTTTTTTTTTTGTTAACATTGCAAAATGGAAACTAAAAAAAAGCTCTCAATTACGAGTTTGTATTGTTTTTTTTTTTAATTTAATATTACCAAAAAATATGCAGTTTTAATTTTCATATTTAAATTTGACTCCACCCTCATGAAAGCTGGCAACACTGCAGCACAAATGCCAAATTTCCGCAAGCAAAGAATGTCCCGGACAAAAAACGTGTGCGAAAAAAGAGTGGAGAATTGTACCAAGCAATCTACTACAACTACCTACTTTTCCGCCATCATTTCGCAGCAGCTGCGTAGGTACTGCAAAACGAAAAGGAGAGCGGAATTTTTCGTTCATGATTTCGTTGTGTCACTTTTGTTTGGGATATTTCGTTTGTGAAGAGGTGCATACCACGCTTTAATAAGTGAATAAGTAGAAAGTGTAAATAAAGTGATTTTATTAGAAAAGTTGAACAGAATAGTGTTTTATCTTTTCGAATCCCAGCCTGAATGTAACAATATGTTAGGAATTACAAAGTAAAGTAAGAAAAATCTGGTGGCATTCGATATTTCATTCAGATTGAGTTCAAATAGTGTTGAATGCCACTTCAAAAGGAACAAAACAATTAGATGGGGTGGGGTGTTAAACAAAACAAAAATACAAATTATAGAAAAAAACAATTTTTAGCCGATTTTATCATTTAACATTATGTGGTAAATCAGGCACTTAGTGAATCAGACACTTACGGCCATATTATTCACTCCGGGTGTAACTCAGGTTTAAGTTAATTTTACACCCGACTATTAATCCGAATTTTTTAAACCCGACAATTTAAACTTATGTCCATATTATTCACTGAAAAACATGCATTAAACCCGCTGGATTTAAATGCGGATTTAAAAAAACTTAAACCCGTTTTTAATCCGGTTTAAACCTACGTAATGTCAAATTTCACAAATAATGACATTTGTTTTTTGTTGTTTATCACACTTTATGGGCATTATTAAAATAAATGGAAAAATAACCTAAAATGAAAGGTGTCGGCAAAGTGAATGATGAGGACTACAGCAGCCGTGATCGCGAAAATGAAAGTCTGTCACCCGTCGACGACGAAGCAGATAGAGAAGACGAATGAATGAGATTTTTTATTTTTCCTTTTTTAATAAATTAATAATAATAAAATAATTAATTCAAAAAACTATTAAATTTAAAGATAAAAAAAAAACCAACATATTTTTTGTATTTTAATTAGGTATATTATCCGCTGACGACGAAGACATCAACATTTCGTCAATATCGAGAATGAAATCCATTTTTTTCCGCGTCTTGATCCTTTTTTTGATTTTATTTCAATTTGTATTTCCTGCCTCCTGCAAGCGAAGAAATGTCAAAAATGTGACCTAAACAAAGGAGTGAATATTATCAAATTGTGTTTTAATCCGGGTTAAAGTACTTAAACTGGTCTCCGGAGTGCAGTTTCAATCCAATCGGATTAAACGCTGTCAAGTTTAAAAAAATGGGTTCGGGTTTAACTACTGAATATTATGGACTTGGGTTTATTTTTTGGGTTAAACTCACTTAAATCCGGGTTAAGACTTTAACCCGGATTAAAGTGAGTGAATAATATGGCCGTTAGTGAATCAGGCACTTAGTGAATCAGACACTTAGGAATTGTGGTGAATCGGGCACCTGGTAGCACTCCATGTTCCACTTCCAATTGGAGACTGGAATCTCCAATGTCAAGTTATTCTAGTACAATCTAGATTGGAGTTGGAATATACATCTGGAATCTATCTACTTCTAGAATATTCGCCGATAGGTGGCAGCGCGGATATAAAAGGGGCGCGTTGACAACAGAGAGGACAGTTGATTTTTAACCAGCGATAGTTGAGTTCGAAAGAGTAATCGGTTGAACGAGATTAAATTGACTAAAAAGATCTATGACCGCAATTTCTATATTTGACCTGACATTGAAAGGAACTAGATATTTATCATCTAAGTCAAGTTTCCATTTAATATCTCCTAGATTAAAATCACCCAAGCAAATAATATGATCGCTACTATTCAAATTACTCAAAAAAGATCCCAAATTGGATAAATATAGATTATACATATCTAGAGAGCTACCCGAGCGAATGTAGCACACAATTATATATAAATCCACATGACTGGTTGAAGATAATTTGATAATTAGAAGATCTACATCAAAAGTAGGCAGATTAATCTCAAACGGAATTTCCATAGCGGTTATATGGGTTCCAACAGCAACAAGAACTCCACCTCCTCTAGAAAGACCAGTTTTGATATGACAGCGATCCTAACGGAAGACTTCGTAATACTTTTCGTTAAACATTTCTAAATTCTTATGATCATCATTAACCCAAGTTTAAGTGAGAGCTATAATCACCCCTATCGTGGAACGCCTGGGGGAACGTTTCACCCAAATTCAATACTTGGCATCGTGGAATACATTCGAAGTGAAAGATTCACCAGTCGGTAAGGTGAATGCGTTTAACACGATCGTAGAAAACGATCGAAGTGAAACTCCCCATACAAACTTTGACATTTCAAATACGCAGCTAATTCATTGCGTATCCTATCGTTTGATGTGCGGTTACGTCGTGATTTTCTAAAAAAAAATTGCAAGTTCAACACATTAAAAACATGAAAATGTTACTTTATTTAAACGAAAGAACTTAGTAAGAGAGATATATAAACTTTATAAACAATTTGAATAACAATTGTATTTCAGAAAACTCACGTCGAATCCGAAAGTTCCATATGTCCTTTGCAGTTCCTCTTAATATGCATGCATTTTATTTTCGTTGGATGCTCTTTCCACATTGTTAAATATATTCTACTCAAATATACTATCCATTTATTTTATTTCTGTAAAATAAATTCCAATTTGCTTTGCTCTATCTCTGCTGCCATTTATTGCAAAACAGCTGATTTTCCGACCAACTTTGAACGAAAATGCCTGTCGATAAGACAGTCTCACCCGGCGGATTTCACGATGCATATGGAAAGTGAAAGTGAATCGAGTATGTGAAGTGAATCTCAAATACGCCGTATTCCACGATAGGGGTGAATATCATAATCGCGCGCAGAAAAATAAGAATATAATTTATCCAATCTGGTTCTTATACCCCCAGTATTTTGATAATCATGTCGATTACAGAATCCGTAAAAATGTATTCCCGGGAAGTTGACTCGATCCACAGCCTATTCACATCCGCGATAAATATAATTATCAAATCCGCCGGATTTGATATCTTTTATTATCAAATTCAAATAATTAAATTTTCAAATTTTACAAACCGCCGGAAAAACAACATTAGGCGTGTTTTTTTGAGCTTCGAACTCAGCAAAGCAAAGCAAAGTAGGATTTTCAGCATGCGATTACAACAACTACGCCCTACTTGACACTTCGAGGAATCACAGTGGTTGTTGTAATTGCGTGCTGAAAATCCTACTTTACTTTGCTTTGCTGAGTTCGAAGCTCAAAAAAACAGGCCTATTGCCGACCCAATTTTGTAGATCACAGTAGTTCATTTTTTGTAGTACATAGTTAAGGATTTATTCACCAGTAACCCGGACAATTTGACACAGAATCGGGCCCTAAGGACACGATTCATGAGATTTCTCCCCAAATTGAGATAAAAAAAGCAAAACAGAGATATCTAACTAGCACTTGTCAAACGCTTGCATATTGTCAGACTGACTTGGAGGAGGGTGACACTAGTTGTTGTACTTTACTTTCGCTGAGATAGGATGTTTGTTTTAAGTCCTACAACAAAAACAAACAAAAATGGACCAATCTTCAGTATTTTATATTTCTGTCGGTGTAGCAGGTAGAATCTTTATTTTTGCATGGACCGAAGTGGAAAAAACCGGGGCGTCCAATAAAAATAAAAGAAGAAGAAAAAAAAAAAACTCCGGATTGACGTAAGTTTTATCGTATTCTCCAGGAAAATGGTGAAAACCCTAGCGAATCGGGACCGACGAATTAATAAAAATATAAGCTATTGTGAACATTGCCGACCCTCTCAATTGTGCAAGCACTACCTTTCCATTTCTTATTCTAGTACGATAACCTTCAATTTTCTTTTTTGGCATACAGTAGTACCAACGCAAATGGAAAATAAAAAAATAAAAAATTTCTCCCGTCGTGGTCGTGTCAATTTCTTCTCGCTTCATTCGGGTTTATTTGTCCTTCCAATTGTAATTTATAGTAAAAAAAACTATAATTCTCGGTTAATCTTATCGCGTTAATCAATCCTCTTGCTGTTTCCAAACTGCAGCTGTGTACCGTGCAATGACCCAATACCCCGCCACACAATGGAGCGCCGAGTAAAATTGAAAACAATAAACCCACATATCATCTGTAAAATTTGTGGAGGATATTTTATCGATGCCACCACAGTCACCGAGTGTTTACATACATGTAACTAAAGTTGTCTCGTGATTTTCGCACATAAATTTTACATCGAATTCCAATTGTTTATTTGTAGTTTGTAAAAGTTGTCTCGTCAAGCACCTAGAAGAAAAGAAAACATGCCCCACATGCGAAAATGTCATCCACCAATCTCACCCACTACAGTATATAAGTTTCGACAGGACAATGCAGGATATTGTATATAAGTTGGTACCAAATCTACAGGATGGTAAGTACATATCTCGTCTGTTATACCAAAGAAGTACTCAACTTTTCTGTATGCTTCCGACAGATGAGACCCGAAGGGAGCGAGACTTCTACAAAAGTCGAAACATGCCTTGCCCGAAAGATCAGCCTCAGAATCACGACGATGACAATGAGAAAGTCAATGAAGCGCATGCCGAAGCCGATTATCATCGGCAAGATGAACAAGTCAATGTTTGTCTGGAGTGTATGAGTAATAATTTCAAAGATCTTCAGCGGCGATTTATTAGATGTAGTTCGCAAGCGACTATAACCCATCTGAAGAAGCTGGTGGCGAAAAAAATACTCAACGGAATGGATAAGTATCGCGAGGTGAGTCATTTTCTTTTTTGTTCGAGGTGTAACCAATAATTTAAGACCGAGGCGGTAGTAGTGCATAGAGAAATGTGTACAAGGATGTCCATACAATTAGAACACCTGTCGGTCAATGAACTCCTAACCTAGACATTAATCAGAAACAAGTGACTATAAATATACAAGGTCGCCTCGAACAAAGAAACGGAATTCAGATAAACGCATATCAATCGATGTTTTTTTTTTTTTTTTTTTGTCATACGCTTAGCGTGACGAAAATTTCAATTAAATCAATTTTGCGGCATTTTAGCGTGAACAAAGTGTGATTTTCGACATCGAGCAAATTCGCTCATAGAATTCATGGTTATATATTCTCCTCCATGCACACAGGAACTGGCAGAAGTTTTGAAACCAGTTTTGAAAAAAAAAAAAAACCAAGTAGCAATGGTTTTCTAGGTGAAGTTCATCCTTACTCGAATATCAATAGTGTCGTTATGTCCCAGGCGGCGGACAGATTCTTGACTTGTTTGTTGATAGCATGTACTTAGTCTTGTCCGCATTCAGGTTAGGTTAGGTTTACGGGTGGATACGGCAGAGTGAACCCTGCAGTACCCCACTTAGGTTCATGTGGACCCATTGTGATGCCCTTGTTGGGGTAAGCCGATGTTGTTGGCGATGGTATTTCGTCCTGATGTATTTATGAACCTGTAAAGATTAGATAAATTAACATCTTAAAGTTCTTGTATGTCATGGAAGCGGTGTCTTCCAAGTGTTCTGTTCCTCAAGTGAAACAGACTGTGGCAATGACAGAGGATGTGAGGTGTGTCTTCGTGCACCTCCTCGTCTTCGCAGCCCATGCATATATCGTCATTCTTGAGTTTGAATTTCATTGCATGGTTTCTCAGGAAGTTGTGACCTGTTAGGGCACCTACCAGTTTATGTGGCGACGTTCTATCAAACCACATAAGCTTGCTAGTCCGACTTGCATTATATTCCGGCCAAAGCTTCCGTGAAATTGCGCAGGTAGTTAATTCCTTCCACCTGTTGTTGGCTTTCATTCGAATCTTGTTTTCCACTCTCTCTCTGAGATTACAGAGCGGTGGATTGATCGATTTGATCGCCCGATCTTGATCCATAGCAGATCCATTTCTTGCCAGTTTATCAGCCATCTCATTGCCGGCTTTGTCCCTGTGTCCAGGGACCCAGCAGAGGCGCGTGGTATGCTGCGAGCAGAGAACCTTAAGCTCTTCACGGCAGCGGCGAACTAGCTTCGATTTTACTTCTATAGCAGACACTGCTTTTATAGCCGCCTGGCTGTCAATAAATATGG
The DNA here is from genome assembly GCA_946477585.1 of Cheilosia urbana. NCBI lineage: Eukaryota > Metazoa > Arthropoda > Insecta > Diptera > Syrphidae > Cheilosia > Cheilosia urbana. Next base: position 45,458,915 of record OX297855.1, read on the forward strand.
TAATATCATCATTTGGTATTGCCATCATTGACACCATATGGGCAGCTTCGGCGATTGCCAGAACCTCCGCCTGAAAAACACTACTGTGATCAGGAAGTCTGATCGAGTGGTGTATATATAATATAATATACAAATAATGTACTTGAATTTTTCTAAATTCCTGTAGAAAACCAACAACTTTTATCCGTTGTCAATCGCCAAAATGCAAACTCTAACGAAGAGTTGCCAATCGATAGTTTTTCAATAACAGTGTCTGCAACCGTTTATTGGAATGAAAAACATAAACTTTACAATATACCTAATTTTATTGTTTAATTTTTAGACATTTTTTTTTTTTTATTTTCTTTCTTTTTATATAATTTACAATAAAAACACATAAACTTCCATTAACTTTACTACATACATATTATGTAAAGTAAAACAAAAAGCTACATATATAAAAAATAAAAATAAAACAAAACTCACTATAAAATATAGCTTAGCTAAATATAACAAAGCCACAGAAGTTTATGCCAAAATTTATTGATTTAAAATACATTTTGTTAATTTGTTTCTCTATTTACATAAGTATATATGTATATATATATATAGGTTATCTCACAAAAGAAAAAAAATCACTGCATAATCAAAGATAAGGGAGAAAATTGTAAAAATTTATAAATGAAAACAAATTCAAACAGAGTAATTTACATCAAATTGGGAGGGGGAAAAAAAAGAAAAACAAACATAAAAATGGCAATATATTGAGTTGTTGATCTAAATAAAATTTACCTATGTTACTTCTATACTATATTTATCCAAGTGTATATGTTTATATTAAAATGTGAAGCAAATTAAAACAACAGCAGCTGAAACGTACAAAACAAGACATACCACTGACTTTGTTTCCTTTCAAATAAATTACTTAAAATTTCCTTATTCCTAAATCATAAATATATATTGTGATTTTATGTTTGTTGTTGATTTCTTTAGTATTGTTTATTAATTTTAATTGTTTAACTGCTTTGTTTCGAGAATTTACATCTAATGTAAATATAAAATACTTTTTGCACGCGTTCTTTTATGTTTACTAATTTGTTTTCCTTGTAAATGTAAAAATTGTATGAATCTGATTCTTTTTCTATCGTTTCTGGTATGAAAATATTACAAAATATTTTTCTTTTCCGAAAAAAATTTCATTTCCTCAAGAAAAAAATATTATATTTATGTTTTTTAGGCCATTCTAAGCCAGAAAAAAAATAAAAAAAAAAATGTTTACTTAGTGCGCATAATGGAAACCCGCCCCCATTTGCCTCGAAATGAAACTTCTTAAACTGACGTAAAACAGCTGTACAAATGTGGTTTTCCATTGGGACCACCAGAAATCTTTTTCAGATCTCAGATTTTACTGTGCTCATGGAACGCGCAACGAGATTGATCTGCTTTTGTAAATGGATTAGTGCGTTAATTGACAACATTGTCAGCTGTTCAAATTGCATTCGTTTTTGGCTTAAATCACAAATGGATATCGCCCTCAAAAATGTTTTCCTTCTTGTAGATACAAATGAAGTATTATTGGTGGTTTGTAGTCTTCAGATGACGAGGGAGATAATGATAGAGCTCGAAAATATCTCTCAACCTTTTCAAAGGTCTTAATATTACTCTCAGTTGTTGAGATTTTTAAATATGATCACATAATGACCAGTTTTTTATCACAGTATTTTTTTTCTGTTCTGCTCAGAGCGAAACCTTTATTTTATTTTTTTATCGTTTCGGTCAACCGCTGAGAGATATCACTGACAGAAAAAAAAAATCACATTTGAACAATTTTCGCTAATTATTACCGTTAGTTAGCAGCGCTTGCGAAATCGCATTAGTGATTTGAATACTCATTGTTTAACACTCGTCTAAGGAAGTTGAATACAGTAAGTAGCCGTCGAAAAAGCTTTTGCAGCTTTGAATTTCATTTTAAGTGAGAAAAGGTATATAGCTTAAGTACTAAAACCCTTGAGTGTTTACTTTTAGTGAAACTTTATTCTTAAAATATTTTTAATCTAGCTATATGTTAAATAAAGAAAACAACTGAATTCAATACAAGTTTGAGTTTTTTTTTACTTATTTTCGACAAATGAGGTCTTTGGTTGATCAATTCCATTAAAATTTTATGAAAAAGTTAACTGAGGAGTGATATATCCAATTTTTTAAAATAACGATCAACCAAAGAGCGAAAAGCCAAGTGTATATAAATATATCTTAGAGCAAGACCTTTATGTTGAAGCCGAATGTTACATCTCTCAGTGAGAAACCAATTGAAAATAAAGGTTGAGAGTTATTTTCGAGCTCTGGATAATGAAGATAATAATTCCTCCGAAATCATATCCATAGCTATTTATGTACCTACGTCGGGTTTGATGATCGCTATTGTGCTGATGGTTGGACATCCGGTGGTTGGGTATAAGGTGAACGTGGGAATGTTACTCGCGTGCGTGTGCACTGTGTATGCAGGAAATATGGTATCGCACATTTTAACGCTAAAGAACATTTTAAGAGAGCATTTTTGTATGGGAGAATGTGTTGTGTAGATAATTTTATTATTTAGTATTCCATTGTTTGTTGCAATTATTAATCTTCATAATAATTTTAACCTCGTCATTTGTTGTATTTTGCGTATAAAATGTATTTCAAAGAATTTATTTTCTTGGCTTATTTTCTTGGTGCTAAACCAGCTAACTGAGAGGAATCGCCCCTGACACAAACGAAAATGAATGGCAGGAATGACATAAATTTGCCATACATTTTAAATGGTGAATTATTTACGGTGATTACGAAGAACGGACCGAAAGTAATCGTTAAATGCCGTACCTGCCCATCGGGTCGTTTTTTACGAGGAAGCATTCGTGCAACGGCAAATTTCCACAATAATATCAAGGTGAGCTAATCAAAGGACTTCGGTTCGGCAAAGTATCTATGAATTTAATTTCAGAAGATGCATCCCCATCTGGTAGACACATTGAGACAGATGAAGGCAAACTGGGCATCGACAGGACATCGGGTACGCCGCCAACGTGCGCTAAGGGCGGCAAATCCTTCGCTTGGAGAAGAGGAAGTGTTAAGGACTGAAGAAGGAATGGTAAGTGTTAGCCTAAATGTAATCTACCCATCAACTCGGTATAGCTTTGTTGAGCAGGGAAAGCCCTCCTGCTCAAAGGTATAACAGATTAGAGTAGGTCTGCACAATGCAGCTCGTCAAGTGAGACAGGCGTATTGAGTTAAGTCTCTCTTTATTGGCATCTGATCGAACAGGGCGCTTGACGAGTTCGCGCAGTGTATCAATTTCAGAAGTGGGATAGTTAATCCATTTGCATAGAGTTAAAAAGTAAACTCAATAAGATTTGGGAGTGTGAAAATACGTGATACAAGGAAAAAAAAATAGAACATAGACTCTTCAGTTTGGTAAGAAAATGTATTTTACTTCCAATTGATATGGTTAAAATGAAATAGTTTAAATAAGAAAGAAAGAGACGATAGGTAATGCCGGACAGAAGAAACAGGTTGCATCTGGCAAATTCTTTCAAGACACACACTTGTCAATGTGTTGGTAAGCCAAACCAACAAAATAATAATAAAAGATTTGGTGTTAGATTTTTGTCCCTTTCGCACCCTACTCTTTCAAAAGGATTATAATAGTTTAATCGCAAAGATATGCGTGGGTTAAGATACCCAGACAAAGTGATAGGATTGTTTTTTTTTTTTGACTAGGTAGTTCTTCGAGAATCTTGTGGAATTTAAGTTGGAGAAGTGTAAGAAAAAAAAATTAATTATTTGCGTGCGTACGGAAAACAAAAAAAAAATTTATTTAAAATGGCAGGACGAACAAAAAAAAAACGTTTCGTTGATGGCGAGGCAGGTGAGGCCAACATATTAAAGCTACGGTTAGAATTAGAAGAGCAAAAGCGAAATAATTTGGTCCTCGAAAAGGAATTAGCTATATGTCGTCGAGCACCAAGCCAATCTTCACAAAACATTTCTGTTATGCCTTCCTCTAATCAAATTTCGTTAAGACTTGGAACAGAGGAAGTTACGAAGATAATTCCTTTATTCAATCCGTCGAATAGTTCTTCACTTAGCGCATCTCAATGGATCGAAACGATCGAGAACATTCGTCATCTGTATGAGTGGGACGATCGAAACACTTTATTTTACGCGTCATTGAGGCTTGGAGATGCTGCGCCGAATTGGTTTGCTGGAAACAGATGCGAAATTAGTAATTGGAATGAGTTTAAAGTTAGGATCTTACGAGACTTCTCTACAGAAGAAAATGCTGCCGACATCCATGTAAAATTATTATCTCGACAGATTGGGGAGGCCAAAAGTTACGAAAGTTATGTGTACGATATGGCAGCCATGGGAAAAAGAGGCAAACTGGATAATAGCGCCATAAAAAAATACGTAATCTCTGGGCTAAGAGACACCACACTGATGACCAATTTAATAACAGCCAATTGCAGGAACATACCCGAACTCTTGACTACAATAAAATCATTAAAGGATATCCAAATACAGGCAGACACTCGAAAACAATTTGAAAATAACCAAACTTCTAAAAATAATTTCCGAGACGTTTCAAAACCTTACGATAACCCATATAAGATAGACGCTTTCCATCATTCAAGGAATCTGTATCCCCGAACTTGTTACAATTGTAGGTCACCAGGGCATTTAGCTAGCGAATGTAAGTCTGCAAACCGCGAAAATAACAAACAGACTTACTATAACAACATTCGGTCGTCAGGACATTCAGCTAACGAATGTACATCGGTGTGCAAAAGACATCCGCAACAACCGCTCGAACCCAAGTATCAAAACGCACCAACTTGCAATAATTGTCACTTACCCGGACATCGTGCTAACGAGTGTAGAGCGGCACGCAATGAGAAATATAAAGGAAGACAGCCTGTGTGTTACAACTGCCAAACACCAGGACACTTATCTCGTGACTGCAAAAAACGCCACCATCCGTATAGACACGACCAGGAACCCGAAAAGTCAGCTGGAAAAATGCGACGTTTAGTACGTGTTGGAGACGAAGGCGGGCTGATAAAAAGCATAGATGTTGATGGAAACCCCGTGAGTGCCTTCGTTGACCTAGGGAGTGATTGCACTACGATCAAGCAATCAGAAGTACAGAGGTTTGGCTGGGAAATAGAGTCTTGCAATGCAAAACTACAGGGCTTCGGTATGGCATTTAACAAGGTCATAGGGAAGATTTCCAAAAACGTTTCGTTAGGAGGGGTAACTCTAAAAACTGATATCTTGGTCGTTCAAGATAAACTTCAGGACTATCCAATGATTCTAGGTCGGAACTTTTTGGATTCTGATGAAGTCTGCATCATAAGGAGAGGTGGAGTACTAACAGTATCACGGAATGAAAACAATTTATGACTGGACAATTGTACATCGAAGTTAACACAAACCACAAGATCGAAGATTGAAATCGATGACATCTCAATTGGTAACCATTTATGCACACCTGGTGATTATGTTGAACTTCTTAAGATACTAAATAAATACCGTGACTGCATTGCTATAAATTTAAAAGAACTTGCAATTACAGACAAAATTCAAATGAGTCTCAAATTAAAAGAACGAAAAATAATTCGCCATAAACCCTATCGGATTCCGTACAACGAACTTCCCCATCTCGAAAAAATAATCAATGAACTTTTGGAAAACAAAATAATCGAGTACTCAAATTCTGAATATGCTAGTCCAGCATTATTGGTTAAAAAGAAGAATGGATCTTGGCGGCTTTGCATAGATTATCGAAGGGTTAATGAGATTACTGTTCGAGAAAATTTCCCTATGCCCAACATGGAAGAACAAATAAATTTAATGCCGGGCGGTCGAATTTTTATTGTCCTCGACTTAATGCACGGGTACTACCAAATTCCTATTGAAGAGGATTCGAAATACCTAACATCTTTCGTAACACCTCATGGGCAGTATCAATTTAATCGAGTCCCGTTCGGCCTATCAAATGCTCCATCAGTTTTTATGCGGCTGATGAATATTGTTACACGAAAGCTGGATTCTAAGAACATTTTAATTTACATGGATGACATCGTTTTATTCGCGGAAGATGTTCCAACCATTCTAAACTTATTGGAGAAACTTTTGAATGTTCTCAGAGAAGTGAAAGTAACTTTAAATATAAAAAAAATGTGTTTTCCTGTCAAACAAAATTACATATTTAGGTCGTGAGATAACTGAAGGGGGTATAGGACCAGGCAGTGTAAAAATAAAAGCTATAGAGGACTTTCCTGTACCACTAGACACGAGACAAGTGAAACAGTTCTTAGGACTAACAAGTTATTTCCGCCGTTTTGTATTTAATTATGCAAAGATAGCTTCACCCCTTAATGCGCTGCTGAAAAAGGGTGCGCCTTTTAAATGGAAACCAGAAATGGGTAAGGCGTTCGACATTCTTAAAGGGAAATTGTGTTCATCTCCGATTTTGGTCATATACGACCCCAGAAAAAAACACGAGCTACATACTGATGCTTGTAGTTTGGGCCTTGCTGGCGTACTGATTTAACTAGGCGAAAAAAGAGCGGTCTCTTACTTTAGTCGTGCTACAACTGCGGATGAGCAAAGGTAGGTAGGTAGGTAGAAGTGGCGGTTCAAGCTCTTGAACCCAAGTAGCACTTGGATGTGCCTTTTTGATACCACGACTCGTGTGACCTAGTTTGTAATGGTTTTTTTAAGGGTGTGATGCATGGGGTACCTATATCCAACCTGTGGAGTTGAGGAAACGGATTATATCTAATATCCCTTTACCCGAAATATCGCTAAGGTCGTCGAAAAACGGTTGGTTAAGTGTGCGCAGTCTGGCTCTTGCTAGTGCCGGACATTTGCAAAGGAAGTGGAAGAGAGTTTCTTTCTCATTTATGTTACCGCAGCTGCGGCAATGAGGGTTGTGTGGGATCCCAAGTTTGGCCGCATGGTCTCCAATTGGCCAATGCCCTGTGATTATTGCCGTGACTCTGGCGATATCTGGGCGGGTTCTATTTAGCAGATTCATTGTTCTATTTTGGTCGTATTTGGGCCATATCTTCCTTGATATGACGCAGTTGGTCAACCCCCTCCATTGAAGATTGGCTTTTCGCAGGAAATGTGAGTGAATTTGCCCCTTGGCCACTCCTAGTGGAACGTGGACCCTTGCCGCGAGTGAGCTGTGTAGATTTGACCCCCGTCTGGCCAGCTCATCCGCGCGCTCGTTACCTGTTATGTCACTATGCCCTGGTACCCAGAGAAGTGTGACACTGTAACGTTCGCCCAGACGGGCAAGCTTGTACCGGCACTCCTGCACCAGCTTGGAGGATATGGTAGCCGAGTTGATGGCTTTGATGGCGGCTTGGCTATCAATTAGGATAGCAATGTTTTGTTTATGCGTTGTGTCACGCCCTAGTTGCGTGCAAGCTTCTCGGATAGCCAGCAATTCCGCCTGGAAGACGCTGGAGAAATCCGGCAAGCGATATGATACTGATATCTTCGGTGATTCTGAGTAGACCCCGGCCCCCACACCACAGTTCATCTTAGATCCGTCGGTGTATATGACCGTGTCGAAACCCTGCACTACTTCGTTTCTCTTCCACTGAGCTCTGGAAGGGAAGCTTACCTGGAAGCCTTTATTGAAATTAAGTTGGGGTGTGATGTAGTCGGTTGGAAATGTGACCATGCCGTTTGGTAACGAATCCAGTATGTTGCTGTGGCCATACGGCCTTGCACTCCAGCACCCTGACTCCCTGAGTCTTATAGCGCTGCATAATGCGGTATATTTAGTGTGTAGATCGAGAGGTAAAAGATGCAGGAGCACAGTAAGGGCGTCCGTTGGGGCTGACCTCATTGCACCCGTAGTGCCTATACTGGCTGTTCTTTGCAGTTTTTTTAATTTTGTAAGGTTATATCCTTTACTCAACGCAGGCCACCATACGAGTGAACCATAGGTGAGAATTGGACGCACTACGGCTGTGTACATCCACAAGGTCATCTTTGGTCGAAGTCCCCACTTCTTTCCAAAGGTTTTGCTGCAGGCGTAGAAGGCAATACACGCCTTCCTTACTCTGTGTTCGATGTTTTGTTTCCAGTTAAGTTTTGTATCAAGAATGATGCCCAAATACTTAGCGCTGGATGATAGTGTGAGTGGTTGTCCGTTTAGACGGGGGAGGGTAAAATCGGGTATTTTGGTTTTGGTAGTGAACAGCATCAGTTCAGTTTTGCTCGGGTTAACGCCAAGGCCACAACTTGCAGCCCAGGTGTTTACCTTTCCTAGAGCGGCCTCCATAATTTCACTAATCACGGAGGGAAACTTCCCTGACACTAGTATCGCCACGTCATCCGCATACGCGACAACTTTGACCCGTTCCCTGTCTAGTTTTACCAGAATTTTGTTTATAACCATTAGCCAGAGTAGGGGAGAAATAACGCCACCCTGTGGCGTTCCTCTATGGGCAAATTTGGTTAAGTGACTGTTGCCTAGTGTTGCCTGAATAGTTCTTGTTCTGAGCATAGAGACTATCCATTGACTAATAAATTCCTCTATGCCCAGCTCTGTGAGAGATTCAAGAATTGCTTCGGTGTGCACGTTGTTAAAAGCTCCCTCTATGTCTAGAAAGGAGGCTAGGGTGTATTCCTTATAATGTAAGGATTTTTCGATTGTTCGCACTACCTCGTGGAGAGCCGTTTCCGTGGATCTCCCCTTCAGGTAGGCGTGCTGGGATTTGGATAGCGATGATTCTACTAGAAGACTTCGCATGTGGATGTCGAGGACACGCTCTAGAGTTTTAAGTACAAAGGAGGTTAAACTTATTGGCCTAAAGTCCTTCGCGGCTTCATGCCCGCGTTTGCCCACCTTTGGTATAAAAACCACTCTAGCGCGTCTCCAAGAGTGAGGCACGTGATTTAGTATTATACAACTTCTAAAAATTGACACCAACCAAGGTATTGTTAAGTCTTGCGTTTTCTGTAGCATGACAGGTAGTATGCCGTCAGGGCCCGGAGACTTTAACGGAGAGAAGCTGTTTATAGCCCAGGAGACCTTTTCCTTGCAAACTATTGAGGTAATATTACTATGGAATGCAGGTTGTACTTGCCGAGACCTCCCGGGTTCCGTGCTAATATCGCTGCATCCTGGAAAGTGTGTATTAGTTAGGAGTTCTAGGGTCTCCGCGCAGGATTCAGTCCAACTTCCGTCTGACTTTCGTAGAAACGAAGGGTTGGAGTGTTCTTTGGACAGAATCTTGCTAAGCCTGGCGGAGTCCTTAAGGGTTTCTATTGAATGGCAGTAATCCATCCAGGCCTCCTTTTTGGATGCCTTAATGGCTTTCTTATAAAGACTAAGACAGTCCCTATACGGCTGCCAGAATTTGTGTTTGTGGCAGATGTTGAAAATCGCTCTGGTCATCTGCCTGAGATTGGAGAGATCCTCGTTCCACCATGGGGGAAGTGTTTTTTTACTACGTTTAACTGGACACGAGACTTTGTATGCAACATTCATTGCGTTCTCGAAAGACTTAACCTTTGCCTCCAGTTCTACGATTGCTAAAGTGTATGTTTCAGGTGTGTTTTTTAGTTTTGTCCGAAGGACTTGGCCAAACTTAGACCAATTAACTCTCTTGGGGTTTCTAAATGGTTTACTAGTCTCGGCCTCGAGACACAAGTCATAGAGGATCCATCTGTGGTCTGAGAGTGACTCCAGATTGGAAACTCTCCAGTTTTCGACCCTAAAGCTATCATTGTTTGTTTTAAGTGTGATATCTAGGACCTCTTCCCATCCCCGGAAGCTTCCCGTACTCGGGAAAACAAAGGTTGGGGTTGTGCCCTTATTGCAGATAGATAGGTTAGTAGTTAAAAGAAAATCAAAAAGTGACTCACCTCTTTCATTATCTTCTGAGCTTCCCCATACTGTATGCCTTGCATTGGCATCGCAGCCCATCAGTAGGTTGTCCTTTGCTGTTAGTGTGGCTGTGAGTTGCGCCACCTCCACTGGCGGTGCTGGTTTCTCATGAGCCATGTATGCTGATGTCAGGTATGTCGTTTGATTCGCAAACTCCAGTTTAACCACTGTTAAATCGTCTGAGCTAAGATTGGGACATAGAAAACCTTTAAGATGTTTCTTAGCGAGTATGCATGTTCTAGGCTTACCTGTGGCCTGGTGTTTGTAAAATAGGTTGTATTGTTTGTCTTGAAGCCCTTTAATGGTTGAGTCCTTCACCCAGGGCTCCTGAATAATGCCGATGTCCATGTTTTCCTCCCTTAGAAAAACCCTCAGGTTGTCCGAGGCACACCTTGAGTGCCTCAGGTTAATCTGTATGACTTTCAGCATTATTCGTGGATGGGTTTTTGTCAGCGATCATTAGGTCCTCCAACAGCTTGTCGGTTTCAACGATGTCCGCATCGTCCTCAGGACCCGAGGAAATAAACACTTTCAGCTTGGCATGCCTTATGCCAAACCGAAGCTTGTAGTCTGCCTTTTCGAGAGCAGCCAGGCACTCGTTATTTATTAGCAGCAGGAAGGACATCGTGTTTTTGTGGGGTTCCTCTGCCTTGATGACTGCCCAGTCATCCATTTGAACCGCCGGGTTGTGCAGTTTGAGACATTGGAGGAGCCTTCCCCCATCAATCTTCATATTGGGCAACCAAATGCGAGCCCTAGGTCTCCTCGGGATGTCCTTAGCTGGGATAAGCTTGAGCTTCAAACCAACCCAGGCGTCGCTAACCTTAGCAACGCACTCACTAAGGAAGTCCTTGGAGATTCGGTCGGCGCACTTGATTACCCGATATCCCCTAACCACCTCGGCGGAGTCAAAATCTAGGAGAGGTCCCCCTTGGTTATTTATAAGGTGGTCCATCACCATTTCAGAGAGCTTGGCCTCAATGCTCCCCCACGCCTCGGCTACGGATTTCCCATTTGTAGAGAGTTCATCCACTAGTGCAACCTGAAGATGATCCCTTACCACCTCGGTAAAGGGCCGCCTTCGGATCGCACTGGCCGCCGACGTGCTTGGTTTTGTTGTATCTGTGGCTGCTGAACCTTCGGCAACCTTGGTTTTTTTGGGGGCCGGGCGATGGGAGGTCTCTTCCAGAGATCTGTCCCGCTTCGCTGCCTGCCTGCGATTGTTCTTCAGGTGATCGTTGTATTCGTCAACGATTGCCTGGTATTTGACCTTATCCGCCTGGTCCTTTTCGTGGACCGTTCCGGCAGCCGCATTCTTTGCTATCTTGCCTAAGACGAAGAGGGCCACCTGGTACTTGCTCTTCATAGCTTTCCCTGCGGACTTATGTTTGTTTGTTTTTTTTGCTGTTTTTTGGTTTGCGGTCGGGGTGCTAGCCTTAGCACTCTCGCCGCTTGGTGGACAGACGATTGTCTCCTGACTGGAGGCCAGCAATTCGTCCTCCGATGAGGTGCCAACCTCTGGCAGCCTCGGCTGGTCTTTTATTTTTTCTTTATCTTCTTCTTTCTTTCTTTCCATTTTTGTTTGTTTTATTAGATTTGAATCCCACGAGTGAGATCGGATAGGGTAGTCCGTCCTGGCAGAGCCGTCTTACCAGGATAGGGCACTTATACAACCGACCTTGCCCGGGCATCGGAGGGGACCGTTTGCGGCCTAGTTCGTTTAACCACTTTCTGACCATGCAGCCCTTGACACGGTACCTTGACGTCTTGGCTTAAAGTGGGATTTTAACTGGGGTTTACTCCCGGCACCTTATAAATGGAAAGGTGGGGTCGCTCTTAGTTTCGGTCTAGAGACTCATGTCTCGTTGACTTACTACAAGCCCTTCCGCCCCGTCAAGGCGGCAACCCGGTCGGAAGGGCGGATGAGCAAAAGTACCATAGCTATGAACTCGAAGCTCTAGCAGTGGTGGAGAGTTTGGAGAGATTTAGATACTATCTGCTAGGAAAGCACTTTACTATCTTTACTGACTGCAATTCGTTGAAGATGACGCAGGCCAAAATTGAAATCGTCAAAAGAATAGCCAGATGGTGGCTAAAAATCCAAGAGTTCGACTTTACACTAGAGTACAGAACCGCTCAACAGATGCAACACGCAGACGCTTTAAGCAGGAACCCAACAGGAAGCGCCGTTGAAATGGAAGAAGCAGGCTTGAGCATGATGATAGTCCAAACTCAACAAGAAGACTGGATTTCCGTTTTACAAGCACGCGATAGCCAACTAAAAGAAATCCAAGACGTACTGAGTAATCCCGACATGAAATCCCCAAGAAGGAAAGACTACGAAAAACAATATTATGTCTTCAAGCACGGACGCGTATTCAAGAAAACTGGAAATGGACTTCGACTCGCAGTACCAAAAGGAGTAAGGTGGCGTGTTATTAAATCCTCCCATGATGACATTGGGCACGGTGATCTTGATCGTACGGTGGAGCATATTCGACACACTTATTGGTTCCCGAGGATGACAAGTATCGTGGGGAAATATTTAAATAGTTGTATTGCTTGTCTATACAATAAACGAGGTAAGGACGAAACGCGCTATCAACTTCATCCTATCCCCAAAACACCAATACCATTTCACACACTGCACATCGACCACCTAGGCCCATACGTTAAAAGTACGAAAGGAAATTTATATGTACTGGGTATAATGATTAACCGACATGTTCGAGAGTGAATAGACGTCTTTTTTATCTCCTCCGGCAAAAGTAGTTTAAACACGTGCATTAATCAGTGTACTATAATTATATTGTGCGGCTATACAAACAGTAGTGCTCGATCAAATAACACAAGCTATTTCTTCTTGCATACCTACATAAATCCGAACAATACTATAAATTTACACACCGTAGTTTTCCGCCATTGCTAACATATTTAAAATACTTGCACGATGTCATCCTCGCATTCGATTAACACCAGATCAAACCAAGTTCGAGACCAACAGCAACTTCCAGCACTGCTGAAACTGAGTTCACCCAAAACCAATATGCTCGTTGATGGTAAAACGGGAGCTTCTGACAAAAAGCTGGTCAAACAGAAAAAACAAGTGACCGAAATCCCCTCTACCGCAACTGTGCTCAAATCGAACCCTCACACACCAACACCAACTATCACCGCTAACTCTTGGCTCACTCTGGAATCCCTTCATGCTGAATTTGCAAAACAAACTGAATCTTTGACTGTAACTTTCAAAGCAGAAATGGACAAGATTCGCAAAGAATTGTTACTTAAAGTTCATGCCATCGAACAGCAATTAACAGAACGTATAAACAACATCAGTTTGGCTATGTCCAATTTGACACAGCGGACTGATCATATTGAGTGTAATGTGGACAATATAGTTAAGATGGAAGTTGGTGTGATAAGAAAGCGCTGTGATGTACTGGAGAGGAAAGAATTCCTGACCGATGCTGTTATTTTTGGAATCCCTCAACTCGCGAACGAAAACCTGCGCAATATATATAACACGCTTTGCAGTAAAATCAACATTACCCCGCCGGCTTTAAAGAACATATTTCGCACTAAACATCGTGATAACAAAGACGAGCCACCGGTCATCCTTCAGTTCAACAGTGTTGGAGAGAGAGGTGTAATGCTTAAAGCACTTGCCAATTTTCGTAAGAAATCAAAACGTCCGATCTCATTAAGCGACCTCGGATTTGACTCAAATAGCAATGTATTTGTGAACGAGAGCTTGTCACAACATAATCGAATTCTCCTTCAGCATGCAGTGCGTTTGAAAAAAAGAAAGCAACTGTTCTCTGTTCATACCCGCCTTGGGTCTGTGCTCGTCAAATTCAGCGAGAACGGGAGAAGCATAGCCATAGATGACCTAGACTGTTTAAATGCTGCCGCCGGCCGTGAGATGTCAGCTGAGAGAAGAACAAACTTAAACGACTAATCGCACAATGCAGTCAACTTACTTTAAGTACCGTAGCTTATTTTTTGATATTACCTATTTAAAATGTTCTCTCCTCTATTTATCAATGGCCAAAGTTAGTTTTCTTTTTTCGTTTTCCCTTTTACATTCCGTTTTAAATTTTCATGTTATCATACTTGTTTGTGTTTTTGTTTTTGATGCTCTGTTAGTTGATTTATTTGTTTTGTTTATCAATGGACTCAGCTGTTGATAGTGGTGGGTTCGGTCTGAGTGGAATGGACGAGAATTTATTTCGTATGATTCGGGTATTACGTTCTCAAAAAAAAGGCTTACATATATGCCATCTCAATGCTCAAAGTCTGAATCCGAAATTGGATGAATTTCGGTGGTTGTTTACTAATTCTCAGGTGGACGTTATCTGTGTATCCGAGACCTGGTTCTCTTCTCAATTTCCTAATAGTGCGTACGATATTGAGGGTTATAAACTTTTTCGTGGTGACAGAATTGGTCGCGTGGGTGGTGGTGTGGCTGTTTACTTGCGCAACGGAATAGGCTATCAAGAAATCTGCAAATCGGATGCAAATAGTGCCTCCGATTACCTGTTTCTTAGGATTACTTGTGGTCTAGAGAACGTGCTCCTTGGAGCGATTTACAGGCCAAACAGAAATGTGGACCTTTCACCTGTAATGAACATTTTAGAAAGGATTTCTTGCAATGTGCCTAATATTGTTGTTTGCGGTGATATAAACTGCAATTTGCTAAGTACTCTTTCCTCCGCTCAGCTTATTGATAATTTCAAGTGTATGGAACTCGTACCTGTCAATGTGACGACAGCAACTCACTTTCCAAAATATGAATCTCCGACTCTTCTCGACGTCTTTTTTGTTGCTGATACCGATAAAGCCTTACTTTATAGCCAACTACCAGCTGCGGGTTTCTCGAGACACGACCTGATATACTTGACCTACGATATACAATTTGACCTAATAGAAACCCCCATAGGATACCGGGACTTCAAAAGCATACAATGTGTAAATTTACGGAGTGACGTTGCTAACATAGACTGGGAACAAATTTACCATATGCCGTCAGTAAACGAACAGGTAGCGTTTCTGCAAGGAAATTTAATCGGACTTTTCGATAGACATGTCCCGCTGAAATACAAAACTATTAACCCCAGTTCTCCGCCCTGGCTGAATCGCTATATACTTGATTTAATTCGGGAACGCAATATTGCGTACATCCGTTGGAAGCGATATAAACTTGAAGCACTCTATGACACTTACCGTTCCCTTCGTAACTTAATTGTGCTCCGTATTAAAACTGCAAAACGACTCTACTATGAAAACTTTTTAAACCCTAACAATCAGTCTGGGAAAGAACTTTGGAAAAACTTGCGAAAGCTTGGAAATGGGAAACAACAGTTACAAGCCCCTAATGACATTGATTGTAACCTCCTCAACCTCCAGTTCGTATCTGTATCTGAACCATCAATACAAAATTCGAATATTGATTCTCCTGACTCAGTGCGTCACTTATCAAATGTCCCTGAACAACATTTTTATTTTACTCACTTAACAGATGAGGACGTAGTTGAAGCCGTGTTGTCCGTTAAATCGAACGCAGTAGGTTTGGATGGAATCAATCCGAAATTTCTGAAAATCCTTCTCCCTCCTTTACTTAAGTTTTTAACCCATATCTTTAACTCAATAATAACCACCTGTGAGTACCCGAGCCTATGGAAAAGTGCTAAAATACTGCCGATACCTAAGTCGCAAAATAGGGCCTGCCCCGAATATCGACCCATTGCCATCTTACCATTTTTGTCGAAAGTATTCGAAAAGGCAATTCTTAAGCAGATACAAGAGCATCTGACTTGTAATTGTCTTTTAAGTTCCGCCCAATCCGGATTTCGCACGGAGAGAAGTTGTAAAACTGCCCTCCTACTCGTTGTTGATGACATACGTAAGAACATGGACGAAAACTGTGCAACTTTCTTAACATTGCTGGACTTTTCGAAAGCGTTCGACACGGTTGATCATTCGATACTCTGTAAAAAACTTAGGGATGAATTCGGATTTTCTCCTCTCGCAGTTAAACTCTTGCGTTCCTATCTAATTGGCCGTCAGCAATGTGTTGCAGTGGGAAATCGGATGTCATCTTTTCTAGATGTTCCTTCAGGGGTACCACAGGGTTCCATACTTGGACCGTTGTTGTTTTCGCTATATGTGAACGAACTTCCCCGATTAGCCAAGTATTGCAATGTCCATATGTTTGCAGACGACGTCCAAATATATTCGCGCTGTCCGTTAGACAGCATAACAAATGGCATTGATCAGATTAATGCAGATCTTCAAATTATACAGCAGTGGGCGCTAAAGCATCACTTGTCTCTTAACCCGGCAAAGTGTAAAGCTTTATGCATTTATAAACGGAGATTGGATACAACAAGCTTCCCATTGATTAAATTAGGTCAGTCAACTATTGATTACGTCTGTTCTGCAAGGAACTTAGGGATAATCTTCAATGACACTTTAACTTGGACTGATCATGTAGCTACTGCAATCGGTAAGGTATATAGTGGTCTCCGCCTGCTTTGGTCAACTCAAAGGTTCGTGCCTGTTAGCACTAAGATGCTACTGATTAAGGCACTTCTCCTACCGATCCTTTTGTATGGCTGCGAAATCTTCTGCAGTGTTGATTACAACACAAGGCGGAAACTTAACGTAATATACAATAACCTCGCGAGATATATCTACAATAAACGATATTTCGACCATATTTCTGCTTACTCTAAGCTCATTATGGGTCTGACGCTTGATAACCTTTTCAAATTCAGGTCATTAATACAATTACACTATATTATGCAGTCACGTCAGCCTGAGTACTTGCACAACCGACTAGTATTTGCCAATTCGCTACGAACCGCAGTCCTAATCCGACCAAGGTTCAACTCCCAGCAATCTGAACGAACATTTTTTGTACATGCCACTCTCTTATGGAACTCATTACCTGTAACACTTAGGAGGATCAACAACACAAACACATAACACATTCAAAAATCTTCTTTTTAAACACTTGGCCAGTGATACTTAGATAAATCACAAAATTATGTATTAAATCAAACTTTTCTTTTAGCTTTTCTTTCCATTATTTTGTCTTTACTTTTAATATTATTTAATTTTTCTGCATTTATCAAACTCAAGTTTACATTGTTCTTCATTTAGCTTATGATTTTGACTTACTCTTGAATTTCTTTCTTTTTTGCTTTTATTCTTTAAGCCTTCACAAATAACAAGATTGTAATCTTAATGTGAAATATTTGCTGTAAATAAATACGAAATACGAAATAATAATCGATAGCTTCACGAAATTCCTTATCTTACGAGCAGTAAAGACGACCAATTCTAAAGCTGTGATAAAAACTTTGATTGAGCTCTCTCAGTTTTTCGGAACACCAACGCGAATTGTGAGCGATCGCGGGACCGCATTTACATCAAAAGCGTTTAAAGTATACTGCGCGGAAAATGGTATAAGACATATCTTAAATGCAGTAAGGACACCGAGAGCTAACGGTCAAATCGAACGTTACTTCAGAACAGTTAAAGTCTCATTAGCTACAATGACGGTTCGGCAAGACGGAAGGGATTGGGAAGATCATCTCCCATCGATACAATTTGGACTCAATGCATTAAAACACAAAATAACTAATCAGACACCACAAGAATTACTATTCGGATTCAAACCGAAAAACACTTTAAGCAACCAACTAAACATTACACTTCAAGAAGTTTCGAGCGATGAAGAAGACAACATTCCATTAGCTGAGCTTCGCGATAGTGCAAACCGACACACCCAACAACAACAAAGTCAACAAGCCGAGAAATTTAACAGGACACATCAAAAACCACAAAAATACAGAGAGGGCGATTTAGTGCTCTTACGAGCCGAACATCCTGCCACCGGTCAATCGAAAAAACTCCTCCCGAGATACAAGGGACCCTTCGAAATAAAGGAAGTACTTCAAAATGACCGGTATGTGATTGGGGACGCACCAGCTTTTCAAGTTTCGCAACGGCCATATTCCTCCGTACATGCTGCAGACAAAATGAAACCTTTCGCAAAAATTGGCGACATCGACTGGGAAGAACTAGAGGAAAGAGAGACCGATGATGAAATTGATCCTGAATATGTGTAATACTCACGCGGAGACCGACATCTGTGGAAATTATTTATGAATATATTTACTTTTCTTTCATTTTATTTTGTGTTGATGAAGAATATGAACTTTTTTTTTAATTTTATTTATGCGTAGCTTACATAGCTACAGATAGCTACATTTAAAAAAAAAAACAAAATAAATTGCAACCGAATGGCAAAAGCTGTTTTGAATTAATTATTTGACTTTTTGGAACAGCTGTTTCTCGTTCAGGTTTTTGGTCAGTGAGATATCTGAGTGGAATAAGTTGTCAATTTGACGCATGAGTGAAATTATCGAACTGAGTGGAACGATTTCTATGTGTTGAGCTACGTGGTTTGCTTCGTGGTTTGCTTCATGTTATTACCATAGGTACTGAGTGTTAAATAAATTAAGCGAGCTTAGTGAAACGCTTTCTGTGTGATGAGATAAGTAAGCTTCGTGATACTGCATATGCATACTACTGCGCTGAGTAAGGAAAACTTCGTGTTTCAGTCGCGCTGAGTACTTACTTACTGGCTAATTCTGAAATGGAAAGCCGAATTGGTTTTGGTCTGGTTCTATGTGCTGTGTGCTGAGTGAGTTAAGAGGACTTCGTGGAGATTTTGTATGATGAATTGTATGAGTTGGTAAACTAGGAACATTATTCGATATAAGTACGAGTGATGGCATCGGATTTAGTTGAGCTATATTCCGAATGTGATATCGAATGAGGAAACCACACTGAGGACAGTGTATTGCAGGATGGCCGAGTTGTTAGCCTAAATGTAATCTACCCATCAACTCGGTATAGCTTTGTTGAGCAGGGAAAGCCCTCCTGCTCAAAGGTATAACAGATTAGAGTAGGTCTGCACAATGCAGCTCGTCAAGTGAGACAGGCGTATTGAGTTAAGTCTCTCTTTATTGGCATCTGATCGAACAGGGCGCTTGATGAGTTCGCGCAGTGTATCATAAGTGTGCATAGATTTGTCTAAATTGTTCCATTAACAGGATATTAACTAAGAGAAGTTTAAATTTTGTTTTCTTTTTTTTTTTTTAACTAAAAGTCTTTTTTGGCAAATGTTTTCTTCTCTAATCCATTTCAATAATGTGAACGTGGTGCATGAAGCAATAGTGTGTAAAGATGCGAGATATAGATTGGGCTAACTGTTATTTTTCTAGCGTCATTTATCGAAATGCCGCCGTTCCATACAGTTGATCCTGATTTCTTACACTTGCAAATTCTCTCTTGTTTTTTTATTTACTACTAATGTGGTTTTCCATTGGGACCAAAAATCAATCTATTTTTTGATCTAAATCACTTTTCGCGTTCCATTGGGCAGACAAATCAATTTTTTTTTTCGATTGGGATCACTTTTTGCAGATCTCGATATTTTTTCAGATCTACACACACCAATATAATTTGCACAGCTGTTTTACGTCAGTTTAAGAAGTTTGCTTTCGAGAGAAATGCGCTAAGTTGCGTGAAACCCAAAATAGCAAAATACACAAATAGCTATGAATATGATTTCGGAGGAATTATTGTCTTCATTATCTCCCTCGTCATCTGAAGACTACAAATCACCAATAATACTACATTTTTTGTATCTACAAAAGAGAAAACATTTTTTGGGTCGATATCCATTTGTGATTTTGCCAGAAACGAATGCAATTTGAACAGCTGATATTGTTGTCAATTAACGAACTAATCCATTGACAAAAGCAGATCAATTTCGTTGCGCGTTCCATGAGCACCGTAAAATCTGAGATCTGAAAAAGATTTCTGGTGGTCCCAATGGAAAACCACATAAATACCTAATTTAAAAAAAAAAAACTTCAATTCTATTCATTTTATTATTCTTCAATTATCTATACTAGGGGTCGCCCCGTGGTCGAAATTCGACCAATTTATTCTATATTAATTTTTGAAGGGGAAATGAAGGGAACATATCGGAGCGCTTAAAAATAGGCAATCAAGACCATTTCAGACTTCCCTTAAATTGCGAATAAAAAGTGTCTAGTAATGCGGGCTGTCTTCTATTTTATATCACAGGTAGAAAAGGGTTCATAGAATAGATAATATGCAAAGTTCCATCGTTTGAAGTTCAACAGTTTTAGAGTTATGAGGACCTTAAGTTAGAAGCCAACATTTTTCTTAAATTTCATATAAATCATAAACCGTTAGGCCGATTGGTACAATTTTTATTGGATTAGTAATGTCGAACACTTTCGAAAACAGCATTCAGAAATTTTATCACTTTGCTAGCTGCGGTTTCAGAAATAACACGGTTTTAAGGGATTGGGATTTTGTTTTTTCAAATGGTTCTAACTTTGTAACGGTTGAACTACGAACGAAAAGAATTTTGAATTGCGAATTGCGAATTGCGAATTGCGAATTAACTTCACGTGGGTGCCATGTTGTTGTTGTTGTAATTTCATGAAATTCGCTTAAATTTACCTGCTGTAGTTCATAATTTGTAGATAATTTTTATATTGTACACTTCTATGTATTGTCCCCTACCCAAATATATATAGTGTTGGCATATTTATGTGACGTATAATAGGAAAAATGGGTGGAAACACGTTATAGGCAACTCCGTATTAATATAATATAGAGATAGATCATATGAGCATAATAAAAAAGACCTAGTGACAAAGTTTTAATCTTTTCAGGCTAATCAGGTGCAATCACAAAATGCAGTTTCACAAGAAGAAGCTGAGGAATCAGCAGATGTAAGTTATTATACAAACACAAACAGTAGGAACGTATATAGATGTGCTTGGCAATTTATTTTATTTAAAGGTGTTACGAATTACTGCGAGGGAAGAGGAAGAAGAGACACCTGCCGCAACAAGTAACCAAACAGAGAATACTGCACCTACATCGTCTTCGGGACGAAGTGAAATTCGTAGGATGATCAAATAAAATGTTTTCTATTCTTTAAATTGTATTATTTTGTTGCAGAATTCAGCCGCCAGGTTCCAAACTTATTTAAGAATGCATTAAGGCCAATAGAAAATGCATTGAAGAAAAGAAATGAGTTAAAAAATAAAAGCCTACTTTTAGATTTGGCTAATTCAAATTTAGAAATCCCGGTTTTGAGTTTTAGCCCAAAGACCATTCTTATAAATTTTTAATGTTTGTTCTTTATTTATATTACATGTTATTGAATGAGATAAACGCTTAAAAGTAAAACTACTTGATTATCATAAAAATCGTTTTTTTCGCTCGTTGACATCCACTTGAAGAGTGGTTCGACTTCGATAGAACGAATGCTCTTATTGGCTGATAGAAGCTTGCCTCCCATTGGCCGTTTCCTTTGGCTGTCACTGTCAAAACAGAGCTGTCACTGTCAAACAGGTACTAGAATACTTAACTCTACTTGTAGATGGGCCCATAAGAGGCCCATCTGTGATAACTTACTAGATTACAGCTTCGGCCGATCTGACTTTAAAATCGACCCCGATTAACACAATATATGTAATGTGTTTACTACTACATAGATACTTATATTCCATAAACAATAAATGCTACTGCCACTACTTACAAACTATGAGTGCTGCCTATACCAAGACGCGTCGGATCATTCAGTGTGCTGTCATTTACCAACCATTTTCTAATACGCGACGCCTCAATTATACCATCGTAAGGCAGCTGAGTGAGCTGGCAGTTTTCTATGTCTCTCACTACGTACCGGTCATGTGGCAAAACTTTATAAATGACGTATGGGCCGCGGTACTTTGGTACGAATTTTTTATTAGTCCCAACGACCGTATCTACATTGCGAATTACCACGAAATCCCCCTCCGAATACGTCTTCGCGGGTTTGCTCCGCTCGAGGAAGTACCTCTGGTTGTATTCCTGCGACCGAACAATAGATTCCGAAGCAGACGACCTCATTCCTTCCAAATCACGTTCCGAAGTTCCTTCATTCTTTTCTTCAATATATTCTGTCAATTCATCTACTACTTCGCCTCTCTGCTCCACACCAAAGAGCAATTTGCTAGGCGTCTGTTTAGTAGTGGAATGTACAGTGTTATTCAAACTATACTACTCAATTTATTGGACCAATCGGCGTGACTAATGGGTTCGCTAATTTTACTGAGCATAGGCTTAATAACCCGATTAACACGCTCCACTTGGCCGTTGGCCTGGGGGGAAGCCACAGCGACCCTGACATGAGAGATATTATGCCTCAACAAATATGCGTCAAACTCAAGGGCTGTGAAACACGAGCCACGATCAGTTATAATAAGCCTCGGACGACTATAATAGCTGAAATATTTGTCAAGGCAGGCCATCACTTCCCTAGTGCTTGTGGAGTTTACTGGATAAAGGCGGACAAATTTTGTAAAGGCATCAATAATAACAAGGATAGCTTCCGCTTCGAATTTATGGAGGGCAAAGGACCAAAATGATCGAGATGTATAGTATCGAAAGGGACTGGTTTCTTGGGGATGCTGTGAAAACCATGCTCGTTCACCCGAGCGGGGGCCGAACACATTATGCAACGCACGCAGTTTCGTATGAATCCGTCTACCT
Organism: Cheilosia urbana; assembly: GCA_946477585.1. Classification (NCBI taxonomy): domain Eukaryota; kingdom Metazoa; phylum Arthropoda; class Insecta; order Diptera; family Syrphidae; genus Cheilosia; species Cheilosia urbana. The sequence continues at coordinate 45,481,509 of OX297855.1, forward strand.
TTTCGGCCATTTTTGGGAACCAGTAGGCTTTCTTTAATTGATCACATGTCTTCTCTGTACCTAAATGACCGATTTTCTCATGGACTAGCCGGATCACATTACTCCGCATCTCACCCGGAACATACAATTGCAGCGTTCCTGCCTTATTTCTTCTAAACACCAAACCATCTTTTAGTTCAAAACCTATTACAACCCCTTCTTCCAAACGATCCCGCAAATTTCGTATGACTTCATCGCGATTTTGGGTGACCTGTATGTGAAAATCAATTTCATCGGAGTCCACCGCGCACACTACCTGACACCTACAATCGGTGTTTTCAAAATTTTCACTGACAACGCCCGTCAAGGAACCTATCGGATCGGCCGTACCAGCAGGAGAGCAACGACTTAGGGCATCGACGTGACCCATGTTGACGCCACCTCGACGCTGGATCGTGTAGTTATAATTTTCTAACTCTAGTGCCCATCTGGCTATACGATTGAGTTGTTTTTTACTCAATGTTAGTATCAATGAGTTACAATCCGTAACTATTTTGAATGGTATCTTGTCTAAGTAGACATCAAAACGACGCAAGGCATATATAACTGCTAGAGTCTCAAGCTCAAAACTGTGGTATCGGGCCTCGGCCGCGGTCGTAGCTCTAGAGAAATACATGACCGGATGCATTTTGCCATCCGCTTGCCGCTGCAGTATAACTGCACCAAAGGCTGCCGAACTCGCGTCACAATGCAGCTCGGTCTGTTTCACTGGATCGTAAATGGAAAGCACCGGGGCTAAGGACAGCCTCATTCTTAATTCGTTAAATGCGCACTCACATTCTTCACTAAAGTCGAATTGAACCCCTTCATGAGTCAATCGTTGCAATGGCTTCGCAATCCTAGCATAGTTTGGGATAAATTTCCTAAAATACGAGAACAATCCCAAACATGTTTTAACCTCCCTTTGGTTCGAAGGTGTCGAATATGTCCAAATAGCTTCTATGTGTGAATCACTTGGACATACGCCCTCTGAGTTGATACGGTAACCAAGATACTCTATATCTTCATAGCCAAACTTACATTTATTCAACTTCAATTCTAATCCCTTCTCTTTCATTCTACGTAAGACCATTGCCACTAATCGCAGATGCGTATCGAAGTCTACAGTTCCTATAATGATGTCATCCATATAGATTATAATAAGACCACTGTCTACCAAATCCCTAAAAATATTATGGATATACCTCTGGAAAACAGCTGGTGCGTTCTTCAACCCGAAGGGCATACGCAAATACTCAAATTGGCCGTATGGGGTGACGAACGAATTATATTTTATAGAGTCCGGCGCCATCTTTACATGGAAGAATCTATTTCGCAAATCGAGAGTCGTAAAATAATTTTTGACACCTAAATATTCTATACAGTCCTCGATTAACGGCAACGGGTAATTGTCCCGAATAGTCAACTTGTTTAACGGGCGATAGTCAACACATTTTCGTATCTCGCCATTCTTCTTCCTCACTAACACTATTGCGGATGCATACGGAGAATCACTCGGCCTAAAAATATTTCTCTCTAACAATTCATCAGTAATTTTCCGTAATTCATTTTTCTCATGAAACGATAATCGGCGGGGCAAACAGTGAAAAGGTGTATCATGTGACAACTTAATATGCATTTCGTAGTCATACGGTTTCAGTGCGACTACGTTTGGTTCTAAATAATTATCTTGAATAACATCAGTTAATGCCTCGGAACAGCGTTTGTCTAGAATAGGATTGATGTCTACTCCGGTTGACATAACATCTACTTCGATTGACATAATTTCGTTCAACAACTCGTTCTCTGCTTCGCAAACCCCCTCCAACCGTACCGCTGTTTCTATTTTGTCTTCATTAATTTCTTTGCTCGACCTCATGAAAATATCGGCAACTGAATGATCCTCTACTTCTTCTAATTTCTTAACAAGATTTGAGCTAAGCGCACAGAAATGTGATTGTCTTTCACAAAGGAATTTATTTGAACTTTTTGAGATTACATATTTTGGGTTAATTTTACTAAATCGACTCAAAAAATCGCGGCCTAAAATTAATGGCATTGCCATGGTTTCATCTGGGACTACATTTAAAATGTTACTTCAGTTTCAATTTTCCCGTATGTCATTAATGTTTGTTGGCCCAGGCCACTGTATTTTGACCTCACAGCAGCGTTTTCAATTCTATACGGCACATCAGATTTACGGATAAAATTAGTTGGACTACCGGTATCAAAAAGAGACAAATACACTTTTGTTAACTTCTTGCGCTTAGCTTGGTCAGAATAATAGGCAACACTTACCAAATTGATGTTTTCTATGGCACTACAAAAATCGTCTTCTTCGTCTTGGCAGCGGTTATATGAAGCAGCAGCGACATCGGTTGTTGAGTCTGTGACAGCGGCAGCAACTCTCTTGGCAATACTCGGGATCTTCTTTGGGTTGGGGCAGCTGCGGTGGTCATGCCCAATCTTCCAACAACGGAAACAGCTGTTGTCCGGCCTCGTTTCATAGGGACATTTGCTCTGGTAATGTCCCAGCCGCGTGCAATTATAGCAACGAACTTCTGCTACGTCAGGTGCCTCGTTTTTTGTATTAGTATGCATCCTGGCCAAAGGTGCTCGTTGGGTTTCGTTCTTGGAGGACAGTCTGTTAGCACGGCGTTGCTCATACAAATCCAACGAGTCTTTAAATTGATTCATAGTCCGCGAATTCATTAGGAGATGAGATTCTGGTGACGTGTCTTGCATCCCATCAATGATGAAACCTACCAACTCAAATTCGTCAATGAAGTTGCAACGAGCAGCGATGTTTTCCATCTCTAGCACATAGCGGCGTATGTTATCTTTCTTGTTCCATCGGTTGCTAGCTAGGATCTTATATATTTCACTTCGGCCTATGGTGCGTCCAAATTCTCTGACTAACATCGCCTTCAGTTCGTTGTAGTCGAATGCATCTTTATTTAGCAGCAATTTGGCAGTGCCTGTCAGCGAGTTGCATAGGAACGTGTAGCGAAACAATTCATCAGCTCCCACCATCCGCATGACTCTTTCGAAGTTCCGCAGAAAATCGTGGACATTGTATGCTCTGGTCTCCCCATCGAACTTCGGGATGGCATGTTCGATGTCCCTGAACGTTAGCCGTGTCATTGACATACTGGAAGTTGTAGGCGTCTGTGCGGCGGCTGGCGTCGACTGCGGCTCAGCTTGTTCCAGTTTGGCGATTGATTGCTGTAGCATGATGATTTCTTGGCGCTTACGCAATATGGCCAATTTGCGGTCTAATTCGACTTCGGTGGCATCAGGATCTTCGTTGTTTATTGCATGTTGGGCGTCTGCAAACACGTCGGCATCGTCTTCTTGATTTATGGCGTCTGTTTCTTCGGTGGCATCAGCTGGGTATCTGGCGGCGGAGGCACCCTCATCGGAGTAGGCATCTGTTTGAATCGGGACAGCGATTGTACCTAAATTGTCGTGCATATCCCTCAATCGAGAAATCGTGGCAGTTTCAGGCACTACGACGCCTGCACTTCGTAGAGCATTTAGCAGCTCTCTTTTCGTAGTACGCTCGGACATATTGTTATTATTTTTTTAATTTTTTTTTTTTCGCACTTAATTAATTTCGCGTGAAAATACCCCACATCTGAGTTTTAATGTGTGTTCTTTATTTATATTACATGTTATTGAATGAGATAAACGCTTAAAAGTAAAACTACTTGATTATCATAAAAATCGTTTTTTTCGCTCGTTGACATCCACTTGAAGAGTGGTTCGACTTCGATAGAACGAATGCTCTTATTGGCCGATAGAAGCTTGCCTGCCATTGGCCGTTTCCTTTGGCTGTCACTGTCAAAACAGAGCTGTCACTGTCAAACAGGTACTAGAATACTTAACTCTACTTGTAGATGGGCCCATAAGAGGCCCATCTGTGATAACTTACTAGATTACAAATTATTATTATTATTTTTGTTTTCTATTAATATAATAAATGAATTTGTGTTGTATCCTCAATTAGTTAATATTTCCCTCTGACTACTACCTTTGATAATAAAAATCAAGGCTTACATCTAGACGAAAGTTATGAGAGATTACGTGTGGTTTTAGAAAAATATGAGTCAAACTTTTTAATGTTTCTACTAAAAAAAAAAAAAATTCCTTATTGGCAACTCATAAAGCAAAGTCAAGTCGAATCTTTAATACGCAATAACTGGCCAGGTAAGCTTGTTACACCGCCTTGTGCTTTCACCGAAAGCGGACTAGTGTTTAATGTGGTTTTCGGTTGGGCTTTTAAGGTTCTGTTCTCAGATTTCAAATTTCGTGTGTCCATTATCCAATAGGTTAGGTTAGGTAATAGCATTGTACCTATATAAATCTAACAGTACTCTCACTTGAGGAAATCGACACATGCGCCTCTACAGGCTATACAGGCCCGATTATTTAATTTTCCTATCATTGATGGCAACCATCGTTTTGCACTCACCACAGACACCACTTACTGTTACTGAGAATAGAAAAATGCAAAAGAGAACCAAACAAAATAGCAAATACAATCCCTAAAGTGACAGGATTTTTATTAGATCTAAAAAAGAGAAGACACCAGAAGTACTTCTGTTCGCATGAATGTGCCTGTTGCGTATACTCGTATAGTTGAGTATATACCAATAAAGTGCAACATAAGGCGTTTTTCTTTTTTAGTTCAGAGCTGAGCACTGAACTGAGCTCGAGCTATATGAGCGCGCTCTGAACTGAGCGTGCTCAGATCGTTCTGATGATTTTCTGTTTTTCCTGTTTTTCTTTTCTCTCAAATAGGACTGGAAGTGTGAATGTATATGTGTAATCAGCATTTTACTCAGCCTGCTCAGTCAATTAATTCTGAGCTCAGAGAGCGCGCTCTGATCACGCTCTGAACGAAAAAAGAAACACAAATTCGAGCTCTGATGTATCTGAGCTAAAAAAGAAACACAAACTTTTTGTATAACAGTTCAGGTTGTGCTCTGAACTAAAAAAGAAAAACGCCTATAATCACCCCTATCGAGGTATCCGTTCGGATGGAATTTACTCCGATTTGTACGAAATCGGAGAAATTCCATTCCGATACAATTTTCAGAAAAATTCTCCGATGACTTGTCGCATTGCGTGGAACCGCGTTATACCACTTACTTTTGACAGCCACACACGGCACATTTTTTCCGATGCTCTCCGACAACGAATTGCTTCGGAATATTTTCATGTGAAATGAACGCGTTTTTATACTTCATTTATTTTGTTCCAAAACGGATCCTTCAAACGCAATTTGAGTTCCGATCGGATTTCACTTTCGTAACGGAATTTTCTCCGAACGGATACCTCGATAGGGGTGATAATAAAAAAAGTACTTTGCAAACTGGGGTACGCATAAGAAGTTTCCAACTAATTTGGTTTCTGATCTCTCTTGGTTCTGCTGATGAACTTATCAATGCCCATTGAATCCAAACTCTGGTACCTACTCTTTGCGACGCTTTTTGTCAGCAGCTGGCAAGTGTGGAATGATTTGCTTCGATTTAAAGTCAATATCCTTCTGGAGATCTTTGGCGTCATTGTCACCATCAGTTGTATTGGCCATGCTGATGAGATTCTACAAAGCACCGAATTCAATCATAAGAACCAAGAATCTACCAGATGAACCCCCCTTAAATTCTTGTCCCAAAAATATCTTTGACTCGGGATTCAATTCAGGTTACCCATCATAACATCGCCCAAAAATCTATAAATCTTCCAAGAAGTACAAATTTACAAATTTGCTCTACACAATACATTTTTTGCTGAACACTTACTGGAAGTCCACTCCACCCGTTTCTATGGGATCGGGATGATGCTACATATCGGCAATAGCAATCATAATCAAAGCACTCTCATAGTTTGCTTCACTGTGGTAGTTTTTATCTTTTGAAAATTCTAGCCAACTGTTTATGTTTTTGTAACACACTGAACCGCATTCCTCATGGACATGACTCTGGGCTGTTTCAGCTTTTTCATTCACAAATTCTAAAAGAAATCTCGCACACGGATAGTCCAAAATGTGTCGTTTTTGCTCATCACATGCAATACTTTACTTTCAGCATCATCTGGCTTAATTTTGAACGAAGTGTCTTTTCGCACGTTGTTAGGGACACGCTATAGGTCGACGCCTTAGGGACACGACCGTAAAAAATTGAAATTTTTTATTAAGACTTTATTGTATTCGTTGTATACAATTTTTTTTTCTTGTTTCTTGATGTACGTAAAGAGAGGCTGTAAAAGTATGGCCTTCTTGATTGGTTACGTTATACATAGGTATATGTTTAAATGCCCATTTGGCTTGAGTTTTTCTTTTGTATAAGAGAGAGAAGTTGCTCTTGCTTACGGAGCTTGTACGTTTACTTTGACGATTGTCTATCACAAATAGTTAACTAATTCTAACTTAAAACTAGGTAAGGTTAAGATGGGATCGAGGATTAGGAGGGAGAAGGGAGAAAAGGTTTGTGTTGTCATTTAGCTAGGCGAAGTGTAGTTAGCGAGGTTACCACCTTTGACGAGGTTGGTTTCTTTTGAATGGTGGTAAGAGATTGGGTATAAATTTTATGAGCATTCTTGTGTATCTTTTTGGTAAGAGTTCGAAGTTTGTTTGGTTGATGTTGTAATTTAATCTATTTTTAATATGTATGAAATGAGGGTTTGGATGGGGGGAAAGTGGAGAATGGATCCTGCTTGCATTTCATTTCATTTAATTTAATAGAATTTGAGTTAGCGAGAGTATCTCAAAGTGATACTGTGTTTGTCAGATGTCTACATGATATAGTTAAACGATATTAAAGTTGAAATAAGTGATTTGAGTACTTAACTAGTGTAGAAATTATGCCTCCAATAAACGATAATTATTATTATTATTTTTGTTTTCTTCTTCTTTTTTTTTTCTTTTTTTTTAAGAATGTTTGTTGCTGAATTTCGGTTTATAATTTTAAATTTGATTGATTGTGAGTTTGAAGTGATTGTTCTGGGAGTATTAGCCCCTATTTTGACCGCAAAGGGTTCTATTATAAAATTCATTGCGCTGTCAATCAGGGGAAGTCAAGATTTCTTCAAAGATAAAGCCGATCGGGGATGGGTAAATTGTATCTTGCCATTATATATTGGCCTGAGAAGAATATAGTTTGTATCGAATAGTTTGAGAATCGTTTTATTCATTAAAGATAACGCGTAATTTATAAGGGGAGTAACCTTTGATTCGCTGTAAATACGGCTGTTGGACAGTCTCTTGTGACTTGCCTCGTATTTTTGGTTAATGCAGGTTCTTAGTATCTTCCTTTCAAAACTTTCAAGGGCATTAGCCGTAGAGGGGGAGATTGAAAACCAGATTGGGAAAGCGTATAATAGGACCGGTCTTATCAAGGTCTTGTAGAAGAGTAGCTTTGTTTTTTTGTTCAGACAACTATGTCTAAAGAATGGCATTAGCATGTTGGCTATCTTCTGAGCTTTTGTTTTGTTCGCTCTAGCGTGGTTATTAAATTTTAAAAGATTGTCAAAATTAACCCCCAGGTATTTTAGCTTGTTCTTGAAGTGTATGATGTTACCATCTATGTCGATGCTGAAATTCCTGCTCTCCCGGACGGCTCCCTAACAGAGATGTACAGTTGATTTTTAACCAGCGATTGTGTTAAGTTCGAAAGAGTAATCGGTTGTGAGATAAATAAGTGTAAAGTAATACAGTGAATAAAGCGATTGGATTGAAACGTTTAAGAATTGATTTAAGTGATATTGTCGTGGTACTAAATAAGTGAATAAGTAGAAAGTGTAAATAAAGTGATTTTATTGGCAAATTTAAACAGAATAGTGTTTTATCTTTTCGAACCCCAGCCTGAATGTAACACTTCAATTGACCTAGCGCCACCAGTGGATATTCTGCGGATGCATATGCGGATGTATCGTCGGCATAAAGTAGAGCTTTGGATGTAATATTGCCTTGTATGAAATTGGTGTGTGGAAAGTCTGACATGAAAATGTTATAAAGTCGGGGGCCTAGAATGGAACCTTGAGGGACTCCGCTCTCCGAAGGGCAGTTGGAGGATTGAGTGTCCTGTATCTTAATATGGAAGTGTCTGTCTGATAAGCAACTATCAAGTAGGTTGACAATGAAAGGTGGGTAGTCCATTCGGATCATCTTGAACAGAAGACCATCCCTCCAGACACTTTCGAACGCTTTTTCGATGTCTAAAGAGCAGGCGACAGTGCTTATTTTTTCTCTCAAGTTGAGAGTGACATCATTATGAAGTTTTAAGAGAGCATGAACAGTAGAATGCTCCTTCCGAAAGCCATATTGGTAATCAGGAATAAATTCAATGTTACTGCTTACGAAAGCGTCAAGTTTCAACAATATAATTCTTTCTAGTAGTTTGCCTACGTTAGACAGTAAGGAGATGGGTCTATAGTTATTAATTGTATAGTTTCCTGGTTTCTTAAGGATTGTAAATAGCCTGGCCACTTTCCAGTCTTTCGGGAAATACCCATTATTGATGCAATTGTTAAATATATCAGTAATGTGGTTTTCCATTGGGACCACCAGAAATCTTTTTCAGATCTCAGATTTTACTGTGCAACAAATACAAATTTTCAATTCATAAATGCAGTTAAATTGATTTGTTCGCAATTCGCCTATTCGCAGTTCGCTCTCATGTGAATGGTCCTTTAATGAGTAACAATAGATTTTTTTGTGAGAATAAAAGCAATTATGCTACAATTTTTGAGGAATGTGCAAATTATCATACATTTTGCGTATGATAATGGGTTGCTATCATACATCATACAAGACCTGAAATTATCATACATGTAGCATAATTATCATACGGTTGGTATCGCTGCACAGCATACAGGGGATTTTTTATTGGGCGTTGTTGAAGTGACGTGTGAAATGAAACAAGTTGTGCGTCAGCTTCTTTTACTTGAATGGTAGATGACGCTTAAAATACTAAAACGAATGTAAAAGAAACTGGTCCTTAACGTCTTTTAAAATAAATTTTTACGGGTTTATTTTAGTAAAGTAGGTAGATTTTAATTATTTCATTTACACGTCCCTTTTTTGTGATCTTTTTAATACTTCAGATTTCGGTACGAATTGGATTGCAATTTTTCAATGGTCGCCTTTCATTAGTGTGTGTCAAACGTTCTCTTCCGGAGTAAATACAACGGCCCCTTACGGACTGGAATTTATACACAGTTTGTTTCAATGTACCTACATAGGTTTTCCTTCTTCGGCTGTGCTTGTTTGCTTATCAATAATCAAATTAAAGATAAGTCAACATAGATAAATGGCGTTGCAATCAGTAGGAATATGGTATACCAACAACATCTTAGGTTTGTATCGTGGTATGCTAGCTTTTTGTTGAACATCCTATGACATCAATACCAGCAATGTGTCTTAACTATTACTGCCCTAGATGATTTATCGTAGACAGTGTTTTCGATCTGCGCATTCAAATATCTGCGTCCAGCCTACAGCTGTATTGAAGCCGTGTTGAAACTTTGCACATTGGTATAGAAGCAAAATCGAATATATCGGTGGTCAGAGGAAGACTCCATCTTATGTGATGTGCACAATTGGAGGGCGACCTCAACCAACTTAGTGTGCGTAGCTGGAGGCAGCTAGCTAGCGAAGGAGCTGGCTGCAAGGGCTTGTTGCTTTTGAGCTCTATAAATTCCTAACCAACTACCATAGCAATGCGTAGTTGAAAACAATTGACATGTTTTAGAATAGTCTGAGCTTCTATTGCAGTCTAGAAATGAGACAATTACGGACAAAGTACGTACTGTTTTATGCAAACAAAGTTCCCAGAATACAAATATAACACCGAGTACATTTATTGTATTAGAAAATAGTTTGTATCAAATGCATGCTTTCCTGTGTGATGAACGACGCAATCAATGATGGAATACTCTCATTGGCTCGAAGGATCTGTTGCTTGATAATTTGCTTAAAGTCTTCCCGAACACCCTTATCTGCTCCTCTAGTTCCGATTCTTCGGGTGGCTGCATTCGCCTGAGCCGGCGAAAATTCAAAATTAAACTCCTCGTTGTGCGACCGCCAGATCTGCATGAATTCTTCTATGAAGTCAATCATCACTATATACGCGGGGAAGAGTCTATAGCAGAATTTTCCTCTCGACCGAATTAACGAGAATACTTGCTCGGCGAGAAGGGTTTCCCTCGGATAGTCCAGCTGCGAAAGCACTAAAAGGTCACCGAGGACCAAATCGGAAACATTCGATTCGTACAATTTCCGCTATGGAGACAAAACATCATAAACATGCGATAATAAAGTGGATACATTCTACTTACACTCAAGCTGTTAATGATGGCCCTTGTGCAATACTGCACAATTGGCTTTAGAGTTAGGGGAAGAAAGAGAATATGACGTTGATTGCCCGTAATTGTCATGTTTTCGATAATTTGTCCTTGTATCGTAGGTAGGTCCAACATAATCTTGCGAATACATTCGAATCCTTGCATCTGTTGGGGTAAATAGATCGGTTTACTTGCGTTTTATGACAAATAAAACACTTACCGTGAGAACTCCTTGAATCAAGTTCAAACTCAGCAGTTGAACATTCTGTTGCAAGCTGTTTTTGATTTGCATCTCTGCCATGAGTTTCTTTGCATCCTCCTGGTGGCCAAAGTACACTGCTAAGTCGAAGAGGAATCGACTAATCCATGGAGCTAGAGGTAGCTTGACCAGCAACTGACTAAAATCCCTTTGGAACTGCTCAGTGTTAAGTAGTTGCCAGCATTGAGCAGCGCTCACAAAGGCCTTTGAGATATCTTTGCTATGCGGAGAGGTGACCGAAATTTGAGGCGGATCCATGCTCTGTGGTTCATTTGAACGGTCTAGTTTCATTTCTAAAAAGGTAGCGGTACTATGAAAAGAGTGGTAAGATTTAAAAAAAAAAAAACTTGGTACCGCGATATCCTTCAACGAGGACGTAATCCACTTCATGGTCGTCAGCGCGTGCGTTGCAGTTCTTAATGTATTCCTGTAGAGAGTAGATAAACAACGTTGAGGCGTAGAACAGGATTTGACTGCTGCCAGGCGGACTTGTCGATGCTATTTCTATTAGCTTTTCCCAGTAGACGTTTTTACTCCTAGAACCAAGTCATATTTATTGAAAAATGTTTGCAATTTAGATTTCCTTACCAAGTCTTGTTGAACGATAGAAATGCTTCCCAGCGAAGAATTTTCGCACAGAGTGCAAGAACTTGGAAGATTTTTTTCCAAATCTCCGATGTATCGCATTTATTATCCTACAAGCAGTAAATAGTTAATATTACGAAAATCATTATATCGAATTGCAAAGACCTCCTCGATGATCTGTCTTATGTAATACTCCAGGGAAATTGTGAAGATTCTACAGACCAAATGACTCGGTAGATCAGGAGTCTTGTGATAAATCAAAGGCAGAGCCTCTTCTACCAACATTTCTTGATATTTTGCGGGATTCAGGTTCATCCCCTCAGCTATCATTTCTAAAAGACGCGGCTGAACAGAAATACCGGAGGTTAATTTAAGACCAACTTCTTTATTAACCTACCGAATGTGTAATAGCAGCTTGGGGTAACCTTTTCAGTATCAAAAGTTGCAACTTGCACTGCTCCAAATTGTTCTCTGTGTGGTTCACGGTAAGCAAAAGAATCTTGTGCTGTACATCATACGAGACGTGTTGAAACATTTTTACATAAAATTCTTGTTCGGGAGTTATTTCATTTTCTGGGGCACGTAGGGCTGCAGTAAGTTCGGCGACTTCGTTCCAGAGGTCAACACTTTGATTCTGAAATGTGAGCGTTCTTTTGTTTTAATGAGGAATTATGTTCTATATAAGCAGCTTACATATAACTGAAGCACTTGGCAGCTTCTTCATAATTGTTGGCTTCTTTTTCCAGTTTATATGCTTCGAACTAAAAAATATGGAAGTTATTTGCAGGAAAAACACAGTTGCAATCTTGATGGAGCTATGTACCTGAACATCAAAGTTGTTGGGAAATAGGGTTTTTGCGGTTATGATCCATGCCTTTGCTGCACACGGGTCGGTGGAACGTGCTTTCTGGGCTTGGGCAATGATGTAGTTTTCTTCAGTACTTAAATCCATTCTAGGTAGTTTTAACAAATCTACGAAATTGAAAACCGCATGAAGAAAACAAATAATGCAAGAAGTGTCAAAGTGAATTGAGCACACCTGTCACTTCTAGCCGGCTGTCAATTCTGGTAACCACTTGCACTTAAACTTTTCAGTCAAGTGCTGCCAAGTCAACTTTTTTTGCTCGGTAATTGTTGAACTTTTTAAGGCCATATTCGCCAAGGTTTTCATCATTTTCCTGGTGAATCCCATAAAACTTATGTTATTCCGGAGTTTTTTTTTTATTAGACGCCCCGGTTTTTTCCACTTCGGCCATGCAAAAATAAAGATTCCAACCGATAGAAATATCAAATTCTGAATATAGGTCCATTTTCGCTTGTTTTAGTTGTAGAACTTAAAACAAACATCCTATCTCAGCGAAAGTAAAGTACAACAACTAGTGTCACCTCCTCCAAGTCAGTTTGACATTATGCAAGCGTTTGATACGTTCTAGTTAGATATTTCTGTTTTGCTTTTTTTTTATCTCAATTTGGGGAGAAATCTCATGAATCGTGTCCGAAGGGCCCGATTCTGTGTCAAATTATCCGGGTTACTGGTGAATAAATCCTACACTACACTAAATCCTATACTACAAAAAATGAACTACTGTGATCTACAAAATTGGGTCCCGCATCAAAAAAATGTTGAGACTCATTCGTTGTTTGTCACAACAAATTACGAGAATAGTTTTTGAGACTGCGAATTTGATAAATAATTTGATAATTTGATTTGTCGGGAGTGCCGACAGAAGTGATAACTTGAACAATTACGTGTGTATTTTTTGAATCGTCAGGAAATATTTTATTGCGCAGGAAGTACTTTTAAATAAATGTTTTTTTTTATTCATTATTATAAGCTTCTACTACAAAAATTATGTTACATTTTTCATTTTCATTTAAGTTATGAATTCCCCAAACAAAACAGGTAATTGAAATAATTTTGGTGACAATCAATTTGTCGCCGCCATAAATTACCATAGTAACATATTCAAATAAAAATCATAGTAGATTAGAATCTGTTTATTTTTTTGATATCTAGATGTCGCTCCTTTCGTTAGAGAGAATCATATACCCAAAGGTATGCAATGCAATTACCCCTTAATGTAAGTGTCGCATATGCAAAGACATCGATCTATCACGAACAATAAATACTTCCAATCATTGACAACTTAACCCAGCGTCATTAATCAATTCCAGTCAAAAAGAAAATCATTCCCAAACAGATCAAAAATCAGAAATTTCTACTACTCCTACTTGTTCTCGTACTCCAAAAACTTATAAAGTTTATAACTCTCTAACAAGAACTTGCGACAGTTGTTGTCTGTTTCTAGAGTTTCGACTTTTTCTATATTTCATGAACCGGTTCTTTTACCTAGCGTTGCTTCATGAATATTACAGTTATTTGTATAGTATACCTACTCTTAGGGCCGGTCTGTTCACAGATGGTTAAATCCATGGTTAGGTTACCACAGATTTTGGTTAAGCCATGATAATAAATCTATGATAACCAATAAGTGTTTGTTGAGCGTTTTTTTCACTTTGGTTACCAAACCATAGCTTTGCAACAAAGCGTTCCATTTTTCCAGTTTTTCTGTCAAATCAATTTTCAAACTAAATCTGTGATTAGTTTTGTTTTGGCAGGACGTGATTGTTTTCGGTATAAATATATTATAAACTTTATTAGTTACCTTTTCTTTTTTAAATTAAATAAAATTGCTTTTAGCACAAGAATGTTAAAACCAAAGAGGTCATCGAATTGTACAAAAAGTGAAGAAGATACCCTAGTCAAATTGGTGTTGGTGAAGAAACATTTTTTTGAAAATATGAAAACTGATGCCGTTACATCGAAACAAAAGGATGCAGCTTGTGAAAGAGTTGCTCAACAATTCAGTGCATCTCATTATAACAAAGTAAATGTTTTATTATGGTTTTTGACTTAATACCTATGCATATTCTAGATCCAAATAGCAAAAGCATTAAAATAAAAAAATACCAATCAATTAGCGTTTTTTTTTTTTAAACCTGGACCTTCACTTTATTATCGTAGGTATACAAAAAGTTTGTATCCAGCGCCATAAGAAAGCTATCATATATGCTCTCAAATGTGCGGCAGAAGTTCGCGACTCGTTGTCCTATACAAAGACTAACCATATTGTGCACAGAAAGCTGTAATGTGTCAAAATGCGACAAATTTGAACAAACAATATTCCAGAATATCATTGGTTAAATAACGACAACCAGCCGATTTTGGCTGGTTATCGATTTATCTGGTTAACTAACCAAACCATGGATTCTCTGGTTAATATTTTGCTGAACAAACAGATTTAATGGTTACCAGCTGGAATAACCGATGATTAAAGATAACCAAGATTGAACAAACCGGGCATTAGGGTGGCAAGTTTACCACAGTTTTCTTTTTCTTGTTTCGGTAATTATAACACAAGCTACTGTGCCGTAAATGTGCACAAACCCAAAATCGTGGATATAATTTGTCGGAATTAAGCCTGGTAAAATTAAGTTATGAATTCCCTATACAAAACAGGTAATTGAAATAATTTTGGTGACAATCAATTTGTCGCTGCCATAAATTACCATAGTAACGTATTCAAATAAAAATCATCGTAGATTAAGCTATAAATTACCTACCCCTAAAAGTAAGCAATAGTATAAAAGTTTACAACTAAAAGTATGCAATCGGTGTCGGTGTCGGTGTCGGTGTCGCGAGTTTGCTAATTTTTGCCCATCCAAATAGTGCCCAACGCGCCTAAAGAAGTTATCACTTCAAAAAAAGAAAATGGGAATTGCATAGAAAATTTGACGTAAATCCAAAAAAAAGGCGTTACGTCAAACCAATATTCTAACTTATTAATTTGGGTGGATATACGTCAAAACAATACTAGATATCTCAGGATTGGCTAGAGATAGGACCAAAAGACAACATTATTTGGATAGAGCACACTTGAAAACATAAGACTGCATTTATAGTCCAAAAACTAGGTACATTTTGGCGTATACGTCAATTCAATTCTCAGCCGACGATTTGCGAATATAATTCAAGTTTCCCAAGAAAACGGGTACCTTATAGAAGGGAGATGGGGGAGGAAGATTTAACCGCTTCCGATGGATGGCTCGATTTTTCGTTCGTACCATTCTTGTGCCACCAGTTAATAGTGACAGAGGTCATTAAGTGTACAAACAGAGTGGAGCGAAGAGCAACACTGCAAAAATCGTCAGAGAAAAGAGCAAAGAGCACGAGAGGAAAGCAAGGATGTAAGCTAGCCAGAGTGAGGAGTAAAGAGCAAAGAGTAAAGTGAGAAGCAAACAACACCACAAGTTGACAAAGAAGTGGACAAATTTTATCTTAAGCCCAATCATACCTACTGAACGTCTTGCAGTAACCTTAAGGTTGGTATAAAGATTATTTGACATTGTTGAGCTGTAGGCAGTATTTAATTCTTTTTTTATTAATCACAAATTAAATTTCTGATCCCACAAGGGTTTCCTTTTGATAATTGCACAAATTAAATTATCCACATTCATCAGACAAAAATTGCAACGGGTGCAATCACTCCACGACCACGAAAAATCAAAGCGATGATAGCGGAAAAATCAAACATGTTTGAAATCGCCGCTTTGCTCTCTTGTCGCCGCTTTGCTCGACCTTCGAACGACGCTGCACCAGGGATGGAAAATGCCATTTTCGATTTGTACTGAAAACTGTTGGAAGATTGTACTGAAATGGAGTCAATTGTATTAAAAACAATTTTTCGTATACAACAAATTGTGATTCACAATATTTTATTAAAAAAAAACATAAAAAAAAAGAATTACAAAATATACTTAGAAAAATCTATGAGCTCTTCAGGCCTAATACACTCATTTTGCAAATTCATATTCAAAATATTGCCCTGAACTTGAAATTCATAACAGTTTTTCGCCCAGAAACATTGGAATTACAGTAGAAACAACGTTTGATTTTTCGTTCAACATTTTGTTCAAGCCATGGGTATTTTTCTTTCCGTTCAGGCTGAAAACACACCTCATATTTCTTCTTCTTTTCGTTCGTACATCGTTTGAACAGGTCTAAACACTTTTGAAAAAAGTTATGTTTTATTGATAGCACTTATAACCTACACAAACTGCTTACTCATCAACAGACAAAAATAAAAAGCAGAATCTAGTCAGCGCTTTGTGCAAAACTTAAAACAAATACATAGTTCGTTAAGTGATTTGATTTTCTGTTTTTGAAAAAATACAAATTGCAAGAAAATTTTAAAGATACAGATAAATGAATTGTATCGAATTAAGGCAAATTGTACTTTTGTACTTGAGCAAACTCATTTGTATCGAATTCGATACAATTGTATCGACTTTTCCATCCCTGCGCTGCACTCTGTGTGGTACCTTTTCACTGCACGTGTTTGATTTTATCGCTTTGCTCTTTGCTCTTTGCTCTTGCTCACTCTTCGCTCCACTCTGTACGTACACTAAGGACGCAAATAGTGCAAAGTTTTTAGATAAGTCCTCAATGCGAGGTATTATATTTGAACTTATTATAGTTGTACTTTTTAGAACAAACTAAATTTTCAAACATACATCGGTATAGTTTTTTATTTTCATCCTTCTTCTTAAAAAAAAACAACTTCATTACTCGTTGAAAATATGCGGGACTCAAAATGACAGCAACGCAATAAAATATAAACAAGTTTTGCTTTGCGCCTTCAGTAGGTATAGGTACCTACCTCTACATATCAGCTGGGTTGGGAAAAAATCGTAATTGACATGGTTGCCGTTGCTTAGTCAGCAAACTCGGTAACTTGGCTTTGACGATTATGGGCGTTTGTCAGACGTTCGGGAGAGGAGCAATCTTATGATGTAATCTTTGTTTTAGGTAACTTTTTCTTGCCCTAGGTTGTCTTTTTTGCCGGTTGAAGGATTGTGATGCGTTTTATGAGAACACAATAACTTTGAGGTAGTAAGGGACTTTGTCTACCTTGGCTCTGCTATAACATCTGAAAATGACATCTCATTGAGATGGTTAGGACATGTAGAGCGAATGGACATCAACGCTCCGGCCCGCAGAGTCTTCGATTCCAATCCAGAGGGTCAACGCAGTAGAGGAAGACCTCGCCTCAGGTTGAGCGCACAAGTAGAAAACGACCTCAACCAACTTGGAGTGCGTAACTGGAGGCAGTTGGCTAAGGACCGGGCTAACTGGATAGGCTTGTTGGTTGAGGCCCTGGTTCACAATGAACTGTAGCGCCACCTAAGTAAGTAAGTAAGTAAGTAAGGTTGTCTTTTTCGCTCATTTGTGCTCCATATTTAAATGAGCAAATATATTATTTTTAGGCAGCAACTTAAATTAAATTGTGGTTGCAGTAACCTTTTGAATTGAATTTGTTTTTGAAGTTTGACAGCGAATAATTAAAATTGACGGCTCTGCGACATAAGGCCCCAATATAAAAATGAAATAAGTCCCCAAAAAATTACATAGGAAACAACAACAACGATTTTCAATAAAATTTGGGGTGTTATTTCCTTTTTTGCGGCCTTATCCCCTTTATAAAAATAAGACCCCAAAAAAGAAATGAAGTAAGTTCTCAAAACTATTTTTTTATTATTAATTATTGTTACCCTTCCGACATGAAATACGTATGTATTCATTTGGGCTTTATTTCGCAGAGCCCATGGAACATGCAACGAAATCTGCTGTTGTTAATGGATTAGTGCGTTACTTGACTACAAAATCAGCTGTTCAAATTGCATTCGTTCTTGGAAAAATCACCAATTGATATCGACGTGAAAAATGTTTCCCTTTTTGTAGATATCTACATTGTGAAGTATTTTTGGTTATTTGTATTCTCCAGATGATGAAGACAGGTAATAATTACTCCAAAATTGTATCCATGGCTGTTTATGTATTTCGTTATTTTAGTGTATATCTGGAAAAATATCGAGATCTGCAAAAAGTTATCCGAAATGAAAAAAAGATTGTTTTTTTTTTCAAAAAAAGATTGATTTTTTGTCCCAATGGAAAACGACATTAGCTTATGCTACCCGATTCAACTCGCAAATTTTGAAAAGAAAATTCTCTCTTGAAATCCATAAATTTTAAAATTTTATTTGTTTTAACCATGGCCAATGATCCCAATCTTAGCACGACGAGATAAAATTGATGCAGTCTTTACAAGATATTTAATTAATTCGAATCAAAATTTTTGGTTTCCTATTTTATTTATATAGTACCTATCAGTTTTGGAATATAATGATAATAATGATGATGATGGAATGGTTGTTGAAATTGTGGATGAAAATTTATAAGTTTCATTGGTATTCATTTCAAAGAATACCAATTGATTATTAAATTTAATATTTCATGTAAAATAATATGCATTATTATTCATGTAAAATATCGCATTAAATGAAAATGAAAATTGTTACATAATTTTTGTAGTAGTAGTTTATAATAATGAATTAAAAAACTCATCTAAAATATGTCCCGACGATTCGAAAAATACACACTTAATTGTTCAAGTTTTCTCTTCTGTCGGTACGCCCGGAGAGCCTCTAGTTTTCTATTATAGCTTGAGACTTTTGTTCAGGTACCGTAAACGCTCGACTTTTTAGCCCACGTTCATTGCAAAAAGGAAACTGGCTCCGCATAAAAAGGAAAAGTTTACTCGCATAACGGTGGCAAATCTCTACCCGTATTCAATTCATCAAACTGTAGAAGTACTAACTCATAAGTCACAATTGTGGCAGCCATCTGAAATTACAAATCTGAAACATGAAATATCTATAAATTATGTTCATATAGATAAAGCACCCCAAACAGAAGCTTCCGTGTGATAAAAAAAAGATTTCGTCCCGACAGCGCAATACAATCCCCTGTTATGTGAACACTAAATCGTTCAGTCTACAAAATTAATTAAAGAATATATTTAAAGAAAAATATCCTGTTCAATTGATTCCATTGTTTTGAACCTCATCACCCCATCCGTTAGCGGGCACCATCCGTAATGCTTTCAAGGGAACCATTGATTCATCGTTTATTTTAGATGCACACAGAAATACAAGCACAATTCTTCCTATCAGATACAATAGCGAATACCAAAAGTATGCATAGTTAATTGGCCATCGCTGTGTACTGTAGATAAATATTTATTATTAAAAATATTTTGTTTACTGGAATCAACATCAATCATGTATTTATGAACTTTGTGAATATACAGTATACACTCATACACGCAATCAATAACGTACTTGAAAATACTTAAAATCTGGCAGCAAATGAAGTACAAGTTATTTACTGATGATAGTAGAAGTATGGATGACAGATTTTCGTTTACAACTTCAAGAAGCTCACAAAGTTGTACATAGTGGCAACGGATCTCATACCAAGTTGACTGGGAAATGTTCTGTGTTGATAGATAGAAAAAAAAGTGCAGGTAAGAGTGGATGTAACTGACAAACGAATTGAAAATATACCGATAAAAAATATATCGGACAGGTGATTGATGTGGTATTCGATTGGACTTTTTCAGATTCGCTCTTAAATTGCAGATTTCGTGTGTCTAATAAAGTAAATAAATTACAGTTTAATTTGCTCTAAAGCACTAGGTTCCTTGGCCCTTGGCTAATTAATCGAACATAAAAACGTCACTTGCTCTTTTTAACTTTCTCTATTATTTGTGTTAATATTCGGACGATTCGAATATGTGTAGCCTTTAATATTGTTACACTCAGGCTGGGATTCTAAAAGATTATTCTGTTACTATACTATACTAGATACTATTCTGTTCTTCTTTTCTAATGGAATTAATTTTATTACTCTTTTTATAATAATTCAATTATTAAGTACCAAAACAATATCACTTCTTAAAACAATTCTGAAACGCTTTAAACCAATCTTCACAACCGATTACTATATCGAACTTTACCAACCACTGTTTAAAATTCAACTGTAACTCCCTGTTCTCAAACATGCCCTTTTATATCCGCTCTGATACCTATCGCAAATATTCTAGTGTATTCCAACTTTTCTGGATGGTTCTAGAATTAGAGTTACACTTGACAGATGACACTGACATTTTCTGACACTGACAGATTCGATTCCAATTTGTAGTGGAATTTGTTTGGTGACTTATGGGTTGTTTTTATTTCACCATTTTAGGTTCGACGCTACATTCCACACCACAATATTTTTCTACGCGTTTTCCATTCACTGGTTAAATTTTATATTAAAACATTCGATATTTGCGTCCCGATTGATTTCTAAATATTTATACATTACTAATTTACCTATGCAAATAGATTCACCCACGCAATCGGCCTTATCAATAATCAACTTTAGTCTGGCAGTTTACGGAAAGACTCTAGACTTTCCAAAATCGCTTTACCAATAAACAAAAATAGTTGCCAAAATATCGCTAACTGTAGGGTTAAATGTTAATGGTGAGAAAGTCATGTTTATCTCGAGCGTAAGCTAAATAAATCCTCCCTGAATGTCATTTTGAAGACGAGTGTTGCCCAACCGTCCAACGGTATTAAATTTCGTAATAGGAGCAAATTTAAATACGCTGGTGTTCATCATGGGCATTTACAATTATAAACTAATTTTAGTAAATTGTAAATGTTATATAAATTTATTCGTTGTAATACAACAAAGCAAATGGTTTTTAAGTCTAACAAACACATATTTGTACAAATGTATGCAAAAAATTGAAAAATATTGCAATTTTTATTCAATTTATTTCTGTGTTTTTCTCTGTTTTATCTTGTTCAAATGCTAGTTCTTGCCTTTGAATTGGTTTTCCTTTTAAAATAGTTTGTAAGCAATGAACGGATGCTTACTAAAAAAAATATTTTATATAAGTTTGGGATATTTCCAAGACATTCTTGATAGTCGTCGCAAACGGAATAAAATATCTGCTTCTTAAGTTTGAACGGCTCATACCTGATGACCTACTTTTTTCAACAATTCTCAGAACCTAAGGCGACTCAGGTAGATATCTGGCTGCAACCAAACCCTTATTAAACGCTTTGCAAAAAGAGTTTGTTTACCGAGAATCAGGACGAGGAAACAATGGTTGGGGTGAAAAGGTTGACTTCACGGAAAATATAGATATAAGAATAGAATTGTCATCATTCAGCACTTCTGAAGGAATATCTAGAGAAGATATGGAACATACATCTGGAATATATCTACTTCTGGAATATTCGCTGATAGGTGGCAGCGCGGATATAAAAGGGGCGCGTTGACAACAGAGATGTACAGTTGATTTTTAGCCCGCGATTGTTAAGTTCGAAAGAGTAATCGGTTGAGAGATAAATAAGTGCAAAGTAATAAAGTGAATAAAGCGATTGGATTGAAACGTTTAAGAATTGATTTAAGTGATATTGTTTTGGTACTAAATAAGTGAATAATTTTGAATAATTAGAAAGTGAGAATAAAGTGATTTTATTAGAAAAGTTGAACAGAATAGTGTTTTATCTTTTCGAATCCCAGCCTGAATGTAACAATATTTTTCTGTGAGAATTCAATTTTTTCGGTTTCTAAGTTTCCCGAATTAAGTAATATAATCTACACAATTTTTAAAAGATCAAATTGTATTTATTTTTACACTTCTACATACTTTGGCAAGCACTGTTTCATTGCAAATTGAAATTCAAAAACGGAAGCGATATGTTCTTAAAATGCTTAGGCTTCCTTCGTGATAGCTATTTCTGAAATGAATTAACAGGCTATTATTTCTATTTGCGAAAATATTCACTTGCTAACGATTAAATAATTGTGATCTTTACACCACCAATAGGTTTGATTTGCATCAAAGCAGTCTAATAAACTGTGTTCCGATTATTGAATAATTTTAAAGGTATATTATTACGAAACAAAAACTCATCAATCAATTCTAAAGTATTAGAAATCAAAGGAAAGTGTCTATAAAAAGGACCGAAAATTGAGCCCGAACGAATGATAGGACATTACTGATTTGCATATGATATTTGACAGATCGGCGGATACTTTGTGGATTTCTTATTTTGTGTTTTGTTTTTTGCTTATAATAAGCCTCAAGAGTGCATACACCAACTCATCTCCAAGATTTGGTTAGAGGAAAGTATGCCTGATGAATGGAACCTCAGCATTGTTTGCCCGATCCACAAGAAAGGAGACCCTCTAAACTGCGCCAACTACAGAGGCATCAGTCTCCTGAACACTGCGTATAAGATCATGTCTGCTGTATTGTGTGAACGCCTGAAACCATTCGTCAACGATCTGATAGGTCCCTATCAGTGCGGTTTTAGGCCCGGTAAGTCCACGACCGATCAAATATTCACACTACGGCAGATCCTGGAAAAAACCCAAGAATACCAGATCGATACTCACCATCTTTTTATCGATTTTAAGGCCGCATATGACAGCGTTTATAGAGACGAGCTATACAGAGCCATGTCTAGTTTTGGCATCCCTGCCAAACTTGTCAGATTGTGCAGAATGACGATGGAGAACGCTCGCTGCTCCGTAAAGGTCGGAAACAATCTCACCGAGACCTTTGATGTCAAAAAAGGATTTAGACAAGGTGATGCGCTGTCATGTGACTTTTTCAACATCATTCTTGAGAAGATTGTGCGAAACTCACAAGCCAACACCAGAGGCACAATTTTCTATAAGTCTGTGCAACTGCTTGCATACGCTGACGACATTGACATTGTTGGTACAACACAGCGAGCTGTCACTGGTGCGTTTGCAAGTATTAGTACAGAAGCGGCAAAAATGGGTTTAGTGGTGAATGAGGGTAAAACAAAATATATGCTGTCAACAAGAAGGGACACACGACATCGACGAATCGGGCAGAACGTCACGATAGACAGCTATAACTTTGAGGTAGTTAGGGACTTTGTCTACCTCGGCTCCGCTATAAACTCTGATAATGACATCACATCAGAAATCAAGCGAAGAATCACACTTGCCAACCGCTGTTTCTTTGGCCTAAGACGGCAATTGATTAGTAAGGCCTTGTCAAGAAGCACTAAGAAGATTCTATATAAGACTCTCATCATCCCTGTCCTGCTCTATGGCGCAGAAGCATGGACCCTAGCAAAAACGGATGAGGATCTTCTTGGTCGCTTCGAACGCAAAATTCTTCGAGTGATTTTTGGTCCCGTTTGCGTTGACGGGATTTGGAGGAGAAGATTTAACAGCGAGCTCTACGAGCTGTACAGCGACATCGACCTGGTCAGAAAAGTACGCATTAGTCGTCTAAGATGGTTAGGACATGTAGAGCGAATGGACACCAACGCTCCGGCCCGGAGAGTCTTCGATTCCAACCCGGAGGGACAACGCAGTAGAGGAAGACCTCGCCTTAGGTGGCGCGCTCAAGTGGAAGGGGACCTCAACCAACTTGGAGTGCGCAACTGGAGGCAGTTAGCCAAAGATCGCGCTAACTGGAGAGGCGTATTGGTTGAGGCCCAGGTCCACCCCGGACTGTAGCGCCACCTAAGTAAGTAAGTAAGCCTCAAGAAGCCTTTGAAAGATATCTGTTGGGCAAATTTAATTGCAATTTATGTATTCCTTTTTTTAGAATAAAATCCTCGTTGTGAAAGAAACCACTGAACTTGTTTTTCACAAAAACAAATTATGAAATTCAAATTCTGCGTTAAAACAAATGTATTAGATTCAAAAGAAAGTCTTCGAACTAGTAAAGGTGGAGATCAAATTGTTTATTGGTACCATTTCAAAAATACTGTACATTTTTATTTAAACTGGCAGCCAACTAATAGTCGACATTAGTGTTTGATTATTGGTAAGGCGGAATGACTTTCTTGGCTATAAAAAAACTCACGAAAAGCTAAAAAACTACTACACCAGTTGTCAAACTCAAATGCATTTGTATTGGTAAATCTAAAGAGAAAAAATCCAGATTCGCAAAAGTGCTCTGAAGTCTGAAAAAGTGCCCTGAGAGCGTCCAATCGAATACCACTACCAAATAAGTAAATTTGAGATAAAAACTTGACCCGTATACCGTATTAATCGAAGATTGCTAAGTTTTTATTATGTAATTCTTAGGGCAAAACGCAGTTTATATGACGTGTGATGAGAAGTGTACACTGTGATAGGTATTACAAAACAATGGTATAAACAAATGGGTTTTGGGGAAAATTCTTTAAATTCATTTATCTCTGCCCAAAAATAATATGTATAATAAATTATGAAAGTCCTCATTTTTCAAAAATCGCGCCTCCTATATCCACTGTATAGTATAGTGTATACTTACTCTTCCAGTTAAAGCTTCGGTACGCATTCCGATTTGCTGAAAACGTGTAGCCAAACCCAGGCTAATCAACACGATAAAAAAGTCCATGTAGTTCCAGATAAAAGTGAATGTTGTATTCAGAAACTGCAAAACATACTTGAGAATTATGTGGGAAAATATTGTTTTTCAGTTGCCTTACCAAAAGAGGGAACGTGACCAAAATGTGATATGGAATATAAGCAAAGAGGAAGTGGAAGTGTTGCCTCATAAAGTCCTCATAGCTTGCGGGTGGTTGAGATATATTGCAATGAAGCTTATACATTCGGTAGTCGTACACATCTGACGCAAAGTACATCGCATGTTCAACTGCACTGCGCGAGGATAGTGACAGAAGAGAATCATAATGAAAGGAACCAAAATGCGCTTACCTGCGAATAGAACCGCAATCATGCAAGCCGACAATCGGATTTTAAATTTCAACGTCCACTTGGTGGACTCATAGGGCGGTGTAAGAAAAATGTTTTCCACCCGAGTCCAATATCTTATCAGTTGGGGCCACCGTCTGGCCAAGCGTGCAAACAGCGTGCAAGCGCATAAACCACACGAGAAAAAGACGATTCCTACTGGAATTATAAATGACACACTTAAGTTGGGTATCGTGCTAACACTGACGGAAGAGGTAAATATTTTGGTGAACTTCGTCATAAATTAAATTACATTTCAAAAGCTAATGGTCAACGTTGCTTTCCGCCTGCAAAGAAGATCTAGGGATCGATGATGTTCTCCATGGCTATAAGTTCCGAGAACCGAGATTAGTGCCAATGATTGTTTGAAGGCAACGGACAATCATTGGAGGATGAACTCAAATGAGGATTAAAAGGAAAAACAAACGAGCAGGATAAAGTGTGACAATCTGATACGAAATTAGTGGCAGTTCTAAAAGCCCTTTGGTCATTGATTTTCGTTTGGCCAACCAAACCGATGACTTTAAAGCAAGTCGAGTTATATAATCAAGGCGAATAGGATGCAAACGAGGATTAGGGGGGATTTCTCACTGGATTGTTTGTATTTGACAGGATGCAACAATGCGGGAAGTGCTCAGAAAGGAATATAAACATTACTACATACGTAAATATTTGGAATAAAAATGAAAAATGCAAATCTGCAAACAATTGTTTTCTAATAGCACAACAAACATTTCAATCTGACATAGAAAGAAGACTTCTGGATTTGCTCTTTTCATAGAAAGGGCAATTCTTTTCTTCAATCGAAAACGCCATAAGAGTTTGCGGTTTCTTTTAAAATCTAGCACATTAACTTCATAAACGGTGACCAGATAGCAATGATACTTTTCGCATTTGTTATGTTTCAGCAGCTATCAAAGTTACAAATGACATTCAGCTGTCAAAATACGTAAGTAAGATTTGCTATTTTATCATGCAGTTGTAAATACGCAACGTGAACGTCGTCATGAAGTTAGGTAGCAATCAAATCATGACATGCATGCATGCATGCGTGCATTAAATTCGTCACACCGTGAAAGCGTTTGAGCGTGAGTACACTCTTTTGGACATTATGCCGTTTTCCATTGATCTCACTCGGGGATTCACTCATTCTGTAATCCAATGGAACAAGGAAACTGCTTCTGATTGAATCCACAAAAGTATTGGTGAAATGCGAAGAAATAATCTACGGCAGCTGTCATCTGACTAAAATACATAAATTACACTTGTGTGAGTGCTTCTTGAGTAGATTCTGACTTCAAATCGATGGAAAACGACATTAAGCTACCAAACATCAGAGATTGATGCGAAATGAAGATAGGGCCACTGGCCACTATAACGGTCAGTGTCGAAGAAGACCCAGTAAAGTCGATTTGCGTCCATATATGGTTTTTCTGATCCAAGAACGTCCAGAAGGCCATAGGTAACATCACGAGTTGGCTAATTGTGTGCTGGAAATGTTGGCCGAAAATCCGGACTTTAACCAAAAAATCATCTTCTCGAACGAGGCCCATTTTTAGTTCAGCGGCTATGTCAATAGCAGAACTGTCGTTATTGAATCACACACAATCCACAAGTGTTCGACCAAGCGTCAATGCATCTACAAAAATTGATTGTTTGGTGCTTTTTAATGCATGGTAGCATCATCGGACCATATTTCTTTCGAAATGAGGAAGGAGACAGGGTTACACCGTCAATGGTACAGTGCTATTGTGGCTACACGAAGCTACCATACCGAAGAAAGAAAAAAAAAACACACAAGAGACTCACCGAAAACAACCAAGCGACGAACCTAAAGACAAGGACAACAGCTGATACGGCGGGTGAGAATGAGACAAAGCATGGCTTCGCTGTCAATTCCAAAAAGTGCGCGTTTTCTTTCGTGTGGCACAAGAAAATAAAGAGGCATTCTTCGTTTAATCGTGAAGGTGGTGGTGACCTGCTGGCCAAAAGTAAAAATGAACGTAAAGTAATTTAGCACATAAGTCTTTCTATAATTTTGTAATAAACTAAGAAAAATAACTAAATCGTGTGTTTTTATGATGTCGTATCGTGGTTGACGACCCTCACTATGTTCACCGACTTTCTGTGGCCGGAGATCAACAACATCGATATATTCGATGTAGTTCCAACAAGATGGCGCTGCGCTACATGCCATACAAGCGACGCAACGCTCGAAGTTGTTAAGAACAAATTTAGCGACCGGGTCATATCACGGGCGAGCGTTCATTAATTGAGATCATATGACTTGACGCCAATCGATTCTTTTCTCTGGGGCTACACCAAACTTTTAGTCTACACTTGAGGCCAGCTTACGAGACGCTATTGAGTTATTAAAAAAAATGGCCGACGGCTTGAAGAACTGCCAGCAAAGCCGAGGCGGCCATTTAAATGATGTGCTTTTCCGTTTTGGTTTTATTTAAATTTGTCTCTCTATCTGGTCACCCTCTAGTTTCTTTTAAAATCTAAAAGTGTCAAAATTTATTTCCAAAGGCTAGTTTGGTTTGGCTTCAGGCCGTAAAGCTGTTAAAAGTCCATTTCAATTTCAGTAGATGACTATGAGGGAAGTCGGTCTTCACTCACTGTTCTTCTATTTGTCAATCATTAGACATTTCGAAAACACCAGGATAAAATATGTTTACAACTAAACCGCTTTTTGTAAAACTAAACTACGTTCTTAAGAAAATAGCCTGACTACCTTTCCCAGAGCTTATTTACGTAGATAGGTAAAAGTGTTCACCACAATTCACTGCAAGACTTTAACCGCAATTTTAATGCAGTTTATTAGTCGATATTTTTGACTTTTTCCATTACGTTTTCGTAAAAAATTTCGAACTCGAGATGTTAATCAATTCTGACATTACGATGATAGAGGAACTCAAAAAAGTGGGTCGCAAAATTCTGTCCGCCTGTCTTATTAAAGATAAAAATTCGAATAAATCAGTTTTTTAATTATTTCTCAAAAATTACTAGCCAACCAATCAAACTTTCGTTCGAGCCAGTAGTGAATTTTGTTCTTTTCTAACTGATCGAATATATCAGTGTCAGATGATTTCAACTCAAAGTGATTCTACGTTGCAATGTACTTAACTTCGATAAACTTCCATTTCAAGTGCATACCACGACAACAATACTTCATCGTTAATTTACGTACATTTTCATTTTGATTTCGAGGTATCGCTTCGGTCTACGGAACATGACTCCAACATTACGTAATTTACTTTTCATTTACGTACAGATGGTCACACTAAGCAAACTAACTACTTGCAACGGCATCGACACAATTTGTTGATATTTTCCGGTCCCCTATCGGCCTTGTCCATACTCAGGAATTGATTTGCTTAGGTCTGTTGTTAACTATCTTTATCTCTTTGTAATTATTCACACACAGCGGAGGCTTTAACTAATACAAATCCACATACAAACAGACAAATTAAAAGTAGAGATAGAGTAGGAGAGTAGACCACAATAATAAAGTTTATTTTCCGCGACAGAATTAAAAGAAACAAAAAGAAAAAATGAATTTAGTCCTTTCAGAACTAAGATCCAGGCGGATTCACAAACGAAATATACACCAACACACAGCTCCACACATTAACTTACCAATATTCTTCGCATTAATTCCAGCGCGAATAACATTTACAGATTGTAGTAAAAATATAATGCCGCCAAAGAATAAAAACGCCCCAGTTATAAAACACCCAAAAGAGTCAAATCTAAACTGAACGTGATAAGAGTGGGGGCCCACAGTACTAAGAGGCATAATGGCAAAACACTTCGCCACAACGAAAACTACAATAAAAAGAAAATAATTGGTTAGAGCCAACAAACAATTTGAAATAAATAACAATGATCATTACTGGGCCAAACAGCAGTGTGAAATAGGTCCAATTCGTTTACGTCCAAGCCCTTACTGTAGGTGATAAATGTCGTCTGTATATTCCGAAATAGCCTTACGAAAAACACTTTTCTCCGATGTGTCCTTGGCAATCGTATCCATTTTTTGTACTTCAACATCCTATAAATGGCCACAGTTGAATGTATTGCATGTGTGACGGCTGCCGGGCTATACCCACATTATAGCGTGTGAGGACAGCGAATGAGCGAAATGTTATTTTAAAGTAGCAAATTATATGGTTGGGTTAAATGCCCATTTAATGCAGGTTCTGGTCTAGTGTGATGTGGGTGGGTGTTTTTTTTTTTTCTGAGAACTTTCATGACTGAATCCTTAACGAGTATGAACAGGATATTGAAGTGAATTAATTTTATATTTGCAATTGTGGCGACTGAATGTTGATGTATAATATGCGGATATGCGGTACACATATGTGTTATTTGAAAGGGGTAACATACTTTGTTCAGTTTTGTAAGGAAAGGAAGTCATAATTCACTCTTCGATTTGATGGTCTTTTGGAAAGTTGTTCTGTAAAAACAAATTAAGTCAGCGGACATAAGTGAACGATCCTTAATAATAATAGAGAGGGTCTAGTGCAGTGCGACCTTTTGGTCTATTGTACCCCCTGCTTATACTTTGGAAAGGTTCATGCCCTTTTCCAGAGCCCCATCTTATCACAGTTCCATTGAGAAGCCTGTTTGAGGGTCTTTTCTCTGTCTTAGCCTTGGCAAGAATGTCAACTTTAGAGCACTTTATCCAAGTCAAGTTTCTTTTATGAATCTGAGAATGAGTAGTGGGTCCATGGTTTGTATATCCTTATCTAGTAAATGGTACTTGCCCAGATGTTTAATCTTCTTATGGGTCAGTGATCAACAGGATTCCAAAATGTGGTCTGGGGTTTCAGCTCTCTTATCTGCAGAGACCTTCTTCTGATAAGCCTATTTTCCTCAGGTGTTCCCTTGGTCTACAGTGTCCCGTTAGAAGACCTGTTAGGATTCTTAGGTTTATTTTTGCTTAGACCGGTACATGCTTTGAATCTTTTTAGGCTACAGTTCCCTAGAAGTTTCTTAGCTTGCCCCAGGCCTTGGATATTTAAAAAGACTGTGGTTCTTTTTCCTTTTTCCATTTTACTGAACTCATCTCGTTCCCCTATGCCACAGAATGCCTCAGGCCGTATGAACGGTCCTGGAGTCAACAACGAATTTGAAAGCATAAACCAATCAAATCAAAAAACTTTTGTTCTAAAGGGATTTTCATTAGCGACTTGACAACTTCAAACTTTAAGCATAGATAAATTAATATACAGATGTCTCATCCTAATGTAAAAGAATGCTCTACTTTTTGCGATCGTCCAACAAAGATCGTCCAACAAATGGAAGGTGAAAACCAAAACCCACCACACCTCATTTGAGAAGGATTGATTTGCTGTATCAATGAATGCTACTTACTACTTTCAGTTGAATTATAACCACAGGCCGAAAAGTATGTATGCGGCGTGCTGCCGTAAGGGGTATGGGGCAGGTAAATTCCCTTCCACACTGATAGTGGGTTAAAGGGTAAGGAGACAAAGTAATAAGAAAAGGGGAAAGAAAAAAAATCGCCTTTATTTCTTTAATCTTTCTTTCTTTCTTTGGTATTGTCAATGCCTTATGAGTTATGATTGTACGCCGGCGGGGGTGTGTGCCGTGAGGAGATCTTCGGTTATCTAACGCATGGTTTTTGTTGGGAAGAGCCGGCCGATTTACTTTTGGATTTGTTTTGCTGAAAAAAGTATCTCTTTGCGATATGAACAATTTATTTCATTTTGGCAATACAATTTTAATGTTTTGGTTTGGGTAGGTGCATTCGCATTATTTTTACGGTTTTCATTATTCGATACAAATGTATGTCAAATTTTATACTTGTATAATTTTCTTTTGAAATTAATTAGGTAATTCATTGATAGGTACCCTATTATAGGTATCAACAATAATATTTAAACTGAAAACTGTTCTAGGTACATCACTTACTTATCTTTTTTTTCAGGGACATGCTGTTGGGTTCTCTTCCCTGTTAATAAATAAAGTGGGATAACGAAACAAGAATTCAAACTTTTCAAGTTTACATGTCTGTCAAAACGCTCTGACTTGACTGGGCCTAACTTCGTATTACTGTATTATTTTTGTATTATTTGAATACATTTTAACATTAATAATAAAATAATCAGTATTTTTAGCTTTCTCGATTAGGTATGTAGTAGGAGAAAATACATACAAAATTTTGAACTCGCGATGTTAATCAATTCTGACATTACGATGATCGAGGAACTCAAAGAAGTGGGTCGTAAAATGCTGTCCGTCTGTCTATCTGTCTGCTTGCCTATCTGTGCGTACGCTCCCGAGGCCTAGAGCCTAAGTGGCTGCCATAACTTTGTTATAGCTTCAGATTTGGAGTTTAAGTTCGGGGCGGTTTTTATCATACTAAAAACATTGAATATCAATACTTTTGAATTTTGGACACATGTAGGTATCTCGAAAACGATTTATACGATTGTTACAAAAATTAATTTCTAAGTTAATACATGTAATCATTTCTAACTTAATAGAAAACTCATACAATAGATTTTTGAAAAAATACACTTTTTTTTTAAATTTGATTTTCTTTTGTTTACCGGAAAACGGCAATACATAACGATTTTAACCAAAATGCATACTTAGAGTAAAATTGATGTTTTCAAAATTATTTCCCTATTAATAGAAAAACTTATACTTCGAAAACCACAATTTCGATTTAAGAAAAAAGCTTTAAAAACAAAGTACCTAAGTAATGCTTACATCCCGAACAATAACTTTTTCAGCAAAATAGTTAAGCAATATCATTTTTCGAACTAAACATTGCAATATTTGGTCTGCCAAATTCAACATCAGTTTTTTAATCATTTCTCCAAAATGACTACCCAAAAGCCGATCTGTGTCGGGTATTGAGTTTTAAAAATATATTAAAACTCAATGCCGCACTTTAAAACTAAAATTGTAATTTCCTTTAAAAATGCAATAACAGCAACGTTATTTTTAGCAAATTATGTATTAGCAAGTTTTTCTTTTTTTCAAGTATATTCAATATGCACCTTAAATAATACCGACCAACCGAACTTATGTCGTTTTCCATTGAGTCAGAGCAGTTTTCCTGCTATCGAAATTAGCTGGCTGTCAGATTTCATGATCCATTGGGCGCAAAAAAACACTTTTTTTGAGAGTCAGAGCAATTTTGCGAATCTCGATATCCGAGCGACATTCACACCTATTTGCACTAACACCAAAACATTGGTCGTTTGTCAAACTTTAAAGTGTGTTTTCTTACGTTTTTAGACGAGAAGTCTGTGAAAAATAGAGAAAAAAAATACATTTGGCCGCTGTAATGTATATTAGCATAAATTGAATGGATTTTTATAAACAAAAATTACAATTTAGAACAGCTGACTTTTAAATCACGCACCACCACAGATGCAAAGGAAGAAAAATCTCGTTTTATGTTCCATTGGGCACGAAAAATCTGAAATCTGAGAGCAAAATCTCGAAATCCCAATGGAAAACGACATTACTTTATTTGCTCCCCATCGCGATATTCAGTTTATAACTGCTAATGCAAATTCAAAAAACAAATCTCTGATTTGTGTAATCAAAGACGATCGTCACTAATCTATTTCAGCCAAAAATAAAATCATGCATGATAAAAAAACAGAAATTCCTATTACGATTTTCCCCATCCTCAAAAACTTGTAAAATGTAAGAGTTATAAAATAGTGCAGTAAACGCTTATAACTCTCTAACCAGAACTTGCGACAATTTCCTGTTACTGAGAGCTTCAATTTTTAAAAACTTACACTGTTATTTAATATATACCTACCTACTGCCATTCGGATTTTATCGATTTGGCAGCAGATAACTGAAATCTTGGATCAAAATCTGAAAAGGCAAATCGAAAACGACATTAGGTAGGTACCTACCTAACGTTAAAAAATCATAAATGTACATCTTTTGGGTATGTCATCTATCAAGCCAATCTTGCGTATCTATTACCTACAAAAGGAACTTGAAAAGTTTGAATACTTGTTTCGTTATCCCCCATATTGTTGATACCTATAATAGGGTACCTATCAATGAATTACCTAATTAATTTCAAAAGAAAATTATAAAAGTATAAAATTTGACATACATTTGTATCGAATAATGAAAACCGTAAAAATAATGCGAATGCACCTACCCAAACCAAAACATTAAAATTGTATTGCCAAAATGAAATAAATTGTTCATATCGCAAAGAGATACTTTTTTCAGCAAAACAAATCCAAAAGTAAATCGGCCGGCTCTTCCCAACAAAAACCATGCGTTAGATAACCGAAGATCTCCTCACGGCACACACCCCCGCCGGCGTACAATCATAACTCATAAGGCATTGACAATACCAAAGAAAGAAAGAAAGATTAAAGAAATAAAGGCGATTTTTTTTCTTTCCCCTTTTCTTATTACTTTGTCTCCTTACCCTTTAACCCACTATCAGTGTGGAAGGGAATTTACCTGCCCCATACCCCTTACGGCAGCACGCCGCATACATACTTTTCGGCCTGTGGTTATAATTCAACTGAAAGTAGTAAGTAGCATTCATTGATACAGCAAATCAATCCTTCTCAAATGAGGTGTGGTGGGTTTTGGTTTTCACCTTCCATTTGTTGGACGATCTTTGTTGGACGATCGCAAAAAGTAGAGCATTCTTTTACATTAGGATGAGACATCTGTATATTAATTTATCTATGCTTTAAGTATAAACGTACTCTCAAACCGATTACCGAACTGTCAATGACAAAATATTCAGTAAAATCAACATTTTCATCATGGTATACGAAGAAACAACAAATAATTAAAATTTACTACCGAAAATCCGAGTCGGTGGTCGCGACTTTAAGAGCGTTAACGCCAAATTTCAATCTTCAGCGATGAAACTCATTTTTGGTTCAACGGCTTGTTTGCAAAATATGCTTTGCTAATAAGCCGGCGACGTTAGAGGTGCTCAGAGCCAATATTGAACAAGAAAAGCGGCCGTAGCGGTCGAAATGTGCGGCCGAGTCATCGAATACGAATTCCATTTGTTTTGATAGTAATTGAAGCCAATGAAGCCACTTTTTCTTTTGAGATATCTCAAGTAGTTTGCATTTATTTAAAAAATAAGCTGTCAAGGCCTAAATGAAAGACTCTTTATCTACTAGAGTAAGACACTACATTTATATGCGAAATAAAAAAAAAATACAGAAAAGTAAGTCAAACTTAAGTCGTAATCGCAACCTTCAAATACTGCTCGCGATGTTCATCGCATAAAAAGGATTTAAAAATATTATATTCGTGCAAAATTTCGAACTCGAGATGTTAATCAATTCTGACGTTACGATGACAGAGGAACTCAAAAAGTGGGTCGCAAAATTTTGCAAAAACCGATCTAAGGATTTTGATCAAAATACATGTAGGGTTTTTTGCCAGGATCCTACAACCGCTTTCTTACTCGTTGTCCAAATAAACATTTAAGCACATGCACTTAAAGTTCAAATGATATTTTTTAATTAACTCAACTAATTATTTTAAGTATGGAGAATTTTATTGTAGGTTGCATTGGCTGAAGGCCAACGTCTAGGTGCTGTGGAGGTAGAATGCGAACTGTACTGACAAAATCAATCGAATAAAACCGTTTTTAATTATTTCTAAAAACCTGCTATCCAAATCCCAATCTGTCTTCGTATATTTTACTACGACTCGATACTATACTGCCAAAATGCTAAATGCAATTACATCTACGAAAAACTTC
This sequence comes from Cheilosia urbana, assembly GCA_946477585.1. Classification (NCBI taxonomy): domain Eukaryota; kingdom Metazoa; phylum Arthropoda; class Insecta; order Diptera; family Syrphidae; genus Cheilosia; species Cheilosia urbana. The sequence continues at coordinate 45,516,180 of OX297855.1, forward strand.
CTTAAATGTTTTCCACTTCTTCTTTTCTTTTTAACCAAATTAAAAATGCACCACAAAATAATTCCAATCACTTGAAGCTTACCCAATCAGAACTTCCCACTTCATTTAAACTCCACTCACGTCCATCAGCATATTCAGCTTATAACTGTTATGCAAATTCTAAAACAAATCCCTGAATTTCTACATAATACATCTAGTTAGTTAGTTTAGTTAGTTTTATGACTTTTTATTTAAATATAAATTATCAGATCTTCCTTTTCAAGTGTTTTCACTCCAAAGTACATCATTCTAATTTCGTTTAAAATAGGACACACCGCAATAAAATGATAGACATCCTCCCTCTCTCCACGGTTGCAGAGATCACACAGTATTAGCAGATCAGGACGATGTGGCACGTATGTAGTTTAAATTGATTAATTCGCCTCTTAACACAAAAATAGTTCTTATCATCTCAGTTTCATTCCCATCCGGAAAGTAAGTGTTACCATTAAGATTATAGTTGACCTTATGTTGTGTTAATCGGCCCATTGTGCGTACCACTGGTGTTTAGGGGTTCCTTATCTGGTTACTCATGGGAACCATTTGCTTCCGTTGATAAAGCTAAGAATGTTAGCAGCGCTGGTGTCGCATAGATCACTTAGATCATTGAGGAAGTAGTTTCCTAAGTACGCCATCCTTAGATTGGATAGAGCAGGGCAGCTGCAGAGAAGGTGAGTGACGGACTCATCCTCTTCCTCATCCCTGCAGCTTCTGTAAAAGTCATTGTATGGCAATCCAAGTCTTTGCGCGTGTCTGCCCAGAATACAATGACCGGTAATGACATTAGCAACCAGCGAGATGCTAGGTCTGTTTAGTCGCAGAAGCTCCTTGGATCTTTTAGTATCCAGGTTCGGCCAGGTAAGCTTGGCAACGTCGCAATATCCCAGATGTTTCCATCTATGGTTTGCAATTCTTGTTGCGTCCGCGTTAATGATTTGTTTAGCGTACGATAGCGGTGCATGTATGTTGTACAGACGAATGCTATATCAACACCGGAGGAGCCTAATCTTGCAAGTTCGTCAGCTGCACAGTTCCCTGGGATATCACAGTGTCCCGGAACCCAGCAAAGGTTAAGGTTGTACTGTCCAGCTATCTCGTTAAGAGATACGCGACAATCTTCCACCGCCTTAGATCTTATTTCGCTGGAAACTAAGGATCTGATTGCAGCCTGACTGTCACTATAAATAACAATATCCCTGTGTGATATACTGTTAATCGACCGTCACGCCGCGGCTTGACGAATAGCTGTGATTTCGGCTTGGAATACACTACAGTGTTTCGAAAGGGAGAAGGAGAGGCGCAAGCTCAGTTCTTCTGAGAATACACCAGCCCCGACTCCCTCTAATGTTTTGGAACCGTCCGTAAATATTGACAGTGCTCCTACATGTAGGACATTCCGTGAGTCCCATTGGGATCTTTACGGTATTTCCTTTGTGAAGCCTTTTTCGAAAACGATTTTCTTAGGCAGATAGTCAGTAGTATTAGGTAAGGGGCTTGTCTGCAGGAGGATGCTGGCATGTCCAGTTGGTTGTCCTCTCCAGTGCTTACCCTCCCTTAGTCTGATTGCCGCGTTGGCGGCGTATTCCTTGCTGACGATGTCCAGAGGAAGAAGATTGAGCATTATCTGTAGAGCGGCGGTAGGAGATGTCCTTAATGCACCCGTGATGCTAATGCATGCTAGGCGTTGAGTCTTCTCAAGGGCCTTCAGATTGGAGATCTTGTCCAAGGCTGGCCATCATACTATTATGCCGTAAAGGATAATCGGTCTGATTACCGCAGTGTAAAGCCAATGCATTATGTTGGGTTGGAGGCCCCATCTCGAGCCGACAACCCTTTTGCAATAGTAGAGTGCCACTAGGGATTTCCTAGCACGTTCGGCAATGTTTTCCCTCCATAAAAGCTTGCTGTCTAATATCAGCCCCAAGTATTTAGCACTTTTGGCAAACTCAAGTGGAGTGCCGTTGAGATTAGGGGGGGTTGATAGGAGGTATTAGCCCTTCTAGTGAAAAGAACTAGTTCCGTTTTCGTCGGATTGACGCTTAGACCGCAAGGATATCGGAAAGAATCTGAGGATACTTTCCTGAAGTAAGTAAGGCGACGTCGTCTGCAAAGGCCATATTGGCATATTTGTTCGCCAATGTTTAGCTTTTTTTAGGCTTGGATAATCGAACGGGTCTCTATGTTGTTAAAGGCCCCCTCTATGTCCAGGAAGATAGCCATAGTATATTCCTTGAAAGAGATGGACCTTTCAATCGAGCCGACGATTGAATGAAGTACGGTCTCGGTGGACTTGCCCTTTTGATATGCATGTTGGGAGCTAGAGATTAGCGCTTGGTCAACAGTGCTTTTGATGTGAAGATCGATGACCTTACTATAATACATCCTGTGTAGCGACGATTTAGCTTCATTTACGTATTTGGTGTATAAAAAGGATCCAGTTTTTTCCATGATGTTCCTAAATTTTCTTCTTAGTGTAGTATGTAGTTCCTTCAGTAGGATGAAAACTTAAGACAAGTTCACAGCGATTAGCTAGTTCTTGCCACTCTTTGATGCAAGACGCGTTATTTTCCAGCATAAACCTCAAAACCACGTTCGGCAGCCCCTCCTCTTCCATTTCCATACACAATTGAAGTGTATCTTTAATGTTTTCAAGATAAGGGGTGGACATCCTGTTTCCAGATGGATCATGTAGTTAGGAGTATTATTGGGTAACTTAAAGATACGCTTTATGCAGTAACGTTGGAACTTTTCAACGGATTCAAAGTTACCGTAACCCCATACTTGTGCCGCGTAAAGAAGGATAGTCTGGGCAGTCGCTCTAATAATTTTTTGCTTTGCGCTATGCGTAACAGTTTTACTTTGGATGCAAGTACTCCAGACTGAATTTATGGCTCGTTTTGCTTCTGCCAGTTTTATTTTAACATGATTTTCCACGTTCAGATTAGATGTTATTAGGAAACCAAGGTACATGTACTCTCTTACAACTTTAATGGGGTTGGTTTGATATGTCCACTTTTCGTTTCTTGAGAATCACCCTCCTCCGTTTCTAAAAACAATAATTTCTAAGTTTACTGTTAGATTCCAAGTTTTGCAGAACTTCTCCAGTCTGTTGATTTTAAGCTGTATACTACCTACTGTATCGGCGAGAAAAACAATATCATCAGCATACATAAGGCCTGGTATTGTAACCCCATTGATTTCCACCCCTCCTCCTATCTCATCGGTTATATCATTAATAAATAAGATAAATAATAGCGTGCTCAAAATACAGCCTTGTTTCACACCCATCGTCGTTGCGAATTCTTCAGATAGAAAATTTCCATCCCATACCGCAGCTATATTATTCTCATACAGAGCCCTTATGACGTTTACTATTTTACTGCTTATACCCATCCTATATAACTTGTAAAAGCGTGCTTCACGTGGGATAGAATCGAAAGCTGCCTTGAAGTCTACAAATAGGGCGTAAAGTTTTTTGTGTTTTTCCTTGTATATTATTTTATTATTCCTTGAAGCCAGCTTGGAATTCATGTAAAATGTTTTTACATTTAATCCACTCTGTAAGTCTTTTGAAAATAAGGGCTGTAAATGACTTAGATACAGTGTTCAGGAATGATATCCCTCTATAGTTTCCTGGGTTTGTAAAATCTCCTTTCTTATGAAGCAGGTGGATAATAGACTTTTTAAAATAATTCTGGGAAAATCTGTACTCTGAAAACAGTCGATTAAATTCGTCAGTAAGAGCTTGAGCAAATTCTGCGGAACAATTTTTGTAGAATTAAAAAGGAATTCCGTCTTCTCCTGGAGTTTTATTGTTTTTTGCGTTTTTGATCACATGAAGAATATCAGAAATATCAAATTGTTGATCAAGACAATCGTCAAATATTTTAGGTTCTGCATATTGAATTTCAGGCGAAAACTGTGGGGTGTTTAATAGAGCTCTGAAATGTGTGCATAAACCATGTGCTTGTAGACCTGTTGCAATTCGGTTTTTCCTTCCATTTAAAAGTTTGACTGCTTTCCAAAAGTCTGCAGAGGATCTGCTACTATTTAACATAAATATATTCTGTTGCTCGATCTCACATTTTTTGACTTTGCATAGACTTTTAAAGATGTCATTATTGTATCTTCTCAACAATTTAAGAAAAGAGAATGACTTAGTTCCTGCTTTCATGCAGTCTTTGTCGAACCACTTTTGCTTACTTTTCCAGATTTTTCCTCTATGTTGAGGTGGATTTTGAGCAGATTTTTTTAATTAATAATACATCTATGTAAATATGTCAGTGTATGGTGAATCACACTTCCAATTCCAATCATAGACTCCATAAACCAGCACATAAAAAAAAAAAAATAAATAAATAAATAAAAATACTAAGTAGATACGTGTAAAATCTTGTAAAATGTAAGAGCTTAAAAAAGCAACAATTGCCAGTTACTGAGAGCTCAAATGTTACTGTATTCATATATTTTATGAACCGTTTCTTTTATTTAGCATCGCTTCGCAGATTTTTACCTACCTACCTGCCTACCTTATAAAATAAGAAAACATCCAACCAAACTGGTGGTCCCAGTCGTGCACTTTATTTTAAGAAGTGCCACTATTACTTCACGGCCCTCGGCCCTTTTCAAATTGTAAAAGCGACAGCTTGAAACAAAAGCAAGTTTTTCTAAGAATATTTTGCTTTTATTTCTAACTAGCTGACCCGGCAAACTTCGTTCCGCCCAAATTTGTTAATGTAATGAAAATAATAATTCCGAGCATGCACAATGCACTTCCTAATTTATGTAATTACCGATATTAAATGCAATATAAATAAATGATGAATAGCAATGTTGATTTGTTTCAATGAAATTGAAATTGAAGTCGCACGAATGGTAAATTGTTCTGAATAAGCGAAATTTGCGGAATAATGCCTGATTCACAATGCAGCGATAGCGCGAGACGAGAACGAGATCGAGTCTAGCGCGAGTTGTCAAAAAAATTCCAATCCACGAAAATCTATGTGACAAAACACAATGACGCAAAACTCGTTGTCTCGCAACGCGACCGTTTCGGAAAATCGAAAAAATCTCGCGCGAGACAGCGATGACATTATAATTGGTGAAAGAGAGTTGCCAATTACGTTTCTTTTACCAAACAGTGCAACCATTTTAAGAAAATTATAAGTACTTTTTGATACAATTTGATTATAATGAGACCCACTAAACCAATCTTCAGCCGTTAATTTGTAAAGTCTATTTTACATATATGTTACTGCAATATAAAATTATCTTGACTAGCAATAACAAAATTTATATTTTCATCCGCATAGTGCTTCAGTTTTGAACTGAATTGATTTTAAAGCATTTTTTTTATAAATAATACAATTTATTTCAATTTGGATATCTACTTGTTAGAAAATGGTTTGTCGTGGAAGCCACAATGTTACGGATATTATGGAAATAATCAAAGAAAATTAAAAATCTTTCGTTGTTTTAACAACATCTAAAGATCGAAAATCGAAAATATTGCTGCCTCAGTGGTAGAGCCGCCTTAGAGACGCGCAATAGTTTTCGTTTTTAAATGTGCATAAAGAAAAATATTAGCGACAACGCAGCGATTATTGTAAATATTGGCAGGGCTATTATTTCGGTAACGATCTAAGTACTAAATACAAGTAACGAACCAAAAAATCAGGGAGCGGCCTTAATATGCCATAAGCAGGGTTCGGACTTCAGTTATAAAATTTGGCAGTAGATCTTAAAAAAAAGTGCAGTAGATTCACTTTTTTTTGCAGTAGTTTTTGAATTTAGAAAAAAATTCGATAAAAATGATGTTTTAAAATATATTTTTTAAAAATGTATTAGTTTAAACATTAAAAAGCGATAGCTGACAGCAGAGCAGAACAACAACAACAATAAATTTAGAAACAGAGAAAGAGAAAGACACACTTGAGACGTGACTTCAGTATCAGTTCATGCAAGGCATATGCAGTGAAAATGAGATGGCACGCACATTTTCTTTTTAAATGTATTGTAGTGGATTGCAGAATCAATAAACAGTGCTTCCAACTAATTATTTGCAATGTGCTCTTAAAAATATACTACGAAACAAAAATGTGTAGATATATTCAATTTTAATTTAAGATTTCCGAGATTGTCATAAATTGCAGTATATTGTCAGTCGAGCGCAGTGGTGCAGTAGATTTTATTTTTTTCTTAAAACTGCAGTAGATTCACTGCAATTGCAGTAAAGTCCGAACCCTGGCCATAAGTATGACTTAACGTAAACATATCAATTACTGCTACAAAAAAACTATAAAATTGCATCCCTGTTTGCTCCGAAAACGATAAATGGCAACATGGGTTGTGCTTTTCCTCCTTCTGTCAAAAAAACCTCGCCGACGCTTCATTTTTCATTGTGAGTTGACGGACGATAGTAAAACGAGAGCGAGACGACGAGGTAAACCGCCTCGCTCTCGTCTCGTTATCACGTCCGCATTGTGAATCAGGCATAAGAGTGTTTGCCTTTGAATTTTCCCCTTAAAATCATCACTTGTATGATACTTGATGTGAGATCCTTCACTATAAAACAAATGCGATCCGTTGCAAAGTTTCGGTACATTGATGTTTCGCAACAAAATTTTAACTGAGCCGACTTTCAAATCCAAATTATGTAGAGGTAAGCCCGGAACATCTAAAGAATTCAAAAATTCAACTAATCCCCATAAAGAGGTAGCATAATGTCCTTCCTTCCAACCAAAAATCATAAAAATAGAACGATCCATCCCCGAGTTATGAGTATACCCATACCCACCCGGCTTTGCCCATACCTTTCGTATTAAATCTTGCTCACATTTCGCAGATTGCTTTATTTGGACAAAGGACAATGTCCATTAATAAATTTAATTATACAACTTTAGAAAGAGCGTTTTATTTTATTTTTGAATGGGATGTGCCACTTATCCCGCTTGTGTTTTTCAAAGTACCACCTATAGGTCAAAAACTATCCGAAATTTAAAACTGGAAACAACCATATCCATCTACAAAATATCAATCAATTTGTTAGCGCTGTTTCGGAGATCGGCAACAGCGCCACCTATCAGGTCCAAAAGTATCCTATCCTTCAAGCGGGAACGAAGATTATAAATCTACAGAATTTCATTGAAATCGGGTGAGTGGTTTCGGAGATCGACAACAACGCCATATAGCGGGTCAAAAATCCCATCTTTCAAGTTTGCGTTAACCTGAAATACAACAATACGAACAAAACAAAAGAAGAATCATAAAAATTGACCCAGTCGTTATCAAGTTATATCATCATCATCGAGTTTCATCCCGAAAGAATTATAGGTATAAATTAAGAAGATTATTTTTAAAGAAAATTTAATTGAACTGAAAAACGACATACACGCCTACAACGCCACACGTTGAGGATTTTCTTACTTTTCTTTTTATTCCTAAACCATTCCTGATTCAAGACGAACAAAACGACACGAAAATCCTTCAAATCGGTCGAGCCGTTCTGGAGCCTTTCCCCGACTAACGCACAGCAATTGATATGTTAATCTATCCAAACTTACCAAAACTCCATATTAAATTGAACATTTAATATTAGGCGCGATAGCGGTGCACGGTCATGTGCACTAAGAAATTCAGTTTTAGTTAGAAATAATAAATTAATTATTTTATATGTATTGTATCAATATAATAACTCCGATCGAAGCATCTGTTTTAAACGATATTCATTTTCTTACATCCTCTTTGACGATATTGGCAGCACGCATTCTGTCAATGTTATGCCAAACGCCATAAGGATACATAAAAAAAGTTTGAATTGTAAAAGCGCTAATAATTTAATATGGTGGTTAAGTATTCTTAAATTTTCAAATTTTTCGCGCAATTTTCTTAATTTTTTCTTTCATAACATTCTTCTCGTGACAATAACAAACACAACAAAAAAAGAATTAGCGAAATCGGTCCAGCCGTTCACGCGTGATGCCGTGACCAAGGGAAATAGGGATTCATTTTTATATATAGATGTTGTCTCATTCGATGCATATCTACTTCGTTTGCATTTTCTCTTTCTTCTTGTGGACGTGCTGAGCGTGTTTCTTTTGGAAACACTTTAATATTTCGTCACTATGTAACCGATTAGTTTGATTCACAATTTCACAATAAGTGGTTCAAGAATAATTGCAAATTGTAGAAAAAGTTAATTGGAATGTAAATTAATAACGGCATTTTTAAGCAACTCGCGAAACAACAAAAATTAAAATAAATGAGTTAGTTCTATTCCGAAATCATAACAAACAAAACAAAACAGAATCAAGCAAATATGTTGTTCTTATTATCAGTTATGATGGAGAGTGCACACGAAAATTATTTTTGTAAATTGTCCGAATTTAGAACTTCTTCAGGAATATTAGGCACAAAACAAATAGAATAACGCGCGTGGAAATAAGTGGGCGTGGAAAAATTTGCTTTCCGCAAAAACCTTAATATATTGAAAAAAGTGGGCGTAGAAGGGGGCGTGGACAAATTTTTTGTCCGTAAAAACCTGGCTAGGAGAATTACGAACATTTAAAAAAAAAATCAGCCAAATCGGTCCAGCCGTTCTCTCGTGAACGAGACATCATTTCATTTTTATTTATATAGAAGATACCCTTTTAGATTCCTATTTTCAGAATAATATAGTCATAAAAAAGCTCCTTCCAGTAAGGATTGTGCAATGCAAATAGAGGATTGCCTAGTTAATGTAAAATGTATAGCCCCAAATGGATAAAAATGGAAGAAATTAATGTCATCCATTTGTTGAAATAAACAAAATGCGTTCGGGGATGTCATTAGCTTTACTAAATTTGTTTCCATTAAAGATGAAGACAGAAAAACATTAGCTCAATCAAAAACAACAAAATGCTAATTCAAATATGTGCGAAAATTCCACATCATTTAACATATTATCCACTTCTGCCCCAAAAACCTAATTCAAATCTTCCACAAGTAAATGTTACGTATTCGCCACAGTGACCTATTACATATTCTGTTTGGGCAGACCTTGGCAATTCATACCCATTAAACTAAAATTTTGAACTATAGAATGTATACCAGAATATAAATCGCAAAGTCGGACAGACCAATGGTCGAAATTGCAATTTCTCAAGAACTCATTTCGAAACGAAATACAAGAGTAAATCATTTTAATTGCTTCCGTTTCTTTAAATCCTCTAATCTAAAGCAAGCATTCATTCATTCATCCTGCAGTTTGCAAAGTTTAAAATTACTTTGAGGATTTTTCGAACGACAGCTGCGTCTTAAAAGATGTCCCACTCCCTACGCCAACATAAAATATTCAACTGACAATGAAGTTGTATTTTTTCGCATAAATAAATAAACTCCACACCTTCCATTTCTATCTCTGCTATATAGTATTGCAATTTATAATGTCTAGTTTACGAACTTGAAACTGGGCGGGAACAAGTTCGAGTGTCGGTATGTATTTAACTTTGAAAACGTAAAAAAAAAACACCTGCTCTTCCAAATACCCCGACCACAACCACCAACTCGAACTCCTGCCAACGAACCATTATCGTATACATTTTGTACAAACGAAAGCAAGGACCAGAAGGGGAACAATGACATGCAAATTTATTTAATAGCCCCCTGCGGTAAACACCATTTAGTTTGTTGGAGCTATTTACAGCCAAGTATACACTGCACTTGGTGAAAGAGTACTCAACTGAAAGATATTGTATTGTGCGGTATCGTGAAATTTTGCTCGTCAAACTTAAGGACTTGATTAAACCGAGGCACCGCCAAAAACTTGTGCGGTTTAAAGTAACATTTACATTCGGGAAGAGCAATGATAAGTCGTGTAAAGCTGAGGAAGATCCTTAAAGACCATAAGCCGGTCGGCGAACAACGGGTGGATGATATACCAGCCAATAAACCTTCTAGTACGAAGGACGAGCAGTTGGAACTGGCTCCGGTGGATTTTCGCAAGTTGGATGTTTTTTACACAGCTATTGCTCCAAGTGTGTACCATGGTATGGAATATGTGGAGCATTTTTCTTAAATCGTTTTCTTTGCTTTTAGTACTGGTGACAGCTCAGTGGTTTGCAATTATGCCAGTTATTGGGGTGCAGCGATCAAATCCGAAGTGTATGCGTTTCACTCTGCGTTGCCCACAAGTGATTCTGACAGTGCTGTTCATAGTGATGGGTATGACTTTCTCCATTGGCGTAACGAGGAAGCTTATTCAAATAGGGATAGATGCAAAGAATTTGAGTAAGATTTTTAGTAGTAACTAATATCATCAACAACCGAAGGTAACTGGTAACCACATGTTGGTTATCATTTTGTTGCACAGTGGCACTTTATAGTTTGTTCCTTTGATGTTGTTGTAATATTGATAGGTCGAATAAATTCACGCGAAAACTCGAAATGGGTTCAGTCTCAAAAATTAGGGGCTCTACGAATTAACTGCAAAGGAATTGACTCCCAAAAATTAAATGAAATTAGTCCAAAGTTCCATATAAAGTTAGGAGTGGACTTTTTCCTCAGGTTTTGCATTTATAACACCTTTTAGTGTTAGGAGTCATTTCATAAGGAAGTAACTCCCAAGGCTATGCAGATGAAATAAGTGCAAACTAGGACTTATTTCAGCTTCGGGAGCTATTTCGTCTATGTTTGGAGTTATTTCATTTGTCTTAAAATAGCAATTTGTAAGAACATTTTGCCTGTATTTTTTTCCACAAATTTGGGACTTTTATTATCTTTACTTATTAGAAATTTATTTATGATGAATTAACTCCTAAATGTTTGGACATACTTCCAGTTTGGATTGGGAGCTATTTCAATTTTCGTTGGAACTTGTTTAGATAAAACAGCTTGGAGTTTTGCATTAATTATTAGAAGTTCCTTCGTTAGGAAATATGTTATTTGGGGTAAATTCCTTTGCAGTTAATTCGTAGAGCAGTTTTTATTATTTAAAAGATTAGTTTATTCGCATGATTTTTTTTTCGGCCGTAGTATACTCTTTCGGAGGCTCAAATTCCATTCGTGCTGTCCGACTTCGGAAGAGAAATAAACAATTGCGAAGGTGCACCGCACACCAAATCGTAAACAAATTCTGCAACCAATTTCTGTCGGAGGATATCGGAACCTAGCTGTACGAAAAAAAAATTTAACAAACAACATTCACATCATCGTACTTCAACGTAATTCGCCAATAGGCGTTACAAAATACCGGAACAGTTCTCCGAACAGTTGTTCCAAAGAATACCTCGCTGCAAAAATCCTCCGATTCGTGTAAAATCGGGGATTTTTCAGTCCCGACGGATACCTAGCTAGCGCCGAATAATTTTTATAAAACACTAGCTGACCCGGCAAACTTCGTTCCGCCCAAATTTGTTAATATAATGAAAATAATAATTCCGAGCATGCACAATGCACTTCCTAATTTATGTAATTCGGCCAATTAAAATTCTTTATTCAAAAGTTATATTAAATGCAATATAAATAAATGATGAATACCAATGTTGATTTGTTTCAATCAAACCGCAATGATTTTGACGTGTCGGCCAACTTTCCGCTTTTTCACTAAATTAACAATGTGAAAAACATGGGAAATCAAGATTGATGCCACAAATGCACAAACATCCATCGATTATCCTTGCAATAAATTATTTGTCATATTGAAAGCGAGACGCACGCGCAACAAAATTTTAACTGAGCCGACTTTCAAATCCAAATTACGAAGAGGTAAGCCCGTAACATCAAAAAAAAAAAAAAAATTCAACTTATCCCCATAAAGTTTTTTTTCACAACAAAAGGTAGCATTATGCCCTTCCCTCCAACCAAAAATCATAAGAATCGAACGATCCGTCCCAGAGTTATGAGTGCACATACGGACGTCAGTCTCTTTTATATGTAACTGTACCCACCCGGCTTTGCCCGTACCTTTCGTATTAAATCTTGCTCACATTTCGCAAATTGCTTTATTTGGACAATGTCCATTAATAATTTTATTTATACAACTTTAGAAATAGCATTTGATTTTATTTTTGAATGGGACGTGCCACAATGTGTTTTCTTATCCCGCTTATTTTTTGCAAAATATATAAATAAGGTCCAAAAGTATCCTATCCTTCAAGTGGGAACGAAGAATATACACGAAATTTCATTGAAATCGGTTGAGCAGTTTCGGAGATCGACAACAACGCCACCTATCGGGTCCAAAATTTTATCTTTTAAGACTGCCTAAACCTGAAATACACCAATACGAACAAAACAAAAGAAGAACCATAAAATTTGGCCTAGTAAGAACATTTTCCTTGGTTTTGTTATTTGTGCCGGAAATCGAATGCAAATGTTATTTACCTAGGTATTTAAAATTGATTAAAAACTAATTTGGAGTTTTTGTCAAATAATTGTACAGCTAAATGAAATATGAATTACTGAAATGTCAAATTCAAAAAAGTATAGACAACCAACGCCAACTATATTATTACAATTAAATAATGTTGTTGATACAAAATTGATATGCAGGGAAATCTAACTTGTCGTAAATATCTCCCAGCGCCACCTATTGGGTCCACATTTTGGCAAAAGCTTTCTATTTTTTAAGTGTTATATGGTGTAAATTTGAGCCAAATCGGTCCATAAATAAGAATTTTCAGAAAAGCGACCCCAGCGCCCCCTATAGGGTCTAAAATAGACATAAACCATCCGGAGCACCAAACAAACATATGGTGTGAATATAAGGGGGATAGCTTCAGTGGTTCAGCCGTTATGGTCGGTCATACATACGCACGAACGTTTTTATATATTAAGATTTCGAAAAAAAAAAAAAAAAAAAAAAAAAAAAAAAAAAAACACAGGAATAATAAACATAAAAGAGAGAACCGTTTTAGCGCTCTCGAAATTTGTTTGTGTGCATGAGAATGAAGAATGAATTACCATAAAACACAAAATTGTAATAATAATTATAACAATGATAAAAACACGATTTTTCAAGCTTTATTTATTTCGTCGCCTGAGAATTGTTTTGTCCCTTACGCCATTGACATCGTTTCGAGAAAAACGAGTTTAAAAGCTTGTGCCTTTATTATTCAAAATCTGTATGGCAGGTTTTTTAAAAAAAATGTTTTCCATATAAAGTTTGTTTTATTATTAGCTTACGTTCCAATTCCAAATACGTAAAAGTCAACTTTTTATAAATATACCCATAGGTACACGTGGGACATCAAAAAGTAGGATAATATGCTACAAAACAAACCCATACTGAAAATTGGAGAAGAAATGGAGGTGAATGATGAACAATTTTAAAAGAAAATTCAATTTCGTTTTCGAGTTTTAACTTGTTATCTTATACATAATATTAATAGGCGAATGCAAATAGTTAAGAACCACTTTTTTTTTTTTTTTTTTTTTGAAGATTGTGCAGAGATGCATAGCTCTGTGTAATTTGTTTCCAATATTTTGTGTATAAGCCAGGTTTCTGGTTTATCGCCGTCCTGATACCATTGATTACTTTGTAGATTGAAAAATATCATACCTGATGAATTAGTCATAACCATATTACATATTTCTTAGCATGTGATTTAGAAATAGTGTTTTGAACACATATTTCTGGAGTATACCTACGGTGACCCTCCGTCCTTTATTTAAAAGGACACTCCTTTCTTTTTTAGCCCCGTCCTATATTTTGTTCTTTTTAATAAAGGACGGATTTTGAAATGTTTAATACAAATTGTATGGAAACATACAAACCCCAAAAGATGGTTTATGGTACAACCCAATTTTATAAACCGTTGATTTGAATGAATATGGGACAAAGTCGATGCTGGATATCTAAGCATTGGTAAGGCTCAGCGAAAAACGGATTGCAGATTTGAAAAGAGCATTTTAGCATAGAATCAATTCTTAGGCGACAATTTTCCGACAAAAAACTAACTTAGCCTTCTGCTAAGTACAAAAAAAAAAGTAACACATTTTTCAGTTTTGTGATGTTTGAAATGTTAAATTCATTGCATGGTAGGTACTTATAACTAGAAACAAATAAATATAATAAATAATGAAAAAAAATGTATATTATTTTTTATATATTTCAAATACATATTGGAATTGAACTTCTTAAGAAGTGTGTCGTTTACTTTGACATGAGATAGTAAAAAATCGTCAAATTGTCGTTGGGCATTTGCTTGAGAACTGGAAATCGTCTTTTGGCAAGCCAAAAACGTCAAATCGTCATTGAGACTGAAAAACGTCAAAATGACGATAAGTCGTCAGATATGGCATCGCTGGCTGTGAAGTCTGGAATCTGGATGGAGTGTGGTATTGGTGTGTGATGAAAGAACATGAGTAGAGTTTCAATTGGAATCGATTAAGAGAACACACCAATAACGAATGAAAAATGGTTAAATGGTTAAGTGATTGACTGTTTTTTTGTAAATGTCTTTTAAAATATTAACTTTTCGCCAAAAAACTCTGCGGCACATATAAAGCTACGAGCATAATCTACAAAAAAGTATATAGGTATCCATTTTTTGTAGATCAAGAAATTAGCATTTTTTTGTACAAATGAAATAATTTTGTTCACCAAATTACTAATTACTCTAAAACCAGTTGATGTATCGCTACCATTGGTAATTGTCGTTTAACTAGAAGTTATACCGGATGTTGTGTGCAAAATTCAGCTGTCTACGTCAATTAGTTTCTAAGATAGACCTGGGAACGAAATTGGTCTATTGGATCGGACAGATGGATAGACATCGTAGCGAAACTAATAAAATTCCGTTTTTTCCCTTTGGGTACGGATACGGAACATTAAAAATGAGAATGCGACAGTTAATTGGGAGCACGTTGTCTTTGTCAAATCGTCACGAATGGAGCATTTGGTATTTTTGTTCATCGAAGCCAGACGAGTTTTTTCTTTACTTTGAGTGACAACAGTTAACTGAGTTTAATTTCTGACATCTTTTAATTAGGTATACAAAAAAAAAAAAATATATATATTATATTACAACGGAATCGCTGTGTTGTAAAAAAATGCGTTAATTTTTGTATTTAGTTTATATTTGTTTATTTATCTAAGTCTACCATTTTACAATTTACAGACTAGGTATATAATTACATAATTTAAAAAAAAACTCTTAAAGTGAGAGAAAAAATATTTAATAAACAAAAAAATATATTTATTAAAAATAATAAAAAAAAACAAACACCTGAAAAATGCTAATTTAATTTAATATTTAGTAAAACATCTAAGCGTTTTAGATGTTTTGGCCGTGACATGACATTAAGTGTTATATCAACTCGTGACAAGTGGTTTATCTAGTTTTAGAATTAGAATTTTCAATGTTGAGCACAATTTATTATTCCCAATGATAGATTGAAAGGTCGCCATGACTGAAAATTCATCAACACAGAAGTGTTTTTTTTTTGCATTACAACATCAAAAGATTTTAGTTCCATTGATGCAATGATAAAAAAACCAGTATTGCATGGGTGTGTTGCATAGGTGGATCCGTTTTTTTCGAACGTATACTCCACCTTTCATACAAATTAAAAATAAGACAATGACAAGCTAGACAAGAGGAGCATACAAAAATTGTTGCTGAAACGAAAAGAGAAATACAAATGAAGTTTCGCAAAACCGACGGGCTTCGGAAATTCTACTGACAGAAATACAGCCCGGAGATTTTCGAATACGCCGATATATCAGCTAATATTAGTAAGGTAGGTGTAATTGATTAAAAATTAAAAAATACATATTATCATGATAGTGGTTGCTTGTGGTCATGAGGTCGATTGTGAAAAATTTCGGGAAATTGTTCATGAAACTGCAAAATATTACGTTGCTTAGTATCCTTGCTACTATTATGACTCTAACAGTCCACAAGTACCTATCTCATTCATGGAAATGAACGTAGTGAAGAAGCAGGGGTCGAATCGCCACTTCCGTAAACGAGCTATACGTTCAAGGAATTATGTTGATTTTTCATGTGAAACAAAAACAAATTCCGTCACGTAATGTTCGTTCACGGACGACGCGATTCGACCCCAGATTTCAAAAGTTATGGAGAACACCACTGCCGAAAAAATAGCCTGGAAAAAGAAAACATTTTTATTCTTTTTATTTATCTTGTTTTTGTTAGTGTTAATTAATACAAAATGTATAATATCATTGGTATTTCTTAAACAAAAAATGGCAAGCCCCTTTAAATAAAAGTACATTTGAAAGCAACACTTCCTAATCAATAACTAAAAAAAACAAACACATTTTTTTACTTATGGCATTATTGCACTGAGCGTGCGATATGTTCCTAAATGTTAGATTTCTTGGGGGAGGTGGAAACAGGTTGTCATACCACTGCGACCACGAGTGGACCTTTTGCGATTTTGTTAATTGTTAAAATAGTGACCTACATTTTTATAATCGTCAATATTTTGTTGTCTTAAAAAAGAAAAAAAAAGAAGCTTTTTATAGGGGTGTCCTTAATTTTTTTTTAGTGTGCCAACTATCGTACCAGAATCCAGAAGTAATCGTGCATAATTTCAAGTCCATAGATTTGAAAGTTGATTTAATGCCACCTTTAGTGTTTTTTTGTCCTAGAGTGAGACGACTCAAAAACTAGTCTAGTGGTCTAGTTTTTGGTGTAGATTTAGTCGTAGAAAGGAAAAATATCAGACTGCATTTTTCGCTACGAATATACGCATCTATCGCTCTGGCAAATCTTTATTCAATCCTTCGGTGGAAGGAAAGTAAAGGGTGGTTACATTTTAAGGGCCTATTTTGAATGTGAACCAAACCTAAACGTCAAGTTTTTTTCTGCATTTCATTTGAAATTTCTCAATTTCAGACTAACTCAATTTGAACCATGGAAAGATACACAATCGAGCAACGCGTTAAAGTTATTCAGCCTTATTATGAAAATGGGCGTTCAAATCAAAATGCATATCGTACACTTCGTGATTTTTTCGGTCAATTTAATCGTCCAAATGTGCGTAGAATCGGAAAAATCGTGCAAAAGATTGAGCAAACCGGGTCTGTAGAAGATGTGGAAATATCAGTGCATGCTCGTACAGCTAGTGACTGAGTGTGAGAGTGACTGTTTGGTGCGGTTTATGGGCTGGCGGCATCATCGGGCCGTATTTTTTTTTTCCAAAATGAGACCGGTCAGGCAGTTACTGTGAATGGTGTTCGCTATCGTGAGATGATAACGAACTTTTTATGGCCCGAATTGGAAGATATGGATATGGACGATATGTGGTTTCAACAGGACGGTGCCACTTGCCACACAGCTAACGAAACAATGGTTCTTTTGAGCGACAAATTCAATGGCCGTGTTATCTCACGTGGTGGCGATGTCAATTGGCCGCCAAGATCATGTGATTTGACACCGTTGGACTTCTTTCTTTGGGGTTATTTGAATGAAAAGGTGTACGTCGATATCGATAAGCCAGCAACAATTCAAAAGGATGAGATAATTCGGGATATTAACTATCGTCCAATAGCATTACTTTCAATGCTCTCTAAAGTAATGGAAAAGGCAATAAATGTCGAAATAATCAAATATCTAGAAGGCCATCGATTGATAAGCGACAGGCAATACGGATTTCGGAGCCGTCGTTCCACTGGTGACCTGTTAAGCTACGTAACGCACCTATGGACACAATCAATTGAACAACACGGCGAATCCAGAGCCATAGCCTTGGACATATCAAAGGCATTTGACCGAGTCTGGCATAGAGCCCTATTAGGCAAGTTAGCGTCTTACGGATTACCACAACAACTCTGCGGATGGATGCAAAATGTTCTTCTGGGAAGATCAATCCAAGTTGTTGTAGATGGTGTATCATCCAATTCATTTGCTATAAATGCAGGAGTGCCCCAGGGATCTATTCTTTCTCCACCTCTATTTCTTCTCAACATCAACGATTTGCTTGGATCAACAAATAATAATATCTACAGCTTTGCAGATGACAGCACTCTTATATCCTCCATCTCGAACAGTGGGCCTGTGAATACGGTTACATCACACAATCAGAGATGTGAACAAATTAATTCTCTAAATGATGATCTGGACAAAATCTTGAAGTGGGGAAAGGACAACTTGGTTGTATTTAATGCAAACAAGACACAGCTCACAACATTTTGCAGAAAAAATGCATCAACAGTTCCTCAGATCCAAATGGATGACCATCCAATCCATGACAAGGACTCAATGCACCTTCTAGGAGTCACAGTCAATTCAGGAATCACATGGCAGAACCACATATCATATATCGCAAAATCGGCGTCCGCAAAGTTGAGCTACCTATTTAGACCAGGCTTGGAATATTGTTCCCATATATGGAGCTCGGCCCCAAAACATTTACTTAACCTGCTTGATAGCATACAGAGACGAGCAGTTCGACTCATACACTCACATCGAATCTACAACCGTTGGTGCTCAGAAGACAAGTCGCTGACCTATGCTTGTTCTATAGGTACTTCCATGGTAGATGTTGTGAGGAACTCAAAGATATTATCCCTCGAAATGCAACTTTTGGGCGCCCAACAAGACAGGCTGCTAATGCTCATGACCATACAGTACACTTGACAACCGCGAGGACATCAACTTTCAAAAACTCCTTCTGTTACAGGACAAGCAAACTTTGGAACTCGCTTCCTGGGGATATATTTCCAGAAGACTACAATTTGCAGCAATTTAAGTGCAGAACAAACATACATCTGCAGGCATTTCGGGACGCTGTTGAAGCGTTATAGGTTCGCCTTTCCCGGGAGAAGTATATAAAAAAAAAAAAAAAAATAGAACCTCAATTATGCCTCAGCGTCATCGAAAATTTGGACCATCGGGTGGAGGTGTGCTGCCGAGGTTGCGGCAGTCATTTGGCCGATATTTTATTCCATACATAATTGCACCATATCTATATCATCATAATAAGAAGAAATGACGATAATTTCCTAAACAATTTGTGTTTTATTCAAAATCAACATCGGCCCTTAAAACTTAACCACCCTTTAGCATTGCATCTTTGTATGATCTTAAGAACTCCCTTAATTTGGTCGTAAGCCAAAACACTTTGCAACTGCTCTAGATATATTAAAAAAAAAAAAAAAAATACAACAGCAACGAAGACATTTATTTTTAACAAAAATTAAATAAGACACTTTCAAGTATAACTAATTGGCAGTCGGAGGCTGTGCATATTTTTGTCAGATTGTGTAGGTAGTCTCCGATTGTCAATTAGTTATACTTGAAAGTGTCGTGTTTTAATCTTTTTAAATCGATTTTACGGTCAGTCGGGTTTTTTTGTTTTTTAAATTAAATTAAATTATTTTCATTCATTACGAAACATTTCTTTTCATATTATGTTGGCAGTCTTTTTGGTATTAAAGAATAAAATATTACTTTAACTGAAAATGGTGTCATTTTGATCATTTTTCAAAAAGTGAGGGCCGAGGGTCATGAGACTCAAAAATGGCATAAAAGATCCAAACGGCAATACTGGGTCAAACCCATCGACTGGAACAACAACTGTGTTCATAATTTTCAAGACAAGTCCTCGGACCTCCGCTTAGGCAGTCACCATCTACCGATCGGCGAGTTCTATTGAATTGCCAACCAAATGCGCTGACGCTGATTACTTACTTATTTAACAAAAAAAAAAAAAAAAAACATCCAAAACTGCTGCTGCACATCCTCTCGAATATTATAAAACTAATTGTGAAAACATCCTTTTCTTCACAGTTGGGCTGATGTTCTTCGTGTGTGTGATATGCGCCAATATCCTCTTCTTCTCATTAGCGAGACGTTGGCCAAAACTCATCCAGTACTGGTCAAATGTGGAATTGATATTTTTGAAGAAACCATACGTAATACCGAAACGTAATCTGGCTGCGCGTGTTCGAATAGCTGCAGCCGTAATTATGTCTTTCTCTGCTGGTAATACGAGCTTCTCCATCGGTGGCATTGTTGTAGAAATTAAATTCTAATTTACATCCTTTCTCTTCGCCATCAGTCGAGCACGGTCTATACTTAATGTCTGCGGTATACAGCTACAACATAAAAATGAAACTGTGCAACGACACCCAAGGACCATCGTTTAACAACTTCATAAATATCAACTATGACTATGTCTTCAAAATAATACCTTACAGCATGGGAATGGGCATTGCCACATTGGTAAGTCAATGTGAGGGAAATCTTTCTGCTATAGAAGAACTAATTGTTTGACACGAAATTAATTCTTGTGCAGATAATTAACGGAACTTTCACATTCACATGGAACTACATGGATCTATTCATTATGATGGTGAGCAAGGGTATAGCGTATCGCTTTGAGCAAATCACTCACAGGATAAATAATCTGTCAGACAAGGTGAGTTCTTAAATTGCTTGAGACTATTCTTCTTTGGAGGACGTAAGTTTTTTAATCAAAATGCCATACATCTTTATTTCGTTTGTGTGTGTTTTTTCTCTCGAAGGATATTCCAGAATATGTCTTCTCCGAGGTGCGGGAACACTATGTGAAGCTGTGCGAACTATTGGAATATGTCGATGAGAATCTGTCGGGAATTATTCTTCTGTCTTCCATAAATAACTTGTACTTTGTGTGCTCTCAGTTGCTGAATATATTCAAGTGAGTTGATTGTCAATTAAGAAGTGGTTATGTTCGGATACCTGTTCCGCATTGTTGTCAGGAATTCTTAGGATATAGTTATAGTAGCATACCAAATTTGGAAGAGTCTGACAGATGCAAAATTAATTTGAGGAAAAAATGTGCGAAAAAGGCAGTTTTTAAATCGGTGACAAATAAATGTCAGTTGAATTGCCCTTTGACAGATGAAACGACAGGTTGAGGTGAGTTGGGAAGTTACTCTAAACTACGACCAAACTGAAGGGCAGCATGTCAGTGGGCGGTGATTTCGACTTACGAAACAAAAAAGCGTTCCGACCACTCTTAAGATGAGAGCAGTAATATATTCGAAAATTCGAAATCAGCTGGCGTTTTCAAAATGGAAGGGAAGGGAAGGAAGCCAAATCTTTCCGATAAGGAAAAAGAGCAAATAATAACCCTTGTACTTAAATACTCAAGGACAATTAATTGCAAAAAAAAAAAAACAACTGCATAAGCACCATCGAAAAAAAGAATTGCTGGGAGCAATTATTGGTCAGCAAAATTTGATCACGCGCTGAGACTGGATAATTCTTTTTATCCAAGTAAACCAGTTAAGGATCAATTCAGCTCTACAAATCATTTGCCGTATATTGTGACAAATGAAACCTCTTCTCGAATTCAACATTGTCATATTTTTCTATGCAGTTAATTCTTTCACTAAGTATTTCCTTCTTTATTGTTAACGTTGCGACTTCCTCCAAATATTTAATGATCTCCTCTTCATCTGAGCTGGTGTCCGAGGAA
This sequence comes from Cheilosia urbana, assembly GCA_946477585.1. NCBI lineage: Eukaryota > Metazoa > Arthropoda > Insecta > Diptera > Syrphidae > Cheilosia > Cheilosia urbana. The sequence continues at coordinate 45,537,633 of OX297855.1, forward strand.
GAGGAACTGCTAGACGATGTGCAATTTTATTCTGCTTGAATTTATTTCAGTGTTTCACCAGCGATAAACAAATGTTATATATAAATTAAAATCGGTTCACAGTCAAAACAATTTATAATTAGTAATCTAATCATAATTTAATCAGAGAATACAATGTGTTTATTAAATGTCAATGCGACATATATTTTAAACACACGATACACGAATTAATTTTGACAATTAACATTTTCGTTCATAACAGTTTATCAACTCGTTTTAGAACGCGTTTGGAAATTCAAATTTTATTTTGAACCTAATAATATGAATACATCGAAATAACTTTTTACGAACCTCGTAAACCAGGGATGAAAAATCAGTTTTTTCAATCGTATTTAAAACTTACAAATTGTACTTAAATGGGTCGAATTGTACTTCTCTGTTGTACGTTAATATTTGTATGAGCAGCAATCTCCAATAGGGACATGAATAACCTGTAATGCTTGACTTAATGGCTTACAATATAGCTTGTAAAAGACTAAATTATAGGTTTTAATATGTATTTCATTTCTTTGAAACAATCCGTAACAATCATTTAATAAAAAATGTATAATAAACGAATTAAATAAAGTACTTCTCCGTTATTATTCCTCTATTTTTATTTCAAAAATAAAATTTGATGTGCAGCAGCCGGTGGTATACGGAACGGACTCGTGACGCGCATTGTCATTTGGTTCGCCGTTTAACTCACACAACTGACAATGACAAGAACAACATATAACACAATCTTATTTATGTCGTTTTCCATTGGGCAAAAAGAAGCGTCCAGGAGAGTCCGGAATCGATAAATTCGCTTCTGAAACTGTTGCATTGGCACAAAAAATACTCTTCTGCTGGTTCTGAGAAGAGAATTTCGCTTCTCGATTTGAAGTCAGAATCCACTCAAGAATCACTCACACAAGTGCAATTTATGTATTTTATACAAGTCAGATGACAGCTGCCGTAGATTATTTTTTGGCATTTCACCAATACTTTTGTGGATTCAAAAAGAAGCAGTTTTCTTGTTCCATTGGATTTCAGATTGAGTCGATCCCCGAGTGAAACCAATGGAAAACGACATTACATTGTACACCCTGAATTTGTAAATTATGAGCCGCAAGCCGAAGGTAATAGAATAAACGTCATCTTTAAGTCGAGTGCATTTTCGGATGCGTTTGTAACGGGTGATTTTTTAGCTGGCTTGGTTTTGGCAACACTGGTTTTGACAGCTGACGTGTGTTTAGTACCTTGTGTCACTGTCAAACAGCTTCAGTTTGGTTTGCAATTTAACCATGGATCGTCTTACAAATGAACAACGCTTGCAAATTATTGAATTTTACTATCAAAATTCGTGCTCGGTTCGAAATGTTCATCGCGCGCTGCTTCCATTTTATGATCGGCATTCTCGACCTTCTGAGCAGTCTATTCGGAAGATTGTGACCAAATTTCGCACCAAATTTACTTTGTTGGACATTAAACCACCAACACGTTTACGTACTGTGCGTAGTGAAGAAAATATTGCGGCCGTATCAGCTAGTGTGACAGAAGACCGCGAAATGTCGATTCGGCGCCGTTCCCAGCAGTTAGGCCTTTGTTACAGCACTACGTGGAAAATTTTGCGGAAGGATTTGTGCGTAAAGCCTTTTAAGATACAGCTTGTGCAAGAACTAAAGCCAGCCGACCTACCACAACGCCGAATTTTTGGTGAATGGGCTCTTGGAAAGCTGGCCGAGGATACGCTTTTTTATCGAAAAATTGTGTTCAGCGATGAGGCTCATTTTTGGTTGAATGGGTACGTAAATAAGCAAAATTGCCGCATTTGGAGTGAAGATCAGCCAGAAGCATTGCAACAGCTACCAATGCATCCCGAAAAAGCCACTGTTTGGTGCGGTTTATGGGCCGGCGGCATTATTGGGCCATATTTCTTCAAAGATGATGCGAATCGCAGCGTTACTGTCAATGGTGAACGCTACCGAGCGATGATAACAAACTTTTTTTTGCCCGAAATGGAAGTTCTTGACTTGCATGATATGTGGTTTCAACAAGACGGTGCCACATGCCACACAGCACGCGAAACAATGGCGCAATTGCGAGGCGAGTTTGGTGAACAGTTAATTTCACGTTTCGGGCCGGTCAATTGGCCGCCTAGATCGTGCGATTTGACACCATTAGATTATTTTTTGTGGGGGTATGTCAAGGCTAATGTGTATAGGGACAAGCCCGCTTCGATTGACGCACTGGAAGCCAACATCCATGCATTCATTCGTGAGATACCGGCCGATATGTGTGAAAGAGTATGCCAAAATTGGACTCAGCGGATGGACTACCTGAGACGTAGCCGCGGTCAACATTTGCATGAAATTATCTTTAAACATTAAATTGCAAGGTTCAAACTATCGATTCAAATAAATATTTCATTCATTTTTTCGAATTTTTTGTGTTTTTTTTTTTTTAAAAAGTTCTAAACCTCTTAAAAAACTACCCGTTAGAACAAACGTCATCTTTAAGTCGAGTGCATTTTCGGATGCGTTTGTATAAGCAGTCAAAATTAAAAATTATGTAGGCGAGTAGAAAAATGTATTAAATATTGGTGAATTGTAATTGTGTATTTTCTCAAGTAAAATATATTTGCCTGGGTGTACTAAATTTTGGAGAATAGTACTTGCGAACTTTTAGAAATCGCAATTGTACCAGAAAAAGTACAATTGTACGACATTTTTCATCCCTGTCGTGAACAGATAGAAGCGTTGAGAATGAGAAGGTGTTAAGTGACATTTTTGAAAATTTTGATGTTTTTCAACTGATAAAGGTATTATGTGACAACTTAAATTTTGGTCTATACTCTACTGTTCTTAATATAGAAGCTGGATATGATTAAAGGTGGTAAATACACATCTTTTTAAATGAAAAGTGATTGTAACTTTTTTTGCATAAGGCCATTAAACGCATTACTTTGTAAACAAAATTCCACTTATTGTAACGTTTAATAAATGAAGTCACGTTGTCTAAAATAGAATTTTCTTTATTTACTTTTATTTCGTATTACAGAACTCCAACTTCATTTATAGGCAGATTTAGGGGCAAACAACTTTAAACGTCTTTTACTCGAAACTAGAAATTTGTCACTTAACACCTTTTCATTCTCAACGCTTCAAAGAGCCTATTACGATAAACACCGGCCTAAGTCTTAAATAGACCGTCAGCGTAGGTGCGCGGTAACTGACGGTCTATTTTACTTAATACTGAATTTCTGGTTTATGATCACAACTCACCATAAAAAGCCACATATGCCCACAAATCTGTTGTCAAATGATTTACTAGCGCCCCGTACCAACTCTAAAACCATTTCTTCTAATTAAAATTACAGCAAATTACGTTGGCCAATAAACTACATCTATTTTTGGTACTCTCTTTTATATCTGATTGGTCGTACGGCATTTGTTTTCCTATCGGCTGCGTCGATAAACGATGAATCGAAGGCTCCGGTGGCTACGCTAAGGAAAGTCTCGCAAAAAACTTGGTGTATTGAGGTATGTATCTATAAATTTTTTTTTAACACCGCATCTACTATGCAGTATGCACGCCCTATTTTGAATATAAATTGGTGGAACCCAGGTGGAACGTTTAATATTCGAAATGACAACACAGACGGTGGCGCTGTCAGGGAAAAAGTTCTACCATCTAACAAGAAGACTTCTTTTCGGTGTAAGGAAGAGAGTGCAATTTGTCTGCATGGACGCCAGGTGTTGAAATAATTAATCCTATCTTTGCAGATGGCTGGAACTATCGTGACCTATGAGCTGGTGCTGTTGCAATTTGACGAGCAAAATCGTGCAAAGGGACTGCCAGATTTGTGTAGTTAAACTGTTTCTCAAATCAGCGTCACGCGATACCACATTTCATGTGCGTGTTGGTGTACTTGATATTTATATTTTGAATTGAAACAAAAGTATGCATAAAGGATATCAACATGCGAATGTGTGTTTAACATGAATAAATTTTAAATTATGAAGGACATACAACATACTCGTCAATTGTTTCATTTGGTATTTTGTTTTTAGTTGGAGATAGTTTTACAGTGGAAGTTGTTTGTTGTTTGATAAATTTAAGCTGTAAAATGACAGATTCGATTGGTGAGTGTGCGGGTTTTTTTTTTGTTTACACTTATCACAGGAAATACTGATGATGTCTACATTCGTGAGAGGACTAGTGGGATACGCATTATATTGTCTACAGCTGCCTCATGTGCGTTTGAGCAAGTTCTCAAGGCGGCGAAAGTATTGCGGCGGCTTTATGCAATCGAAGCGAGGGTGACAAAATATGTCTTCAAAATGTTTCGATCCTTACCGAGGCCGAAAATCGATGTCGCATAAACAGAAAAAGAAACAACAATTGGCGGCATTGATGAGAATAATGTTGTCGACTATCGACCAGAGATTTAATGTAACCTCTAAGGAAAAAGTATTTCTTTCTGGAATTTTGGTGTTACATTAAAATTTTAAATGACATTATATATTTATGAAGGGTTTTCCAATAAGAGGTGTTATTGAAAATGACCCGCTATTTCGGTAGCTGTCACTTTTATTCTTTGACATTTGACAAGTAGAAACTAAGCCATTACAAAAGTGGAATGATACACGCTTCAACAACGCATTGAAATTATTAAAATTCACCAAAAAAATGGTGAAAATCTTGCAGTCACAGTATCACCTTGTCGGACCGCAATACAGAAATTGGTGGAAAAAATCGAGCTGTTGGGAAAAGTTAGTGATGTGAAGATAAAGCCCGTGCACGTCGCTCAAGAACAACTGAGGATATTACTGCTGTAGCCCAAAGTGTTGAAGAAAACCCAGGTTTGTCCATTCCTCGTCGTTCTTTGGAATTGGGCATTCCACAAACGTCATTTCACCGTTTTTCGCATAAAGACTTGGGTCTAAGGCTTATAAAGTTCAGTTAAAACAAGAACTCAAGCCGGCCGATCATCAACAATGTCGTGTCTTTGCGGATTAGGTCCTTGAAATGCATGAAAATTGCCCGGAATTCTATCGAAAAATCATCTTGACTGATGAGGCCCATTTCCACCTCGGTGGCTACGTCAAAAAGCAAAATTTTCGCATCTGGGGCTCGGAAAACCCAAGAGTTATTGTTGCGAAGCCTCTTCATCCTCTTTATTATGAAATTAACATCCGATCATTTATCTGAAAAAATTGCATTTTTCTTTGAATACCAAAATAACACCTCTTATTAGAAAACCCTTTACAATACTAAATACACAAAAGTGACACTGACGTACGCGAGTGCTGCCAAACTTTCAAAGTAGTTTCGCTTGTAAAAGTCTCGTTTGATAAAATATGACTGATAACTCTGATTAGGTGGTGGTGTTTCGATAACTGTATACTTACTTTAAATACGAGTCTTTGAATAAAGCCGTTTTCGATTTGGCAAGAATATCCATTTTTTTGAGAAAAAATAAATTTTTAATCGACATTGCTTCGCATGTTCGATTTGCTAAGAGAATCAATCTTCTTTTTTTTTTGATCTGAGGTACTTTTGAGAAATCTTGATTTTGTCTCAGATTAACATATATACTTTCAGTAACACCAATATGAATGCGGTTATGAATTGTTTGTTGTTGGAAGGATTGCTTCTTTTTTAGCTGAATTATTCAGCTTACGCTTATGGGATCAATTTTTTTTTTTAATTATTTCGAAATTCGTATTGTTAAAATATTAAAATCAATTGAAATGGACTTCCAGTGCAAGTGAAAACGTTTTTTTGCGGCCAACAACACACACAAGAACCAATAAAATTCGGATTTCATGTTCGATTTGGCAGCAGAAATCTGAAATCTCAGATCAAATTTCTGATAAGCCAAATGGAAAACGATATCAAATTATAGTTTGTTACAAATTTATTTGACACTTATTTTTTTTTATTTTTTATCCTGCCTTATAATGCAATACATAATCCTCTAATTATAGCAATTTTTATCTACATATATAGTTTTATGTCATTTGTGTTTGATGGGTTGTGTTGGTTGTAAAGGTCTATTAAGTGAGAGGTTAATTCGCGTATGCGGTTTATGTCCAACGCAATCGCAGCGTGACCGATGTGCGACTAAAGTTGCAATTTGACACTTCTTTTGAGAGCCTGCCACAATTTTTTGCAATTTGGGCCTTTTTTAAGTTGAAGAAGGCGCTTCAAGCATTTTTCAAATGCTGTTATTTCCAAAAAAAAAAAAACCTTTAAAATGTAAGGCAGTTGGCTATCGCAAAACTATTATAGTGCTTAGCGAGCCAATGCTTGTTAAATATCTATCTTTTGAAAATACTAAATGTGCAGAATAGCTTCAGAAATGGCACTTTGTTTCTCATTGGCCCCTTTTCTTGCGACTTTTTAGAATTCTTCAGCAGCGCAATCGATACAAATCGTTCGCTAAGTCATACACGGTCTCATAAAAAATGACTGAAAGAGAGAAAATTGGCAAAATTATGTTAGATCTAGCATTTTCGAAGACTTGAACGATTTTTTTTTTTTTTTTAAATAAAAATGCCAAATGCTTTTGTTTGGCTTTTTGTATCTGTCGATATTTCCTCTGGAATTTTAGTCATTCGTGTTCATAACGCTGATATACAGTGCTTCGAAGTTTAAGATCTCTCCCAACACTTTCCCACACATCATATGAAATATGATATGTGGGCGGATAAAGTGTGAGTGTCTATTGGGAACGTGGAGATAAATAGATCAGACCAGAAACATCAATTAAAAAAAAGGCCCGACTGACTGTAAACAACAGTCCCGAAATATGTGTAAACACCATGCGTGCGGTATGTATGTGGCTTGATAACTCCAACTCCAACTCCAACTCCAACTCCAACTCCAACTCCAACTCCAACTCCAACTCCAACTCCAACTCCAACTCCAACTCCAAGTCCATCAGAAGAAAATACACATAAAACAAAAACTGTCGCATTTTTCGTTGCATTAAGTATTTTCGTTGCATCATGTGTGGAATTACTATACCAGATTCCAATAACGCGCGCATAACTCCAACTCCAACTCCAACTCCAACTCCCATCTCCAACTCCAACTCCCAACTCCAACTCCAATTCCAACTCCAACTCCAAGTCCATTAGAAGAAAAAAAACATCAAAAAACTGTCGCACTTCCGTTGCATAATGTTTGGAATTACTATACCAGATTCCAATAACGCGCGCATATATGTTTACACATCAAAAATATTGCCAACCCGCTAAAAATTGCCTTTGCGCAGGTCTACATGAGGATTGATCAGACTCTGGAGGTAAAGTATGCCAAGTATTTTATGAAAGTTTAGGTAATAGGTACCAAATATTTAAAGTAGAACAATACTAAAATTACTACAAATTAAGAGAGATATTTTATTATTTAATGATTACTGAGTAAACATTTTTAAATGCATTATGCCCCCCTGCAACCCCCCTGCTTGGGTTTACTGTTAGATTACGGGGTGGGTTCGAGGTAGAGTACAAAGTTCCTTTAATCTAAATTAGTTTATCCAATATCAGCAATATTAAATAAAAAGTACTTTTCATTATTGTTAACTTCATCATGAAATAAATCCAAAATTTGGGGCCTTATTTCATTTTTTTGGGGCCTTATTTCATCGCAGTGGGGCCTTATTTCGTATTTGAAATTGGGGTGTTATTTCATCTTGAATGGTCCGGTTCGGAAGATCTTCGAATCCACTCCTGAGGGATGGCGCAGTAGAGGAAGACCGCGACTCCGGTGGCACACGCAAGTGAAAAGGGACCTTAACCAACTTAGCGTGCGAAACTGGAGACAGCTGGCCAAAGTAAGTAAGACTAAAATTTGGTGTGTTAACTGGTCTAGTTTTTAAAAGCTTTCGAATTGGGCGTAATTAAAGAAAACTTGCCTGTACACACTTCGAATTTTAGATTTTCAAGCCCTACCGATCTACCAATTTCCATTACTCTACAGCAATCGGAAGTGCTCCATATAATTAGCATCTATTCTGAGAAAGTGGGTGGTTACCACTTACCACGTCCCACAAGACCTACAGTTGTGCAAAACTACAAGATTCTACGATGTCGGAAAGTAATCCATAATTTTTATGATCTGTCAGTCAGTCGACTGAGTTATTTTGATTTTTGAAGCCCTCCGGAACCACTTATGCTAAAATGTTCAGTTTGGCGCCTTTGCTTGATCAGCTTAGCAACTATTCCGAATTTTAAGTTTCTGACTTCATTGGTACTGAAGATAGAGGGGGGTCGAAAATCGCCTGCGTTTGTTCCTGTAAAAAGGGTGTAGTGATAGATAGATAGATATAATGGGCTAATACAGACCTTTGATGATGGATTTATATCTTATCTATGGTGGACCTCAAACCTGAAAAAATATACCCACTGTAGTTAGATTCCTCGAGTTGAAAGTGTAATTTTTATTGGTAGGTATAGTACATATTTCAAAAAATATGTAGCTACTGCATCGTATGAATAAAACGTAGCAATTGCTTTTACTTAAGAAAAACGTTAAAATCGAAGCAATTGCTACGTTTCGTATGAATAAAAACTGCTTGGAGCTAACAATAACTTTTGGCTTGCTCGAAAAGCGGCGCCACTTACCTTTTACTCAGATTGGTATGAATAAAACTTATCAGACAAAGATAATGCTATGCAAATTCTGAGTCTGCTATTTAGTTAACTCCGACCTTTTGCTAAATATTTTGTTCGCACATTTTTCACATAAAACAATTTGGGTATTGTGAATTTTCGATCTTCAATGAAACATGGATGCTATATAAGTCTTCACATTATACCTGTTTTACCTCTTGTAAACGAAATTATTGTCATTTCTTTTTATTATGATAATATTGGTATGGTTCAATTATGTATGGAACAAAATATCGGCCAAATGACCTCGGCGGCACACCTCCATCCGATGGTCCAAATTTTCGATGACGCTGTGGCAGAATTGAGGTTCTATGCCGTTAATGTGCCGAATTATCTCATCCTTTAGCTCAAGAATTGTTGCTGGCTTTGACTTATCGACGTACACCTTTTCTTTCAAATAACCCCAAAGAAAGAAGTCCAGCGGTGTCAAATCACATAATCTCAGTGCCTCATCCCTGAAGATGATTTTCTTCGAAAGTTGATCATCCACTGTTGCCATTTCTTGCCACCATTCTGACCATTGACGACGCTTGAAATGGTCAAGAGGCTTTAGTCTTGAGTCAATTGCACCTTGTAAGCGCGTAAATGCAAGTCTTTATGCATAATGTTCATCAACGACAAGCGTGAGAGGTGCAATTGTTGGGCACGACGACGAGTTGAGGTGGACGGCTCTTCAGCCACACTATCGCGAACAGCAGCAATATTTTCTGCAGTACGAGCAGCACGAGCATGCACTGTTGTTTTCATTAATAATTAATTAATTAATTTTAACGCGTTGCTCGATTGTATATCTTTCCATGGCTCGAATAAAGTTAGTCTGAAATTGAGAAATGTCAAATGAAATGTAGAAAAAAACTTGACGTTTAGGTGTGGTTCACATTCAAGATCGGCTCTTAAAACTTAACCACCCTTAATATTAAAAAAAAAAAAAAAAAATAATAATAAATACATTTAGATGAGTGAGTAGTCAGAATAATATTTTTTTCTTTTAAAAGCCAATGAAAACACATTTTTTTTTGTCTAGCATTTTTGTTTGGCTTCATTCGTTCTCGCATTTTTTTTGCAGTATAGCATTTTCTTTTTTGAAGTTCTGACAACACTGAAAATAACGAGTAACGAGCAGTTTCTCAGGTTTCTCATTCGGTCTCAGCACGAAACAGCTCAGAGAATTTCATCCAGTAACGCATACGCAAGTACTGATATATTATGTTAAATGAATAGAGGTGAAAAGGAATTAATTGAAAATCCATCTTAAATTTCAATTGCATGTCGAATTTTTTTGTTTTTACTTTTTTTGAAGGCACACCTTATATCTGTTGTTTTATTTTCGATACTATACTCTGTACAACAAAAATTGTCAGTACAGGGAAGATAAGATGTTTGTCTCTCAGTCTGGTTGCAAATGACTTACATAAATCGGTCCCTCTTTAAAGCCCTCATAGGGTTGTCGTAGTTTGTATGATAATTCACCATAACTCAGAGAGCAATACAAATAGGCTTACATTATTCCAATTTAAAATAAAAATATTGCTGAACGAAATAAGTTCCGTTTATCTTTTTCCTTTTTTTTTAAGGGTATCCCCAGCAGGCCTACACGGAAAGAACTGCATGGTCACCAATTGCAAAATTTTCAGTTGCAAATCACGAATTATATATTTTTCGCAAATCACAACGATTTTGTCTTGAATTGATACAAAAATTCATAATTCGACATTGAAAACGGCGAAAAATATCAAATTCTGTTTTTTGAATATTACGATTAGAAGTATTAATTCGAGCTTCATTTATTTGTAGTGATTTGCGACATTTTTGGCGCAAAAAATACAACAGAAACTCTAAAATATGCCATAAATATGCTCTACAAAGTGAAATATGCATTTATGCTCAAATATGCTGAAATAAGCCCCAACGAATAGGGCTGAAAATATGTACTTAGTTTTAAATATTTAAACATTTAATATGATATCCCAAAAAAAAACATGCTTTTGCATGAATCCGGTTGCTCTAGTAATCGCTATTTATCGCAATATCACTACAACGCACTTATGATTAAAACCTTATTTCTATAAGACAACATGAAAAAAAAATTGTTTAACTGAATATTATTGGTTCCCTCAGAAATACAAACAAATTAAAACCGAATGGCAGCACCCGATATAATAAGTCGCTCTCATAAGCACCAAAACCGAAAGTTCTTTGAGAAAATCCATAGAAAAACCCTTAAGGATATGCTCTCTTTGTTCAACTGGTAACACTCTTCTGATGTGCTTCAGTGTTCAGTCACACACACTGCTTATTTTGATTGATGATAAAGATAATAGCAAGCGAACACAATACACAATACAATATACGATCATGCTCATTCTGCCCGCGGTTGTGTGGTAGACTAGTTATGGTGGGTTCTATGCGAATTTCAGAAAAAAGACAACAAAAATTCATTGGTAAGTCAGTGGTTTGGTTTCTATTTCAGTGGCAATTATTGGGTTTGAGTTCCGTGAGAGTATCGAGAGGCACCACTGGTAGAAAAAAAAGCTCCTACTGACAATTTTTGTTGGACAGAGTATAGATGTATCTCGGTTTTGATTTGCTGAAATCGGTCATATGAGCAGCTGTTTCTGTTGACGTTTATGGAGGGGTAGCCGACGAATCTATAGTCAAGAAATTAGTGACTGAATACCAAGTTGACAGTTCGCATATGTGACTGAGGTAGGAAAAGTGACCAATCTAGTTTTTCCGTTCAGGTTACATCTTATCCAGACCAATCTAGTCGACTTAAGATAACTAGATTCTTGAATGTGCCCACTGTAAGGCAAGTACACAAATTTTCGAACTTGCTTTAGCAAAGTAGGTTATTCATACCGACGCAAAGCAATTGATTTTACTTTGCTACAACCTTTTGCTCAAAGCAAACTGCTAGTGTCTAACATTCGTGCGATTCGAATATGCGCAGATTTCGATACTTCACTGGCCTAATTTTTATAATAAAACATTGGAATGTTGCGTCCCGATTGATTTCTAAATATTTATACATACATAATTTACACGACAATAAATTCACCCGATGCAATGTCTTTTTTTGCAGTACAAAAACTTCACGAAAACGTAAACAAACTCCAACAGTTGTCAAACTCTAACGCACATGTATTGGCAAATCTGAAGCAAATCTAAGAAAAAAAAAATCCAGATTCGCAAAAGTGCTCTGAAACGAACTTAGAAAGCGCCCTAAGAGCAAAAAAAAAAAAAAAAAATAAATGCTCTGAGAGCGCCCAATCGAATACCACATAAGTTTCCTATCATTTGCAAAACAATTGTTTCCGTTTGTTGAACTAATTATAATAATGGTTTTGTTCTTGATTAATTAGTTTTACACATCTTTTATTACTTTGGGGAAAAAATCGGTTAATACCCGTCCTTCTATGTACATCCGTCAAAAGAGGGCCGACATTTTGTTTAACATTGTAGTTAACATATCCTACACAAATGGAGGTTACATAAACGAAACCTTTCTCTTTTGCAGGTCTTTACAATGTCCCACAAGGACGAAATATATTCTTCCATAAAGCTGTTGCCAACCGTAAGTAAAATACTGTTTCTTTCTATTTTTGTCATGCTCAACTCAACAGTCCTACGATTCTCCCAACTCTTTGGTGTTCTACCCGTTTCGAACATCACCTCCTCCGACGTCTATCGAATCCGCTATCGATGGTTAAAGTGGTTAAAGTGGTCCATCGTGTATCGCTGCCGTCCTTGTCGTTTTAAATGGTTTGGAATTTATGGCCGTCATCAAGATGTTACTCAAAATAGGAGTCAGCTTGCACACAGTGGGTAAGTGTACCTTAGTTCAAATCATGCCCGTTCTTAAGGCGGTCCCTTATTTTTATCAGGTGCTCTCACCTTCTTCACTGTTTGCTATTTGGAGCAGTTAATGTTGTGGCGCCTAGCGACCAACTGGCCGGAGATTACTCAATTCTGGCATCGCACAGAAGAGGTCTTCTTTAGTCACGCGTATCAAATTTATGCTACATTTAACATGAACTTTACAATTAAGGTCCTGAGTGGTATCCTTCTCGTTAACACATTCCGTAAGTCGATTAGTAACACATGACAACTGCTGGGGCAGTTGTGTCATTAATCATGTACAAGAGATATTATCTGCCAACTGACGATGGCGTACTTTTTGAAATTGATCCTCAATCGAAGTGTGAGGGAACAAAGGTTTATTGCCGGGTAATGCAATAATTATGTTCCATGTTATATGGGTGATGACTTGATAAGTGGAATGGCTTTTTGATGGGAGTCCCTAATGTGGCGACGTGGTTGGAAGTTTTATTCCCAGCATCCTTCTGGAGCTTTTGATTCGTGGGTGGAGTATATGTATAGACGATTTGTTAAAGCATGGTATAGCTAAATTCATTCGAAGGTTGCTCACTTCTTTAGAGCTAAAATTTTGAAATTGCGAAATTTGTTTGCTGATGAGGTAAACTATACATGAATGGAAGCGTAAGAGGAGAAAACACGCTCTACTGTCAAGAATGAAATGACCGAGAGCCACATTTGTGTACAAAGTTGTATCTTAATCTATATGTGTGCATGAGAATGAATTCAAATGGAAAGTGAAAATGGTTTAATGAAGGGAGAATTGGAGAATGGAGATGACAGAGCACAATGCACAAACACTTGTGTGGACTGCGGACGGGGAGTGAACTGTGAAGGTGAACTGTGAAGTCTGGAATCTGGATGGAGTGTGGTATTGGTCTGTGATGAAAGAACATGAGTAGAGTTCCAATTCGAATCGATTAAGAGAACACACCAATAACGAATGAAAAATGGTTAAAAGAGTCGTACTTTATACAAGTGATTGACTGTTTTTTTGTAAATATCTTTTAAAATATTAACTTTTCGGCAACAAAATTCTTCGGCACATATATAGCTACGAGCATGATCTACAAAAAGTTTTTGCAGTTTTTTGTACGAATGAAATCATTTTTTTCACCAAATTATTTATTACTCTAAAACCAGTCGATACATTATCGCTATACCATTGGTATATTGGTATTTTTTGTTTAACTAGATGTTATACCGGATGTTGCGTGCAAAATTCAGCCTTCTACGTCAATTAGTTTCTGGGATAGTCCTGAGAACAAAATTGATCTATTGGGTCGGACAGACGTACAGACATCGTAGCGAAACTAATAACAATAAGGTTCAGTTTTTTCCCCTTTGGGTACGGATCCTTAAAAACGAAGATTTGCCTGGAAAGTGGTAAGTATTAAATGGTGTTGTTGTTATTCTTCTGGGGACGCAATTTTTGATTTTAAAAACTACTTACATCTTATAGAAATAAAGTGCACGACTGGGTCGAACAAAACTTTCTCGTTCATTAAAAGTTTTGTTGGTTGTTTTCTTATTTTATTAGATAGGTAGGTTTAGATCTGAGAACCTATGCTAGGTAAAAGAAACATGAAATATAGAAAAAGAAACACATAGTGTTAAATAACATTCACTTTTAATTTTAAAACGTTGAAGCTCTAGAAACAGGCAATTCTCGCAAGTTCTTGTTAGAGAGTTATAAGCGCCTACTATTGTACTATTTTATAGCACTTTACAAGTTTTTGAGTACGAGAACAAGTGTAGTAGGAGTTTTTGATTTTTGATCTGTTTGGAAATGATTTTCTTTTGGACTGGAATAGATTAATGAAGCTGGTATAAGTTGTCAATGATTAGAAGTATTGGTCGTGATAGATCGATATCTTTACATATAAATATATTATGTAGGTATATGCTGGCTTCAGAGATTCGTTTTTGAATTTGAATTAGCAGTTATTAACTGAATATCACGATGAACGTGTATAGAGGTGCAAATGAAGTGAAGGGATATTCTGATTGATAAAACTCCAAGTGGTTGGAATTTATTTAAGGGGCATTTTTAAAATGGTTGAAAAAAAGTAGATGTAGGTAATATTTGCTGAAAATAATTTTTGCATTGTTGTTATTGCATATCTAATAGCTGTTGCAATTTGAATTTTAAAGTGCGATATTGAGTTTTAAAAATACATATGAACAGAGATCGGCTTTTGGGTAGTCATTTTTAATAAATAATTAAAAAAACAGATTTATTCGAATTTTCTGAGAAAAACTAAGTACGGGATCTTATTTAGAATACTGAAGATATCTTTATATCTTTGATCAAAATCGTTAGAGCAGTTTTTGTAAAATTTGGCAGACAAAACAGTACCAAATATTGCAATGCTTTGTTTGAAAAATACTATTTGTTAACTATATAGCTAAAAACCGATTATAGGTTATTGTTCGTGATATAAACATTACTTGTTTTTTTAAGTTTTATCGAAGTCAAAAATGGGGTTTTCGAGATATGAGCAGTTTTTAAAATTAGCGTTTTCGGTGATTGGAATTGAAAATTAAGGACGCAACAATTTTAAGAACATCAATAGTACTCTAAGTTTGAATTTGTTTCAAAATCGTTATTGCCATTTTCTGGTAAGCTAAGAAAAACTAAATTTAAAAAAAAAATTCCTTTTTTCAAAAATCGATTTTACGATAATACCGAGAAAAACTGAGTTTGCCATTAAGTTGGAAATGAACATATAACCTTAGAAATTAATTTTTGTTACAATCGTATGGAAATTTCAAAAGCACCGTAACTCGAATTTTTAGCCAAAAACTGGGTATGCTGGCTTAAATATCAATTTTGGTTGAAATCGTTAGAGCCGTTTTCGAGAAAATCAAACTGGTACGAACAGTTTGTATGGGAAGTACCATTAATATTGAAAAAAAAAAAAATAAAAAAAACTGCCCCGGGACCTAAGCCCACAAACTCCAAATCCGAAGTTTTAATGAAATCCGGTCAGCCGTTTAGGCTGTAGGCGGGTGTCCATATACCTCAAACGAAAAAAAAGGATATAGTTCCAATACAACCTCCTCCCCCCCCCTATTTGGTTACTCACGGCAAACATTCGCACTGTGTATAAGTGGACATCACATACCACAGGTGACAGCTACAGATGTGGCATGTGAGTGTCGGTGATAAAACAGAGAAGAAATTAAATACATCGGAAAAGTGCTAGTGCACTGCTAGTTTGTATGGGCGTACTTAAAAGTTTTAAAATGAAGGACTTGTTTTTATAATGAAATAATAATGAATTTGAAAAAAGAGAACAAAAAGAGGACAGAACAAATAAAGAGGACAAAAAAAGATCCAAGCGAAAAAAGAAAGTGTAAAATAGATCGCTAACAAAAAAGAGGACATGTTCTCTTTAAAAGAGATGTTCTGGAAACCGTACTGTAGGCCTACGGGACAAACAGACAGACAGACAGACGGACAGACCGAACAGAATTTTGCGACCCACTTTTTTGAGTTCGTCTATCCTCGTAGTGTCAGAATTGATTAACATCTCGAGTTCGAAATTTTGTACGAAAACAATATCTTTCTCTTTCTACGTTATGGAGAAAGTTAAAAATGTGTGTGCAAAAAGCACTTCACTTATAACAAATGCAGACAGAAAAAAAATCACTTAATATTAAAGAGATGCATGATACTATCTACACGTCTGACACGGAAAGGAATAGTTTAATTTAATTTCAGTGGGGGCAATACCCCCATATATTTGGCTTAATACAAGCTAAAACAAACATTTAGGCTTAAAGTACCAACTTAAAACTAAGATGCTTAAAGCTAAGACAGAAGAGCCTTACAACTTAGACTTAAAGATAAGGAGAGTTGTGAAGGAGATCAAGTTTAAGGTGGGCAGAGCTGCGGTTGAAATCGAAAATTGAAAGGTTGGAATTAACCTTTCGCAGCATACGGGAGATTGGTTCATTGGAGCCATATGAGGTATGATGGGTAAAAGAGTCGAGGGCAACGTAAATTACGGGGGTTTGTGTTGAAGAAAATAGAGTTGTAAAGAGACCCGCAATCGACGGAGCTTGAGAGAAGACGATAAATGAAAAGTATGTCCGCAGCGTCTCTGCGTTCCTCGAGGGTATTTAGGTTAATGAGTTTGAGCCGGTCTGTGTACGGTGGCAAGATATAAGGATCGTCCCAAGGCAGACCTCGGAGGGCAAATCGAAGAAAGCGACGTTGGACGCTCTCAATTCTGTGAGCATGAACTCGATGAGAGGGAGACCACACATGACTAGCGTATTCAAGAAGGGGACGAACTAAGGTGATATAGAGAGATCTAGTCACGTAAGGGTCGGAGAATTCTTTAGACCATCGTTTAACAAAACCGAGTGATGAATTGGCCTTACGAATTATTTCGTCAATATGCGAACGAAAATTTAGCTCCCTGTCGTACATATGCCAAGATCGCAAAGAGAATGAACGAGAGAGATTGGTTGACCGTGGAGAAGGTAAAGTCGGGGAGGAGGCTTGTTGCGCTTGCGTGATAGGGTAATGGATTGGCATTTGGGGATGTTGAGTTCTAAGCAATTTTTGAGGCACCAGGTCGAAAAACGATCGAGGTCTTCTTGAAGGAGACAGGAGTCATGAGGTGAAGAGATGCTTTTGAAGAATTTAGAATCATCTGCGTAGAGAGAGAGGGACGAGTGTTTGATGACCTTCTCAAGATCATTTATCGTTAGGATGAAGAGAAGGGGACCTTAATGGCTGCCTTGTGGGACACCAGATGTTGCTAAGAAGGAGGACGAAAGTACGGACCTAAAGCGAACGCTATAATACCTGTTTTCAAGGTAGGAAGATACCATTTTTAACAATATAGGTTAAAATCCGAGGGCAGACAGTTTCAAGAGAATTAACTGGTGTGAAATCGATGGATGTTGCCCCACCAGCATCGCTATCTTTTTTTCTCCTCCACGATAATAATCGTTTTAATTTTAGGTTTTCTTTTTTTTTCTTATTGAATTCCGAGGACTTCTCATTTATTTCAATGGAAAACTCTGGCTCTAAATACTCCTCGTCCATATATTCATTAAAATCAGTAATCTTTTGAAGACAACAAACAACAGAGTAGAGCGATCTGTCAAAATTTAGCTTGAGAAAATGTCCCTACCCATTAGGTAAATGGGCGCGCTCAATTTTGACAAATACATGAACGACTCTCTGAAACAAAAGTTTGATTATTTAGATTGAGCTGCGTACCACTAAGCTAAATGGGTTCGCTTGGATTTAGCTCAGCAAAATTTGGACAGAATTTTATTATGGGAGCGAAAATTTAGCTCGAATAGCGTACTAATGCAAAAAGCAAAATTGTATATTCGGTAATCGATGCCGGATAATAATTATCCAATATTGCAATGTTGCAATTATTGCAAAGGGATATGTGGCTAAGGAAATGTTATATTACATGCATTTCTAAATTTGTGGATATTCTGCTTCTGAAATTCCAATTTATTTATCGAGTTGTATTTCGGTTCACCCAACGTATTTTTGTTTGTAAAATATCGGAAAAAATCGGACAAAATATTTACGAAATCGTAGAAAATGGGGCGAAAAGACCAAAAATCGGAGCGTGGTATTAACCTTCGAAAATCGTTACATTTACGATAAATACGATCACATAACAACGCTGACTAGAGGGTAGTTTCGCGTAGAGTTAGGGAAGTCCATTATTTTCAAATGCGATAAACGGCGGAATGTTTTGTTTCTAATACCCTATTCACACCGAGCCGAAAGCTGGTTTTCCAATACCTACATATTTCAGTCAATTTCCACGAAAACGCCTCCAATCGTTGGATTGTTGAAACAAACACACCTTTTGTAATCTTCAGCAAATTCGGCACAACATTTTTCACATTTGATTGATGGGCCAATATTACTTTTGAGTGCTCTGAATTCATTTTATTTGTTAACTAGCAGACCAGGCGAACTCCGTTCCGCCCAAATTCATAAATGTAATGAAAATAATATTTCCAAGCATGCACAGCGCATGCTACTTTACGTAATTCCGTCAATTCAAATTCTTTATTCAAAAGTTATATTAACCCTTATGTTACCATACAAATTTACACCTTGTATCTGCCGTACAGAGTACCCGGGTACTCATGCTAATGTGAGTATTCCATAGTCCGCTTCATTAGTAACCTTAGTTTCGGATGGACTAATCTGTACGCTGTACTCTTAAGATATTTATGGATAATGTTAAGTCATAATCTTAGGCTTTTATACATGCTACATGGCAACTCAGCAATGAAAAGTTCAGTAGAATCTTCAGCATGCAATTATTGCAACTGCACTGTACTTGACACTTCCGACACTCTGGGTATGTATCGCAAGACGAAGTGACTTGACAGCAGTAGTGGACTAAAGTATTTATATTGAATTATCAACCTACAAAGGTGGAAAACGAATGGAAACTAAGCCTGAGATTTATATATGTGTTTCTTCATTCCTCAATAGTTCAAAAAAGTCACGAAGAATTTTATTTTATAAAAACTGCGATGTATAACATGCGCGCAAATTTTACCCTCAACTACATCCGGCACGGAAAAAAGTTTAAGTTCAAATCAAGAAAAATAAGCGCCGAAACACGAAAAGTTTGTCTCATTTTAGAGCTTAGCTCAGGATTTACTAACTAACGACTTTTTTACTAGCAGTTCTAGAAGTTGTACAAAGTGAAGATATTGACCCTCAAAAGTCGTGAATCAACACTTCTCAGTGTCAATAATGCGATCGAGCATGAAATACATATTGTCATAACCGATCGCAATTTGACACAAATAGTTATCAATTTGATATTACTGTGGTTGTGAAATATAAAAAAAAAATCGTAAATGACCACTTTTCTGTTGCAATTACGATTTCATCCCTTAGCAAATTGCAACAGGGGTTGATTTACTACTTCAGTAGTTGCAAATTACAAATTCTTAATCGTAAATTGCAACTTATTTTTATCAATTTGCAATTCATATTTTGCAATTTACGGCTTTTCTACGTCAATTTACATGTGCGAAATTATGATAAGGTTTTATTGATTCAGCATTCAGTGGTGGTAAATTACGAAATATTTTTTGCAATTTGAGATTTTGAAGTTGTGTTTGAGGAATTGACCTATTGAAGTGGTGCTTTCCGCCAAAAATGTCGCAAATCACTATAAATAAATGAAGATCGTATTAATACTTTTAACCGTAATATTCAACAAACAAAATTTGATATTTTTCGCCGTTTTCAGTGTCGAATTATGAATTTTTGTATGAATTCAAGACAAAATCGTTGTGATTTGCGAAAAATATATAATTCGTGATTTGAAACTTAAAATTTTGCATTTGGTGACTTTGCAGTTCTTTTCGTGGCACATGAACGCAATCAAGAACAGGATAATACAGTACGAATAAAATATGCAGGCTATTATCAAATCTGTGAGACAACAGAAAACAAGCGAAGAAGAAAACTATACAAAAGCTGTCAAAAGTAAAATCCAACAGTTGATAAACACAAATTCAGCAAGAACTGTACAGTAATTTTTCATAAATTATTAATAAACTTTTGCAATATGTATCTAGATAAATAAAAATAATGAAATTAAAAAAAAAATCAATTAAATATTATTTAAAAAACCAACAATGTTCGTATATTTCATATGAGTACCCGGGTACTCTCTACGGCAGACAGAGGGGTACCTTTTTAAAAGTCGAAAAAAAGTGGTCATCTTTCTTAAAAATTTTGTATTAAATCGTTTGTTGTTGTTTGAAACAACTTTTTGTAAGATGTCAAGAGAACTTAATAAAAAATATTCAATATTACCAAAAATGTGACACTTTAAAAACGAAATAGTACCCGGGTACTCGGTACGGTAACATAAGGGTTAAATAACTACAACAGAAATAACTGAAGTATAGCAATATCGACGTATTTCAATCAAACCGCAATCATTGACGTGTCGGCCACCCTTCCGCTTTTGCAATAAATTGGTTTGCCCACAGGTGAGCACGCCACATACAATTGGACCATGTGAAAAACATGGGAATTCAAGATTAATGCTACAACCTACAAATATCCAGCGATTATCCTTGCGACTTATTATTTGTCATAAACGCTTAGATGCCAAATCGTTCTGGGTAAGCGGAGTCCGCGATATGACAATGTTTGCCTTTTAAGCGCAAAATCGTCCTTGCATGGCATTTGATTCGAGATTCTTCACAATCATATCAAACGCGATCCGATACAAAATTCCGGTGCATTAAGGGCCGTTTTATTCACTCGAAGTTGAACATAACTTGGGGAGTTTGATATATAAAAATCCCCAAGTTGTGTTCAACTTCGAGTGAATAAAACGGCCCTAAGGTTGCTCAACAAAATGATAACTGAGCCGACATTTCAAATTGTGAAGCGGTAAGTTCGGAACATCCTAATTAAAAATTAAAAATTTTAAATAATTTTTATTGTATTGGAAGTGACACTACCCGTTTCCTATCCATTCTAATTTTTTTTTCAAAGTGCGGTTCTATTATCAGGTTTCAAAATAAATCTGCGATCTTCTAAGATCATTTTCTCTATCGCCGTTTTAAACATTGTAATGAAAGCGTTGATTGCATTTATAATGGTTGCCATTGTCGAATGACGTTTTTTGTCACTCCTGTTGCCCTCTGTACAGGCTACGACTTGATCATCCCCCGACAAAATGAAGTACACCTGCGAATATTGCTGTACGTCCTCATTTACTGGCAAGAAGGCACCCATCCGATGGTAAATTTGGCTTGAATCTGTTAATCCGAATTTTGCGGCGTAGAATCTCGTGCCATTGTTAAAAAATGTGTGTTTGCATGATGTGTAAGAGAAAATATTGCCCTGCAAGTCGGCATGAAACCAGTTTTTTTGAATGATTTTTGTTCCCAATGAAGTCATACGAAAACAGTTGTTGTACTGTCAAACTTTCTTTAGAAAATCCTCCGATTCAAATGGCTCCGCAGGTGCTAATTTCACTTTGCCCCTCGCACTCGCACAGCAGTTTTTAGCGCGTTTTAATGGTGGCACACAATTATAGTCATCGCTCCAATATCGAAAATCCCATCACCGACATAGTTTTCTGTTCGTTCTAATAAAATGCCCGTCGTTCGAATGTCTGCAACGACGCGCGTCTTGCCACTCCGATTTGAACTTGTTCCCATCCCAGCAGCAGTAGGATTTGACGCAGTTCTCATTACTTGCACTCTCAATTTTCTTGACTGTTGATCTGGTATTATGCCATGCGATGTCCCACTTTTCGCTTTCTTCTGTAGTTTGGCTTCGTTGATATTTGTTGTTGACTTACTTGCCTTGTTCGTCGGCCAATATTTGTGCGCATTCGTCTTGGCATATTCTAAAAATCACTGAAATTTGCTTTTGAATAACTATTTTGTCCGCGTTTAAATTTTTTACATTTAATTTTTACCTCATCAACTGTATAAAAGAAATGAAACTGTTGGAGCGATGCACAAAATCAAAAACAAACCATCACTGTTGACCAACGTATAATACATTAAATTTATATCGATTTTATCAATCTACTTTTTGAAAAAAAAAAAAAAAAAAATCCGCACATAGTAGGTAGGTACGTAGTTTTCTAATTAATTTTTGATATAGAAAAGTCAAAATAAATAGCGTAGAAAATCAAAAAAATCTAAAATGGAAAAATTAAAAAATAAAGTAGCCTATCGCAATACTCTATCCCGTAGCTTTCTATTAGTAAAAGAATTTTTGAAATCGGTTCGGTAGTTCCGGAGATAACCTTCCGCAAACAAACATTACCTGTTTATATAATAAAATAAATAGTGTGATAGTGTGATTAATGCGATCGAAATTGTTTTGTAACCAAAATAGTTTACACAGAAGTTCTACGACTAGTATCTCATAGCTGATTCAAACGTCAAACGAATACTATACTCTGTCCAAGAAAAATTGTCAGTACATGCCTTATGGGAAGCTCTTTTTCCTACCAGTGGTGCCTGTAGTACTCTCACGGCACTCAAATACAAGATTTGCCACTGAAATAAAAACGAAACCACTGGCATTCCAAGGAATTTTGTTGTTGTAATTTTCCTGAAATTCGCATGCATCCCTCCACAACCGTTCTGCCACACAGTTGCGGGCAGAATGAGCACGATCGCTTGTGTTCGCTTGCTGTTATCATCAACCAAAACAAGCAGTCTGAGTGACTGAAGCACATCAGAGAAATGTTACCATATGACAATGTTAGCATATCATTAAAGGTTTTTCTTTGAATTTTGTCAAAGAACTTTCGGTTTTGGTGCTTTTTGGAGCTTTTTGAAGCTTTTGAGAGCGGCATATTTTTTGGGGTGCTGCCATTCGGTTTTAATTTGTTTGTATTTCTGAAAGATCCAATAATAATCAGTTAAAACATATTTTCGAATGTTTTCTTTTAGAAATAATGTTTATTCGTGAGGTGTTTTAATGCATTCATTTCATTAACGCAACAAGTGATCATATGTGCGTTGTAGAGATATTGCAATAAATTAATAATGATTACTAGGGCAACTCAACCGGATTCATGCAAAAGCATGGTATTTTTTGGGATAAAATTTGATTAAATATTTTAATATAGAAAACTAAGTACAAATTTTCAGCCCTATTCGTTAGGGCATATTTCTGCATGTTTTGGTAGGTATAAATTCATATTCCACTTTGTAGAGCATATTTTTCACACTGAAATATCAAAATGATGAAACAGGTAGACCTATACTGTTTATTTTCGGTCGTTGGGTTTTACCACATCCGGTCACTCCTCTCCACTAAAGCAAATGCCTTGAAATTTTATGATTCTTTTATTGCTACTGTTTTCGCGAAGTTCTGCATTGACGGGTAATGGTTTTTTAACAAAAATATGTAATCTAGGTATATATGTCTATATTAAAAAACGTACGTAGAGCTGCACAACTGCAGTCCTTTTACCATCTGTTTAGGAATATGAAATTGTGTCGTGGTTATATAATATTGTATTATAATTGCCTGTTTGTGTGTATAATGCGGAAACAATGGTTGTTATCTCAATCGCGGATAGTGCATCTAAGCAAGTAGTTAACTTTATTGTGCATATGAATAAACAGAAACATGGCTACAAAGTCTTCAAAGGATCTAAGTGTAGAAAAGAAACAACAAATTGTTGTTGCAACTGCAAAAATTCTGTGGCCTTTTTAAAAGTAAATCGGAGTAAAGCCGTAGGAAATACGACTACTGTTTTTCCTGTTACGGAACAAACTGTATACAGGCTTTTAAGGGAAACTGCAATCGAAGGCCACAATTCACCACCAAAGAAGAAAAATAATTCCGGTATCAAGAGCAAGGTGGATGATTTGGGCAAATGTGCGATTAGGCGGATAGTCCATCAGTTTTTTATGGATAATGACCTTCCAACGCTAGACAAGATACTATTGGAAGTACAAAAAGGTGAAAATATAACAAAACTAAGTAGCTCAACCTTGCATATAATATTGCAAAAAGATCTCGGACTTAAATTCGTGAAACGTTAGCGAAAGAATTTGTTTTTGGAAAGAAGTGACATTATTTCTTGGAGACGAAGATATCTACGAGGAGAAAAGAAAGATTTATTTTACTGATGAGACCTGGCTAAATTGGTAGATGGTAACCCTAACAGTATTGCTCTCTGAGTTATGGTGAATTATCGTGCACACTACGGCAACCCTGTGAGAGCTTTAAAAAGGGACCGATTTATGTAAGTCATTGCAACCAGACTGAGAGACAAACATCCTATCTTCCCTGTACTGACAATTTTTCTTGGACAGAGTATAGTAGGTGTTCGGTGTGAATGCAACGATGGAAACCCGGTTTGAGTTACAGAACATTGGCACAGGGTGTTCTAATTACTCTGAGACATGTTTTGAGCATAGCAATATCCACAGTGACGAGTAGATATTATAATATGACCGTCTGGACTGCAAGACTAAACTTCGATAGCTTTTGGTTCTTTGGTATCTTTTCGACACTTGTTTAGCGTATAAATCTATTTTATAATTACAAATTTTTACTTTTGTTTCAGTTGAACATTCAATGTATCTAGTTAATGCGATTAACAGCAGTGAAATCCAGCGTAGGGAATGCAACTTGACAAACACACTGTGGGAGAATCTTTTTCGGAACGAAAGGACGCAGCTCCACTTGCTATTTCCGCTGAAAATGTGGATGCTGCCGATTCTTGAGGTATGAGATGACTACAACTATAGTTTTTAGAAATCTACATCCCACATTAACATCCCACAACCAGTTATAAACTGAAGCTACTCAAATTTGCATTTTTCGTTCTATTTCAGTGGACCAACTTTTCCATGGCTTATACTCAGTCTTTCACTGACATATTTATTATGTGCGTCAGTATCGGGGTGACAGCACGACTCAAACAGATACACCAGCGAATAAGTGCTGTTTGCGAAAAGGTAAGTCAACACATAGTTGAATATTGATATTAAAAAAATTAAATCTAAATTTTATTCAATATTTTCCAGCCAGTGCCAAATATGTTTTGGAAAGATGTGCGAATAGACTTTCTGGCTGTCAAGAACCTTGTGCGGATATTGAACTCCAATCTGGAAGGGTTAACTCTGATCTCATGTGGCTATAGCATGTACTTCATTTGTTTACAGCTGTTCAATAGCTTTAAGTATACAATTCGTTTAAATAATGTGAAATACCTACATGCATTTTGAATTGTGATACATTTTCAGGAAAAGTGGCAACTTAATTTCAACCATATTCTTCTGGTATTCGTTGATGTTCATTATAGGGCGAACTTTGTTCAAACTATTCGCAGCTGCAGCTGTCAACGATATGTGCAATAAAATCCTAAGCGCACTTAGGGATATCCCATCTTCATCCTGGGGAAATGAGGTTTGTTCATTTGTAACTTGTTTATCGATAGCCTAATAGTAGGTAATATAAAATTCAACATTTCGGGAAAGAAAATTTCGAGATCCAATTTTGCGTTCCCTCTGAAACTTCAACATATAAAATGACAGCTACAGTCTGAACCTAATACCTTTTTTTTGTGTTCTATTTAAGCCTAGTATGCAGCTGTTCCGAAACGACAACGAAATCTTGAACGAAAAATTTCGATCTCCTTTTCGTTTTGCAGTACGCAGCTGCTGCGAAATGATGGCGGACAAGTGGGTAATTGTAGTAGATTGCTTGATACAATTCTCCACTCTCTTTTCACACACGTTTATTGTCCGGGACATTAATTCCTTGCGAAAATTTGGCATTGTGCTGCAGTGTTGCCAGCTTTCATAAGAGGGTGGAGCCAAGAAATTGATGTTAATTTAATTTATTTAGCAGATCTCTGCTATTAAAATTCAGTGAATAACAATTATTTTAACAATTTTGAACTTAACTTAAGGCACATTATTAATTCATATTAAATTCTTATTTAAATCTAATTATGCGGATAATTACTTTTTACATATTCAATCACATAACTCTTAAATCTAACAAAGTTTAATTCATTTTTTATATTACTCGGTAATGAGTTAAATAGACGACATCCTTTATAGACTATGCTGTTTTGCGTGAAACTGTCAATGTAATTCGGTAATCTAAAATCTTGTCTATTTCTTAATTGATAGGGTTGTGAATCTCCTACGTATCTCAAATATTTTTGCATATATTTCGGAAGCATACCATATTTAATTTTAAATACAAAACACAATACATCTACAAGAATTCTTTGTTTTACATTTAACCATAAAAGCATATCTAACATTAATCTAACAGAAGTATAACGATTGCACTTAATAATTCTCCTCATAGCTCTATTTTGTAACCGCTGTAACTTGAGCAGCGACGTATCACAACAAAGATATAAAATAGAAGAACAATATTCAAAATGGGGCTTAATCATAATATTATATATATTTATTGCACATAGTGTGGATATTTTGTTTCTTATTCTATGAAAAAACCCGATTTTTTTAGACACTTTTTTGACAATATATTCAAGGTGCAAGTTAAATGATAATTTATAGTCGATTATAACTCCTAGGTATTTAATATGTTGAACTTGTTCTAATAATTCATTTTCAATATTTAGATTTAATTGTATATTGTGTTTAAGATACATACATTTACATTTATTTACATTTAGTTTAAGTTTGTTGGACCTCAACCATATGCTCACTTTTGATAGGTCCTCCTGCATCATTTGTATACATCTTTCAGCATTGTTTCCCGAAATGGATAGTAGAGCGTCGTCAGCAAATAGAGCGATCTGGGAATAGTTTAGATCAGTTTCGATATCGTTGATGTATATGATGAAGAGCAACGCTCCGAGTATAGATCCCTGTGGAACTCCGAGGGTTGTTTCGATACTACTGGACATCACTCCATTCACATTTGTTTTTTGAGATCGTCCATTAAGGAAAGATCGAAACCAATTCAATTCCTGTCCTCTAATACCATATTCTAATAGTTTCTCCAGCATAATGTCAATGGTCTCGAATGCCCTTTTTAAGTCCAGGAATACTGCAATGACACAGTTACCTTTGGCGATCTCCTCTTTCCAACTTATTAATATGTTGTTTAGAGCAGACTCACACGAGTGCTTTTTGCGGAAACCTGATTGGTTTTCGAGGAATAATTTATTAGTCTCAAAGTATTCCTCAAGTTGCATCTGTACAATTTTTTCAAAGATTTTTTCGTAGACTGGCAAAGAGTTTACTGGGCGGTAGTCTTCACACTTCTTTGAACCTTTTACTTTGATAACAGGGGTTACAATCGATTCTTTCCATGTGGAAGGGAAAGTACCGCTGTTCATTGAGAGATTAATCAAACGTTCCAAGTTGGGCCCTATTATTCATATATAACGCTCGTATCTTTTTGCGAACAGAAAAGGGGATAAATGCCCGAAATTTTGAGATTTCAAGGGATATCGCAATTCAAAAAAGAGGATAATATAGGGGATATGTTTTTAACTTGTTTTCTCACTGAAATCGACGAGAAAGCATAATATCAACACAAAAAATTAATGTAAATTGTGTTTAATAAATTATTATTATTTTTATACTACATATCTGTTTAATAAACAGCCAACGTGCCGTCATCGCCATCGTCGTCATTCGCATCTGAATCGTTTTCGATACCATTAATTTCTCCACTTTTGGTTTCCTTCTTATATTTGTCTTCTGCAGCGATTGAACGAAGCAATTCAGGTTTTGTTTTCAAAAAATTGTAGAATTCAATGCATGAGTACTGTAAATTACATTGCTATGGTAAAAAGAGGAGTTTATAGGATAAAAAAGGGATTTTCGAAATTTTCAGGGGATAGTTTTTTTGACTTTGAAAAAAGGGATAATCCCCTAAAAAAGAGGATAGATACGAGCGTTATTCATATACCATCCATTAACATTTTCGCACTCAGAAAATTAAAATCTCGTTTCTGGTTGATCAACCTTAGCACTTTTTTTATGTCACTTATGCTAACATTTTTAAATTTGAATGTTGTATTTACATTAGTAGGGCTATAGCGAAACGTCGCAGGGATTATTGATTTGTTAATATCCGATACACTCTTAACAAAATACTTATTAAATTCTTCTGCTATTGTGTTCACCTCTTTAATGCATGTGTTATTGAAGTATATATTCTCAATTGATGGCTTCTTTTCATTTAAAACACATGATTTTATTATAAACCACATGGTTTTTTGGTCGTGCGCTCTTGCTATACGCTGTTTAATGTTGCTGTTCTTGGCTCTGGTAATGGATGCCCTATATTGGTTTCGGTAGAAGCAATATCTTTTCCAGGAAATTTCACAGCCTGATGAAAGAAACTCGTTGTATCTTCTTATTTTTTCACGCCTCATCTGATGTAGACTATCGCTATACCATTTATTTTTATCATATTTTCCATTTTTTATAACTATCATTGAGTTTGTAATTCTCAGCAGCTCGTTTTGAATTACTTCGCCGATTAAATTTGGATCTTCGCTTCTAATAAATACATTGCTAATTCGTAATTGGTGTAGGAATGTGGATCTATTATATTATAAAATCTTTGTTTTGGTTTCGACCGATCTTTCCCTGATTTGATTGCCGAAATTGTAATCGATTACAATGGTTTCATGGTCGCTAATTTTAAGCTCGATATTAGTTTTGGCAGTGGCATGTCTGGAATTAGTTATGACATAGTCAATCAGCGTTTGTGATGTGCACGTTATTCTTGTAGGTTCAGTGATAATTTGCCTACATAAATTTTCGATTTCAATTGCGTTTCTTATTTCTCTGGAATAACTGTTTGATTCATCAAACCAATCAATATTATCTGTGGCAATAAGACAGAGTAGCTTATGTTAAAAAATGTGTTTATGAGATATTGGACTTTTTAATTTTTTTTTAATGCTCAAATATAGAGTACAGAATATATGTTATATTTTCGTTTAATTTTTAAAAATATACAAAGAAAAATGTATTCAAAAAGTGTTTTTAGCAATTAAGTTCTTTTGCTAAAATCGATTTGGTGAATATTAATGTCTTATGTAACATAAGTTCTTCTGTCATACCGCCAGAAATTATTATGATGTCCCTAAGTTGACTTAAGATTTTATGATGAATTGCAGATTACAAGAAAACAAAACATAAGAAAATTATTAGAAACTTTTATTAACAACTTATTTAATTATAAAAATGTTATTAAAGGAACTCAAACCGTACTTCATAAGTTTCTTAAAACAAATAAAGATTTGGATTAAAACAGTATTTTTTTTAACGATAGGTTCTTAATCTTCTTCATCATCTTCGGTTAAATCGGGGTGAAAGTCAGGCACTTTGATGCCATTTAAACTTTTATAAAAGGGATGATAAATATTGTCAATCAATGGCAACATATCCAATAAATCTTGTTTTTTCTTTTCATTGATTTCAAGTGGTGAAGAAAAACATTTCTGTAGATCAGCTATTTTGATGGAATTGAACCCACGGCGTTTTATATTAAGCGATTTGAATTCTTCGTTTTCATTAAGTGATGTTTTGAAATATACTGTTCCAAACTCTTTTGTGAACCTCATCCACTTTACCTTTTGCCAAACAAATTTCTCTCTGTCATTGTCCACCTTTCGCCACATAAATTTTTCTTTGGAAACAGTTGAGAAATTAAAAATTTCATCTTGATTTATTTCCTTAACTTCAAATTTGTTTTTTACGCCCACTGTTCTCACGAATTGATACCAATCACGGGGATGATGTATCTTTACGGTTGTTAGCTTTTTCTTTTTTTCAATTAGGGCATGGTCCACGTCGCATTCCATGTGAGTATGCCCCGGAAGAAGAAATTTATGATCAATCGTTTCCACACTATTTTGCAATTGTAAAAAAGTCGCGAACATAGAAGCAATAAATGAATTTTTATTCTGTCCCGGGCAACAGTCACTGTACAAAACCACGTGTCGAGTTTCAGCTGAAACGTTTTGAAGATGGTTAAATACACATGAGGCGACCTCATTTCCTCCACGGTTTGCTAATGCTTCGTGCCACATATAGCATATTGGCCGTCCAGTATTACAGTCATGAACTGTTAAATTATAAGTCCACAATGGGCGTTTATAAAAGGAGACTGACGATCTTAAAAATGGCGTCGGAAGACATTGTTGCAAGTCAAATGTTAGAACTTTTATAGATGAGGAGTTTCCAGCTTTAGATTTGTCCATTGCTTTCGATTTATATGCAGAATCTGCTTCAAGATGGTGATCATTTTGCTCCTTTTTAAGGATGTCTCGTTCTTCCTCAGTAGCAACGTCAATTTTCATTTTTAAGACTTCGCACTTATGACAAGCATCTAATTTTGGTTTTTTAAATCTCAAGTTCAGAGTGTTGAAAATTTTGGAAAACTTAGAAAGTGAAACTGGAACATATTTTTCTGAATAGAGCCGAAATAATTCTGCAATTGATAAATCGCTTGACAAATACCTTTTTGAAGTATCGCGTCTTGTATAATGCGATTCGTAGGATGGGAAACTTTTTAT
This sequence comes from Cheilosia urbana, assembly GCA_946477585.1. Lineage (NCBI taxonomy): Eukaryota > Metazoa > Arthropoda > Insecta > Diptera > Syrphidae > Cheilosia > Cheilosia urbana. The sequence continues at coordinate 45,568,252 of OX297855.1, forward strand.
AAATGCAATTATTTCATTTTCTTTTTCAGGAGCGAGTTTCTTAGGACCAGGATGTTTTCCACGCAAATCACCTGTGAACGACCCAAAGCCTTCCAGCTTTTTCTTAACGACTGTTTTGATGAATTGTTCCGATTCACAAAGGGTGTATCTAAAACATTTCTGGCAAACAGAAATCCTTTCTCCATATATCTCCAAGAAATATTTGTTGGTGTATTTCCTTTTTCTCGGATTGGTAAGACTCTTTTCTTTTCTTACAAATTTAGTATCGTCAACCAATATCAAGCCGGCAACAAAAGCTTGCCTCAACTCATAAGAAGCAAGTTCCCAGTACGATTTAAAAACAAGCTGTTGATTTGCAAAGGTTACTTTTTCTCTACATTTGTTTCGACAATCATCCAATCTTCGTACGGTTCGTTCTCTTACAACTTTTCCAGTTGTAGATACATAGCTTTTGCCGGAGTTTCTTTTTTCTTTTCGCATCTTCTTTGTTTGCTTGGCTGTTTTTTCGGTATTTTCTTCGTCGTTTTCAGAACATAATGAACCGCAATCTCCAAATATAAGATTTTGTTCTATTTGGCTACCAGCATTTCTTGTATCGAAGGAAATTTCCGAAGAATCAGACGGGACAAAATCAGGGTCATCAAGTGAATCGTCGTTATCAAAATCTCTAGAATTTTCTCCTTCTGCCTCCATATCTAAACTTGTATTTTTGGTTTCGCCAGCATTGCCTCCGTTTACTTTTACGTTTTTGAAACCTTGATTAACCGATATGTCTTGCACTTTTCTATTTGTGCCTAAGAAAAATGTATGGTTCCATTTCTTATTTTATTTAAAATTTAATTAATATGAACTTACCAGCTGAGTTATCTAAACTGTTTTCATTGCACGTAGATGTTATGATAGACCGTTCCAAATTTCTATCGACTTGCTTCTTTAATGCCATAGACAGCATTTTTCTTGCACGTTCCATTTCTAAAACTAGGTGAGTAACCTAATGTAGAAAAGTTAAGCACACTTTTTGAAAGAACAATATGCATACGCAACACACTTCACCGCGAAAAACTTTGAATAAGAAACTTTAGCTTAGACTGAAGAACACAACCTTTCCTCTTAAGTGAACAGAGCAAACTGGTATGCATCCAACAAAACAAACTTATGTTGACATAAGTTACGGGTATTTAAATACAGTGTTGCAACAGTATATCTTATGTTCACTTAAGTTTTTCTGTCATACTGAAATTCTGTAAATAAAATTGTCTTAATATTGATAGAACAACTTATGTTTACATAAGTGCATATGAAATCAAATAAAGAATTTAACAAAACATCTTAAGTGAACATAAGATTTTTTTACAAATCTGAAGGAACCAAAGAAATTAGAAATTCAGCCTACTTAAAACGACATACGTTTTTCTGTTAAAAATAAAAATTTGAAATAATGTAACATAAGAAAACTGCTTAACATAAGCTGCTTTGTTAAAAGCACCGCATACTTGTTAAAACATAAGTGTTTAGGAAAGTTACGATATTTCTTCAACGGAACACTGTTTTAAAATGGGGGTGAGATAGAATAGTTGTTCTCAAACTGTAGATTAATCCCAATTAAAAATCTGAAAAACCTCTTATGTCGACTTAAGCTACTCTGTCTTATTGCCACAGATTTATATCACCAGCTATTATGAATTCCAAGTTACAGATAATTAAATCCTCTAACCATTCTTTGAACACATCACAAAAGACTCGCGCGGAGGAACTAGGCGACCGATATATTCCAGCAAGGTGAATAGACTTATTGTTGTTAGTAATTTTTATCACAAGCAGATATATATGCGTAGGTATAGTAATATTTTTAATAACTTTGATTTCAAACATTTTTCTGACATAAATGCACAAACCTCCAGTGTGTCTTGATTCGCTGTTACACCTAATAGGCGCATGGTATCCCTCTAACAGAATCTCTTCGTTATTTATATCAGGTGTTATATGAGTCTCTGACAATATTAAAAAGTTTTTTCCGTTGAATATTTGTTCTGCCTCTGCTAAATTTCCGGTCAGCCCTTGAATATTACAATATACGCCTGTCAATTTTTGTAATTGCTAAACTACAAATCTACTTTTTTCAGCCTGTAGAAGCTTCTTGTAAACCGGGCAGTTTACATCACGACTATCGTGGTTAATTTCCAGATTAAGTGTGTATTTCTCGTTGTATCGTATACAATTAATACATTTCAATTCTGCCGAATTACATCCTCTGGTGTCATGTTCCCCACTACATTTTGCACATTTGACTGTGTTTTTGCATACCTTTTGGTTATGATAATAACCACAGCAGTTATAGCACCTGAACACGTCGAAATGCTCAAATACCCTACATTTCTCCCAACCTAGGTTGATTCTCCGATTTTCTACTACATTTTTGTGGTCATGATCGTCTAGCTCAATGACTGCATAATATTCCTCTCTATTTTTGTTTTTAAAGTCTTTCACACATTTTACCGGTCCAATAATATTGTTTTGCTTCTTTACTGCCTCTTCTATATCTTCCTTACTCCACTTTTCCTTAATGTCTGCTATCATTACTCGTGGACGTTTCTTGCTAAATATTTTTACATCATATTTTCCCCCCAGTTTTTTCTTTACCTCCGTTTCAATTTTTTGCACGGTGTCTTCCCCTCTACAGTTAATTGTGATTGCTCCTTCTCTTCTGTCAGACATGCTATCAACATTAAGAGAAAGGGACGCAGGGTTAATTTGTTCCTTTATTTCCTTCTTTGTTTTTGCATTATCTTGTTTATTTTTAGGTTTGATATAATTGCTTGCTTCAGCTGATCAGCATAATTCAATTTTCCTTCGTTTTTCTTTGATATGTTTATTTCTTTTACTCCTATTTGGATATCATTCTTAATAGCTTTTATGTTATTTACGACCGTTTCATTGTCTATTGTCATCTTCTTCACGCTATCTATAATTTTACCGCTTTGAGCTTTAAACGACTCATTGAATTCACTCATTTTTTCCACTTCCTTTACACTTTTTTCGCATGTTTCTTGCGCTTTTAAAACAGATTCCAGTCGCCTGTCGTACCTCTCTTCGATCGCTTCCAGCAAGGCCTTTATTTCTGATTCATTTTTTTTGAGTGATTCCTCGAATTCTGACTTGTACTCTTTTAAATATTCTGCATTCTTATTTACTAATACTTGCATATCTTTTAATACCAGATCAACATTATGTATATATGTTACGCAATCATCACACATATATTTCAGAAAATTATGATGTGTATTCAGAATATTGCTACTGTATGTGTCCAACCCGCTACACTTTGCTGTGTTGTGAAAAGTTTTACCACAAACTCCCGCGCATCGGACACCCGTTTCTCCACGTATTGCAGTTTTGCATTTAACACAATCCTGCATTTTGATGAGATATTCCTCATGAACTAAATGCAGAACTGAACTCAGCACCTCAGAGACTCCGTTTACCGAATACTCAACGCAAATTTAATTGTTATTTTGTTTTTAATTTAAGTTCAAACTTTAGCTCTAATTTATACAACCTCTCTGTACGAACTTTCACTATACAATTTTGGAGTGAGAAATTTTGAAGCTGAAAATATCCAAATATCAAATACGAAAATTAAAACTGCACATTTTTTGGTAATATTAAATTAAAAAAAAAACAAACTCTTGACTGAGAGACTTTTTTCAGTTTCAATTTTGCAATGTTAACAGAGAAAAAAAAAAAAAAAAAAAAATGCAAGTGAAAAATATGTTTTTTTTGAGGTCAACTCACAAAAAAAAAAAAAAATGTAATGTTCGATTTGGCAGCAGAAATCTGAAATGCCTAATAATCTAAAAAGACATAATTGTTTAGAAAGTTTTAGTTATACGAAAAGAGTACGTTCGCAATAGAATTATTATAAATTCCTAAGGATTCTAAAAATGGCAAAACTTTAAATAAATGACAACTTAAAGGAGCCAAATTGGAAATAAATAGCCAGTGATGGTAACACTGCTGCTCGTATATAGCTGATGGAAATCTACACAAATAATTTTCCGCTACCTTTTCGCAGACGTTTCGCTGTCCATTTGGAGACCACCAACAAATTTCAAGAGTCTGTTCAAAAATTGTATGAAAATGGAGTTGGCTCTTTGCAATTAACTGTATACAAAGCTTCAGTTATAAGAAAAAATTTTAAGAAGCCAGAGAAAAGTTCGAGTATCCAAATCGGAAATAAATAGCCCGTGCAGGTAACACTGCTACTTATGTAGCAGCTGATGGAACTCTCCACAAATTAGTTTCCGCTACCTTTTCGCAGTCGTTTCGCTGCCCATTTGGAGACCACCGGAAAATTTCGTCCCGGAACAGTTGCGTAATAGGCTTTAGAAATCAGAAGTATTTGAACCCAAAGAATTTTTTTTAGATACGTATATTAATCTAAACACGAATTAAGTGCTGATTCTGATGCATTCATTCTTTTATTATTAAGAAGCAGCAATACTACATTACAAGTGTATTGCTGTGGTACATAACTATACTCACTATTTTTTCCCTGCATTTACTTAGCTCGCATTTTTTTAGTGACAGTTGACAGACAGTCTATGAATGCAAGTGCAGTTGAAGATATTTCAATAAACTTACATTGTTTCTTACAGGTGCAAAGACTATCTGAGCAGCTCGTCTTGGATATAACGGCATTTTCAGGATGCGGATATTTCTTTCTGACAAGGAAACTAATCTTTGCGGTAAAATATTCGCAAAATTAAGACGAACTTGTCACTGAAATTTCTATTTCCAGATGACTGCGACAATTGTCACCTACGAGCTTGTAATGACAGATGTTGTCCAGGAGATCAACCAACAGGACAAAGATTTGTGTTCTAATTTTGTTTAATTTTATTTCATCACGTCATTGTGTTTAATAATACATACTCGTACATGTATCTATTCCTAAAAATAAAAAAAATAAAAAACATATTTCTAATTTTCACGTAGAGCGCTAACATTTACTTAATTTCGATTGCGTTTTATTTACAAACAAATATGCATGTCACAGAGTAATTACCATTACGGTCAATCATACCACACCACTGCTAGCGCATTGATACTATCCCGCGATGCCCGTAAGCAACACTGCGACATCTGTATTACGGGGTAGACCTCAAGGATGAGAGTTGTGTTTCGAAACGTCCTCATTTGATGGACTTGTGTCATGTACAAAAAGTATCCAGCAAATGTCAGGAGCAATGGTGATAAGGAGCTGCCAAGTGTTTTGACGAGTAGTTTTCATTATGCCATTTGGCCGTGTAAGTGCAGACCGTTAACTTGGTGACGGGCACCTATTGTTTTAATTGTCATCACTCTTTTTCGTTGGTGTTATTATCTGTGTAGTCCTTCTGATAGCACAGTTTATGGGTGTATTACCCGTGTCAGGTATACGTGAGAAGGATGTGACAAGGGTGCAATTCAAATGGGTTTATGTGGGAGTTCCGGTGACCATGGTTTTAATCGCTTCCGTAGCAATTGATTTAGTTTTGTCCTTCAAGATTGTCTTGGAGAGGGGACTGAAAATGTACACTGCGGGTGAGTAAAGTTTTAAAGTTGACTGATAATTTCGGTTAGTGATTGTGGGTGTTGTGTTTAAAGGTCCTGTGATGTTTAGTTTGATATCTTTGCTGGGGCTGGCTACATTTTTTTCGCTAGCACGACAATGGCCCGATTTGATAAGGCAATTCACAGACGGGGAGAAGGCTTTTCTAGAGAAATCTTACGAAACAAAGGAATCGAAGGAAATATGCTTTCGTTTACGATTGTATGGCGGCGTGCTACTCCTTGGAGCCACGGGTAAGTTATTCTTTTTAACCGACTGGACACAGGGAGGGTTATGTGTTTCGCGCGTATCCTATGTACGTTCCTACGTGACGCCCTGTAGCCCAACAGGCTTGACCGATTTTGAAGAGTGAGGTGTCATTAAATTGGTATTCTTTCCCGGAGTGTCATAGGCTAAACATATAAATATAAATATAAAAATTAAGAGCAAACAAAAAAACAATTGTCACATTTTTTTACATTCAGTCGGGTTTTTTGTTTTTTAAATTAATTTTATTTGTAAATTCGCTTAGATGTTCTTGTTAATTTTATGATTTGATTTAAATTTGGTGGATGAATTAAAAAATACTTTCGTGTAGTAGCATTCAGTGGTTACCGAAAGGCAATCTTTTGTGACCAAATGTTTAGTACCTAGGAGTAAATGCATAAATTGTTCAATGTAAGAAACTGTCTTTGGCTAGTCAAGCTCAACAGTTACTGTGATGTAAAAATAAAATAAAACGACTATCTACTTAGAAACATGAATTTTAATGTTGTCTAGGATCAGTGCCAACATATAACTTCAAATTCATTTAAAACGGATATTTTATTTTTATAAAAAAGGAATTTAAATTATTTAGAGAACATGCATTCCACGTTAAAAGTCACATACTTGGGAACTAAATGAAGCACTATATGAAGAGGAAAATAAACAAAGTACACGACTAAGTCTCACAAAACTTTACCATTTTAAATTTTTATTTATTTACTTATTTACATGCTTATTGATTTTGAGTATATTGATAAATTTATTTAGTTTATTTTATATTGTTACTTCTTTCTTAAATTTGAGATTTTTGGTCGCTGTTTTTCTTCAAAAACATTTTTATTCCATACTCTATTTTACTTGCAAACATGTTCCAGTAGAAAGACATAAACTTGTCACATGAACTTGTAACTGAAATTATGTTCATTATGCTAAAACATATTTTAAAGCTGTAAAAGCAATAGATAGTAGGTAAACTCGTTTATTATCTCGATTAACGAAAGTTTGGCTGAGAAGTAAAAGCTGATAAAATAAAATCTACAAGCCTAACTAAAACCAATAAAGCATAGTACGCTGCTCGAGCTTAACTAAATTTGATCTGCTCTCCAACTTTTCTCTCCAAAAATTAGCTAAAATCCCAGCCAAATTTTGATACAAAGCACGCCGCGGATAAGTGTCACAGAAAACAGCTGTTCTTTCTAAATAATTTAGGTACTCCTCGTCGAGGTTTTTATTAAAAAAAAACACATCCGTGCTTACTTCTCCCATTCTCTCCGCAATTAAAAATTGGGAGCGGATCGAAATTCTGCTTTGCAAAATTCTGACTTTTAACACAAAAATTCTGCTTTTCAAAATTCTGTTTTTTTTTCTGTTCTGTCTTACAAAATTCTGCTTTCTAATATTCTGACAGGCAACATTATAAACAAATAAATTCTGCTAATTCTGTTTTTTTTTCCAATTTAAAAATTTAGGGAAAACAAATATTTTTCAACTTTATCAACAAATTATAATATATCACATCACATCACACTATTATATAAAGAGGTAATGTTTGTTTGGGGAAGGTAATCTCCGGAACTACCGAACCGATTTCATAGAGTATTGCGATAGGCTACTTTATTTTTTAACTTTTCCATTTTAGATTTTTTTTTGATTTTCTGCGCTATTTATTTTGGCTTTTCTATATAAAAAATTAATTAGAAATCTACGTACCTACTATGTGCGGATTTATTTTTCAAAAAGTGGATTGATAAAATCGAGATGAAATTAATGTATTATATGTTGGTCAACAGTGATGGTTTGTTTTTGATATTGTGCATCGCTCCAACAGTTTCATTTCTTTTACACAGTTGATAAGTTAAAAGATAAATGTAAAAAGTTTAAACGCGGACAAAATAGTTATTGAAAAGCAAATTTCTTATTTTTTAAGACGTATGCGCACAAATATTGGCCCACGAGGCAAGTAATTCAACAACAAATATCAACGAAGCCAAACTACAGAAGAAAGCGAAAAGTGGGACATCGCATGGCATAAGACCAGATCAACAGTCAAGAAAATTGTGAGTGCAAGTAATGAGAACTGCGTCAAATCTTACTGCTGCTGGGATGGGAACAAGATCAAATCGGAGTGGCAAGATGCGCGTCGTTGCTGACATTCGAACGACTGGCATTTTAGTAGAACGAACAGAAAACTATGTCGGTGATGCAATTTTCGATATTGGAGCGATGACTGTAATTGTGTGCAACCATTAAAACGCGCTAAAAAAAACTTCTGTGCGAGTGGCAAAGTCAAATTAGCACCTGCGGAGCCATTTGAATCGGAGGATTTTCTAAAGTATTAACTTAAATGTAACTTAAATTCAACCTAAATTTAACTTAAATGTAACTTAAAATCAACCTAAATTTAACTTAAATGTAACTTAAATTTAACTTAAATGTAACCTAAATATAACCTAAATTGAACTTAAATGTAACTTAAATGCAACTTAAATTTAACTCAAATGTAACTTAAATTTAACTTAAATGTAACCTAAATATAACCTAAATTTAACTTAAATTTAACTCAAATGTAACCTAAATATAACGTAAATTTAACTTAAATGTAACCTAAATATAACCTAAATTTAACATAAATGTAACTTAAATGCAACTTAAATTTAACTTAAATGTAACTTAAATTCAACCTAAATTTAACTTAAATGTAACTTAAATTTAACTTAAATGTAACCTAAATATAACCTAAATTTAACTTAAATGCAACTTAAATGCAACTTAAATTTAACTTAAATGTAACTTAAATGCAACTTAAATTTAACTTAAATGTAACTTAAATTCAACCTAAATTTAACTTAAATGTAACTTAAATTTAACTTAAATGTAACCTAAATATAACCTAAATTTAACTTAAATGTAACTTAAATGCAACTTAAATTTAACTTAAATGTAACTTAAATTCAACCTAAATTTAACTTAAATGTAACTTAAATTTAACTTAAATGTAACCTAAATATAACCTAAATTGAACTTAAATGTAACTTAAATGCAACTTAAATTTAACTTAAATGCAACTTAAATGCAACTTAAATTTAACTTAAATTTAACTTAAATTCAACCTAAATTTAACTCCGTTGCGCCCAAATTCATAAATGTAATGAAAATAATATTTCCAAGCATGCACAGCACATGCTACTTTATATTCCGTAATTCCGTCAATTCAAATTCTTTATTCAAAAGTTATATTAAATACAATAGAAATAACTGAAGTATAGCAATATCGATGTATTTCAATAAAACCGCAATGATTGACGTGCCGGCCAACCATCCGCTTTTGTACTAAAGTGGTTTGCCTACAGGTGAGCACGCCATATACAATTGGACCATGTGAAAAACATGGGAATTCAAGATTGATGCTACAAATATCCAGCGATTATCCTTGCGACTTATTACTTGTCATAGACACTCAAATGCCAAATCGTTCTGAGTAAGCGGAGTCCGCGATATGACAATGTTTGCCTTTTAAACGCTAAATCGTGATTACATGACATTTGATTTGAGATTCTTCACAATCATATCAAACGCGATCCGATACAACGTTCCGGTGCATTAAGGGCCGTTTTATTCACCCGAAGTTGAACACAACTTGAGGAGTTTGATATATGTATAAAAATCCCCATGCCCTAAGGTTGTTCAACAAAATGATAATTGAGCCGAATTTTAATTTCAAATTGTGAAGCGGTAAGTCCGGAACATCCGAATTAGAAAATTAAAAATTTTAAATAATTTTTCTTGTATTGGAAGTGATACCACCCGTTTCCTATCCATTCTATTTTTTCCAAAGTGCGGTTCCTTTATCAGGATTGAAGACAAATCTGCGATCTTCTAAGTTCATTTTCTCTATCGCCGTTTTAAACATTGTAATGAAAGCGTTGATTGCATTATAATAATGGTTGCAATTGTCGAGTTATGTTTTTTGTCACTCCTGTTTGCCCTCTGTAACGCCTATCGACTTGATCATCCCCCGACAAAATGAAGTACACCTGCGAATTTGGCTGTAAGTCCTCATTTACTGGCAAAAAGGCATCCATCCGATGGTAAATTTGGCCTTGAATCTGTTAATCCGAATTTTGCGGCGTAGAATCCCGTGCCATTGTTAGAAAATGTGTGCATGATGTATAAGAGAAAATATTGCCCTGCCAGCCGGCATGAAACCAGTTTTTTTAATAATTTTTGTTCCCAATGTAGTCATACGAAAACAGCAGTTGTACTGTCAAATGTTCTTTAGAAAATCCTCCGATTCAAATTGCTCCGCAGGTGCTACTTTTACTTTGCCACTCGCACAGCAGTTTTTTAGCGCGTTTTAATGGTGGATGGTGGCACACAATTATAGTCATCGCTCCAATATCGAAAATCCCATCACCGACATAGTTTTCTGTTCGTTCTAATAAAATGCCCGTCGTTCGAATGTCTGCAACGACGCGCGTCTTGCCACTCCGATTTGAACTTGTTCCCATCCCAGCAGCAGTAGGATTTGACGCAGTTCTCATTACTTGCACTCTCAATTTTCTTGACTGTTGATCTGATGGTCTTATCCCATGCGATGTCCCACTTTTCGCTTTCTTCTGTAGTTTGGCTTCGTTGATATTTTTTGTTGTTGACTTGCTTGCCTTGTTCGTCGGCCAATATTTGTGCGCATTCGTCTTGGCATTTTTTTTAAAAATCACTGAAATTTGATTTTCAATAACTATTTTGTCCGCGTTTAAACTTTTTACATTTTTAATTTTTACGTTATCAACTGTATAAACGCAATGAAACTTTTGTGCGATGCATAAAATCAAAAACAAACCATCACTGTTGACCAACTTATAATACAGTAATTTTATCTCGATTTTATCAATCTACTTTTTGAAAAAAAAAAAGAAAAAAATTTCGCACATAGTAGGTACGTAGTTTTCTAATTAATTTTTGATATAGAAAAGTCAAAATAAATAGCGCAGAAAATCAACAAAATCTAAAATGGAAAAATAAAAAAATAAAGTAGCCTATCGCAATACTCTATCCCGTAGCTTTCTATTAGTAAAAGAATTTTTGAAATCGGTTCGGTAGTTCCGGAGATTACCTTCCCCAAACAAACATTACCTCTTTATATAACTAAAATGTAACTAAAATGTAACTTAAATGTAACTAAAATGTAACTTAAATGTAACTTAAATTTAACTTAAATGTAACTAAAATGTAACTTAAATTTAACTTAAATGTAACTAAAATGTAACTAAAATGTAACTAAAATGTAACTTAAATGTAACTTAAATGTAACTAAAATGTAACTAAAATGTAACTTAAATGTAACTAAAATGTAACTAAAATGTAACTTAAATTAAACTTAAATGTAACTAAAATGTAACTAAAATGTAACTAAAATGTAACTAAAATGTAACTAAAATGTAACTAAAATGTAACTTAAATGTAACTAAAATGTAACTATAATGTAACTAAAATGTAACTTAAATGTAACTTAAATGTAACTTAAATGTAACTAAAATGTAACTAAAATGTAACTTAAATTTAACTTAAATGTAACTAAAATGTAACTTAAATGTAACTAAAATGTAACTAAAATGTAACTAAAATGTAACTTAAATGTAAATAAAATGTAACTTAAATGTAACTAAAATGTAACTAAAATGTAACTTAAATGTAACTAAAATGTAACTAAAATGTAACTAAAATGTAACTTAAATGTAACTAAAATGTAACTTAAATGTAACTAAAATGTAACTTAAATGTAACTAAAATGTAACTAAAATGTAACTAAAATGTAACTTAAATGAAACTTAAATGTAACTTAAATGTAACTAAAATGCAACTAAAATGTAACTAAAATGTAACTAAAATGTAACTTAAATGTAACTAAAATGTAACTAAAATGTAACTTAAATGTAACTAAAATGTAACTAAAATGTAACTAAAATGTAACTTAAATTTAACTAAAATGTAACTAAAATGTAACTAAAATGTAACTTAAATGTAACTTTAATGTAACTTAAATGTAACTAAAATGAAACTTAAATGTAACTAAAATGTAACTAAAATGTAACTTAAATGTAACTAAAATGTAACTAAAATGTAACTTAAATGTAACTAAAATGTAACTAAAATGTAACTAAAATGTAACTTAAATGTAACTAAAATGTAACTTAAATGTAACTAAAATGTAACTTAAATGTAACTTAAATGTAACTTAAATGTAACTAAAATGTAACTTAAATTTAACTTAAATGTAACTAAAATGTAACTAAAATGTGACTTAAATGTAACTAAAATGTAACTAAAATGTAACTAAAATGTAACTTAAATGTAACTTAAATGTAACTAAAATGTAACTAAAATGTAACTTATATGTAACTAAAATGTAACTAAAATGTAACTAAAATGTTACTTAAATGTAACTTAAATGTAACTTAAATCTAACTTAAATGTAACTTAAATGTAACTAAAATGTAACTTAAATGTAACTTAAATGTAATTTAAATGTAACTTAAATGTAACTAAAATGTAACTTAAATGTACCTAACTTAAATGTAACTAAAATGTTACTTAAATGTAACTTAAATTTAACTTAAATGTAACTTAAATTTAACTTAAATGTAACTTAAATGTAACTTAAATGTAACTTAAATGTAACTTAAATGTAACTTTAATTTAACTTAAATGTAACTTAAATGTAACTAAAATGTAACCTAAATGTAACTTAAATGTAACATAAAGTTAACTTAAATGTAACTTAAATGTAACTTAAATGTAACTTAAATTTAACTTAAATGTAACTTAAATGTAACTAAAATGTAACTTAAATGTAACTTAAATGTAACCTAAATATAACCTAAATTTAACTTAAATTTAACTTAAATGTAACCTAAATATAACGTAAATTTAACTTAAATGTAACCTAAATATAACCTAAATGCAACTTAAATTTAACATAAATGTAACTTAAATGCAACTTAAATTTAACTTAAATGTAACTTAAATTCAACCCAAATTTAACTTAAATGTAACTTAAATTTAACTAAAATGTAACCTAAATATAACCTAAATTTTACTTAAATTTAACTTAAATGTAACTTAAATTTAACTTAAATGTAACCTAAATATAACCTAAATTTAACTTAAATGTAACTTAAATGCAACTTAAATTTAACTCAAATGTAACTTAAATTTAACTTAAATGTAACCTAAATATAACCTAAAATTAACTTAAATTTAACTGAAATGTAACCTAAATATAACGTAAATTTAACTTAAATGTAACCTAAATATAACCTAAATGCAACTTAAATTTAACATAAATGTAACTTAAATGCAACTTAAATTTAACATAAATGTAACTTAAATTCAACCTAAATTTAACTTAAATTTAACTTAAATGTAACCTAAATATAACCTAAATTTAGCTTAAATGTAACTTAAATGCAGCTTAAATTAAACTTAAATGTAACCTTAATATAACCTAAATTTAACTTAAATGTTACCTAAATACAACTTAAATTTAACATAAATGTAACTAAAATGTAACTTAAATGTAACTTAAATGTAACTTAAATTCAACCTAAATTTAACTTAAATGTAACTTAAATGTAACTAAAATGTAACTGAAATGTAACTTAAATGTAACTTAAATTTAGCTTAAATGTAACTAAAATGTAACTAAAATGTAACTTAAATGTAACTAAAATGTAACTAAAATGTAACTTAAATGTAACTTAAATGTAACTTAAATGTAACTTAAATTTAACTTAAATTTAACTTAAATGTAACTAAAATCTAACTAAAATCTAACTTAAATGTAACTTAAATTTAACTTAAATTTAACTTAAATGTAACCTAAATATAACCTAAATTTAACTTAAATGTAACTTAAATGCAACTTAAATTTAACTCAAATGTAACTTAAATTTAACTTAAATGTAACCTAAATATAACCTAAAATTAACTTAAATTTAACTGAAATGTAACCTAAATATAACGTAAATTTAACTTAAATGTAACCTAAATATAACCTAAATGCAACTTCAATTTAACATAAATGTAACTTAAATGCAACTTAAATTTAACATAAATGTAACTTAAATTCAACCTAAATTTAACTTAAATTTAACTTAAATGTAACCTAAATATAACCTAAATTTAGCTTAAATGTAACTTAAATGCAGCTTAAATTAAACTTAAATGTAACCTTAATATAACCTAAATTTAACTTAAATGTTACCTAAATACAACTTAAATTTAACATAAATGTAACTAAAATGTAACTTAAATGTAACTTAAATTAACTTAAATGTAACTAAAATGTAACTTAAATGTAACTTAAATGTAACTTAAATTCAACCTAAATTTAACTTAAATGTAACTTAAATGTAACTAAAATGTAACTGAAATGTAACTTAAATGTAACTTAAATTTAACTTAAATGTAACTAAAATGTAACTAAAATGTAACTTAAATGTACCGTAAACTGGGGTTACTTTGTGACAGTTTTTGAGGTTTTTGTAAAAAAAAACTTTTATTTCTGTATGAAATAAACAAAATAAATATACCATTTTGATCTTAAGCATTAAGCAATAAAGGCAACGTTCTCAAATTCTCGAAAGGGCTTAGGATTTTAAACATGTAAGCCTTTAAAGTGTGGCACAAAGTTGCCCCACGTTTGGGGTAACTTTGTGCCACTGACGAAATCCTTCGCTAATCTTGTCAAAATGTAAGTTTGGTTGAATCTTACCCCATATACCATTAAAACACATGATAACACAATTATTTTAAGAAACAAGTGAAGGATTTCTTTTATATCTATTACATATAAAAAAAAATAAAAGCGTTAAAAATAAAAATTTTAAAAAGATATTTCGAGGACGCTATAAAGACTATAAGGCTTTGTGTCGGTCCAGAAATGATATTGTGCATTCAGGGCCAGGCATGTTGTTCTGGAAAGGAGTTTATTTCCTCCATAATTATGTCGTAATAGCTTTTGCCAATTCGTCTTGGATCAAGAAAAGTGACTGGAAAACCATAAGCGGATGTAGTAACAACTCTTCTTCGGCACTGAAAATGGTTTGGCGTCCCGCAACATTTGAATGAGCATCTTATCCTTTATTTATTAGAGTGTTCCTATGAATACCGTTCTTTTCTCTCGCTTTTTGAATTGAAATTCGTCCACTTCGGACTTCCTGCACAGATTTTTTCAAAGCATCCTGGGTGAAATTGCTGGAGGACGATCCCCTCCTATCTTTTTATATACTTTCGAGGCATTTCGGCACAATTCTGGAACTTTCAAATTTAAAATTAAAGACAAGGGGTTTCTTTAGACCAAGAACGTTGTACGTGCAAAAGAAAATCAATACACAGAGGGTAACTTTGTGCCAAGTTAAACACCAAGGATGGTGGCACAAAGTTACCCCATGAACTTGCGACTTTATTGAAAAGGGGACGTAAAAATGAAAACAATAGGTTTTACTAATATTAACTTTAATATTATTTATCACAAATAAATCATAAAATAATATAACCCACCTTCAATTCCGTAGCGATTATAGTTTTTTGGTTGTATATGAAATTTGTCGCAATAGAATTTTTTCGGCAAAAATTTGATTTTGAATTTCATGTCATTATTCAAAAACGTAAAAACAAAGAAATTGATGAATATAAAATACTTACTGGAAAGCTTTTCCAGCAGCCGTGCACAGTGAAAAAACGTTCATATTTTATGTAAAAGTATTGGTAAAGTGAAATTGAATGTACAAAAGTACGGTTGGCACAAAGTAACCCTGCAGGCACAAAGTAACCCCAGTTTACGGTAACTTAAATGTAACTAAAATGTAACTTAAATGTAACTTAAATGTAACTTAAATTTAACTTAAATGTAACTTAAATGTAACTAAAATGTAACTAAAATGTAACTTAAATGTAACTTAAATTTAACTTAAATGTAACTTAAATGTAACTTAAATGCAACTTAAATTTAACTTAAATGTAACTTAAATTCAACCTAAATTTAACTTAAATGTAACTTAAATTTAACTTAAATGTAACTTAATTTAACCTAAATATAACCTTAATTAAACTAAAATTTAACTTAAATTTAACCTAAATTTAACCTAAATCTATCTATCTATATATATAAAAATAAGTTGTATTGTGTTTGTCGCCAATGTTCTCTGTAATGCTTGAACCGATTTTGATTCTGGAAATTTCGCATGAAAGCTATCGTTAATACCATGGTTCGTACGTACGTATATACGGTCTTTGTAGGTGTATTGGTTCATGAGATATAAGTCTTAAGCTTTTTTTTTTTTGGATGGGCCGTGCCACTCCCCTTTGTCCAATTTACCAAAATACCTGTGAATATTCGTCAAAATTGGACAACGGGGCGTGGCACCGCTCAAAAAAAAAAAAAAATAAAAAAAAATAAGAAACAATAAGAATCTTAAATTTCGAAAGCCACCGAATCGATTGAGTTCTTAGCTTTTGGCCCAGGAGTATGGCTGTGAATATTCTACATCGTTTGCGCGCTGCGAATCAAAATCCGAACATTCAATTCACACCAAACGTGTATTATGATATGAGGCATTGATTTTGATTGAAGACACATGTTTGCCAACGACCTTTTCGATCGTGATTTGCAAAGGGAAACACACTTTGATTCTGTCGAACTGGGGATATTACTTCAAACAAATCTTCCGCAGTTGGTTCCAGAACAACGCATTGCGTATGATGACAGAATTGTGCATGCAATCGCAGAACAAAGCGGTGGACTGTTCTTCATAGATGCGCCCGGAGGTACAGGCAAGACTTTTCTTCTTTCACTCATTTTGGCAACTATACGATCACAAAATAATATTGCACTGGCCATAGCATCATCTGGAATTGCGGGAACTCTTTTGGATGGTGGCCAACCAGCGCATTCAGCTTTGGAACTGCCGTTGAATTTGCAAAACACTGAGGCCCAACATGCAACATCAGCAAAAACTCTCGAATGTTTAAAGTACTTCCAACGTGTCAAATCATTTCGGACGAGTGTACAATGTCTCACAACAAAGCATTGGAAGTGCTTGATCGTACACTGCGAGATTTGAGAGGACACGCACGGCTCTTCGGAGGTGCACTCATTTTATTGTCTGGTGATTTTCGACAAATACTGTCGGTTATACCGTTCAACACCCGCTGATGAACATAATCCATGTCTCAAATCATCAGTTTTATGGCATCATTTACAGAAATTATCAGTGGCTCAGTACGCGTGCTATATTAGCAGCCAAAAACATCGATGTCAATACCATCAACTTCACTATACAGAATGGAATACCTGGCGAAACGACAACATATAAGTCCATCGATACTGTGGTGAATCAAGACGAAGTTGTCAACTATCCAACTGAATTCTTGAATTCGCTTGATTTCCCAGGCATTCCACCGCACTTTCTTACATTGAAAATTGGCGTACCCATCATTCTTCTTCGAAACATAAATCCACCACGACTTTGCAACGGGTCCAGACTCTCAGTCAAGAAAATGATGAACAATGTTATAGAGGCAACAATTTTTACTGGAAAATTCAAAGGTGAAGACGTACTATTGTCGCATATCCCTATGATCCTGACGCGTATCTGTCATTCGACAAACGTTGCAAGTGTGTGGATTTAATTTGGAGAATCCATGCTACTTACATGGGCATCGAACTTCTTTTGGATGAATCCGAGTATGTGGAAGAGTTAGTACTGATTGAACTACAAGCATTCGATAAAAGGAAAAGCGCCACTGCATTAAAAATTACGTGGCAGAGATTGTCCCTTTTTACGAAATTCTGTCGCCGCCACTTAAGAAAATAATCTTGAGGAGAACATTTAATTTTATTTTACCGCCTGTTGATCTTGATACTATTTTACAATTCACGCATAATATGTCAAATAGGACAACAAATTTCAAATCAGCTGTTAATTGTAAGGTGTCTGACAGCTTTTCCACTTCTTACACTAAGAAATTTGTTGAGGGGTAACATCGTGCTCTCTCAATGACGCTCTCTTTGACGAACCTTTCGAGTTAAGGAACGTCACTGAGTAAAAATTCGTAAAAATTAGTAAAAATTCGTAAGATTTAAAAGTAAAGGAACAGAACTAATGACTCAAATAATGAATTGAATATTTGTGTAATGTCTTTCCTTCAAATTTATTTTAGTTGATGACGTTGCAACGCGCGCAGGGTACAGCTAGTTTCATATAAAGAAGGTACACAGGTGGGTACCAAGTAGGGATGTTACGGAGGTGGTTTTACCGGAACGGAGTCGGAGTCGGAAGCGTCATACCAACCTCCGCGGAGTCGGAGTTGAATCGGAGTCGGAGGCGGAGGTTGCACGCAGAGTCAGGTTTACGTCCGAAAATTTGTATAAAGAGTCAAAAAAGAGTCCCATTTTGATCTAGGCTTTCTTAATGCGCGCTCAGTGGACTTCGACCTTCGAGTTTGAATACCCTTATTATGATAACAAAAAACGCCATTATTTTTATTCGTTATAATTATATTGCAAATTCAGGTAAAGAAGTTTATAGGTAAGTTACAGAAAAGGATTTTCTGATTTTCAAAAAGATGAGTCCTGGAGTTCGGGCGTTCAAAAAGAGTCAAAAGGATGCTAAAGCGTCCCCAAAGGTAACGCCGAGTCGCAGACACAAATCATTAAAATATAAAATTAGAAAATAATATAAAATTGACGCACGCACTCTCAACTTCAATGCAAATCCCGCCATGTCGCAACTCGATAATTCTTTGTTGTTCATGTTCATCGGTCGCCACGTCACCGATGGTGCTCCGATAAACCTCCGATGTGATTATATCGGAACCGAAGTCGGATTCGGAGGTGCAATTTAAACCGAAGCTCCGTATCATCCCTAGTATCAAGAACACACCCAAAAAAAAAAAAAAAAAAAAAAAAAAAAACAGCTAAAAAAATGACAAATTATTTCATAATTGCAATTACTAACAAAAAAGAAGCAACAGCATTAAGAAACTAAACAAAGCCAGAGAGAACGATATTTTTTGATAATCTCTTAAGAAAACCGATATTTCACATTTACTTAATTTTTCACAATAATACATTACATCCATCCACGCACAACTTATCTTTTCCTTTATTGGATTTAATTACATTACAGATATATTCATTTTCACTTTAGAAGCACACGTTCACTCACAAGGGTATACTAACAGAATATTTGTCTAAACGAAGAGAGCAAATTTAAAACCAATAAAAAACTCCTCTTACCTCTTCTTCTATAACAAGTGAGTAGGTAGGTAGGTAGACTGTTTTACGTAAATAATAAAAAAAAGGTTTGGAAAATGTTAAAAAACGCGCGCTTTTAAACATTTTCCAAATCTTTTTTTTATTATTTGCAGAATTTTGTAAAGCAGATTTTTGAAAGCAGAATTTTGAAAGCAGAATTTTGTGAAACAGAATTTTGAAAGCAGAATTTTGAAAAAAGAATTTTGACCTCGCCAGAATTTCGACCCCAACCCTACAAAATTGCAACGAAACAACAGAACACAACGATCTGTCAAAATTTAGCTTCAGAAAATGTACCGCCCCATTTAATGGAAAACTTTTGAAAGAAAAGTTTGATTGTTTAGCACGAGCAGAGTACCAGCGTACTCAGCTCATATAAATTTTGGAGGGAATTTTTGTATGGGTGCGAAAATTTAGCAAGCTTAATACTGTAAAACACCGTACATGCTTGGCAAAAATATATTCACTTTAAATGACAGTGCATTTCAAATACATAAAACTGACTATGCGCTAACCCTGTTTTCTTTTTACAATCAATTCGACTTTAGGAAAACATATAAATACACGTCTTTTGCGACAAAAGCTACTCCATCTTCCATATTTTGTCGCCCACACTTTTTGAGTTTGATATGCAGACTTATGTTTTCGCCGTAGTTCTTCCCAAATCTTTTATCCGTTTTGTTCTATCTCTTTCAATTACAAAGATATACAGAAAAAAATTGGCATTTACGTAAAATTTTCCATACGATTTAAGCAAATTTTTATTTAAGAATTGTTTTGACATACGTCCTATTGTCCTACAACGTACGCCATCAAACTTCAAAGGTTTCTTCAGTATTGTTTTGACTTATGTGCACCTACAAATTCAAGGTAACGCTATTTAATCGTATGGATGTACTTCATTAGAAAGAAAAATATTTTCTTTTGTTTGCCGTACGTGCATACGATTTTACTGTAACCGTAAAAAAGTATAGATACTTTCTCATTGAAAAATATTTCAGTAGGTGCTTCCCATCTTTTGTAGTGAAGTCATTGCTCGTGATTTTTCTTATAAAAAAAAAAAATGTTTAACAAGTAGTTCTCTAGATTACGAAATGTGAAATAAATACAGTAATGGTCCAGTATAACGAATGCCGATATTACGAATGATCGATATAACGTACACTTTTTCAATTTCATTGGTGTCTCTTTATAACGTATGAAAAAAAGGGTTGATATTCGATATAACGAATGTTTATGTCATACATCCCATTAGTAAAGAAATATGTGCCTATGTCAGTTTTACGGAGGCAAGAAGAGATGGTCGTAGTAACGAACACTTTGACTTTTGTCCAAAAAACCTCTTTCCCAGAGGTTAGAATCACTTTCAAACGCTAAGGTATTGTTTTGTACAATTTACACTACATATAATTATGTACCTTAGGCTGACTTCAATGCAGAGAACTTGGAATCTTGGAACAATGCTGAAATGTTTCTTGCAGAAGATAGTCGTACCATCACATTTCAAGAAAACGATGTTATTGATGTTGACAATGATGAAATTGCTAGCTCCTCAGAAATGGGTCCAAACTCTGTTCAGAAAGTAAAACATACTGATGCGGTTGAGAATTTTAACACGTGTATTTAATGGCCCGAAGAAAACAACGTTCAACATTCCAAAATATTTTTACCTTAGTAGTCGTCAAGAAAAACCTGTAAATTTCTGCGTTCAAAGTTCACGAAAGCAAAAAATGTTAATGTTTATTGGTGATTTCTTTTTAAAAGATGAATGATTGCATCCAGACTTTTTTTTTTACTTTGAATAGCTTTGTTTTTGTTTAACTTTATGAATAAATGAAATAAAACTAATGAAAGAAACAAATTGTACATTTTTTTTAACGTTTCGCAAAAGTAAAATGTTTTCGATATTACGAATTTTTCGATTTTACGAATACCCATTGACATTATCATTCGTTGTACTGGACCACCACTGTACATATATTTTTTGTATTCTCGAAAACTTTGTTTTTTTTTTTAAACAGAAAAACGTGTGCTATATTTTTTGATTTTAAGTAAATACATTTTTTACTAATTTATTATCGGAATACCGTATGGGCACAATTTTTTGACATATGTGTATGAGTAAATGAAAAAAATACTGATTTAATTGGCGTATGCGGCAAATAATTTTTTAATAACTTTTAAATATCTTAAAAACTTAAAGTTTTGGAATAACTTCTTACATTTTTTTAAAGCGGACTTAAATGTCAATATCGTGTCAAAAAAAAATCCCAGGGGTTGGTTTTCGTGCTATAAGCTGTCAAAACTTTAAATGCGATTTCCAAAAACATTAAAATGGCGTTCCCGGCAACCCAATGTTGGGGCGACGATTTAACTCTGTCATTTTCTCCATATTTTAGTTAAAATGGACCTGTACACTTTAAATCTATCAAATTAAATTCGAACGTTAACATCATCGCCAAACAAACTTTGAAAAATGAGTTTGTAAAACTAACCAAGATACCAATATATAAATAAATATAAATTAAAAAAACAATAAATAAATAAATATAATATAAATGCGAAACAATTTTTTGGGGACCAACTTGTATCGGCCAAGGGCAAGAAACTATCCATAGCCGTAATAAAACGGGCAATGAATGGGCTGCTTTATTTGCTTTAAACATATAGATTCATAAATTCCACTTTCACAGTTGAACACGGCCTGTACATCAACACCGCTATCTACAACAACAAATATCAAATCAACAAATGCAACTTGACAGTCGACTTCTGGGAAAATCTCTTCATCCGCGAGCGATTGCAGTACTTCTCCATAATTAATTTCCACATGTGGATGGTTCCACTGCTTGAGGTACACAATTGGAATTACCATGTTCGCCTGCAGAAATGTCCATATTTATAAAGGATTTAAATTATGTATATCTACTCCATTTTAGTGGCTAACAATCAGCATGACATTCACGTGGAATTTCATCGATATTTTCCTGATGCTGGTCACCAGCAGTTTGGCATTGCGATTCGACCAGGTCAACAAACGCATTCGTCGATGCACATCGGTGGTAAGGAATGTCTGGTGTATGTAAATTTTTGAGTTATAATTTGATTTCCGATTTGGTTACAATTGTTTTTACAGCCAATGACGGATGAGTTTTGGCTTCGTGGCCGGAAGGACTTCATGTGCTTGATGGATCTGCTGCAAGCAGTCGATAGCCGTTTATCAAACTTGGTTGTGTTGTCGTGTGCGCATAATTTGTATTTCATTTGTTTTCATGTGTTCCAAAGTTTTCAGTAAGTCTACTGACATAATTGTATTCACTCAGAGGACTTTAATTTGATTTACTATCCTTGGGGATATTTAATTTGTAAAATTGCTTTTCGGTTGGCGGTTTTTTTGTTTTTGTTGATTTTTGTTTGTTTTACTTACGAACGACCATCCCAGGCAGCGGAGTAACATCTTTGATGCAATCTACTTTTGGTATTCCTTGAGCTTTGTGCTGACGAGAATATTGACATCGATGCTATCGGCGGCGTCCATTACTGACACAGCAAATGAAATCTTGAGGGCGTTTTATGAAATTCCATTGGACTTCTGGGGAATCGAGGTGAGTTTGTGCGAACAAGAGTGGGCGATTCATTCGATTTGATAAATTATTTTGTTTATTGACAAACTTTCAGTTGACAAGGTTTTACGAAAGTGTTGCTTCGGACTTGATTGCGATATCGGGAAAGGGATTTTATTTCATCACAAGGAGACTAATATTCGCTGTAAGTACAGATATGTATTGGAAAAAATTAAAAAAAATAAGAAATCGTTTTTTTGGGGGAATTTTATTTCATTTTGGATTTAGATGGCCGGAACGGTCGTGACTTATGAGCTGGTTCTGGTCGATCAAGTGAAGGACGTTGTGGATCGTGTTGACTTTTGTATTTCACGCAAAGTGTAACAAAAGTTCAGCCTTCGCAGGGGTTAGAGTTAGTTTCTGGGTCGTGTTTTAGTTGGATGAGAACAACCTCGTAGGTGATGATAGTGCCAGCGATCTAAAATTATTCGTTTTTAATAAAAAAAAGTGACTTTCTAAAACATAGCTTACGCTCAGTATGAATTTTCTTGTTATGTAGAAAAATTGCATTCCACTCAGAGCGATGGTGTTGCCGGAAAGCTGCTCCATAAATCGTTTGCTCTAGGTGGATATAAAAGTGGGATGGCGGTCAAAGGTGACAAAAGTACGCATATATAACGTGCATGGTATAAAGAACGCAAAGTCGGCGAAGCAAATATTATGTACAAAGTATGGCAGTGGAGAATAGTAGGTGCAATCATAAAAACAGACGAAAACTCGCTACACAGACCACGGTACATAGTAAAGCGAACTTGTGCAACATAATGCCACGGGCCAAGACACGACACACGTCGTGGATGAACGACGCAAACGTTGAGACACACAAGTAACATTTATGACGATACGAATAATCTGCGAACAATCAAACGGAGGAATAGGAAACTTTTGGGGGAGAGTATACGACGACTTAGGCGGAGCAAATGAATAATGGATTATTTTTGAGAGGTGTTATACTAGGTACATACAAGCATTTGTTATTTTGAAAATTTCCGAACTCCTCAAAACAAATTTATAAACTTTATCCAAAATTTGCAAAAAGAGTTTGTAAAAGGAATGGAGTAAGCCATCGAAAGAGAAGTGACATTTTGTGTCTCCTTGTAGGCCAATTTTGCAGTAGTACAAAATATTATTACAAAATTCTTACTTATTATATTATTATATATGATCTCTTATCTCCTTCTTCTACAGTGGCGTGGCGTCCATATAACTCGATTCCTACCGAGTTACCTTTTGAAATCTCCACCAGGCAACACTATCTATCTACCAAAAACCGAATATACATGAAACACTACCAAATGAATGTGAATACTCACCAAATGGTACACACACAAAAGCACTCATATAAAAATCGTGTGTGTATCCATTTTCATTCAACGTCGTCATCGTCTCGTGGCGACAAAGCGAAGGTAACCCAAAATAAGTCGGGTTATTAAAGTTCTCACTTTATAGTTCATTTTGAGAGAAAATTTGCTTGTTATCTCTTTTTTTCTTCCCTGAGTACTTTGTCTGACTCTGACCATGGTTGCCACTTGCAAAAAAAATTAGCAACCAAAAATGGAAAAAAAAGTTACCAAACCAAGCTAAAAGTTACCAAAAATCTGGAAAAACGATAAAACACGAAAATATCGTACATATCGTCTTGAGCCAGTATGAATATGACTTTTTGGTATCGTTTGATTTTTCTCTGATTTACGAACTTAATATAAAAAAATGTCATGGTAGTAGAAAAATGCACCTATGTTTAAGCCTAGTATGCACTTTATGCAGAACACGTAAAGCCTCTCAAGTGGAATCCAATTTTTCATACAAATTTTTCTCCGCGAAATGTCAAATTTAACTTTCCACGTGAAAATATGAGTAGGCAGTACGCAGTTCGAGTGAAAAATAGTTACTTCAAATACCGATATGGCAGACACTTGGGTTTTATTGTCAGTCGCATTACATTTTTGACATTTCGGCGTGAAAAATAATGTATAGGAAATCGTGAAATTTATTTGAATTTCTGAAATGTCCTTAAGTCTTCATAGAAACTAAAAGAATTGTTGAACTGTTGACACATATCAATTAATTTTAACATAAGTATTTTAAATTCAATAAGGTACATTATAGAACGTTACTTACTGAAGTACCAGGAATACTTTTAAACCTTACACGTAGTGGGCAGAAAAAGTAAGGCAGCATTTCCATGTGATGATATCGAGTTCGTCTTTTTGATGCTCCTGTTCAAAAAGTTACCAAAACCAGATAAAAATTACCAAATTACCAAAAATCATGAACTAAGAAAAAAATTACCAGATTTGGTAATTTATTACCAAAGTGGCAACCGTGCCCAGAGCCAGAGCTTGTTACTGGTACTGGCCATGGCCACTGGGTTGTGTTTTGGGTATGTCGTATGTGTTTGTTTGGTTATGATATGAACAAAATAACGCGCTTTTCTTCGAGTTATTCGATTTTCTTTTACTTCTTCTTTTCTTATTGTCTCTTGTGTGAATAATTACAGGTTGTTGTTGAGGTAGGTAAGGGTGTGTTTTGGTTTAAAAATTCAGTTGGCTGGCTGATTGCAGTGCGTGACTTAAAGTGAGTTTAGTATTGTGAACCATATTTGCAAATGCTCAATGTATGATTTTGTTTCAAGGTACACAGATGTAATGTTTTTTACATTTGTATGGGATTAATTTTGTTTCGACTTCCCATTTGAAAATGTTCACGCCACGCCACTGTTCTTCTATATTTATATATATAATTCTTTCGGGGTGAAACTCGATGATGTTATAACTCGATAATCCCTGGGATGATTTTCATGATTTGTTTTTGGTTTTGTTCGTATTGCTATATATCAGGTTTAGGAAAAGAGAAAATTCCGGAAATTCGCCGTACGGCCTTGATTTGGCATCCAATAATTCTTCCTATTAAATATTTACTTTGACTCTTCTATCTCAAACATTAATCGAGACAAAATGAATGTATTATACGTTAGTCAACAGTGATGGTTTGTTTTTGATTTTGTTCATCGCTCCAATAGTTAAATTGTTTTATACAGTTGATAAGGTAAAAATTAAATGGAGAAAGTTAAACGCGGATAAAATAGTTATCGAATAGCATATTTCAGTGATTCTTTGAAAATTCCAAGCCGAATGCGCGCATATATTATTGGCCGATGAACAAGGCAAGCAAGTCAACAACAAATATATCAATGAAGCAAAACTGAAGAAGAACGCGGAGAATGGGACATCGCATGGCATAGACCAGATCAACATGCAAGCAATTGAGAGTGCAATTAATGAGATCGGAACAAGTTCAAATCAAAGAGTGGCAAGACGCGCATCATTGCCGACATTCGAACGACTGGCATTTCAGTATAAACCAACAGAAAATTATGGAGCGATGACTATAAATAAGTGCCCCCATTGAAACGCGCTGAAATTTAAAGGCGAAACGACCGGCCTTTGCCCTGCGAGTGGCAAAGTGCAATTGAGTCCATTAGATGCACCTCCGGAGCCATTAAGATCATTTGAATCGGATGATTTTCTAAAGAACATTCGACAGTACAACAACTGTTTCCGTATGACTTCGTTCGGAACAAAAATCATTCATAAAACTTGGTTTCATGCCGACTTGCAAGGAAATATTTCCTCTTATACATCATGCAAACACACATTTTCTAACAATGGTACGGGACTTTACGCTGCAAAATTCGGATTAACAGATTCAAGGCCAAATTTACCATCGGATTGGTGCATTCTTGCCAGTAAATAAGGACGTACAGCAATATTCGCAGGTGTACTTCATTTTGTCGGAGGAGGATCAAGTCGATAGGCGATACAGAAGGCAAACAGGAGTGACAAAAAACGTTATTATTTGGCAACTGCAACAATTATGTAATGCAAACAACGCTTTGATTAGGATGTTTAAAATGGCGATGGAGAAAATGAACTCAGACAATCGCAGATTTGTCTTCAAACCTGATAATAGAGCCGCACTTTGAAAAAAACAGAATGAATAGAAAGTGGGTAGTGTCACTACCAATACAACAAAAATTATTTAAATTTTGAAATCGCGGACTCCGCATATTCAGAACGATTCGCCATTGGCATTTAAGCATCTATGACAAATAATAAGTCGCAAGGATAATCGCTGGATATTTATGGCATCAATCCTGAGTTCCAATGTTTTTCACAAGGGCAATTGTATGTGTCATGCTCACAAATGAGCAAACCACTTTAGTGCAAAATCGGGAACACATCGCTTGCTATACCTATTTCAGTTATTTCTATTTTATTTAAAACGAATTTGAATTGATCAAATTACATAAAAGAGGCATTCATTGTGCATGCTGGGAAATATTGTTTTCATTACATTTACGAATTTAGGCGGAACGGAGTTCCCCGGGTCAGCTAGTACAAGGTGGGCCAAAAGAGATCACCCTTTGGTCGCCAATGTCAAATCTGTTTTGACATTTGTGGACTAGACAGATGTAGAATACAAGTGAACAAGCGATACACTCCCCAAGAACGCGGAATAATCGAGTCTATCTTTTTGCGTAACAATTCGTCTGTAGTGTTGGCGCAGCGCGAATTCCGTCGCCGATTCCACGGCCGTCCAACACCGACTGCGCAAACACTGCGCCGTTTGGCCACCAACCTTGAAGAGTATGGGACCATACGAGACGTTACCAAAGTGGCAGGCCCCGGAGAGCCCGTTGTGCCGAGAATATCGCCTGTTGACGAGGATGTCGAGCTGTCGCCGGAAATATCGACCAGACGCCGTGCTTCGCAATTAGCCATCAACTGGTCGTCCCCAAGGCGAATTTTGGTCAAAGACTTGCGCATATTTCCGTCCAGTCCGTGCATCAGCTGCTGCCTTTCGATCGCCAAACGAGTGTAACCTACGCCCAAGCCATCCTCAATCTCGAGGACGAAGTGGACGATTTTTCGACCAAAATCATCATGATGAGGCTCATTTCCAACTCATCGGGTACGTGAACAGCAAAAATATTGCTTCTGGGGCACCGAAAATCCACGAGTAATGCACGAGGAGCCATTACACCCGCTCAAAGTTACTGCATGGTGCGCTGCTCACGCTGGAGGAGTTATCGAGTTGAGTTCAACATGAGCGATATAAACACTGTACGATTTTAGTTTATATTCACTATGCTTTTTGTTATCAAGTTTTCAGTCATTTTTTGTTTCCCTACTATAATTTCTTTTTTCGCTTATTAAAACTTCTGTATTTAAAAGGATAACACATATGTGTTTTTTCGCTGGCCTTTTAAATTCTCAACAGGTTATGGGCCCAGGCTGTTTCCATACAAACTAGGACACTGCTTTGGGAAAATATTTGTAACCAAAATGGAAGCGGGTAAATTTGCGTCGATCGAAAAACTGGGATGTTGCAATTGCGCAACATGGAAATTCGAGATGCGAATGTTATTGTGTCGAGAAGATCTGTGGTCATTTATCGAAGAAGCTGTACCGAAGGAGCATGGTCAAACTGCGGACTGGAAACGGGGTAACACGAAGGCGTTAGCGACGATTGCACTTGGGTGTGAAAAATCGCAGTTTAGCTTGATTCGTAGTTGCACGCATGCTCGAGAAGCATGGGAAAAGATACGCTCGCACCATGAAACCCGAACTGTTTTGTCAAAGGTATCATTGGTCAAGAAAATTTGCACGAAACGTTTTCCAGAAGACGGCGACATGGAAAGGCATTTGCTTGAATTTGATGATCTGTTTGCACGATGTGAGGATTTGGACATAGCATTTGCAGAAGTGTATAAAGTTGTATTTGTGCTCATAAGTTTGCCAGATTCCTACGAAGCACTTGTGGTATCGCTTGAGGTTCGACCTGAAGCTGACTTGACGCTATCGTTAGTAAAGCAAAAACTGATAGATGAATATGCCCGTCAAAAACAAAAGTGTGACTTCGGCTAGCACGACGTGGGAGAGGTGTTGAAAAAAGGAGTCAAGCATGTTGGACTTGTGGGGCTTTAGATCATATTCGCATGAATTGTCCGAAGTTCAATAAGCTACGAGAAGAGCTAAAGGACAAGGCACATATTGCTAAAGCTGATGATCGTAGTGATGAAGACGTAGTTTTCATGGCTAAAAACAAGCGTTTTGATGAAGGGTGGTACTTGGACTCTGGTGCAACTAAACATATGACATTTGAGAAGGACATTTTTGTCAAAATTCGACGGGCAAAGAAAAAGGTTGTTATGGCTAATGGGTCAACAGTCAATGAAGAAGGCGTTGGTGAGGCAGTCATATGAGAAGGTCAAAGCACATTGATACTCGATTTCAGTAGATTTTCACGAATCTATCTATTGCAGGCAAAATCTGAAGCAGCAGTAAAAATCAAAGAATTTGTTCGTGAAATGGAAACCAAATATGGTAATAAGCTGCAAGCTATTCGGTCGGATCGCGGTGGCGAGTACACTGGGAGATCGTTGCGCGATTTTTACTCAAAGGAGGGCATTGTCGCTCAATATACTGTCCCGTACTCTCCTCAACAAAATGGCGTTGCAGAACGAAAAAATCGATATCTTATCGAAATGACTCGTTGTCTTTTAAGGGATGCTGGTCTTCCTAAGCATTTTTGGGGCGAAGCTATGAATGTCGCTAACTATTTACAAAACCGTTTGCCTTCAAATGCGCTGCCTGAAAAGACTCCATATGAACTCTGGTATGGACGTCGTCCTGACTATAGTAGTCTGCGCATTTTTGGATGTCGAGCATGGGTGCAAACGCCAAGTGTTAAACGGTCAAAGCTGGATGGTACCGCGAAAAGTATGACTTTTATCGGCTATGCTAACGAGCAAAAGGGCCACCGTTTCTGGGATCCTGTTGCAAGGAGAGTTGTCACTAGTCGAGATGCTGTATTTATTGAACTGGACAATGGATCATCTCAAGTTACATCGACAATCGCGCCAGTTTCCCATCCACTAATAATTGCTAGTGACACCGACCAAAGCCAGGTCGATAAGAATCAAACAGAATTTCTTCCTGATGAGCATTATGCATTGCATGATTCTGAGCAGGTCCAGACAACCGAAATGCAGGAGGAGCAATCATTGACACAATTGCGTAGATCCAATCGACGAAATGCTGGACAAATGGAATCTTTCCTTCGTGAAAACTATGTCGTTTATGCAGCCCGTGAAAACAACGAAGAGCCACGTACATTTGATGAAGCAGTTCAAGATGTTGAATCTGATAAATGGATCAAAGCAATGGAGGAAGAGATTACATCTATGCAGAATAGCGGAACTTGGGATCTAGTGGACATGCCTAAAGGTAGAAATTTGGTGGGAAGTAAATGGGTTTTCAAGGTGAAAACTGCAGCTGACGGACAAGTTTCTCGATACAAAGCTCGACTTGTGGCACAGGGGTACTCTCAGAAATATGGTGTCGATTATGATGAAGTGTTTGCGCCAGTTGTGCAGGCAACTACAATTCGACTTATATTGACAATCGCAGCATTAAGAAAATGCTTAGTTAGGCATATCGACGTAAAGTCTGCGTTCTTAAATGGGGAACTGGAGGAAGATCGAAAGTGAACTCGATAAGCATTTCGCTATTACAACTTTGGGTCCAGTTAGCAGTTTTCTTGGCATGAAAATAACACGAACTAAAGATGGAGTTTTTGGTTTGTCACAGGATATATATATCAAAAGGGTGTTGCAAAATTTCAATATGTGTGAAGCAAAACCATCGAAAATTCCATTAGATCCGAGTTACTTAAGTGAAGAAGATACTACTCCACAACTTCCATCAAACGATTTATACCGCAGCTTGATTGGGGCTTTACTTTATTTTTCAGTTCATACTAGACCAGACATCGCAGCAGCAACTTCCATTCTAAGCCGAAAAGTTTGTAAACCAACTCAGCGTGACTGGACAGAGACAAAACGAGTATTAAGATACCTTAAGAGTACAATAAATCTACAACTGGAGTTGGGATCTAGCATCTAGGCCGAATGATTTTGTATGTGAAACATATGTAGACGCAGATTGGGCTGGAGATAGATCAGATTGCAAATCAAACACTGGATTTGTTACGTTTTTCAAAGGATCAGCCATAGATTGGTGCTGTCGGAAACAAGACTCAGTTTCTTTGTCATCAACTGAAGCAGAGTACATTCACTCTCTGAAGCATGCTTTAAACTGGATCAAATTGTTATCAAAGAAGATAATCAAGGTGCCATAAAGCTCGTTAAGTTTGGGAGAACTGGGAGAAGGTCAAAGCACATTGATACTCGATTTCATTTTATTAGAGACCTCTATGCTAAAAATGTTATCAAGCTTGAATATTGTCCAACAGAAGATATGATTGCAGATATTCTCACGAAGCCGTTAGGTGCAACTAAGGTTTCAAAGTTCAGGGATCGCATCGGACTCAAGCCATCATATAGTTATGTTAAAATATTAATATACACAATAATTATTACTTTCAAGTCTTTATTTGGCAAAATATCAAATTCAACTAACTACATTTATTTTTCTTGGCTCAAAGTAAGCTCGGTTAACATTACCGATAACAGAAAAGAAAAAGTAGAAACAAAAAGGAGACAAAAGAACACACAAAAAACAACACACGATAGGCCAACAGTAAATAACACAGTTCTTGTTGTGCTGTGAGCTAAGTTGCTATGCTCTGTGTTAGGCAGGCATAAGCAGTAAAAGTTTTGGTAAACACGATTCTGTTATCATCCGCATAACAGGTGCAGTTGTGCACAGATCTGGTAAACAAGTTCCTGTTATGCGGATTCCAGTTGTGCACAAATATGTATATATGTAACTATATGTAGAAGAAAATATCGAGGAGGAGTGTTGAGTTCAACATGAGCGATATTAACACTGTACGATTTTAGTTTATATTCACTATGCTTTTTGTTATCAAGTTTTCAGTCATTTTTTGTTTCCCTACTATAATTTCTTTTTTCGCTTATTAAAACTTCTGTATTTAAAAGGATAACACATATGTGTTTTTTCGCTGGCCTTTTAAATTCTCAACAAGATCGCCCGATTTAGCCGTTCCAGACTTTTTTTTTGTGGGGTTTTTTGAAGTCCCGTGTTTACGTGAACAAGCCTGAGAACCTAGAAGCCTTCAAGGACAACATTCGACACGAGTGCGAGAACCTGTCGCCCGAAGTTCCCGCCGAAGTGATGAAAAATGCCATAAACCGAGCCCGTATGACAATCAATTGTGACGGCGCCCATTTGGCCGATATCATGTTCTTTACTTGACCAATAAAATGCTAAAGGTTCAGATAAACATAATCAAGAACAGAATCGAAGTTTTTCATTTAGAAAAAAAATGAGAGTCAAACAACATCGGATGACTTCTTTTGTATGTATAAAAAAAACAAAGTTGCAAAAAGTCTATGTTTCCCTCTGTCGCCCGTAATTTTCAACCAATTTAGTTGATTTTTTTTTTAAATGTCGATAATTATGGTGGTCAAATGATAGGCTAAACAAATTAAAAAAAAAAGAAAAAACACTTAATACTATCAGTGCCTGGCGAAGCCGGCGGGGTTCAGCTAGTATTATTATATTCCAATGCCTCAAGGCCTGTCTAGGGTTGTTTAGAACTCCTGAATCTGAGTACATAAAATACTACCGCAATGAGACCCTTTACAATGGGGCTCGACTGAATAGGATTGACAATTTCCTTATTAAGGTGAATCGGAGGCACGTTGCAAGGGCGATGGCCAGTGAAAATAACCTGATCTCAAGGGCTTACTACCCCAATTCAATGTACCACGAGAGTACGCTTCTGTCTGGTTCTGTCCGGCCTGAGGCAATTCTTCATGTAGATATGAAAGGTATAGCCCAGAATAAAGATAAGGTGCCGAGATATTTTACCACAGCCACCGGGGCGCGAGGGATAAGCGGCTCATCCACCACGGGTATGCCACCAATGCTCAGGAGCTCCTCCGTTTTAGTACCGCCATAAAATATAGCTTTTGGAGTTCTATATGAATATTTTTTATTGATAATCTAGTATCATCCATTAAAATTGTGAAAAAATTGTACTCACACATTTTGTTTGATAGCAATAATTGGGGAGCGGGTCGAAATTCTGCTTTCAAAATTCTGCTTTACAAAATTCTGACTTTTAACACAAAAATTCTGCTTTTCAAAATTCTGTTTTTTTTCTGTTCTGTCTTACAAAATTCTGCTTTTCAAAATTCTGCTTTTTAAAATTCTGACAGGCAGACAAAAAATTACAAATTATTTCGTAATTGTAATTACCAACAAAAAAGAAACAACAGCATTAAGAAACTAAACAAAGCCAGAGAGAACAATATTTTTTGATAATCTCTTAAGAAAACCGATATTTCACATTTACTTAATTTTTTACAATAATACATTATATCCATCCACGCACAACTTATCTTTTCCTTTATTGGATTTAATTACAGATATATTCATTTTCACTTTAGATTTTAGAAGCACACGTTCACTCACAAGGTTATACTAACAGAATATTTGTCTAAACCAAGAGAGCAAATTTAAAACCAATAAAAAACTCCTTTTACCCCTTCTTCTATAACAAGTGAGTAAGTAGGTAGGTAGACTGTTTTACGTAAATAATAAAAAAAAGGTTTGGAAAATGTTAAAAAACGCGCGCTTTTAAACATTTTCCAAACCTTTTTTTTATTATTTGCAGAATTTTGTAAAGCAGAATTTTGTAAAGCAGAATTTTGAAAGCAGAATTTTGTAAAACAGAATTTTGAAAGCAGAATTTTGAAAAAAGAATTTTGCCCTCGCCAGAATTTCGACCCCAACCCCAATAATTGTTTTATATACTTAGATGCTGTTAATAGAATTAACTTGATTTAAAAATATTATGAAAGAGTAGGTCTCTGGCTTTAAAAGCGGATACATAGTACTTTATTTCAAGTGTTGCCGTTGTTTTTTAATATTTCCTTTTTTTATTTAAAATAAATTTTATTGTAATTACCTCTCCCGCCTAAAAGTGGGAACATAAACCCTACCTATAGCAAAAAGTGCTTGTATTTAACGTCCCTACAAAAATACGCTATCATTTTTCGCCGCCTAAGTCCTCAGTTATAGCCATAGGTAAAACGAAACCGTAAGAATTTCTTTTGCTTTTTTTGACTTAATAGTTGAGGGTCAGGCGTCTTCTCTGAGTCTCTGATGGGTTTATTAAAACCGGTAGGTACGTGTCCCTGACCATAGTAGTGTCTTCCAAGCACAGGTCTTTAGGTTAGGTTAGGTTAGCGGGTTGGCAGAACAGGAACCTGTACGTGCCACACTTAGATCAATGTAGATCCGTTGGTATGCCCTAGGGGTTTACTGCCCCCATACAAGCACAACAAGCACAGGTCTTGGTACTGACAACAGCAGCCCGTGAGTCTGTTGTAAGGGCAACATCACCTAAGGGTATTACCTTCTTTGTCGACAGCTAGGCCGCAGTAAAAGCATTAACTGCATTAGAAATAAAATCAAAGCTTGTTAAATGCTGTCGCGAAGAATTAAGGGTTCTTGGCACTCATCAGTATAGGGTATTGCTCCGCTGGCAACGAGAAAGCAGGCAAATTAGCTAGACTAGGTTCGACAGCTGTATCAGAACAAGCTGATCCCTCTGTGAATATCCCGCCTTGATCACTCAAGCTTGAAGCAGGGAGAAAGGCCACAAGAGAGGAGAACGCACTAGAAACTTATCCTACCACAAGAATGCTATGGCCAACCTTCAAGGAAGCCAGAACCGAGAGTCTCATACGAAAGGGTAGAAAATCTCTTACCACCCCGTAGGAATCTTAACAGGGCACAACACTCTACGGTATCACATGCAGGAGTAACGCTTGACGGAAGAAGAACTTTGTAGAGGCTGCGGTTATGAGGAAGCTCTTGAGGACACAACCCACTTCCTATGTCAATGCCCAGGTCTCCAACACAATAGATACAGATTCCAGCACACATACACTGAAAAAAAGTCGGCGTCGTATTGATGAATGGCGTTCATCAACATGATATTCATTGATATGACGAACTTTTCATAAATATGATGAACAAATTCATGAAAACTTTTTGACAATTGATGAACCGTTTTTCAATATGATGAAAGTGATATCATCAATTTTTTCAACAGGATTCTGAAGAGAATTTAGCGTATGTTCTTATGAACTACGTTCATTATTTCATCAAAACATTTCATCAATATGACGAAAACACTTATTTTGATGACTTTAGTCATTTGTTCATCCAATTGATGATTTATTCGTCTTGATGAATGGAATCATCATATTCAAGTACGATTTCCAAGTTTTGAATTTTTATCATATTGATGACGACGTTCATCGTTTTGATGACCGCTTTTATTATATTGATGACCGCGTTCGTCAAAAAACAGAAACTCATTTTTATTAAGGAGAACGTTGATGTAAGCCTTCATAATATAGATGAACTAATTCGTTACATTGATGAAAAAAATTAAATTCACCGTTATATTCATCATGTTGTTGAATGGAATCATAATATTGATGAACTTCTTTCATCGGTTTCATCAATGCGATGCACAGATTGTTAATATGATGTATGCTGTAGGTGTACACACGCGATGTTGGTACAGCATTTATACTCACACACGCAAGATGAATCTTTTAATGTATATATGCGTAGATAATTATATGCCATTGCTCATCAAGCGTAAAGTATCTACACAGGGTGGCATAGAATTAAACTGTGAATGGTCTTACGATGAATATTTTAAAAGATTAGATATATGTGATTTATAAATCTCGTCATATAATTTTATGTTTATCTTTTAATTAATGTTCCCCCAAAAGTATCCATTTGCATTTTAAACAATGTATTGACAATTGCTTGCCGATGAACAAACTTTTCTATTTTTGCTTTTACTACGGGCGACTGGTTTTGCTAAATAAACTGCAGTATATAAAATGTAAAACAATTAATGATGTGTGAAAAATTCAATATTAGTGTAAAAATGGTGGAAATATAAAAAAGCTACAGTCTAACTTCGAATATTTACATTATATAAAATGTTATAAATTTCGCATAAATAGCATTAATACATTAATATATTTTAAGTATTTATTATGTTCTACTGATAGAATGAAACTTATAAAATTAAAATGGTACTGGGCTTATCACTTGAAAGTATTTTGGTAGCAGTTATGTATTCAAATAGGTATAAACAATTTTAGGTTAGAAACCTATATCTTCGATGGAGCGCCTCATTTACCCAAAAAAGAATGCAATTTACCTACCCTTAATTAAAGGTATGGAATTAATGTATAACTTTAATTCAATGTCATAGATATATCTGGGAGGTGTTGACCAACCGATTGCGTTTCAATGATTTTACTATGTAAACGAACGTTTTTCGACATAAATTGTTTGCTCTAAATGTTCATAGCCACGTTTTAAAAGCTAAATCATGAGTAAGACTATCTAATTTTTAAAGGGGCGTATTTTTCCCATATCTTGATATAGCTTTTTCATTTGTAAAAAGTAAAACGTAAATATCGAAAAGTGTTGTACGTGTTTTAGTATACCTACATACTTCTAAAAGGTAGGTTAAGCTACGATTCCAAGGAACACAAATCCCAAGATTAAGTACAAGAGGTTTAGAATTAATCCTGAAGTGTTTCCACCAAATAATAAAAGAAGATTGACTTGACGTATTCTCTCTGGCTCTATCCATTCGAGAGAAGATGACATTTCACGAGAGAGAGAGACATTTTTCCATTTTTGATGTCTTTTCTTTAATTTTGTTTCCCCTTTTGACATATCAAGCGGTGGAGTGGAAAGTGTGTTTGTTTTATTTCAAATCTCCCTTTTTATGAGATTACTTTTGTATGATGAATCCCGAGATTTATGCGGGATTTACGGAAATTACGCGAACGTCTGACAAACATCCGAGAGTATAAATGTCTTGAAAGAGCTTCTCAATTAGCCGTTTGGAGTCGGCATAAAATTGTAGATCCCTTCCATTCGTTCCAAAAATAAGAAACTCACACAAAACGAATGGTTGTGAGAAGCTAGGCCTAGGGTCTCTCCAGACCTGTTGCGCCATCTATTTATTTATTTTTTTTACGGAAATTTTTCTTAATCTCGCAGCTATTCTCCGGTGGAAACTTAGCATTAGGGTCGATTTTCGACCACAAGTTAGACTAACATTCAATAAATATGTCAATGAAATAAAGCTACAATTATCATGCATTTTCTACAACGATTTTCCTTTGGTAAAAAAAAAAATAGCTCGCTATATAATTATAACGTTGTGATTTCATTACACATATAAATGTAAATATATATTTACCATTTAAGAATATTTTCAAAATGAATGTATTATTGTTATTTAACCAAACTTTTCTCATACATTGTTCTGTCCCGCCTTAACATTATAAAATTCAACAGAATGGACCAATAAAATTATAACTAAATAACAAAAAACGCAAAAACACATTTCAAACATAAATGTATGCACATGCACCCTATGACTCTACCTAAAGAAAGGCATATGGCAGGCAAATGGCCGTTCTCTGATTCTCATTGGGATCCATTATGAAAAAAAAAAAAAAAAATTGGCCCAGGAGTGATAAAAGTAACTCAGAAATAAAATTTATTTTTATAAATCTTCAATATTTCTTGAGCGCGTGAGTTTTTGCCACTACACTTTATTGACATTGGTGGTAAAACTGATTTGCGTTTGAATATTTTCCTTTCGGATGCGAAGAAATTCAATAGTTAAATTCACATAATATTACCATTACCATTTTCATGACACAATGCTCGTTTAAGTATTTTAGCATCCTCATGAAGTGGGAAGGCAATATCTTTACGATTTATATTTGTGTCAGTATTTTTATTTCATGTTTTTATTTGTGTGAATAATCTTACAACTACATGAAAACAAATTTGACAGCACAGAAAGTGTTCATCATATTGATGAACAAATTTGTGAATATGATGAATACATTCATCACATTATGAAATTAAAGGGGAATTTGGGTTCATCATATTGATGAATTTGTCATGATGAATGATGAACAACATCATATTGACGAAATCGGTTTCATCATAGTAATAAAAAAGTTCACTGGACTAAAATTATTGATTTTTTCATCACATTGATGAACTTTTTCACTACTATGGTGTACCTTTTTTTTTCATTGTAAAGACAAAATAATGAGCTTTATCAAATCCACCGGATGGTTTGTTTGTTTGTATGCAACAACACAGTGAGTAGGTACTTAATCACAGGTATTTATAGATAGGTTTTTTTTATAGGTTTTATAGGATGTCCCTCCTTTTCCCCCAATGGGCATCACAATGGTTCAATATTGACCTGAGTGTGGAGTGTGGCACGGGGTGCTTCACGCCAGCCCGTTTACTCAACCTAACCTAATGGTTGAACTTAATCTTGGTCTTAAAATGTTGCTTATGAATTAAAAAGTTACCCCTTTATTAATAAAAAAATGTGCACAAGTAAGTTAGTTAGCAAACATCAGATAGCATACAAAAATTGGATATTACTGCTGAGTAACAAGTTGATAACTTTTACACAGTGTTTATTAATACGGGGGTTAGTTTATAAAAAAAAAAATCACGAATAAATTAATAAATTCTTTTTTTTGAAAACTTAAACATGATTTGTTAGTTTTTTTTTATAAACTATCTTTATAATTCCTAAGCAACATTTTAAGACTAAGATTGAGTTCAAGCATCAAGTTTAAGTGGTCAAAAAAAGCAAAAGAAACGTATGGCTATAACTGGGGCCCAAGTTATTCTACACACGCCAAATGTTGAATCACACGAGACAGAGGATAATCCACGCACACAATCAGATGTGCACAAGAGGAACGTAAAGTACCGCAACCAACATACGATGACTGCGGAAAATTGGCGTGACCATGGGACATTCATTTTCAAGTATTCGACTAAAGACTAATAAAGAAGTGTTTCCGAATAAACGTCAGTAAAATGAACGCAAGTCTTTAAACGATAAACTCGATGTAAACTATTTGAAGGACACTGAAAAAGTGTTGAATAATAAAGAAGTGTTTAGAGTGTTGTCTTTTTCGCCGCTAGTTCTACATAAATAAACGAATAAAGCACACAGAGTGCACGTATGTTATATGGCTCTTGCTATACCCCCGTAGTTCTGGACACAGCTACGTAATGAAACGTCAACGTTAAATCGCGTCAAAAAGGATTCTAAACTCCAGTAGTTTATGGTCAGTTTTCCGACATGTTCCTGTACGTTGTAAGGCTCAACTTATTTCTTGAAACACTATTTTAAATGAAAATACTAATAGTAGTACAAAAATCACATATATCTTCTAAAATATTGTCAATAATCGTTTTTTGTTTTCACTAAACGTCAATATTGCAATTATATAGCTTTTGAATACTTTGACTTAATACTTAAACCTGTCCATTGACACGTTTTGACAGAGTTACTAATGCTGTGTCCAGAATAATCAAGTTTCTGTGCAAGTCCAAGGTAATAATAAATAATGTGTTGGTCTACCCCGGTTCTCCGGCTGTACCGGAGATACTTCAGAAAGACGGTCACACTATCAGCTGGGCGTTAATCAAGAGACAATAAACGAAGTTAATCAGTTCGAAAGCCAAACCAATCGTGTCGAGGCAAACTAATGCTCCCCGAATGCGTACCGGATTTCTTAAAAGACCATTAGCATGGCCTAAGGTTGCGGGTGCGATCTTGGGGTAGAGATTTCTTAAGAGATAATCAGCCCTGATTGATATCTTGGACAGCTTCATAAAAATTATTTTTCGATATTCCCCGACAACAATCACACGCGGAAGTCTTAATTCTTTTCCGAAAACGGATACTTCGAATATAATTTGAGCCTCCGACGGTGTATGCGTTATGGAGAATTTTTCGTTCCGACGGATACCTCGCTAGGGCTGAATAATAATCGTCGAGCTCTTTTCCAGTCATAGTCATAGCTCTGTCAAAGTGGGTAATGGGGTAAATATTGAATTGTCCCCCTCGTTGGAGCTGCAGACGCCAACACTTTTCGCTTCACGATGTTAGGTACCTAGGTAAAGATCATAGTTGTCTACTCTCCGAGCAAGTTTTATATTTTGCTCACGCTTTACAAATATTCAAACTCACCTCAGATCGATAAACGCTTGTCGGTATTGAATGCAAGATTTTAATTGGCTTCTTAGCCTCATCGTTAATAAATGCGGCTATAATGGAGACCGCTATCGTTCGACCCATCAAGTAAATCAGTGAAAACCAGAAGTAAACGCTTCGGATAATAGAATTGCTGGGGCTGCGTAAACCAAGTGAACCATAATTGGTATTACAAAATCTAGATTTGGATACTTACGTAACACTGTTAAACAACTGAAGGCAGATATAGAATAAGTTGTTCAAATACGAAATGATGATAATCACCGCGAAATCCCTGTTTACATGGTCTATGAGGTTCATCAGCTTGTTGAAGTAGGTCCGCTGTCTGCCCCAAAAATCATCAGGACGGTACTGTGAACAGGAAATGTCTCACTTAAATCTCAATCAAAGCAAACGGAAACCTACCATTCCCTTGTAGCGGTCAAATTGAACGTTGAAGTGACGAAACTGCGTTATCAGACCCAGGCTGACGATTATGATGAAATTGTCTGTGAAATTCCAAGAGACGGTGCAGAACAAATTCAGCAGCATCAAACCGATGCCACTCACGTAGTTGATTCTGAAGAATTCGTAATAGGAGGGGTAGGAGTAACTAAAATACGCACTTATCAGATCTTCGGTGATGTTGCAGGATTGAACTGCGTTTAATTTGTTTGCCAGCGCGAGTACGTGTTCGATGCTGGCCAACACCGGCACGCAGATACTCGCGAAGAGTATGAGCTTGCGAAACAGCGCGTGGGTGTTGATGTCCCGGACGGTGGTATTCAGTTCCACTGCCTCCCAGTGCTTCATTAGTGTGGGCCATTTACGGCCAATGCGAATATACTCGCCCATTATGAGGATGTTGATGATATACCAAGGCAGAAAGACTGTCAGATATATAAAATGGAATTTGCAGTGAATCATGTAGCCACACTTACGGAAATTATCCAATTTAAAATGGGTCGATGTGATAATGTGACACAATGTGATTACTGCCATTGCCGAGGAGGCGGTCATTAGCAACAGCGTGTAAAGCATCCGCAGCGTCATGAAGGAGAAGCCCAGTGAAGCCGATGTGCTGCCGCTGATGCCATTAATTGGTAATAAAGCAAACACCTGGCCAATTGAGAGGACTGTGTTTTTGAAAATAAAAATTAACTCATTGGCAAAAATAGTTTATAACGATGGCCAGCATTGAAAACATACATAATTTGATGTTTTGGTGAAAGGTGCCTCCGTAGCTGGGCGATATTGCCTCCAGTTGGGGTGAGACCTTCGCTTTGAATTCTTCTGCGGATGGAAGTATTATGAAAAATGCATTTTAAACTGATTGCAGTTTATACTCACGTGGGTACACCAGCCAAATGCTGCTCTTCTTCTTTTGGAAAATGCTTCCCTTAAACATACTCATTCCCTACTAGGCGATGCCACAACGACCTCTTACTTGGATGAATTAAACGGCTCTGAGAAACTCGAAAGAACCACAGCTGTCAGCTTTCAATGGAAACTTTAATAACACACCGCTATGCCAAATATTTGTGAATTGTATCATTAAAATACTACTCAATTTCAGTCGGAACATTTCGAATACTTGCTGTCGAATTTGTGTCTGAGTGCAGGGTAAACTGGGGCAAATTACTACTTTTCTTTGATACAGTATTTTTAGTATTAAAAGGAGATGGCTCTTCATTTTTATGAATAGCTTGTAGAGATTAGATGATGCGTAGGATTGCAGTCATGTTGGACAATTTGAAATTCAACTTGCTTGCTTTTAAGGAAATTCGAAAGAGGTACACGGTGATGCGAACAACTAGCCAGGGTTTTTAAACCACCTAAAGAGGAATATTGAAAGAAAGGATGGTTAGGCAATGACCAGCAGATATACCGAGACCATTTATCCAGAATTTAAAGTCAGATAACAGAGGCAAAGTAGACAGAGACCACCAACTTAATGAGGAATGACGGTTCCTTCGTGCTTGATAAAAGTCCTCTAAAGTCATCATCCAGTTGCGATTTGCCGCCTCCAAGCTATGAGGTCGACAAAAGTCTTACCGTGTCTATTTTCTGCATAATTTCTCAGTCAGATTTTTTACTTTTGCCTTAAAAATGTATGTGTCCCCGTTTGCCAACTGTACCTCACTACGCCCTACCGCTAGCGCAAAATGTGAAAATTTTCATTTATTTGCCTGTCAGAAGGAATCAATTATTCTATGCCACCGAGGGTATTCAATTGACATTATTTCTCCGATTTATTCATGAATAGTGAAAGTTAACGTTTTTGTTTGTTATGGGCAAATATGAACGTGGTTTGTTTTACACGCACATATTCGCCTTAGGACTATAATTGACAAGTTTTATATCAAAGAACTGGAATAATCTCACGTCCCATGGGAAAATTAATTGATAATGATTCGATGGGAGCAAGTGGATATGAAAATGAATGATCGTTAAATAGAATTTAATGAACGACAGCTCCATGTCGGTAGCAGGCGTTTTTAAAGAGAGAAAAAAGTACGTGTGGTCAGAGTGACCGCTGCAGAATTCAGAAAAGTCGCAAGAAAAAGGGCCAATGAGAAAAAAAAAAGCGTAATTTCTGAAGCTATTTAGTATTTTTGTCGCTTTGTCGCTTTCTCAGGGCGAATTCCCTCAGATATGGAAATCCTCCTTTATAACGGCAGTTCAAAAAAAGGGATTAAAGAAGGGACTAAAGAAGAGCAATGCTACTAACTGTAGTCGCAGTAGCTTAGTGGTTAGTGTGTTGGACTGCTATGCGGGAGTCCCAGGTTCGAATCCCGCAAAAAACCCAATTCCGACTCAGGGTTTTTTTCCACTGCGCTACCTCTCACGAACGTCTGACAAACATCCGAGAGTATAAATGTCTTGAAAGAGCTTCTCAATTAGCCGTTTGGAGTCGGCATAAAATTGTAGATCCCTTCCATTCGTTCCAAAAATGAGAAACTCACACAAAACGAATGGTTGTGAGAAGCTAGGCCTAGGGTCTCTCCAGACCTGTTGCGCCAACGATTTATTTATTAATGCTACTAACTATCGACCTATTGCTTAACTCTCCCATATACTCTCCCTGTACCCTGTAAGCTGTTAAGCATGTCGTACTCCCAGAAGACTTTTCCTTCTTGCTGGAAGACTGCTCGCATTCAACCTATTCCAAAGAAAGGGAAGAAATGTCTGCCACAAAACTATCGTCCAATAGCGTTACTTTCAATGCTCTCTAAAGTAATGGAAA
This sequence comes from Cheilosia urbana, assembly GCA_946477585.1. NCBI lineage: Eukaryota > Metazoa > Arthropoda > Insecta > Diptera > Syrphidae > Cheilosia > Cheilosia urbana. Next base: position 45,611,439 of record OX297855.1, read on the forward strand.
AGGCAATAAATGTCGAAATAATCAAATATCTAGAAGGCCATCGATTAATAAGCGACAGGCAATACGGATTTCGGAGCCGTCGTTCCACTGGTGACCTGTTAAGCTACGTAACGCACTTATGGACACAATCAATTGAACAACACGGCGAATCCAGAGCCGTAGCCTTGGACATATCAAAGGCATTTGACCGAGTCTGGCATAGAGCCCTATTAGGCAAGTTAGCGTCTTACGGATTACCACAACAACTCTGCGGATGGATGCAAAATTTTCTTCTGGAAAGATCGATCCAAGTTGTTGTAGATGGTGTATCATCCAATTCGTTTGCTATAAATGCAGGAGTGCCCCAAGGATCTATTCTTTCTCCAACTCTGTTTCTTCTCCACATCAACGATTTGCTTGGATCAACAAATAATAATATCTACAGCTTTGCAGATGACAGCACTCTTATATCCTCCATCTCGAACAATGGGCCTGTGAATACGGCTACATCGCACAGTCAGAGATGTGAACAAATTAATTCTCTAAACGATGATCTGGACAAAATCTTGAAGTGGGGAAGGGACAATTTGGTTTTATTTAATGCAAACAAGACACAGCTCTCAACATTTTCCAGAAAAAATGCATCAACAGTTCCTCAGATCCAAATGGATGACCACCCAATCCATCACAAGGACTCAATGCACCTTCTAGGAGTCACAGTCAATTCAGGAATCACATGGCAGAACCACATATCCTATATCGCAAAATCGGCGTCCGCAAAGTTGAGCTACCTATTTAGAGCAAAGTGGTACTTTAGCCCCAAGCAACTTCTCCTTCTCTACAAAGCCCAGGTAAGACCAGGCTTGGAATATTGTTCCCATAAATATGGAGCTCGGCCCCAAAACATTCACTTAACTTGCTTGATAGCATACAGAGACGAGCAGTTCGACTCATTGGAGACCCTACACTCACATCGAATATACAACCGTTGGTGCACAGAAGACAAGTAGCTGACCTATGCTTATTCTATAGGTACTTCCATGGTAGATGTTCTGAGGAACTCAAAGACATTATCCCTCGAAATGCAACTTTTGGACGCCCAACAAGACAGGCTGCTAATGCTCATGACCATACAGTATACTTGACAACCGCGAGGACATCAACTTTCAAAAACTCCTTCTGTTACAGGACAAGCCAACTTTGGAACTCGCTTCCTGGGGATATATTTCCAGAAGACTACAATTTGCAGCAATTTAAGTGCAGAACAAACATACATCTGCAGGCATCTCGGGGCGCTGTTGAAGCGTTATAGGTTCGCCTTTCCCGGGAGAAGTATATAAAGAAAAAAAAAAAAAAAAAAAAAAAAAAAAAAAAAAAAAATATATACCCAAACTCCTCGAAAGTATTTTGTACGAAGCCCTAAGCTTTCAGTGCAAGTCTTTAATTTCCCCTACCCAACGCGGCTTTCTTAAAGATAGATCAACTACTACTAACCTCATCGAATTTGTGTCCTCTACACTCTCAGCCTTAGAAAGTGGTAAAGAAATTTACGTCATTACAACCGATTTCAGTAAGGCCTTTGATAAAATATCCCATAAATTAATCCTTTTCAAATTGTTAGCTCTTGGCTTTGAACCTATATTGCTAAAGTGGTTTACTTCATACTTGGAAAATCGCTTTTACAGTGTTCGCTTGAGGTCCGTCCTATCGGCCCTTTCTTGGCTACATCTGGCGTACTCCAAGGCAGCCATCTAGGTCCCCTTCTTTTTATCCTAACCATTAACGACCTTGAAACGGTCATTCAGCACTCAGCACTTTCTCTCTATGCTGACGATACAACATTTTTCAAATCCATTTCCTCACATCACGATTCCCGTATCCTTCAAATAGATCTAGATAATTTTTCCACCTGGTGCCTCAAAAACTGCCTTGACCTTAATGTCACCAAATGCCAATCTATTACCTTCTCACGCAAGTGCAACAAGTCTCCTTCTCGAACTTACCTCCTCCACGGCCAAGCTATATCCATCGCCCAATCTTGGTTTATTATGCGACAGCGAACTTAATTTCCGCTCGCATATTGATGAGATAATTCTTAATGCCAACTCATCGCTTGGTTTCGTTAAAAGATGGTCACATTTTTTCGTCCCCTGCTCGAGTACGCTAGCCAAGCATGGTCTCCCTTTCAACGTGTTCATATAGACAGAATTGAGAGTATATCCAACGTCGTTTTCTTCGATTCGCGCTTCGAGGGCTTTCTTGGAATGATCCCTTAATCATACCTCCCTATCAAGACCGCATCAAACTTATTAATCTCAATACCCTTGAGGAACGCAGAGACGTAGCAGACATTCTCTTTATTCACCGTTTACTCTCAGGCTCCATCGACTGTATGTCTCTCTACAACTCTATCTCCTTTAACACTAACCCTCGGAATCTTCGTTGTCCCCGTCTCTTCTTTTTACCAATTCACCGCACCTCATATGAGTCAAACGAATCAATCTCCCGTATGCTGCGGAAGGTTAATTCAAACCATACTGTTTTTGACTTCAACCGCAGCATTCCCTCCCTTAAATTGACCTCCTTCACCATCCTTAGCTTTTAGTAGTAGATTTAAGTTAGTCTTAGTTTAATTGTAATGGCTTGTAAGCCAAAAAAAAATGTTTTTTTTTTTGCCCACCAAAAATTAAATTTAAATTACAAATTTAACAAAAATATGCACTTCAACGTAATTCGCCGATATGCGTTACAAAATGTCGGAACAATTCTTCGAACAGTTGGTCCGGAGAATACCTCGCAGTAAAAATCCTACGAATCGTACAAGATCGGAGAATTTTCCGTTCCGACGGATACTCGTAGGCGCAGTGGCTTAGTGGTTAGTGTGTTGGACTACTAAGTGACGGGTCGAGGTTCGAATCCCGCGAAAACCCAAATTCCAACTTAGGGTTTTTTCCACTGCACCACCTCTGCGAACGTCTGACAAACATCCGAGAGTATAAATGTCTTGAAAGAGCTTCTCAATTAGCCGTTTGGAGTCGGCATAAAATTGTAGATCCCTTACATTCGTTCCAAAAATGAAAAACACACAAAACGAATGGTTGTGAGAAGCTAGGCCTAGGGTCCCTCCGGACCTGTTGCGCCAAAAAAAAAAAAGTATATACCTCACTAGGGCCGATTATAAGAAGCATTGGTTCACTCAACACTATAATAGTGTTATAATAGGCAACTGCGTTACATTTTGAAGGATTTTATTTAGGAGTAACAGCATTTGAACATTTTTTTTGAAGTGCCTTCTTCAACTAAAAAATGGCTAAAAATACCGAAAAATCGTGGCTGATTCTCCAAAAAAGTACCAAATTGGAACTTTAGTAGCACAACGGTCACACTGATTTGTCGCAGCCACACAAATGTCATCGGTGCGGTGTGGTTGGGTGGTATAAATAGCGGCGGCGCTAATTGGCATTGGTATCAACTTGGCGGTGCACACTGCACATTCGTTGGAACTACAACATACTGTAGTTAATTTACCTCGGGTCCCGGATACCGGTTACTTCGGTCTTAACTTGTTAAACGTATAACCTGCTACGTAAACTGAATTGAGTAAGTAAACAGTAATTACAGTATCTGTCACCGGAATGTATTGTAGACTTACAACCGAGTATAACAGTCAAATGCAAGTATTATTGACCGAATATTTTAACGCAATTAATTGAATGTTTATATCGAACGGGAGTCAACAATATGTATCAATGTATATCAAGGACCAGTTGGCTGACAACTGGGAATATTAGAGTGAGCAACATGCTTCCTTTTAGCAGTTAAAATCTGTTTTTATTATTTTTTTATTTAAATAACTGTCTGGTGAATTGTAAAACCAGTGAATGACATCTCTTTTGTGCGTATAGTGTCGCCTTAGCCCTCACAAGGATCGTACGTTGTTTGCGGGTCACGTTGAAGTTGTATAAGAACCAGTTCATAAGTGATTATAGTCCCAGTAACCTAGCGAGAAGAGAATAAATTAGCATTAATAAACAATTATGTATCAAGTGCTTACACTCAGCATAAACTTCCTTGTTAGGTAGAAGAATTGCATTCCACTCAGTGCGATGGTGTTTGCGGAGATCTGTTCCATAAATCGTTTACTCTATAAATGAATGGGAATAGAGGTCAAAAGCGTTCTGTGAGTAAGTTGAATAGGACTATATGCATAGGTTGGTATAAGCTTTTGAATGTTTATCTAATGTTTAATCGTTCTAAACTTGTGGAAGTGTAGAACTATATAGCACTGTGAAACAAACTTCCCTGTCCAGAGCGGAAGGTATTGTCGAAAGGTTTCATGAAAGGCACAGTGCGTGCGTTACATGCCCAATTAAGAAATGCAGATTAAGTAAAAAAACAGATGGCACATCTACCCTTGAAGAAATTAAATAATTGCACTCTTTTCATTTTCTGCTCAAATGCATAAAATACATAAAATACAATATTTTTAATGTTCATGTTTCGTATCGTCTATTTTGGTTTCCGTTCTTGTGCATTTCGAATTAAATATCAAGATAGTTGTTTTTGGACAAAAAAACTAAATAAAGAAAGACAGCTGTGAAGCTGCTATCCAAATTGTTTTGTTTGATTCAATTTCTCTTCCATAATCTAAGTCTAAGGGTATTTTCGGAAATGTCATCTGCATCAAATTGCATTTGCAGCATGTTCAAAAACGCAAGTTTTGCCAAATTCATGTGTTCGGGGACGTGGTCATAGCAAAACTGTATTACGTATCGTAACGTCATTTGCGTATCATCTGCCGTGCAGCAAAGCAGATAACAAACGGCTGTGCATTTACTCTTAAGTACAAATTAAATAAATAAAAATTAAAAGAAAGTACAGATATCAATCTGGGAATGGATACGAATTCATCATTCGCATCATCATTATCATGTTCGGGAGTTTTCTCGGTCCTGGTCTCGGTCTAGATCTAGGTCACTTGAGCGGTAAGAATGCTTTTATTTTTTGTGATTAGGAGTTATAAATTTAATGCAAATAAATAATTGTATAGACCCCCAAATCAAGCTCAAGAGTAGATTATTGAACGTTGGACCAGGACCAGAATTAAGTTGCTTCTTTCTGTTAGACTGGATTTTGAAGACTCTTTCCAAAATGGAAAAAAGATGTAAAATGTTGCATCAAGTTGTCCAACAACATTTCAATTTGTTCATCGTAGTGTTCTGAAACATCGGGCTACACTTGCAAAAAAAAATAAAAACGTTGACCCGTCAGAAGTCAGACGCACAAAATGGAATTTGCAAACAGATGACCGAATGATTTCTATTATGCATAGACGGTCTTTTATTTACATTTCCGAAAACACCCTAAGTCGTGCGGTTTATTGAGGAGAGGTGTTAGTTTTCGTGTTAGTTTTCGTGTTGCAACCAGGGATGGAAAATGCCATTTTCGATTTGTACTGGAAGATTGTACTGAAATGGAGTCAATTGTACTGAAAACAATTTTTTGTTTAAAAAAACATAAAAAAAAATAACAAAATATAAATAAAAATTAATGACTTCATAAAAAAAAACTATACATACCTACCTACAAAAAAAAAAAAAAAATTGTTTAGATAAATCTATGAGCTCTTCAGGCTTAATACACTCATTTTGCAAATTTATATTTAAAACTAGCTGTGCCCGCAACTTCGTACGCGGCGTGAGACTGTGTAATTTCCAATAAAAGAGATTTGACCGTTTTCTCAACGGCATATTTGTTTAAAATCAACAATCTAGCTAAAACAATGCAGCGAACATTGTCAATGTGAAACAGTAAATCAAACAAATCTATTTACCTAAACCACCAATTTAAGAAAATTAAATTCAACAGCGTAAGTCCTAAAGTTCCACTTCCTTACTGTAGGTATCAACGTAGGTACTATAACAACCATTAAAACAAAAACTATAAACTCAATTTCTATATGCTTACGGTGACCATATTTGCCGAACAAAAATAAAGGACAATAATTATTTTTCTTCCAAAATTTTTGTATTTATTAAGTATTTGTTAAAAAAAAAAAATTAATGTCCTTTTCGATTTTGGCTCTCAGATTTTAAGCGGAGATTTACAGATTTCTGCTGCCAAATCGAACGTCATAGTAGATACATTTACATCGCACCTAAATTCAACATTTCGGGGAAAAAAAATTCCGTTATCCTATTACCACCACTATTCAACATTTCAAATGACAGCTAGTTTCAGAATTGATTTGATCTTTTTTCTATTTATAAATTAGAAATGGTTGAACCTAAAGAACTAGTTTTTTTTTAGCTATATTATTGTAATGAATTTTATTGAAACATAGTAAACATGCTGAATCAATATTGAGGTATGCAACCACTCTTTTCTTCTTTGTTATACTAACTTTTTCGTTGCATATTGATAATTTGAATAACTTGGAATGATTGATTTGTTGCCAGCTATTGCTGAAAATTCATTAATGTCTTTTTCGATGTGGAAAAAAGATTAATTAAACGTTTTTAAGCCAGTCTTACTTTTCGTATTTTTGGGAAGGGTGGATAGATTTAAAAACATCTTCATTTTTATTAGAAAAATCTCTAAATCCTAAGTAGGCGTTTCCGAAATTACATTTAATTATAAGAATAGCTTTCATAGCTGTCACTGCTCAAAGCGTTATTCATGATTGAAAATACTCAGTTTGTGCACTAGAACCCGGTAAGCACAAACTGAAATTCAAGGTAAGCATGCACTGAAACACTGAGGGTGTAAACCCAATTTCAAGTAATGTGTGTACATTATACGTAATATTTTGAATTGAACTAAATACAAACAATTTTTAGTCGGTGTTTTAAAGGACAGTTTCGAAAATAAAGGACAAAATCCGTCCTTTATTAAAAAGAAAATTATATAGGATATGCGTAAAAAAGAAAGGACTGTCCTTTTAAATAAAGAACGGATGGTCGCCGTATATATACACCACCTCCACCATACGTCCATCACCAGATTCACCACACGTCATCAGCCATCTGCGCATTTCCTCAGAAACTCATTGTCGCTGTTGATTACATACATATTCACGTCGCATACTTCTCTTTTGTTTCACTTCATTTGGAGAAAACACCACGCAGTTTTTTTTCATATGAACGTGCTTGTGCGATGTGCGCCACCAAACCACCCCAAAGCAGAACAACGATCAAGAACCGCGGCTGCTGATAATATTCGATTTGAGAAAATGAATTTATTTTTTTTTTTCATGTTAGATTTTAGGCTGTAGCTCAGCTTCTAGAGGACATAGAAAGCTGATTGATAGCTTGAAATAACTGCATTGACTAAGAATTATTTGAGTAATGGCGAGTGAAAGGCAGTAAAGTCAGAAAAAAAACATATTTTGGTCAAAAACGCTCCAAAAAATAGGCATGGCAATGAAAGGGAATAGCCTATGTGCTGCACAAAATCTTAAAGAACATTTCAAAAAAAGTTTCATCGAAACCTGTACAGTAGTTTTCACGCCATTAGGTAACAAAAAAATTGCCTACAGTTTTATTATAAGTATAGATATTGCCCTGTACTTAAGATTCATAACAGTTTTTCGCCCAGAAACATTGGAATTACAATAGAAAAAACGTTTGATTTTTCGTTCAACATTTTCTTCAAGCCATGTATATTTTTCTTTCCATTCAGGCTGAAAACGCATCTCATATTTCTTCTTTTTTTCGTTCGTACATCATTTGAGGTCTAAACACTTTCGAAAAAAGTTATGTTTTGTTGATAGCACTTAACCAACCTACACAAACTACTTACTCATCAACAGACAAAAGTAAAAAGTAGAATCTAGTCAGCGTGTTGTGCAAAACTTAAAACAAATAGTTCGTTAATTGACTTGATTTTCTGTTTTTGGAAAAATACAAATTGCAAGAGAATTTTAAAGATACAGATAGATAAATTGTATCGAATTAAAGCAAATTGCACTTTTGTACCTGAGCAAACTCATTCGTATCGAATTCAATACAATAGTATCGATTTTTCCATCCCTGGTTGCAGCTTGCAACCATCTTAGCAGTAGTGAGGAACTGTTTACATTCTCACTATCGAGGGTATATGAGAGAAGAAGTGCAGAGTAACTGCCTTCTTGACATCCGTACCTACATTCAGTTCTGTCAGCAGTCCGTTTATCAAATCAGTTATTACCGCAGTCATGTCAACACACGATATGATGGCCTTAGATGGGTTTACTTGTTTTGAGTGAGGAGCTGTTCAAACAATCTTAGGAATGTGATCCGACCAAAGTTAAAATGTGAGTCGACTTGCAGGAGAAGTAAAACCGATAACCTAACAGCTATTAACAAAGCGACATTTACGATGGTCCTTAGGGCAACGTTCAGCAGCTGCAGAGTCCATTTTTGTGCGACAGATATGCGCTCTTTTGCCAAAGCTGACCTTTAGTTATTGTTGATCAGCTTTGCTTCGGATTTTTTTTTTTTTTTTAAATTGGTGCGGTTGTAGGGAGTTAAAAAAGGCAAGCTCTTCAACAGCGTAAACGATTCTTGCAGATGGGGTTTAGTTTTGCACTAAATGGAAAATTAAATAATTCATTGGACCTCTACAATAAAGCTAAAATATCTGGCTGAATCTCGTTAGGCCTACTCTGTGCGCTGTGCCATATTCACGGAGAGGGAACAGCATGGGTCTACTCCCAAAAAATCAACTACAACTAATTTATTAGAATTTACTTCGCATTGCAATAAAAGCATGGTGAATGGATTACAAACAGATGTTTTTTATGCTGATTTCAGTAAGGCATTTAACAAAGTCAATCATGGTATACTGTTAAAAAAAAAACTAGAATATTATTGATTTCCTCAATGGTTTCTAAAATGGATCTGCTCGTATGATCGTACTCCAAATTTAAAATTAAATGGTTCTTTGAGAAAAAAATATCGTCATCCATTCTGGTGTACCTCAAGATAGCCGCATTGGTCCACTTCTGTTCCTGTTATTTATCAACGATTTATGTCTTTTTGTTATAATTAAAGATTTTACTGTTTGCGGATGACTGTAAGCTGATATATTCGTATAGCAGCCTACAAGACGCACCATTTAAACCTCCATTTGGATGCTATTGTCAGTAAGGCAAGAAGCCGATTGGGACTTATAAAACGTATTTCAAAAGAATTTAAGGACCCCTATAGCACCAAACTTCTAAAGCACTCAAAAGGAATTTCTTCTTTTTACAGTACGTGATTTAGAAGTCGTCTTCTTTCCTACATAAGTCGATTAAAGTTGCTGATGATGCAGACCTTGGAAAAACGAAGAGAAAAATCAAGTGTTTTTAGTTTTGTTTTACGTCCTGATTGGCAAAAATAACTCCACCTATAGTCTTAGTTCTTCAAACATTAATACTAAACCGAGGGCATCAATATTTTTATATCAAAGGACGTCTCGATGTAACTATGGAAGCAATGGCCCCATCAACAACTTGACGAATGATTTTAATAAGTTCAATCATGTGATTGAATTCAACCAAACAAAATTAAATTTACAACAAATATTAAAAAAAGTAACACATTTTAAAATAACTACCTTTTTTTTCTTTTAAATATTAATAACTGATTAACTGTGGCTTAAATGTTTAGTAGTTAAATAAATAAATAAATAAATAAATAAATATTGAAACAGAAATAGATAGGCTGACGGTTTTCGTGGATCAAGATCTACGGTAGATGCAATCAATGCGGTAATAACGAGAGCCCGAGCAGCTATAGAAGGAAGGCGCTGGAAAGGCGGACCCAAAAATTACTGCGCTGTTATAATGCTTGATGTAAAAAAACGCGTTTAATTAGGTGAATTGGGAGCATATCATTAGCTGTCTCTATAGCATTGGAATACCGGACTATCTTCGTAAGATAATAACGAGTTACTTTTCGAACAGAGTTCTCCTCTACGACTCTAATGAAGGAATAAAAGAGTATGAACTAACGGGCGGTGTGCCACAATGTTCAGTTTTAGGCCCCTTGCTGTGGAACGTTATGTATGACGAAATTCTGCGTATACCGATTCCAAGAGAAACGTCGATTATCGGCTTTGCAGACCATCATCATCTTGAATATATATGCAAAAAGTAATCAAAAACTCTTAGCGCGCTTTCAAGGCTGATGAGTAACATCGCGGGCCCGAAACAAACAAAGAGACTTCTTCTTGCAGGAACTGCCATCTCTATTCTCATGTATGCGATAGAAATATGGTCAAGTGCAACGAAAGTTAAGTCCTACGTGAGGGGAGCCAAATCCGTCCACCGTCTTAGCGCAGTAAGAGTCGCCTGTGCATTTCGAACAGTTTCGAACGATGCTATACTCGTCGTATCTTCTATGCTACCTATCGATATACTCGCTGAAGAAATGGTAAAATTAAAAAGCGAGCCCGAAATGGTCGGGTAGATAATGACAAAAGGAAATATAAAAGAAGACTGAGTATAGCAGCCTGGCAACAACAACGGAAGAGCTTGGTGAAACAAATTTCTACCTGACTCAGTTATTTTTTTTTTTTTTTTTTATAATTCACTAGTGCTCAAGGGGTTTTTGTTCCCTTATAATACTAATGCACAGCACGAGTGGAAGGGTTAAAAGGGAGGATAGAGAAGAGGTACTGGTGCACATTGGTCTTAAACAATTGTGGGCTGTAATGAGAGGGGAAAACCGTGTGAGGCAATTCATTCCACATGCGTGTTGTTCGGCTCACAAAAGAATCTCTATATTTTACAGTACGTCCGAAGGTAGGCTTAAGGGTGAACTGATGTGCATTCGATGTGTGACGGGTGTTGCGAGAGAATTGTTGAAGGGGCGGAATGCAGTTAGCTATTTCATCAGAGCATCGATGGTGAAAATATCGATAAAATAAAGAAAGGCAAGAAACATTTCTGCGATGTTCGAGCGGGTCAATAGACTCCGCTATATTTCTATCACCTATAAGTTTTATCGCGCGCTTTTGAATTCTGTCTAGTAGGTGCAATGAAGTTTTTGGTGCACCTGACCAGATATGAGCGTTGTACTCAAGCTTAGGCCGAATAAAGGCTTTGTATATTGTAGCTAAATCAGAGGGTGTAAAGTACTTCTTACATCGATTTAAGAAACTTAGATATTTCGCTGCGTTTTTGGCGACTTCGTATATGTGGTCATTCCAACAGAGTTTGTCGTTGACACATATACCAAGTATGGAAAGTCGTTCAGTTTCGTCGATGCAAGTCCCATTCATGGATAATGGGTTAGGGTTCAGGTTTCGCTTTAATGATAGAAGGCAGCATTGTGTTTTGGAAGCATTAAATTCCACTCTATTGATTGTACCCCATTTTATAATGCTGTCAAGATCGGAATTTAATGTGTTTAGTATACGTCACCGTTCCAGATCCACGGCCGAAGAGCAGGGACGTGAGTCAGGGAACGAATATAAAAAACTGAGGGTGCTATCATCAGCGAAAGAATGTATTGGATTAGAAGTAACAGACAAGAGATCATTGATGAATATGAGAAAGAGTGTCGGAGACAAAACAGAGCCTTGGGGAACACCAGCATTTATATGGTGAATTGCAGACTTGAAACCGTCCAACACAACTTGAATTGAACGGCCAGAAAGGTAGTTTCTAATCCATTGAAGAAGAGACGCGTCGATCCCATAGGCACGCATTTTCGGCAAAAGAGATGACTGGACATGGCTGTTACAGAGAATATCTCTTCAAACGCGGACATGAAATGTCGTCGATAATGTCGTAAACTATTTACATGCTTCAGAATAACGAAAACTGGACCATTGTAAGTGACGTGGCGGTGCGTATACTCAGCGATCTTAGACGCCTAGAACGCCAACGGAAACCTAATAGCTCCAACAATAGAGCAACAAGCTAAGTCTTCATACCGGCCCCCGTGAAGTAATGTCTTACGGCGGTTCCGCGGGGGAAACAAATCGGCCTGTTCGGGAAGGGAGGTGGTTTTAGCCGGTAGGAATCCGGCACTATCAATGGACGTCGGACCATTGATGCCTCATGTAAGGTTTCCACCTTCCATCGAAAAAAAAAAACAAACTACCATCACACCGCATGAAGGGCCCAAGCCATAGAATCCCTTGCATCCATCGCGTCGTCGGATTCGTCAATATAAACGCATTCGACGGAACGAGCAGTCCCATAGAATCCGTCGCATACTCCATCATTATTTGTCCCACGAAACGTGGTAATATTTCCCTTTCCACCATACTAAAATTCCCTTTTACATAATTCTCTTGATAGGTGTTTTTTTTTTTTTTGTGAAAAAAATCTAACTTTTAAAATTCAAATTCATATTGATTGTAAAAATCAATCGTCTTCATATTATTCTCCTCAATTTTATTAATTAGTAAGTAAATTACAGAATTAATAACTTTTTCTTATAGCTTACGGCTGTTGTGCCCACAATTTGTGCAACGCAAAATAGGTTAGTAATGAATGACAATGTCAATTACACATTGTCATCCAAACTGAATGACCTAGTTGAACACGAATGGGAACCACACAACACTGACCCACTCAAGTGCCCCGATTGCACAGCAATCAATAACAATATGCAACTACATTAATGTTGACACCGTGGGCCCAATAACGAAAAGGTCACAAAGAATTCAACACCAAATGTTACGTATTCTTGCGACCACCCGTATAAACAAACGAGTGCAAGAATACGTAACACGGATAGAATTACTTTGTTGACCCCGAAGCGCACAATGGGAAACGAAGCACATAGGCAAGGAGGAAGCATTGAGAACGGCTAAACGACAGTCAATACTCTACACACGAACGGGCAAGTTGCCGAAAATAAAACCTTTTTTTGCGAACATTCTCGAGTTGTGTTTTTTTATTACCAACAAATGGTGGCAGCGGTGGGATAGTTAAGGGTAAAGCATCTACCTTAACTCCCAATACGAATTCAGTTCAAAAATTTTTTTAAATCAAATCAAAAAAAAAAAAAAAAAAAAATCTTTAAGTGCAAAAGTCGAAGTAAAAAAAAAAAAAAAGGACAATAAGTGAAAAAAAAAACAAACATGCAGTGACTGTAGGAGCAACACCAAAAGCCCGAAGAAACCAAGTTACCAAAGCCCGAAGAAACCAAGTTACCAAATCCCGAAGAAACCAAGTTACCAACAAAACAAACGTACAGTGACTGGAGGAACAACACCAAGATCCCGAAGAAACCAAGTTACCAACAAATTACCATCATTATGAGGAGCATTATGTAAGCAACTTAGTAGAGACTACTTGTTCATATAAATAAGCTAAAAAAAAAAAAAAAAAATTTGTATTCATTTTTTTTACGTGTCTCGTCCAAAATCCTCCTTTTACAAAACCTTATTTTTTAAATTTTTTGTCGGTTAATGTCGAATTTAAATCTGAACATTTCACTCAGAAACAGAAAAGTCCGTAGGTCGTCTGATAGTGAAGTGTCCGAGTCCCTTGCTAAACCTTCCCACAAACCAATGCCTATCGGACATTCTCCACCACGTTCGGTACCACCAAAAGAAACGATTAAAGTTTTAACTAGCCAAGTCGGTACCTTTGATCCATCCTCTTCAATAAACCCTCCAGAATTACAACCCCCAGTAATAAGAGCAACAATGTCGTTCAATTCTTCGCAAACCATAAAACTCGTACCCGAGTTTGACGGTTCTGCCAACGCTTTGGATAGATTTATCCAATTGATTGACCTTCAATCAAAAAAAGCAACCACTGAGTTCGATAAAGCGGAACTAGTAGACATTGTAAAATCTAAATTAACAGGCCGGGCATATAACGTTATTGTGAAATATAACGATTATAATGAATGGCCACAGTTAAAGGATGCACTTATTAAGAATTTTAGAAAGACTCGATCGCTTCAGGTAATACAAACAGACATCTTCCAGTTTCAACAAGGCTATACTGAAACAATAGCTTCCTACACGGAGAGAGCTAATGCATTGTTTGACGAACTGAACAATGCAAACGCTAACAGCACTGACGAAGCTGCAAATAGAGCCATCCGAGCTTTAAACAGCGGAATGATCTTAAACAGCTTCTGTAATGGGTTAATACCACAGATAAAACTGTTGGTGCACTGCGCTGGATGAAGCCGTCGACATAGCGATGGAAGAAGAGAAACTCCTTACTTCTACTCCTAGACACCATCCGAACTACCAAAATAGGTACTGTAGAAACTGTAAAACGAAGACACATAACACTAATGAGTGTCGGTTTCTACAAAACCCAAACGGTGGCGTGCACAGAACCCAAAGACCAAGTCCCAATACTGGCCAGCCCACTAGAATAAATACAGTGCAAGATCCAGTATCATGTAGATACTGCAAAAACCTCGGGCACACGATAGAACAGTGCAGGAAAAGGCAAATTAATAATAACCGAAATAATCCTCAACAATCCGCCCAAAACTCGGGAAACGATTCAAGACCTGGCACGTCCGGCACGCGGAGTCAGGTAAAGGACATGAATCAACGTGCCTAAATTCCAAAACTGCCCAAAACCAAAATAAAGAATTCAACTCTCTGTATCAAATTAATAACACTACCAATTCTAAGAGAAGTCAAACAAATTTACTATATCAAGTCGAGTTTTCTCAAAATCAGAAATCGCATTCACCGATTCAAATTTCCAAATCTTCTAACTCAAAATGCGATTCCCGTGAAGAGAAAAATTCGAATTTTAGTCCACTGTATCCAACTTCTCAGAATCAGAAATCGCATTCACCGATTCAAATTTCCAAATCTACTAACTCAAAATGCGATTCCTGTGAAGAGAAAAATCCTAATAATTCACTGAATCCACTGTATCCACTGTCTCAAAATGAAAAATCAAATTCACTGAATCCACTGAATCAACTGTCTCAAAACAAAAAAGATAATTCTCTGTATCCAAACCTTAGAAACCAAACACATAAAGGTTTACTGAGTCAAGAAAACAATTCTCAAGATCGGAAATCGCATTCACTGATTCCAAATTCTAAATCTACTAATTCCAAATGCGATTCTGTTCTAGAGAACGATTCTCGACAAATATCAAAACCACTGTCTCAAATCACTGAAAATACTAGTTCAAAAGCCTTATCCAGATTCCCAAATCGAGATAACAACTCTCAAAAGCAGAGCAAAAAGAGCAGTCCTCAAAAACAAAGCGATAAAAGAGATAAAATACACCAAAAATCTAACCAGTCATGCCAAAATTCAAACTCATTCAAAATTCAAAAGGAAATTGAAAAAAATAATTCATTTCTAAATCAAAATCACCGCCAAAATCGAAGCCCTGTGCAAATCGAAAACCTGAACCAATTCCTCAACGGATCATCAAATTCCAAGTCAAGCAATTCCACAAACGCTCCTCAATGTTCCAAAAATCGAACGGACAAACTTTCCAAGCTTCCGAAGCAAATAGTAAATATCGGTTGCCTAAACAGAGCATCAAGCTTTAAAAGCGAAATTAAAATGAACTCAAAAGATATCAACAGCAAGCTCAATATAATGCTCCTCGACACTGGCGCTAGTCTTAGCTTGATAAAGTTAGGAAAACTAGAAAACGATCTATGGGTACACACAGATACAATCATAGAATTAAAGGGTATCACCGACATACCTACGTCAACGCTAGGTACAGTACTAATGAATATAGAAATTACTCAAGGAACAATTCTAAAGCATCTGTTCCACGTAGTATCAGACAATTTTCCTATTACACAAGATGGAATATTAGGTGAAGATTTCTTTCAAAAATTCAACGCGATATTGAACTATAAAGATAAAACATTTATTTACCATTTCAAAGGAAAAAGGTACGCAACAGATTTCATATACAAACGAAATGCAATTACAATACCCGGTAGATCCGAAAAGGTGATTAAATATGGACCAATACAGGAAAACTCAAAACAAATATATTTTTCCCAAGAAATCTTACCTCAAGTTTATACTTCGTCAGTTATTACTGACCCAACAAACGGTTTTATATATATATCAATATTAAATGCTAACAGTAAAGACATTACCCTACAAAACCTCGATCTAGAAGCTGAAGACATAAATAATTACCATATAATTAACCTCAACTCTATCAAAAACGAACCAATTATAGACGACAGGTTGGGAAAAATCCAAAACCAGCTTCAACTCGAGCATCTTAACATCGAAGAAAGGAAATCAGTAACCGAAATTTGCCGTAAATACAACCATTTATTCTTCCTCGACGGAGATACTCTATCATCGACGACTGGAATCACACACTCTATAAAAACTAACCCAAATATAGCACCAGTTAACATTCGACCATATCGTTTAGCACAGATACACACACAGGAAATAAAAGACCAAGTGAACAAAATGCTCCAAGACGAGATAATTAGGCCAAGCTCAAGTCCATGGAATGCTCCTCTACTAGTTGTACCAAAAAAGGGAAAACAGAAATGGAGAGTAGTTGTAGACTATAGAAAACTTAATGAAGTCACAATCGCGGACGCCTACCCTATCCCTAACATCGAAGACATTCTCGGACAACTAGGCGATTCAAAATATTTCACAACATTAGATTTAGCCAGTGGATTCCACCAGATCGAAGTGTCTGAGGAAGACAGAGAAAAGACAGCTTTCAGTACACCCAACGGGCATTTGAGTTTACCAGGATGCCTTTCGGTCTACGGAATGCCCCTCCTACCTTCCAAAGGCTTATGAATAAAGTCCTCACCGGTCTACAAGGCATAAAATGTCTGGTATATCTAGATGACATTATAATTTATGGCAAAAATCTAGACGACCACAACAGAAAGTTAATCGAAGTATTCGAAGCTTTAGACGTTTACAACTTGAAAATTCAATTAGACAAGTGTAAATTTCTGCAGAGGGAAGTCATGTATCTAGGACATATAATCTCAGAATCTGGAGTTAAACCAGACCCAGGTGCGGTAACGCACCCCAGACAATCAAAGTCCACGACAGTGGAATTCTCAAAATAAGCCCATATTGCAAGGCAATGACTAATGAAGTATACCTTCAAGCCTCAAACGACGTTTACAACAAAATCCCTATCACATACAACTACTTACAAGAAACACACCTAACCGAAGCCGTGGAAATCCCTACCAACCTATCCCAAATTCCACCCCACACGATACACGTAGAAAAATTAGACCTAGATAAATATAGCATTAGTACTAAAAACCTAGTTAATGCAAACAAAACATTGTTATCTTTAAGACAAGAACACATGTACATTCCGTTTTCTATTATATCTTTAATTTGTATAATTGGAATATTAGTAGTAATAATAAACAAATACTTTAAAATAAGCCTATCAATTAATAGGACAATAGCAAACAACACTATAGGGCAAGAACACCTTAATGATCAACCCGTTGTAATCATAGACCAATAAGAATATACTTATATATTTTAAACAAACAAGAATAAATATATAGACTTAAAGAAAATATTTTGTAAAACATTACATAAATGTATTGGAATGTGTAAACTTACTTATAGTAACTGTTAAAGTACCTAACTAATAATGTTCAAAAAAAAAACTAGCAAAACATTGTAAAATTCCATAATAAAACAAATCATAACCGCATCTTTTTACATAGTAATATTATTGTAAAATAAATAATATAAATGACCAGTTGTTAACCAATTCGTAAACAAATCCTGATCAGATATAATTATACATAAACATTACTGTAAAATAAACAATGTAAACAACCTGTAGTAAACCAATTTAGTCGCTCACAATGCATTCCACCAAACGCCGAAAGACTTCACTCCTAACGTCATGCGCCTTTCGTATTTTAAGGGGGGAGGACTGTTGTGCCCACAATTTGTGCAACGCAAAATAGGTTAGTAATGAATGACAATGTCAATTACACATTGTCATCCAAACTGAATGACCTAGTTGAACACGAATGGGAACCACACAACACTGACCCACTCAAGTGCCCCGATTGCACAGCAATCAATAACAATATGCAACTACATTAATGTTGACACCGTGGGCCCAATAACGAAAAGGTCACAAAGAATTCAACACCAAATGTTACGTATTCTTGCGACCACCCGTATAAACAAACGAGTGCAAGAATACGTAACACGGATAGAATTACTTTGTTGACCCCGAAGCGCACAATGGGAAACGAAGCACATAGGCAAGGAGGAAGCATTGAGAACGGCTAAACGACAGTCAATACTCTACACACGAACGGGCAAGTTGCCGAAAATAAAACCTTTTTTTGCGAACATTCTCGAGTTGTGTTTTTTTATTACCAACACGGCCAATCTCCTCAATTTTAAACCTTCGCGAATTCGTAAAAAAAAACCTCACAGGTCTATGTTGTGGCACAGAATCACGGTCGATAGAAAGAAGAAAAACTGTTCAATTTTCGATGAAGAAAGAATTTCGACAGGAAAGTCCACAGACCCGAAAAACTAAACCCGAATGGAACTGCAGACTGTAGACTTATTGTTTGAGGTTTGGCTTCATCCCGAACAGTTTACACTTAGAGTGGTTTAAGTTGCGCT
This sequence comes from Cheilosia urbana, assembly GCA_946477585.1. Lineage (NCBI taxonomy): Eukaryota > Metazoa > Arthropoda > Insecta > Diptera > Syrphidae > Cheilosia > Cheilosia urbana. The sequence goes on from OX297855.1 coordinate 45,629,979, forward strand.
GATGATTTTTTTTATTTTGTTCATGAAAAACACAGACCTTCATTAGTACTTGAACATAGGCAGATCAATAGCATAATCTAGAAACGGCGGTATATGGGTTTCGTAGCCCCGCTACGGATCCACTTACCATATGTCCGATGTCAAAACTCACCTCTGATCGATAAACAGTGGACGGCACCGACTGCAGGACCAGAATCGGCTTCTTCGCCTCGTCGTTAATAAATGCGGCTGTCATGGATACCAAAAACGTGCGAGCAATCAAATAAATCAACGAATACCAAAAGTATATGCTACGGATGATTGAATTGCTATGCCTACAAAAGACGAAAGGAAACACAAATTTAAATCACTTCCTTTCGAGAGCCCACCCCAACTCATACTCACGTTACGCTGTGAAACAGCTGAAGACAAATATAGAACAAGTTGTTCGAATACGAAATAAGGATAATCGCCGCAAAATCCCTGTTTACATGACCTATCAGGTTCATCAGCTTGTTGTAATAGGTCCGTTGTTTGCCCCAAAAGTCATCAGGAAGGCACTGCGAACAGGAAATGTCCCATATAAATCTCAATCAAAACAAACGGAAACCTACCATTCCCTTGTAGCGACCGAATTGAACGTTGAAGTGACGAAATTGCGTTATCAGACCCAGACTCACGACTATGATGAAATTGTCGGTAAAGTTCCATGTGAACGTGCAGAACAAGTTGAGCAGCTGCAAACCGATGCCGTTCACGTAATTAACCCCAAAGAACGCATAGTAGGCGGGAAATGCCTGTTTAAAGTACGCATTCATTTGATCATTGGTGTACTTGCAGGAACGTGCTGTATTTACATTGTTAGCCAGCGAAAGGAGATGTTCGATGCCGGCCAAGGTCGGCACGCCGATACTTGTCGCGAGAATAAGTTTACGGAACAGCACGTGGGTGTTGTTGTCCCGAATGGTGGCGCTCAGTTCCACTGCCTCCCAGTGCTGCATTAGGGCGGCCCACTTACGGCCCACGCGAATATACAGACCCATTGCAAAGGTGTTGAGGGTGAACCAAATCAGGGGCACTGCCAAAAAAAAAAAATATTTCAGAAAAAGTTTTGTCATTTACAAATTACAAGCGGAAGCGGTTCTGCCCCAAGCACACTCACCGACGTTATCGAATTTCAAATCACGCAAAGTATTCCAATAGAGTGTGATTATGGCCATTGTACACGAGGCTGCCATTATCAAGAGGGTGTACGCCATGCGAAGGGTGACGAACGAGAAATTCAATGAAGCCGATGTGGGACCGCTAATGCCGTTAATGGGCATTAAGGCAAATACTTGTCCCAGTGTGAGGACTGTTGGTTAATACAAAGATGTGCGCTTTTGAGTTGTGATTGTGAGGTAAGGTTTTGTTGGCGTTGGCAAACTTACAAACTCTGATGTTGCGGTGAAAGGTGCCATTGTAGCTGTGCGTTGGTGCCTCCAGTTGGGGTGAGACTTGCGATTTGAATTCATCTGTGGAAATAAACAAAAGTCGGAAATTACCAGCGACAGGATGAGAAGTGGGCGCGGTTGAAGTGAAATGTTGGTAATGAGGGCTGATATCCAATCAGTTGGTTGGATTTTTGCTCGGTATAGTAACGAAAATGAATTGAATCGGTCGGGACGGGAGTGAGTTCGGTTTTCGAAATGACAGTGACGTTTGAATGGGATTGGCTGAACAGCAGCAACAGAAAGTGTGCTTAGCGTGTAGACTTACACCTTCTATTGGGTCACTGTAAACGGTGACTGGACTCCATGCCTGTGGAAGCAGAATAAACGACCCGGCGGTAAGTTACACAACTTTGCTGTGCATTGGCGTTTAGGACTTTCAGTGTTTGGCATTCACAATATTACTCAGAGACAATACTGAGACCTCCAACTCGGAGTCCTCTTGCCGCTGGCCCCCTCAATTGTTTTTTTTTATCATTTTGTTTTCCTATCGGTGTTATGCCAATTTAGAACACGTGTGACATGCAAAAACATACAAAAAATATAAAATCAATGCTGCCAAACGGTGGGGAATGTAATAGTGTACGGGGTACCACATTTTAAGAAAAACTGAATGCCATTGGTTGGTTATTAGGTATATATTTTTTAAAGGTGATTAATATAATTTAAAAAAACTATCTAAATGAGATGTTTTTTTATGCTAAAAACATACGTACTAGGAAAAGTATGGTTGTGTATATTCCGCTTTTAAATATCATTAACTTCGATTTCATTTTTCTTAAATAAAACTGATGAAAGTTTGCTCAAAATGTTTTTATTTTCTTACAACCAATCTTCAGTGTTAATTTCTCATAAATAACGATTTTGACCAAACTGCAAACTTAGAGTAAAACAGATGTTTCCAAATTTATAACATCCTTAGTTTTCAATTCGAATCACCAAAAACGCTAATTTTAGAAACTGCTCATATCTCGAAAACCCCATTTTCAACTTCAATAAAACTTTAAAATCCAAGTAATGCTTATACATCCCAAAGAACAACTTATACTCAGTTTTTAGACTAAACATTGCAACATTTGCATAGAAAAGATAATATCAGTATTCTACATAAGATCCGGTACTTATTTTTTCTCCAAAAATTCGAATTAAACCGTGTTTTTTAATTATTTCTCAAAAATTAAATGAAATGATATATAAAGGGTGTTCCAATAAGAGGTGTTATTGTGAATGACCCGCTATTTCGGTAGCTGTTACTTCTGAAGCTTTTATTCTTTAATATTTGACAAGTAGAAACTACGCCATTAAAAAACACCACACACGATACACGCTTCAACAACGCATTGAAATTGTTAAAATTCACTACAAAATGGTGAAAATTTTGCAGTCACAAATCGCAAAACTAAAGCATTTTTTGGTCGTCGTGAAGCACCTTGTCGGACCGCAATACAGAAAGTGGTGGAAAAATTCGAGCTGTTGGGACAAGTTAGTGATGTGAAGAATAAAACTCGTGCACGTCGCTCAAGAACAAGTGAGAATATTGCTGCTGTAGCCCAAAGTGTTGAAGAACGGTTTGTCCATTCCTCGCCGTTCTTTGGAATTGGGCATTCCACAAACGTCATTACACCGTATTTTGCATAAAGACCTGGGTCTCTAGGCTTATAAAGTTCAGTTAACACAAGAACTCAAGCCGGCCGATCATCAACAACGTCGTGTCTTTGCTGATTAGGTCCTTGAAATGCATGAAAATGATCCGGAATTCTATCGAAAAAGCATCGTAACTGATGAGGCCCATTTCCACCTCGGTGGCTACGTCAACAAGCAAAATTGTCGAATCTGGGGCTCGGAAAACCCAAGAGTTATTGTTGAGAAGCCTCTCCATCCTCAACGAGTGACTGTTTGGTGCGGTTTATGGTCCGGCGGGGTCATTGGACCTTACTTTTTCGAAAATGAGGTTGGATCAACAGTTACGGTGAATGGATTGCGCTATTGAGAGATGATTAATGATTTTTTATGGTCGGAGTTGGATGGTATTGATCTGGGCAACGTTTACTTTCAACAAGACGGCGCTACGTGCCACACAAGCAACGAAACCATTGATCTTTTACGGGAAAAGTTTCCGGACCGTATAATCTCTCGAAGAGGTGATCACAATTGGCCACCGAGATCTTGTGATTTAACACCTTACGACTTCTTCCTTTAGGGACACGTAAAAGATAAGGTCCACGCCAACAGCCGAGAATCGACTCAAGCTCTCAAAGATAAAATTCGTGAGGCTATCGAGGACATAGGGCAGCCACTTTGCGATTTGTTTATGGAAAATTTCATGAAAAGGATATGGTCCTGTATGCGTGCTCGTGGTGGCCATTTGGCTGATCTTGTTTTTCATTATTAACGGCATACCTTCCTCTTTATTATGAGGTACACATCCGATCATTTATCTCAAAAAAAGACATTTTTCTTTGAATACCAAAATAACACCTCTTATTGAAAAAGCCTTTATCTCAAAACTCAAGACCGAACATTTTTTTCAAAAACAAGTCCCTGAATTCTTACTTATCGATATATGTATACATTTATGTAAAGATATCGATCTAACACGAATACTACCTGCAATCATTGACAAGTTAAACTATCGTCATTAATCTATTCCAGTCAAAAATAAAATCATGCTCTAACAGATGAAAAAACAGAATCTCGTACTGGACTTGAAGCTATAAAATAGTGCAGTGGGCACTTATAACTCTCTAACCATAAATTGCGACATTTTGGCCTGTTAAGAGCTTCAACTTTTAAAAACTCACATTATGTACTGCCAACCGAAAAGGGAATTTTATTTAACACTTCTCCTTTTTCTATAATTCATGAACCGTTTTTTTTTACCAAGCATTGCTTCCAAGATAAATAAGAAAAGAAAAAAGAAAATAAGAAAACATCCAACCAAACTTTTGATGAACGAGAAAGTTTCGTTCGACCCAGTCGTGCACTTTATTTCCAGCAAAAACAATCGTGTATCATAAGTCTTTACTAACTGTGAAATGACAAATCTTAGTGAAAAGGACTTGGAGTGAAGACAATTGAGAAAACAATTTCGACAAAATGATTTAATGACTACTTTCCTCAGACAGGACTTGATTTAAAAGATATTCCCAGTCATCTCGTCCACCCATAGCCGAATTGTTGTAGACGCTCACCAAATAATACTCACTTGGATACACTAGCCATATTTTGCCATTCTTCTTTTTCGAATGAAAACCGTTCTCTTTAGACATTTGGTTAGCAGCGGTACAATTTATGTTCACAACTATTTTGTAGAAAAACAAAAACGCAACCCACCGTTGAATGGTCCTTCGTCGACCGTACACTTCAACAAATTAAATAACTTTGAGGCGAATAATCAAGGTATTTACGTATTTCAAGAACAGAATGTTTGCCTAACCAAATATTTAACAGTTAAATTGTATCGTTTAATTATCATAGAAATTCTGTCTGCGCATTCTGAATAGCTTTTCTTAATAAATATGTCCACATATTCGCCCCCGTAAATGGGTGTTATAGTACAAAAGTGAAAATTGCTTCTTTGTGCCGATGTCATAGCGAATCAACTCCTCCCTCAAATCGGAGGACGTGCGTGTGGTTTCTTCGAAAAGGGCCGTTTAATGCGACTATCTATGGAAAAGGTTTTCGATTTGGAATGTAGAAATATCTTACAAAGTTCATTCCATAAACACACATAATACAAATAGAGTGCTTTAGTATTTTCTATAGTCCTGCTCTTCGAGGAATGCGAATATGGAGCAGTCAGCACTCAGCAGTGCCTAGAACGTAGATGTATGAAAGTGAGATTTTATTTTGTGGCAGACAACAACAATTACTTTGGAAAATAGTAATAATATCAACGACATAGTTTGGGTTGTACTTAGAATCATGGTTGACACTTTGGTAATATTTTACCAAATTTGGTAACTTTTTTCTTAGTTGGTGATTTTTGTAAATTTGGTAATTTTTATCTGGTTCTGGTAACTTTTTGAAACAGGAGCACCAAGAAGAAGAAGAACTCGATATCATCACATGTAAATGCTGCCTCAATTTTTTAGGAAAGGATTAAAAATTACTAGTAGGTACATATTCAGTATGAAATAACGTGGTAATTATTTTATTTTATATAGTAGCCGTTGCTTAACTGCCTAAAGTCGGGAAAAATGCATACTATGCATAATGTACCTAATCTTTATACGAGTATTAATACGGAGTTGCCTATAACGGGTTTCCACCAGTGATACCATACTTTAGAAGCAGGATATCCCACGGTTATACCCAAAAAATCCCTTTTATCCCTCGCCAAAGTTTCAAAAATCCCAAATTCATCCCACGAAATATAAAATAAAAAGAAAAAAATATATTTCATTAAATTTACAGCCAGATTCTGCCGTTGTGAGCTCTCACAAGTCACACACAAGACCGTGTGAGGTTGATTTCTTTTGAGGTTTATTGTGATTCGCGAATACGCGAAATATTAACACAGAAATGTTTTAAAACTGAAGAAATATAATTATTTCCGACATTTGTCACAAATCAAATTCCCTAACAAATATCTATATTTCTCGAAATGATTAATAATATAGCATGAAATGGAATTTTCGGGTCATTAAGTATGTAGAAATAGGGTACCAGTGCTATCCAATACAAATATTGACACTTATGAGCCTTTATGACTGGTTTTCAATTTCTTGACCTGCTCCATAGGAGATCACAGTTTCGATTGTTTTTGTGAGCCTCGCAAGTTGAGAGTGTGCTGATAGAATGAGAAAACCTCATAAAATAAATTTCACCTCACCTTGTGAGGGTTTTGTGACTTGTGACGTATCAGTGAGGTTTGCCAGAATCGGGCTTTTAGTCTTTTGTATTATTACCAAACACAAGCTACATTATACAGTACCTAACGATGCAAGCTAACAAAAATAAATAAATATTAAGATACGTTTTCAATGACTTTTTTTTTAACATGCTAATATTTAATTTGATCGTAGGTCGACTAATTTTTGTATTCTTAATAAAACTAGCAAATTATGAACATTTGACCAAATAGTAAAATCCCTTTTTTTGTACTATGAGGTTTGAAAAATATCTTTTACCCTTTTAGCTTATTTGAAGTGAGAAAATCCCACAAAAAAGGAAAAATCTCCCGATCTGGCATCACTGGTTTCCACCCATTTTCGCTATTATACGTCATATATTTGGATAGGGGACAATACATAGAAGTGCACAATACAAAAATTGTCCACACATTATGAATTACAGCAGGTAAATTTAAGCGAATTGGATGAAATCACAACAACATTGCACCTACGTGAAGCTAGCTCGCACTTTTTCTAGAATGAAAAACGTGAAATGCAGTTCGATAGACAATTGTTTGTAGTTGTTTGTAGTGGAATTTTTTGTTTGTAGTTCAACCGTTAGAAAGTTAGAACCATTTGAAACAAAAAAAAAATCGCTATCCCTTAAAACCGTGTTATCTCTGAAACCGCAGCAAACAAAGTGATACAGTTTTCTTTTTTCGAACGTGTTCGACATTACTAATCGAATAAAATTCAAATTGTACCAATGGGCCTAACGGTTTATGACTTATATGAAATTTAAGCAACATTTTGGCTTCTAAATTAAGGTCCTCATAACTCAAAAACTGTTGAACTATAAACGATGAAACTTTGCATATCTATTCTATGCACCCTTTTCTACCTGTGATATAAAATAGAAGACAGCTCGCATTACTGGACACTAGACATTCAAGGGAAGCCTGAAACGGTTTCGATTGCCTATTTTTAAGCGCTCCGATATTTCCCCTTCACTTCCCCTTCATAGCTCCACAGCAATGCAAATTAAAAATGAGCAAATGCGGGCTAACTTCACGAAGGTCAACTGTGTGAGGCAATAATCTGCCAATCGGAAGGGAAACACTTTATGTCATGGAAAATCAGAGAATGCGATGACGAAAAATTTCATTTTGCTAATTTTTCTATTTTTTTCAAAGTGTGAAAAATAACAAACTAAACAAAAAATTGTGAACTCCGTTCACAGAGCAGTAACCACCAGTGGAAATTCCGATTTGACGCGCTATTGAAACAAATATGAACTTATACAATAAATTGGTCGAATTTCGACCACGGGGCGACCCCTAAAAAAACCCCCTAGTTGAATTTAAAATCGCCATGACATTTTTTTATATTAAGTTCGTAAATCAGAGAAAAGTCAAACGCTACCGAAAAGTCATATTCATTTCATACTGGCGATATTATGTGTGATTTTTTCGTGTCTAATAATTTTTCCAAATTTTTGGTAACTTTTGGTAATTTTTTTTTTCCATTTTTGGTAGCTAATTTTGTTTGCAAGTGGCAACCATTAGACTGGCCACCACAATGAACAAACTTGTGCTATGCATATATTGCTCGATGACCTATACAGATTAATTAAGGCCCGCTTGCTGAGACTACTCATAGCGATTTAAGTTTTAATAAAATACCTTTCTATGTCATAAACTGTCACATAAGATTTTAAGTGGAAATTAAATCGCTATGAGAAGTATCAGCAAACGGGCCTAAGAGATGGGAATAGTAAAGATGCTTCGGTGTATTACCTTGATTATCATTCGCATGGATCTAAGTTTTCGTCCACAGGTTGTTTAAGTTGCATCAGTACAATTTCATAGGTGACTATTGTTCCGATGATCTGAAAAATAGAAATGCGATTAAAGCTGAGACTCAAATCCAGGAATAGGAATAACTAAGTTGAACAGCAATTCGTAATCCTTACTACAGGGTTATTAAATAAGAGGTGTTGTTGTGAAAGGATATGGCCATGTATGCGTGCTCGTGGTGGCCATTTGGCTGATGTTGTTTAAAATAAACACCCGATCATTTATCTCAAAAAATGGTATTTTTCTTTGAGTTCCAAAATAACACCTCTTATTTGAAAACCCTTTATAATGAAACTGAATTTTTATTCCGGCTATAAGGTGTATTTTCGGAATAAATTAAAAAAGTACTGCACGAAATTGATTTCGGTTTCCACAGTTGCATTGGAAATTGTCGATATAAGATTATAGGATATGTTTTATCACTATCCGCTGTCTGGAAGCGGAAATCTAAGCTGATATCTAAGAAAAGTTGTAATTCTCGAATGCCTTCTAGCCTCTAGCTTTGGAATGACTCATCCTAATGAAATAGGATTTTTTTTAAGTATAAAGTTCAATTATGTACAAGGACTTTAAGATATATAAATCATCTTTGTACGTTATCCTGAAGTCGAACAATTAGCAACAAACTATAAATTTTATACAATTCAAAAAAGTAAAATGTTCGATTGAAGCTAGATCGTTGGATTTTCCAAGCTTTTTGTGGAGGAAATTTTGTGCGTGTGTGCGAAGAGGAACTCTGGCGAAGCAAGGCGAGCACGGGTTAGCTATAGTAGCGTATATAGGTCTTATAATTAAGAGTTTAAAAATAGTCACCCGAATGAACTATTTGTGTAGTTCCTATTATTTGAATTGAACATTTTCTGCTCTCAAACAATCACCTCGATTACCTTTGTCGTTTCCAACTCAAAAATACACGACTTTTTGAAATCTGTATTGCACTTTTCGTTTTTACACGACAAGGGTCGGATGAAAATGTCTGCCTTTTTTGTACTAGTTTTGGAGTTTTTTACCTAAGAAAAAGCGACACGATGTAATTGCCTAAAAAACTACTTTTGTCGTTTGCAATATCGATTCTAACAGGCTGTGTTTGTGTATTTTTTTTAAGAATTGATTTCATTTGTTTTAGTTAGAAAATTATGCTGTTTTCATTTATTTTTAAAACCTTCAGTTTGATAGCGGCGTATGGCCGTTGGATAAGTTGTGAGAAAAAAAAAAAAAAAAAAAAAAATATGGAAAGAAAGTTAAAATTAACAAACAAAAAACAATCGGAAGTTCTTACTTCATTAATGGTGAAGAACATTCATCTGGCAGAGGGGTTACAAAAGATTGTGTTTTTTATATAATCTGTTTGTTTTGTTCAGAGTGTTCTTGGCCGGACATACTAATGGGCGTATTGCTATCTTTGTGCCTGTGACTTTTGTCTAAACAATTATTACGTCTCGTGTAGAGAGTTGGGGCAGTTTATCCTCGGATAGGGGAAGGGTGACCGAAACAGTCGTCCCCTCGCCTGTAATCCTCAGACAACTCCTTGAAGGGAGAGACTGGGGATAACTAATTGGATGATATGTCTTCCGATACAAGCGCCGGGTAAACCGAAACAGTGTACCCTTCGCTTGTAATCCTGTAACGTCTCGTCATGATGGCGTAGCCATATGCGCCATTGGTGATAAGTAAATCGGCCCTTTCATTGTGTACCTTACTTGGGAGATTTGTTAAGGCTGGTCAAGGAGTAGGTGACCGGTCGACAGTATGTCTTCGGATGGGTGAGTGGTGACCGTATCAGTACAACCCTTGCATGTGTCCTCTGGTAACTTATCGAATAGGGCGGATGCAGCAAAAAGCGCGGTATTAGTGGCGATTGCAGCAATCAGCCTACAAACGCATGTTGCGGGGGTATTGCAACTTGGTCAAAAGGTGAGTTTGACCGAGTGACGGTTTGTTTCGGATGTACGAAAGGGGTGACCGAAACAGTCTACCCCTCGATAGCAATCCACAGACAGCCCGTCTTAGAGAAAATGGATGATATGTAGAAGATCATTGAAGCCATTTGGTCTTTGTAATGTATTTGCTGATACAGCGTATGTCTATGCTAGACAAGTCACTGAGGTCATTGAAGAAGTAGTCTCCTAAGTTTGTTTTGCGCAAATTTGCAAGGGCTGGACAGTTGCAGAGAAGATGAAGAACGGTTTCTTCCTCCTCCTCATCCACGCTGCTCCTACAAAAATCATTGTAGGGTGTACCCAGTCTATGGGCGTGCCTACCTATTAAACAGTGTCCTGTTAATGCCCCCACCTCGGAGCTGATTCTGTTTCTGCCTACAGAGAGAAGTCTTTGAGTCCTTTTGGCCTCTAGTTTTGGCCAGATTTGCTTGGGTATGACGCAAGTATCAATACTGTTCCACCTATTGTTTGCAGCCTTTATTGCCTCTTTGAATAGGAGGAATTTGATAGATTGCATAGGAGCGTGCGGTTCACTATTGTTGTTTGAGTGAAGGTTTCTTCCTTGTCTGGCTAGTTCATCCGCTTTGCAGTTGCCCGGAATGTCACTGTAACCTGGAACCCAGCACAGGGTTACTGAACATCTGTCCGCAATCTCATTGAGAGATTTCCGGAATTGTTTTACCAACATTGATCTGGTTGTTGGTGTATTCAGGGCTTTTATAGCTGCCTGACTGTCTATGTAGAGGGCGACAGCTTTACCGTTTATCGCCAACAAGGCAAGTCTGCAGGCTGCCTCGCGTATAGCCATTATTTCAGCTTGAAAGACGCTACAGTGGTCTGGGAGACGCAAGGCAATGTTTAACTCGGGTGATTGAGAGAAGACTCCACTCCCGTGCCTTCCGCCTTTTTGGATCTATCTGCAGTGCCGGCTCCAGCCAAACTAGCGCCCTGTGCAAGATTTACAGAACGCGCCCTTTTTCATATTTGCACACATGCATAGGTCTTTTTCACATCACCAAGGAGGTAGACTTTCAATGCGTTTTTTTTTTTTATTGGGTCCTCGGAACTACCTGGCCATTGGATAATGTTAGTTGATAACTTGTAATTGAAAATTTTGTTTTTGGAAAATGATGATCCCGAATTTGCATTGGACCCTTTAAAACTATCTATATATATAAAAATGGATCTTGGTTTGTTCGGATGCTTAAAACTCGAAAACGACTGGACCAAATTGGATACTTCCTTCTGCGGATTTGTTTGTAATTGCTCCGCGAAGGTTTAGGAAAAAAGAAAAATTGAAAAAATTAAGAAAATTGCGCGAAAAATTAGAAAATTAAAGTTTGTATGGGGAAATACACTTTGAAAAAAAAAAAAAAATTAACTGGATAGAAATCAAGAAGTGACACTTCAAATAAAAAAAAAATATTTTGAATTTTAAAAGCAATTGTTGTTGTCAATTATTTTAATTATTTTCCAAGCAAATTGTTGTTGTCAACAATTTTAAAGTTTTTTCTTTTTTTTTTTAAATATAGGTACCTAAAAACTTTGTTCTAATAAATTATGTTTACTATGTTACATTAAGTAACTTTTTGAAATGAAGTAGATAGGTACTTTGATTATAGTTACAAAGATGATATTATGGCCGATGATATTTTGCATCGAATTCGCACAGTGACATCGGATAATGAACTGGAGATGTCAGATGAAATGCGCAACAATGCTTTGATTTGACGCATTTAATCGAAAATTGGAGCGAGAAATGGACTTCGAACGAATCGCATTGAGTCAAGCTGTTCGAACAAATGTGCCAATGTTGAATCTATATATATAAAAATGAATCCCTATTTCCCTTGGTCATGGCATCACGCGTGAACGGCTGGACCGATTTCGTTAATTTTTTTTTGTTGTGTTTGTTATTGTCAGGAGAAGAATATTATGAAAGAAAAAGTTAAGAAAATTTCGCGGAAAATTAGAAAATTTAAGAATACTAAGCCACCATATTAAATTTTATAATTCTTTCGGGATGAAACTCGATGATGATGATATAACTCGATAACCACTGGGTAAATTTTTATGATTCTTCTTTTGTTTTGTTCGTATTGTTGTATTTCAGGTTAAAGCAAACTTAAAAGATAGGATTTTTGACCCGCTATATGGCGTTGTAATCGATCTCCGAAACCAATCACCCGATTTCAATGAAATTTTATAGATTTATATTCTTCGTTCCCGCTTGAAGGATAGGATACTTTTGGACCTGATAGGTGGCTGATCGCCGAAACAGCGCTACCAAGTTGATTGAAATTTTGTAGGGAAAATTCAAAGGCAAACATTCTTATTCCGCAGATTTAGCTTATTAAGAACGATTTACCATTCGTGCTACTTCAATTTCCCGTGCGTCTCACTTTCGCTATGACAAATAATTTATTGCAAGGATAGTCGATGGATGTTTGTCAATTTAGTGAAAAAGTGGAAGGTTGTACGACACGTCAAAATCATTGCGGTTTGAATGAAAAAAAATCAACATTGCTATTCATCATTTATTTCTATTGCATTTAATATAACTTTTGAATAAAGAATTTTAATTGGTCGAATTACATAAATTAGCAAGTGCTTGGTGCATGCTCGGAATTTATTAACAAATTAACAAATTTGGGCGAAACGAAGTTTGCCGGGTCAGCTAGTTCTCTATAAAACTCATCAGAAAAAGTTTCCCAATTGTTAGAAGAGAACTAAAGATACTTCTTCTCCTGGCCCTAATGTGTTTCCTACCTGTATCTCATCGATATTATTTATATTACTTACATTAGTTACATTTACCCCATCTGCATGTTCCTCGCTGCCTTTAAAGAATTTGAGGAAATTTTTGATTTGTTTTTTATTATCTGATTCACAGATTTCGCCCCCAGACTTTTTTTTGTTCATGTCGGAAGAAGGAAAAGAAAAACGCTACTATAAAATAATATATATCTAATAGGGACAGTGAGTATTGGCTACTGGGCAAAGGTAGGGAAATTATTTTACAATAGTAGTGGTTAGTAATTAATTTTCAAAAAAAAGCATAACAAAACAAAAATTCCTTTAGTCAAAAGTCAAAGATTCCTTATGCAGAGCCGCCTGCGCAAGAAGAATTCCACTATGCGTTCATCCCTCACAGCTAAAAGCTTTCCTTTTTTGACAATAGACTTTCAAGTTTCAATTCAAAGGCACTGCAGTATAAGAGAATATTATATTTTCATAATACAAAATACAAACTACAAAGCTACTCATTCTCTTTGGAACTGTAAGTAAGAGAAACTTGTTATACTTTTTTTCGTAGATGACGAAAGAGAAATTAAGAAATCCCATGCCATAACATAACATAAATGTGCAGAATCAAAAACCTGCACATTCTACACATACGATTCCGTAGGAATAATTTTTTTTTGTTTGACTTTTTCCTATGAACATTTTGCGATTGAATGTGCAAGAATAAAACCTGCACATACGAGATACGAGATACGAGGTGGAACTTTTTTTTATTTTGTGATTTTTGAACTTGATTCTCTTTGAAAATGTAAGTAGAAAGTAAAAGGTAAGTGAACTTGCATAGGATTAGTGGGATTTTTTATTTTGCGATATTTTGAGTTAGATTCTCCTTGAAGTTGCAACATTGGAAGTGATATGAGTTAATGTGCAAAAAATAATTCAGCACAGGTGCGATGGATGTTGTTATTTTGGGCTTATTTGAAGAGGCTTTTTTGTTTTGATCGCGCAAGACAAAATTAGTTTCTCTTTCCTAGCAATGCGCCCCCAGAACCTCGCGCCCTGTGCATTTGCACACCTTGCACATATGGTTGGGCCGGCCCTGTCTATCTGTATAGACTTCAAGTGCATAGTTATTTTCGATTGTGCCATTTTCCCATTCGGAACATTCTGGGATTATTGCTTTGTATTTAATGTTAAAGTCCTCGAAAGGAATGGTGTAATCCGTTTTGTTTGGGATTATGCTAGGAAGAATAAATCCTTTAACCAAACAAACTTTCTTCTTCTTCTTCCTCTCAAGCTGAGTAGTAAAACATTTCAATGCTTCTCTTCTTATAAATATTTCTAAAATTGAACTTTTTCGAGAAGTAAAAACGTTTCCACAAAAATGTATTTTCGGAATAAAAAAAAAACAGACTTTTTGACAGTTTCATATACAAGTGCTACTAATTCTTGGAAAAGATTTTACTACATTCTAGTCGTCTACAAATCTCAAGAAACGACAAACGTTTCGACAAATGACAACGGTAATCTAGGTGAATATTTTTAACTTTAGAATTGGAATTGGAACTCGTGCAAGCCTTAAGGATTGACAACACAGTGAGCGCAAACACCGAGAGCAGCAGCAGTCGAAAAAATATCCTCTTAGGCCACAACTCGTTTGTTAGTAGTTATCTGACAATGGGATTGATAATTATTTAATTAGCTACAGAAATCAAGAAGTTTGAAGGTTTAGAAAGAGAAACCTACACCGTGTAAATGTTATCTCTGGACAATTTCAATTGCAAAGAGACCAAAAAAGAGTCCCGGATGAAAAAGGAGTCCCATTCCGATCTTAAGAGCCCAACCCATAGAATCCGTCATCCGTTGTTTGCAACCTATTTAAAAAGGAAAATCAATCAAAAAGCAAGGACTAGCGGTTAAACAACAGAGGAATATATGCTTCAAAGAGAAATGCAATATGTTTCAATTGTTTGCATACAAATTTGTGTTTGTTAGACCTAAAAACCATTTGCATTGTTCTTTTACAAAGAATAAAATTAGAAAACATTTACAATTTACTTAAATTAATTTTAATTTTTTATTTGTACTTGCGCATTTAAATTTGTTCCTATTATGAAATTAAATACCATGATTTTGGACGGTTGGGCAACACTCGTCTTCAAAATGACAATAAGGGAGGATTTATTTAGCTAATGCCCGAGCTAAACATGACTTTCTCAACATTGACTCTTGATCCTACAATTAAGGTTTAAAGGAAGCCAGAAGATTTGCATTTCATTCGCTCTTGCGTTGTACGCTATTCACACCGTGCCGAAAACCTGGTGTTCGCGAACACACTCGAAAACTTAATCGAAAACAGAAGTTTTCCTATACGTATTTCAGTTTTCGAAATGAGTCGACGAAAACGACTTCCACTGGTTCGTGTGATGAAAACACGTTTTTCAGTGCGGGGTGAATAGGGTATTAGAGAAAGGCTAAAAGAAGGCTGACCGCTGACGGTTGATGTAGTTTCTGTTTATTTATACGAGAGGTACTCAGCTTCTATATTTAGGTCTACGGGAGGATGTGCTACCTGTGAACGACTTAGAGTTCGGAGGGAGACCAAATGTCATCCCTTCCCTTGGATCTAACCGCATTCATCCCGCAAGTAAGAACTTGGAGCTTAGACTTTTAAGAGCTATTTTAAAATTGATAAAGACATCTATGCCTTTTGGGAGCACATCAAACTTTTGCAGTTGGATGAATGGTATAAATACAGATAATATTTACAAACGGTTTTTTACTCACACTGACTAAGAAGGTCCTTGTTATGTAAAAGAACTGCATTCCACCGAGCGCGATAGTACTCGTCGTCAATTGATGCATAAATCTTGCAACCTATTGAATTGTAAAAAAAAGATATATTTCAAAAAAGCAATGGAAACGCTGAAATTTTGTATTCACCTCAGGTCCACATGTTGCGGTGGGCAGCGATTCCAGTATTTTAATCGGCTTCTTCGATTCATCGTTAATAAAGATGGCGGTCATCGAGACGAGCAATGTTTTGCCAATCAAAAAAAACAGCGAGTACCAGAAGTAGATGCGATGCAGAAGCGACTGGCCCGGTCTGCAAATAAAATAAAACTGCACAACCACTTCTATGTCATCCTGAGGAAGGGGACCTACACTATACTATGGTACAACTGCTTGCACACATAGAACGTGTTGATAGAAAATGAAGCAAGTATCAGAACAGCCAGGTCTGTGTTAACGTGGTCCAGAAGTTCGACAAGCTTGGTAAAGTAAAGCCGCTGCTCACCCCAGAACTCCTCCGGTAGTTGCTGTCCGTATTTGGTATTATACTAAAAATATAAGTTATTCAACATTTTTGGGCCTTACCATTCCCTTGTACCTGCTAAAGTGCTTATTGAAGTGACGGAACTGGGTTACGAGCCCAATGTTGACGAGTACTATGAACGCATCTGTCATAGACCAGGCAAACGTTGCGTACAAATTAACCAGCTGCAAGGCGATTCCACTCACGTAGCTCACCTTGAAAAAGTAAAAGACCCCCGGAAAGGCTGCCGTAAAGTAGGCAACCATTGCGTCCGACCGGCTCTTGCACAGAGCAGCTGATCTCGCATCTTTGGCCAACGAGAAGGCATGCTCTATTAGGGCCAGCATTGGAATGCCCACGCTCGTGGTGAATATGACTTTGCGCATCAGCTTGTGGATGCCGTTGTCCCGACGGGCGACGGTCATTTCAAAGGTTTGCCAATGTTGCATCAGAGCGGGCCACTTGCGTGCCATCCTAATGAATTGGTACATCACAAACGGATTGGCGGTGAACCAAAGTAGCGGTACTGTGTGTATGAATTATATTTGCAATCAAAATCAAGGTGCTACCCTTTGGATTTGCTTACGTATCTTTTCGAAGGTGTACCCAGTTGTGATGTTGAGGTAGGCTATGACTGCTGCGTGGGCTAGGTTCGCAGCTATAACTAGTATGGCATACAAAGTCCGAAAGCTGCAGAACGAGTAGCGCAGTGAGTATGGAGTTGCAGCATTTATGCCATATACAGGCATTAAGGCGAACACTTGTAATATTGTGAGAACTGTCGAAGGGAGGCTTGTTAGCGTGGTACAGTTGCGGTCAGCGGGGTTAATTCGGCACTTACAGAGTTTCATGTTGTTGTGGAAAGTTTCCCTGCAGGTGGGAAACTGTATCATCGTACTGGGGGCGACTTTTCGACTAATATCATCTGAAAGGGAAACTGTCAGTGGGTCCAATCAGAACTTAGCGCAGTTACTTACGTGTATATAGAAACGATATTTTGCCATGACAGCTGCTTTTCCCTTTGACAAATGGTCGCTTTCGGCCCATTACGTTGTAGTGAAAATCCTCGATATGGACAAATGTCGACTTTTGAAGAATCTGGCTACCAAGTCCTACACTAGTGGTACAGAAGAGTAGGTACAAAGAAACGCATTGGGAGGGTGGAAACGAATTTGCCAATTTAGAGTGGACAAGGATGTTTTTTTTAAATGAACGTGTTTTTATCCAAAACCGTCGGAGAACAAGTTTTGATGATGATCAACTTAACCGTCCGGAAATTTTCTATC
The DNA here is from genome assembly GCA_946477585.1 of Cheilosia urbana. Classification (NCBI taxonomy): domain Eukaryota; kingdom Metazoa; phylum Arthropoda; class Insecta; order Diptera; family Syrphidae; genus Cheilosia; species Cheilosia urbana. The sequence continues at coordinate 45,647,426 of OX297855.1, forward strand.
GAGATAAATTTCAGAAGGGTTTCTTGTAGAGTTTATTCGAACGTTTTTTCCTTTTTGGAAATATTGTTGGTTAAAACATTGCTATAGGCGTATTATACTGATGCAGATCGACTTTTCTCAATTGTACTAAAAACTGAAAAGAAATAGTACTGAAACGTACAGAATTGTACATATTTTTTTTAAATACATATTTTATTGAATCTTTAACGGCCATGCCCATATTATTCACTCCGAGTGTAAATTAGGTTTAAGTTAATTTTACACCCTAATCCAAATTTTTTGAACCCGATGTTTTAAATTTACATTCATAACATTTATTCAAAAACATGCACTAAGCCCGCTGGATACAGATGCATTTAAAAGAGGAGTTTAAACCGAGTTTAGATCCAATCACACCTACGTATTGTTAAGTTTCACATAAAATTACATTTATTTTTTGTTGTTTTATTTGTTAAACTTTGATTTGCTGTGTACTGAGTTTTTTTTTTGTTGTATTTATTATGAACTAGCTGACCCGGCAAACTTCGTTTCGCCCAAATTTGTTGACTTGTTAATAAATTCCGAGCATGCACCAAGCACTTGCTAATTTATGTAATTCGACCAATTAAAATTCTTTATTCAAAAGTTATATTAAATGCAATAGAAATAAATGATGAATAGCAATGTTGATTTTTTTCAATCAAACCGCAATGATTTTGCCTTGTTGTCCAACCTTCCACTTTTTCACTAAATTGATAAACATCTATCGATTATCCTTGCAATAAATTATTTGTCATAGCGAAAGCAACACGCACGGGAAATTTAAGTCGCACGAATGGTAAATCGTTCTTAATAAGCGAAATCTGCGGAATGAGAATGTTTGCCTTTGAATTTTCCCTACAAAATTTCAATCAACTTGTTAGCGCTGTTTCGGCGATCGGCAAGCGGGAACGAAGAATATAAATCTATAAAATTTCATTGAAATCGGGTGAGTGGTTTCGGAGATCGATTACAACGCCATTTAGCGGGTCAAAAATCCAATCTTTTAAGTTTGCTTTAACCTGAAATACAACAATACGAACAAAACAAAAGAAGAACCATAAAAATTTACCCAGTGGTTATCGAGTTAAATCATCATCATCGAGTTTCATCCCGAAAGAATTATATAATTTAATATGGTGGCTTAGTATTCTTAAATTTTCTAATTTTCCGCGAAATTTTCTTAACTTTTTCTTTCATAAGATTCTTCTCCTGACAATAACAAACACAACAAAAAAAAAAAAAAAATTTAGCGAAATCGGTCCAGCCGTTCACGCGTGATGCCGTGACCAAGGGAAATAGGGATTCATTTTTATATATATACATTCAACATTGGCACATTTGTTCGAACAGCTTGACTCAATGCGATTCGTTCGAAGTCCATTTCTCGCTCCAATTCTCGATTAAATGCGTCAAATCAAAGCATTGTTGCGCATTTCATCTGACATCTCCAGTTGATTATCCGATGTCACTGTGCGAATTCGATGCAAAATATCATCGGCCATAATATCATCTTTGTAACTATAATCAAAGTACCTATCTACTTCATTTCAAAAAGTTACTTAATGTAACATAGTAAACATAATTTATTAGAACAAAGTTTTTAGGTACCTATATTTAAAAAAAAAAGAAAAAACTTTAAAATTGTTGACAACAACAATTTGCTTGGAAAATAATTAAAATAATTGACAACAACAATTGCTTTTAAAATTCAAAATATTTTTTTTTTTTATTTGAAGTGTCACTTCTTGATTTCTATCCAGTTAATTTTTTTTTCAAAGTGTATTTCCCCATACAAACTTTAATTTTCTAATTTTCCGCGCAATTTTCTTAATTTTTTCAATTTTTCTTTTTTCCTAAACCTTTGCGGAGCAATTACGAACAAATCCGCAGAAGGAAGTATCCAATTTGGTCCAGTCGTTTTCGAGTTTTAAGCATGCGAACAAACCAAGATCCATTTTTATATATATAGATTTAGCCTCCGATATGCTTCTTTTTTTTTGCCGGAAATATTTCTGAAAATAACCGACATCGTTATCATTGACTCAAGCCCTGCCTAGCCCGCTTGTTCATTCGATATACGAGGACGACGTTAATTCACCATCTGCTGTTCCGTCAGCTTTTCGGTAAATTTATCTTTTAACTACGAAGCCACTAAAATTTCATGCACTTTACAAATGAAATCTATTTTTTTAGCTTCTTGATACATTTTACATTCCATTTCACTTTTACTTATTTCCCGAACAAAGAAATGTCACTCTTATGAAATTTAATTCTAACCCGAATTTAAATACTTAAACTGGTCTGCGCAGTGCAGTTTAACCTCGATCGGATTAAATGCCAACATGTTTAAAAAATTAGTCTATGTTTTTGGTTTAATGACTGAATATTAGAATATTATATTATGGATTTGGGCTCAATTTTTGAAATAACCTAATTATTTTCGATTTATTTCAAGAATTAAAAACATCACAAATAGTACTCAAAATTGAGAAGTGGTACTTGCGTACTCGGGAAAGTCAAATAGTACAGAAATCAGTACAATAGTAAGCCTTTTTGCAACAGTGGCGTATTGTTTTGGATATTAGCATTTCCTGAGGCCGCTCCTTTAATTGCCGCCATTAGTTTACATACATAGAGGAAACGTTTATGGTCCACAACTAGCTCGATAGCAGCTCTATTTGCCCTTGAAAATTGAGGCGCAGTCTAGAGAGGTTGAAATCTAGCGACGTGGCCCCTATATCTATATACATATATAAAAATGAGTTTATTTGTTTATTTGTTTATTTATTTAAGTCTACCATTTTACAATTTACAGACTACCTATATAACTACATAATTAAAAAAAAAAACTGTTGAAAGTAAGAGAAAAAAATCTATACTTCTATACTTATAATAAAACTGTAGGCAATTTTTTTGTTACCTAATGGCGTGAAAACTACTGCACAGATTTCGATGAAACTTTTTTTGAAATGTTCCTTCCTTAAGATTTTGTGCAATACATAGGCTATTCCCTTTCATTGCCGTGCCTATTTTTTTTGGAGCGTTTTTGACCAAAATGTATTTTTTTTTTCTGACTTTACTGCCTTTAATTCGCCATTACTCAAATAATTCTTAGTCAAATGCTAACAAAACAAAATACTTAGGAGAGCCAACACTTTGTTATTTCAAGCCATCAACCAGCTTTCTATGTCCTCTAGAAGCTGAGCTACAACCTAAAATCCAACACGAAAAAAATAAATTTATTTTCTCAAATAGAATATTATCAGCAGCCGCGGTTCTTGATCGTTGTTCTGCTTTGGGGTGGTTTGGTGGCGCACATCGCACAAGCTCGTTCATATGAAAATAAAAAAAAACAGCGACAATGTGTTTCTGAGGAAATGCGCAGATGGCTGATGACGTGTGGGGTGTTGTGTGGTGATGGACGTATGGTGGAGGTGGTGTATATAGAAATCGAAATTATGGTTTTTGTTTTAATGGTTGTTACACTCGTAGTACCTACGTTGACAACTATAGTAAAGAATTGAAGAATTCAAGATGTAAAGACGGGTGAATTATGTTGTTCGATTTATTTATTGTTGCTGTAGATACAAATCTCCGTTAAGGCTTTTGTTTTAGTGGTTGTTTTGATATTACATATTGCATATCAAAAAATATTGATTTGCATATTGAATTAAAACTCTCTAATGAATGCACCTTGTTAAAGTACTCCCATCAACATTTTCGCAACACAGTAGTCGCTAGGTTGATTTATATCACCTTCATCACCCGGAACATGATTGTTTTGCTAAAAGCTTCCTCTACAGGCATTCAGCCCTCTATTAAAGGCAACAGCCAATCGCTAAAGGAAGTCGTCCGTTGCATTTATGAAAAACTCACAGATAACCCTGTCTTCCTGTCATCCCCAGGTGCTTTATTCAGGTTTAGTTTTTTCAAAAGTCAAAAACTGAGTATTCAGTCATGTTGACCTCACCTTCTTAAGCTCAAATTTAAATTTTGGTTGAAATCGTTAGAGCCGTTTTCGAACAAATCAAACTGAAAGGAAAATTGTATATGGAAACTACCTACCATTAATATTGAGGTACCTCGCAAAAAAAAAATCTCCCAAGCTCCCAAGCTCCACGTCCAAAACTAGGGTAGCCGTTAAGGCTGTAGGCTTTGGGAGCATATGGACAGACGGACAAAATTTCGCGACACACTTTTTTAAGTTCTTCATTTTATTTATTTCTTGTCACCAAAGAACAAAATCTTTCATAGACATAAGGTCATACATTACAATTTAAATAGAAGAAATCGGAAAAAATACAAAGAAAAAGTAGAACAAACAAATTATGACTGAACACTATCAAGTAATTTTCGTTTTATGGCGGAAATTGACAAGTTAAAATCGATTGAATTGACATACGCATTATATAATAACATTAAACCGTTAACCGAAGACGAACGACCATAGTTAGTACGAGAATGGGCTACTCTAAAAAATCTAGTGCATCGAAGGTCAAAAGATGGAACATTTATGTTGAGAAGGCTTAGAATTTCTGTTGAATCAATCTCTCCTATTAACGTCCTATGGACAAAGACAACTCTTGCTACAGTTCTCCTAACTTCTAATGACTCTAAGCTTATCAATTTTAACCTAGAATTATAAGGTGGTAAGTTACTTAAGTCAAACCAGGGAAGTCCTCTAAGAGCGAACCTTAGGAATCTTTTTTGAATTGATTCAATTCTGTTGATATGAATTCTATAGTAGGGATACCAAACAATAGAGGCATATTCTAATACAGATCTAACAAAAGCTACATACAAAGTTTTGATAACATAAACGTTAGAAAACTCACAAGCATAGCGCCTTAACATTCCCCATGTTCTATTTGCCTTGTTTGTGATAGACTCAACGTGGTAATTAAACGACAGCTTAGTGTCCAAAAACACACCCAAATCTTTGATTACGGATACACGGGGAATGACTACGCCATGAAAAGTATACGTGTACATGACAGGTGATTTACAGCGGGAAAACGTTATGACTGAACATTTAGAAACATTTAATGAAAGGTAGCTTTTAGAGCACCACAGATGAAGTTTCTGAAGATATGAATTTAGAAGGTGAAAAGAATTATAATCATTTCCCGGCAAATATATCTTAAAGTCATCCGCAAACATTAACAAAGAACATTCAGGAATAAATTTGACAATATCATTCACAAACAGAATAAAAAGAAGAGGTCCAATGTGACTTCCTTGTGGAACTCCAGAGGTTACCGATATATTTTTAGAAAAATTATTACGAAATTTAACATTTTGAAATCTATCAGTAAGGAAGGAAGAAAGCCATTTTAAAAAGAAAATTGGAAATCCCAATTTTGTAAGCTTAAAAAGTAAAATTTTATGGTCAACTCGATCAAAAGCTTTGCTGAAATCCGTATAGATCGCATCAACCTGGTTACCCTTACTGATTTCAGAGATTACAAAGTTAGTAAATAACAAAAGATTTGTTACAGTTGACCTATTTTTTACAAAGCCATGCTGGTTACTGCAAATGAGGGATTTACAATAGAAATTTAATCTTTCAGTAACAAGAGAATCAAACAATTTTGGAAGGGAAGATTGCTTACATATACCTCTATAGTTTTCAATTTTATTTCTCCTACCAGACTTAAAAATGGGAACTATAAAAGAAGTTTTCCAAACAGATGGAAATATGCCAGTTTTTAAAGATAAGTTATAGATATGACATACTATTTTATGCAAAGGAAACGCACAGTTCCTAAGAAAAACAGAAGGAAGACCATCAGGACCAGGATTAAGGCTGGACTCCGAAGCCGCTAAATTATTCAACACATCATTTTCAGAAAGTATCATACTATTGAAAAGAGGATTAGGGGAATCAACAATATAATCAAAAAAATTTTCATCAATCATCAAGTCATTTTTCGTATATACTGATTGAAAAAAGCTTGCAAAATTATCACAAATAGTATCGGGAGAATCCGCAAAATATCCATTAAAAGATAGCGAGGCTGGAAAACCATCACTTTTGTTTTTAGAATTTATAAATTTCCAAAATTTGTCTGGCCTGGAAACAAGAGTATTCTGTATTTCGTTTAAATACACAAGGTATGCATGGTAGAGAGAAGTTTTCAACTCAGACTTTAGCCTTCTAAACAAAAAGTAGTCTTCTTCTGCCAAACTACAACGCCATTTCTTATAGGCTCGGTTTTTTTGCGATTTTAGGTTGCGCGTAATTTCGTTGTCCCAAGGACATGACTCAGCCTTATTTTTAACGCGAACCACAGGAACATATTTAAAGATAACATAGTTAATAACCGCATATAATTTGGAGCAAATTTCATTAATTTCAAGTGACAGATAAGGTCCCCAGTCATAATTATTAAGTTCTTCACATATATCGCTATAATTAGCTTTTAAGAAATCAAATCTGAAGGATTCACAAATAAATATTTCATTGAAATTTAAATTGCAAAAAAGGTTTAAAGAAGGGTGATAAGAATCTTCCGGGACGAGAGGAGTGAGGCTCCTCGTCACAAGAGTTTCGTCGCTGTTATTGGTAAATATTAGATCCAAAGTACGATCCATGGTATTTTTTACGTGATTTACCTGGAGAAGACCAAGTGAGTGGAGCGTATCAACAATCAATGCACCAGTTGCAGAATGGGAGTTGATGGGACTGAGATATGTGCAATCAGGATCCGCCGAAGCCCAGTGTATATTAGGTTGATTAAAATCACCAAAAGTGTAAATTAGATCCGAGGCAGTTAGAAGGCTCACAATGAACCGAATAGCATCTATGTACCTCGCTACAGCATCTATTCGGGCACTAGGTGGGATGTAGATACAAACGATGTATAGTTTAGCGGTGGATGATATATCAAAATGACTGCAGCATATTTCGATATCCTTATAGCAACTAAGGTCAACAGCTATTGCTTTAAAATCTTCTCGAATCGCTATAAGCGCACCACCAAGACGCTTATAAACGCTGTTTTCTGTTGATCTATCACATCGATTGATATCAAAGTAGTTGGGGAAAATGACTGAATCGCTGAAGTTATCATCTAATCCAGTCTCCGTTAGTACAATTATGTCATAAGAACAGCTATAAACACTTATCAGGAATTTAGTACACTTAGTCCGTAGCCCTCTTACGTTCTGGTAGAAGAGGGCAACTTCCTTAAGTTTTTTGAAGAAGAGGGCTTAGCATTATTCTTATTATTCCTGTTGGTAAACTCCTTGACAAGTATGTTCCTTGGCCAAAAGTTAGGATTTAAAAGAATTTTGCCAGTAGCTGATGGAGCAAGTAATTTAAACGACGCAGAAATACGGCCAGGTTGATTATCTGCTGTTAAGCTTAAACATCTAATGCTTTTTGTATCGATATCCTTTTTTGATATATAATTAATAATATCGGAAGGTTTAGTACCATACTCCAATCGAGACAAGAACACTGCAAACGGGGGTGGTACAGTTCTTAGCTCACAATTGGATGAGGGAGTAATATTATCGTTTACGTTGTTTTCCTCAGTAGACAGATTTTCGATGTCAGCTGACGGGCTCACTAATATAGTGGTAGCAGCCGGTGAAATTCCTGAACATGAAGGCAATTGAGAATCCACGGAGGTAATGCTAATTGTATCAGGAACCAAAACCGCCGAACATGAATTCGATCGTAGTACTCTCTGTTGTTGAGGAAGCTGAAGATTATTTTGTTGTTTTTGCTGTTTGGGTTTTGATTGTCGCTGTTTTTGTTGTCTATGCAAGTTGAAATTAGTTGTTTCCGATTGTTTCTGTTGTTGATTTGTATGCGGCAAGTCGATTTGTTGAAGATCTTGGTGAATATTTTCATGATCTAATTGTTTTTGTTGCTGAGGGAGAGTTTGATGTTTTTCAAGTAGTTGTTGTTGGGTGAGTTGAAGCTGTAATTGCGACTCTTTTAATTCATTCTGCTGTGCCAATATAAGCAGTTGGTGTTCGCTAATAGGTTGTTGTTGTTGCAGAATCATCATCGTAATGTCAAAATTGATCGAGTTCGACATTTTTAACAAATACAATAAAGTCAAAACGCAAAGAATGAGATATTCATAAGTAAAAATAAGCAGGCAAAACCTGGGTTTTCAAACTAATACTAATATATTGTGATATGTAATGATGTAGTCAGAGCCATTCTGATGAAGCACTTGTAAGGTGGTAAAAAAAGCAACTGCGGACAAATTAGCAGCAGCAGAATCAGAGAACAACACCCACGGCGGCTGTTGACATCTTTCTTAACCTACTGCCGCTTGATCTACAGCTAATAGCTGGCTCAAACACCCAGGCTCTTTTAATAAAAGTAATATATGACACTGTTCAATCATGGGCGATTTTTTCAATGACAATCCAATAACAACGGATGAAATCGGCCTTCCGATAGACTCCCCTGGGATCGCAATTGGAACACTGCCTATTGCCTTGTGACGGTTCTCATCTATTTTAATTGAATTTTATTGGGTATTCGTCTGTCTAGCTTTTCTGAGATAGGTGTTCAATAAAACAGGCATAATTTATGCAAATACTGTAGAATGTTTGTGAGGTAGTTCAATTTTATGGGAGTGATTCCCATTCGTAGATAGGGCGCTGGGCCTAAAATCGTGACTTTTTGGCACAAGTTTCTACAGAATTAGTCATATTTTTCGAGTTTTTTTCTGTCTGAATCCTTATCTCTCACTGTCATTTTATTCTTGAAATCAAAATCAAAACAACTTTCCTCAATTTGCATCGACGGAAGTGGGACTTCCACTCATTCCCATTTAGAGCTAATTAGTTAAAATCGCCCTTGAGTCTGAATTATTCCCGAATAACCTAAAGTGGCCATTAATTAAAAACAAAGCAGGTTTTTCAAAAGTACCATCCCATGACTGAGAGAAAATGCATATTCACGAGTGCCATTCTAAAACCCTGCTTAATTTGTCCCTCAGCGATTTCAAACCTGGTAGCATTTTAGGACAAAATCCCCTCGAACCAGGTACATGCTTTAATTTTGAGGGACGCAATTTTGATTTACCTTCGAGTAAAGATAATTTGTTTAAGCGTCATCATAGTCCATGAGGCTTTATTCCGTCCGTTAAAAAAAAGAGGGTGTAAAAGCTCTTCAAGTGCTAAAATCGCGACGGAATACTTGATGCCTTTCGCATTTTTTTCATCGTAATTATGGTTGTGAATTACAAAACTTTTGCCGGATACAACTTGGAAAGGAAGTGTCATCGTTACATGGTGGCACATTTAAAATATTCCGCTTTTCCTTTTTCTCTACCTTCGTGATAAATTATTCGAATGACCTATCCTTCAACGATAGCGTCAGATCCCCTCCCCTGTGACAAAAAAACAAAAAGGAACGGAGGTACATAGACACAATATTAGCGACAAATTGGAATAATAAATAAGGACATGCAAAGTGTATACTAATTCACACAATGCGATTGTCAAGGGCGGGGTGTCTTATCATGGTATTTTTCATCGATAAGACTGCGCTCGGCAGCGGGTTTTATGCATATCCTTGGTTGGTGTGCGCTGTGGCTATTTGCATTCCCGCAGTTGACCGTCATTGCTCGTAGAGCAGTCTGATTGCAGTGTGAAATGAAAATCGTAAAAAACATCGATTGGTTATCACGACACGAGCAAATATTTTCAAGGATAAAAAAAGTCCAACAGCAAAGGATCTCGAACGAGTAAGGGTAATTATGGCGGTTGGCTATTTCATTACATTATTCAGTCGCCATTGTGTTTCGTCTCCGATTTTTCAGGACAGGATTTACGGTGAAAAAAGCAAGGAGCTCTGTAGATGCCACTGACAAGAGAGTAAAATCCATTCAAGGTCGGTAGTACGAGTAGTTTGTGGTTTGCTTAATTGGGTGTTTAAAAAGAGAATGGGTACTTATCGTTGCAGCAAAGGCCCGGCTTTTCCGCAGAGGAGTCAAGAAGGACTTCGAGTGTGATGGCAGCTTCCAGGAGGCTATTACTCCTGGTAAGTACGCGCATTGAAATTTTTATACGGAATCTTCTTATGGTTGGGGGGAGGGTTGCAGTGAATGACCGCAGTTTGAGTGATACATGAGCATAGCTTTGAGTTTAAAAATGAAGAAATAATGATTTTATGGCTGACTGCAATATTTTATAGACGAGTACAACAATTCATATTGTTTCATTGGATCTGCAAATGTATTGCTAACAAAAAAAAGTTTTTTTTTCTACTGCGCCACCTCTCGCGAACGCCTGACAAACATCCGAGAGTATGTTTGAAAGAGCTTCTCCATTAGCCGTTTCGAATCGGCATACAATTGTAGATCCCTTCCGCATTTGTTCCAAAAAATGAAAAACTTACTCAAAACGAATTCAATTCAATTCAATTCAATTTATTATTATTATACAATTTTAAGGTACATTAAGATAAATATCTTTTATAGTACTTAGAGTTAAGACAATAAGAAAATAAATTCAATAATACAATAAGTTATAATTAAAATTAAGTTTACAATAGGTACAATAATATAAGAGATAAGGTAAAGAAGAAAGGAAAGAATAGGAAAATACACTAAATAAGCAAATAGAATAGATAAATTGACAGTTCAAGTTAGGAGGAAAGATAGAGTGAAAACATTAGGATAGGTTTGAGAAATGTAGAAAGACTGTGCTTTTAAAACGATTGGCATTGGAGATGGTTCTGATATTTATTGGTAGGGAGTTCCATAGTTTTACAGCATAAATAAAAAATAAACGAGACGAGTTAAGATAGTTGTAACGCGGTGGAATTAGACAAAGCGTTCTTAGGGAACGAGCAAAATTAAGTTTTTCATATAGATACATCGGAGTCTTAGTTGTTATTATGTTATATAGGAATATACAGTTTCTAGCGTCAATATAGTGCTTAAGGGTTGTACCCAACAGGTTTTTTGCCTGTTGTGAAATATGGTCATATCTTCGTAGGCCGTGAATATATCTTACCGAATCGTTGAAAGCAACTTGAAGCTTGCGCTGGGATAAGGAATCGACATTACAGTATACAACCTCAGAATACGTAATTAAGGGTAGGATGAGACTCATTACAAGTTTCCGTCTAGTGTCAATAGGAGTAAAATCTGCACTTAGCCACAGTTTCCTAAGGCATCCATAAATCCTTCTTATTACATAATTTATGTGGTCGTATCCTGATAAGTTAGAGTCGATAACAAATCCGAGGCTGGTAACAGTATGAACAACCTTTAATTTGTAAACAGAAAGCAAGACATCAGGTAAAGTTTGGATGGGTAGTTTTTTCTTAGATATGGGTATAACTTGCGACTTCTCTGGATTTAGAATTAATCTATTAGTCACAGACCAAAAATAAATACTAGAGAGATCCTCATTTAGGTTGCGTACAAGTTCATCTGTTTTATTAAATGGCCCGGCCAAGTAGAGCTGAACATCATCAGCATAGAGATGGACCGAAGTATGTTTACAGACAGATGGTAGGTCATTTATAAACATACAAAAGATAATGGGACCAAGTATTGATCCTTGAGGAACACCCTGCTTTACTGGCAGAAGAGCTGAAGAAGAATCGGAAGTTATAACTTTCTGAAATCGATTTGAAAGAAAGTTCTCAAAAAGTTTTACTGCACTATTACAAAAACCAAAAAGATGTTGCAATTTCCAGCAAAGAATTGTATGGTTAACCCTGTCAAAAGCCTTTGAGAAATCAAGCAGACAAAGAAGCGTAACACATCCGTTATCAAACTCTTTTCGTATGTCTTCTAAAATGTTAACCATCGCAGAAGAACAACTGTGGTTAGACCTAAAACCCGATTGCCCACCATACAGAAGGCTATTAAGAGATAAGTGTTCAATAACCTGTCTTGCTATGAGTTTCTCAAAGACTTTTGACAAGCACGGTAAAATACTGATTGGTCTAAAATCAGCAGCAGATGTCGGGGTGTTCTTTTTTGCAACAGGTACAACTCGAGCTATTTTCCAAGACTTTGGGAAAGTTGACGTGGTAATGCAGTGGTTGATAATATGGGTCAAGTGAGAAATAATATACGGTAAAATGAGTTTTATAAATCGTATTGGTATTCCATCTTCGCCGATAGCATTTGATTTAATAGCTGCAACACATTTTATGACATCATTTTCGTTAACAGTTTCGATTTCAAAACCTCTATCCAACTGCAAGAGCGAATTGTGATTATTTGAAAGATTGAAATTGATTTTCTCAGTATTGTCATCGAGAAAGAAGTTATTTAACACATCAGGGTCAATTTCACACTTTAAATTACTATTTGCACTGGAAACACCAATTTGTCGAAGATTACTCCACAGCTTTTTAGGTGGAAGATGAGTATTCAGTCTAGAGGAGTAGTAATATCTCTTGGAGTTTCGTAATACAACAGTTGAATGGTTTCGCATTGCTTTGTAAGCAAGCCAATTGGAATTACATGGACTATGTTTCCATTTGCTGTAAAGCTTATTACGAGCTTTGATGGTCGCGACAACTTCTGTTGTAAACCATGGACAGAGGCTGTTACGAACTTTTACTGTTTTGACTGGGACAAATTGGTTATATAACTCATTAACCACTTCTTGAAAATAGTTGAGCTTGGCATCAGGATTAGGAAATGAGCGACAACCATCCCAAGGTGCCGAAAATGCAGCGTCTCTTAGGTCTTCCATATTTATTGACTTATAATCCTTAAAGGAAAAAGTCAAAGGAGCAGGAAAGTGATTGAAGTTAATGTTGTAGGTGCAAAACAGAAGATCATGATCCGATATAAGGTCAATTGAAAGCTGGTCGAAGAGGATAACCGACAATGGGTCAGATACAATTGTCAGATCAAGGAGGCTAGGAATAGAATTCTTAGCAAAACGCGTTGGATAATTGACATTTATTATTTGGAGTCCTAAGGAGGAAGCAGAATCTTTTATTTGGAAGGCACGAGAGTCGTTTTTGAACAAATCTGCATTGAAATCACCACAAACTATTACGTGTTCATAAAGAGGCGAGAATTGAGAAAGAACAGAGAAAAACGGCTGAGGGGAGCAACTTCGGTCCGGGACATATGCACAAGCAATCAAGCATTTAGTGCAACCATCATGGACCTCAACAATCAAATCAGTGTCTAAATCAACCGATTTGCTTATAATTTTACATTTAAGGGATGCAGTAGATTGCAATCCCACCTCCGCAAGTATATGTGACTCGATCATTTCTTGATATTGCATAATTCGGTATATTATATTGTATATCAGATATAGCAGGCTTAAACCAAGTTTCACAGACGCAAACAACATCAACTCCAGAATCTGTAAACAAATATTTTAAATAATCCAATTTGTATGGGTTAAGACTACGAGCATTCAGGTGACACACTTTAAAACCATCACGACAATTAGAGAGAACATTAAGCATTGTAAGCGATTTTTTATCCACACTGTAATTGGAACACATCTTCAGCAAAATAAAACAAACAAAAAACAAAAATTATAGAAAAGTAAGTAAGTAGTAGACCTAGACAATGAAAGAAGGATATACAAAAGAAAAAGAAAAATGAGAGCGACAAAGAAAGAAAGAAAGAGAGTGAGAGTGAAAAAGAAGTAGGAAACAGGGGAGAAGAGCTAGTCAATAACAATTATTTAATAATATATAAAAGAGAAGATTAACTATGTTATACAGAATACAGTACGGTGAATTTAATGATGAGTCACAGCAGCACCAGTAGAAACAGCAGCATCACGAGCAATGGAGTGGAGATCATCAGAGCTATCGATGGAAAAGCTTTTTGCGTTGGCCGTCTTCTTAGCATATACAATACCGGATTTGGTGTAAACTGAGAAGAGCATTTTTTTCTTTTTTAAACCAAGTGCACTTTGTAAGAGAAAGCGCGAGTGCTTGGTTAAGCTCTCATTCAAGTAGCAGCTGTCATTAGATGAGACACCAACATCACTCAGCCTTAGCACTCTGTTGTTTTCTTTTCGGTAATTTGCAGCAGCTCCAAGAATAGCATTTCTTTCACGAGTGGAGGCGAATTTTACGATAATCAATGGTGGGGCGGCCAATGCAGTGTTGTTGTTAGTGTTGTTTCGCCTTCTGACACGAAAAACATCAACCATTTGAGGCGGAGTGCATTTAATGGTATTACAGAGCTGAAGGAATATTTGCTGAAGGTTTTCTTCAGGCAGTACGGGAACTCCAGAGAGCACAGCATCGCAAGCGATTTCTTTCCGCTCCAGTATATTCACTTGTCTACGAAGAGCGAGGATCTCATTACTTCGCATATGAGCCGTAGAAGAGTAGTTTTCCTCAATTCGATCAACTCGTGATACTATGCTTGAAATCGCATTGTTTAAACTTTCGAAGCGCTGAGCCCAACTTTCCTTAATTTCATCAATTTTGTTGACAAATTCAGACCTCATTTTGTCAATTTCCTCAGTGAAGCTGCGTTGCAATGATGCGGATTGCTTAGCCAACTGGGATTGTAGGTCTTTAATAGAGATCATTCCTTTGTTGTTGCCTTCGATAGATGGTGAGAGAGGGCCAATACGAGAAAAGAGAGCGTCCTTCTGAGTTTTGTTTCGTGTAATTATACTCGAAGATGATGATGACGATGACATTATTTTCGCGAGAATAACTTTTTGGCGCACAATTATAGGCGATAATATTGTTTATACCGGGGGTAATTTAACAAAATTAAATCAGAGTTTTGAGGATTCGACTTTTCCGAGAACAAAACGTTAGTACTACGTAGTAATGCGCTATTCCTCAGATTTAGCTGGACCGATCACGAAAAACACGTCTATTCAATGTGACTGCACATGTCGAACCTCAAATGGTGGTGAGAAGCTAGGCCTAGGGTCCCTCCGGGCGTGTTGCGCCAACTATTTATTGATGTGTAAACATCTAAGCGCGTGTTATTGGAATCTGGTGGAGTAATTCCACACATTTAACTTGCGGGGACAGGGAATGCGTCACTGTGTTTTATCATTGCATACATTTTATCATTGCATACCTTTTGTTATTTATTTGTTTATTTTAATCAAAGTAACAGACAGAATAAAATATAATTTTATTTATTTGCAGTTCTTGTACTTGCGCAAGTGTTCGCTCTGATGCCAGTTAGTGGAGTAACGTCGAAATCGGCGCACAATCTTCTGTTCTCGTTCAAACACTGTCGAACAATCTACAGCATATTTATCATAATATGTTTTGGAGTATGCACTGGATTCACCATTACTTGGGCATTGGGTAAAAGGTTCGACTTCGACGCTGTTGGTAAGAATAGACTGCAGCGAAATCCATTTCTTATCAAGATTCAAGAGTCTGTTTTACATAAAGTTGAGACATTTTCAGGAAAGACTTCAAACGAAAGAACCCCGTGGGGTTTTGATTATTTTTCTATACCGTGCACTTTGATAATTTCTTAGTGATAAAACCACCAGGCCCAACAGTCTAATGTGTTTCGTCTTTTTCAGAAACCATCATCTTCTACACATCCATATTCCTGATCGCAGTTTCCTTCCTCAACTTGGCCCGCAAATGGCCACAGTTGATGACAGAATGGGAAAGCGTGGAACGCAAACTTCCGCCACTGCAATCGCAACTGGAAAAGCGACAGCTAGCGCATAAAATAAAAATGATTACGTTTGTTACAAGTATGCTGTCTTTAGTGGAACACTTACTGAGTATGCTGTCATCGATTTACTACGCCAACGCATGTCCTGCTCGAACCGATCCCATCGAAAGTTATTTGTATTCGAATTTCATTCAATTATTCACGTTTGTCGAGTACACCAATTTGCTTGGCGTATTTGGAAAATATTTGAATGTCCTGTCAACATTTGCCTGGAATTTTACGGACATTTTCGTTATGGCTGTTAGTGTGGGTCTGTCGGCCAGATTTCGACAACTAAATGGAGATCTTTTCCAGATGGCCAGAAAGGTGAGTATGGTTTGGTTTTTTATGAGATCACAAGCACCAACCACATGTAGCATAAATAGGACTGACGCGAATTATTTTTGCCGAGAACGTACATGAAGGAGTTTGTTTTGGGTACCTTAAAAATTTCCTCAAATTCACCACAGTAGTATTTAATGAAAATTGTCCATTATTTCGAGACGATACAGATATCTCTTGATAGTTTTTTTTTTTACTTAGAGGTTTTTAGTGTCAACAATTTGTTCCGTTTGATTTTCATAGCCGCTCGGGATATAGTGATTTAAGCCTTGGTTCCGGGCAGGAATGAAAAACGTGTTACAATCGTAACGTTTGCGTTACAATGTACTCTGAAAACAAAAATAAACAATACAATCGCCACGACAAAGTTACAATCAAAGGGAATTTTTTTATTTTGAGAAAAGTGTTTGAAAAGTCAATGGCCCTTAGCAATAAAAGTTTTTAGCAAAAAATCAAACCTTTGTCTAAATTTTAAGAAATAAAATATTCAATTTGACTAAAGCTACGATACGCGGCCATTTTTTTGGCGTCATTTAAATGGCGACCTGACGTAAGAGCGTGTCACAAAGCCGTCATTAAAATATCGTTCTGTGTGATCGCCATTCGTGGGACAATATTTTCGGCGTCATTTAAATGACTAGGAAAATGGCGGACCAAATGGCATGCATTATGTGCCATTAAAATGAGGGACAAAAAAATGTCCGTGTGATCGCTCTTAAATGACGCAAATGAAAAATCACAGAGCATTTTGACTAATGCGTAATTGAAATATCAGCCTCCAGAAAATGACTACGCACGAAATTCATGCCCTGCCATTTTTCTATGCAAATGACAAATGACGCATCATTTAATACGATATCTATGCTTTGATTTGTTGTTTTTCTCGTGGCGAAAGGACGTATAAATAATTAATAAACTTTTTTTATTTGTTCCTTTGTGGTTGTTTTGTTAGGTACCTATTGAGAGAAATGCAATACGAACCGTTGCCGTCAAGTGCCGAAAATTTGCACAGAAAGTACAACAAAGTCGAAAAAAATAGGTAAAACGCCGAAATCAGGATTGAATCGGGGTAGAAAATTGGGATTGTGGCGGTGCTAAAGCAACGGGAGCTCTGCTATAGCTCAATTTCAAAACTGACAAAATATAACATAAATAAATTGGTCGCATTTCAAACTTCACTATCAAATAGCACACAGCACACACCTTAATAACCTCAGCGACAAGAACCTTGTAAATAGCATCGAGAACTTCGGAATCGTAGCGATCGAAAACTTTCACCACTGGCCAGTGTTTTTCGATGTGTGGCTTCACCAACCTCAACAATTAATCGAATAGATAGGCTGACATCCGAAGGACATTGCGGTATAGTTCGGGTTCTTCTTCGCGCATTTCGAACAGTAATTCAGCACCAAATGATTTTGTTTGTCAAAATCCACTTTTCTCGCGGCGGCTCAATCACTTTTTTTGCCAAACACTTCGCTTTCGTCACGTTGGCTCGCGATCAAGATCTTCGCAATTTTCACCATCATTGTAAAAGTCCTTTTCGACATTTTATATTTATTATAATATTTTTTCTATCACTGCTGTTTAATTTAATTTAAAAAGTCGTAGCTCACGTATGCGTCTCCGCCGAAAGAAAAACGCTAAATGGCAGAGCTATATTTTTAACTATCTCCATTACGTAGTAAAAGAGAGATATTGTTTTCGTACAAAATCTCGAACTCGAGATGTTAATCAATTCTGACATTACGATGATACACGAACTCAAAAAAGTGGGTCGCAAAATTCTGTCCGGTCTGTTCGTCTGTCTGTCTGTCTCTGTCCCGCAGGACTATAGCCTAAACGGCTGACCGGATTTCGTTCAAAATTCGGATTTGGAGTTTGTGGGCATTTTTTTCGCTCGTCATTTTAATGGTAGCCCAGTGAAAAATTCTAAATGACGCGCAGTGTCCGTCATTTTCTTTCGGTACAAAAATGACGATGAAAGCCATTTCGTGTGATCGCTTTTTTCGCAAATATTTTTTATTAAAACAGAAAATGTGGTGTTCGAAATACGAGCAGTTATACGTGTGGAAAACGAAAGTCGGAATGATTTAAAAAAAAACAAATTTTGCATTCATTTTGGATGTAACCTATAGAAAACCAATGTGCAGAATGGATTAGGGCTTGCCCTATACGCCATACGATGCTTAGAAAAAAAAAATGTGTTTTCCATCGAGTTTAGATGACCATATTACCTTACGAGGATTGAAACAAGTCCGGCTAGCTGTATGCTTTCCGATAATTACATTCGAATACACGACCTAAGCATCTCTGTAAGGCGCGAACTCAAGGTGAACTAATTGAACTGCATGAACTTACTAGTTCGGTACACAGATTTGAACTAAACCAAAATAGACTGCTCTCTCATATATATTTTTCAAGACACATCATATGGGTGGGTCTGGTTCTGGATTCCAGAAATACCTTATTCTTTAGAAAATTTGTATGCTACGCCAACACAGTGGTGCCAGATTTTTTTTGCCGAAATTCCCCATTCTAAGTCCGTTTCTGTCCCACTTTTTCCCCATTTCGATTCATTGAAGAAAAGTAAAGAGGAAATTTTAATATTATAAAAATTTGGTTTAATTCTATGAATTAAATTGGTATTGTTAAAGCTAATATAAAATAAATTAAATTGAAAGCATAAATATTGCCGGTGGTTTGGTTTTACTAATAGAGCCTTATTATAATTGTTTGTAGTTACCTACATTACGGGGTAGGTTGAAAGTAAATTATAACTTAAGAAGGTACATACAAAATAATATATATATAAAATACTAGCTGACCCGGCAAACTTCGTTCCGCCCAAATTTGTTAATGTACCTAATGAAAATAATAATTCCGAGCATTCACAATGCATTTCCTAATTTATGTAATTCGGCCAATTAAAATTCTTTATTCAAAAGTTATATTAAATGCAATAGAAATAAATGATGAATAGCTATGTTGATTTGTTTCAATCAAACCGCAATGATTTTGACGTGTCGGCCAACTTTCCGCTTTTTCACTAAATTGACAATATGAGAAACATGGGAAATCAAGATTGATGCCACAAATGCACAAACATCCATCCATTATCCTTGTAATAAATTATTTGTCATAGTGAAAGTGATACGACGGGAAATTGAAGTCGCACGTGATATCCACATTATGTAGAGGTAAGCCCGGAACGTCTAAATAATTTAAAAATTCAACTAATCTCCATAACGTTTTATTTTCAAACAAAAGGTAGTATAATGTACTTCCTTTGCCCGTACCTTTCGTATTAAATCTTGCTCACATTTCGCAAATTGCTTTATTTGGACAGTGTCCATTAATAATTTTAATTATACAACTTTAGAAATAGCGTTTGATTTTATTTTTGAATGGGACTGAATGGGAAAATATCCCGCTTGTGTTTTTCAAAGTACCACCTATAGGGTCAAAAACTATCCGCAATTTAAAACTGGAAGCAACCATATCCATTTACAAAATTTCAATCAACTTGGTAGAGCTGTTTCGGAGATCGGCAACAGCGCCACCTATCAGGTCCAAAAGTATCCTTTCCTTCAAGCGGGAACGAAGAATATAAATCTACAAAATTTCATTGAAATCGGATGAAATACAACAATACGAACAAAACAAAAGAAGAATCATAAAAATTGACCCAGTGGTTATCGAGTTATATCATCATCATCGAGTTTCATCCCGAAAGAATTATAGGTATGAATTAAGAAGATTATTATTAAAGAAAATTTAATTGAACTGAAAAACGACATACGCATACAACGCCACATGTTGAGGATTTTTCGACCATGTGCACTAAGAAATTCAGTTTTTGTTAAAAATAATAAATTAATTATTTTATATGTATTTTATCAAAATAACTCCGATCGAAGCATCTGTTTTATACGATATTTATTTTGTTTACATCCTCGTTGACGATATTTGCAGCACGCATTCTGTTAATGTTAGGCCAACGCCATAAGGTTACATCAAAAAAGTTTGAATTATAACGGGTGATTTTTTAGATGGTTTGGTTTTGGCAACACTGGTTTTGACAGCTGACGTGTGTTTAGTACCTTGTGTCACTGTCAAACACCTTCAGTTTGGTTTGCAATTTAACCATGGATCGTCTTACAAATGAACAACGCTTGCAAATTATTGAATTTTACTATCAAAATTCGTGCTCGGTTCGAAATGTTCATCGCGCGCTGCTTCCATTTTATGATCGGCATTCTCGACCTTCTGAGCAGTCTATTCGGAAGATTGTGACCAAATTTCGCACCAAATTTACTTTGTTGGACATTAAACCACCAACACGTTTACGTACTGTGCGTAGTGAAGAAAATATTGCGGCCGTATCAGCCTGCGAAATGTCGATTCGGCGCCGTTCCCAGCAGTTAGGCCTTTGTTACAGCACTACGTGGAAAATTTTGCGGAAGGATTTGTGCGTAAAGCCTTTTAGGATACAGCTTGTGCAAGAACTAAAGCCAGCCGACCTACCACAACGCCGAATTTTTGGTGAATGGGCTCTTGGAAAGCTGGCCGAGGATCCGCTTTTTTATCGAAAAATTGTGTTCAGCGATGAGGCTCATTTTTGGTTGAATGGGTACGTAAATAAGCAAAATTGCCGCATTTGGAGTGAAGATCAGCCAGAAGCATTGCAACAGCTACCAATTCATCCCGAAAAAGCCACTGTTTGGTGCGGTTTATGGGCCGGCGGCATTATTGGGCCATATTTCTTCAAAGATGATGCGAATCGCAGCGTTACTGTCAATGGTGAACGCTACCGAGCGATGATAACAAACTTTTTTTTGCCCGAAATGGAAGTTCTTGACTTGCATGATATGTGGTTTCAACAAGACGGTGCCACATGCCACACAGCACGCGAAACAATGGCGCAATTGCGAGGCGAGTTTGGTGAACAGTTAATTTCACGTTTCGGGCCGGTCAATTGGCCGCCTAGATCGTGCGATTTGACACCATTAGATTATTTTTTGTGGGGGTATGTCAAGGCTAATGTGTATAGGGACAAGCCCGCTTCGATTGACGCACTGGAAGCCAACATCCATGCATTCATTCGTGAGATACCGGCCGATATGTGTGAAAGAGTATGCCAAAATTTGACTCAGCGGATGGACTACCTGAGACGCAGCCGCGGTCAACATTTGCATGAAATTATCTTTAAACATTAAATTGCAAGGTTCAAACTATCGATTCAAATAAATATTTCATTCATTTTTTCGAATTTTTTGTGTTTTTTTTCTAAAAAAAAGTTCTAAACCTCTTAAAAAATCACCCGTTAAAAGCGCTATGGTTACATTAGATATAATTTAATATGGTGGCTTAGTATTCTTAAATTTTCTAATTTTCCGCGAAATTTTCTTAACTTTTTCTTTCATAAGATTCTTCTCCTGACAATAACAAAAAAAAAAATTAGCGAAATCGGTCCAGCCGTTCACGCGTGATGCCGTGACCAAGGGAAATAGGGATTCATTATATATATATAGATTCAACATTGGCACATTTGTTCGAACAGCTTAACTCAATGCGATTCGTTCGAAGTCCATTTCTCGCTCCTATTCTCGATTAAATGCGTCAAATCAAAGCTTTGTTGCGCATTTCATCTGACATCTCCAGTTCATTATCCGATGTCACAGTGCGAATTCGATGCAAAATATCGTCGGCCATAATTTATCATCTTTGTTTAATCAAAGTACCCATCTACTTCATTTCAAAAAGTTACTTAATGTAACATAGTAAACATAATTTATTAGAACAAACTTTTTAGGTATATTAAAAAAAAAAAACTTCAAAATTGTGGACAACAACAATTTGCTTGGAAAATAATTAAAATAATTGACAACAACAATTGCTTTTAAAATTCAAAATATTTTTTTTTTATTTGAAGTAGTGAATACTTGATTTCTATCCAGTTAATTTTTTTTTCAAAGTGTATTTCCCCATTCAAAGTTTAATTTTCTAATTTTCCGCGCAATTTTCTTAATTTTTTCTTTCATAACATTGTTCTCCTGACAATAACAAACACAACAAAAAAGAATTAACGAAATCGGTCCAGCCGTTTGTGCGTGATGCTGGGACCAAGGGAGATAGGGGCTCATTTTTATATATATAGATAATATAAGTAAATAAGCGAATGAAGCGGCAAACTTCACAGCTGATATTGAATTAGCAAGGGTTGCAGTTAGTGAACTGAATGTGATCAATGACACAAATGTGAGTAAAGGTGGTGTTCAGTTCGAAATGCGTTTATCGCTAAATCGCTTCTATAAAAGAAAGTTAACTAAAAGAGTTTTATTTTTAAATTATGCAAAACTAAAAAAAAACATGAATATATTTTGTTTTTTCCCATTCTACCCATTTAGTGAAAATTTCCCAAAATTAAAGTAGCTTGAAATATTCCAAACTTTCTTTATTTATTAAAGACGATAAGGGGTCTTAAATATCCTGACTTGTCAAGAATGCTGGTTGAGTTCTCCTTCCAACAGTATGAGCTATTTGGGGCCTCAATTAACGTGGCACGTCTCTTTCCATCTGTACGGGCTAGCAAGTAATATTTACGGCAGAGTTCCTTAAGTTAGAGTTAAACGTTGTCCACAGCAGTCTTCGACTGTAGGTACTCCAAACGTATGGGAGTTGAAGAGTCTTCAATCCCAGCAATCTTAGCGGATTTACTAAGACCTTCAACTGCATACTTCGAGCAGTTTTTCATTGTACCTTGTTATCCTATAACTTCTTTAGTACAAATCCAATCGAAGGTACATAGCACGATATAGTGTAACGCTATACAAACAAGACAATAAAAATGCATTTTAAAAGATAGTACCTGTGTTCAAATCAAGATGGGGACGAATTCATTAGATGCCCTTTATGCAGATCAATGGATCCACATTATGTACAAGCTTCTAAATAAAACTAACGCTGAAGTAAGTAAACAGAAATATTTCGCACTTAGGTACGCTTTTAATTTGCTAGTGTTATACGATTTAATTAATTTTGGGTTATAAGTTCTTTCATCCTGAGACTCCTTATCATTTCAAAGTTTAGGATTTCTTTCCCAGGAACTTCCAAAATGTTAACTTTCGTAGTTTAAGGTTCGACAATATGTGTAAGGGCCATTTGATTCCTGCACCCACATCACTTCAAGTACATGTACCTATAGCTACTCTTTAAATGATTCCTTTCCTTGCTTAGCCAACAACAGAAGCCTTCTGGATCAACAGTCGAGTAAATTATCGCAATCTCTGCAAACTGTGCGACAAAGTCGATGACGCTGTCTCGTCAATAACGCTGCTTGGCTTCTCAAACAACTTGTACTTTATTTGCGGCAAAATTATGAAAAGCATTCAGTAAGTGAAAACGAGTCTATCCAAGATCCGACCTTTTTGTAATTTTTGCCTTGCGATTTGATTGTCAGAAAGAAGCCATCCTTCACGCACACGCTGTACTTTTGGTTTTCTCTGTTTTATTTGCTGGGACGAACCCTCGCCCTGTCACTCTACTCGGCCGACATACACGACGAGTCTCGTCGTCCGTTGCAGGTCTTTCGTGCCGTACCACGGGAAAATTGGTGCAAGGAGGTTTGTTGCTTAAGCGGCGGCGGTGACAATTTTCCATCTAAGTGCTTTTTGTCTGTTCACAGATTAAGAGATTCTCCCAAGAAGTATCAACGGATGTTGTCGCCCTGTCTGGCATGAAATTTTTCCATCTCACTCGTGGCTTAGTCCTTTCGGTGAGTATCCACCTCTTTGGTATTCTACATGTGTCCGATTTTTATTACCTCTTATACGGTTTCAGGTTGCTGGGACAATTATCACGTATGAATTGGTTTTATTGCAGTTTCATAAAGAGGACAGCATTAGCGACTGTTCGTGATATGCACATTATAGGAAACGAAAATTTACCCTACCCACGGGGATATTTATCTCGACTTTGAAATTTAAATTTTCTTTCCAATAAACCGACCAGATTTGAGTCAAATGCTTGCGTATGTACGTTACCACACATGTTGGCAGATAAATGACAGAGGATTTGGCGCACACGTTCCGCTAAGAATAATGGTTGGGATGATGGGGAAACATCTACACGTGTCCTACGTCTTTTTTTTTAGCTTAGCTACCTTTAAATTGCTATCAATCAAATAATTATCATTAAATTCAAAAGGAGCCAGCAGTTCCTTAAATATCTGAAGCCATCAATCACCATTCTGCTTCATTCACAAGCTGAGCTATACACGAAAGTCTAGCATTGAAAAATGCCAGCAACGATTGTCTTTGACATCGAAAGCCGTGGGTGTCGTTTTCGTTGTTGGACAGGTTTTCTATTAGCATACAATATCCACTATCTTTTTACTGATTTGACAGCCCCATACCGCAGTGTTTAAAGGGACGGGGAATTTTGGACATTAACCCGTTTTAAACCCACATAATGTCAAATTTAACAAAAAATTACAATTGGTTTTTGTTGTTTGTCACTTAAAAAATGGATTTGATTTTTTGTGGGCCCACTTTTTTTTTTAGGTAGGTATGCATTACTTACGCCGAAATTCCTGTCCTGTCCTGTCGTCGACGAAAGCCCGCGTTTGGTATACGAGTATTCGACGATAAGGACGACGTTGATTTGCCAACAGCTGTTGTTTCAACAGCTCTCTGACGAATTCATCCTTCTGCAACTAAGACATCAACATTTCATTCATTTTTTTTTTGCGTTTTCCTAAAATTTTTCTATTACACTTTTCTTATTTCCTGAACATTATAAAATCGAGTTTTAACCCGAGTTAAAGTACCTAAACTGGTTTTCGGAGTGCAGTTTAAATTCAATCGGATTACATGGCGCCAAGTTTGAAATGTTTATGTTCGGGTTTAACGACTGAATATTATGGATTAGGTTTATTTTTGTGCTTAAACCATAGATAAATTAATATACAGATGTCTCATCCTAATGTAAAAGAATGCTCTACTTTTTGCGATCGTCCAACAAAGATCGTCCAACAAATGGAAGGTGAAAACCAAAACCCACCACACCTCATTTGAGAAGGATTGATTTTCTGTTTCAATGAATGCTACTTTCAGTTGAATTATGACCACAGGCAGAAAAGTATGTATGCGGCGTGCTGCCGTATGGGGTATGGCCGTATGGGGCAGGTAAATTTCCTTCCACACTGATAGTGGGTTAAATGGAAAGGAGACAAGGTAATAAGAAAAGGGGAAAGAAAAAAATCGCCTTTATTTCTTTATTCTTTCTTTCTTTCTTTGGTATTGTCAATGCCTTAAGATTACGCCGGCGGGGGTGTGTGCCGTGAGGAGATCTTCGGTTATGTAATGCATGATGGTTTTTGTTGGGAAGAGCAGCCGATTTACTTTTGGTTTTTTTTTTGCTGAAAAAAGTATCTCTTTGCGATATGAAGAATTTATTTCATTTTGGCGATACAATTTTAATTGAAGTGAAACTTCTTATGCGACTTCCAACTCAAGGACGCGTTAAACGTTTAACGCTAATAATTGGATACTCAAAGGTGTGAGCGAGGGTGAGGGTGGCGCACATTGCACAGCACAAGCACGTTCATATGAAAAAAGTGGTGGTTGTTTCTGAGGAAATGCGCAGATGGCTGTTGGTTGACGTGCGCTGATGGACTCAAAGGTGTGAGCGAGGGTGAGGGTGGCACACATTGCACAGCGCAAGCACGTTCATATGAAAAAAGTGGTGGTTGTTTCTGAGGAAACGCGCAGATGGCTGTTGACGTGCGCTGATGGACGTGGTGTATATAGAAATTGAGTTCAAGGTTTTTGTTTTAATGGTTTTTATATGATACCTACAGTAAAGAATTGAAGAATTCAAGAAGTAAAGACGATATAGGTGAATTATGGTGTTTGATTTATTGAAGTGAAACTTCTTAAATGCTTATGTCGTTTTCCATTGGGCAGAAAGAAGCGTCCGGGAGAGTCCGGAATCGAAAAAATCACTTCTGAAACCGTTCCATTGGCACAAAAAATACTCTTCTGTTGATTCTGAGGAGAGAATTTCGCTTCTGGATTTGAAGTCAGAATCCACTCAAGAAGCACTCACACAAGTGCAATTTATGTATTTTATACAAGTCAGATGACAGCTGCCGTAGATTATTTTTTGGCATTTCACCAATACTTTTGTGGATTCAATCGGAAGCAGTTTTCTTGTTCCATTGGATTTCAGATTGAGTCGATCCCCGAGTGAAACCAATGGAAAACGACATTAATGCTACTATAAGCATTGCATACTCAAAGGTGTGAGGGTACCACTCACGGTTCAGAGTATATAATGGTGAATGAGTTTATTGGCACCAAATGCTGGGAGAAGAATATTCTGTGGTGAAGATTAATTTCCAAAAATAATGACTAAATTGGCAATTAATGTCTTATTGAAGTGAAACTTCTAATGCAACTTCGAACAAGGTTGCGTTAAACGTTCAATGCTCCTGGGGAGGGGGGATAGAAGAAGACAGAGCGAGAGTGAATGCGTGGCACTCGAACGCATGCGCGTAGTATACCTGTTACAGGCCAGCGCGAGCGTTAGCAACGAGTAGCGTCCTCATTATTTCAATTAGTTGTTTTAGTTTGATTTGATACACATACCTATAATTTAATAGGGTAGTATTTTTGAAGTGAAACTTCTAGGCTCTGCGAAATAAGGCCCCAATGAAATAAGGCCCCAAAAGAAAAATGAAATAAGGCCCCAAAAAATTATACAGGAAACAACAACAACGATTTTTAATAGAATTTGGGGTGTTATTTCCTTTTTTGGGGCCTTATTTCTCAATGAAAATTGGGGTCTTATTTCATTATGAATTAAGACCCCAAAAGAAGAAATGAAATAGGTCCCCAAAATTATTTTTTTATTATTAATTGTTACCCTTCCGATATGGAATGCGTATGGGGGGGCATGCTGCCCCCCTGCAACCCCCCTGCTTGGGTTTTCTGTTAGATTGCGGGGTGGGTGCGAGGTTGAGTATATAAAAAGTTCCTTTAATTTAAACTAGTTTATCCAATATCAACAATATTAAATAAAAAGTAGTTTTCATTATTTTTAATTTCATTATGAAATAAACCACAAATTTTGGGCCTTATTTCTTTTTATTTTGGGGCCTTATTTTATCGCAGTGGGGCCTTATTTCTTTTTCTCTTTTGGGGCCTTATTTCATTGGGGCCTTATTTCCTACAGCCAAACTTCTAATGCGACTTCCAACATTTCGTATCTTACTTTAGTTGTCATAATCCCATTGTAAATGTTATAAATTTGGATATTTCTCCACTAGAAAATGATAATTAAAAGATCAATCAATTGTGAATTGTAAGCAATGTTAATAAAGTTTGTCTTAAAGCCTAGTATGTATCCTGCTCGCGCTAAATTTGATCTCCAATACAAAAATGTCTACAAAGATAAAATTGAGCGAGGCAGTTTAGCAAAGCCTCAGTATCCTGTTCGCACGCTAAATCCATAACTTCATATAGATGGGCCGATGAAAAGTCTCCACTCATTTAGCTCGCGAAATAAATGTCCGGTGCATTAAATCGAAGATAAATTTTGACATAAAAAAACGGAGGAAAGTGTTTGTGTTGTGTTTGGAATGATTTTTTTTTTTTTTTTTTTGCGGAAAACGCAGACAATGTTTGCGTGGTAAATAAAAGAAAACGCAAAGCCAAACAACAGAGCCAAAACAGAGATACATATAAATATAAATAAAGCGAATCGATTTTCAGGGGGACTTATGCACTCATTTGGCGTCGTCTTTTGGGTTCCAAGTGTTCCACTATGGTAAGGAGATTGTGGAAAGTTTGAGGACACGTGTCGAACTTCTTCTTATAATTTCTAGGTTTCTTACATCTTTCAAGTTTGAAATTCGAAAATTCTATTAAAATTACGTTTACTGATATCTGTCATGGTACTCATGGTTCATAAGCATATGGGTTTTGTCCCATCTATATCATGTTTAATAATAATTTAGCGATCATTTATCTTTGGTGTGGAGAAACGAAGTGGAGACTACGGGCGCTAAAATTTAGCGCGAGCAGGATACTAGGCTTAAAGAAACAATATGATTTCACTAAAAATCAATTTCTACCACTTCCTATTTTCATTTCCACATTACGAAGTTTCACTTCTTCCGCGCGGAGGGACTCCACGCACTATTTTTTTTGTTTTTGTTTGGGTATGTGCATTCGCATCAATTTTACGGTTTTCAATTTTCGATAATTTGTATCGTATGTAAAATTTTATGCTTTTATAATTTTCTTTTGAAATTAATTAGGTAATTCATTAATAGGTACCCTATTATAGGTATCAACAATAATATTTAAACTGAAAATTGTTCTAGGTATATCACTTACTTATCTTATTTTTCAAAGACATGCTGTTGGGTTTTTCTCTCTGTTAATAAATAAAGACGAATAACGAGACAAGAATTCAAACTTTTCAAGTTACTTTTGTAGGTAATAGATACGCAAGATTGGCTTGATAGATGACATACCCAAAAGGAGTACATTTATGATTTTTTAACGTTAGGAACCTACCTTATGTCGTTTTTGATTTACCTTTTCAGACTGATCCGAGATTTCAGATATCTGCTGCCAAATCGATAAAATCCGGCAACTGTCGCAAGTTCTGGTTAGAGAGTTATAAGCGCTTACTGAATTATTTTATAACTCTCACATTTTACAAGTTTTTGAGGATGAGGAAAATCGTAATAGGAATTTCTGTTTTTTTATCATGCATGATTTTATTTTTGGCTGAAATAGATTTGTGACGATTGTCTATGATTACACAAATCAGAGATTTGTTTTTTGAATTTGCATTAGCAGTTATAAACTGAATATCCCGATGGGGTGCAAATAAAGTAAGATTTTCTGGCTGGTTGGTATTATTTAAGGTGGATTTTGAATATGCTTGAAAAAAAGAAGAACTTGTTAATATTTGCTAAAGATAAGTTTTACGTTGCTGTTGTTGTATTTTTAAAGGCTGTTACAATTTTAATTTTAAAGTGCGGTATTGAGTTTTAAAAATATATCTATCTATTATATCGACACAGATCGGCTTTTGGGTAGTCATTTTGGAGAAATGATTAAAAAACTGTATTACTCGAATTTTTTGAGAAAAACTAATTACGGGATGTTATTAAGAATAGTAATATTATCTTTAATATCTATTTAAATCAAAATAGTTAGATCGGTGTTTGTAAAATTTGGCAGACCAAATATTGCAATGTTTAGTTTGAAAAATGATATTGCTTAACTATTTTGCTGAAAAAGTTATTGTTCGAGATGTAAGTATTACCTAGGTACCTACTTTGTTTTTAAAGCTTTTTTTTTAATCGAAATTGTTCGAAATATAAGTTTTTCTATTAACAGGGACACAATAATTTTGAAAACATCAATTTTACTCTAAGTATGCATTTTAGTTAAAATCGTTAAGTATCGCCGTTTTCCGGTAAACTAAAGAAAATTTAAAAAAAGTGTATTTTTCCAAAAATCTATTGTATGAGTTTTCTATTAAGTTAGAAATGATTACATGTATTTACTTAGAAATTAATTTTTGTAACAGTCGTATAGGTATACCGTTTTCGAGATACAAATGTCCAAAATTCAAAAGTATCGTTTGTTAAACTACAATAACTACACAACAATATTAGTCTTTATAAACGACGCGGTCGCGATCGCGAACTCGGGAAGATACCTCAAAATCACTGACCCACCCACCGAGCTGCGTTTGCAGTCCTGCACTAACACTAACTAATAGACAGGAGGGATTCCCCTGTCTATATTCATTGGATTTGGCTTTGTATTTATAATGAAGTGTTGCCGCTTTACACGTTATTCGATTTTTGTAGTATGATAAAAACCGCCCCGAACTTAAACTCCAATCTGAAGCTAAAATTATGACAGCCACTTAGGCTCTAGGGCTCGAGAGCGTACGCACAGACAGGCAAGCAGACAGATAGACAGATGGACAGCATTTTACGACCCACTTCTTTGAGTTACTCGATCATCGTAATGTCAGAATTGATTAACATCGCGAGTTCAAAATTTTGTATGTATTTTCTCTTACTACATACCTAATCGAGAAAACTAAAAGTACTGATTGTTTTATTATTAATGTTAAAATGTATTCATAATACAAAGTCAGACCCAGTCAACTCAGAGCGTTTTGACAGACATGTAAATTTGAAAAGTTTGAATTCTTGTCTCGTTATTCGTCTTTATTTATTAACAGAGAGAAAAACCCAACAGCATGCCTTTGAAAAATAAGATAAGTAAGTGATATACCTAGAACAATTTTCAGTTTAAATATTATTGTTGATACCTATAATAGGGTACCTATTAATGAATTACCTAATTAATTTCAAAAGAAAATTATAAAAGCATAAAATTTTACATACGATACAAATTATCGAAAATTGAAAACCGTAAAATTGATGCGAATGCACATACCCAAACAAAAACATTAAAATTGTATCGCCAAAATGAAATAAATTCTTCATATCGCAAAGAGATACTTTTTTCAGCAAAAAAAAAACCAAAAGTAAATCGGCTGCTCTTCCCAACAAAAACCATCATGCATTACATAACCGAAGATCTCCTCACGGCACACACCCCCGCCGGCGTAATCTTAAGGCATTGACAATACCAAAGAAAGAAAGAAAGAATAAAGAAATAAAGGCGATTTTTTTCTTTCCCCTTTTCTTATTACCTTGTCTCCTTTCCATTTAACCCACTATCAGTGTGGAAGGAAATTTACCTGCCCCATACGGCCATACCCCATACGGCAGCACGCCGCATACATACTTTTCTGCCTGTGGTCATAATTCAACTGAAAGTAGCATTCATTGAAACAGAAAATCAATCCTTCTCAAATGAGGTGTGGTGGGTTTTGGTTTTCACCTTCCATTTGTTGGACGATCTTTGTTGGACGATCGCAAAAAGTAGAGCATTCTTTTACATTAGGATGAGACATCTGTATATTAATTTATCTATGCTTAAACTTTAACCCGGATTAAAGTGAGTGAATAATATGGCCGTAAGGGAGGATATATCTTATACCTTTAAACGAGCTAATCTTGTATATAAATTTATTTCTGTGATCTCGGAAACGGCTCTAACGATTTCGCTGAAATTTGGTATATGGGGGTTTTCGGGGGTAAACACTTATCTAGATTAGTCTTATGTTTGGGAAAACACGTGTTCTCGAGTTTTCATGCGTTTTTCTTTCCACGCAGAATATGGTCGCTAATTTCGTCATTCCGGCCACTGTCCGTCTGGTTCATCGGTTTAAGACATCAGTACCTGGGCGATTATTAGTATTAATTGTAATTTCAAAAACAATACAAATTAAAAAAATATATCTAAGCTTTAACATATAAAAAAAAAACAAAAGTAAGTCACCGAGCGGGATTCGAACTTGTAACACTCGTTTCTTGCCGTCCGCGCCATAGTAAAAGGAAAAAAGTAAGACATCTACCGGCATTTAGGAGACTTAAATTTTTTTATATGTTCAAGTTTATATATATATTTTTAAATTTTCATTGTTTTTAAAATTACAATAAATAGTAATAACCGAGCAAAGCTCGGTCACCCAGATATTTTAGCTAAAGCTCGAAATCAAAATGGCTTTCTTTCACACCATTAACATTTAACTCCACAGCTAGCGATACTCTGTCAACTATATTTGTTTATTGGTAAAGCGGTTTTGGATTGGCAAGTCCGGATTGATTATTTATAAATTTATAAGGCTGTATAAGTATAAGGACCGCTTGCTGCTCCATTGAGATCGAAGGTAATCTCAACGAAGAATTTGTGTAAAAAATGGATTCAGATATAAATCCAAAACAAAATTCTGGCAAACTAGCACCAAAGACCTAATTATTCGAAAGACTTTGCAGTTACCTGCATATCCGGATGCATTGAAATCATTCCAAAAATTCCAGAACGTTGACAATGTTGCGACATCAAGGGTCGAAAAAATGTGTGTAGGGCACAACAGAGTGTATAAATATATAGATATCAATAAGGAACGTAGAACCCAGCATGCTACCACATATTCCTCTCCAGGATTATGTTTTACTTTTTGATTTCTGTCAATTTGTTTTCCAGCTAACAGAAAATTTGACAGTAGGCAAATTTTTACCCATTAAACACGTCAAAATCAGTTTGAACTACTGCTCTATTCCACATCGTGGGTGAGACCTTGGGGCTAGCTACCTTACCCTATGATTTCTTTAAAAAAAGGAGCGAGTGTCTTGAAAGATTATCGCTAAAACTTGTTTAACACAATTTCAATAGGTCCGTTTTTATTATTGCGGGAGAAGACTAAACCCTTTTGCATAACTGATCAACAAATAATGTCTTGCTGGTAACCTTGGGTTGACTGAAACCAAGTCTACAATTTTCAACTTCACTAAGGAAAATAAACAGACTCTCGCGCCAAGAAACAAATATTACAATTGTATTTAAAAATGCATTTTGCGGAAGCTCACTTGTATAAAAATGGCAGATAAATAAATTTCAACACATAGACTTTATAGCTCACTTCAACCGTTATATTCTAAGCCTCGCGGAGGACTAAATAAAATTAGCTAACAACGGAAGTTATGTTATACACGACTGTTGTGTTTTTTTTATTGACTTATAAAAACGTTATGCATTTTTGATTGCATATTTAAAAGGAATAAAAAGCCAATTTAACCCTATAATAGGACCAGCTAACACCACATTTGGGACAATTTAATGGTGCAGTTTATTGTTGAATACGCCGCGTTTTAATATTTATTTGAGTGGTCTCGAGTGCATGACGCAATTAAAATAATGCATTTATTTGAAATGTGACGTACGTTATTATTATCGTTGTGAGAAAGGGTCGAAGCGTATATTGAGAGCTTATGGTCTGTTGTGTATTAGGTTCCCCTTGCATTTAAATCCTATTTGGAGTTGTTTTCATAAATCGGTGGTTTTTCTTAGCTTCGGTAGTTGACTTGAAATGTGATAATTGATAAAGAAAGGTAGATATCTTATCGTTGTTACTTTCTAAGATATTTTCCTTTCCATACGTGCTCATCCGGCGACAAAGGTCTCCGCTCAACTTGGTTCCATAAAAGTAACAAAATGGCCAAACAAGGAAAAGGAGGAGAAAAGTGCGCATCACATCAAAAATGCACTTAAAAAAAAGCAACCATTATTCTTAATTCCTAGAGAAGATATTATTTAAAAAAAAAAAAAAAAAACAGATTTCAAAGGAACTTTCTTCCCAAGCTCAGGAACAAGAATAACTGGAGCATTGAATCCACAATTCACAGCTAGTCTTGCACACAACAAAGTGGTACACAGATGGGTCAAGAACTGTAGCGGGAGTCTAGAACCAAATGTTAGGCCGAAATCTGGCTGACCAGAAATTCAATAAGAAAACTACCGGTCTACACTTTATTTATGTATGAGATGGAAAAAACAAAAATCATTATTATTTTGTATTCTAGAATTTTATTCTAAGTTTCCCTTCTGCTCTCAGTTTTCGCATTTCTCAAGCCTGACGAATTGTAAGCATTTTATACCCTTTCACTAAAGTGCATTTTTTTTAGAGGGACCAACCATGATAAGTGCTAAGCGAAGCGGGCATGGGTTTGCTATTTTTTCTTATAAATGTTCAGTCTGAGACTTCACTACACGCAGTTGTTCAGAAAAGCAATTGAGAAAAAGAGGCGTATAATAAATGAGTATTTGATATGAATTTATAAAAAGTAGGACGCGGTGGATCCAAAGTAGTAGCGTACTCAGTTAGCAAAAGCCCCGCGATTATTTAAAAAAAAATCATCCAATTCTTAATATTGGAATATAGTTTCCTCTTCTTATTTTTGAACTTAGTACACAAGTTCCCATAAGAAAGTGGACTTAGTTCCGGCCTTACATGGGAACTAAGTCCAGTTCGCGAAAGTGGTTTTACTTCCCACTAGGTGGGAACGAAATATATTTCGCAACTCCAACTCTTAATAGCCTAAAATACTCGCTCCAAATTCCGCTCGTCACTTAATGACTTTTCAGCCCGCTGATAAAAAAAACGTCTGCCAATAAATCAATCAAAATGAGTCAGCAATATATTTTAATATGTCTGAATTATTAGCAGTTAAATTAAAAAAAAATAAATTCCACAGGTTCAAGCACTTCTGATCAATAATCAATTCTGATAATAGCTGTCATTTGAAATGTTCGAATTTTTTTTCCCGAAATGTTGAATTTAAGTGGTGTGTAGTTTAAATGTAGGTACTATAAAGCCGTTTTCCACGAAAACACCCCGAAAACGATGCAATAATCAGCAAATTTAACAGAACAGCTGACCTAACAAATGTCATAGCTGACAACTTAAAATCATTTTCCACAATTTATTGATGGGCTCATAATATTTTTAAATGCACTTAATTAATTTTATTTGTTAATTAATTCGATCGAAATTTGTAACCAAAATAGTTTGCACCAAAGTTTAACGACTAGTGTTTCATAGCTGATTGAAACGTCAAACGTCAAACGAAAAATAGTTGGTGTTCGATGTGAATGCATCGACAAATTTTCGACGAAAACACGGTTTTCGGTGGGGTGTGAATAGCGTATTAGATACGATGTAAAAAATAAAAAACAACGCAATTCAAAATTAGTTTTTTTTTTTATTTAAGACTAGCTGACCCGGCAAACTTCGTTCCGCCCAAATTTGTTAATGTTATGAAAATAATAATTCCGAGCATGCACAATGCACTACCTTATTTATGTAATTAGGTCAATTTAAATTCTTTATTCAAAAGTTATATTAAATGCAATATAAATAAATGATGAATAGCAATGCTGATTTGTTTCAATCAAACCGCAATGATTTTGACGTGTCGGCCAACCTTTCGCTTTTTCACTAAATTGACAATGTGAGAAACATGGGAAATCAAGATTGATACCAAATCAAATTCACAAACATCCATCGATTATCCTTGCAATAAATTATTTGTGAAAGCGAGACGCACGGGAAATTGAAGTCGCACGAGTGGTAAATCGTTCTGAATAAGCGAAATCTGCGGAATAAGAGTGTTTGTCTTTGAATTTTCCCCTTAAAATCATCACTTACATGATATTTGATGTGAGATCCTTCACCATAAATCAAATACGATCCGTTACAAAGTTTCGGTACATTGAATGCGCAACAAAAGTATAGCTGAGCCGACTTTCAAATTCAAATTATGTAGAGGTAAACCCGGAACATCTAAAGAATTCAAAAATTCAACTAATCCCCATTAGTTTTATTTTCACGACAAAAGGTAGCATACTGTCCTTCCTTCCAACCAAAAATCATTAAAATCGAACGATCCGTCCCCGAGTTATGAGTGCACATACGGACGTCAGTCTCTTTTGTATGTAACTGTACCCACCCGGCTTTGCCCGTACCTTTCGTATTAAATCTTGCTCACATTTCGCAAATTGCTTTATTTGGACGATGTTCATAGATAATTTTAATTATTCAACTTTAGAAATAGCGTTTGATTTTATTTTTGAATGGGACGTGCCACAATCCGTTTTCTTATCCCGGTTTTGCTTTTCAAAGTACCACCTATGGGGTCAAAAACTATCCGAAATTTAAAACTGGAAGCAACCATATCCATCTACAAAACTTCAATCAACTTGGTAGAGCTGTTTCGGAGATCGGAAACAGCGCCACCTATCAGGTCCAAAAGTACCTATCCTATCCTTCAATCGGGAACGAAGAATATAAATCTACAAAATCTACGAAATCGGGTGAGTGGTTTCGGAGATCGAAAACAACGCCGGGGTCTGGGACTGGGTCAAAAATCCTATCATTTAAGTTTACGTTAACCTGAAATACAATAATACGAACAAAACAAAAGAAGAATCATAAAAATTGACCCATTGGTTATCGAGTTATATCCTCATCATCGAGTTTCATCGATATTATTTTTTTTTTACATCCTATTTGACGATATTTGCAGCAAGCATTCTGTCAATGTTATGCCAAACGCCATAAGGTAACATCGAAAAAGTTTGAATTGTAAAAGCGCTATGGTTACATTAGATATAATTTAATATCGTGGTTAAGTATTCTTAAATTTTCTAATTTTCCGCGCAATTTTCTTAGTTTTTTTTTTTTTCATAAGATTCTTCTCCTGACAATAACAAACACAACAAAAAAAGAATTAGCGAAATTGGTCCAGCCGTTCAAGCGTGATGCCGTGACCAAGGGAAATAGGGATTCATATCTTAATACATAAAAACGTTCGTGCGTATGTATGACCGACCATAACGGCTGAACCACTAAAGCTATCCCCCTTATATTCACACCATATGTTTGTGTGGTGCTCCGGATGGTTTATGTTTATTTTAGACCCTATAGGGGGCGCTGGGGTCGCTTTTTTGAAAATTCTTATTTATTGACCGATTTGGCTCAAATTTACACCATATAACACTTAACAAAATAGAAAGCTTTTGCAAAAATTTGGACCCGATAGGTGGCGCTGGGAGATATTTACGAAAAGTTAGATTTCCCTGCATATCAATTTTGTATCAACAACATTAAATTTAATTGTAATAATATAGTTGGCGTTGGTTGTCTATACTTTTTTGAATTTGACATTTCAGCAATTCATATTTAATTTAGCTGTAAAATTGTTGGACGAAAACTCCAAATTAGTTTTTAATCAATTTAAAATAGGTAAATAACATTTCCATTCGATTTCCGGCACAGATAACATAACCAAATGGAAAATGGAAAATGAAAATGATAAACTGGGCCAAATTTTATCATCCTTTTTTTGTTTTGTTCGTATTGGAGTATTTCAGGCTTAGGCAGTCTTAAAAGATAAAATTTTGGACCCGATAGGTGGCGTTGTTGTCGATCTTCGAAACTGCTCAACCGATTTCAATGAAATTTCGTGGATGTATATTCTTCGTTCCCACTTGAAGGATATAATACTTTTGGACCTTATAGGTGGCGCTGTTGCCGATCTCCGAAACAGCTCTACCAAGTTGATTGAAATTTGTGGATGGGTAGGAATGGTTGCTTCAAGATTGAAATAAACTATTGTTTCGGACCCTATAGATGGTACTTTGCAAAAAATAAGCGGGATAGGAGAACGGGTTGTGGAAGCATTAAAATTATTAATGGGCATTGTCCAAATAAAGGGCTTTGCGAAATGTGAGCAGGACTTAATACGAAAGGTATGAGCAAAGGCGGGTGGGTACAGCTACATATAAAAAAGACTGACGTCCGTATGTGCGCACTCATAACTCGGGAACCAATCCTTCAATTTTTATGATTTTTGGTTTAAATTCCCATTCCGGGCTCACATCTATACAATTGAAAGCGGGCTCATTTATAATTTTGTCACCACAATGCACCGAGACATTGTAAGAGAACGCGTTTGATTTGGTGGTGAAGGATCTCAAACAAATGTCATGCAAGCGACGGTTTTGAGGAAAAAATTCAAAGACAAACATTCTCATTCCACGGAATCCGCTTATTGAGAACGAATTTGTACGTCGTGTACTGTAAACCGTTTTAGTCAAAAAGCGGAAGGTTGGCCGACACATTTTGTTCCGTTTGTCTACGCCTAAGGAAGGTTCATACGGCGACAAAATTGGAAAGTTTGTGAAAATTGATTTTCCATACATTTTTTTTTAAATTTTGATCGTAGTATACAGTGAGATCGTATTTTTCAAAAGCAATAGTTGGGATCAATAAAATTAATTTCAGGTGGTAGTGAAAATTATTTTAGTCAAAAAGTCAATTTTGGGCGGGACGAAGTTCGCCGGGCACGCTAGTATATATATATATTATGTATATAGATATCACTTTCAAGGTTAGTGTGAAGAAGGAAATTGTTCCATTGTTTGATAATACCAATAAATTTTTAAAAATTGATTTCCATCTATTCGAAAGCTGTATTCGCATATCTGGGGCAGCGTCCAATCTCGGTCCATATTTAGTCTTTGTATAAGTAGGTAAGTACATATAAGCTAAAAGGCCTGCATTTAATCCTAATAACAACCCAAAATTCGTTCCATAATAAATAAGCTAATACATGTCTTGATAAAGAAGAACTCTTCACTGGATGTTAGCTTTCGTATTAAACGTCAAACATTTTCCTAAAACAATTTTGTAATTGCATACTTACAAAAATTATTTCTGTGTTTAACTATTCTTAATTCAAGGGAGTCGCGGAACCCTGAAAACCTTAACCGAGGAGCTATAGGACCAGTGGTATATTGGATTGGTTTCGATATATTTTCATAAAAATTGGAGGAGAAAACAAGTTGTACGTACCTCCTTTTCCACCTTCGTATTGAACGAAAAAACCTTCCATTGAACAATGAATCCATGCCAAAGTTAAAGTTCCTACATTTAAGCGTGTAGGCTGGGCGAGATTTATATTTTTTTTGACATACCAACCGCTGTAGCTATAGCTTCTCACTTTTGCTTAGATTTATCCGGGTGGGCATGGGCACAATAAAAGCAATTTAAATGTTGACCAAATATAACCTCAAGCTATGGCCAGAGCCTCACATGTGCCACTACAAACAGCAGCTAATGCGTAATGGTGTCCAAAACGACTAAATCACACAAAATCACGAAACTCTTGAATATTTATAAGCTAATAAGTGTAATTGGCCAGTAGTCCGGCCCACCTCGATCTAATAATTTACTCAGAATGTCACTAATTTGCTCCTTTAGCGGCGATGCAAACAACAAAACATCGCATGCTTTATTGCTTTCCCTCACTTTTGGCAAATAAGTATACAATAGCCAAACACAAACGGACGTATTCGTATTCACGCCTTTTGCGACACAAAACAAAAGAAAAACGCTTCGAAAACATTAAAAATTAAATTCCTCGCATAAATATCTTGCTGTCACGCCAAATGAATGTTTCCGATTGGAATCACAAAGCAAGGACCCTTTTTTCTCAGTCATATACTGCTTTTACTGGTTCTGCTGAACAGAATTTCTTGTGTCGCTTAGGTTGGCGTTGTCGTTTCACAGCAGAAAACGATGAAATTTATAAGAAAGGCTGATTGGAAATATTCTAAGCTTAATACTTTGGCAAAGCTGCAGAGCTGCCTCCGTACACGTCGCCAGAAAACTTCCAAGTAAAGCTACTTAAGCGCATCGAAGCGCCTAGAGAAAATCGCGCGCTATAACACAAACGCACATTATAATACTAATAATAAATAATAATGAAAAATAATAATAAAAAATAATAATAAATTTATTTCTTTTCGTAGGATAGGGGGTCGAGGAGGGGGGGCGGAAGTCCTTGTCGGAACGACAGCGAATACCATTTTTAAGGATAAAGCCGTAGCTGCCTGCAAGGATTTGGAGAATTTCCATAAAATTTCACCGCCAAGTAAGTGTACGAGGTGTGGGAATGAGAATTGTTTCCGTAGTGGGTGCGGTTCAGTGGTAAAAGGATACACAGCTAGGGGTGTTGTGTGTGCTGGGGAGCATGTGAAGCGCATTTTTAATGCTAACTCCGCAGTCTGCGGATCAACCATGGCAAAATATGAGTACAACAAGTTGTGTTTTTTCTTTTCTGTTCACTTTATCTTTTTGCAGGATATTTACGAAGAGCAACCAAGGAGACGTTCATGTATGATGGTAGTTTCTATGAAGCTGTCGGATCGGGTAAGTGTTAAAGAGTGTGTTATCGTTTGGTAATCCATTGAACATATTTTCCTTAGCTGTTTCTGTCCGATAAGCGACAGCAATGTGTCAATGTGTAATTGTGAAATGCAGTTTTGTATCCGATTTTCGTTTTCTTCTTCTTTGTATTTAATGGCAAGATTGATATATAATCAGTTTTCAATGTGCATGGTTATTTTTGCAATTCTACATCCCCACTTAGAAACAGACGAATGACTAGTAGCATACAAATAAACAATAGCTCTAAAAACATAAGAATAGTTCGATTAATGAGGGCACATCACTACCGCATGAATGACAAAGCAATAAAGCATCGTTTAAGGGACATCGGATAACTGTTGACTCCGTGGTTAGTGTGCTGAACTACCATGCGAAGGATTTCAGGTCCAACATTCGGAAAAACACAAATTACACTTGAACGATTTTTCCACTGCGCCAATTTTAGTGAACGTCTGACAAACCTTCCCTATTTTGCCTTTCGGATATGGCAATGAATTGTAGGTAGGCGAAGCATCCTATGCGGACCTGCTGCGCCAACTATTTTTATTCTCGAGGGAAAAAACAGACAGACGAAATTATGTGACGTTCCATACGAGAATGAGCTCGAGTCGATTTGAGTGTTGGCCCGAATTCGAGCTCGAACTTCCGAGTGAAAGATAAGAGTGGAAAACTGATTAGATTATGAATTTCCTCATTGACCACTATTTAATATGCGATATTAGTCTAAGTCCTGGCGAAACAATTCAAAATTCACCTTATAGGGGTGCCGGGCCATAGAAACATTCCAGGTAATTGCATGGCCGACGATGAACTCGCCAGGCAAGGCACTACTGTGTCGATTCTACCGGAAAAGGAGAATCCCTACATGCCTCTTGCTACTTGCAAGCTCCTAATTAAACAAAACGCATTAAGCGCTACTAATCGCAGGTGGTCTAATTGTACAACGTGCCACACCTCGAAACAGATCTGGCCTCAGCTGGATTCCAAGCGCTCAAAAAATCTTACTACACTGAAAAGACCCATGATAAGCACTCTAGTAGGTGTCATAACGGGACACTGCATCATAGGGAGACATGCTCTCAGGCCCCCTTCAAACGATTTCTGCAGAAGCTGTGTAGACGAGGAGGAGGACGAGACTGTTCTTCACCTTCTCTGTACGTGCCCAGCACTGTCATTCCGTAGAAAACTACACCTGGGAGAATATTTCTTCGACAATCTCAGCAAACTCGCAAACATAGGTATCAACTGCCTCCATCGCTTCATTCTTAGCTCCGGCTGGTTCAACGGGTAGTTACGGAGAATATTGATCCTGTGGTATCACAATGGTCCTACTTTGGCCTAAGTGAGGCTGCACTTGAGGCGGCCTGCCACTCTAACCTGCTTCTGTGGGACTTGGTATCTTTTGCGGTTCTTAGGTTTAGCCAAGATGATTAGCAGTACAATAGCATTGATGAATGTCGCGATGGAATTTGGTAGTATCTGTAAAAATAGTATCTTGTAGTAGTATCTTGAGTATGCGGTGTGGTCTGCCCCATAAGTGTGGCCCGGTAGATCGACTGTAGACCGAATTATCACACTGAAGCAAATCCTGGAAAAGACGAATGAACGAATTTCAAGTCGACACCCACCGTCTTTTCGTCAACTTCAAAAAATGTAAAAAAAAACTTTTATTATTTTTAAGGAAAATAAATATTCCTTATTTTTTAATTACACTGTTGTGATCCGCACAACCATACCCTACTCATGACCTACCTTATCAATCCATTCCATACACCATACAACAT
Source organism: Cheilosia urbana (assembly GCA_946477585.1). Lineage (NCBI taxonomy): Eukaryota > Metazoa > Arthropoda > Insecta > Diptera > Syrphidae > Cheilosia > Cheilosia urbana. The sequence continues at coordinate 45,688,950 of OX297855.1, forward strand.
ACACCAAATACATTACCAGAGCGCACGGCTATTAATAGGTCATTCGCTTCGTTTTCATTTGTTTTTCCATTTACCCAAACGCCACCCAAGCGCAATGAGTCAAGTGCATACCTACCCATAACGATACACACGTAACCCAAATCCGATCCGATTGCACAGCGGCACGCCAACATATGGCAAAAATGCAATAGTTGCATATCGGAGGAATACTACGTTGTGGTATCAGGGAAATAATAATAATTTATGAATGGATGACACTTGACACCAGCGTAAGGCAAATGACACCCAAGATGTCATTTGGGTACTTTTAATGGGAACGGAAAACAATTAAGCAATGCCTAAAATAGCGCGTATGCACATATGGTAATTGGTAAGGAAAACATGGTGCGTGGAGGGGGAAGATAGGCGATGGCTCATGAGCAATAATAGTATAAAAGGCGAAGGTTGTGACCAGGGAAAATCAGAGTTAAGTAACCATCCTAATAGATCGCAGCCATTGCTTAAGACAGCGGGTCTCATTAGTGAAATAACATAAAAGAATAATTTAAATAAAATAACTCAGAGTCGCAGCCTTGCTATAGACAGCGGGCTCTGCAGTACAAAATTTAAACAGACGTCTTTTAATCTTAAACTCTCCGTCCAATACTCTTCTCCCTTTTTGGGAAAGCACGGTATTGAGCGTATTTCAACACATATTTCGGGAGGAGTTTCAACCTCCAAAACCCCTATCTGCGTTCGCCCCTGGTCATACCTCTTGGACTTCTGTTGCTGTTGCTCCCAGATTCGCATTCTTCTTGCTCAGCATTATTATTATTTATTATTAGTATTTTCTTGTTATCTATATAGGTAACAATTTTTATTTTTTTTTCCTCCGAGGTAGGTGGAAATCTTCTAGAAGAAACTATGAGGACAGTCGGCGCGTGCTCATAGTAGTGTGAGATTTTTACTCACTAAAACTACCTCCAACAACAAATTTCTTTTGTACTGCAACTAAGTTAAGACTTATCAAGCAATTTTTTTATCATGAAGTTACACGTTTGACAGGCAACATTCCGGCGAAAGTTCCTACTCGTTCCGCAACGCGGTTGATAATTTATTATCGGGCTAAGTCCGAAGGTTTAGTTCATTGTAGACGCCGCAATAAATTTGTTTCATCGAGAATTTCGCGGATCGAGATATTAATATGTCCTAATAATCGATTTCTATGCTTTCGAGCGCATATTTTCATTTCGTCCTTAACGGTGGGAAATACGAGGTCTCTATGGAGATCTTCATTTCTAATGTACCACGGTGCACTGACGAATGATCTTAGCAATTTGTTTTGAAAAGTTTGTAAAATGTTTAGATTTGTTTCGCCGGTACAGCCCCATAACTGTATACCATATGTCCATACAGTCTTCATCACTTGCTTATATAATAAAAGCTTGTTCTCGAGTGTAAGCTTGGAATATTTTCCGAGTAACCAATAAAGTTCTCTATATTTGATTTTAAGTTCTTCGCATTTTTTCTTTACATGCGGTTTCCATTTTAGTTTTGTGTCGAGAGTCATTCCGAGATATTTGGCCTCGTCTGCATACGGAACTTGTACCGCATTTATAAATCCAGGCAAGTTATTTTTTTTTTTTTTTTTTTTTATATGTAAACAGTACAGGAGAGGCCCAAGGACGCTTCTTTGCGGCACTCCTGCCCTTATTTCCTTAAATTCCGAAAATTCGTTTCCGTGTTTGACACGAAAGAGTCTATTCTCTAGATACGATTCTAGAATTTTCCGTAACCGTTCGGGGGAGAACTTGTCTTAATTTGCACTTGAGGCCTTCATGCCACACCTTATCAAATGCTTGCGAAACGTCCAAGAACCAGGGATCCCAGATTAATATAAAAAAAATCCCCCATTTTTAACGGCAAAACGAGACTTTTTCCCCTTTTTCAAAAATAAAAATCCCTTTTTTTCCCCCAAAAACCAAAACACTTATTTAAGTTTCATTTTAACATTTTATGTTTTATTAAAATATCTTAGAATTAAGCAAACAAACAAAAAATAATAGGAACGCATTAAATTCAATTATTATTATGAAATACTAATAAAAAACAAAAAACAAAACTTACATAACTAAGTAGTACAACAACAGCCTTTTTCTACCACAAAGTCATAACAATCTTCCTTTTTTTTAATAAATTTTTTGTTTACAAAATTCCAGCCAAAGTGGAAGTAGAAAGTTTGTTTCGTGTTTTTCTTTTATTTAAATTTATTGCTGAAAAAATTCTTTCAGCATTGGCCCGATGTGAGGAAGACAAAAAATAAACTCCATACGTTTTTTTCTTGCTCGGAAACGTAATATCGTCTTCTTCAAGACTTGTTTTTAATATTTCCCTCCAATATTCAGTTGAAATATTTTCGATGTTTAAATTTCTTAGTAGTCTATACTCCCTAACAATTTCAACCCAATTTGAAGAAGAAAAATATGTCCGAAATATTCAGACAATTCTGTTCTTAAGACAACGTGGACTTGTAAGTGAGACGTTACATAGGCCCATTTAAGATTATGATCATTGAATGAGTTTTAAAAATAGTGTAGTCTTTCGAAGACTTTATTTAAATGAAATGTATGTTAAATGTTTTTTTTCCCATTTAGATTGTTTTACCCCAAAAAATCTCTTCCCCCTTTTGTTATAAAAAGTCGGCGAAATTGCCTACTTTCCCCCTAATCTGGGACCACTGCCAAGAACACGGCAGAGCAAATTTTATTTTCTTCTAGAGCTTTCTCTATTACGTCAGTTATCCGATGCACTTGATCGATTGTCGAATGTTTGCTTCTAAATCCGAACTGGTGGTCGGGTATAAGACGGCTTTCTTCTATAATTGTCTGTAAGCGTCTGAGTAATATCCTCTTAAAAACTTTGGAAATAATTGGAAGAAACGAGATGGGTGTATAAGAGTTTTTTTCATTCGGTGGTTTGCCTGGTTTTAGAACCATTATGACTTCCGCGATTTTCCATTGACTCGGAATGTATTGTAACCTGATCGCGGCGTTTATAATGTGGAGAAGCTTAGTTAATGCCTTCCGAGGTAGCATTTTTAGGAGTTCACCCGTGATCAAATCATAACCCAGAGATTTTTTGGTTTAAGTTTCTTTATTACTTGTCCGAGCTCGGTGAGTGTAGCGTTTATTACTACATTGATTTCAGATGTTAGTCTGTCCGATGCAGTAATATTTCCATTAAGCACTTGACCATCGAACGGCTTAAAAGTTTCTTCTAGATAGGCGGCGAAAACATCCGCCTACTCTTTGTCGCTTTTTGCCCAAACATCTTGGGTTATCTTAATAGGCGGCCCTGCGATCTTCGGCCTTTTTGTGGCTTTAATAGCCTTCCAAAGCGAGTAAGTGGATTCTTTTTCAGCTGTTAGGCTTTCGAGGTAATTTCTAGCCTCGTCATTTTTAAAATCTTTAATCGACTTTGTTAGCAAGTTAGTGAGTCGATTTAAGTTCGTTTTATCCTGCGGGGCTCGAGTTTGTTGCCATCTTTTTCGCGCTTTTCGTTTTGTTCTGACCATATTAATTATTTCCTGAGGTAACAAAGTAAATTAATAGTAAGTACATACATACAATACATATTATACAGTTTACGTCCAGTATAACGAATGATATAATTTTTAATGTTATTGAGTATATCGATCGCGTTCGTTATAACATAACGATCGACTTTTTACACAATTAAAAAAAAGATGTTATTAGAAAATGTGTTTGTTTAAAAGGTTTCATATGATTTAAAATTGAATAGATGATGGTCCTGCCATTTAAACACTTTCAGGGTTCTTAAACCATCTTATATAAATACTTCCCTTATATCAGATAGAAAATCGCTATTCGTTATATCGTCTATGCATTATAATTTATAATGGACGTCCACTGTAGGTATATATATATTTTACTAGCTGTATCCGACTGGCTTTGCCCGTGCTAGGGACGTTTGTTGCTTAAATATGTTCTTGCCTACAGTCCCACCAACCCAATCACATTTCGCAAATGGCTTTTTATGGACGACCTGCCTATGAGTGTCGAGAGAAAGCGTTTTCAATATTCTTGAACTAGAGGTTACAGTGATATACTAACAATAAAATAACAGCCCGCTTCTTCCGTTGTCTATTGTGTGTCACAAGCTCTTATGAGGTTGATTTTTTGTGATGTTTTTTGTGATCAAATGGGAATGGTTTTTTAATTTAATTTTGAATTTTTTTTATTGCGTTTTTAACCCACTTTTTGACAGTTTAGTTGACTTGTGAGGTATCAGATTACCGCTGGCCCTCTCAATTTTTTTCCAAATTCGCCATTTTGTTTTCCTATCAATGTTCAATCAACTAAGAATCCGTGTGACATGCAAAAACATACAAAAAATATGAAATCAATGTTGCCAACCGTAGGAGATTGTGAAAGATCTCGGGAATAGGTACCACATTTGAACTAACTGAGTGCTATTGGTTGGTTTTGTTTGTTTGGTTAATAAAATAAATAATAAAATAAAGCTAAAGTTTTATATACCTACTAGAAACATATAAGGACAAACAAGGTTTTTATTTCCGCTTTTGAATATCATTAACTTCGATTTCATGCGTGTACAATTTTCTGAAATTATTGACGAAAGTTTCCTCAAAATGCTTTTATTTTCCTACAACCAATCTACATTAAATTTTTCATAAATATTACAAGCAAAAGTACCTACACTTATTCTTAAAAAAAGTACTATACACACGTAACGAATAATTTCAAACTTAACGGATAAAATTCTATGAACGCTGGCAGCAACAGCGGAAGTTGTTCATATTTTTTGAGGGTGTGTTTGTGAATCGGAATTTTTGAAGTTTCGTGACATTTGTCAATACGAATTTCTATGTATCAATACCAGCGCACCAAAACGAGGTAAGAGTAAGATTGTATTATATTAAGTTGGTATGGTCAGTCAATAAAGAACACTCAAAGAAGATAGACAACGCACTTTTCATTATCTTACAAACATTTGCGAAATCCGTTACTGAAAAAATGAATTTCCTTAGAAATGTTATTTATAAAGGGTGATTTTTTAGCTGGTTTGGTTTTGGCAACACTGGTTTTGACAGCTGACGTGTGTTTAGTACCTTGTGTCACTGTCAAACAGCTTCAGTTTGGTTTGCAATTTAACCATGGATCGTCTTACAAATGAACAACGCTTGCAAATTATTGAATTTTACTATCAAAATTCGTGCTCGGTTCGAAATGTTCATCGCGCGCTGCTTCCATTTTATGATCGGCATTCTCGACCTTCTGAGCAGTCTATTCGGAAGATTGTGACCAAATTTCGCACCAAATTTACTTTGTTGGACATTAAACCACCAACACGTTTACGTACTGTGCGTAGTGAAGAAAATATTGCGGCCGTATCAGCTAGTGTGACAGAAGACCGCGAAATGTCGATTCGGCGCCGTTCCCAGCGGTTAGGCCTTTGTTACAGCACTACGTGGAAAATTTTGCGGAAGGATTTGTGCGTAAAGCCTTTTAAGATACAGCTTGTGCAAGAACTAAAGCCAGCCGACCTACCACAACGCCGAATTTTTGGTGAATGGGCTCTTGGAAAGCTGGCCGAGGATCCGCTTTTTTATCGAAAAATTGTGTTCAGCTCATTTTTGGTTGAATGGGTACGTAAATAAGCAAAATTGCCGCATTTGGAGTGAAGATCAGCCAGAAGCATTGCAACAGCTACCAATGCATCCCGAAAAAGCCACTGTTTGGTGCGGTTTATGGGCCGGCGGCATTATTGGGCCATATTTCTTCAAAGATGATGCGAATCGCAGCGTTACTGTCAATGGTGAACGCTACCGAGCGATGATAACAAACTTTTTTTTTGCCCGAAATGGAAGTTCTTGACTTGCATGATATGTGGTTTCAACAAGACGGTGCCACATGCCACACAGCACGCGAAACAATGGCGCAATTGCGAGGCGAGTTTGGTGAACAGTTAATTTCACGTTTCGGGCCGGTCAATTGGCCGCCTAGATCGTGCGATTTGACACCATTAGATTATTTTTTGTGGGGGTATGTCAAGGCTAACGTGTATAGGGACAAGCCCGCTTCGATTGACGCACTGGAAGCCAACATCCATGCATTCATTCGTGAGATACCGGCCGATATGTGTGAAAGAGTATGCCAAAATTGGACTCAGCGGATGGACTACCTGAGACGCAGCCGCGGTCAACATTTGCATGAAATTATCTTTAAACATTAAATTGCAAGGTTCAAACTATCGATTCAAATAAATATTTCATTAATTTTTTCGAATTTTTTGTGTTTTTTTTTTTTAAAAAGTTCTAAGCCTCTTAAAAAATCACCCCAACATTTCAGCGGATGAATCGGTTGGTTCATTATGTAGGTGTCCCGTAATATGAGGGTTTCAGAGTAGTCTATTCAAAACATATTCTCGACTGACTAAAGGTACAGAATACTCAAATTTGTTCATATCAAAAAAAAAAAAAAAAAATCCACTTTTGGGTTAGTCATGATATGGCAGTATATATATATATATGTATCATATATGTGGGATGCGGATACTAACCCTACCCCTACGACATGATTGACACTACAAAGCAAGACCAAACGAAGAGTAAACAAATAACACAAGAAAACCAGACAGTTACATAACAAATGAACGAATAAACAGAAAACGAGGGAATTCGCCTATCGCGTGTCGCGTCTAGAAGTCGCGTGTCGCGTCCTTCATCTTTTTCTTTCCTTTTGTGCACCACAGCGAAATTTAAATTTAAGTAGGTAGTTGAAGTTGAAGCAAATCACTCAGACCGATCAGTCGTCACTTTTAACCGAGCTAATTGTTATATTAATAAAATTTGTGAATCATTTTGAAATTGTAGTGTTTTCTTTCTTACATAATGTAATCTGTGTATTTTAACTTTGAAAGTACTACATACCTTTAATTTTAGGTTTAGAATTTTTTAAGAACTTCCAAAAACAAAATAAGGCACATTAGACGTTCTGCGTTAACAAAACATAATTAAAAAACGCACCTTCCCAAAATATTCGACTCGTATGTACATGCCGAGAAGTTGTTTGAAACATCCCTTCGGAAAAATCTTAAAAGTTGCATGTTGCATCCATTGAAAATTCGCGCTGACCTTCAGGAACATTTTCTTTGATAATCGATCGTTTTGAAAGAAGAAAATATACAAAATGCATAATTTTCATTTCATTTTGCTTAATGAAATATTGCTCCATTTTTTGGAGCCCATTTTCTTTTTTTTGCGCCATTTTTAATTGGGGTATAATTTCATGGAGTCATATGAAATGATTAAGAAAAAATTGTAAAATATAAAAGAAAATTAATACAAGATGTTTTTTAAGTTGCAACTTTCAAAAAAAGAAAAGAAAATATTGTAAAAAAAATAAATAAATAAATAGTTGGCGCAACAGGTCCGGAGGGCCTAGCTTCTCACATCCATTCGTTTTGTGTGAGTTTTTCAAGTTTGAAACGAATGGAAGGGATCTACATTTTTTTGCTGAATCCAAACGGCTAATTGAGAAGCTCTTTCAAGACAGTTATACTCTCGGATGTTTTTTTCAGACGATCGCGCGAGGTGGGGCAGTGAAAAAAACCCTAAGTTAAAATTTGGGTTTTTGCGGGATTTGAACCCGACCCCTCGCTTAGTAGTCCAACACACTAACCACTAATCCACTCCGCCTACAATATTGTACCTAATAAAAACTTAACAGTCCATTGTCTTTGCCATCTGGACCTAGGGCTAGCTTCTCACAACTATTCGTTTTGTGTGTGTTTTTTTTTTGTGACGAATGAAAGGGACCTACACTTTTATGCTGAGTCCGAACTGCTGAATTGACAAGTTCTTTCATGACAGTTACACTCTTGGATGTTAGTCAGATGTTTACGTGAGGTGGCGCAGTGGCAGAAAACTGTAAGATACAGTTTGTGTTTTTTCGGGGACCGAACGTGAGACTCCCTGGCTAACTAGTTGAGCAAACTAATCATCAAGCCCACGCTGCTTGATACACTCTTTTATATAAACGCATAGTGAAAGCAACCTCTGATCTTAAGGTTCTATTCCTTCTTTACATGAATCGCCGATATCAACCTTATGTCGATGCATCTTCCCCCCCCGAGCAATCCCTGCTCACGATGTTGAGCTGCGTTTCCATTGATAAGTTCATAATATACTTTCGTGCTTCAAAGTGGTTACCACAACCGTTTATATCATCCCATCTTGTTCTTTATTTTTAACATGAAAGGCATGTGAACCCTCGTCATTCAAGTGTAATTGAAATGTGCGTGTAGCTTACAAGGGTACGTAGACTTTTTTCTCTAACACCAGCAATCCTGTCGGTCCTGTCGGTCGGTGCGGTCAAGCTAACCTCCTTTTGTCACTTGTGAGGTAGACATTCCTACCCTAATCTTGTTCTGATGGTTGACATCAAGAGCACGGTTTTGGTTAATCGATAAGCTTGTATCGACATGAGGGAACAAAAATGTTACAGGGCAGTAATTCAGACAGCAACCTTTATTAAGCCGTGATGGCTTTACAATGCTTGATTGGTTGTCGCCGGGTTGAGGTTTTTTCTTTTTATCAAACTGCGCTTAAATTAACTGGACATGAAATTATAGCTTTTTGTTTTTTTTAACCAACAGTATTGCTGATGGCGGAATTCTTCGCCCTAATGCCAGTTAAAGGGGTCAAGGGCAAGGGTCCCGCTTATATGTCCTTCTCCTGGCTCAGCATACGAACAATATACTGTATAATTTTCATTATCTTAGCCCTGTTCGATTATGCGCTAACAATGTACATGGTCTTGGATCAGCCGATTTCATTTAATAGCGTCGGTAAGGAATGACCCAGTAGCAGTTGTATTTTCACTGTGAGAGCATTCTCACCATTGCAGAGCCCATCATATTTCGAGTATCGAACATAGCTGCCTCTATCAGTTTTCTACACCTGGCTAGGAATTGGCGAGACTTGATGGTCAAATGGGAAGCGGTGGAGAGGCAACTGCCAAGTTATGTGTCACAAACGGATAAAGGACGAATGGCCATCAAAATTCGAAACGTTGTATTTGTGGCTATGATGTTGTCATTGGGTAAGTTTAGTATTATGAAATCTGAAGTGCACTCACGCGTTGATACTCTTTTACAGTTGAGCACTTTTTGAACATCATATCGAACATACATTACGCTAACTTTTGTCCGATCGTCGATAATCCGATTGATAATTTCTTCATAAGATCCGGCAGTCAGCTGTTTTACACATTACCCTACTCGATTAGCATGGCTTGGTTTGGTAAGATAATAAACGTTATGCTGACGTTTGCATGGAATTACATGGACTGCTTTGTGATGTTCATGAGTATTGGACTGACGAATCTCTTCAGACAGATCAACGATAATTTGATCAAGTACAAGGGGAAGGTATGTATAGGTATAGAGTGCATGTTTTGTAAGAAGTTGTAGGGTCAAAGTGACAGTTTAATGGATTATATTTTTGATGTGTTTGTGTTTCCCATTACCAAGTATACATATATTTTTTTTTTTTATTTCATATTAGTCTATTATGTTCTCTAACCGTACAGTCAAATGTATGAGTGGCTTAAAGAATATTCCCGGCCGTTGTTTGATCGTCAGTATATTTGTGTGTTCTACCTTATAACTTGAAAAAAATCCAGTGTCAAAATACAAAAATATGTTCATACTAGCTCTGCGCTGAATACGGCTTAGCTCGGGAGAAAATTCAGAAACTTTTCTGCTCCTTAGTATAGGAATGACACTAATATTTGAAATCAACAGCAACTCTGTCTGTTTGTTAGCTTTTCTCGAACAAACCTCTAAGCATAGATAATAAATATAGATATACAGGATGTCCGCCGGGTATACTACTTTGTTTTGCCGCCATTTTGGTAAACATTAGTCTTGACAGTTCATATTTGCCAGTCGGGAAGTAGACACGTGGCAAATTTATTTTCGAAAAATATTCGATAAACCAATGTGTTTTAATCTTTAAAACATTTTATCAAAATCAATCATCGATTACTGTGACGATGAGAAAGTTACTTGAAATTGTTTGGAGAAACAACGTGCCAAAAAAACGCACTATTTATCGTGTAGTGAATGACTTCGAAGAAAGGGGGTCTGTAGGTGATAGGCCCAAGCATGAACCACAACGTACTGCAAGATCGGCTGAAAATATTACTGCTGCTCAAGGAAGTGTTCAAAACAATCCATCAACCTCAATTCGACGCCGTGCTCAGGAGCTCGGTCTTCAAAGAACAACTTTGGCGACAATTTTGCACAAGGATTTGCATTTGTTTCGATTTAAGATTTAGTTGACACAAGAGCTTCTTCCACAAGACCATTTACGCCGCCGTACATATGCCAATAGGTGGTTGGGTGCTGTATGAATAGGGTAGGCACTGATTGGCGTCAACTTGGCGATGCCCAGTCGTTGTAACTGTTCATACACATCAATTGTGCTTATTTTACCTCCGCGTGGTAGCCACCGGGTACTGGTCCTGTCCTTCCGGGCATGACTTGCTAAACTTATAAGTGCGAGTGTTGAACACGAAGAAAATAGCAACACTATAATGCTCTGTCGGAATGACTGCCTGATCGAGTCTCAGAGGTCTTACATGAGCCCCTCAGAAAGAGGACGTACGGCGGATGAATTCACATGGTTGAATCAACGGTGGCGTCAACAGTCAACATGGCAGATACCTCAATGAGCTACTTTGACGTATTTAGAGCTGAGGTCATTGAGGATTTTTCAGCACTAGTCAGGGTGTTGAAATAGAGATGGTGGCGGAAGAGCCCTTAATGGGTCAACGGCAGCTCTCACATCCCCGCAGCGGGTTACTGACTCGGGAATATTCCGGCTCCTTTTGCCCAAGGGGTTACAGAAAGGGCCTGGTCCTCCAGGTTGGGGGTTGTGCGTGGGGTTAACGACCCTACCACGGAAAAAAAAGAATTGTTGCGAAGCAACCAAAAGCCTCGGATAAGGACGGATTCACTGTTGACGACCCTGCAAAACGAAAAAAGGACAATGACGTTCGGATCTGCACGTGGAATGTTCGAACTCTGAACAGACCGCGTGCAGCCGAACAACTAGCGGAGGCCCTAGACTGCTACAAAGCAGGTATCACCGCCATCCAGGAAGTGCGGTGGGATGGGCCGGGCAAAAGGAGGATGAAAAACTGTGACATTTACTACGGTGACTGCTACAGAGAACAAAAGCAGCGTCTATTTGGATGCGGATTTGTTGTAAGCGGCAGACTTAGGCAAGAAGTCTTGAGCTTTCGACACGTTAGTGAACGCCTTACAACTATCCGCATCAAGGCTAAATTCGCCAACATCAGCCTGATATGCGCTCACGCCCCCACAGAAGATAAAGACGATGCTACCAAAGAGTGTTTCTACGAGCTCCTCGACAAAACATATGAGCAATGTCCTAAGCATGACGTTAAAATCGTCTTGGGTGATTTTAACGCCAAAATAGGAAAGGAGGACATCTTTGGTAGCACAATCGGAAAACACAGCCTACACGACACCACGTCTGGAAACGGACTTAGGCTGATTGATTTTGCTGCGGGACGTAATGTTACCATAGCTAGCTCACGGTTTCCTCACCTCAATATACACAAAGGAACATGGCGGTCACCTGATCATCAAACCGTCAACCAAATTGATCACGTTGCGATCGACGCAAGGCACTCCTCCAGTATTCTAGATGTCCGAACTTTCCGAGCGGCCAACATAGACTCGGACCACTACCTTGTTGTAGCCAAGGTACGGATGCGGATATCCAAGACGCCACAACAACGAGAAAATACTGTGAGGAGATTTAACGTTGGACGACTACAAACGCAACAAACCGCCAGAACCTTTGCCGATCGCGTATCCCTCAATCTCTCGAGAAGTCCTATGCTGCCAGCATCAAGTGCCGAAGACCAGTGGCGCCGATGCCAAGAAGCCATCAAAAACGCCGCAACTGATGTGCTCGGTTTCACCAGCCCACCCCCCCGAAACCCCTGGTTTGACGAAGAGTGCCGGCAAGCACATGCAGCAAAACAAAGTGCATACGAAGCGTCGCTGCATAGAAGGACGAGAGCAGCTCGTCAGCTCTACGAGCAAAAAAGGAGGGAAGAACATCGGCTTCTCCGGAGAAAAAAGAGAGAGCATGAGAAGCGCGCGATCGAGGATATAGAGAGGTGTTACTCCAGGAACAATGTTCGGAAGTTTTACCAAAAGGTAAAAAGAACGTGTCATGCCAACAAGACCCGAACGGAGACCTGTAGAGACGAGCAAGGAAACCTTGTAGTAGAGTCACAGTCGGTGCTGAGGACATGGAAAAACCATTTCTGCAGACTGCTAAACGGCGAAGACGACACAAATTCCGCTGTTAGGCAGAACGATCCATTCAACCTGGACGATGACAGCCAAGATTTCCGTCCACCTGACCAAAATGAAGTGAGGATAGCAATATCTAAGCTTAAATCCAACAAGGCTGCTGGTCCAGACGGCTTACCTGCCGAGCTCTTCAAGGCAGCCGGAGATGACTTGGTAGAGTGCATACACCAACTCATCTCCAAGATTTGGTTAGAGGAAAGTATGCCTGATGAATGGAACCTCAGCATTGTTTGCCCGATCCACAAGAAGGGAGACCCTCTAAACTGCGCCAACTACAGAGGCATCAGTCTCCTGAACACTGCGTATAAGATCATGTCTGCTGTATTGTGTGAACGCCTGAAACCATTCGTCAACGATCTGATAGGTCCCTATTAGTGCGGTTTTAGGCCCGGTAAGTCCACGACCGATCAAATATTCACACTACGGCAGATCCTGGAAAAAACCCAAGAATACCAGATCGATACTCACCATCTTTTTGTCGATTTTAAGGCCGCATATGACAGCGTTTATAGAGACGAGCTATACAGAGCCATGTCTAGTTTTGGCATCCCTGCCAAACTTGTCAGATTGTGCAGAATGACGATGGAGAACGCTCGCTGCTCCGTAAAGGTCGGAAACAATCTCACCGAGACCCTTGATGTCAAAAAAGGATTTAGACAAGGTGATGCGCTGTCATGTGACTTCTTCAACATCATTCTTGAGAAGATTGTGCGAAACTCACAAGCCAACACCAGAGGCACAATTTTCTATAAGTCTGTGCAACTGCTTGCATACGCTGACGACATTGACATTGTTGGTACAACACAGCGAGCTGTCACTGGTGCGTTTGCAAGTATTAGTGCAGAAGCGGCAAAAATGGGTTTAGTGGTAAATGAGGGTAAAACAAAATATATGCTGTCAACAAGAAGGGACATAGACAGCTATAACTTTGAGGTAGTTAGGGACTTTGTCTACCTCGGCTCCGCTATAAACTCTGATAACGACATCACATCAGAAATCAAACGAAGAATCACACTTGCCAACCGCTGTTTCTTTGGCCTAAGACGGCAACTGATAAGTAAGGCCTTGTCGAGAAATACTAAGGAAACTCTGTATAAGACCCTCATCATCCCAGTCCTGCTTTATGGTGCAGAAGCATGGGCGCTATCAAAGGCGGATGAAGATCTCCTTGGTCGTTTCGAACGCAAAATTCTTCGAGTGATTTTTGGTCCCGTTTGCGTTGACGGGTTTTGGAGGAGAAGATTTAACAGCGAACTCTACGAGCTGTACAGCGACATTGACCTAGTCAGAAAAGTACGCATCAGTCGTCTAAGATGGCTGGGACATGTAGAGCGAATGGACACCAACGCTCCGGCCCGAAGAGTCTTCGATTCTAACCCGGAGGGACAACGCAGTAGAGGAAGACCTCGCCTTAGGTGGCGCGCGCAAGTGGAAGGGGACCTCAACCAACTTGGAGTGCGCAACTGGAGGCAGTTAGCCAAAGATCGCGCTAACTGGAGAGGCGTATTGGTTGAGACCCAGGTCCACCCCGGACTGTAGCGCCACCTAAGTAAGTAAGTAACATATGCCAATAGGATATTACAGCTAGCCCATGACAACCACGATTTTCATGAAAAAATCATAATGAGTGACGAGGCACATTTTCATTTGAATGGATATGTGAATAAACAGAATAGTCGGTTCTGGGCAACGGAAAACCCTCAAATTATTCATCAGTCACCTTTGCATCCATCAAAAGTTACAGTCTGGTGTGCAATTTGAAAATGAGAACGGCGAAACGGTAACTGTGAATGGGGAGCGATATCGTGATATTATTGAAAACTTTTTAACGCCACAACTTCATGCTTTGGGCTTGATTAACATGTGGTATCAACAAGACGGTGCCACATCGCATACAGCCAGGATTACAATGGAATTACTGTGGGACCTCTTTCCACAACAAGTTATTTCAAGAAATGGTGATGTTGATTGGCCTCCACGGTCGCCTGTTTTGACTGCTCCGGACTTATTTTTGTGGGGATATCTGAAAAGCAAGTTTTACGCAAACAAACCAGAAACGCTTGTGCAACTCAACCAAAATGTTCGTGATGAAATTAATGAAATACCGCGTGAAATGTGTGAGAATGTAATGAAAAATGTGCTCAAAAGGGCACCCATCTGTGAGACTAACAGAGGCGGACATTTACCTGATATTGTATTCCATACATAATTGCCGACATTAGACAAAACATTTATCAATATAAGATCCATTCTCTTTCATTTAATCAACAATTATAAACAAACAAAGTAGGATACCTTCCCGGCGGACACCCTGTATATGTCTGTGCTCTAAAGCAATCGAAATGTAATTTGGCAAAGCGAAAGTCTGGATCCTGAAAAAGGGCACAAGCATAGTTTCGTCAAAATTAGACAAAATCTTAGAAGACTACACTTAGGTGGGTCAAAAGTCCATTGTGGACTTTTGGCCTGTGGACTTATGATACTGCGCCTACATATTTTGCTATACTTACAAATTAGAAACATCTAGATCTCCGATGATTTGTATTTTAAAATTTCCGAAGCAGGCATATATAAACGTGACAAAAACAGTCTTTCCACCTAAAGCATGTTTTATTGAACATCTAGCCTAGCAGAGCAGTATAAAGTATAGGCAATTATTCGATAAAAGTCACTTTTTCTGAACCAAAGTTAGTATATTTTAATATTTTTGCTATAGGTATCCTCTTGCAATATGTCCCCAAGAAGCGAGATTTAAAAAAGTATTGTTCTTCCGGTTGTTAAGTTTACTGCAATAACTTGAAGAAGAAGAAAGTTTTGCAAAAATCCGCTTAGAAGAGTTCTGTTCCCGACTTTATCAAAAGAGATTGGGAGATGGGAGGGCTATGGCTTGTTATTCGCCATGGTGTTCGACTGCCTACGGCCTACGAGTTAACAAGCATGAGTGTGAGAAAATGGCACAAAGTTCTACATTTTGGTTTGCGTCTTCGATATTTTCTTCGCCAATTTGGAATGTTCGTGTGTGCATGAGATTCGAACATAAATGGGATATTTACCCAGTAGTGCTACAATTGTTGGCATGAACTATAAAAATGGCTGCCAGCTCACTCCTGCTTCAGATGGTACAAATTTTAGTACATGCAGGTAGATAATAGTTGTTGTAATTTCGTCAATATTCGTATACTTTGTTATACTGAGAAAAATGCTCACTTAAATAACAAATTTTAGACTTTGTTTTAAACTTTTTAATTTTTCGGCAGCAGACGTCCTCAGCTTTATGCTTATTCCAAAATTGTTGTCAAGCTCCCCTTCACGTTAGATAGCCACGAAGTGGTGATTTTCTTTTCTTTTTTGCTTGTTTCTTCTTTCTGTATTAAAATGCATTTTTCTTTTTTTCCAATATAAAGTCACAATTTTAAAGCAAAAACAAATCAAGTACCGTGATATTTTTCTTTACAGCAAATGCCCGAATCTTTCTGGAGTGAACGGCGAATTCAATACCGAAACTTGTGTGTCCTCTGTGCGGATGTTGACAACGCAATATCAGTCATAACAATGATCTCCTTTTCCAACAACTTGTACTTCATATGCATTCAACTGTTGAAGAGTATGAAGTAATGCATCTTCTTAAGCAAACATTTATCGCAAAGCTGAATAAATATCCTTTCAGCAATATGCCATCGATTGCCCATGCAGTGTATTTTTACTTTTCATTGTTTTTCCTTTTGGGACGAACCATGGCAGTGTCTCTGTATTCGGCAGATATTCATGACGAGTCGAAGAAGCCACTGCGTTGCTTGAGATGCATTCCAAAAGAGTCTTGGTGTCAGGAGGTAAAACGATTTTCCGAAGAAGTCAGTACTGATCTTGTGGCACTTAGTGGAATGAAATTTTTTCACTTAACAAGAAAACTAGTTCTCAGTGTGAGTTTGCTGCTGTGGGCAAAAGTTTTTGGTTATTTAAAAAGAAAAGTTTTCTTGTAATTTCAGGTAGCTGGAACTATAGTTACCTACGAATTGGTTTTGATACAATTTCGACACGATAATACTCTTTGGGACTGTGAGCGGACGGACCTATAGTCACGGCTGGATATGAGTTGTTATATACTACTATAAATGTTTGTATTATTTATTTTAAAACTATTCAATAAAAAAAAAAAAAAAATGGCCAAGTGCGAGTGTCAACGACGCACCGAAGGTTCCGTACTTCTTTAGAGTTGGAATTGCGACTGGAAGCACAAAGGTGTGCCTTAATGGGATTGCCATTTGACACATAAAGAGGGTATGAAATGAAATGCTATTTCGATTGAGTTGCGAGGAAGTCACACTTAATTGTGATTTACTAATTAAAATGCGCTGGCGAAGCAAGCCGAGCACGGGTCAGCTAGTCTTAAATACAGTCCGTAACAATTGGATACCCTCACATACTGTTTTTTTTTTTTTTAACTAACTGTTATGATAGCTCTTTGATGTGTACCCAATGAAGTGCATTGGGTAACAAGCTAAGAACGAGAGTTTCTGAGATTAAGAAAGCTTTTAATTTTTTTTTTTTTAAGTTAATGGGACTTTTTGAGGTTATTTTGTATGCATTCATTTTAATTTTAATTCTTTTTTGTAACATAAAAATAGCCTCACCTAACTTTCTTACTCATTGTAAGCGGGAACTTAGCAGCGTGGTCATCGGAAAGCTATCAGGAGTGACAAACGGTTTATTTCTTGTGTTTATGATCTGTTTAATAGTTAATACGGTAATAGCTAAAATAGGGGCTTACTATGAGCAAAATCTCTCTAATCGCGCTATAGATAAAAAACCGATCACAGGTGTCGTTATCTAATCACCACACTTTGGCCCTACGAAAAGGATACCTGCCGGAACGGATTCAATAGGTTGGGGTCAAAATTCTGGATGGGTTAACCCTTAAATGCCCAAGGAAACCGATTTTGATGAAAAAAATATATTTTATGTAAACGGAGACAAAAACAACTAATCCGTTGTTAAATTTTTTTTTTTTTTTTTTGACGAAGTTATTAACAAAAAAGTGGCTGAATCTTTAAAGATAAAATGGGCTCTAACACCCCACAGCTATTCCGAAAGAAAATGCATATAATTTTTTTTTTTAGTTACGGTAATTGTACATACATTTTACATTGTAGTTAATTTAATTTCTATACAACTGTAAAATTATTAAATAAAAACAAAAAACGTATTTTTTCTTAAATTTGTTGAAAATTAGAAAAAAACAAATATTTCTTTAAAAGTAAGGTTAATTTAAAAGTTATGCGTCCATTTATTTTACAGTGCATAGATTTTGAGTCAATAAAGCGAAAATAGTAAGCAACAAGTAAATAAAGTCAAAACAAACGCAGAAATATTTTGTTCAATGGTTGTATCTTTAAAGATACACTGGGCATTTAAGGGTTAAAATTATTTTTTGACAAAATTTACAAAAAAGGTTTCAAAAGCGACAATTGTTTAAATCAAATCAAATTTGGTATCAGTAATTATAATGTAGTTTATTATAGCAATTAGTTTGGTGCGATCCGTCCTTATCTTCTACTTAACACTAGATGGCGATTTCACCAAGCGAAGTTGGTTGTACTTCTTTTTGTAGTTTTCCCTTGGTATAAAACCAACGGCGCCATTGTTCTGCACTCTCTTCCTTTTTCATCGTCTTCAACGAAACTTACTTGCCGCCATACGTACGGTGACCATATTCGCCGAAAAAAAATAAAGGACATTATTTTGCTTCCAATATTTTTGTATTTGTTATTTATTTGCTCACAAAAAAAACGTTAATGTCGTTTTAAATTTTGTCTGAAAAGTTGAGCTGAGATTTCAGATTTCTGCTGCCGAATCGAACATCGTATTACATTTTTTTTTTTTTTTTGTTACTGAAGGTGAAAATCTCGAAAGACACAGTGGGGTTAGAAACCCAGAGTAGTGTGGGACTCTAACCGCACTAAAATCACTTCCTTAATCATGACCAATCAAAGAAAGATCGACAAATGATTTTAGTTACAACGTTCAGTTGTGTTTGAGAAGGTATTACAATTTGAATACGGGTTCTCATTATTTCGATTATAAGGTCGTGAGGTTTAATTCTTCTCAATCTACGAATATTGTATCGTACATTTAAGACGTCTTCTATTTCAGGATAAATATGCATCTGCAAACGCTATTTAACTCTTCTACTTTCTTTTTCACATGTTCCTTCCATTTCAGCTTAGCATCTAGATTCATACCCAGATACTTAGCTGTGTTAGAATAAGGAACTACTTGGTTATTAATAACCACCGGAACATTTATAATTTTTTTATTTGTAAAATTGATATGAGTGGACTTTGACTCATTGAGTCTAATTCGCCATCGTTGTACTTACTTACTTAGGTGGCGCTACAGTCCGGGGTGGACCTGGGCCTCAACCAATACGCCTCTCCAGTTAGCGCGATCTTTGGCTAACTGCCTCCAGTTGCGCACTCCAAGTTGGTTGAGGTCCCCTTCCACTTGCGCGCGCCACCTAAGGCAAGGTCTTCCTCTACTGCGTTGTCCCTAAGGGTTAGAATCGAAGACTCTTCGGGCCGGAGCGTTGGTGTCCATTCGCTCTACATGTCCCAGCCATCTTAGACGACTGATGCGTACTTTTCTGACTAGGTCGATGTCGCTGTACAGCTCGTAGAGTTCGCTGTTAAATCTTCTCCTCCAAAGCCCGTCAACGCAAACGGGACCAAAAATCACTCGAAGAATTTTGCGTTCGAAGCGACCAAGAAGATCCTCATCCGTTTTTGCTAGGGTCCATGCTTCTGCGCCATAGAGCAGGACAGGGATGATGAGAGTCTTATATAGAATCTCCTTAGTGCTTCTTGACAAGGCCTTACTAATCAATTGCCGTCTTAGGCCAAAGAAACAGCGGTTGGCAAGTGTGATTCTTCGTTTGATTTCTGATGTGATGTCGTTATCAGAGTTTATAGCGGAGCCGAGGTAGACAAAGTCCCTAACTACCTCAAAGTTATAGCTGTCTATGTCCCTTCTTGTTGACAGCATATATTTTGTTTTACCCTCATTTACCACTAAACCCATTTTTGCCGCTTCTGCACTAATACTTGCAAACGCACCAGTGACAGCTCGCTGTGTTGTACCAACAATGTCAATGTCGTCAGCGTATGCAAGCAGTTGCACAGACTTATAGAAAATTGTGCCTCTGGTGTTGGCTTGTGAGTTTCGCACAATCTTCTCAAGAATGATGTTGAAGAAGTCACATGACAGCGCATCACCTTGTCTAAATCCTTTTTTGACATCAAAGGTCTCGGTGAGATTGTTTCCGACCTTTACGGAGCAGCGAGCGTTCTCCATCGTCATTCTGCACAATCTGACAAGTTTGGCAGGGATGCCAAAACTAGACATGGCTCTGTATAGCTCGTCTCTATAAACGCTGTCATATGCGGCCTTAAAATCGACAAAAAGATGGTGAGTATCGATCTGGTATTCTTGGGTTTTTTCCAGGATCTGCCGTAGTGTGAATATTTGATCGGTCGTGGACTTACCGGGCCTAAAACCGCACTAATAGGGACCTATCAGATCGTTGACGAATGGTTTCAGGCGTTCACACAATACAGCAGACATGATCTTATACGCAGTGTTCAGGAGACTGATGCCTCTGTAGTTGGCGCAGTTTAGAGGGTCTCCCTTCTTGTGGATCGGGCAAACAATGCTGAGGTTCCATTCATCAGGCATACTTTCCTCTAACCAAATCTTGGAGATGAGTTGGTGTATGCACTCTACCAAGTCATCTCCGGCTGCCTTGAAGAGCTCGGCAGGTAAGCCGTCTGGACCAGCAGCCTTGTTGGATTTAAGCTTAGATATTGCTATCCTCACTTCATTTTGGTCAGGTGGACGGAAATCTTGGCTGTCATCGTCCAGGTTGAATGGATCGTTCTGCCTAACAGCGGAATTTGTGTCGTCTTCGCCGTTTAGCAGTCTGCAGAAATGGTTTTTCCATGTCCTCAGCACCGACTGTGACTCTACTACAAGGTTTCCTTGCTCGTCTCTACAGGTCTCCGTTCGGGTCTTGTTGGCATGACACGTTCTTTTTACCTTTTGGTAAAACTTCCGAACATTGTTCCTGGAGTAACACCTCTCTATATCCTCGATCGCGCGCTTCTCATGCTCTCTCTTTTTTCTCCGGAGAAGCCGATGTTCTTCCCTCCTTTTTTGCTCGTAGAGCTGACGAGCTGCTCTCGTCCTTCTATGCAGCGACGCTTCGTAGGCACTTTGTTTTGCTGCATGTGCTTGCCGGCACTCTTCGTCAAACCAGGGGTTTCGGGGGGGTGGGCTGGTGAAACCGAGCACATCAGTTGCGGCGTTTTTGATGGCTTCTTGGCATCGGCGCCACTGGTCTTCGGCACTTGATGCTGGCAGCATAGGACTTCTCGAGAGGTTGAGGGATACGCGATCGGCAAAGGTTCTGGCGGTTTGTTGCGTTTGTAGTCGTCCAACGTTAAATCTCCTCACAGTATTTTCTCGTTGTTGTGGCGTCTTGGATATCCGCATCCGTACCTTGGCTACAACAAGGTAGTGGTCCGAGTCTATGTTGGCCGCTCGGAAAGTTCGGACATCTAGAATACTGGAGGAGTGCCTTGCGTCGATCGCAACGTGATCAATTTGGTTGACGGTTTGATGATCAGGTGACCGCCATGTTCCTTTGTGTATATTGAGGTGAGGAAACCGTGAGCTAGCTATGGTAACATTACGTCCCGCAGCAAAATCAATCAGCCTAAGTCCGTTTCCAGACGTGGTGTCGTGTAGGCTGTGTTTTCCGATTGTGCTACCAAAGATGTCCTCCTTTCCTATTTTGGCGTTAAAATCACCCAAGACGATTTTAACGTCATGCTTAGGACATTGCTCATATGTTTTGTCGAGGAGCTCGTAGAAACATTCTTTGGTAGCATAGTCTTTATCTTCTGTGGGGGCGTGAGCGCATATCAGGCTGATGTTGGCGAATTTAGCCTTGATGCGGATAGTTGTAAGGCGTTCACTAACGTGTCGAAAGCTCAAGACTTCTTGCCTAAGTCTGCCGCTTACAACAAATCCGCATCCAAATAGACGCTGCTTTTGTTATCTGTAGCAGTCACCGTAGTAAATGTCACAGTTTTTCATCCTCCTTTTGCCCGGCCCATCCCACCGCACTTCCTGGATGGCGGTGATACCTGCTTTGTAGCAGTCTAGGGCCTCCGCTAGTTGTTCGGCTGCACGCGGTCTGTTCAGAGTTCGAACATTCCACTTGCAGATCCGAACGTCATTGTCCTTTTTTCGTTTTGCAGGGTCGTCAACAGTGAATCCGTCCTTATCCGAGGCTTTTGGTTGCTTCGCAACAGTGCTTTTTTTCCGTGGTAGGGTAGTTAACCCCACGCACAACCCCCAACCTGGAGGACCAGGCCCTTTCTGTAACCCCTTGGGCAAAAGGAGCCGGAATATTCCGGAGTCAGTAAACCGCTGCGGGGATGTGAGAGCTGCCGTTGACCCATTAAGGGCTCTTCCGCCACCATCTCTATTTCAACACCCTGACTAGTGCTGAAAAATCCTCAATGACCTCAGCTCCAAATACGTCGAAGTAGCTCATTGAGGTATCTGCCATGTTGACTGTTGACGCCACCGTTGATTCAGCCATGTGAATTCATCCGCCGTACGTCCTCTTTCTGAGGGGCTCATGTAAGACCTCTGAGACTCGATCAGGCAGTCATTCCGACAGAGCATTATAGTGTTGCTATTTTCTTCGTGTTCAACACTCGCGCTTATAAGTTTAGCAAGTCATGCCCGGAAGGACAAGACCAGTACCCGGTGGCTACCACGCGGAGGTAAAATAAGCACAATTGATGTGTATGAACAGTTACAACGACTGGGCATCGCCAAGTTGACGCCAATCAGTGCCTACCCTATTCATACAACACCCAACCACCACAACACCCAACCACCATCGTTGTGCCCAATCACATATTTCGTTAACTGCATTTTGCAGCTTTTCTGTTGATTTAGTCACGCATCTATCAGTTGATAGAAGAGCAGTGTCGTCTGCGAATGTGGCTATCATCGTGTCGTTTCTATGTGGTATATCACTAGTATACAATAAGTAAAGGGTTGGTCCCAGAACACCTCCCTGTGGAACTCCTGCTTGTAGTTCTTTAAGTTCAGAATACGCTGAACCATAACGAACTCTAGAGAATCTATTTGAAATATAAGATTTAAGTATCTCATAGTATTGTCTAGGTAGGTCCCTATGAAGTTTATACTCTAAGCCCTTATGCCAGACCTTATCAAAAGCCTGAGCAATGTCTAAGAACAATGCAGAACAAACTTCTTTTTCTTCTAGTGATTTTTCTATAAATTTTGTTATACGATATTTGTATTACATTTACACCTAAATTTAACATTGCTGAAAAAAAAAAAAAAAAAAAAAATCCGAAATCCGACTTAGCGTTCCCACTGAAACTTCAACATTTCAAATGACAATTAGTTTCAGAATTGACTATTGATCTTATTATTGTAAAGAATTTAAGTGCTAGTTCAGGCATATTAAATATATTGCTGGACTCAATATAGAGGTATGCAACTACTTCCTTCTCCTTTGTTGTAATAACTTTTCGTTAAAAAAATGAATAAATAGTTGGCGCAACAGGTCCGGAGGGACCCTAGGCCTAGCTTCTCACAACCATTCGTTTTGTGTGAGTTTTTCATTTTTGGAACGAATTGTAGGGATCTACAATTTTATGCCGCTAATTGAGAAGCTCTTTCAAGACATTTATACTCTCGGATGTTTCTCAGACCACAAAAAATAAAGTATCCAAGTTTTCTAAAGTTTCTTGGAAATTAAAAAACAAATCAAATCATAGATATAGATAGATTTAAGGCCGAAAGGCAATAATTTTAAGGATATTGTTAAGTTTAGAGCGCTCGCTAAGAGCCAGTAAGCTAGAATAAGAAAAATTTTAGTTTTAAATTAGATTTAATCGTTTTTTGTCTAGTATGTAAGTTAAAAAAAGAATTAATAAAAATGAATTTAAAATGAAAAAAATGTTTGTCAGACGTTCGCGAGAGGTAGCGCAGTGGAAAAAAACCCTAAGTTGGAATTTGGTTCTTCGCGGGATTCGAACCTGGGACCCCTCGCTTAGTAGTCCAACACACTAACCACTAAGCCACTGCGACTACTACTTTTTCGTTCCATACTTATAATTTGAATAACTTGAAGTGACTGATTTGTTGACAGCTGTTTTCTTTTTTTTTTGTTCATCAGCAGACTGATAATTCATCGTCTTCGATTTGCCAAAAAGATACATTTTTTGGAGAAAAAATCTATTTCCTTTGTTATCGGTATTGCTTTTAATGTTCGATTTGCCAAAAAAAAAACATTTACATTATTATTTAGGTCTACATGAAAGAAAAATATAAAATGTCTTTCTTCATTGAATAAAGAGTGTGAAACGTAAAGCCAGTCTAACTTTTCGTATTTTTGAGAAGGGTGGATAGATTTAAAAACATCTTCATTTTATAATTTTGTTGCGCAACCGATGACAGCTGCTGCTGAGTAGACGTGTTTTATTTTGCTTCTTGGTGATTCTCAGTTTTACTTAAATTATCAGTTCGGTTTAAACTAATAAGTAACGAAATTTGTTTGCTTAACATTTTTTAATTTATAATTGGTGAAACAAATTTAAAGTTGTGCCACTTAATTATTTAATATTGGAACATTTTCGTTTCGTATAATGTCAAAGGCGCTTCGATCTGGCTCTCGCTACAAAATTTCTTCCCCGCATTCATCACCTTTCTCACCGCTTCATAAGGCAACTGAAACCTCCGCAAAGACAAAATCTAACGACACAATGGATGGTTCGGATGAACAGTGCTCGAAACAAAGTGAGTTAATTGTTAATATTTTGTCTGCGAAAATTGTTGAATCCGAGCACAGAATTCTAAAAAGAATTGAACAAATTGATCAAGAAGTGGCTTTGATGAAAACCGACATTGCCCAAATTGAAGAGAGAGTTACTCGACTTGAATCAAATCAATCGAACGGTGTTGATGCTCTTAAATCTGAAGTCTGTGAGATTAGACGAATGGCTGATGTACACGAAAATAGAGCAATTGCTGCCGACGCTTTACTCCATAAGGTTCCATTCTCTTCTAACGAAAATCTTAAATCGATGTTCAATAATCTTTGCCTCGCACTGGATATAAAAGCGCCACCGCTGTTGAATATTTACCGCATTCCACCCAAAAACAAAGAACATCTCGACTCTCCAATAATGATCCGATTCAACTCCGCATATGATAAGAACTTTATACTCAAGTCTATTGCAGTATATTGTAAGAAGAAAGGGTCCCAACTCTCTTTGCATGATGTGGGAGTAAACTCGGATGTTTCTATTTATCTCCACGAATCCCTTACAAAACAAAACCAAATCTTAATGAAGCATGCTCTGGTACTAAAAAAGAAGAAAATTATTGCATCAGTGTTCTCATATCGCGGAAATGTACATGTGAGGCGGGATCTGAAATCGGAAGCTGTACGAGTTTGTTCTCTTCTTTGCTTTGATGATCTTACGGGAATGGCAGCTAACAACAAAAATGCTACCACGTCCACCGAGCATCATGCACCTAGCAACTTCAATACCTCGAACATTTTATCAAACCTTGGAAAAAAGCCGACTGAACTGCAACATGCATGTGTTAACAACTCTTTGGGGACACCGAAAGCAATAACAATGTAAGCTACACAACTGCACACTCGACACGTTGGATACCTACACCATACTCCAGCAGATCAGCAACATTTACATACATATATATTATTTTTTTTTATTTTTCCTTTCATTGCGTTTTCATCTGTAATTTTTCTTTCTTGTTTTGCATTTTAATTAAATTGTAAAGCTTTTGTTTTCACTATTTCTTACTTTATTATATCTTTCACTCTTTCTGTTTTTAAAGCTGTGAATTATTTTCATTGCTGCGTTATTGGTTAGCTTCATAAATAAGTTTTTGATTTTGATAGAATGTCTTGGCAAATTCCTAAGTCTTCGAACATCATGCGGAATAATTGTTCAACCACGGTTATGGTTAATGTGTTATCCAGACATATTGATGGATTCCGAATATGCTATTTAAATGCACGTAGTCTTAATCAAGAAAAGCTTGATTATCTGCGATATTTGTTTATTGATTCTAGTGTTGATGTTATTTGTGTCTCTGAGTCGTGGTTTAAGTCCGATATTAAAGATGAATTTTATAAAATCTCTGGTTATAATTTAGTTAGGAGTGACAGAGTGACAGTTACCATTGGTGGTGGCGTTGTTATTTATTGTAAGTCCTCTTTAACTTGCAAGCCCTTGGCTATCTCAAAAGGATCTATGGTCGATTTTGTTATTGCGGAAATATCTGATAAATATACAAAATGCTTAGTCTCCTGCGTGTATTGCCCAAATCGTAGTACTTCTCCTGAACCATTCTTTTCAACACTCTCTAACTTTTCTGCATTATATGAGCATATTATTATTTGTGGGGACTTTAATGCTGATTTGTTTAGACGCGATTCTCGTGCTTATCAAATTTGTGATATATGTTCTTCGCTTGGTTTGTCTATTATTAATTCCAGTGCAACGCATTTCTCCCCAATTTCCTTACCTAGTCTTTTGGATCTTGTCATTGTTTCAGAAAACTCTGCAATTCTACTCTTAGATCAACTATCACTTGGTGGCATATCGGATCATGATTTACTTTTTGTTACCTATGATTTACGTTTTAAACACACTGTTATTCCTGTTGAGTTTTCTTATAAAGACTTCAACTCCATTGATACTGCTGCCCTTGAAAGAGGAATATCCCCATGGGAATATTGTAGACTTCTTGTTGATCCCAATGAGAGAATAAACTGTTTCCAGTCCATAGTAGCACACTTGTATGAAAACTTTGTGCCTACGAGAACTGTCAAAATTAGTGACAAGAACTGTCCATGGTATACAACCGAAGTTGTCAATGCGATTAAACGCAGAAATAGGTCCTATAGCAGATGGAAGAGATTGCCGAACACATATACTTGGAATTTGTACAAATCTGCCCGTAATCATGCAACAAGTGTTACGCGAGCTTCTAAACGCAGCTACTTTAACGCTAAGCTTAATGCTTCGCTTCCATCTAAGATCCTTTGGAAAAATCTACGTGAGCTAGGTATTAATAATGACAACTGTGCTGTTTGTGAGATTGAACCTGATGTGTTGAATGACCATTTCCTCTTTGGCAATGACCAAGTGTGTCCTATTAACACCCCTCATATCAGTTCAAGGAACCCATCGTCAGAATTACAGTTCGTTTCCATATCTGAGTCTGACGTCATAGGCATTATGGCGACGATTAAGTCTAATGCAATTGGTAAGGATGGACTACCGCTTAAATTCGTTAAATTAATCTTACCACACATAATTAATCATCTCACACAACTGATAAATTTCTGTTTAATGTCAAGTACATTTCCTGAAGTTTGGAAATCTGCTAGAGTTATACCTGTTGCTAAAAAGCGTAACGCCAAATGTGCTGAAGATTTCAGGCCTATTAGCATACTACCTTGCCTATCAAAGATATTTGAAAAAGTAATTGCGAGGCAAATTTCCCATCACCTTCAAAGTAACTCCTTACTTCATCAACTTCAGTCTGGTTTTAGAGAAGGTCATAGCTGTTCTACAGCAATGGTAAACATTATGGATGATATCAGGTTAAATATTGATAAGCGTCATGTTACTTTTCTTTGTCTGCTTGACTTTTCCAAGGCATTTGATTCGGTTAATCATAATCTTTTGTGCTGGAAGTTGCAACAGTTTTTCAGTTTTAGCCCTAGTGCTACTAAGCTCATTGAGAGTTTTCTAAGTAACAGACAACAGAACGTAGTAGTTGGAGGTAAGTCTTCCTCGTCTAAGTCTATCACCAAGGGCGTTCCTCAAGGTTCAATTCTTGGTCCAATTCTATTTTGTATGTTTATTAATGATCTTCCAACTGTCTGTAAATATGTGACTACATACCTCTATGCTGATGATGTTCAATTGTGCCTATCTCGTCCTCTTTGTGATATCCCTGATCTTGCAAGTAAGTATAATGAAGACTTGTCTGCGATATTTAGATGGTCCGTTTCGAATGGACTTGTTTTAAATCCGACTAAATCTCAGATTATTGCAATTGCGAATAAGCCAATTGATCCAAACATCTTGCCAAATTTATATCTATCAAACGTAATTATTAGTTACGCTGATACAGTTACTTGCTTAGGTTTTAAACTGAACCGTACGTTGTCGTCTTATGATCACGTTAATTTTGTTGTTGGCCGCATTTATGGGTGTCTTAGAAAACTGTGGCTGTCTGCTAGTTTTACTCCTCGAGAAACTCGTCGCAAACTTGTAATTGCTCTGATTTTACCTATCATCACATATGCCGAGGTAGTTTATAGTGACTTAGATTCTCTATCTCAGTATAAACTACGAGTTGCTTTTAATGATTCCGTTAGATACATTTATGGACTGAAGAGATATGATAGAATCTCTGTTCTATCTAGTAATGTCCTAGGTTGTACTCTAAGCCAATTCTTAAATGCTCGTAATCTCATATTTTGTCATAAACTCCTCCATAGCAGAACTCCAGGATACCTTTATAACAGACTATCTTTTTCACAGTCTCAGAGAACCCTTAATATCAATATTCCGTCCTTTAAATATTTAAATTCCTCCCGTATGTTTTTCGTCCACTCCGCGAGGCTTTGGAACTCTTTGCCTATACATATTAAATTGATTCGTAATCCCAAGAACTTCAAATATAAAATTGTTAAATACCTTTCAGTGCAGCAATGATGATAATAATAATATAAAATATTTTTCAAGATAACTATAATTTTCTCCTTACTTACTTACCTTTAACCTTGAATTTTTGAACTTTTTTTTTTTTTTCTTCTTTTTTCTGATAATCATTCGTTATCACGTTGATTTAGTTAATTTCGCCATATTTATTTATATTTATTCAATGTATATACATAGATGCAATTACTTTTTGTACTATAAAAGACCAAGTCTTATTGTACAACTCAAAACTGAAGATGTTAATAAATTGAAATTGAAAATTCATTACGAAAACCTCTTAATTCTAAGTAGGGTTTTCCCAAACTATGTACATTTAGTTATAAGAATAGCTTTAACAGCATAATACATTTGTGATTTGTCACTGCTCCTAGGGTTATTCATGATTAAAAATACTCTTCGGTTGGTGCACTAGAACCCAGTAGGCACAAATCGAAATTTAAGGTGTGTAGTGCATGCGCTGAAGCACTGAGGGTATTGTAAGCCCAATTTCAAGTAATGTATGTACATTATACGTAATATTTTTAATTGAGCTAAATGCAAACAATTTTTAGTCAGTGTTTTAAAGGACAGTTTCAAAAATAAAGGACAAAATCCGTCCTTTATTAAAAATAAAATAATATAGGACAGGGGTTAAAAAGAAAGGACTGTCCTTTTAAATAAAGGACGGATGGTCACCGTAGCCATACGCCATCTTGAAGTACATTATTTTATATCTCGAAGTAAATTGTAATAAAGTAATTTAAATGATAATAACTTGCAACAAAGTGTTTTTTTTCTTTTTATATATACATTTGCTTGCGAACAAACATTCTTGTGTGAACAAACAACAATCCTCTCAATTTTTTATGCATAAATTGTATTTTTAACTTTCCCCATTACGTAGAAAGAGAAAGATATTGTTTTCGTAAAAAAATTTCGAACTCGAGATGTTAATCAATTCCGTGGGTCGCGAAATTCTGTCCGATCTGTCCGTCTGTCTGTTCCTCCTTCCACAGGCCTACAGCCTAAACGGCTGCCCGGATTTCTTTCAAACTTCGGATTTGGAGTCTGTGCCCTTACAGACAGTTCGGGGCTGTTTTTTATTTTGCAAGGTATCCTCAATATTAATGGTACTTCCCATACAAAATTTTCATACCAGTTTGATTAGTAAAAAACCCGGGAGACTCCCGGAATATAGGGAGAACTGGCAACTCTAGCAGGCTCTGCTGAGTAGTTCCGTAGTTCATTCGTGTTTGTTGAGTATATAGCGTAGGAGTTTCATTTCCACAGCCTTAGCCTGTGCTTTCGGTCAGTACAAAACCTCGAGACTTCTATCCTTCAAGCCTACCACCAAGGGATGTTCGTCTTTTTGTTACTGTTACTGCTATAAAAATCTTTAAAATCTGTGAGCCCTACTTATTTTTACCCATAATAACATAATTGCACAAAACCTTTCGGTCTGATTTCCAGCTCCCATTCACAAAACAAAGCTCATCTAGGACTCGCCATAAATAATAGCTGATAACAACAACTTTTATAGCTTGACCTTTGAAACATAAAACAGATGGTGATTTGTATCGTTAGGTTCTTGAAGCAATTAAGACCGCCGTGCTACATGATTAACTTACTCGCTTTATAAACCGAAAGTAACCCTACAGTTGACTTTTGACTCGAAAGCCTTTACTGGTCAAGTAAAGAAAAATCTCTTCCCATTAATCTAACCCTCATACTATTCCTCTCAACGAATAGGCGAAAATGTTCTCCACTCGAAATGTAAAATGTATCCCCATGGAATAATGTTTGCACAAAACCTCAACTCCTTCTACCAGGTGGTCTAATTAAAATCTCATTAGACTAGGAATTTCAAAAAAACACCTTCAAGATGTACCGCCACTTCTTGCACTGATAAACTTAATCATATCGCGCGTACGGATATGTACAGCGTACGTTCTCACCTCTCATGGACAAACAAAAGTCCAATTAATCAACTTTCAGGCTGATGGTGATTTTAAAATTCCACACACAGGACACCAACCCCACAACTTGAACAGGCCATCTTATCGCCCAAATAAATCAAAGCGTACATAATTATCGTAATTAGGAATTCAACTTAGCAGGTCACGCATTTGGGAGATTTGCATAAAAGCTCATTTACCGGCCGGGCCCCAGTGTAGTTTAAACAAAAGGCCATATCAGCTCTGGCAGCAAGTGAACAAGCGAACGGAAACAAAGGATATAAATTCAGTGTTGGGCTGATTGCTGTCGACTGCAGAGGCACTTTCCAGTCATCATTATGAAGCACCTTAGACAAAATTACGGAATAGTATCAAAAGTTAGGAGACTCTCAAAATTCAAGCTCACACCTCTGGGCTATCTTCAGAAGTGAGTATGACAATCGCAACTTTATCCTGTTTGTCACCCTCTTTGGATAGGTCTAAGTATCACATAGATGCGGAGGTTCTTGGGTCCCTGATGCGGGACATGGAAAATGGTGAACGCTTACTGAGCACTGTTGGTATGCTTTGTTATCCTTGCTGTGTTTGGGCAGCTGTAAGATGATGATTTCATTTTATATATCCTGGCAGGAAGTTTGAAACGCTCTCGCATGGGCACACGACGGAACTTCACTTACAATGGCAGTTTTCACGAGGCCATTGGACCAGGTAATTACATTTATCGTAGTTTCATAAGATTCAAAAAGGTCCATGACTGTGGAAATTGGGGTAGAAGTTTATCTTAACTGCCTCACTAGTAGCGTGTCGTGCGTGATTGTATTCAAGAAGAAGTGGTGATAGCGATAGTTTTATCGTCGTATAATGCCAGTGAATCGAGGAAATTAATTAGCATGGAAATGACTTCCATTTGTAAAGTGTAGACAAAAATAATTTAAATAACTGAAAAAGTTTCGCGAAAAGGTTTGCAATTTCGTGCGACAAAAGTGATTTTTTTTAGCGGATAGGCTTATCTTACTCGTGAGAGGGATTTAACGTGAAAGTTTCCATTCGCTCGAAAGTTGGATAATTTCACAAGTTCGATGGGTCGTTCGGTGATTACAACCTTAATCGAACTTTACGGGTTAAGTTTTAACGTGATATTTTATTTAAATGAGTTTGAGCCGGCATATATCATGCAAATGGAAGGACTTTTATTTGGAATCGTTTTGAATGTCTGAGAGAAAGGTTGAGTGGGCCTTAAATGATATTGTTACAGAATTTTTTCAATTACTATTTTCACGCACACATTTGCTTGTACCTAGGTACTAGGTAGTACGTAATCAGCTGTCCAACTTTCGCACACTCCTTTCTTTTATTGTGAATTTTTGATGAAATGAAAATGCAAATGGGTATGACGTATGATGGAACTAATGAATATGACAATTTGACAGTATTTCGTTTTCGAAATACAGCGTAGCCTTTGACGTTTTATTAGGATCTTGTGTGATCTGTTTTTTTTTTTCACCTAGATACCATTTTTTCAATTCAAAAATTTGTAAAAAAAAACGACTAGAAATTGTTTCGTAACGAAAAGTGTTAGGGGAGGCCCAACTCATGCCAGAATAATTGTTGTTACACCTACAGTAGGTAGCAGTGGCGTGGCCATTCCCCATGCGCCATGCCCAATATTTCCCATAAACAGTACTCAGCGAAAAAAAAAAAAAAAAAAATATATAGGGTCGGTTTGGGTAAATGGGAAGGATTATTGCATTTTTCAAAGACACATTTTTTTCAGAAATATATAAAATATTAAATTTAACTTTTTTTTAACTTTTGAAAACGGATATTATATTTATTATAAGATACAAGATGTTGCACATATGATGACTTAATCAAGTTATTAGAACCCAAAGAAGACATAGGGCAGTGTTTACATTTACCCCTTCCGTGTTTACATTTCCCCCATAGTTTATAAAAATACTGGAGTAAATGGGGACATCAAATTTCTGTTCTCTTAGAGCTAGGAGCTCGCCTATGGGGTAAAAGTAAACAGACGAAAGCCGAACAACAACTGAAGGTAATTGCATGCACCGGTGTCGCGACACTCCAAATTCAGATTTGTTTATGTCTGGGTTCCGAGAACTATATTTAAAATGTAAAAATAACGGCCGTTTTACATTTACCCCATGTTTACATCTACCCCAACCGACACACAAAATGTTAACTCAAAAACAGTCAACTTAGTGAGACTGAGAATAACTCGAAGAAAAGCGCGTTATTTTCTACATAACGAAGTGGGTGTTGAACAAAGAGGTGTCAAACACAGTGCTCAGGAAAGAGAAAAATAGATAACAAGTAAATGTTCTCCCAAAATCAACTATCCAATGAGAGCTTTAATAACAGACATATTTGGGGTTACCTAACCTTCGCGCTTCGCTTTGTCGTGACGAATACGATGACGATGTGCGATGAAAATGGATACACACAATATTTATTTGATGGCTTACGTGTGTGTACCATTTTGTGAATATAAAATTCATTTGGTAGGGTTTCATGTAAGTATATTTGGTTTTTGGTAGATAGTGTTGGCTGGTGGAAATTTAAAAAGGGAAGTCGGTAGGAATCGGGTTATATGGAGGCCACGCCACTGGTAGGTAGTTAGATATAGATTTAGATTTAAATTTATTTACTTGAAATTTGACACCTTAAGACAAAATAATCTTATAATTTAGTGAAGATTACAAATTTGACTTACTTTTTTCAGAAAAAATTCTTTTACGCAATTTTAAGCGGCTTCTCGACACATTTTCGTACAATTTGTGACAAATTTTAGTATTTTTAGACGGCTTTGTATAATTTTACAATTTCGGACAATTTTTTTTGACGTATTTCAGAGATCAGACGAAGTTATAAACACGATGATCAACGCTTATGTGGCCTTTCTTTCTATCGTGTTGTATTTGCTGCGTTTTTATGCGCCTTTTGATGGCACTTTACTTTTTGCGGAAAGCAGAAAATCGCCCAAAATAACGAAATAGATTTAAAATAAGTGTACCTACCTACCTACCAGATAATGAAAAAAAAAATCTATAAGAAAATAACAAATTTATTTCATATTCAGAACGAAAACATAGCATTGACTAGTTTTTTCGTTTAACAATTACAGCTTTTAAGGAATAGCTAAGTTTCACAAATTAATAGCTCAGGCTTTCCAACTTGAAAAATAACTTCGGACAAATATACCGAGAGAGTGGGACGGAGAAATCAACATTGGGACAACGATTTAATTTTCCAACTGAAATAACAAATTTTAAAATTTTTATAAATTGCTCACCCAACTCCTATTTAAGTACCTACACCTGAAAACGTACTAGGTACCTTAAAGTAACCTAAAAAATATGTTTTCCATAACCAGGGTGTTTTTGTGTACATAACCCTATTTTTTAGTTTTTTGTTGAATTAAATTAACTTTCGGACTAAAAAATCGTCGGGAAGGACAAAGGTAAAAAAAACATTGGGAAAGACAAATACATTGTCCCAAATGTACCGTGTTGGCAACCGTGTAATAGGTAGCTACATAGTACATTTGTCTATTTTAAAACAAATAGGAAACTTTTGTTTCATCCAACTCAATTCAATTCAAGTGAATTCCAATCTAAAGGATAAATAACACAAATTCACACAATATTAATATAAACAAAATTTTGAAATGTTAATTCCAATACCTACTACTACTATAATATTTTGCAAATTGCAATCGTTAAAATTTAATCAGGTTTTTAGGAAGTAGCCCTCCGAAACATATTTAAATTTACAAAAATATAGTATTAACTAGCGTGCCCGGCGAACTTCGTCCCGCCCAATATTGACTTTTTGACTAAAATAATTTGAATTTGGAGCATTCACTATTCCACCAGAAATTATTTTTTTTGATCCAAAATATCTTTTGACAAATGCGACCTCTCTGTCTACGATCAAATCCATTTTTTTTTTAAATAACACTTCCCGTACAAAATAATGGAAAATAACATTCCAAAATTCTCCAATTTTCCTTTTAAATTTCCCATTTTTTTCGTCGTAAGAACCTTCCTTAGGCGTAGACAAACACAACAAAGAAAAGATATAGCTCAAATCCAAAGAGTATCCAATACTCTTTGCTCAAATCGGACGATCCGTTCTCGTCTCGAGTTCCCTCATATGAAAAATGTTGTGGTAGGTGTTACCATCTCTGAGATTGAAAGGGAGACGCTCGGAAAACGCATGAATGGCAAATCGTATTAAGTCCTGCTCACATTTTGCAAAGTTTTTTATTTGGACAATTTCCATTAATATTTTTAATTATATAACTTAGCGTTTGGTTTTATTTTTGAATGAGAAGTGCCGCAACCCGTTTTCCTATCCCGCCTATGTTTTGTAAAGTACCAACAATAGGGTTCATAACTATCCACTCTGTCGAACGTGAAGCAACCATATACATCCCAAAAATGTCAATCGTCTCAATAAAACTGTTTCGCAAAACGACAACATCGCCACTTATCGGTTTGAAAAGTATCCTATCTTTCAAGCTGGAATCAAACATACACATCCACAAAATTCCATTGAAATCGATTGAGCGGTTTCGGAGATCGACGACAGCGCCACCTATCGGGTCCAAAATAGTGATTTCTTAAACCTGAAATACAACAACACGAACAAAACAAAAGAAGAACCATGAAAATTGGCTCAGTGGTTATGAACATTTTCCTTGGTTATATTATTTTTTACCTACCTTTTTAAAATTGATTAAAAACTCATTTGGAGTTTTCGTTAAACAATTGTAGAGCTATATGAAATTGAAAATGAATTACTGAAATGTCAAATTAAAAAAAGTATAGACAACCAACGCCAACTATATTATTACAATTAAATTTAATGTTGTTGACACAAAATTGACATGCAGGGAAATCTAACTTGTCGTAAATATCTCCAAGCGCCACCTACTGGTATAGGGTCTAAAATAAACATAAACCATCCGGAGCACCATACAAACATTATGGTTTGAATATAAGGGGGATAACTTCAGTGGTTCAGCCGTGATGGTCAGTCATACATGCGCACGAACGTTTTTATATATTAAGAAGATGTTCAAAACCTTCCACCCCGGCCACAAACTCTCTTACAAGGAAAAGGGAAGAAGCGGTACCTATTTATATCAAGATTTTTTTTTTACATTTGCCGCGTTCCACTGCACGCTAGATGACTAGCGGCACGTCAAACTCCATATAAAAAAATTTACATTTCGCCATTTGCGCTAGACGTCTAGCACTTTTTGTAAAATATCCCTTTCAGGGAAACAAAGATCAAAGACCTGTCAAAGGAAATTGTTCATGCGCTTACAAAAGAACAATAAATACGAAGCAAAGCAAGTATATATGTGATAAAATTTGTAATATCAATTTATATAGTTTCTTTAATTATAGTGGAGACTTTGCCGTTGCCGATAGTGTTTTAGCGCGAACGTTCCTTCATCTAGGATATTTTGTGCTAGACATCTAGCGGGCAGTGGAACCGGGCCATTGTTAAAATCTGAGAATCCTCTTTCGTCTGCTGCACTGCTATGCGGTAGACTAGATAGTGTAAGCAAGTATAGTCAGGCAACACCTTTAACATTATGTTCTTTCAAACTGAAGGCAAATTGTAGTAGATTTTTGCGATGAGTGCATTCAGATCAAGCAAATGTTTTTTTTGGATTTGCAAAAATGCATCAACACAACACATATTAAATTTAATTTTGATCGTTATATAAAAATGGTTCAAACGAAGTAGAAGTACCTAAGTTGCTACGTAGCAAAAAATGCATACAAGAAAATAAATGAAGTAGATCTACTACCCATATACGAAGTATATTGGTAGCCCTGATTCTGAATGATATTGTTGAGGGTTTTATTGGGCGTGTATTTTTGTTACGGATACGTTTTATATTTGCGGATAGGCATAATACTGTTTGATTTTTTTTGGAGTTTCTAGTACATTTATAAATTTGACTTTTGACGTTCTGAATAAGCACTTTCGAAAGTGTATTCATCAAAAGTGGAGTGGATCGGTCGGATGTTGATTTTACTTGCGAAGCTGATCACAGCTGGATGTCGGTTTCAGACCAAAAAGTAATAGATTTCAGTGTTTTCTGCAATAGTTTATCGAAATTCTGACCTTTTTAGAGGCTGCGTAAGTCCTGCGTAAATCCTTACGCGATGTTTAACTAAACAACATCGTAGAGGCGTCGTAATTGAATCTAATAACTACGGCAGTAATTATACATTTTTCAGGCAACGCGTTTCTGGTGAACTTTTGTGTGTGTCGAGTTTCCCTTTTAGGTTATATTTTTAAAACAAATTTTATTAAAGGGGGGAAATGGGCTCATTTGAACTTTAAACAACGGACGCAAGAGACGTCATTCAAAATAATCCGGTACCTACATCTGTTCAATAGCCAGTATTATATACCTGCTTTCCATTACTTTTGAAATCTTGAATAAATCCCTTTTGAATAATATTTAGTTTGAAAAAAAAAAATCAAACGTCTTCCAGCAAAGCAAAATTTTATTTTAAAAATTAAAAGAAACAAAAAGTATAACAAGAAAACGAAAGCTTGAAAATAAAACTTAATAACAAGTAAAACTAGGGACAGTGGATTT
Organism: Cheilosia urbana; assembly: GCA_946477585.1. Taxonomy (NCBI): domain Eukaryota; kingdom Metazoa; phylum Arthropoda; class Insecta; order Diptera; family Syrphidae; genus Cheilosia; species Cheilosia urbana. Next base: position 45,725,855 of record OX297855.1, read on the forward strand.
AATTGAAATTCCTACTTCTACGCCTATAACTATTATCGTAACTCGGCGTTACGTCTCACAAGCGGACTTCCTCAGCAAACATTACTTTGGGACAATTGAGTTTACTAGTTTTTGAATACTGAAAAGAACGGCATTGCCACGTACAAATGTTGGTTGATTAATATATTTTGAAATTGTTACTAAGCGAAATAAATTGAAATATTAAAAACCCCCCCGCATTCAAAGGTGCTCCCACTTTCTTAGGGCTTGAAGTAATATTTATTTTACCTTATTTTGAATGATTGGGTGTTGTATGAATAGGGTAGGCACTGATTGGCGTCAACTTGGCGATGCCCAGTCGTTGTAACTGTTCATACACATCAATTGTGCTTATTTTACCTCCGCGTGGTAGCCACCGGGTACTGGTCTTGTCCTTCCGGGCATGACTTGCTAAACTTATAAGCGCGAGTGTTGAACACGAAGAAAATAGCAACACTATAATGCTCTGTCGGAATGACTGCCTGATCGAGTCTCAGAGGTCTTACATGAGCCCCTCAGAAAGAGGACGTACGGCGGATGAATTCACATGGCTGAATCAACGGTGGCGTCAACAGTCAACATGGCAGATACCTCAATGAGCTACTTCGACGTATTTGGAGCTGAGGTCATTGAGGATTTTTCAGCACTAGTCAGGGTGTTGAAATAGAGATGGTGGCGGAAGAGCCCTTAATGGGTCAACGGCAGCTCTCACATCCCCGCAGCGGGTTACTGACTCCGGAATATTCCGGCTCCTTTTGCCCAAGGGGTTACAGAAAGGGCCTGGTCCTCCAGGTTGGGGGTTGTGCGTGGGGTTAACTACCCTACCACGGAAAAAAAGCACTGTTGCGAAGCAACCAAAAGCCTCGGATAAGGACGGATTCACTGTTGACGACCCTGCAAAACGAAAAAAGGACAATGACGTTCGGATCTGCACGTGGAATGTTCGAACTCTGAACAGACCGCGTGCAGCCGAACAACTAGCGGAGGCCCTAGACTGCTACAAAGCAGGTATCACCGCCATCCAGGAAGTGCGGTGGGATGGGCCGGGCAAAAGGAGGATGAAAAACTGTGACATTTACTACGGTGACTGCTACAGAGAACAAAAGCAGCGTCTATTTGGATGCGGATTTGTTGTAAGCGGCAGACTTAGGCAAGAAGTCTTGAGCTTTCGACACGTTAGTGAACGCCTTACAACTATCCGCATCAAGGCTAAATTCGCCAACATCAGCCTGATATGCGCTCACGCCCACACAGAAGATAAAGACGATGCTACCAAAGAATGTTTCTACGAGCTCCTCGACAAAACATATGAGCAATGTCCTAAGCATGACGTTAAAATCGTCTTGGGTGATTTTAACGCCAAAATAGGAAAGGAGGACATCTTTGGTAGCACAATCGGAAAACACAGCCTACACGACACCACGTCTGGAAACGGACTTAGGCTGATTGATTTTGCTGCGGGACGTAATGTTACCATAGCTAGTTCACGGTTTCCTCACCTCAATATACACAAAGGAACATGGCGGTCACCTGATCATCAAACCGTCAACCAAATTGATCACGTTGCGATCGACGCAAGGCACTCCTCCAGTATTCTAGATGTCCGAACTTTCCGAGCGGCCAACATAGACTCGGACCACTACCTTGTTGTAGCCAAGGTACGGATGCGGATATCCAAGACGCCACAACAACGAGAAAATACTGTGAGGAGATTTAACGTTGGACGACTACAAACGCAACAAACCGCCAGAACCTTTGCCGATCGCGTATCCCTCAACCTCTCGAGAAGTCCTATGCTGCCAGCATCAAGTGCCGAAGACCAGTGGCGCCGATGCCAAGAAGCCATCAAAAACGCCGCAACTGATGTGCTCGGTTTCACCAGCCCACCCCCCCGAAACCCCTGGTTTGACGAAGAGTGCCGGCAAGCACATGCAGCAAAACAAAGTGCCTACGAAGCGTCGCTGCATAGAAGGACGAGAGCAGCTCGTCAGCTCTACGAGCAAAAAAGGAGGGAAGAACATCGGCTTCTCCGGAGAAAAAAGAGAGAGCATGAGAAGCGCGCGATCGAGGATATAGAGAGGTGTTACTCCAGGAACAATGTTCGGAAGTTTTACCAAAAGGTAAAAAGAACCTGTCATGGCAACAAGACCCGAACGGAGACCTGTAGAGACGAGCAAGGAAACCTTGTAGTAGAGTCACAGTCGGTGCTGAGGACATGGAAAAACCATTTCTGCAGACTGCTAAACGGCGAAGACGACACAAATTCCGCTGTTAGGCAGAACGATCCATTCAACCTGGACGATGACAGCCAAGATTTCCGTCCACCTGACCAAAATGAAGTGAGGATAGCAATATCTAAGCTTAAATCCAACAAGGCTGCTGGTCCAGACGGCTTACCTGCCGAGCTCTTTAAGGCAGCCGGAGATGACTTGGTAGAGTGCATACACCAACTCATCTCCAAGATTTGGTTAGAGGAAAGTATGCCTGATGAATGGAACCTCAGCATTGTTTGCCCGATCCACAAGAAAGGAGACCCTCTAAACTGCGCCAACTACAGAGGCATCAGTCTCCTGAACACTGCGTATAAGATCATGTCTGCTGTATTGTGTGAACGCCTGAAACCATTCGTCAACGATCTGATAGGTCCCTATCAGTGCGGTTTTAGGCCCGGTAAGTCCACGACCGATCAAATATTCACACTACGGCAGATCCTGGAAAAAACCCAAGAATACCAGATCGATACTCACCATCTTTTTATCGATTTTAAGGCCGCATATGACAGCGTTTATAGAGACGAGCTATACAGAGCCATGTCTAGTTTTGGCATCCCTGCCAAACTTGTCAGATTGTGCAGAATGACGATGGAGAACGCTCGCTGCTCCGTAAAGGTCGGAAACAATCTCACCGAGACCTTTGATGTCAAAAAAGGATTTAGACAAGGTGATGCGCTGTCATGTGACTTCTTCAACATCATTCTTGAGAAGATTGTGCGAAACTCACAAGCCAACACCAGAGGCACAATTTTCTATAAGTCTGTGCAACTGCTTGCATACGCTGACGACATTGACATTGTTGGTTAAACACAGCGAGCTGTCACTGGTGCGTTTGCAAGTATTAGTACAGAAGCGGCAAAAATGGGTTTAGTGGTGAATGAGGGTAAAACAAAATATATGCTGTCAACAAGAAGGGACACACGACATCGACGAATCGGGCAGAACGTCACGATAGACAGCTATAACTTTGAGGTAGTTAGGGACTTTGTCTACCTCGGCTCCGCTATAAACTCTGATAACGACATCACATCAGAAATCAAACGAAGAATCACACTTGCCAACCGCTGTTTCTTTGGCCTAAGACAGCAACTGATAAGTAAGGCCTTGTCGAGAAATACTAAGGAAACTCTGTATAAGACCCTCATCATCCCAGTCCTGCTTTATGGTGCAGAAGCATGGGCGCTATCAAAGGCGGATGAAGATCTCCTTGGTCGTTTCGAACGCAAAATTCTTCGAGTGATTTTTGGTCCCGTCTGCGTTGACGGGCTTTGGAGGAGAAGATTTAACAGCGAACTCTACGAGCTGTACAGCGACATCGACCTAGTTAGAAAAGTACGCAGTACGTCTCAGATGGCTGGGACATGTAGAGCGAATGGACACCAACGCTCCGGCCCGAAGAGTCTTCGATTCTAACCCGGAGGGACAACGCAGTAGAGGAAGACCTCGCCTTAGGTGGCGCGCGCAAGTGGAAGGGGACCTCAACCAACTTGGAGTGCGCAACTGGAGGCAGTTAGCCAAAGATCGCGCTAACTGGAGAGGCGTATTGGTTGAGACCCAGGTCCATCCCGGACTGTAGCGCCACCTAAGTAAGTAAGTATTTTGAATGAAAGTATTTTTGTTTTTGAATGGATTTCGTGCGATTTGGAAACCATTTTTAAACGCATTTTTTACCGCCATTTCATGCATGACAGACGAGGCGTTGTTAACGTGCCCTCTTTGGCATTTTTGAATGAATTAGGAAAAGGAAAATCTTTTATCAACTTTATATAGGTATTTTATTTAAAACATTCAACTTTTGGATTTTCCCACTTTCTTGGAAACAGATTTGCTTGTCTTTTATGATGTTTTATTATTTTTTAGACAAAATTTTGACGTGATGTTGAACACATTTTTGATGCGTTCGTAGCTTCATTTTTGGAGACGTTTGTCTCAAAAGAGTGCCTCTTAAGAAAAAGTTATTTTTGACAGATTTTCAAGTTGAGCTTTTGGTTTTTTGACGCGTTTTGGACCAGTTTTGCGTATAGTAGGTACTGGTATGAGTTTTTTAATGTGAGTTCTTAAAGTGTTCTTGGCTCAACCTCTGACGCCTATTTTGACTTATTTTTGAATCGTTTTTCTTATCGATGTTTGTCAGATGTTTGTGAGAGGTGGCGTAGTGGAAAAAAAAAACTTGAGTTTGAATTTGGGGTTTTTCGGTATTCGAGTCTGGGACCCAAAGCTTAGTAGTCTATGAATTGACTAGGCAAAATTTCGAAGGTAAGGAGAACGCAGGACTTTGCTCTAGGAGGTAGGTATCTCAACGTCATAAAATACATCTCTTTCAAACTACAAACTAGGCCGAAGGCAGCAAATGGTATTTTAAGGAGCTACGTATAAGAAGAATAGAAAACTTAGGCAGCCCTACATGAACATAAAAATAAATATTTGGCGCAACAGGTCCGGAGGGACCCTAGGCCTAGCTTCTCACAACCATTCGTTTTTGTGTGAGTTTCTCATTTTTGGAACGAATGAAAGGGATCTACAATTTTATGCCGACTCCAAACGGTTAATTGGAGAAGCTCTTTCAAGACATTTATACTCTCGGATGTTTGTCAGACGTTCGCGAGAGGTAGCGCAGCGGAAAAAAACCCTAAGTCGGAATTGGGTTTTTGCGGGACTCGAACCTGGGACCCCCGCATAGCAGTCCAACACACTAACCACTAAGCTACTGCGACTACTACATGAACATAGGTACATATTATTTCATCTAGCATCAGATTGCAAACAAATACGTCGGTTGCACTTGACATATTATTAACAGCATTTCCAATTCAATATTTACTGGCTGTGGCATATGGTTGTTTCCTACACTACAAAAGGGGCTACGGTAATTAATATGCCATAACTCAGTATCAGTCAATTCCATTCGATCTCAAATTAGCTCTACGTCCACACCAACATTTCAAACAATCAATAAATGGCTCACTCGCTTAGCACTTGGGGTGCAATTTACACACGAAGTAAGACGTTGCTTGAGTGACATCCCCATTACCACACACTGTTATATGTTATGAATATGATGTGATTTTGACAGTTCTAGTTATGGCACAATGCTTCTGTTTGATGCCCATCCGAGGTGTGAAGTGCCGAAACGCCAAAGGTCTGTCGTTCTCGTGGCTCAGCTTTCGTGCCATTTACAGCCTTGTGTTCCTGCTCATAACTGTGATCGATACTGCTCTAACCGTGAACATGGTCGCTAAGGGTGACGTCGTCGACTTCCGGAGTATAGGTGCGTTCCTTGGTCACACAAATGTCAGATTATCGACTGAAGTCTTTCTCGTTCGCAGAGCCAATCGTGTTTCACATTTCGATTTTCATTGCCGCAGTGGGGTTCCTGCGTCTGGCACAGCACTGGCGAATACTTATGCTGCACTGGGCTAAGGTGGAACAGGAACTTCCGCCATACGAGAGCCAGAAGGAGAAAGGACAGCTGGGCGTCCGAATAAAGATGATTACCTTCGTGGCCATGATGCTGTCATTAAGTTGTTTTTTTTTTAACTATTACATATAATTAGGGAGATCCGTCTAGTTAACAAAAAGGTCCGTTCTTATCGTTGTAGTGGAACACCTGCTGAGCACTATATCGGCGATTCACTTTGCTAATTTTTGCCCATCACGAGGGGATCCCATTGAATCGTATTTTGTGGTGGTGGTGTCGCAGGTGTTTTTCGTTGCTGAGTACACACCCTGGCTGGCGTGGACTGCCAAATTGGAGAATGTCCTGCTGACCTTCGGTTGGAGTTACATGGACATCTTTGTTATGATAATCGGCGTTGGTTTGTCGTCGTTATTTCAGCAGGTCCAAGGGACACTGACCAAAGTGAAAGGTGAGGTAAGTACAGTATAATCTCCAAAATGACTGTCCTGTGTCACGATGTTCCTAGCAAATGCCACCGGAGTTTTGGTCCGAACGTCGACGGCAGTATCGCAGCATCTGCGATCTGATCGAAGAAGTCGACGATGCAATTTCCATGATAACCATGCTGTCGTTTGCCAACAACTTGTATTTTGTTTGCATTCAACTACTGAAGAGTATGAAGTGAGGCGATGTCCCTTAAGGCGGACAGTATCCTAAAGTAAACAATTTTTGTTTTCCATTCCAGTAAAATGCCATCAGTCGCTCATGCGGTTTACTTTTATTTCTCACTGATGTTTCTGCTGGGGCGAACATTGGCAGTGTCCTTGTACTCGGCGGAAATCAACGATCGCTCAAAGGAACCACTTGTTGTGCTAAAATGTGTTCCCAAAGAGTCCTGGTGCCCGGAGGTAGAGAGATTCGCTGACGAGATTTCAAAGGATGTAGTCGCATTGACTGGATTGAAGTTCTTCAATATTACCCGAAAGTTGGTGTTGACAGTGAGTTAGTTTTGCTCCGTTAACTATTTCGCAATTTTTGTATTGAATGTGTTCTTTCAGGTTGCCGGCACCATAGTCACGTACGAATTGGTGTTGATACAGTTTCACGAGGATAAAAGACCATGGAATTGTGGGGAATAACTTCCGGAAGCGGGATGCGGTGGATGTGATATGTTTATAGTTGGGAATGTGGTTGTCAAATTTACTTTGGAAATACAAGCACGTACACAAGTTTTTGCATCACAGGACAGACGGATATGAGTCGGCGAATACATGATAGTCCGGAAATGGTTTAAAGTCGAGTTTCAATGTAAAAGTCACAATAGCTTGTACAGACAGAGGAGATTGTTCAGGGACTAACCAGACTCCGACATAGTCTTCTTGGTTAAAGACCGTTTTTAAGTGCGAATTGCGTACACAACAGAGATTTTAATAGAGGAGCAAGACCCTCTACATTATACTTGAGTGTGTGAGCTCTATCACAACGTCTTGTGCCAATCCGTAAAAGCCAACGAAGTGTATACTTCAGGCAAAGCTCCACTCCATTCTGAAGTAGGTACGTCACCCGCATGCTTAAAACCCTGGTATTAAATTAATCTCGATTGGGTCATATTTAAAATCAAATTCATCTTTAGGAGCGTAACCAAGTTACGATGGACTCGTAGACGTTTAAGACTTAAAGTCTTCGCTGAAATGCCAAAAGAGTTTCTAAGCCGCTCACACAACTTGAACCTCTCTGTACCACTCCTTAATCTTCAAAAAAATCACGAGGCTCTGGAACTGCAAGTTTACAAGTTTTGTTGAATAATTCCTTACAATTTTGTTTGAGTCAGTATGCTCCCTTAAAAGTTGATCGGATTTGATTCAAATTTCAGATTTGGAGTTTGGAGGCTTTCAGTTCAGGGCCGTTTTTTTTTTTGCACGGTACAATCAACATTAATGGTACTTCCCATATACAATTTTCGTACCAGTTTGATTTGCTCGAAAACGGCTCCAACGATTTCAACCAAAATTTATATTTAAGCTCAAGTGGGTGAGGTTACCATGACTACATACCCAGTTTTTGGCTAGAAGTTCGAGTGACGGTATTTTTGAAATTTGGACATATATCGAAAACGGTCCATACGATTGTAACAAAATTTATTTTCTAAGGTAATATGGTCATTTCCAACATAATGGCAGACTCAGTTTTTCTCAGTATTATCGTAAAATGGATTTTTGAAAAAAGTCAATTTTTTAAATTTTGTTTTCCTTAGTTTCCCTGAAAACGGCGATAACGATTTTGACCAAAATGCAAACTTAGAGTACCTAATATTGATGTTCTTAAAATTGTTGCGTTCTTAATTTTTAATTCGAATCACCGGAAACGCTAATTTTAAAAAATGCTCATATTTCGAAAACCCCATTTTTGACTTCGATAAAACATAAAAAACCAAGTAATGCTTATATCTCGAACAATAACTTATAATCGGGCTTAAGCTATATGGTTAACATATATCTAGTATTTTTCAAACTTAACATTGCAATATTTGGTACTGTTTTGTGTGCCAAATTTTACAAAAACCACTCTAAGGATTTTAATCAAAATGCATACTAAGGATAATATCAGTATTCTAAATAAGATCCCGTACTTAGTTTTTCGCAAAAAATTCAAATAAATCCGTTTTTTAGCTAGGTATTCTACTTTTTTCAACCTTTTTGAATATGCACCTTAAAATAATTCCAACAATCAGAAAATCCAACTCCATTTCCACCCCCACACACTTTCATCGTGATATTCAGTTTATAACTGCTAATGCAAATTAAAAAAAACAAATCTCTGAATTCTTATATATATTTATATGTGAATATATCCATCTATAGCGAACCATACTTCCAATTATAGTATGTCCAGCATCAGTAATCTATTCCAGTCAAACATTAAAACATGCCCTCCCTAACAGATTGGAAAACAGAACTTCTTCTACGCTTGGCTCTGTACTTAAAAATCTTGTAAAGAGTAAGAGCTTATAAAATAATAGTTCATTAGGCGTTTAAATAAATACAAATAAATAGTTGGCGCAACAGGTCCGGAGGGACCCTAGGCCTAGCTTCTCACAACCATTCGTTTGAGTGTAAGCTTTTTTTTTTTTTTTTTAATTTTTGGAACGAATAGAAGGGATCGACAATTTTTTGCCGACTCCAAATGGCTAATTGAGAAGCTCTTTCAAGACAATTATACTCTCGGATGTTTGTCAGACGTTCGCGAGAGGTGGCGCAGTGGAAAAAATCCTAAGTTGGAATTTGTGTTTTTTGCGGGATTCTTAGTTGTCCAACACACTAACCACTAAGCCACTGCGCCTACATAGGCGTTTATAACACTCTAATCAGAACTTGTCTGCTACTGAGAACTTCAACTTTTAGAAAATCTCATTGTTATTCGATATGTAATGGGTGATTTTTTAGCTGGTTTGGTTTTGGCAACACTGGTTTTGACAGCTGACGTGTGTTTAGTACCTTCTGTCACTGTCAAACAGCTTCAGTTTGGTTTGCAATTTAACCATGGATCGTCTTACAAATGAACAACGCTTGCAAATTATTGAATTTTACTATCAAAATTCGTGCTCGGTTCGAAATGTTCATCGCGCGCTGCTTCCATTTTATGATCGGCATTCTCGACCTTCTGAGCAGTCTATTCGGAAGATTGTGACCAAATTTCCCACCAAATTTACTTTGTTGGACATTAAACCACCAACACGTTTACGTACTGTGCGTAGTGAAGAAAATATTGCGGCCGTATCAGCTAGTGTGACAGAAGACTGCGAAATGTCGATTCGGCGCCGTTCCCAGCAGTTAGGCCTTTGTTACAGCACTACGTGGAAAATTGTGCGGAAGGATTTGTGCGTAAAGCCTTTTAAGATACAGCTTGTGCAAGAACTAAAGCCAGCCGACCTACCACAACGCCGAATTTTTGGTGAATGGGCTCTTGGAAAGCTGGCCGAGGATCCGCTTTTTTATCGAAAAATTGTGTTCAGCGATGAGGCTCATTTTTGGTTGAATGGGTACGTAAATAAGCAAAATTGCCGCATTTGGAGTGAAGATCAGCCAGAAGCATTGCAACAGCTACCAATGCATCCCGAAAAAGCCACTGTTTGGTGCGGTTTATGGGCCGGCGGCATTATTGGGCCATATTTCTTCAAAGATGATGCGAATCGCAGCGTTACTGTCAATGGTGGACGCTACCGAGCGATGATAACAAACTTTTTTTTGCCCGAAATGGAAGTTCTTGACTTGCATGATATGTGGTTTCAACAAGACGGTGCCACATGCCACACAGCACGCGAAACAATGGCGCAATTGCGAGGCGAGTTTGGTGAACAGTTAATTTCACGTTGCGGGCCGGTCAATTGGCCGCCTAGATCGTGCGATTTGACACCATTAGATTATTTTTTGTGGGGGTATGTCAAGGCTAATGTGTATAGGGACAAGCCCGCTTCGATTGACGCACTGGAAGCCAACATCCATGCATTCATTCGTGAGATACCGGCCGATATGTGTGAAAGAGTATGCCAAAATTGGACTCAGCGGATGGACTACCTGAGACGCAGCCGCGGTCAACATTTGCATGAAATTATCTTTAAACATTAAATTGCAAGGTTCAAACTATCGATTCAAATAAATATTTCATTCATTTTTTCGAATTTTTTGTGTTTTTTTTTTAAAAAAAGTTCTAAACCTCTTAAGAAATCACCCGTTACATTCATTTGTGATTTGTCACTGCTCCAACCTCCAAGGGTTATTCATGATTGAAAATACTCTTCAGTTGGTGCACTGTGCACTAGAACCCGGTAGGCACAAACTGAAATTTAAGGTGTGCACTTTGCAGTGCATGCACTGAAGCACTGAGGGTGTAAACACAATTTCAAGTAATGTATATACATTATACGTAATATTTTTAATTGAACTAAATGCAAACAATTTTTAGTCAGTGTTTTAAAGGACAGTTTCAAAAATAAAGGACAAAATCCGTTCTTTATTAAAAAGAAAATAATATAGGACAGGGGGTAAAAAGAAAGGACTGTCCTTTTAAATAAAGGACGGATGGTCACCGTAACCATAACAGATGAATAAACCAAAACTGATTTATATATATAGACTAGCTGACCCGACAAACTTCGTTTCGCCCAAATTTGTTAATTTGTTAATAAATTCCGAGCATTCACCAAGCACTTGCTAATTTATGTAATTCGACCAATTAAAATTCTTTATTCAAAAGTTATATTAAATGCAATAGAAATAAATGATGAATAGTAATGCTGATTTTTTTCAATCAATCCGCAATGATTTTGACGTGTTGTCCAACCTTCCACTTTTTCACTAAATTGACCAACATCCATCGATTATCCTTGCAATGAATTATTTGTCATAGCGAAAGCGAGACGCACGGGAAATTGAAGTCGCAATAAGAGTGTTTGCCTTTGAATTTTCCCCTTAAAATCATCACTTATGATATTTGATGTGAGATCCTTCACCACAAAACAAATGCGATCCGTTGTAAAGTTTCGGTACATTGATGTTTCGCAACAAAATTTTAACTGAACCAACTATCAAATCCGAATTATGTTGAGGTAAGGTAGCATAATTTCCTTCCTTCGAACCAAAAATAATAAAAATCGAACGATCCGTCCCCGAGTTATGAGTGCACATACGGACGTCAGTCTCTTTTATATGTCAGGTCCAAAAGTATCCTATCCTTCAAGCGGGAACGAAGAATATAAATCTATAAAATTTCATTGAAATCGGGTGAGTGGTTTCGGAGATCGATTACAACGCCATATAGCGGGTCAAAAATCCTATCTTTTAAGTTTGCGTTAACCTGAAATAAAACAATACGAACAAAACAAAAGAAGAATCATAACAATTTACCCAGTGGTTATCGAGTTATATCATCATCATCGAGTTTCATCCCGAAAGAATTATAGGTATGAATTAAGAAGATTATTATTAAAGAAAATTTAATTGAACTGAAAAACGACATACGCCTACAACGCCACATGTTGAGGATTTTCCGACGATGTGCACTAAGAAATTCAGTTTTTGTTAAAAATAATAAATTAATTATTTTACATGTATTTTATCATAATAATAACTCCGATCGAAGCATCTGTTTTAAACGATATTTATTTTGTTTACATCCTCGTTGACGATATTTGCAGCACGCATTCTGTCAATGTTATGCCAACGCCATAAGGTTACATCAAAAAAGTTTGAATTGTAAAAGCGCTATGGTTACATTAGATATATGTAATTTAATATGGTGGTTTAGTATTCTTAATTTTTCTAATTTTCCACGAACTTTTCTTAACTTTTTCTTTCATAAGATTCTTCTCCTGACAATAACAAACACAACAAAAAAAATTAGCGAAATCGGTCCAGCCGTTCACGCGTGATGCCGTGACCAAGGGAAATAGGGATTCATTTTTATATATTGATTCAACATTGGCACATTTGTTCGAACAGCTTGACTCAATGCGATTCGTTCGAAGTCCATTTCTCGCTCCAATTCTCGATTAAATGCGTCAAATCAAAGCTTTGTTGCGCATTTCATCTGACATCTCCAGTTCATTATCCGACGTCACAGTGCGAAATCGATGCAAAATATCGTCGGCCATAATATCATCTTTGTATAATCAAAGTACCTATCTACTTCATTTCAAAAAGTTACTTAATGTAACATAGTAAACATAATTTATTAGAACAACGTTTTTAGGTACCTATATTTAAAAAAAAAAGAAAAAACTTCAAAATTGTTGACAACAACAATTTGCTTGGAAAATAATTAAAATAATTGACAACAACAATTGCTTTTAATATTCAAAATATTTTTCTTTTATTTGAAGTGTCACTACTTCTTGATTTCTATCCAGTTAATTTTTTTTCAAAGTGTATTTCCCCATACAAACTTTAATTTTCTAATTTTCCGCGCTATTTTCTTAATTTTTTCAATTTTTCTTTTTTCCTAAACCTTCGCGGAGCAATTACTAACAAATCCGCAGAAGGAAGTATCCAATTTGGTCCAGTTGTTTTCGAGTTTTAAGCATCCGAACAAACCAAGATCCATTTTATATAGATTTCGAGAGATATTCGAATCAGAGCACCATTGTCGGGTCTCTTTTCGCCTCTCTACCACTAAAAATCTTTCCCAGAGAGACTTTCTGGACTTCTCCAGAGTTCTTACCTAAGCTCAATTCCTAGTGTTAATGCTAGCATCTGTTTATGGGAGATCTGTTTCATCGACTGGGTCTCGACCCAATGGTGTCTCAAGATCCTCATTTTTTTTGCCAGTCAACGCCGGAAATTGACACAGTATATGTGCCGCTGTCTCAGGTTCCTCCAGGCATAGTTTACAGGTATCATCCTCTCTAAGGCCCATCTTCCTTAAGTGATACCCGAAGTTATCATGTCCTGTTAGCAAAGCCACCACCCATTTCAATATTCCTCGACTCATGCAAAACGCTTCTTTGAGTGGAGCAGGTCGGCCACTTAATTGCCATTTTAGCCTGTCTACATTGTTGCACGGTTGACCACCTTCTCAGGTGTTCTGCCGTGATCCATTTGTGAATCAGCTGTTCTATTATTCCTTTGCCAATTGAAGAGAATGGTTCTGGTCCCAGCAACTTTTCAGTTGACCCCTGTTTCGCAAGGGAGTCCGCCTTTTAGTTGCCTTCGATCCCTATGTGTCCTCGTAGCCAAGTCAGTGTTACTTCATTTTTAGATGAACACTTATTGAGCTTAAGTACACATTCCAATGCCAATGATGTTGTTATGTTTGTTTGTTCCATACATCTGATCACCGCCTGATTGTCCAGTGCTATAAGGATATTTCTTCCCTCCACCTGACTCTCAAACAAGTAGTCCAACGCATGCAGCAATGCAATCATCTCAGCCTGGTATACAGAAGTGTAATTCCCGAGGCTAACGTGATGGGCTAGTTCCAGCTCTGCTGATAAACTAATTTAACACTCCTAGAGTTACCCAGTGGTAGAAATTCTGCCATTGTATTGACCTGGCTCATACACAACATATTGGAATTCAAATTACGGACAGTGAAAGTGGTTCCTAACTATTTCCCTTCGCCTATTTATATATAAGTTTCCTTTACCTACATCTTATGAACCATTTAACATTGCTTAACAGATTACATAATAAATAAATAAAACAACCAACCAATCTTTTGATCGACGACAAAGTTTCGTTCGACCCAGTCGTGCACTTTATTTAAGAACCAGAATAATAAATTTGTCTGCATCCATACTTAGTTCTGACGAATTCTTCAGAAAAGTCGAACGATCGATTCAGGTTTGCTTATTCTGATATCTACGTCAGTTTTTCGGTAGAATACGAATCCACCAGCAGCGTCGCGTGAATTATTTAGATGGGTGTGCAAATTCTTTAAAATTATACATTTTTAGAAATATCAATTAATTGCCTGAAAACACGTCCCATTTATTGTTCTCTCAATCATTGTTTTGCTGTTTTTGATATCTTATTTTGTTTTCAAAATAAAATATAGAAAAATAAAACTTTCGCATACAAAATCAAAAGCACCGCACGAAACTGCAACCCCAATCCCCAACCACTTAAACGAAAAGCTAAGTTCAACCATTCTTTCATACTTTCATCGGCTTTCGTGCACAGCTTTTATTTGCACGAGTATCGATGTAATACATTGTATATTTGACTTATGACGCTTTTACGGAAACAGAACAGAACAGATGCAAAAGAAGATAAAATGAATACAGCCCGTGCACAGAAAACCTTCGCACGAGTTCACTAGAAGTTCATCAAAGTAAAGCGATTTAAGTACGGCGGCGTGCGGGTGACGAATGACGAATGACGATGGGGATGAATACTGGAGAAATCTTGTAGAGGGATATAGTTTCGAGTTGGATGAATTTATTTGATGAAATCAACAGAATGGTGCACAGCGAGTTTTTGTACAAGTTAATTTTTTTTAGCAGCAATGCACACCTTGCACACCCTGACGAGATGCCACTGGAATCCACTATAACCGTAACCGTAGCCAATGTGCACTGAGCTGAGCTTGCTTAAAAGGTTTTCTGCAATACTTAGGAAGACTAGGTAGAGTTGTCAAGAAAAAAATTAATGGTGCCTCGAAGGAAGGAAGCCATAATTTTATAATGCAATACAGCAACTTATATACCTAATGAAAACAGCGACGGCAGCAGACCAAATTTAGTGCACGTTTGTCGGTTTGGTGTTTACTGCAGGAATTTTAACTTTGTATTTCCACAATCCTACGGGGTCACTTACACAAAAGGCCAACTAACTACATAAACTACCCATGCAGCGAAAACGTTTTCATGATGATTTGCCAAACAACACCGAACCATGTTTGAGTGCGAAAAATGACTGCACGATTTGACGGAAATTGTATAAATGGATAAACATCTACAACACCACCATATTAGTATTCACGTTAAGACCCTTCCAACAACTTCAACTCGAAATATTTCGCACCACATTCAGAGGGATTTAAATTTTTGACAAGCAACATTAACTGCGCCCCACAGCAAACCCAATTAACTTCCTTGATTACACGCAGCGCCCATATTAATCTGCAATCGGCTCAGCATCATGTTCAATTTCCAGGAACACAAATTTTCCCATATTCGAGCAATTCCAGTCACGTTAATCTGTCCAAATAAAATTTACCCAGCATTTTTCATTTCTGGTCACCGCAAACAGTGACAAGCATTCGCGTTTGGGATTCCATTCATATTGGACCGCCGTCATTGTTGGCAGCTCCTTATTTTACCGCCGGCCGGCGGCGGCCGCGGCTCAGCGGAATGCTTCTGGTTGATCACAATCACTCACAATTCCTAACAAATGCAGCCATAAATATTTCCATCTCTGACTCTCTGGCCGAAAGCCACTTACACTAACTTACTCTTCCTGAACGAGATTATTCTCTGCGAATTCGTGTCATTTCGTCAACCCCCGAGTGAGGGTGAAACCGCATTGGTTCCGTTTCTGCTGACTTTGTGGGTGCTCCGTAGCATTAAAATTTAATTGTGCAATGGAAAAGTTTTCAACGAAAAATACAATTAAAAAAATAAAAAAATAACCGCTAGCAGGAAGCTAAGCGCATTTCATTTGTTTTGGTTTACCTACCTCAAAAAATAATGCCTGAATAAATAAATGGACCTGCGTCTGGATTGTAAACATGCGTCTTCCTCCTGCTCTAGTATTTCCGTCTGGATTTTCTTGCTGTTTTCGTTTTTTCTTCTTTCAAATGTTGAAAGCTATTGCGTCTCATTATGATGGTAGGTGCGTATCAATCCACCTAACGGTATGAGAGACACATTTCATGAACATGTTTCGAAGTAAGAGACTCGATATCAGTTCAGTCTGTGCGTGGGGATTGTGGAAGTGACACTTTTATTGAGGAACCGGTTCGGTGATCTATACCTACTTGGATTTCGAATCAGAGTCAGACTCGATTTCATTTATAAAGTGTTACGCGTGCGCTTTCTTCATACATAAGGCGTTGTCGCAGGTATTTCCTTCTTACGTTGCACTTGTTAGTTGTGATTGTGAGGTGCTGCGAAAAAATGTGTATCAACTTTTTTTTATCTCTTATGGTCATAACAGTGGCGTAGCGTGGGTTGGAGCCGCTAGGGGCAGACCCAAACTATGCCGCCCCCCATATTTTTTTTTTAATACTAAAAAAAAAATCTTTGTAAAATTGGTAAAATTTCTGCAATCGAATAACGGTACTTTTGAAATTTCGAAATACATATTTCGAAAACACAAATTAATTTCTTAGGTTATATGGTCATTTCTACCTAAATAGCAGGCTTATTTTTTGCCTATATTATCGTATACATAATAGATTTAAAAGAAAGTATTTTACAATAGAAAAGTATACCTGCATGCATCTTTGTAGTAGGAGTTGCATGAAGGTCCCAACTAATTTTATTAGATACCTCTAATACCAACAAAAGCAAATCCAAAATTACTTATTCGCACTAACTCCAGTCTCCAGCTATACATCGCTTACAGTAACATATGCATACACACTCAACTTCTAGCGAGAAAAGAGAAAAAGGGTATTTTTGGATGCAGATGTGCACCGTGTTATAATTTGTACCTAAAATTTCTGATAAAATGTAGTTGCATACCAGTGTTGTTATATCGTGGGATTTATCCCTTTTCGTGGGAATTTCGATGTCCGAAAAGCCTTTCGTGGGATAAAGGGATAAGGCACCAAATCGTGGGATTTTGAGGAATCTAACAAAAAACATTAAAACTATAAATTTTTTGCTGAAATTTCATGAAAACTCCTACATTTCACGGTGGTTATTAACACACTGAATGTGCATAAAAAACTGCTTATATAAATTGTCTCTTATCAAAAGTTTCTAACACCAAAAAATAATCGTAATAATGTTACAAACTGTGATTTTTATACTAAAAGTTAATTAACCGTAGTATATCAAATTTTACTTCTAAAAACTGGATTTTGAGGCAAAAAAGTGTCGTGGGATTTAAAAGGGATTTTGAGTACAGTGAAAAGGGATAAAAGGGAAAAATTACCACGCTTCGTGGGATAAATGAAGATAGAGTGCTAACAACACTGTTGCATACTAGGGCGCAGTGTTCATTGGGTTTTATTGTTAAGCAACACAAGGAATGTCTGACTACTTACTATGGACCAGTGTTAATGCTGGTAAGCTTTGTGAATAAAATCGTTGGACTGAAAAAAGAATCCGTTTTGTCGATTTTATAATTTTATATATGTAGTTATATATAAAAAAAAAATGAACTGCTCGAAATTGCCGCCAGGGGCCTGCGCCCCCAGTGCTCCGCCCCCCTTCTCGCTACGCCACTGGGGCATAAATTAAATAACTTAATATGATGTCTCGAGGGAGTTGAACAATTATGTTGAATTTGTTGTGGAAGCGTGACGTGCAAGGTAACTCAAGTAGGTTGCACCAGCAACCACGATGAGTTGTCATGGCATGCGCCTTGAATCTATTAGCAGAATATCCACCCAAACTAATAGTGCGGATTTGAGATAAGGAGCGAACTTATTATGCGGATGTGAGCACTCGCAAACATTAACAGTTCGAATGCGATTTCGATGAGCTGCAAGAGAGTACCAGGCATATGCGTTGTAATATTGTGACGGAGTTTTTGTTTACACTTGGGTGTAAATCATTTCTGTGAAGGGAGAAACTTACTTAGCCGGAAACTGTACGAGAATTTAAAGTGAAACCAAACAGTTATTGTGGAAGTAACAGAGTGACAGAATCCAAGTGTTGGGAAAATCGCACACAGCCATAAGCACATAGTAAAATAGTAAATCTGTTGAACAAGTGTTGAGAAAATCACACACAGCCATAAGCACATAGTAAAATAGTAAATCTATTGAACTTCCGAGCAGAACCAAAATAATTTCAAGTTAAAATGAGGCAATTACAGCTCGCAGACTACTAGAATCCGCTATAATCGCTGAAAATATGTATTTGGCCTGAAAATGCAATTGAATAGTGAAGCCCTGCTGAATAATCCTAAGCCGCATTATACCTATTCAAGGTCCTCATAAACCCCGTTCGCCTATATGAAATTCTAGAATCATATCTCGGGAATAGACTCTTCCGTGTTAGAAATGGAAACGAATACCCGGAGCTTACAGAAATTTCGGCGGGCGTACCGCAAGGAAGCATCCTTGGTCCGCTTCTCTATCTATTATATACTCGCGATATACCAAGAGAAGATGGCACTACCCTTGCTATGTTCGCCGATGCCAACGCTATCCTAGCAGTAGGTAAAACACGGGACTGGATGCAGATCACCCTCAACGAAACTAAATCTATTCACCTGAATTCCACGTATAAGAAAATTAATGACTTGCCAGTTTGTCTAAACTTGGCCCGAATATCCTTTGCAAACGAGGCCAAATACCTGGGAATGACACTCGACGCAAAGCTGAAATGGAATTTGCACGTGAAAATGAAACGTAAAGAACTCGATATCAAATATAGAGAAATGTACCTGCTATTCGGAAAACATTCCCAGCTCAGTACCGAAAAGAAACTGCTTCTATACAAGCAAGTGCTAAAGCCGGTGTGGACCTACGGTATACAACTTTGGGGTTGTACCAAGAAAACAAATGCCAATATTCTACAAACTTTTCAAAATAAAGTGCTTAGAGAAATTGTACAAGCACCATGGTATATTAGAAGCGACGATATCCACAGGGACCTCGGAATTCCAACAATTGAAGCTGAAACTAGAGGCTTCGCGAGAAAGCATAGAAACCGACTAAACGGACATGTCAACAATACAGTCCGGCAAATTTTGGACGAGAACAATTTATTGCGCCGGCTACAAAGAACGAAACCTTTCGACTTGGCAAGATAACATTAGCCGCGTCTAAATTGCGGAACATACAGGATCATTCATTGGAAAGTAGCCTGTCAAAAGTTGTTACTTCGTGATAGGAAAATCGCTCGATAAGTTTTATTTTAGTTGCAGTATCTAACAATCTTTCTGACACTATTATGAGCACGCGCTTGCTATTCTCATTCTCAGAGTGTGTTTGGAAGATTTTCACCTACCCTCGGGGGAAAAAAAATAAACCCAGTTAGTCACAATTCTTCAAGTAATTTTCGACTTCGTTCGTATACTTTTTGTGAAGACGTTGATGTTAAAGATCAGTTGGTAGGTCTATCTTTTGTCAAATGGCATTCCACCGGGAATGAGCTGTTTGCATCTGTTTCACTTTTCGCTGGCGTGAATTCATACAATCTATAAACGTTCGTTCGATAATTTATACAACCTCAGTCTTCTATTCAGTAAGTTTAAGGTCGGCATATTCTAGCCGACTCTGTCGACTATGCTTCATGTGTGACAGACCCTATTACAAAGATATGCTTGGTCATGCCAGCAACTGTGATAGTGTCAGGAAAGCCGTTTTCATTAGCTCCTACCGGCAGTACTTTTTCATACACTGTGTTCCACATGGACGGCCCAAAAACCCAGCCTTGTAGTACTCTCACGGTAAAGTTGTAACACGAAGCCCGCTGCAGGATAGAAATGTCCTGCCACCGATCATAAGAACCCCTTACCTCTGGGGTTTCAGCATAGCTCGCCTTATCTCCGTCACTGTCCAACGATCCACTTGTAATTTTTCTTTGACCAATATTTGAATCATAAAAAGTGCACGACTGGGTCCCACGAAATTTTCTCGTTCATCATAAGTTCGGTTGAATCAATCTCGTATACAAAATTAAGGAATAGGTAGTATTAAATTCACTTTTAAGTTATTCATTTGATATGCAGTAAATATTAAATAACAATGTGAGTTTTTATAGGTTGAAGCTCTCAGTAACAGGCAATTGTCGCAAGTTTTAGTTCGAGAGTAATAGGCACCTACTGTACTATTTCATAAGCTCTTTTTAAAGATTTATCGAAGTCGAGGACTGAGCAGTTTTTAAAACTAGCATTTTCGGTGATTTGTATTGAAAATTAAGGACGCATCTAATACATAAAAATCTCTTGTCACGGTGTTTGTAGCCGCACTCTTGCGAAACTGATTTTATGCGATTAATTTGCATTCGTATTGATCCAGGTTAATACACGACTGAGTCGAAGATTGCAAATTTTGAATGGAAAATCATGAGAACCCGAAATTAAATTGGTTCATGGGTAATAAGGATGTCTGAACTTAATGAAAAATCTGAAAATGATATGGAAAGGAGAAAATATCGATTCAAACTTGAAAGGAACGGCAAGCACTTCAGAATTGACAATCGTCTAATTTTTCCCACTTCAAAAAAGGCATTTTCGCAAAAAGAAAGAGCCTATCATATCGAGGCAAATCGTGTAGTGAGAGCCATCCGTCGTGTTATGTTTAAGATTAACGGAAACTTATTTGATGTCAAGACCGAATGACACGTGTACCACGTTTCAATTTAAATCAAGCTGCGTTTTTGATGAAAGGTGTCCTTTGCGTTTCGTCATTCCAATTGAATTGGACGGACTTGCTATTGCGTGCGGCCAGTCATCTATCGAAATTGCGTTCTGAAGAACGAGGTTAACGAGGTAAACTGCATTTGATTTCGTTTCGAAATAATTTGAAATTGAAAGTCGTTTCAGTAATATAATTTTGTTGCGTAACCTTAATGCACCGAAACTTAGTGACGGAAAGCGTTTAATTGGGAAGAATCTTAAATCAAATGTCATTGATGTGACGATTTTAAGAGGAAAATTCAAAGGCGAAGATGTTAAGTTTGTTCTTTTACTTTCGTAGTAAGAATGAAAAAGACCGTCAAAATGGCTGTGCTGGGCAGCGTTGCCACTTCAAAAAAAGAGGAGCGCATTAGATCATTAAAAAATGTGCAGTAGATTGGATCTTTCCGCAGTAGATTTTTCTGCTATATAAATAATCAGTTTAATATATTTTTTTTTTATAAACGTTCCATTAATTAAATTAACATTTTGGAAATACTAAAGCCCAGGAGATTCTGAGGTCTATGGGTGTTCAGCAACCGTTGCTGACATTCTTAATTTCCCTATAAAAAAAATACATTTTCACGAGTATTTACGTTAAAGTTTGTTTCGTAGTTTATTTTTTAAATGTCTTACAGTGGAAAACTTTCGCTCTGCAGCAGCACTACTATGGTCAGAACAATTTTAACTTTTTTGTTTGTAGTTTTCAATTAATATTTATCCGTTTTTTTTTAAATAATTTTCTTATTTTAAAATAAGGGTTTTCCACACTGACACGATACGCGATACACGAATTTAAATTTCAAATAACCTCTCAGAGTCAAAATCCCGTTAGTTAGACAGAAAACGAGAAAATAATGGAAATATAGACAGAGACAGAGATACGTTTCATGATCCATGATATCCTTAATGATACCAGCCAAGGTGAGCAGCTCATTTCAAAAGAGAATGTGGCCAAGTTCACAATAAGTTGGCTTCATTCAGACGTTTTTTGCGGCGGTTATTTTGAATGACAGTTTTGTACAGCTGTCCAAGAGAAGGTTTATCAAACAAAAAAAGTGCAGTAGATTGGGTTTAGTGGCAGCAGATTTGTTTTGTTTTTTTTTTTCGAAAAGTGCAGTAGATCTACTGCTATTGCAGCAAAGTGGCAACGCTGGGTGCTGGGTATAAATTATCTTTCAGAGAGGGACACTTACGACAAAAAAAAAAGGTACGAAAAGTCGTTAAAATGTCTGATAAACTCGAAG
Organism: Cheilosia urbana; assembly: GCA_946477585.1. NCBI lineage: Eukaryota > Metazoa > Arthropoda > Insecta > Diptera > Syrphidae > Cheilosia > Cheilosia urbana. Next base: position 45,747,807 of record OX297855.1, read on the forward strand.
ATTTGGCTAATTTTAATTTATTGACAATATTAGTTGATGCATGTAGCGATGAAAGTGATTTGGAGTTAGTCGAACTTCTTTTTGATAAATCCCAGTGTGTGAAAGAATTTGTACTTATTGAACTACAAACATTCGAGGAAAGCAAAACGCAACACTGCATTAAAATTTACGTGGAGGAGATCATCCCTTCGTGAAGGAGGAAGAACTTCGTTGGCATTTTCGAAAAGAGTCTTCATTAAATTTAATTTTGTCACTTGCTGATATAAATTTAATACGCCGGAAATGAAAACATATGCACGAGTATGCCAAATAGGACAACAAATTTCAAGTCATATTGTGTTAAATTTTAGATACCACATTTTCCAATTTCCAAGAAATTTGTTGAGTAAAAATTCGTAAGATTCTCAGTGGAGGGATAATATTCTTGCTCTCTCTTTGACGCTCTCTTTTAATATTTTTTCGAGTTAAGGAACGGCATTGAGTAAAAACTCGTAAGAACTCGTGTCATTCCGCAGATTGTGCATATTCAGTACGATTTGTTTTTTTTTTATTTAAACGCCTTAAAAAAGCTTTCGTTTTGACAATAAATAATATGTCACAGGGACAATCCCTGTATGTTTGTGGCATCAATCTAAAATTCCCATGATCAATTGTATGTGGCTAGCTCACTCATTGCCGTTTGATTTTATAAAGTTGACATTGTTAAATGTACTTCAGTTTAACTTTTGAATAAAAAACTTTTGAACGAATTACATGAAGCAGCATACTCGGAATTCATATATTCATTATATAATAATAATAATTTAATTCTTTATTTCAATGGGAACAAATATACAAGCTTAATACAAACATAAATTGAATAAGTAAGTGGCTTCATAATAAAAATAATAATATAAAATAATTTATTAACTAACATTAACAAATTTGGGCGGAACGAAATTCACCGGATCAGCTAGTGTTAAAATATAAATAAAAAATTTAAAACCGAATCACTTTGAATCAGTAAGATTCGCAAATGTGTGTAATTTGGTAATGTTTGAGCTGAATGTCACACTAAGTGCGCTTGATATATTTTTATTCAGAAAAAATAAAATTAAAATAAATAAATAAAAAATGTGGTAGGTATATATAACCGACGCACGTTGGTGTTTTTGTGTGCCTGTTTTTTTTTTTTATTCAATTTTTGACAGCAAAGTTCAAATATCGTTAATCAACGAAAGCCTTTATCTATAATTTATAAAAAATAAGTTCATTTGTGTTAGTCTGGAATTCGTGAACCGATTTTGATTCTGTAAATTTCTCATGAAAGGTGAATTTAATACCATGGTTCGTACGTATATACGGTCTTTGTAGGTGTATTGGTTCATGAGATATACGATTTTTAATGTTTTTTTTTATATGGGCGGTGCCACTCCCATTTGTCCAATTTTGACTAATTTGCACAGGTATTCTCCATCTCCTGGCCCAATACCTAAGATTGTGTGTAAATTTGAACTCAATCGATTAGGTGGTTATAGTGGCGTGGCACCTCCCACTCCCATACAAAAAAACATTAAAAATCTTATATTTCGAAAGCCACTGAATCGATTGAGTTTACATTTAAAAATAATCTTAGGTTTTGTCCTGTGTCCTGGCAGTGTTCCTGTAAGGATTGGTCAATATTGGACAAAGGAGCCTTAAAATTGTGTTCGTTTGCTATTGGTCTATATATAGTTTTTGTGAAGCTCGGTTGCAATCGGAAAACGTATGTGTGTGTGTGTCTGTGTGTTGGGCGTGAGTGAAAAACACATGAATTTCATCATATTTTGGGTTTTCTCCACACTTTAACATTGTGTTCACAGCTCAGGAGCAGGACTATTATCGACACGATAGGTGGCGCTAATGTCGATCCCCCAATCTACTCAACCGATTTTAATGAAATTTTGTAAGTGTGTATGGTTGGTTACAGTTGGATAGAAAGGACATTATTTTCGTATGGTTGGTTAAAGTTTTAAAAATAGGATAGTTTTGAACCCGATAGGTGGCACTTTGTAAAAAGATAATCAGGTTATGTAGAAGTAGGTGGGTAGGAAAACGGGTTGTAGCACCTCCCATTCAAAAAAACAGAAAATTCAAACGCTAGGTATATCTAAAGTTGTATAAATGAAATTATTATTGTACATTTGGAACATAACTCGGGAATGGATCATGCCCGGTGGATTCGTAGTGACCCAAGGATAGACATATGCTACTTTTTGTCATGAAAATAAGAGCTTAAGGGGATGGGATTGGGGATAGAACTTTATATGGAGAACCGCGCCTTTTAAGAAAAAGATTGAATTGAAAAACGGCCAGTACCACTTCCAATACTAAATAAAATATACAAAATGTTTAATTCTTAAATAGTTTTCATATTCCGGTCTTACCGCTACACAATTGGAAATTGGAAGTCGGCGCAGTTATAATTTTGTTGCGCAACCTTAATCCACCGAAATTGTGTAACGAATCGCGTTTGATTTGATTGTGAAGATTATCAAATCAATAGTCATATAAGCAATGATTTTGAGTGGAAAATTCAAAGGCAAGCGTATCAATTTCCCGTTTTGCTATGACAATTAAATAGTCGCAGGGATAATCGCTAGAATTTTATGGAATCAATCTTGAACTCCCATGTTTCTCATAAAGTCAATTGTATGTGTCATAAACTGACACGAACGAATAAAATGGCGGAACGAAGTTCGTCGGGTTAGCTAGTGTTTATATATACTCGTAGTTGTTATAAGAAGTCCAGAGTTTAATACGTACCTAAGTACTCTAAATCTTGTTTGTTTTGTTTATGAATTCACTCGTTATTTTCCTGATTGCGAGGACAATGGTATTCGGAAAGTGATTCCCAATCCTTTCATTGTAATGTAAGCGTTTCTGAGGCACCTGATGAAATTCAAGAGGAAGTTATTGAGAAAGTTACTTGAAAGATGTATTCGAGACAGGAATAAATATTGAAGAATTTTGGAGCCAAAAGGCAATTTCTGTCCCACAGATTTGAGAAATTGCTTTAAGGTACCTAACTTCGTTTTCATCGACATATCTATGCGAGCAGGGTTTCTCGGTGCTTCTAATAATCAAAAACAAGCACCGAAATCGGTTGGATGCAAGTGCCGACATGGGTGTGACTTTAAGTAACACTGAACCAAGGATCCAGAAGTTAGTAAAGAGTATATAGTCACAAAAATCTCATTAACATAGTTATTTCTATTATGTTAAATTGACGTAAAAAATAAACTAAACTGCTGATGCCTGATGGCTTTACAAAATTGTATGCGTGTTTTATGATAGTACAACATTTTATTCAGTTGGTGGTCCATGGCGAGACAGAAATTTTGTCAAATGGTCCCTCATCTCTAAAAGGTTAAGAACCACTGATATAGATAAATGAATTGGAAATGGAATGTATGAATTCAGTTTGTTGAATTCGACAGCTGACCCAGTGTGCCTGTCGAAAATCGAATCCTTACTTCCGACTCTTGTTGAATACTTTTGCTGAAAGTAAGAATGCATTTGTTTTGATCAAACTTTTTGGCTTGAAATTTGTGTGGTATCCATTAAAAAAACATGATTCTTGGATATATCTTTTAACATTTTATTTTCTTATATTTTTTCAAAAACTATTTACAATAAAAGCTTAACCAAAAATAAGCGACTAAAACTAATAAATTAGCCTAAGAAATATATAATTATATTGGCCCAGTTGTATAGAATCGATTCGCTAACACGTTCTTAGATACTAAAGCAATACAAAAAAAAAAAACTGTTATTTGCAAGGCATCTAACCAATGTAGCTCCTCAGGAGACTGTGTGGGTCCGAGAAGGTCTTTTGGGAGAAGCTAAGCGAGTGTGGCGGCAGTGAGTTAAGGAAAGGTGGATGGTCTGCATATGATCTGAAATTAAACGAATCGTAAGAGCAACTTCCCACGACTAGGGGCTATGAAATGTAGATACTTACTTGAAATATGGAACCGCGAATGGCTTGGGCACTGGCACCGGAATTCGGATTGCATATGGTCTTGGCACTGGAACGGGAATGGGCTGTCTAAAGGTTGTGTAGATGTTCTTGGTGATTACGGGGGGATAGAGGCCGTAGAACGGTTTTTTTGGAGGTTTTGGTTTTGGTGCTGGTTCGGGTTCAGGCTCTGGCTCAGGCTTTGGCTCTGGTTCTGGCTCTGGCTCTGGCTCGGGTTCTGGCTCTGGTTCTGGGGCTGGTGGTGGAGGTGGTGGCGGTGCAGGAGGTGCTGGGGCGGTATACATAGCTGATAGTTGGATTGGGACAAATGCTGGTAGCGAAACTGTGAGTGGTACTCCGGGTGGTGGAGTAGCTGGTGGTGGTGGTGGTGGTGGAGCTGGTTCTGGTTCGGGCTCTGGTTCAGGCTCTGGTTCGGGTTCAGGTTCAGGTTCAGGTTCTGGTTCTGGTTCCGGCTCGGGCTCCGGCTCTGGTTCAGCGCCCTTGAGAGATTCAAGTAAAGCCTGTAGGTCTGCCTTTGTAATTTCGCTGACACCAATTCCCCCATGGCCGCCGTACCCGCCAAGACCTAGGCCTCCTAGGCCTAGACCGCCATATCCCAGTCCACCCAATCCACCATAGCCAATGCCTTCCAATCCGTAAAGTCCACGATTTATCCGCAATAAACGCATCCCCAGCGCTTGTCCTGCGATAGCCAGTAGTAGCACAAACCATCGCTTTAAAGGACGAAGTTACTTTAACTTGCAATAGCAGGTCCTCTGCAAATACTCACGATAGACAACTGCATCTTTGAAGTTCTTGTAGTCCTGTTCAAGCTGAAATCTGTACGACTTGCTTACTATTAACCGAATGAATTGGTATTAATGTCAGTTTGTAAATATCACTTAGTTTATATAGTAGATCCGAATCGAGTCTGCCTCTCAACTCAATCCCAGCTATATGGTGCTGCTGACGAGGAAACAGCAATCACCAGACAAATGTTGTTCCAAATGTTACAGTTTCATTCATCCGCAATGTGATGACGGCTCTGGCTGTGCGTGTGAAAGTGTGGCAGCTACAGTGGAAACCACTCTGTGTCGCCTAATATAGAGGTGGCAAGTGCTCAACTGATTTGGGTTAACTGTCCAACTCGGAAGTGTTATCATATCAATATGGTTACTCTTCATTTAGATGGTCGGCGGAAATGGAAATGGAAATGGACATGATTTGAAGCCAATTTGTTGCGTTATGCAATTCGATGTGAAGTTGAATGATACCTATCCTATATGGACAGTCACAGATTGTAATGTAGTTGTGGTTTATTGTCCACTGCAAAATGTGTTGATGGCTAAAGTTTGTTGACGCTTGGATGTTATCTCTGTGCAGATGCGCAACGATCCTCTTTCAAAATGAATGAATTAATTAATAATGAATTAACTAATGTACTGATAAAGAAGTTGTACCCTTTTGTAAATCAAGAAAGAAAAATAAAACAACATTTGAAAGAAAGTCAAATTAATTTTAAATAAAATTTTTAAATTTACTATTATTATTATTGTTTTGTTAGATCGTTAAGTGTTTTGTTCTGTTTTTCTAGTTGTATTCAAAATTTCAATTGCACCCTTTTCGTTCGTTTGCTTTCTGTATTTTGGCTATTTCAAAGGTAAGTTAGTGATTTGTGAAAACTGCGTGCGATTTATAAAAAGTTATGATCATTTACAGTTCGATATTTGTTACGATGCCAAAAAGAGGTCATGGTAACATTGGTCGGCGTTCACAGAATGTATTACGACACCGAAATGTCATAGCACGTCAAACGGAAGAGGAACGTGCTATTGAAAGGGAATCAGCACGAATCAGAATGATTCAAAATCGTGCGCGACAGTCAGAAGAGATCAACGAAGCTTACAATGAGCAACAACGATTGAGAAGAAGAGAAGTTCGTGCTCGGCAAAGTGATGAAGCAAGGTCACAACGTGCGACTATTGAACGACAACGTTGGCATTGAACGTGCAGCCTTTCGATATGACCCAAACATTCAATACAGTGCGCACGCATCACTTCAATTTGGTCATTGACATTAGCAGCAATACGTGCTCAAAGTAGCATTAAGTTAGCTCTCGCATCTACCGGAATTGCTGCAACACTGTTGGAAGGTGGAAGAACAGCACAGAAGCTTCCGTTAAACCTGCAAATCAATGAAAATCCTATTTGCAACATTTCAAAGCAATCAGCCATGGCAAAAGTGTTGAAAAATTGTAAATTGATTATATGGGATGAGTGCACAATGGCGCACAAACGATCATTAGAAGGCGACTTCAGACAAACACTTCCCGTGATACCGAAATCAACAGCGGCGGATGAATTAAATGCATGTCTGAAGTCATCGTATTTGTGGCGATACGTGAAAACCATTTCATTGAGTATGAATATGCGAGTGTTTCTGCAACAGGATAGATAGAACCGCAGAAGTTTTCTCTAAAGAACTGCTGAAAATCGGAAATGGACAAATTCCGGTTGAAACTTCAAGTGGTTTAATATCCATTCCACCTGTCATTTGTCAATTCACCTTAACGAAAGATGAACTAATTACTAATAACTACGATTGGTTGAGCGCACGCGCAATTTTAGCAGCGAAAAATATTGATGTCAATGACTTGAATTGAACGATTCAAAATCAAATTCCGGGAAGCTGCGTTCATACAAATCGATCGATCGCGTTGAAAACGAAGACGATGTCGTCAATTATCCAGTGCAATTCCTAAACTCTTTGGATTTTTGTCTGGCATTCCGCCTCATCATTTGCGTCTTAAAGTTGGATCTGTCGTCATTATGCTAAGAAATCTTCATGCCCCGAAACTGTGCAATGGAACCCGACTGATTGTCATGAAGCTAATGAACAATGTGATAGTGGCAAGGATTTTGAAAGGGCTGTTCAAAGGAGAAGAATGCCTAATCCCGCGAATTCCCTTGAGTTCAAACGATTTGCCATTCCAATTCAAACGTATTCAGTTCCCAGTGAAACTTGCATTTGCGATGACAATAAACAAGTCACAAGGGCAGTCGCTGGAAGTGTGCGGCATAAATCTGGAAAAATCATGTTTTTCACACGGCCAGTTATATGTGGCATGTTCCCGAGTAGGGAAACCATCCTCACTCTTCATTTACGCTCCGGAGCAGAAAACAAAAAATGTAGTGTATCGTGCAGCTTTAAACTGAGTCATTAATATATTCTTTGTTTTAGATTTCAATAAATCTAATAGACTTTAAAGAAATTAATACTTGATTTTATTATATTTTCGCCAAATATTGGCCGGGACGAAGTCATCTGTTAAGTATCGCGAAATTTCGATCAAAGAAACAAATTTCAGGTGGAATCGTGAGTGCTTGAAATTAATTTAGTCAAAAAATATATTTTGGGCACAACGAAGTTTGCCGGGTCAGCTAGTAACAAATAAATATAAAAAGAAACAATATATTCTTTGGTAAATAATATTCAACTCAATTATAAGAGGGTTATCTAGTAAAAAAAAACTTAAACTAAATTAAAAAAAAAAATCCGTAACACATGAATAGCATCACTCATACCATAACTTATTTTTATTGAACTGTTTTTTGTACCTTTTTGATCTGTACGTGTGTAGTTGTATATTGGGTTGAAAGGTAGGACTGAATTCCTTACAATAAGAAATGTTTCAAATAGTTCCGAAAAGCTAACGGAATTTTCTAAGATTATTTCGTTTTGATTCACTAAAATGTTGTTTTTTTGTAACTTTAGAATAATCGCCTTGTATATTTTAGTTAAAATGAAGTCTTTGTGTGAGAAACAGATTAAAATGGCAACAGCAACAGCAACTTTGACAACTTTTCAGACCCAATGTATTTTAATTACTTTGAACACAGGGATACCTACATAATACACAAGTGCAAAATCCCCACCTTTTGAAAAATACCCGAATTGACTATCCCCAAGTACAAAATCCCCAAAATGCAAAATCCCCACAGTAGATGACGATGATTGTACATACCGATTGTACATAGACGATGATTGTACATGTATCGCTTATCGATTCATTAGCGAACAAGTTTTACCGCTTGTCACGTCATATATTTTTTGAATTTAAGTTGTAATATTATATTAGTTATTATCTTAAATTTAATTGAAAAATGAGTTACCATTTTAATTTATAAAATCCTTAAACCTTGGCGCCAAACATCAATTCTTAGATACACTCGAAATATTGGGAATCTATGTTTAAGGATTTTGTGATTGGGGATTTTAAATTTGGGGATTTTGGTGTTTGGGGATATTGACTTGGGGATTTCACGTTGGGGGTTTTAGTTTTGGAGTTTTCGTACCCAACCAGGTCCAGGCCACTTTGATATGATTTCTTTTGTTGATGACAATTTTTGTTCCATCATGAGAAAAGTATATCAAAAAACAATAGCTTAAAAAAACACGTCAAAAAAAAAAAAAACATAAAATAGAAACCAAAAAGCGCTATTCTGATTCGTTTTCGAAAATTGTATGACCGCTTTATTATTGTGTTGCTTACGCATTTCTTACTCGTTTAATTATGCATCTGCTTAAGTGTCGTTTGACACGTTTTTCAAAGCACTAAATGGGACATTCTATAAACGCAGGAGCCAACGATGCATTGAGAACAAGATCCTTAGGAGTCTCGGGTCTTTTGGGCATAGTTTTGAACCTACTCCTAGTTGACCTGGTGAACTTCGTTCCGCCGAAATTCAATAGTGTAATAAAAATAATAATTTCGAGCATGTATAATGCACAAGCTGTTTTTTGTGATTCGGTCAATTTGAATTCTTTATTCAAGGCTTATATTTTCAATAGAAATAGCTGAAGTAGAGCAAAGTCGATGTGTTTCATTCAATCCGCAATGATTGACGTGTCTGCCGACATTCCGCTTATTCAGTTAAATTCATTATTTATGGTACACGAATCACGACGTACAAAGCGGAAGGTTTGTTCACACGTGAGCACGCCACATACAATTGACGATGTAAGAAACATAAGGGAATTGAAGATTGACGCCACAGATGTCTGGCTATGGAAATAGAGAAAGCGAAAAGCATGGGAAATTGCAGACACTTAAATACCAATGGAAAATCATTCTAAATAAGCGGAATCCGTGGAATCAGAATGTTTGCCTTATAATTGCCCCTCAAAATCGTCGCTTGAATGACATTTGATTTGAGATTCTTTGTTAATTTATCGTTAATTTTTGTATTTTTTAATGTATTTATTTGTTAGTTTATTTATTTGTTAATTCACTTACATATTTGTAAATTTATTTATCTGCTAATTTAATTATTCGTTGAGTTATTTATCTCTTAATTTATTTATTTGTTAATTTATTTATCTCTTAACTTATCTATTTGTTATTTTATTTATTTCCCTAATTTAACTAAGTACTTGTTAATTTATTAAATTGTTAATTTACTAATTTGTTAATGATTTATTTATTTGTTAATATCAATTGCCTTTTGCTTCGTTAATCTATTTTTGTTAAGCTTTTAATCTTTTTTATATATACCTACCTTTAATTATTATTATTTTTTTTTTGTGAATTTGAGGTTTTCTTTTTCATTGTTTCCTCAAAATAAAATGTATGTTTTAAGATTATTAATATCATAATATATAATTTCAACCTGATGCCAACCATACCTGTACAATCGGGTGAGTGGTTTGGAGCTAGACAACAGCGCCACCTATCGGGTCCAAACTTATCCTATCTTTCAAGCGGGAACCAAACATACACATTCACAAAATTTCACTGAAATCGGTTGAGTGGTTTTGGATAACGACAACAGCGCAACCTATCGGGTTCAAAAGCATCATTTCTTTTGAGACTGCCTAATCCTAAAATCCAACAATACGAACAAAACAAAAGGAGAATCATGAAAATTGGCTAATTGTTTATCGATTTATATCGTCATTAAGTTTTGCCCCGAAAGAATTCTATATATAGAGGACCATCTCGCTAGAGTTCCACTTCGTACACACACACAAAATTTTCTCCATGAAAGCTGGGCACTCATTCCGTATGGCGATTATCGCCAGACGATAGCGGTTCGACGATAGCTTTGCTTCACGTAACTTTAGTAATCGTCTATCGTCCCGAAGATATCGTTTTGACGATTGAACATTTGCTTCCCTTCACGTAAGTTAATAATCATCGAAACGCTATCGCCCAGACGATACAATTTGAGAGATACCTAATGAGGTGTCGTTTTGCATTGATTTGTGTGTTTTGCAATCGGCTAAAGATTTTTTATCGAATTTCAAGAAGAATAATTGACTTTAGATATTTTTCAAATACATACTACCAAATATATAAATACCTATATTTTAAGCTTATTTTGTATGAGGCTCATGCAAATGCAAGAAATATTGTAGGAAGGTTTATTGGTGTTTACTCCAAAGGTACAAAACGTAAATATGGCATTAAATTATGTTGTCATAATCCTCAGTTCTACTTGAAAAAAGAAAAAGTATAGCTACGAACCCAGAAAAATTGCGATTTGTGCAAATGTTTGTTCTGCCCTCCATAACAGCAATCGAACAATACGAAAATTTGGCAAGTGCAATTTTAAACGACTCGCAAGCCCTAAGTGGGAATAACCGGATGAGACAGTTGGCTTCAAAAATGAGCCATGAAATAAAAAACTCGCTTTAACTTTAATTATTTTATTGATGTTATATTTTCCTTGATAGCTGTTTGGCTTATTAGCCTTGGCCAAGACCGGATGGTCATTCATGAAAGCAATTAAAATTGTCCTATGCATTGGTGAAATACATTTCTTCGGTATTATTTGTTAATTTTAATAAACTAAGGAATAATAATGAATTTAATACACTTTGGAATTTTCAAATTTGCCGGCCCCGGCATCAAACGAAAAATTGATTGAAAAAAAAGTCATTTATGACATTTTAAACGACATCTGATTGGAATTTTCACTATAGTTTGAAAGTCTCTGAAAGAAACTCAGTGCTCTCAATGCCCTCTCTCGTTGTATACAAAACACGATAGACGAGACGATAGTGATAGAGATACGGAAAGCAAATTGATGACGAGATCGTTGACTACTATCGCGCACACGATTATTGTTCTCAGAGTTACGGAATGAGTGCCCTGGGAAAATCCAACGATCTAGCTTCAATCGAAAATTTTACTTTTTCCAATTGTATCAAATTTATAGTTAGATATAACTTACAAAGATGATTTGTATCTTAAAATCGTTGTACATAGCTAATTGAACTTTATAATAAAAAAATCCTATTTTATTTGGATGAGTCATTCTAAAGCTAGGAGCTAGAAGGCATTCGAGATTAACAACTTATCCTAGACAGCGGAAATGGTAAAACATTATCCTATAATCTAATCTCGACAATTTTCAATGCAACTGTGAAAACCGGAATCAATTTCGTGCATTACTTTCTTAATCTGTTCCGAACAAAGACCTTACAGCCGGAATAAAAGTGACAGTTTTATTATAGCAAGGATAATTGAATTGAACTGAAAACTGAAATATGCAGCTACAGCGCCACATGTTGAGAATTTTCTGACTTATTTTTTTCCTAAACCATCCCTTATTCAATACAAACAAAACAAAACAAAAACCATTTTAAACGGTAGAGCCATTCTGAAGCTTTTACCCGACTAACGCACATCAATTGATTTTTATGTATGTAGAAGAAGAAGATTATTATTATTATTATTTTAATTTATTAACGTACAATTAAAATATATAGCGAGCGCCAGCTGCGGATGACTTCGGCTCAATCGTACAGATCTACTTGTAATCATAATAAATCTCAGTGCCTTTATTTAACCGCGTGCCGGCGGTATCCAGACCTCATTTATAAATTATAATAACCATTCCGAAAAAAATATCTCTCAATTTGAAAATGAAATTTATGGAACCATCATTGTTTAGGTACGGCTTCAAGGTCCGCATGCCGCATACGCCTTTTTTGAAAGGAACTCGAATACATTCAAACTGCAGGTGAATTCTTTGAAGACGAACCCCAATAAAGTAAGCAAACTTCACTCGCAGGTTACTGAGAATCCGCTCAAATATTAACCAAACTGTCGACAAATACGTGATGGAAATATTAAACCTTCCATAACCAAACGACCCTATCCGGATCACTCCTTATTAGCATACGTAACGGTCAGCAATAAATCCCCGATGGAGAATCTTTGGTCGCCAGCTCCTCAGACCGAGACCATACTGGAGAGGAGTGAGGACGCTTCGAACAGATGTTGAACTTTTTAATGCTGATGCCTCGGGGTGAATTTTTCACACAATCAGGTGGAAACTTGATTTAATTAAAAAAGCGCCCATTAACCCAAGCTGAACTGACCATAAAACAAACAATTGACTCAAGTGTAGGGTCTACCCATTATTATCCATATAATCCTACTCATAATCGAGTACATGCAATGAACTTGGGGTAATGGTTCAGAGACTAAGCAGTCCATGTCATGTGTTAGGTTTTACGAGCACTTGTGGACGGCCCCCGTGTGTTCATTACAAAAGTTAAAGTCACGCCATAAAATTGAGCGAAACTGTCATAAAGAGTCCACCGCCCATCGCCCACACCGCCAAACCAAAGTTCTTCTGCGAATTCCCGCGTGTACTATTAATATCTTGCATGCGTTCGTGATAACATAATTTTACATCTGATGTAGGAAATCATGTCACATCTGTCTCTGAACCTAAGAAAGGCGACAGCGAGACAGAAAAAATGGACGTGTGATATTTTCTGACAGGGCGACGGCTTACTGAATAAATTACTCCCACCCAGCTGATAGAGAGAAAAAGCACACAAAACATCATTCCTGATATTTCGCTGATGACTCTTCTCCACTGGTATTCGTGTTCTGGTGATTTTCATTACAGATTCGAGGGGTTGTACCTTATGCATGGGCTTCTGGGGGGAGATTTTATCAAATCTTGTGAGATGTCAATTTTGTCCTTGAGCAGCGGTGATTGTGGGTAATGACGACAACGGCAACGTATACAGAGCTAAATGGCGCGCTAAGAGGGATTTTTCTTAAAGTTTGCAGATGCTACGGAAAAATCGTCCGATTAAATTTCAAATGGAAATAGAAAATGTTGTTTTCCTTAGGATGTGTAAGTGTCAAGTTCTTTCAATTGTATTTTTTCTCCGCCATTTCTGAAATAATGGCAACAAGGTAATCGTAATCGTATTTAATTTGACTTCAAATTTGTTTGACACTCCCGAGATTCGAACTAAATCCTTATCCTGAGCTAAAGTAGACTTGACAGCAGCAGCTTACACCTTTCTGGTGCCCGTCTTCATGACATTGAACTGAAGATATTGCTTTTAAATAAATGTTCAACTAATGCCTTGTAGGTATGCGAATATGTAAACTGACAAACATTTTCCTCAACGTTGTATAATTTTTCTCTTTCCTGTTGATCAGAAATTTGCTCTTTAGCCTGTATCCTATCTCAGCGAAATATTTTTAATTTAGTCACTAATTTAAAGTTCTTTATTCTTTATAGGCAAAAATCTTGAATTTTTGTATTACTAGATTACTTGTTTCTTCATCATAGAACATCCTTACTATAATAAAACTGTAACTTTTTTCCGGCCGTAAACTGTGTGCTAAGAATAGATTCAAAAAGTACTGCACGAATTTGATTCCGGTTTTCACAGTTGCATATGAAATTCTTCATATTAGGTTAAAGGATATTTTTTACCATTATTCGCTGTCCGGAAGTGGAAATCTAAGCTGATATGTAGGAAAAGTTGTAATTCTCGGATGCCTTCTAGCTCCTAGCTTCGGAATCACTCATCCAAACGAAATGGGATTTTTTTTTAATATAAAGTTCAATTATGTACAAAGATTTTAATATATAAATCATCTTTGTGCGTTATCCTGAAGTCGAACAATAAGCAATAAACTATAAATTTAATACAATTGAAAAAAGCAAAATGTTCGATTGAAGCTAGATCGTTGGATTTTTCCAGCGTTGAGTGGAGGAAATTTTGTGTGTGTGTGCGGCAAAACCTGTTTCTCTCTATACATTTTCTGCCGTGTGCTTTTTCTTTCTCTTTTTTTATGCAACTTTTGGGCTTTGTGTGGTTTTTTTTTTGCTCACGTTCTTAAATTATTATGCGAGAAACAGATCAGCAGTAACAGTAACAGCAACAGCAACAGCCAATTTTTGACAGCTTTAACGTTGACTTTGCTGTCGATGTTGCTGTGCTAATGTGTTCAAAGCAGTGATGCAAATCGACTTTTCTCAATTGTACTAAAAACTGAAAGGAAGTACTGAAACGTACAAAATAGTACAAATTTTTTAAATGCCATAAATTTATTTTATTGCATTCGAAAATGTCCCATTTTGTTGAATCTATAACGGCCATATTATTCACTCCGAGCGTAAATTAGGTTTAGGCTAATTTTTCACCCAAATCCGAATTTTTTGAAACCGATTGCTTACATTTACATTTATAATATTCACTCAAAAACATGCATTAAACTCGCTGGATACAGTTGCATTTAAACGCCGAGTTTAAACCGATTTACGATCGATTTCATACCTACGTTATGTTAAATTTCACATAAAGTTACATTTATTTTTTATTGTTTGTCTTGTCGATCGTTTTGATTTGCTGTGTTCTGAGTTTAATTTTTATTGTATTTATCGTGAATTTAGCCTCCAACATGCTTCTTTTTTTAGCCAATATTTCTGACAATAAACGACATCGTTATCATTGACTCAAGACCGCTTGAGCATTCAAAATGTCACTATTATGAGATTTAGTTTCAACCCGAGTTAAAATATTTAAACTGGTCTCCGCATGCAGTTTAAACTCAATCGGATTAAACGCTGACATTCTTAAAAAAAAGAGTCTATATTCGGGTATAATGACTGAATATTATGGACTTGGGTTAAATTTTTGGAGTGAATAATATGGACGTAAGTGAAATAACCTCATTATGTTCGATTTATTTCAAAATTTAAAAACAGTACAAATAGTACTCAAAATTGAGAAGTGGTATTTGCGTACTCAGGAAAGTCAAATAGTTCAAAAATCAGTACAATAGTAAGCCTTTTTGCAACAGTGGTTCAAAGTAATTAAAATACATTGGGGCATATTCATAGTTATACTATAAACCTGGGTCTAATTAAAATCGAATCTAAAGTTGACCTACAGGTAAAACACAACTGTTATTCATAAAGAATTTCGCAGCTCTGTTTAATTAGATCCGAGTCTAACGTGTATTCTACTACAAATCTATTACATAAATACTTTCTGACAGAAAAAAGTCCAAAGAATTTAAAACTAATAATTTGCGTTTTGTTGTGATTGTGCCTGGTCCGTATTTTTCTTTAAACAAAAATAGGGTATGCATTTTAATGCAAATATAATTATGTTTCTTGAACAAAAATTATAAAATTGCAGATGAGCGGCAAAGAAAATAATATGAAAGCAAGAGAACAAAACTGGTCGGAAGCAGAAAAATGATTTTGGGTTCTAGTGCTTCAGTCTTATAGATGGTGGTACCATAGCAATATCCTCCAAAATATCAAAATCTTCCTCAATGTTATAACCGACTGACATTTTTCCTTTACTTTTTTAGTTAATTATTTAAATAAAATAACGTAGTATTTATTGTAAACCAAATATCACATCATTTTCCAAATTCTTAAATTTTCTTTTCATGCACTTGGTTTTGACTTTCAATGGATTTAAAAACAACTTAAACATACGTTCCGTCGTGTTTAATGTTAGACTCGAATTTTCCTTTAAACATGGGTTTAAATTGTCTATGAATTACATAAACTCCGGTTTAGTTAAGTTATAATATAGTAATAGCTTATCAAAAATCTATGAATATGCCCCATTGGTTCTAAATTCGCTCTTGCTGTTGCTGTCGCTGGGTTAATCTGTTTCTCGCATTAGTGAATAATGACAATGAGTTGAGTAGTAGAGCGAATGTGGTGCATGGGATTGAGGGAGATAGGTATGTAATTGAGATTGAGGGAGTCACACTCAGTTGTTAATTCTGATAAATTTGCTTTATGTTTTTTTTCTCTTTTTTTAATTTGAACTTGAGGATGTTTGTGTTTGAGTAGTAAGTGAGCGAGTTGTTATGGGCTTGAGATGGGGTATAAAATGTAACAACTTACAAGTGGAATGTAAATGAGATTGAGGGGCAATAATAGAAGTTAGCCTACCAAGGTATTTGTTTGGATTGTTTTACTGTCAGTTTTTCTTCTCTTTTTTCGGATAAGCTACTTTTTGTATAGCGCTCATTATTTTGTTTTAAATTTGAGAAGTGGAACTCTGGCGAAGCAAGGCGAGTACGGGTCAGCTAGTCTTCTATATAAATAATTCTTTCGGAGTGAAACTTGATGATCTTATAACTCGATAACCCCTGGGACGATTTTCATGATTCTTTTTGGTTTTGTTCGTATTGCTGTATATCAGGTTCAGGAAGAGAGAAAATTCTGGGAAAACGCCGTGCGGTCCTGATTTCACATCCAATAATTCTTCCTATTAAATATTTATTTTGAATTTTTTGGATTTTTTTGTTTTTGTTTTCAAAAAGAAGATTGATAAAATCAAGAATTTCAGACTAATTCGTTTTGATTTTGTGCATCGCTTCAACAGTTTCATTTCTCGAATACAGTTGATAAGGTAAAAATTAACTATAAAAAGTTTAAACGCGGACAAAATAGCTATTGAAAAGCAAATGTTCGTGATTTTTTGAAAATGGCAAGACGAATGCGCGAATATATTGGCGGATAAACAAGGCAAGCAAGTCAGCAACAAATATGTCAATGAAACCTGAAGCCTGAAACTGAAGAAGAACGCAAAGAATGGGCCAACGCATGGCATAAGACCAGATCAACAGGCAAGAAAACTAAGAGTGTAAGTACTGAGGACTGCATCAAATCGTACTGCTGCTGGGATGGGAACAAGTTCAAATGGAAAAGTGGCAAGGCGCGCGTCGTTGCCGACATTCGAACAACTGGCATTTCAGTATGAACCAACAGAAACTGATAGCGGTGATGGGATTTTCGACATTGGAGCGATGACTATAATTGTGTGCCACCATTGAAACGCGCTGAAATTTAAAGGCGAAACGACCGGTTTTGCTGTACGAGTGGCAATAGGCAAAGTGAAATTGAGTCCATTAGATGCATCTCTGGAGCGATTAAAATCTTCTTAATAGGATGATTTTCTAAAGAACATTCGTCAGTACAACAACTGTTTCCGTATGACTTCGTCATATTTCATAATGAAATAACACCTCAATTTCACATATGAAATGGGTCTGCGAAATAAGGCCCCAATGAAATAAGGCAAAAAAGTAAATAAGGCCCAAAAAAATTATACAGGAAACAACAACGCTAACCCGGCGAACTTTGTTTCGCCCATATTCGTTAATGTAATGAAAATAATAATACTGAGCATGCACAATGCACATGTCCTTTACGATACACGATGTATAAAGCGGAATGAAGAAGCGAGATGGGTCTATAAGAATTTTTCATTCAGTGGTTTGCCTGGTTTTAAAACCATTATGCCATCCGCGATAGTCCTAATTATCATAGCGAAACGGGAAACTAATACGCTTAGATACGAATGGCAAATCTTTCTGAATAAGCGGAATCTGCGGTATTATAATGTTGAGATTCTTCACTATCAAATCAAACGCGATCAGTTACAAAATTTCGATGGATTGAGGTTGCGCAACAAAATGATAACTGAGCCGACTTTCAATTTCAAATTGTGTAGTGGTAAACCCGGCACATCAAAATAGCACAAAAATTAAACATCTTACAGAGGCACCTATTGGGTCCAAAATATCTATCTATCTTTCAAACTATAACCAACCATACACAGCCACAAAAATTTAATTGAAATCGGTTGAGTGGTTTAGGATATCGACAACAGTGCCACCGGAAAAATAAAAAAAATTACACAAATTCATATTTTTTTTTTCACGCACCCATAAGTTTTCCGATTCCAGCATAGGAACCGTAGATACAACTACAATTTTTCAAAATGTTGAGAAAACTGAAAAAAAAAAAAAAAAAAAAACGACTGGTAATTCGAAAAAAGTTATTTGACAAAACAAAATGCATTTCTCATAAGACAAAAAAAAAACATATTTTACAGTACAAATATATCTTTTTTTGTAAACAAATTAGACAAACATACGTTTACCAATTGCAACCAAACTTCAAAAAATCATATATAGACCAATACCAAAGATTTGTGAAAGTTTTATTAAAATCGGTAAATACGTAAAGGCGTGAATCGGTGACAAACGAACACAATTTTAAGGCTCAATTTTTATATATATAGATATGACCCCAAAAGAAGAAGTGAAATAAGTCCCCAAAATTATTTTTTTAGTTTTAATTGTTACCCTTCCGACATGGAATACGTATGGGGGCCTTATTTCATTTTTTTTGTGCCTTATTTCATTGGGGCCTTATTTCGCATCTATTTTGGTGCTAAGTGACTCTAACAGTTTCGGTTTTATAGAGGGGTTCCTATTTAAAACCAGGTTCCATATTACGTTTTTACTCTATATATGCGACCACTAAGCGGGACAATGAAAATGAATGACTGAATTTGGCAGTCGGCACATTATTTTAAACTAGTCTTGCTTGTGGTCTAAAATCTACCCTAACTATTATAAATATGTAATACTAAAAATGGTACCTATGATAACCATGTTCGAGAAATAGCTTCTAATCTACGACGATCTATAATATGGAGGCTACGAATTGTATTTTGACTGTCACCAGCTTTCAATTAACTTATTTGATTGATGGTGAAATTCTAAACTTAATCTTACCACCCTTAATGGCGCCATAGACCCATGATAAAAATCATTACAAACGTTTTATTCTACTCACTTCATAGTAAATAGTAAAAAAGTATAGGTACGGAAACTTTTGATTTTAACGTATTAATACAGGTTATGATGATTTGAAAAGGCTTTCAAACACATTAGTTAATTTTAATTTAGTCAACCTTCGTTCCCTTATGCAAAATTTGGGCAAGAAAGAGCCAAAAAAAAGAGATAAAAAATATCCCCTCCATCAGAAACCTGCAAATATTAGTGCAAGAAATTTCTTTAGACTGGCTGTTTATGGATTATAGCTGACAGATGGTTGTCAAATCGTTCAAATGGTAAACGATTTTTTATTTGATTTAATTTATATTTTGTGAAAATGAATGAAATATGAATGAAATAAAAACGGTCCTTAGCAGAAAAACATTTTAGATCCGACTTTTTGGCAAAAAATCCACTCTCAGTCTTAATTATAAGAAATCATTAGATTTGACTTTAAGTTAGGCACTTGTTACATTAAAATCACCTCTGAGGCCCTACTTATAGCCATACATAAAATGAAACCGTCCAAATTTTCTTTTGCTTTTTTTGAACACTTACACCTAATGGTTGAGCTCAATCTTGGTGTTTAAATGTTGCTATTAATTATAAAGCTAGTTTAACAAAACAAAAAAAAAAAAAAACAAAAAATAATTTATTAATTTTACCGAAAAACTTTTTCCGACCAAATTCTCAGTTAATTCCACAAAAAATTATTCTACTGATATACATATTTCATTTCTTTACTAAACGCCTAAACGTATAAAAACTCATTTTCACACTGTTCCATTTTTTTCGGTTCCATCTTTTTTGGTCTTTCAATTCAGACCAGCTGTTTTGGCACTTTGTGAGACACAGGTGGATAAAAATTCGATTCCCTCGAATTTTGATCTACCAGGATATCACTTAGTGCCATTATTCTTTAGACAACACCCGAAGGAAGGTATGTTAGGATTTTCGCTGAGATTAACAGCCTAACTCAGCTTGTAAACGAGCCTACACGGATTCCGAATGCTGCAGATCATGCCGCTAACACATTGGACTTGTTCCTCACATCTCATCCAGATAAATACTCTATTGACGTAACGTCGCCTCTAGGTTCGTCGGACCATTGTGTCATTTCAGCTAAATTCTCATACACAAACCACACAGTTAAAGAACAAGCTCCCAAAAAAACGGTATGGCATTATGACAAAGCCAATTGGGACGGCCTTAACTTCTTTTTTTGGGAGCTTTAACTGGTCACTATGCTTCCTCGATAGTGACGTGGATGCCGCCGCTGAAATGATAACAAACATCATTCTCCTGGGTATGAGTTCCTTTATTCCCAACAGAAAAAAGAGTATTATACCTAAGGAGAATGCTTGGTGCGACTCGAGCTGCAAAGACGCTATCAGGTTGAGACAGTTGAGCTTTCGGGCTTATAAAGCAAACCCAACCGAGGAAAACCGAAAAAAGTTTCGACGAGTCCGAAATGACTGCAACTCCGTGATACGACGTGCAAAATTTTCTCATGACCAAAACTTACGACAAAAAATACTTCAATGTCCCAGTGGTAGTAAACAGTTTTGGTCTTTCGTGAAAAATATTAAGAACTCCACCACGTCGTCAATCCCCACACTCGTTTACAATGATATTCCAGTTGTCAGCTCTTTGGACAAAGCAAATCTGCTGGCTGCGCAATTCGCCGCAAGCTCCAACATTCCAGTTTGCATCATGTCTCCACCTGTGCTCGAGAGCGTCGAATATTTCATGGGACAAATACATATCCGCATTCGCACAGTAGCAAGAGTATTAAAAGATCTTAACATTCATAAATCCGCTGGTCCAGATGGTATATCCCCCATAATTCTGAAGAGGTGTTCTTCAACGCTGGCAAAACCACTGCGTAAGCTTTTCCACTTGTCCTACTCTTCTGGACTCTTTCCGAGTAAATGGAAAACTGCATTTGTCCAGCCCGTTCCTAAAAAAGGCGATTCTTCTTCACCCACCAACTACCGACCCATTGCACTTACGTCCATTCTTTCCAAGGTCATGGAAACGCTGATAAACGGTCAGCTTATGAAATATCTTGAATCACGAAAACTTCTCAATGACCGGCAATACGGTTTTCGTGGCAGCAGGTCCACTGGTGATTTGATGACTTATCTCACCGAAAAGTGGAACCAATCTCTCCACCGCTCTGGTGAAACGAAGATTGTTGCGCTTGAAATTTCGAAAGCATTTGACAGAGTTTGGCACCAAGCTCTTTTGTCGAAGACGCGTGCCTATGGGATCAACGCGTCTCTTCTTCAATGGATTAGAAACTACCTTTCAATTCAAGTTATGTTGGACGGTTTCAAGTCTGCAATTCACCATATAAATGCTGGTGTTCCCCAAGGATCTATTTTGTCTCCGACACTCTTTCTCATATTCATCAATGATCTCTTGTCTGTTACTTCTAATCCAATACATTCGTTCGCTGATGATAGCACCCTCAGTTTTTCATATTCGTTCCCTGACTCACGTCCCTGCTCTTCGGCCGTGGATCTGGAACGGCGACGTATGCTAAACACATTAAATTCCGATCTTGACAGCATTATAAAATGGGGTACAGTCAATAAAGTGGAATTTAATGCTTCCAAAACACAATGCTGCCTTCTATCATTAAAGCGAAACCTGAACCCTAACCCATTATCCATGAATGGGACTTGCATCGACGAAACCGAACGACTTTCCATACTTGGTATATGTGTCAACGACAAACTCCTTTGGAATGACCACATATACGAAGTCGCCAAAAACGCAGCGAAATGTCTAGGTTTCTTAAATCGATGTAAGAAGTACTTTATACAAGGCCTTTATTCGGCCTAAGCTTGATTACAACGCTCATATTTGGCCAGGTGCACCAAAAAGGTCATTGCACCTATACTAGACAGAATTCAAAAGCGCGAGTTATGGGATTGAAAGAAATCAAACAAATTTGTTCAACAAGATAAGGTACAAATCTTTATTTTCCGTCGTGTAACAACGTCTTCGAACAATCGCCAAAAATACAATACATGTGACTGCGGTTACGATAAAGCTTCGCGTCTGTCTAAGCATCAGATCATGCACCACTGCATGTAGGTATGGTATATAATACTTATTGTTATCAACATGTGCATTATTGTTATCTTGTTTTCGGTAGCAAGAAGCTTTTGTAATTATATAATTCTAATAATGCGTTATATCTTTTATGTACATGTATAATGCTATGTTATGTTACAATGTTATAGGGTAATTATGTTCATGTTTGACTTAGTGTTTAAGTATAATTCATGTTGTTGTTTTAATATAAATATTCTAAAGTATGCATGTATATATAGTGTATTTTATATATATATCCTAGGGTAGGGTATGCTCTGCATACATAACTCCTCCACCCGCAGAATCAGGTGTGGCATCTGGTTGATCAAGGTGACACAGCTTAACATTGTCGATAGTGTTGGTTGATAAAGCTCGGTATTGGTGAGAGTGATGCTTATCTCGTTTCTCGTGTGTTGATAATGAAGAATCTTAGTCGCTTTTCGTGTAGTTCGAAGAATATTTATTACAAGAATTGTTTTACATGATGTTGAATTTAAGTTTGTTTGTAGTGTCATTCGCCAGTCAGTATATGCATATATATAATCGAGAAACTGAACAACCATTACGATAGCTCTTTATGGTAACGGGAAGGGTGGATAGGTTTTTTTTTTTTTTTGTATATGTCTGAACAAACATCATAGATCTATCAACAACTTTGCATGTTTGCGACTTTAGTTTACAAATGCCATTTCATTAAATTGTATACCTAGCCATAGTTCAATGGAATTACCCATTTTAGTATGATCGGCAATGCTGTGATCTTCAATTTCATATTGGTGGGATTTTGTTTAAATTGGACTCTGAGATAGAAATAAGCCATATTTATTGCGAATATTTGCTACAATAGTCTGTTCAAAATGAAAACATAAAATGTGTCACATTTGTCTGATACTAAAATTAGATGCCTAATCCAATTGACTGTTCGATGATTCGGTATTACTATTTTCTGGGATAATCTCATTGAAGTTTTTAAACTTTCGTTTCCTTTTTATTTTATTTTTATGTGATTTTCTATTTTTTGTTGTTATAACAACTACTTTTTTGTTTGATATTGCCTTCAACTTTTTAGCCCTAGGTGTTAGTTTGTTACGTCTATTATTGAATTCATATATTGTGTCGTTTTCATTAAATACCTGTGGTGTTTCCCTATTAATGTTTAGATTATCTATTATTTTTCTATTATGGTTTTCTATTTTTGTCTTTATTTTCTCATATAGCCTACTTTGGAATTCGCGCAATTTATTGATGTAGTCGTGTTCTGATTCAAATTGTATGTTCTTATTAAAATTAGGTGTCCTTCCTGTAAGTAGTTCCAATGGTGTTATGTTTGTTACCGAGTGGATGCTGTTGTTGTAAGTGGTAAGAGCTTCATTTAATACGTCCTTGCAGATTTGTTTTTTATCCCTATCGTATATAACTCTATATATTTCGGTAAGTGTTGAATGAAATCTTTCAACTGGAGAATTACCTGTAGAGTTTTGAGGTGTTGTTATATGCAGTGCAATTTCATATTGGTTACAAAATTCCTTAAATAAATTCGAATTGAACTCTGATCCAGGGTCACAAACTATCTTTTTTGGTGTACCGTGATGTGCGAAGAATTCTCTTAACGCTTGTATTACTTTCAAACTGTTCCGAGCGGACAAGATGTAGGCTGATGCAAATTTAGAAAATCGATCTATGACTGTCAATATCTGCTGATTATGGATTGCGTAAACGTCTATGTGAAGAGTATCTAAAGGTTTGCTTGGGATTTCTGTTAGTTCGTACTTGACTTTGGGTGGATGCCTATCGTATTTCAGCAATTGACACTTTTCGCAGTTATTTATAATTTTCGTTATTTTAGTTTTCATATGAGGAAAATAGTAAGTTCTACGCAGGTGTTGAATTGTTTCGTTTATCCCTCTATGATTTGACTTAACATGATACTGAAGTATTAGTTTGTCTTGATTGTCATTGCCAGGTATGTCAGTTAATTTTTCTTTACAACGAATTAACTTAAAGATTTTGTTGCTAGAAAACAATTTTGAGTAAACCGTTTGGACTATTTTAAACGTATCTTCATCTGTATATACCGCGGTAAGTTTTTTTGGTATTAGGAACTCTTTAAGAATAGATGTAATTACTTGTTCATCGTATGTGTTTACTTGCCTGAAGATTCTACGACGTTTAGTCTCAAATAGGATTTTAAAAATCATTGGGGGTTTAATTGTGGAATTGTTTTTTTCAAGAATGAGCTGTTCGCTAAATTCGTTTAAGGGACGTTCTGAAATAGGTATGCCTTCATCGAGATTCTCCGAAGCAGAGTGAAT
Source organism: Cheilosia urbana (assembly GCA_946477585.1). Classification (NCBI taxonomy): domain Eukaryota; kingdom Metazoa; phylum Arthropoda; class Insecta; order Diptera; family Syrphidae; genus Cheilosia; species Cheilosia urbana. The sequence continues at coordinate 45,772,130 of OX297855.1, forward strand.
AGTGGATAGGCTAGAACTTTCCTCTAAGTTAGTTACGTTATTCTGTAGAGACTCATTTATGTGTACTTCTAATCGGCTCAATGCGTCGGCGTTAGTATTTATTTTACCTTTTCTGTAATGAATTTCGTAATCAAATTCCTCAAGTTTTAGTCGCCATCTTATTAATTTTGAGTTGCCATCTTTTAACGAAAATAGCCAAGTAAGCGGCTTGTGGTCTGTAACTATGTGGAATTTACGTCCATAAAGATATGGACGAAAATGCATTGTTGCCCAAACGATTGCAAGAAGCTCTTTTTCGATGGTACTATATTTTGTTTCGGTATCTGATAACGTGCGTGATGCATAGGAGACAGGCTTATCGGCTCCAATAGGTCCCTGACTCAAAACAGCTCCTATCGCAAAATTGCTGGCATCTGTTGTCAAATTGAACGATCGTGAAAAATCGGGGTATTGCAAAAGTGGATCGTTGCTTAATATATCTTTGCAGTGTTCAAAGCAATTCACGTAACTTTCGTCCAATTTAATTTGCCTGCCCTTTTTTAGACATTCAGTTAGCGGCTTAGTTATTTTCGCGAAATCTTGAATAAATCTCCGGTAATAACCCAGTAATCCCAGAAATGATTTTATCTGTTTCGTAGTATGGGGTATGGGGAATTTCTTTATTGAGTCAATTTTATCTGGGTTCGGTTTTACCCCTTCTGATGTTACAACATGGCCAAGAAAAGTTACTTCCTTACAAAAAAATTCAGATTTATCCAACTGGACTTTAAGATTTGCCTGTCTTAATCTGGAGAAAACTTTAGCTAGGTTTTCGGTGTGTTCTTGAAGGGAAGTAGAGAACACGATAATGTCATCCATATATACCAGACATATTCTTCCCTGCAAGTCGATCAAAATATTGTCCATTACCCTTTGGAAGGTGGACGGAGCATTTCTCAAGCCAAAAGGCATTCGAATAAACTCGAAGTGGCCATTATCCACTGTAAATGCAGTTTTGTTTATGTCCCTAGGATCGATTTCGATTTGGTGAAATCCAGATGCCAAATCAAGAGTGGTGAAATACATGGATCTACCTAGCTTGTCTAAAATGTCATTAATGTTAGGAAGTGGATATCGATCGCCGATCGTTTTTTCATTTAGCTTCCGATAATCCACTACTAACCGCCATTTTTCCTTTTTGGACGCATCTATCTTTTTGGGAACAATCCATATCGGACTGCTCCATGGGGAGTAGCTTGGTCTAATAATTCCTTGCCTAAGCAGTTCACTTATTTGGGGCTTGATCTCTGCTTTGTGGATTTCTGGATATCTATACGACTTAGTGTATATTGGTAAATCATTAATAGTTTTGATGCGATGTTTAATTTTATTTGTAAACGAGAGAGTATCGCCTTCCTTAAAAAATATGTCATCAAACTGTTTACAGATTTTGAAGAGAGCTTTTATTACCTCTTTGTTTAAGTGGTTGGTTCTAAGTAACCCTGTTATTTCATTTTGTGTCATTGAACGAATTTGATCTGAGTTATAACTTATACTGATATTGTCCACTTCATTACAATTTCTATAACCCTCTACCTTTAGTGGTTGTTCCAAAAAAAGTGTTTGTTCCTGATTAGATAAATTAATAACTTCCACGTGACTGTACCAATCTATAGCCTTATAAATTCCTTCCGGTATTTTTAAAAAATTGTTTATAATAGTAGGCCGTATATAGATATCTCCATTCTCGATATCTACTGGAAGTGAAGCTATAATTTTTGAGTTTGGCAATACGCTGAAAATTTTCGACATAAAGTTAGGTTTAAACTGAAGTGGGATTGAGGATTTGCTGGTTTCCAAAAGTTTATTTTTAAGGTTAATTGTTGCATTCAGATGTTTCAATGTCTCTAATCCTATTAAGCCGTCAAAATAGGAGTGAAACTTGAAAACTAAGAATTTAAACTCATCACCAGTATTAAATTCCCCAAATGCGGGAAGAGTAACTTGCTTGCTTAATTTGTGTTTATTAAATACAGTTGTTATTACAATTGGATCAATAATTTCATGGATATCAGGGTTAGTCAGCTCAGGATTGATAAAGTTTGCTGAAGCTCCTGTATCAATCAGAAACTTAAGTGTTTGTCCAGTACTAGATAGTATATTAATATATGGGAGTACACCTGAACTGTGCTTATTAATATCTATGAATCCTATTTGTTGTCCGAGGCAGTTAATTGAAAATTTGTGTCATCTATTTGATAGTTACCCTCGTCACAGAAGTTGAATGTTTCTACTGGAATATTTTGATTTACAGGTATGTAATGATCAAGCTCTGAATAGTACAACGGTTCTGGGTTGAATGGAATGTAATTTGAATGATTCATGGAGGTTGTTTGATTATGATAATAATCGGACGGATCAGTGTGGAAATTATGAACTTCTCTGATAGCATAATTACTGTTAGGCGCTGTATTATTGTTAACAAAGGCATTGTTGTTTTGTCTATTGTATGAAGACGATCCTCTGAGATTTGTTTGTTGAGTTCTCATGCTGCGTGTGTTCCCACTAGAAGTATCCATTGGGGTGGGGGTAGGTTGTGGGTGATTCATTGGTCTGGGTATAGGCCCATTTTGATTTTGGTTAATAGTTTGGGGAAACCGATTAACATATTGATTTGTCAAGTGCTGATTTTGTGAATGCGGGTTGTAGATGTTAGGTCCGAGAGGAAAACTATTATTGTTTGGGAGAATCGGTTGCATATTTGTTCTGTTTATGTATACATTTGGTCTTTGATTAAAAGAACTGGTATTTTGACTGAATGTGTATGGGTGCTGGTTTGATTGCTGTGTGAAATTTTGTTTAAATTGTCTAACATTGGGACTAGGATCAGAGTATCGCATATAGTATGAATTTTGCTCTTTAATGCAGAAATTGAATGCCTCCTGGAGTGTGTTAGGTCTCATAGATCTTATCGTTGACCCAAGCGGTTCTCTCAACCCGATTAAGAATGTGTTGAGACACATTTCTGAATAAAGCCTACTTTTAGCCAAAACAATATTAGAGTCGGTCTCGTGTATGTGTAAATGATTGTTTAAAGTTGATGATACTTCGACTATTTTAGAGTAAAATTTCTCTATAGTATCGGCTGCTTGTTTAATAGAATGAAGGTCTCTTATAAGTGACGTTTCGTTTCGCTTGTCCGAGTAATGCAATATTAGGTTTGTTTTTATTTGGGTCCAATCTAGTGGCGTTCCAAACATATTTAGAACCTCATTCGCTTGCCCTGTCACCTTATTTCGTATGGCTCTCATTATAATACGAGCATACGGTGTATTTTTGACTGATTCCATAAGCCCTAAGATCTCATCAACATTATTTAGAAAATCGTAAAGTAATCTATGATTACCATCATATTGAGGAAGATCTTTTATGGCGTCCGGAATCTTAAGTGCGGTAAAAATATTATTAACGTCTTCTAAATTAATTTTATTTGCTCTATTACTAACGTTGCAATCTATGCCTACATTTACATTATTGTTGTTAACTAAATTACTATTTAATAAACTACTATAATTAGAAGCTAAGTTATTATTTGTACCTATCGCTCCGTTTACATCAGAACCGCTAGCTTCTAGATTAATATTCGCATAAATACTACCTACTCCCACACCAGAAGGTCCGTTATTTCCACCAACATTCAAGGTGCTACTGTTTCCCTCCATTTTTAAGCTTGTAATATGTAATTCTTCCTCACTATCGCTAGGTATATAATATGGCTTATACGTAAAAGATTTTTTGTTTTTCTCTCTCTATGATTCTTATTCGACATATACACTCATATAATTTATGGAAAAAGGAAGGGAATTAGGGATTGAGCTACTAATAATGTTTTGCAATCTCTCGACTTACACATGTACCGCTGGAAAATCTGATGCAGGATCTAGTTGTTGGTAGTCTGATAGTAAATTTGTTGAAAGATTCTCCTGGGTCAAGGAATTCAAATTCGCCACTGCTGAGATGTGCCCTGGTCCTTGTATTTTATGTGGATTCACGAAACACCAATATTCCTTTGATGCGAGGCTCACGCACAATAAAGTCAGAGTTAATCACTGAATGTTTGATGCAATCTTCACTTGCACTATCACCAATATGCTTTTGATGTGGGTTCTTTTTTTTTTTTTTGATTTATTATACGCGTCCTCCGAATTCACACAAAACGCCGACTGCGCCAGTTATGGGATTGAAAGAAATCAAACAAATTTGTTCAACAAGATAAGGTACAAATCTTTATTTTCCGTCGTGTAACAACGTCTTCGAACAATCGCCAAAAATACAATACATGTGACTGCGGTTACGATAAAGCTTCGCGTCTGTCTAAGCATCAGATCATGCACCACTGCATGTAGGTATGGTATATAATACTTATTGTTATCAACATGTGCATTATTGTTATCTTGTTTTCGGTAGCAAGAAGCTTTTGTAATTATATAATTCTAATAATGCGTTATATCTTTTATGTACATGTATAATGCTATGTTATGTTACAATGTTATAGGGTAATTATGTTCATGTTTGACTTAGTGTTTAAGTATAATTCATGTTGTTGTTTTAATATAAATATTCTAAAGTATGCATGTATATATAGTGTATTTTATATATATATCCTAGGGTAGGGTATGCTCTGCATACATAACTCGCGCGATAAGACTTATAGGTGATAGAAAATAGCGGAGTCTATTGACACTTTCGTGCAACCCAGTCGTGCATTTTCTGCTACCCATTATAGGAAAATTTTCTAGAAAAATTATTTATTCATTAAATGTCCCTAAACCTCCTCGATTAGACTCGATTAGTTGCCGGAAACTTAATGTCGCCTATAACAACACTGCTCGATATATCTTCGGTCTTCGAAGATACGACCACATTTCACTTTTTTCCTACCGGATGTGTAATATCTCGTTTGAGAGACTTTTACAATACCGTACCATATTAATATTGCAAAATATAATTAATACACGTCAACCCCGCAATCGTTTTAACTGATTAACGTTTTGTGCATCTATCAGGACTAGACTAATTTTATCCCCGCGCTATTCTTGTTTAAGGTCTGAACGTAAATTTTTTGTTAATGCCACTAGACTCTGGAACTCCCTACCGCGCCAAATCAGAGAAATAGGACTGAGAAAGAGATTTTCAACTGAATTAAGATCTTTGTTGTCTACCAGTTAATTTAATTTCTTCCTTGTAATTTTTTTTTTTAACTAGTTTTATAAATAATTATCATGTAACAAATTCCAATTGTGTTTGTGAATTTGTATTAGCAGTTCATATTCTTATATTTTTGAATACTATGATTTATGTTTAATGGTAGTCCTAATTGTTTCTTGTAAATCTATAAATTAGCTTATCACTATTTTAAAAGATATTAATACCTTATATATCAATCAAATATCTAATTAAATAAATAAAAAAAAAACTAAAGATTATAAAAAAAACGTTTTGCTATTTGTTTTTCAGTGAGGTCATTTCTTGCATTGTTATTGAGTATTTTAAAATTTAAATTTTAAATTGAGAAAAAACGGCACGGGCGTAGACCTTTCGGTGGTTTATGCTAAGTTAACAACAACGTCCAGCCTTGCCAGCAGCTTTCGAAAAAAGAAAGTAATGGAAATTATTTAAGAGAAGGCGCTTATTTTTGCCAAAGGTGTGAGACAGTGTTCATTCAAAATGGCCATTTAGGTAAGTACGTCTATATAATTTATAAAAGACATCGAACAATTTTCAAAGTACCTTCTGCCAATTTAGTCCATCAAAAGAAATCAAATTCGAAGCAGCCAACTTTGCATTAAACTAAGAAGTTGAATGCTGTCCGGCTTTCGTCTTGCACCTGTGCCTACATAAGCTTGATGTCAATTCCCTTATCCAAATTAAACAGTTGCTTCACTGTATGATTAGAACTGCCGGCGGAATAATCAATTCATAATGCTGAATATCACTTTCTTCGTATATTTGATTTACAAAAAGTCTGCGAATAGAATTCGTCATGTTTTTCCTAAAGATCCAAGCAGAGACTTTAGAATTTTATTCCACTCCAAATATAAATCAAACAATGTTCATGAATAAATATTCCCTTCCACCGAAACAACTGTGGTAGCATATGGAAGACTGGCTGATGGCGACTACTTGTACTGCATATACATTTCAAAGGACATTCTTACGCCTTTTATCTGGCAAAAATTCCCTTTAAACATCTGTCAATCGGAATACGATCCACTTAGCTCTTCAAAAACGGATTCTTCATCAATTGCCGAAATACGTCTCAGATCTCATAATGCGGCGCATTGTACCAACATCGGAGAGGATTAGGATACCGTGTACGTGCCCAGGGTAATCGGTCAACCAGAAAACCTACGTTAATACGACATCGGAAATTGAGAATAAATTCATTGCTTTGATTTTGATTTATGTATTTTATACCCTCTCGCATCGAAAGCCCTTGCCCTTGGGTGGCAACTTTCGGCTATTTAAATGATTGCCTTTGTTTTTTTTTTGTGCTTTCTCAAGATTTGAAAAATGATTGCCTGCGAGGTTCTCAAAGGACATTAACTTAGTATGGCTTTTGCCTTCGGTAGCGTTGGATAAAGCGTTCTATCTGAGATTTATTATTCATACAACACACATCGGGCGGACTTCGAAGAAGCATTGTGTAGTAAATTTTCGCTATATGACATATTAATGTGGGTGCTGTCGTGTGTGGCCTTGCCGCACTCGAGACGTTCCGCGGCGGAAATTTACGACACAGCAATGCTAAATATTATGTTGTAATAGGGAATACGTTTTTTTAGTCTTAAAGTATTGCAAGTAGAGGAGTATGTGGGAGCAGATACGAGGTTATTCGTATATGTTCTCGTAACTACTCGACTGAGTGAGGAGCAAGCAAACAAGGATTATTGATGAAACATCGAAGGCGGAAGGTCGTGTACAAAAGTTCATTTGAAATTCATACCATTTCATAAAATCGATAGAAGAGGACGAATATGATGAATCGAAATAAGCCACGGTTATTAATTTAATTTCACAAACGAAGTGTATGTACGAGTACCAGTATCTTGGGGAAGAAAGTTTAGGTACATATCAAAGTGCGTACAGGGTATTTTTGGGCATAAGTGGGGTCTGGCCTTTTATATCAACAATAAATCTATATATATAAAAATAACTTGATAAATGTGTGTGTGACAGCCTACCGACTGCCACACACATCCGATTTTGAATTAGTTTTTTTTGTTGGTTAATAGAACATGCAGAGAAGGTTAATAAATTGGTATGATAAATTTTTGAAAGAAGGCGCAACCGCCATTCAAATAAATTCATTTTTGTACACTTTGAACAAAAAGAAATTGGATAGAAATCGAGTAGTGACACTTCAAATACAAAAAAAAAAAAATATTTTAAATTTTAAACGCAATTGTTGTTGTCAATTATTTTAATTATTTTCCAACCAAATTGTTGTTGTCAACAATTTTGAAAGTTTTTTTTTAAATACCTATAGGAACCAAAAAGTTTGTTCTAATAAATTATGTTTACTATGTTACATTAAGTAACTTTTTGAAATGAAGTAGATACTTTGATTATACAAAGATGATATTATGTCCGACGATATTTTGCATCGAATTCGTACTGTGACATCGGATAATGAACTGGAGATGTCAGATGGAATGCGCAACAAAGCTTTGATTTTGATCGAGGATATGTGTCTGCTCATGAGTGGCAATTTGTTGTGCAAATTGGGGATGCCACTGGATCGAGAACTGGAACGAGAAATGGACTTCGATCGAATCGCATTGAGTCAAGCTGTTCGAACAAATGTGCCAATGTTGAATCAAGAATAAAAGAAAGTGTACGATGAATAATAAGGAATTTTCTTCCTTGATGGGCCCGGTGGAACTGGAAATACATTCCTGATTTCACTGATTTTGGCTACAATTCGTTCGAGATCTGAGATAGCGGCTACTTTATTAGAAGGCGGTCGAACAGCGAACAGTCGAACTGCATTGAAATTGCCATTGAATCTGCAAGTGGAATAAGAACCTACATGCAACATTTCAAAGAACACTGCGATGGCGAAAGTACTGCAGCAATGTAAGATTATTATATGGGACGAATACACAATGGCTTACAAACGCGCATTGGAGGCCCTGAATCGTTTACGTAATGACCTTTCGGTGGAGTAATGATCACCGGCCTGATTGAGTTTCCACAAAATGTTTGCAACCTTACAACGACACCGGAAGAACCAATCATATTGACCTTTGGCTGAGTGTAAGGGAAGAGTGATTTTGGCTGCGAAAAACAAGAACGTCGAACATTTTAATTTCGCCATTCAAAACCAAATCGCTGGTGAGTTGCATTCATACAAGTCAGTCGACTCCGTGATGGATGAAAACGAAACCACCAACTATCCCACGGAATTTTTAGATTCTTTGGATATTTCGGGCTTGCCTCCACACAATTTGAAACTAAAAATCGTCTCAGTAATAATTTTGTTGCGCAAACTAAATGAACCAAAACTTTGTAGCGGTAAGCGTTTGATTGTGAAGAATTTAATATCAAATGTAATTCAAGCAACGATTTTTATTGGAAAATTCATAGGCGAAGGTATTGTTATTTCGCGGATTCCACTTATTCAGAACGATTTGCCGTTCGTATTTAAGCGTCTTCAATTTCCCGTAAGTCTCGCTTTTGCTATGACAATTAATAAGTCGCAAGGACAATCGCTGGATGTGTTTGGCATAAATCTTGAATTTCACGTGTCAGCAAAGCTCTCGCTTTGTACGTGTACGCACCCGATTATAGAAATAGAACAAAAAATGTTGTGTACCATAAAGCACTTCAGTGAAAAAGCGGTAGGTTGGCCGACAATTATTTGATTTTAGTTACCTATTTATTTAATCTTAACATAACTTTTGAATAAAAAATTTGAATTGACCAAATTACATGAAGCAGAATGAAGCGAAAGCTCGGAATTATTAATTTCATTAATGAATTTGGGCGGAACGAAGTTCGCCGGGTCAGCTAGTCTTATATATAAATAGACGAAGGCAAATAGTTAAGAACCACCTTTATTGCCTTAAGCTCAACATATTATTCGTTGGATTTGATTTATTTTTGTTGGGAAGACTGTGCAGAGATGTAATGCTGTGTGTTATTGGATTTTCAATATGTTGCGTATTAGCAAGGTAACTAAAATAGTAGAATTTCTACATCTGGGCGCATGTGGTTTTATATCGAAATTTTGTAAAGTTGGCTCTGAATGAGTCTTGTTGTGCCTCTAGACTTGGAGCTTGACTGTCTATCAGGAGGAAACTGCAAGCTGCACACAGAAATTAAATTCGGTTTATAGCAAATAGTACTGGAAAATCCAGACTAAAAAAAACAATTAGCTACTAGCTGAAGCAACCGAAGAATGTCATCATCCACTTAATAGAAAGAGCAGAGACAATACTGAGACCCCCATCTTCGGCCGATTTTTTATATTGACAAATATCACGTAACTTCAAAAATTCGGGCTCACCAACACACTCGTTCCTTGCATGTATCACTTCCTCTGTCGGCAAAGTTGCTGTTAGCGTTCATAGAATTTTATCCGTTAAAATTGAAATTATTCGTTTCGTGTGGATGGTACTTTTTTAAGGAATAAGTGTACTTTTGCTTAAAATATTTATAAAATACTAGCTGACCCGGCGAACTTTGTTTCGCCCATATTCGTTAATGTAATGAAAATAATAATAGGCTGAGTAAAAAAAAAGTAAAAATGCGGCAACACTGCAATTTTTGCGTTCATTAATGTAAAAATACTGCATTATCTTTGCATGAGGGCAAATAAGCATTGCGTTCATATAAGCCAAATGACAGTCAAACTGCGATCAACTCCTTTTTTTTTTTATTAAAAAGTTCAAATATATTATTGTGGTTTATAGGAATGAAAGTGACAAAAAAAAAAAAAAAAAAAAAAATGTACTGCATATATGAACTATTTTCCGGAAACGCAAGACTGCTGCAAACTTGCAGCAGTATTTCTGTTCATAATTGCATTAAATCAATATTTTTTGCATAGCATGTGCAACAATGTTGCAATTATGAACTCACCTATACTGAGCATGCACATGTCCTTTACGATACACGATGTATAAAGCGGAAGGACATACATTTGACTTTAGGAGAAACATGAGAATTCAATATTGATTCCACAAAATTCCAGCGATAGTCCTTGAGACTTATTAATTGTCATAGCGAAACGGGAAATTGATACGCTTAAAAACGAATGGCAAATCTTTCTGAATAAGCGGAATCCACGGAATGAGAATGTTTTCCTTTGAATTTTCCACTCAAAATCGTCGCTTATTCCATGACATTTGATTTGAGATTCTTCACAATCAAATCAAACGCGATCATCTACAAAATTTCGGTGGCTTGAGGTTGCGCAACAAAATTATAATTGAGCCGACTTTCAATTTAAAATTGTGTAGCGGTAAGCCCGGTATATACAAATAATTCAAAAATAAAGATTTTAAATGATTTTTGTTGTATTGGAAGTGACACTACCCGTATTTCTATTCAATCTTCTTTTTTTTTAAATGCGGTTCTCCATGCAAAGTTCCATCCCCAATCCCATCCCCGTAAACTTTTATTTTCACGACAAAAGGTATCACATGTCCTTCCTTGGGTCAATACGAATCCACGAAGCACGATCCATTCCCGAGTTATGACTGCACATACGAACGACAGTCTCTTTTACATTATAGCCGTACCCACCATACCAAAATAGTGTCCTGTCTATCAAACTGTACCCAACCATCCACAGCCACAAAATTTATTCAAATCAGTTGAGTGGCTTATGATATCGACAACAGAGTCACCTATCGGGTCCAAAATAGTGTCCTATCTTTCAAACTGTAACCAACCAAACACAGCCACAAAATTTAATTGAAAACGGTTGAGTGGTGTAGGAAAAAAATTACTCAAATTCATGTTTTTTTTCACGCACGCATAAGTTTTCCGATTCCAGCATAGGAACCGTACAACTACAATTTTTCAAAAAGTTGAGAAAACTGAAAAAAAAAACGACGGGAAATTCGAAAAAAGTGGTTTGACAAAACAAAATGTATTTCTCATAAGACCAAAAAAACAACATTATTCTACAGTACAAATATATTTTTTTTGCGCCGTTTTTTTTTTGTAAGCAAATTACACAAACATACGTTTACCAATTGCAACCAAACTTCACAAAAGTCATATAAAAAGACCAATACCAAAGATGTGAGAAAGATTGGTTAAAATCGGTAAATGCGTTAAGGCGTGATTCGGCGACAAACGAACACAATTTTAAGGCTCAATTTTTATACAACATAGATTTGGGCGGAACGAAGTTCGCCGGGTGAGCTAGTTTTCCAATAAAAATCGTTGTTTGAATAATATTTGATATTAAATTCTTCACAATCAATGCTGTAGGCCTCGGCACAGATGGACAGATATACAGACGGAGGGATGGAAAGAAATTTTGCGACATAATTTTTTGAGTTCCTCTATTATCGTAACGTCAGAATTGATTAACATCTCGAGATCGAAATTTTGTACGAAAAAAACACCAATCCTTCTTTTACTACGTGAATGGGAAAGTTAAAAACAAGGCAAAGTGATACACTACTCCCTTCGCCATTTCTGTAAGTGAAGAAACAAAGCAAGCTGTAAGACACTCGCCATTGGCATCATTGGTGCGCATAAGTGAAAAGGGTACCCATCCAACTCGGAGTAACGAAAAGAGGACAGGAAGTGAACTGGTATATACCAAAATATCGCAACTTTAGTAGGCGTGCCTTGTGGTCAATATTGCAGTGGCGTAGCAAGGGGGGGCAAGGGGGGCATAGGCCCCGGGCGGCACTTTGCCAGGGGCGGCAATTTGGAGCGGTTTTTTTTTTTTCTTTTTTTAATTTGTAAAAAATTATAAAATTGACAAAACGGACACTGCTTCGCAGTAAGTAATCAGACATTCCTTGTGTTGCTTAACAACAAAATCCAATATACGCTGCTCCCTAGTATGCAACTACATTTTTTCAGAAATTTAAAACACAAAATAAACACTGCACATCTGCATTCGAAAATACCTACCCCTTTTCTCTTTTCTCGCTTGAAGTTGGGTGTGTGCGTATGTAACTGTAAGCGATGTTGTGCTGGAAACTGGAGTTAGTGCGAATAAGTAATTATAGTTTTGCTTTTGTTGGTATTAGAGGTATCTAATATAATTAAGATTACACATCCTTGGCGCAACAAAAAAAAAAAAAAGGTATACTTTTCTATTGTGTTTTATTTTGCTCAAAAGAAGTGAATTGTTGGAATTATTTTATGTTGCATATTCAAAATGATTGAAAAAAAGAAGAAGTGGGCAATATTTGCAAAAATAAGTTTTGCCTTGTTGCTATTGCATTTATAATGGAAGTGCTGACACTGATGCCAACCCTACAGAATTTTCTGTATATCTACAGAATTTTCACTTTGCCTACAGAAATACAGAATTCAAACTTAAATATACAGAAATCTCAGATTCCAGTAAAAACTTGATTTCCTTAGTTTTGCGTTGGTATATTTCTTTGACCTAAACAACGAAATGCAATCGGAGCACCCAAAAACTCTTTCTTGCCGACAAAATATTCATAACGTTTAACAAAATTTTGGAGTGTTTTTTTTTAAACCAGAGTAGGTAGTAGGTGGATTCCAGGTTCCAGCGATACCAGCGGCTAATAAAAATTATGTAATTGTACAAAATTAATGAATACTATATAAAGACTGATATTTTATGCCACTCAAATTTTATATTTTTAGCACTTTTATTATGTTAACAAAGAAGTCTGGATACAGAATTACACAGAATTTTTATCTTTCATCTACAGACTTTTGAAAATTAGGGTTGGCATCACTGAGTGCTGAGTTCTAAAAAAAAATATGAACACATATCGGTTTTTGGGTAGTCATTTTTGAGAAATAATTTAAAAATTGATTTATTCGAATTTTTTGAGGAAATCTAGGTAAGGGGTCTTTTTTAAAATACGGATAGATATTATCTTAAGTATGCATTTTAATCAAAATCTTTAGACCAGTTTTTGTAATTACGCAGACAAAACCGTACCAAATTTTGCAATGTTTAGTTAAAAAAATATAGGTACTATTGCCTAACTATATAGCTGAAAACTGACTACCTAAAAGTTATTTTTCGGGATGTAAGCATTACTTGGTTTTTAGAGTTTTATTCAAATCAAAATTAGGGTTCTCGAGATATAAGCAGTTTTCAAAATTAGCGTTTTCGGTGATTCATTTTGGTCAAAATCTTTATCGCCGTTTCCTTAGAAAACTAAAGAAAACCAAATTTTCAAAAATCTATTGTACGATAATATAGAAATAAATATAGAAATGAAACTGCCATTCAGTTAGAAAGGACAATATTACCTTAGAAATGAATTTTTATTTTCGATATATTTCGAAATTTCCAAAGTACCTACCGTTATTCGATTCCAGAAATTTTACCAAGCCTATAAAGGTCTTTTTAGTATATGCAAAATTACGAGGGCGGCATAAATTGGGTCTGCCCCGGGCGGCTCCAACCCACGCTACGCCACTGCAATATTGCTAGAGTTTTTGCTACCTAGGTAGTAGGTACTATTATGGAAGGCTCAACTTAACGAATTAAGTTCAAATAAGTCGGGACAGAAGAGAAATATAATTCATTTTGGGATATAAATCAAAACTGCAATCATCTTCGTGGCTGAATATTATGAATATATTATCGAAATTATAAACTTTACATTAAATGAAATTACTGTGAGAAAAGTTTGTCATACGTTTTGACTTCCAGCTGATGTACCTATATTCACAACTTAGATCAGCTTATTCAACAAATCCCAAATATTTTTGAACAAACACGCACTTTTAAAACTTGGCAGCACTCTTGCAGTGAAGTGACATCGAACAATTTATTTTGCAGGCCTTTTGCTTTGACACACGCCACAAAAGCCAATTGCCGAAAATAGAAGTCAAATAAAATCCGAGGCGGGCATAAGTGAGATGGGTTTCCACGATTTTTTGGGCTTCTTTTTGGCAACGATTTAGCTCTCCTTTTTTTTTAAGGTTTTGGGCGCTTAAAGCAAACCATATTCTGGCAACCCTAGCCACCCGTCTGAAAGCATCACCAGGAACACCGATCCAAGCATGCACCACCAAAACCACAAAAATAGAGACAGCATAACAACCAGGACTTCAGTTTAACCCTCAGCGACATCGACATCGCGTTAATTATAATGAAACAGTGTTTTTAAAATAAAAGTATAATCTTTTTAAATTGTCGTGTAAAATGAATGTACATTAAGACATTGCCACAGACAGGGTTAGCTCCATTACCAGCCAATTTACACTCACACTCCCCGGTCGACCCAACATTTGGTTGCGGATACGTTGCTGTGCATTATTTTTCTCTTCCAAAATTTTCAGCAGGTACACCTCACACATATCGCATAGCATTCCACGTGTACAACTCAACAAAGTTTGAGTATGTAAAGATACGAACGATACAGACATACCCATAGCAAAATATTATAATCATAAAATGCCATCCTTATGCTAACATCATTACCGGGTGCCCAGCGCTCGGTTCAAATACATCCATATGAGTAACACTAATCAGATTTGAAACATTTTGTGCTTCATCGAATCGCACATGCTTGTAACGTTGAATTTACAACTTATTTTACCCACCAGAATCGCACTTGTGTGCGAAGAGCTTGAAAACTGCGACTATTAAACTTTTTCCTAATGTATTTAATTTTTACCGAGGAAAAGACGGTTCAAAATTGTAGAAATAACCTTGTTAGTGCATCCGCATAGCATTTGTAATTATATAGAAAAGGAAGGTATTTTATATCTCCGAGTTGCTGGTAAGGTGTACTTACATGTGAATTCATAACTACCGTAAAGTTAAACCTGGCGAAGGGTAATTCGATTTGCAGTTGGTATCACATTAATCAGCAAAGGGTAGTGATGCGAATATTATGAGAACACAAGCGTTTTAACTCTAACAGCTCACTGTCAACTTCTACTCACACCTGCCGATGTTGATGGAAATCCGACTAGGGATTGGGTGGCCAACCCTTTGGAGGGTCGTGTGAGAGGCTGGTCGGAATGACTGAGACCTATATCACTCATAGAATGTTTGCGAATTTCGCCTTCATGCGGATTGTAACTATACATACCACCAAATATGCGTATAGTTTAGGTCTGTCAGGCATGATAATTCCACTTAAGAATCTGTATCCTTGAAGTTACCGAGGATATCTTCATTCACATTCCAAGCTTCAGCGCCATAAGGCAGGGTTGGGATGATCAAGGCCTTGAACAGAATATTCGTTGTTCTTTAAAATAGGCCATGAACAAAACCGCACCCAAAAAATGGATCCAAAAATGTGTGGAACAACAATGAACTCTGCAAATAAAAGTCGTCCAAAAGGAGAGTCAGAAAACACTTCCAAAAACATCTCAAGCAGCATTGCTTTAAAACCTACGAGTATTTCTGCCCAAGTAATT
This sequence comes from Cheilosia urbana, assembly GCA_946477585.1. Lineage (NCBI taxonomy): Eukaryota > Metazoa > Arthropoda > Insecta > Diptera > Syrphidae > Cheilosia > Cheilosia urbana. The sequence goes on from OX297855.1 coordinate 45,787,733, forward strand.
TTGTTTTTGTAATTCTTCGCAAAAATTTAGGTTTTGGCACCTCTTTATTATTCTTTTCAAGTAAAACAGGATTATTTGACAAAAAAAAAAAAAAAATACATGAATATAGGGTAACTTCGGGAATTATGGCGCACTTTTTTCCCCAGATAACTTTAACACGAATAATTTTTTTATCAAAAGACAAAAAGATTCATCAAATGTAGGAAAATTAAATAAAACTCGGTCAAATCTCGGTACATTTGATACACTGATACATTTCTCTTCAATTCACTATACACACGAAATACCTGCGCTGTATACTTACCAAGCAACGCACATTTGAAAAATAGACAAAAATATAAGGGGGTGACAAAATAGAAACTTTTTTTTTAACGTGCACAAAAAAAGTCGGGTAAACTCAGCATTCTGACAAGGCACGCGGTTGACGAAGATTTAAGTTTTTTCATAATTTTGTTTTTTATGAGTTAATCGGATATATGGTATTTACAAGGTTCGCCATAAAGGCCCCTGCGCCATAATGCCCGAAGTTACCCTATGATGTATTTTTGTTAACGTATGATAAATCATACGCTGGAAACTAACAAGAAAAAAAGTTGTCTAGGTTTGCTTTGAGCTTTATTATAATAAAAAAACTTTAGAAATTTTGATATATCAAACATTGTTTAAGGTAGGGTTTCCATAGAACTCAAACAAAAAAAGAGGACATACTTTACTTTGCGACTCTTTCATTTTTGGAACGAATGGAAAGGATCTACAATTTTATGCCGAGTCCAAAGCCAATTCAGAACCTTTTTCATGACAGTTATACTCTCGGATGCTTGCCAGACATTCGCAAGGCGCAGTGAAAAAAAAAACCTTAAGATGGAATTAGGGTTTTTCGGGAATCGAACCTGAGACCCCTCGCTTAGTAGTCCAACAATCTAACCACTAATCCACGGCTTAGAAGTATGAATTTCTAATTTGAAAGGCGAACATGTACATTTAGTTTTCCAAATACGCTAAAGTTTGAGGCAAATAAATACACAGGCCGTACGCAAATTTGATGAAATTCTTGTTTATAAAGAAGAATCTCTACGCGCTTCTTAAGTTCACAGAATGCCAAAAAAATTGATTTTTCCACCAAAAAGGATATTATAACATAATACAAATAAAATAGAATTAAAAAAAAAATAAAACAATATCTCCCCCCAGATTTCCGCCCATCGACAAAAAAAAAAGCCCTAAATTTGGTGAAAAAAAACCCCAAACTAGCAACGCTGGCTACAGATGTGGGTGATGTGAAAGAGAGAAGAAATAAATTACACCGGGAAAGTGCTACCTCCTAATTTGTATGGGCGTACTGAAAAGTATTAAAACGAGGGAATTGTTTTTATATTGAAATTGATATACGTACCTATATACATAAATACATACCTATATATCAAAAAAGATAACAAAAAGAGGACAGAACAAATAAAGAGGACAAAAAAAGAGCCGTGCGAAAAAAGAAAGTGTAAAATAGATCGCTGCAAAAAAGAGGACATGTTGTCTTTAAAAGGTTGCGAAATTTAACGGCGTAGAGGAAGTGAGAAACAATTCATCGGGTGTAGTCCTATATTACATTTGTACATATAAATTTTGCAGATTTGCCACATTGTCCACATCGGCGTTGCGCCTTACCCTCGTCCACCAAAAGGTTTATTCCGTCGTATCTCACTGCATCTAATATACCTAAAGTCCTAAATTGTTACAATTACTTTCAGTAAAAACATAAATATTATTGGTCATTTTACCTGAGAGGAAGTTTTCGGACGAATCCTTTTAGGAAGATCAAATTGAGTGACAGTGAGCACTGGTAAAGTTATACATGTGTTGAGCTCAAGCAATGGCATATCTTTATCTATCAGTCGGTAAAGAAGAGTTGCGTTTACCACCGCACGGTAAAGTTCAAATCGAGTGAGAGGCCAATACCTTTGTTTACTCCTTATTCGTATTCTATGATTCCCTCTCAATCTGTCAAAGAAAAAAACACCATATCCAATATCAACAATAAAAAAGGAGTTTTCATTATTTTTAATTTCATTATAAAATAAACCCCAAATTTGGGGCCTTATTTTATTTTCTATTTTGGAGCCTTATTTCCTACAGCCGAAAATTTACTTCCTAATGGTTTAGCAAGTTATTGAAATTTGTTGTTTAGGTGGTCAATAAAAGGGCGAACTTTATATAATCTATAAAAAATGTATGCAGCCAACTCAACATTATACCGGACAATTAATTTCGATTCTGCGAAAAGCACTCCACATTACACCCGATGAAGATTCGTCATGATGTCACAATGGCTCTACAACCATCAGGTTAGAGTAGCACGCTTCCTAGTCGTGGAGAAGATATTTGACTCAGTATGAATTCAAGGACTTGTCCACAAATTAAAACAGCTAAGTTTTTTTTTTTTTTAAAGTTTTCCTAACGCTCTCATCAATGTTATTTTAATTTTTTTTTCATTCGAGGTCTTTTTTTTGTGCAGATAGCAGATCGCCAATCTCAAGTGAAAAGCATCAGAGCTGATGTCGCCCAAGGATCAAAGCTAGGACCACTGCTTTGCAGCATTTTTACGGCCGACCAATCTCAGCTCAAGAACGCAACTAAAAGCTGCCTATTTGCCAATGATTCCGTCAGATACAGCAACTCGATGTCCCCAACCATAGCAGCCCGAAGAGTAGGAAGATATTCCAGTACTACTTAAGATGGGGCATTACGAATCAGCACGCATAAATCTGAACTGATCTATATAAGAAGATCCATCAGAGGAATCAGAGCTAGGTCATCAGCCACCAACTGCCGCATAATAGCAATAAACCTGCCTGACGGATCATCACTCTCAAGTCTCAACCACAAACAACATAAAGTGTCTTAGAGTCAACTTGGATCTAACCCACACCTGAACGCTGTTCTCAGGAAGGCATCACTTGCATTTCACTGAGTTTACCCGCTGATGAAGAAGGAAGATGTACTAAGTAGAAGAACAAAACTGCTGCTACGCAAACAACTCATAAGACCGAGAGTAACTTGTACGGATTTCCTATTTGGTAGGTACACCCTCTCATAGACATACATGAGAAAGCTGGGAGTATTTGAAAGAAAACTCCTGCGGATATGCACAGGACTGCACTACGATCCAATCCGGAAGAAAAACGTCAGAAGTTCAAGACTCTACGAAGAAGCTAAAATCTTATTACAGCTAGAAAAATATATGGTCACACTTTTCATGAAAATACTCGGGAATACCCCCAGCCATCTAAGCCCATTAGTCCAAAGGATTGCGGACCAGCCACACATCCCAGAGCATCGGTACCTTCATGTACTGGCTCTGCTTAACTAGGAGTTGTTATTCCCAAGCGACACAGACAGGACAGGAATCGACCGGGAAAACCCACCATAAAGGATAATACCGAGATGACCAAACAGCTTAAAAAAAAGACAGCAACATCAACACCCGGACTTGAAAACCCTGAGGCCAACCCAGACGATGCACACAATGAGTATGACTCCGAGAAGACAGTCACAATATCTATTATGTATAACAGATTTAAGAAAACAAACATTGTACACCGTTCGGCCCCTATTGTTGAGCCAACACCTTTAAATTTTAACTATTCACCAACATTTGTTGGCGCAGGGTCAAAAGTCCTTTTGGCCTGTGGACTTATGACCCTGCCTAGGTGGATAATTATGGACTTATGGCCTACTTTCATTTTAAGATTGTGAACCTCCACAATAGACTTTTGACCCACCTAGGTGGATAATTATGGACTTATGACCTACTTTCATTTTAAGATTGTGAACCTATGACCCAAATTATTGCGAACTTTTGACTCACCTGGGTGGCTTATAAGTCAACAACTGATTTGTGGACTTTTGTATAACCCACCTAGGTGGGTCAAAAGACCATTGTGGACTTTTGGCCTGTGGACTTATGACCCTGCGCCGCATTTGTTACCTAGCCTGAAGTCAAATTGTATATACAAAAAGTTAAATAAAAGCAATTGTAATGTAATGTGTAACTTTTTGACATCTTTTCAAGGAAAGGTGCTCAGGCGCAGACTATCCTTTTAAATTTTCTAAATTCCCGATCGATTAATTTATATTCACCAGTCTTGTAGTAGTGTCCCCTCATACCATTTCCAGTCCAAGCTTACTATGTTGTTTGGAATGTTAAATCTCCTCACCTCAAAGTAACACCGTTCTATTAGCCATTTTGGTCAAAAATGAGTTTTTGGTATCAAACGATTCATCTTCGAGAGCACTTTCGTTTGAGTATAATAACGGGGCCCTTAAGGTTTCGAACCATACCAAATCTGAAGAAAAACGAAGTTCTATCCTACAAAATGTTAAAACTTTTTGCTGTAACAAAGTTCTTTGTCATTCAATCAAATTGAAAATTTATTAACATTAGGATATAGGGTGACAGAACTTTGTGTTTTTTTTTAAATTCTCACATAGGATTTTGTAATTTTAACTATCTAACTTCAAAAATAATATAAAAAGGATCTATATTCATCACAAATACAGGTTACAGGTTTCAGGCAAGGTAAATAAGGGATTTTACAATTGGAATTTTTTTAATGGCTCCTTTGACCAATTGATATCCAATAATTGATTTTTTTTAATATTATTTTTAATAGGGTTTTTCATATAAAAAAAATGCCTAAACACTTACTACATTATAAAATGTATGTCTGTGGTACATAGGACTCTTTTATAACTTTCTATAAACCATATTTGCTGATAGCACTTTGTATCAAAATTTAAATTACATTTTTAAAGAAAACTATTGACCGTGGAAGCAAAATTTAACATTTATAATTATTATTTTGTATATTTTTCTGATCCTGCGTAATTATATTTTGAAAATATTATTTTAAAATGCCAAAACAGATCATGCAAAACTTCAAAAGGTCATATCTCGAAACATCGGTCAACTCACATAGAACTGTGTTACTTTCAGGTGACGATCTGTAGCAGTCCAACGACCGACCCATACCCACGGCGTAACACTAAAATTAATTCATTTGATTACGTGTTGATGAACGACTTCTCGTCGCGACGGCTATTCTCCACAATTTACATAATTTATATCTGCTTTATGTTAGACAACAATAATTATTTATTAAATTGAGCCAACAACTCATCTGAACGAGTAACAAATTGAACCTATAGATTAGGCAGCCTCGGGGAAATTCTAAATAAATTAGATATCCACTCAAATGAAAACAGCTATTACCCCTCTGACAGAATAAAACTCCCTTCACCAGACATATTTATCGAATTGTCGGCAACTCTTATTGAACCTTTTTGTGACCCCGAACTTTAAAATACTGTCCTTGTCCAGTGCCAAATGAGAATGGGTATAATGTAAAATACCATAAATCATAAAGACGCCATTAAGCGCGACATGATTCCACCTTGATTCGTTTCAAATCCTTGTCGACAATAAAGCAGTTAACAGCTCCCCGAAGCCAGATGTCGTAAACTTTTATCATTGTTCACCGAGCAATACAAAACGGCCTAATTGTTTGACTTCCACCCGAGGAGTTATTAATTCCCGACGAATTATTATTTCAAAATGATGGCATCGTTAAAAAGCTGGTTGTTATCGTCAATGCAAATGATTTCATTGTACGCTTCTGTTGATTCATCTTCGAACTCTCGACGCCAAGCAGACCTTTAAAGGATTTCAACTCAATCTGATAAAGAAATAAAATAGAATACATTAAAATAAGTCCACATCTGCAAGCTGCGACTGACAAAGTAAGAAATTTTAATTCCAAAAGACGAGCTCACTTTGTATGTAGTACAGATTACACTATTCTATTGTTAGATCAATAATTGTTGCTTAAAAAAATCACGGCATCAGCTTCGGAAATAAGTTCTACGTCAAAGGTGAGATCTTTGAATTCCCCAGGAAATTAATCAAAATTAATCATGCCTCTGTAAAGATACCAATAAATGTCTATCATAAAATACCACTTGATTCCATCAGCTTTCATTCACCGTTTCACGGATATAAATGGTAGCAGACTTCATGTGGAATGTTGGTGGCTGTCAGAAATGGATAATAAATGAACTTCGCAAGAACACGGGAGGATTTGACTGCAAATAAAATATTAACATAAAGAGCATTTTGCCACGGCATGAAGCTTTGTGGATATCCTCGGAAATACATTACCTAAATCTATGCTAATGGGATTTATGGCAAGCAATTGAAAATGATTTAAACAAATTCACAAAAATGAAATTAGTTATGAAAAAATGTTCCATAAATTTGAGGCAAATAGCTAAAGTGTTGATTTGGCTTTTTTGTCTGGCATTCTAAGCTTTGATTTATCCAGCTTCGGTTGTTTTTGCTGTTTGCCGCACATAACTCTCAAGGTCACGGCTGGGTAGAAAGCCTCTCACAGAGCCCTAGACTATTCTCCGCTCTGGTAAAAAGATCTGGAAGAAGGCATTCCTTCGAATCTGCATAATATCATCGAAATGGAAATTATTTTAAAATCGCAAGATAGCGGAGCTCGAAACGAAATCTTCACAGAAAGTCAGTATTATACCTCTGCGGAACGTAATGAGTCACTTTGAGCTTGAGCGACGTTGGGAAATATTGAAAATTGATTTTCCAAAGGGAGTGTAGCCCAAACAGTGCGTTTTCTGAAAAGAAGTTTTGGCCGAAATGAAGCACACACCGCGCCTGGCTGTACGCAAGTTTATGCAAAAAGTCCATGATACTGGTATGCTAGTGGACAACATCTATGGTCTCCGTCGTCGTACGGTGCGCATAGACGAGAAAGTGAGACTCAATTTACGAACATCAACTCGCCATCGATCTCAACAGCTAAAAATTTCTCGCTCTAGTTCTAGCTCTGAGGAGAATTCTGTTAACGTTACGGAGTCATGTTTGCCGCTTTTTTTTTTACTGTCACAATCGATCTTTTGCGGACCTGTTTTATGCCATTAATCCAGAATAGATTCTAAGGCCACCTAAGGCCAATATCATTCAAGCAATCCCTGAGCTACATCCCGAAGCCATCAACAAGGGGCCCAATTCCGCAAGAGTGAGTTTTTCGCTCCTGCACACGCTTTACAGAACTCACACTCACTGCCCATGTACACCAATTCACGTGATTCCGCAACGTGCTGTGAGTTTAAATGTGCTGAGTGAATCATTTTTTGATTCACCGAATGAGCTGAATTCAGTTTGACAGAATTTCTTAAGCAAAAAAAAAAAAAATAGGAAAAATGAACGAGAGTCGGACTCGTCCATGAAGGGTTCCGTAGCAGCAAGTTTCATAACATAAAAGTTCTTGTAGTTCGTTGTAACTTTAATCGATGGACACACTTACACACAGTTAACTTTTCAGTTTAGAAAAAAAATTATACTAGAAACCTATCATTTTTGAAGACCTATCCATAGACACCCCACACGTATGGGTTTCATGAAAAAAAAAATTGAGTTTCAGTTCTAAGTATGGGGAACCCCCAAAATTCACAGAATACATTTACTTACCAAGTCTCAACAGAACAGAAATATTTCGGAAAAAGTGGCTGTGACATACGGACGGACAGACAGACAGACATGACGAATCTATTAGGGTTCCGTTTTTTGTCATTTGGCTACGGAACCCTAAGAACGGAACCTTATAAGTTTCGCTACGATGTCTGTCCGTCTGTCCGACCCAATAGACCAATTTTGCTCCTAAGTCTATCTCAGAAACTAATGGATGTAGAAGGCTGAAATTTGCACACAACATCCGGTATAACCTAATTAATCGACCAATACCAATGGTAGCGATATAACGACTGGTTTTAGAGTAGTTAGTAATTTGGTGAATATATAATATACTTTTTTGGTGATTATGCTCGTAGCTATATATTTGCCAAGAAATGTTTTGCCGAACAGTTAATATTTGAAAAGATATTTACAAATAAATAGTCAATCGCGGTACAAAGTACGCCTCTTTTAACCATTTTTCATCCGTTATTGGTGTTTTCTCTTAATCGATTCCAATTGAAAAAAACATGAGTAATGTTCATTCACACACCGATAACACACTCCATCCAAATTCCAGACTTCACAGTTCACTTTCATAGTCCACTCAGTGTTACCTTTCAGGACGCTTTAGAGTCATTTTGACTCCTTTTTGTGCGCCTGGACTCCGGACTCATCTTTTTGAAAATCAGTGAGTTCGGACTCCTTTGTAAAATGTAAGATATTTTTGCTATAACTTAAAATTTTTCAGTGTATTTAGTTGAATTCGAAAGAATTTGCTTTTACTTGAATTTGAATTGAACAGTTTGTTTATTTAAAAAAGAAAATATTGAAATCGGAATGGGACTCCTTTTTTCATCCAGGATTCTTTTTTGAACTCTTTCTGAAAATTTTCAGAGGTAACACTGTAACAACTCTCCGTCCACAGCAGTGATGAAAATCGACTTTTCTCAATTGTACTAAAAATTGAAAAGAAATAGTACTGAAACGTACAAAATAGTACTTTTTTTTTCTTAAATGCCATAAATTTTTCATTTCAATTCAAAAAAGTCATATTTTATTGAATCTATAACGGCCATATTATTCACTCCGTAATAATTAATCCATGTAAATGAGGCTTAAGTTAATTTTACACACTAATCCCAATTTTTTGAGCCCGATGATTTAAATTTACATTTATAATATTCATTCAAAAGCATGTATTAAGCGCGCTGGATACAGGTGCATTTAAAAGCGGAGCTTATACCGATTTTAGATCGATTTCACACCTACGTTATGTTAAATTTCACATAAAATTACATTTATTTTTTATTGTTTGTCTTGGCAATTGCTTTTTTGCTGAGTTTGATTTTTTTTTGTATTAATTATGAATTTAGCCTCAATATGCCTCTGTTTTGGCCAATATTTCTGAAAATAAACTACCATAGTTATCATTGATTGAAGCGCTAGCCCGCTATATGCTGATATCGAAGCTCAGAAAAACACGACTATGGTCGAAGACGTGGACGGCGTTAATTCACCATCTGATGTTCCATCAGCTCTTCGATAAATTCATCTTCTAACTACGAAGCCATCAAAATTTTATCTACTTTCAATTTTGTTTAGCTTCTTGATACATTTTGCATATACTACTATTTCGCTTTTACTTATTTCCTGAAGCTAAGTAGGAACGCTGCTCGAACTAAACTAAATTTTATCTGCTCTCCAACTTTTCTCTCCAAACATTAATTAAAATCCCAGCTAAATTTTGAAATAAAGCACGTCGCGGATAAGTGTCAACTGCTGTTCTTTCAAAATAATTTACCTACTTCAAAAATTCAACACTCTGATTTCAACCATTTCCGATTCTAGGTACTCCTCATCGAGGTATTTATTAAAAAAAAAACCTTCCTTGCTTACCTATTCCCCGCAATACAAAATTGAAATAAAACAACAGAACACAACGATCTGTCAAAATTTAGCTTGAGAAAATGTTACTTACTTACTTAGGTGGCGCTACAGTCCGGGGTGGACCTGGGCCTCAACCAATACGCCTCTCCAGTTAGCGCGATCTTTGGCTAACTGCCTCCAGTTGCGCACTCCAAGTTGGTTGAGGTCCCCTTCCACTTGCGCGCGCCACCTAAGGCGAGGTCTTCCTCTACTGCGTTGTCCCTCCGGGTTAGAATCGAAGACTCTTCGGGCCGGAGCGTTGGTGTCCATTCGCTCTACATGTCCCAGCCATCTTAGACGACTTATGCGTACTTTTCTGACTAGGTCGATGTCGCTGTACAGCTCGTAGAGTTCGCTGTTAAATCTTCTCCTCCAAAACCCATCAACGCAAACGGGACCAAAAATCACTCGAAGAATTTTGCGTTCGAAACGACCAAGGAGATCTTCATCCGCCTTTGATAGCGCCCATGCTTCTGCACCATAAAGCAGGACTGGGATGATGAGGGTCTTATACAGAGTTTCCTTAGTATTTCTCGACAAGGCCTTACTTATCAGTTGCCGTCTTAGGCCAAAGAAACAGCGGTTGGCAAGTGTGATTCTTCGTTTGATTTCTGATGTGATGTCGTTATCAGAGTTTATAGCGGAGCCGAAGTAGACAAAGTCCTTAACTACCTTAAAGTTATAGCTGTCTATCGTGACGTTCTGCCCGATTCGTCGATGTCGTGTGTCCCTTCTTGTTGACAGCATATATTTTGTTTTACCCTCATTCACCCCTAAACCCATTTTTGCCGCTTCTGTACTAATACTTGCAAACGCACCAGTGACAGCTCGCTGTGTTGTACCAACAATGTCAATGTCGTCAGCGTATGCAAGCAGTTGCACAGACTTATAGAAAATTGTGCCTCTGGTGTTGGCTTGTGAGTTTCGCACAATCTTCTCAAGAATGATGTTGAAGAAGTCACATGACAGCGCGTCACCTTGTCTAAATCCTTTTTTGACATCAAAGGTCTCGGTGAGATTGTTTCCGACCTTTACGGAGCAGCGAGCGTTCTCCATCGTCATTCTGCACAATCTGACAAGTTTGGCAGGGATGCCAAAACTAGACATGGCTCTGTATAGCTCGTCTCTATAAACGCTGTCATATGCGGCCTTAAAATCGACAAAAAGATGGTGAGTATCGATCTGGTATTCTTGGGTTTTTTCCAGGATCTGCCGTAGTGTGAATATTTGATCGGTCGTGGACTTACCGGGCCTAAAACCGCACTGATAGGGACCTATCAGATCGTTGACAAATGGTTTCAGGCGTTCACACAATACAGCGGACATAATCTTATACGCAGTGTTCAGGAGACTGATGCCTCTGTATTTGGCGCAGTTTAGAGGGTCTCCTTTCTTGTGGATCGGGCAAACAATGCTGAGGTTCCATTCATCAGGCATACTTTCCTCTAACCAAATCTTGGAGATGAGTTGGTGTATGCACTCTACCAAGTCATCTCCGGCTACCTTGAAGAGCTCGGCAGGTAAGCCGTCTGGACCAGCAGCCTTGTTGGATTTAAGCTTAGATATTGCTATCCTCACTTCATTTTGGTCAGGTGGACGGAAATCTTGGCTGTCATCGTCCAGGTTGAATGGATCGTTCTGCCTAACAGCGGATTTTGTGTCGTCTTCGCCGTTTAGCAGTCTGCAGAAATGGTTTTTCCATGTCCTCAGCACCGACTGTGACTCTACTACAAGGTTTCCTTGCTCGTCTCTACAGGTCTCCGTTCGGGTCTTGTTGGCATGACACGTTCTTTTTACCTTTTGGTAAAACTTCCGAACATTGTTCCTGGAGTAACACCTCTCTATATCCTCGATCGCGCGCTTCTCATGCTCTCTCTTTTTTCTCCGGAGAAGCCGATGTTCTTCCCTCCTTTTTTGCTCGTAGAGCTGACGAGCTGCTCTCGTCCTTCTATGCAGCGACGCTTCGTAGGCACTTTGTTTTGCTGCATGTGCTTGCCGGCACTCTTCGTCAAACCAGGGGTTTCGGGGGGGTGGACTGGTGAAACCGAGCACATCAGTTGCGGCGTTTTTGATGGCTTCTTGGCATCGGCGCCACTGGTCTTCGGCACTTGATGCTGGCAGCATAGGACTTCTCGAGAGGTTGAGGGATACGCGATCGGCAAAGGTTCTGGCGGTTTGTTGCGTTTGTAGTCGTCCAACGTTAAATCTCCTCACAGTATTTTCTCGTTGTTGTGGCGTCTTGGATATCCGCATCCGTACCTTGGCTACAACAAGGTAGTGGTCCGAGTCTATGTTGGCCGCTCGGAAAGTTCGGACATCTAGAATACTGGAGGAGTGCCTTGCGTCGATCGCAACGTGATCAATTTGGTTGACGGTTTGATGATCAGGTGACCGCCATGTTCCTTTGTGTATATTGAGGTGAGGAAACCGTGAGCTAGCTATGGTAACATTACGTCCCGCAGCAAAATCAATCAGCCTAAGTCCGTTTCCAGACGTGGTGTCGTGTAGGCTGTGTTTTCCGATTGTGCTACCAAAGATGTCCTCCTTTCCTATTTTGGCGTTAAAATCACCCAAGACGATTTTAACGTCATGCTTAGGACATTGCTCATATGTTTTGTCGAGGAGCTCGTAGAAACACTCTTTGGTAGCATCGTCTTTATCTTCTGTGGGGGCGTGAGCGCATATCAGGCTGATGTTGGCGAATTTAGCCTTGATGCGGATAGTTGTAAGGCGTTCACTAACGTGTCGAAAGCTCAAGACTTCTTGCCTAAGTCTGCCGCTTAACAACAAATCCGCATCCAAATAGACGCTGCTTTTGTTCTCTGTAGCAGTCACCGTAGTAAATGTCACAGTTTTTCATCCTCCTTTTGCCCGGCCCATCCCACCGCACTTCCTGGATGGCGGTGATACCTGGGCCGGCATTCTGTAAGGCGAAAACGTCTACACGTTTTCGTGCGCACGAACGGTTTGCTTCATGTAACATCAAAAACGAAAGAAATTCTCGTGGCCGCGAAAAAAAACAAACGAACACATTTTTTTTGACGTTTAAAAACGAACAGATTTTATCGTCTCCACGAAAGAAAACAAACGACAGCTATTTTGTTGACGTTTATCATTTTCGTTTTTATTCTTATTGAATTTGGTGGTTTTAAGATTGTGCTGAATATGTTATTAGATATGTTAGCAAATTATTATTTTTTGACCAGCGACAGCGAAGAAAGTGAAGTTGAAATTGAACATGTGAATTTAAGAAAAATTAGATAAAGGTTGCGGGATTGTTCAAATCCTCTCACATTACCTGACAAAAGGTTGGTTTATTTTGATTAAAAAGTTAGTTAATAAGTTAGTTAAAAAGTTCGTTTTTCTATTTAGTTTTGTGCAACGTTTTCGATTGAACAAAGCCGCCTTTAAGTATGTGCTGGACAATATTAATTTGCATACAGGTACACGAACGACAAACGTGCCTTCTATTTTAAAACTTTCCGCAACATTAGAAGTACTGGCTGGAGGAGGATCCGCTTCGTAAACAATCAAATTCCACTTTAAAAATATTTTCAATTGTCAGCTGTTCGTTGTCAAAACAACTTAACGAAAATAAAACGACATACTGAGACTGCCAAACTATAATTTTGCTGTCACACAGTTTCTCAAACCTAAACGAATGTGAAGAAAAAAACGTAAGGAGTTACATGAAGCAAATTTTCGCTATCGCGTGATTTCTATCGTTTCTTGAAAAGCGAAATCGTTTTTCGTTTCGTTTTTTACAGAATCTGGCCCCTGCTTTGTTAGCAGTCTAGGGCCTCCGCTAGTTGTTCGGCTGCACGCGGTCTGTTCAGAGTTCGAACAATCCACGTGCAGATCCGAACGTCATTGTCCTTTTTTCGTTTTGCAAGGTCGTCAACAGTGAATCCGTCCTTATCCGAGGCTTTTGGTTGCTTCGCAACAATTCTTTTTTTTCCGTGGTAGGGTCGTTAACCCCACGCACAACCCCCAACCTGGAGGACCAGGCCATTTCTGTAACCCCTTGGGCAAAAGGAGCCGGAATATTCCGGAGTCAGTAACCCGCTGCGGGGATGTGAGAGCTGCCGTTGACCCATTAAGGGCTCTTCCGCCACCATCTCTATTTCAACACCCTGACTAGTGTTGAAAAATCCTCAATGACCTCAGCTCCAAATACGTCAAAGTAGCTCATTGAGGTATCTGCCATGTTGACTGTTGACGCCACCGTTGATTCAACCATGTGAATTCATCCGCCGTACGTCCTCTTTCTGAGGGGCTCATGTAAGACCTCTGAGACTCGATCAGGCAGTCATTCCGACAGAGCATTATAGTGTTGCTATTTTCTTCGTGTTCAACACTCGCGCTTATAAGTTTAGCAAGTCATGCCCGGAAGGACAAGACCAGTACCCGGTGGCTACCACGCGGAGGTAAACTAAGCACAATTGATATGTATGAACAGTTACAACGACTGGGCATCGCCAAGTTGACGCCAATCAGTGCCTACCCTATTCATACAGCACCCAACCACCAATGTACCGCCCCATTTAAATGGGCACGATAAATTTTGACAGATACATTAAGTACATTCTGAAACAAAAATTTTATTATTTAGCTCGAGCAGCGTACCATTCAGCAAAATGGGTTCGCTTGGATTTAGCTCAGATAAATTTTGGAAAGAATTTTGTATGGGAGCGAAAACTTAGCTCGAGCAGCGTACTAAGCTTGACCGAAGAAATGTCACTATTGTGAGATTTAGTTTTAACCCGAGTTAAAGTCCTTAAACTTGTCTCCGCAGTGCAATTTAAATTCAATCGAATTAAATGCTGACATGTTTAAAAAAATTAGTCTATGTTGGGATTTAATGACTGAATATTATGGAATATTATAACGGGTGATTTTTTAAGAGGTTTAGAACTTTAAAAAAAAAAAAACACAAAAAATTCGAAAAAATGAATGAAATATTTATTTGAATCGATAGTTTGAACCTTGCAATTTAATGTTTAAAGATAATTTCATGCAAATGTTGACCGCGGCTGCGTCTCAGGTAGTCCATCCGCTGAGTCCAATTTTGGCATACACTTTCACACATATCGGCCGGTATCTCATGAATGAATGCATGGATGTTGGCTTCCAGTGCGTCAATCGAAGCGGGCTTGTCCCTATACACATTAGCCTTGACATACCCCCACAAAAAATAATCTAATGGTGTCAAGTCGCACGATCTAGGCGGCCAATTGACCGGCCCGAAACGTGAAATTAACTATTCACCAAACTCGCCTCGCAATTGCGCCATTGTTTCGCGTGCTGTGTGGCATGTGGCACCGTCTTGTTGAAACCACATATCATGCAAGTCAAGAACTACCATTTCGGGCAAAAAAAAGTTTGTTATCATCGCTCGGTAGCGTTCACCATTGACAGTAACGCTGCGATTCGCATCATCTTTGAAGAAATATGGCCCAATAATGCCGCCGGCCCATAAACCGCACCAAACAGTGGCTTTTTCGGGATGCATTGGTAGCTGTTGCAATGCTTCTGGCTGAAGGTGCGAAATTTGGTCACAATCTTCCGAATAGACTGCTCAGAAGGTCGAGAATGCCGATCATAAAATGGAAGCAGCGCGCGATGAACATTTCGAACCGAGCACGAATTTTGATAGTAAAATTCAATAATTTGCAAGCGTTGTTCACTTGTAAGACGATCCATGGTTAAATTGCAAACCAAACTGAAGCTGTTTGACAGTGACACAAGGTACTAAACACACGTCAGCTGTCAAAACCAGTGTTGCCAAAACCAAACCAGCTAAAAAATCACGTTATTATGGATTTGGGTTCAATTTTTGAAATAACCTTATTATTTTCGATTTATTTCAAGAACCAAAACTAGTACAAATAGTACTCAAAATTGAGAAGTACTTGCGTACTCGGGAAAGTCAAATAGTACAGAAATCAGTACAATCGTAAGCCTTTTTGCAATAGTGGTCCACAGTCCACAGTCCACACTAGTGTTTGTGCATTGTGCTCTCGGTCATTTCCATTCTCCAATTCTCCCTTCGTTAAACCATGTTCTTCTTCGTGAAGAAATGTGGCTCTCGACCATTTAATTCATTAGATTAGAGCGTGTCCCCTTCTCTCACGCTTCCATTCATGTAGTTTACCTCATCAGCAAAAAAAGTTCGCTAAAGAATTTTTTAACTTTAAAGAAGTACGGAACCCTCGGGGCGCGAGTGACACTCGCACTTGGTCAGTTTTTTTTTATTTTTCGGTTTGCTAGATGCATTAGCGTCCATTTCCTTCCAATCGCACTAAGAAATTATAACCAACACAAAAGAATGGCCGTAAAAGTTGGAGTTGCATTTGTTCGATTAAATAAGCAGCTTTTTTTACACCCGCATCCCACACATTTTTGAAGGTGATAAACGATAATAAATTTACAGCCACACGCTGACGCGGACGCCGTTTCTGTGCACAAGCTCTCTATTATTTCCTTAGTTGACTTATGCAGCCTACTGCCGAACTCTTACATAATAATTATTTTGTAATTTGCGGCTAAATTACTGATTTATGTTCACCTTGCACGCGAAACATCACTACGACCCTAGTGATGATTTGCCGATTTGTGCCCAACACGTTTGCATGAACTATGACGGCAATTATATCGAAAGCCACATAATAACAGCGAGCACGCCATTCGACGAATAAAACGTCCAAATCTATGAATAAAACAAAAGCACCAACCGTCTTGCTTAAGCAAACATTTTATTTAAAATCATTTTTTAATAGCCATAGTAATAATTATAAATATCATTTCCTTTCGTGATTCTCCATAACAGAATAGATCACATCATAATCACAACTTTATAAACAATATCTTTAATTTTGTTCAACAATTATACATTATATATACATTATGTAGAACACGTAACAAAAACAGTCCAAAAGGTACAAATACATTTTGAGATTATTGAAGAAAAGTATCTATACAGGTAAAGAAAGAGTTCTATGTCCTCGTACTCAGACTATGGACGTGTGTCCTGTGAGTAGTGCACATGGAATTGTTTTTTACTACCGCGCTTGCTGCTCGTCGCATTGCAAGTGGAGACCGATTCCAGAGCATGTTATATACACGTTTCGTTGTTCTTTATCAGATTTTCTTGGACTTCGTTTTCCGTGTAGATTTTTGGACGTCCATTAATGTTTTTATCCACGACGACTACTAGGTTAGTGCTGTGGCTGTTTTGGTCCTCTTTTTCATTCTGAAAACAAAAATAAAATCATCAGAATTGAAATGTTTAAAAGATTTTAGTGGATTGTTTAAAAACGGTAGAATGTTATTGCTTAGCGTTTATGGCAATGAAAAATTGGCAATCAAATTTAGGTATACCATCTATCGGAAGCAGAACTAGGACTTTTTGTAGTAGAAAACTGTGCATGCATTGCCAAGAAATATGCTGTCAAACTAGGCAAAGTGAGAAATATTTGCTAAAAAAAATCGTAGCTGTGGTTGGGTGTAGTATGAATAGGGCAGAATCTGATTTGCATCAACTTAGCGATGCCCAGTTGTTGCAACTGATTCATAGACAACAATTGTGCTTATTTTACCTCCACGTGGTAACCACTGGGTCGACGATTGAAAGCGCGTTTGAAAATAAAGAATCAGTCATTGGAGTCTTCCTAGATATAGAAGGAGCCTTCTAGCTATACACTGTAAAAACAAAATTATTAATAATTGGTTGGAACATATGCTAACAAATCGGTTAAACACGGGCTCACTGGGCAATGAAACGAGAAAAGGGAAAGTATTGACGGTTTTTTTTTTTTTTTTTTTTTTCTTTTTGCGATGGAAGGTGGAAACCTTGCATGAGGCACCAATGATCCGACGTTCATTGGTAGTGCCGGATTCTTACCGGCTAAAACCACCTCCCTTCCTGAACAAACCGACATTTGTCCCCCGCGGAACCGCCGTAAGGCATTACTTCGCGGGGGTCGGTATAAAGCCATATTAGATCACTCTATTATTTGAGCTGTTCACTTTTCGTTGGCGCTCTAAACGCCTCAGATCGCTGAGTATTCGCACGGCCACGTTGCTTACAATAATCCAATTTTCGTCTTTGAGCAACATGTACTTTACGATGTTATCGGGAGTGGGCCATTCCCCAAATTGATGCCGTAAGGCAATCCTCTCGGTTTCGTACCGTGGGCAATGAAAGAACACGTGTTCTGCGTTTTCGGAAACGGTCTCGCAATGTGGACAGTTTGGGATGGTTTCATGGCCGCGCTTAAAGAGATATTCCCTGTAACAGCCATGACCCGTCAAGAACTGGGTCAGATAGAAATTTGTTTCGCCATGAGTTCGTTTTATCCATGCATCAATCACTGGTATGAGACGATGTGTCCATCTTCCCTTCAACGATTCGTTCCATTGTTGTTGCCAGGTTGCGATACTGCGATTTCTTTCGTACCTTCTTTTATCGTCGTCTACCCGGCCATTTCGAACTCGCTCGGTTCTTAGCGTTTTCGTTTCTTCAGCGAGTAAATCGATGGGTAGCATTGAAGATACGACGAGTATAGCATCGTTTGAAACAGTTCTGAATGCACAGGCGACTCTTAGTGCGCTAAGACGGTAGACGGATTTAGTTCCGCGTACATAAGACTTAACTTTCGTGGCACTTGACCATATTTCGGCTGCGTACATAAGTGTTGAACCGACAGCTCCTGCAAGAAGTAGTCTCTTATTCTGTTTCGGGCCTCCGATGTTACTCATCAACCTCGAAAGTGCACTAACAGTTTTTGCAGACTTTTTGCATACATGCTCTAGATGATATTTGAAGCTCAGACGAGCATCAATAACCACTCAGGTATTTAATGAATGGTTGAGAAACTACTTCATGCCCTCCCACGCTAAACGTTATCGTTTCTCGAACTTTCCTACTCGTAATAAGCACTGCCTCCGTTTTATGATCTGCGAGTTGCAAACCGGCATTAGCTAGACAACTACCTACAGATGCAACTGTCTCGTTGCAGTGTAGTTCGACCTCTTCTATAGTTTTTGCCACAATCACCACGGCAGTGTCATCTGCAAACCCGATTATTGACGCTTCTCTTGGAATCGGTAGGCGCAGAATTTCGTCATACATAACGTTCCACAGCAAGGGACCTAGGACCGATCCTTGTGGAACGCCGCCAGTTACTTCATACTCTTTTATTCCCTCATCAGAATCATAGAACAGGACTCTATTCGCAAAATAACTCTTTACCATTTTACGGAGATATTCTGGTATTTCAATCCGGTAAAGACAGCTCATGATACGCTCCCAATTTGCAGAATTAAAAGCGTTTTTTACGTCCAGGGTTATAACGGCGCAGTATTTTTGGTGCCTCCTTTCCAACGCCTGCCCTCTATAGCGGCTTAGGCTCTCGTTATTACCGCATTGATTGCGTCTACGGTAGATCTTGATTTACGAAAACCATATTGGTGGTCCGAGAGGCCTCCGGCCGTTTCAATTTCTGGCTGGAGCCTATTGTAAATGATCCGCTCAAGAATTTTACCAATTGTGTCCAGTAAACAGATAGGGCGATAAGAGGATGGCTCGTTTGTATTCGCCTTTCCTTTCGGCAGTAGGACAAGTCTTTGACGCTTCCAAGGCTCAGGAAAGACGCCCTCCTGGAGACACGCGTTAAACATTTCGGAGAATAAGTCGGGCCGTGCTTTGATTGCAATTTTTAGCGCTCTATTTGGAATGCCATCCATTCCCGGGGCCTTCTTATCGCGTACCTTCTTACATGCTTCGAATAATTCTTCGTGTGTAATGATGGGTATGGGCCCTATCTCATGAACACTTGGAATGCCCAGCCCACTATTTTCTTGGCGGGGAAATAGTGTTTCAACTATTTGCCGCAACAATACTGGGCACGTTGGCGATTGCATACGGGGACCTTTTAGCCTCATCGATACGATTTTGTAAGCTTTACCCCAGACGTCTTTATTAAGTTCTTCGCAAAGGTTCTTAAAACAGAGACTTAATTACTTTTTTAAAACGGGTTCTTGCTTCTCGATGTGCGTTGCGTGCGAGTTGCAATTGATGGTCATCGGCGGATCTGCTCCGGGAGCGCTGGTAAATTCTTCGCGTTCGGTGACACACTGATCTCAGTTCCGCGATTTCGGGTGTCCACCAATATACTGGAGGTCGGTGCTTTCCTGTTCCCAACCTGGACATTGATGCATTACACGCGTTGACTACTAGCCGTGATACTTTTGTAACGAATTCCCCTGCATTTCTGGCTTCTATGATAGCTTCACTGACGACGAAGCTTAGAAGATCTTCATCCAACGTCTTAATATTCCATTTAGATCGCTTCAGAATCGTTCGGTTTGTACGATTTCTTGCCCCGGTACTGGCGTTGAATAAAATAGCGTTATGGTCACTATGCGTGTAGTGGTCGCTCACGCGCCAGTTCATATCTCGTAGCAGACTGCTGCTTGCAAAAGGTAATATCGATGACCGATCCCGATCTTGCTGTACTAAACGTGTTTGTACTTCCATTGTTAGCTAAAACAATATCTAAACAAGAGAAAGCTTTTAGTAGAGTAGTCCCTCTACGATTTGTATACGAACTGCCCCATTCCGAGGCCCATGCGTTAAAATCACCTGCGATTATAACAGGACTTTTTCCCGTAACGTCTGCAACTATTCTATCTAAAACCGTCTCAAAATTTTCGATAGTGACGCTAGGTGGGATATAGCAGCTATATACATAAATACCTTTTATCTTAGCCCATATAAAGAAATGCTCAGGCACCTCCAAATATTCCTGAATTGAGGCGTCTCCGCAAGCCCAAATTGCAGACGTTCCCGTCATATCGGTAACCCAGTTATTTCCAGATAGGTTCCTATATTGCTCGCAGAGAATGGCTACATCAATCTTCCGTTCACGAACAGTTTGTTGTAGGAGATCTTGGGCCGCTTCACAGTGGTTAAGATTTAGCTGTAACATATTCATATTTTTTTTGTTATATTATCTACCGCTTTTTTGTATTCTGGACATCTCCTGCTACCGGTTATATGTTCAGATTCAGCATTATTTGCTACACAAAGCAAGCATTTTGGTCTGGCTTTGCAGTCCTTGAGTTTATGGCCGTTTTCTCCGCACCTAATGCACAGTTCCGTTCGGTCATTAGGGCTTTTGCATGCTCTCGCGAAGTGTCCGAATTCGAGGCATCTAAAGCAACGCTTAAGTACAGTCTTTTCCCGTATTCGGCAGTAAACCCAACCAATCCGCACCTTTCCTGATCTAAGCAGCCTGTTCGCGATTTCCGCAGGTAGGCTTAAAGTGGCTGTTTGCGTTCCACCATAGGCTTTTCTAACGTTTTTGATCATCGCGACTTTGAATTCGAAATTCATTTGATCTGTTAAGGCTGTACAGATCTCTTCCTTCGACGTTACTTCGTCTATGTCTTTGCATTCAAGCAAGACCTCTTGTGTATTGACGGGTACACCACAGGGAGGGATTATATCACCACTCCTGTGGGTACTGGTTATGGATAACCTTCTACGATCACTAGAGGGCACTTGTGCGAACTGCGTAGCATACGCAGACGATCTAGCAGTCTTAATAACAGGTAAATATCTGAACACACTCCGCAAAATCACATCATGGGCGGAATCAAATGGACTGGGCGTAAGCCCAAGTAAAACTGAGATGGTGCTTTTCTCAAAGAAAATCAACATAAGTGACTTTCATGTCCCTATAATGGGAGGCATTAGAATGCCACTCCGTGATAGTGTTAGGTATCTTGGTCTAATCATAGACAAGAAATTAACATGGAGGAAAAACTTGGAAGAACGAGTAAACAACGCCAAAAAAGCGTATTGGATATGCAGGAGGGCTTTCGGAAAGGGGCTTGAAACCGAGACAAGTCCACTGGATATACAACTGCGTAGTGAAACCCATACTATTCTACAGCGTAGTGGTTTGGTGGGCGATTGTACACAAAATATACGCAACAGATATGCTTACCAAAGTGCCAAGGATGGCGTGTTTGGGAATCACAGGCGTGCAAGCATCAACACCAACTGCAGCCATTGAAGCGACACACCTGAACACCTGAACACCTGTGCATCTAGAGGCGAAAAGACTAGCAGGTACACCAGCATTAAGATTCCATGCACTCGGATTTTTCGACTCTCGAATGAAAATTGGACATCGTAAAACAGAAATAACATCTCTTATCGATCGACCCAGTGACTTAGCTAATACATCCATAGATTTCGATAGACACTTCGTAACTGTTTTTCCGTCAAGAGAATACTGGAAGCAAGCCAGCTCAACAAGAAATCATGGGGGAATAACAGTATACACGGACGGATCATATATAGCAGGAGAATCAGGGGCAGGCATATATAGTGCCAATCCAGAGATTCAATTGGCAACGCATTTGGAATCTTTCACTACCGTATTTCAAGCAGAGGTCTTTGCCATACTTAAAGGAATGGAAACGCTTACGGTGCTCCACATCTCGAGGAGACAAATTGATATCTGCTCCGATAGTAAAGCAGCCATAAGCGCCTTGAGTAACCCCGTCACGAAATCTTTTCTGGTAAGGGAGTGTAAAAACAAATTAAACACCCTAGCTAGCAAGAACAAAGTCTCTCTAATTTGGGTACCGGGACACGAAGGCGTAACGGGTAACGAAAGAGCAGATGAACTAGCAAGGGAAGGTGCTGGGAAAAAAGGACAACCACCAGAAAAAGAAATAGGCGTACCACTGACGACTATTAAAACAGCAATAAATCAACGAGCCAAGATTGATTTTAAGAGATACTGGGAACACCTAGAAACATGCAGAGTGGCTAAAATAATGGTAGAGACACCAACCAATAAATTGGTAAATAGAGCGTTAAACTCTGGAAGAGCGCAATTAAGAATGATGGTGGGACTTATTTCAGGACACATCAACCTTAACAAACACCCTAATAGAATCAGCATTTCAGAAACATCGATTTGCCCAAACTGCCAGGAGGAAGAGGAAGATATAGAACACTTCCTCTGCCACTGTCCAGCTACAGCGAGGCTACGTAATAAAATTCTGGGAGCACACCTGATACCAGATCTTACATGCCTCAGAAAACTGGAACTAAGCGACATCATGGAGTTCTCCAAGCGAACAAACAGATTCGCTGAAAACACAAGCCCTACACACAGTGACTACCCATAATTTAACCAGTCCCTTACCCCCTGTATCCTTTCACACATCCTAACAAATCGATTTTCCGACCGTTTAAAGAATAAGAGGGGACCACAACGGGCCCACCAGCGGCCCTAGTGAAGAGTGTAAACTCACCCTCACCAACCAACCAACCACTGGGTACTAATCTTTCCCTTCCGTGCATGACTTGCTAAACTTATAAGTGCCAGCGTTAAACTCGAAGAAAATATCAACACTATAATGCTCTGTCGGGATGTCTGCCTGATCGAGTTTCAGATGTCTTACATGAGCCCCTCACAAAGAGGACATACAGCGAACGAATCCACAAGATTGGATCAACAGTGGTGTCAACAGACAAGATGGCAGATACCTTGCGTGAGCTACTATGACATATTTGGAGCTAAGGTCAGTAAGGATTTTTAAGTACTAGTCAGGATGCTGAAATAGAGATGGTGGCGGATGATCCCTTTATGGGCCAACGTCTGCACTCATATCCCTGAAGTGGGTTACTGACAACGGAATATTCGACCCGCTGTCCTAGGGTCAATTTAGGGCCTGGTCCTCCAAGTTGGGGGATGTGTGTTCCTGGGGCTAACTACCCAACCACGGAAAAACAACACTGTTGCGAAGCAACCAAAAGCTTCGGATAAGGATGATCACTGAACAGACCGCGTGCAGCCGAACAATAAGCGGAAACCCTCGGCTGTTGATTGCTACAGGGAACAGAAGCAGCGTCTAATTGGATGCGGATTCGTTGTAAGCGGCAGACTTAGGCAAGAAGTCTTGAGCTTTCGACACTTTAGTGAACGTCTTACAACTACATCAAGGCTAAATTCGCCAACATCAGCCTAATATGCGCTGACGCCCCCAACAGAAGATAGGAACGATGCTATCGAAGAGTGTTTCTACGAGCTTGTAGACAAAAACTACGAGCAAAGTCCTAAGTATACGATGCTAAAATTGTCTTAGATGATTTTAATGGCAAAATATTAAAGGAGGGCACCTTTGGTAGCACAATCGGAAAGCACAGCCTACACGACCCCATGTCTGGAAACGGACTTAAGCTTATTGACTTTGATAATGGACGTAATGTTACTGTAGCTAGCACACGGTTTTCTCACCTCAATATTCACAAAGGAAGATGGCGGTCACTGGATCATCAACCTCAACCAAGATGAACATGTTGTGATAGACGCAAGGCACTCCTCCAGTATGCTAGATGTCCGAACTTCCCGAGCGGCGAACATAGATTCGGACCACTACCTTGTTGTAGCCAAGGTACGAATTCGGATATACCAGACGACACAACAACGGGGAAATGCTGTGGGGGGATTCAACGTATCGTATATCCCTCAACATCTCGAGAAGTTCGAGACCCTCTAAACTGCGCCTGAAACCATACATCAACAAACTAATTGGACCCTATCAGTGCTGTTTTAGGCCCGGTAAGTCCAAATATTCCCACTGTGGTAGATCCTGGAAAAAACCCAAGAAGTCCAAGTCGATACCCACCACCTGTTTATTGATCTTAAGGCTAACCAACCAACTTGGAGTGCTCAACTGGCATTTAGGCAAAAATCGCGCTAACTGGAGAGGTGTATTGGTTCCCTGGTCCTACCCGGACTGCAGCGCCACCGTAGTAAGAAAGTAAGTTGTTGAATATTGAAGCCGAAGCTATTAAACATAATTTGAATTCCATATACCAAAACATCTTTGTGTTAGTAGCTATATGTAGCACAAAGGCATTTTTAAAAAGCTTTTAATTTACTTCCATTCTAATATTCATTTAAAGAATCAGTTCTTCTTTTCCTTTCAACAAATTAACTGCGCTTGAATTCTTTTGAATTTCATTGTTTAACATCTGAATTAAAACTAGGTAATTATATTTATATTATATTGTTACATACTAGTGTTTTCTGAACCCTGGGTCTCTTAAACTCTTTTACATTTTTCACAGCTGTTATGCATTTTTATCGGCAGTACGATATTGAGTTTTACAAAAATATACAAAGACTAATTATTAGAATTTTTGAAGAAAGACTGAGCATGGAATCATAATTAGAATATTATTTTATTATTCTACGTTTTTTGATCAAAACCGTTAGAGCGGTTTTTGAAAAATTATGCAGACAAAACAATAACAAATTCTGCAACATTTAGTTTGATAAATACTAGATATTGCTTAACTTTTCAGCTTAAGACTGAGTATTGGATATTATTCGGGATGTCAGCATTAGGTTTTATCCAAATTGAAAATGGTGTTTTCGAGATATGAGCTCTTTCTAAAACTAGTGTTTTTGGCGATTCGAATTGAAAATGAAAGAAGCTATAATTTTGGAAACATCAATGTGACACTATGTTCAGGTGGCATTTTGGTCAAAATCGTTGTTGCCGTTTTCAGGTAAACTAAATTTAATTTTTTTTTTTCAAAAATCCACTGAGAAAAACTGAGTTTGGCCATTCTAGCTTAGAAATTATTTTTTGTTACAATCGTATGGACCGTTTTGGAGATATGTCAAAATTTCAAAAGTAGGAATCATTATTCGATTTTTTTTAGCGAAAAACTGAGTATGCCCTACTTAAGCTTAAATATTAATTTTTATTTAAATCGTTAGAGAAGTTTTCAAATAAATATAACTTTATATGACACGTTACCTGCCATTAATATTGAGGTTACCATGCAAAAAAAAAAAAAAAAACTGCCCCCTATCTGTAAGCTCCCAAACTCCAAATCCGAAATTTGAAGGACATACGGACAGCCCTTTATTGTGTAGGGCTCGACACAGACGGACAGACGGACGTACCTAATATAGAAAGTTAAAAAACAGGCCTGAGAAAGTTTTATGTTATTGTTTAAGTAACAAATATAAAATAAATATATTTTCTTCTATCGCCCGCGATTATCAACCAATGCTTTCTAGCTCCTAGCTTTGGAATGACTCATCCAAATGAAATATGATTTTTTTTAATATAAAGTTCAATTATGTACAAAGATTTTAAGATATAAATAATATTTGTTATACTGAAGTCAAACAAATGCTCGATTAAAGATAGTGGAGGAAATTTTGAGTGTGTGTGCGAAGGAATTCTGGTGAAGCAAGGCGAGTACGGGTTAGCTAGTATACTATAAATCTTATCACTGCAATTCTCGCTAAATCTAAAGTAATGGTGATACGAAATGGACCTGGAAGGTACGCAAGGCAGGAAAAAGGGTTTTGGCAAAATGAGGAAGTTGAGAGTGTTAAGACTTATAAGTTCCTTGGAGTAATCTTAACACCTACAATGTCATTCAGATACCACCTTCAAGAAAAACTAAAAGAAGCGAAGAGGGCAATCAACTGCAATTGGAAGGTGATACTAGGCAAAAAGAAACATACGAGTTCTAAATTTAAAGTTTTTGATGCGTCCACCTGACCAAAATGAAGTGAGGATAGCAATATCTAAGCTTAAGTCCAACAAGGCTGCTGGACCGGACGGCTTAACTGCCGAGCTGTTTAAGGCAGGGGGAGATGACCTGGTAGAGAGCATACACCAACTCGTCTCCAAGATTTGGTCAGACGAAAGAATGCCTGATGAATGGAACCTCAGCATAGTGTTCCTTAAACATCGATAGTTTTACATTTCGATAGTATCGATAGTTTCGGAATAAATCTATCGATAGTATCGATAGTATCGATAGTTTTATATGCTTACGATTTTCTAAGGACGGGGTTGTAAATTTGTCCATAGTTTATTAATAAAAAAACATTTAATAACAAACATATTTTATTGGAATACCGAAGCAGCTGTGGTCAAGAAATGTGTTAAAAGGACCCGCATTTATATTTTATTATTGTTTAAGTTAAGACTGCATGCCATTCACGCATATATGAATGCCAAGCAAATGACCAGATTAGCTCTCAAATGACCAAAATGTCAGGATTATCAAATTTGTATATTAGAGATCAAAATTACCAATAAGGTCATTTAAGACATTTTTTATTTGTTACCAAAAGTTGTAGTAGAGAACGAAATGAACGCCGATGACAACATAATAATTCTTGTTCCATCAAAAAAGCTAGCAATGCCATAACGAAATTTCAATAAAGTGCATATGGGCATATAGGGCTTTATGCTGGCATTCGTGCCTATTGTCCGATTACACTATATGCTATTTGGGCATTTTTATCTGTCAAAATCAGCCTGGTCATATCTCATATGTAGCATTTAGGTCATTAGAGCATTATGAGATATGCCCAAGTTCATTACATTCGGCCCTAGCGAGGTATGCTTCGGAACGGATAATTCTCCGCAACGCATACTCTTTCGGAGGCTCAAATTCCATTCGAGAAACTTAGCTGTCAAAAATTTATCAATAAAATGGACTTCATCGCACTTCAACGTAATTCAACATACGTTACAAAATATCAGAATAATTCTCCGAACAGTTGTTTCGAAGAAAACCTCGAAGCAAAAATCCTCCGAATCGTACCTATAAAATCGGAGAATTTTCCGTTCCGACGGAAACCTCGCTAGGGCCGATGGTATGACCATTTTTTGACAGGAGAACTGTCAGAAATTGGCATTTTATGACCACTTGGCATACAGTCTAATCTTAACTTTATCTACTTAAAGGCGCCTATTTTTATACGTAGAAAAGTAGTACTCCTATTACGGAAGTATCTAATTTCGAAGTATGAATATCCGAACTTTACTTGAGTGTAAAGGCGCTACATTTTTAATAAGTAGAAAAGAGATGGTAGCTTCACGTATTCTTATCCTTTGTCAGTGGAAACGAAGTACTTCCTTTACGTACATGTTTCACCGGTTTTATCTTTTATCAGTACTTTTACGTTTACTTTGAATATGTCCTCATATAATGCGTTTCGATAGTATCGATAGTTTTTTTTGAACAATCGATAGTATCGATAGTAAAAAACTATCGATACTATCGATAGACTATCGATGTTTAAGGAACACTACCTCAGCATCGTTTGCCCGATCCACAAGAAAGGAGACTCTCTAAACTGCGCCAACTAAAGAGGCATCAGTCTCCTGAACACTGCGTATAAGATCATGTCTGCTGTACTGTGTGAACGCCTGAAACCATTCGTCAACGATCTGATAGGTCCCTATCAGTGCGGTTTTAGGCCCGGTAAGTCCACGACCGATCAAATATTCACACTACGGCAGATCCTGGAAAAACCCCAAGAAGTCCAGATCGATACTCACCATCTTTTTATCGATTTTAAGGCCGCATATGACAGCATTTATAGAGACGAGCTATACAGAGCCATGTCTAGTTTTGGCATCCCTGCCAAACTTGTCAGATTGTGCAGAATGACGATGGAGAACGCTCGCTGGATCGAGTGATTTTTGGTCCCGTTTGCGTTGACGGGATTTGGAGGAGAAGATTTAACAGCGAACTCTACGAGCTGTACAGCGACATCGACCTGGTCAAAAAAGTATACGCATTAGTCGTCTAAGATGGTTAGGACATGTAGAGCGAATGGACACCAACGCTCCGGCCCGGAGAGTCTTCGATTCCAACCCGGAGGGACAACGCAGTAGAGGAAGACCTCGCCTTAGGTGGCGCGCTCAAGTGGAAGGGGACCTCAACCAACTTGGTGTGCGCAACTGGAGGCAGTTAGCCAAAGATCGCGCTAACAGGAGAGGCGTATTGGTTGAGGCCCAGGTCCACCCCGGACTGTAGCGCCACCTTAAGTAAGTAAGATGCGTCCATTCGATCTTATTGTGTTATGCTGCACAAGTCTGGGGAATCTCTCGGTATGATGAAGTAGAAAAACTTTTAAGATATTTTTTAAAGAAAATCTTCAGGCTTCCAGAAAACACACCAAATTATATGTTGCATCTAGAAACAGGTCTGCCTCCTGAAGCTCATCGTGCGGAGTGTAGAGCCAAAGCACAGCAGAGTGAAAGCAGGTTTACGTATCGAAAGAATACTCGACCGTGATCTTATGGAGCAAAACTACTTTCATGATCAAAATAGTATAGAAATTATTTCAACAATTTTTAAGGCCAGAGGGGAACTGCTCCGTTTGAACTATATGCCACACAGATCGGACAGCCACACAGTGCGGCATTTTATCGGAGTTTGTCCTATACTAAGAAGTATCAGAGGAGCACATTGGGGTAAGCCTACACTTACGGAAGATGAAGTTGTACTGTGCTTAAATGGTCAGGATTGGAATGCACTTTCAAGTTATGTAAGATCGGCTGTGAAATATCGACAACAAATTGTAGATGAAGCATTTTAGATATCTATAGTCTTATTTGTGTAAGCTCTAATAGAAATATAATTAGAATTTAAATTGAGTATAAAACGTTTTAAATTTTGTTAAAAATAATATTGCAAAAATTCTCTCTTTATCCGGCTGACGGCACCTGCCAATGCACGATATTGTGAATAATTTAAAATAAATGTAACATAATATGTAATTCAATAAAATTACAATTTAATACGTTAATACATACACCCCTCCGACCATATCGCATGTCTTTTTTAATAAATTCCCTAATCCAGGTTCTGACGTTCATTTTCATTATTGCAGATTTACGCGGCCCTTAAATAACAGCACAACTGGAATTTCACTTTGAATAATCCTTGTCCACCCACACAAGAAATATGCATGCCAAGCAGGCAATCCATCATTTGCGTCTGTGAACTGTGGTCCAAAGTGTTGTGGGAAAATTTACGCAGATTTGCCAGAATAACAGCACCCTACCCTAATTGCCTTATCAAACATTTTCCATAAATTAGTTTTTATTCTAATTTACCCCGAGAGCAGCACCTACAACGCCAAAAAGAATTTGGTCCTCCTGTCGCTCTGTGTATATGTAAAAAGACATCCCTAGGGGATCTTCTCTATCTCTCATAATTCACGATGACTCGGAAAGAAAAGGATAACTCAATTATTTAAAGATGTAAACTTTATAACCGGATAACATCCCAGAATTTGTGAAAAAAAATTTGAATCCTTCTCATTTCTTCTTTGCACGAAATCCTTTGGAATTTTTAATTAATTTGACGTTCTAGGCGAAGCGAGCCTGAACGTATACGAGTACAACCCCTTTGTGTCATCTGTGCTTATGCACTAACTAAGAAAGTTCCTTGCTTGTATACTCACATTTTGTGGTGACTTATTATAGTCTGACTTCTTCATCCATATACTGTTGGTGGACTTTATTGAATCTCTGCCTTTGAGATGGTGAACGTTGCGAACGGATCGAACACGGACCTGAAAGAGACGAAGACGAGTGTAATAGGATTTTGTCTTATGGTGCAAATAATATAAAAGCCCATCGACAGATGGAAATTATTTGAAATTGCCTGAAGTATTATTTCTACCACAATTCCCATACCGTTGGGACCCATTTCATGTAGCAGTCATTCCAATTAAGGGTGAATTACCAAAAGTCTAGTTAAAAGTTTGCCTAAGTCGTTACATGTAACGAGCGGGTGGCATGCAAGGTCACAATACGTCGTTCCTTTGCGGATGTATATTGTAAATGTTTTGCACGACAAAGTTGGGCTCAATGGGTCAATTCATGACTGGGCAGTGACTTGTGGACTGACAGATGAATTTTGATCGCTTGCAACCTTAGTCGGAACGTGTCTGAAAAAAGTAGTGTGAATTTAACAATTCGGTAGCATCCACAACTCATAGGGGTCTACATATAGAGTCATCAGATTGGAAAACGAGAAAGGGGAGTCTTTAGACATTTTTAGGGGAACATTTTTTTAAATTGGGGGGCAACAATTTTAACAAACATCAAAATGCTCTTAGGTTTCAGTTTCATAGATTTAAATAAATAACGAAATACTTTCAATTATTACATTTCATGAATTCGCACGCTAAATTCCCAACTTTATATAGATGGGCCGATGAAAAGTCTGCACTAATTCAGCTCGCAAAATAAATGTCAGGTACTTAAAATCGAAGAAAAATGTTGACACAAAAAAAAAACGGAGCACAAAGTTTTTGTTGTGTTTACTTTGGATTTCTTGGAGGAAAACACAGAGAACATTTGCGAACAAAAAATACCCTTTTCGTGCGATACGAAAATAAAGTGCACGACTGGGTCGAACAAAACTTTCTCGTTCATAAAACGTTTTGTGGTTATTTTCTTATTTTATTAGATAGGTAGGATCTGAGAAGTAATTCTAGATAAAAGAAAGGTTCATAAAATATAGGAGAATGAAAGGTGTTAAATAAAATTCACTCTTGGAATATTCATCTTCCCCAGTTTTGGTTAGAGAGTTATAAGCGGCTACTGTAGTATTTATTAAGCACTTACACTTTACAAGATTTTTGAGTACGAGAACAAGCATGGTAGGGGTTTCTAATTTTTGATCTGTTAGGGAATGATTTTCTTTTTGACTGGAATATATTAATGACACTGGCTTAAGTTGACAATAATTGGAAGTATTGTTCGTTATAGATCGACCTCTTTACATATAAACATGTATATGTATTATTTTTTATTTTTATGTACATATATGCAAGAATTCAGAGATTTGTTTTTGAATTTGCACTAGCAGTTATAAACTGAATATCACGATGAACATGTATGGGGGTGCAAATGAAGTGGGATTTTCTGATTGTGTAAACTCCAAGCGGTTGGAATTATTTGAATTTGCATATTGAAAATGGTTGAAAAAAAGTAGAATTGGGAAACATTTTCTGAAAATAAAATTTGCATTGCTGTTATTGCATATCTTATGGCTATTGCAATTTTAATTTTGAAGTGCGGTATTGAGTTTTAAAAATATATATGAACAGAGATCGGCTTTTGGGTAAGCGTTTTTAATAAAAAATTAAAAAACGGATTTTTTTCGAATTTTTTGAGAAAAACTAAGTACGGGATCTTGTTTTGAAAACTGATATTATCCTTAGTTTGTATTTTGATCAAAATCGTTAGAGCGGTTTTTGTAAAACTTGGCAGACAAAACCTTACCAAATTTTGCAATGTTTAGAATGAAAAAATACTATTATGTACTTAACTATTAAGCTGAAAACTGAGTACAACTTAATGTTCGGGATTTTTGATTTGATAATGATTTATTCCTTATACATAATAGTTTACATGATTTACATAAAACAAAAGATTCGTTGGTGAATAATAAGTGTCATTCTGTAGAATTGAATGCACTGGGTATTTACCAAATACAAAAACAAAATTTCGATGCGTGAGTAAATGTGGGGTAATGTCAGATAAAAAACAATTATTGATTTGGTTGATAATAATAAATAGTTACTTTAAACAAAAAGAAAAGAAATTAGAAAAAGTGAAAGACAGAAAGAAACAAAGAAAATTACAATATGAAATTAACATGAAATGAACGTTCGTGAGGCTTTTACACTACATTAATAAATAAATTTTTGACTGTTGAAATATCCAATGAAAATAGCCATTCTTTTACCTTGGTCAAAAATAAATGTGGTACTTTTAAAACTCGAATACTTAAAGGCAATTGGTTGAAGAGCTTTGGTGCTGTCACAGTATAAGGTTTTGAAAAGTGGGTTCTGTTAGAGGCGGGAACGTTTACCAGTAGCAATGAATTTACTCGCAATCCATATAATTCTGAACCCCTAATGTTCGGGATGTAAGCATTACATGGTTTCTAAAGTATTATCAACATCGAAAATGGAGTTTTCGGGATATGAACAGTTTTTTTTTTTAATTAGCGTTTTCAGAGATTCGTATTGTAAATTAAGGACGCAATTATTTTAAAAATATCAATTTTTTTTATGAGTATGCATTTTGGTGAAAATCGTTACTGTCGTTTTCCGGTAAACTAAAGAAAACCAAATTAAGAGAACGACTTTTTTCAAAAATTTGTTGTACGATAGGCAATATGTAATATAGGCAACAATTGAGTTAACTATTATGTTAGAAATTACCATATTACCTTAGAAATTAATTTTTGTTACAATCGCATAGCAGATTTCGAGATATGTCCATATTTCAAAAGTACCGTTATTCGCTTTTTCATCGAAAAACTCAGTATGTAGTTATGTTAACTTCACCTACGTAAGGTCAAGCATCAATCAATTTTCAAATATGGGAATTAGGTAGGGTAAAGTAGGGTCACATTGAACCATTGGAGATATGGGACCCTCTCAATATTTTTTTCTTAACGATTTTATTTTAAAATAAGGACACCAAAATCAAAATCATTTAGTTTTACGTAAGTTTCTGAAGTGTTTAGTCGCGACCTGATTTGCAGGTGAGCATTTTTAGTTACAGATGAACAAAACAAAAGGAGTACTTTCGAACAAAAATTGTTTGTGAGTATGAGTAAAAGAAGTGTAGACAAAAAAGTATGCATTATTACAAAAAAATTAAAAGCTTTTATTCGTGTTTTTCGTGAAAAAAAAAAAAAAAAAAAAAAAAATGCAACATCATTTGGGAGACTTGACACCCCCAAGTTCGACATATGTGCACTGGTGCCATTTTTCCCGCCATTAGATTTATAGGTATTGTAAACTTCAGAACTTTTTTTTGTATGCTTTTTATTAGAAATTGCGAATATTTATATTTATACTAGCTGACCCGGCAAACTTTGTTTCGCCCGTATTCGTTAATGTAAATAAACTAATAATACCGAGCATGCACAACGCACATGTCATTTACGGTACACGATGCATACAGCGGAAGGACATACATTTGACTTTAGGAGAAACATGGGAATTCAAGATTGATTCCACAAAATCCGGGCGATTGTCCTTGAGACTTATTATACTCTGTCCAAGAAAAATTGTCAGTACAGGCCTTATGGGAAGCTCTTTTTTCTACCAGTGGTGCCTGTAGTACTCTCACGGCACTCAAACACAGGATTTGCCACTGAAATAAAAACGAAACCACTGGCATTCTAAAGCATTTTGTTGTTGTAATTTTCCTGAAAATCGCATACATCCCCCCAGAACCAGTCTGCCACGCAGCCGCGGGCAGAATGAGCACGATCGCTTGTGTTCGCTTGCTATTATCATCAACCAAAATAAGCAGTGTGAGTGACTGAAGCACATCAGA
Source organism: Cheilosia urbana (assembly GCA_946477585.1). Classification (NCBI taxonomy): domain Eukaryota; kingdom Metazoa; phylum Arthropoda; class Insecta; order Diptera; family Syrphidae; genus Cheilosia; species Cheilosia urbana. The sequence goes on from OX297855.1 coordinate 45,821,421, forward strand.
GAAGTGTTACCATATGACAATGTTAGCATATCATTAAGGGTTTTTCTTTGAATTTTGTCAAAGAACTTTCGGTTTTGGTGCTTTTTAAAGCTTTTTGGAGCTTTTGAGAGCGGCATATTATGTGGGATGCTGCCATTCGGTTTTAATTTGTTTGTATTTCTGAAAGATCCAATAACATCTAGTTGAAACATATTTTTGAATGTTGTCTTTTAGAAATAATGTTTATTCGGGAGGTGTTTTAATGCATTCATTTCATTAACGCAACAAGTGATCATATTTATGTGCGTTGTAGAGATATTGCAATAAATTAATAGTGATTACTAAGGCAACTCAACCGGATTCATGTAAAAGCATTATATTTTAAGGGATAAAATTTGATTAAATATTTTATTATAGAAAACTAAGTACAAATTTTCAGCCTTATTCGTAAGGGCATATTTCTGCATGTTTTGGTAGGTACAAATTCAAATTTCACTTTGTAGAGCATATTTTTCACACTGAAATATCAAAATGAAGAAGCAGGTAAACCTATTCTGTTTATTTTCGGTCGTTGGGTTTCACCACATCCGGTCACTCCTCCCCAGTAAAGCAAATGCCTTTTTAAAAGTAAATCGGAAGCCGTGGGAAATGCGGCTACGGTTTTTCCTGTTACGGAACAAACTGTATACAGGGTTTTAAGGGAAAAAGCAATCAAAGGCCACAATTCACCACCAAAGAAGAAAAATAATTCCGGTATCAAGAGTGGATGATTTTGACAAATGTGCGATTAGGCGGATAGTCCATCAGTTTTTTATGGATAATGACCTTCCAACGACAAGATATTATTGGAAGTACAAAAAAGTGAAAATATAACAAAACTAAGCAGATCAACTTTGCATACAATATTGCAAAAAGATCTCGGACTTAAATTCGTCAAACGTCACCGAAATAATTTTTTGTTTTTATTTCGTTCAGCAATATTTTTATTTTAAATTGGAAGATGGTAACCCTAACAGTATTGCTCTCTGAGTTATGGCGAATTATCATACATACTACGGCAACCCTGTGAGAGCTTTAAAAAGGGACCGATTAATGTAAGTCATTGCAACCAGACTGAGAGACAAACATCCTATCTTCCCTGTACTGACAATTTTTCTTGGACAGAGTATAATTGTCATAGCGAAACGGGAAATTGATACGCTTAAATACGAATGGCAAATCTTTCCGAATAAGCGGAACCCGCGGTATTAGAATGTTTTTCTTTAAATTTTCCACTCAAAATAGTCGCTTATTGCATGACATTTCTTCACAATCAAATCAAACGCGATCAGTTGCAAAATTTCGGTGGATTTGAGGTTGCGCAACAAAATTAGTTATAACTGAGCCGACTTTGAATTTCAAATTCTGGAGCGGTGAGCCAGGCACATCAAAGTAGTTCAAAAATTTAACATTTTAAATAATTGTTGTTGTATTGGAAGTGACACTACCCGCATTTCTATTCAATCTTTTTTTTTTTTTTAAATGCGTTTTTCCATATAAAGTTCTATCCCCAATCCCATCCCCGTAAACTTTTATTTTCACGACAAAAAGGACCATATGTCCTCAATACGAATCCACGAAGCACGATCCATTCCCGAGTTATAAGTGCACATACAGACGGCAGTCTCTTTTACATATAGCAGTACCCACCATACCAAAATAGTGTCCTATCTATCCAACTGTAACGGACCATAAAATAAATAGTCCTATCTTTCAAACTGTAACCAACCATATACAGCCACAAAATTTCATTGAAATCGGTTGTTAGTTTAGGATATCGACCCGAAAAAAAAAAAAACAGAAATTTACTCAAATTCATGTTTTTTTTTTCACGCACGCATAATACACACACATGTTTTCCGATTTCAACCAAACTTCACAATAACCATATATAGACCAATACCAAAGATCAATGAAAGTTTTGTTAAAATCGGTAAATGCGTTAAGGCGTGAATCGGCGACAAACGAACACAATTTTAAGGCTCAATTTTTATATAGGTATATAGATTTATACATTGTGCACACAATGTATAAATAGTCGCAATTTCTAATTTTTATATTGAAATCTTCAGATCATTTTGGTCGGGTGGTACCGGAAGCCTAAACACTGATTGTTACAAATCTATAGGGACTTTCACATTTCTCGGTAGCGTGTTTTTGGTGCTGGGGAATTACTTCACCTCGAGTGGGATATAAATTCACTTTTTTTATGTTACCTAAGATATTTCCCATTGAAGGTGGGCCTTATCCCTGAACCATCGGTACAGACGTCAATCTGTCCGACAGAATATTTACCTATTCGATTCTGGAACCGAGCTTATCAGTTTGGGAAGTCAATTACGAATGGATGGACTTGAGCAGTTTTCGGTTTCATCTCCAGGGAGGAATAAGTTAGCAACAACAGTGGGCACAAGTTGACGTCAATGCATATCCAATGCATATAGCTACCAATATTTTTAACCTAGAAATACCAAAGTGTCATGAGCGACTAAGGGAAACCCCTTGAAATAGGCACCTCAGAGAATGCTCTACCCCACGCAGTGATTGAATACTTTATAATAAAATCTATTTTGGTCTGAATAGCACAGGGTCCCGATGGGGATTCCGTCCGCACCGCTCGAATCAAAGCTAACCACTCCAAGCACAACACCATGGTCACTCTATAGAGCTAGTCTTAATATGGTCATAGCACCACTTAAGAAATATATTCAATTTATTTGCTGAGTATGGAAACAAAGGCAGCTCTCGTAGAATTCGGCATCATTATCACCAAATTGGAAATTGGTTGTTCCCGTGCGACGTTATCACTATAGGAGCACACTTCCATTTCGTTAAGTACTCAAAGTTTTGCACTTGTTCTTCCCTTAAGGGCCACTAAGGGCCAAAAAAAAAAAAAAAAAAGCATGAGGTCCAGAATCCTATTTTCGGTCTCCTAAAATATCAGTATCTCACAACGTAGCTCCCCGATTAAAGCAGATTCTATAAGCTAATGGTACCGAAGAAAACATATTTTTTCGTCCCCAATCAAATTCCGGACCACCTTCATTTGTGTGTTCCGATAAATGATCGATATTTAATACAATTAGCACGCAAACATGTTCTACACCTCGCAGTCGAAGGCATAAAGGTACCTAAATCATTTGTGGAAACCACCTCAGTCGTCATAAAATTGGTCCCTGTTGTGATACTTCCCCTTAGCTATACTCAGAAAGAGAAACTTCGACTAGTCCCAGGACTCCCATCGTTTTAAGTCGAATATAGGCAAGGTGCCGGCACTCTAATATTTGAACTTTCGAAAGTTCCGAGGAGAAGAGGTGAGATTGCATTTCCGGACCGCCGCTATTTAATTAATGCATTAGAGCACTTGGCAAATTAGATTCGCAAGTGTGTGGGGGATGATTTTAATTAGTTTTTGTTTAACGTGCTCGATGCAAATTATTCTCGCTCGGGTAATAAAATCTCACTGTACGGATACTTACGGAATGTACGCGGTCATAGCCGCCGCCGGTGGTCGATGCTATAGTTGTCTCCCGAAAACTCGACTGATCCCGGGCGAAACCATTGTTGTTGTAAAAACTTCTTCGTTTGCCGCAAAGTGTCTCCTTGAAGGCCACACGATATCGATGGGACATGACATTATATAGTATCGGGTTTACTGTGCTGCAAGAAAGAGAACATAACGAGTAGGAAATGAATGAAAAAAGGATATTATCTGACTTTAGAATTCGAAAGAAAAGAAAGCACCCCCGCTCGGTGTTAAGTTGACCCTTTCTTTACAGATCGATATTCGCAAACTCAAGGACGGCCTTTGTGCCGAAAGGACCAGAGAAGACAATCAATTGCGCCTTTGGCTGGGCAAAGCAATAGATTTCATATTTCGTCCTTTTCGCACCTCGTTCCCACAGCGGGTGATGCCAACTTACCATGAAACATAATAACTGAATCCTCCAAAGAAGAACAGCCATTCGTTGACGTCCTGGAATAGATACCACTGCCGGGCGTATAAATAGAGCAAGCGTTGTGCATGGAACGGAGCCCAACAAACGAAAAATGTGATGACAACAGCAGCTATAAAGGGATGAGAAAAAAAAAAGAAGAATAAAGAAAACACCGATAAATGTGGGCGATAGATACAATCTCTAGGCGATGGGGCTTTCGTATTATTATTATTATTATCTGTGTGGAATGCATTTGCGAGTGAGAAACTGCTCCGGGGAAGGTTTTAAACGAACAACTATCACGTATATACGAGATCCGCAAGTCTGTGGGTGATGATTTCGTATTGATAAGGAAATCATTATCCTCTTGAATTCCTGATGCTTCTCATCAGACGTCCGGTGACTAGGCACTAGGCGTTGGTACACATCACCAGCAACCGTTATTTTTATGGCTAGTGAAAAATTGTGCGGTTGGTGGATGTAGATTTCGATTCAAAATTAATCCTATTTTTTTTTTCATCTCACTTTGCTTCATTTTTATTATATTTTCTGTTTTTTTTTTTTTATCTTGCTTTCAAGGGTGGGCGGTTGTAATGTCTTAGATCCATAAGTGCGGCGAAACATGTTCCAGGAGCATGAAGCAAAATTCTTGTTTTGGGTTTACTCGGGCGGAAATGTTTTTCAACGCGCTTTGTTAATTAATTTCGAATTTTTTGCGAGTGTTGAAGCGAAAAAGTTTTGAAACTCTCATCCCTCGGGTAAAAGATACCGAGTGGTATTGTTTTTCATATTTAATATTATGAATAACTTACAATCGGGTTGGTAGGGGGTGAGCAAAACACGTCGGTTGTGGAAATTAGCAAGCATAAGTGGAATTTTTGAAGTTCGGAAGCGACTTTTCATCATTTTTTATTCGGTTTGTGTGAATTGTTGTGTGTAAATATCTACAACAGACTATAAGTTTCTCGGGGTTTGTGCACCAAATTCAAAATTGAGCTCTAGAAAAAATATTGTTTAGAGTTGTGTGAAAGAACACGTTAAGAGAGTCATAAGCTGTATATATGTAAATAACGACGTCTCATGTGTTCGAATACCTCGGACGAACGAGAACAGAGAGACACTCCGGAAAGTGCTGACTCGAAAGACGGTTTTTTTCGTGGTCGAAGACCCGCAGGAGAGGGTGGATGTGATGGGAGCTTTCTTTGAAAATGTGTATACGGTGAACAAACGTGTTCGCCGTAATTGCGACCTCGAAGAGAGGGCCTTTCTTAACCACTTTTATCTGCCGACCGAAATTCAAAATTGGCGATCCGAGAACAACGGTTTCACCGTGTTCAAAGACGACAACCGTGTAAATGGGACAATCGCCGATTTAAATTTGCATCTGTTCGTGAGTAAAGACGAACTCCGGTGCATCTTTGATTCACTGAAAAACAAAAAGGCGGCGGGAGTTGGAGGTGTCCCAAATGTCGTATTAAGACCCCTGCGATCGATATCTTCGCCACGCTATTTAACAATGCGCCGAATAATGCATATTATCCGGCGCAGTGGAAAATAGCGGTTATATCCCAAGTAGAAATTGATGGTTATAGTTGAGGCGCTGAACCTACATATCAGAAATGTTTCCGTAACAGAGGAACGCTGACAAAAGTTGGGAATTAGTTTTACCTCCCTTGTAACCGAAATGTGACTGAATTTAAGGGAGCTGTCAATTTTGTTTGTTGAAAATGTGAGATTGAAATACTGCGATAGGAATATGAAATGTACACACATAACCTATCTCCTTTAATGGGGATGCTAAAATACCTAAACGAAGATAATGTCATGAAAATGGAAACGCAGTTAATATTATGTGAATTTAATAATTGCATTTCTCCGTAACAGAATGCAAAATATTCAAACGGAAATCAGTTTTACTACAAATATCAAAAAGTTGTAGTGACAAAAACTCACGCGCTCAAAGAATATTGAGTACGAAAATTTGGGGTGTTATAAGACCCCAAAAGAAGAAATGTAGTAAGTCCCCAAAACTATTTTTTTTTTATTATTAATTGTTACCCCTCCGACATGGAACACATATGGGTGGCATGCTGCCTCCCTGCAAATGCCTTGCTTGGGTTTACTGTTAGATTACGGGGTGGATGCGAGGTTGAGTATATACAAAGTTCCTTTAATCTAAATTGGTCTATCCAATATTAACAATATTAAATAAAAAGTAGTTTTCATTATTTTTAACTAGCTGACCCGGCGAACTCCGTTTCGCCCAAATTCGTTACTGTAATGAAAATAATACTTCCAAGCATGCACAACGCATGACACTTTATGTACTCGTTATTCCGTCAATTCAAATTCTTTTTTCAAAATTTATATTAAATAAAATAGAAATAACTGAAGTAGGTATAGAAATAGACCATACGAAAAACACGGGAATTCAAGATTGATGCTACAAATATCCAGCGATTATCCTTGCGACTTATTATTTGTCATAGACGCTTAAATGCCAATGACAAATCTGAATAAGCGGAGTCCGCGATATGACTCTTTGCCTTTTTAATTTCCCCCTTAAAATCGTCCTTGCATGACAATTGATTTGAGATACTTCACAATCATATCAAACGCGTTCCAATACACAATGTTTCGGTGCATTTAGGTTGCTCAACAAAACTATAATTGAGCCGACTTTTAATTTCAAAAAAAAATTTAAATCATTTTTCTTGTATAGGAAGTCACACTACCCGTTTGCTATGTGCGGTTCTACTATCAGGTTTGAAGATAAATCTGCGATCGTCTGAGTTAATTTTCTCTATCGCCGTTTTAAGCATTGTGAGAAAGCGTTGATTGAATTATATAATTGTTGCAATTGTCAAATGACGCTTTTTGTCACTTCTGTTTGCCCTCTGTACAGCCTATCGACTTGATCATCCCCCGACAAAATGAAATAAACCTGCAAATATTGGTGTACGTCCTCCTTTACTGGCAAGAAGACACCCAACCGATGGTAAATTTGGCCTTTAATCTGTTAATCTGAATTTTGCGGCGTAGGATCCCTTACCATTGTTAGAAAATCGGCCAACCTACCGTTTTTTCACTGAAGTGCTTTATGGTACACAACATTTTTTGTTCTATTTCTATTATCGGGTGCGTACACGTACAAAGCGAGAGCTTCGCCGACACGTGAAATTCAAAATTTATGCCAAACACATCCAGCGATTGTCCTTGCGACTTATTAATTTTCATAGCAAAATTGAGACGTACGGGAAATTGAAGACGCTTAAATACGACCGGCAAATCGTTCTGAATAAGTGGAATCCGCGGAATAAAACATCTTCGCCTTTGAATTTTCCAATAAAAATCGTTGCTTGAATAATATTTAATATGAAATTCTTCACAATCAAACGCGTATCGTTACAAAGTGTTGGTTCATTTAGGTTGCGCAACAAATTGGGATAGTTGGTGGCTTCGTTTTCATCCATCACGGAGTCGACTGATTTGTATGATGCAACTCACCAGCGATTTGGTTTTGATTGGCGAGATTCAAATGATCGACGTTCTTGTTTTTCTCAGCCAAAATCACTCTCACACTCAGCCCATCATGGTCAATATAATTCTGAGCGATATTCGGGAAAACATTCATGATTAGATCTTCCGGTGTCGTTGTTAAGTTGCAAACATTTTGTGGAAACTCAATGAGGCCGGTAATTAAGTCTGCTGGAATCACACCATTGCCCATCGCCAACAATTGCCTGGAGAACTCTGCAGCGGACTGGTCATTTTGTAAAGAAACTCGCATGTTTGTTGTATCGCCACAAAGCAGACGCCTTCAAGCATTCAATTCATCTGCCGGAGTTGATCTCGAAATGACAGGCAGCGTTTGACGAAAATCGCCTGATAGCAAGATCATTGCTCCACCGAAAGGTCGCTTATCATTACGTAAACGATTCAGGGCCTCCAATGCGCTTTTGTAAGCCATTGTGCATTCGTCCCATATGATAATCTTACATTGCTGCAGTACTTTCGCCATCGCATTGTTCTTTGAAATGTTGCATGTAGGTTCTTCATCCACTTGCAGATTCAATGGCAATTTCAATGCTGTTTGACCGCCTTCTAACAAAGTAGCCGCCATCCTAGAAGAGGCTAGGGCCAAAGCGATCTCAGATCTCGAACGAATTGTAGCCAAAATCAGTGAAATCAGGAATGTATTTCCAGTTCCACCGGGCGCATCAAGGAAGAAAATTCCGCCATTTTCGTTATCGACTGCTTGCATCAATTCATCGTACACTTTCTTTTATTCTTGATTCAACATTGGCGCATTTGTTCGAACAGCTTGACTCAATGCGATTCGTTCGAAGTCCGTTTCTCGCTCCAATTCTCGATTAAATGCGTCTTGCATTGAATGATTTGGCTATGGCATCCCCAATTTGCACAACAAATTGCCACTCATGAGCAGACACATATCCTCGATCAAAATCAAAGCTTTGTTGCGCATTTCATCTGACATCTCCAGTTCATTATCCGATGTCACAGCGCAAATTCGATGGAAAATATCGTCGGCCATAATAATCATCTTTGTATAATCAAAGTATCTACTTCATTTCAAAAAGTTACTTAATGTAACATAGTAAACATAATTTATCAGAAGAAACTTTTTAGGTATATTTAAAAAAAAAAATTCAAAATTGATGACAACAACAATTTGCTTGGAAAATAATTAAAATAATTGACAACAACAATTGCCTTAAAATTTAAAATATTTCCCTTTTTTATTTGAAGTGTCACTACTCGATTTCCATCCAGTTTCTTTTTTTTTTAAAGTGCACAAAAATTAATTTATTGGAATGGCGGTTGCACCTTCTTTCAAAAATGTATCATACTAATATAAAAACCTTCTCTGCATGGTGTATTAACCAACAAAAAAAACTAAATCAAAATCGGATGTGTGTGGCAGTCGGTAGGCTGTCACACACACATTTAGTAAGTTATTTTTACATAAATATAGATTTCATTATGAAATAAAAATGAAATTGCTTATTTGCCAACTTGGATTTGAAATCCTTCATTTAAATTACTCCTTATATAACGCTGGTGCGTATAAGGATGTCGAAAAGCCCTTCCAGATCTCTGGATATATCATATATGTACCTAGGTGAAAATTGAGCGCTTCATTGATCGAATGCCACTGATAATTCATCATTCCAACGAAACGGAATAGATTAATGTCAGAATTTAATCCCCTCAAGGGAGTCTATTCATTAAATTTGTCGTCCCAACGCAATTAAAATTTAATCATTCTCCTGCAATCAGATTGTCGCCAGCTTCATAACAATTACGTCTTACCGAATCATCGCACGTTCCACCCACAGTTGATTATTCCTTTGAAATTTTACAACATACCGATAGCATAGGTACTTGGGAAATTCGTATTGTAATTCAATTGCAATTGCAAATGCATTCATCAGACAGAGACCCTGCGACAATGAAACCAACCAGGCATTTATTACGAGCACATACCTAGCATTCGTATCACAGCCTTCCGCGACTGCTGGTGTCTGGACTCCTTATGCATTGATCCTTGCTGAACTCCTGCCAGCATACAGCAGATATGCATGCAAATAAATTTCAAGAAGAACGGATAAAATGAATAGTAAAATCAGACACACTGCAATGTTGCAACCTACCGAGTTGTTGTGTGGTTCGTGATCGTATCTGCATTCCCATGCGACCATACAATATCATAATAAGGACCATCGGGATAACGAAAAACAAACAGAAGGACAGCTCCCACAATGGGAATCCCTCCGGATTGTCAAGCATTCCACAGAATGATGATTTCTCAATCGTGCTGTTGTCTGGGAATAGAAATAATGCTTACACTGTATACCGATACCGAGTGCGTACTGCATACTCAGTGCGAATGCGAATGCGAATGCGAATGTGACCTACCGGGCGGGTATTTCAGATAATCAATTTTCGTCAGGTGGAAAAAGGGCACAGCACTGATGAAACTTATTACCCAGAGTGCGGCTACGATGCGAATGGCCCTCTTGAATCCACTCATCGTGTAGAGGTGCAGCGGATGGCAGATGGCCAGAAACCGTTCCATTGAGAATGCCACTATTGTTAGGACGGACACATATGTCGATCTGTTTATATTGGAATGCAAATTGGTTAGTATTGGTAATGGTATTGGTTTATATACAGACTTACGCTTCGGATACGAGGGCTCGTATTTTACAGAACGGCAGTCCCAAATTGTAGGGATACTGATGCCAGTAGAAACTTATTTCATAGGGTAGTCCTGCAAAGAGAAAATTCAAAATATTCAATAAACTTAATGCGGTTTTTTGATATAATTGCCTCGTGGTTCTTCAAGTGGATATCAGATTGCAGGATATTGGGATATGGATTGGGTTATAACGAGTGAAGGACGGGTACAACATTTGAGTGCTGTGCTGGCTTAACTTACCTACCACACATTTTGTGATTGAAGGAACTAGTACTCAAATTAGCAGAACTATGATTGGACACCGTTTGCACAAACTAAAGAGCACCCTTAAAAATTTTAAGGGCCGATGTTGAATGGGAACCACACCTAAACGTCAATTTTGTTCCTGCATTTCATTTGACATTTCTCAATTTCAGACTAACTCAATTTGAACCATGGAAATATACACAATCGAGAAATGCGTTAAAGTTATTCAGGCCTATTATGAAAATGGGCGTTCAAATCAAAATGCATATCGTGCACTTCGTGATTTTTTCGGTCAATTTAATCGTCCAAATGTGCATACAATCGGAAAAATTGTGCAAAAATTGGAGCAAACCGGGTCTGTAGGAAATGTGAAAATAGCAGTGCATCTCGTAAAGCTCGTACTGCAGAAAAAATTGCTGCTGTTCGCGATTGTGTGGCCATCTACCTCAACTAGTCGTCGCACATAGGAGTATTTGCATGAAAAACCTGGCCAAAATTATTTTTCGTTACCTTTGTTACTTTTTCAACTTAAAATTAATATTTATTAAATAAAATACAATTTATATTTGATTTGTATTAATTTTGGCATATATTTTTGAAAAAAGACCGCTTTTTTTCTATTTGATTTTTTTTTATTCTTTAAAAACTATTCGCTAGATTTTTATCATTCTGGAGCCTCCGGAAGAAGCATTTCTAACGTCTCTTTTCAAAATGTAATTCTTATTTTCGGATGCGTCTTCTAAGACAAGTGATTAGAGGATCAGAGCTGAGCAACAATCGATTTAGGACGTCTTTGTTACAATCCTTTTAAGCTTTTTGAAGCATACTGTAACACGGAAAAAAATCTTTATTCGCTGCGGCCACAATTTCATATTGCTTTCGTGATAGTCCGGCTTCAATGAACATAGAAAGAGCCTTTTGTATGGGCAATTTTTCTTTTTTATCCGCAAGGCTGTTAGAATATGCCTACTTTTACGCTCTTCAAGGAGATTTAAGGATTTTTGTAAATACTTTTAGAGCAACAATGTTACCGGTTTCTCTTAACTTCATCTGAGTTGCAAAAGCTAGTTCTTCAGTTTGAACTGTTTCTCGAATATTTTCAGTTCTTCTTTTAGTAGATTCTTCAAACTTCAGGCCCCTGCTGATCTAACACTCATAACTGGAAGTGTGAAAACCCCTTCAAGTCACTCTTTGTTTCTTTCTACAAACAAATCCTTTCTTCTGCTAGAGGCTAACCATCTTTGCCTCAAAACGAAAACAATTTTAGATACACTTGATTTATAAGTTCGAAGGTTTTCTTTTGAACAAGACATATCGAACAAAAACTGTTTTAAATAATTTAAGTTTTGGTTCATATCGACTTCTCCACTTTCTTCCATAATATTAAATAAATATTTTTTAGTCGAACCAGATGATCCTTAAAAAATGCGATGTATTAAGAATTTAACTTAAAAATTCTTACTTTTACACAATAAAAAGGCATAAAATGAGCGCCTCCCAGCCCCAACCCCTAACACACCATTTTTGGTGCACTTAAAATATATCCCAGTGTATGTTTTTATTCCGAAAACAATAAAAAATTAAAACAGTATAGTAAAATTGCAATAACTAATCATTTAAACCATTGTATGGCGTATGAGTGTTTTTTTTTCACACGAAATCGAAAAACTAAAACGTTCATAAAATATCGGGTAGCAGTTAAATCTTTTTGCATTACAATGACAAATACTCAATCTAACTTATTAAGTGCAAACAACCACAGAATAACACGGTATACTATACTAAAATTATTAAAACTTAACAAAATTGAAAGAAATACGACATCTTTTTTCTGTATAGCGTTTGAACCCGTATTGAAACAAAAACAACTACACACGATTTCCAAAAATGCATAATATGTAAATACATACCCACAGTAGAACTCCCCATTAAAAAAAAAATTAAGATTGATATCACAAAAACTTGAAATCACTTACAGAGGAAAACTAACGAAATTGCATACATGCAAAGAAAAAATGCCAAAAATCCAAACCGTTAACTTTGAACTCAGTTTATCACAACACACGATGAAGAACAATAAAAAAAGCTAGGTTACGCTATAGCAAACTTTTTCTTCTTGATTTTACTTTTTAGTAAATTGAATTTTGACCAGCTTTTCGGTGCAATTACTCCTATGTGCGTCGTGCCCAACAATTGCACCTCTCGCACGCTCGTCGTTGATGAACATTATGCATAAAGACTTGCATTTACGCGCTTACAAGAACTCAAGAACTAAAGCCTCTTGACCATTTCAAGCGTTGTCAATGGTCAGAATGGTGGCAAGAAATGGCAACAGTACATGATCAATTTTCGAAGAAAATCATCTTCAGTGATGAGGCACATTTTCACCTCAGTGGATTCGTCAATAAGCAGAATTGCTGTATTTGGGCGAATGCTAATCCAAGAGTGATTGTCGAAAAACCAATGCACCCACAAAGAGTGACTGTTTGGTGCGGTTTATGGGCTGGCGGCATCATCGGGCCGTATTTTTTCCAAAATGAGGCCGGTCAGGCAGTTACTGTGAATGGTGTTCGCTATCGTGAGATGATAACGAACTTTTTATTTCAACTATGCCTCAGCGTCGTCGAAAATTTGGACCATCGGATGGAGGTGTTGACGTTGGACAACTACAAACGCAACAAACCGCCAGAACTTTTGCCGATCGCGTATCCCTCAACCCCTCGAGTAGTCCTATGCTGCCCAGCATCAAGTGCCGAAGACCAGTGGCGCCGATGCCAAGAAGCCATCAAAAACGCCGCAACTGATGTGCTCGGTTTCACCAGCCCACCCCTCAGAAACCCCTGGTTTGACGAAGAGTGCCGGCAAGCACATGCAGCAAAACAAAGTGCCTACGAAGCGTCGGCTTCTCCGGAGAAAAAAGAGAGAGCACGAGAAGCGCGCGATCGAAGATATAGAGAGGTGTTACTCCAGGAACAATGTTCGGAAGTTTTACCAAAAGGTAAAAAGAACGTGTCATGCCAACAAGACCCGAACGGAGACCTGTAGAGACGAACAAGGAAACCTTGTAGTAGAGTCACAGTCGGTGCTGAGGACATGGAAAAACCATTTCTGCAGACTGCTAAACGGCAAAGACGACACAAATTCCGCTGTTAGGCAGAACGAGCCATTCAACCTGGACGATGAAAGCCAAGATTTCCGCCTGGCCAAAATGAAGTGAGGATAGCAATATCCAAGCTGAAGTCCAACAAGGCTGCTGGACCAGACGGCTGAACTGCCGAGCTGTTTAAGGCAGTGTGAGATGACCTGGTAGAGAGCATACACCAACTCGTCTCCAAGATTTGGTCAGACGAAAGTATGCCTGATGAATGGAACCTCAGCATCGTTTGCCCGATCCACAAGAAAGGAGACTCTCTAAACTGCGCCAACTATAGAGGCATCAGTCTCCTTAACACTGGGTATACGATCATGTCTGCTCTACTGTGTGAACGCCTGAAACCTTTCGTCAACGATCTGATAGGTCCCTATCAGTGCGGTTTTAGGCCCGGTAAGTCCACGACCGATCAAATATTCACACTACGGCAGATCCTGGAGAAAACCCAAGAAGTCCAGATCAATACTCACCATCTTTTTATCGATTTTAAGGCCGCATATGACAGCATTTATAGCGACGAGCTATACAGAGCCATGTCTAGTTTTGGCATCCCTGCCAAACTTTTCAGATTGTGCAGAATGACGATGGAGAACGCTCGCTGCTGCGTAAAGGTCGGAAATAATCTCACCGAGACCTTTGATGTCAAAAAAGGATTTAGACAAGGTGACGCGACTTTGTTCAACATCATTCTTTGTTCAACATTATGAATGAGGGTAAAACAAAATATATGCTGTCAACAAGAAGGGACACACAACAGCGACGAATCGGACAGAACGTCACGATAGACAGCTATATCTTTGAGGTAGTCAGGGACTTTGTCTACCTCGGCTCCGCTATAAACTCTGATAATGACAACACATCAGAAATCAACCTATTCCAAAGAAAGGGAAGAAATGTCTGCCACAAAACTATCGTCCAATAGCGTTACTTTCAATGCTCTCTAAAGTAATGGAAAAGGCAATAAATGTCGAAATAATAAAATATCTAGAAGGCCATCGATTAATAAGCGACAGGCAATACGGATTTCGGAGCCGTCGTTCCACTGGTGACCTGCTAAGCTACGTAACGCACTTATGGACACAATCAAAACAACAAAACAACACGGCGAATTCAGAGCCGTAGCCTTGGACATATCAAAGGCATTTGACCGAGTCTGGCATAGAGCCCTATTAGGCAAGTTAGCGTCTTACGGATTACCACAACAACTCTGCGGATGGATGCAAAATTTTCTTCTGGGAAGATCGATCCAAGTTGTTGTAGATGGTGTATCATCCAATTCGTTTGCTATAAATGCAGGAGTGCCCCAAGGATCTATTCTTTCTCCAACTCTATTTCTTCTCCACATCAACGATTTGCTTGGATCGACAAATAATAATATCTACAGCTTTGCAGATGACAGCACTCTTATATCCTCCATCTCGAACAATGGGCCTGTGAATAAGGCTACATCACACAGTCAGAGATGTGAACAAATTAATTCTCTAAATGATGATCTGGACAAAATCTTGAAATGGGGAAAGGACAACTTGGTTGTATTTAATGCAAACAAGACACAGCTCACAACATTTTCCAGAAAAAATGCATCAACAGTTCCTCAGATCCAAATGGATGACCTTCAAATCCATCACAAGGACTCAATGCACCTTCTAGGAGTCACAGTCAACTCAGGAATCACATGGCAGAACCACATATCCTATATCGCAAAATCGGCGTCCGCAAAGTTGAGCTACCTATTTAGAGCAAAGAGGTACCTTAGCCCCAAGCAACTTCTCCTTCTCTACAAAGCACAGGTTAGATCAGGCTTGGAATATTGTTCCCATATATGGAGCTCGGCCCCTAAACATTCACTTAACCTGCTTGATAGCATACAGAGACGAGCAGTTCGACTCATTGGAGACCCTACACTCACATCGAATCTACAACCGTTGGTGCACAGAAGACAAGTCGCTGACCTATGCTTGTTCTATAGGTACTTCCATGGTAGATGTTCTGAGGAACTCAAAGACATTATCCCTCGAAATGCAACTTTTGGGCGCCCAACAAGACAGGCTGCTAATGCTCATGACCATACAGTACACTTGACAACCGCGAGGACATCAACTTTCAAAAACTCCTTCTGTTACAGGACAAGCAAACTTTGGAACTCACTTCCTGGGGATATATTTCCAGAAGACTACAATTTGCAGCAATTTAAGTGCAGAACAAACATACATCTGACGGTATCTCGGGGCGCTGTTGAAGCGTTATAGGTTCGCCTTTCCCGGGAGAAGTATATATAAAAAAGCGAAGAATCACACTTGCCAACCGCTGTTTCTTTGGCCTAAGACAGCAATTGATTAGCAAGGCCTTGTCAAGGCTGTCACACACACATTTAGCAAGTTATTTTTATATATATAGAAGATAGATAGATGTATATTTTTGTAAATTTTCAATATTCACCTAACTACCTACACAAAATATGGCGCACACGTTATCTTTTTTTATTTTAAAATAATACTCAAACGAAATTGACAGCTGTATTTCTCCACTTTAATTATTCAACCGCAATACTCATCAATCATCATCAATTCACATTTTTAATTTACCACAGCGAGTACTTAGAGGAGATGTCCTACGAAAAAGGGCTACATTGGGTATCCTTGTAGAATTTTTATCATTTCCTCCAGTGAAATAAAAAAAAAAACCCTAACCGGAATCGAATTTCTTGTAGTTTCTTTATGAATTCTACTTATTTCCAACGTCTTTGCCTACTTCTGTGAAACTTAGCAAATACTTTTGCGTTAAATGTATTCAGTCGATTTGCCCGTACTCCATCAACCAATCAAGCTAACTTAATCAATTAATATTGCCAATCACTCCCTAGGCACTTGTAATCTTGGAAAAAGGACTACCAATCTAAAAAAAAAATTGTGCACAGGAAATTCATTAAGAGTTAATAATTACAGCCGATTAATCTACTAATGAGAAACTACAGAGAGAACTCTGCATAGATTATGGACAGTGCTTTTCAACTTCTGCACAAAGCAGCATACTCAGCTATAATTAGGTTCCATTAGTATAAAACTCCACCATTAACCACAGGCGCCAGTCAACTACAACCGAATATGACGTAAAAGGTCAGTCATTAGACCCGGCACATGGATGTACTTACAAAGAGTCTGAGTTCGGAGAGTGAATGATTTATTTCAATGCCCCAATTAGACCGAGCATTAATTGAAAAATCAAAGGGAGGATGGGTCAGGTTAGGTTTGATTGCACAATTTGCCCATAGAATATAAATTATGTGACTTATAGGACTCAAAAACAGCGTCTATTTGGATGCGGATTTGTTGTAAGCGGCAGACTTAGGCAAGAAGTCTTGAGCTTTCGATACGTTAGTGAACGCCTTACAACTATCCGCATCAAGGCTAAATTCGCCAACATCAGCCTGATATGCGCTCACGCCCCCACAGAAGATAAAGACGATGCTACCAAAGAATGTTTCTACGAGCTCCTCGACAAAACATATGAGCAATGTCCTAAGCATGACGTTAAAATCGTCTTGGGTGATTTTAACGCCAAAATAGGAAAGGAGGAGGAGGCAACAAACCGCCAGAACCTTTGCCGATCGCGTATCCCTCAACCTCTCGAGAAGTCCTATGCTGCCAGCATCAAGTGCCGAAGACCAGTGGCGCCGATGCCAAGAAGCCATCAAAAACGCCGCAACTGATGTGCTCGGTTTCACCAGTCCACCCCCCCGAAACCCCTGGTTTGACGAAGAGTGCCGGCAAGCACATGCAGCAAAACAAAGTGCCTACGAAGCGTCGCTGCATAGAAGGACGAGAGCAGCTCGTCAGCTCTACGAGCAAAAAAGGGGGGAAGAACATCGGCTTCTCCGGAGAAAAAAGAGAGAGCATGAGAAGCGCGCGATCGAGGATATAGAGAGGTGTTACTCCAGGAACAATGTTCGGAAGTTTTACCAAAAGGTAAAAAGAACAAGACCCGAACGGAGACCTGTAGAGACGAGCAAGGAAACCTTGTAGTAGAGTCACAGTCGGTGCTGAGGACATGGAAAAACCATTTCTGCAGACTGCTAAACGGCGAAGACGACACAAATTCCGCTGTTAGGCAGAACGATCCATTCAACCTGGACGATGAAAGCCAAGATTTCCGCCTGGCCAAAATGAAGTGAGGATAGCAATATCCAAGCTGAAGTCCAACAAGGCTGCTGGACCAGACGGCTGAACTGCCGAGCTGTTTAAGGCAGTGTGAGATGACCTGGTAGAGAGCATACACCAACTCGTCTCCAAGATTTGGTCAGACGAAAGTATGCCTGATGAATGGAACCTCAGCATCGTTTGCCCGATCCACAAGAAAGGAGACTCTCTAAACTGCGCCAACTATAGAGGCATCAGTCTCCTTAACACTGGGTATACGATCATGTCTGCTCTACTGTGTGAACGCCTGAAACCTTTCGTCAACGATCTGATAGGTCCCTATCAGTGCGGTTTTAGGCCCGGTAAGTCCACGACCGATCAAATATTCACACTACGGCAGATCCTGGAGAAAACCCAAGAAGTCCAGATCAATACTCACCATCTTTTTATCGATTTTAAGGCCGCATATGACAGCATTTATAGCGACGAGCTATACAGAGCCATGTCTAGTTTTGGCATCCCTGCCAAACTTTTCAGATTGTGCAGAATGACGATGGAGAACGCTCGCTGCTGCGTAAAGGTCGGAAATAATCTCACCGAGACCTTTGATGTCAAAAAAGGATTTAGACAAGGTGACGCGACTTTGTTCAACATCATTCTTTGTTCAACATTATGAATGAGGGTAAAACAAAATATATGCTGTCAACAAGAAGGGACACACAACAGCGACGAATCGGACAGAACGTCACGATAGACAGCTATAACTTTGAGGTAGTCAGGGACTTTGTCTACCTCGGCTCCGCTATAAACTCTGATAATGACAACACATCAGAAATCAACCTATTCCAAAGAAAGGGAAGAAATGTCTGCCACAAAACTATCGTCCAATAGCGTTACTTTCAATGCTCTCTAAAGTAATGGGAAAGGCAATAAATGTCGAAATAATAAAATATCTAGAAGGCCATCGATTAATAAGCGACAGGCAATACGGATTTCGGAGCCGTCGTTCCACTGGTGACCTGCTAAGCTACGTAACGCACTTATGGACACAATCAAAACAACAAAACAACACGGCGAATTCAGAGCCGTAGCCTTGGACATATCAAAGGCATTTGACCGAGTCTGGCATAGAGCCCTATTAGGCAAGTTAGCGTCTTACGGATTACCACAACAACTCTGCGGATGGATGCAAAATTTTCTTCTGGGAAGATCGATCCAAGTTGTTGTAGATGGTGTATCATCCAATTCGTTTGCTATAAATGCAGGAGTGCCCCAAGGATCTATTCTTTCTCCAACTCTATTTCTTCTCCACATCAACGATTTGCTTGGATCGACAAATAATAATATCTACAGCACTCTTATATCCTCCATCTCGAACAATGGGCCCGTGAATACGGCTAC
Source organism: Cheilosia urbana (assembly GCA_946477585.1). Lineage (NCBI taxonomy): Eukaryota > Metazoa > Arthropoda > Insecta > Diptera > Syrphidae > Cheilosia > Cheilosia urbana. The sequence goes on from OX297855.1 coordinate 45,840,534, forward strand.
ATCACACAGTCAGAGATGTGAACAAATTAATTCTCTAAATGATGATCTGGACAAAATCTTGAAGTGGGGAAAGGACAACTTGGTTGTATTTAATGCAAACAAGACACAGCTCACAACATTTTCCAGAAAAAATGCATCAACAGTTCCTCAGATCCAAATGGATGACCTTCAAATCCATCACAAGGACTCAATGCACCTTCTAGGAGTCACAGTCAACTCAGGAATCACATGGCAGAACCACATATCCTATATCGCAAAATCGGCGTCCGCAAAGTTGAGCTACCTATTTAGAGCAAAGAGGTACTTTAGCCCCAAGCAACTTCTCCTTCTCTACAAAGCACAGGTTAGACCAGGCTTGGAATATTGTTCCCATATATGGAGCTCGGCCCCTAAACATTCACTTAACCTGCTTGATAGCATACAGAGACGAGCAGTTCGACTCATTGGAGACCCTACACTCACATCGAATCTACAACCCATGGTGCACAGAAGACAAGTCGCTGACCTATGCTTGTTCTATAGGTACTTCCATGGTAGATGTTCTGAGGAACTCAAAGACATTATCCCTCGAAATGCAACTTTTGGGCGCCCAACAAGACAGGCTGCTAATGCTCATGACCATACAGTACACTTGACAACCGCGAGGACATCAACTTTCAAAAACTCCTTCTGTTACAGGACAAGCAAACTTTGGAACTCACTTCCTGGGGATATATTTCCAGAAGACTACAATTTGCAGCAATTTAAGTGCAGAACAAACATACATCTGACGGTATCTCGGGGCGCTGTTGAAGCGTTATAGGTTCGCCTTTCCCGGGAGAAGTATATATAAAAAAGCGAAGAATCACACTTGCCAACCGCTGTTTCTTTGGCCTAAGACGGCAATTGATTAGCAAGGCCTTGTCAAGGCTGTCACACACACATTTAGCAAGTTATTTTTATATATATAGAAGATAGATAGATGTATATTTTTGTAAATTTTCAATATTCACCTAACTACCTACACAAAATATGGCGCACACGTTATCTTTTTTTATTTTAAAATAATACTCAAACGAAATTGACAGCTGTATTTCTCCACTTTAATTATTCAACCGCAATACTCATCAATCATCATCAATTCACATTTTTAATTTACCACAGCGAGTACTTAGAGGAGATGTCCTACGAAAAAGGGCTACATTGGGTATCCTTGTAGAATTTTTATCATTTCCTCCAGTGAAATAAAAAAAAAAACCCTAACCGGAATCGAATTTCTTGTAGTTTCTTTATGAATTCTACTTATTTCCAACGTCTTTGCCTACTTCTGTGAAACTTAGCAAATACTTTTGCGTTAAATGTATTCAGTCGATTTGCCCGTACTCCATCAACCAATCAAGCTAACTTAATCAATTAATATTGCCAATCACTCCCTAGGCACTTGTAATCTTGGAAAAAGGACTACCAATCTAAAAAAAAAATTGTGCACAGGAAATTCATTAAGAGTTAATAATTACAGCCGATTAATCTACTAATGAGAAACTACAGAGAGAACTCTGCATAGATTATGGACAGTGCTTTTCAACTTCTGCACAAAGCAGCATACTCAGCTATAATTAGGTTCCATTAGTATAAAACTCCACCATTAACCACAGGCGCCAGTCAACTACAACCGAATATGACGTAAAAGGTCAGTCATTAGACCCGGCACATGGATGTACTTACAAAGAGTCTGAGTTCGGAGAGTGAATGATTTATTTCAATGCCCCAATTAGACCGAGCATTAATTGAAAAATCAAAGGGAGGATGGGTCAGGTTAGGTTTGATTGCACAATTTGCCCATAGAATATAAATTATGTGACTTATAGGACTCAAAAACAGCGTCTATTTGGATGCGGATTTGTTGTAAGCGGCAGACTTAGGCAAGAAGTCTTGAGCTTTCGATACGTTAGTGAACGCCTTACAACTATCCGCATCAAGGCTAAATTCGCCAACATCAGCCTGATATGCGCTCACGCCCCCACAGAAGATAAAGACGATGCTACCAAAGAATGTTTCTACGAGCTCCTCGACAAAACATATGAGCAATGTCCTAAGCATGACGTTAAAATCGTCTTGGGTGATTTTAACGCCAAAATAGGAAAGGAGGACATCTTTGGTAGCACAATCGGAAAACACAGCCTACACGACACCACGTCTGGAAACGGACTTAGGCTGATTGATTTTGCTGCGGGACGTAATGTTACCATAGCTAGTTCACGGTTTCCTCACCTCAATATACACAAAGGAACATGGCGGTCACCTGATCATCAAACCGTCAACCAAATTGATCACGTTGCGATCGACGCAAGGCACTCCTCCAGTATTCTAGATGTCCGAACTTTCCGAGCGGCCAACATAGACTCGGACCACTACCTTGTTGTAGCCAAGGTACGGATGCGGATATCCAAGACGCCACAACAACGAGAAAATACTGTGAGGAGATTTAACGTTGGACGACTACAAACGCAACAAACCGCCAGAACCTTTGCCGATCGCGTATCCCTCAACCTCTCGAGAAGTCCTATGCTGCCAGCATCAAGTGCCGAAGACCAGTGGCGCCGATGCCAAGAAGCCATCAAAAACGCCGCAACTGATGTGCTCGGTTTCACCAGCCCACCCCCCCGAAACCCCTGGTTTGACGAAGAGTGCCGGCAAGCACATGCAGCAAAACAAAGTGCCTACGAAGCGTCGCTGCATAGAAGGACGAGAGCAGCTCGTCAGCTCTACGAGCAAAAAAGGGGGGAAGAACATCGGCTTCTCCGGAGAAAAAAGAGAGAGCATGAGAAGCGCGCGATCGAGGATATAGAGAGGTGTTACTCCAGGAACAATGTTCGGAAGTTCTACCAAAAGGTAAAAAGAACGTGTCATGGCAACAAGACCCGAACGGAGACCTGTAGAGGCGAGCAAGGAAACCTTGTAGTAGAGTCACAGTCGGTGCTGAGGACATGGAAAAACCATTTCTGCAGACTGCTAAACGGCGAAGACGACACAAATTCCGCTGTTAGGCAGAACGATCCATTCAACCTGGACGATGACAGCCAAGATTTCCGTCCACCTGACCAAAATGAAGTGAGGATAGCAATATCTAAGCTTAAATCCAACAAGGCTGCTGGTCCAGACGGCTTACCTGCCGAGCTCTTCAAGGCCGGAGATGACCGGCCGGAGATGACTTGGTAGAGTGCATACACCAACTCATCTCCAAGATTTGGTTAGAGGAAAGTATGCCTGATGAATGGAACCTCAGCATTGTTTGCCCGATCCACAAGAAAGGAGACCCTCTAAACTGCGCCAACTACAGAGGCATCAGTCTCCTGAACACTGCGTATAAGATCATGTCTGCTGTATTGTGTGAACGCCTGAAACCATTCGTCAACTATCTGATAGGTCCCTATCAGTGCGGTTTTAGGCCCGGTAAGTCCACGACCGATCAAATATTCACACTACGGCAGATCCTGGAAAAAACCCAAGAATACCAGATCGATACTCACCATCTTTTTATCGATTTTAAGGCCGCATATGACAGCGTTTATAGAGACGAGCTATACAGAGCCATGTCTAGTTTTGGCATCCCTGCCAAACCTGTCAGATTGTGCAGAATGACGATGGAGAACGCTCGCTGCTCCGTAAAGGTCGGAAACAATCTCACCGAGACCTTTGATGTCAAAAAAGGATTTAGACAAGGTGATGCGCTGTCATGTGACTTCTTCAACATCATTCTTGAGAAGATTGTGCGAAACTCACAAGCCAACACCAGAGGCACAATTTTCTATAAGTCTGTGCAACTGCTTGCATACGCTGACGACATTGACATTGTTGGTACAACACAGCGAGCTGTCACTGGTGCGTTTGCAAGTATTAGTACAGAAGCGGCAAAAATGGGTTTAGGGGTGAATGAGGGTAAAACAAAATATATGCTGTCAACAAGAAGGGACACACGACATCGACGAATCGGGCAGAACGTCACGATAGACAGCTATAACTTTGAGGTAGTTAGGGACTTTGTCTACCTCGGCTCCGCTATAAACTCTGATAACGACATCACATCAGAAATCAAACGAAGAATCACACTTGCCAACCGCTGTTTCTTTGGCCTAAGACGGCAATTGATTAGTAAGGCCTTGTCAAGAAGCACTAAGGAGATTCTATATAAGACTCTCATCATCCCTGTCCTGCTCTATGGCGCAGAAGCATGGACCCTAGCAAAAACGGATGAGGATCTTCTTGGTCGCTTCGAACGCAAAATTCTTCGAGTGATTTTTGGTCCCGTTTGCGTTGACGGGATTTGGAGGAGAAGATTTAACAGCGAACTCTACGAGCTGTACAGCGACATCGACCTAGTCAGAAAAGTACGCATCAGTCGTCTAAGATGGCTGGGATATGTAGAGCGAATGGACACCAACGCTCCGGCCCGAAGAGTCTTCGATTCTAACCCGGAGGGACAACGCAGTAGAGGAAGACCTCGCCTTAGGTGGCGCGCGCAAGTGGAAGGGGACCTCAACCAACTTGGAGTGAGCAACTGGAGGCAGTTAGCCAAAGATCGCGCTAACTGGAGAGGCGTATTGGTTGAGGCCCAGGTCCACCCCGGACTGTAGCGCCACCTAAGTAAGTAAGTAAGTATAGGACTCATACGGCTTATAGGATGCTGCGCCAAGGAGGCGCATGAAGGCACCCCATACTTTCTACACTGCCCATCACCATGTCCCATCTCCCAGCCGAAAGAAAACCATTGGAAAATAGAAGAACTTACCGACAGGTCTCTAAAGGAGCTGTTTAAATTTGTAAATACCTCTGGATGGCTCGCCAATCCTTGGGTTTTTCAGTAGGTCCATAATGTCTGAGTCGTTAGCTCCAAAGGCATCACAAAGGACCTGCATTGATCTAAGTGATACATTTTTCTTTTCTTTATTTATTTATATGTCATTCTTTAATTTATAATACACTAGCGTGCCCGGCGAACTTCGTCCCGCCCAAAATTGACTTTTTGACTAAAATAATTTTCACTTCCACCTGAAATTAATTTTATCGATCCCAACTATTGCTTTTGAAAAATACGATTTCACTGTATACTACGATCAAAATTAAAAAAAAAAAACCTCTACGTAGAAAATGTATTGAAAATCAATTTTCACAAACTTTCCAATTTTGTTGCCGTATGAAACTTCCTTAGGCGTAGACAAACGCAACAAAGAAGATGAACGTGTCGGCCAACCTTCCGCTTTTTGACTAAAATGGTTTACAGTACACGACGTACAAATTCGTTCTCAATAAGCGGGTTCCGTGGAATGAGAATGTTTGTCTTTGAATTTTGTCCTCAAAGCCGTCGCTTGCATGATATTTGATTTGAGATCCTTCACCACCAAATCAAACGCGTTCTGTTACAAAGTCTCGGTGCATTGAGGTTGCGCAACAAAATTATAAATGAGCCCGCTTTCAATTGTATAGATGTAAGCCCGGAACATCAAAAGAATTCAAAAAATCAACTTATACCAATAAAGTTTTGTTTTCTCGAAAAAAAAAGTAGCATAACTATGTCCTTCCTTGGGCCCATGGGAATTTAAACCAAAAATCATAAAAATTGAAGGATTGGTTCCCGAGTTATGAGTGCGCACATACGGACGTCAGTCTTTTTTATATGTAGCTGTACCCACCCGCCTTTGCTCATACCTTTCGTATTAAGTCCTGCTCACATTTCGCAAAGTTGTACATACAAAAATACTAAAATCGCGATTAAAAAATGATGAGTGGGTGTAGGAAGATGAAGATTTGGTGTTAAAGATATTTTTTGATGCCAAATCTAAAAAACTAAAAAAAAAAAAATGTTTCGTCAAAAATAAAAACCAAAAATGTTTTGGACAACTTAATCACCAACTTGGTTGGTGCACCAACTTTCAATTGTAAACGATGAGGTGGCAATCCAGGTAAATCCAACGAATTCAGAAATTTCGTCGGATAATTGACAGCGTCATCTTGCTTTGTGACCGTTTCTACTGATTGATACGTTACAATCTCACCAGGCACATCACTTAAAATATCCGCATTCAATTGACCGACGTCCTTATTTCTGGCAGCCAATATTGCTCTTTCAGCTAACCAACTGTGATTTCTATAATTTTGCGCAATGTTTGGAAAAACACTTGTAACCAATTGTTGTTTTGTTTTTGCGAAATTACAAAAATTATCTGGCAAAGTGATTAATCCAGTGTTATCAATAGGAATTTGTCCATTTCCTATCGACAGTATTTGCCTAGAAAATTCGTCAGCCGATGGGTCATTTTGTATTTGTACTCTCCCATTTGTTGTTAATGTGAGTGTTTGTGCATTTTTCCATAAATTTGATGACTTTAAACATGCCTTTAATTCATCTGCTGGAGTTGGACGGGGTATCACTGGCAGTGTTTATTTAAAATACCGTCGGCCATAGGCCATAGCACACAACACACCGTCACCAGTCCGCAGCGCTTCGAACGAAGTAGGGCCACAAACACTGACCAAAATCATTCTCAAATAGAAGCATTCGTCGTTTTTCGGGTGAACTGTGCATATTCTACCAATTGCATCAGTTGCATAAACACCACGGAATCCGGGAACTACTTCACCTTGTTTCCGCCGCTTGAACTTCTTCGACGACGCATTCCAATATCGGGGCATTTCGCAATAAGAAAGTGTTCGTGCAAACTCGTGGCTTCGGCAAGTGTCGAAAAAGTTGGTTAATGTTGTTGCATGTGCCATAACCCTACTCACGAATGAGCAGAGTACCATGATTATTACTCGCTCATTTTGCGTAACAACCCCTACTTGAAAACTCAAAACGGTGAACAACATCATTCATCATTGTCCAGTGTCCACGTCATCTCAATCACCCCTATATTTCAACTTACTCACTCATACTAATGCAAGGATCCTGAAAATATTGGATTCAAGCACCATCAAACAAATATCAAAGTATCTACTCTATTTCAAAATATTACTTATGTAATGTAACATAGTAAACATAATTTAATAGAACAAACTTATTAGGTAGGTATCTATATTTAAAAAAAATACCCGTTTGCTGTTACACAGTAAATGAAAGTGTCATTGGAATTTCATTCGGCTTGCATTGCACATTGTAAGGTTCTGGTCTACGACATTTTTGTTAGTTGTTGTCCAGCTGTGATTTCTGCGTGTCTGGTAATTCACGAAAGATTTGGCACTGAATTTCCTCGAGACGTCCGTCACAGGGAAGAAATGTGTGTGACCATCATATATGAAAAACATGCTTTATTTCACATCAACAAAAGCTGAAATGAATATGCCCTAGCTAAATGTATGCAATGATAAAAAATTTTACAATGATAAAACCAAGTGACGCATTTCCGCTACACATTTCTGTCCCCGCAAGTTAAATGTTGGAATTACTCCACCAGATTCCAAAACAAAAAATTCAAAATTGCTCACGACAACAATTTGCTCGGAAAATAATTGAAATAATTGACAACAACAATTGCTTTTAAGATTCAATTTTTTTTTTGTATTTGAAGTGTCACTACTCGATTTCTATCCATTTATTTTTTGGTTCAAAGTGCATTTCCCCATACAAACTTTCATAACCTTTTTCATCCCCTCAAAGTTTTGTTTTCGCGACAAAACTTCACAAAAATCATATATAGACCAATAGCAAATATGTGTGAAAGTTTGGTTCAAATCGGTAGATGCGTTAAGGCGTGAATCGGCGACAAACGAACACAATTTTAAGGCTTTGTTTTTATATAATATAGAGATAGAGATAACATTAATTTATCAAAGTTTGGCAAAGTCTATGCATTGCTTTCAAAATTAGTTGCAAATAGTACAGGGTGTCCGCCGGGAAGGTATTATCCTTTGTTTTGCCGCCATTTTGGTAAACATTTGTCTTGACATTTCATATTTGGCAGTCGTGAAGTAGACACGCGGCAAAATTATTATGGAAAAATATTCGATAAGCCAACGTGTTTTAATCGTTAAAACATTTTATCAAAATCAATAATCGATTACTGTGACGATGAGAAAGTTACGTGAAATTTTTGGGAGAAAGAACGTGCCAACAAAACGCACTATTTATCGTGTAGTGAATGATTTCAAAGAAAGTCGGCCTGTAGGTGATAGGCCCAAGCAATGGAAAACCCTCAAATTAGTGATGTGTCAACTCGGTTTGGTAAACCGGTTTAAACCGAGTTACTACTAAACCGAGTTAAACCGAGTTGCTTTTATTTCAAACCGAGTTGGCGAAAACCGATGAAACGAAAGGAACAGACCGAAAACCGAATAATAAAATGCCACGCATAAACCGATTTCAACACACGACTCGGTTTCGGATTTCGGTTCGGTTGGTTAGGTAGAACGTAGGGTAGAAGGTAGGTGTGAGAAAAATAAACACAATGTACACAGATGCAAAGTCCAATTGGAAAGCTGTGCTCTTCTCTTTACTCCTGTTTTCTCTCATGTGTTATGATTATGAGGGTGGTTTTTGTCAATTGAGTGAGTCCATTCCATAGGTAAATCGGTTTGAATGAACCGTATACGCTATACGGTATAAAATGGGGTGACAAGCAACAGTTTTTTTTTTTTGAATCGTTTGTATTTTCTGAAGTTTTTACTGTAGCTTCAATGTGAGTACACCTAAATATAAGTCATGGCTCCTTTTTTCATTGCTAGGCTCCTCGTTGCTGTAAAACAAGCATTTCTATCATATTTCAAGCAAAATACACCATGTTGCAAGTCACCCAGCCACTGGGGTGAATAGCGACGAGAAAGGGGTGACTAGCGACGAGAAAGGGGTGACAAGCAACTACACTAGGGTAAAGAAAAACAACAAGTGCAACATTAAAAGTTGCAAACTAATGTGGTTTTCCATTGGGACCAAAAATCAATCTTTTTTTTTATCTAAATCACTTTTCGCGTTCCATTGGGCAGAAAAATCAATCTTTTTTTCGATTCGGATCACTTTTTGCAGATCTCGATATTTTTTCAGATCTACACACACCAATATAATTTGCTGTTATTTTTTTATTTTATTATGCTGTTGCAATTTTCTTTACCCTAGTGTTGTTGCTAATCAACCCTTTCCCGTCGCTAGTCACCCCTTTCTCGTCGCTTGTCACCCCATTTATATCAGAAAAATATATAAGTTAAAACAATTGACTAAAACACATTGTTTAATAGACATAATCACTTACTTTCGGTCTTATTTCTTTTATAAATAAGTATGCTTTTGCACAAACACAACTCCAATATCAAAACTTTACTTTTAAGCACTCAAATACATAAAGTTTTAACGGTCCTAAAAAAGCACTTCAAAACGCATCTACACTTAAAGGCAATTTGGCGCGAAAGCAGATTTGACACTTGGTACTAGTGCTGCCAATTTGCTACACCAATACCACCTTTGTCGATATACCTACCTAACTCATAATTGTGTGCAAGTGTGGAATGATGTTGAGCATATAGTACCTAACATTTAACTTTTTCCTGAAGATTGTTGCTAGTCACCCCGCTGTTGCTAGTCACCCCATTTTACGGTACGTACGTATCCGTTCGTAAAGTCGAGTTGGATTTCGATTTCTTAATGAGTTGCAAATCAGTTGACTAACTCGGTTTGCAGCTCGGTTTGCAACTCGGTTTGCTTCAATTCTAAACCGGTTTAACTCGGTTTGAGAAATTATCGGTTTGGCACATCCCTACCTCAAATTATTCATCAGTCACCTTTGCATCCACTAAAAGTTACAGTCTGGTGTGCAATTTAGTCAGGAGGAATCATAGGACCTTACTTCTTTGAAAATGAAAACGTCGTAACGGCAACTGTGAATGGGGAGCGATATCGTGATATGATTGAAAACTTTTTAACGCCACAACTTCATGCTTTGGGCTTGATTAACATGTGGTATCAACAAGACGGTGCCACATCGCATACACCCAGGATTACAATGGAATAACTGCGAGACCTCTTTCCACAACAAGTTATTTCAAGAAATGGTGATGTTGATTGGCCTCCACGGTCGCCTGATTTGACTGCTCCGGACTTCTTTTTGTGGGGATATCTGAAAAGCAAGGTTTATGCAAACAAACCAGAAACGCTTGTGCAACTCAAACAAAATATTCGTGATGAAATTAATGAAATACCGCGTGAAATGTGTGAGAATGTAATAAAAAATGTGCTCAAAAGGGCTCGCATTTCTGAGACTAACACAGGTGGACATTTACCTGATATTGTATTCCATATATAATTGCCGACATTAAAGAAAACATTTGTCAATATAAGATCCATTCTCTTTCATTTAATGGAAAATTATAAACAAACAAAGTAGTATACCTTCCCGGCGGCCATCCTGTATAAGCCTCCGGCCTCCCCCATAATTGTCCATAAATCTTTTTTTTGCGTCATGATACCAATAGGTATTAAATTGGTTAATATTGTCAGCCCATCTTGTTCGTGGTCATCCGGTTGGTCTTGTCGCTGGGGATGTCATTTTGATCAAAAGTTTTGTCCATCTATTATCTGTAGTTCTTGATATGTGTCCTGCCCAGCTCCATTTAAGTTGTTGCGTACTTTTTATTACATCGATGATAACCGTTTGTCTTCTTATTTCTTCGTTCCTCAGTCTTTGTATTAGTTTTATATCGAGAAGTTTCCTCTCCATTTTTGTCTGACAAATCCATTATTTCTCGGTTAGATTTGCTGTTTAGCAGAATGTTTGAAGTCCGTATGTCAGAACTAGTAAAATTGCCGAGTTCATATTTTTTCGTGTCTTTGTTTAGTTTTGCGCTCTTGATTTTTAAATGATTTTAATCGTCCCATATAAATATAGTCCTCAACATATTCAATCCGTCCCGTTCTTTCTGTTTTTATCTGTCCTGTGTTGTTTTTATATAAATTTCTTAGAGTTGTGATGTATAAATCATGAATCCCTTGGTTTTCTAAAGCTGTCCATATTTTGTTGTGTTTTATTGAGTCGAATGCCTTGCTGAAGACGATATATAGGATATATAGGGGTTTTCTGTACTCGTTGGACGTATAGACATACGGTATGCGGTTATGGGGTTGTACAAAAAAGAGCAAAATCACTTGCAGATTCAGGCCGCATGTGGGTCACTGACTCTACACATCTGTAGTGCGGCCCATCTTAACATATGGTACAATCGTGTGTGGTGGTGGGGTATTGAGAAGAAACACCATCCTTCAAGCCTAACCAAAGTACAAAGGGCAGCATGCATCGAGATGACGGGTAAACCTTACCTACTCCTCTGGGCATTTACTGCAGCGGTTAAATCCGTAATCAGACTCAAAGAGTCTGAATTATAGTTATCCGAACCCTCCATTAAAAGCCAAAGTTAACGAAGGACACGGCGACTACAGACTTCCTACCTCCCACTCTCTTTTTTGACAGGAGTTTTACTACTTAAATTCCAAACAGATGCGAATGGAAGAATAAAGTAGTAGCTGAAGAGAATGACTTATATACCAGCGATTCTAAGATGGATATCGGTACAGGCGCCGGCATATTCAGCGAAGCACTAGACCTGCGAGAATCTTTCCGAATCAGCGATGATTTCAGTGTCTTTCATGCAGAGGTAGCCGCTATCATCCAATCGGCGAAGGACCTAAAGAGACGTCACATTGTCGATGAACAAATCAATACTGTGACATCCAAGCTTCCATTAAAGCCGTAAAAGCAATGGAGTCAGTCGAGTTAAGTCAAGAGCAGTAAGTCACTACAAGAAATATCCTGACGAAATATCACAAGCAAACGCGGTGACCTTATGCTGGGTACCAGGGCATATGGATGTTCCGGGTAATAAGCAGGCGGATGAGCTTGCAAGAAACTGATCGAAAATAGGTGCATCTATGACCCTAAAATCTGTAAGAACTCCGCTAAGTACGCTTGCAAGGAAGACTGCCATTGAATCCTTGAGTAGAACCAACCTATACTGATGGACCAATCTCATTACCTGCAGGCACACTAAAGAACTAAGACCAGAGGTGAGCAAATGGAGATGTAAATAAATGTATGACCGGACTGAGGCATACTCACGGGGGTCATTACTGGATACTGTGCGGAACGGCTAGATATACTGCATAATGATTTTTGCAGAAGCTATAGGGACGTTGAAGAAGTAGAATCAGTTCGATGGATCGAACACAGATGAAGGAGTTGGAGCTGGAGTATACGGTTCAACACAAAAACGTTTCATCTATAAAAGCATGGACAAATGCAACTCCGTATTCCAAGCAGAAATCTTTGCAATAGAACTATATCTCAGAGAAAATATAAAAAAATCCATAACAAACAAGAACATATACATTCTCTCTGATAGCAAAGCTGCACTACTGGCTATCAATAGCTATGAAATCACATCAAAGCTAGTATGGGATTACCTACAATTACTCACATCACTAGCCAGGACAAATAGAGTACATCTCATTAGGGAACCAGGAAATAGCGGACATGTGGGCAATGAAATAGCAGACATACTAGCCAGAAAAGGATCAGCATCGACCTTCATGATGCCAAGACCATTTTGTGGATCACCCCTTAGCACCGCTAAATTCCACATTAAAACCTGGCTGAAAAACAAGGCAAATCATTACTGTACCAACACTGAAGGTAACAGACAAGCTAAAATGTTCATGCCAACTACATCCCTTTCAAGAGCAAAACAACTCCTAAACCTAGCAAGGAGTCATCTTCGTACAGTCACAGGGTTCCTCCCTGGACATTGTCAAGGCAAAAAACACCTCATGACTACAAAACAACACTTGCAGACTATGCAACGAGGACGAAGAATCAGCAGAACACATACTGTGTCACTGTGAATGTCCAGTCAGATTAGGTCAACACCATCTAGGAAGACCTTACCTTTGGGTAGAGGACATATTTGACAGCGCACTCAAAGATCTACTAGGATTCATCACTAAAACCGGTATCAAGAGTATTTCAGTTTTTACACGCCTATTTTCGTTTTACGCGCGTATTTTAGTTCTTACGCGCGTATTTTAGTTTTACGCGCGTATTTTAGTCTTTACGCGCGTATTTTGGTTTTTAAGCGCATATTTTAGTTCTGACGTGCGTATTTTAATTTTTACGCGCATATTTTTTAATTTTTACGCACGTATTTTAGTTTTTACACATTTTAGTTAGTTTCGAGGCGCGTATTTCAGTTTTTGCGCTCGTATTTTGGCGCGTTTTTTCGTATTACACTTTTTCCACCATTTTATACTGATATTGAATTTATTCGCACTTCATTAATTGTTCACAATTTTACATACCTACTGCAGTTTACTAAGCAAAACCAGTCGCCCGTAGTAAAAGCAAAAATCAAAATTTGTTCATCGGTAAGCAATTGTCAATACAATGTTTAAAATGGAAATGGATACTTTCGGGGGAATATTTATTAAAAGATAAACATATAATTATATATACGTATATATATATTTTTTTTTCCGAGGATCGTTGGAAATTTTGGAAGACACTAGTGAAGCTAGTAGTTGGGGACCCGCCACCCACTAAAACCACCTCCCTATTTATTTACGACTGAGTTAAACTCATTTAGCAAATTCTACTTTAATATATTATTGTAAACGGTTGGTGGGATATAGCCCATTGACTAGTCCCGAAGATATTTAAAGTCGCGAAATTATTTAAATTTACTTTATTTTCCTTAATTAGTTAGGCTATTCCGATTAAGTGAATAATGAGCTACTAGTATTGAGGATGGGTAGTTAAGAAATAAAGGAAAAGGGACCGTTATTCATATTCTGTATAGCTAATTAGTAACTAAATCATTTGGCTTTAATCTCTTAAGCCTTCTCAATGAATTTCTATTCTCCTCCACCATGTGCTGTATTGCAGTATTCGCATGTTCGTGGATTAGGTCATAATGCTTGACCGCATATTTTCTTAATATATCTTTGACATATTCTACCCCTAGATCTCTGTGCAGATTGTCATTTCGTATGTACCATGGAGCGTTAACACTGCTTCTTAGTACTTTGTTTTGGAAAGTTTGAATCGTTTGTAGATTCGATTTGCTTGTACAACCCCAAAGCTGAATTCCATAAGTCCATACGGGTCTTAGGATCTGCTTATAAATCAGGAGTTTGTTTTCAATTGATAATTGGGAGCTTCTACCCATTAGCCGATGCATATTTCTTAGTTAAATACCTAGCTCTTCTTTTTTCTTTTTGACATGCTCTTTCCACTTAAGTTTAGCATCTAGCTAACCTAGCGTACCTAGGTATTTGGCCGTATTGGCATACGGTACTTCTTTTCCATCTATATTAACTTTTACCGTATTTATTTTCATGTTGGTGTAGTTAATATGAATGGATTTATTCTCATGGAGTTTTATTCTCCATTTTTTCGACCAGTCACTTATAGATCTTATGGAACTTTGAAGTTTGTATGCTGCTTCTTCCCATTGTCACCAATTGCCAATATTGCGGTGTCATCAGCAAAAGTGGCAAGGCTAGTTGCTTCAGGCAAATCTCTTGCATACAAAAGATACGAGATAGGACCCAGGACACTGCCCTGTGGTACACCTGCCGTTATTTTTTTTAAATCCGAGTATTCATTTTCATGTCTTACACGGAAATACCTGTCTGTAATATATGATTTACGAATGCAATAGAATTGCTGGAAGATCCAGTTTCAATTTGCATTCTAGTCCTTGGTGCCAAACCTTGTCAAACGCTTGAGCTACATCTAAGAAGATGGCCGAACAAACTTTTTTGGTTTCCAGTGCCTTTTCAATAATACTCGCTATTCTATGCACTTGTTGAATTGTCGAGTGTTTCTCTCTAAACCCAAATTGGTGAGCTGGCACTCAATGGCGATCCCCTATTATTGGTTTGAGCCTCTTTAAGAATAATTTTTCAAATAACTTTGAAATTATTGGTAGTAGAGAAATCGGTCTGTATGATTTCTTTTCATTTGGTGATTTATCCGGTTTCAAAATCATAATCACTTCTGCTACCTTCCATTGACTAGGGACATACTTAAGCCTGAACGCTGCATTAATAATATGTAATAGTTTTCGCATAGCTTTTTCAGATAATTCTTTTGGTATTTGCCCTGTTATCAAGTCAAAACCTGGTGACTTTTTTGCATTTGAGTTGTGCTTGATTTCGTTTTTTAACTCTTGTAGTGTTATATTCTTTATGGTTTTATGATGGTTTTTTTCAACCATGGTCAAATCTTCCTCTGTAGTTTGCATAGGAAATGGTTGGAACGTTTCCTCAAGATGATCAGCAAAAGTAGTTGCCTTTTTCTTTGGAATTTTTCGCCCAAGACTCGTTATCCTGCCTTATAGGTGGTGCTTGTTTCAATGGTTTCCTTGAGCCTTTCACCGCCTTCCATAGCGAGTAATCTGCATTTTTATGGGCAGAGAGGCTATTGAGATATTTGCATAGGGACTCGTTTTTAACTTTCTGTATTAGCACTTTTAGTTCGTGGCATAGTGCGTTATATGCTATTTTATTCTCAGGTGCACGCCCTGCTACATACAGTTCTCTACCTTTTGTGTTAGTTAATCTTGATCCCCAAAAGGTATTTTTGGCATTAAAATCACCTCCGACCATAAAGTAATTTCCCAATGTTTGGAAAAAGCTGACATAGTCTTCTTTTTTTAAGTTTTGTCGTGGTGGGCAATATATAGCTCATCTTTTTAAGTCCCCTTTTCTTGACAAGTGAACGTTTATAGTAACAGCTTGCATCTTTTCATCTTCGATCTTCGAGTGTTCGTCAGGTTTTATTGATTCTTTTACGAGTATCGCAGATCCGCCTCTTGCTTTGTTTGATGGGTAAACTGCAGAATAACAAGAGTAACATTTTAATTCAACTTTTGCCTGCCTGCTGAGGTGGCTTTCTGTTATTAAACGTATTGGTATGTTTACAGTTTTAATAAAAACTTCTATATAGCTCAGGGATGTGCTGTGCTAGACCGTTTGCATTCCAGGTTAGAATCTTAAGTGTATTATTCATATTCATATTGGTTTCGTATGCCCCTTATCTTATATATAAAAATCACGTGTCACAGGTTGCTCCGCGATGGAATCCTAAACTACTAAACCGATTTTAACTAATTTTGCACATTGTGTGCAGTTTTGTCCCACTTGAGAGATAGGATAGTTTATACCTCAATTTATAGTCGCTGATTTTTTAATTCCAATAAATTCATTTTTGTACACTTTGAAGAAAAAGAAAAGAAGAAACTGGATAGAAATCGAGTAGTGACACTTCAAATACAAAAAAAAATATTTTAAATTTTAAAAGCAATTGTTGTTGTCAATTATTTTAATTATTTTCCAGCCAAATTGTTGTTGTCAACAATTTTGAAAGTTTTTTTTTTTTTAAATACCTATAGGTACCTAAAAAGTTTGTTCTAATAAATTATGTTTACTATGTTACATTAAGTAACTTTTTGAAATGAAGTAGTTACCTTGATTATAAAAAGATGATAAATGGCCGACGATATTTTGCATCGAATTCGTACTGTGATATCGGATAATGAACTGGAGATGTCAGATGGAATGCGCAACAAAGCTTTGATTTTGATCGAGGATATGTGTCTGCTCATGAGTGGCAATTTGTTGTGCAAATTGGGGATGCCACAGCTAAATCGTTCAATGCAAGACGCATTTAATCCAGAATTGGAGCGAGAAATGGACTTCGGTCGAATCGCATTGAGTCAAGGTGTTCGAACAAATGCAAGCAGTCGATAACGAAAATTGCGGAACTGGAAATACATTCATGATTTTACTTATTTTGGCTACAATTCGTTCGAGGTCTGAGATCGCTTTGGCCCCAGCCTCTTCTGGGATAGCGGCTACTTTGTTAGAAGGCGGTCGAACAGATCATCCTGCATTGAAATTGCCATTGAATCTGCAAGTGGAAGAAGAACCTACATGCAACATTTCAAAGAACACTGCGATGGCGAAAGTACTGCAGCAATGTAAGATTATTATATGGGACGATTGCACAATGGCTTACAAACGCGCATTGGAGGCCCTGAATCGTTTACGTAATGACCTTTCGGTGGAGCAATGATCACCGACCTGATTGAGTTTCCACAAAATTTTTGCAACCTTACAACGACACCGGAAGAACAAATCATGAATGTTTTCCCAAATATCGCTCAGAATAATATTGGCCATGATTGGCTGAGTGTAAGAGGAGAGTGATTTTGGCTGCAAAAAACAAGAACGTCGAACATTTGAATTTCGCCATTCAAAACCAAATCGCTGGTGAGTTGCATTCATACAAATCAGTCGACTCCGTGATGGATGAAAACAAAGCCACAAACTATCCCACGGAATTTTTAAACTCTTTGGATGTTTCGGACTTGCCTCCACACAATTTGGAACTAAACACCTTCTCAGTAATAAATTTGTTGCGCAACCTAAATGAACCAAAACTTTGTAGCGGTACGCGTTTGATTGTGAAGAATTTAATATCAAATATAATTCAAGCAACGATTTTGATTGGAAAATTCATAGGCGAAGGTGTTGTTATTTCGCGGATTCCACTTATTCAGAACGATTTGCCTTTCGTATTAAAGCGTCTTCAATTCCCGTACGTCTCGCTTTTGCTATGACAACTAATAAGTCGCAAGGACAATCGCTGGATGTGTGTGGCATAAATCTTGAATTTCACGTGTCGGCAAAGCTCTCGCTTTGTACGTGTACACACCCGATAATAGAAATAGAACAAAAAATGTTGTGTACCATTAATCCGTTCAGTAGAAAGCGGTAGGTTGGCCGACAAGGATTTGATTTTATTTATTTACTTAATTTTAATATACCTTTTGAATAGAATGAAGCGAAAGCTCGGAATTATTAACTTCATTACCTACATTAATGAATTTGGGCGGAACGAAGTTCGCCGGGCCAGCTAGTATTTTATATATTTGTCTAGTTGCTTGAACTTCTCAAATATTTTAGTATTTGTTACTTTTTGCTCTCCAAGTTGTTTTATATAATTATATGATGAAATATTTAAATCACATTATATCGACTCCTATGATATTCATTGTTCATCACTAAACCATTCACAATTTGTTTCTATGTCACCCTGTGTAAGCATAGGTACATTAAAAGATGCTTGTTGCATGCGTGAGTATGAATGCTGTACCAACTTTGTGTGTGTACACCTATCCTACAGCATACATCCTATATCCAGCAAAAAAAATATTCAAAAACACCCCAAAACAATGAAAATGCTCCCTAATTTTGTAATCATTTTTGTTGTTGCTTGCCATGCACTATTTTGGAGCAGTTTTTAATTTTTTATGCTAAAACTTTGGGCCCATTATGCATTTATTTGGGGCAATAGTGCATAAATGGACCGGGATCATTTTACAGTATGAAATATTACCATTTTTCATTGCGGCATCATTTCATGGAGCTCTCAACCATTTATACCTAACCTAGCGTATTTCTGTATTTAGCGAGAAATTGCTGAAAAAAAAAAAAAAAAAAAAAAAAAAAAAAAAATAATGACGGAAGAAAGGTCAGTCTCTGGTCAGCTATGTGGAACAACTCACAAAAAAAAAAAAAAAAAAAGATGGACCTACAAGGTGCTATCCCGCACACTATTATTCAGGATTCCGAAAAGTACATGCGAGATCGCTTCCTAAAAACCATTACCACATCCATAGACGCATTAAAAAGAAGCATGGCATATTTTCCATACAACTTCTGCCAACAAAATTATATTTTAAAAACCGTCCCGTCATGCCCTTTGGTAAAATTTTTCATTTATTCCCATGTCCCTGAGGTTATATGTCGTTTAGTCAACTTGTACACATGAACACATGATTCTGGAGCATCATACTCTCGAAATTTCATTAAACATCTTTTATGCCATTAGTTGCCATAAAATTGATGGAAACATTTACGTTGCTGTGCTACGTCGCCATGTTGTAGTAATATTCTTATTTCTTTTTTCTTTATTTATTTTATAAAAAAAAAATATTTCGCGTAACATATAGGTAATGTATATCGCCGGGATATATAATCCTTAAAAAATAAAACCGTTATTCAACCCAGTTTGGTAAGATTCAATAAAAGAACATTTTTTGGGCTGGCATAAAATATGTGCCAC
The DNA here is from genome assembly GCA_946477585.1 of Cheilosia urbana. Classification (NCBI taxonomy): domain Eukaryota; kingdom Metazoa; phylum Arthropoda; class Insecta; order Diptera; family Syrphidae; genus Cheilosia; species Cheilosia urbana. Next base: position 45,859,670 of record OX297855.1, read on the forward strand.
ATCAAACGCCACGCACAGACAGGGGTAGAAGGGTCGTACAATTGACAAACGCTGGCAGTCCTTTCAGCATTCGATATATTTACCCGGAGGCAATAAGAGACATCCATAAAAAACGAGGCAGTTCGCCGAACGACTGAACCGGTGATAGTAAAAATTTACCTCCTCCTGTCATTTGGAGCTTTCCTTTTGCAGCAAGCTGTTATTGACATCGATTTGGCATCACTTAGCTTCAAATCATTGATGTGGGAAGTGGGACCTCCACCTCCACTCAACGCGGGATACAGATGGACATGGATATGGACAATGGACATGTCTAAAACTGAAATGTTGTAAAAGTCCTTTCCACATCAATTAAACAAAAAAAGGTTTATTCGAGTAAAAACCAATTCGTAAGTCCATTACGGTATGGTATCCACTCGTGTAAGCCAATAAAAAGCTTCAGTTCTTTTAAAACCTCCGCAATATTGGATTTCACTCTACCGCCTGCAGCCAAATTTATATTTAAAAAAAAAAGACATCCCCAGGTGCCTTTATTTATATCTTCCCATTCAAATCGACTCGACTGTGTTCATTTCAATCAATATCAATATGACAAGAGGAATACCATGTGCAGCGGATAGTAATAATAATATCGATCCGGCCATCCTTTGTGCCAAAAGCCATTCGTTCTGCTTTTATTTTTCTGCTAGGTAGAAATAAAAAAAAAAATCAGTTTAACCTTTGGGACTTTAGTGGCGGAATCGGTATAGCCATCTGCCATGTTATATATACCTGCGTGCTAATAATTCATAAACCACTGTTTTAGTGTGATTTTTATCACAGCAGAACTTGGCGAATTTTATTAGCAGACTCGGTAACAATTTGAATTTCGCATTTTTATCACCTGCGATATCGGTTTCGGTTGTAGCTAACAACCACCACCATATACTGAAGGAAGGGCAATAAAGTAGAGCTGTCGCGAGGCATACGTATTATTTTCTGTATTGCCCGCAATTTATGTAATTTGCAGGAATCGTCGGTTGTTATTAAATTGACAGTTTATTTAATTTTTATCACCAGCTGTAATGTTTTACGGCCAAATGCGAATGTCAATCACCTTAATGGAGGCGATTTAAATCATAAATTCAATTTAATTGGAGGCAGGTTAATGTTCCTTCCTGCGGGTAATTTGTTGAATAATTTCCCAATTGGAATTAAAATGGCGTGTGGTGGGGGTAAATCTCATTTTAGAGTTCTAAAAGGTGCGGCCTATTGTCATATATGGATTTAGGTCGAAAGCGGGGGTTACGTGTCTCTTCAAATGGAGAAAGGGGAATCAAGTTATGAATACACTCAAAAAAGATTTCGTAGGTTTACCCTCAGACGTATTCCATTGTCTGATTTTAATAACTTTAATTGGACTCAAGTCTCTTGAACAGTGCCGGCTTTATTATTATAAATTGTTAATTCTTTATTTATTCTCTTTTATAGACAAATACTTAACAATTTTGTTTAATACCTTATTTTGTACTTTATACAATAGAGAGTGAAATTTTTTTATTCTGCTTAAAAAGCAGTTAATAGCGTTAAATGCCACTTCGAAAAGAGAAAAACAAGTGTTAATTTAAACAAATTTTTTAGGCACTGATTATTGTGGGGTGACAATACATATCTATTTATATATATTTTTTTTAAATTTATCAAAAATTAGTTATAAAGCATACCAGAAAAGGAACAATGTGTATGCAATGAAAGTGAGCAAAACTTCAATTTCATCATGATCAAAGTTAAGTAACCATGACTTTAGTTTATACAAAAATTTGTTTTGAGATGTTATGAGTCTTATATATTAGCATTAGGTGGAAGAAGTGCTGCGAAAAACTGGAATTTCAGTAACATGATTTGAAGCATTGCGTAAGCTTCGAGCACCAAATATTGGACTCTGCATAAGGCCACCCCTTAGAAAAATTATCTGGTAGTATTTTCAAAGACCTAAACAAGATCATAGAATGAGCCAGGCGAAGGATATTACTTATTTTTTATATGGCACAATTTTGCAGCATAAGCATCCCCCCAACAACTTATTCCGTACTACAATTTCGAATGTAAAATTCCATGATAGACTGTTTTAAGAGTTTAAGAGTAAAGAACTCTGACATTCTGACATTACGATGATAGACCAACTCAAAAAAGTGGGTCGCAAAATTCTGTCCGGTCTGTCTGTCTGTCCCGCATGCCTACAGCCTAAACGGCTGACCGAATTTCGTTCAAACTTCGGATTTGGAGTTTGTGGGCTAGGGCTAGGGGCGAATTTTTATTTTGCAAGGTAACCTCAATATTAGTGGTACTTCCCATACAAACTGTTCGTACCAGTTTGATTTGCTCGATAGCGGCTGTAACGATTTCAACCAAAATTGATATTTAAGCTTAAGATGGTGAGGTTACCATACCCAGTTTTTGGCCAAAAATTCGAGGAACGGTACTTTTGAAATTTGGACATATCTCGAAAACGTTCAATACGATTGTAACAAAAGTAAACTGCTAAGGTAATAGGTCATTTCCAACTTAATGGCAAACTCAGTTTTTCTCTGTATTATCGTAAAATCGATTTTTGAAAAAGGTCATTTTTTAAAATTTGTTTTTTCTTAGTTTACCTGAAAACGGCAATAACGATTTCGACCAAAATGCAAACATAGAGTAAAATCTATGTTCCTAAGATTATTGCGTCCTTAATTTTTAATTCGAATCACCGAAAACGCTAATTTCAAAAACTGATCATATCTCGAAAACCCCATTTTTGACGATAGAAGTAATACTTATATCGTGAGCAATAACTTATAATTGGTTTTTAGCTACCTATATAATTAACAAATAGTAGGTATTTTTCAAACTAAACATTGCAATATTTGATACTGCTTTGTCTGCCAAATCTTACAAAAACCGCTCTAACGATTTTGCTCAAAATACATATTAGCGATAATATCAGTATTCTTAATAAGATCCCGTACTTAGTTTTTCTCAAAAAATTCGAAGAAAGTCGATCTCTGTTCATATATATATTTTTAAAACTCAATACCGCACTCTAAAATTCAAATTTGAAACAGCCATTAGAAATGCAATAACAGCAACGCAAAACTTATTTTCAGCAAATGTTACCCACTTCTACTTTTTTCAACCAATTTGAGTTTGCACCTTAAAATAATTCAAACCACTTGTAGTTTTCACAATCAGAATATCCCACTTCATTTGCACCCCCACACACGTTTATCGTTATATTCAGTTTATAACAACTGCAAATGCAAATACAAAAACAAATATCTGAATACTTGCATATACATACATACATGGAAAGTGATACATATATCTATAACGAATAATACTTTCAATCATACACAACTTAAGCCAGTGTCATTAATATATTCCAGTCAAAAAGAAAATGATTCCCTAACAGATCAAAAATGAGAAACTCCTACTATGCTTGTTTATTTAGTATTGATTCTCAGATATTCTCAAAATAAGAAAATAACCAACAAAACTTTTGATAAAAGAGAAAGTTTTGTTCGACCCAGTCGTGCACTTTATTTTGTTGTTATAATTGCAGATTTGTAAAAATATAATCATGGCAACACTGCCTCACCTACCTAGGCTTAAATATAAATTTTGGTTGAAATCGTTAGAGCCGTTTAGTCTGTATGCCTCGGCACACATCGACAGAGTTTTGAGGCCCACTTTTTTGAGTTCCTCTATCATCGTAAAGTCAGAATTGATTAACATTTCGAGTTCGAAATTTTGTACGAATACAATATCTTTGTCATACTACGTAATCGAGAAAGTTAACAAGAAACTGAGCTGAATAAATAAATAAATGGTTGGTGCAACAGGTCCGGGGGGACCCTAGGCCTAGCTCCTCACAACCATTCGTTTTGTGTGCGTTATACTCTCGGATGTTTGTCAGACGTTCGCGAGAGGTGGCACAGTGAAAAAAACCCTATGTTGGAGTTTGGGCTTTTGCGGGATTCGAACCTCGACCCCTCGCTTAGTAGTTCAACACACTAACCACTAAGCCACTGCGCCCACTGAGCTGAATAGAACTTCGAAATGAACACTTTGAAGTGAATACCTATATTTCTGCAATTGTTCTAAAATTATTAATAATCACATCTTTGAATGTATCGAAGATGACTGCGATTTTCAGTTATGAAGTGCTTCGCATTTTCAGACTAACAGAATATTATCTCTCAAGCATATAAGTCCATCAAAGTAAAGTTTGTTTACCATTTTCCGAGACTATATCAATAAAGTTAATTCTGTTTTCTCTTCACTAAATCTTACGCATATACAGAGGAACCTGGACGATATAAAGGATGAGTAACAAACGAAAGTACATAACTATTGTTCATAAAAAGTAACTCACCCAACAGCAGGAGCATGAGATCCGATACAGCTAAACTAAATAGATAATAATTTGTTGCCGTATGCATGGTGGAATGCCGAACAATAACCACACAAACGAGCACATTTCCTAGGACGCCAGTTATGAAGATTCCGCCAAATATGATTGTGACCTAGAAATGAATATAGAGGAAAGAAAATCAGTAGTACATCACATGTGAAGCAAACAGTAGGAGAGCTCTCTTCCTCCCCTATCTGTGTAGTATATCCTGAATGGAAGGGAAATATTCAAAACAATGACAAAAAGAAAAAAAATGGAAACAGGATGTAATTTATTGCAAATGTGCGCCAATGAAAAACTCGATGTACTTGGCTAAAAGGAATATTCTCATTTTGGTCCTTGTTTGTTTCCTATTCTTTTATTCACTAAAAGTACCCACTGTTGTACGTTGATATACTAGATAGTTACATTGTTAGATAATGATTGAAATTCCATTGTACTAAGACATATATAGTCTTTCAAGGAACAACGATGACGACGACGACGAGAACGAATATTGTTCCTGTCACGGTTTCGTGGGTCTTAGGCTCACAGCACAAAACGCTTTCTCATTTCCATTATGCATGAATGGTGTTTGCTTTTGTAGTTTCTGTTGTTGTTGTTGTTGTTTTATGCTAGCTTATGGATAAGCAAGAGTATAAAATGAGGCTTGTTTTCCTGCCACCACAATGCATCACCGGAAGAAAGTAGTTCTCTTCATCTTTAAAGCCCTCGTTTTATTTTCTTTGGTTTACTTGTTTGGCTTATGAAAAGGATTCACATTGTTGTGGCTTGCCGGCAAACATGGAGTGGAAGGATCCGAAATTTCGGCTAATCTGTGAAATTGCCAAGAACTGTTATTTAAAAACCAAAAAAAAAAAACTGGCGGCTTGGTCTTGGCTGATGGCGTGCTCTGATGAAGGCACTTAGTGGTCCGCCCTTGTATTCTGCGTTGCTTTGAAATCGTAGATTTGGATTTCAACTTTAAATGTAACGGTAGTGGTTTTTAGGAATTCAGATGAGTAAAGTCTGCCTGCCAGGTAATCGGATTGTTGCAGTTTTTACTACTCATTCATAATTGCATGTAAAGTGGAAAGCGGATTGGGACTCTTAGGTTTGGTGGTCACCAGTGGGTGAGAGTCTTGTTGAACATACCTACCCAAGTTTTCCTATTACAAGAATATTACGCCATCTAATTGTAATGAAATCTTAGCTATTCAAACGATACAACTTTGACATCTACTTAACCTTATTTAATTTTGTTCTTTCATCTTCTTTTTGGATTCATCAAACAATGTTAAGTTCTGGAATTATAAAAAGTCATCCTCTTTTACTTCAGCCATCTCAATACAACAGCATAAATTTCCAAGATGTTTTTTGTTGGACAAGAAAGAAGCAGTCCAGCAGATACATAAGTAAAGCACCACAATCCCTCAGAGGAAAAGTCATTCGATGCGCTTGGTTTGTTATGGCAAATCCTCAAGGAATATTTTTCGATGACTATCGTCATTGAAAGAACACAAATGCTAGTGACGTCTATTCCAAAATCCCATCAGGGTAGATACCATCTTTTTCCGAGTAGAAGTCACTTAAATTCTCATTCGATTGTTGTTTTATATGCTCGGCCGACATTCCAATTAATTGATACGAAAACCATATCTCGAATATCTACTATCTGGAATTGTGTTCAATTCCCAAAAGGATAATCTTTACATGCCGTCACCGAATTATTTATTACAAGTCGACTATATAATTAAAGTCAAAATCGAAAAAATTCACCCACATCCAGTCGAGTGGATACAAGGTTCTGGGAAGATTAATCTTATCTTATTTACCGCCACCTCATAAAACAACCGCATTTTGTTTGTGGGACTAATCAGTGAAATATTAACTAAAAGATAGGCCGGCCTGGAAATGTCTACGCAACATATAGCTTTGTGTGTTGTGGGGTAGATGCGACCCTATCATCATCACTCTCCTTTGTTGTGGGTAGTGCTCTGAAGTTTATAAGACAAGAATGTAAATATTTTCATACGGTCTTCCAATTTATGGCATAGTGCGATTAGGTGTTCGTAATTCCGACTTTCTTAATGTGTTTATGATAAAAATTGGGGTAAACATACACATTATTTATTGTAAAGTATTCTCTAGTCATCTGAAGTATAGCGATGGTAATGTCGTACATCGTTGTCTGTTGTATACATTTTAAACAAATATCATGAGTCATGACCTCATCCACTTGGCGACATTAACGCGTTGCTCTCTTGTATACCAAACCCAGATGGAACCGCCAATCAATGTGTCAACTGTTTCGAACCTAAGCGCGAGACAACTGAGATATGATATGACCGCAAAACGGTTTTCTGCAGTATTTAGGTAGATATTTAATAATATTGCGAGTATTTCGCGAGCGGTGGCAGACGTAATTCCGAAGCTCGGTCGAAATATTGTAGGACACTAGTGAACCGAGTATTATTCGACAGATGAATGAATGATGAATTTTCAATCACAAACGAATGGCATTTGCGTTCTGTTACACTCTACTGCGTGCATGCACAATCGGTAATATCCGTGTATCCTATTAATATTTACTCAATTTTTTATTCTTTCAGGGATGGAAAATGCCATTTTCGATTAGTACTGAAAACTGTTGTAAGACTAGGTATACTGAAATGGAGCCAATTGTATTGAAAACAATTTTTCGAATAAAAAAGGCATAGTATGTATACTCTCATTTTGCACATTCATATCATATCAAAAATATTGCCCTGATCTTTTTAATGGCGTTTTTCATTGAAGATCCGAGAGTATTGCCCCCAAATTCAGAATTGTTCTTTTCAATGAAATTCTGTTCTCTGTTGGTACTTTTTTTGTTTTCTACAGTACCTAGATCAAATCAATATAATTCAATTTGTGTTTACATTTTGCACGAATTTTTGCATATTTTTGATCACATAGCGCAAAATTTATTTCGAACAACACAAAAACATTAAATTTTAAGTTTGACATTTTGCAAGTGTGAGTTGGTGAGTTCAGGGCAATTCTTTAAAAATATCCCGGACACTTCTTTCGTGTTGAGAATTGACCTGTAAGTGCCATTTTTTCTTCAATGAAACATAGAAAACATAGAAAGAGCACTTCTAGATTTGATCTTTTGATAGAAAGGGTAATTATTTTCTTCAATCGTAAACGTCCTAATGAAAAGTAGAACTCAATCAACGCTTTGCGTAAAACTTAGTACAAATAGTTTGTTAATTGATTTAATTTTCTATTTTTGGAAAAATTCAAGTTGCAAGAGAATTCTAAAGATACAGATCAATAAATTGTATCGAAATAAGGCAAATTGTACTTTTTTATTCCAGGAAACTCATTTGTATCGATCGATCGATCTTTTCTATCCCTGGTACGAAAACTCCATAATTAAAGTCCCCAAATTGAAATCCCCAAGTCAATATCCCCAAACCCAAAATCCCCAAATCCATAAATCCACAATTACAAAATATCAATTCTTAGATATACACTCGAAATATTGGGAATCTATGTTTAAGGATCTTAAAAATTAAAACTGTACTTGGCTAAAATTATTTATTTGTTAATAAGTCTTAAATAAATAAAATTGTGATTAATTTTTCAATTATATTCAAGATACTTATATAATATTACAACTTAAATTCAAAAAAATATAACAAAAAGGACTTCAAGAAAGAAAAAATAACCAATAGGAACTTCTTAATATAATGATATGTTATCTACACTATCTACACTAATATTATAAAGAGGAAAGATTTGTAGTTTTGTATTTTTGTGTGTATGTTTGTAATGAATAAACTCAAAAGCTACTGCGCCGATTTCAAAATTTCTTTCACCATTAGAAAGCTGCATTCACCCTGAGTACCATAGGCTTTATTGCTAAACAAGATTAGGGATCCTTAGTAAAACTTTAGGAACGTAAGCCAAGGTGTACAAGAAATGCCATAAAACATTTTTGGTCGCATGGGCCGTGGAAACTATTGATGATAGAACAAAAGTATGTTCTAGAATATTAAATAACATAGGTATCAATAAGTACAAAAAAAAAATCGCGTTACTATATGCCCAACTTTTATCGTTAGCTACGTCACAATAACCCTCTTTATCTTCTATATTATATAATTCCCTTCGGCGGTGAAAAATGAATGACATTATAACTCGATAATCGCTGGGCCAGTTTTTTGTATCTTTTTTTTTTTTTTCTTTGTTTGTATTGTTGTATTTCAGGTTAAAGGATAGGATACTTTTGGGCCCAATAGGTAGGTCTGTTGTCGATCTCCGAAACGACTCAACCGATTTCAATGAAATGTTGTGGATGGGTGGCTATGGTTGGTTGTAACTTGAAAGATAGGATTACAAAAGATAAGCGGAATAAAAAAAACGACCTCCCATTTGGAATAAAAAAAAATCGAATGCTGTTTCTTAAGTTGTATAAGCAAAATAATTAATGGACATAGCCAAATAAAGCACTTTGCGAAATTTGGGCGGGATTTAATACGAAAGGCTTGGGCAAAGCCAGATGGGTAAAGCTATATATAAAATGTGCACTCATAACTCGGGAACGTGGATCGTTCGATTTTTACGATTTTGGGCTTGGTGGATTCGTATTGGCCCAAGGAAAGATAATATGCCTTCTGTCGTGAAACCTAAACTTAAGAGGATGAGATTGGGGATAGAAGTTCCAAAAGTTCCAGTCCTACAAACAACGACAGTAATTTCTTTCCAAAGATCTTCAATTAAATCGTATAAGACTGATCATTTGCTGCCAACTATGCTTTTGCGGCGGCGGCGGCGGTGCAAGGCTTCGACACAGTTCTGTGTTCGATTAAAATTTGTCTTAACACAATCGGGAACTGACCAAAACGCAGGTTCATATTTTCATTTATTACCATAGTTAATTTTAAACCAAGAACAAAGTTTTCTAAAATTATTATTGATGTTTCTCCGCCAAATGCCAATGTAGAAATGACGCGATAAGCGGAAAAAATTTTCTGCTAAAAGCATTTGTATGAATCGATAATCGGAACATGTACAATCATCGTCTATGTTCTATGTACAATCATCTTCATCTATTGTGTACGTTTGGGGATTTTGCATTTGGGGGATTTTTTTTTTTGTGTACTTCGGGTATTTTTCAAAAGGTGTAGGATAAGTATCGCTAGTAATTATTGACCTAAGGAAATTCACCCGTTATTTGGGTCATATTTCATAAAAAATAGGTTTGGAAATAGCCCCAATAAAGATTTGTGAACAGTATTGGCGGGATATAGTCCTAGCAATGAATTATTGAAATTTATTATAAATTTTTCTTGGACTTGCGCTAAAAATGTTATTCATTCAGAGCTAGAATGAGTCTTTTGTCAATCCTTTTTTGAATTTAAGTTTTTATTTCATTTCCAATGGCTCAATCAAAAAAAGTGGTATGGGATTGTCTTATTACAGTCGAACCTGTCTAAGTGGCAACTGGCTAAGTGGTATACCTCTATTAGCGGGCCTCATTCATTTTCCTTAAAAACAACTCTGTAAGTGAAACTTATTTTTTTAAATTAACCCCTATATCTGGACCAGACTTGCAAATTTATTTATTTTAACCTCTGTAAACTTTTCAGTGGCGCAGTGGCTTAGTGGTTAGTGTGTTGAAAAAGCTTCTCAACTAGCCGTTTGGAGTCGGCATAAAATTGTAGATCCCTTCCATTCGTTCCAAAAATGAAAACTCACACAAAAACGAATGGTTGTGAGAAGCTAGGCCTAGGGTTCTCCGGACCTGTAGCGCCAACTATTTTTATTTTTTTATTTTAAACTGTAAGTGAGACAGACTTGCAACAAAAATCGTGTTTTTCGTAACAAATATGTTCTTCCTCTTCTTCTTTTCACTGACGACCAGTTGCATAGGGTTCTTTCATTAGCAAAAACATGCATTATGTATTTCAATTTCTTTGAAGGCTTCCTTAAGTGAAACAAATATTAGCTCTACTTGGATGGGTGGGAAACTGGGTAAATGGAATACAACTATAAAATAGACTGAAATAAATGGCCAACTAGACTCTAATTAACCAGGTTCGACTGTATTACCATTTCTTCTGAAGAAGTTTTTAAGTACTAGCTAGTTTTGTAAGTACCTTTTATAAATACCTACCTTATATAATGTATATATATTTTTTTTGTTGTATACAGGAATAATAAAATGAATTAAAATAATAATATTGCTTTTTTTGTATTTTTATTTTTATTAAAACAAGGCTATAGCAAAATCGAATATAAATATTTCGTCGGCTGAGTCCTATTCTGTCGAACATCATTTTTGAAATGTTTATTAAACCGATTTTTAAGGTTCCGATGCAAAGCTTTATTTCAATTAACCAGATTTTGTTCTATCATATTTTTTTTTTTCTTAAACTCAGACAAATTTTGTAATAAATGACTTAAATATTTTCATACCTATTTAAAGTTTCTACGAAATAATTAAAAATTATTTATCATCAACTCATTTTCGATATTGGAAAATGATGTTTGGGATAATAGTAAAAGTTAGTTCAATTGTTGGACATTGAACAAAAAAAAAAAATATATTCAACAAGATAAAAAAAAAGAAAACGAAGCTATGAACCAATGTAACTAATAGTACCTAATATTGAATAAAACGTCTGCTTTATTTAGTTCCTAAATTCCACTGAGCTTTTATCTGAGAATGAACAACTTCGACGTTGAGATTAATAACGTTGTCCCATTTGGAACAGAAATGAGTTGTGTAGAAATCTATTCTTAAGTTTTACAAAAGTTATTTCTTTTATTTTATTATTATTTTGTCACAATAAATATAAAAAGTAGATATGTACTTTTTTAAAGTATAATACTTTTATTAAAAGGAACTTCAGTGTTGAATTATTTTTTTTTTTTTAATAAATGAATTAAATGAAATCAAAAATGTTAAATAAAATTAAATAAACAAAGCCACTTAAACAGTCTTAATTATTATAAATATATGTAACAGTTTTAGTAATAGTTTGAAAACAGCCTTAATTAATTTCATTTATTTTATTATTATTATAATTATATTGATCAGTAAATAAGATCGCGTGCTTATTATCGTTGCCTGAGTGTCCACAAAAGGATTCGTGACACATTGCACAATATTATACTTTATTATTCTGGCAGCTATTCACAAAATATTGCAGAAAATAGAAAAAAAAATTTTCGCTTTGACGTGTAATTACCACCTAAATCTTGTCCAATATCATATAAAAATTAGTTTTAATGGTTTATTGGACAACAAACAGAAAACGGTTTTTACCAAACGAAAGACAATCTGTAAATTAATAAGACTGCATAGCTAACAAAAAATGGTCTATTAGACAAATAGATCTCAGCTGACATAGCTTTTAGTCCGGCGGTTGTACATCTCCAAATCTCAGCTAAGAAGAATATTTTCCAAACCAAGCCTTTAATGTATTTTATATTGTGGCTGTCTTCTCGTAATCATACTCGAAGTACCTATGCATCGTTGTCAGGGTTGACCTCAGGATGCACATGCACAAGTCTGGGTGTTGATCTTCATAAATGAAATAAGTGGCTTATGTTTAAAAGAGTGTCGCTCCTTAAGCAATATTTTCATGAAATAAATGACTTCTCGAGAAGTAAAATGTAAATCGTTTCTGAGAAACGGATCATTTCTTTTATCTTTCATGGTATTTCTGTATGAATTTGCGGTATAACTTTTAGTTTCGCTCCAACATTACTCCTTCGAAGCACCGAAGGGGAAAGACAAATAATACTTACTTACTTACTTAAGGTGGCGCTACAGTACGGGGTGGACCTGGGCCTCAACCAACAAGCGTCTCCAGCCAGCACGATCTTTGGCCAGCTGTCTCCAGTTTCGCACGCTAAGTTGGTTAAGGTCCCCTTCCACTTGCGTACGCCACCTGAGTCGCGGCCTTCCTCTACTGCGCCGTCCCTCGGGTGTGGATTCGAAGATCTTCCGGGCCGGAGCATTGACGTCCATTCGCTCTACATGACCCAGTCACCTCAGCCGTTGGACCTTCATTCTTCTGGCTAGGTCGATGTCGCTGTACAGCCCGTACAGTTCGTCGTTGTATCTCCTCCTCCATTCACCGTCTATGCAGACGGGACCAAAAATTACTCGAAGAATTTTCCTCTCGAAGTAACCAAGAGTAGCCTCATCTGCTTTTGATAGAGTACATGCCTCTGCACCATAAAGTAGGACTGGGATGATCAAGGTCTTATAAAGGTTCACTTTAGTTGTTCGAGAGAGGGCTTTGCTACTCAATTGCTTTCTTAGCCCAAAGAAACAGCGATTGGCAAGAGTTATTCTTCGTTTAATCTCAACGCTGGTGTCATTGTCTGAAGTTATAGCGGAGCCTAGGTAGACAAAGCCCTTTACCACCTCAAAGTTACATCTGTCTATGGTGACATTTTGTCCAAGACGTCGGTGTTGGGTGTCCTTTCTTGATGACAGCATATACTTTGTCTTGCCCTCATTGACCGCCAAACCCATCTCTGCCGCTTCCGTCTCAATGCCCACGAACGCGCCAGTCACATCACGCTGCGTTCTGCCGATTATGTCGATGTCGTCGGCGTAAGCGAGTAGGTGGACGGACTTATGGAAGATAGTGCCTCTGGTGTTAGCGTTTGAGTTTTGCACTATTCTTTCAAGCACGATGTTAAAGAAGTCACATGACAGCGCATCGCCTTATCTAAATCCTGTTTTGACATCGAAGGTCTCGGTGAGTTCTTTACCGACCTTAATGGAGCAGCGTGCATTCTCCATTGTCATCCTGCACAAACGGACGAGTTTGGCAGGGATGCCAAAACTAGACATTGCTCTATATAGCTCGTCTCTATAAATGCTGTCATAGGCGGCCTTAAAATCGATAAAAAGGTGGTGGGTATCGATTTGGACTTCCTGGGTTTTCTCCAAGATCTGCCGCAGTGTGAATATTTGGTCAATGGTAGACTTTCCTGGCCTGAAGCCACACTGATAGGGACCAATCAGGTTGTTGACGAAAGGCTTCAGGCGTTCACACAACACGGCAGATAAGATCTTGTAGGCGATGTTAAGAATACTTATACCTCTGTAGTTGGCGCAGTTCAGAGGATCTCCTTTCTTGAGGATCGGGCAAACAATGCTGAGGTTCCATTCATTCATCGGGCATACTTTCCTCCGACCATATTTTACAGATGAGTTGGTGCATGCTCCTACCCAAGTCATCGCCTGCCGCTTTGAACAGCTTGGCAGCTAGGCCATCTGCTCCAGCGGCTTTGTTGGACTTCAGCTTAGATATGGCTATCTTCACCTCGTCCAGGTCGGGTGGACGGAATTGTTGGTCTTCATCGTCCAGGTTGAATGGTTCATTCTGCCTGACAGCGGGATTATGTTCGTCATCGCCGTTAAACAGTCTGCAGAAGTAGTTCTTCCATACCCTCAGCATCGACTGCGATTCTACTACGATGTTCCCTTGTTCGTCCTTGCAGGCTTCGGTTCGGAAAGACAAATAATACGAGCTGTATTTGAGCAGCCTGATGAATCATTCAGCTCCAACTGGCAGAATGTACTGCTACTGGTAATTTATTCGACAATCAACACTTACCACCTTTCTTTTATAAAAGTATAATTTTAAGAAGATGAAAAAGAAACCGCAGGTAAGAAAATTTACATTCTACGTCAAACAGTGTAGCTGAATTCATTTGCGCCTTTTACAATAAATCTCATTCGGATTTTGGGTATTTATAAATCACCTGTAGCAATCGACCAAAGTTCTTATCTATGTATCTACATAAATCGTTGGAATTTTCATTTACTACCGCCTAAGTCGTTGTTAATATTCAGCAACCACTACAGTTTAAGCCATTATAGTTTAAAAGATTGGTTGATTGATAGACTTCTTCGAATCTATGCAAAGTCGTAAAAGTGGTTGGTATGAATGGGGGCATATAAGAAATATTGTTAAACTTAAAGCCTCTTTGAATCTATCTAAGGACTTTGTTGCTGAGGTTTTTATTGTTGTATAAATGGGTTGTTTGCGTGGTAACCCAAAAAATATAATTTAATAAATGACGCCTCATTAAGCATGGCATCTTTTTTAGAGTTTGCAAAAAGGACATTTGGACAATATTATATACACATAAAATATTTCCGATATTCCCGATGCAAATAAATTTATTTATTTTATGACCCCTTTCATTACAGTTCGTAGAGTGATTGAATTACCTTTTGTCCGCCGCAATGCTTCATCAATTTTGCATCAATTTACTGCTTGTGCATTTAATATGCGTATTTTATTGGCAAATAAATATGCATGCAATTTTAAGTGAATGAAAGTGATCGAAATTGAAACTCATAAAAATGTGGGTAAGTGGCAATATTTGGAATATTAATTTTAAATTTGTAGCTCTCCAGTTTATTGGAACAGATATTTATTTTATGAGTTGGCAATGAATTCTCGCACATATTGGTACTTGTCTTATTTAATTAAGGTTGGAAGTAATATATTTTTTCCACAACAACCAATATCATGAGAGGATTGCGATATTAAACGAATTAATTGATGCAATAAGTTTAATTGGTAGAATTTTTCAAAGGCGTATGAATAAAATTAAAAAAAAAATCGTACTTTGTGTTCTTAATTTAAAGCGAAAATGAGGTTTTATAAGGACAAACGTACGTGGTTATTGAGACTTTGTTGGTAAGTTTTTGTACTACGGCTTCTACCAAAAGTACAAAATCCGGTAGATTATTTTGAAGTTAATTAAGATAGTGAAATTCTGGGCTAACTAAAAATTAATATTCGAATTTACCTAGTGTTCGTTTCATTACTTGAACAAAGAACAAAAATTCGGTACTTGAAAAAAGAAAAGGAAAACTGTTTTTATTCCGCAACTAAAAAAGAAACACCGAAAAGGAATGTATTTTAATGTTAAATTTCTGAATTTACATACATAAATTAATTGTTTTGTTTACATTGGATGATGGATATGACACGAATTGACAGAATATTGCAGTGGGTGTGTTTCGCCAATGATTGACGTTTTCGCCGTCAACACATATAGTGATTAATGTAACAACCTATGGTTTTGGAAAATTTACGCGACTGCGGATCAATTTTTATTATTTGTTTTTAAATTAATAATCTTAAGAAACATTTATATTTTGATTGCAGTGATGGTAACATACTTAACACAAGGAGTTTGACAATCAATTCATTATAAACATTTCTAAATGGTATATTTTGTGTTCCAGGCATAATTTGGAGGCCCCCTTGAAAAACCAATATCTGAATTCCTGAGTACCTACAAATCCCAATAAAATCAATAACACCCAAGGTTCTTCCGCTAGTCGATGAATAAATTAAAGAAGGGACACCGCATATGTCTACGAACCAAAACTATTTTAAATATAAGAGAAACCTTCATAGACAAGTGGAAATACATTTGCTATCGAATGGCACAAAAATAAACCATTCTTAGCAAATATAATTGAATGGTTTTTCGGCTTCTTTCTCTTATGAGGATCAGTCAATAGATGATCCCCGCATTAT
Source organism: Cheilosia urbana (assembly GCA_946477585.1). Classification (NCBI taxonomy): domain Eukaryota; kingdom Metazoa; phylum Arthropoda; class Insecta; order Diptera; family Syrphidae; genus Cheilosia; species Cheilosia urbana. The sequence goes on from OX297855.1 coordinate 45,875,663, forward strand.
CTGCAACAGTTACCGTATATTTGAAATCAGTATTTAGGTGCACCACATTCCTCTACATATTTGTAGGTACATTGCTTTTCCCGAAGATATGATACTGAGCAAACTTAGAAAGTTGGCTCTAAATTTTAATTCTCAAGCCGATGGTATTCCAGCAGGCTTTTTAAAAATGTGTGCCCTTCTTTTACATTCCATACTTTGCCACATATTCAATGAATTGTTGAAGACTGGTATCTTTCCTTCCCTATGAAAGATTATTTTATAGTACGAATATTTAAATCCGGTAGGAAAAATAATATTGAAAATTAGGCCCCAGTTATAGCCATACGTAAAATGCAACCGAAAAAGTTGGAACAGTATGAAATGAGTTTTTTTTCGTTTGGGCGGTCATAGCGAAAAATCAGTCAGAAAAAATGTTCCGTACTAAGGGCCGGTCTATTCATAGCTGGTTAAAGCATTGGTAGGCTACCACTGATTTAGCTTATAAATCAGTGATAACCAATGAATGTCTTGAAAGTTTTTTCACTTCGGTCACCAAACATCGTTCCATTTTTCCAGTTTATTTGTCATTTAGTGATTGACCGAATCCATGGCTATATTTTTTTGTTTTTCGGGTCCGTTTGTTTTTGATAAGTAATTTATTTAGGTAGGTATTTTATTATTGTATTTAGTTTTACTAAACTTAATAAACACAAAAATTAATATCATAACCAAATTATACAGGAATTTCTTAAAAACTAAAGAATGAAACTTTGTATTTGTTAGTCAATGATTTTTTGAGAACAAAACCGAAATAAAGCTAAATCCAATAAAATGTATTACAAATTAACAGGCCTCATGTTAATTTATTCAACGACAATCGCAATTTTCTCGTTCTCTCAATATATAAAAAATCTTAACAAACGAAATTACAGATAATCAGTGGTTAAATCTCATTAACCGCTCAAAATCAGCTGGTTATCGCTTTCAATGGTTAACTAACCAAACTACTGATTCTCTGGTTAATATTTTGCTGAACAAACGCATTCGATGGTTATAAGCTGGAATAAACGATGATTAAAGATAACCAAAACAGAAGAAACCGGGCCTAAGACAATTACCTACAACAAAACAACCCCCACTGATTGGATTCCATCAGAAAAAAAGTTCCTGACAGATGGAACAGTAAAAAAAATGAAATACTTCAGTGGAATGATTCGGTTTTCTTTAGGGGAATTGACTGAGAAGTTGATCAGTAAAAGTTTTTCGTACGTAAAAATGAATAAATTATTTTTCTAGAAAATTTAAAGATCATTTACATACTTTTTTTGATAATCTAATTTTATAATTCATAAGCAACATTTTAAGACCAAGATTGAGTTAAACCACCAAGTTTAAGTGGTCAAAAAAAGAAAAAGAAAATTTTTCCGGTTTGGTTTTACGGATTGCTATAACTGGGGCCTTACAGAGGGATTTGTAATAAATCGTCCATCCCTAAACTGTTTGGTGATTGTTAAGTTGAATTTTTTTTTGTTGTAAAAAAATAATTTGCAATAACCAACATGGTTTTGTAAAGAACGGATCCTCTGTAACAAATCTTCTCCTTTTTAAAAATTGTGTTATTAGTGAGATATCTAAGGATAATCATGCGATGCCATTTATACTGATTTTAGTAAAGCGTTTGACCGAGTTGACCACGAGCTTCTTCTTTACAAACTTGAACGTTAAGGGTTTGCTACGGTTTTTCTTAGATGGCTATCATCCTATTTAGGAAATAGATACCAATTTTTGAAGTTTCGTGGGCACTTTTCAAAAGAAATCATGGTAACATCCGGTGTGCCACAAGAAAGTCACATAGGACCAATCTTATTTATTTTATTCGTTAACGACGCTGTCAAATTTGTTCCACATTGCAATATCCTGATATTTGCCGATGATTTTAAAATATGCTCTTCATGAAATGATTCGAATAGTTTCGATAGATTGAATGCATATCTCCAAGACTTCGTTTTATGGTACAATAAGTTCAGCCCGATTACAACTGATTGGGCTCGAGTCTCTTGAGGTTAGGAGGAAGGTGTCAAAGAAATGTTTTTCTCCACAGAATACTTGTTAGAGAGATTCACTGTCCTGATACTTTAAGTCTTGTTGGTCTTAATGTTCCGTCATATAATTTGCGTAATAACAAATTCTTTTATATTTTTCGTTCTCGTACAAATTACGATAGATCCATTAATTGCGGGTGGCCGTGGCGCAGTGATAGAGTGTTCGCTTGTTGAGTGGGAGGTTACGTGTTCAAATCCGAGCCAGTACCACGAAACATTTTTCACAAATAAAAACTGCGAATAAGTTTAAGTGAATTATAAGCGAACACAAATATCAACAATTCTCCCCTAGATATTAAGACGCCACTCGTGGAGAATATCCACTGAAAAATGTTTAGTGTTAGGCTACCAAGGGAGGGGTCCCAGGTTCGAATCCCGCGAAAACCCAATATTCCAACTTAGGGTTTTTTTTTCACTGTGCCACCTCTCGCGAACGTCTGACAAACATCCGAGAGTATAACTTTCTTGAAAAAGCTTCTCAGTTTGGAATCGGCATAAAATTGTAGATCTCTTCCATTCGTTCCAAAAATGAAAAACTCTAGCTAGGCCTAGGGTCCCTACAGACCTGTTACATCAACTATTCATTTTTTTTTATGTGACAATACCATTTACAAAAGCCACCTTGTTTAATTATTTCGGGTACTAATTATATTGCTGTAATCTAAATTAGTTTTGTACTTTCTTTTTTTTTTCTGTATTATCTTTATTTGCTTAATTTTTCTTCCATTTGTCTCTCTCATTTCATTTGTACGATGATACTAATTTCACATTTTGTTCAGGTCTACAAAAGGCCAAGTTCTTTGTTGGCAAACAAATTAATAAATAAATATAGGAAAAATTCCATAGATTCGTACAACGTCAGGACGAATTTAATCTAGCTAAAAAAATTCACATCACACACCCAACAGCAAATATAATTAATGGTGATGGCTGGGCTCTGTAGTACAGTCGAATTATTTTTACCATCAATGTCAATGACTGACATTATGCGGATAGGTATTCAAAAAATGTATGTTTCCTGCAATTAATCAAAAACTTGACACACAGGCAAAATCATCAAATAACTTTAGTTGATTAAAATATTTGTTTCCCTTTATATCGGTGCCATTCAACATTATACGGATATTTGATAAATTGATGTTTACTGCAATTAATCAAAAATGAATTATTAATAATAAGCATTTCGGACATTTGTCATTTTGGTGTAACGAAGATGTTTTCCAGGAAATTATTGTTATTAAAATATGTTACGAAAAGAGAAAATTGGCAAAATATTGAGTAACGAGTTATAAAAAGCTCTCAAATTAGTTTGTGAAATATAAAACAGTTGCCAGATAGACAAAATAGGAAAAAATATTTCACAAACGAATTCCTGTTAGTTAAAATTAAATTAAAACAGAATATGTAAGTAGAGAATTTTCTTAATTTACCTAAAAGTTTTTCGCAAAATTTGTGTATTCTGTGTCTGTGCCGTTCAGTGCATCGTGTCATAAAGTAAGTACCCATACTAATTAGGGTTTAAATGTGTGAAAAAATGGAATTCGCAAAGAAGAATCTTTGGCCAGTAAAGTCTGTAAAAAAGTTTAAAGTGTGATACAGCCACATGTCAGAATAATTTTGTTGGTGCAATAAATTACACTTTAAATTTGAAATTGGAATTTGACAATATACCTACTGAAACTTGTTGGGTAGCAGTTGATATATTCCATAACAATAAGTTGACAGAATTTAGTTCGATTTAGGCGCCCAAACCTTTAAAAAATGTAGCCCAATATCGTTGCTCAGAAAGAAGCCCAAAAATCGTAGAAAATTTTGGTATTTTTCAGACTTCAGTGATGAAAGTGATCAAGACTTTGTGCTGACTGAACTACAAGCACTCGAGAAGAGAAAAAGCGACATGCATTAAAAATTACACGGCGGAGATTGTCCCTTCTTACACCGATTAAGAATATCGTTGCCACTTTCGAAAAGAATCGTTAGGAGAACATGCAATAGATATTTATTTTGCCGCTTATTGATACTATTTTAATACGCATATGCCAAGTAGGACAAACAATTTCAAAACATAGCATCTGCCAATAGTCTGACTGTGACAGTTTTCCATACAAAAAATTTGTGGAGGAGAAACTAGTAAGATTCATCTCATTTAGTTAGTTTTATAACTCAAACAAATTATACTAACCGCCTTTTCAAAATATATAATAACCAACCAATAGCATTCAGTTATTTTAAAAAGTCGTATTGCCGAGCTCTACCACATTTCCCCACGGTTGGCAGCATTGATTTTATATTTTTTGTATGTTTTTGCATGTCACACGGATTCTAAATTAACGGAACACCAATAAGAAAACAAAATGGCGAAATTGAAAAAAAAAAAATTGAGGGGGCCAGCGGCAAGAGGATTGCGAGTTGGGGTCTCAGTATGGTTTGTCTCTGCTTTAGACCTTATTGGTGGTCTAATTTGCATAAAAACCACCTTTTTTTTTTGTTTTTTTTTTTTTTTTATAATTAACACGCGCTAAGGAGGTTGTGACTACTCTTATAGTGTTATATGATTACACAGCGCGGGCATTAAGGAAATTAGGATAGAGGAGATAGTAGATACCGATGCACATTGGTCTTAAATGTCTGCAAATTGTACTGGGGAGGAAAGACAGAGCTGGGCAAGGTATTCCACACTCGCGTTGTACGGCTTATGAAAGAGTCTCTGTATTTCATTGTACGTCCGAAGATAGGCTGGATGGTAAACTGATGGGCATTCCTAGCATGGCGAGTATTGCGTTTGAATTGCTGAAGGGGAGGAATGCAGTTGGCTATTTCATCTGAGCACTGTTTGTGGAAAAAACGGTAAGACAATGAGAGACACGAAACGTTTCTACGATGTTCAAGCGAATTAATAGAATTCGCGATATTCGTGTCTCCGATTAGTTTCAACACATGATTTTGGATCCTATCTAGTAAGTGCAATATAGTTTTCGGTGCACCAGACCAGATGTGGGAATTGTACTCAAGCTTTGGGCGAATGAACGCCTTGTATATTGTAGCCAGATCAGAAGGGGTAAAATATTTCTTGCACCGTTTGAGGAAACCTAGACATTTCGCTGCATTCTTGGTGACTTCGTGTACATGGTCATTCCAACGAAGGTTGTCATGAACGCACATACCGAGAATAGAATGTCTTTCGGTTTCGGTAATGCAAGTGCCGTTCATGGATAATGGCTGTAGATTTGGGTTTCGCTTTAGAGACAGCAGACAGCATTGTGTTTTTGAAGCATTAAATTCCACTCTATTTTCTGAACCCCGTTTTGAAATGCTGTCAAGGTCGGAATTTAATGAGCTTAACATACGTTGCCGTTCCAGTTCTACGGCCGAAGAGCAGGGACGTGAGTCCTGGAAAGAATATGAAAAGCTAAGAGTGCTGTCATCAGCGAAGGAATGGATTAGATTAGAAGTTGCAGACAAGAGATCATTTATAAAAATGAGAAAGAGATTCGGAGACAAAACTGAGCCTTGGGGAACACCAGCATTTATATGGTGAGTTTCAGAACTGAAACCATCCAAAACAACTTGAATTGAACGGCCAGAAAGGTAGTTTCTAATCCATTGAATAAGAGACGCATCGATCCCATAAGCACGCATTTTCGACAAAAGAGCTTGATGCCAAACTCTGTCAAATGCCTTTGAAATATCGAGCGCAACAATCTTCGATTCACCGAAGTGATGAAGAGATTGGTTCCACTTCTCGGTGAGATAAGTCATTAAATCACCAGTGGACCTGTTGCCACGAAAACCGTACTGCCGGTCATTGAGGAGTTTCCGTGATTCAAGATATTTCATAAGCTGACGGTTTATCAGCGTTTCCATGACCTTAGAAAGAATGGACGTAAGTGCTATGGGTCGGTAATTGGTGGGAGAAGAAGATTCGCCTTTTTTAGGGACGGGCTGGACAAATGCTGTTTTCCACCTACTCGGAAAGAGTCCAGAAGAGTAGGACAGATGAAAAAGCTTACGCAGTGGTTTTGCCAGCGTGGAAGAACACCTCTTCAGAACGATGGGGGAGATATGATCTGGACCAGCGGATTTATTTATGTTGAGATCGTAAAGTACTCTTGCGACTGTACGAATGCGAAAGTGGATTGGTCCCATGGTAAATTCTACGCACTCGAGTACAGGTGTAGACAAACCGGGAAATTATGACACAAGTGCACTCATCAATCAATCATGAAGTATTAGAAATCAGAGATATTTTGTGCATTTCCTATTTGTTGCTTTGTTTTTTGCTTATAATTAGCTTCAAAAAGCTTCTGAAAGATATCTGTTGGGCAAATTTAGATGCAATTTATATACTCATTTTTTTTTAGAACAAAATTTTCATTGTGGAACAAACGATTGACCATGTTTTTCACGAAAACAAATTTTGAACAAATTCTGCCACGAAAATAAATATGTAATCGATTCTAAAAAAAAAAGTTGTCGCACTAGGAAATGTGGAGGTCTAATTTTTTATTGGTACCGTTTCACTAATGCTGTACATTTTACAAAAAGCTGGCAGCCAACTAATTGTCGACATTAGTGCTTCATTATTAGTATGGCCGGTTTTTTGTTATGAATTTTTCTAGTTAAGGAATGACATAGAGTAAAAAATTCGTAAGAGCTAGTAAAAATTCCTAAAACTTAAAAGAACACACCTTTAGATAAAATTTCCCATTTAAATTTCAAGTAGATAAATATTTATTCGAATGCAATGACGCATCATAGCGTATACAGTGCCATCGCATTTACCACCGTAGACAAATGAAGAGTGAGTTATTTATAACTTAAATTTGTTGTAGTGCCTAAAAGCTGTCACATAATGCCCCCAAAATGACAACAACACATATTTTGGGGTAGTAAGACATGTTAAGATTTTACCTTTCTGACACTAGTGATTGACACATTTAATTCGTATACCTTCTAAGTCTGTCAGCCGCTTCCGATGAAAGGAAGGATAAGAAGATAAGGTAGGTGGTCTTAACGTGATGTGTGTCAATGCAAATCCACTAACAAATTAAGAAATCATTTTGTTTTACGACCACACGCAAAATAGTTGGTCCACACACATTTTTGCAAGTGGAAACTTCTATATCGTTATATTATACATACGTATTTATTTTTGTTTACGAAAATAAAAAAAGCATTTCATAGATAATATGCTTTTTGATTGAATTAATGACACAAGCAAAATCACTACATGTACCTACCGTTAAAACTAATTTGTTAATGAGCCCAAAATAGTTGCTCTTCGTCATTCGCGATGCAAAAGAGTTGGTCTACTCCACATCATCGTACGATTAAATTAACTGTTAGCGAAAATTAAGCAAAAACAAGCGTACTCTTTGCACCTTGGCAGATTATTAGTGTACTATTGTTATAGGGTTTGCATTCAATTGTTGCCTGATTATGGAGCGTGGTGTTCCCTTATCTAAAGATCTTAGAGAATCAATTATAAAAGCTTTTAAAATGGGGTTTCAAGCTACAAAATTGGTAAAAATGTCATTCTTCCCCGTTTATCATAGTACAGAATATTATTTCACTCTTCAATAAGATGGGTAACTTTAAAAGCGGGAAGAAAATTGTACCGCCACCAGTAGCTACAGCCCGCGATTGTGTAGTGTATTAACAACTTAATGAAAATCGTCGTCAAACTGATGGTAGAGTTACTGTAGAGTGGAAGAACGCCTCAAAAAAGAAATGTCTGTTGACACTTGTAAACGCAACATGACCAAAATGGGTTATAAATATTAAAAAGCCCCTTCTCACACAAAGGCAAAAGAAAAGGCGACTTGAATGGGCTAAAGAACATAAAAATTGGACTTTGCATCAGTGGCGGGAAGTAATTTGAAGCAATAAATCCAGATCAGAGGTTTGTGTTGGCGCTGAGCGAAAGCATATACTTCGCACCTCGAAAGAAGTGTCCCATAAAGACTGTCTGAAACGAACAATAAACAGCCCTATTACGGCTATCAAATATCAATTATTGAGGTGAAACTTCTTATGCGACTTCCAACTCAAGGTCGCGTTAAACGTTTAACGCTAATAATTGGATACTCAAAGGTGTGAGCGAGGGTGAGGGTGGCGCACATTGCACAGCACAAGCACGTTCATATGAAAAAAAAAACGAGTGCTGTTTTCTCCAACAAAAGTGAAACGAAAGAGAAGTATGCGAGGTGAATGTGTATAATCAACAGCCACAATGTGTTTCTGAGGAAATGCGCAGATGGCTGTTGACGTGCGCTGATGGACTTATGGTGGTGTACATATATAGAAATTGAGTTCAAGTTTTTTTTTTGTTTAAATGGTTGTTATAGTACATACCTACATACGTTTATACCTATACAGTAAAGAATTGAAGAATTCAAGAAGTAAAGACGATATAGGTGAACTATGTTGTTTGATTTATTGAAGTGAAACTTCTTAAATGCTTAATGCTACTATAAGCATTGCATACTCACGCTTCAGAGTATGCAATGGTGAGTGAGTTTATTGGCACCAAATGCTGGGAGAAGAATATTCTGTGGTGAAGATTAATTTCCAAAAATAATGACTAAATTGGCAATTAATGTCTTATTGAAGTGAAACTTCTAATGCGACTTCCAACAAGGTTGCGTTAAACGTTCAACGCTCCTGGGGAGGGGGAATAGAAGGAGACAGAGCGAGAGTGAATGCGTGGCACTCGAACGCATGCGCGTAGTATACTTGTTACAGGCCAGCGCGAGCGTTAGCAACGAGTAGCGTCCTCATTATTTCATTCACTTGTTTTAGTTTGATTTGATACACATATAATTTAATAGGGTAGCATTTTTGAAGTGAAAGTTCTAATGCGACTTCCAACATTTCGTATCTTACTTTAGTTGTCATAATCCCATTGTAAATGTTATAGATTTGGATATTTCTCCACTAGAAAATGATAATTAAAAGATGCGATCAATTGTGAATTGTAAGCAATGTTAATAAAGTTTGTCTTAAAGCCTAGTATCCTGCTCGCGCTAAATTTTATCTCCCATAAAAAATGTCTACAAAGATAAAATTGAGCGAGGCAGTTTAGCAAAGCCTCAGTATCCTGTTCGCACGCTAATCCTTAACTTCATATAGATGGGCCGATGAAAAGTCTCCACTTATTTAGCTCGCGAAATAAATGTCCGGTGCATTAAATCGAAGATAAATTTTGACATAAAAAAACGGAGGAAAGTGTTTGTGTTGTGTTTGCAATTGTTTTTTTTTTTTTTGGCGGAAAACGCAGACAATATTTGCGTGGTAAATAAAACAAAACGCAAAGCCAAACAACAGAGCCAAAACAGAGATACATATAAATATAAATAAAGCGAATCGATTTTCAGGGGGACTTATGCTCTCATTTGGCTTCGTCTTTTGGGTAATAACAAGTGTTCCACTATGGTAAGGAGATTGTGGAAAGTTTGAGGACACATGTCGAACTTCTTCTTATAATTTCTAGGTTTCTTACGTCTTTCAAGTTTGAAATTCGAAAATTCTATTAAAATTACGTTTACTGATATCTGTCATGGTACTCATGGTTCATAAGCATATGGGTTTTGTCCCATCTATATCATGTTTAATAATAATTTAGCGACCATTTATCTTTGGTGTGGAGAAACGAAGTGGAGACTAGGGGCGCTAAAATTTAGCGCGAGCAGGATACTAGGCTTAAAGAAACAATATGATTTCACTAAAAATCAATTTCTAACCCTTCCTATTTTCATTTCCACATTACGAAGTTTCACTTCTTCTGCGCTAAGGGACTCCACGCACTATTTTCGTTGATACTTGTAACATCTATCAATTCATCGATAATTTGGTATTATGAGTATCAATTGATAGTTTTCACCCCATTGTGAATGCTAATCAAAATATCATTGGGAAAGGGTTCTGTTTTGAAGTTTCTAATTTGTATTTTTATTTTTATTTTTTATCACAATCCCATTCAAAAAATAACTCTACCGATGACATTTCGTTAAGTCGTTTTTTAACAATAAAAACAAGGAAATAAATTTTCTGATTTGATGTTAATAGAAATTTTTAACCGCCCGAAAATTTGATACGTATCAACAAGAAATTTGTGGTTGATAGAAAATTAGATGAATTTCATTTGTGATGCTGGGTATCCTAATGGTTATAAAGCCCTGATCTTTCGTCCATCAAAACTCTATGGCACAAATTGAAACAAAAATTAAGACAACAACCAGCAAGAACCCGCAAGGATCTACGACAGTCGATAGACAATCAATGATATTTGGCAATCATCTTCAACCGATGTTTGCCAAAAACTCGTGGATACAATGCCACAGCGAATTTAAGCGGTGATAGCAAAAGAAAGGTTACAACAACGCAGTGATACAAATCTATTTTAAATTCTTAGTCCAAATATTTTGCGCTCAGACGAAAGATAAACTAATATTCTACTTATTTTTATTCAGTAATAACTTCAAGTGCTAATAACTTGAGCTCGTATATAGAGATTGCTGTTCCTCAAAGACGATGAATGGGTTTTAAACCCGCTCTATACTATGATCTATCACATCCAAATCCAAGTGCATGGGCACAATGCCAAATGTTAAAGTCCGGAATTTAATTTAATTAATCCAATTTCATTTGTTTAAGAGCCACTTATGTAATTAAAATGCAATAGAATTAATAATTCACAATTTTGTTTAAAACAAAAAATTACAACCCTTAGTGAAACAGTAGCCAGCTTCTGCAAAATGGATTAAAACACATTCCAAAGTTCAGCATAAATAGTAAGGACATATTCACTGTAACAACAATTAACTGTGTGAGCAACATTGTAAACTTTTTAATCTTAATACAAACTCTTATGAAAGTTAAACCAAGTATTATCAATTTTTCCCGTCGGTCGGGAAATTCTAAATTTCATATCAGTAATAAACGAACAAAAATTCGGTTGTCATTTAAATAGCCATATATATTTAATAACAAAAATAAGTTTTACTTTACTCTAACTTATATCTCCACCAACCTATTGCTTCATTAAAAGGCGAAGTAAATAAAATGGTTTGGATGAAAATTAATTTCAAATTTTGACAAGTAACGACTTCAAAGCGGTTTCGTTTCTGTTTCAAATTATTTCTAAATGACTTTTGGAGATAAGATTCCATTTTCTTTTACCGCGTTGATAAACTACAAGACTCAAGATTTTCAGCCCAAAGCATATCCATTTCCCATCAGCTAAACTTTGAGCTATTGATCGATTTTCGAAATATTAACCGGAATTGTTGGATCTCCTTTGTACTTAGATATCTACCTTGGGAAAGGTTTCATTGTCTGGAGTTCTATGCAGACGAAACATGAGCCGTTGGCAACTCTACATGTTTGTGTATATTACACCAAAATACGCATTGTGTCGCTGAGATTAATACGGATAATTGACTCGAAGTGTAGACTTGGTAAAACAATTTGGAACATTTTTAACAATGCAGATGAAAGATAAACGCTTGGTGACATAATCCCAACAAACAAGATAACCGCGTCTCTTATCGTCGCCTTGCTGATTTATCTACTGCGTGTATTTTGAATCTACCTCACTATGCAGAGAGAATGGGGTCTGCAATTTGTTTTGGTATTAGATAGAGGCGCAAATATGTTCACACGGCCCCCTCGATTTATTGTATTTCGGAGGCCAAACAGTATGCGCGAGATTCCAGTAGCCCCAACCTAACTAACTTTTATTATGCCTTTATGATATTTATTGAAGTGCATATGTTTGAACAGAAATTTATGGCATTCTTGTAGTAGCTACTCACGTGCGCATGTGATGTGACTAATTGGATAATTAATCTCGCTCAAATTTTTAGACAGTGAAACGGTTTATGATAATCTGATGCCAGAGGAATGATTGCCAACGTCATTGTGCGGTTTAAATATTTGCATATTATATTGCGAAGGTAATTCTTGCTTAATAAAAAATAAATCTGCAGTTACTCTGATGTTCATGATTTTCTTAAGGACTTTAGATACGTTTGCAATGAATGTGTGACTATGAAGGCACACAGGCGTTGATCTTGAATTTTAATTTTAATTTGTTGGGGGCGAAAGCACCCGTTTATTTGGATTTATGTAAGCTACAGGTTTAATACTTCAGATTTAAAGTTAACAATGGTGAAAACGGCAACATTAAAAATAAGGGAGCGCTCCGGTTGAAATCGAAAACAGGAAATTTCAATCTTACTATCCGTAGTAGACGTCATGAGTTACGGACTATTCACATGAGTGCGAATTACGAATAGGCGATTTGCGAATAAATCAATTTAATTGTTTTTAATAAATAAAAAAATAAATAGTTGGCGCAACAGGTCCGGAGGGACCCTAGGCCTAGCTTGTCACAACTATTCGTTTTGTGTGAGTTTTTCATTTTTGTAACGAATGGAAGGGATCTACAATTTTATGCCGACTCCAAACGGCTAATTGAGAGGCTCTTTCAAGACAGTTATACTCTCGGATGTTTGTCGAACACAAGGTGAGACATAGGTAAGTATTTTAAAGTTTGTCCACAAGATTGGTAAGTGGATGAGAGTGTCCTTGAAATGGTGCCGTCCACTTAAAAGAGAATAAATATGCTGCCAAAATTGACAAAACTTATGCAAGTCGAAGTCGGCACTCCGAATTTTACAAATATACAATCGAATCGTTTTTGACTACTTATTGTATGTGGCTAGCCTAGCTAACTAATATTTTTTTTCCTTTACACGAGGCTGCGTTAGCGCAAGACTTTTGCATCAACGAGCAGGGGGGGCATTTAAATTCCATTATTTTTAAAACTAATTAATAAAACTGAATGAGCTTTAACATGAATAAAAGAAAAATTAATTCCATACACTAAACAAAAAAGTTATTTGAGTTTCTTAATGTAGCAACATTCATCAGCCACCCTGTATCAAGAAAATATTAGTGAGCTAGTCCAACACACTAACCACTAAGCCACTGTGCCTACATTTAATTGCAAATTGATTTTTGTTCTACCGCAAAAGTATTACATTTATTTAATCTAACATATAATGTTAAGAAACTTGCCTCTCAATTGATAGTACCTACTCTATGTTAGCAAATAATGTGTCAAACTTCTAACGCCCTATCCCTGTGGATAGAATGACAGACAGAGAGTAGTAAAAACTACTGTTTGTACGGTTTCCACTGAAATACTATTTTTTGCTGGTATGGGTGGTGTGACTTTGCAGACGAGAAAAGTTCTTTATCAATTCATAGCTGAATGGAATTCTCTAGCTGAATTTGTGATTCACTTACTTACTTAAGGTGGCGCTACAGTCCGGGGTGGACCTGGGCCTTAACCAATACGCCTCTCCAGTTAGCGCGATCTTTGGCTAGCTGCCTCAAAGTTTCGCACTCCAAGTTGGTTGAGGTCCGCTTCCACTTGCGCGCGCCAGCTAAGGCGAGGTCTTCCTCTACTGCGTTGTCCCTCCGGGTTGGAATCGAAGACTCTCCGGACCGGAGCGTTGGTGTCCATTCGCTCTACACGTCCTAACCATCTTAGACGACGAATGCGTACTTTTCGTGATGCGTGATTTCTGAGGTGATGTCATTTTCAGAGTTAATAGCGGATCCGAGGTAGACAAAGTCCCTAACTTCCTCAAAGTTATAGCTGTCTATCGTGACGTTCTGTCCGATTCGTCGATGTTGTGTTGTTGTGTGTCCCTTTTTGTTAACAGCATATATTTTGTTTTACCCTCATTCACCACTAAACCCATTTTTGCCGCTTCTGTACTAATACTAGCAAACGCTCCAGTAACAGAAAACCCAGAAACTTACATTTATGAACTCTTTTAAGTGATGTTCATGAAATTGTAGCTGTTTTTTCGTTGACTCTGTGCCAAATTGAGGTCAATATTGACCCATTATGATGCCCATTGGGGGAAGGATATCCTTTACCCATAATAACCCTGTCTATATAAACACCAGTGATTAAGTACTAAGTTGTTGCATACAAACCATCCTGTTGATTTGGTAAAGCTCATTATATTTTCTTTATGTGTGTTGGAAAGCTCGTCTAGGTCGTGGAAGAAGTGTCTCCTTAGGAATCTGTGCCTTTTGTGTTGGAGACCCGGCAACAGTGACATAGGAAGTGGGTTGTGTCCTCAAGAGCTTCCTCATCACCGCAGCCTCTACAAAGTTCTTCTTCCGTCAATCGTAACTTCTTCATGTGATACCGTAGAGTGTTGTGCCCCGTTATGATTTCTACGAGAGTGGAAAGAGATTTTCTATCCGTTCGTATGAGACTCTGGCTTCATTTAAGGTTGGCCATAGCATTCTTGTGGTATGACAAGTTTCTAGTGCAGTCCATCTTTAGTGAGCAAGGCGGGATGAGCTTGTTCTGATACAGCTGTCGAATCTAGGCTAGCTAATTCGTCCGCCTTCTCGTTGCCAGGAATGCTTTCATATACCGGAACCAGAGCAATACCTTATAGGAACTGAGTGCCAAAAACCCTCAGTTCTTCGCGACAGCATTTCACAAGCTTTGATTTTATTTCACATGAGTCCGTCTCTCCATTCTTCCCTGCTGGGGTAGATAAAAGTCTTGTGAAATCAAAGTATGGCGTCATGTAGTCTGTGTTAGGTACATCGCCAAAATATTTCTGTAGGACCGACGAATGACCCCTTTCATTAGTGTTTAGGCATGCTGGGCCGGGGATAAATCTTCCGGGCGTAGCCTGCTACCAATGTGTATATCTATCAGTCGTTCTAATGGTTTCAGTATGAAGGAAGTGAGGCTTGGGTATAAAAATAACTTCCACTTTTCTCCAAGTTCTTGGTATACACCCCTGTGTGAGACTGTCAATATAAAGATCCTTTAATACCGGAATAATAGTGCTGGCAATGGCTTAGTGGTTAGTGTGTTGGACTACTACGCTAGGGGTCGAGGTTCGGATCCCGCAAAAACCCAAAATTCCAACTTATGCTTTTTTTCACTGCGCCACCTCTCGCGAACGTCTGACAAACATCCGAAAGTATGACTGTCTTGAAAGAGCTTCTCAATTCGCCGTTTGGAGTCGGCATAAAATTGTAGATCCCTTCCATTCGTTCCAAAAATGAAAACTCACACAAAACGAATGGTTGTGAGAAGCTAGGCCTAGGGTCCCTCCGGGCCTGTTGCGCCAACTATTTTTTTTTTTTTTAGTTCTTTGAAACATGATAGGAAAAATTCTATCGAGCCCTGGGGATTTAAAGTGAGTAAACGATCGGTTGCTTTTCCGATTCGGAATTCTATTCTCTCCTTTGTGATCAAATCTCCAGGAAGGTTCGTATCCGCGGTGGTTATATGTGCATTTATCGACACATGGCTGAGCGGTACAGCCTTAAAAGTGCATGTTGCCTTCGGGGTCCTTGAGAGATCCCAGAGTTAATGGTTCTCTGGTTAGGATTTTCCTCAATCTCGCGGTTTCTATAGTATCCGTTATTTCATCACAGAAATTTTGTCATGGTTATCGTTTTGATTTCTGAATTTCGTTTTTGAAGTTTCTCTTACTTGGCTTGTATATACCAATCCCAGTCAGATTCCAGCTTCGTCCGGTTAGCCGTATTGAAAAGTCTCCTTGTTTCCTTCCTAATTACGGCCAGTTTCCTGTTCCACCACGGAGGTGATATTTTTGTTTTCCTTTTTACCACCGGGCATACTCCCTCGAATGCATCTTTAAAAACAGTGACTATTTTCTCGACTTTCAGGTCGATATCGTTCGGGCAGTTAGCATTTAGTCGCAGTGTATCGTTGAGGTTTCATAAGAAAACACTTAAAAGCACTAGCGACTTACAGAAGGCTGTTACAAAAATTACATTATTTTGTCTGTCTCAAAATTGAAGATCCATAACCTGACTGACAAGGTCATAGCCCCAGACCAATCGATTTGGTTCGGTGAATTGCCTAAGTGTATTTATAAAGGATAATTGACGCAATAACTGTTAGGTCCGGGTGGAATTACTCGTGAAACCCACTGTGCCTAGAGCTATAACATGTTTTCTATTGGGCCTTTTACTCTGAATGTGATATTTACGACTTTTTCCAGCACGTTAAGGAAACCATTAGATTGAAGCATGCCCTTGACTGCCTCGCATGACTCGTATAAGCACACACTCCGACCATTATATCTCCGAAGGGAATTCGAACTAAACCAGACACGCATTTCATAAATGGGTATAAACGAAAGTGAAAACCAAACAAATACAATATAATTGTAAGTTGTTTGCAAAGGACACAGCTCTCCAACTGGCATCAACGAACGTCTCTTTACAGGCCAATAATACTCGGATATAAAACCATAACTCATTCCAACAACAGGAAGTTCTACTTTCGATCGTAATTGTACAATGGGTGGAAATAATATAGAAACTTGTCGGCTATTCTTTAAGCTGTGGAATTAATGTGGAAAACTTACGACTCACCAAAAGCTTCCCTTCTTCGTGGGGGTATATTTCCCGTTTAGCAACTGAAATCATAAAAAATGATCTGAACGTGACGATTGTTTTGTCGTGAAAATATTGTCACCGAATTTTTAACGACCCCTTGGCCTAATCCCATGTCTTTTACATCATTCAAAATAAAAATTAAAGAATAAATAAATTGTAATAAAATATAATACGTGGATTACATAGAAGGATGACGACGAATATTTATGACAATCACGATGACAACGTGCACGACAAAGTACTCCATGAGGCCATAAAGAGCTGGGTTAGCAAAAGTAAAATGAAATGTGTAGGCACTTTGTTTGGAGGTGTCAAAAAAGTTTAATGATGTGCTGTCTTTTGCATATCAGTATAACATGAAAGGATCTCAGCAAACAGGCTTTACCGATGATTTTGCTCTTAAACGTCACATAGAGACAATTAAGTGCATATGTGGTGCTACTTTGATGACTTTGAAAATACACTTGTTTTATGGATGTCCTTGGGGATGATGATGGAATCTAACTAACAACAAAACATCTGAAAGGGTTTGGTGATGTATTTCGTATATTGAGAGTTTGAGTATGTTCAAGATTAGTCGCCAGTGATACCCATTTTTTAGGGTTCCGTAGCCAAATGGCAAAAAACGGAACCCTTATAGATTCGTCACGTCTGTCTGTCTGTCTGTCCGTATGTCACTTCCATTTTTTCCCGAAATTTTAAGAACTATACTGCTGAAACTTGGTAAGTAGATGTATTCTGCAAACCGCATTAAGATTTTACACAAAACTAGAAAACAAAAAAAATAGTGCGTGGAGTCCCTCCGCGCGGAAGAAGTGAAACTTCGTAATGTGGAAATGAAAACAGGAAGGGGTAGAAATTGATTTTTAGTGAAATCATATTGTTTCTTTAAGCCCAGTATCCTGCTCGCGCTAAATTTTAGCGCCCCTAGTCTCCACTTCGTTTCTCCACACCAAAGATAAATGGTCGCTAAATTATTATTAAACATGATATAGATGGGACAAAACCCATATGCTTATGAACCATGAGCACCATGACAGATATCAGTAAACGTTATTTTAATAGAATTTTCGAATTTCAAACTTGAAAGACGTAAGGAACCTAGAAATTATAAGAAGAAGTTCGACATGTGTCCTCAAACTTTCCACAATCTCCTTACCATAGTTGAACACTTGTTATTACCCAAAAGACGACGCCAAATGAGAGCACAAGTCCCCCTGAAAATCGATTCGCTTTATTTATATTTATATGTATCTCTGTTTTGGCTCTGTTGTTTGGCTTTGCGTTTTCTTTTATTTACCACGCAAACATTGTCTGCGTTTTCCGCCAAAAAAAAAAAAAAACAAATAATTGCAAACACAACACAAACACTTTCCTCCGTTTTTTTATGTCAAAATTTATCTTCGATTTAATGCACCGGACATTTATTTCGCGAGCTAAATAAGTGGAGACTTTTCATCGGCCCATCTATATGAAGTTAAGAATTTAGCGTGCGAACAGGATACTGATGCTTTGCTAAACTGCCTCGCTCAATTTTATCTTTGTAGACATTTATGGGAGATAAAATTTAGCGCGAGCAGGATACTAGGCCTTAAGACAGACTTTATTAACATTGCTTACAATTCACAATTGATCGCATCTTTTAATTATCATTTTCGAGTGGAGAAATATCCAATTCCATAAAATTTACAATGGGATAATGACAACTAAAGTAAGATACTCATGTTGGAAGTCGCATTAGAAGTTTCAATTCAACAAGACATTAATTGCCGATTTAGTCATTATTTTTGGAAACTAATCTTCACCAGAGAATATTCCTCTCCCAGCATTTGGTGCCAATAAACTCACTTACCATTGCATACTCTGAAGCGTCAGCGGTTCCCTCACTCCTTTGAGTATGCAATGCTTATAGTAGCGTTAAGCGATTAACACGACCTTGTTGGAAGTCGCATAAGAAGTTTCACTTCAATAAATCAAGCAACATAATTCACCTATATCGTCTTTACTTCTTGAATTCTTCAATTCTTTACTGTAGGTATCAACGTAGGTACAATAACAACCATTAAAACAAAAACCTTGAACTCAATTTCTATATACACCACCATACGTCCATCAGCGCAGGTCAACTGCCATTTGCGCATTTCCTCAGAAACACATTGTCGCTGTTGGTTACATACACATTTACGTCGCATACTTCTCTTTCGTGAAAACATCACTCAGTTTTTTTTTCATATGAACGTGTTTGTGCAATGTTTTTTTTTTTTTTTTATATACTTCTCCCGGGAAAGGCGAACCTATAACGCTTCAACAGCGCCCCGAGATGCCTGCAGATGTATGTTTGTTCTGCACTTAAATTGCTGCAAATTGTAGTCTTCTGGAAATATATCCCCAGGAAGCGAGTTCCAAAGTTTGCTTGTCCTGTAACAGAAGGAGTTTTGGAAAGCTGATGTCCTCGCGGTTGTCAAGTGTACTGTATGGTCATGAGCATTAGCAGTCCGTCTTGTTGGGCGTCCAAAAGTTGCATTTCGAGGGATAATGTCTTTGAGTTCCTCAGAACATCTACCATGGAAGTACCTGTAGAACAAGCATAGGTCAGCGACTTGTCTTCTGTGCACCAACGGTGATTCGATGTGAGTGTAGGGTCTCCAATGAGTCGAACTGCTCGTCTCTGTATGCTATCAAGCAGGTTAAGTGAATATTTTGGGGCCGAGCTCCAAATATGGGAACAATATTCCAAGCCTGGTCTAACCTGTGCTTTGTAGAGAAGGAGAAGTTGCTTGGGGCTAAAGTACCTCTTTGCTCTAAATAGGTAGCTCAATTTTGCGGACGCCGATCTTGCGATATAGGATATGTGGTTCTGCCATGAGATTCCTGAATTGACTGTGACACCTAGAAGGCGCATTGAGTCCTTGTGATGGATTGGATGGTCATCCATTTGGATCTGAGGAACTGTTGATGCATTTTTTCTGGAAAATGTTGTGAACTGTGTCTTGTTTGCATTAAATACAACCAAATTGTCCTTTCCCCACTTCAAGATTTTGTCCAGATCGTCATTTAGAGAATTAATTTGTTCACATCTCTGACTGTGTGGTGTAGCCGTATTCACAGGCCCATTGTTCGAGATGGAGGATATAAGAGTGCTGTCATCTGCAATGCTATAGATATTATTATTTGTCGATCCTAGCAAATCGTTGATGTGGAGAAGAAATAGAGTTGGAGAAAGAATAGATCCTTGGGGCACTCCTGCATTTATAGCAAACGAATTGGATGATACACCATCTACAACAACTTAGATCGATCTTCCCAGAATAAAATTTTGCATCCATCCGCAGAGTTGTTGTGGTAATCCGTAAGACGCTAACTTGCCTAATAGGGCTCTATGCCAGACTCGGTCAAATGCCTTTGATATGTCCAAGGCTACGGCTCTGGATTCGCCGTGTTGTTCAATTGATTGTGTCCATAAGTGCGTTACGTAGCTTAACAGGTCACCAGTGGAACGACGGCTCCGAAATTCGTATTGCCTGTCGCTTATTAATCGATGGCCTTCTAGATATTTGATTATTTCGAGATTTATGTGCGCCACCCTCACCCTCCCTCACACCTTTGAGTATCCAATGCTTTTATGGGCGTTAAACGTTTAACGCGAACTTGAGTTGGAAGTCGCATAAGAAGTTTCACTTCAATAAAGTGAACGACTGGGTCGAACAAATCTTTCTCGTTCGAAAAAGTTTTGTTGGTTGTTTTCTTATTGTATTAGATAGGTAGGTAGGTATTAAGATCTGAGAAGCTATGCTAGGTAAAAGAAACATGAAACATAGAAAAAGGAACACATAGGGCCTTGCCAATAAACATTTTTAGTTTCGACTCTAGATTATATTAGTTCACAGTGGCTATATTTTCCATACAAATTTCACAATTGTGAGCTTCCGTAAATTTAAAGTCGAGACTAAAATTTGGTATTATTACGGCGCATAGTGGTAAATAAAATAAACTTTTAAACGTTGAAGCTCTAGAAACAGGCAATTCTCGCAAGTTCTTGTTAGAGAGTTATAAGCGCCTACTGTACTATTTTATAGCACTTTACAAGTTTTTGAGTACGAGAACAAGTGTAGTAGGAGTTTTTGATTTTTGATCTGTTTGGAAATTATTTTCTTTTTGATCGGAATAGATTAATGAAGCTGGTTTAAGTTGTCATTGGAAGTATTGGTCGTGATAGATCGATATCTTTACATATAAATATATGTATGTGTATGTATATGCAAAATTCAGAGATTTGTTTTTGAAATTGAAATAGCAGCTATTAACTGAATATCGCGATGAACGTCTGTGGGGTGCACATGAAGTGGGATATTCTGATTGTTGTAAATATTTTAAGGTGGGTGCATATTCAAAATGGTTGAAAAAATGTAGAAGTGGGTAATATTTGCTAACAATAAGTTTTGCGTTGCTGTTATTGCATTTTTAATAGCTGTTGCAATTTGAATTTTAAAGTGCGATATTGAGTTTTAAAAATACATATGAACAGAGATCGGCTTTTGGGTAGTTATTTTTGAGAAATAATTAAAAAACAGATTTATTCGAATTTTCTGAGAAAATCTAAGTACGGAATCTTATTTAGAATACTGAAAAAATCTTTGTAAAATTTGGCAGAGAAAACAGTTCCAAAAATTGCAACGTTTAGTTTGAAAAATACTATTTGTTAACTAAAACCGACTATAAGGTATTATTCGCGATATAAGAATTAGTTGGTTTTTAAAGTTTTATCGAAGTCAAAAATGGGGTTTTCGAGATATAAGTGGTTTTTAAAATTAGCGGTTTCGGTGATTCGAATTGAAAATTAAGGACGTAGCAATTTTAAGAATATCAGTGTTACTCTAAGTTCGCATTTTGGTCTAAATCGTTTTTGCCGTTTTCTGGTAAGCTAAGAAAGACTAAATTTAAAAAAAATGACTTTTTTCAAAAATCGATTTTACGATAATACCGAGAAAAACTGAGTTTGCCATTAATTTGGAAATGACCATATAACCTTAGAAATCAATTTTTGTTACAGTGAATGTATGAACCGTTTTCGAAATATGTCCAAATTTCAAAAGCACCGTTACTCTAATTTTTAGCCGAAAACTGGATATGTAGTCATGGTAACCTCATCCACTTAAGCATAAACATCAGTTTTGGTTGAAATCGTTAGAGCCGTTTTCGAGCAAATCAAACTGGTACGAACAGTTTGTATGGAAAGTACCATTAATATTGAGGTTGTAAAATGAAAAACGACCAAGAGCCATAAGCCCACAAACTCCAAATCCGAAGCTTGAACGAAATCCGGTCAGCCGTTTAGACGGTAGGCCTACGGGACAGACAGACAGACAGACAGACAGACGGACAGACGGACAGACGGCAGACGGACAGACCAGACAGAATTTTGCGACCCACTTTTTTGAGTTATTCTATCATCGTAATGTCAGAATTGATTAACATCTAGAGTTTGAAATTTTGTACGACATCAATATCTTTATTTTACTGCGTAATGGAGAAAGTTAAAAAAAAAAGAAAAAACAATAAATTTTGGGGGTTCCCCATACTTAGAACTGAAACAAAAAAAAATATTTTTTTCATCAAACCCATACGTGAGGGGTATCTTTGGATACGTCTTTCAAATGATATTTAGGTTTCTAATATCATTTTTTACTAAACTGAATAGTTTGCGCGAGAGACACTTCCAAAGTGGTAAAATGTTTATGCTGTCAAAAAAAAAAAAAAAAAGAAAGAATTTTTAAATGTACAGCTTGACATAGTGCGAAATCTTTTCTTTAACCGTACTCGGATTTTTCCCGATGATGTAGATTCGGTGGCGGAAGATTAAGAGTTTTGGAGGGTCCTCTTAGAGTTTTTAGAACTGTCACCGTTAGGTACTCGAAGAACAGATGAGCTAGACATAGACACAACTAATGTAAGTCGAAGAGATACTTATTGTATGTGGCTAGCTTAGCTAGCATATATTTTTTTTCCTTTACACGAGGCAGTATTAGCGCAGGACTCGTATCAAGAAAAGATTAGTGTGAAAACCAAAATAATTAATCTTATACTCAACAACACGACACTGCGCCCGTTCGTAGTGGAAGTCTCGATCGAACTGACATTCAATCAAAAACCACTCACAGTAGCGTGCTGCGTTAAGCAGGAAGATCGAGGATCCTTTAATGAGACGGGGTTTCTCTCATTTCTTTTCTCTTTCACTCCAATTGCTGTGGTTGAACAGTGGAGTTGAGTTATGGTTTCATGAACCAATATAGAATGAGTTTAACAACTCGGCCATCCGACTTATCACTGCCCTCAGTGATGTTACCCAGTAAGATCATTCAGATCAGATGACAAAAACGAAGTCAATATCCAACTTGAACCCTATCAAGTTTTTATTCCGTTAAGGACTCAACCGATTTAGAACAAGGTTGCTTTACATTTCCGAGCCGACTGATGGCTTCTTCATGTTCCACAGACAGCTGCAGGGCTTTTTCTTGAAATATCCTCCAAAAAGGTCTTCCACTGGATTTTCATGGCCGACTTAGGCCAATCCAACTATCATCCACAGAGGACTTGATTTTCCAGCACACTTAAGCCCATCAAAATATCATCCACTGAGGAATTCAACTGGATTTTCTGGCACACTTAGGTCAATCCAAATATCATCCACAGAGGACTTGATTTTCCGGCACACGCAGGCCAATCAAAATATCATCCACAGAGGAATTCAACTGGATTTTCTGGTACACTTAGGCCAATCCAAATATCATCCACAGAGGACTTGATTTTCCGGCACACGCAGGCCAATCAAAATATCATCCACAGAGGAATTCAACTGAATTTTCTGGTACACTTAGGCCAATCCAAATATCATCCACAGAGGACTTGATTTTCCGGCACACTCTGGCCAATCAAAATATCATCCACAGAGGAATTCAACTGGATTTTCTGGCACACGTAGGCCAATTCAAATATCATCCACAGAGGAACTTTTGACAATTTATTAAGACCCTAGTGCGTTGGGCTACTTACTTTCTCTATAACTCAATGCTGTGGTTCATTCCCATACACTTTCCATTTAAGAACAAAGTTCATGCGTATCTAAACGTTCCCATTCTTACCTTTAGGAAAGGGCCCCAGATGATCAACGTGAATCATAAAAACAAATTCGTTGCAATGTTTGTTCCAAACCACAGTGCGCAGTATCATCATGTGAAGATTTGATGACCCTCCACCGAACTCCCTTTGGTACGACAAAACGTTTTCCACACGGTTTTCTTGTAAAGTCGATTATTCTTCAAGATATACTCTTTTTCCAGTTGTTTGAAATTGGAACTATCACTTGCTATACCTTTTAGCACTTCGATTATTTTCTTAAGGTCCTGGTCCTGTATCTGAAGTGTTGATATCCAATCTTCTTCCTGGACTGTTATAGCTAAGACATCGCATCCAGCCACCTGCCACCTCCACTTCAGATGCTTCCTCCACAGGATGTCGGCTTAAAGCATCCGCATGTTGTAATTGGGTTCCTGGTCGATGAACAAGTTCAAAATCGTATTCTTGGATTTTCAGCCACCATCTGGCAATCCTGGGTATCAAATTTGTTTTGCTTTGGGTTGCCTTCAATGAGTTACAGGCGGTGTAAATTTTAAAATGTTCCCCTAGCAAATAAAAAGCGGAATCTTTCTAGACTTTCAACGACGGCTAGAGCTTCCAGCTCATAACTGTGAAACTTCGACTCAGAATCCGTTGTGGCTCGGCTGAAATATGCTATTGCCGTTCTTGCATTTTCTTCATTTATTTGCATCAAAACGCCTGCAAGTCCTAGAGAGCTGGCATCCGTATGAAGCTGATGTTGATATTGTGGGTTATATATAGCCAAAATAGGTGCATTGCACAGCCGATTCTTCAAAAGGTCAAAAGCCGCTTGATGTTCACAATTCCATTGAAATGTGATACCCTTTCTTAGTAAGCGATGCAATGGTGCTGCAATGGTGGCATAGTTCTCGACAAACCGACGGAAATAGCCGGAGAGCCCCAAAAATTGTTTGACCTCGCGTGATGTTGTAGGCCTGGAAAACATTTTAACTGCCAGCACCTTAATTTCACCTGGTTGGACACCGTTTTGATCTATTTTATGTCCGAGAAAACTAATTTGCTTTTTAAAGAATTCGCATTTTTTAATATTCAATGTTAAATGCCATTCCATAAGTATTTGCAACAGTTTTTTCAAGTGTTTTGAGTAATTCCTGAGTGTCCGAGCCAAACAAAACTATATCGTCCATATAAATAATTATATTCGAGTGCCCCATTCTTTGTTTGATTAATCCCATTAATCTCAAAAATACCGCTGGTGCATTCGTTAGACCAAATGCCACCCGCTTAAACTGAAACTGACCGGTGTCAGTTATGAATGATGTGTAATGCCTGCTTGCTACATTTATGGGAACTTGGTAATACCCACTCATCAGATCTAGTACTATAAAGAGCTTGCTATTGTACATCATATTGAGGCCTTCTTCGATATTAAGGGTTGGAGAATTTTCGCGCACAGTATTGGCATTAATTTTTCGGAAGTCTACACACATTCTATAGTTACCATCTTTTTTCAAAACTAAGAGCACTGGACTAGAATATTCAGAGGTGGAAGGTTCAATTATGTCGTTTTTCAAAAGTTCTTTTATTTGTTCTTCTAGAACATTTCTGAGATGGTATGGAATTCGATACGGTTTGTGTTTAACGGTGATGTTTTCTTTAAGCTGGATGTTCATTTCGACTATATCTGTTTTTCCCAATTCGCTTAGATTGTTCGCGAAACAATCTTTATACTTGTTGAGCAATTGAACTAGGGACTCTCTATCGCTTTTTGAAACGGAATCATCCAACTTTAAATTGTCTGTTTTTATTCTCAACATATCTTGTTCCATACTTTCCTTCCTACCTCCTAATTCATGTCAGTTTGTACCACTTTCTACAACATTGCCCTTTTCCTGTGTGATGTACAGTTGGCCGCCCTTCCTTATCAGACTCACTGACGGGGCATCGAGAAAGTTTCTTCCCAATATCATATCATGTTCCTGCCGGTCATCATCAACTACCATTACATCAACTATCAACTTCACGTCCTGGGCCTGCACTGCTTCTTTAATTTTCCCCAAAGGTATGACTCTTCCGCCCCCATATCCCGTCAACGTGTTGGTAGTATACTCAGTATTGAAGCCATTTGTTCGCACTATACTGCTTTTAATAGTGGAACAGTCACTACCTAGATCGACAAAAGCACGAACTGGACAGTTGCCAACCTTTATTCGTAGAACAAGACTGTCATCATTGGTTGTTGTCAATTTTGCGATCGATCTGCTAGTATTATTATCATTTATGTGACGCTTCTTAGGTTTGTGACAATTATTAGCATAATGGCCCCTTTCCTGGCAATTATAACAAACCCTGTTATTTTGACCGCGTTCCTTGAGATGTTTATTCCTGCAGTCGCGAGCCAAGTGATTTTCGCTTTTGCAGATAAAGCACGACCTTGCGTAACCACGCTTTCCCAAGAACAGCGTGCTTGATGTCCTGTAACTTACTGTATCCCGCTGTACGGCCCCTGAAGTGCTTGGTACCCCGCTCGATACTCCACGACCTATTTTTTCGCGATTCTCCTTATGGCAAAATAGTTTTTTATTTTGTGCAACAGTTCCTCAAAATTCTTGCAGTATGAAGCCGTTAGCGAGTTCATGAGATTTTCGTCATTAAGGCCCGACACTATGTAGCGCATGGTCATTGCATCTACCATTCGTGCTCGAGTGCACAGCCCTACCACGTCATAAAAGTACTTCTCCACGCTTTCATCAATCTGTTTCGTTCTGCTCATTATTTGCAGGGAAAGCCTTCACAAAATCATTTTTAAATTGTCCCCAGGTTGCAATCTGCGACTTCTGGTTCTGAAACCAACTTTTTGCTGCCTCTTCCAGCCGCAACGACCCATAGAAGATGGTGGTCACATCATCCCAACTAAACATGTTTTGAAAGAATCCATGCAACTTACCCATGCCTCCGCACTCAACCCCTTCTTATCTATTGGGTTGAATGCCGGAATTATCTTCTCGCACTCGGACGCACCGAACCGAAATACAAGGGCATCTGTCGTCCGCGACGATGACGTATCGGCACTACCACTACCATCTCCTCGTTCGACCGAATCCGCTTGTGTGTGACACTCGTTTCTCCTCCTCTTGGACATTATTTATTTTGTTCCTTTTTTTTTTCTTTTTTTTTCAGATTACACACGCAGCCCAAGTTCAACTACCTACCCACATACACCGAAGTATAACCTTTTTCGCACTTTCGTTTGTGTTTACCCACAACTATATTATTATTTTTTCTTTGGGCAGGACACTACACCACTCAACACAACACACAAAACCCGTTGCGACGCACCGTTGTTTCTGATTATCTTATTTTTTTTGGTTATCTCGTTTTCGTTTTTCTTTTTGTTTTTCTTAGCTATTAGTTTATTAAGGGTGTGAAGATCCCACTTCTGAAAATGAAAACCAAAATAGTTAATCTTATACTCAACAACACGACACTGCGCCCGTTCGTAGTGGAAGTCTCGATCGAACTGACATTCAATCAAAAACCACTCACAGTAGCGTGCTGCGTTAAGCAGGAAGATCGAGGATCCTTTAATGAGACGGGGTTTCTCTCATTTCTTTTCTCTTTCACTCCAATTGCTGTGGTTGAACAGTGGAGTTGAGTTATGGTTTCATGAACCAATATAGAATGAGTTTAACAAGTGGGTTAGATTGGCAAAGCCATTAGTCGAAACTAATGAAATGTACACCCAGACACACATCCTTCTGGTAAATTTAATGGAAATAACATCCACTTCAGAGGTGTCCCTGAAATTTATCTGCCTTCTTCGTTTGGCGGACGTGGTACATTGCATTAGAGAAAGACCTCTCTTTAAATAGTGCCTTCTAGTGAAATGGAGGCTCAACCAGCTTGCAGTGTCAACTGTAGAAAAAAAAGGTATTCGTTGGAGCCTAAATTGATTCTAGGCTGTGGCATTGTCTCAGAGCTCTTTCACAATGAGTGACTCATTCGAGTAATACACAAGCCCCTGGGTATGCGCTGTATTGTGACAAATAGATGGAGGGCTAGAAGCATATGCGTTTGCAGTGATATCCAAGCTGCATTAAAAGCGCTGCTTAACCCTCTTATCTCTTCTAAATTAGTGCTCGAACACAAGCTTTCTCTTAACTCTATCGAAAGAATAAATACAGTGAATATTGTTTGGGTCCCAGGTCACACTGTGAGATCGCTGATGAGTTTGCCAGGCTGGGTTTAGAAGAAGCATTTAGGACCTGAACCTTCGTTGGGTCTGCCTACATCGATGGTTAGGGCATCCAATGATACTTGGGTTTCTCACGAAAACGAGTGTCGGTGGCGTGCATCTGATGGGTGTAGGCAGACCAAACGACTGTGTCCGGACATCTGCAAAGGTCAGAGTCTTGTTTTCTGTCTCTCTGGAGAATCGACTGCAGACTGCTTATGGGCGTCCTTTCGCGCCTTCAAGCTTTTCCCAAACACTTAAATGTTTTGAGCTTGAGCGTCACCACCATCTGTCCTGCTAGTGGAGAGGAGGACGATGCAGCCGAACATCTAAGCTCTTCATGACTAAAGCTTCTTCTCATCTTTCTTCGAAGGACGGGAAAACTAAGTACAGAAAAGTAAGGTGCCTGTTTGACAGTAAAATGAATCAGTAGTTGTGTCTGAGTACTCCATCGGATAGTAACAACGATAGTTATCCCATTGAAACCTGCTTAAATTTCCAAACTGATTTTTAGGTATTGTGATGGAGCCATTAGTTCACGAGTGGAATGAATTGCGTTGTCATAGAATGATAATAATTTCCAAAAAATTGTATTCATTTCGGGTGTGTCGTTTTTTAATGTCAATTCTTCCTTCAATCTAAGCACAACCTATGAAATCGGTTCAAAAAGCACTATTTAATAACTTCCGCTATACAAAAGCATCTGCAACCGAAACCAAATGAGCTCCTAATCAGGGTTGCCATATTGGGCGTTTTCTTTTATTTTGGGCTATATTTTTTCTTAAAAAACGATATAAGGGTGATTTTTTAAGAGGTTTAGAACTTTTTAAAAAAAAAAAAAACACAAAAAATTCGAAAAAATGAATGAAATATTTATTTGAATCGATAGTTTGAACCTTGCAATTTAATGTTTAAAGATAATTTCATGCAAATGTTGACCGCGGCTGCGTCTCAGGTAGTCCATCCGCTGAGTCCAATTTTGGCATACTCTTTCACACATATCGGCCGGTATCTCACGAATGAATGCATGGATGTTGGCTTCCAGTGCGTCAATCGAAGCGGGCTTGTCCCTATACACATTAGCCTTGACATACCCCCACAAAAAATAATCTAATGGTGTCAAATCGCACGATCTAGGCGGCCAATTGACCGGCCCGAAACGTGAAATTAATTGTTCACCAAACTCGCCTCGCAATTGCGCCATTGTTTCGCGTGCTGTGTGGCATGTGGTACCGTCTTGTTGAAACCACATATCATGCAAGTCAAGAACTTCCATTTCGGGCAAAAAAAGTTTGTTATCATCGCTCGGTAGCGTTCACCATTGACAGTAACGCTGCGATTCGCATCATCTTTGAAGAAATATGGCCCAATAATGCCGCCGGCCCATAAACCGCACCAAACAGTGGCTTTTTCGGGATGCATTGGTAGCTGTTGCAATGCTTCTGGCTGATCTTCACTCCAAATGCGGCAATTTTGCTTATTTACGTACCCATTCAACCAAAAATGAGCCTCATCGCTGAACACAATTTTTCGATAAAAAAGCGGATCCTCGGCCAGCTTTCCAAGAGCCCATTCACCAAAAATTCGGCGTTGTGGTAGGTCGGCTGACTTTAGTTCTTGCACAAGCTGTATCTTAAAAGGCTTTACGTACAAATCCTTCCGCAAAATTTTCCACGTAGTGCTGTAACAAAGGCCTAACTGCTGGGAACGGCGCCGAATCGACATTTCGCGGTCTTCTGTCACACTAGCTGATACGGCCGCAATATTTTCTTCACTACGCACAGTACGTAAACGTGTTGGTGGTTTAATGTCCAACAAAGTAAATTTGGTGCGAAATTTGGTCACAATCTTCCGAATAGACTGCTCAGAAGGTCGGGAATGCCGATCATAAAATGGAAGCAGCGCGAGTTAAGTATCCATAGCAAAACATATTGAGAAAAAAGATAACATTATTTGTATTCAATGATATCTTTAGTCTCTAGTACAGTCTTGCACACAACGCTACAATGATAACATATGTAAAAGAGATAATATCGTTTGTATACAATGTTGGAATATTATCTCTTCTTCATTATCAAGCAAGACGATTGTACGCTTGGGTCTCCTTGTAGATAGATAAGAAAAGTATATAAATACGACTGTATGATGAATTTATCAACAGTCTTATTGTAACTACATAGTAGCCTTAAGCTCCTTTTAGAATTAGTAAAAAGTATTTCAATAATAAAGGACATAGTTCCAAATAAATATTGTTTAATTTTAAAAGTAAGAAACAAGTGTTTTAATTGGCGATCCTGCCAGGAGGTTAAATATACTTTTTAACTTCAATCGAGCGGACCTCGGGAACAAGTAGTGAAATCTAGTATAAACAGAACACTCGCGTTACCGGTTACAAGAATTACCTAGCATAGCAGGTACAAATATAGCTTCTTCGTACGAAGCAGCAAAGCAATTCAGTGAAAGTGTATATGTGGAGAAAAAAAACACACAAATTCGACGACAACAGACACGAGTTCAAAATGGAACAACTCGCAGTATTAATGGCAAGATTAGAAGCTTTAGAAACCAGGAGCAACACAGTAACACAAACCCTAGAGCACACACGCACAGAGAATGCAAGGTTAGCAGCAATAATAACTAACCAAAATCAAATAAACACTAATTTAGAAACAAAACTAAATGAAGTAAAATCTGGATTAGGCATAGTACCAAACATACCTGTGCTAGAGGAAATAAGAACCACATATACAGATGGTAGTGAAATACAGTTAGACGCATTTAAAAGCCTACCTATTTTCAACGGCGATCAATCAAATTATCGGTCGTGGCGCGAAGAAGCATCCAGATTAATGGACAGCATTAAAAACTTCAAAACACACAGTAAGTACGCAGCAGCATTGACTATAGTGAAAAGTAAAATACAGGGTGCAGCCGCGAATGTGTTAACTAATTATAACACAATTTTTAATTTTGAGGCGATACGTAACAGATTAGATTATACGTACTCTAATCAAGAACCTCTATACGTGCTACAAGACATGATGAAAGCCATCACGCAAAAAAGAAGCACACTGTCTGAATACCACGACGAGATAAATAAAAATCTCAATTTAATAATATCAAAAATCACTATGTCAGGTGATCCGCCGAATATAATCGACAGACTAATTAAAAATGCTAACGACGACGCAGTTCGTATATTCATTGATGGTATGAGTGACAACTTTACAAGAGGATCATTATATTCAGCTACAATAAATGATCTAGAACACGCATTCGCAATTGCTCGCAGAATAGAACATGATAATGTGCACAGGCATTTACATCTCACTCAAGATAAGCACCACAAAAATATGCCACATGAACGCAGAAACGAAAGAAGACCAAATTATTCGAGCCAAACAACGAATTATCAACCCCAGAAGCAATACGATAATATGGTGAAAACATAAAAAAAGAATTCCCACTAGTAAGATTTATATTCACACCAAGAAAACTTCAAGACGTGACAAATTTGGAGGAACAACTAAAACTTGTAAGGGTAACTCACGAAAGAGCACACCGAGGGTTACGTAACAATATACAAGAAATCTCAGAGAAATATTACTGGCCCGATCTAAATAAACAAGCAAAGAGTTTCAACAGAAAATGCATAGCATGTCTATTTGGAAAATATGAAAGAAAACCTATCAGAGAACCTCTGAATAATTCAGAAATACCAACACATGTGGGAACACACATTCATATGGACATATACTTCAACGACAAGTATACTTTCCTTGTAACAGTAGATAAGTATTCTAAATATACAATCCTTCGGGAAATCGAAACTCGAAACAGACTGTACGACGTTATGGAAGAGGTCTTATCTAATTATTTCCCAAAATGTGAACGACTCATGACAGATAACGAGAAGGGATTCAAAACAGAAATGGTGAACCAAATGTGTTTGAAATACAACATAACTAAAGTAGAAACTCCAGTATACAGATCGACAGCGAACGGTCAGGTAGAACGTGTAAACGGTACAATAACTGAACTGTCTAGAATATTCACAATTCAGAATAAAACAAGACTTATCGAAGAAATATTTAGAACAGTGCGTGAATTAAATAATTCTATACACTCAGTTACCGGTTTGAAACCTAGAGACATTTTCTTTAATCAAAATAAATATAGCAATAGTGAAATTATAATAAATAAACTAAACTCAGCATCCAAAAAAGTGATCGAACGTCTAAATAAAGGAACTCGACACAGAGAGTATAAAAAAGGAGATAAGATAATGGTAAGAATCACAGGTCTTAGAAAGAAATCTAACGCCAGATACATAACAAGAATAGTAGAAGAAGATAAAGGAGACACTGTAATCTCTAAAGAAGGAATAAAAATTCACAAGGATAACATAAAGAATTATCATTTTTCAGATGACGAAAATATTAATATTCCTAACATTACTAGGAATTGTACAGAGTCAAGAAGGGCAAGGAAACGTTCAAATAACTGAGTTACTAAACAAGAAGTTTATACTTACGCAAACAGATGACGTGTATTTATTCAAAGAACAAACTTATTTGTTACATGCCACCAACCTGACTTCGATATTTCAACCTTACGTAAATATCGTAACTAGTAAATATCAACCTACACAAGAAGAAAAAATTTGGTTAAGTAAAATTAAGAATTTAGCAGACCAATTACAAGAACATACTAGGCATACTAGATCAATTAACTTTTTAGGAACAGCTTTCAAATATGTGTTTGGTAATCCTGACCATTATGACTTAGTTAACATAGAAACGAGTATAAATAATCTCATAGAAAACAATAATAAACAAAAAACTATAAATTCTAGATTTGAACAAATTTTGCAACAATTCGAAGGTCAGAGCCTTAAAGAACATTTAGTAATAGAACAAGTGTACGAACAATTATTATTATTGACCAGAACAATTAATGCAGCAAAAAATAATGAATATTTATCAGAAAGCCTAGACTTAGATGACATTAAAAATATTATTCAACATGAAATAATTCAAGTACCCATAATAAATATACTTGAGTACTCTAAAATATTATTAGCTAGAACTGATGAATTCTTCATCACAATATATAAATATCCAGTTCTAATTAAATCATGTAAATTGTATAAAGTAACACCTTTAAATTCAAAACATGGAAAAATCATTACAGATAAAACAATTGCCTTATGTAACCAAACTTATTTAAGAACAAGAAATTGTCAAAATCATCTAAGTAAAAACATTTGTGAAATTAACTTTGAAGAAGAAAATTGTCTTATTCCACTTTTAAAGAATATAACTTCAAAATGCAACATTAAACAAGAATACGATTACGACTTAGAAATTGAATCCGGTGTTATGTTATTAAGCGGTAAGCATAAGTTAAATAATCAAACAATTAATGGTATAAACTTAGTTACTTATGAAAATACTATAAATCTAGACGATAAAATATACAAAAACATGCATAAGCAAATTAAAGAAGTTATATTAAGAAATCATAATTCAGAGTCTTACATCGACCAAATAATTAAAGAAGATACAATGTACAAATTCGATAACATAGATACTTTAAAAAAACTAATTATTCCTTTTGAAGAAAAACCGATATTATCAACTATATACACAATTGTAACACTGATTGTTATTCTAGCATTTACGTACGTAATGATAAAAACTATACAATGTATAACAGATCGTCAAAAACAAAAAAAGATTGACGCATATAACAAAACTTATGAAAGAGAAATGTTAAAAATAGCGTCGAAAAATCGGGACGATTTCGTTTAACAAGGGGGGGAGTTAAGTATCCATAGCAAAACATATTGAGAAAAAAGATAACATTATTTGTATTCAATGATATCTTTAGTCTCTAGTACAGTCTTGCACACAACGCTACAATGATAACATATGTAAAAGAGATAATATCGTTTGTATACAATGTTGGAATATTATCTCTTCTTCATTATCAAGCAAGACGATTGTACGCTTGGGTCTCCTTGTAGATAGATAAGAAAAGTATATAAATACGACTGTATGATGAATTTATCAACAGTCTTATTGTAACTACATAGTAGCCTTAAGCTCCTTTTAGAATTAGTAAAAAGTATTTCAATAATAAAGGACATAGTTCCAAATAAATATTGTTTAATTTTAAAAGTAAGAAACAAGTGTTTTAATTCGCGCGATGAACATTTCGAACCGAGCACGAATTTTGATAGTAAAATTCAATAATTTGCAAGCGTTGTTCATTTGTAAGACGATCCATGGTTAAATTGCAAACCAAACTGAAGCTGTTTGACAGTGACACAAGGTACTAAACACACGTCAGCTGTCAAAACCAGTGTTGCCAAAACCAAACCAGCTAAAAAATCTTAGAAACGAAAAAAAGAAAAACAGCGCCCAACACAATTTTGGTCTACATATCGTTTTACAAATTTTGTGTTAATTTCGTTTTATTCCATTACTTTATTCCATCGCGCACCGAAAGTTCCGTATTTCTTTAGAGTTTGAAACTGCGAAGATTTTTCGCAGATGAGGTAAACTACATCAAGAGAAGCGTCAGAGTAGAGAAGGCTCTCGAATGAATGAAATGCGATATTGTGCACAAAAATATGTGTGCATGTTCATGAGTATGAGTAGCTATCCATTGGAAAAGTTCCAAGGAGAAACGATTAAGGGAACACTCTAATAAAAAAATGGTTAAAAGGAGCGTACTTTATATAGCGATTGACAGTTTTTTTTTTCTGTGAATATATTTTAAGATATTAACTTTTTGGCAAAACATTCTTCGGCAGATATGTAGCTACGAGCATGATCTACAAAAAAGGTTTATATCCATTTTTTGGTAAATCAAGAAGTAAACAGTTTTTGTGCGAATGAAAATATTTTGTTCTCTATTTTACTAATTACTCTAAAACCAGTCGATGCACAATTTTTGAGATAGACCTAGGAACAAATTTGGTCAAGTGGGTTCGGACAGATGGACGGACATCGCAGGGCAAACATACATCTGCAGGCATCTCGGGGCGCTGTTGAGGCGTTATAGGTTCGCCTTTCCCGGGAGAAGTATATAAAAAAAAAAAAAAAAAAACAAACCTAATAAGTTTCCGTTTTTCCCCGTAGGGTATATAAACTTAAAAATTAATATTTTCCAACAAACACGCATTTTAAAACTTGGCAGCATTCTGGCAGTAAAGTGATATTAATCAGTCGCACACCAATGTATTTTGCAGGAGTTTTGGATTGAAGCAATCTACAAAAGTGCAGAAAATAGAAGACAAATAAAATCCGCAGCGTAAGTGCTATGGGTAAGCGGGAAAATACCTAAATTTTGCACGATTTTTTGGGCTTCCTCCTGGGCAGAGGTATCGGGCTACAAATTTTTTTAAGGTTTGGGCGCTTAATGCTTACCTAATCCTGGCAACAAATAAATATCTGTTCTGAAATGCAGCCATAAGCGCCTTGAGCAACCCCGCCACGAAATCTTCTACAAGCGTTCAAACAGATTCGCCGACAACACAACCCCCACATACAGTGGCTTCCCATAATCTAACCAACTCCGTGTCCCCTATTCTTCCGCACATCCTAATACGAATATTCTAATCGTTTAAAAAAAAAACAAGAGGGGATCACAACGGGCCCATCAGAGGCCTCAGTAAAGAAAAAAAGCTCACCCTCACCAACACACTAACCCACTCTGCTCCTAGCTCAACGATTCAAACTGATGATAGTATATCGGTTATGACGCTGTTCGTCCATACGTCAATCCAAATGGATAAGTGAGTCAAGTGATTTAAAACGATTTGCCTCTCTTTTTGATTTTAATTCGCATAAATAAATCCTCGAAATTTGATCACAAGTGTGAATAAAATAATATTCAAAATTCATGTGCTGCCTTCAAAGTAGCGCTTCTCTAATTGTATTGAATGCATTCGGTAAATTGTTAGGGCAATTATCTTGAATTTTATTAGCGTCGATAAACATCACTTTGATCAGAAATTCGCAATGAATACGCATGCATTCATGCAAAAGTAAACGGCAGTGTGGAAATCACTGTGGCGTATACGTAACATTTTTTTGTGAGTATTCAAATCTACAGGTGCCAGCTTTTGTTTTCGATGGTACTTTCGGATTCCATGGATATATTTATTTCCGGGAAATCGATTAAACTGTCAGCGCGCTCTTGGTTATCCTCCACACCTTACCCTAATTCAAATTGAAATATAAACGTTTGGTGGATTAATCGAAATCCGCCAAATCCCAAGGGCCTATTTTATAATTCAATTTATTTACTTAGTTATTTTTAATTAAAGTACTCGACTTCAAATCGTCATAAACGCCCTGATGTACATATAGTATATTATTAATGGAATTTAAAATGGATGTTGCATTCACAGTGAGGGCACTTCTTTCTTGGTATTTCAATAACAGACGGGGTGGAGTGCTGTGTACATATTTATGGTTTTCCAATATTCCACGTGGAGCTATCCTTCAGCTTCGGATGTTAATTCTACAGTATGCGGATGTATGTACTTTGTGAGAAAGATGGGTATATGGATAAAAATGATACTTCTCCAATGGTACATAAATACTGAATCTATCAAAACTGTGTGACCCATGAAATTGAATAGATAAAGTCTGATGATGGATTATGTAGATTTTTTCTGTTAGGTGCTCAGGAGGAATTTACTGCCCATATAAAAAACGTAAATCGAAATTTGAGTGTATATACGCTAGAGTCCTAATTATATGCGATAGTTCTACAGTCCCTTAGGAACAACTGCTCGGATATCTGAACTTCTTCAATAACACCAGGGGCCTATAACACAATACACCAAGTGCTTGTAACTCAAGCGAAATTCAACGACTGTTGAAAATTTGTGTAACACGTACTAACCAGACTGGTTAGTTGTTTTCAACAGTTGTTGAATTTCACTTGTTTAACAAGCAATTGTTTTATTGTGTTATAGGCCCCTGGAAATACCTAATTTTAAAATCGATGTAAAATCGATAAAAACTTTGTGAAATGTAACGTCAGACTTATCACAGGTTTAGTATTTCAAATCAAGTGCTGCACCCTCACATTGCTAGAGAGATTGAATCTATTTCTTTAGAGACAAACTGCTCATTTTGGACGAGGAGTCTGGCAGATCTGTCTGAACTCCAACCACGCATACAACTAATAGAAAAATGTTATCCATGTCAAAAATGCAATTGGAAAGAAACAGATCTCGAAAAAATCGAATCGAAAGCAAATCAATCAAAATAAAAAATGCTATTAAGTAACCCGACTCTTCTCGCAAATAAAATTTGTATACGCAAGCGCCTTATCTTCTTATATATAAAAATGACTTGGATATAATGTTTGTCCGTTTATATCTCGAGTTTGGCAGCAACGAATTTTATGATTCTTTTTGTGTTCAAAAGGTAATTGCAGAAAATATAAGTCAAATAAAATCCGCTCCGCGCATAAGTGAGATGGTAAGTGGGAAAAATACCGAAATTTTCCATGATTTTTTGCGTTTCTTTCTGGGCAACGCTTAAAGCAAAATTATGGCAACCCTATGCGTGTTGCATACAATTTAAGTTTGGCAGCTTTTGTGTTAGGTTAGGTTAGGTTAGGTTAATGGGTGGATACGGCAGAGTAAACCCTGCAGTACCCCACTTAGGTCCATGTGGACCCATTGTGATGCCCTTGTTGGGGGGTAAGCCGATGTTGTTGGCGATGGTGTAAGTTCCTTCTAATTACTCGACCTTGTCCAGCCATCCAGATGTATTTATGAACCTGTAAAGATTAGATAAATTAACATCTGAAAGTTCTTGTATGTCATGGAAGTGGTATCTTCCAAGTGACACGGACTTGGGCAGTGACAGAGGAAGTGAGGTGTATCCTCATGCACCTCCTCGTCTTCGCCTGCTCTGCATATATCGTCATTCTTGGGTTTTAATTTCATTGTGTGGTTTCTCAGGAAGTTGTGCCCTGTTAGGGCACCTACCAGTTTATGTAGCGACGTTCTATCAAACCACATAAGCTTGCTAGTCCGACCTGCATTATATTCCGGCCATAGCTTCCGTGAAATTTCGCAGGTAGTTAATTCCTTCCACCTGTTGTTGGCTTTCATTCGAATCTTGTTTTCCACTCTCTCTCTGAGATAACAGAGCGGTGGATTGATCGATTTAATCGCCCGATCTTGATCCATAGCCGATCTATTTCTTGCCATTTTATCAGCCATCTCATTGCCGGCTTTGTCCCTGTGTCCAGGGACCCAGCAGAGGTGCGTGGTATGCTGCGAGCAGAGAACCTTAAGCTCTTCACGGCAGCGGCGAACTAGCTTCGATTTTATTTCAATAGCAGACACTGCTTTTATAGCCGCCTGGCTGTCAATAAATATGGTAATATCATCATTTGGTATTGCCATCATTGACACCATATGGGCAGCTTCGGCGATTGCCAGAACCTCCGCCTGTAAGACACTACTGTGATCAGGCAATCTGATCGAATGGTGTATATTTAGCTCTTCGGAGAAAATTCCAGCACCTGTACCACAGTCCATCTTAGATCCATCTGTGTAGATGGATATCGATTTCCTATCTGTGGGTTCGTCCGTGTTCCATTCCTCCCATGTCCCATTCTGTAGGGTTTCCAGCTTTTGGTTTGGCTGATCCTGAGGGCACTCTAGGGGTACCAGGTTGAGAATTGCATCCATTCCAGCAGTAGGTGTTGTCCTTATTGCGCCGGTTGTACCTATACATGCTAGTCTTTGTATTTTGGTCATTAGTTTTAAGTTCGATGCTTTGTTTGTGGCTTGCCACCAAACTAAGCTTCCGTATGTGAGTATTGGACGCACAACAGCCGTATACATCCACAGAATTATTTTAGGGTTTGGTCCCCACCTTTTTCCGAAGATTCGGTTGCATGCGTAGAAAGCATTTGCAGCCTTTTTTACTCTCTCATTGACATTTTATTTCAAATTGAACTTCCTATCCAAGATCGTACCAAGATATTTAGCACTCTCCGCTACCCTGAGAGGTATACCCTCAATAGTAGGAGGATCGAAGTTTGGAATCACTCTTTTGTTGCTGAACAAGACTAGCTCAGTTTTTTGTGGATTGACTCCAAGACCGCATGGTTTTGTCCACATATTAAGTGTTCGTAATGCGTTTTCTAGTAGTTCGCTTATGGTAGGTAGGAATTTGCCTGTAGCAAGTATTACTACGTCATCTGCATAAGCAATCACCTTGACCCCTCTGTTTTCGAATTTTGGTAGTATTTCATTTATGACAAGGACCCAGAGTAAGGGGGAGATGACTCAATCTTGTGGTGTACCTCTTGAGGCTGTCACTCTAGTTTTGCATTAATATTTCTTTCATTGAGCAAACTTTCAATCACATTGGTAAGCTTTTGGTTTACGTTGTTATTGAGTAGTGCTCTCTCCACAGCACACGTCCTAACATTATTGTTTTGTGTTTCTTTTGTGTAAATCTAAATCCAGTGAAGTGTGTTTGTGAGTTCACGGTAAGTGTTGTGCGAGTGCGTACATAATTATTTGACCATTACATATTTGTTTTGGAGTCTACGCCGTAATAGCAATTAACTTGCAAATTATTTTTTTCATTTGGCGTTTATTTCTACCATGCACACTCCATTCGAGTGGATGTTTTCACTTATTGGTATAGTCAGTCAGCATATCTGCTATGGGCGTATTCAGGGTTGCCAGAGTTTGCGCTTTGTCCTATTTTCGGCAATCTTTTTTCAAAAAGCGATGGAAATGCAAGAATTAGCGTCCAACACAATTTTGGGCTTTATACCGTTTTACAAATATTTGTGTTAATTTTGTTCGTTTTATTCCTTCACAAAACAAAAAAAAAATATATTTTCGGAACTCTTGCAATAAAGCGACACGAACAGTCGTTCAACTTGCACGCCCACCAACTTATTTTGCAGGCCTTTTGATTTGACACAAACAACAAAAGCCCCAATTGCAGAAAATAGAAGTGAAACAAAATCTGCGGCGCGTGTGAGATGGGTCAGTGGAAAAAATACCAAAATTCACCACGATTTTTTGGGCTTCTTCTGAGCAAAGATTTTTAGGCTACATTTTTTTAAGGTTTGGGCGCTTAAAGCTAACCAAATTGTGGCAACTTATGGCGCTGATTTGAGTGATTTCTCTTTTGGGTGGATCTAACTCAAGTGCTATAATTACCGTTTTGGTTTTTTGTTTTGGCAAACATTATTTACGATTAGATTTAATATTTGTGAAACATTTTGTTCAAATAATTTTGTCCGTATCAATTAGTTCAAAATTGACTGTTTATGCGACAATCAGTAAATAGTGATGCTTTGGAAGCATTAAAATCGTCGTCTCGCAACTATACAACCGAAAATGAAAAAAAGGTAATCGGAAGGTATCATCGTCACCCCGCAACGATACGTGCAAGTCAAAGATTTTGGTTTCTAATTCGTCAACATAATTTGGATTATTTATACGTTAATTTATCGAATAAATCCAATAATATACATTTTTATTTGTTCTTATATTTCAGATTTATGCGATGAGGCAAGACTTTCTCAAATGCGCGATTCGTCGAAAAATGCATCGCCAAGCGCATCGCAAATATCTGTGAATTTTTCGCAAAGCACTTCCAAAGCTCACAGTAGCTTAGTGGTTAGTGTGTTGGACTGCTATGCGGGGGTTCAAGGTTCGAATCCCGCAAAAACCTAATTCCGCCTTTGTAGGTTTTTTTTCCGCTGCGCTACCTCTCGCGAAAGTCTGACAAACATCCGAGAGTATAAATGTCTTGTAAGAGCTTCTCAATTAGCCGTTTGGAGTCGGCATAAAACTGTAGATCCCCCTTCCATTCGTTCCAAAAATGAAAAACTCACACAAAACGAATGGTTGTGAGAAGCTAGGCCTAGGGTCTCTCCGGACCTGTTGCGCCAACTATTTTTTTTTTTTTTTTTTTACTTCCAAAGCATCATCAGCTTCACATCACTCAACATATAAACAATTTTATCGGATCGTTCCAAGCTACCGGTTTACAATAAATTTATGTAAAAGATGGAAAAACCAAATTATAAGAAAGCGTTAGAGTAAAATGTACGATATTTCTCTTAAGTTTAAGCATATCTCAAGCCGGACGAATTGAATGCATTCTACGCCTCTAAACTAAACTGATTTTTTTTTAGAGGGAACAGCCACTAGGAAAAGTACTCAGCGGAACGGGCATGGGTTTGCTTGTTTTTCTATAAGTGTGAGAACGCAAACAAATAAATATTAAATAAATAGATGGAAATAAAATAGTTTGAATGGCGACTTATTCAAATAATTCAATTAGCAAATATTATCAATTATCATTAATGGAAAACGAAGTCGAAATATTTATTTGGAGCAAAGTGCACTTAAATGTTTATATTTAATAAGCAAACTTCGTGTAGTCAGGTTTTGAATTTTGTTTTCCATTACCATAAATTTTGTTTATTAGCTACGGGAAAACAATATACATTTTAATATGTTCCGTGATCGAACACCCCTTACAAATAAATGTTTTTGCACTGAAAACCAGGCAGTCGTGGGAGCGTTTTTGATGTGAAACATCTATTGGCGTGACCTGGGAGTAAAATCGACTGGAATGAGACGGAATTTCCGGCATGAGGCCGGAGATTGGCCTCTCGCCATCACTATGCCGGCGTTCTCGACTCCAAAACCACTCAAGCTATTTCAATGAAATTTCGTGGGTGTGTGTGGATGGCTCCTTGCAACTTGACATGTAGAATATTTTCGGACCCGATAGGTTGTGCTGTTGTCTAAAAGATAAATAAGATATATAAACATTTTATTCAATTCTTAACCTACACATTTTAATGCACTTACGGGGACAGTTGCTACACGTTTAGAAAAAAAAAAAAAAAAAGAAGACAAAAAAAAAAAAACCCCAAATATTCTGTATGAGTTTTTTTTTCAGCAGGTTACAGTTTTTCTATCAATAATAGCCTTGTGCACTCATTCGCTTTATTTTCTTTCGCCGCCCCGTGTGCTTATTTTCAAGAAAACGGATTTTTTCTAAATAACAACTTTTTTCGCTCATTTGTTTTATTTTATTATCTACAATGATCAAAAATTTAGTCATTGATTCGAAACTCCATTTATCTAATAACAAACCCAAGCGGTATTTAGAGAAATTCTTTGGAGATGACAATTCAAATATCTACGCGTGTAGATACTGTCCATGTGAAGGTTCAAGTGAATCTGTACTTATATGGTCTTGGGCACACTGGACCTGGGCAGTGAACTGATAAAGCTAGGTCTTACACAGATACTAGACTACTGAATCAGTTGACTACTCTAGACCTAAATGCAAACAAAAACTGGAAAAATAGAAAACGTTGGATTGGATTGCGTTATGAAAACTTTTCAAATGAATGAATGAACTTATCTACTGCGTTGTATTAAGATTATTATATTATTAAGATTTGGTTTCCAAATTAAATTTTTTTAACAATTCAACTACAATACATATGCAATTTAGCGACAGAAGCTTCACATCTGGGGCCTGTATACCACAAAACATCAATTTAACAATTTTACAGGCACTTGTTTACAAACCATGATGACTTTGATGTTAATTTAAGTTCCTAATTTGTAAAGCACTCCATAACATTAACTTAAACTACAAGGGAAATGTCTGAAACACAAAGCTATTTATATATGCTGCATAGCACAATTACAAAGATGTGGAAAATAATTCCCAACTTAGCATTTTTTGTTGGTTCATTTCCATCGCCTTGCGATTTTTCCGAATTCCTTAACAAATCCTCATCTGAAACAGTGATTCTAGATTGAGGATTTTTGTGTTTTTTTTTTTAATGAAAAAGGGAAAAACGAGGAAGAAGCTTAAAAAGAGGGAAAATCAAAAATATCTATGAAACGGAAATTGTTTGGAAATAAAATTACAACGTATTTTCATTACAAACATATTTCAAAGAAGGAATTATTGTTTATATGATACATGAAGAAAAAAAAAAAAAAAACAGCCCATCGAAAGTCTACGTAAGAGTTTTTATGAATCGAAATGCATTCCCTTGGCTTTGATATTATATCTAACATAAAAGGAAATTATTGTAGGTACAATATATATATTTTTATGATATATGCCTGCTTTCAGCGGTTAATGTTAAATGGTTAAATGTTTTTAATTTTATTCATATGGAAACAAGATAGTATAAATTTCACTTAGGGGAAAAAGGTTTTTTTTTTTTTTTCATATTTAAGAGATTTGGGGGCATTAGTTTAATGCTTTTGATGATGAAAAAAAAAATGGAAAAAAGTCTTCAAAGTCCGAGAACTCTGAACTCGAGAAAATTAAACTTCCCATTGGCTTGTTGTCCTTTCTTTTCAAATTCATTATTCATATCTCGAAAACGGGATAACTGAAGTACGTTATATTTATTCAGTTAATAACATCTGAAATTCAAAAACGGTACATTTAATATACGCAGTATTAGGATTGCCATATTTTGCTCGCAGCTCGACGGGACAAA
The DNA here is from genome assembly GCA_946477585.1 of Cheilosia urbana. Classification (NCBI taxonomy): domain Eukaryota; kingdom Metazoa; phylum Arthropoda; class Insecta; order Diptera; family Syrphidae; genus Cheilosia; species Cheilosia urbana. Next base: position 45,919,142 of record OX297855.1, read on the forward strand.
TTGCATAAATATGGAAAAAAACCCGGGATTTCTAAATTTCTCCCGGGACAAAATAAAAAGTAATTTTTATTCATTTGAATGACATCTGTCAATTTGAAAAAAAATACATTGGGACCACCAGAAATCTTTTTCAGATGTCAGATTTTACGCGCATCATGGAACGCGCAACGAAATCGATCTGCTTTTGTAAATGGATTAGTGCGTTAGTTGACAACAATATCAGCTGTTCGAATGGCATCCGTTTTTGGCAAAATCACAAATGGATATCGACCTGAAAAATGTTTTGCCTGTTGTAGATACAAATGAAGTATTTTTGTTGATTTGTGGTCTTCAGATGACGAGGGAGACAATTAAGATAATAATTCCTTCAAAATATTTTTTTTAATTTGTTTTTCTGTAGTTTACCTGAAAATGTTGAAAATGATTTTGACCAAATGTAGAGTAAGATTGATATTTTCGAAACTATTGCGTGAGTTACGATTTACATATAACACCATACTATTTGGATGTACCACTACATATTATTTCAGCAGCTAAGGTAGTCGGAGCTTGTTAGGCAAACAATAAAGACTAATTTGGTACTTTGAGCTCTTGTCTTCTTTCCAAAAAAGAGGAAAATTATAGCTCGTGCTTCATTTCCAATTTCCATTGGAATCACCGAAAACGCTAGTTTTAAAAACTGCTCATATCTCGAAAACCCTATTTTCGATTTGGATAAATCTTTAAAAACTAAGTAACGCTTTTCATCCCGAACAATTTTATATACTTAGGATAATAAAATAATTCTAATTAAGATCATATACTTAGTTTTCTTCAAAAAATTCGAATAAATCCGTTTTTTAATTATTTCTCAAAAATGAGTCCCCAAATCCCAATATGTCTTCATATATTTTTGTAAAACTCATTATCGTCTTACCAATAAAATTGCAATTACAGCTTACTACGAAATACTTCTTCTTAGGAAATATTTCATCCATCTTTTTTTTTCTTTTTTCAACCATAATTAAGCATGCACCTTAGAATAACTAGAACCACTTGGAGCTTACAAAATCAGAAACTCCTTCTTCATTTCCACCACAACACATGTCAATCGGCATATTCAGTTTATAACTACTAATGCAAATTCAAAAAAAAAAACCTAAATTCCTACATATTTATATGTTATATATCGGTCTATCATGAACCCTACTTCTAGTCATAGACACCTTAAACCAGCGTTACTAATGTATTCCAGTCAAAAACAAAATCATGCCCTAACAGATCAGAAATTAGAAACTCCTGTTACACATTGATGAGTACTCATAAATCTGGTATAATCTTAAAATATTACAGTAGGCGCTTACAACTCTCTAACCAGAACTTGCGAAAATTGTCTGTTACTAGAAGCTTCAGCTTATAAAAACTCGCATTGCTTTCTGATAATAATGTACTGCCATATCAGATGAATAACCCAAAAGTGGATTTTATTTAACACTATTCCTATATCTTATGAACCGTTTCCTTTACCTAGCATCGCTTCTAAGATTTTTACCCACCTAGGTACCAAATAAAATATAAAACAACCAACCAAACTTTTGATCAACGAGAAAGTTTCGTTCGATTCAGTTGTGCACTTTATTTTTACATGTCTTATTATACGACTTAAAAGCAGGAATTTCGAATTTGAAACGCGAACATGTAACTCTCATTATCCCAATGCAAAGGTGTGCGACAAATAAATACAACTAATAAGAATTTGCACAGACCTTACTTGAAATTGTTCTTTATAAAATTTACAGATGAGGTTGCTGATTGAATCCGGAAAAATATTAAAGGAGCTATTGGAAGAAAATATACGTTTTTCTTAATGAAACTAGCATTAGCTTTTTTTGAAAGACTTTTTTTTTTGTAAAAGAAAATAGTCCACAGAACAGAGCGAAGAATCTCTATGCTACATCATTACTAAAAATATTCAACCCGAGTCATTTGATTGATCTAGTAGTTTAAATTTTTCCAATTCTGTTGCGCTGGAGTGGATGAGAATTGACTGTCCTGAATGACTATCTTAAAAAAGGACACTGCACACAGTAAGTATGTTTTACTAAAATTTGAACATCAAACAGCAAAGGAAATTCACAATCAAAGACCAAACCCCCACGGACATTAAATTTTCATTTAGAAAGTGACCGCGCCTAGTCTTAAGTAACCCCCTACAAGAGCAACAAAAAAGAAAACTGTAGGTACTGGTCCTCCTTTTTGTGGCAATTGGAAAATGCGCTGCAGTTCTCTTCAGTAATACCAATTTGCATATACATTCGTCGTGGTGTTCTTTGAACCACGTCCTCCAGGCTGAAGTGCAGCAGTGGCAGACTAGTTGCCCATTTAAACCGTAAACCCATTTATTCCGTAATTGCAGTAAACAAAATTGCAACTCAGAAAAGTGGCGTATACCGAAGATAATTGCATATATAATATAGAAAGGAAACTGACAAAAGAGCAGCAGCACAAGTCTGAAGATTGAACTACCAAGTAGGGGGATGCTTCCACATAGGCCATCTCCTTTAAGCTACTACATTTGTGGCTCTCATTTGATGAAAGGTATAGGGTTCACTTTGCAAAGACGTAATTTCCCTTTCCAAAATGAGGAATTTAATTTGGTAATCACTGTAATTACTGGTACTGGCATTAAATGGAATTAAACTGAAACGGTTGTTTTTATGGACACTTCGACAAATGAAGAAGTTTGTGATTTATTGGAGTGTGTCATTGGGCAGTGGTCTCCACCTACTTTCTTTTCAGAGCTCACAAATACTCCATTTCATTACGTAGCTAAGTAAACTTGTGTCGAGTAAAGTTGTGTCGACTTGTGCGCATAAATAATGCCGACTGGTGGTCTATCATTTACCATTGATTAATTCACTTCATGGCCACGTAAATATTTGCTGGGTTTCTGCGAAAATAAATGTTTCTCGTGGGATACTTGCGGCGAGTCCTTTTATAAGTAATCCCTTACCTAAAGAGGGAATATTCCCAAAATCAAAGGAAAACTGACGAGGGACGAGGGGTGTTCTCAAAATTAATTTGGGAAAGTACTAAATGGAAGTTTGACTTGGACTAAAATATTTGGCAATATATTGCTGCTTCGAGACAGCTCACTTGTAATAGAAATAAATAATGTGCGACTATAATAAATAAATACATATGCTGACACATAATGAAGTTCACCAGATTACCTCAAAAACAGATTATCACTGGTCGATCGTAATGAATATACAACTGCCATTAAAGTAAGTTCTATGTTCGCATGTTGCATGCAAAGTGTACGATTAGTTTCGGCGGCAATTAAATAAACATCTGCGATGAAGAAATTTGAAAACAAAGGCACGCAGGGCGCATATTAAGAAGCGTTTCAAAATACATGAAGCTTCTTATACTTTTATGTGTAGTAAATATGAGCAGAAATACAGTTCGAAAACTATCAAAAACAAATAGTGCAAAGTGAGTTGGAAATCGATAAAATTCGTACATTTTGTGACACTTTCAAACAACTTTTAATTAAATAATTCTTCTTCCATTTCGAATATCCTTTTAGCCAAAGGCATGTTCACATTGGGCACACCTTAAATCAATACTATCGACAGCAGCAAACTTACCAGCAATGACTGCACCAACGGCAACTGTTGTGGTCCTCTGGCGAACTGCAAAAACTCATCTCTTGTGCAGTTGAATAACTTTGCTCGCGGGTCACATCTATTATACCCATCATCGTCATCTTTTGCAAGCCCCGAGCCATAGTCATCATAGTCCTGTAGGGTCGTCTTGTTGCCCAATATCGTCGTAAATATCGTCGAGTCTAGAGAGAAGTTCGAGGCCAATGTTGACGATAGCCACTCTGTGGTGACCACGTCCACAATAGACGTCGTCGTCGTCGTTGCATTTTGTAATATGTCCGTAAAGCTGGTAATATTCGCACTGAAATTAGTACCATTCATTAGGGTCGAGTCGATCATTTTAGTATGGCAGGAAGCACTTTGTCAGGGAAGCACTTAATCCGTTTTCATTTTGCGCGAAAACCATTTACAATCCACGCACTGAATGCATTCGATTTTCGATTATCTGCGATCGATAGGTAAGACTTGCAATGAAGAACTTGACCATATTTAGAAGCCGTACAAATATTACGAAACCACTTGTTATTGCCGGCAACACGTTGTAGTTAGTCGAGTGTCAACTTCCACTAATGGCCGAATTAAGTAGAACAACACCGCGAACTGGATTATCTTTGGATTTACTAACGGAAGCGTTTAATACACCGGCGACCGACCTTTCGTACGGATCGGATAGACAATGATACTGAGATACGATTTCCATGTCATCTGACGTGATGCTGAGGCCGCGCTTATCACTTGCCGGTATGGACACAAGCTGCAAAAGAAATTATCTCTCAGAAGACGGGATGAGTTATTGTTGTTGGGGATGCGAAAAACGTTCACTTGGATAGAAAGATTAAGAACGTATGTCAGTTTCGGCAAATACAGAGACGTCGGTATAGCTTGCGTCTTCCCGATGAAAGCACAATCTAATCTTTCCTTATCTGCCTGCAAAGTAGAAAAGATAAATATTATTATTTGGTTATTATGGTTATTTAGAGACACACTAACGGTAGTCAATGTAGTCTTCTTTTTTTCATAATAAATGAGGTGCATTGTAAACCGAGTGGGATGGACCCTATCGGTTCGCAGTGTTGGGAAGTCGCGTAATGGAGCTGTACGAGACTTTGGTGGAGATGCCCAACTTTATGGTAATAATGTGCACACAAGGGGAATTAGAATGGTGCGCTAAGAATAGACTTGATTCCAATGTCAACAAAATTATACAAACCGAAATAAGAGGATTCATATCTTTTGTGGGCTGCTTTGGATTAGGTATATATACGATATACGTGCTTGTTGTGTTTGGTTAGCTAACTCTGCTATATTTCCATGCCGATGTGATAATATGGAATTTTCTTGTAAATTTGAAATCTTTCCGGTTTGTGAAAGCTTTCATGGGCAATGGCTAGTTTTTTGATTAGAAGAAGTATAGAAGAGCGATCCTTTTCAACCAGGCATAATCTCATTGTCCTTTTTATCTTTATTTTTTCTCAAGAAACACCTGGATGATGCGAAAAGAAATGTATGGTATTTAGTATTGTGATGTGTTTTTTAGCCAAGGCTGAGGTTAGCTCGCCGGCCGCCGGGTAGCCAAGGTTCTTTCTAAAGAAACACTAACTTTGGGTAATGAGGAATGAGGACTTTCTTTAATTATTTTCTTATATCTAATTTACAATTCAAAGTTTTATTTAATCAATTCTACAATTTACAATGATAATTCCAATAATAAAATCTTAATTAACACTGGTACTCGCGTGTGGCTCTGGTAGGCTTGCGGCCGCCCCGCCGATCTACAGGTTCATCTTGCGACAGTCCCGGCAATCTACAGGTCCGTCTTGCGATAGTCCCGGGCCCGGTAATCTACAAATCTTCCTTACGAAAGATTCGTCAATTCGTTAAATACCCGCAGGCCTGCTAAACACCAAAATTTCCAAGTAATACAGCAACTACTTGAGGAACAAATTCAGCGGTACACTGGATTGGTACGGTAAACTCTGAGTTTTGCTCGATTTGTTTCAGATTTTACTGGTGGTCTCATAGAATACCAGGCAGCGAGCGGGTGTGAATTCTATCACGAATAGAAATCATTGGTTGGCAAAATAATATAAACTAGTTCCGCTTGTGGTCGAAAATCGAGCACACCTTTTATAAGGATGTTGTTCGCAGCAGCAACAAAAATAACTATGTATTTTAGTTAAAGCCTAAAGCACTTTACAACAATCTCCTAAAATACATAATGTAAAATGAAACGTAAAAAGCTTAAAGTTATTATAAGACAACACTCTCGTTGTTACGCTTCCTATGTAAAAAAAAACTTGAAACATAAGCTTAAGCAGTGTTGTTAGCACTCTCTCTTCATTTATCCCACGAAGCGTTGTAATTTTTCCCTTCTCAACTTTTTTCCTTTTTCACCATACTTATATTCGCTTTTAAGATCCCACGATAATTTTATGCCTCAAAATCCAGTTTTTAAAATTAAAATTTATATTACAAGGAAAGAAAATCATGGTTAAACCTTTAGTATCAAAATCATAGTTTGTAACATTATTACGATTATTTTTTGGTACTAGAAAATTTTGATAAAAGGCGTTTTATATGTGCAGTTTTTGAAGTGAAACTTCTTATGCGACTTCAAACTCAAGGTCGCGTTAAAAGTTTAACGCTAATAATTGGATACTCAAAGGTGTGAGCGAGGGTGATAGTGGCGCACATTGCACAGCAGAAGCACGTTCATATGAAAAAAAAAATGACTCCAACTAAAGTGAAACGAAAGAGAAGTATGCGAGGTGAATGTGTATAATCAACAGCCACAATGTGTTTCTGAGGAAATGCGCAGATTGACGTGCGCTGATGGACTTATGGTGGTGTGTATAGAAATTGAGTTCAAGGTTTTTGTTTTAATGGTTATTATAGTACATACCTACATACGTTGATACCTACAGTAAAGAATTGAAGAATTCAAGAAGTAAAGACGATATAGGTGAATTATGTTGTTTGATTTATTGAAGTGAAACTTCTTAAATGCTTAATGCTACTATAAGCATTGCATACTCAAAGATGAGAGGGTACCGCTCACGCTTCAGAGTATGCAATGGTGAGTGAGTTTATTGGCACCAAATGCTGGGAGAAGAATATTCTGTGGTGAAGGTTAATTTCCAAAAATAATGACTAAACTGGCAACTAATGTCTTATTGAAGTGAAACTTCTAATGCGACTTCCAACAAGGTTACGTTAAACGTTCAACGCTCCTGGGGAGGGGGAATAGAAGGAGACAGAGCGAGATTGAATGCGTGGCACTCGAACGCATGCGCGAAGTATACCTGTTACAGGCCAGCGCGAGCGTTAGCAACGATTAGCGTCCTCATTATTTCATTTACTTGTTTTAGTTTGATTTGATACACATACCTATAATTTAATAGGGTAGTATTTTTGAAGTGAAACTTCTAATGCGACTTCCAACATATCATATCTTACTTAAGTTGTCATTATCCCATTGTAAATGCTTTGGATTTGGATATTTCTCCACTCGAAAATGATAATTAAAAGATGCGATCAATTGTGAATTGTAAGCAATGTTAATAATGTTTGTCTTAAAGCCTAATATCCTACTCGCGCTAAATTTTATCTCCCATACAAAAATGTCTACAAAGATAAAGTTGAGCGAGGCAGTTTAGCAAAGCATCAGTATCCTGTTCGCACGCTAAATCCTTAACTTCATATAGATGGGCCTATGAAAAGTCTCCACTCATTTAGCTCGCGAAATAAATGTCCGGTGTATTAAATCGAAGATAAATTTTAACATAAAAAAAAACGGAGGAAAGTGTTTGTGCTGTGTTTTGCAATTATTTGTTTTTTTTTTTTTTTTTGCGAAAACGCAGACAATGTTTGCGTGGTAAATAAAAGAAAACGCAAAGCCAAACAACAGAGCCAAAACAGAGATACATACAAATATAAATAAAGCGAATCGATTTTCAGGGGGACTCATGCTCTCATTTGGCGTCGTCTTTTGGGTAATAACAAGTGTTCCACTATGGTAAGGAGATTGTGGAAAGTTTGAGGACACATGTCGAACTTCTTCTTATAATTTCTAGGTTTCTTACGTCTTTCAAGTTTGAAATTCGAAAATTCTATTAAAATTACGTTTACTGATATCTGTCATGGTACTCATGACATCTATATCATGTTTATTTATCTTTGGTGTGGAGAAACGAAGTGGAGACTAGGGGCGCTAAAATTTAGCGCGACCAGGATACTAGGCTTAGGGACTGCACGCACATTTTTTTTTTTTTATAGACATTCAGTTTGTGGATATGCATGTTGAAATGTAGGAGTTTTCATTAAATTTCAGCCCAAAGTTATAGTTTGAATGTTTTTTGTTAGATTCAAATTCTCACGATTTGGTGCATTTTCCCTTTATCCCACGAAAGGCTTTTCGGACATCGAAATTCCCCCAAATAGGGATAAATCCCACGATTTAACAACACTGAGCTGTTTAATCATTAGAACTGTTTAAAATCACTTTTGTTGCGATCACAGACAAAAATAAAGACCATTCTTCGTTCGCTTTTGTTTCCTTTGCTTGTTAGGTGGTGCAAACCAGGACCTCCTCGAAACAGATGTAGCACTGAAAAACGTAACACAATCTTTGATTATGTTTTTTTTTATAAGCAAAAAAGAGACATCAATAGGAAATATAAAAAAAATACTCCCCTTTAAAAATAGTTTTACTCATGTTTAAAATTTTAAGATGCCACATGTCACAATAAAAACTTAGAGCAAAAAAGTTATATCGAAAAATGTTCGTTTCCATAGTAGGTACTTCATTCAAACCAACCGTCGCGTCGTCAACACCTCGCAGATATAATGCCACTTAATTACAATAAAGTAGGTACACATATTGCTTACTTTCAGGGGTACGCAAATTTCATTTCTTCGAAAAAAGGTTATAATCTAAGATGATATAGGTATATGTATTTCAATACGTTACTATGGGAATTTGGCGACAACAATTTGAATGCCACCAATTCAATTAACTGGTAAGCATTTTGTATGGGGAATTATTAACTTCATTTTACCAGTTAAATGGCGACATAATACTCACGATTTTTTGTTTGTGCACATCTATGGCACAGTACCTTTCGAATGATATAAGTTTCATTCTACTAATTTCATAATAAATACTAAAAAAGTGTACGGAAACTTCGGATGTTCACGTATTAATGTAATGTGAATTGGGCATAATACCCCTGAATCAATTTCTTACAAATTGAATACCTTTATGGGTGAATGATTCTCTTCAACGGTTTTTATAAACGAAAGGAGCGACATCTAGATATCGAAAAAATATGTAAATGAGCTGTTCCATCGGAAACAGGTTCTAATCTACGATAATTTATATTTGAATACGTTACTATGGTAATTTATGGCGGCCACAAATTAATTGTCACCAAAATTATTTCAATTACCTGTTTTGTATGGGGAAAGGGGAATTCATAACTTAATTTAACCAGGCTTAATGGCGACATATATCCACGATTTTGGGTTTGTGCAACAAAAGTGTTACACTTTTTAATTATTTTATAACTCTGTTACAATGTTACTTTTTTGTTCGCTTTATTATATTTTGTCCCTGTTGCTTGGTACTAGTAACTTAATTAATTAATTATGTAATGAAATGCATTGTTAGGATATGACCCATTGAATTAAAATGAGTAGTCTTCAAAAACGAGTTATAGTTATTGTTTGTCGCGCTGCATTTCGTGCTTGCAGTTCCCAAAGCCTTTGCATATTAAATCTCCCAAACAGGGGCCTAAAATTTCCCGTTTTCGATACACCATTAGTAAGTAGGTACTTGCAACGGAAGCATGCACACTTTTCTTTAAAACAAACAAAATCTGATGAAATAGTACTTTTTCTGCTACAAAATGATTTGATTTTTTTTATATTATGTTTCGTTTGATAGAACGCCAACTTTTTAAACAAAAATTTCAAACTGCACCATCGATTGACCATAAAATTCCTTTAGGCGATTTTTTGTTCACCTGCATCTTGGCAGGCAGTTCTAAGTATATATAAGTACATATTTATTTATTTTTATTTATTTACTAGCTGGCTTGGGGAACTTCGTTCCGCCTAAATTTGTCATTGTACTGAAAATAATAATTTCGATTGCAATTCGGTGAATTCAAATTCAATCAAATTTTGATCAAATCTTATAGGTACAATAGAAATAACTGAAGTATAGCAATATTGATTGGTTTCATTTTAACCGCAATGATTGACGTGTCTGCCAACAATCCGCTTTTTTAGTTAAGTGCTTTATTTATGGTTACACGAAACACAACATACAAAGCATAATGTTTGCCCACACATGAGCACGCCATATACAACTAACGATGAGAGAAACATATGGGAATTCAAGATTGATACCACGGATTTCCAGTGATTGGAATAGCGCAAGCGAGACGCACGGGAAATTGAAGACGCTTAAATACCAATGGCAAATCGTTCTGAATAAGCGGAATCTATAGGGAATAAGAATGTTAGTCCTATGATTTTCACCTAAGAATCGTCGGTTGCTTGACTTTTGATTTTAGGTGCATAGTGGTTTGACAACAAAATTATAACTGAGTCAACTTTCAATTTAAAATTGTAGGTATAGAGTTAAGACCGGATCATCCAAAAAATTCATCCAATCCCCATAAAGTTTTGTTTTCACGACAAAAAGTCCTTCCTTGGGCCCATGCGAATTTAAACCAAAAATCGTAAAAATCGAACGATCCGTTCCCGAGTTAGGATTGGGAGTGCACGTACGGACGTCAGTCACTTTTATATATAGCTGTATGCTGTACCCACCCGGGTTTGCCCGTATTTTTCGTATTGAGTACAGTTCACATTTCGCAAAGTGCTTTATTTGGCCAATGTCCATTAATAATTTTAATTACACAACTTTAGAAATAGCATTTGATTTGATTTTTGAATGGGTGCCATAACCCGTTTTCCTATTCTGCTGGACCTTTAGAGTGCAAAACTACCCCATCTTTCAAGCTGGAAGCAACCATACTTATCCACAAAATGTCAATCAACCCAATTGAGCTGTTTCGGAGATCGACATAACGCCACCTGTCGGGTCGAAAAGTATCCTATCTCTCAAGCTTGAACAAACCATACACATCCACAAAATTCCATTGAAATCGGTTGAGCGGTTTCGGAAGAATTATGAAAACTATCCGTCATCGTCATCGATTTTCACCCCGAAATAATTATATACATATATAGAAGAATTTGATAATTCTCCCAACAAGTTTACTTTGAACTTGCGTATATAAGTTCAAAGTAAACTTGCGTAGAATTTTTAAAATAATTATTTTAGCTACAAGGCATTCACGACACTTCGACTTTTACAAATATTGACTAATGCTTTATTTTATTTCTATGGCTCGTTGGGGAGTAATTCTCAACTACGAGGAAACGACAGGTTGTAGCATATGCTAGGCACATAGAGAGTGATGGCTGGCTTTATTTGAGGATTTTATTTATTTTATCTCAGTCCTTGAAATCGTTAAAAAGAATATCTTCCCAAAATGCTCATAAAAAATTGTTTTACTTTTTTCGAGAGTTTTTGCCCATAGGTCCTTGAAAGTGTACTTCTTATCGAACTGTTTTTGAAACCATTCTGAAGGTGAATTAACAAATAGCTCAAATAAAAATATTGCATACACATTTTTGTTTAAGAGGTCATTCATTTTTACCAAACTGTCCTTGAAGTCCTTTTAAAAGGGCATTTTAATTAATTTATTTTTAAATCAACGTTAGACCTTGAATTTCGCCGTAATCTTACATTTAGATCTAATTATTTTAGATCTAGATCCCGCCAAAAAGGACATTCTTCTCAATATGTACTCGTACTCCCTTCAGAACCACAAAGTCTATACAAAATGAAACGTTTGCATACATTTTTCTTCTGAGAAACCTAACACTCACATCTGGATTGGATATACACTGTATATAAACACCATAAATTGCTAGAACATAATGATGGTGCAAAGTAACATCTGTTTTTTGCCAACTTCCAATGTGACGGTTCTCCAGGTTTTGATTTAAAAATAAAACCCCTTAAAAATAGAAACAACATGTTAAATTAGAATACAAATACCTTCAATATATTTCAAGAGTAATAAATGAGTTCGCTACAATGTGTGTCACAATAAATTGCTGGATTATCTCGACGTCCATTTATGTACTCAAAAAACTGTCTTACTCTAGCCACCTACGGATTAAGCTTCCCCATCTATCTGTATCTTGGCGCATCTAAATTTATTCCCACTGAAGGTGTTCTTCATTTTCTAACTTACCGGTGTTTGCGAAATTTTAGCTAAACATTCGCATACGCACAGAGGGAACGAAATAAAATGGAATTAAAACTTGCCCTTAAATCGAGACATGTTACACTTCGCATATCCCTTCCAGAGCTGTTGTTCATGACTGGGGAATAAATACTTTGTAGGGCAACCGTATGTGCACTGAAATACATATAATTCCTCACCAAAGTTAGTCGCCTCTTGGGGGCAATAAATGTTTTTAATTTAATTCACAACAATGTTCAGCTTGAGACCAATTGTGGCTTTGTTAAACTTCCACCAAAGGACCCTCTTTTGCGTTTTACCATCGGAGAGGAATTCACATTAAAATAAGACATTTATCCTGATTTATGTACTTTAAACGTGGTATGGAGTTTTTGTTTTCTAAATTCTAGTACCTAAAGCAAATTAATTGGACGACGGATATATTTTCTAGAGCTCTGAACATTTCCTTTTGTTTTTGCTAGAGTGTTAGTATTTTGTGTAAGAGGATCTATTTTTATTTCAGATAATTCCTCTCGGTGGAATCGAAATCTTCCGATGATGGAGGGAGCATTCCCCGTCATTATGCAGCTTCTAATTCAGGGCAGTAAGAATGGCTTCGTTTGAAGAAGGCCCGGAAAAAATAACACTTTCGTGGAAGAATTTCTAGAAGTCTAATTTCTAAGAGTCGGTTAATTCAGCCAGAAATTTGTTTAAGTGCTATGGTACTCTCGTGTTATTAAACCATCCTGCGACAAAAAATGTGTTCTCAACTGTTAAGTTTAGTAAGTATAAGACGACACTCCTGTGGGATCTACTAAACTGGGGAACTTTTTACAAATGTTTTCAAATGATTTTAGTGTCATTGCTTCAATCAGTGTATTATTCGGAATACAACATATTCATTACGACCGAGTAATTAAAAATCGTAATTATCGAATTATTACGAGCAAACGCTTCTTTAATTTCAATTTGCTCAAAACTAGGCTTTTTGATTTAGTGCCTTCTGTTTGTAAACCCCATACGATATTTACTTTTAGGCTTTTGCGGTACCGATTACGGCGATCTTTTGAAACCGATATATATGAATTATGAAACAAATGAAATACTAATTGCTCTCATTGAATTCCACAGAAGGTCACAATGGGTTAATCTATATGGAAAATTTCGCCATTGTGAGTTGGAAAAATTCAGTCTGGTCACTAAAAATGATTATTAGCACTACAGACTATTTTTTACCATTCTAAAACCGTAGCAGCTATCGCAGAACTTTCTTGCTGCTTTTGAGGTGCTGCGATTATCAAATTTATAATAAATAATTTGCCTGTATTAAAGGTTTTGCACAATGAAAGGTGCCACGCCCCGTATTAAATTTCGGCCAAATTTCTGCAAAGTGTTTCTTTGGATCTTTCGAATTTCTGCACCTTTAGCGGCAATAAATGGGGTTTTAAAGATATTTTTTTAATCACACTCATATTTCGAAAAATGTTTCTGCAGTCGCATTTTTACCAAACTTTAAATATAAGCCTCGATCTATCACGAACACTTCTTGCAATCGTTGAAAACTCTAACTTGCGGGCAACTGCCAGTTACTGAGAGCTTTAACTTTTAAAAATTCGCATTGTTATAAATGTAATACCACATCAGTTGAATTAGCCCAATAATGAGTTCTATTTAACACTATTCATTTTCCTTTTTCACTATCCGATTTTTTACCTAGCATTGCTTCTCAGAACTCAGATCTTTATCTAGGAACCTATCCGACAAAATAAGAAAACAATCAATCAAACTTTTGATGAACGAGAAAGTTTTGTTCGACCCAGTCGTGCACTTTATTTAAAAATGAATTAAAATGTATGGCTGTTCGAACAGAAAATGGTAAAACATTGAGCTTCGGTAGGAAATAAATCCATTTGGCCTTACCAATAATCAACTTTAGTCTGGCGGTTTACGAAAAGACTCCAGACTTTCCAAAATCGCTTTACCAATAAACAAATATAGTTGCCAGAATACCGCTATCTGTAGGGTTAAAGGTTAATGTTGAGAAAGTCATGTTTACCTCGGGCATTAGCTAAATAAATCTTTCCTTAATGTCATTTTGAAGACGAGTGTTGCCCAACCGTCCAAAATCAGAGTATTCAATTTCGGAATAGGAGCGAATTTAAATACGCTGTTGTTCAGCCTGAGCGTTTACAGTTATAAATTAATTTTAGTAAATTTTAACAGCCTTATTCATTAGATTTCCTTAATCAGCAGATTATCAGTGTCTCCACTAACTCACGTCAAATGAGTTAATTTGACTTTAATCTTTTATTCGAAAATGTTTATTCATAAAAATAATTTTGCCATCTAGTAGTTAATCCGTTAATTAAGCAAAACTACTCCGGAAATCTGGCAGCACTCGCGTATTTCTGTGTCACTTTTGAGTTTTGACAGCTCACATAAATTCAAAAAATAGGAATTAGGAAGCCGATGAAAACAAATTTTATTAAAAATGGATAAAAACAAAAAGAAGCGCCAACGTTCGGAAAATTTGAATTCCCAGGAAAAGGTAAGTTTTAACTCTCAATATGATTATATTACAATGGTTTTGAATAATAAATTGCTTCTACCGTATTATATGTAGAAAATACTTTTGGAGCTTATAAAAGAAAAAATTAATGTGATAGTGGACAAAAAGACTGACACAAACACTTCTTTTAGAAAAAGAGAAGCATGGAACATCATCTGTAAATGGTACGCAACACTCTTATTTATTCTGCAACACTCCCTTATATTTTTTTTCCCCCAAACATAGTTTCAATGAAGTAAGCAACGTGCAAAGGACCTTGTCTCAAATGCAGTTTCAATGGAGAAACACCAAAATGAGACTGAAAGCCCAGGACAGTGCTTATAAAAGGGAATGTCGGAAGACAGGTGGCGGACCAAAGCCAGAGTCTCCGAGTCCGGAAGACTTGGGCATAATTTCTATTATACCATTGGAGTTCGAAGTTGACTGCAACAAGTTTGATAACGACAATGATGATTCGAATGATCAGGTAAATTTATGATTTGAAGAATAACATTTTTGAAATGAATAATATGCTTTCGGTTTTTTTAGGATTATATTGCGTTCTCCCCTGAAGAAGAGAATGAAGATGAAGATTTTGACTATCCTTCTCAAAAAACACCACCACCAGTTCCAGAGAAAGCAAAACAAATAAAAGTAAGTTTCAACCATTGAAATTTTTGTTTGTATCGTTATACATATTATTCTTTTTACAGACTCATGCTGTACTTACTTCTCAAAATCCCAATACTGACGACCCTTCCCAAAAAACACCAATCCTGAAGCCAAGGAAATCATTAAAAAGGAAAAATGTAAGTTTTTGTTATTGCAACATATCGTTTGATGTAATGAGTATTTTTTTTACTTCTTTCAGACTTCAGCTTGTGATGATGAATACAAGAGAGAAGTTTTTCTCCTTGCTAAGGGAAATCTGATCGAAGAACATGCCGAAAAGATGAAATCGATTTCAATGATTAGAGATCTTCGATTGAAATGCATAAAAGAAGAGCATGAGGCTGCGATGAAGCATTTTTCCTTATCATCATCAAATTTAAATAACTGAAATATCGTGTGCTATTATTATTATTATTACTAGATATTATTATTATTTATTCTGTAACTTATATTAAATGAACTCAATTAAAATGAATGTTAATAAATAATCTGCGATTGATTTCTAATCGGCTTTGGCTTGACAAATTGAGCAAATCTTCCGCTGTTGCTTCATCTTCCTCTTCCTCTGGATAAAAAGATTCTATAAATGTAGTAAGAACAGATAGCATTATGTAGTACATGAACTGTGAAAGTTATAAGTGCCTTGCGATGGTTCGTTTAAATCGACTGCTAAGTTGTGCAGAACTGCTAACGCAATAACAGTGGTTTTTACTGCTTCTACGGGCCCTCTCATACCATTGAGCAGTATGCGAAACCTCTGCTTCCACATTCCAAAACATCGTTCAACAACGTTTCTTGTTCCGATATAAGAAGAGTTGTATCTACGTTCTTGTTCTGTTCGAGGGTTTAGTATGTGAGTGAATAGATATGATGAACAGGCATATCCGCCGTCACCAAGTAGACGCCCTTTAAACTCCCCGCGTTCAAACCGTCTTTTGATTCGACTCCCTCTAAATATGCGAGAATCGTGTGTACTTCCACGCCAGTGACAAACGATATCTCTAATTTTTAAAGACGAATCACAAACAACCTATAGAAAAATGCTACTTTAATGGATGATATTTACATATCAGGTAACAACAACGAACTTGCGTATTAATTGAATAATATCCTTTCCTATTTATATAGTATTGACTTGCTTCACCGTTTACTTTTTGAATTTTAATGTGAGTACAGTCAATCGCACCTATAACATCAGGAAATCCTCTAATACTTCTAAATTTTGAGATGACATCAATTTGTTCTGAAGTCAGTATTGGCATATTTATATAAACTGGCCTTTTCGAGGCAAGTGCCCTCGAGACTTTCGAGCATATTCGGCTTAGAGTGGGTTGACTGAACCCATGAATATCTGCGCTGTCGTTACATTTTGGTTACATTTTGAGTGGAAAATATGTACACTTGGCTTACTTCATTCCGACCCCAATAGCGAATAGCTGCCATTACCTGAAGGTTAACTTCGATATGACCACCCCTCGGGTCACCCTCCAGATCATCTCGAACGATTTCAATGATTTTCTTCATATTTTCTTTGCTGAATCTATATTTATTTCTAAACTCACTTTCCGGAAGATCAAAAGGGTTAAAACGTGGCTTATAATTTTTTAATCACCTTTAGTTACTGATTTGATAACTTAAAATATTAAAATTATCTAAAAAATTCGAAAATGTATCCGCCATCTAATTTGATTTTGGGCATAACAGGGAAAACGAAAGTTAATTCACCGCTAAATGCAAATTTAGGCATTTCATTTTTTGACAGTTGATTAAGTGTGAATTATCTTTAAAAAAAGTTTATGAATAAGGTTTTCTGCAATTAAACCAAAATTATCTCTAATTCAGCTTTAATTAAATGTTATGAATAAGGCTGTAAATGTTTTCTAATTTTATTCATTGTTATAAAACAATGCAAATGTTTAAAAAAATTGAATTCTTGTTTTACATATTTCTAATCACTTGAACATATTATATTTCTTGTTCTAGTTCTTGCTTATTTATTGGTTTTCCTTTTTAAATAGTTTGTAAGCAACGAATGGATGCTTACTTAAAAAATCTAATATATAAAATTATCGTGTCACGGGGTGCGTTGTTGAGCTCCTCCGAAACGGCTCCACCGATTTTCTTGAAACTTAGTGTGCATATGGGCTAGGGTTGAGAATCGGACAACATCTATTTTTCATATCCCTAAATGTTAAATTTTTTATTTTTTTTATGGGGAAATACACTTTGAAAAAAAAAAAAAAGAAACTGGATAAAATCGAGTAGTGACACTTCAAATACAAAGCAAACAATTCAATTTCAATTATTTTAATTATTTCCCAAGCAAATTGTTGTTGTCAGTTTTGAAACAACATTTTTTTTTTTAAATATACCTAAAAAGTTTGTTCTAATAAATTATGTTTACTATGTTACATTAAGTAACTTTTTGAAGTGTTCGTTCGAGATCTGAGATCGCTTTGGCCCTAGCCTCTTCTGGGATAGCGGCTACTTTGTTAGAAGGCGGTCGAACAGCATTGAAATTGCCATTGAATCTGCAAGGGGATGACGAACCTACATGCAACATTTCAAAGAACACTGCGATGGCGAAAGTACTGCAGCAATGTAAGATTATCATATGGGACGAATGCACAATCTGCCTGCCATTTCGAGATCAACTCCGGCAGATGAATTGAATGCTTGCCTGAAGGCGTCTGTTTTATGGCAATACGTAAAGAAATTGCATTTGACAACAAACATGCGAGTTTCTTTACAAAATGACCAGTCCGCTGCAGAGTTCTCCAGGCAACTGTTGGCAATGGTGTAAATCTGAAAAAAATAACGATATCAGCAAACAGTGATCCGAATCGAATAAACGATTTGATTTTTTGCCTAATGAAACATGAAAAATAAATGAGATCAAAAAAAAAAAGACTGATTTTTTGTCCCAAGGAAAACGACATTGCATGGTCAATTGTATGTGGCAAGCCACCGTGTTGGCAAACCTCCCGCTATGTACGTGTACGCACTATACATATATCTAATAGAACAAGAAATGTTGTGCACCAGCGGCAGGTTGACCGACACGTAAATCATTGCAATTTGATTGAAAAACATCGACAATGTTATTCTTATTACTATTGTATTTAATATAACTTTTGAATCTTATTGGCTTGGATTAGACACATTAGTTTAAATGAATGTAGTGTTCGTAAGAAATCCGACTTTGCTTTCCTCATATCATCAAATCTGTGGCGCTATGTGAGAAACATCAGCTGATAGCAAACATGAGAGTTGCATTGGTGAACGATCCATCTGCCTAAGATTTGTCGAAACAATTGCTGGCTATTAGAAATGGCCGTGTTCCTATCAAGGAATTGAGCGGATTGATTTCATTTCCTTCGAATTTTTGCAATTCGGTCTCATCAAAAGACGAGCTTATCAACAAAGTATTCCTGAATATCAATGATAACCACAAAAATAAAGAATGGTTGAGTAAGCGAGTAATTTTAGCGGGTAAGAATAAAAATGTGGATGGCATGGTCAACTTATGTGGTTTTCCATTGGGACCAAAAATCAACATTTTTTTTGATCTAAATCACTTTTCACGTTCCATTGGGACCAAAAATCAATATTTTTTCGATTCGGATCACTTTTTGCAGATCTCGATATTTTTTCAGTTTTTCGTTGCGCGTTCCATGAGCACCGTAAAATCTGAGATCTGAAAAAGATTTCAGGTGGTCCCAATGGAAAACCACATTAGTGGAAAAGCGGAAGGTTGGCCGAAACGTCAAAATTATTGCCGTTTGATCGAAAAAAATCAACATTGCTATACGTCATTTATTTCTATTGCATTTAATATGACTTTTGAATAAGGAATTTTAATTGACAAAATTACATATACATATTAGCAAATGCATATGCATGCTCGGAATTATCATTTTCATTACATTAACAAAAATTTTGGCGGCACGAAGTTTGCCGGGTCAGCTAGTAATTTTATATAAGTTTGGGATATTTCCAAGACAATCTTGACAGTCGTCGCAAACGAAATAAAATATCTGTTTCTGAAGTTTGAACGGCTCATACCTGAATACCTACTTTTATCAATAATTCTTAGAACCTAATATACTCAGGTATATATTTGGCTGCAACCAAACCCTTATTAAACTCTTTGCAAAAGGAGTTTGTTTACCGAGAATGAGGATGAGGACACAATGGTTGGGTGAAAAGGTTGACTTCACGGAAAATATAGATATAAGAATAGCATTGTCACCACTCAGCAAAAAACAAACAAAAAAACAAATTTAGGGACTTCTGGAGGAATAGCAGGTAGTATGTGTGAATTCATGGAGGGAGAAACTTGACAGATTTCGTCCATAAAAATGTGCGCCACGGCTTTATATTTTTCTGCGAGAATTACATTTTTTTGGTTTTCTAAGTTTCCCGAACTAAGTACATAGTATAATCTAAACAATTCTTAAAAGATCAAATTGGCAAATTGAAACTCGAAAACGGAAGCGATAGGTTCTTAAAACGATTATGGCTTTTTAAGTGATATTTCTGATTAGCAGTCTATCATTTCTATTTGCGAAAATTGTGAAATTTTGACCACCAATAAGGTTTGATTTGCAACAAAGCATTCTAATAAACTGTGTTCCGTTTATTGAATAATTTGAAAGGTATTCTATTACGACACAAATGCACTCATAAAGTATTATAAATCAAAGGAAAGTGTTCATAAAAAGTACCGAAAATTGAGCCCGAACGAATGATAGGGCATTACTGATTTGCATATGATATTTGACAGATCAGCGCATACTTTCTGGATTTCCTATTTTGTTTTTTTGTTTTTTTTTTTATAAAAAGCCTGAAAAAGCAATAGAAGGATACCTATCTGTTGGGCAAATTTAATTGCAATTTATGTATTCCTTTTTTTAGAATAAAATCCTCGTTGTGAAAGAAACGACTGACCTTGTTTTTCTCGACAACAAATTATGAAATTCAGATTCATAATTATCGTACTAGAAAATGCTGCACATTTTATTGTAAACTGGCAGCCAACTAAAAGCCGACATTAGTGTTCGATTATTAGTAAGGCCGATTAAAAATATGTCAACTGAAATATTGAAAAGTTTTGCAATTCCATGCACGTATAAACATATAAATATACTATTAGTGCCGAAATGCAGGGTTTTGGATATTATTTATATGTGCCACGCCTCGCGACGGTATCCCGCCCACATTCCGAGTATTTCTTGGTGCAGATAAGTCTGGTTAATTTCGCAATACTATCTCTCATAAGAGTTGAGGTGTAGCGTCCCCATAGTTTATTCAAAGGAAAATCCTCAAAGCTACATAACCTATTTGAGTCAAAACCGTCAACAAAGTGTCTGCACTAAAAAACACCCAAATTGATCACGAATATCTGCAAAATTCCAAGGCGAACAATGACCATTGTGTTGTGCAAATGTTTTCTTCTGCCCTACCTAGACAGACGAGCATTATCTTGAAGGCTTGCTTGGTTGCTTGACGTAAGCACTCACCTTGCAGAGAGATTTTTTTTTTACGACCTAGAGATTACACCAATTGCGTGCACATCATGATAAGTTTAACGTCCCTCACGGCTGTTTGACGTTTTGTAAATATTTAGCAGATCATTTCGGATGAGATTTCACTGCAGAGAATCAAGCTCGTTATTTCGTCGAAGTTGGGTCTCCAATTTGAGGTGTATTTTGAAACGAGCAGCTTCACATTGTCGTGTTGATATAATCCTACCACAGGTTGGCTTAGGTTGGTCTATCACAGGACTCGCAGATTAATTTAATCGGTTGTATGATTTCTAATTGTCTAAAGGTTCTCTTGTCTCTCGGTCATTGTTGTAGTCGACGGTGGACCCAATCAGTGGTGGGATAATATCATGGTCTCCTTTAAACCGACTGCGACTTAATGATAGGTAGCCGTATGCCCACCCGCGAGGGTATTAAGTTGTCCTTAACAAGAATTTCAGTTTGTGCTGTGGACTTGATTCTACTTCCGTACTGTTTCTTGTATCCCGTCGTTTGTGTGAGCTAGGGAAGCATATTATACGATTTTTAATGCCCTGAATATAATTCCTTTCTATCGCTTTTATACCGGATGAGTACCGGTATAATGGCAGACAAATTGGAACAAATTGAGTACACAACAATTATTGTTCATTGCTTGAGTGATGTATGTACAAATTTCAAAAGCATTGCTTAAACATGATTATTTGACGTTCCAGCTATTTTCTTTGCAATGTGGTTTACTTAACGAATTATATTCAATTTAATCTGAAATATGGCATGCAAGCCTGCGGAAGGATGAGAAATGTTGTAAATATCTTCCTGAGTCAAAAAAAGTCAAAATTGGTGTTCGTTTTGGGAATGCTGTGAAAAGGATTTTTCTATTTCCACAGTTTTATTGAAAAAAAAAAAACCTGTAACTGTACATATTGTTCGACTATAACATCGCCAAAGTATCATCAAATCAATGGCATAAATTTTCCATCTGTGGAGACCACAACCGAGACAGTATGTCCTGTACTTTAACACGCAGCGGTGTATGAGTGTGAATACACGAAGAGAAAGGATGAGTTGCAGAAAAGAACAACATTTGGCTGGTATTCCTTCCTTCGACCGCTGCCAATCATATACATATAAAACGCGATACTTGCAATCATATTTAGTGTCCAGGCTTGATTTAATATAATGGGTATAAAAATACCCATGTAAGCTATAAAATATTTAGTGTGAGGGTGAAAATGATTATACGTAAAGCCCAAATTGTATGAGTATAATGTCACTCCACACTTTCAAGGTAGATAAAACAGCTGTCGTCCCATTTATTTTCCATTTTGTATGATTTTACAAATCTTTTTAAAATAAGCACGAACACATAACTCGAACGCGTGCTAACCATAAACTTTAGAAAGAGGTCCCTTTATCGACAGCTGTGCATCTGGTTGTGTGGTGTCTTTTTCTCCTTTTTAAAAACAAATCATGATAACATTTCTTCTATTCAAAAACATTTTTCACACCAAGTGAACCCTTGTCTATCCCGTTGCAAAGGAAGCGAAAGGAAAAATCCCTGCAGGCATTCAATTTCAGGGATTCCTTCAATGGAATAAAAGAAAAGTGTAAATACTTTGTGAATGCCAACAACGGCATTCACCGCTGAGGGGGAATGCCAGAAATTTTATCGATAAAATAAGTTCTTATGAAAAAAATAAAAAGAACCCAAGATTTATATACACTGTCGCCACTTCAAAGCACAACCCCGCTTCGATACAGAGTACCTACCCATATTTGTTGCTGAGGAATTGTTGCTGTGGAATTTTCTCCATTATCTCCAGCTACAAAATTTGATTCATGTGATAAACTTTAATGCAACAGTGCCGCCAGTTAAGGTATTTTTACATTTTCACCTACTTATCAACAGATAATGAAAAGGATTAATTTTCGCATTTCTCCTCGTTTTCATTCCTTTTTTGTACCCGACTGGACACAGGGAGGGTTATGTGTTTCGCGCGTATCCCATGTACGTTCCTACGTGACACCCTGCGGCCCAAACGGCCACGACCGATTTTGAAGAGTGAGGTGTCATTAAATTGATATTCTTTCCCCGAGTGGCATAGGCTAAACATAGAAATATAAAAAAACCCAAAATAAAAAAGTTAATAAAAAAAAAAAACAATCCGACTGGCTGTAAAAGAAGATTTAAGAGTGTGAGACTACCTATACAAAATCTGACAAAAATATGCGCAGCCTCCGACTGTCAATCCTTCTAGTCCTATTATTATTATAAACGCGAACATTTGTAAGGATGGATGTTTGTTACTCTTTCACGTAAAAACTACTGAATGGATTTTAATGAAACTTTGCAATAATATAGCTTATACATCAGAATAACACCTAGACTACAATTTATAAATATATTGTGTGAATTGTCCAAGTAAGTCGGGAAAAACCTACCATCTGCGAGCTATTCTGGCGTGCGCGGCCAAAACCGCTAGAGCTGCACATATCTACATATGTAATGTATGATGGAAATGTTTATCTTTTATAGGTTAGTTAGGTTAGGTTGGGAGGGCAGTTTTGCAACCGATGCAAATTTCACCCAGAAGCCATGAAGGCCCATTGTGAGTACCCTGTTTGTACATGCAAGGACATGTGGCTAACAAAACCACTTCGATCTGTTGAGGAATAGTTTTATGTCTGATAGAGGTACCCCTGCCAAGTCGTCCAAACTTTCGAAGAACCTAGCTCCCATACAGGATGAGCGGCGTTCCTGTAAAGCTGGGCAGTGGCATAGAAGATGTTCCACGGACTCTATTTCCTCCTCGTCTCTACAGCTTCTGCAGAAGTCATTTGCAAAAAGTCCTAGCCTTTTAGCCATGTTTCCTATGATGCAGTGTCCGGTTAAAACCCCGACGAGCATCCGGATTTGGCTTCTATTAAGGGAGACTAGGAACTTTGATCTTTTGGTGTCAACCACAGGCCACAGACTTCGGGTTATGACGCAACCGATGGTGTTGCTCCATTGTTCCTTAGCCAGTTGTGTGGTGACGCCTTCAATAAAAGTCTTAGCAGTGTTGAAAGGCGGTAACACCTCTCCGTCCGCAAGTTGAGGGTTCATATCAGAGCCGTATTCGTCCGCCTTTTCGTTCCCTTCCACCCCAACGTGTCCCGGAACCCAGCAGAGTAGAATTGAGTGATGACGTATAGCCCTGAGCGCCACGAGGCAATCTGTAACACATTTCGCATTAATAAGATTGGAGCCGATAGCTTTAAGTGCTGCTTGACTGTCCACACAGATGGTTATTTCCATCGCTGGTAGTCCCATCGATAAGATAGTCTGTGCTGCTTTTTTAACCGCATATATCTCAGCTTGGAAGACACTGCAGTGATCGGTCAGTCGAAACGACTGGCTAATAGCAAACCTTTCTGAGAATATGCCGGCTCCTGTTCCATTTTCTGTTTTTGAACCATCCGTATAGACGGCTATACCTTTAATGATGGTACTGGGTGATTTCCATTCCTGCCTGCCTGCGCAGATGGTTGATTACGTGCGATGACGGACCTGTGGTGGTGTAAATACAAATTGAGTTCAAGATTTTGTTTTAGGTGGTTGAAATATTACCTACTTTGATACCATAAACAACTTACAAGCTGTTTTTAAGTTTACATTTATAATTTCCCGAAGCAATAATAATAGTCTAAGAGCTACTGACTGAACGCATTACTAACCTCATCGTTAAATGGAAAACTTATAAATAAATATAATTGTATACTAGCTGACCCGGCGAACTTCGTTCCGGCCAAATTCATTAATGTAGGTAATGAA
The DNA here is from genome assembly GCA_946477585.1 of Cheilosia urbana. Classification (NCBI taxonomy): domain Eukaryota; kingdom Metazoa; phylum Arthropoda; class Insecta; order Diptera; family Syrphidae; genus Cheilosia; species Cheilosia urbana. Next base: position 45,943,681 of record OX297855.1, read on the forward strand.
ATTAATAATTCCGAGCTTTCGCTTCATTCTACAATAATTTATGGTACACAACATTTTTTGTTTTATTTTTATTATCGGGTGCGTACACGTACAAAGCGAGAGCTTTGCCGACACGTGAAATTCAAGATTTATGCCACACACATCCAGCGATTGTCCTTGCGACTGATTAATTGTCATAGCAAAAGCGAGACGTACGGGAAATTGAAGACGCTCAAATACGAACGGCAAATCGTTCTGAATAAGTGGAATCCACGGAATAAGAACATCTTCGCCTTTGAATTTTCCAATAAAAATCGTTGCTTGAATAATATTTGATATTAAATTCTTCACAATCAAACGCGTATGGTTTCAAGGTTTTGGTTCATTTAGGTTGCGCAACAAAGTGGGATATAGTTGGTGGCTTCGTTTTCATCCATCACGGAGTCGACTGATTTGTATGAATGCAACTCACCAGCGATTTGGTTTTGAATGGAGCAATTCAAATGATCGATGTTCTTGTTTTTCGCAGCCAAAAATACTCCTTATAATCAGCCAATCATGGTCAATCTAATTCTGAGCGATATTCGGGAAAAATTCATGATTAGATCTTCCAGTGTCGTTGTAAAGTTGCAAAAATGTTGTGGAAACTCAATCAGGTCGATGATTAAGTCTGCTGGAATTATACCATTGCCCATCGCAAACAATTGCCTGGAGAACACTGCAGCGGACTGGTCATTTTGTAAAGAAACTCGCATCTTTGTTGTCAAATGCAATTTCTTGACGTATCGCCATAAAGCAGACGCCTTCAAGCATTCAATTCATCTGCCGGAGTTGATCTCGAAATGACAGGCAGAATTTGACGAAAATCGCCTGATAGCAAGATCATTGCTCCACCGAAAGGTCGCTTTTCATTAGGTAAATGATTCAGGGCCTCCAATGCGCGTTTGTCCCATATGATAATCTTACATTGCTGCAGTACTTTCGCCATCGCAGTGTTCTTTGAAATGTTGCATGTAGGTTCTTCATCCCCTTGCAGATTCAATGGCAATTTCATTTGCTGTTCGACCGCCTTCTAACAAAGTAGCCGCTATCCCAAAAGAGGCTAGGGCCAAAGCGATCTCAGATCTCGAACGAATTGTAGCCAAAATAAGTGAAATCATGAATGTATTTCCAGTTCCGCAATTTTCGTTATCGACTGCATGCATCAATTCATTGTACACTTTCTTTTAGTCTTGATTCAACATTTGCACATTTGTTCGAACAGCTTGACTCAATGCGATTCGATCGAAGTCCATTTCTCGCTCCAATTCTCGATTAAATGCGTCTTGCATTGAACGATTTGGCTGTGGCATCCCCAATTTGCACAACAAATTCACGTTCGATATTCGTACGAAGTTGATCAATCGTCGATGGCTTGTTGGCATAGACCTTAAACTTGACGTAGCCCCACAGGAAATAGTCTAACGGCGTCAAATCGCACGACCGAGGCGGCCAAGTGACTGGACCATTTCGTGAGATAACACGTTCTCCAAACTTGGTTTCCAATAAATTGATTGTGTCATTCGCTGTGTGGCTTGTGGCGCCCTCCTATTGGAACCACATGTCCTCCAAGTCCATACCATCCAATTGGGGTCAAAAATGTTCGGTTATCATTGAACGGTAGCGATTCCCATTCACAGTAACGTGCCGGTCTTGATCATCACGGAAGAAGTACACCCATAAACCACACCAAACCGTAATTCTTTCGGGATGCAATGATGACTCATGTGGATTGCTGCCTGACCAATACCGCATATTTTGTTTATTGACGACGCCATTCAGCCAGAAATGAGCCTCATCGCTGAAGATGATTTTTCGATGAAAATCCGAATCATTTTCAAGTTGTTACTCAGCCCAATTCACGAACATACGACGCTTCTGGTGGTCAAGCGGCTTCAGTTCTTACGTCAATTTAATCTTGTAAGGATGTAGGCCAAGATCTTTTCGCAAAATTCGCCAGAACGACGTCACAGAAATGCCCAACGCTTGAGAACGACGTGTGAGAGACACATTTGGACTTTCTTCAACTGAAGCCTCAGCGGCAGCAATATTCTCGACACTACGGGAACTTCTTTGTCTCACTGGCACGGGAAAATTTTGTACTGTGCCTGTGGATTAAAATTTGTCCACTAGACGCTCAATTGTTGATCTACTAGGACGATTATGATGACCATAAATTGGACGTAGCGCTCTTAACGCTGAGGCCACTGACTCTTTCTATATCTATATCTTTCCATCATGAAATGGCAAACCTTACTTAAGAGAAATATCAAAAGATCGGCAAGAAATTCGGCGTCGTTTCCTGTCGCTGTCGCTCTACTTTTGTGGCGTCTCTGTTGAAAAACCCTTTATAATCAAAGTATCTACTTCATTTCAAAAAGTTACTTAATGTAACAAGTAAACATAGTTTATTAGAACAAACTGATATACCTATATTTAAAAAAATTCAAAATGTTTGACAACAACAATTTGCTTGGAAAATAAATAAAATAATTGACTACAACAATTGCTTTTAAAATTTTAAATATTTTTTTCTTTTTATTTGAAGTGTCACTACTCGATTTCTATCCAGTTTCTTTTTTTTTCAAAGTGTGTTTCCCCATACAAACTTTCATAACCTCTTTCATCCCCTCAAAGTTTTGTTTTCGCGACAAAAAGTAAATATAAACCTGATATACAGCAATACGAACAAAACAAAAAAAAAAAAGAATTATGAAAATCGTCCCAGGGGTTATCGAGTTTCATCATCATCGAGTTACACCCCGAAAGAATTATATATATAGAAGAAAGAAGATATAAGATGAAAGATAGAAGATAGAAGAAGAAGATACATACAATTATTATTTCAAATATCTCCCAAGATTCCCAGATGCTATTGTTTAACTTCACTGCCCTTAACTTGACATAACTCATCAAATTTGTAGATACTTAAGAAAGTAAACATTCCCTTATCAGTCACGACCGTGGTTCTGCTTATGGGGTGTGTGTGACAACAGATTCTGCAAGGCGAAACGATCAAACGTTTTCGTACGCATGAATGATTTGCCTTATGTTACACAATCAAATTTCTTCGTGCACACGAAAACTTTTGGACGTTTCGCCTTACAGAATCTAACCCCAGGCAATCACCTTAGAAAAGCACTGACCTCAAGAAAACAAAATCGGAATGCTATTTTGTTTACATTTTTGAAAAGCTTGCAAGTGTTGAACTTCATTTTGCACTGCTATACCTTTAATAAACAACCCTATACAACGCACAGCATTGCACTTTAACATTTCTGTTCTCGTTTCTTAATTTTTCATATTGAGTCGCGCGAGTTACAAACACTCAACTGTACTTAAAAACAGCAAAAGGAAATAAACGCTAAAGATAAGAAACAACTTATCAGCAACACAAACCACAAACATCCAAATAAAATATCAACAACCCTACACAAACAAGATAGGACTCACAACAGATTTTATAATCAACCCTACACAAATAGCAGCTACACAAAGTAACCAACATGACCATAAACATTGAAGATAAGGAAAACGACCCATTAGGATAATGGGTATAAATACCTACAACACGGAAGGAACGATGCAGTAGTTGCTAAGAAACCGAACCTAACGTTTGTATTAGCAAAAACAAAAACTATTGTCATTATTTGTTAGGAAAAATAAAAATTTAAAAATATATTTTTTTGTACCTTTTACTTCTCCGACGAATAAATATAATTGGGGGCTCAACCGGGATAGCTCATTATTAACGTTAAAAGTGAAAGTGAATGAAATAGTCAAATCTGCATAAACACTTGTAGATACAATAAAGACAAAAAAAACTTTCAAAGTGAAATTGAAGCTATCAGCCAAACCTGTTAATTGATAGGAGAAAAACAAAGTATCCTGAAGAAGTTAACAACTGTGAACTAAAAGGAAGAAACCAGCAAAGTGATTCCCGTTCGCTCTATAAAGCCAGTATCCAACAATAGATTGGAGAACAGCATCCTAAGAAGACAAGCGGATAAAATTATCGTAAGCATTTATTTATTTATTTTAAAGAAGTGAAATTAAAAGTGTTAAAATGACTTCAATAGATATCAAACAAATAATTGAATTAGCTATTGAACAGGCTACTGCTCATCAGCAGAATCAAATAGATGAATTAACAAAAAAATTAGAAAGTTTGACAGTTCCAAATAATGTAACAGATTATAAAAAACAAACGATAGATCCACAAATACTAGATAATGAAAATCTTGATATTATTAAAAGTCTACCAACTTTCGAAGGTAGCAATGAGGGATATGTGAGTTGGCGAGAAGCTTGTCAAAATAGTATGAGTCTCTACACTCCTGGTAGTAAACGATATTTTGCTGCACTAAGTATAATGAGAAATAAAATAACTGGTCATGCAAACTCCGTTCTTACCAGTCATGGTACGGTACTAAACCATGATGACCATTTATTAGTAGAAAATAAATTAAATGAACTAATCTATAACAATAATAAACAAGCAACTACCAATTCACAGGTCTTTCAAGCTATTCAAGAAATTACTAAAATCCTGAATACTGAAAAAAATACCTTAAAAACAAGAAGATTACAAGAAAGAAATAAATTAATTATATTAGAATTACAAAACCTTATTCAAACTATTGCTTTAAGCAAAGCTAAAGTTATAAACCCAATCATACTGAATAAAAAAGATATTCAACAAATAACAAATAATGAACATGGAACCATGTCAATATCCGATCTATTAGACGTTAGTAATTTTAAGATTGTTCAAACTAAAGATGTCGTAATAATATTAATAAAATACCCAATCATATATAAAAATTGTAAAATATTTGAAACAAGAGCAATTGAACAAAATAATGAAAGAATAATAATTAATAAGAACATAGCAAAATGCAATGAAACATTTTACAATATTAAAGATTGTAAACAAGAAACAAACATACATTTTTGTAAAATAAATTATGAAAAATCATGTCTTTCAGATTTATTAAATAAACTTCCTACAATATGTAATAAAACAAAAGAAATACAAAAAGATTTTGAAATAATAAAAGATGGAGCAATTTTAATAAAAAATAACCATACTGTCAATAATGATAAATTAAATGGAATTTACCTAATTACATTTAACGAAACTATTAATATAGATAATACGAATTATACGAACCCTACTCAGAAAATACTTAGTTATATAAAAACACATACCATAAATGATTATGTTGTTGATTCATACATAATAGACACAAACACTGAACTAAAATTTGAATTTGAGAATATTAACACATTAAGTTACTTAAATATAACAAAAACACAGTCAGTAATTGGAATTAGTATCATAAGTATAATTATTATTATTACTATTATATTAGCGTTATTTTTTAAGAAAAAACAAATAAAAATCAACAATAATATACCGATGCAACATATAGTCGAACAAACAGCTCCACAAAAAGAGATGACATTAGATGAAAGACTTGCCTTACTTCAAAAATACATTGATGAATCGGGGCGATTCATTTTGAGCGATGGGGGGAGTTACAAACACTCAACTGTACTTAAAAACAGCAAAAGGAAATAAACGCTAAAGATAAGAAACAACTTATCAGCAACACAAACCACAAACATCCAAATAAAATATCAACAACCCTACACAAACAAGATAGGACTCACAACAGATTTTATAATCAACCCTACACAAATAGCAGCTACACAAAGTAACCAACATGACCATAAACATTGAAGATAAGGAAAACGACCCATTAGGATAATGGGTATAAATACCTACAACACGGAAGGAACGATGCAGTAGTTGCTAAGAAACCGAACCTAACGTTTGTATTAGCAAAAACAAAAACTATTGTCATTATTTGTTAGGAAAAATAAAAATTTAAAAATATATTTTTTTGTACCTTTTACTTCTCCGACGAATAAATATAATTCGCGTGTTTAAAGCTCTTCGTGTGAGCTGCTGACAGAATTCATTTTTACAAGGGATTCGTGCAAACACGGTTTTGTTTTGTAAGGTGCTAGGGAAACTCATTTCAACGCACTGCAGTGTTTGTGAGTGGTAATTTGAACGACTGAATATTTAATTTGATTTCCACTGAGAGAAAGGACGATTCTCTTAAGATTTATATTCAAAAGAACACTAATTAAATATCCAGTTGTTCATGCAATGTTGAAGATTTTACCGTAGTAAAGGCGGATCACGGCTCACGGGTTTTGGGTTATAGAGTTAATTAGTGGGTTGAGATTTCTTAGCAAACTTATGTATGATAAGGATTTCATTATACAAAAACTGGCATTGAGAGCTACCTTGGCGGTTGCATTTCATGACATAATAATGTGGAATTCTTTAGGTACAAGAAGTTAATTTAAAAAATAAAAACCCGACTGACTGTAAAAAAGATTTAAAAATATTAAAACAAGACACTTTCAAGTATAACTAATTGACAGTCGGAGACTACCTACACAATCTGACAAAAATATGCGTAGCTACCGACTGCCAATAAGTTATACTTGAAAGTGTTTTGTTTTAATATTTTTAAATCTTTTTTACAGTTAGTCGGGTTTTTTTGGTTTCTTACCCGACACAGGGAGGGATATGTGTTTCGCGCGTATCCTATGTACGTTCCTACGTGAAGAATAGGTGGCTAAGGTTTCTGAAAGGAGGTTGACTGACCAAGGGAGAGATGCCACTGCCGCTCACCTTGAGTTGGTCACATCCCAGGAGATTCGGTGCAAACCCAGCCAGGAACACGTTCCAAGCTGAGTATACACTGGGTTCCGGAAGGGAATCAGGGGAATATTTCCCAAGATCGTCATACGTGGTGAAGAATCACATCCTGCACGAGGTGCCACTGCTTTCGACTAAATATGACGGATCTAGAGCGGAATAGCTCGATAAAAACCCGTAATCCCGGGTATAACAACCGTGCCCATAGGATGTATGGCACAATGTTATGGTGTCTTCTAACGGGAACTCTAGATACCTGGGGACCTCTAGTTTCAATTTAATTCCCCTTTTCTGTATACAGGGGGTGAGTACAGAACGACCTTCCCTTCCCCCTTACTCGTGGGTCCAAAATAGAAAAATTAAACAAAACAACAAACAAAGGGACTGGTGTAAACGAATCGGGCACCAAGAACTTCGGAAAAACCGATTCTCAGACAAGAATGACGGAAGAGGAGGAAAATCTCCTACTCCAAGAACCGTCAACAATTAGGACTGCTTCGGTTGTGGGAAGCGAGGGAACGGTTGAAACTTTTTCTTGAGGATGATGACAATCGTTCCATCGCCAGCTCAGCCAATTTCTCCATATCTTCTACAGCTTCTATTAGGAAAAAAGTAATCAACTGTAAAATGACGATTAAGAAGCTGCAGAAAAGACAACACCTTGGAGACAATGACAAACGGCGACTTCAAAGTGCTCTTGACTTTCTGGGAAATCAGTCGTTGGAATGCGACGAGCCCTGTGCTAGTAGCCCACCAAGGACTGGCTTCCCTGAAATCTCGAGCAAGGGAGCTCTAACGCAACAGCCCATGCCTGTGATATGCCTTAGCCTATCGGGGCAGGGGCCCGTTGCATCTGACCCCGCAAAAGAAGAAGCAGACAAAGGAAATAATTCACCGGGAGAGGGAAATTCGACATTGGACAGTGCAGTTACTGTTGTCGATAAGCCAGGTGAGCCAAAGGACACTGAATGTTTGGACCTAACCGAAGCCTCAGCTGTCACCGCGGTGATCTTGGTGGAAAACAACAAGCCGTCCAGTACAGTAGTTGAACAGACTGATCCACTCAAAATGCGCAGGAATGCACGTAGGTTGCTAAATAGGTTCAAACGCCGTAACCCCAGTTCCCTTACGGAAAGGGAAACGGCTCAGCTAGCTAGAGCACGCGAAACTATGAAAACAACGCTAGATGCATGGCGCAGCTACCAGCAAAATAGGAAACAGAACCCAACTGGAATAGGGAAGATGACTGGACCAAGGGAGGAATGCCTTCCGCTTTGAGTAGGTCAAAACCCGAAAAACTGGGCGTTAAATCAGTTAAGGACTCGTCCAAGGCTGAGGAAACACCTAGCTCTTCTAGGAAGGTTCCAATTAGTAGCAGATTAGAGTTTAGGAAGCCTAGGGCGCGTGTCTCTGGAGGAGCCAGCGTGGAATCTGTCGCAGCGGGGGCGAAATGACTCTTGCCTTTCACCTCGACTGTAGCCGATCCCAAGCGCCCGGGTGCTGTCTCAGATAAGGATACGTCCAAATCTGGGAACGCTCCTGGAATCTCTAAAAGAGGCATGCATGACGACACAATCTCCCCGGTTGTAGGTAGGCAGGCCAAAAAACTGAAATTTGCGGAAATGGTGAAGGAAAGTCTTCGTGTCGCAATCATCGACCTTGGTAATCCAGATCGAAGACTTACCGCTAGCCAATGGGAACTCATTGAACAACGAATCCTAGATGGTGTCAATGACGCTATCGTGAAGGCAGAGAACAAGCTTCCACTCTTTGGACAGCTAACCACCTTCAAAGGATTCAAGGTAATAGAATGTGACGACAAAGAAACGCTGGTATGGCTAAAGAACTTCGTCAGCAACACCAAAGCACCTTGGTCAAATGCCGATTTGCATGTTGTTGATAGGAAGGAGATCCTTAGCATCACAAGACCAAAAGGCCGAATACATATTCGAGGACCGTACCTACCCGCGGAAAGGATAGAACGCAACCTGCAGTTCCTTAACCCGGAACTTCAAAGCAGGGAGTGGAAGATCCTGGAAACGAGTGAGTACACTGAGAATGGTATGGAAGTAACTGTACTCCTAAGTCACAAATCGCTGCCGCTACTACGCAAACATGACTTTAAGGTCCGAGTAGGCATCACGCGCTGCAAACTCAGGCTGGTAGCGGAAAATCAGAAGAGCGGAGGAGAAGAAAAGGCTGCCCGTGATGAAGATAATACAAATAAATCTTCATCACAGTAAGGCGGCTAGCGCCAATCTGGTTCTTCTTATGGAGACCAGGAAAATCGATATCGCCCTAGTACAGGAACCCTGGATCTTCCGGGGGAAAATACGAGTGTTGAGCTCAAAAAACGTGCTGGTCTATAACAGTACATCAGACAGTGGTAAGTCTCGTACATGTATTGTCGCCAGGAAACAAATTAAACTTTTTCTCTTACCTAGCCTCAGCTGTACCGACCAAACTGCGGTCAAATGGGACAGGGTGGGAAAGAACCCTCTTGTACTGGCGGCAATTTACATGCCATACGAATCCACCAACCCACCTACCGAATTAACCAAATCACTGGTTATAGAAGCAGAGCGCGACAAATGGGATATAATCCTAGGCTGTGATGCAAATTCCCACCATACGCTCTGGGGAAGCACCGACATCAACGATCGAGGTGAGTCTCTCTTAGAATTTATTATAGAAAATAACTTGTTAGTAGCCAATGTTGGCAACGAACCAACTTTTATAACAAGTAATAGGCGTGAGGTTTTAGATATAACTCTATATAGCAACTCACTAACTCTCACTGTGCGGGAATGGAAAGTGTCCACAGAACCATCCTTCTCAGACCACAGAATTATAGAATTCCTTATTGACGAGAAAATTGCCCCTTTGGGCAAATATAGAAATCCCAGAATGACTAACTGGGAAACATTTTTATCAGAAGTAGCCAAGAATGGCCAGAAACTGATAACACAAAAAATGGGAACGTTAGATGAAATCGATGCAACGACAGAAATGTTAAACACAGTTCTAATTAAAGCATACGATAAAGCCTGTCCTTTACGGACAATAAAGAATAGGAAGTCTCCACCATGGTGGACAAAGGACCTCATTGAAATCAGAAAGAGAACCAGAGCCCTCTTCAACTTGGCAAAGGCCACAAACTCCCAAATAGACTGGGATATATACAAAGCTGGCCAGCGGAAATTCAAAAAGGCCATAATTAGTGCTAAACGCACAACCTGGCGCACATTCTGTAGCGATATCGAAAGCACCACAGAATCGGCCAGACTTCGAAAAATCATGTGCAAAGAATCCGCAGTATCCGGATATCTCAAGGACAGTAATGGTACTTGGACAAAATCCTGTGAGGAGACGCTCAGTCTACTTCTGCAGACTCATTTTCCGGGTTGTACTATGAACCAGGTTAATCAGTCTAGTTTTACTACCACGTTAGCGACAATTCCGACAGAACTTATAACCGAAGATAAACTAAACTGGGCAATTGATACATTCTCCCCGTTCAAATCTCCTGGATGCGACGGTATTTTTCCAATCATGCTCCAGAAAGCTAAGACTACTATTACCCCGATCTTAAAAAGACTTTTCATTCGTAGTCTGGAATGCATTCCTAAAACCTGGCGAGAGGTTAAGGTCGTTTTTATTCCAAAGGCGGGAAAATCTAGCCACACCACCGCCAAAGACTTCAGACCGATAAGTCTGACATCTTTTATTCTGAAAATTTTCGAAAAACTAATGAACGTCTTTATACGCTGCCAGCTAGATGACAATGCGATTTCCTCTGCCCAACATGCTTATATTAAAGGTAAAGGGGTGGAAACCGCATTGCATGAGGTCGCTAGCACCATAGAGAGGTCATTAAAAGATAAAGAATATACTCTGGCGGCGTTCCTGGATATTGAAGGTGCCTTCAATAATGTTAAAACGTGCGCAGTAAAGAGAGCACTACAGAATTCAAATGTTGACCAATCTCTCACTAATCTGATTATAAACTTACTTAGCGAGAGGAACATCAACGCGAAAATAGGTGACACTGAACTTAGAGTAACTGCAGCTAGAGGCACTCCGCAGGGAGGGGTCATTTCTCCTCTACGCTGGGTACTTGTCATTAATGAGCTATTAATGAGATTTAAGAATATGGGTGTCAAGGTGACTGCATACGCAGATGATGTAGTCTTGCTTGTATAAGGAAAATTCCTACAAACCATAAGCGACCTGTTAGGGAATTCACTAAGAACTCTCAGTACGTGGACAAAGCAATGCGGCCTCGGGGTTAACCCTCAAAAAACCGAGCTTGTCCTTTTTACAAACAAAAGAATAATACCACAATTCGAGCCACCAACTCTTGAGGGAATACCTCTAAAGGTGACAGATAGGGCAAAATACCTAGGTATGATCCTCGATAGGAAACTTAATTGGAAGCCGAACGTCAATGAAAGAGTGAAGAAAGCAGCTAATGCTTTCTACGCATGTAACCGTATCTTCGGCAGGAGGTGGGGACCAAACCCCAAAATAATCCTGTGGATGTACACGGCAATCGTGCGGCCAATACTCACATATGGCAGCATAGTCTGGTGGCAAGCCGCGGGCAAGGCAACCAATCTCAAGGCAATGACAAAGATACAAAGACTAGCATGTATAGGGACAACCAGCGCAATGAGAACTACACCCACAGCTGGATTGGAGGCAATCCTCAATTTGACTCCTCTGGGCCTCTACATGGAAGAATCTGCTGCCAAAAGTGCCTTAAGGATTAGTCAAACTAATACCTGGAACCCATGCAATTTTGGCCACGCACATATTCTAAGTAAATACGTTGGGAACCTTGTCATTTCTAACTATATGTCTCCCCATCTGAACTTTGATAGACCATTCTCCTACTCTTTTCCGAGCGGAGATGAATGGAATTTAGACGAACCCACTAAGGGGAAATCGATATCCATCTACACAGATGGATCAAAGATGGACTGTGGAACCGGTGCCGGTATATTCTGTAAGGAATTAAATATACACTGCTCCATTAGGCTTCCTGACAGCAGCAGTGTCTTCCAAGCAGAGGTTCTGGCAATCGGGGAAGCAGCCCGAAGGGTGTCATTGTTGGCAATACCACGCAATGATATTACCATTTTCATTGACAGCCAGGGGGCTATAAAGGCAATTTCTGCTATTGAAATAAAATCCAAGCTAGTTCACAGCTGTCGCGAAGAGCTCAAGGTTCTCTGCTCGCAGCACGCTACCAATCTCTGCTGGGTCCCTGGACACAGTGACAAAGCCGGCAATGAGATTGCTGACGAACTGGCGAGAAAAGGGTCTGCAATGGATCATGATAGAGCACTACAGTCGATCAAGCCTCCACTCTGTAATCTCAGAGAACGGGTGGAGAACAAGATTCGTATGAAAACCAATAACAGGTGGAAATAACTAACTACCTGTGAAATATCTCGGAAGCTATGGCCAGTATATGACAGTGGCCGAACCATCAAACTTCTACAGTTTGACAGGTCATCGCTGTCTAAGCTGGTAGGGGCTTTAACGGGTCATAACTTTCTAAGAAACCACACGATGAAACTAAATCTCAAAGATGACGATATATGTAGAGGCTGCGGGGACGAAGAGGTTCATGAGGACACACCTCACTTCCTCTGTCACTGCCCGAGCCTCTGTCACTTGAGGAAGAGAACACTTGGAAGCTATTACTTCCATGACTTAGAAGAACTTTCTGATATTACACTCTCTGATATTTACAGGTTCTTGAGGATATCAGGATGGCTGGACAACGTCGGGTAGATATATGAAGGAGAGACATGTGCTAACCATCTACAGCAACAACGATAAACCCCCAACAAAGGGTATCACAATGGGTCCACAAGGACCTAAGTGGGGTATGGTAGGATCTACCTGCTCTACCAACCAACGTCAATAAACAAAACTGCGGTATTTGGAGTTATGATCCACAAAAACTGACTGTTTGGTGTGCTTTATGGGTTGGTCCGTACTTCTTTAAAAACGATGCTGGCCAGAACGTTACAGTCAGTGGTGACCGCTATAGAGCCATGATTACTGACTTTTTCGTTCATCAATTGATTTATTTATTGAAGGAAACGTTTGGTAACCGCATAGTAGCGGACCTGTGAATTGGCCTCCAAGATCGTGCAATTTAACGCCGATTGACTATTTTCTGTGGGGATAAGTGAAGTCGGTAGTCTACGCCGATAAGCCCGAAACGATTGACCACTTGGAGGACAACATTCGTCGCGTTATTGACGATTTACGGCCACAAATGTTGGAAAAAGTCATCGAAAATTGGACCTCCAGATACGACTACGTCCGAGACACTCAAAGCCAGATTGATTTACGTCTTCTTGCTTTTGAGCTTTTTTATTATTTCTAAAATTACCCCTCCAGGCCAATCGGAGCAATATTGACCAAATCGTAAAAAATGCTTGCATTTAATCTCTATATAAAACCGTTATCAACAGTTTATAAGTTGGTGAAGTAAACCACTGATTATAAGCATATTCTCAAACTTTGGCCGTGTTAATCACAAACCACGACAATAATTCCCACCTTTGCAAAAAGACGTAAAAGGAAAAAATCCCTTGACATCCATTTAAGTTACACAAAATCCGCAACGCCTAGAATATTATCCTCCACAAGTCTAATTCGTTCATAAAAGTAAATCGTGATATATGTTGTATAACTGCCTACCTGTGGTCGATAACTCCTTCGCAAATCCTCTAGCTGCGTGCAAACAGAAATGCTTACTTTTCCAATATCAATCCCAATTAGAAAAGCCCGTAATCAGTAAGAAACTTCTTCGTCGTGCATAAGACAGAAAATAAATTCCTGTAGTCGCTTCCATGCCATCATATCCTGCGTTTATCCTTAAACAGACATTATCCCTGGCTACCGCTGGCCCATGGATATAAATCCAACTTTCCTTCGTTCAGCCATAGAACTGTAAGAATAATCAGAATCATTACAATTACTATGGAGAGTGAGACCACAGCTTACTACCCTGTCTCCCTTACTTTCTCTCTCTCTCTCTCTCTCTCTCTCTCTCTGGTCGCTCCAGCTGACCTACGCATATGAAAGATTGGTATGCATGGTGGTCAAGTATCCTTGCTGTGTCATCCTTTTATACGAAACTATCGGACACATTTAATTAGAGGTTACATATTGAGTGTGTACTACCAACATTGACACCAAGAATTCCGATTAGAAGGGTTCACTCAGGGCTGATGGTGGGTAGCACTGATGCTCTTAGTTTCCGTCCAATTTCATATATTATCACCAGGAACTCATTATTCGCCAATGATAATATATACCATTACACGACTAATTAATGAATAACGATAGTGTTGAGCGCAGAGCAAACACCCCCGTTTTTATTGTGGGATTGTTTACGATAATCACTCGCCGGAAGGATTTGCTTCTTCCATCAAGATAGTGCCTAATTATAAAGTTTTTGGTACTACAAAAGTTTAATAATTCACTGCTGCACTTTTATCGATATAATATCTATCTAATAAAAAATTTGTTCATGGAACTTTTATCGTTAAAAGGAAAATCAAAATTTTAGAAACAACTACGTTTTTGTGCGAGTATAAAGTTTAAATGTGAATAGCCCGTAAGAGAATAAGAAGTGGCTGTAGTTTTTTTTAGTAGGTACAATTTTGTTGGGAAAAGTTTAAGGCAATAGCCTAACTAAATAATCTTTTTAAATCTTTATGGTGCCAAGTATCTACCGCAACAGGAGAATGTCGCTGATGGCAAACTCAGCAGACGTGTGTTTTTGTAATATTTAAACCATGACATTAAAATGGTATTAAGTGATTTTAAAGTCAAAATAGTAACGGAAGACATCTGCCGTAGTCCAGATGGTGTTTAGACTCGTTTGTCAAAATCTGTGAATATCAAGCACATTTGATACTTGATACTCTGTTTGTGTTGTAAAAAAACACTTAAACTTGTTCACTATGATGGCTGAAAATGCGAAACAATGAAATTAAACACTGAATGTCCAATTAAAAACTGATTTCTATAATTGATTTTATTGCTTCTTTTATACTATTATTATGCTTATTCTATTCTTATATTATTCTATGTCAGCGTTGACGGTTGACCCAATATGTTCCGGAACTGCATTACCAGCATAATGCCGTCGTTGGCTTGACCTGTGTATGCTCGGAACAGTTTTTTTTTTACCGAGGGTAGGTGAAAATCTTCCAAAGACACTATGAGAATAGCAAGCGCGTGCTCATAGTAGTGTCAGATTTTTACTGACTAAAAACACCACCCTTCGAAAGATTGTAAGATACTGCAACTAAGATATAACTTATCAAGCAATTTTTCTATAACGAAATAACAACTTTTGACAGGCTTCTTTCCAATGAAAGATCCTGCATGTTCCGCAGACGCGGTTAATCTTATCTTGCCAAGTCGAACGGTTTCGTTCTTTGAAGCCGGCGCAATAAATTGTTCTCGTCCAACATTTTTCGGACTGTATTGTTGACATGTCCGATTAGTCGGTTTCTATGCTTTCTCGCGAAGCTTCTAGTTTCAGCTTC
Organism: Cheilosia urbana; assembly: GCA_946477585.1. Classification (NCBI taxonomy): domain Eukaryota; kingdom Metazoa; phylum Arthropoda; class Insecta; order Diptera; family Syrphidae; genus Cheilosia; species Cheilosia urbana. The sequence continues at coordinate 45,959,026 of OX297855.1, forward strand.
AATTGTTGGAATTCCGAGATCCCTGTGGATATCGTATCGTTTCTAATATACCATGGTGCTTGTACAATTTCTCTAAGCACTTTATTTTGAAAAGTTTGTAGAATATTGGCATTTGTTTTCTTGGTACAACCCCAAAGTTGTATACCGTAGGACCACACCGGCTTTAGCACTTGCTTGTATAGAAGCAATTTGTTTTCGGTACTGAGCCGGGAATATTTTCCGAGGATCCAGTACATTTCTCTATATTTGATATCGAGTTCTTTACGTTTGCTTTGCGTCGAGTGCCATTCCCAGGTATTTGGCCTCGTTTGCAAAGGGTATTCGGGCCAAGTTTAGACAAATTGCCAAATCCTTACTTTACTTTTACGTGAAATTGACGTGAACAGATTTCAATTCAAGTCAAGTGAGAAGAAAGCGATAAGACGTGTTTTCAAAGCGATCTGCGATTTTTTAGTTTTTTGGCCCAGTTTAGAAATTATATTTTCCCAGTGCGAAAAAAAAAAAAAAACAACAATTAAGACAATTTATTGAAGTGCATTCGATTTATTATACGCCAAAGGTACCACATAGCATATTTTTTTTTTTTTTTTTTTTTTTTTTTTTCGTTTTTCTCTGTTTAATTCGATTAGCTGCTAAAAAGAGCACTCTCCCAAAATGCATGCATGTGCTTCTTGCGGTGATTCTCTCCCAATTGAAGGATATTTCGTTGATTGTTCCTTTTGCAAGCGCATACTGCATTTCCAATGTACAACGGTCTCAGAAAAAACTTGGAGGACCATGGGTGCTCGCAAAGAATCTTGGAGATGCCAGTTGTGTAGGAACACGAGCACAACCGAAGGACCCATCAACGCAAATGCAGACCCACCTAGATCGAAGACACCAGATGTGCAAGCACCGAAGCGAATAAGACCATTAAACAGCCCCGAACCAGCACCTCGAGACAATGTCAACGACAACCAAATTGTGCTCACTGAGATTCGGCAGCTAGTGAAAATAACTGCGAGCTGTGAATTCCTGGGAAATAAATACGATGACATTAATGCAAATATGATTAAAAACAATGCTCTTATTGAAAGTTTCACCAAAGAAAAAAACGAACTAAAAGAAACAAATAAAAAAAAGACATTGTTATAGAAAACATGCAAACACAAATTCACACTTTAGAACAGCAAATGCTTAACAATAACATAGATATTAAAAACATTCCAATGACTCCGCAGGAAAATTTGATAGAAGTTGTAAAAGGAATTGGGAAAACAATCAACAATGTAATAAACGACAACGATATAACCGACGTTTACAGAACGAATATTAAAAATCCCGAGAAATCAAACATAATTGTGAAGTTTACATCAAATAAGTGCAAAACACAATTTATCAAACAAGCGCGAGCCGTACGACCAATTAAGCTTTCTGCTGTTAGGAATAATACCAACAACCATAACATAAATGCTACGCCCGCTGAATTCGATGCCACAATTTATGTAAATAATCAACTTACAAGGCACAATAAGTACCTCTTATGGCTGACAAAAGAAAAGGCAAAACAAGCAAAACAAGAAAACTGGAAATATGTGTGGGAGAGCGCGGGAAAAATATTGGCACGTAGAAGTGAGAACACACCATCGTTGATAATTAATACTGAACAAGACGTGAACAATATAAAGAGCGCATAATAATTGTAGTAGCTTTTTGTCAGAACAAATAGAAGTTTAAAACAGTACATAAAAATGGAGAGCACTGACGATACACTGGAACTAGAAGTTAATTTTAATTGTAGGGTAATACATGGCTTTAGCGGCATTGACAAAAAAACTCAAACGAATTCAGAAAAAACGGTTGTAAGTTCTTCACGTATATGTAATTCGAAACTAAACCAACTCATTCAAGAAGAAAATTGGAACTCGCTTCTTGAAGAGGAGAATGCTGAAAATATGTACAATAAATTTGCCAATAAACTAAAAAATACTTACATGAAATCAACAATCAATAAAAAAGTCTTAAAAATACGGAAAAACAATCCATGGATAACACCGGAACTCATCGCTGAATGTAAAAAAAGAGACAGATTATACAGGAAATGGAAAAATAATAGATTAAACAATAATTATGAAACAGAATACAAGACCTTACGGAACAAAATCAACAAAAATATAATTATTCAAAAATCCAAATTTTATAAAAAACAGTTTATGGAGTTCAAAGCAGATCCGCGGAAAACCTGGGGACTTACAAATGAAATCCTAGGAAGAAAAAAAAAGAGCATTGACGAGACACTGATGAACAATTTCAAAGCGGGATTCAATTCGCTTCCTAACGATTTTGCTGAGTTTTTCTCTACACAAACTGAAAATATAATACACAAATGTAATTTACATACATCAAACAATAGAAACTTGCATGTAGAAAACACAATCTTCGCATATGCTACAAATGTAAATGAGGTTAAAATTATTATAAAGTCACTTGGGCCGAATAAGTCACCTGGTATTGATGGTATCAGGGCAACTGACATACAAAGGTATGCTGACTTGTTTGCTCCAATCTTGTGTAAAATAATCAATTTAACTTTAACCGAAGCAACAATACCAAAACAACTTAAGACTGCTGTGGTAAGACCAATTTATAAAGGTGGAGTTAAGGATCGATTATCGAATTACCGACCAATTTCAATACTGCCGGTCTTTGAAAAGTGCCTAGAGGGCATTGTTGTTAGTAGATTACAGAGCTTTGTTGAAAAACACTCTCTCATTAAAAATAGTCAGTACGGGTTCCAGAAAAACAAAAATACTGGACAAATAATTGGTGAATTTGCTAACTGCGTGAACGAGAGCTTAAATAAAGGTCACCATGTACTGGTATTGTTCATGGATTTCAGCAAGGCTTTTGATACACTCAATCACTCAAATCTTTTAGAAGCGTTGGAAAGAATCGGGATTCGAGGTGTGATGGCTGATTGGATGACAGACTATCTTCATAACAGAATGTTCTGTGTCAAAATAAAAGATGCTTACAGCGATGCAAAATACGTTAAATACGGAGTACCTCAAGGTTCTAATTTGGGTCCACTTCTTTTCATAATTTATACCAACGAGCTCCTTCGTACTTTTAAGCTAAGCATCCCATTCGCTTTTGCCGATGACATTGCAATTGTGGTACGACATAAATCTCTTGATACGGTGATGGTGATGATGCAAAAGGAATTCGACAAAGCTATACAATGGTGTCACGATAACGGGTTGGTAATTAACGCTTCTAAAACCAAATTAATGCATATTCGAAGCCCACATTTCAAAAAAACCGATAAGCAAATATACTGCAGGAATGCTTTATGTCCAAGCACGCCCAGTGAATGCATCGAAGCTGTTGAAAGTTATAAATATCTTGGAGTCGTTATTGACAGCCACTTCCTTTGGGACAAACATATAGACAAGCTACGCAATGATCTTAAGAAAGGCTTATATGCAATCTCACATTTGCGGTACCATGCTTCAGAGGACGTTCTGCGACAAGTCTATTATGCATTAGTAGAATCAAAGCTAAGATATGGTATACTTGCTTGGGGAAACGCTGCCAAAACTCACATCAACAAGATCCAAAAACTTCAGAAAACGATCTTAAAAACCATTCAGAATAACAGACAGCAAAATGGAAACAGTTTTAAGGTGCTTAAAGTCGAGGAAATCTTCAAAATGACTACAGTTCTACAATACCAAGATGACCACCGCTTCGTTCGACCGATACAACATCAACTTAACACCAGACAACGCGTACAAGGTATGCTCCAAATTCCAAGAAACTACAACACTTATGGTAGAAGACAGCTAAAACACACTGTCCCTTCAATAATAAATTCTTTGCCTCAAGAACTTGAACAAATTAGAAATTATAAAACAAGAAAAAAGCAATTAAAGCACTTCTTCCTAAATGAATCCACATAAAATACTATTGATAACTTTTATATATGTAATCTGTAAATGAAATCAAATTTTGAAATTGATAACTTTTGTAACTTTAAATACAACTCACTTTTATTAGTTAAAATCAAATTGAAACACAATCTTCTGCAGAAAAGCCTAGGCTTCGCAGGAAAACATGAAAATTATAAGAATAATGATGATAATAAAAAAAATTAACCAATCGGAAAAAAAAAAAAATCGGAAAGTTTCGTTGAGGACGATCCACCAGTCCCTCGTCCATTCATTTACCTTATTCAGTGCGATTTGAAGTTTTGCAGTCGTTTCTTCAAATCTAGGATAGCGGTGTCATCGGCGAACGTAGTAGTAGTGCCATCTTCTCTTGGTATGTCGCGAGTATAAAACAGATAGAGAAGTGGACCAAGAACACTTCCTTGCGGCACGCCGGCCGAAATTTCCTTAAGCTCAGAATATTCGTTTCCATGTCTAACACGGAAGAGTCTATTCCCGAGATATGATTCTAAAATATCATATAGGCGTACGGGAAGAGCTTGTCGTAATTTAAATTTCAAGCCTCATGCCACACCTTATCAAAGGCTTGTGAGACGTCAAGGAATATGCTTGAGCGAGCATAACTTTTTTTCTTCAAATGCTTTCTCAATTACGTCAGTAATTCTATGCACTTGGTCAATCGTGGAATGCTTGGTTCTGAACCCAAACTGGTGGTCAGGGATAAGATTATTATATTTTTCATTTGGCGGTTTTCCTGGTTTTAAAACCATTATGACCTCCGCAACTTTCCATTGGCTCAGCACGTGTTTTAGTCTGAGCGCGGCATTTATAATATGAAGAAGCTTAATTATTGCTTTTCTTGGTAGAACTTTGAGAACTTCTCCCGTGATCAAATCATAACCAGGAGCTGTCTTAGGTTTTAGGGATTCAATTTCATGTTTTAGTTCCCTTAGCGCTGCACTTGTGAGTATTAAATCGTCGGATAGTAATTCCGCCGCAATAACACTGTCGTGAACCGCCCGACCATCGTCGGAACAGCTGAGTCAGTCTGTTGTGGTTTTATGTTCTGTTGGCCTGAACAGATGGTAATTACAGCCTACGATTCAACCTCAGCGAGTAGACTTTTTCTGCGGTCTAAAATAAAGGGTTTTCCAATAAGAGGTGTTATTTTGGTATTCAAAGAAAAATGCCATTTTTTGAGATAAATGATCGGATGTTTTCATAATAAAGAGCAGGGTAATGAAAATCAATATCATTATCCTTTCACAATAATAAAGAGAAAAAAATATTTTTTTCATTAATTTATACATAGGTACCTATACTAGCTGACCCGGCGAACTTCATTCCGCCAAAATTCGTTAATGTAATGAAAATAATAATTCCGAGCATGCACAATGCACTTACTACTTTATATAATCCGGTCAATTCAAATTCTTTATTCAAAAGCTATATTATAGCATTTTTCATTAAATGTCCGAGAGAACAATTGCCCCGAAATTCAGAATTACTTATTTTCTGTTGCTACTTTTTCTTTCCACATTAGAAAGGAATATTTTAATAGGCCATATTTATATATTTCAATTTAAGGTTGCCATCAAAAACGCCGCAACTGATGTGCTCGGTTTCACCAGCCCCCCCCCCCCCCCCCCCCCCCCCCCCGAAACCCCTGGTTTGACGAAGAGTGCCGGCAAGCACATGCAGCAAAACAAAGTGCCTACGAAGCGTCGCTGCATAGAAGGACGAGAGCAGCTCGTCAGCTCTACGAGCAAAAAAGGAGGGAAGAACATCGGCTTCTCCGGAGAAAAAAGAGAGAGCATGAGAAGCGGGCGATCGAGGATATAGAGAGGTGTTACTCCAGGAACAATGTTCGGAAGTTTTACCAAAAGGTAAAAAGAACGTGTCATGCCAACAAGACCCGAACGGAGACCTGTAGAGACGAACAACGAAACCTTGTAGTAGAGTCACAGTCGGTGCTGAGGAAATGGAAAAAACATTTCTGCAGACTGTTAAACGGCGAAGACGACACAAATTCCGCTGTCAGGCAGAACGAACCATTCAACCTGGACGATGAAACATGAAAGCCAAGACTGCCGTCCACCTGACCAAAATGAAGTGAGGATAGCAATATCCAAACTGTAGTCCAACAAGGCTGCTGGACCAGACGGCTTACCTGCCGAGCTCTTCAAGGCAGCCGGAGATGAATTGGTAGAGTGCATACACCAACTCGTCTCCAGGATTTGGTCAGACGAAAGTATGCCTGATGAATGGAACCTCAGCATCGTCTGCCCGATCCACAAGGAAGGAGACTCTCTAAACTGCGCCAACTATAGAAGCATCAGTCTCCTTAACACTGCGTATAAGATCATGTCTGCTGTACTGTGTGAACGCCTGAAACCTTTCGTCAACGATTTGATAGGTCCCTATCAGTGCGGTTTTAGGCCCGGTAAGTCCACGACCGATCAAATATTCACACTACGGCAGATCCCGGAGAAAACCCAAGAAGTCCAGATCGATACTCACCATCTTTTTATCGATTTTAAGGCCGCATATGACAGCATTTATAGAAACGAGCTATACAGAGCCATGTCTAGTTTTGGCATCCCTGCCAAACTTGTCAGATTGTGCAGAATGACGATGGAGAACGCTCGCTGCTCCGTAAAGGTCGGAAACAATCTGACCGAGACCTTTGATATCAAAAAAGGATTTAGACAAGGCGACGCGCTGTCATGTGACTTCTTCAACATCATTCTTGAAAAAATTGTGCGAAACTCACAAGCCAACACCAGAGGCACAATTTTCCATAAGTCTGTGCAACTACTTGCATCGCTAATGACATTGACATAGTTGGCAGAACACAGCGAGCTGTTACTGGAGCGTTTGCTAGTATTAGTACAGAAGCGGCAAAAATGGTCTTAGTGGTGAATGAGGGTAAAACAAAATATATGCTCTCAACAAGAAGGGACACACAACATCGACGAATCGGACAGAACGTCACGACAGCTATAACTTTGAGGTAGTAAGGGACTTTGTCTACCTCGGATCCGCTATTAACTCTGAAAATGACATCACCTCAGAAATCAAGCGAAGAATCACACTTGCCAACCGCTGTTTCTTTGGCCTAAGACGGCAATTGATTAGTAAGGCCTTGTCAAGAAGCACTAAGGAGATTCTACATAAGACTCTCATCATCCCTGTCCTGCTCTATGGCGCAGAAGCTTGGACCCTAGCAAAAACGGATGAGGAACTTCTTGGTCGCTTCGAACGCAAAATTCTTCGAGTGGTTTTTGGTCCCGTTTGCGTTGACGGGATTTGGAGGAGAAGATTTAACAGCGAACTCTACGAACTGTACAGTGACATCGACCTGGTCAGAAAAGTACGCATTAGTCGTCTAAGATGGTTAGGACATGTAGAGCGAATGGACACCAACGCTCCGGCCCGGAGAGTCTTCGATTCCAACCCGGAGGGACAACGCAGTAGAGGAAGACCTCGCCTTAGGTGGCGCGCGCAAGTGGAAGGGGACCTCAACCAACTTGGAGTGCGAATCTGGAGGCAGTTAGCCAAAGATCGCGCTAACTGGTGGAGAGGCATATTGGTTGAGGCTCAGGTCCACCCCGGACTGTAGCGCCACCTTAAGTAAGTAAGGAAGGGATCTACAATTTTTCAAGACAGTTATACTTTCGGATGTTTTTCAAACGATCGCGAGAATCGCGATGCTCTATCAGAAAAAATATGCCCAACACAAATATGGGAAAATTAGCACGTTCACAAAACCCCTACTAAAAGTTAAGGGATTAATATAAGTTTCATATAATGTTTTCCATTACATCGACTTGACATCTTCTACCGTCGCCTCGCTTTATTGATGGCAACGAGTTGGTATATAAATGCCTTCAAATTGAAAGTTTGCCTTTATCCTTCTACATCCATATTGCGATTATGTTAGTCTTACAACAAATGGGTAACAATTTTGTTCTGTGAATAAATTTGCATTTATAGTTTCTGGAAAGGATACATATGGCAGATATGGTGAGGTATTTTGGTAAACAACCACCTATCAGACGGTTTGCCCTATGTTTATGTACCAAGTTCAAACAACTTTTCTGGGATCAAAATCGCTCGAATGGAATTGCAGGTATTACTGTGGCAAACTTGTAGTTGTGCGTTGTGGTAAATATTTTCTTTGGATATGAGTAAATATTCGACACGAAAGTAATCCTTGCAACTTTGATCAATAAGTGAATGCTTCCACGGTCTTCAAAGGGTTTCAAAAATTTATTTTATTCCAGTGAAAATTGAGTTTGTCTTTCAGAATGACAATTCACCTAGCTATTTTTGTTACCTACTGTTCAATATTATTATGAATACTGAATTTGTACTACCCGCGAGCATCTAACTGCAACAAAACAGATTTCGAAGCGAGACGGTGGCCGCAGACATGAAGTGTCCATGGTTGCCGTTTTAGTGACTTTGTCGCTATATCTAGTGGAATTTTCAAAAGTTTAGTGACAAAAATTTATTTTTTAATAATAAGTTGAGAAATAAAATAGCAACGAAAACATTGAACTCAACAATGCTCATCAAGAGTCAGTCGGAATGACTCTTGACACAAAATTGAAATGGAAACCGCATGTAAAGAAAAAATGCGAAGACCTTGAAATCATATATCGTCGCTTTCACGGCAAAGTGACATAAGTCGAAATTTGTCATTTTTGAGTTAAGTATACAAAAGTGATCACAATTTTTTTTTTTTTTCTGCCAAAACGGCTTAATTTTATTGCTTCTACTTTCCACGTTTTAAAAAAGTGTCGTTTCGATTTTCTACTAAAAGTCCCACAATTTTTTGTTGCAAAATGACATTTTTTTAGTTGTGCGTCGCGATTGGCTGTTTTTTTTTTTTTTGTGGCAAAACGGCGTATTGCGAAAAATTTCAAGCGACAAAACGACACTTATGCAACTCGTGAGAAAATAAAAACTTAAATAACTATCAGATTTTTCGCAAAACGTCATATCTTTTTTTTAAATATTGCCTTTTTGTACAAATTTAAATACTATCTGAAAGAGGGAGAAAAATACTTCAATTGTATGTAAACGCACTTTGTATATTGTTTTTAATTAACTAGAAAACAATTTTTTTTGTGTGACGCAAAACTTTAAACGTTGCTCCTGAAAATCATACATTTTGGACTTATGTCACTTTGCCGTGAAAGCGACGATATAGAGAACTTTATTGGTTACTCGGAAAATATTCCAAGCTTACCCTCGAGAACAAGCTTTTATTATATAAGCAAGTGATGAAGCCTATATTTCAAAATAAAGTGCTAAGATCATTCGTCAGTGCACCATGGTACATTAGAAATGAAGATCTCCATAGAGACCTCGGAATTCCCACCGTTAAGGACGAAACAAAAATATGCGCTCGAATGCATAGAAATCGATTTAGGACATATCATATTAATGGATCGGTCCGCGAAATTCTCGATGAAACAAATTTATTGCGGTGTCTACAACGAACTAAACCTTCGGACTTAGCCCGATAATTATCAACCGCGTCAAAATTGCGGAATGAGCAGGAACTTTCGCCGGAATATTGCCTGCCAAACGTGTAAAACTTCGTGATTAAAAAAATTGCTTGATAAGTCATAACTTAGTTGCAGGACAAAAGAAATTTGTAGGAGGTGGTTTTAGTGAGTAAAAATCTCACACTAAAAAAAAAAACTCATCAGAAAAAATACAAAAAAAAAGTTGTCACGAATACGAAATTCCTAAAAAAATTTAAAAATGCCTCCGATATTGAGATAAATGAACGTATTTTGTATTGTAACTTTGAGACTGAAATTGATTTTTTTTTATAAATCTATTTACATATTGTAAGTTTTTGACTAATTGTTAAAAATAAAAATGTTGTTAAATTTTTTTTTTTTTTTCATTTGTTGGTGGTGAACATTTTTTTCTAGTGACTTTTTAAAAAATTATAGCATATCTGGTGGATTTTTAGGTTCGAGTTAGTGACTTTTTTTTTGAGTTAAGGGCAACCCTGGAAGTGTCATGTGCGCTAAACGAGGGAGTCTCTTGCCGACTTTCGAGAAAGAAAGACGCTTTAATGGTAAATAAAAAGTAAGTGCTACTATAAGTGAAATAAATGAACGTATTTCGTCCTTGTTTGTAAAGCAGCTAGAATATAACTGGGTTTTCTACATCTCGATAGTGGATATTCACAACGCAATGTGGTTGTAACCTGATCACGAGAAACCAGTGGAAGGCAAGCTTCCTTTTTTTGGCATCTGCACTTTTCAAAGTCGACTCTGAAAAATTTGTTAAAAAATGCTGATTCTTTTAAAATGTAAGACTGTTGGAGACACAGCTGTGCCAGACGGTCAAAATTATTTTCCCCCAAATAAACTGCGGAATTCGATGTGGCTATTTTTGTCAAAAAAAAAACTTTTTGTCATTATTTGTTGTATGTACGACTCAAAAATAACTAAAAAGTTGACGCAATAGGTCCATAGGGAACCTAGGCCTAGCTACTCGCAATCATTTTTGGTACGAATGGAAGATATCTACAATTGTATGCCGAGTCCAAACGGGCAATTGAGAAGCTCGTTAGTGAGAGTTATATACTCTCGGCTGTTTACCAGACGTTTGCAAGAGGTGGCGTAGTGAAAAAAACAAAACTTAAGATGGCATTCGGGTTATTTTGGCAATTAAACCTGAGAATTCTCGCTAGTAGTCCAACACACTAACCACTAGACATGGACATGTTTGGTTTACCGAATACTAAAGTGTGCGCCAAATAAATACACAGCCCTTACGCAACTTTTATGAAATTGTTGTTTATAAAATTTACATAAATCAGGTTGGTGCCTAAATCCTGAAAAAAAAAAAAAAAATATTTAAGGAACTTTCACCAGAACTTTTTCCTAATGAAATTGGCATTAGCTTTTTTTGAAAGATTTGTTTTGTAAATGAAAATATTCGGAAGATGTTACAACAAACAAATTTTCACTGGCGAACATAGCCTTGGAGGATCGATCGATTACTTTTCAACACATATATTTCATTCTCGATTGTCATCCTCAAATTTGAATCATTTAGTTGTGAACAGAACGGAGAATCGCTACGCTATATGTAAGGTACCTCGTTCTTATGTATAAGTTACTCTGCGTTTCTTACGTATATAGAATGCCTATAAGATACATTTTTCTGCGGAAGATCATTTTACGGTTAACAAAACGTATATTAAAACGAAATACAAATAAAAGAGAATTAAAAAAAAAAAAATAGACTTCCCCCTAAACAATATCTCCGCTCAGAGACCCAAATAAAACCTAAATCTGGTTGGAAAACCCCCAAACTGGCAACGCTGGTTGGAAATAATACTTTTGAACTATAACCATTGTCGAATGTTCCGGATTGTCTTTGAAAAGCCCTTCGAAGATAATTTAAATTAACTTTGAAAATTAGTGAATTCGGACTCCTTTTAAAAATTTAGGACGTTTTTTCTATAATTCACAAGTGTTTAGTATATTTAGTTGAATTCGAAAGAATTTGTTTTTACCTTTGAATTGAATTGAACCTTTGAGAAAGAAAAGAATATATTAACTCGGAATGGGACTCCTTTTTTCATCGAGGACTCTTTTTTGGGGCTTTTTCTAAAAATGTTTAGAGGCAATACTGCTTGACAGCCGACTGCCATTCACAATGCTGGAAATTTCATTTATTAACTCCTATTCCCATGTTGAAATTCCATGTGAGAAATTGTCAAACCAACTTGTTACAAATTTCAACAACTGCAATGCGGACAAGAGATATTCCATTGACCACAAGTCGGTCATCATACAAACACTCCGCATGAATGTATAATAATAAAAGTAGAAACCATTTCGCAATGCAGAGCAGCACCATCAGTTCAATAGATAACTTCCACGAATCGCATTCCAACTCAGAAGCATCAACATTCAAGTGCCACTCTTTTCGATTATTTTAGGGCAATAAACTTCGCACTGATCTCATTTGTTCTCTGCAAGACAAAACGAAGACTGCCCCCCCCCAAATCGAAACTCTTTAATTGCAGTTGAGTTGCGACTTTCCAATATTTTATTAGCTCTTTTTCGATTTCCTTTTCAGTTCCTTGGGGAAACATTTTGCAAGTGATTGAAATAAATTTTCCAAATAAACTTCTTCGTGTATCTGGTAAAAGGGATGGGGAGTACGCACGCAGTAGTGTTTCTTCTCCCTTCCTAATGTAAGCAAAACTTTCGAAGTAGCCAAGTTCATTTATTATGAAGACGATAGGATTTGAAGGAAGTGTTTTCGTAAGACTTTCAATGGATCGGACGAAAAGCTTGTTGGTTATTGCGACTGGGGGTTGGGGCTCATATTTGGGGAACAGGTGGAGCAATTTTTGAGGCGGCATTATTACATTTTATTGGAGTCGTAACTTAGTTCGGCACCGAATTGTGAAAAGGTTTTATTATAATTGGAACAAGTATACACAAGCAAAGGACTAAAATGTCGCCGTAAAAAGTGAATGTTTTCGACGTAACGTAGTAATTGCTTTAAGTCCCCGGGAAATAAGTCCACTGCGGGACTTAGTTTCCAACTAGTAAGTGCCAAGTGACCACTTTCGAGAAGTGGTTTTAAATATAAAAACAATAAATTATTAAAAAAATATATATATTTAAATAAATTTAATTAATTATTAAAAATAATTTATTGTTATTGTCAAGACTTCTGAAGTTTTCGAGTATTTAGTCAAAAACACGGTTTTCGGATCGGTGTGAATAGAGTATTATTGTGACCTTAATCATCTGAACTTTTAGCTGTTATCATTACAGTCGAACCTGTCTAAGTGGGACCTGGCTAAGTGGATTACCTCTATTAGTCGGCCTAATTCTGTTGCACCTTCATTTTCCTTGAGAACAACTCCATAAGTGAAACTTTTTCCATTTCTATAAGTGAAACTTATATTTTATAAACTAATCTCTGTAATCTGCACCAGACTCGCAAATTTATTTATTTAAGCCTCTGTGAGTGAGACATACTTGCAACAAAAATCGTGTTTTTCACTACAAATGTTTCCATGAGCTTACCCAAACAAGTTTTATTTTGAAGGCCTTCTTAAGTGAAACAAATATTTGCTCTACTTGAATATGTGAGACTGAAATAAATGGCCCATTAGATTCAAATTAACCGCGTTCGACTGTATTTCATGGTTTTAATGTACTTAGTTGAGTTTAAAATAAAGCGTCTTATAGCACATCAACTAAATTCAGAATCTCCTCATATATGTCCATAGTATAGTGAAGGGCTTCGACATGGCATCCTCTTAAATCCCCACTGCAGCAGTTACGGGAGGGAATGCATAGAGACCGAATCAGTCTAATGTTTCCTCTGCAAATATCATGCACTATACTCTGTCCAACAGAAAATGTCAGTACAGGGAAGATAAGATGTTTGTCTCTCAGTCTGGTTGCAATGACTTACATAATTGATCCCCCTTTAAAGCTCTCACAGGGTTGACGTAGTTTGTATGATAATTCGCCATAACTCAGAGAGGAATACTATTAGGGTTACCATCTTCCAATTTAAAATAAAAATATTGCTGAACGAAATAAATTCCTTTTATCTTTTTCCTTCCCCTACTAGGGAGGCCTATTCGCTTTTAGTTTGTTTTCCAACACAAAATAAAAATTTCTTAAATAAATAATAATTCATAAAATAATAATAATTGTCAAATATCAATTACTTGATACTTGATAACATCTATCAATTTATCGATTATTTGGTATTATGTGTATCAGTTGATAATTTTTACCCCATTGTGAATGCTAATCAAATTATCATTGCGAAACGGTTCTGTTTTGAAGTTTGACGTTTCTATTTTTTCATCATATTCCCTTTCAAAAAATAACTCTACCGATGACATTTGGTCTAAGGGACTTTTCACATGAGAGCGAATTGCGAACTGCGAACACGCGAATATTCGTAGTTTCTGACTTTTTTCGGTCGCAGATACCCGCGTATCAGTTTCATTTTTAAAGGTTAAGTTCGAACGAATTTTTCATTCGTGGGTTTGTGGATCGCGACTGTTTTGTGTGGATTGTGAATAAAGTGTGACAGTTCGCGGCAAAAATGTTCAATTCGCGGGAAAAATACTTTATTTGCTAATTTAGCTGTTTAAATCAATTGAGAGTCATATTTTTTCTTAGACTAGATGTTAGATTAATTAAATATAATCGTTTTGTGATAGAACAAATAGAAATTTTCAATTCATAAATACAGTTAAATTGATTTGTTCGCAAATCGCCTATTCGCAGTTCGCTCTCATGTGAATAGTCCTTAAGATCGGTTTTTAACAATAAAAACAAGGAAAGACATTTTGTGATTTTTGTAAATAGATATTTTTAACCGCGCGAGTATTTGATACGTACCAGCAAGAAATTTTTGTTTTTTTTTTGACAACCGTAATAGCAAGGGTGCCGTGACATTGTGCCAAGCGATTATATTGTCAAATATCGTGTTGAAATTTGATATAGCCATGATGTTGGGCCGGCCCTGCCTGTATATGGTAATACTCTTCTGATGTGCCTCAGTCATACTTCATACACACTGCTTATTTTGGTTTATGATAATAGCAAGGGAACACAAGAGACAAAACGATCATGCTCATTCTTTCCGTACCCGCGGTTGTGGGGCAGACTGGGTGTGGTGGGATGAATACGAATTTAAGAAAAATGACAACAGCAATTCTTGTGTTTGAGTGCCGTGAGAGTGTCTACAGGCACCAAGTGTTCCTTAAACATCGATAGTTTTACATTTCGATATCACCGAAAGAATTTCATTGGTAAAATCAACTATTTTCATTAGTTGAAAATGCGTCAACTTCAAACATGATCAATTCAACTAAGGTGGCGTTGTCATTTTATTTTATTTAAAAGTTATCACGTTCATTACTTAATTTAACAACCCCGTAGTTGATTTCGTGTTTAAACTAACACCATGTTTTATCTAAACAATCGCATTCGTATTTGTTTGAACACTTTATACCATCTTAATTTGATCACGGATGTGATGCTTTCGGTAAAGTGTTCGTGAAAAAGTTATCACGTGCATTGGTTGGTTAAACAGTTCCATTTTCTGGTGCGCGTGGTTAACTCAACATGAAAAGTTTACTTGATCACTTATGTGATAAAAAAAATTATGACAAATTTTGTCAATCAAGCACGGTCCGTGATTACAAAGGTATCATTTATATGATTATTCCAATAGCAATATTTTTTGCTTTCATGTTTACCTTTCAATGTTTGTGATCAATGTCAAATGTTTGAGTTGTAGAACATTCGCGATCATTATAATACTAGCACGTCTAATATTTGGCCCCAGTCATAGGTACTTACGTGATATATCAAGCGTAAATATTCCCAAATGTATTAATAAAACAGGAACATTATACATTTTTTCAAAATTTTGTTTTTATTTTATTAATATAATATAATAAACTTAATATAGTTACATAAATGCTTATAGTACTACAAAGAAAATAATAAAGTAGATATACTGACAAGCAACACTAAGAAAATAAAGTTTTAAAAATATTTTGGGAAAGTAAATTTTTTACCAATTGGGTTTGAATATAACTGAATAGGTGGACCATCAAATTCATTAATTTTAAAAATGTAATAGTTGTCTGTAGTATCTACGGTTGCCAGATTCAAAAATACGAAAAGGGGGACATCGTGAGTTTTCTAGGGGGGACAAGTATTCAAAAAGGGGGACAAATATTTTCATGTTAGTTTTTTCTTTCGCTTCGCACATTTTATCAAAGTAAATTTTGATTTTAAAACAAAAACTGAAAGAGAGACAGATGACAGTACAAAACAAAAACTTACAAGAGAACAACTTTAGCACGTGATGTGAGATGTATGTAGTTCGTGAGTGGATGCATTCAGCTTTGAAAGTGTTCTTGCACTTTTAAATTGATGTGTCAACCGATAATCTTTTTAAAAATATTTAAAGAAAGTATTTTCAAAGTTTTTAATTTTAACTTAACAAGGGGGACAGTGGTTTGTACTAGGGGGGACAAACAGCATTTTTGTATGAAAAAGGGGGACTGTCCCCCCTAAAGGGGGACGTCTGGCATCCCTAGTAGTATCTAGTAGTGTTCCTTAAACATCGATAGTCTATCGATAGTATCGATAGTTTTTTACTATCGATACTATCGATTGTTCAAAAAAACTATCGATACTATCGAAACGCATATAATATGAGCACATATTCAAGCAATGTAGAAGTACATACTGATGATAAAACCGGTGAAACATGTACGTAAAATAAGTACTTTATTTCCACTGACAAAGGATATGCGATTGGGCAAAAACTCAGTTATATACCTGCTGTACATAAGAATACGTAAAGCACCCATCTCTTTCTTACTCATTAAAAAATGTAGCACGTTTACACTCAAGTAAAGTACTGATATTCTTACGTCAAAAGTACTTCAGTAATAGGAGTAATACTTTTCTACGTATAAAGATGGGCACCTTTAAGTAAAATTAAGATTAGACTGTATGTCAAGTGGTCATAAATTGCCAATTTCTGACAGTTCTCCTGTCAAAATATGGTCATACCATCGGCCCCAGCGAGGTATCCGTCGGAACGGAAAATTCTCCGATTTTATACTATTCGGAGGATTTTTGCTGCGAGGTTTTCTTCGGAACAAATGTTCGGAGAATTGTTCCGACATTTTGTAACCCATATTGGCGAATTACGTTGAAGTGCGATGAAGTGAATTTTATTGTTAAATTTTTGACAGCTAGGTTCCGATATTCTCCAACAGAAATTAGTTGCGGAATTCGTTTATGAGTGCGGTGCGTCATCGCAATGCGAGTCTATTTAATACGTATCTTGACCACAGCTGCTTCGGTATTCCAATATTTTGCAGTGTATAGACATCGGTCTTTTCTAGATATATGTACATCTGGTTTATGATGCTGTAATAACAAAGAGCAAACAATAACAAAACTTTGGCAAAAGAGAGGTAGGTAGCCTCTTACTGCAAATTAAAACTACAGTTTGATACACTTTGTATGCATGAATGAAATATGTATGTTTTTAAATGTTTTATTAATAAATTATGGACAAATTTACAGCCCCGTCCTTAGAAAATCGTAAACATATAAAACTATCGATACTATCGATACTATCGATAGTTTTATTCCGAAACTATCGATACTATCGAAATGTAAAACTATCGATGTTTAAGGAACACTAGTATCTAGTACTTCAAATGAACTGAAGTGTTCGTTAAATTCTGATATACGAACTTGTTCACAAAATATATAAGGAGTATTTTCGTTTATTAAAACACATTCAATACGGTAAATTTTAATTCCATTACATGATTTGCAAATGTACTGCATGTGTTTATATACAATTTTACAATAGGTCAAGCAATTAAAGTAATGTTCATTAGTTAAGAACTCGTATCTTCCCAAATTTTTCAATTTAGAAAAACTTTTATGATCTACAAAAAAATTGTCAGATGTTGGAATTTCGAAAATTTTAAATGGAATACCTACTTTGGACACAATTCTCCGAGAATACATTAAACTAGATTTTATACCTAGGGTATAGGGCAAATTCTTTCGAGAAGTCGTGTTATAACAGTATGTTTTGAGAACTTTGTGTTTCGACTCGAAACGGAACGACCACATATGTTTTAATGGTCCAATCATTCCTATCACATGCGAGTAATGAATCATAAAATGAAACTTTGGTTTTAGGTGTTCGTTGAACAACTCTTTGTATAAGGAATGATGCTCAGCAATTAAATTATCAAGATTGATTAAATCTATTGCTTGAGAATTAGAATTTAGAATGATGTCTATGATCTTGTTTAGAATAAGTAACAGTTTCCAATATCTGTTATGGTGTGGAACAAGATCACCAATAATTATAGGCAAAAGTCGACAAAATGTCCACATTTCTTTTGCTGACATATTTAATTTTCTTTTTCCAATATGATCGTATTTTATAATGGGAGGCATATTTCCACTTTCAGATTCGCCATAATCAAAAAGCTGAGTCCGATTATTCAAAGTGTCGAGTGAACATATTTTATCAGTAATAAGCTCCTCTAAAATATTACACAGGTCGTAGTGGCAAACACCTTCAAACAAATCATGCATAATATCAACAGTTAAATTTTGAACAACGTGAAATGATGGGATGCCATTGAAAACTGATTCTTCTCTGATACCTGTATTGAGAACTCTGTCATTAATTTGTGGAAATCGAACAAGGTCTAAACTATAATTCTCTTCTGTTCTGTGATAACTTTGGTTGTCCGAACACATAGATTGTATTTCGGTCTTGGAACACTTACAAATGCGACATGGGTGTTGAGAGTTGAAGCTTTTAGTGTATCCTAAGACTGTGTTAAGACCAAGATTGTCACCCAAAATAAGGCCCAATACAAAGTATAGCTGATGAGTTTCACCCGATCGTAATGTTATCAATATGCCCTCTTCTTCTAATTTCCTAATTTCATCAACGAGCTTGTAAAATATGGAATTTTCTCCATAGCTCTTATGCTTTGAGTAAAATAACATAGCAATGAAGATATTATCTAGCTCTGTACAAATCCATTGTGGAAGACTAGGAAAATTGTAGTAAACAGCTCCGATTGAATGACACCCACTGTGAGATCCTAAGGGATTATTTGACTCGAAATCATCAAAATATAAATTGAAAGGAATAATGTTTTTACGTTTGTCTTCAGGAAATTTTGAGATTCTAGTTTTCCAAATAGTTGTAGTTATAAAATGAGGAATTGCATTTGCCGTGAGCTCATACATATTTTTAGAAACATTGCTATAAACGCCTGGTAATTCAAAGAAGGTTTTGATTTGAAATGTTAAAGGCATGATAACACCATTCGATTCAACCACATCAATAGATGGAAATGTACCACTGATCAGAGATATTTCATTATTTATGATAAAGCTACAAGGTTCACTGTATACGTTATTGACTTTCGCACTTTGTACAAATTTATGGAAAGTGTCTACTTTTTCAAAAGGATTTTGTAAAGATGTTAAAACATGTTTAAACGTTTCTAGCTTTTCTGTATTTATATAAGCCGAAAATTGTTGATCTATTTGTTTAAATATAGATTTGAAAAATTTGTCTGTGAATTCGAAAATAATTTCTTCAACAATTTTTCTCGATAAATTAGGGTTTCCATACAAATTGCAGAGAAGCTGAAACGCTGATATTCCAATCGCTTCTAAAATGTCCAAAGGTTCTTTTGCAAAGTCTTCTTCGGGTATAGTTCCCACATCTTCATAGTCATTTGAATCAGATTTGGAATGTCGAAAATGGTTTTCAGAGACAACTGTTGTCAGACTATTGAAATTACTAGATTGGTTATTACAAGAACGTTTGAGATGTCTCTTAAAGCTCTTCAAATTGTATACTTGCTTACAACTCTTACAAGGATAGTCATCACTTGGCTTTAAATTATGAATAAACTTGAAATGAGTAATGAGATCATTTATTTCCTTAAAAGAAGTTGTTTCTGGACACAAATGGCAAACAAACATCATTTTATATAATAGCTTTTAAAGCTTTTAATTCGTTAATGAGTATTATAACGTCTGGTGTAAGTCGTTCGTTAGTGGCGATTTGGAAAAAAAAGTTTTGAATGAAAGTCCAAACTGATTTACACGAAGCTGGGTATTTCAAATTTAAAACGAAAAATATTTTGAAGCAAGTGTCCAGAGCAGGTAATAAAGTGTCGAATTTATACTTAATTTCGTTAAAATAAACCACAAAAGACTTATCAAATAAACAATATAAAATTATGGGTTGCAAACTGTGACCTTGTGCTCTTACTTTTTCGGCGATTCTGTCCAAGGTAGGATTGAAATCATTCACCTCGTTAACTTCCAAAATTAGAGATTGCTGGGAATCCTTTATAGTGGCCTTATAAAATTTTCTTTTTCTCGAATTCTCTTCTACCAAAGCCGATTTGCGAAGAGAAGGTGGGAGAATTCCATGTAATAAGTTGCAAACTATTACGTCTTCAGGAACTGTTAAAGTAAAATGAAAAATAATAAGACGAAAGAACAGGTACAGAAAATATAATGTCTATATACCTTTGCAAAAGTTTTTAGCATGAAGATCGTTCAGAAGTTCCATGCAACTTTTATCCTTGATTTGCCTGTCAAAAATTGAAATGACAATAGATTTGAAGTTGTCCCAGCCTTCAATAAGACAATTTTCTTTGTCGGGGTATAAGTCGTTGAAATCAGAGTTTATCTGTTGAAATTATTATCAAAATAAAGATCAAATGTTAGACATTATTAAAAAAAAAAAAAAAAGTAAAAAATGTTTTGTTACCAGTGAAACACCTGCTGAGTGTTTTAACAGCGGCCAATTTGTTATAATTTCTGTAAATTTATTTTTCAAAATTTGTGCTCGTCTTTCAACAAATGTATTCCTCCATTTTGCCTTTATCTCTTCCCATGGTTCCTTATGCAGTTGGAGCCATTTCGCATCTGCCGTGAGATCTTAAAAGTATTTATAATTGTATTTGTAAACGTTTTTTTTTTTAGAAAAATCAGCAAAGTGGTTTTTGCACCAAGAGATGATATTTTTGTATTTCAAATGGATACAAAAGATTCAATACCTTGATTTGTTTGCAATTCTTCTAGTTGCAAAGGAGGAAGATAGCTGGTTCCTGCTTCTGTTTCCTTCCTGGAAGGATGCAAACCAATTTTTTGATGACGTCGCTTACTGTTGTAATAATGGCTGTATAGTCTTCCGGACGGATTTTCATTTGAACCAGGCTTTGGTGGTGCAAAATAAATGTTCTGAAATTATTATGATAATATGTAACTGCATGAAAGAAATTAAACCAATAATAATTACCTGATCTTCGTTGAATCGCTCTTTTATTCTCCCAGCAATGTAGGCGAATTCTTTTCGGGTAATCGGTTTTTTGTTTTGAATAAACCACGATGTTATGCTTTTTATTAAAATGGTTCTTGAAGTTTCCCCAATTTTTTTATGTTGTTCAAAATCATTTAAAACAAAATTTCCCGATGGAAATGATTGAAGAATTTCATCAATATCCTGTTATATATATTAAACAAAATATGTAAACACTTGAAAAAAGAAAAACGAATACATAGGTACGTAGAGAAACTTTGGAAGAAAAGTTGAAGAAAAACATAGGAAAGAAAAAAGAAGTAGTATGCAGGTTTAGTATACAAATTGTCCAAAGTCTATGCTCGGCGAAGGTGGATTGGATGTAGATGGAGATGGTATTGATGAAATATCGGAACATTTTTCTGTGGTCGTAGAACGCTCACTAATATATTCCAACAATTTTTGATTAACAAGCATTTGTTGCTCTTGTATTTCTTCTAATACATTCTTTACATATTTCACTACCGATACTGGTTCAGAAGGAGTATCTGTTTCCTAAAAAAAACAACGATAAAATGAGAATTTAATAACTGCAGGATTGCGAACTCCTTACGTTTTTAGCTCGCCATTGACGGAGTTTGTGTTTAAATTCGGCTCTTACTCCTAACGATTTGCTTGCGAAAATTTCTTTTATATCATCGTCGTCAATAAACTTTAATACCTCTACCGTCACGTCCATACTCAGAAAATGTTCATACATGTCAACAAAGCCCCATGACGAGAGTAGATTCCTCAATTCGTGATTGATATTATTTTCACTGATATTTTCATTATGTCGTACGCTTTCCGATACATTATAATTAGACGACATTTCACCAATAACAAGATACTCAAGTGAACTATTTTCCTGAGCAATTGTTTCTATTTCTTCAAAATCGTCGGTAAAAAAATCTTGAGCACCCTCCATATTTCACCGAGCATTAAACTATTTGTTAATTTAATTCTTTTATTAATATGGTCTTTTAAAGTTAATCACAAAATGTATTTCACAATAATTATTCACTGATTTATATTAAATACATATAGCACTTCGCGAGCACATCCGATACTATTACGTTTCCTTACGAAGATTATTGGAAAGTGACGATTACTTCGATAGGGATGACTGGATTATGCCCATAAACACAAATAATCCTATAATAACATGATAATACTTGTGTTCTTTTAATCATGTTTGTGATCGGTCAACCTGGATTGTCATGATTTATGAGTATGTATGTGATAATTTTATCCTGTCTGTAGTGAAAATTGACTACATATATTGTACCTCGAAAATGTTTGTGCTTCTTTGAACACCTTTGTGCTTGAACAGAATATTATGGGGATAATTAACAACGTTTGCATAGTATGTTGAGTATGTTTATCATAATTTGATCACATTACATAGTAATCCTCAGTTTTGAAAGGAAGAGTAGCTACATGTTTACACTGTAACTGTTATAGATATGTGTTTTCTTGATAACATTTGTGACGGCTCAAACTATAACGTGTTTAAGCAATCACATTTTCATTGCGCTTTTAATATGTTTGTGATAAACTTATTACTTTTGGTAGTAAAGTGAAAGTGCTGATGTTATAGTTTGACAATGTTTTTGGTTATTTGTTCATGGTTATGTTCGTTTGAACCATGTCGAATATAAAACAACTATTTCTTAATATAGGTACGCAAATAACTTTTGTTTTAAACTCATCACTTATATAGTAATATTCTCTTAGGAAAATATGGACAGGGTGTATCGCACTCCAGTGGATCGGTGCGCAAATCAAAAACACCCTGTCCTGAAATGATAACTGGACAATAACCCTTTTTCTCTGATTTATCATGCCATAACATTGCAGTTATTTTTAAAAGCATAAAATGTACATAATACAGAATTCTTAGCTATAACTTTAAGTGATAAGGTATGCATTTATTTCGTTATTGTGAAAATATTTGTGATCATTTTATCATTTTTGAAGCTAATCAAGGACTTATGTAGTAAAAATTTAATGCTAACACGTTCGTTATTAATTTACCATTTTTTTAATCACGGAATTATTGATGTACACTGAAATTATACTCAAATCAATCACAGACATTTTTAAACTAAACATTTTCATGATCTTTAATATAATTGGGTTCAACAATGTTTGGATAGTTGAATTAACAACGTTTCGTTATTTGATTCCATCATATACGTGATTTATTTTAACATTTTTAACAAATTTCGGATTAATCACGAAAAATAGTTAATTCAACTAATGAATTTTCTTTCGGTGAGTATCGATAGTTTCGGAATAAAAATATCAATAGTATCGATAGTATCGATAGTTTTATATGCTTACGATTTTCAATTAATAAAAAACATTTAAAAAGAAACATATTTTATTCGAATACCGGAGCAGCTGTGGTCAAGAAATGTTTTAAAAGGACTCGCATTTGTATTTTATCATACTTTAAGCTATAAGGCTGTAGGCCAATCACGCATATGAATGCCAACAGGCAAATTACCAGATAAGCTCTCAAATGACCAAAATGTCTGTATTGTCAAATTTGTAAATATTGTAAATTAGACTATATGATCAAAATTACCAATATGGTCATTTAAGGCATTTGTTATTTATCAACAAATGTTGTAGTAGGTTCCACAAAAAAAAGAGAACGAAAATGAAAGTAATTCACAACTTCACGAGCTCAAACACCGGTGACAACAAAATAATTCTTTTACCATCAAACATGCCAGCAATGCCATAACGAAATTTTAATAAAGTGCATATGGGCACATAGGGCTTTATGCTGGCATTCGTGCTTATTGTCCAATTACACTATATGATATTTGGGTATTTTTATCTGTCAAAATCATCCTGGTCATATGTGGCATTTCGGTCATTAGAGCATATGAGATATGCCCAAGCCCATTACATTCGGCCCTAGCGAGGTGTGCTTTAGAACGGACAATTCTCCGCAACGCATACTCTTTCTTTTGGCCTGTATTGAAAATGTTTGTTCCGACAGAGGATAGTTCCGTTCATGTTAATGCTATTAATTCAAATACGTAATCATCTCTATCGATGATATTTTTCGTAGTTTTATTTGTTTTCTAGCGGAACCCCTGCAGACTTCGTAGGGAAAAATAGAAATATACAAAAATCAAATTCAAATTCATTTAAATCAGAAATAATTTAATGCTTTTTGTGATTGAATGAATGCTCTGTGTTACACAAAATTTTTCGTTTTTCCAGGAATCGTATTGCCTAGATAATATTCTTGTGAATCAGGCCAATGCATATCAATGTTACCAATTTTACAAACTTTGGCTTTGTCTGTGACTGTCGAAGAATAGGGTTTGCATTTTTTTTTTTTTTGTATGGGATGCGCCACACCCCTTTGTCCAATATTGACCAATCTTTACAGGAACACTCCCAGGACAATACCTCTGATTATTTATCTGTAAATTTGAACTCAATCGATTTGGTGGCTTTCGAAATACCTATACGATTTTTAATGTTTTTTTATTTTTTCGTATGGGCGGTCCTAAGCTCCTTTAACTCATTGTATTACCGTCACCTTTCATGGGAAATTTCCAGAATCAAAATCGGATCATGCATTACAGAAAACATTGGCGACAAACACAATACAACTTATTTTTTATATACGTAGATATTTGGAATGAAAATACAATGTAAAGCAAAAATGAAGCATTACCAGTTACCACCAGCTGCTCCGAACTAAATGCAGAGAAACATCCCATCACTTTTTCGCGTATAACATATGCCAATTTGTGGTTTGAAAACACCTCCTTTTTGCGGTTTTCCATTCCATTACTGATTGGATTGCACAAATTAAACTTAAATGCCGAATGGTTTACCAATGAGCCATTATTTAATTAAAAGGAGGAAAACACGCCAATAAATCATCAATTTTGCAAGCTTATTCGGAAAGCTTTATAGCCATTACTCTGAAATCCGTAGGTCGAAATAATATTTCAGAATTTAATTAAGTTGAAGCTGCCAACGTATTTCATTTCAATAAATTTGTGCGAATTAAATGCTCATCCTCTGTACAGTGTTGATTTCATGCTGGGTGAGATTGGTGGTGAGATTACTATAAAATGTCAGACACTTTGAATATTTAACAAGGTTTCACTTGAAAGTTGGGTGCGCTCATAAAACACCAATATTGGCAACACTCTAAAGGTAAATGCAAATATATTATTATCTTAACATCTATCAAGCCGTCAAAAATTGCCCTTTTAGTGTGCATTGTAGAATTTGTACCGCCCTTTTAGTGATAGCATGTGTCCACGGACTAAGACTTTATCCGAGAATGCCATAAAAAAGGGAATAAAATCTGTAATTTTTCCAGAAATTAATGGCGCCAAACTTTTAGTGAAATTGCGTGACAAGCAAAATGTTGACGCACAAAATGGTTTCAATTCTATTTCGCAATAGCTGTGAGGCACGGTATTCGAGCAGAGAAAAATAAAAGAACACAAAAAAAAAAAATCGGTTCAGCGAATTTTATCCTTTCAATTTCGGAGGGTATATTCCTTTTTTTGTAATGTAGATAACTTTGCCTTTTTATTTTGGGGCGATGGCGATGTATGTATCAATAGCATCTATCAAGATTGGAGCTGTGTCATTGGCGGCCTAAAACATTCCCCCACTGTCGAAAAGGTTTATTGAATGTAGATCTACGGGTCTTTTTAAGGAGATATATTTCAGTTAGGCTGGGTATGCCAGACTGAATTCATCAAATTGCTTACACTAGTTACGGTTTCCAGAACATCTCTTTAAAGAGAACATGTCCTCTTTTTTGTCAGCGATCTATTTTACACTTTCTTTTTTCGCTTGGCTCTTTTTTTGTCCTCTTTTTGTTCTCTTTTTTCAATTTCATTATAATTTCATTATAAAAACATGTCCTTCATTTTTGAACTTTTAAGTACACCCATAAAAACTAGCAGTGGTAGCACTTTTCCGATGTATTTTATTTCTTCCCCGATTTGTCAACGCCACTCACATGCCACATCTGTAGCTGTCACCTGTGGTATGTGATGTCCACTTAAACACAGTACAAATGTTTTCCCATATAGAGATGGGTGGGGGAGGGGGGGGGGGGTAAAGTATGTCCCCTTTTTTCGTTTGAGGTATATGGACACCCTAACACTAGTCATTACCAGAGAAGCTCCTTATGCTACTCTATGTGCTGCATCGTATTCTTCTTGATCTGTAAAAATGAACACTACAAATTTAAGAATTTGGAGGGACAAGTTTAATAAAGAACTTTATCCCACCGGAAAAACAAAAAACATCAATAATATGTACAAAAATGGAGGAAACAAAATCTGGTCCAACTATGGTCAGCCTAAAAAAAAAAACGTATTCCCACAAGTCGAACTTGTGAAAAAATGCTCATTAGGAAAGGTCCTAGAAACCGCGCCAAAAATCAGCAGCTGAACAGAATTATATTTGAATAAGCTGGATTTTTAACCCTGTCAGGAATGATGATGTGAGGCAGACTAGAAGCAAGGACAAAACTTCTTCTTAAACGCACTGCTTCCCCATCTGACACAGTATTGACAGGACAGCGCTTCGTGACTGTACATCGCTCTACCGCAATCCTCATACAACCGTAACTATAAAATATAGCATATTTGATATTTCCCAACTGATTGATTAATATTCCTTTTACAAACTCCATCGGAAGGAAGGTACCATTCCATCGTAATTTAATTGAATTAGATAATGGAGTAATCCGAGAACATTCATTTGATAACTTTTACGCGCGATTGCAAGTACTCGATATAACCATGGTTGGCAATCTGCTGGAAGGAAACCAATGGAAACAAGGACACAATATCAAATATAACAAAGAGAAATCCAACGATAACCAACTTTGATACCTAACCACCCTACTCACTCCGTATATGATAAACTTTCTACAAATAATATAGGTAATTTAAATTGCAGTTGTTTCTTTTTTTAATTACGATATGTAGATACTCCTAGCTACGGTTTCTCGTTTCTACTGATGAAAGGTTGTTGGCAATGATTTTATGAACTAATGATGATATACTCGTACGCGCTCCATCGGCGAGGAACGATGAAATCCGTCCTCTTTTAAATAAACTTTAAAAATTGCAATGACATAAAAACTAAGCCATATGAATGAAATGTGGTGCATTTAAAAGGTCACATACGAAAAGACAAACAATTTTATTATGAGTGTAGAGACTGTTGAAGTAGGTCTCCATTCAATCACAATGTGATAGCATGGGTTGGCAAAACTTAGCAGTCGGCCGATGTAATCTACATAGGCGATGTTTTAGTATTGGGTATGCCTAAGACAACACGCGTATTTTTTCGTAGCAAATTTTGACATGATGGCGTCACAAAAATTCGCTCTCTCTATTGTCACTCGTGTGTATCGTGAAAGTGTCACTTGCGCTTGTCACACCGATCACACGGTGTAATATCTGTGTACAGTTATGAACAATCGGTGGTCGTAAAAAAAGGTTCATAAAACTATCGCATTCTTATTTTTGGGGACGGAAGTCCGGATGTAATAAAAAGGATTCAAGGGTACCTGCGACCAACTTCTATTCACCATAGCAGTACCTATAAAGTAAAATTAAAATTGCATTTGGAAATTATTCTATTGAAGTGCTGACTCGACCTCGAGTCCATATCAGCAAATCCAAATAAATTAACTAAATAGGTACTGTTCCCTATTTATTTCAAATATTACCGTAAAGTGCAACAATATTGTCAGCATTTGTGGATTTGGAATTGCAATCTTTTGTGCATATAATAATAATATTTCGTTTTGTTATTTAGTATAAGTGAGCGACAACGACTGTAGTGACGATTGCGTTGATAAGGATTCGGAAAGCCCGATATCGAATCCAAAAAGAGCGCAAACACGTCAGCCCCCCCAAAAATTATTATTGTTCTATGCACAAAAGATTGCAATTCCAAATCCACAAACACACAAAAATGTTTTTTTAACTGCAAATCTATTTTCACACAACACACGTCTTGCCAATGCTTTAAGAGCGCTCATTTCCACAGCCAAAAAAAACAAAACAACATGGAAAAAATGTATCAATCGAGAGACGCGTGACCATGCAGAAATTCGTGAAATGTCACGGAAAGTCCATGACATGTGACAGCCGATCACATGGTAATTAAAATTTGTCACTTGATCATGTAATTTTAGCTATACCACGTGCATCAGCGCTGTGACAGCCCACGTGACCAGCCGTTTGAAAGGCGATCACACGTAGTGATATCTATATATATAAAAATGAATCCCTATTTCCCTTGGTCACGGCATCACGCACAAACGGCTGGACCGATTTCGCTAATTCTTTTTTTGTTGTGTTTGTTATTGTCAGGAGAAGAATGTTATAAAAGAAAAAATTAAGAAAATTGCGCGGAAAATTAGAAAATTAAAGTTTGAATAGGGAAATACACTTTGAAAAAAAAAAAAAAAATTAACTGAATAGAAATCAAGTAGTGACACTTCAAATAAAAAAAAAATATTTTGAATTTTAAAAGCAATCGTTGTTGTCAATTATTTTAATTATTTTCCAAGCAAATTGTTGTTGTCAACAATTTTGAAGTTTTTTTTTTTTTTTTTTTAATATAGGAACCTAAAAAGTTTGTTCTAATAAATTATGTTTACTATGTTACATTAAGTAACTTTTTGAAATGAAGTAGATAGGTAATTTGATTATACAAAGATGATATTATGGCCGACGATATTTTGCATCGAATTCGCACTGTGACATCGGAAAATGAATGAATAATGAGATGTCAGATGAAATGCGCAACAAAGCTTTGATTTGACGCATTTAATGGAGAATTGGAGCGAGAAATGGACTTCGAACGAATCGCATTGAGTCAAGCTGTTCGAACAAATGTGCCAATGTTGAATCTATGTATATAAAAATGAATCCCTATTTCCCTTGGTCGCGGCATGACGCGTGAACGGCTGGACCGATTTCGCTAAATTTTTTTTGTTGTGTTTGTTATTGTCAGGAGAAAAATCTTATGAAAGAAATTAAGAAAATTGCGCGGAAAGTTAGAAAATTTAAGAATACTTAACCACCATATTAAATTATATCAAATGTAACCATAGCGCTTTTACAATTCAAACTTTTTTGATGTAACCTTATGGCGTTGGCATAACATTGACAGAATGCGTGCTGCAAATATCGTCAACGAGGATGTAAACAAAATAAATATCGTTTAAAACAGATGCTTCGATCGGAGTTATGATTCTTCTTTTGTTTTGTTCGTATTGTTGTATTTCAGGTTAAAGCAAACTTAAAAGATAGGATTTTTGACCCGCTATATCGTATTGTAATCGATCTCCGAAACCACTCACCCGATTTCAATTAAATTTTATAGATTTAAATTCTTCGTTCCCGCTTGAAGGATAGGATACTTTTGGACCTGATAGGTGGCGCTGTTGCCGATCGCCGAACCAGCGCTACCAAGTTGATTGAAATTTTGTAGATGGATACGATTGTGTCCAGTTTTAAATTTCGGATAGTTTTTGACCTTTAGGTGGTACTTTGAAAAACACAAGAGGGATAAGAAAATGGATTGTGGCACGTCCCATTCAAAAATAAAATCAAACGCTATTTCTAAAGTTGTATAATGAAAATTATTAATGGACGCTGTCCAAATAAAGCATTTTGCGAAATGTGAGGGTGGGTACAGTTACATATAAAAGAGACTGACGTCCGTATGTGCACTCATAACTCGGGGACGGATCGTTCGATTATAATAATTTTTATAATTTATATATTTATCTACATAATTCGGATTTGAAAGTTGGTTCAGTTAAAATTCTGTTGCGAAACATCAATGTACCGAAACTTTGCAACGGATCGCATTTGTTTTATGGTGAAGGATCTCACATCAAATATCATACAAATGATGATTTTAAGGGGAAAATTCAAAGGCAAACACTCTTATTCCGCAGATTTCGCTTATTAAGAACGATTTACCATTCGTGCGACTTCAATTTCCCGTGCGTCTCGCTTTCACTATGACAAATAATTTATTGCAAAGATAATCGATGGATGTTTGTCAATTTAGTGAAAAAGTGGAAGGTTGGACGACACATCAAAATAATTGCGGTTTGATTGAAAAAAATCAACATTGCTATTCATCATTTATTTCTATTGCATTTAATATAACTTTTAAATAAAGAATTTTAATTAGTCGAATTACATAAATTAGCAAGTGCTTGGTGCATGCTCGGAATTTATTAACAAATTAACAAATTTGGGCGAAACGAGGTTTGCCGGGTCAGCTAGTAATAAATAAATAAATATAATTTTGTTATGTAGAAAACTTGTGTCGGTATATTAAATACGAGTAATCGAGACATACTCTTCTGTCAGAGAGTATTTTGTTCATCAACGTGGTTCCAGAAGGAAAAGAAATAACCTTCTATGCTGAAAAAAGTATGCCCTAACAAGTCAAAATATCGCCATGACCGTCAAAATATGTCCACTCGATATCAAATTGAATTAATTTATAAGCAAATTAGTTGAAATGGTTTATCATCGTTGCAAAAGATATCACCATATACCTACTCTGATACGCCACGACGGATTCGTAAGCCTTAATATATTCAAAGGAAGGAACACTCCCATAGAATCGCTCGCATATAAATACATTGCACACCGAATTTATTTACAGAATTATTCTACGGATAACGTGTTTTGTGGGTGTGATCTGTCTTTGGCGCTTCAAAATTGTCATGACATTTGCTCTCATTCTATCAATATTTTCACCAATAGAAAAGTTTACCTACTCTTAATTTGACAGATTTTGTGAAATGATGATGAAAAGTTGATAGTAAACCTATACGCGCATGAATTGTTTCTGTTTCTGTAAATTTTAGTGTATTCACTCCATCTGTCAGTTGAATATGTTGCCGCAACAGACACGTTGGATTCTAAATTCTATAGATATTGAGCCCTGAATGCTGGAGTTGTAGCAATTTCACCTGCCAGCTCCAGTTGACACGGCATATATCTATTTTCGGAAATTTGTCAAACATTGGCTTTCCAAGAATCTAAATCGTTGTAAAAAAAATTAACAAGAAGATTACATACTTTCTATTTGAAAATTGCAAATATTTTCACTATTAATTTTTTTTTTTTTTTTTTGTTGACGCTGGCAAACTGTGATCTCAGATTGAAGAAAAAAGTGCCAATATTGACACCTATGTGAAGTCAGCCGGCACTTTTTCTATAATGAAAAACGGAGCTTGCAGTTCGATACGCATTAGTTTTATTATTAGTTTATTGGTTACATTAACAGCGTTCACAAAAAATTATAAAACATAATTTTTTAGGAGTAAAAGCGAAAAAACAAATGATTAGGTATCAAAAATTTAACAAGGTGAACGTAGTACATGTCTTAGTATAGGCATTCGCGAGTAGTTATTTGTAGTACTTTTTTTTTCGTTTGTAGTTCAACCGCTAGAAAGTTAGAAACATTAGAAAAACAAAAAAAAAAATCCTTTAAACCGTGTAAAGTGTTCCACTTCACCAATCTAATCCCTAATAATATAAAACAAAGTGAATATTTCTTTGTCTGGACCTACACAAGAAACGGGTGAACGGATTTTGAAATTTTTTGTTTTATTTATTAGGTTTTTATGGGGAGCAAATTCGTGCATTTAAAAATATTTGATTTTGATTGTGGAAGTCCAAGAAATCCAATAATTAGACTTTGAACACAAAAAAAGTGAACTTCTCCTTCGTCTATTTAAATGGAATTAGTTCCAGTTTTTAGATATGTAAAAGGTGCATCTTTTAAGTCCAAAATTTAGTTTCTATTTGATCTATCAGCTGAGCAATATAAACAAATCCTTTGCGAAATTCCTTTTTTATCAATTTGTTAATTGACCAAGATTTTCAAATCGATCTCAGTGGTGGTTTCTTTTTAGTTTTCTTTCAAGGTATATTCTTATTTTTTGAGAGAGCATGAGCATTTTTTTTTTTAATATAAATACTCGGAATAGAAACTGGATACTGGAGTCGAATGGATCTGGTCTGCTCAAATGCTCATGCGCTTAAGGTTTTACAGAGTGATTTTTTTTTTAGTTGGAAAGATGTAGAATGTAGATGTAGAATGTGTGTTTATACGACCTCATACCTCATAGGTACTTACAAATTACATACAGATACAATATTTGCATTCCAAGAATCCAAACCACCATGGATGGCGGTGGAGTGCGAGTGTGCTGTGCGTTTGACTGGGACGGAGGATGGGACAGAGAATCGAGATCGAGTGAGATAACAGACAGGATAATGTGATATGTGATATGTGAATAGAATGGGATTGCGAGAGGAGAGAAAAAGAGTCACATACACACAAACACAACACTTTATATTACCAGAAATTGAGTACTTCTCATAATGCTTTCTATGGCGCAGCGTTCTGTTTTCATTTTCTGTATCTGTTCTTTCATATGCTTAACTCAAAGCTCATGTAATTCAGTTGGCAATTATATTTCATTGAAATAAGTCAATTTGCTTTAGAGAATATGAGCAAGCGATCTTATCGGCCTGATATTGGGCAAGAAAGTAGAGCTACAAAACTAAGGAGATTGAATTAAAAGCATTCTTCTGAGTAATCATCCGTTAAGCAATATTTTTCTTGAAAATCCAAGACAGTATAACTCAGCTCTCCAAATGACATCATTTGGTGGTAAAAGAATAAGAGAAGGGAATTTCATTTAAGGTCCAGGGTCAAGTGTACCACCTAATTGGAAGCCTTATGCCTGAAAATAATGCAAGTCCAAGTTTCCTTCAAATTTTGTTTACGGGGAACACGGAAAATGAATCTCGACGCAGGTATGAAGTGTCGGGAAATTCAAATATAAGCCTCATTCGAATTCTTCAACAAATGTTACATGATCATAATCCCTATGTTCGTGATTTTAAGACAGCTATTGAAACTAATGTGGCGAACGATTTCAAAGTTGTAATTCACGCTGACAGGCGCCCTGCCCAGGAGCACATTGGTAGGTATAATCGCCCTACTGTTGAAGAAGTTGCAGTTTTGATCGTTGGACAAGAATTTGGAAGACGCGATATAGTTCTAAAGTCTAGATCCGACATCAACCACCGAATTAGTGAAACCCACAGGTCATATGATGCTTTACATTACAGTACCCGCTTATGTTCACCTGCGGAGAAGATGGGTATAATATTACTATACCGCAAGCAAATCCTGTCAGTAGAATTTTGGATAGCACAAAAACTGTATCTGCTTTGAACTTTTATGGGTACCGAATGATGACACGGCAGGGAGAGTTCAACCCTTTACATTATTTTAGGACACTCTTAAACCAATTCTGGGTTGATATCTTATCAACGTTCTCTTGGCAAAACTGAGAACTGAAAGGAAAATCGCCCTTGCAGTTGCTTCGTCAGGAATTACCACAACATTATTGCTCAATGGTAGAACAGCTCATGCAGCATTTAAGCTCCCACTTAATTTAGGCCAGAATGAGAATGCTGTTTGTAATATATCGAGCCAAAGTGCAACTGGAAAACTGCTTAAAGATTGTAAGCTAATAGTATGGGATGAGTGCACAATAGCGCACAGAGCGTCTTTAGAAGCACCCAACAAAACACTTAAAGACTTGCGGGCCAATGATTTAATTATGAGTGCTCTAACTGTATTATTTGCTGGCGATTTTAGTATTACCGAGAGGGACAAGAGCAGACGAAATAAATGCAAGCCTCAGGTCTTCTGGTCTTTGGGTTCAAGTAATACTACTTTCCTTGACGACGAACATGCGCGTTCAACTTGGTGGTGATACGGCTGCTGGAAAGTTTGCTGAAACATTGTTAAAAGTGGGCAATGGACATTTTTCAAGTGATAGAGATGGAAACATCACCATCGTACCCGAACTAGGAACTGTGGTTAGCAGCATTGAAGACTTAATAAGTAAAATCTATCCGGAAGTGTTGAACATTGCGAATAAACCGACTTCTTGGCTAAAGGAACCTTGCCATTCTCGCTTCAAGAAACGATAGAGTTGCACTCATCAACAATTTAGTCTTATCAAAATTTGAAGCTGAATCTTCCATTTATAATTCGATCGACACGATGAGGGATCCCACCGAAGCCGTGAATTACCCTGTTGAGTTCTTAAACTCACTCGAACCACCAGGCGTACCCCCTCATACGCTTAAAATTAAGATTGGTTCCCCTATTATACTTATGCGCAATTTAAATTCACCAAAACTTTGCAATGGGACGAGGCTACGTGTGCAATCCCTTCATCCAAATTTAATTGAAGCGGAAATAATAACTGGATGTGCAGCAGGAGAAACAGACTACCCATTTAATTCTAAGCGCTTACATTTTCCTATTAAACTTTGTTTCGCTATGACAATAAACAATCACAGGGACAGAGCCTTAATATTGCAGGTGTGGATCTTGAAAATGCGTGTTTTTCTCATGGGCAGTTATATGTAGCGTGCTCTCGAGTAAGTTCAGAAAAAAATCTATTTATAATCGCACCTGAGAGCACGACAAAAAAATGTTGTGTACATGGAAGCGCTACAATGAATAGGAAAAAAAATCCAAATTACAAAAACTAAACAAAAATCAGTTAGCGCAACAGGTCCGTAGGGGCCCTAGGCCTAGAAGGGATCTACAATTTTATGCCGATTCCAAACGGCTAATTGAGAAGCTTTTTCAAGACATTTATACTCTCGGATGTTTGTCAGACTTTCGCGAGAGTTGGAGCAGTTGAAAAAAATCCTAAGATGGAATTTGGATTTTTGCGGGATTCCAACCTGGGACCCCTCGCTTAGTAGTCCAAGGCATCTTTTTTATTTTGAATTCATTTTTTATTGTATCTTCAATTAAACTTACATACTAAGACAAAAACGAAACTTAACAATATCCTTAAAATTGTCGTTCGGTCTTAAATGTCTCCATAACTACATATGATTTGTTTTGTTTTTTAATTTTCAATAAACTTTAGAAAACTTGAAATATTTATTGTTTGTTTTTATTTAGTAGTCTAAGCAGATACTAACCACTTAGCCACTGCGCCTACGTAATTTCATCAACTAGATCCTATAAATATGTCAATCAGGCGAAGCAAGGCGAGCACGGGTCAGCTAGTAAAATATAAATTAATAGCTGAACCCCACCGAGCGACTTCGCCAGGCACCGACCTAAATTTTCCTTTTTGTTTTTATTTTTTTAATTTTTTGTTTATTATTTTTGCCTATCAATCGATCACAGAGCGACAGAGGAAAACATACAATTTTCGCCACTTTGTGTTATATATAGAGAGATCTTATCTCTATTTATCGATGACATATAAGATAAGATATGATAAGATATACATCAAAATAGAGAAAAGATAAAAGATAGATGTTTCTGGCTTTGGCCGGCTTTGGCCGTGCTAAACGTCAAACATTATACAGGGTATCCGCCGGGAAGGTATACTACTTTGTTTGTTTATTATTTTTGATTAAATGAAAGAGAATGGATCCTATATTAATAAATGTTTTATTTAATGTCGGCAATTATCTATTCAAATGAAAATGTGCCTCGTCACTCATTATAATTTTTTCATGTAACTTTCTCATCGTCACAGTAATCGATGATTGATTTTGATAAAATGTTTGAACGATTAAAATACGTTGGTTTATCGAATATTTTTCCATAATAAATTTGCCACGTGTCTAGTTTACGACTGCCAAATATGAACTGTCAAGACTAATGCTTACCGAAATGCGGCAAAACAAAGTAGTATACCTAGCCGGCGAACACCCTGTACCTAGCTTACACCCAGCTTAATTCATTCCATTTCAAAATCCACCCGAAAACCCCCGAGCTATGACGATTAGGTAAGATTAAGGAATAGAACACTCAACAAAGTTTCCATTCTGCTGCCACAACTTTACTCCGTATTTGGCTAAAAAAAAGCATGCATATCTATATATTAATACGGAGTTGCCTAAAACGTGTTTCCCCCCTTTTTTCCTATTATAAGTCACATAAATATGCCAACACTATATATATTTGGGTAGGGGACAATACATAGAAGTGCAAAATACAAAAATTATCCACAAATTATGAATTAAAGCAGGTAAATTTAAGCGAATTGCATGAAATTACAACAACAACAACAACATGGCACCCGCGTAAAGTTAATTCGCACTTTTTCTAGAATGAAAAACGTGAAATGCAGTTCGATAGACAATCGTTTGTAATTGTTTGTAGTGAAATTCTTTTCGTTTGTAGTTCAACCGTTACAAAGTTAGAACCATTTGAAAAAAACAAAATCCCAATCCCTTAAAACCGTGTTATTTCTGAAACCGCAGCTAGCAAAGTGAAAAAATTTCTAAAATCTATTTTCGAAAGTGTTCGACAATACTAATCTAATAAAATTCAAATCGTACCAATCGGCCTAACGGTTTATGTTTTATATGAAATTTAAGAAAAATTTTGGCTTCTAACTTTAGGTCCTCATAACTCTAAAACTGTTGAACTTCAAACGATGGAACTTTGCATATCTATTCTATGCACCCTTTCCTACCTGTGATATAAAATAGAAGACAGCCCGCATTACTGGACACTTTTTATTATCAATTTAAGGGAAGCCTGAAAAGGTTTCGATTGCCTATTTTTAAGCGCTCCGATATTTCCCCTTCATTTCCCCTTCAAAAATGCATATAGAATAAATTGGTCGAATTTCGACCACGGGGCGACCCCTAGTTTCCTATAAAGCTTTCTTTCAATTTTAAATCAACAAAAATTATTTCCAGCTGATAAGTTTGTCAAGAGTTTCTTTGAAGACGACTTATTTATGTCGTTTGCCATTGGGCTCCTTTTGCCGGGAGAGTCGGGAATCGAAAAATTCGCTTCTAAAATCGTTCCATTGGCACAAAAAGTACTATTCTACTGATTCTGAGAAGAGAATTTTGCTTCTAGATTTGAAATCAAAATCCAATTAAGAAGCACTCACGCACAAGTGTAATTTTTGTATTTTATACAAGTCAGATGTTAACTGCCGTAGACTATTGTTTGTCATTTCACCAATACTTTTATCTTGTTCCATTGAATTCGAAAATGAGTGGATCCTCGAATGACACCAATGGAAAACGACATAAGTCTCGCCATCTTTTGATATCTGCAAAATGTACATTGTTTGCCAACGTCAAACACAAGTTTGTGTGCTTCAAAGAAATTATTTCAAAACACCCAATGAGGTTAGAAAATATTTGTTAGCTAGACAAAAAAGCAATTTACCACCGAGTGAAAAGCGAAATCCGACTTCCTAACAAATAAATAAAGAGAAAGTTGATACAAATTGACAAGTCCCATTTACAACACCGAAATAGAACCAATGCGACTCAGTGAGGGTACAGAACTTTGGTTGTAGGTAGATGAAGTAAACAAAAAGCAGCATTCGCGTTTTGTAACATCTTAAATCAGAGAAGGATTATTACGAATTTCGTTTAGATAATTCAATTCTTGATTTGACAGCAGAACTTTTACTTGATTACAGTAAAACGAGTCTCAATCGATAGATTTTTCTTTTTCCCACGGAAGGCTTTTCGGACGTGAAAATTCCCCAAAAAAAAAAAGGAAGGAATCCCACGATATAAAAGCACTGGTGACAGCTGACAGCTGATGACAATATCTCTCATGCTCTCAATATTTCCACCAATGGGAGTGCTTCCTCTCACGCTGTACCAACTGTCAAATTGTCAAGTGTCAACGTGTGCGACGGACAGAAAAGTAGAAAGTGAACTTATTTATCTGTCGCATCCGGTACGTGCGCTGCTCATGGGTCACCTTTCATAAGCTACTTTGGTCTCTATTTGTATATTCTATCACTCAGTCAGTCGACAACGGTGCCGTAACGGACGCGACGGATTCTATGGGTTGGGCCCTTTAGCAAAGTGAACACCTCTTCAAAATTTACAAAGCTTGCTTTGTGAGTGCAGTGAACCAAAGAGACAGGACTTGACTGGGATTATTCGATTTGATTGTGAATTTGTATTTCATTTGACTGAATGAAATCTATGAATGACATTGTACACACAGAATGACTTTCACTTTGGCGGCTGTTAAACCGCAATATATTTATATTCACAATGCCTGTGGTGTCATGAAGGCTTTAAGTTTAATTGCTGAAATATTCCTCCTGTAAGCAAAATTGCAGTAAAAAAGCTGATACTGGATTTGTCTCCTTGTAGTACAATGGAACGGATACTTGATACCACTTAGAATCAAAATTCACAAACTTATTAGCGGAGCATACAATTCTATTTTTGTACTTAGGTCGGACATAATCTTTTAGTGAATGATCATAATCATTATTAACCACATTGCATTATTAACCACTAAAGCAAACAATTTCAACGAACTCCGAGATACCAATGAGGAAACTGTTCATTTGTTTGTCCACTTCAAACAAAATCCTAAAAAGATACCCTGTTTGCATAGGTCGTCTGTGATTCGTGACAAGGAGCATGCTTAATATTCGGTTATCCTTGAGTGTATTTGCCTTTTGTCGACTTTGGGGGTTGGGGGTGTTCTATCTTTATGAAATTAAGATGTTCACACTTGTAAATTAATAAGCTTTGGAGACCCGTAGAGTAAAATCGGGTATTGTGGCATAGTCGGGTAATGTGGTACAGCGGCATATCTTTATTCCCTTGCACTCTTTTGCACTCTTTTTGCAAAACTGAACACCTTCATATCTGTGCAACTAGAAGAAATAAGCATGAGTTGTTCTGACGTGTTAAAATTCCTTTAATTTTTCGCTCAATTCTGTGAAAGGTGTCAAGTCAATTAAAGCTATTGTAAAACTGGGGTAGGTGGAAATCTTCTAGAAGACACTATGAGGATACTCGGCGCGCGCTCATAGTAGTGTGAGATTTTTACTCACTAAAACCACCTCCTACAAATTTATTTTGTACTGCAACTAAGTTATGACTTATCAAGCAATTTTGTTTAATCACGAAGTTTTACACGTTTGGCAGACAACATTCCGGCGAAAGCTCCACTTTGTTCCGCAATTTGAACTCAGTTGATAATTATAGCGCTAAGTCCGAAGGTTTAGTTCATTGTAGATGACACAATAAATTTGTTTCATAGAGAATTTCACGGACCAAGTTATTAAAGTGTCCTAATAATCGATTTCTATGCTTTCGAGCGTATATTTTCGTCATTTCGTCCTTTACGATGGGAATTCCGAGGACTCTAAAGAGATCTTCATTTCTAATATACCACGGTGCACTGACGAATGATCTTAGCACTTTAAAAGAGTTCAATTTTATGAAACAAAAGTGAGTTTTTCAATCGTTGGGTAGGCTTTTTTTTTTTTTTATATTTTTGCACAATTAGAGACAATCGGCTAATATGGTACAGCTGAGACCGGATAATATGGTATAGTGTAAAACATTAACCGATACTATTTTATTGAGAAATTTTTCGAAATTGGTATTCTTGCTAGTCCTAGAAAAACATGCGACATGCCTAAACAAATGAGAAATCAGGAAATGTGACAATCGACAAAGCTGATATGGAGGAGGCCATTAAAGCAATCAGAGACGAACAAATGGGTATATTGCTTGCATCTAAGACTTTAGCCCGTTGACGCTGCAGAGAAAGGCAAGAAGTGAAAAACCCATTGACCATCTTCTTTTAAACAAATTGGGTCGAAAGCCATAGGTACTTAAAGAAGCTATTGGTAATGTACACCACATTTAACTATTCGTGTATACCACATTACCCATCCTCTTATGAAGATGATACTTTTCGTGTCATTCTTATTTTATGAAAGTATTTCTTTTATACAAAACGTGAATGTTAAAACCTAAATGGGATATGGTGAGAAATACTTAATTTTTAAAGTATGAACTTTCTTTGAAATCAAAAGAATAGTTTACTCGTTATAGTCATAAAAGTAACATGTATACCACAGTACCCGATTCTACTCTATATATATTTAGCTCAAAGATATGAAATGCTTTCAAAATGATAAATTCTTAGGTCGAATGTTAAGTAAAATTAAGGCTGTATTCGGATATCTTTCTTTCTTTTCTTTAGGTGGCGCTACAGTCCGGGGTGGACCTGGGCCTCAACCAATACGCCTCTCCAGTTAGCGCGATCTTTGGCTAACTGCCTCCAGTTGCGCACTCCAAGTTGGTTGAGGTCCCCTTCCACTTGCGCGCGCCACCTAAGGCGAGGTCTTCCTCTACTGCGTTGTCCCTCCGGGTTAGAATCGAAGACTCTTCGGGCCGGAGCGTTGGTGTCCATTCGCTCTACATGTCCCAGCC
Organism: Cheilosia urbana; assembly: GCA_946477585.1. Lineage (NCBI taxonomy): Eukaryota > Metazoa > Arthropoda > Insecta > Diptera > Syrphidae > Cheilosia > Cheilosia urbana. The sequence continues at coordinate 45,999,287 of OX297855.1, forward strand.
ATCTTAGACGACTGATGCGTACTTTTCTGACTAGGTCGATGTCGCTGTACAGCTCGTAGAGTTCGCTGTTAAATCTTCTCCTCCAAAACCCGTCAACGCAAACGGGACCAAAAATCACTCGAAGAATTTTGCGTTCGAAACGACCAAGGAGATCTTCATCCGCCTTTGATAGCGCCCATGCTTCTGCACCATAAAGCAGGACTGGGATGATGAGGGTCTTATACAGAGTTTCCTTAGTATTTCTCGACAAGGCCTTACTTATCAGTTGCCGTCTTAGGCCAAAGAAACAGCGGTTGGCAAGTGTGATTCTTCGTTTGATTTCTGATGTGATGTCGTTATCAGAGTTTATAGCGGAGCCGAGGTAGACAAAGTCCCTAACTACCTCAAAGTTATAGCTGTCTATCGTGACGTTCTGCCCGATTCGTCGATGTCGTGTGTCCCTTCTTGTTGACAGCATATATTTTGTTTTACCCTCATTCACCACTAAACCCATTTTTGCCGCTTCTGCACTAATACTTGCAAACGCACCAGTGACAGCTCGCTGTGTTGTACCAACAATGTCAATGTCGTCAGCGTATGCAAGCAGTTGCACAGACTTATAGAAAATTGTGCCTCTGGTGTTGGCTTGTGAGTTTTGCACAATCTTCTCAAGAATGATGTTGAAGAAGTCACATGACAGCGCATCACCTTGTCTAAATCCTTTTTTGACATCAAAGGTCTCGGTGAGATTGTTTCCGACCTTTACGGAGCAGCGAGCGTTCTCCATCGTCATTCTGCACAATCTGACAAGTTTGGCAGGGATGCCAAAACTAGACATGGCTCTGTATAGCTCGTCTCTATAAACGCTGTCATATGCGGCTTTAAAATCGATAAAAAGATGGTGAGTATCGATCTGGTATTCTTGGGTTTTTTCCAGGATCTGCCGTAGTGTGAATATTTGATCGGTCGTGGACTTACCGGGCCTAAAACCGCACTGATAGGGACCTATCAGATCATTGACGAATGGTTTCAGGCGTTCACACAATACAGCAGACATGATCTTATACTCAGTGTTCAGGAGACTGATGCCTCTGTAGTTGGCGCAGTTTAGAGGGTCTCCTTTCTTGTGGATCGGGCAAACAATGCTGAGGTTCCATTCATCAGGCATACTTTCCTCTAACCAAATCTTTTGGTAAAACTTCCGAACATTGTTCCTGGAGTAACACCTCTCTATATCCTCGATCGCGCGCTTCTCATGCTCTCTTTTTTCTCGGGAGAAGCCGATGTTCTTCCCTCCTTTTTTGCTCGTAGAGCTGACGAGCTGCTCTCGTCCTTCTACGCAGCGACGCTTCGTACGCACTTTGTTTTGCTGCATGTGCTTGCCGGCACTCTTCGTCAAACCAGGGGTTTCGGGGGGGTGGGCTGGTGAAACCGAGCACATCAGTTGCGGCGGTTTTGATGGCTTCTTGGCATCGGCGCCACTGGTCTTCGGCACTTGATGCTGGCAGTATAGGACTTCTCAAGAGGTTGAGGGATACGCGATCGGCAAAGTTTCTGGCGGTTTGTTGCGTTTGTAGCCATCCAACGTTAAATCTCCTCACAGTACTTTCTCGCTGTTGTGGCGTCTGGGATATCCGCATCCGTACCTTGGCTACAACAAGGTAGTGGTCCGAGTCTAAGGAACCGTTCACCATGCAGTACATTACAAGGTATCACACCATTTCAGGCTTGGTCCGATTTTAAGCCATCTCTCTCGCATTTAAAAGTATTTGGTTGTAAGGCGTTCATGTTGAACAAGCGACCAGGAAACTCAAAATTTAGTTCAAAAGGCATCGAATGCGTAATGATTGGCTATGCAAGTGGATCCAAAGCGTATCGCCTATACGATCGCAAAACTGGTAAAGTATACATTAGCCGTGATGTAAAGTTTATCGAATCGCAGAGTTTTGACTCAATAAGTACAAATGTTGATTACCTTTTTGCAGAACCTGATAACAATAAAATCGAGGTACACATTAAAACAGAAACGGATACCGAGAGTGTTTTCGAAGATGCCTTGGGACCTGAAGATTTGAAAGTTGCTGCTGCGGATGATGTTGAGCCTGTTGTTGAAATGCCACTTGAAGATGCCACTACTAACGAGGATGGTAATGAAGAGGAAGGGAAAGAATCGAATGAAGTAAGTCCTAGATTATTAAGAAGTGGGAAAGCGCGTATAGAGAGCGATAGGCACGGAGGAGTTACTAATAGAGTGCCTAACTCAATAAACTATTCGAAAGAAGTTCTAAGAAATGAATGTCCTTCTACAGTAGAAGAGGCCCTTCATGGTAGGGATGCTAGTAAATGGCTCGAAGCTATGAGAAATTAGTTCGATTCCCTTACTAAAAATCACACGTGGACACTTGTTGATTTGCCCAAGAATAGACGTGCAATTGAGTCAATGTGGGTCTTCAATATTAAACGCAACAAGGAGGGACAAATTGATCGATATAAGGCTAGACTGGTTGCCAAGGGTTGCGGACAGAAGTATGGTGTTGATTTTTATGAAACATTTTCTCCGGTGGCAAGGTATTCGAACATACGCTTAGTTATTGCGTTGGCAGTTGAATTTGAATTGCTATTACATCAAATTGATGTTACCGCAGCATATCTCAATGGAGACTTGGATGAAGACATTTTTATGTACCAACCCACTGCTTTTGTAGATAAGGCAAATCGAAACAAAGTTTGTAAGCTTCAGAAGGCCCTATACGGGCTCAAACAGTCAGGAAGACAATGGCATTTGAAATTAGATCGTATACTAAAAGAAATCGGGTTTGTTCCTTGTGTCAACGATAGCTGTATATATATCATGCATAAGGGTGAAAGAATAATCATAATCCTTGTCTACGTTGATGATATCTTACTCGCATGTAAAGAGGAGAATCTTATGGAAACAATTAAAAAGCAAATAGGAAGGCAGTTTGACATAGTTGATAAGGGACCATTGAATCATTTCCTCGGCATAGAAATTGGAAGAGATGGTTCAAGGGGGGCAATTAAACTGGGTCAACAACAGTTGATAAAGGAACTTTTAAAAAACTTTAACATGGCTGATTCCAGGAAAGTGAGCACACCACTAGATCCAGGCACGCTGCTGAAAAAATGCGACAGCTGCGAAAACTGCTCCAAGGTTGACAAAACACTATACCAATATCTAATCGGATCATTAAATTTTATAAGCATCACGACACGCGCAGATATTTCTCATTCGGTTATAAGATTATCTCAATATAATATAAATCCACACAGTGAACATCTCGCTGCAGCAAAACATTTGTTAAGATACCTTTCTAATACAATTTATTATCAGCTTACTTACAGAAAAACTGGGCTGGATTTGTTTGGCTATACTGACGCTGATTGGGGTGGTAACACCGATGACAGAAAATCGTTTACGGGTCATGTTTTCTTCCTGGCTGGCAGTCCGGTGTCCTGGGAATCTAAGAAGCAACCGACAGTAGCTCTTAGCAGTACGGAAGCGGAATACATGGCGCTCTGTTCAGCATCGAAAGAAATTGTGTTTCTGCGTAACCTCATCAGTGAAATGGGATTTAGCAGTTTAGTCACAGAACCAACAATTTTATATGGTGACAACTTGAGTGCTCAACAGTTGGTTAGAAATCCGGTTTTTCACAGTAGGAGCAAACATATCGACATTAAGATGCATTTTGTTCGAGATGTTTATGTGAGCAAAAAGCTCGCATTAGAATATATTCCTACGGATGAAATGGTCGCTGATGTTTTGACTAAAAACCTAAAGAAAACTAAGCATATACAATTTGTAGAGAAACTTGGTTTATTGTAAATTAGAATTGAGGGGTTGTGTTGAAAATCTAATACTGGCAATTCCTCATTACAATTATAACACCTTGTGGTGAATAACTTATCTATTATACTTAACTTTTATACTTAACCTTTGTACTTTTAACTTGTCTTTTTTATCATTCTTCTGGAATAAACCTCATTGAATTCGGACGTGCCTTTTGTCTTTTGCCCTTGAAACCCAACAATTGTGCTACCAAAGATGTCCTCCTTTCCTATTTTGGCGTTAAAATCACCCAAGACGATTTTAACGTCATGATTAGGACATTGCTCATATGTTTTGTCAAGGAATTCGTAGAAACATTCTTTGGTAGCATCGTCTTTATCTTCTGTGGCGGCGTGAGCGCATATCAGGCTGATGTTGGCGAATTTAGCCTTGATGCGGATAGTTGTAAGGCGTTCACTAGTGTGTCGAAAGCTCAAGACTTCTTGCCTAAGTCTGCCGCTTACAACAAATCCGCATCCAAATAGACGCTGCTTTTGTTCTCTGTAGCAGTCACCGTAGTAAATGTCACAGTTTTTCATCCTCCTTTTGCCCAGCCCATCCCACCGCACTTCCTGGATGGCGGTGATACCTGCTTTGTAGCAGTCTAGGTCCTCCGCTAGTTGTTCGGCTGCACGCGGTCTGTTTAGAGTTCGAACATTCCACGTGCAGATCCGAACGTCATTGTCCTTTTTTCGTTTTGCAGGGTCGTCAACAGTGAATCCGTCCTTATCCGATGCTTTTGGTTTCTTCGCAACAGTGCTTTTTTTCCGTGGTAGAGTAGTTAACCCCACGCACAACCCCCAACCTGGAGGACCAGGCCCTTTCTGTAACCCCTTGGGCAAAAGGAGCCGGAATATTCCGGAGTCAGTAACCCGCTGCGGGGATGTGAGAGCTGCCGTTGACCCATTAAGGGCTCTTCCGCCACCATCTCTATTTCAACACCCTGACTAGTGCTGAAAAATCCTCAATGACCTCAGCTCCAAATACGTCGAAGTAGCTCATTGAGGTATCTGCCATGTTGACTGTTGACGCCACCGTTGATTCACCCATGTGAATTCATCCGCCGTACGTCCTCTTTCTGAGGGTCTCATGTAAGACCTCTGAGACTCGATCAGGCAGTCATTCCGACAGAGCATTATAGTGTTGCTCTTTTCTTCGTGTTCACAACTCGCGCTTATAAGTTTAGCAAGTCATGCCCGGGAGGACAAGACCAGTACCCGGTGGCTACCACGCGGTGGTAAAATAAGCACAATTGGTGTATCTGAACAGTTGCAACAACTGGGCATCGCCAAGTTGACGCCAATCAGTGCCTACCCTATTCATACAACACCCAACCACCAACCATTCGGATATAGCTTGGTAAAAAAAAAACTTTGGGCAAAGAGGTGTTTTGTAATTCGTACGCATACAAAGTGAACACCTTATCACAAGTACGATATGCGCTCACCTCGCAGCCGGTATAAAGTGCTGAAGACCAATGCAAAAAAGACCGAAGGAAACCTTTGACCTGGCCCAGCTTTTTAAGACAGCATAATCCAGGTTCGTAAGAAGCATACTTGCATGCAGAAACTCATTAATATTCTTAGGAAAGTATCATGTAGGGAACCTTTACGAATTCTCCTTAACATTTATATTGATACCTTAAAATTTGAACAATAAAAAAACATTTTTCAACAAATTGATTACCCCTTATTAGTGTGGCTTTTTAGGGTCGGCAAGTCCACAACCTATCAAGTATGAAAACATAAGATCGAAGAAGTCCAAATCGGTAATCAATTTATACTCATTTTAAGGGCTCATACGAGTTTGGCATCATTTATGACATCATTGGCGGAGCACAATATTGGCCGTCGCGGGCGCGTTTGTAAATTTTAAAGCTGCAAAAATGCGTTCCGTTGCTTATAAGGTTAGCTTCGTACAGCTATTAACGGGAGGGGCTATCAGTGTATGTATACAAGTTCTTTATCTACATTAAATTTGCTATAAACTGTCATTTTCATAAACCAAGCGAAAAATGATTCTCGTCAATCGTTGTTTCTTAATGAAGAATGCAGCAGACGTTCATTCCAACCCTGCTCTGTTGTGCTGAATCATTGACTTTACCGAATGACGTTTAAGATGTCCTTGGTAATTTGAAATGGAAAATTCTTCAAGCAATCAAACGACAATAAATAACTAAAAAGAGAAGTTGGTTTTCTGAGAAGAAGTGGGCAGTTCGTTCCAGGTTTAGGTCAATCTAGGAAAAAACACAAATTACATCCACTGTGCCACCTCTTGTGAGCGTGACAAACATCCGAGATTATAGCTATCATGAAAAAGTTTCTCAATTAGCCGTTCGGACTCTGTATAAAATTGTAGGTCCCTTGCGGTCGTTCCAAAAATTAAAACTACCTATCCCGAAACGAATGGCTGTGAGAAGGTATAGGCTTAGGGGACACGAACCTGTTGCACCAACTTTCGTGTAATTATTTAACCTCAATCTGGGGCTTGGGATCAAAATTCTGGAAGGTTCAACATTTATTTTTTTAAATGTTTGCTTTACAAAAATCTTCCTCACAAATTTCTGTAAACAATAAAAAAAAGGTTTGGAAAATATTAAAGACGCGTGCTTTTTAACATTTCCCAAACGTATTTTTATTGCTGCGATTTGAACCATGACCCCATAAAAAAAGAGTCCAAAAGGATCAAATCGCAGGACCGATGTTATGCCAACAATTCGGAAATAATTGAAGCACTTAAGGCCAATATCGTCCAAACAATCCGTGAACTATAGCCCGAAACCATCAACAAGGGCTTGGTTGTGTCCTATAATTAAGGGGAATGTTTGCTTGTTCATATTATTGCATTTTTAAAAAGAAACTTGTATGTGGCCCACCCTGTGTATGCAATATTCCTTGGTTGGGATAACAGGTAAGTATATAATATACCTCAAGCATGATGTTCAGTTACCACTGAAAAGAAAACATAAGATAAACATAAGAATAACAAAAACACAGGGAATGTTGAAATTTTCTATACATCTGCCAACATCTCAGATTGGCCCTAAATACCAAGGCCGAATCACAATGTCCATGCTCATCTCTCAACACAGTCAATAAAAGTAAAAGACTGACAAAAACTCCACTCATTCATAAATAAATATGATTGATCTCCATGAAAGTCCACTTAACCAAACACTTGGGGTATGTCACTTGCTTCAATTCAGATTGTTTATATTTTCTATTGTAATACAGACACCTTAAATAAATTAACAACCATCTGCCGCAAAATGCATTAATATTCTACAGGAGTCCGATCGACTTCTGACGACAGCTCACCTCTCCTAGACCAGTCGGGAGAAGTTTACTAAAGCAAAAAACAGCTCGTTGTTTGACTTTGCTCAATCACATTAATTTTTCTATTGTCTGGGCCATCGCTCACGAACGAAACTTTTCTTTCAGCTCATCCCATCAAAAGGAGCTGTGTAATTCAATTAACTTCTAACCAAACACCAACGGAACAAAAAAAAAAACACACCCTCAAGCTCTGCCGCTGTCGATAGCAGAGTCAATTATCCCCAGGAATCCTGAGTTAAACTATATACCTATTGTCTTGTATTTTATTTGTTGTACATATTTTTCTTTGCACTTTGCATGGGATAAAGTGGTCGCTTCCCTACACGGAAAGAATTGAAAATCACCAATTGCAAAATTTTGATTTGCGATTCACGAATTGAACTAAAAGCTCGTTAATTCGGAATGATTGGGGGGGGGGGGGGGGGGGACAATTAATGAGAATTTTTTTTATGTACTAAAACGCGTTCCTATTGATGAAAAAATGCAAGAACAACGAAAAATTATTTTTTTTTTTTAACACAAAAGATTGCAAATAATACATAAAATTTATTATTGTATAGTTTTTCCCGATTTTTATATGTGAATTGCTGGGACTCCCCCAAAAGACATTTTGATGATTTGTTCCAACTTCTATATATTTGAGGTCTATTTGCTAACTATACGTGTTCAATCATTGCATTATTTAATTTTTGCCAATTTAAATTAATTTTTACATTAAAAAATTTTAAACTCTCATTTAGTCAGAATTTTTTTTTTCCCGAATAAACGAGTTTTCCGAATTAAGGAAATCCGAATTAAAGGGCTTTTACTGTATATACTTTTCGTAAATCACAACGATTTTTTCTTGAGTTGGTACAAAACTTCGTAATTTGACATTGAAAACGGCGAAGAATATCAAATTATGTTTATTGAATTTTACGATTAGAAATATTAATTCGAGCTTCTTTTTTTTTTCTTTGTAGTGATTTGCGACATTTTTGGCTCAATTCATCACTTCAATAGGTCAATTCCTCAAACACAACTTTACAATCTCAAATTGCAAAAAATATTTCGTGATTATTTACTACCACTGAACGCTGAATCAATAAAATCTTATAATAATTTCTCTCATGTAAATTGAAAACGAAAATTGACGTAGAGAAGCCGTTAATTGTAAAATATTTCTTCCTAATTTCCATGGAAGTAACTACCTAACGTGTGGTATTTTTTTATGCACAAGTAGCCGACATATGTAACTATGTATCGAAATCCTTTTAAATCCTTTCTTTTTATGGATGGATTATGTGGTGTTGCTGGACAGCTGCAATCACGTATCATGGGCAGAGACAGACAGTCGGTATTTAATCTTTGCTTAAAGCAGTCGCGTTAAAGTTATTTAGGTAGGTATAACTAGTTTGCAGTGATAGTGAGTGTACTAACGAATGGATTATAAGTATCAAGCTGAACTAAGTATCAAAATCTGTATTTTATATTTTCAGACTGTACATCTCGCTTTTAGAAAGGAAGTAAATTGGAATGGATAGTGAAATATGTAATCGAAAAGGATTGTTAAGGTTCGTATCAATGGAAAGTTCTTCTAAACAATTTGTGCGTACTTTAAATTTCAGCATAGACAGAAAAACTACCCCAGAGAAATTCCGTTGTCTCTAGACGATATGGCGTCGCATGAGTCTCATGAATATCAAGAGAAATATAAAGTGCACGACTGGGTCGAACAAAACTTTCTCGTTTATCAAACGTTTTTATGGTTGTTTTCTTATTTTATTCGATAGGTAGGTAAACATCTGAAGATCTGAGAAGCAATGCTATACAGGGCTCACTTCGAAGATTTTGAAAATGTCGCAAAAATGGGATTTCCATTCAAAAAGGGGCAATACTAACCTGTCGACAAATAGCAGAAAAAAACGAAAAACGAGTTTAATTCATAAATATAACAAAAATAAATAAAATAAGGAATTAAGAAATAAGTCTTTGTAGTACTACGTAAGTTTGCACTTTTGCCTTTTATTTATCTCTATATTCTTTCAGAAGCTCCCAATCTGGCAATCAATCTTCTAAACTTTGATCAGTTAATAAATTTAGAGCCGAAAGTTTGGATTGACAAGTAGACACTTAAAGAGAATTTGTGAGCTTATTTTTCATAGGGCTTAATTTTGAAAAAAAATCTTTCTGCACTTGCACTGCTGTGTGGAAGTGTAAAAACTTGTTTAACAAAACGGAATCATTTTGGGAACATTATGCTCATCAGGACGATTTTTTAGTTGACCAATTGGACTAGATGAAATGTAAAACAAACCTTAAATACATTTCATAATTAGAATAACAATAAATACATATAATAACATAAATTACATTATGCACTTACTTATCCATTATTAATTCCAGAATCAAAGCATAACCAAACCACTAATTCAAGTGAAGCACGACAGGAAAGGACACGAAAACAGAAGTAAAACTGATAACTGAACAACTGAACATAAAAAAATTCAAATGGCTTAAGGCTTACGCATCGCATATATTCTCATCTCGTTCTATCTTATTACTGCATACGCATTGAATGAACGATGGCTAAAGGCTAATGGCTTAACTTATTGTAGCTGATAGAAAAAGGTCGCGTTCATATCCCAATTAACTGTGAACTAGTTAAGTAGGCGCAGTGGCTTAGTGGTTAGTGTGTTGGACTACTAAGCGAGGGTTCGAGGTTCGAATCCCGCAAAAACCCGAATTCCAACTTTGGGTTTTTTTCACTGCGCCACCTCTCGCGAACGTCTGACAAACATTCGAGAGTATAACTGTTACGAAAGAGCTTCTCAATTAGCCGTTTGGAGTCGGCATAAAATTGTAGATCCCTTCCATTCGTTCCAAAAATGAAAACGCACACAAAACGAATGGTTGTGAGAAGCTAGGCCTAGGGTCCCTCCGGACCTGTTGCGCCAACTATTTATTTATTTTAGTTTAGTGAATTATTTATTTTGAAACATTCCGCGTTTCATACAAAAAAGTTTTTTTTTTTAAATTGGACAAAATTTCAACGAAATACAGAAAAAGGGTCAAATCTGGACAATTTTGGAAAAGTGGTCTCATTGGGGACAGAGAGAAAAAAAGGGGAAAAATGCAACCTAAGTCACATAAAGTGATGCTATATAAAACATCGCAGTAGGTACAAAATAACAATGTGAGTTTTTAGGAGTTGAAACTCTCAGTCGCCAGTTCTGGTTAGAGAGTTATAAGTGCCTACTGTACTATTATAAGTTCTTACACTTTACCAGCTTTTTGAGTAAGAGAACAAGCATCATCTCATTTTTGATCCGTTAGGGAATGAGTTTCTTATTGACTGGAATATATTAATGACGCTGGCTCAAGTTGTCAATAATTGGAAGTATTGTTCGCTGTAGATCGATAGTTATCATTAGCAGTTATAAACTGAATACCACGATGAACGTGTATGGGGGTGCAAATGAAGTGGGATTTTCTAATTGTGTAGACTCCAAGTGGTTGGAATTATTTTAATTTTCATATTGAAAATGGTTGAAAAAAAAGTAGATGTAGGTAACATTTGCTGAAAATAAGTTTTGCATTGCTGTTATTACATATCTAATGGCTGTTGCATCTATTTGGATGCGGATTTGTTGTAAGCGGCAGACTTAGGCAAGAAGTCTTGAGCTTTCAACACGTTAGTGACGCCTTACAACTATCCGCGTCAAGGCTAAATTCGCCAACATCAGCCTGATATGCGCTCACGCCCCCACAGAAGATAAAGACGATGCTACCAAAGAATGTTTCTACGAGCTCCTCGACAAAACATATGAGCAATGTCCTAAGCATGACGTTAAAATCGTCTTGGGTGATTTTAACGCCAAAATAGGAAAGGAGGACATCTTTGGTAGCACAATCGGAAAACACAACCTACACGACACCACGTCTGGAAACGGACTTAGGCTGATTGATTTTGCTGCGGGACGTAATGTTACCATAGCTAGCTCACGGTTTCCTCACCTCAATATACACAAAGGAACATGGCGGTCACCTGATCATCAAACCGTCAACCAAATTGATCATGTTGCGATCGACGCAAGGCACTCCTCCAGTATTCTAGATGTCCGAACTTTCCGAGCGGCCAACATAGACTCGGACCACTACCTTGTTGTAGCCAAGGTACGGATGCGGATATGCCAGACGCCACAACAACGAGAAAATACTGTAAGGAGATTTAACGTTGGACGACTACAAACGCAATAATCCGCCAGAACCTATGCCGATCGCGTATCCCTCAACCTCTCGAGAAGTCCTATGCTGCCAGCATCAAGTGCCGAAGACCAGTGGCGCCGATGCCAGGAAGCCATCAAAAACGCCGCAACTGATGTGCTCGGTTTCACCAGCCCACCCCCCCCCCGAAACCCCTGGATTGACGAAGAGTGCCGGCAAGCACATGCAGCAAAACAAAGTGCCTACGAAGCGTCGCTGCATAGAAGGACGAGAGCAGCTCGTCAGCTCTACGAGCAAAAAAGGAGGGAAGAACATCGGCTTCTCCGGAGAAAAAAGAGAGAGCATGAGAAGCGCGCGATCGAGGATATAGAGAGGTGTTACTTCAGGAACAATGTTCGGAAGTTTTACCAAAAGGTAAAAAGAACGTGTCATGCCAACAAGACCCGAACGGAAACCTGTAGAGACGAACAAGGAAACCTTGTAGTAGAGTCACAGTCGGTGCTGAGGACATGGAAAAACCATTTCTGCAGACTGTTAAACGGCGAAGACGACACAAATTCCGCTGTTAGGCAGAACGAACCATTCAACCTGGACGATGACAGCCAAGATTTCCGTCCACCTGACCAAAATGAAGTGAGGATAGCAATATCTAAGCTTAAATCCAACAAGACTGCTGGTTCAGACGGCTTACCTGCCGAGCTCTTCAAGGCAGCCGGAGATGACTTGGTAGAGTGCATACACCAACTCATCTTCAAGATTTGGTTAGAGGAAAGTATGCCTGATGAATGGAACCTCAGCATTGTTTGCCCGATCCACAAGAAAGGAGACCCTCTAAACTGCGCCAACTACAGAGGCATCAGTCTCCTGAACACTGCGTATAAGATCATGTCTGCTGTATTGTGTGAACGCCTGAAACCATTCGTCAACGATCTGATAGGTCCCTATCAGTGCGGTTTTAGGCCCGGTAAGTCCACGACCGATCAAATATTCACACTACGGCAGATCCTGGAAAAAACCCAAGAATACCAGATCGATACTCACCATCTTTTTGTCGATTTTAAGGCCGCATATGACAGCGTTTATAGAGACGAGCTATACAGAGCCATGTCTAGTTTTGGCATCCCTGCCAAACTTGTCAGATTGTGCAGAATGACGATGGAGAACGCTCGCTGCTCCGTAAAGGTCGGAAACAATCTCACCGAGACCTTTGATGTCAAAAAAGGATTTAGACAAGGTGACGCGCTGTCATGTGACTTCTTCAACATCATTCTTGAGAAGATTGTGCGAAACTCACAAGCCAACACCAGAGGCACAATTTTCTATAAGTCTGTGCAACTGCTTGCATACGCTGACGACATTGACATTGTTGGCACAACACAGCGAGCTGTCACTGGTGCGTTTGCAAGTATTAGTACAGAAGCGGCAAAAATGGGTTTAGTGGTGAATGAGGGTAAAACAAAATATATGCTGTCAACAAGAAGGGACACACAACATCGACGAATCGGGCAGAACGTCACGATAGACAGCTATAACTTTGAGGTAGTTAGGGACTTTGTCTACCTCGGCTCCGCTATAAACTCTGATAACGACATCACATCAGAAATCAAACGAAGAATCACACTTGCCAACCGCTGTTTCTTTGGCCTAAGACGGCAACTGATAAGTAAGGCCTTGTCGAGAAATACTAAGGAAACTCTGTATAAGACCCTCATCATCCCAGTCCTGCTTTATGGTGCAGAAGCATGGGCGCTATCAAAGGCGGATGAAGATCTCCTTGGTCGTTTCGAACGCAAAATTCTTCGAGTGATTTTTGGTCCCGTTTGCGTTGACGGGCTTTGGAGGAGAAGATTTAACAGCGAACTCTACGAGCTGTACAGCGACATCGACCTAGTCAGAAAAGTACGCATCAGTCGTCTAAGATGGCTGGGACATGTAGAGCGAATGGACACCAACGCTCCGGCCCGAAGAGTCTTCGATTCTAACCCGGAGGGACAACGCAGTAGAGGAAGACCTCGCCTTAGGTGGCGCGCGCAAGTGGAAGGGGACCTCAACCAACTTGGAGTGCGCAACTGGAGGCAGTTAGCCAAAGATCCTGCTAACTGGAGAGGCGTATTGGTTGAGGCCCAGGTCCACCCCGGACTGTAGCGCCACCTAAGTAAGTATGTAAGTAATGGCTGTTGCAATTTTAATTTTGAAGTGCGGTATTGAGTTTTAAAAATATATATGAACAGAGATCGACTTTTGGGTAGCCATTTTTGAGAAGTAGTTAAAAAAACAGATTTATTCGAGATTTTGAGAAAAACTAGGTACGGGATCTTATAAAGAATACTGATATTATCGTTAATATGTATTTTGGTCAAAATCGTTACAGCGGTTTTTGAAAAATTTAGCACACAAAACAAATGATTATAAATTATTGTTCGCGATATAAGTGTTACTTGCTTTTTAAAGTTTTATCGAAGTCAAAAATGTGGTTTTCGAGATATGAGCGGTTTTTAAAATAAGCGTTTTCGGTGATTTGAATTGAAAATTAAGGACGCAACAGTTTTAAGAACATCAGTATTACTCTAAGTTTGTATTTTGGTCAAAATCCTTATTGCCGTTTCCTGTTAAACTAAGGAAAACTAAATTTTAAAAAATGACTTTTTTCAAAAATCCATTTTACGATAATACCGAGAAAAACTAATTGTGCCATTAAGTTGGAAATGACCATATAACCTAAGAAATTAATTTTTGTTACAATCGTATGGATCGTTTTCGAGATATGTCCGAATTTCAAAAGTAGCGTTACTCGAATCTTTAGTGAAAAACTGGGTATGTAGTCATGGTAACCTCAACCACTTAAGCTTAAATATCAATTTTGGTTGAAATCGTTAGAGCCGTTTCTGAGCAAATCAAACTGGTACGAACAGTTTGTATGGGAAGTACCATTAATACTGAGGTTACCCTGCAAAATAAAAAACCGCCCATAGCCCTAAGCCCACAAACTCTAAATCCAAAGTTTGAACGATATCCGGTCAGCCGTTTAGGCTGTAGGCCTCCCAGAAGACCGGACAGAATTTTGAGACCCACTTTTTTGAGTTCGTGTATCATCGTAATGTCAGAATTGATTAAAATCTCGAGTTCGAAATTTTGTACGAAAACAATACCTACCTATTACCTTTCTCTTACTACGAAATGGAGAAAGTTAAAAAACGACTATAAATATGTAAATCACAAGATATAAGTTGTAAATTGAGAATAAAGTTTTCTAATTTCAATACTCAAGAATCGTGAATTGCAAATTGATAAAAATAAGTTGCAATTTACGATTAAGAATTTGTAAATTGCAACTACTCAAGTCGTAAATCAACTCCTGTTTTTTTTTTTTTTATATACTTCTTCCGGGAAAGGCGAACCTATAACGCTTCAACAGCGCCCCGAGATGTCTGCAGATGTATGTTTGCTCTGCACTTAAATTGCTGCAAATTGTAGTTTTCTGGAAATATATCCCCAGGAAGCGAGTTCCAAAGTTTGCTTGTCCCTTCACAGAAGGAGTTTTGGAAAGTTGATGTCCTCGCGGTTGTCAAGTGTACTGTATGCTCATGAGCATTAGCAGCCTGTCTTGTTGGGCGCCCAAAGGTTGCATTTCGAGGGATAATGTCTTTGAGTTCCTCAGAACATCTACCATGGAAGTACCTATAGAACAAGCATAGGTCAGCGACTTGTCTTCTGTGCACCAACGGTTGTAGATTCGATGTGAGTGTAGGGTCTCCAATGAGTCGAACTGCTCGTCTCTGTATGCTATCAAGCAGGTTACGTGAATGTTTTGGGGCCGAGCTCCATATATGGGAACAATATTCCAAGCCTGGTCTAACCTGTGCTTTATAGAGAAGGAGAAATTGCTTGGGGCTAAAGTACCTCTTTGCTCTAAATAGGTAGCTCAACTTTGCGGACGCCGATTTTGCGATATAGGATATGTGGTTCTGCCATGTGATTCCTGAATTGACTGTGACTCCTAGAAGGTGCATTGAGTCCTTGTGATGGATTGGATGGTCATCCATTTGGATCTGAGGAACTGTTGATGCATTTTTTTTCTGGAAAATGTTGTGAGCTGTGTCTTGTTTGCATTAAATACAACCAAGTTGTCCTTTCCCCACTTCAAGATTTTGTCCAGATCATCATTTAGAGAATTAATTTGTTCACATCTCTGACTGTGTGATGTAGCCGTATTCACAGGCCCACTGTTCGAGATGGAGGATATAAGAGTGCTGTCATCTGCAAAGCTGTAGATATTATTATTTGTCGATCCAAGCAAATCGTTGATGTGGAGAAGAAATAGAGTTGGAGAAAGAATAGATCCTTGGGGCACTCCTGCATTTATAGCAAACGAATTGGATGATACACCATCTACAACAACTTGGATCGATCTTCCCAGAAGAACATTTTGCATCCATCCGCAGAGTTGTTGTGGTAATCCGTAAGACGCTAACTTGCCTAATAGGGCTCTATGCCAGACTCGGTCAAATGCCTTTGATATGTCCAAGGCTACGGCTCTGGATTCGCCGTGTTGTTCAATTGATTGTGTGATAAGTGCGTTACGTAGCTTAACAGGTCACCAGTGGAACGACGGCTCCGAAATTCGTATTGCCTGTCGCTTATTAATCGATGGCCTTCTAGATATTTGATTATTTCTACATTTACTGCCTTTTCCATTACTTTAGAGAGCATTGAAAGTAACGCTATTGGACGATAGTTTTGTGGCAGACATTTCTTCCCTTTCTTTGGAATAGGTTGAATGCGAGCGGTCTTCCAGCAAGAAGGAAACGTCTTCTGGGAGTACGACATGCTAAACAGTTTACAGAGTACAGGTGCAAGTTCTGGTGCACAGTTCTGGAGTACTACGTATAGCCGGGATTCCATCGGGTCCCGTTGCCTTATTGCAATCTAGTTCTTTAAGGATGCGTTGAATTATTCGAGGCCGAAATTTCACTTCTGCCATCGATGATTGCATCCTCGGGATATTTGGTGGCTCTAGTTGTGCAGAATCTAGAGTGGAATTCTCTGAAAACATGCTAGCGAAAAGATCTGCCTTTTCTTTAGGTGTTGTTGCTAGCGTGCAAAATCAACACTATTGAGTTGCGATTCAAGACTAAATGGTTGTAATTATGCTAAGGGATGAAATCGTAATTTTCAACAGAAAAGTGGTAATTTACGAATAGTTTTTGAAATTCACAATCATAGAAATATCAAATTGATAACTCGATCATGTTATGGCAATGTGTATTTCTCGTTTGATCGCATTATTGACACTTAGAAGTATTGGTTCACTACTATTGAGGGTCCAAATCTTCATTTCTAGAATTGCGAATAAAAAGTCGTGAATTAGTAAATCCTGAGTTAAGCTCTAAAACGAGACAAACTTTTCGTGATTCGGCGTAATTTTTCTTGATTTGATCTTAATTTTTGTTTCCGTGTACACAATACAAAAGAACAGCGTCAGCATTTCACACGACTCACGGACGAGGACGACGTTCCACGTCGGACCCAGCAAAGTTTACATCGATAATTTTCTGTTCGGTTTGGTCGACTTTTGTTACGACCGACAGCAGATGAAATGGATCAACCCTGAGAAGCACCTGTCTGTGCAGCAGTAATTCATGGCGTTTCATATTGGACAACAGAAAAAAAAGGAGGAAAACTCTGTCACAATGAGACAGGTTCTACTTTGTCTTTTACTCCCTTATTCAAATCAATTGGGAGGCATAATAGAAAGGTCAAGCGCCATCGTGAATCCTGGCTATTGTTCATCGTATGGAGAATATCCAGTTGTTGCCAATATATCTCGACACCCCAAGAGTTGCTCGTCATTCATTCATTTTATTTTCCACCGCACAATGTACACTATACTACTGTACAGCCCTGAGGGAGGGAGGACACAAGAGCATGCGAATGGAACCCTCAAAATGATACGGAAAGTTATTGAAGGTGCATACACGTGTTGCTTTGAAATCCTTGAATAAGGGTGTTTCTGTGGATGTTAATTCCCCTACGGGCATGCTATGTAATAACTCTTGGATGACACCAGAGGCAAAATATATTTCGTACACACAGAGACGAACTTCCTTGCAAGTTCTCTGGCGTCCTATTGCAATTATTTTTAATGAACTAATTTGTTAGTAGTTTGAGTTTGTGTAGATGCTTTTTAAAACTACCTACGTTACAGTTCGCTCTTAGGCGTTATTGTTGGCAAGCCTTTAAAAACTGCTGGCTGATGGTTTGGCTTTCTATCACTTGGCTTGCGGCAAACTATGGCAGAAGGAAAGATATTTTCTGATTTTTAATGAATAAATCGTGACTGCAACCTGAGAATTGTTGAGGAGAGGTATGTGTGTTTGTGTGTATTTCTGACAAAGGCATTTTAGAGAAGTTGTATACAAGCAGGAAAATTTTAATTAATTTATTTAATAAAAGGCAAACAAGCAAATTTTTATGTTTTCTCTACCCATCCGCCTGATAGACTTTTTTATAAAAATGCAGAAGTTATTTGTTATCTTTTTTTAATCTCTTTCCACCATGTCATTGCAATCCTCTTTCTGTATGCAAGATTGTTTGTTGCTTTTGTTACTTTTTTAAATTTATTTGACGTTCGCCATTTTTTCGAGTCATTTAAATGACTCTGTGACGTCAGGAAAAAATGTCGCATTAGAGGGACATTCAAGCTACGACTATGTATGGGATCTTTTTTAGAATACTTATGTCACCCTAATTTTGATCAAAATTGTAACAGCGATTTTAATGAAATTATGTACCTAAACAAAAATTGTTACAAATTTCGCAATGAAATATAAGCAGTTTTTTTTAAGTACCATGTTCGCGGGTTCGATTAGAAAACAAAGGATGTACTATATTAAAAATTTAACTGTATTAAAAATTTAAATATAGTATACCTCAAAAAATATGGATTTTTGTCAAAATCGCTTTCCCCGTTTTCATGTGAAATATAAAAAAAAAAAAAAAAAAAAGTGCGTGGAGTCCCTCCGCGTGGAAGAAGTGAAACTTCGTAATGTGGAAATGAAAATAGGAAGGGGTAGAAATTGATTTTTTAGTGAAATCATATTGTTTCTTTAAGCCTAGTATTCTGCTCGCGCTAAATTTTATCTCCCATACAAAAATGTATACAAAGATAAAATTGAGCGAGGCAGTTTAGCAAAGCATCAGTATCCTGTTCGCACGCTAAATCCTTAACTTCATATAGATGGGCCGATGAAAAGTCTCCACTCATTTAGCTCGCTTTAATACAAACTTTATTAACATTGCTTACAATTCACAATTGATCGTATCTTTTAATTATCATTTTCGAGTGGAGAAATATCCAAATCCATAACATTTAAAATGGCATAATGACAACTAAAGTAAGATACGATATGTTGGAAGTCGTATTAGAAGTTTCAATTCAAAAATACTACCCTATTAAATTATAGGTATGTGTATCAAATAAAACTAAAACAAGTAAATGAAATGATGAGAACGCTACTCGTTGGTAACGCTCGCGGTGGCCTGTAACAGGTATACTACGCGCATGTGTTTGAGTGCCACGCATTCACTCTCGCTCTGTCTCCTTCTATTCCCCCTCCCCAGGAGCGTTGAACGTTTAACGCAACCTTGTTGGAAGTCGCATTAGAAGTTTCACTTCAATAAGACATTAATTGCCAATTTAGTTTGGAAATTAATCTTCAGCACAGAATATTCTTCCCCCAGCATTTGGTGCCAATAAACTCACTCATCATTGCATACTCTGAAGCGTGAGCGGTACCCTCACACCTTTGAGTATGCAATGCTTATAGTAGCATTAAGCATTTAAGAAGTTTCACTTCAATAAATCAAACAACTTAATTCACCTATATCGTCTTTACTTCTTGAATTCTTCAATTATTTACTGTAGGTTTTAACGTATGTAGGTATGTACTATAACAACCATTAAAACAAAAACCTTGAACTCAATTTCTATATACATCACCATAAGTCCATCGGCGCACGTCAACAGCCATCTGCGCATTTCCTCAGAAACACATTGTGGCTGTTGATTATACACATTCACCTCGCATACCTCTCTTTCGTTTCACTTTTGTTTGAGAAAACACCACTCAGTTTTTTTTTTCATATGAACGTACTTGTGCTGTGCAATGTGCGCCACCCTCACCCTCGCTCACACCTTTGAGTATCCAATTATTAGCGTTAAACGTTTAACGCGACCTTGAGTTGGAAGTTGCATAAGAAGTTTCACTTCAAAAACATTTTTTTTAAGTGTCTTTTATTCAAAATTTGTTATCCGATAGTTTTGAAAGAAACTTAGTTTTGAATTAAGTGAAACTATTATTTAAAAAATGATATTTGTCTAATTTGTCAAAACGGTACCTACTGTTTTCGACGAAATTCAATTATCTAAATTACAGTTATCGCAGTTTTAGAAAAATAAAGTTCACGCAGTCAAGTCCAAGCCCACTTTAATTTATATACTAATTTTCGTTCAAACCATTAGAGGCGTTCTTGAATTGCCATTAGGTAGATGGGAATTGCCGTTGTATGGGAGTAGCTGTTATATGCGAATTGCCGTTAGTATTGGAGCTAACATGCAAAAAAATGTGAAACCGTAAGCCCACATACTTTTAATTCGAAAATTAAAATAAATCCATCAAAAAGTTTTCTAGAGGCGACGGATAATTTTTAGAATTCCTCTATAATGCCAGAATTGATTTACATTTCGAATTCGAAATTTTGTCCGAATATTATATTTTTGGAAAGCGCTTCAAGACAAACTTCAGAGTTTCCATGACAGTAAATAAATAAATAAATATGAATCTGGCTCAACAGTTCTGTCTAGGTCCATCTTCTCACAACCATTATCTTTTATGTGAATTTTCATTGAATTTTGTGCCCAGTTTATGCCTCAATTGAGAGGCTTCTGCAGCGATTTACTTGTGAAGTCCTTAAACGTGAACCAGCAATGAGCCACATCGCCGCATTTAAGAGAAGTAGCAAGTAGCTGTTATGCATTGCCTGCCGTTATTGATCTAGAAATTGCGCAGCGATTGAATTTTCTCACCTTACACAATCCCAACTCAGATTTTCTATTGTCATTTCTAAAAATTAATGCGAAAGCAATTAAGCTCTTCACTTTATATCAAGGTGGTTAAAAGAGTTAACACCGTTTGGTAAATACCTTCTATATTATAAATATACGACTTATTATGCTTCAAGAGCCGGCAGAGCTTCTTGCAGATAGATATTAACTTAAAAAAACATATGTATAACTTATTTATAAAAGGTTTTTATTTAGAACTCACCAAAAATATTTTTTCGTAGGAAAATCTGGGAAATTGAAACGGTGCCGTGAAATAAGGCCAATCTGCAAATTTGGCCTTATTTCACTTTACAATAGTGAAATAAGCCCAAATGCTGTTAGACGAAATACGAAAAAAAAAAAAATAGTTGGCGCAACAGGTCCGGAGGGACCCTAGGCCTCGCTTCTCACTACCATTCGTTTTGTGTGAGTTCCTTTTTGGAACAAATAGAAGGGATCTACAGTTTTATGCCGACTCCAAACGGCTAATTGAGAAGCTCTTTCAAGACATTTATACTCTCGGATGTTTGTCAGACGTTCGCGAGAGGTAGCGCAGTGGAAAAAACTATAAGTTGGAATTTGGGTTTTTGTGGGATTCGAACCTGAGACCCCTCGCTTAGTAGTCCAACACACTAACACTAAGCCACTGCAACTACAGACGAAATACGAAGCTGTACTTAAAAACATTTCATTACTTATAGTGATATGTATTTATTTATTAGATGACACTTTCAGTGTTGTTCCATCTTGCGCCTATAAGTAGCTATTGATAGTGCACTTTGCTCATGATGAACACGTTTTTATTTCAATTTTGCATTGAGGTTTTTCGATTTTTGAGTATGCATAGATGTACCTACATTAACATATGTAGCGTACTAAAATTTGAGAAAATAGAAGTCCAAAATTCGCGCGACAATAAAAGTAAAAAATTCACGCGAATTTTTTACTTTTATACTTTTATTTTCTCACATTTTACCAATTTGGAAGTGTCTCACGCGCAAAGTATTCAGTTTAGAAAAAAAATTATATTAGAAACCATCATTTTTAAACACCTATCCATAGATACCCCACGTATGTGTTTGAAGAAAAAAACTTTTTTTGAGTTTCAGTTCTCTGTATGGGGAACCCCCAAAATTGATTGTATCTTTTTTATAACGGGTGATTTTTTAAGAGGTTTTCATGCAAATGTTGACCGCGGCTGCGTCTCAGGTAGTCCATCCGCTGAGTCCAATTTTGGCATACTCTTTCACACATATCGGCCGGTATCTCACGAATGAATGCATGGATGTTGGCTTCCAGTGCGTCAATCGAAGCGGGCTTGTCCCTATACACATTAGCCTTAACATACCCCCACAAAATATAATCTAATGGTGTCAAATCGCACGATCTAGGCGGCCAATTGACCGGCCCGAAACGTGAAATTAACTGTTCACCAAACTCGCCTCGCAATTGCGCCATTGTTTCGCGTGCTGTGTGGCATGTGGCACCGTCTTGTTGAAACCACATATCATGCAAGTCAAGAACTTCCATTTCGGGCAAAAAAAAGTTTGTTATCATCGCTCGGTAGCGTTCACCATTGACAGTAACGCTGCGATTCGCATCATCTTTGAAGAAATATGGCCCAATAATGCCGCCGGCCCATAAACCGCACCAAACAGTGGCTTTTTCGGGATGCATTGGTAGCTGTTGCAATGCTTCTGGCTGATCTTCACTCCAAATGCGGCAATTTTGCTTATTTACGTACCCATTCAACCAAAAATGAGCCTCATCGCTGAACACAATTTTTCAATAAAAAAGCGGATCCTCGGCCAGCTTTCCAAGAGCCCATTCACCAAAAATTCGGCGTTGTGGTAGGTCGGCTGGCTTTAGTTCTTGCACAAGCTGTATCTTAAAAGGCTTTACGCACAAATCCTTCCGCAAAATTTTCCACGTAGTGCTGTAACAAAGGCCTAACTGCTGGGAACGGCGCCGAATCGACATTTCGCGGTCTTTTGTCACACTAGCTGATATGGCCGCAATATTTTCTTCACTACGCACAGTACGTAAACGTGTTGGTGGTTTAATGTCCAACAAAGTAAATTTGGTGCGAAATTTGGTCACAATCTTCCGAATAGACTGCTCAGAAGGTCGAGAATGCCGATCATAAAATGGAAGCAGCGCGCGATGAACATTTCGAACCGAGCACGAATTTTGATAGTAAAATTCAATAATTTGCAAGCGTTGTTCATTTGTAAGACGATCCATGGTTAAATTGCAAACCAAACTGAAGCTGTTTGACAGTGACACAAGGTACTAAACACACGTCAGCTGTAAAAACCAGTGTTGCCAAAACCAAACCAGCTAAAAAATCACCCGTTATTTTTGTGTAAAATCTTAATGCGGTTCACAGAATACATCTACTTACCAAGTTTCAACAGTATAGCTCTCAAAATGTCGGAGAAAAGTGGCTGTGACATACGGACGGACAGACAGACAGACAGACATGACGAATCTATAAGGGTTCCGTTTTTTGCCATTTTGCTACGGAACCCTAAAAATTCGCACGACCGGTCTTGGTGTGCGTCGATTTTTCTTTTATTTCTTTCAGAGTCTTGTAAACCGAATTTCAAATTTGAAATTTTTTATACAGGGTGTCCGCCGGGAAGGTATACTACTTTATTTGTTTATAATTTTTGATTAAATGAAAGGGAATGGATCTTATATTGATAAATGTTTTATTTAATGTCAGCAATTATGTATGGAATACAATATCAGGTAAATGTCCGCCTCTGTTATCTCACAAATGCGAGCCATTTTGAGCACATTTTTCATTACATTCTCACACATTTCACGCGGTAGCTCATTAATTTCATCACGAATATTTTCTTGGAGTTGCTCAGGCGTTTCTGGTTTATTTGCATAAACCTTACTTTTCAGATATCCCCACAAAAAGAAGTCTGGAGCAGTCAAATCAGACGACCGTGGAGGCCAACCAACATCACCATTTCTTGAAATAACTTGTTGTGGAAAGAGGTCTCGCAGTAATTCCATTGTAATCCTGGCTGTATGCGATGTGGCACCGTCTTGTTGATACCACATGTTAATCAAGCCCAAAGTATGAAGTTTTGGCTTTAAAAAGTTTTCAATAATATCACGATATCACTCCCCATTCACAGTTACCGTTACGCCGTTTTCATTTTCAAAGAAGTAAGGTCCAATGATTCCTCCTGACCAAATTGCACACCAGACTGTAACTTTTAATGGATGCAAAAATGACTGATGTATAATTTGAGGGTTTTCCATTGCCCAGAACCGAGTATTCTGTTTATTCACATATCCATTCAAATGAAAATGTGCCTCGAAACTCATTATGATTTTTTCATGTAACTTTCTCATCGTCACAGTAATCAATGATTGATTTTAATAAAATGTTTTAACGATTAAAGCACGTTGGTTTATCGAATATTTTTCCATAATAAATTTGCCACGTGTCTACTTCACGACTGCCAAATATGAACTGTCGAGACTAATGTTTACCAAAATGGCTACAAAACAAAGTAGTATACCTTCCCGGCGGACACCCTGTATATATTACTCTGCCTCAGTTAAATTTTAATTTCTCTTTAGTTAATAAAAACTGCTAAGTACCAACTTAACTCTTTAATTTTACTTTGCTCTTAGTCGACAGTGGGAATTAACTTCACGTTAAAAGGGAAATAAAACCACTCAGAGTTTTCGTAACTTTTTTCCCACCTTACATGGGAACTAGCTCTTCACGAAAGAGAAATTGGAATATGGCTTTATTTCACTATTTTAAAGGGAAGCAAGGCCAAATTTTCAGAGTTGGCCTTATTTTACGGAACCAATTGAAACTATTTAATAGTAAAAATTACAAAAATGTATTACATAGGTACATCAAGTGTATTTACATTTGTAAATTCCAAAGTCTTGAATCAAGCCCAACAGCTGCTATTTTCCCATCCTTATACTTTGAATCGGTTCTTAAATTAATACTTTAAGGCAATTGGAAAGACATCCACAATTGGAAGCAAAAATAAGCTGGAATTTAATGAATAAGTCGCCTGTCATATCAAGGCGAAGAGAAAATTCGTAGTTTGCCTCAATTATTCGAATCAAATAACAAAAGCAAAAGTAGTCTCAGATTTCTACCATACTGCAACTCATCTGATGAAGTTTGGAGATATTACCGCAGAGCGGTTCGAAGACAAAAAAGGATACATGGTAGAGTTTTGACCATTGACTCCATTATTGCGGCCTTTAACGTCCATTGTATATCCACCAAGCTGGGAAACTCAGTTATGCTCAGTTCTTCCGAAACAGCACTAAATGAGGTCACTAGAACTACTGAGAAGTACTGAAAGGAATTTACGCTGGCAGCCTTCCTAGATATAGCAGGTGATTTCAAAAACGTAAACATGGAAACCGAAAATGCTTAACATAGCAACATAATGAACCGCACTCTTGGGGCAATCTCGATTGAGAAATTGGTAAATCGAGGAACTTCACAAGGGGGAGTTTTATCTCCTCTTCTATGGAACGATACAATAAACAAACTTCTCATCAGCAAGGCCATCAAAGTAGTCACCTACACTAGGACTTGATATATATGTAGCTATGTAAGTTACATAACAGACAGTTTCTCTCTTAGAATAAGCTATGTAGCTATGTAAGTACATAACAGACAGTTTCTGTCTTAGCATAAGCTTTGTTAGTTGTAAGAACTTTTATTAAATAAAGTAAGTCAGTTTTAAGCCGAATGCTCGTGGTGTTTAATTCATTCCCTTAAGACATAACAGTGGCGACGAGGATAAACCTTGGTATCGCGTGCTTTAAACATTCCAGTGTTATTAGGAATAAAATCGGACAACATTTTTTATAGTTCGGAAACAAACTATAATAAAATAATAAGTGGCAGAATGACGGAAAGTGCAAAACTATTTATGGGTTCAATTGAGTCGTTCACATTGGGAGAAGACTTCAATTTATATGCACGACGGTTGGATCATTTGCTTTCATTAAATAAAGTGTTAACTGATTCAGAAAAAGTGTCATTTCTAGTGAGCCTAGGTGGTCCAGATTTATATAAAATCCTAATATCATTAATTGCGCCAAAATTTGAAACATATTTTACGTATGAAAAATTAGTTGAAAAGCTCAAGTTACATTTCGCGCCAAAAAAGAACATATTCGTCGAAAGTTTTAAATTCTTCAAGAGACAGCAAAAACAGTGTGAGAGCATTAGTGATTATATAGTTGAATTAAAACAACTAGCTAATGAGTGTGAGTTTGGGAATTTTTTGGAGAGAGCACTCTTAATTCAGTTTGTTTGTGGTTTAATTGACACCAAAATTCAAAACAGACTCTTAAATGAACCTGATCTCAAATTATTGGAGAAGGCAGCAGAAATTGCTCTATGCATGGAGATGAGCAACAACAACATCGATATGATGAGAAGCGGTAATGTTAATTATGTGGCAGTCCATCAGAGTGGGAACAAGAGCAACAACAAAAATCGGCTAAGTAGATCGGGGTCTTCGCATTATGCAGATCGAAGAAATTCACCACAGTTCCATAGTCCGAGGACAAGTAAGCAGCACCAGCAGCAAAATACAGCGCATGGTTCGCGGGGGATAAGCAACAGGAGGAAAGGCGTTAAGTGTTTTTGTTGTGGTCGATTAGGGCATTATGCTAAAAATTGTTTTCAAAAGAGTAATAGGCAAACACATAATGTAAATAATATTGATGAGTGCGAAATAAATTCATTTGGTATACGGTATTTAAATTCGATGGAATATGGTGGAAAAAGGCCTTTAGTAAGTGAAATGTGTATTGAGAATATAATGTTTGAAATGGAAATCGATACGGGAGCTTGTGTTACTGTGTGTCATGAATCGGATTATTTAAAATATTTTAAGCATTGCAAAAAGGTAAAAGAGAGTCTACCCTTGAAACTCTTATCAGGTGATAACGTTATGGTAGTGGGGAAAATTTCCGTGCAGGTTAGGAATAATCAAGTGATGCATGTGCTTGATTTGATCGTTATTAAAAGTAGACATGTTTTTAAAGCACTGTTGGGAAGAAATTGGTTAGAAGTTATATACCCAGAGTGGAGACAGTACTTTGTCGGGAAAGGTGGAATAGTATGCCAACTAAATACCTTAAATGGAATATCAGAAAGTATTATTAGCAAATACTCGAGCATATTTTCCAAAACCAATGAATCGGTCGTTAAACATTTTGAGGCAGAAATAAATCTTGTGGAGGATGCATATCCAATTTTCTGCAAAGCATACACAGTACCTTTCGGATTAAGAGAGAAGGTGAAGCTAGAGATTGAAAGGTTATGTGATGCAGGTGTCTTAATTCCGGTAAAGAGGAGTAAATGGGCTAGTCCGTTGGTGATTGTGAATAAAGGCGATGGGTCAATTAGGCTGTGTGTGAATTGTAAGCGTACTGTAAATAAGTTCGTAGAGATGGAGCACACGGTGATTCCCAGAATTGACGATATTCTGGCAGGGCTAGCTGGGTGGAAATATTTTTGCAAGCTAGATCTTACAGGTGCATATTTACAGGTGCCATTGTCCGAGCGATCACAGGAATTAATGACAGTAAACACACACATTGGATTATTCAAATTTAGCAGGCTAGTGTTCGGTTTAAAAACAGCTCCCCAAATATTTTCAGGAATAATTAATGAAATTTTAAAGGGTCTTGACATGGTTCACATATATTTTGATGATATACTGGTAGGTGGGAAAGATAGAGCAGACTGTACGCGTAATCTACTGTTGGTGTTAGATAGGCTTCTAGAGTTTAATGTCAAGGTAAACTTGAATAAGTGTGCGTTTTTTAAGGAAGAAATTGAGTACTTAGGATACTTCATTAGTCCTTTAGGTATAAAACCAAGTACCAAAAAATTGGATGCAGTCTTAAAAGCACCTGAGCCAGTCAATAAAACGCAGTTAAAATCGTACATAGGTATAATTAATTATTATAACAAGTGCATTCCAAACTTATCGGGCGAACTTGCAGTTTTGCATGAATTGACATCTATTAACAAGCCATGGGAGTGGAATGAGAACCATAAAATGGCGTTTGAGAGGAGTAAGGATTTAGTGTTACCGATTGATGTCCTAACACATTACGACCCGATGAAACCGATAATAATTTCGGCAGATGCCAGCCCGTATGGTGTTGGTGCGGTGTTATCGCATTTAGTAGATGGGGTTGAACGACCCGTGATGTTTGTGTCGAGTACACTCAGTGCGGCGGAAAAGAACTATTCGCAATTGCATCGGGAAGCCTTGGCAATAGTATTTGCAGTTCAGAGATTCCATAAGTACATATATGGGCTTAGTTTTACGATTTATAGTGACCATCAACCACTGCAAGCTATATTTGGTGACAAAAAGGACATTCCTTCAGTAGCAGCGAATAGGCTTCAAAGATGGGCCATTATGTTGTCGATGTATAATTATTCGATAAAATATAGAAAAGCATCACAGATGGCAAACGCGGATGCGTTATCGAGGTTGCCTCTGACAGCCAGCACTGAAGTGGAAGATGACAGCATTAATTCTTTAAATTTATCTGATTTTCCCTTGAAGTTAGAAGATATACGCCAGAAAACAAAAGAGGATACAATTTTGATGGAGATATATGTTAGAGTGTGAGTATATTGGTTTCGACCCTTGTACTCGTTTTGCATGCTTGCTGTGCAGTGCAGTGCAGTGCAGTGCTGAAAGTGTTTTGTGTCGGAGTATGGGTGTGTTTTACTCCTTTTGTAATGAACACTTGTATGATCTACTTGTAAGGGTATGAGTATATTTTTCCTTTTACTCTGTAAAGGGTAAGGATTACAACAGACAGATCTGCGAGTGCTTCGAAGATCAGTGAGGATCTAGAAGCCAGACGCTTAGGACGTGCGCCGCAGAATTGTTTTTTTCACCGAGAGATATTATCAGAAGTGGGATAAGATCCCTTTGCCACGTACTATTTACCCTTGGCCACTAAACCCATAAAATTTGAAAAAAAAAGGTCATTCGTTGTGTGTACAAGTGATTGTTGTGTGTATCTTTTTGTTACCTATTAAAGGCAAAAAAAAAAAAAAAAAAAAAAAAAAGGTTTTTCGGTTGTGTGTCCTATCCCGGTTTTTAAAGAGAAAAAAAAAGGGTAATAAAACAAAGCGAGTTGGGTGCGAATGCGCATACGAATTATTTAGGTATAATTCACGGTCGTTTCCTTTTCCCTTCCCATAAAGTTTATGACTGGTCTGAAAGTATGTTTTCTTTTCCCCTAAAAGTGTTTATGGTGTTGTGTTTATCCGTTTTTGTAACCCACAGACGTTGGAGTGAAAAATTGAAAGTTGATTGTGCGCTGCTGGTCGACTTTGGGTAAGTTTCGTTTTCTGCAACAATAAAAAAAAGAAAAAGATTTAAGAAAAAAAAAAAAAAAAAAAAAAAATGCCAAGGGGAAAACGAATTGGAAAAAATCAGAATAAAGACTCAGGTTCCACCGACCGGAATGAAGACACAACTAATCCTACTACTACTACTACAAATCCCATTTTAGGAGGGGAAGGTGAATCCTGTGGTGAGATGACAGCTGAGCGAACTCACCTTATTACCACCGACGCAATAAGCCAAATTTTGAGCTCCGTCGCACAGCAACGTGAAGGTATTGCCACCGTTGGGTTTCCTTGCTTTGACCCGGATCATTCCCGCGTTGACGTGCAAAAGTGGTGTGCAGATGTTGATGCTAGGGTGAGCCGCGATCAATTACAAAGTTTTGACATCATACCCCGAGTGGAGAATGCGTTACTAGGGAGGGCAAAAACCTGGTATAGGCAGTTTGGGTATCAGCATTATAGTTGGACAGATTTACGAGCATCTATTATCCACACATTTGCAAGTGGTGCAGATATAGTACAACAACTTCGAACAGTTGCCAATTCTGAGAGTTGTGGGTTTTCTACATATACTGAATATGTAATGACGAAGGTTTCGCAAATAAATAGACTACCCTTTAAAATCCCGGAAGACAAGATTGTACGGATAGTGGTCGGAAATATTTCCGAAGTCAGCCTCAGTAACTCGCTAACTTTTGTAATGCCAACATCTGTGCAGAATCTGATAGATCATCTGTCTTCCATTCGAGAGTCACCTCGGGCAAAAAATGATAGCCTACTCCCTCGACATCATTCTCGAAAATTTGATAATAGGCCCGCAGTTGGCCCCACAGCTAAGCGTATACGGTTAGAGTCTGATAGACGATGTTTTGAGTGTGGCCAGGTAGGACACATGAAAGCCAAATGTCCGAAAAGAGTGCCGCCTAGAAATAATGCTGCGGAAACATCTGCGAATAGTTCGCCGAATGTTAAGAAATGTTCGTTTTGTTGCAAATCAGGTCATGACGACAGCTCATGTTGGGCAAAACAAAGGGCAGAGTGTAAAAATGTTCATTTGTGTAAAAATGGTAACTCCCCTGAAGGATCGACCGCGGTACTTGTCAATGGGAAAGTTTTTCATTGTCTGTTAGACTCGGGCTCGGACTGCTCGTTAATAAGGTCCGATGTTGCTGACAAGGTTTGCTCTAAGAGAGAATCCCATTTCCTGGTAGTTCAAGGGATCGGAAACGACTCTATAACGCTGACCGAAAAATTCGACACAAGAGTCGAATTTGAGAAAATCACTGTTGAGGTCACTTTCCACGTTATGGATCAAAAAGTTTGTAAACACGATATGATCATCGGTAGAGATGTACTCAAAGACTCATTACTGGAAATTGCAGTAGATGCCCATGGATCAACCCTACGACGACGACAACCAATCAAGTGCCTTGCCACAAAAACGATCCTTAGTAGCCCTAAACATATGTTGACAACGGACACGAGACTAAACGAAATTCTTGGAAAGTATTCCAAGAACATAATTACAGGGTTTCCAACCGCGAAAGTAACTACCGGCTCTCTGAATATACGTCTCACGAAAGATCTTAGCATATTTTATCGGCCTTATCGTATGGCGCATTGTGAACGTCAAATAACTAAAGATATAATCACCGAACTAAAGCACCACCAAATCGTAAGAGATAGTAGTTCCCCCTATGCTAGTCCTGTTGTTCTTGTTAGAAAAAAGAACGGGCAAAATCGTTTGTGTGTGGATTTCAGGGCCTTAAATAAAATCACAGTAAAGGATCGTTATCCCTTGCCAAGGATCGATGATCAGTTGGACAGACTGTCTGGAAATAAATATTTTACTTCCTTGGATATGGCGTCAGGGTTTTATCAGATCCCAATTGCAGAAGAGTCTATTGAAAAAACAGCATTTGTTACCCCAGATGGGCACTTCGAGTTTTTGCGTATGCCGTTTGGTCTTGCAAATGCCCCTGCTGTATTTCAACGCGCAATCAATAAGGCTCTTGGAAATCTCAAAGACTCAGTAGCATTGGTTTATTTGGATGATGTTTTGATTCCTTTAAAAAATGAGGAAGAGGGACTTGAGAAGCTCGAAGTAGTCTTGGAGGCATTAACAAAGTGTGGATTTTCCCTTAATATAGAAAAGTGCAGATTCTTTCAAACAAAATAGAATATTTAGGCCGTGAGGTATCATACGATGGCATAAGACCTAGTCGCAGTAAAATTGATGCGCTTGTGCAAGCACCTACCCCAACGAACGTCAAAATGGTGCGACAATTTATGAGCCTGTTTAAAGTTTAAAATTTGTTTGGCCATAGTTAGGCTTAAGATTGCCTCTGAACTATGAGCCTGTTTAAAGTTTAAAATTTGTTTGGCCATAGTTAAGCTTAAGATTGCCTCTGAACTATGAGCCTGTTTAGAGTTTAAAATTTGTTTAGTCATAGTTAAGCTTAAGATTGCCTCTGAACTATGAGCCTGTTTAAAGTTTAAAATTTGTTTGGTCATAGTTAAGCTTAAGATTGCCTCTGAACTATGAGCCTGTTTAAAGTTTAAAATTTGTTTGGTCATAGTTAAGCTTAAGATTGCCTCTGAACTATGAGCCTTTTAAGAGTTTAAAATTTGTTTGGTCATAGTTAAGCTTAATATTGCCTCTGAACTATGAGCCTGTTTAAAGTTTAAAATTTGTTTGGTCATAGTTAAGCTTAAGATTGCCTCTGAACTATGAGCCTGTTTAAAGTTTAAAATTTGTTTGGTCATAGTTAAGCTTAAGATTGCCTCTGAACTATGAGCCTGTTTAAAGTTTAAAATTTGTTTGGTCATAGTTAAGCTTAAGATTGCCTCTGAACTATGAGCCTGTTTAAAGTTTAAAATTTGTTTGGTCATAGTTAAGCTTAAGATTGCCTCTGAACTATGAGAATAGCTTAATTGTTGTCGTAGTCAAGCTCAAGATTGCCTCTGAAGTATTGTGTACGTAGTGAAAAAAAAAAAAAAAAAAAGACGTACTACCATATAAGAACTTATGTTCTTAAATAAAATTGGATTTATTTTTGTTTTGTAATGTGAATCAACATGTTTTTTTTCATCGAGAGCGATGAAAGTTGCAGGATGGCCGTGTTAGAGTGTGAGTATATTGGTTTCGACCCTTGTACTCGTTTTGCATGCTTGCTGTGCAGTGCAGTGCAGTGCAGTGCTGAAAGTGTTTTGTGTCGGAGTATGGGTGTGTTTTACTCCTTTTGTAATGAACACTTGTATGATCTACTTGTAAGGGTATGAGTATATTTTTCCTTTTACTCTGTAAAGGGTAAGGATTACAACAGACAGATCTGCGAGTGCTTCGAAGATCAGTGAGGATCTAGAAGCCAGACGCTTAGGACGTGCGCCGCAGAATTGTTTTTTTCACCGAGAGATATTTTATATAAATATGTCGCATACGGGTGGCCAGAAGCTGTGTCGATAGAAGTCAGGCCATATTTTTTGAAAAGGTTTTCATTGGCAACCGAATCGGGATGCGTATTTTACGGGGATCGAATAGTTATACCGAATAGCTTAAGAAATAAGGTAATGGAACTAGTACATGAGGGGCATATTGGGGTGGTACGGGCAAAATCGTTAGCACGATCATATGTATGGTGGCCAAATATTGATCACGACGTAGAAATGTTTGTGCTGCATTGCGAGGTATGTCAAGTGACGCAGAATTCTAAAAAGAATACTTTGAGTTCATGGCCTAGTTCTAGTTATCCGTTCGAAAGAATTCACATAGATTTTTGCACGATGGACAGGAGGTCGTTTCTAGTAGTTGTCGATACTTTCTCTGAGTGGATAGAGGCGTTACCTATGAGCACGTCAACTTCAAAAAGTGTCATTGAGCGACTAAGATCCATATTCAGTACGTTTGGGTTACCAAAATGTATTGTTAGCGATAATGGTCCGCCTTTCAATTCCAAAGAATTTAATTTGTTTTGTACATCAAACGGGATTGAAGTGCTGAAGTCACCATCGTATCACCCCCAGTCAAACGGTAGTGCAGAGCGAGCCGTTCAAACGTTTAAAAGCTCTGTTAGAAAAATGTTAGTTGATCCAAAGATACGTCAGTTGCCATGGGATTTGAAATTAAATAATTTTCTTATAAAGTACAGGAATACTCCTTGTACTGTAACCAAGTTATCGCCTGCAAGTATGCTTTTTAAATTTAAACCTAAAACATTGCTTGATCTAATTATTCCGCAGAATCGTGGAAAGAGTTTAGCGAATGGAAAAATAATGTTAATAGATAAAAATGTGGATGCACAGTCACACAAGCCAAGGATCGAAAACTTTAAGGTAGGAGACACCGTATTGTATCGAAACATTTTTTCGAACTATGTGAAATGGATACCAGCAAAAATTGTTAGAAAGCTAAGTAATTTTAGATATTTAATTTTGGTGAATGGGATCAATAAACAAGCGCATATCGATCAGATGAAAAAGAAGAAAATTAAACAAGTTAGGTTTCCTTCAGCCACAATTATACGAAATAACATTAACCAGAAAAGACGTCAGACTTTTGACGTTGAGGATGTTAATGATTCATATATGATAACTCGAAGTAAGGCAAAGAGATTAAGGAAAAATATGATTAAAAGCGATTCATAACTGATTATTAGTATTTATATTTACATAAAATCGAACAAATTATATTGTAATGATTATTTATGAAGAATAATACATTTTTTTGATAGGTACATTTAGTTATAAGTTGGATTATGAATTCGATTTTTTTAAAGGGGGAGAGATGATATATATGTAGCTATGTAAGTTACATAACAGACAGTTTCTCTCTTAGAATAAGCTATGTAGCTATGTAAGTACATAACAGACAGTTTCTGTCTTAGCATAAGCTTTGTTAGTTGTAAGAACTTTTATTAAATAAAGTAAGTCAGTTTTAAGCCGAATGCTCGTGGTGTTTAATTCATTCCCTTAAGACATAACAGGACTAAATGTTTTTCATTGCACAAAAGCCTTCAGAAAGAAGTGGGGCTTATAACATAATGCCCCCAGATGTACATGTACACCGCGATTATAAGACAAATTCTAACCTATGGCTCGGAGGTTTAGTGGGGGGCTAAACCTAACTCAACAGTTTGTACAGGGTACAGACGATTGCTTTTATAGGTATAACGGGTGCCCTAAAATCTACACCACAACAATATTCCTAGAAACGCTGCTTAACCTTCAGCAGTGTCAAACTGTTAACAGTTTAACACTTGACACCTTAGAAAATGGAAACGCTGGAGAAAATTTAAAGAAAATATAGCACCGGTTGCAAAGAAAATTTGAGAAATTACACAACTTTCCACAACGCTAAATTTTATAAATCGAAAACTTAGTTCTTACCTGATGGTTCTGAATTTGCGGTTGAATTTGGCACACGAGAATATCCACTAAATCACTGCACTCTTATATGGGGTTCCCAAAGGAATAACTATTTCAGAATAAATCGCCGGTATAGGAACTAGATTTATCCATCTGAAATGTCTCTTCCTTTCTATCACCAGACACTGCCCACGTAATTCTTTTTCAAGTGGTTATGCAAATTGTGGCATTTAAACACACGTAATAGAAGCCCTTAATTGCACAGATTTTCCTGAAGCACAGAACAGAGGAAAATTTAAAAAAGAAAAAAATGCTTACAGCTAACATTCCCATCACGAGGATGCTGCTTATTCATAAGTAATAACTACTTTGCACGTAGTTGCAGCAAGAATACCGCACGAATGTAATTATTTTCTCCTTTAATTCATGCGTTCTCGTTATTATTACTTTCTTTTTGCTTTAATCCTGCACCATCAACTACCTACTCACTAATCAGCGATGGTGCAAAATTGTAGCGTATTTATGCAACGATGTGTTGTGGTACCGGACACTGAGATAAACACTCTCGTTCGCGTTGAAATACTGTTCTGAACTAACATCGCCGATGAAAGAGGACTTTCATTCAAGTCCTTTCATAATAAAGCATCAGACTGGCTGAATCTGAAATCATTTCTATGAAACGAAGACGAGCAACCGCGCACAAAGTAAAATGTTGCGTATACGACAGAGTGTATAACAGATTTTTTTTTTTTTTCTTGGGAAATTTTCCACAGTGTGAGTGTGGAACGTATTATATATTTGTGGAACAACACGTGACCTGTTGCGATAGTTGCAATCCTGATATAAAGAAGCCTTTGTTTGTTTGGTAAACAAAAAGGATGCACTGTTGGTATTTCGTATATAAGCCTTTTGTTTTGGGGCAGAGGTGAGTGTAAGTGGACATGCTCACGAAATCGGAAAGTTTAATCATTACAGAAATTCAATAAGCGTGCATGTGCAGTCGTAATCAGTGGTAAATGGTTGTTGTAGCTCGCCTCGTAGATGGATATCGGGGGTGGATTTAATTTGTTTCGTGATTAGCTGGTGGTGATGTCTTTACGGAAACGATGCGCGGCGATTTTTTCAATTAATTGCTTCGATAAGAGTGTGTGGAAAATGCGATGAAGGGTGGATTAAATGGATTTTATTGGTATGGAGTGAAAATTGATGTGGTAGGGACTTTCTTCCTTGATGCGGGAGATATTTGTTTTAATTCACATTTCTGCAACAAAGCGACTTCCAAAATTTGTCTGTAATGTAAGGAAGTGAGTTTGCAGAAAGTAATATGAATTGTACCTACTATAAGGTTAATTTGTATTAGGCCTGTGTAACGGATGGGAATTCCTGGCTCACTAGAGAATGATAAAATAATTTCCCAATGCTTTCTCAGGATTGCAGGATTCCCCAAGAAATACTGAGTAGTGTTCAGTTAGCCAGAGTGCGGTGTGGAATGCTTGTAATTCATGGTAACCAGTTCGTCGTCGGGATGGGATATTGCACCAGCTACTGAACTGCTACATATACCTTCTACATGCCTATGTAAAACCTTAAACCAATTAAACATCATTTAGCCGATCGAAAACTGAAAATTAAGATGTGGTAGGTCCCCAGAGTATAAACCTCCCTCCGCTCACTATTTATTTCTTCAACGGTGAACGATTACCTAAAACTCGTTCATCTAAATCTGTAAAAGACACAAAGTCAGCAGAAGTCCCTTCCCCTTCGCACAACACAAAAAAAAAACCAAAAAAAAAAATTACTCACTCATCATCTTGGATTAAACTGAGTTGGCCTTACCAATAAGCTTCTTTAGTCTGACAGTTTACGCAAAGAATCCAGACTTTCCAAAATCACTTTACCAATAAACAAATATGCTGAATTGCCAAAATATTGCTAACTGTAGGGTTAAATGCTAATGGTGAGAAAGTCATGTTTATCTCGGGGGTAACCTAAATAATTTTTTTTTTTTTTTTTTAGGGGTAACCTAAATAAATCCTCCCTTAATGTCATTTTGAAGACGAGTGTTGCCCAACCATCCAAAACCAAGGTATTAATTAAATTTCGTAAAAGAAGCGAATTTAAATACGCTATTGTTAAGCCTGAGCGTTTACAATTATAAATTACCTAGCGTGCCCGGCGAACTTCTTCCCGCCCAAAATTGACTTTTTGACTAAAATAACTTTCACTTCCACCTGGAATTAATTTTATTGATCCCAACTATAGCTTTTGACAAATACGATCCCGCTGTATACTACGAGCAAAATTAAAAAAAAAAAACTCTCCGTAGAAAATGGATGGAAAATCAATTTTCACAAACATTCCAATTTCCCGTTCAAATTTTTCAATTTTGTCGCCGTATGAAACTTCCTTAGGTGTAGACAAACGCAACTAAATGGTTTACAGTACACGACGTACAAATTCGTTCTCAATAAGCGGATTCCGTGGAATGAGAATGTTTGTTTTTGATTTTTTGTCCTCAAAACCGTCGCTTGCATGACATTTGATTTGGGATCCTTCACCACCAAATTAAACGCGTTTTGTTACAAAGTCTCGGTGCATTGAGGTTGCGCAACAAAATTATAACTGAGCCGACTTTCAATTGTAAGCCCGGAACAGCCAAAGAATTCAAAAATTAAACTAATCCCCATTAAGTTTTGTTTCCACGACAAAAAGTAGCATATGTCCTTCCTTGTGCCCATGCGAATTTAAATCAAAAATCATAAAAATTGAAGGATTTGTTCCCGAGTTATGAGTGCGCACATACGGACGTCAGTCTTTTTTATATGTAGCTGTACCCACCCGGCTTTGCTGATACCTTTAGTATTAAGTCCTGCTCCCATTTAGCGAAGTCCTTTATTTGGACAATGTCCATTAATAATTTTAATGCTTCCACAACCCGTTCTCCTATTCCGCTTATTTTTTGCAAAGTACCATCTATAGGGTCCGAAACAATAGTATATTTTAATCTTGAAGCAACCATACCCACCCATCCACAAATTTCAATCAAATCGGTAGAGCTGTTTCGGAGATCGGCAACAGCTCCACCTATCGAGTCCAAAAGTATCCTATCCTTCAAGTGGGAACGAAGAATATACATCCACGAAATTTCATTGAAATCGGTTGAACAGTTTCGGCGATCGAGAACAACGCCACCTGTTGTCCAAAGTGTTTATCTTTTAAGACTGCCTAAGGCTGAAATACACCAATACGAATAAAACAAAAGAAGAATCATAAAATTTGGCCCAGTAAGAACATTTTCCTTGGTTGTGTTATTTGTGCCGGAAATCGAATGGAAATGTTATTTACCTATTTAAAATTGAATGAAAACTAATTTGGAGTTTTCGTTGAACAATTGTACAGCTAAATGAAATATGAATTACTGAAATGTCAAATGCAAAAAAGTAAAGACAACCAACGCCAACTATATTATTACAATTACATTTAATGTTGTTGATACAAAATTGATATGCAGAGTAATCTAACTTTTCGTAAATATCTCCCAGCGCCACCTATCGGGTCCAAATTTTGGCAAAAGCTTTCTATTTTTTTAAGTGTTATATGGTGTAAATTTGAGCCAAATCGGTCCATAAATAAGAATTTTCAAAGAGCGACCCCAGCGCCCCCTATAGGGTCTAAAATAAACATAAACCATCCGGAGCACCACACAAACATATGGTGTGAATATAAGGGAGATAGCTTCTGCTTCAGTGGTTCAGCCGTGATGGTCGGTCATACATACGCACGAACGTTTTTATATAATAAGATTTTAGTAAATTGTAAATATTTTTTTAATTGTATTCGTTGTACAACCATGCAAATAGTTTTTATAAAAAACACAAATTTGTACAAATGCATGCAAAAATATCGTATTTTTGTTTTATCTGTCAACACTTGAGGCTTCTGTGTTCTGTGTTTTTCTCTGTTTTATTTTGTTTCACCGCTGGTTCTTGTTTTTTGATTGGTTTTCTTTTGTAAATAGTTTGCAAGCAAAGAATGGATGTTAACTAAAAAATTAGTTTTATATAAGTTTGGGATATTTCCAAGACTTTCTTGACAGTCGTCGTAAACGGAATAAAATATCTTCTTACTTAAGTTTGGACGGCTCATACAGGTTGATATTTGGCTGCAACCAAACCCTTATCAAACTCTTTGCAAAGGGAATTAATTTACCGAGAATGAGGATCTCTGGTGAAACAATGGTTGGTGTAAAAGGGTTGACTTCACGGAAAATATACATAGATATAATAGAATTGTCAACACTCAGCAAAATAAGGGGTTTTCCAATAAGAGGTATTATTTTGGTATTCAAAAAAAAATGCCATTTTTCACAATAACAGATTTTTATTGAAGATTTAGATTTATATGAAATAGTTTAGTGACATTTTGTATTTTGTATACTATAGGTATACGTATTAAAATAGTGTCAAATACCACATCAATTAATTTTATTACAATAGTTTAATTATTGATGGTGTAGAATCACTCAAAAGAGAAACGCTAAAATAATAAAGTAAAATTGTAAGAGAGGACTGTCGGTATAGGTAGGTAGGAGAAATAAGATAAGTCATCATTGTAAAATCAATTGCGAATATAAGCGGACGTAAGAAGAATAAACGGACGATAATCCATAAAGTGTCTTTTTCGTAGTTTTATTTACTAATTTGTCGGCTGCTTATAGTGGGGTGATCCTTAAATAGTTATAAACACATTATTGCATAGAAAAAAAAAACAAGATAATATGAATACATTTAAAATAGAAAGAAGAGAGAAAAAAAAACAAGGACTTATGTAAGTTACACCAAATTGTCAGAAAGAATAGAGTCTATATTCATGTAATTAAATTGAAGAAGCCAATGTTTAACACATTTCTCAAACTTTCCAGGAACGCTTAATGACCTGATTGGTTGGGGTAGTTTATTAAAAAGGCGCCTCAATGAGACCAAAGAAATGTTACGAAAAGCGGTGGTACGGGAAAAAGGTACAGATACAACGTTCAACAAATTCTGACGTAAATTATAATCAGAAATTAATCTCAAATTCATATTTCCCGATCTGATAAAAAAAAATTTCAATACTTTAAAACAATACAAATGACGGACTGGAAGAATTTCCATAGCACGGAACAATGGCAAACTAGGATGTCGACGGTGTTTTCGGCAAATCCTTTTCAATACATTTTTTTGCAAAACTAAAAGAGGCTGAATTTTATTTCGATATGTCCTGCCCCAGCAGGCAATACCGTATTGGAGCTTCGAGTGAAATATTCCATAGTAAATAATTTTTAATAGTTTCTCAGAGCAAATACTTTTTATGTAGAAAAAATGTCGGAGAGTGCAACGAAAATATTTTTCAATGTCTGCGTATGATTTGCAAAGGTCATTTTGGAGTCAATAATGAGTCCCAAGTACATATTTGAAGTCTTCAACCCTTTCAACCAAAAAACATTCATCACTGCAACGTAACGTGCTACTAAACGTGGGACAAATTAGTTGGTTAGCAGTTGAATGATGCCATGGGAGATTTAGCATCATTTTTAAAATTTTATTTTGCGAAG
Organism: Cheilosia urbana; assembly: GCA_946477585.1. Lineage (NCBI taxonomy): Eukaryota > Metazoa > Arthropoda > Insecta > Diptera > Syrphidae > Cheilosia > Cheilosia urbana. The sequence continues at coordinate 46,039,124 of OX297855.1, forward strand.
TTTGTAGTTTTTTAATATGGCATTTAGCACAATTACCCCAAACTGGACATCCATACGTCACGGCGAGAATTAAAAATTTTGTCGATTTCTTAGTTTCCCAAATTAAGTAGAAGGTACCTATAATCTATACAATTTTGAAAAGATAAAATTCTATTTATTTTCACACTTCTATATACTTTGGCAAGCACTGTCTCGTTGCTTGGTATTTTGATATTCAAAAACGGAAGCAATAGGTTCTTAAAACGGTTATGGCTTCCTAAGTGAGATTTCTGAAATGCAATGAATTAGCGAAAATATGCACAGACCACTAACAAGGCTTGATTTGCATTAAAGCATTCTAATAGACTGTGTTCCGTTTATTGACAAATTTGAAAGAGATTTTATTACGACAAAAAAGGGCACTCATTCATCAATCGTGAAGTATTAGAAATCAGAGGAAATCGTACTATAAAAAGTACCGAAAATTGTGCCCAAACGAACAATAGGGCATTACTGATTTTCATGTGATATTTGACAGATCAGCGGATATTCTGTGATGAAAACAAGTGTAATAGATTCAACAGAAAGTCTTCGAACTAGTAAAGGTGGAGGTTAAATGGATTATTGGTAGGTACCATTTCAATGCTGTTCATTTTATTGTAAAATTGCAGCCAAGTCGATATTAGTGTTTGATTATTAGTAAGGGCGAGTATAACTTAACGGAGAATACTGAACGAAATAATATCATGGTCTTTTATTTATTAAAATCATCAAAAAATAACCCTATTTTAATTTCTGTTAACATTAAGAATGTTGTAGCATTGGAATTAAATGATTCGATAGCAATGTCAAAATGATAAGGTGTTGTGGTGGTCTGGATAGACACTGGAAGAAAATGAGTTAATGAATCACTCATTTTGTCACTAATTGCGTGATGTTTGAGGGGCAGGATTTCTACGTGCAATTCGGTGTACAACTCGGTCTTAGTATACTTATGAGTAATTATTATTGGCTTATATTGAACACCCGCTCACAGATAGATTGCGTGTATGATATGTTGGCGAATTGCGGATGCGTGGATTTCCATTCACTGGCGATTCTGATCGCTTGCGCTGTATTACATGAGCACTGGGATGATTACACAAAAAAATATATATATGTATTACCTGTGTCAAGAGACTCACACTCTTGGAGTCAGCAAAGCGCCAGGATTATCTTACTTACTTAGGTGGCGCTACAGTCCGGGGTGGACCTGGGCCTCAACCAATACGCCTCTCCAGTTAGCGCGATCTTTGGCTAACTGCCTCCAGTTGCGCACTCCAAGTTGGTTGACCACTTGCGCGCGCCACCTAAGGCGAGGTCTTCCTCTACTGCGTTGTCCCTCCGGGTTAGAATCGAAGACTCTTCGGGCCGGAGCGTTGGTGTCCATTCGCTCTACATGTCCCAGCCATCTTAGACGACTGATGCGTACTTTTCTGACTAGGTCGATGTCGCTGTACAGCTCGTAGAGTTCGCTCTTAAATCTTCTCCTCCAAAGCCCGTCAACGCAAACGGGACCAAAAATCACTCGAAGAATTTTGCGTTCGAAACGACCAAGGATAATCTTCATCCGCCTTTGATAGCGCCCATGCTTCTGCACCATAAAGCAGGACTGGGATGATGAGGGTCTTATACAGAGTTTCCTTAGTATTTCTCGACAAGGCCTTACTTATCAGTTGCCATCTTAGGCCAAAGAAACAGCCGTTGGCAAGTTAGATCCTCTTTTTCCAGATCGCAATGCAAGCTGCCAACCTCGGTGAAAGCTGATAAAATAAAGGTCTATGGCATCGAGGCGGAATTTAAGCTAAGCGATTGCCGAGCTAACGAGACTGGAGATTTTACTAAAGTACTGCGGACATGGCGAAAGGTATCAAGCAAATTTTACCTTTGGTTGATGTCTGAGACAGACTCCTCGTGAAAGGTTGCATTCAGGAGTCAAATATTTAATTTGCGTAAGTAAGATTGGGATCATAATTAAAAACTTGGGACGGCCGATACACTTGTTCGTGTGTCTAGTATCTAGGCCTCTCAAACATCTCCTTTCGACGAATCTATATCACCAAATTATCAGCATTCCAGCATCTGCTAACGAAGTACTTATAAAATAATTCGATATGTGATCAGTTTTATTTATTTATTTACTTCCATACACCGATAGATTAGAAACTCTTGCCGATACCCTTCCGAATTCCAACTTTCTGCCATAAAAAAAATCGATGGAAGTCCTTTATGTGACTATACATATGCATAGGTTCCTATTCTCTTTAATTTTCTGTAAGGTCAATACAGATTGTTCTGCATAAGTAAGCTCTTTCTTTCTTTCTGACCCAAAATTGTTGTCACCTGATAAGTGCTACAAATTCTGTGAATCACCAATAATCTTCGACAGAGATATATAAAAGTAAAAATATCTCTGTACTTGGTAACGTTACATCGGTCTTAAGGTGGCGAAGCATGCTGACAGGTACTTCCACTTAACCCTAACCTATCCTCACAAGTCACCTTCATACATTATTCCTCGTTCTTGTCACATAAATCTGAACTAACCCGAATACCACAGATACTTATATTTTCCTATTTGATTTCCTTAAAGAAAGCTTTGACGAATTTAAGTTGGGCTTACTAAGAAATGTGGGATGGATTTATTGGTAAATCATGTTCTTTTGAGCGACCAACGTTCAATGAATATTCTCGCTTAAGAAGTAAGCATATACAACCACAATAGGATTATATTCTGTATATAGATCGAAGTTCCTTGACAACCAGTTGATAGCGAAGTCCTTGCTGTAGAATATCAATCAAACATCCCACGCATGTTGAGATGAATAATTTATGACCAAGCCAACAACTCTGGCAGTCTACTCAATGTTTTGGAAAAATTCGGGGAGTTATTTATATCAATTTGATTTTCTGGGTATTAAACAGAGAACAATGGTCAAAGGGGTTTGGTTTATATGAAAATGTTATCCAGTTTTGGGTTTGAATGGTAAAAGATATGTTTAAGGCGTGACATGATATTGACACGGAGTATGTGGGTACATGCTGTTCTAGGTGTTTAGGGAATAGGCAGATACTAAATGGAGCAGTCAACAGAAACTCACACAAAATGGAAGGCTTGATAACCTGTTGGGCAAACCATAAATTTTTTTAGTGTATACAAAAAAAAAAACAATATCTATGGGTGGATAACATCCTACGTATATAAGAATATAATAATAATCCCAATCCAAACTATTTCTTTTAGCTAAAATTTAGTTTTTTTTTACTTTAAAGAAAATTTAAAATAACTCAATATTTTAATAGATTGATATACTTACAACTACATAAACGTTTGACCCTAAGTTTAAAATATATTTTTTTTTAATTACGAAAACAAAAATTGTTGCATGAAATCAACACACTTATGCAACTTTTAAGCCCCTAATCTTTTCTAAGTTATAATTTCATGCTAAAAAGTAAATAACCATTTTAAAAACATAGATTATTATTTTCTTTCTTAAATCAATGGCTGAATCGTAATCACGATGACCGATGCAGAATATCAAAAAGCGGCCAAGTGCGAGCCGGACTCGCCCATGAAGGGTTCCGTAGTAGCAAGTAACATAGCATAAAACTTCTTGTAGGTCGTAGTAACTTTGATCGATGTTTTATTAATAGTGTATTTTTTTTAATTAAGTCATTGATGAGTAAACATTATAATTAGGTACCTACATGATGGGAGTTAAATCTAACTATATGCGAGCTCATATAGGTTCAAAGAATATGTATAAGGTTTATGTATATGAAATTAAATGTTTTTTTTTTATTACTAGCTAACCCGTGCTCGCCTTGCTTCGCCAGAGTTTCAGTTCTTTAATTTAAAACAAAATAATTAGCATTATACAAACAGTAGCTTACCCGAACAAAAGAGAAGAAAAACTGTCAGTAAAACAATCCAAACAAATAGGTAGGCTAACTTATATTATTCCCTCTTAATCTCATTTACATTCCACTTGTTGCACTTCATTTCATACCCTATCTCTCTCAATCCCATATGCGCCACACACCACACCCGCTTTGTAGTTTGTACAACATACTCAAGGTAACATTAATGAAAGAGGAAACAAAAAACATAAAGCAGAAAAGGTGCAGTTGCAGTTTTGGCCATGGTTGCCGTTTAGTGACTTTGTCGCTATATCTAGTGCAATTTTCAAAAGTTTAGTGACAAAAAATAAAATGTATTCTAGTTACTTTTCTGATGACTTTTTGGAAAAACATGTTTTTCTAAATTATTAAGCATCTGGTGATTTTACATCCCTGGTATTCGAGTTTGACACTTGCAAATTGCAAAATTCAATTTGACTTTTTGCTTCCACATTCAAATGCCGAAGGTTCCCCCAATCAGTCAATCTAGTCAGCATATTTGACAATGCCGTTAGAAAGTATAGTCACCCCTTCAATAAAATTAGCAAAAATATTTCCAACACCAGCACATATACTTGCGCATGTTTCCTTTCTAATTTAAATCACTTCTTAATTAATTTCATCGGTCAAACTACATCAAAAAGTTTCAATGAATTACCAAATTGGCAAACGTCCAAGTTTACTGGTTAACCATTTTCTGTTTGCTCAAAGAGAACAATTAAAGCAAGGGCCTGATTTCTCTTCTTCTTATTTCTTTGCTGTTATAGCAGTTCCTATCCTTTTGAATAGGATTATAACATTTCAGTGAACAGATTGTAGCACACCAATATTATGGAAGTCTTTTTTTTCAATCAAGCCCGTGGATCCTTTAAAAAAAAAGTGATACATTTGAAATAAGATTAATGTTTTTTTTTTTTTGTAAACGGAGGAAGGTATACTGCAACATAGCTGTTGAAAAGGTGACACGTTTGAAAGACGCTTTTTAGCCCATCCGAGAGATACCCATGGATGGAAGAAGGTCAATGACGGTCAGATCGCATGAATATACTGAAAACTTTTGAAGGACAAACGGAAGACTATCTGGCTGCATCCTGCTCACTAGGTTTTTTTGATTTGCAATTTGATGTGCACATTTCTCAGTTAAAAAAAGTGATTGCATACAGCCACGTTTCGCATTCCGCAAATGAAAATACATTTAAAAAATGTCAATCTATTGGAGATATCCACTTTACGCCACTAGCTATTATTTCCAAGACTGAAATACAAGTTTCTATGCAATCACCACATTAACTCGTTCCACTGATGACATTTAAATCTGAAATTCCATTACCACGTGACAGATTGCATTCAACTGAAGTAACAGTTACAGTTTTAGATTAGTTTTACTGCACTATATCAGTTGCAAAAGGACAACTACCAACGGTACGAGATCGTTTCAAAGCCATAACTCTCATACGCTACTCGCCCCCTCGAATAAGTGTTGGTATTCAACAATAAATCGCTCCGCCGCGCCATGGAAATTGTCTTGCGGTACCGGATTTTATGTGCACAATTCATTGAATGATAAAAAAAAAAAAGAGAACGAAAGACAGCTCGTTCGTAGGTGACGTCCTTGAAACTCCGAACGTGCGTAGATGTATGGAAGGTTGCCGACTTTTATGTGTTTCATTCCATCTGATCGGCGGCGGCGGAAGGAAATTCAATAATTAAAAAAGTTTCCCCCAGCAAAAACACGAAAAACAATAAAAACAAACAACGGAAAATTTAGTACGTACATACAAACAGAGGTAGCTACCACCTTTCGTATGATGTACATACCACATACCACATCTGGTCGGTGTTGCATAATTAATTATATTAAATGTTTGAACATTAGATTTGACAACCCAGTGTCATAACTCAGATTTCAGGCGTGCTCCTTGATTGAAATTAGCTTTTTCCTAAAGCTGTTCGAAAAGAGGGCTACATAACGTTTCCTTTTGTGGTGATTAAATGGGAATTGGGGTTTTAGCTTAGGTAAAAAAAAAGTATGTTATTCTCCGATGGAGGGTTGAATTGTTTTTTTTTAGTTTTTGAAGTGAAACTTCTTATGCGACTTCCAACTCAAGGTCGCGTTAAACGTTTAACGCTAATAATTGGATACTCAAAGGTGTGATCGAGGGTGAGGGTGGCGCACATTGCACAGCACAAGCACGTTCATATGAAAAACAAAATGAGTGGTGTTTTCTCCAACAAAAGTGAAACGAAAGAGAAGTATGCGAGGTGAATGTGTATAATCAACAGCCACAATATGTTTCTGAGGAAATGCGCAGATGGCTGTTGACGTGCGCTGATGGACTTATGGTGGTGTATATAGAAATTGAGTTCAAGGTTTTTGTTTTAATGGTTGTTATAGTACATACCTACATACGTTGATACCTACAGTAAAGAATTGAAGAATTCAAGAAGTATAGACGATATAGGTGAATTATATTGATTATGATTTATTGAAGTGAAACTTCTTAAACGCTTAATGCTACTATAAGAATTGCATACTCAAAGGTGTGAGGGTACCGCTCACGCTTCAGAGTATGCAATGGTGAGTGAGTTTATTGGCAGAAGAATATTCTGTGGTGAACAGTAATTTCCAAAAATAATGACTAAATTGGCCATTAATGTCTTATTGAAGTGAAACTTCTAATGCGACTTCCAACAAGGTTGCATTAAACGTTTAACGCTACCATGGAGGGGGTATGAAAGCGTTACTGTTGCGTTAAGTGTTCAACGCTCCTGGGGAGGGGGAATAGAAGGAGACAGAGCGAGAGCGAATGCGTGGCACTCGAACACATGCGCGTAGTATACTTGTTACAGGCCAGCGCGAGCGTTAGCAACGAGTAGCGTCCTCGTTATTTCATTTACTTGTTTTAGTTTGATTTGATACACATACCTATAATTTAATAGGGTAGTATTTTTGGAGTAAAACTTCTAATGTGACTTCCAACATATCGTATCTTACTTTAGTTGCCATTATCCCATTGTAAATGTTATGGATTTGGACATTTCTCCACTCGAAAATGATAATTAAAAGATGCGATCAATTGTGAGTTGCAAGCAATGTTAATAAAGTTTGTCTTGAAGCCTAGTATCCTGCTCGCGCTAAATTTTATCTCCCATACAAAAATGTCTACAAAGATAAAATTGAGCGAGGCAGTTTAGCAAAGTATCAGTATGCTGTTCGCACGCTAAATCCTTAACTTCATATAGATGGGCCGATGAAAAGTCTCCACTCATTTAGCTCGCGAAATAAATGTCCGGTGCATTAAATCGAAGATAAATTTTGACATAAAAAAACGGAGGAAAGTGTTTGTGTTGTGTTTGCAATTATTTGTTTTTTTTTTTTTTGCGGAAAACGCAGACAATGTTTGCGTGGTAAATAAGAGAAAATGACAAGCCAAACAACAGAGCCAAAACAGAGATACATATAAATATATATAAAGCGAATCGATTTTCAGGGGGACTTATGCTCTCATTTGGCGTCGTCTTTTGGGTAATAACAAGTGTTCCACTATGGTAAGGAGATTGTGGAAAGTTTGAGGACACATGTCGAACTTCTTCTTATAATTTCTACGTTTCTTACGTCTTTCAAGTTTGAAATTCGAAAATTCTATTAAAATTACGTTTACTGATATCTGTCATGGTACTCATGGTTCATAAGCATATGGGTTTTGTCCCATCTATCTTTGGTGTGGAGAAACGAAGTGGAGACTAGGGATGCTAAAATTTAGCGCGAGCAGGATACTAGGCTTAAAGAAACAATATGATTTCACTATAAATCAATTTCTACCCCTTCCTATTTTCATTTCCACATTACGAAGTTTCACTTCTTCCGCGCGGAGGGACTCCACGCACTATTTTTTTACAGCTGTGCCTATCTGCTTTTGAAGGTAAAATAAATCAGCGGAGATTACAAACATAAAAGCTTTTGACTGGGATGGCTCTGTATAAGTTGACCCAAGCACTTTTATTCCCCTAGGTCAATTTACAGTTCTCTGTTTTTTGAGTGACACAACACGATATAGGCATACGGATTCTTCGAATAATCAAATATATTCTAGCGAAGTAATCTATGTGAGGTTTACTTCCAATCTCTCTTATGGAAAATGCGACGCACAAGATGAAATTACAAACTGTTGCCTTAAGCAAAAACCGCTTAAGTCTGAAAATTAATTTATCGTAAAAGCACTTTGATACTCAATTTTAAGTTCGGAAAAAAATGTGACACATTTAAGAAAAAAAGAAACTAAAGTTTCTGATTGAGGGCTCTAATAGTACCTAATCTTTTCAACAATTTTTAGTTTTTTTAATTTCTTTATTTTATTTGTTATTACAAAAAGCGTTATTACATTTTTGTCTTAAGTCGACTTAAGAGGTTTTTGCTTGAGGCCATAGTATACTGTTGCCAGAAGGTCAGCATTTTACCAACAAAATATAACATGCGCACTTATTTATTCGTCTATTTGTAATGCTCAACTTTGAATCTTTGGTTATGGAGAGAACATCAGAACGAGGAATCTCTACGCTACCACAGTTATGCTTAGCGTTTGTCACGTTCGCAGAATGCCTATAAATTTCATCTTTCTGCATAAGCACATTAAAACGTTACCAAAAAGGATATTATTTGAACAAAAAAAAAAACAGATTTAACCCTAAACAACTTCTCCCCCCAGATTTCCCACCGTCGACCAAAAAAACTGTTTGCATGAGTAATTTCTTTACGGGGATATTTTCTCTTAGGCGTTTTTTTTTTATCAAATGAAAATGCTTTTCTCCATTTGTAAATAAAATAAATATTAACATGCGTCAAATCTACCACCTGTTTATTTAAAAATAAATGTTATCCCTTAAGAAGTATCATAATTGAATTTATCGTTATAAAGCTTTCACTATATTATATAACAATTTTATGTCTTAATGTGTGAGCATTCAATTAAAATTAATGAAATGAAAAAAGTTAATTGGAAAAGGATTCTACAAAATATTTGTGCCAAATATTTTTAATAGGGGGATTTAATGGTGCATAATACCCACCTACTACTCAATTAACACAAAAATTAAATTTGTATGCATAAACATTATCTTTTCTCTCATGACATGGGTAGGAAAACGTGTTACAGAATGCCGACTCAGTCTTGTCTCGATCTCGATCGTCGATCGATAGAGACGTCTTCTGAAGTGGTGTACTTTAATTCTTAATTTTTTTTTCTTAAAGAAAAATGGCTAATGTTTTTTTTTTAATTTAAAAGTAAGTTCTGCGATTGTATTTTAAATGGCTATTGCTAATTTTATTTTAAAGTGCGTTATTTAAATAATTAAAAAAACTGATTTTTTTCTTTTTTTATATACTTCTCCCGGGAAAGGCGAACCTATAACGCTTCAACAGCGCCCCGAGATGCCTGCAGATGTATGTTTGCTCTGCACTGAAATTGCTGCAAATTGTAGTCCTCTGGAAATATGTCCCCAGGAAGTGAGTCCCAAAGTTTGCTTGTCCTGTAACAGAAGGAGTTTTTGAAAGTTGATGTCCTCGCGGTTGTCAAGTGTACTGTATGGTCAATTAGCCAAAATTTTTTGGGAAAAAATCTTCTTTTTTTCTAAAATCACGCAGACAAAACCGTACCGAATTTTGCAATGTTTTTAGTTTGAAAAACACTATTGCTTAGCTATTGTAAGGTTTTTAAGGTTTTACCGAAATCGAAAATGGTGTTTTCGAGATAATGAGCGGTTTTTAAAATAATGGTTTTCCGTTATTCGAATTGAACATTAAGGGCGCAATAATTTTAAAAACATCAATTTTACTCTCTTATTGCCGTTTTCAGGTAAGCTAAGGAAAACTAAATTTTTAAAAAATGACTTTTTTCAAAAATCGTTTTTACGATAATGCAGAGAAAAAATGAGTTTGCCATTAAGTTAGAAATGAGCTTTTTGCCTTAGATACAATTCCTTTTGATACAAACGCATGGACCCTTTTCGAGATATGTACAAATTTCAGAAGAACCGTTTTTAGAATTTTTAGCCAAAAACTGCGTATGCGGTCATGGAAACCTCACTTAAGCTTAAATATCAATTTTCGTTGAATTCGTTAAAGCCGTTTTCGGACAAATCGAACTGGTACGAACATTTTATATGGGAAGTACCATTAATATTGAGGTTACCTTGAAAAAAAAAAAAAACGGATCCGAACAGTAAGCCCACAAACTCCAAATCCGGACAGCCGTCTGTTCATAAGATATGTACTGGCATACCCATCTAGATTCTAGAATATTTATACTCTGTCACTATATGTGGCATTCTGGGTTATGACTTGTGAGTATTATAGTGTAGATCAGTTTCTGGTTGGATTTTTCATCATCCACTTCACGGAGGCTGCCTGAAGCATGATCGTATTGTTTTTGTTATGCTGATCTCGTTGTTACTTCGTTTTTGTTATTGTTGCTGTGCTGATGTTGTGGATATGTGTGCTAAACATTAACAAAGTTTATGTATTTATCATAGTCACGTTTCAAAGCAACTATAACCAAAAGCCTTATCCACAGGCCGGCAACCGCAAACCGAGAAAGGCAAGGTAGTAGCGGAGCATATGGTATCCTAATTAGATTTGTACATGGGTCATTCCAATTTCAAAATTCGAAAGTTAACACATCTTTTTAGTTTCAATTACTTACGAGATTTTCACTGCAGACCATAACACAATGTTGTAATTTCCATTATGCCAGTCCTCGACTCGGTATCTTCTTAGCTCGGCCAAGCTCGTTACTTTCAAAATTATTTATAATAACGCAAATATGCGTCTATGAAATTAAGCTGACCAACCTTTACGTTTTCATTACTTACTTACTTACTTACTTAGGTGGCGCTACAGTCCGGGGTGGACCTGGGCCTCAACCAATACGCCTCTCCAGTTAGCGCGATCTTTGGCTAACTGCCTCCAGTTGCGCACTCCAAGTTGGTTGAGGTCCCCTTCCACTTGCGCGCGCCACCTAAGGCGAGATCTTCCCCTACTGCGTTGTCCCTCCGGGTTAGAATCGAAGACTCTTCGGGCCGGAGCGTTGGTGTCCATTCGCTCTACATGTCCCAGCCATCTTAGACGACTGATGCGTACTTTTCTGACTAGGTCGATGTCGCTGTACAGCTCGTAGAGTTCGCTGTTAAATCTTCTCCTCCAAAGCCCGTCAACGCAAACGGGACCAAAAATCACTCCAAGAATTTTGCGTTCGAAACGACCAAGGAGATCTTCATCCGCCTTTGATAGCGCCCATGCTTCTGCACCATAAAGCAGGACTGGGATGATGAGGGTCTTATACAGAGTTTCCTTAGTATTTCTCGACAGGGCCTTACTTATCAGTTGCCGCCTTAGGCCAAAGAAACAGCGGTTGGCAAGTGATTTCTGATGTGATGTCGTTATCAGAGTCTATAGCGGAGCCGAGGTAGACAAAGTCCCTAACTACCTCAAAGTTATAGCTGTCCATCGTGACGTTCTGCCCGATTCGTCGATGTCGTGTGTCCCTTCTTGTTGACAGAATATATTTTGTTTTACCCTCATTCAAGATGTTGAACAAAGAATGATGTTGAAGAAGTCACATGACAGCGCGTCGCCTTGTCCAAATTCTTTTTTGACATCAAAGGTCTCGGTGAGATTGTTTCCGACCTTTACGGAGCAGCGAGCGTTCTCCATCGTCATTCTGCACAATCTGACAAGTTTGGCAGGGATGCCAAAACTAGACATGGCTCTGTATAGCTCGTCTCTATAAACGCTTTCATATGCGGCCTAAAAATCGATAAAAAGATGGTGAGTATCGATCTGAACTTCTTGGGGTTTCTCCAGGATCTGCCGTAGTGTGAATATTTGATCGGTCGTGGACTTACCGGGCGGTAAGCATTTATAGGCCCCTATCAGATCGTTGACGAATGGTTTCAGGCATTCACACAGTACAGCAGACATGATCTTATACGCAGTGTTCAGGAGACTGATGCCTCTGCAGTTGGCGCAGTTTAGAGGGTCTCCTTTCTTGTGGATCGGGCAAACAATGCTGAGGTTCCATTCATCAGGCATACTTTCCTCTAACCAAATCTTGGAGATGAGTTGGTGTATGCACTCTACCAAGTCATCTCCGGCTGCCTTGAAGAGCTCGGCAGGTAAGCCGTCTGGACCAGCAGCCTTGTTGGATTTAAGCTTAGATATTGCTATCCTCACTTCATTTTGGTCAGGTGGACGGAAATCTTGGCTTTCATCGTCCAGGTTGAATGGCTCGTTCTGCCTGACAGCGGAATTTGTGTTGTCTTCGCCGTTTAGCAGCCTGCAGAAATGTCTTCAGCACCGACTGTGACTCTACTACAAGGTTTCCTTGTTCGTCTCTACAGGTCTCCGTTCGGGTCTTGTTGGCATGACACGTTCTTTTTACCTTTTGGTAAAACTTCCGAACATTGTTCCTGGAGTAACACCTCTCTATATCCTCGATCGCGCGCTTCTCATGCTCTCTCTTTTTTCTCCGGAGAAGCCGATGTTCTTCCCTCCTTTTTTGCTCGTAGAGCTAACGAGCTGCTCTCGTCCTTCTATGCAACGACGCTTCGTATGCACTTTGTTTTGCTGCATGTGCTTGCCGGCACTCTTCGTCAAACCAGGGGTTTCGAGGGGGTGGGCTGGTGAAACCGAGCACATCAGTTGCGGCGGTTTTGATGGCTTCTTGGTATCGGCGCCACTGATCTTCGGCACTTGATACTGGCAGTATAGGACTTCTCAAGAGGTTGAGGGATACGCGATCGGCAAAGGTTCTGGCGGTTTGTTGCGTTTGTAGTCGTCCAACGTTAAATCTCCTCACAGTATTTTCTCGTTGTTGTGGCGTCTTGGATATCCGCATCCGTACCTTGGCTACAACAAGGTAGTGGTCCGAGTCTATGTTGGCCGCTCGGAAAGTTCGGACATCTAGAATACTGGAGGAGTGCCTTGCGTCGATCGCAACGTGATCAATTTGGTTGACGGTTTGATGATCAGGTGACCGCCATGTTCCTTTGTGTATATTGAGGTGAGGAAACCGTGAGCTAGCTATGGTTACATTACGTCCCGCAGCAAAATCAATCAGCCTAAGTCCGTTTCCAGACGTGGTGTCGTGTAGGCTATGTTTTCCGATTGTGCTATCAAAGATGTCCTCCTTTCCTATTTTGGCGTTAAAATCACCCAAGACGATTTGAACGTCATGCTTAGGACATTGCTCATATGTTTTGTCGAGGAGCTCGTAGAAACATTCTTTGGTAGCATCATCTTTATCTTCTGTGGGGGCGTGAGCGCATATCAGGCTGATGTTGGCGAATTTAGCCTTGATGCGGATAGTTGTAAGGCGTTCACTAACGTGTCGAAAGCTCAAGACTTCTTGCCTAAGTCTGCCGCTTACAACAAATCCGCATCCAAATAGACGCTGCTTTTGTTCTCTGTAGCAGTCACCGTAGTAAATGTCACAGTTTTTTATCCTCCTTTTGCCCGGCCCATCCCACCGCATTTCCTGGATGGCGGTGATACCTGCTTTGTAGCAGTCTAGGGCCTCCGCTAGTTGTTCGGCTGCACGCAGTCTGTTCAGAGTTCGAACATTCCACGTGCAGATCCGAACGTCATTGTCCTTTTTTCGTTTTGCAGGGTCGTCAACAGTGAATCCGTCCTTATCCGAGGCTTTTGGTTGCTTCGCAACAGTGCTTTTTTTTTCGTGGTAGGGTAGTTAGCCCCACGCACAACCCCCAACCTGGAGGACCAGTCCCTTTCTGTAACCCCTTGGGCAAAAGGAGCCGGAATATTCCGGAGTCAGTAACCCGCTGCGGGGATGTGAGAGCTGCCGTTGACCCATTAAGGGCTCTTCCGCCAGCATCTCTATTTCAACACCCTGAAAAATCCTCAATGACCTCAGGTCCAAATACGTCGAAGTAGCTCATTGAGGTATCTGCCATGTTGACTGTTGACGCCACCGTTGATTCAACCATGTGAATTCATCCGCCGTACGTCCTCTTTCTGAGGGGCTCATGTAAGACCTCTGAGACTCGATCAGGCAGTCATTCCGACAGAGCATTATAGTGTTGCTATTTTCTTCGTGTTCAACACTCACGCTTATAAGTTTAGCAAGTCATGCCCGGAAGGACAAGACCAGTACCCGGTGGCTACCACGCGGAGGTAAAATAAGCGCAATTGATGTGTATGAACAGTTACAACGCCTGGGCATCGCCAAGTTGACGCCAATCAGTGCCTACCCTATTCATACAACACCCAACCACCTTACGTTTTCATTAGTTTTTCTTTTATAACAAGTTTAAAACTGCAAAACTCTTAGTCCCATGCCCTTATGGTTAGAAAATGTTTTTTCTCGACCAGGCTTTGTCCATTTGTCTAATAAGATAATCTACTTGAAGTGGATCCTTGCAAAAGAGCAAAAGCAAACTATATAAGAAATATGTAATATGAACCTTCTGTAAATAGGTTCCATGTCCTTTTATTGAATAAGAAAGTTTCCTATAAAATGATGCCATTTAAAAGGATGCATTACATCTGCGTTGCGTATACTGAGAACGATGTTTTGTTCCTTCGAGCTCAACGATGGTTAACATGTTCATGGCGGTAGGTATTTTCTGAAACTCTTAGCCTTTCCCTTTATGTCGTATGGATATCGATTGGATCGGAAATGGCCCAAAAGGGAGAATAAAAAATGTCCCCCAACAAAAGCGGAAAAAAAAGCATTTCCACTCGAACTTGTGGTGTAGAATTTGGAATGCCTATTAAAGTAAATTGAATCGAAAAAGAACCGAATATAGTTACACCGGTAGTTTGTTCGTAACCCTTGGGGAACCCACCCGTAACGGAGAAACATTGTAACAACAAACGTATGCATGGGACAGGATATTTCATTTGGTTCCTTGAATGATGGATGAATTGTACACACTTGACAACGACACTACATACCACATGGTGTGTCTCGGAATTTTGTTAAGGTTCTGATTTTTTAAGTGGTAGGGTTGTTGGCTTCTGGGCATTGTTCGTTATTTTTTATGGTCGAGGGTTTTGAATGAGAAATAACAGATAAAGAATCTTCTGCGCAAGGATAGGCGGATTTTATTTGATTAGCCGAGATTCAAAAAGTAGTTTACACAAGAACGGTTTTACGTGATGCCGTTCTAAAAAAAAGACGAAGTATACGATGATGCTTATGTATCCTTAGAATGAATTCTTGTGAGAAGTTGGGAAGGCATATTGCGGAGCTCCCATGATCTAATTAAGATAATCAACAGAGGGGAGATACCACCAGTAGGATATTCCGCATTAAAATCCTCTGGTATTTCAAAGTACACAACTCTATGGACAATTTGGGCACTTCTATTCAATTCGAAATTTTTTTTGCTGGATCAACAACTGCTGTTCAAATCCCTCTCTGTGTACACTTATTAAACAGTAATGAGCAACTCTGCGGTCAGTCTGGTGACAAAATTTACGAACAAAAATACAGTGAATCACAAAAATAAGTAAGTATTCTATAAATGAATGCAAAAAATAAAACAAGAGTTATGACTATAATATGCAGACCAAATCGTATGAGCAAAATTTACCTTACTACTAGCTGTGCCCGCAACTTCGTACGCGTCGTGAGACTGTGTAGTTTCCAATAAAAGAGATTTGACCGTTTTCTCAACGGCATATTTGTTTAAAATCAACTATCTAGCTAAAATAAGCGGTGAACATTGTCGAAATTGAAACAATAAATCAAACGAATCTATTTACTTAAAACACCAATTTAAGAAAATTAAATTCAACAGCGTAAGTACTGAAGTTTCACTTCCTTACTGTAGGTACCACGTAGGTAATATCAAAAAAACCACTTAAACAAAAGCCTTAACGGAAATTTGTAGCTACACCAACAATAAATAAATCAAACAACATAAGTCACCTATATCGTCTTTACTTCTTGAATTTTTCAATTCTTTACTGTAAGTATCAACGTAGGTACTATAACAACCATTAAAACAAAAACCTTGAACTCAATTTCTCTATACACCTCCTCCACCATACGTCCCCCACCACACCACACGTCATCAGCCATCTGCGCATTTCCTCAGAAACACGTTGTGGCTGGTTTTTTTTTCATATGAACTTGCTTGTGCGATGTGCGCCACCAAAAACCACCCCAAAGCAGAACAACGATCAAGAACCGCGGCGGCTGATAATATTCGATTTCAGAAAATAAATTTATTTTTTTAATGTTAGATTTTAGGTTGTAGCTCAGCTTCTAGAGGACATAGAAAGCTGATTTATGGCTTGAAATATCTATAAAAGTGTTGGCTCTCCTAAGTATTTCGTTTTGTTTGCATCGATAAAGAATTATTTGAGTAATGGTGAGTTAAAGGCAGTAAAGTCGAAAAAGAAAACACATTTTGGTCAAAAACGCTCCAAAAAATAGGCATGGCAATGAAAGGAATAGCCTATTATGTTGCACAGAATCTTAAGAAACATTTCAAAAAAAGTTTCATCGAAATCTGTGCAGAAGTTTTCACGCCATTAGGTAACAGAAAAATTGCCTACAGTTTTATTATAAGTATAGATTTGCACTTTCTGCTGCCCATCATTGTTTGCAAATTTAAGTCCATTTTGCATATATCAGAATAAATTTTGCAATGGTGCAATTTTTTGTATTTGTATTTGTATTTATTTATTATAATAATCTCTTCTCTTTTCTTCTCTATCCCTATATATATAAAATAGAGTTGCAAAAGCTTTGTGACCTTATAACTCACGAACGTTCAAACCGAATTCGATCAAATTTTTACGGTTTGTTTGCATGGTTGCTTAGTTGGTTCATCTAAAGTTTTAACGAAATTGGTCAACGCGTCCGTGAGTTATGTCAACATCTGATTTTGTCAAAAAAAAAAAAAAAAAAACGTAGGCGCCTATGAGCGTGTGCTGTATGTTTACTGTGTGATGTGCTGATGTCAAACATACGGGGCAAATACACGTTGCAGCGCATACATGCATACAGCTATCAGTGAGTTATTATGTTACGTTTTTTTTTTCATCGAACTCGCATTGTGAACGGATGTTATGTTAATTAATTTGCTTATCGTTTAAACACAAACGTACGTGCACATTTTATTCGCGCTTGTCGGTAAGTGTTGTTGTTTAGTGCTCATAGTAGGATAATATAGAATAGGAAGCTTTAATATACTACATATTTGCACTTATCATTTAGTAATTTCACTGGATTAAATGAAAAGATTCATCTCTGACGTTCAAGAGGTACGAAGAAATTCTATCTATTTACATGAAAGTGGTAATTGGAGGCATCCAAAGCTATAATGAAGATTTTTAGAGGTTCTTCTGGGATCGCCAAAGAAAGAGTCAAAAGAGGTTTAGATTTGGCAGACAATCATATATCTTCTTCTTCTCTCTCTCTCTTTCTCTATATATATAAAAATAAGTTGTATTGTGTTTGAAATTGATGTTTTCTGTAATGAGTGAACAGATTTTGTTTCAGTAAAATTTCCATGAAAGGTGACGTCAATACCAAGGTTTTTATGTAGATACGATGTTTGCATGTGTATTGTTTTACCAGTTATAGGCATAGTCAACTGACATGTATTTGTGCGTATAGGGTGTTGTCGATCTCTGAAACCAATCAAACGATTTCAATGAAATTTTGTGGATGTGCAGCTTGAAGGCTAGGTTAGGTTAGGTAAGATGGCTGTCTAAAAGACACACTTAGACCAAAATTTAGGCCCATTGGATACCACATAAGTTAAGGGGAAAGGGGGGAGAGGCCAGAGTGTTATCTAGACCGGACTAGCTAGCTTGCAGCTTGAAAGATGGAATAGTTTTGTTGTCGAGAAATAGACATTCTTTTAACAAAATTTCAACTTCATTTATGAGGTGAATATCTACTTCTATGGGCACGCTGGAGCTAGCGAGTGAACTGTGCCTTGATTTTGTGCGGTTTTTGTCGCAATTGCGCTAGGGAACGTTCCGAATCGGATTTGAATGTGTGAGTGCACCGCGCGCTGGACCAGCGTGACCGTTGTGCAAAAATTTTACACTTTTTTCGAGGACTCTAATACAATTGTTTAGTACTTTTTCCCTTTTTTTAGTTGAAAAAGGAGCAAATTCTTTAAACAACTGCGATTTCCAAATAAATATGTTTAAAATGTAACTTTAAAATACTATTATAACGTCAAGTGAGCCTATACTTGTTAAATATCGTGCGAAAATTCTAAATTTGCAGAGTAGCTCTAGGCCCCAGTTACAGTCATACGTTAACAGAGCCGTACAAATTTTCTTTTGCTTTTTTTGACCACTTAAAATTGATAGTTGACCTCAATCTTGGTCTTAAAATGTTGCCTATGAATTATAAAATTAGTTTATCAAATTCGTTTTTCTAAAATAAGAATTTATAATTTTTTCCATACGAAAAACGTTTTCCGATCACAGAAAAATTAATAAGTTCTTTTTCTATAAAATTGAATGATAATTTACTTATTTTTTTGATAAAATAACTTTATAGTTCATAAGCAACATTTTATGATAAAGATTGAGGTCAACCATCCAGTTTAGGTGGTCAAAAAAACAAAAGAAAATTGGTACAGCTTCGTTTTACGTATGGCATTTGGATTTGGTAATATTGCCCTTTATTGTTTCATCGCCCTGGGTGTTAGAGAAAGGTTATAAATTATAGTTAAAAAAAAAGAAGATAATTTTCATAGAAATGTTCATATATAAAAAAAAACTTAAGCAAACAAAAAAACAAATTATAGATTTTCTTAAGATAGTTCAAAAAATAGATGCAATTCGTTTTCGAATGACAAATATTAAAATGAAAACTTTAAAACCTCAAAAAGTAATAAAACATTGGCTGTAAATATATCAACTCATATTTATATCCACATTTTAAGATCTCGTTCAGTTTAGTTTTAAAAAGTTGCACAGAAAAAAAAATGCAAGAAAAAATGCCTTTTCTGAATTTCTTCTGTAAATTTGGAATTTTCTTACAATATTTAACAAGTATTGACTCGTTTTAACCGAAAATATTGTTGTGATACGGAACAGCGTTATATTTTAAACATTTTTTTTTTTTTTTAAATCACAGTTTTTGAAAACTCTCCGAAGTGTTTTTTTTTTTTTCAACTAACAAGAAGGAACAAATTGCATCAGGGTCCTCGGAAAAAGTACCAAATTGTCGCACAACGGTCACGCTGTTGTCAGTTGTTCTCACCCGACATCCTTCTCGCAACCTAAATAGGTTGCGTATGGGAAAGCGCGCCTGGAATTTTCAGGAACAAGGCTACAATACAACAGGAAATATTGGAAGCTGTCAGTTCTCGACATCACGCACACATTTATAGAATCCGCCTATACGTGAACCCTTTCCGCAACCGCAATTGCGACAAAAACCGCACAAAATCAAGGCACTGGTGAATGTGTTACGAAAATTGTGATCTGGCGAGGCAACGGAAGTGATTAAATTAATTAATAAGTAAAAAACTTCAGTTTTAACCGGGAATTCAACATGAGACTGTGAAATTCATATACTATGTCTTACACAATCACTAGACTACTGAAACAGTGATTGATTACGTGTGATCAAGTGATCACAAAGATGAAAATGGTTTATGTTTTTGAATAGGAAATCCATACCAAATACACATCATCATCGATTGAAATTTATACTTTAACGCCTAGCAAAGAAGGCGGGGATCCGCTAGCTCACATTAAGATAGCATCTCATAATTTGTGAAGGCTTTACAATTTAAGTTTAAGAGCCTTAAAATTTAAAACAATAAGTATAAACGGAAAACTTACATTACATACGTACAACAAATTAATAACTTTTATAAAACATACATCTCTTTGACAGTAACATATTATGTATCACTTTAATTTTAAATGTGCTTGTGTTTGTGGTTCACCTTAGTGCAATGGGTAGCGAGTTCCACAGGAGAGTGGCATGGACGAAGAATGTACGCTCAGATTGCAAGCAAGCTAAATTCTGCTCTTGCATTCTTTACTTATTGTTATTGGTTGCCTTTGGCACCAAGAGGTAATGAACTAAGCATAGATTTGAAGAATGGGATAATAAAACACTTTTTGGAGCACGAGATTATTAATTTTGTGGACCCATCTAGGTACTACTCACAAAATAATATCCAATTATAAAAACACCGAAAGCGTTGAAAATGAGCATCGATCTGGACGTCCTCGTAAATTTACACCACACAAAAATCGACTCATTGTAAGGAAAGTTAACTTACTTACTTAGCGGGCTCCCGATCCGTGAAGAGTCTCTGCCTTAGACACTGCAGCCTTCCATCCACCGCGATCTCGGGCACGATGCTTCCAGTTAATCAGACCAAGCGCTCTGCACCCGCGATAGCTTGGTCGGAGGTTCGGTCTACCTTTTCGTCTAGAACCAGGGGGCTGGGATTCGAAGATCCTCTTATCTGAAGCGTTATGTGGCCGAGCCAATGTAGTCGACGTGTTTTGACTTTATGGACTACTACACCCTCCTCGCACACACAAACAAAAATCCGTCGAAGAATTTTTCTTTCGAAGGAACACAGTATTAGCTCTCCTTTCCTGTTTATCGTCTAGCACTCGGCGCCATAAAGCAAAACTGGCAGGATAACGGTTTTATAGAGCACACATTTTGTCCTTCGAGTTAGTAGTTTTGAAGACAATTGTTTTGCCAAACCGAAATAGCAACGGTCTCCACTAGGGTGTCATTCGTGGAGTTCATATTCACTCCGAGGTAGATGAACTCCGTAACTACCTCGAAATTGTTGCTATCAATAGTTATGTTTTGTCCTAGGCGATGGACAGATGCTTGTTTGTTTGTTGATACCATATACTTAGTCTTGTCCTCATTTACTTCAAGGCCAACAGATTTCGCCTGTTCTTCAATCGTCTGATAGCACAGAAAGTGCATTCCGTGTTAACACCTGCCCTCCGGTCATGTTTAAAATAGTTCGGAGGAGCTACTTTCAATCTGTACGTTGCAGCGCATTTTTTAAAAGTCAAAGCGAAATCCCAAAACTAGTGCGCAAAGAAAATCCTCTGAAATAACCAATGAAACAGGTGAGACAAGTAATACTCAAACAATTTACGCGTACTTTACTTATCCGTACTTTATGTCCGCAAGAAACCGTTATAAGCAAAACAGATCGAAGAAAATTGAATGCAATTTGTAAAAAGCAAAACTAATCGACGAAAGTGAATGCAATTTGTAAAAAGTTATCAAAATAAAGATGCGGACATTTGGAACCCTGTTATTTTTTCAGATCAGAGCAAATTTAACATCCACGGCTCAGATAGACGTGATAAAGTTTGGAGGAAGAAAAACAAAGAGCTCAATCCGTCAAATATATAAGAACAGTAAATCATGGCGGAGGACACGTTATGGTATGGGGGTGTATGGCAGCATCAGGAGTCGGGAATTTAGTGTTTATTGGTTCTTTGATGAATAGATTTGAAGAACAACCTGGGGGTTTTGGGTATGAAGAGCTCATTTATTTTTCAGGAAGACAATTACCCCGAACATACTTCCCACGTTGTCAAAGTATGATGTATGACTGTTATTTAACGTTGGAACCCAGTTCAAAACGCCACTACAGTCAACAGATTTAATTGTACTAGGTTCGCCCAGTGGTCGAAAATCGACCACACCGTTTTTACATTATCATCATATAAATAAAATTGGTGTAGCAATATTTGACTTAAAGCGAATTTTACTATCTGTCTTTAAATAAACAATTCGTAATAATTACTGATTGCATTCGGGTCAATGCTGGAATAAATATTAGTAGCTAATATTGTACTAAACTTTTTTAATGTTGAAAAAAGATAGTACTTAAATTAAAGAAAATGTAGGTTTCTGTATTTTTAAGTTTTTGCTTAAATGCAGCTGAAGTAGTTGCAGCTGAATTTGATGCTGCTGCAGTTGATGCCAGAAACTCGATTAAGTGAAGTGTAGCTGACTTTCGGTCTGAAATCTATCTGCGCACAATTAAAGTCATATTTTCTCTTAGACTCATTTTTGATGAAATTAAATTGGTAATGCTTTTCTCCACTTTGTCATTTTTTACCATTATTTATAAAAATAAATTCATGCTTATTTTGACATTCGAACGAATAGCTAATTCATACGAATATTTCTATTCGTTCGAATGAACTTTGTGTATATTAATAGACATTCGTTAGAATTGGCTATTCGTTCGAATGTCAAAATAAGCATGATTATAAACACCCTCCAAAGCTACCGGTTATTGACTTCACTTGAGAAGAAAGGTTTTTCCGTCAGAAGTCTATTAAAATGTGATTCTACAAAAGATTTCTGCTAACCCTTTTTAATAGTAGGTTCCTACCAACTCATTCTCAATCAATTCTTATAACAATACTCAAATGTTCATCCATAAACATTTGAGAAGTGCAAATTTTCCAAAATTTCCCTTTCCCCAGGGGTGGAAAAATGTATATCTACTGTCTGCATATTCTTTCTCTCTTCCTTCGCTTAACTACCACCATTCATCTGTGACACCACAGACCACACTGGCAACAGAGTAAAGAAGGCGAAATATTATTATTGTTGTTGTTGTAACCAAGGTAATTTAAAGCACTATTTTACCTATTTTGCAAATCCTTTTTTGAAATTACAATATTTTTCGACCGATCTATGAGTGGCGCGCTTCAAATTGGTAAAAAAAATAAATGGAATTGGTATTCATTTAGTAGGTTTAATATGTTCTGAAAGAAATCGTGTCGGCGATTAATATATAGATAACTGAACATTTAAGGGATCAACTCGACAAGTAATAAAACATGACATTAATAAAAAGGATAACGTTTTAAGTGTTCTTCTTGACGAATGGTCTAAAACTGGGCAAAACGTCACTCAAAATTTTTGATTTAATGCCATAAATGCCAAGGGGCCAACAAAGTAGGTACTGAATCAAGAAGCTTTAAATATTAACATTTACATATGAAGCGTTTATTCGTTCTGCTTACTAACTTTTTTGTTTTGAATAAGCTATTATTTTAAGTTAAAATCGAATATTTCCTGCAAATAATCCCATTCATATCTAAAATGTATCTTTTTGGAAAGACATAAATGGATAAATCTAAGCAAACGTTTTTTTTTTTTTTTTTTTTGAACCTACTGCCATTTTTTGGAAAAAATACACATAAATTATTTGAGAAGTGCTCACTTAATTTAGTGATTAACAATATGTGGCTGAGGGCCGCGTTTAGAGGTTTGGAGGGCCCAGGGCAACAAAGGAGTGAAGGCCTCCTGGTCCCTACTTACTTTCCAAAAAAAAAATTCAGTCGAGTTTTTCAATAAATAATTAATTGTGAAAGCTAGTATATTCCTTTAACAAACATCTTCTTCTTCTATCTTCTACTTCTACCTATCTATCTACATATTTTATTTTATTATATATATAATTCTTTCAGGGTGAAACTCGATGATGATGTAACTCGATAACCCCTGGTACGATTTTCATAATTCTTTTCTGATTTTGTTCGTATTGCTGTATATCAGGTTTATATTTACTTTTTGTCGTGAAAACAAAACTTTGAGGGGATAAAAGAGGTTATGAATGTTTGTATGGGGAAATACACTTTGAAAAAAAGAAACTGGATAGAAATCGAGTAGTGACACTTCAAATAAAAAAAAAATATAGGTATTTTAAATTTTAAAAGCAATTGTTGTTGTCAATTATTTTAATTATTTTCCAAGCAAATTGTTGTTGTCAACAATTTTGAAATATACCTAAAGAACTTGTTCTAATAAATCATGTTTACTATGTTACATTGTAACTTTTTGAAATGAAGTATTAGATACTTTGATTATACAAAGATGATAATGGCCGACGATATTTTGCATCGAATTCGCACTGTGACATCGCATAATGAACTTGAGATGTCAGATGAAATGCGCAACAAGACTTTTATTTTGATCAAGGATATGTGTCTGCTCATGACAGATAAAATTTTCCAAAATCTGCATTTTCATTTACGTAAAAATCAACTTTTTATATATACCCATACACGTGGGACATCAAAAAGTGGGATAATATGCTACAAAACAATTCCCACACTGAAAATTGAAGAATAAATGGAGGTGAACTATACAATTTTAAAAGAAAATTCAATTTCGTTTTTGAGTTTTAACTTGTTATCTTATATACATAATATTAATAGGCGAATGCAAACAGTTAAGAACCACTTTCTCTTCTTTCTTTTTTTTTAAGATTGTGCAGAGATGCATCGCTCTGTGTAATTTGTTTTCCAATATTTTGTGTATAAGCCAGGTTTCTGGTTTATCGACGTCCTGATACCATTGATTAATTTGTAGATTGAAAAATATCATTAAACCGTTGATTTGAATGAATATGGGACAAAGTTGATGCTGGATATCTAAGCGTTGGTAAGGCTCAGCGGAAAACGGATTGCAGATTTGAAAAGAGCATTTTAGCATAGAATCAATTTCTAACTGAAAAAACATCAAAACGACGTATGGGACAAAACACTTCTTAGGCGACAATTTTCCGACAAAAAACTAACTTAGCCTTCTGCTTAGTACAAAAAAAGTAACACATTTTTCAGTCTTGTGATGTTTGAAATATTAAATTCATTGCATGGTAGGTACTTATAGAAACAAATAAATATAATAAATAATCACAAAAAATGTATATTACTTTTTATTTATTTCAAATACATATTGGAATTGAACTTCTTAAGAAGTGTGTCGTTTATTTTGACATGAGTTAGTGAAAAATCGTCAAATTGTCGTTGGGCATTTGCTTGAGACCTGAAAATCATCTTTTGGCAAGCCAAAATCGTCAAATGGTCATTGAGACTGAAAAACGTCAAAATGACGATAAATCGTCAGATATGGCATCGCTGCTCATGAGTGGCAATTTGTTGTGGGTATGCCACAGCCAAATCGTTCAATGCAAGACGCATTTAATCGAAAATTGGAGCGAGAAATGGACTTCGATCGAATCGCATTGAGTCAAGCTGTTCAAACAAATGTGCCAATGTTGAATAAAGAATAAAAGAAAGTGTACGATGAATTGATGCAAGCAGTCGATATCGAAAATGGAACTGGATACTGGAAGTACATTCCTGATTTCACTGATTTTGGCTACAATTCGTTCTGAGATCGCTGGCCCTAGCCTCTTCTGGAATAGTGGCTACTTTGTTAGAAGGCGGTCGAACAGCTCATTCTGCATTGAAATTGCCATTGAATCTGCAAGTGGATGAAGAACCTACATGCAACATTTCAAAGAATACTGCGATGGCGAAGTACTGCAGCAATGTAAGATTATCATATGGGACGAATGCACAATGACTTACAAACGCGCATTGGAGGCCCTGAATCGTAATGATAAGCGACCTTTCAATGAAGCAATGATGAGCCTGTCATTTCGAGATCAACTCCGGCAGATGAATTGAATGCTTGCCTGAAGGCGTCTGCCTTATGGTGATACGTCAAGAAATTGCATTTGACAACAAACATGCGAGTTTCTTTACAAAATGACCAGTCCGCTGCAGAGTTCTCCAGGCAATTGTTGGCGATGGGCAATGGTATGATTCCAGCAGACTTAATCACCGGCCTGATTGAGTTTCCACAAAATATTTGAAACTTTACAACGACAGCGGAAGAACTAATTATGAATGTTTTCCCGAATATCGCTCAGAATTATATTGGCTGAGTGTATAAGAGTGATTTTGGCTGCGAAAAACAAGAACGTCAATCATTTGAATTTCGCCATTCAAAACCGAATCGCTGGTGAGTTGCATTCAAACAAATCAGTCGACTCCGTGATGGATGAAAACGAAGCCACTACTATCCCACGGAATTTTTAAATTCTTTGAATGTTTCGGGCTCAGCAATAATTTTGTTTCGCAACCTAAATGAACCAAAACTTTGTAACGCTACGCATTTGATTGTGAAGAATTTAATATCAAATATTATTCAAGCAACGATTTTAATTGGAAAATTCAAAGGCGAAGTTGTTCCTATTCCGCGGATTTCACTTATTCAGAACGATTTGCCGTTCGTATTTAAGCGTCTTCAATTTCCCGTACGTCTCGCTTTTGCTAGGACAATCGCTGGATGTGTGTGGCATCAATCTTGAAATTCACGTGTCGGCAAAGCTCTCGCTTAATGCGCACCCGGTAATAGAAATAGAACAAAAAAATGTTTGGCTGGCCGAAAAGTATTTCATTTTATTTATTTATTTAATTTTAATATAACTTTTGAATAAAAAAAATTGAATTGACCGAATTACATGAAACAGAATGAAGCGAAAGCTCGGAATTATTAATTTCATTACCTAAATTAATGAATTTGGGCGGAACGAAGTTCGCCGGGTCAGCTAGTATATAAATATAATCAAAAACAAGAATTATTCGAAATTAAATTTTAGCTTTAACGAACGGAACCTTTCGATATTTTTTAGACGAAAAATCGTGGATGATTACGTTGAAATCAAGTTCTTGGAATAAATATCAAAGGGAAAGTTGAAATTTGGAAGATTTTTTTATTCGAAGTCTCTATTGTTGGGAGCCCGTCTTTAGTGGAGGCCCGGGACTCTAGCCCCGGATGCCCTCCCCTAAATCCGGCCCTCCGGTAACGTAGAAATAGGGACGTTACTGACCAATAACATTTTTTGGTTCAGGTTACATAATATATTCCCAACCAATCTAGTCCACTTAAGATAACTATAGACTTTGGAATGTTCACATTTACAACGATAACAAGCAGCCTGAAGGCAAAACTTTTTTTTGCTTTTAGTTGGTTGTCTGTTAGAAATGCATAGGTATTAGTTTATTTACAGTTTTCATTATAAGAAGTCCTTTGACCTAAAGCAACTCTATAATCTTTATTATCCTTATTAAGGAGAGAACTGCTCTCCGGCTATACTAGGAAATCCTGCAACGAACATCAAATCTAATGCAGGCGCACTGAAGACTATAGTCGCTTACTTAATACGTTAGGATAGGGTAGGTAAGGTGACTGTCTAGAAAGACAAACTTAGACCATATTCATTTTGGTCCTTTGTGATACCACATAATCGCTTACCTTAGTGTGAATCTTAAGCCTCGAAATGTTTCCCCAGTTCACTTATTGATGCCAATCTTGAAGAAATCACTTTTCCGAAATGAAGGTGCAGTTCAAAATTAGGGCGCAGTTTCTGAATTCGTATTTTCGTGGAAGTGTTTCTTATCTGTCGTTTGCCTTCAAAGAAAATATTTAAACAAAATGGCCGACACCGATCGGAAGTTGGTTGCTGTTCTTATTTTATTTTTATACATTTGCCTTCATTATTTGTTATTTATTCGCTTAATTTAAAACAAAACAAATAAAAGTATTAAAAGTACCCAAATTGTCACAGCTCTTTTTATCGAAACGAAACTTCTTGCCTGTAGAAATACTCTGACGGCATTGGAGTAGAGTGGGGGAAGGCTACTTAATTTAAACACAGAGAATCATTTACCTTTCCTGTTCACTAACAGTTTTGTACAAGTGCTTGCTCATAAGATGCTTAAAATATTGACTCATTGACCAAGTGCCGGGAATATTTTTTAAAGCGCAGTCGGGCTCCCGCACACAAGGTGTTTTTGACTTGGCAGCAAACACTCAGCCTCGGGTGAATTCATGTCATTAAGATTCCTATCATTATCTGTCCATTTCTATTAGCAGTTCAGCAAAGTGGTTTCCCACAAATCCTACAAAGTAATCATACATCGGGCAAAAACGTTTTTACTTCCAGCCATGGTGCCATTAAGACGTCCGTCACCACCAAGTCCAACGGTCAGTACTTAACAGAAAGCAATCACATAAATGTGTGATGAGGAAAAGACTCTGTTCAAACGTACTGCATACGTGACTCTAATCCGTAGCCATCAGGCTACACCAACACACAGTACTTGTAGGGTCGTCCTTCGGACAAATTGGCGTAGTATGGTGCCTTAGCATTAACTCATCTCAATTTCAGTTGATTAATGAACTGAACCAGTTTCCGCAGATTTAGTGACAAGCAGTCACTTGTTTGCACAATTTGCTATACAATCCAGTGTGAGGTGGACATAATATTTACCAAATTTACTATGACGACACAGCGAGTCTTCTTGATTTCATTTGTTCATCGATAAGCACTCACTTTGCGGTTCAGTACGATAAGTCAACGCGAATCTACTTCTACCTGATACACTGAACACAGAGTGACTCCAAGTATGGGATATGGAGACATCTAGATCGCATATCCTTATGGAGAAGATGGGATTGAGACGAAAATCCGTTGAATGAAAATGACGGCTGTTGAATAATTTATGAAGCTATCGTTCCTGTCCTCAAGGATGGACTGGAAATTGTCAAACTTGTAAAGGGCTCTCGACAAGAGCCGAATAAAAAGACACCACGAACCATCTTGTGGGCTGTCGTATCGCGCTAATGACGTGGAAATAAACGACAAAAGCTCCTAATTCAATGACGTTCACTTGATGGGAAAGGTGTTGTGTGCAAAATTTGTTTTTTTTTTTCTCAAAACACGCATTTATTTGTTTGAGGCTCTCGAGTTAATGACAAAACTTTCAAGCAATTAGTTGAGATTAATTGGGATAGTTTTCGAAAGACAAAGAATCTTTACTCAAGCAAATTCGCCGAGAATTTATATGAGAAACGCTGAAATTTAGCCGTTCAAAAGAGATGCTTAATGTCAGTGTGGTGTGGTAGACTAAGGGCGCGCGTACAGTGGCGCGAGAAAGCGAGCGAAACGAGAAGCAGTGCTATAGGCGATGCGAGATGCGACAAGGTGCCCACGGTAAAAGCTTTTCTGTGTTGTGGCTTTCCTCAAGGAGACAAGATGGGCTCCTCTTCAGAAGAAGAATTTTAGGAAAAGAGCGAAAGTTTATGAAATATATTTAAAAATAAAAGAATTAGGGGAGTTTCATCAGTTGTATCCCTAAGGATGAAATCAATTTTTTTAGTATACAAGAACATGTCGTTCAAAACGTTCGATTACATTATCTATAGAAAAAAATTGATCATCTTATACAAGGAACCTGGACCAATTTTCCATTCCATTTCTTTTCAACAACAATTCTGTTATGATAATTTTTATTTGTTTGATTCCAAAGTGGAGGCTTTTCAAAAGTTGTCGATATCAGATGTTCGGCATCTTTTTTATTTTATTTTATTTTATATTAAATAAATTGAAATTGAAACTGAAATGTTTTATTTTATCCATTTTGTGTTTATTTATTTATTTTATTTTATTTTTTTTTTTTTTTTTTTTTTTTTTTTTTTTTAAAATCAACCGCAAAAAAAACCTTTATGTGCGAGAAGCATGCGAGAGGTTTGCGAGAAGCTCGCAATTGTCGCATCTCTCTTTTTTTTAGTAACCCGAGTGCTACTAGCATGCACGATTCGCAAACCGAGTGATCGTTCTCAGGAATATGCCTGCGTACTAAACACACACTTCAACCATTCTCCCTGTGGCAAGGCCGTAAATATGGGGGGATCACAGGGGTTTAACCCCACATAAAAATTGCTTATTTTTTGATTTACAAACAATTTATATATAACTTATTTTTTGTAGACTATACGCGTAGCTATATAATATATAGCATATTATGTGCCGAAGAATGTTTTCCCGAAAAGTTAATACTTTAGAAGATGTTTACAATAAAAACAGTCAATCACCATTATAAAGTACTCCCATTTTTCATTCGTTATTATTATACTCTGTCCAAGAAAAATTGTCAGTACAGGCCTTATGGGAAGCTCTTTTTTCTACCAGTGGTGCCTGTAGCTACTCTCACGGCACTCAAACACAAGATTTGTCACTGAAATAAAAACGAAACCACTGGCATACCAAAGAATTTTGTTGTTGTAATTTTCCTGAAATTCACATACATTCCACCACAACCAGTCTGCCACACAGCCGCGGGCAGAATGAGCACGATCGTCTTGCGTTCGCTTGCTATTATGTTTATCATTATCATCAACCAAAATAAGCAGTGTGAGTTACTGAAGCACATCAGAGAAGTGCTACCATATATGTCAATGTTAGTATATCATTAACGGTTTTTCTTTTAATTTTGTCAAAGAACTTTCGGTTTTGGTGCTTCTTGGAGCTTTTGAGAGCGGCATATTATGTGGGGCGCTGCCATTCGGTTTTAGTTTGTTTGTATTTCTGAAAGATCCAATAATATTCAGTCAAAACATATTTTTTAATGTTGTCTTTTACAAATAAGGTTTATTCGTGAGGTGTTTTAATGCATTCATTTCATTAACGCAACAAGTGATCATAATGTGCATTGTAGAGATATTGCGATAAATTAATAGAGATTACTAGGGCAACTCAACCGGATTCATGCAAAAGCACGGTATTTTTTGAGATAAAATTTGATTAAATATTTTATTATAGAAAACTAAGTACAAATTTTCAGCCTTATTCGTTAGGGCATATTTCTGCATGTTTTGGTAGGTATAAATTCATACTTCACTTTGTAGAGCATATTTTTCACACTGAAATATCAAAATGATGAAGCAGGTAAACTTATACTGTTTATTTTCGGTCGTTGGGTTTAACCACATCCGGTCACTCCTCTCCAGTAAAGCAAATGCCTTGAAAGGATTTTATGATCCTTTTTTTGCTACCGTTTCCGCGAAGCTCTGCACTGACGGGTAATATTTTTTTAACTAAAAATATGTAATCTAGGTATATACATATGTCTATTTTAAAAAATGTATGTAGAGCTGCACAAGTGCAGTCCTTTTACCATCTGTTTAGGTATATGACATTGCGTCGTGGTTATATAATTTTGTATTCCAATTGCCTGTTTGTGAACCTACCTTTTTTTTCATTTTGGTTTGCGAAATGTGTATTCTTTGTTGGAAAACAAACTAAAGCGACTAGGCTGAAACCTGAAACCTGAAAAGATAAACGGAATTTATTTCGTTCAGCAATATTTTTATTGTAAATTGGAAGGTGGTAACCCTAAGAGTATTGCTCTCTGAGTTATGGCATAGACACATAATTACTAGATGGTGCATTCCATACCCAACCTGGAACAGCGTATACCTCACGCTTTTACTCATAATAGATGGCGTCCCAATGCAGTTTTTCAACTTATCAACCTTTTTTGTGTTGCATGTTCCCATATTTGTATCTACAGTGTTTACAAACATGATGCAGAGATTGGAGGAAGAAAAATAGGAAATGAAATCGGTGATGGAAATCGAGATCGAGTACTTTTTGGATGAATAGCATATAGCTAGTTGTAGTGATGCGCGATAATCCAAATATATATCGATACATCGATACTTCAGTATCGAAAGGAAAACATCGATGCAAGAAAATAATCGGTCCGAAAAAATCGATAATATCGATAATTTCGATATTTTTTTAATTAAAAGCTAAATATTTGTTTGCAGTTAATAATTCATACCAACAAATAGGTCACAATACAATATAAATAAAAACGTCAAAATTTCATGTTTCCTTACTTTATAGAACTTAAAATAACTTATTTTTATTAAGTAAACTAGCTGACCCGGCGAAGATCGTTCCGCCCAAATTCGTGAATGGAATGAAAATAATCTCCCTTATTGCAGTTGTCAACTAATGAACCGATTGATAGTTGGTAAAATGTATCAATCAATTGATACTTTTGTACTCAGTTGATAAAGGTTTTGATCATTGTGACTGAAATTGACTGTTTTGACATGAAAATTGAATTTGCTGTGAATATTTTTTGTTTTAATTTAAAAATTCCATTTTATTATGGAATGAGAATTGTGGTTTGACATTTATGAGGAAGAGGATACTTTTTTTTGGAAATAGCGAGAAGAAAGAAGCAACTAAGGGATGCTTTAAACCCCCTAGAATTAGAAGAATAATCAATTAGCTTAGCACAGTCCAAATTTTCAGTTACCTATCTTTAAAGTTATTTGTTAATGCACTGGAAGAATGTAGGTAGTTGTCGCAAATGGTATTTGAGCCATCAAAATAGTTAAATAAACTAGAAACTTTACAAACAGTTTTTTTTTTTTTTTTCAGTTGAAAGAAATAGATACAAAATGAAAGAAAAGTCAATGATAACTGACACTCGCAATACCGATTTTTGTATTCACAATCAAAAATTAATGGAAATTGACAATGAATCACCAATCCAGTGCCAATTGACAATCACAATACCGATTAAAGTAATTGGTTGACAATTCCGTAATTTTAATAGTTATTCGAATCCATCAAATCTGAGACCATCCAAATCGGTCCAGCCGTTCTTGAGTTATAAATGGTGTAACTATCCCGACTTTGTTTTATTTATATTAATATATCTAACATTAAAAGAAAACTTAATAAACTTCCATTATTTAATGCAATAACAACTAAATAATAATTACTTAGGAACTTTGATTGTATTAAAATACGTATTTAGTTTGTTTAAATGTATAAAGCGAAGGTTAACATACTGAAACAAGCACTTCCAAAATTATGTTTTTTTTTTTTAGCTTGTTTCAATGACTGCACAATGCGCTGCAGTACATAACATCACTAGATGTGACCTAGAAAAATTGGTGGACTGAGAAAATGTCTTAAGTTTGTTGAGGCGCGTCGTCATGTATTTTAATAAATGACCGAACAATCAAAAAACTATGAAAGTCCCAGTTGTGTTGGAGTGCAAAAAATCGGTGGCAAATCATCGATGCATCGATAATATCGAGAATAAATTATCGAGTGAAATAATCGATATTTTTTTACGAAAATATCGATGAATCGAGTGATTCGATATTTATCGCGCATCACTAGCTAGTTGTATGGTGGGTCGTGGGTGTGGTAGAGCTAGCGTACTTTTAGCGTGACGATAGATGACAATGGGGATGAAGTGTCTTACGAACCCAACAATGTGGAAAGAATGTGTATGGCAATGTGAAATAATTAGGTAGCTCTGTGTGTATATTCCGATATTTTATTGGCATAAGTAGGTCATGATGAAGGATATTAGGCTTTTTTTACTATGCCCACATGATCTATATAGATCATTGATTTCCATGGTTTACAATAATAATGCGGGATACACTTGTTGTTGTAAACATTAAAATCTTTAAAATTTCGTTTTGATGGCAATTTAGAAGAAAAAGATTTTGAAAATCTGAAAACCAAATAAGTGAAGTTTCATACACATAATCTACGAGAGCTTATGTTTAGTTTCTTTAGTTTTTTACCTAAAATTTCCTTTTCAAAATGATTGGCACAGACAAAATTGTTATATGTACTCATTTCTGTAATTCTCAATATGTTTAACCATACTTCCCTTTCTTTTGTTTTTTTCGGGATCGAAAAAAATTGCCTCTTGGGAAAATTAATAATTAATAATAATAATAAGAATACTTTATTTCATATCAAAACAGCTTAGATCTAAATTAAGATATAAATTACAGAGGTGCAAATTTTACATGAAACTAAAGCTTTTTGTATGAAATAGTGGAGTACAATCAGTTGTCATAATGACAAGAGTCGAATGTACCTATCAATTCAAATATGTTTTAAAAGTAAACAATTGATGGGGAAATATTAAAAAAAAAAAAAAAACAAAGCAAAGAATCAGAAAAATAAAAATTAAAAAGAACAGACAAAAAAGAAAAAAAAAAAGAAAAGAAAATCCAAACAAAGTACTAAATTAGACAACAGGTATGAACAAATTATCAATTACTGAATGATTAAAAGAAAATAGCCATTTTTTAACACCAAACAAGAACACTGTTTTCGATCTCTCACATCTAAGGTTAACAGGTAAAATATTAAAAAGACGAGGTGCAGTGACATGGTAAAACCGTGAAAAGTGCGTTTTATGTACTGTTGGCAGTGCTGCAAAATGTCTGCTATTGACCCTTAGATTGTAGTTGTCATCAAGTCTAACATCATAAAAACCCGACTTTTCAAAAAATATTTTTAATACCTTATAGCAGTACAGATGCCTTATAGGGAGAATTTCAAGATTTTTGAACAGCTCAAAAGTATGAGTTCTACGACTTACTCCACACATTATTCTAATTGCATGTTTTTGTTTTGTTAACAGGGGCTCTATTTTATTGCAATACGTACCGCCCCAGCAGGATATTCCATACTGCAGCTTAGATTTCAGTAAGCCATTGTAAACCAACTTTAAGATTTTAAGACGACAATAGAGACTAAGATGATAAAGCTGCCTCACCACTCTATTTAGATATTGTTTCAGATAGGCAGTATGTTCCTTCCAGCTGAGCTTACTATCTAATATAATACCTAAGTATTTGAAATTGTCGACAAGATCAATTTTGAAACAGTTAACACTACAATTAACACTATTATTGAAGGTGGTATTATTTCGGCCTCCTACTAAACAAAACCGAGAACAGCTCGTTGAGTGATAGTGTAAAGGGAACTCACTGCAGATTTTGCCCTTAATATTAAAAAGCATAAATTTCGTTTTGTTGCTGATTACCAGTTTGTTTTTGTTAAACCATCTTCTTAGAATATCTAAATCATTGCTAACATCCAAAAACATATTTAGATTACTGTTATTCGAATACGAAAGGGCAGTGTCGTCAGCAAATGCTGTAATTTTACCTTTAAACGGTTGAATAAACAATGAATTAACAAATATCAAGAATAGGATAGGACCCAGCACAGAGCCTTGAGGGACACCTATATTAATTAAGTTCGGGGAACTGAAACTGTTCTTGATCTTAACTATTTGCTGTCTATTTTTTAAATACGAAGCAAACCAATCAAGCATAAAACCTCGGAAACCAGCATTAAAAAGTCTATTTAATAACAAAGTGTGATTAACCATGTCGAAAGCCTTGGTAATGTCAATAAATAAAGCACCACCAGTTTCCGAAATATTTAAAGTATTATAAATCTCACCGGTTAATTTCAGCAATGCTCCTTCTGTAGATCTCCCTTTTCTAAAACCAAACTGGAAAGAACTAAAGAAATCTGTACTATCCAAAAAGGATAATATTCTGGTCTTTATGCCCCGTTCAAACACTTTGGAAAAAACTGAAAGAAGGGAAATTGGGCGGTAATTATTTAATACAGTAGTATCACCCTTTTTATGAAGAGGGATTATAACCGCTGTTTTCAATGACTCAGGGAATATTCCCCTTCTTACACAGAAATTGAAGATAAAGCTCAAGACATCAGATATATGAAAAGAAATCTTTTTCAAGACAGCACTAGAAATATGGTCAAAAGATGACGAATTTGATTTTTTTTAAGTGAAATTATAATTTTATGTACTTCAAGTACCGTGAACTCATTGAAGAAAAAACTTTCAGCTTGTTGATGCATGTCTTTAAGTGTGTTATCACTTGAAATGACATTTACTGGCAAATCCTGTGTAGACATTACATTAGTAAAAAAATTGTTAAACAAATTAGCAACTTCTAAGGGTTCTGATACTGTAGAAAAATTGTTGTTTATGAGGATATCTGTATTCATTTTGGTTCTATTTAAGATTTCGTTAATTACTCCCCATTCTTTTTTAGTATCGCCAATATTTTCGGCAAGTTTATTACTAAAATATGTATCTCTGAGAAGAGGTATTTCAGACACAACACATTTAACTTTTTTTCTCATATTGTTTTAATTAAAATCACAAGTCAAATATAATCTTTTCGTATGCACACAATCCCACTAGTAATAATTATTAATTATTATTTATTATTATTTCTTAAACTGTAATGGGTTATTCGAAATTGTTTATTTAAAAATAAACACACACTCGCACAAAAAAAGCTAATGTAATGTTTTTATTTATGTTTTTTTTTTTTAAATTGAAACCCCATACAACTAACCTCAACTAGCTACCTATTTTTTGCACTTCTTCCGGAAACCTTATTCCCGTTCATATTAAAGGGTTTTTCTATATTTTGTAGAAACCGAAATTTACGGGGAAATCCTATAAACAGTCCGGTTTTTTTAACATTACATCCACGCCGAATTCCGAATATACCCTTTAGGGAAAGGTAATGCCATTGCTCTAACTTCTCCGTTAAAAAATATTATATTCAGGAAATGGGCGTTAGTGCATTGGGTAGCCCCAATGCCCATATAATATTTTTTTGTTTAAGAAATCAGAATATATGTAAGAATTCGGCTTATAAATAAATAGGTTTTTCCTGGATTTTTTAGATTTTCTGCAACGAGTCTTTAGTTAAATAAAAAAGTATGAAAAAAAGCATGATATAGAGATAAGTAAACTTAATTCCAATTTAACCAGTTGCAGAAATGAAGACTAATCCACCTGAACATAATGAAAACTTTAACTTGGTATTTTTAAAATAAGTTTCATACATCATACTTTTTTACTAACAACTGATAACTGAGAGCACACATTTAGCACTTGGTTTACCTACTTTTTTCAAAATCTATTCGACAGTAACAGATGTAAATTTTGAAATAAACATGCAATTTGCTTTACAATTTATTCCCCACAAAATTGTACGCCCATAAAAAATTAAATACATGGAGTAAAGCAGGATAATCAATCATAATGCCCATAGAAGATATAAATCCAATTTGTAATATTATTCATGTGTGCTCAAACCAGAATTGAAAAATCTCACAAATCGAAATGCACAAATTCTTCGACAGAAAAAGAAATGCATATCCAACTACACACACAGTAGGTACCTATCCATCTCATTCATAAAGGCAACAGACGACAAATCTAAACAAAATATGAAATCGAACCAAAAAGGCAGAGAAAGAATAGATTACAAAACCCATCCCATCCCTCATCCACACTCTGAAATCGAAAAGGGAAAGCATATCATAAAACAGCAATGCAAATGCATACGCATTCTCTTGGGAACATTTTGTTGTTTGGTATGTTTTGCGAAAAAGGAAAATAAAGAAGAATCAGGTATGAACTTCACTGAGTAGCCAACGAAGACCAAGGTTCATGTTGATCGGAAGTGTTTGTCAACAGTTGTAAGAAAACAGCGGCAACACTCTCTGTTTATGTGTTATCGACTGTAACGTCTTATATGTAAACATTTTATATATTTTTGTTTTATGTACATTTCGATAATTTTGCATATAATGGTCTGTTAGAGAGTAAGGAGCGTGATATTCGCTCAGTTCGATTTAGGCAGCAGTTAAGAAAACTTGCAAGTAATAAAGATTATAAAAAAGGAAAGCAACTTGTTATAATTCTTTTATTTCCGTCCGTCCTTACAAATTCAGAAGTGAGAAAAGAACAAAAAAAAAAAAAAAAAAAATATTTTGAACGTTTTATGTCTGTGAATTCATACGGAATAACTAAGAATATAGACTCATACGGAGTATAAATAGCAAAATAATTCATACGGAATTATAATATAATTTAACTGTAAAATGGACATTGAAATGTCGAACCGTGTACGTGCTTTCCTAGAAAAGTCCACTGTGTGTCAACTCAAGGAAAAATTGGGTGACCTTAATTTATTGACTACTGGCCATAAACCTGTGCTCATACTGCGCCTACAAGAAGCATGGGATAAATTGTCCAACAGCGAGCTGAATCAGCATGTCCCTGATGTTACTGCAGATGACGAAACATCTTCCTCCTCTGCATCTGGAGAAAATATAAATCACGACGACAGTCTTCTAGACAAAGAAATCGAACGTCTACGTCATCAACTTATAAAAAAACAAGAAATCGCGAAGTTAAAACAACAATTAGCGGACCTTGGATGTACCCATGAGTCTCCAAAATCGAAATCCCCGTTATTTCACTTCAAAGACATAGAAGAGTCCATGAACATATTCTCCGGCGACGATAATTTCTCCATAGAGAAATGGATTACTCAACTCGAAGAGTGTGGTGAGGTTATGGAGTGGGACTTGCGAATGCAATTTATATATGGAAAACGGCTTCTCAGCGGAACAGCTAAACTTTTCTTACGTACAGCTTGTGCAAAAAATTGGTCAGAGCTGAAATCTGCCTTGCTGAGAGAGTTTGCTAAAACAGTCACCAGTGCCGATATTCACAATCAACTACGAAACCGGAGAAAACGGCGCGAAGAATCTTATCAGCAGTACATGTTTGCAATGCAAGAAATAGCATCTCTCTCCGAAGTGGAGGAAGCTGATCTGTTGCAGTACATAATAAACGGTATTCCGGATTCTCACACTAATAAAATGCTATTATATGGGGCGAATACTTTGTCCGAGTTAAAGTTTTGCATGAAGAAGTACGAGAAAATGCGATCTACAATGTCATCGTCCGTCAACAACACAGTACACGTTAACCCGCGTTTGATAGAAGTGAAGTCGAATCAGCCCGTTATCAATGTCAAATGCTACAACTGCAGCGAAAGTGGACATTACAGCAGTAGTTGCCCCAAACCACGGCGCGCTAGAGGATCATGCTTCAAATGCGGGAACATGAGTCATCGAGCATCGGAATGTAAGGCGAAGGCAGCGGTGCTAACGTTGGGAACATCTGCAGCTGATTCTGAGGAAGAGGTGCAGCATCAACAACAGGTCGAATGCAGAAACATCAATGAGGTTACCAGTACTGAAAATAAATTTGAACATCTACTTAGGTATACCTTTGAAGAGAGAGATGAAACAAGGTCAAATTATTCAACGGCGCTGCGCACACTGATGGATTCTGGAAGCCCGATAAGTTTTGTCCAACAGCAGTGTGTACCACAAATATTGACAAGTCCTGTTGATGACAATAATTATAAATTCAGTGGAATTAATGGTAGTCCCTTAAGTGTACTTGGTATTGTATGTTCACATATTTATTTTAAAAATAATTGCGTTTGTCTTAATTTAATAGTTGTAAGTGACTCAAGTATGAAATATCCTGTCGTTCTAGGTCGCGACTTCTTAAATTTAAACAAAATGGAACTGATGAAAACTGATAATGTGAATGTGGTTAATAAGCAAGTTCAAACAGGTAAACATATGACAAACATTTTAACAGAAAATTTTGAAGAACAAATTATGAATATTGACACTTTAAACGAAACGGATGAGAGAAATTTGAATACTAATTTAGACTTAAACATTAACAAAAATATATCGCATGCATTTAGAAATAAAATAATACAAATAGTGTCCGGTTCTTGCTCGAAATATAAAACTGAATTAGCACCAATTTTGCATGATAATGATAAGGTTCAGATGGAAATTCGATTGAGTAAAGACGAGTCCTTTTATTGTACACCGCGTAGATTGCCTTATGCTCACAAACTCGAATTAAAGAAAATACTTGACGATCTTTTACAAAAGAAAATAATACGAGAAAGTGATTCACCCTATTCATCCCCAATCGTCTTAGTACGAAAACGGAACAATGAGCTTCGTCTCTGCATCGATTACCGGTCTCTAAACAAATTTACACTAAAGGATAATTATCCGCTCCCTTTAATTGAGGACTTGATTGATAGGTTGAGAAATAAAAAATATTTTTCGGTACTAGATTTACGTAATGGATTTCACCATGTCACTGTAGCCAATAATTCTATTAAATACACTTCTTTTGTAACCCCAATAGGGCAATATGAATATTTGAAAATGCCGTTCGGCTTGAAAAATGCGCCATCGGTCTTTCAACGATTCATAAATAATATTTTTAAGAACCTAATACATGATGATAAGTTGTTGATTTATATGGATGATCTGTTGATAGCTAGCGAAAGTATTGAACAACATTTAGAGTGCCTTCAAAGTGTAGCTGAGTTGATAGAGAAACATAATTTAGAGCTCCGACTAGATAAATGTCGGTTTGCCTATGAAGAAATATCTTATTTAGGGTATATTGTGAATTATGACGGTATACGTCCAAGTTCGGAAAATATACGGGCGGTGAGCGAATTTCCCATACCTAAGTGCGTGAGGGATGTTCAGAGCTTCGTCGGCCTTTGCTCATATTTTCGAAAATTCATTATGAATTTTTCCCTCATAACAAAACCTCTTTACGATCTTCTACGCAAGGACACTACTTTCAACTTCGGTTCCGAACAATTAACTAGTTTCGAGACGCTTAAGACCAAACTATTAGAAGCCCCGATATTAGCCATCTATAGCCCCAGTAATGAAACAGAATTGCACTGTGACGCAAGTAGTATCGGCTATGGCTCAATTCTCTTGCAACGTCAAACGGATGGTAAATTTCACCCATGTTCCTATTTTTCCAAAAGAGTTTCTGATGTTGAATCGAGATATCATAGTTATGAACTAGAAACACTCTCAATCATCTATGCACTTAGAAGATTCCGAATCTATCTGACTGGCATTCAGTTCAAAATAATAACGGATTGTCAATCTTTAACTCTAACCTTAAACAAACGATTCTTAAATCCAAGAATATCTCGCTGGGCGTTAGAACTTCAAAACTTTGACTACTCGATTCAACACAGAGCTTCCGGAAGAATGTCCCATGTAGACGCACTAAGTAGGTGCACAAACTTATTAGTGGTTGAAGATGATTCATTTGAATTTGCCTTAGCCGTCGCGCAAAAACGAGATGCTGATATCGTAGCTATAATTTCTGAATTGGAGCAAAGCGAAAGCAGTCTCTACGAGATGGTAAATGGTTTGGTCTATCGAAAAGTCAAATCCGGGGTTAGGTTTTATGTGCCGAAGCAAATGGAACAGCAGATCATTCAGAAACATCATGACGCTCTTTGTCATCTTGGTGTAGAGAAATGTTTTGATTATCTCAACCAGACCTATTGGTTTCCCGAAATGAAAACCAAAATTAAGAGCTATATATCCAATTGTTTGAAATGTATCTACTTTTCACCCAAAACTGGAAAAGTAGAAGGAACGCTGCACAATATCCCAAAGGGGAAAGTACCATTCGATGTCATACACATTGACCATTACGGTCCGCTGTCAACTACAGTTACCAAGAAGAAACATTTGTTCGTTGTAATAGATGGTTTTACAAAATTTGTAAAACTCTATGCCGTAAACACGACGAAAAGTTCGGAGTCAATTGCATGCTTAAACTTATATTTTTCCACTTATAGTAGACCGAATTTAATTGTATCCGACCGAGGATCCTCCTTTACATCTCAAGAATTTGCCGACTTCTTACTTAATTGTAATATTCAACATATTAAAATAGCAACACTTTCTCCGCAGTCTAATGGCCAAGTGGAAAGAATTAACCGTATTCTGACACCTATGTTTTCAAAGGAATGTAATGAAGAATCTACTGGTAATTGGTCACAGTATTTGGCAAAAGTTGAATTTGGTTTAAATAATACAGTTAGCAAAAGTACAGGGTTCACACCAAGCATGCTACTCTTCGGGGTCAATCAAAAGGGAGAATTTTGTGACAGAGTTTTTGAATATCTAGCTTCTGCCAATGACGATTCGCGTGCAGATTTAAGTGGTATAAGAGAGCAAGCATCGGAACGAATACAGAAAAATCAGCAATATAACAAATCATATTACGATCAAAAGCATAAGCCACCCAATGTGTATAAAGTGGGAAACTTGGTAATGCTAAAAAACGTAGATACTACACAGGGCATAAATAAGAAGCTATTGGCTAAATTTCGCGGCCCTTATGAAGTTATTAAAACTCTTCCAAATGACAGGTATATAGTCAAAGATGTTGATGGTATCCAGATTTCTCGCATTCCGTATACTGGTGTTTGTTCTCCGTGCAATATGAAACCATATGTTTCAGAAATATGATTACATGTTTGAACCTGGCTGTTATAAATCCACATAACTCTATTCTATTGTAAAACTTAGCAAATTTCACTAGTTATAATAATGTTAATATTTACGTATTTAAATGTACATCGATAAAATATCAATATTTCTGTTACTACAATTCAATGTATTTGTGTATATTTTTATATATTCGTGAACGACATAAGTTTGTTATTTTTATTTTTATGTTATCTACATATATTAAAGCTATCAGTTCTACAAGACATAAATTTGGAAAGACATTTACGTTTTAAAGTATAACATAAGTATACATTCGGAAAACTTGCGAAATAATTTGCAAAGATATATTTATGTTTTCTCTTATACATAGACAAAATAAACGAAAATCAAATGTATTGTATTTTTATAATCGAGACGATTATATATCAGGTATGGCCGAATTGTAAGAAAACAGCGGCAACACTTTCTGTTTATGTGTTATCGACTGTAACGTCTTATATGTAAACATTTTATATATTTTTGTTTTATGTACATTTCGATAATTTTGCATATAATGGTCTGTTAGAGAGTAAGGAGCGTGATATTCGCTCAGTTCGATTTAGGCAGCAGTTAAGAAAACTTGCAAGTAATAAAGATTATAAAAAAGGAAAGCAACTTGTTATAATTCTTTTATTTCCGTCCGTCCTTACACAGTACACCTCAAATAAAATGTTTTGCAGCATGTATCCGAGTTTGAGGTATATTTTCACGGTGGCGCCATCTAGATATTGGGGTGCTTCGGAATAACCATTTCCTTTATATGAAATGCACCATCTAGTAATTATGTGTCTATGGTTATGGCGAATTATCATACACACTACGGCAACCCTGTGAGAGCTTTAAAAAGGGACCGATTTATGTAAATCATTGCAACCAGACTGAGAGACAAACATCCTATATTCCCTGTACTGACAATTTTTCTTGGACAGAGTATAGTGTGTTCTCTTAAGTTCTCTTAATCGGTTCCGATTTCATGTTCATTCACCATGTTCTCTTTTCATTTCTCTGCTCTTACGCTTCCATTCATATAGTTTACGGTTTACATCATCAGCAAACAAATTTCGCGATTTCCAAAATCCAAATTCCAACTCTAAAGAAGTATGGAACCTTCGGCATAAACTAAGTATTAAATAGACCGTCAGCTCCGCCCACTTGAAGAGAGTATGCCTACAAGCTGTTTTCCGTGTTGCTATGTGCGAAAGGATATGTGCCATGTTAAAGTAGATTAGGCGCACGCATACACTGGCACATAGGAACAATGACAGATGACTGACAATTCATTCTGTGGTGACATTGTAAAAAATTCAAATAATTCAAATAATTGGCCGTTATCGGGAAGTGTTCAAAAAACGGTGGGTATGGTGTGGTGAATTTAGTTCCAATTTTTATTTTTGTCATTAGAATAAATATTAAAAGGATTGCTTTTATTTTACCTAGGTAATCGATACAGTACATAATGTTTACATTATAGTTGTGAACAATGGAAATCGATGAACTATAGGGATCATTTGCAAAAATAAAACAAAATCAGTATCTACAAATAATTATTTGAAATTTACTGATAGCTATACATTTTTGTTTCTGTTCTTTCCCATACAGTTAAAAAAAAACTCATTTTCGTTGGTTGTAGCTAAAGTGCAATGAAAATTTAGAAAAAAAAATATACAATTTAAAAAAAGTTGCCAGAAATATTTTTTTTTTTTGTCATACGATCGAATCGATTTTCAACTACCTACAAATTGGTTGGCCATCAGAATTTCTATACATTTTTTTTATTATGTCCTATTAATTGAAGGTTGTATATAATTTTGGAAGGTAAAATTTCGAAAATAAATCTGCACCAAAATAGTATAAAAAACAACCGGCCGAATTTAATGGACAGAAAAAAAAGTTATTTTCTAAATAAACATTATTCATAGTTATTCTTTGCTGACTCTATTGTTTTCATTTACCTATTGCTTTAGTTGGAAAATATCTCGTAATAAATTTAATTTCTTTGTTTTTGATTTGTTTATTTTTTTCTGTTATTACACGGAAACTTCATGAAAAGATTAAAACTCAAATACCCACTCAGAAATGTTGATAAATCTCCTTTGAACGCCAACATATTTTTTATTGTAATATTCCTTATCAATTCTTGCCTTTGAATTCGTTGCCTTTTACCTGTCGACATTCACTGGCGAAATAATTTTTCGACCAAAAAACAACAAACGAAAACAGACGCAATATGTAATTGTAAGAAGAAAAATGTCTTATTCTATTTCCTTCGTGAATATTTCTCATTTTATTTCTTTATCTATATATTTATTACATTAGTAATTAACCATTTTGCAAAATAGGCACATGTTTTCGTGGTGAAATAAAAAAACAAATTAAGACTCCCAGAACGCATCCATCAGCTGATAGAAACTCACCAAATACAAACAATCTCAGTCAGTGTTCTTAGCAGTCTCTCTTTATTTTTCCCTCGAAGCGTGGGCATTTTTCCCTTTTCATCGAAATCAAATTCCCTCGATTCGTATATGCAAAAATAATTTTACCTAGAGTATATGAATTGCAGTTTGCTAACATTAAAATGATTATTTCTTGGTACTAGAAATTGTTTGATAAAGGGAAATCTACTTTTTATAGACATTTTTAGTGTTTTGCAATGCAGATTGAATGTTTTTTTCGTCAGATTCCTCATATAACCACAATTTTGA
Organism: Cheilosia urbana; assembly: GCA_946477585.1. Taxonomy (NCBI): domain Eukaryota; kingdom Metazoa; phylum Arthropoda; class Insecta; order Diptera; family Syrphidae; genus Cheilosia; species Cheilosia urbana. The sequence goes on from OX297855.1 coordinate 46,083,520, forward strand.
AGCTTTATTCCTGTTTTGCACGTAAGGTTTTTCGGCCATCAAAATTTCTACAAAAAGGTAAAAATGCCACGATTTAGGATGACTGCTGTGTGTCATTTTTTCATTTTACCCCCTCCATTAAGAATTCTTTTTCTTTTTCTGCTTCACACGTATTCACGGATAGGAAATTTAAGGGAGAATTTAAGAGAGAATTCTTTTCAAAATTTGCGGGGAGAATCGGGCAGGTGCGCGGGAGCTGACGGTCTATATAGTACTTAGTTTATGCCTTCGGTGCGCGAGTTACACTCGCACTTGGCCGTTTTTTTTTTTTTAACTATTCCTACTTTTGTTATAATTACTAGTTAATAAAAAAAAAGGAAATTTGAAATTTAAGATTGTTTTATTTTCCTCAATCGCTTACAACCTTAAAATAAAAAGTAATTTTTTAATTTTTCCCCCACCGTAAGCTGGGGTTACTTTGTGCCTGCAGGGTTACTTTGTGCCAACCGTACTTTTGTACATTTAATTTCACTTTACCAATACTTTTACATAAAATATGAACGTTTTTTCACTGTGCAAGGCTGCTGGAAAAGCTTTCCAGTTAATATTTTACATTCAACAATTTCTTTGTTTTTACGTTTTTGAATAATGACATGAGATTCAAAATCAAATTTTTGCCGAAAAAATTCTATTACGACAAATTTCATATGTAACCAAAAAAATATAATCGCTACGGAATTGAAGGTGGGTTATATTATTTTATGATTTATTTGTGATAAATAATATTAAAGTTAATATAAGTAAAACTTATTGTTTTCATTTTTACGTCCCCTTTTCAATAAAGTCGCAAGTTCATGGGGTAACTTTGTGCCACCAAGGATGGTGGCACAAAGTTACCCTCTGTGTATTGATTTTGTTTTGCACGTCCAACGTTTTTGGTCCAAAGAAACCCCTTGTCTTTAATTTTAAATTTGAAGGTTCTGGAATTGCGCCGAAATGCCTCGAAAGTATATAAAAAAGATAGGAGGACGGCCCTACAGCAATTTCACCCAGGAAGATTTGAAAAAATCTGTGCAGGAAGTTCGAAGTGGACGAATTTCAATTCAAAAATCAAGAGAAAAGTACGGTATTCATAGAAATACTCTAATAAATAAAGGATAAGATGCTCAATCAAATGTTGCGGGACGTCAAACCATTTTCAGTGCCGAAGAAGAGTTGTTACTACATCCGCTTATGGTTTTCCAGTCACTTTTCTTGATCCAAGACGAATTGGCAAAAGCTATTACGACATAATTATGGAGGAAATAAACTCCTTTCCAGAACAACATGCCTGGCCCTGAATGCAGAATATCATTTCTGGACTGACACAAAGCCTTATAGTCTTTATAGCGTCCCCAAAATATCTTTTTAAAATTTTTATTTTTAACGCTTTTATTTTTTTTTTATATGTAATTTATATAAAAGAAATCCTTCACTTGTTTCTTAAAAAAATGTTGTTATCATGTGTTTTAATGGTATATGGGGTAAGATTCAACCAAACTTACATTTTGACAAGATTAGCGAAGGATTTCGTCAGTGGCACAAAGTTACCCCAAACGTGGGGCAACTTTGTACCACACTTTAAATGCTTACATGTTTAAAATCCTAAGTCCTTTCGAGAATTTGAGAACGTTGCCTTTATTGCTTAATGCTTAAGATCAAAATGGTATATCTTATTTTGTTTATTTCATACAGAAATAAAAGTTTTTTTTACAAAAACCTCAAAAACTGGCACAAAGTAACCCCAGTTTACGGCATATTTATATTTTTTTTTTTTTGTCCAAACCTATCGACTAATTTGTTTTCTAGCGTGCATTAAAATACATGCGAACAGTTTTCTCGCACTCAAACGCTTCTCGCATCGTATCGCTTTCTCGCGCCACTGTACGCACGGCCTTATGTGCGACAGTGTACAATGTACATTGCGGTGACGCGTAGTTTAAGAAGATTTATGCGAGAAACAGATTAGCACAGCAACAGCAACTTTGATAACTTTTTAGAACCAATGTATTTTAATTACTTTGAACACATTAGCACAGCAACATCGAGCGCAACAGCGAGGTCAACGTTAGAGCCAATCCTAAATTCGCTGTTGCTGCTGCTGTTGCTGTCCTGTGTTAATCTGTTTCTCGCATTACCAAGCTCGACTATTCTTGAGCGGAATATAAATTCGTCCCACAAATAAAAATTCACATAAAACTGACACGACAAATATTTTTTATTCATGTCTCAATAAACGAATTCGAATACAAAGAAGAGCGTTACCAACATTCACCTTTCCATTTCACCTTCACCACCCTATATACCTACGGCAGTATAAAGAAGCCATCTAAAACACCACCGAAAAAAGAATTTAAACCCAGAAAATATGCATCGATTTTGACATGGATTTTGTTAATACTATACCTGATACCCCAACCTCGCAGTGCTTGTTCCAGTGCAAGGCTACGATTAGATACATACGTGTCATTTTTCGTGGCAAATTTTTACATGCTGACGTCACAAAAATTCGGACATTCAGTGGTCCCTCGTTTGCCTTTCCGGAAGCTTCGATCACATCTGGCATTTTTAATGGTTGGATTGCTTTCATTGTTGTGGCATATCCGGTATATGCATATCCCCACACCGAACAGTGACTCTTCAATAAGCTTTCATTGCTCATCAAAATATTAAAATCCCACTACCCCGTTTTAAGAAATGAGACCTGTAAAATTACATTAAAATTGAGAAACAGAGCAACCCAGTAGTTTCGGTGGTTTGATTTTTCCATATCCAGTCGAGTACGCGTGTTTTCGAATCCCTTTGCAGTTAAACAAACTTCAGCCTGGGGGATTTTACAATTCACTTTTAAATTAATAGAGAACAAACTTTGTGTGCAATTCTCATCTTCTTTTACAAATGTAGCAAACAGTTTTATTCGGTTAAGTAATTCCGTAAATTATATGTTGTAGTTTTCTTCAAGAGTACGGAATATATTGTATCCCGATTGCAAAGTTAGATGCAATAAGCCTTGGATGTGGAACGCAGATTTTTTCCCTTTTAGGGTTTGTTTCGAAAAAAAAAAAATATTTTCTCTACAAGAAGTATCCTTGTTAAGTGCAAACAAAATAAGCAATATGCGAGTGCTTAAGGCGATAGTTAATTAAAAGTTTTACTGCAGGTTCCTTGGGAGAGTCTTGCTGCAAAATAAGATTAATTCCGTGAAGTGCTTTCGGTGGCAAAAGAGAATTTATTTCAGAGTAAGCTAAGAGTAGAATTTTCTGAAACCTATTTTGAATTTAGTGCGAAGTTATGTACGTGTTTGTAGAATTCCCTATTTCAATTAAAATGTTATCTTCGAAAAACAGCATTTTGTTTCACCTGTATGTATGCTTGTTTGTATGTTTGTTTATAACCGACTCCTTTAAATGCAATTTTGACCCACTTTGAACGGTCTGATTTCATTTAAACTTTGTAGACTTATCAAGGACCGATGACATAAAAAAAAAGATGGAGTGATTGTGAGTATGCCACTTCTTACTGGTAATTATTTGAGAGGAATGCGGCAATTATTATGAGAGAGCATTAAGAATCTATCCAACGAACGATCAAGTTGCTAAACACAACGAAAAAGTTCTCCAGAGTTTTGAGAACAAAGGGACAGTTATTTATACAATAAAAACTCAAGACCAACTCATCGATGCTACCCGAAATTTAGGTAACAAGGACTTAGATTCCGTGATACCTAATGATATTAACAAAACAGGAGGACTTCCTAATGTATTGAAAATATTCGTAGGAGCCAAATTGATGTTAAGGTCGAATATCGACGTGTCAAAAGGTTTAGTTAATGACAACATGGATTTTATCACAGAATTCATCTGGCCAAATTTTCGTAGAGACCAATTATATGCAAATAGTACCTCGTCAGTCCGTATTGATTTCGGTTCAGATGGTGTTTAAACCAATATCAATACAGTTTCCAGCAAAATACAGCTACGGGACTGCTGAGAGGCGAATGTTGCCATTAATCCTGAGTTGGGCTTCAACCGTCCACAAGATGCAAGGTTGTACAGTCGATCATGCATCAGTCATTTATTTAGGCTCGCGATTGTTTGCTGCTGGGCAAGCTTATGTGGCACTTAGTCGTGGAAGATCTTTAGACTTTATTCGGATTGAAGAACTTGATTGCTCTAAATTAACAGGAAAAACCCCGTGTAACAGCGAAGCACTAGATGAAATGATTAGATTACGAAATAGTTTGTAAGTCATTTTAATATTAATTGTCCGCAAAGAGCTAGCTGAGTTAAATTTTGAACGTCGTTTATCAATATATGATAGATGTAACTACTCAAAACTTCACTACTGTGCGCTAGAAAATATTTGAGCCTCAATTCAGGCAAAATACGATAGCTCTGTTTTTTTTTTTGTGCTACCGCTGCGTTGCTTTTGCATTGAAGTTTGCTTTTTCTATTATTATCGTATACGTACAGTGGCAGTGTAAAGACGTGTTTTTTGTTGCTACAGGAAATTTTGAAATATTTTTTTTAAGTGAAAGTAAAGTTTTGGTGAAGATTTTGTAATATGGGATTATTAGCGATAATTTTAATTTTAAACACGAAAACTTAATAAATATAAAATGTACATAGTGTTATTGTTATTGTTTTTTTATTTCCTTTAGTTCATTACCAGAACATTTCCATTTCAGAAAATTTGAAGAAAGCAAATTGATCTCAGGAGAACACAAAACTCCGGGTTGTATGAGAACTCTGGAGGCTATCCTACCACAGCCTAAAATGTGTGGCCGCTTGAGCAAGTAATACATTTTAATAATCAACCTAGACTCATATTTTTTGGGTGCGGCAACTCTCCTCTCCTATGGCTATGACAGCCTCAAATTTGGGGTCTCGGATCGTAGAAGAGGTTGTAGCAGCTTAGGATTCGGGTACCACAACTCTTCATGGAGGCTATGACAACCTCAAATTTGGGGTTTCGGATCTAAGAAGAGGTACTATAACTCAATTAAGAAGCTAAATATGGGAGTAACACATTTTGAATTTGGTTCTCGTAGCTCTGCTTTAAGTACTGTCAGCCATATTACTAGGCAATGTACCTCATTTGCATGGACGGTAGGCGTCATATTTTGGTTATTGTAGCCATAAAGTCAACAGCTCGGATACGTGCATAGTAAAGAGCTGGCGCATTTAGTAGGGCTATCGTAGCTCTGTAGTTTTCTGAGTGTATATGGTTGGTTCACGTTTGAAAGATAGACTGCCTTTGGACCCGATAGTTGGAACTTTTGGCGACTTCCAAACCACTCAACCAATTTCAATAGAATTTTGTGGATGTACCTATGTGGTTGGTTCCAGTTTGAAAGATAAGATAGTTTAGGACCCTATAGATGATATTTTGCAAAAGATAAGCGGAAAAGGGAAACGGGTTGTGGCACCTCCCAATCGAAAAAAAAATATCAAACGACCCGGGTCTTCTTGTGTAATATAAAATTCCATGTTCAGGTCATTAAGTGTGTGGAAAAAGGGAACCAGGACCATCAAATGAAAAAAATTATTGTCAATAGTGACCTGCTTCAAAGCAGAACGCAAATTTGATTGTTTTTGTGAGTCTCACAAGTTGTGAGTGTGCTGACAGAATACGAAAACCTAACAATATCAATTTCACCTCACCTTGTGAGGGTTTTGAGACTTGTGAGGTTTCAGTGAGGTTTGCCAGAATCGGGCTGTAAGATATTATCTTTATGTTTATAGATTTTTAAACAAAACTTGCGAAAATTTCCTGTTACTGAGAGCTAAAACCTATAAAAACTCACATTGTTTTTTGATAAGTAGGTACCTACTGCCATATCAAATGAATAACCTATGAATTTTATTTAACGCTACCTACTCTTATTTAATGTATAGTTAATTCTGAACTTTTACCTACTAGGTACCTACCAATTGACTCAAGCAAACTTCTGATGAAAGAGAAAGTTTCGTACGACCCAGTCGTGCACTTTATTTCTTTCGTCTCAACATTGTATAACAACACTATTTGTTGACATGCGGCTGTCTTCAGAGTACGTAGATAGAAAAATTGTCAAAATACTCCCCAAAGTCTGTAACATTTTGTATAGGAAAGTATTAAAAACATAAAGTTTTTAATGTGAATCATTTCATTAAGCTATAGTGTGGCTGTAACCAAAGTGAGATCAAAGCAAAAAAGAGTTTGTGTCTAAGCTAAAACAGTTAGAAAAAAAAGACAATGCTTCTTAAACCCACTGGTCAAGTAATATAGGCCGTCAATAACATATTATAGGTACTTTAGAAAAAAAATGCCCACAAACGCCAAACATTTACTCCGACTTCTGCAACCCTTTCCATGAATTGTATCCTGTCTGATATTTTATTATGTAAATTACCTCTTTTATTTTTAAATCTTACTACCACGTTCAGGATTTTAAATAGTTCTTACTGCGTTTGAGAGTGATGTGGTTATTGATGCTCAAGCAGAAGACTATGACCATAAGCTCCATCCAGTTGACAATACCTACTTCACACTTCCAGCTGTCTGCCAATATCTATATATTAATACGGAGTTTCCTATAACGTGTTTCCACCCATTTTTGCTATTATACGTCACATAAATATTCCAACACTATACCTATATATTTGGGTGAGGGACAATACATAGAAGTGCACAATACAAAAATTATCCACAAATTGTGAATTACAGCAGGTAAATTTAAGCGAAAAACGATGAAACATTGCATATATCTATTCTATGCCCCCTTTTCTACCTGTGATATAAAATAGAAGACAGCCCGCATTACTGGACACTTTATATTCGCAATTTAAGGGAAGCCTGAAATGGTTTCGATTGCCTATTTCTAAGCGCTCCGATATTTCCCCTTCATTTCCCCTTCAAAAATGAACTTATAGAATAAATTGGTCGAATTTCGACTACGGGGCGACCCCTAGTTCAATTAAAATGTCTGAATTAATTTATCGATCGATATCGCATCACCGAGTAATATTTGCATATTTGAATTGGTTTGAATAAATCAGCTTAGCTCCAATGAAATTTACGCAAATCCAAATCCTATTAGCTTTTACCGATTTAAGCCAAACGATTTTAATTACTTGTCTGGCCTTCTTCCGGCATAGAGCATTTTTAACGGACACACATAGCCTTAGGCGTTATACTTACCTCCTGATATATCGTTATGCATTTTAAACACTAACTTGGTTTTCGTTTAATTGAAAAGAGAAGTCGGAGCTCATGGCAAATGCTCTTCGGCATTTAGCGCGATATTGATATGAAATGTTTTAATTTTAATTTAATATATTATGTATATAAAATTTGGTAAAATTTGGTGGCCAATGTAATAGCATGCACGATCATAACACAGCTTGGTATAATATGTGGAATAAAAAAAACCTACATATAAACAAGCAAATGCGGATAGGTACCACCCGCGGTGAAATTATTATTATCCCTTACAGTACATATGTTAATAAATGAAAACCCGACGGAAAAGAGAAGAAAGACCAGGTGAATGTTAAATAAAAAAATGTTTATTAGGTACCTACTTCTTTCTACCGATGATGCAGAGCTACAGCACGACGGATGCTTCTTCAATAGTGAGACTTTAACTCATCTAAAAGCTTCCCTGGTATACTGACTTTCGTCATCCTGAATGTGATTGCACCTGGTCGTTCGACTAATCGGAAATTTATTTTTGAATTGTTTGAAAATTAAAAAAGAAAAATCCGCCAGTTGTCGGAGTTCTTCAGTATAAAATATAACCCAATTTCTATTCTTAGCTCATTTTTATAGATCAAGCGGTTTTATCCGCCTTAATCTCCTGATTACATTGAATGTATTTAATAATCCGGCCTTAATCTCCTGATTACATTGAATGTATTTAATAATCCGGTTATTTCTAAGCTAACGTAGTTGAGAAGCCTACATCTGTGCATTTGAGCAACTTTTTTAACTTCATCTTCAACCATTTCAATATTTAGATCTCTATTTGCATCAGTGTTACGTATATGTACTAAGGTGGATTGACTATGTTCCTTATTACCTTATTTTGGAAGACCTGCATTTTTTGTAAAATATAGTTTGGCATGTGCATGCCAAAAAAGAAACTGGAGTCCATACGTCCATACTGGTTTTCCAAGGACGTTCCTCTTTAGAAGTTTATGTCAAAAACTGTGACTGATGGTCCGGATAGCGAAGCGTTAAATTTGGTTGGTGGTCAGTTATCACCTAAATGGCTTAGAGGCAGATCTTGGCACCCCTATAAAAACACAATTGACTTCCATGCATGTCTGGTCACATTTTCACGAAAATAAGCAAACAAAAATTCAGTCGTTTAAAAGCCTTACTCCAAGAGTCAAACAAACTGGAAATGACAGATAGAGCGCATCCAAAAACAGAATCATCGTTATATACCTTTCGACCTTTCTTCTAAGCCTTAATATCTCCAATTGGTACGTACAAAGCCAAACGATCAATCCCCCTTTTTTATATTGACAGAATGGTGAATTCAAATACTGGAAATGAATTTTTGATTTGATTCACATTTGTAAAAGATACATTTTGCAGTAACCCCTTACATGGTTTTACCTCTTCACTCGAGTCGTAAATTTATAATACTAACCAACATTCAATTTGATTTTCAAATCTCAGCCATTATCCGCTTAAACCGTTTTTGCGCAACCTTTTACAAAGTTTTTTTTTCTTTTATTCTCTACTCCTGATCCAAATTGATTTCAAATCCTTTAAATCAAATAAGAAATAGCAACGACAATCGTTTTTTTGTCAAAATAAAAACGAAAACATACATCAAACATGGTCCCTCAAACTCATCCTTGCCATAATAATGTACCGCACGTTCTCTCAAATCTCATTTACATGGGTGTGTGAGGGAAAAATCTAAATATATCAAAGAAGAAACGCCCGTTTACCGTAAATCCTTTTTTGATTGCTCTTAATCGAGGGTTCATATTTTTCTATGCCAGAGTTGTAAAGCGTTTTTTTTTTTTTTTTCTTATAATATTTCTGTTCACTGAGGCTCAGAAAAAGAAACAGGGTTTTTAAGACGTTTAATTAGTTTAAGAGTATTCGTAAATTTGAAATCAAAAACAAACTGTATTACACACAACTATCTCAAGTATAAATATGATAATATTTCGCAAGCAATTAACATCTCGGGCCCATTGCAGCGTTTTCAGATTTAACAGTTTCCTGCGATTTTAACAGAATTTTATCGTAAATTATTTTTTTGTAAATTTCAGCAGTTTTTACAAAATATCATAGATAAAACAATTTGAAACAATTTTTTTAAACATTTTTAAATATTTGGCACCATCTCATTGGCTTTATAAAAATCAACCCCGCCTTGGAATTAAGATCCCCTAGGCAGTATGCATTTGGCGTTTTTTTTGAGAACATCAGAGCTCGAATTTGTGATTCTTTTTTCGTTCATGCTCTGAACTCAGAATATATTGACTGAGCAGAGCAGGCTTAGTAAAAAGCTGATTACACATGTAGGTTAGGGTGTCCCGTCGTTGTACGAAGAACAAATTTTCGTGGAAAATCTCATCGAAAGGGGTATCAAAAGTTGCGTATTGACGACAAGATTCCGAATGTGTACTTACTTTTTGATTACGGCATAACTTTTGGGCCTCTACCGACGATTGAAGGACAGGGAAAAGTAACTAGGGCGCCAATATCTTTCAATTTTTCTATTTGCTTAAAATATTATTATTATTTCAAAAATATACATACAAATATAATTTGGTACTAAATTAAAATAATAAATATTCATTGGCGTATAATCAACAATTTTATATTAGTAATTTAAAAGAAGCTATTAAGGTATAAATACAAATTTTACATTGAAAATTGGCTTTTAAATTAAGTGATGGCATCCGATTTCTAGATTCAATTTTGTTTTATATCTGGTATTCTTAGCTCTGTTGCATTTGCAAGCAATGAAAGTTCATCATCAGGCAGATCTTTTAAGATAGGTGGAGGAGTTATCTGACATTCATTTCAAAAAATAATGTCTATGGTATGGACCTTACTAATAATCATTTTGAACATTCAGACTGAATATTTTGTAGGTCACAATATGCAATTTTGTATTTCGAAAATTTCACCATTGTGAGTTAACAAATATAGCCTGGACACTAAAAAAATGATTATTAGTATCGCGGTATATGTAGCCCTTAAAATTTATAAAATAAATCTTTGAATTGCATATTTCTTCCCCTTTATAATATATCGGAGAAATATTGTAATGTTCTTCTAGGAGCTCCTTGCGATAATGACGTTTATATTTTTGATCGGAAACAAGGGTCTTTCCGTCCGTCTTAGAAAAGACATCATTGTATTCGCTTCTAGACGCTCTCTTGATTTTGACAAAGCTCGGTATCTCTATTTTATTTTTGTCGATTACAAGCCTCGTGTCAGTGTTATTTGCCAGTCGATCAAAAACTCTTGCTACAGATGGTTTGACCAGCAAATTGAGCTTATCTGAAAACGTGGGAGGATCTGAAGAAGACTTTGAATGTTCTGAAGAATAAAGTAGTGGCCTTACTATATTGACTGGGTCCACTCTTTCGTCTGTTTCGTTTGGATCTACTCTCTGGAGCAAAGTTGGAGGGGCAAGATTATTCAATGCACTACGTTCTTCTCGATCTAGACGCTTTTGCATTTTTATTGTCTCAAGCCTATCAACACTTATCCTCTAAAAATACCCTTTCATTACTAGGCACTTTTTTTCTTCGTACGGTGGCAGTTATCAAATTTACATGAGGCAATGTCAAAAAATGTTGTACTAGAAAATGTTATAAAATCTTGTACTCTATTGTGATAGTTTGCATTTTTTCATACTTGGGTATCTTTTTAGAGTCATATATTTATGGAAGTTAATTTTAATAAGTTCTAGTATTTGATTGTGGCACACAATTGAAATTGAAGCCTTCTTCAAAATCTATTCGATATCTGCATGCACTCACTATAATAAACAATTCGTTTTGTTTTAAGATTTCTTTGGATCAAAAGCATAGGTATATTTTATTACATCTCTTACAGACGGTAAATGATTATTTTTTTAATTCACTATAAAGGGATCGAAAAAAGGACAGAATAGCTCTCGGAGATTAGGTCTGGAACTCATTTTGCTTACATGTTTTAATATTTAAATTAAGAAATTCGAATTTACTTATTTTTGCGAACATATAGAATTTTGTGGTTGAGACAAAACAAATATATTTTTGATTCCAGCTTTTAACTTTACAAATGTAGTTCTTCCTACGAGTTAGTGACTACTGATAAGAAGTCTGTATATCTACTAGAACCACCCATATTACACAAAAAATCATTAAAAGCAGAATCTTAGTATATCTTTCTAAGCAAAATTTTTTTAGTCCCTTGCAGTTTGGGTTCCGATCAGGTTTATCGACAGAAGATGCTCTGCTGGACTTTTGTTCTTTCATACAAAAAGGTATGGATGGCAAAAAATGCTGCGGCGCGCTTTTTGTTGATATAACCAAGGCCTTTGATATGGTTAACCATAGCATTCTGTTGAGCAAGTTACATAGTTTAGGTTTTCGTGGTTCTATTTATAACTGGTTTAAATCCTATCTGAAAGACAGAAATCAAAAAGTAAAAATAAATAATGTCTTAAGCGACTTGATGGAGATAAAGTTAGGTGTGCCACAAGGATCAGTTCTGGGTCCCATTCTCTTCTTGATTTACATAAATTCTTTATTTGAGCAGCCTTTTGTGGGAAAAATAAAGGCATTTGCTGATGATCTTGCAATTGGATATGATTCTGCAAATCTTTTTAATTTAATTGCTGACATTAATTATGATGTTCATCTGTTAAGATCATGGTTTGCTGAGCATAAACTTGTTGTTAGCAATAAAACCAAATTAATGTTCTTCAGTCTTGATACAAACGAAATGACTGATATTAATGTTTTGTTTCATTCTCCTGATTGTATTGGATTCAAACTATTTAACAGCAATTGCTCGAGTCTTGGTTCTTTTCCTCTTTTTGATGCAAATGCAGTGTGTAACGATAATTGCTTTAGTATTGAAATAGTAATGGAGTTCAAGTATCTGGGTGTTACGATTGATCAGCATTTTAGGTGGAACCAACACATAGCTAATCTAAAACAGTACTTTCTTTCAATAATTCGTTGCTTTTACCGTCTTCGAAAATTTGTGTCGAATACCGTTCTAAAAACTGTTTACTACGGATTGTTTCATTCCAAATTGGAATATGGGATATCTTGTTGGGGGGGTGCATACCTAAACAAATTACAGCAATTGATTGTTCTTCAAAAATGTGCTGTTAGGAGAATCTGTAATTCTGCACGCTTGGCACGCTTGGGTATATGCAAAGTCCTATACTAGACACATATAACTTAAGATTAAATTCCCGCTCTGTTTCTACACTACCTTTTCGGACTACACATTTTAGAAACTCCTACACTATCGTTTCGCGTAAGTTGTTTAATAAACTCCCTGAAGATATACGAAGCATTAGAATTTTATCAGTGTTCTTAAAAAGTATAAAATCGTGGCTTCTTGAATTTGATGTTGGTGAAATCGAAGTTTTGTTGCGCTATGTGGTTTGATTTAATCTTTGTTTTGATTTGATCTTTGTTTTGCTTGTATTCTTTCAGTCTTGCTTTGCATTTAGTCTCTTAAGTTGATTCAAATACTTTAACTTGTCTCTTCATACATCTGTAAAATTGTTTTCTTGAATGTAATGTTAAATATGTTTTACTGTTCACCCCACAATTTATTAATTTATTTTTTTATGTAAAATGTAGCATTATCTCTATTTTTTAATTTAAATACAAATGCTACAAACTATTCTCTTTAACCAAAAAATGTTCAGTTAGAATATGTTTATAAAATTTTTTTGTAAATGAGAATAATGAATAAACTATTGAATTGAAATTGAAACATATACATTCACACTTCCAGTTACATTTGACAAAAAAAAAAAAAAATGGGAAAAACAGAAAAACATCAGAATGATCTGCGCACGCTCGGTTCAGAGCGCGCTCATTTAGCTCGAGCTCAATTCAGTGCTCAGCTCTGAACTAAAGGAGAAAAATGCTGCCTTTAACTGAAATGTATTTAGGTGTTAATGTGGCGAAGCATATTACTGAAATGTATTTAGGTGTTAATGTGGCGAAGCATATTACAAGTATTCAAGCGTCGAATAAAGAATGTACAAGGTGGCGCAAAAGTAATCCTCCTATCAGAAAATGCTATAAATTTTGCGATTGGCCCCTAATGCCAGTTCTGTTTTGACATTTGTGTAGTAAACACATGCGAAATACACGTTAATAAACAATGGTACGCTACACTGCTCCAGAACGCGGAATATTGGTGACTATTTATTTATTTATTTGAGCAATAATCGGTCGGTGACTTTGGCACAACGTGAATTTCGTCGCAGATTTCCTAGCCGTCCAACGCCTACTGGTGAAACACTGCGACGTTTAGCCGCTCGCCTCCAAGAGACTGGCACAACACGAGATGCTGCCAGGCGTGGCAGACCCCGGAGTAGCCGTTCTGCAGAGAATATTGCTGCTGTAGCCGAAGATGTCATGGAAGCGCCGTCGACATCGACCAGACGACGTGCCACGCAAATGGGTATCAGTCGACATCGGAAGGTTATTTCTGCGCCACCTTGTATAAACACATTTTTTCAACGCTTTCATACACTTTTAATTGAATTTTGTAACCAATAAAAGTCCAGATTACCCATTGACAATTTAGTAATTCAAGACCTTGGTAGGAACAAAAAAAAAAAACCCCAAACATTTGTAAATTTGCAAAATATATGTTAATTTTACTAAAACTGCATTTAAATCATCACGCACGTATACATTTGTTGCGCACACCAAGTTGGTTGAGGTCCCCTTCCACGTGAGCCGAAGACTCTCCGGGTAGAAGCGTTGGTGTCCATTCGCTCTACATGTCCTAACCATCTTAGACGACTAATGCGTACTTTTCTGACCAGGTCGATGTCGCTGTACAGCTCGTAGAGTTCGCTGTTAAATCTTCTCCTCCAAATCCCGTCAACGCAAACGGGACCAAAAATCACTCGAAGAATTTTGCGTTCGAAGTGACCAAGACGATCCTCATCCGTTTTTGCTAGGGTCCATGCTTCTGCGCCATAGAGCAAGACAGGGATGATGAGAGTCTTAAATAGAATCTCCTTAGTGCGTCTTGACAAGGCCTTGCTAATCAATTGCCGTCTTAGGCCAAAGAAACAGCGGTTGGCAAGTGTGATTCTTCGCTTGATTTCTGATGTGATGTCATTATCAGAGTTTATAGCGGAGCCGAGGTAGACAAAGTCCCTAACTACCTCAAAATTATAGCTGTCTATCGTGACGTTCTGTCCGATTCTTCGATGTTGTGTATCCCTTCTTGTTGACAGCATATATTTTGTTTTACCCTCATTCACCACTAAACCCATTTTTTCCGCTTCTGTACTAATACTTGCAAACGCACCAGTGACAGCTCGCTGTGTTATGCCAACAATGTCAATGTCGTCAGCGTATGCAAGCAGTTGCACAGACTTATGGAAAATTGTGCCTCTGGTGTTGGCTTGTGAGTTTCGCACAATTTTCTCAAGAATGATGTTGAAGAGGTCACATGACAGCGCGTCACCTTGTCTAAATCCTTTTTTGACATCAAAGGTCTCGGTGAGATTGTTTCCGACCTTTACGGAGCAGCGAGCGTTCTCCATCGTCATTCTGCACAATCTGACAAGTTTGGCAGGGATGCCAAAACTAGACATGGCTCTGTATAGCTCGTCTCTATAAATGCTGTCATATGCGGCCTTAAAATCGATAAAAAGATGGTGAGTATCGATCTGGTATTCTTGGGTTTTTTCCAGGATCTGCCGTAGTGTGAATATTTGATCGGTCGTGGACTTACCGGGCCTAAAACCGCACTGATAGGGACCTATCAGATCGTCGACGAATGGTTTCAGGCGTTCACACAATACAGCAGACATGATCTGATACGCAGTGTTCAGGAGACTGATGCCTCTATAGTTGGCGCAGTTTAGAGAGTCTCCTTTCTTGTGGATCGGGCAAACGATGCTGAGGTTCCATTCATCAGGCATACTTTCGTCTGACCAAATCTGGGAGACGAATTGGTGTATGCTCTCTACCAGGTCATCTCCCGCTGACTTAAACAGCTTGTCAGTTAATCCGTCCGGTCCAGCAGCCTTGTTGGACTTAAGCTTAGATATTGCTATCCTCACTTCATTTTGGTCAGGTGGACAGAAAACTTGGCTTTCATTGTCCAGGTTGAATGGCTCGTTCTGCCTGACAGCGGAATTTGTGTCGTCTTCGCCGTTTAGCAGTCTGCAGAAATGGTTTTTCCATGTCCTCAGCACCGACTGTGACTCTACTACAAGGTTTCCTTGCTCGTCTCTACAGGTCTCCGTTCGGGTCTTGTTGGCATGACACGTTCTTTTTACCTTTTGGTAAAACTTCCGAACATTGTTCCTGGAGTAACACCTCTCTATATCCTCGATCGCGCGCTTCTCATGCTCTCTCTTTTTTCTCCGGAGAAGCCGATGTTCTTCCCTCCTTTTTTGCTCGTAGAGCTGACGAGCTGCTCTCGTCCTTCTACGCAGCGACGCTTCGTAGGCACTTTGTTTTGCTGCATGTGCTTGCCGGCACTCTTCGTCAAACCAGGGGTTTCGGGGGGGTGGGCTGGTGAAACCGAGCACATCAGTTGCGGCAAAGGTTCTGGCGGTTTGTTGTGTTTGTAGTCGTCCAACGTTAAATCTCCTCACAGTATTTTCTCATTGTTATGGCGTCTGGGATATCCGCATCCGTACCTTGGCTACAACAAGGTAGTGGTCCGAGTCTATGTTGGCCGCTCGGAAAGTTCGGACATCTAGAATACTGGAGGAGTGCCTTGCGTCGATCGCAACGTGATCAATTTGGTTGACGGTTTGATGATCAGGTGACCGCCATGTTCCTTTGTGCACAGACAATAAATATATAATATAATAAACAATTGTGCATATATGACGCTTTTGAAAAAGCTTTTTTTTTAAGTAGATTTCGTTTTCATACATCATCTTTTCCCATATGGATGATACATCTGTCTGTATATTTCTTATCTGTGCTTTGTGTATATTGAGGTGAGGAAACCGTGAACTAGCATTGTATATAGAGACTATAGTACTATCACTTCGACGAGAAGATCATTGCGCTCCAAGCGCACAAAACCCGAAGCTCGAATATTTGAGTGGGTGAAGATCATAGATTTCGTTGTTCAGAGTTCAGTTGGCCTTGGCGCAGATACCTCAATGGTGCCAGTTGTAATGGTGTCAGCGCTGGTGGTTGCTATTTTTTAAAGGGAAAAAAACCCAAATGAATGCGTATGCATTTGCACTGCTGTGTTATGAGTTATGCCTTATGATGCTTTCCCTTTCCGATTTCAGAGTATGGATGAGGGGTGGGTTTTGTAATGTACGTATTCTTTTTCTGCCTTTTTGGTTCGATTTCATATTTTCAGGTTTGTTTTTGTTGTCTGTTGCTTTTATGAATGAGATGAGCAGGTACCTACTTTGTGTGTAGTTGGATTGTGCATTTCTTTTTCTGTGGAAGAATTTCTGCATTACGATTTGCGAGATTTTTCAATTCTTGTCAACCAAGCACACATGAATTGAAAATTTGATTTCTATCTTCTATGGGCATATGACTGATTTACTCGATGGGTTTAAATTGTTGTGGGGGTAGAATTTTGTAGGGAAAAATTGTGAAATAAAATGCAAATTTATTTAAAAATTCACATCTGTTACTTTTGAATAGATGTTGCTCAAAGTTATCAGTTATTGTCTAGTAAAAAAGTATACATCATGCCTACTTATTTTAAACTTATTTTAAAAATACCACGTTGAAGTTTTCATTATGAACAGGTGGATAGGTCCTCATTTCTGAAACTGGTTAAATTGGAATTAGGGTTTTTTATCTCACTCCCATACCTACTTTTTTTCATACTTTTTTTATTTAACTAAGACTCGTTTCAGAAAACTAATAAAGCCATGAAATACTGTTTCATTACCCGAACTCTAACCTATGATTGGTTCTTTAAGAAAACATCATATTGGCACTACCCAATGCACTAAGGCCCATTTACCAAATATAATATTTTATAACGGAAGAGTCAGAACTTCTTATTCTTATGGAATATATATAAATATCAACGGCCATCCGCATAATAATGTTTTGTGTTTTAGTGCATTGGTAGATATGCTTTTTACAAGGGGCATCAATCTAAAATCTTAGAATTGTGTGCTATGTAGCATTTCTCCGTAAATTTAGGTTTTAAGAAATTTGGAAAAACCTAAGTTAAATTTATTCTTCCCGGAATAATTGTAAAAAAAAAACAGGTAGTTATAGTTAGTTTTCTGGGATCCTCATTCCTAAAGAAACGCCCCTATTTTTTTTTTCAGTTTAGGGTACCTAATAAAATAGACATCATTCTTTATCTTATTTACAACCCTAAGGTAATTTTAACTTAGGTTTTTCTATATGCAAATCCAAAATTTAGATACCTAGATATCGAACCACATTCAATGAAAAGTTATGAAAACGCTTGACATTATTTTTGGAATAATTCAATGATTCGGTAATAGTTGCAATGCATAGAAACCTGGGGTCAGATTCTGAAAGGCGAAACGTTCAAACGTTTTCGTGTGCATGAAGAAATTTGCTTATATTTGGGCAAATCTTTCTTGCGCTCGATTTCAATAATAATGTTACCGTGTAACTGACAACAATTTTACAATACATACCTACTTTCATATTCAAAAATAAATAATATATTGCCTACCTACCTATTTTCTTCGTGTGTTATATTATAGAATTTTAAAAAAATAATACGAGACAAGAATTATTACCTAGTACGAAAATTAAAAAAAAATAAGTAAACTAAAAAGGGTTTTTAAGACTCATTTTCGCAATTTATATCCATATTTATTTATGTACATACTATCAATTAAAAATATTAATTCTTCTTCCGAGCTGCTTTGCATTTTGCAAAAAATGCTGACAACTACCTATAATTCTGTTTCTGCGTTAAAAAAAAATCGTATCTCCTTATGTGGTGGATCGGGATTTTTAAGATTCGCTCTTAGATTTCTTGTGTCTAATTTTGTGTTGATATTTGTGTATTCGATTATATCTATCCTTCGATACTTTTCTACACGTTTCCCAATCACTGGCTAAATTTTATAGGTATTAAGACCTTCGAAATTTGCGTCCCGATTGATCTCTAAATATTTATACATACCTACCTAAATAATTTACAAAAATAGATAAACCCGAAGCAATGTGTTTTTTTTTGCAGTAGAAAAACATTACGCAAACGTTAACAAACTCCACCAGTCGTCAAATTCAAACGCACTTTTATTGATAAATCTGAAGCAAATCTGAGAAAAAAATCTAGATTCGCAAAAGTGCTCTGAAATCTGAAAAGATTGCTTTGTTTGTACCTACCAAACAAACATAAAAAGTGATCAATAAGTATATCAACTTTTATTCTGAATAGCATATATCGGTTGTAATAACGTTTCGTCGTCTTTTTTTTAGGTAAGTAGGTTTATCCTCATGCGGACGTTTTTATGCCAATTTGTTTTGTAAATGAAATAACCTCAAAACAATATCGTGCGACTTATAAACAATGTCAGTTAATTCTCTACGAACGCATGGGTAGGTAGGTATTTATTTTCTGAATATGACATTACCTATCAATCGCACTCTGATTATGTAGGTAAGGTATGTCAATTCCAAAACAGATACTAAATAATAGATTTTATACGTACCTACCCTACATACCTATATGAGGATAAAAACAATCCGATGAAAGACAATCAGCGACCCTAAAATTCGCACGACCAAAGCCACCTGTAGATCAAGGTCATTAATTTTATCTCCTTTCCCATATTTGGAAAGTGAAATTCACATCCACAATTGGAGTTCATTAATTGTAGATATTATTTCAAATAATATCATTAAATTGTTGGACACGAGTTCATAACTAACAGAAGTACGACAAAAACATTAATTGCAATAAATTCCATTTGCGTTCAAATATCGACAGAACGAATTTTCAAATCAAAATAAAAGATCAACCGTCATTTCATCATAAAAACGAACGCAAACAGAATCCTTTTCTTTCATAAGTGCAAATACCTAAATTTGCCTCTCATACGACCGAAATTCCAAATCAGAAATTTGTCATCGTTTCTTTTTCACAGAAACTAGATACACATTCACAAAAACCTCGTTGTCTGAGTAACACAGAAAAGAATCCCAAAAGCAGTTTTTTGTCCCTTTTTTTGCTAACTACCCACCGCCATCAGCCACCACCACCAATTGTTCGGTTAACTAATTACAAAAACAAATGTGATTTTTCCTCTCATATTTTGGTTCGACAAGAAACTTAGCCGACAACAACGCTATCTGGTGTCGGAAACGGTCAAAAATTTTTTCGTGTTGATGATAGTACTATAGTCTCTATATACAATGGAACTAGCTATGGTAACATTAAGTACGTCCCGCAGCAAAATCAATCAGCCTAAGTCCGTTTCCAGACGTGTTGTCGTGTAGGCTGTGTTTTCCGATTGTGCTACCAAAGATGTCCTCCTTTCCTATTTTGGCGTTAAAATCACCCAAGACGATTTTAACGTCATGCTTAGGACATTGCTCATATGTTTTGTCGAGGAGCTCGTAGAAACACTCTTTGGTAGCATCGTCTTTTTCTTCTGTACTATAACTATTTAAGGCTGTACGAAATAAGGCCCCAATGAAATAAGGCCCCTAAAGAGAAAATGAAATAAAGCCCCAAATTTGGGGTCTTATTTCATAATGAAATAACACCCCAATTTCAACTATGAAATGAGGCCCCACTGCGATGAAATAAGGCCCCAAATTTGGGTTTTATTTCATACTGAAATTAAAAATAATGAAAACTACTTTTTATTTAATATTGTTCATATTGGATAAACTAATTTAGATTAAAGAAACTTTGTATATACTCAACCTCGCACTCACCCCGTAATCTAACAGTAAATCCAAGCAGGGGGGTTGCAGGGGGCAGGATGCATTCCATATTGGAAGGGTAACAATTAATAATTAAAAAATAATTTTGGGGACTTATTTCATTTCTTCCTTTCATTAGGAAATTAGGCCCCAAAAAAGGAAATAACACCCCAAATTGTATTAAAAAACGTTGTTGTTGATTCCTGTATATAATTTTTTGGGGCCTTATTTCATTTTTTTTTTTTTTTTTGGGCCTTATTTCGCAGAGCCACTATTTAACACTGTATAGCCCCCAAAGCTTATTTAAAACTGTGTCCTGTGTGTTTAACGTTTCTCGTTCAGTAAAAATAGCACAGCGCCTCAAACCTCACTCCATATACCTACTCGCATCTCGTATGTACCTACCTATATTTATTGTCGACCATGCCGAATAGCACAGGAATGTCTAACAAAAAATTAAATATTCTAGTATCTAGTGGAAGAAAGAAAAAAAAAGGACTTCCATTGCTGCAAAATTCCCGAGTGAATTCACTTTCGTAGTATGTAGCTACTTTCATGACGTGTTTCCTTCCTTCTTCTGTGCCATAATGTATACCATATTCATATACGGAAGTTTGTCCTTAGCCTTGCACCTGATGTTTTGCACTTTGTGCTTGCACATTGACTATGAACTTGGTCAATTTGAAAAATGACCTCCATCTGCAAGGTCATGCACAAAACAAAATGTTTATTATGCGCCTAAATGTAGAATATAATTCTCGTTTTGTATTATGTTTGCATATCTTTAGATGTTTAATTTTATTTAAATTCACAATGGGGAGGTAGAGGTATATCTTTAGGCACAAACTGAAGGTTTGTATTCATGTTGCTCGTTGGAAAGTTTATTTCAAAACTGTGTGCGTTGTGCTTTTACTGAAATCATGTGAGGTTAATTTGCCACATGCGGGTTAAACCACATTTCGCAGATACCTATAATGACACCGGATTGGGTGAAAGTGCGAACAAAAGACACTCTTGAACCTTTCTAAAAAGCTCGGTTACCGACCTTTCGAGTACATTGAATACTTACGCGCGACACACGATAGGTACATCGTCACCACGGGCCAGACGATAGACCAGACCGCAAATCATGTGGTTAACATAATATAAAACAGTTTTTCTCTATCTGAAGGTACCTTTTACTTACCCCTCCCAAAACCGAACTCCACCAGTTCGAGGCATCGAGGCTAACACGCCAACAACTACAAATTGTTCAAAGCTAGATTTAATAAACAAATTTTAAAACAGATATCATTCATTTAAGATACCCGTATTTGTATCGACGTCTTCCCCACCCAAACCAAACGATTTCTAGCGAGGTAAGTAGGTATTTAAATGCAAAAAGAATGTGGTGAATTGCCTTGCATTATAGACAGTGGTGGCCAGCAGTGGACCGGAAGTTTATTTTTATATTGGGATTTTCATAGATTTTACCTTCAGATCTCAAATTGTTCGTGCCCAATGGAACATAAGATGGCATTGTTCGTTTTATTACATTTGTGTTGGTGCGTGATTTAAAAGTAGGCTGTTCTCAAATTGTGTGTGCATAAAATTTGTGTTTATAATAATCGATTCATTTATGTTGATAGCCAATGCAGCTGCCATTTAAACAATAGCCCCCCTTAACGTTTCAAAAATAATGTTTTGGCATTGGGGACGTTCGGACACCTAGTTTATGTAAAACGTCAACTAGATTCGTCGTGACTAGGTACCCGAACGCGCTGATTAAGAAGTAACTTGTAACTTACCGTTGTTCGATGTTGCCCCTTTTTTTGTTTGGAAAAGGGTCTTCATAAATGTTGCAAAACTTGTTATTTTCAAGTAAATGCATTTAAAATGTAACACGATTGCTTATCACAACGCTATTGTGGTGTTATGAACTAAGGGCTGTTAAATATCGTGCGAAAATTCGAAATTTGCAGAGAAGTCTTAGAAATGGCACCTTTTTCTCTCACCGACCCTTTTTTCGACTCTTCAGAATTCTGCCACGGCCACTCTTTTTATTTTAAATCTGACTCTTCGAAATGTCAACTGAGTATGCAGGCAGGTTTTTCTTGACTAGATTTGTCGGCTTCCCCTCCATAAACGTCAACTGCAAAAACTAATCACGTGACCACTCTGGGCCAATCAAAACTGAAATACATCTAGTCAGACCGCTGTCAGACATAGGTACTAAACTATGAATCCGAACGTCCCCATTAATGAAAGTAGGTGTAAGAAAATCGAGATTCGCAAAAATGCTCTGACTTTTAAAAATAAATTCCATTTTTTGCGGCTAAGAGAAACAGCAAAACAGATAATCAGCCATAAAACATGTCTTATAGGTTGTTTCTTACATAGGGACTACTTAGGTAAGGTACGTATTTGATAGCTGGCTGACTCGATATCTGTCAGTTTTGATTGTCCTAGGTTGATCACATTGGAATAGTTGTTTTTCGGTTGTCTGTCCTCCACATAGCCTCTAAGCCTCTTAATCTATAGTCAATATTTCAGTGACTGAGTAGGTATGTACTCAGTTGACAATTCACATATGTGTCTGACTTAGGCCCCAGTTAAAGCAATACGTAAAAGCAAACCGTAAAAATTTTCTTTTGCTTTTCTTGACCACTTAAACTTGGTGGTTTAACTCAATCTTGGTTTTAAAATGTTTTATGTTTAAAAACTTTTACTGATCAACTTCTCAGTCAATTCCACAAAAGAAAACCGCATCATTCCACTGAAGTATCTCATTTCTTTACTGTTCCATCTATCAGTAACTTTTTTTTCTGATGGAATCCAATCAGTGGGGTTTGGTTATTGGTTTGTTGTAATTGTTTAAGGCCCGGTTGTTCAATCTTGGTTATCTTTAATCATCGGTTATTCCAGCTGGTAACCATCGAATGCGTTTGTTCAGCAATATAATCAATAAAATATTTCACATCGGTTTCGTTGAGGTTTTAAACTGACACATAAGTATAGAATAGGTACACAACACGCCAAAATAATGGATGCAAAGGATGAAGGAAGATTATTTCCAAAATGTGTTGGCCGATGACAGTTCTCATAAATTGAGATAAAGCACATGCGTTAGGAAAAATATTGAGAGAATAAGAAAATTGCGATTGTCGTTGAATAAATAAACATGAGGCCTGTTAATTTGGTATGGTTTGGTGACCGAAGTGAAATAAAAACGGTCAACAGGTCATTGGTTATCACAGATTTATAATCATGGTTTACCTAACCTAAATCTGTGGTAAACTAACCAAGGCTTTAACCGGCTGTGAACCGACCGGCCCTTAAGAGGGAAACTTTTTCCTGACAGATTTTTCGCTATGAAAAAAACTCATTTTCATACTGTTCCAACTTTTTCGGTTGCATTTTACGTATGGCTTTAACTGGGGCCTTAGGCAAAGTGGCGTTGCTGACCAATCTATTTATTTAACGTTCCAAATTCCAATCTGTACCGTAACAACGATAAATCTGTTCTCCAACTGGTTTTACTTTTTGTTAACACACGAAAAAAATAATCTTTTCTTATAGGTACCTACCTATGTATTTTAATTTTTTTCACACAGCGTCACGACAAAGTAAAGGCTCAAACTCCAATTCATTTGAAAGACTCCATTCTCAAAAGCTAAGTAGGTAGGTACCTACCTCGTAGAAGTGTAGTTCTAGTTTGCAATTCGTGTCTCATTTTCATCTTACGGTGAGATGCCAGATGCGTCATGTGTCCACGTGTGTCCAGATTACAATTACAGAACCAAATAGTTTAATGCGCGTGCCTTGTCGCGCCATATTAATCATTCGAATCTATGTAGCATTGTAGTTATAGTCAGATTCGGGCAAGGCCACAATGCCACATTCGGTATTCAACGTAAGTTGGCAATTCCACGCGTCGAAATAAATAAAAATAGGTAATGTAGATAGACGTCTGGCTCTGCATGTGTGTTTGTCGTAAACATTCACACACCCATCTTCGGCTTTGCTGCTGGCGAAACCAAACAAAAAACATCTGTGCTGCCGAATGCTGACTGCCGTGCCGATACGAAGCGAACAATCCAAACAAAGCAAAAAAATAAAAATTCTAAATTAAGGAAGTGTTATTGCCACATACATAAGTAAATAGAGGTAGAGTATGTGCTTGTATGTAGGTATGTAATTAATTTGCTCGTTATCGGCTTGGATGTTTTGAATAAGCTTTTGCGTTTTGCCCAAAATAACCTTGCACAACAGAATGTCATACATATACCTACACACGAATATGATGTAGATACAGCCTACAGACTAAACAGAGGGGCAGCGTCTTATGCATTTGTTCATGAGCACTGTGCAGTGCACTGTTCAGTCTACAGTTCTATGTCGCCTCTGTACATAGGTACCTACTGTTCTTGGGCTTGCTGCACTCTGTTGCACATATTATGTACATACCCCGCAACCAGCAGCAAAAAACGCTTTGTTCTTGCTACTTGATATTGAGAGCCTCCATTTTCTCGTTCCCGCACTCCTCTGCCGATGTGTTGTGCTTTCTCCTTCCCCTTTTAAATCGATGCCCCTTTGAAAACTGTAATAAAAAAGAATGAAGAAAAACACCTTCCCATGGGTTATTTATGTTTATGTATGCGCATACGACGTGACGTGTGGTTAAATAAAAATCTCAACTTGCATTAGTTTTACAAAAACGAAATTCATTTTATTTTTGCTCATTTCTTTCAGAAACAAAAACGTATCTTCATCAAGTCTCCTCTCTTAACACAAAAAAAAAGTCACTAGTCTAAATTCATGAAAATAAACTAAAAAATTGAGAGAAGAAAAAGAAAATTCAAAAATTTCCCTTGAAAAATAGGAAAAAAAATCCCAATCCTTGGAATATAGTCCCTCTTCTTCGACACAGGGAAACCGTTAATAGGTAGATGCGTAGTTGAATATTAATTGAGGTTAACAATATGAGTGTAATTAAGTTAATAGGAAATGTGGGTGGGGCACCTGCTCCAGCAGCGCCCAACAACCGCAATCAGGGACGGGGCGAATTCAGTTCTTTCCCTTCTTGTTGTTGTTTGTGTTCATCAGCTTGGTAAGAAGTTTTCTGGAATGTCCACATGGATCATGGTGATTGGTATGAACATCGGCCTCCTTCTTGGAGCGCTGCTTGCCGCTGTGGCCCGAAAATATGTGCTTGTCATGGTCAAAATTGTAGTGGTCGTACTCGTCAAAGTAGGCCTCAGACATGATGCTATTGGGCTTTGGTGAAGTGGTTTCCTTGGCTTCAATTTCGAACGGAATTGAATTTATCACAATTTTTTTTTAGTTTTTCTGGGCGCTTCGCTTTTTTTCTTCAAATCACAGAGAAATTTATCACAATATCTTTATTCCGGTTATGTATTATATTTCTTCTTTTTTTCAATTTAAAACAATACAGTTACTTTTCACTGTTTAGCTTATGTAAAGGCGTTTGAGAAAAAAAAATGCACTTCCTTTCCTTTTTCACGTCGTGTTCGAATGAACTTTCTTTAACGAATGTGAAATATGAAATGAGCTGGCTAGCAATTGCGGTCTGCTTTTATAAGTGTATTAATGCCGGCAAAAATGTGTGTTGCTTTTCGCTGTATTGTATGTATACAGAACTGAAAATAAAAGAAGAAAAAAAAAACAACAACTGGCTTGGATTGTTTACTGCGCAGTTTTCTCTAGTGGTATATTTATAGCGTATATGTGAAACTGAGTTTTGTTTAAACATTGGGAAGGGGTGTGCTGTTTAAAAGGGAAGAGGGCCGGTGTAATCGTACTGTCTGTCTGTCACTCTGTACAGAGAAGAGAGCCACATAAATATGAGGCTTTCAGAGTATGATCTGATCGAGGGGCAAGATTGATAGCACACGGCGGAAATTTCCGTTGAGCTTTATTTTTGAATCCAGTTGAAGGCAATCTGGAAATCTAAAAACCTGTGTGGTGTTTATATGAAGATATAGATGTCTAATGCTCCGTTTCTGATAAGCAATAATGTCTTTGGATTTTTAAAGGTGGGTGGGTGGGTTGCAGGCTCAATATTATTCACTAAGGTGGTACCTAGGTATAGGTGTTTGATTAGAAATGGGATTTTCCAATTATTTGTGTGGCTAACCGAAAATAAAAACCCAACTGATTTCTCTTTGTTTGCATTAGTGGATTTTCGAAATTGTTCAATCGTTGGCTTTAATTCTTTAATAAATAATATAAAACTGGGCAAGAGTATCTACCTACCTACGATAACTTTGGCGCTAAAAATTGATAACGGTTTTTGTAAAGGGGTCAAAATACAAACATTTTTTACTATTAAGATTTCTATCTCGCTCCGTTTGGTCGGGAGGGATATCAAAAAAAAAAAAAAAGCTTAAAATGAAAAAATAGTATGAAAACTTTACTGAAAAGGTAAAACGGCTTAAGTAGACGTAAAATTAAGTCTACTTAAGCCGTTTTACCTTTTCAATAAAGTAAAAATACTATGAAAACAACAGCAACACTTACAATATGGTAGGTAGGTACTTTACCATTTTTGAAAGCCACGAACACGTTCTTTCAAATTATTTTCAAACCAAGCTAAGCCGGAACCACACTTGTAACGTGTGTTGTATTGCAGTGTGTCGCGTTGTGTCGAAATCGCTCCTGTACCGATTGCGGCACAACGCTCTATGGCGCAGTGAAACGAGACATAAATATTATCTGAATTGCATAATGTGAAAGAAAGAGTACACATTAACTAGGAAATCAATTGCGTCAAAAAAGCAAAACAAACGACATTTGAATTCATTTAAAAAAATTACAGCACACTAGATAAGTGTGCACAGAACACGAAATGACCATACCACAACACCGTTACAGCTTACGGGCTTTAGGTATTGTTGCTAATAATGTTTTGGAAGAAATGCTTTCAAACTTGAAATTACAGGAAAACAATTTTTTGAATGCTGATTTTTCCAAAATTGTGAACCAAGACACTAAATTTGTATATTTCTTGTACTGCCCCTAGTAATTCTTAATCGAACACTGAATTAATTATTAAATTAATTATGTATTTTCTAGCTTTTCAGAAAATGGAAGATTACTCTAGGTAGGTATATGTTGCTCCGTTTAGAGTTGGTAGGTAGGTACCTATGTATAAAGTCGCCTGGTACCTGGCCTGGCACCCTGGCAGCAGTGGCGTAGCGTGGGTTGGCGCCGCCCGGGGCAGACTCAATTTATGCTGCCCCCATAATTTTTTCACACATTAAAAACAAAAACAAAAACACCTTTGTAAACTTGGTAAAATTTTTGGAATCGAATAACGGTACTTTTGAAATTTTGAAATATCTCGAAAACAAAAATTCATTTCTATGGTAATAATGGTCATTTCTACCTGAATAGAGGGCTCAGTTTTTGTCTATATTATCGTACGCTTACCATTATTTTGCAAAATTCATTCGGTTTTTCTTTGTTTGCCTTTAGTGGTTAAATATTTCCTTTATTTTGCAATCCTGAATTTTAAATTCGGTTTTTTATTCCTTAAGTTTTTCAATCATTGCGCGATTACTAATTGGCGTTTTTATCTTTCGTATTTTTTTGAAATGATTTTTGATTATTTCGCAAAAATCATTTGGCAATTTGCTGATGTTGTTGTCAAGTAATTTTTCAACGAAATATCGTTTCGACGTTTTACTATGTCCCAGATTGATCATTTCGCCACCACGACGAAACGTCAATTTTCCGCACCCATTATCGTACAATAGATTTTGAAAACAAGTTTTTTTTTTAATTTGTTTTTTTTTTTTAGTTTTCTAAGAAAATGAGATAACGGTTTTGACCAGAATAAGTAGTTACAGTAAAATTTATGTTTCCAAAATTATTGTGGCCTTAATTTTAAATTCGAATCACCGAAAACGCTAATTTTAAAAAATAGGCACAGTGGCTTAGAGCTTAGTGGTTAGTGTGTTGGACTACGAAGTGAGGGGTCCAGGTTTGAATCCCGCAAAAAACCCTGATTCCAACTTCACTGTGCCACCACTCGCGAACGTCTGACAAACATCCGAGAGTATAACTGTTACGAAAGAGCTTCTCAATTAGCCGTTTGGAATCGGCATTAAAATTAAGATCCCTTCCATTCTTTCTAAAAATGAAAAAAACTCACACAAAACGAATGGTTGTGAGAAGCTAGACCTAGGGTCCCTCCGACCTGTTGCGCCAACTACTTATTTATTTTATAATATCTCGAAAACACCAATTTTAAATTCGAATAAACTCTAAAAACCAAGTAATGCTTACATCCCGAACAATAACTTATAAGTAGTCAGTTTTCAGCTAAATAGTTAGGCAATAGAATTATTCAAACAACATTGCAAAATTTGGTACGGTTTTTTCTGCGTAATTTAAAAAAAAAAACTTCTTTCTTCGAAAGATGGGAAAACTAAGTACATAAATGTAAGGTGTCTGTTTGGCAATACAATGGACCAGTAGTTGTGTCTGAGTGCTCCATCGGATAGTAATAACCTCCGACAAAAAAAAAAACCGTAGGTTTTCTAGGTTCGTCTTCCACAAGCGAAGAACTCAAAAACAATTATAGGGCCAATAACGCTGTAACTTCGGTCTAAGAGGGCAAGCAATCATCATCCTAGTCCTGCTTTATGATGCAGAAGCATGGACGCTATATCAAAGGCTAACGACTTAGCCATAGCTCTTTAATTCATATTTTGTACTCATAGTATATTGAAATGTAAATATACGAATAACTTACCTACTTACTTACTTACTTAAAGTAGGGTTTCCAGAACATCTTTTTTAAAGAGAACATGTCCTCTTTTTTCTCAGCGATCTATTTTACACTTTCTTTTTTCGCTTGGCTCTTTTTTTGTCCTCTTTATTTGTTCTGTCCTCTTTTTGCTCTCTTTTTTAATATATATATATACATGTATAATGTATATCAATTTCTATATAAAACCAATGTTCTAAAACTTTTCGGTACGCCCATAAAAACTAGCAGGTTGCACTTTTCCGGTGTAATTTATTTCCTCTCTGTTTCACATCACCCACTTCTATAGCCAGCGTTGCCAGTTTGGGGGTTTTTCCCCCAAATTTAATGTTTTTTTTTGTCGACGGGCGGAAATCAGGGGGTAGATATTGTTTAAGTTTTTTTTTTGAATTCTATATTATTTGTATTTTGTTATAATATCCTTTTTGGTAGCCTTAAAATGAGCTTCCACTGAAAAATTAAATTCTTAGGTATTCTGTGAACGTAAGAAACGCGTAAAGATACTTCATTATAAACAAGAATTCATGAAATTTTCGTAAGGGCTGCGTATTTATTTGCCTCAAACTTTAGTGTATTTGGAAAACCAAATTTACATTTTCGCGTTTCAAATTCGAAATTCAAACTTCTTAGTCGTGGATTAATGGTTAGAGTGTTGAAGAACTAAGCGAGGGGTCTCAGGTTCGATTCCCGAAAAACCCTAATTCCATCATAAGTTTTTTTTTCCACTGCGCTACCTCTTGCGAACGTCTGGCAAGCATCCGAGAGTATAACTGTCATGAAAAAGGTTCTGAATTGGCTATTCGGATTCTGCATAAAATTGTAGATCCTTTCCATTCGTTCCAAAAATAAAAGAGTCGCAAAAAATGAATGGTTGCGAGGAGCTTGGCCTAGCCTTGGGTCTCTACGGACCTGTTGCGGCGTCACCTATTTATTTATTTTAGCTGTACATAAAACATGTTCAAAATAAATTACAAAAGGTTAGGGTTTTCCAGGGGAAATATTTTGACCGTGATGATCGTAAAGTATGTCCTCTTTTTTTGTTTGTGGTACCTACATGAAAACCCTAACTTAAAGGCGGATGAAGATATCCTTGGTCGTTTCGAACGTAAAATACTTCGAGTGAATTTTGGTCCCGTTTGCGTTCACGGGCTCT
The DNA here is from genome assembly GCA_946477585.1 of Cheilosia urbana. Taxonomy (NCBI): domain Eukaryota; kingdom Metazoa; phylum Arthropoda; class Insecta; order Diptera; family Syrphidae; genus Cheilosia; species Cheilosia urbana. The sequence goes on from OX297855.1 coordinate 46,113,557, forward strand.
GGAGGAGGAGATTTAACAGCGAACTCTACGAGCTGTACAGTGACATCAACCTAATCAGAAGAGTACCCATCAGTCGTCTAAGATGGCTGGGGCATGTAGAGCGAATGGACACCAACGCTCCGTCCCGAAGAGTCTTTGATTCCAACCAGGAGTTACAAAAAGAGGAAGTCCTCAACTTAGGTGGCGCCCGCAAGTGGAAGAGGACTACAACCAACTTGGAGTGCGCAGTCAGTAAGCCAAAGATCGCGCTAGCTGGAGAGGCGTGTTAGTTGAAGCCCACGTCCACCCGGACTGTAGCGCGACATAAGCAAGAAAGGAAGGAACATAAAGGTAAGACGTTGTTCGTCGATGGGCCGATTTTGATTTTTTTTTTTTTAATAGGTATCTTAAGTTTTCAATACATTTATGGAGAATGAACTAGATGAAGCTCCTTAACTTATCCGCACGAAGTTGCTAGTCTTGGAGGTCTAACTTTTCGACAATAGTCGTCTCAAGATATGCGTGACTAGGGCCCTGCTGATTCTTCCACATCGTCTAACGTATTTTAACATGTAAAAAGGGATTACTTACTTAAGGTGGCGCTACAGTCCGGGTGCACCTGGGCCTCAATCAATACCTCTCCAGTTAGCGCGATCTTTGTCCAACTGCCTCCAGTTACGCACTCCAAGTTGGTTGAGATCCCCTTCCACTTACTCGCGCCACCTAAATCGAGGTCTTCCTCTACTGCGTTGTCCCTCCGGGTTAGAGTCGAAGACTCTTCGTGCCGGAGCGTTGGGGTCCATTCGCTCTACCTGTCCTAACCATCTTAGACGACTGATGCGTACTCTTCTGACTAGGTTGATCTCACTGTACAGCTCGTAGAGTTCGCTGTTAAATCTCCTCCTCCAAAGCCCGTCAACGCAATCGGGACCAAAAAACACTCACAAATGCGTTCGAAGCGACCAAGAAGATCCTCATCCGTCTTTGCTAGGGTCCATGCTTCTGCGCCATAGAGCAGGACAGGCATGGTGAGGGTCTTATATAGAATCTCCTTAGTGTTTTTTGACAAGGTTTTTGATTCTTCGCTCGATTTCTGATGTGATGTCATTGTCAGAGTTTATAGCGGAGCCGAGGTAGACAAAGTCCCTAACTACCTCAAAGTTATAGCTGTCTTTGTCTATCGTGACGTTCTGTTCGATTCGTCGATTTTGTGTAAACCTTCTTGTTGACAGCATATATTTTGTTTTACCCTCATTCACCACTAAACCTATTTTTTCCGCTTCTGTAGGTACTAATAAATTGCAAACGCACCAGTGTCAATGTCGTCAGCGTATGCAAGCAGTTGCACAGACTTCTAGAAAATTGTGCCTCTGGTGTTGGCTTGCGAGTTTCGCACAATTTTCTCAAGAATGATGTTGAAGAAGTCACATGACAGCGCGTCACCTTGTCTAACTCCTTTTTTGACATCAAAGATCTCGGTGAGATTGTTTCCGACCTTTACGGAGCAGCGTAAAAAGGGATTAGTAGCAATAATAATGAACCCGTGTCTAAAATGATGTCAGCAAGAAGAAATTTTATTTTTGAAATGTGCTCTTGGCATCATACCACGAGTCCGAAACCCTGCGTCAAGTGTCTCGCCAAAATGTTCACGGTTGCATATTATTTTGCTAGCTGTAGTTGCTGTGAAGATGTTTGCTAACAGTACTATGCTAACTATTATAGAATATCATCTCTTACTCACCCAACCATTATGTCTACCTTCACATATATCCATATACAGTATAGATATAGTTGTATAATTTAAGTATCAGTAGGTAGTCTCTGACAAATCTATTCTCAAGCAAAAGAAAACCAAAAATACGTGTTTAGCTTTTAGCATTTTAGAACGAGATAAAAATATTTTTTTTTTGCCATGTAAAATTGTATTGTTTATAAACAAAATGTCGCTACGATGTTACGTGACCAGATCTCGCACCATACCTACCTACACTTTATATGGTCTTGTAGGTACATGAACAATTTCTCAGTCTAGTCTTTCTGGTAGCATTCCTGTGCCAAGGACTTGGAACAGAATCTGTAATCTGAACCATAAATCTCCTTGTCCTCCATCCGTTTTATTGATTTCTGTCTTGTCCTTTGCTGTGGCTGTTGGTGTAGGTATGGTAAAGTGTTATTATGGAAGGGCGCCTATTTCAATTTCACTTTCATCTCTTCTTTTGCGAGTTAGATGGGTTAGTATAACACCCCTCGTCTGGACTTAGGGTGGTAAGGCTCAGTGTTGCCAATTAAATAATATCCTTTTTGGTATTATATTTGACAAGGAAAATTATTTGTGCTAATCGGCCCTAGCGAGGTATCCGTCGGAACGGAAAATTCTCCGCAACGCACACTCTTTCGGAGGCTCAACTTCCATTCGAGGTGTCCGATTTCGGAAGACAAATAAACTCTTGCGATGGCGCACCGCACCGCACTTCAAATCGTAAACAAATTCCGCAACCAATTTCTGTCGGAGGATATCGGAACCTAGCTGTCAAAAATTTAACAAAAAAATGCACTTCATCGCACTTCAACGTAATTCGCCGATATGCGTTACAAAATGTCGGAACAAATCTCCGAACAGTTGTTCCGAAGTATACCTCGCAGCAAAAATCTTCCGAATCGTATAAAATCGGAGAATTTTCCGTTCCGACGGATACCTCGCTAGGGCCGAATATCTTTGAACTATTTCTGTTTACCAAATAAGTCTTTCAAAAAAATGTTACCTATGCCAGTTTTACCAGGAAAAAGTCATATAGGCTTTCTATAATATGAACCTAGTTCCTTAAATATTTTTTCCGGATTCAAGAGACAAACTCACCTGTAAATTTTATAAACAGTAATTTCATCAAAGTTGGGTAAGGGCTGTGTAATTTTTTACAAGTTGTTCTACAATGCAACATGCGTTGACATGCTGCGTTTGATTTATTTGGCGCTTTTGCATTCGGAGAACCAAACTTACATGTTCGCACTTACAATTTTAAAATTCCTCCTTTTAAGTCGTACAAAAACAGGTTAAAAAAAAAAATAATGACAAAAAGTTTTTTTTTTTTAAAGTCGCCAAATTTCTGCCTTGATTTTGTGCGGTTTTTCCCGCAATGGCGGTCACGTGTAGGCGGATTCTATAAATGTATATATTTCCTGTTCTATTCTAGCCTTGTTCCTGAAATTTCCAGGCGAGCTTTCCCATACGCAACCTATTTATTTAGGTACAATTCGATGCTACTTTGTTCCTTTTTATTAGTTGCAAAAGACACTTCGGAGAGTTTTCAAAAACTGTGATTTCAAAGTAAATATGTTGAAAATATAATACGGTTCCCTATCACAACACTATTTTCGGGTAAAACGAGCCAATACTTGTTAAATATTGTGAGAAAATTCTAAATTTGCAGAAGAGCTTTAGAAAAACTTTTTTCTTGCATCTTTTTTTGCAACATTTTAAAACTAAAACAAACGAGATCTTAAAATGTAGATATAAATATGAGTTAATATACTTAAAGCCAATTTTTAATTAATTATTATATATTTATAATTTAAAATCAAGGCTTTAAGGTTTCCATTTTAAAATTTGTCATTCGAAAGCGAATTGCATCTATTTTTTTGAACTACATATCTGAAAAATATCTCTCATGAGTTTTTTTTCCGTTTAAGATTTTTTTTATGTATATGAAATTTTCTATAAGAACGATCATCATTTTTTACTGTAATTTATAACCTTTCTCTAACACTCAGGGCGTTGAAACAATAAAGGGCAATATTACTAAGGTCCAGTTGCCATACGTAAAACGAAACCGTACCAATTTTCTTTTCCTTTTTTTTGAACACTTAAACTTGATGGTTGAACTGAATCTCAGTCACAAAATGTTTCTTATGAATTATAAAGTTCTCTGCATGTCTTCTTGCGACCTTCCGAACCTCGTCCTCTACCATTTCAATTATAAAGTTAGTTAGTTAGTTAAAATAAAAATAAATAGTTGGCGCAAAAGGTCCGGAGAAACCCTAGGCCTAGCTTCTCACAACCATGCGTTTTGTGTGAATTTCTCATTTTTGGAACGAATGGAAGGGATCTACAATTTTATGCCGACTCCAAACGGCTAATTGAGAAGCTCTTTCAAGACATTTATACTCTCGGATGTTTGTCAGACGTTCGCGAGAGGTAGCGCAGCGGAAAAAAACCCTAAGTCGGAATTGGGTTTTTGCGGGATTCGAATCTGGGACCCCCGCATAGCAGTCCAACACACTAACCACTAAGCTACTGCGACTACTAGTTAGTTAGTTAGTTTCAATTAATTTTTCCAAAATAGGAATTTATAAATTTTTATAAATTTATAATGTTTTCCGATCACAGAAAAATTAATAAATTCTTTTTCTAGAAAACTTAAAGACAATTGGCTTTTTTTTTATAAACTGTTTATTTAACAAGTATACGATCGCTTGACATTATAATAGTATTGTGATACTCAACAGCGTTACATTTTCAACATATTTATTTGGAAATCACAGTTGTAAAGAATTTGCGAAGTTCCTTTTTCAACTAAAAAAAGGGAAAACCAACCAACAACAACAAATTGTATTAGAGTCCTCGAAAAAAGTGTCAAATTGTCGCACAACGGTTACGCTGGTCCAGCGCGCTGTGCACTCACATATTAAAATCCAATTCGGAGCGTTCTCTAGCTCAATTGCGGCAAAAACCGCACAAAATCAAGGCACTGGTTTTGTTTTTCAGATTTATCTGGGGGGGAATTATTTTAACCGTCTGGCAACGATTATGCGGAATTTGAATTATTGCGGTGTGGAGAGTTGTGTACTTTTAATTTCATACAAAGTACTAAATTATTTTCGAAAATAATCAATACCACATTTGCTTATTACAGCTAATTTATAACCTGAACTCAATGGCAATGCATCAACTGATACTGTTATAGCGGAATTCGAATATTATTTCAAGACGCAATAGCACGACCTGCACGTTTTGCTTGCGGCTTAAACAATATGCATGTGCAGCAGTTTTCATAAAAACAAATACGTTCTACGACGTAGGTACATACAAACCTACCTACATATAGGTAGGTATGTCAAACACCTATGTGTAAATAATTCAACCTGATCTTACCGGCGATTTTTGTTTTTAAGGCGACGCGGCATTGTGTTGGTTTGTTATTGTTTCTTGTAATCAGTATTAAAATGTAAATCATACGAAATGGCCTTTGGGTTATCAGGAAATTTATCGTGAGTCAGAATTCAGAATGTCGCATCTAACGAACACCCTTATCGATAGAACTTATTATTATTTTTTTTTTTTTAAATGGTATAACGAGGCCGTAAACAATTAAGTAGAAGTACTCAGTAAAGTGAAGGCAAATAAAAATATTGCTTCGCTGAAGTAGATATGCCTATACTAGATAGTGTGAATGGAAGAATACAAAGTTTAGATAAAAATATCTTTTTCTCTTATATACCTACCTTTCTTTCTACGCTGTATCTTCTTAGATTGATATGAAGCAAAATCGTATATTTCACAATTGGGATACTGGTTTTCATAAGCTGTTTCATCAGCAATAAGTTTCAGAGCTGCTGAATCAAGAAAAAAAATATCTATTTCATTTTTTACCCGACTAAACACATGGAGGGTTATGTGTTTCGCGCGTATCCTATGTAGGTACGTTCCTACGTGACGCCCTGCAGCCCAAACGGCTAGACCGATTTTGAAGATCGATGATGTGTCATTAAATTGGTATTCTTTCCCGGAGGGCCATAGGATAAACAAATATTTATATATAAAAATATAAATAAATAAAAAAACTTAATTTAAAAAACCAAAAAACCAGGCTGACTGTAAAAAGAGATTTAAAAATATTAAAATAAGACACTTTCAAGCATAACTAATTAGCAGTCGGAGGCTGCGCATATTTTTGTCAGATTATGAAGGTAGTCTCCGATTGTCAATCAGTTATAGTTGAAAGTGTCTTGTTTTTATCTTTTTAAATCTTTTTTTGCAGTCAGTCGAGTTTTTTGGTTTTTCAAATTAACTTTTTTTCGATTTTACATTGACTTACCAATTCCTTTTAGCAGTTGCAAAAGCCATCAGTACTGTTATCTTTTCGACAAGAGTTTTGGGTTCAGAATAACCAATAAGAGAATCGGATTTAAGATCTAAGCATCAGCCGAAGTTGCAGCGCTTCGCAGAGTGACCGTTGTGCGACTAAAGTTGCAATTTTACACTTTTTTTTAGAGCCTGCCACAAATTGTTGTTATACGCAGTTGTCTATCACAACACTATTATAGTGTTTAGGGAGCCATTGCAGGTTAAATATCATAAAAAAAAATTCTAAATTTGCAGAATTGTTTCTGTAGTGGCACCTTGGTGGGTTGTAATGAGTTTCAGACTAAATTTGGATCAACTATTTTATACTTCCATTGCAACTGGGTTTAAGTGTCTCCCCTTCCCCTTTATACCATGTTCCCACCAACGTGATTTAGCCGAAGTGATTTATAAATCACGAAACGCGTCCCCACCGAACTTTAAGTGATTAAATGTGACATTTACGCCAACTTTGCCATATCAGTGATGGGACTTCTAACACTTAAGTGGTATTTCAATTAGAGATGCCACGAATAGTAATTTGGCCGAATACCGAATACCGAATATTCGGCGAGGCTCGTGGCCGAAGCGCCGAATATTCGGCGCCCGAATATTCGGCGACACTTTGTAGTAATTTCCGTGAGTGACAAGTCACAACTCGTCACTTACGAGTTTAAACTTGTATCGCTGAAGTTGTACGTATGTAGGCGCGGCCAGTTTTGTTTCATTTGCGATTAGGTCGCGGTCGTGTCGTAACACTTATTATTTGTTGTTATTTGTATGTCTGTTGGTGCTTCTTTACGTACTGAGTGTTTCTTTCTTTTTTTCATGATTTTTTATTAACTTTTCACTATTCGGTATTCGGCCGAATGTTGCAAACTATTCGGCCGAATACCGAATAGTGAAAAATGTGGCCGAATGGCCGAATACCGAATAGTTGCCGAATATTCGTGGCATCTCTAATTTCAATCACTTTTTTCACTTTCGGAAATTCTACCAGAACTCGAAATCTACCACCTTTTAACAAAGCTATTCGCTAATTATATTTATTTTCCATCATTAAATCGAAAATTGTACCTACTATATTACTGCTACTACTTACTTTTACCCATACACACCCAGCTATCGGTATTTTTTTCGAAGGATTGCATCAGTAAAAACTTCCAGTCCAGTATACACCATTTACTGCGCCATTACTTCATTATTTACTGAATTATTTATCATGGACAATTTGTTTTTCTACCACCGTTTCACTTTCCTCAAGTCCCATCACTGACTTTTCGTTTGCTGAATCAAGTGCTGAACATAATAAAGGTATGTTCGATTTTATTTTGTGTGGACAGATACGTAATTAAAATTTAAACACGTATAAATCACGTAATTAGTAATCACGAAAATATATGATAAATCACGTAATTTATGAGATGATTTAGCTAAATCAAGTGGGTTTAGCTAAATCACGTTGATGGGAACATGGTATTAAGTAGCTTAATTTGTCAGATGTCTTGAAAATTCAGATCCACGCATATCCCACCAATTCGTCAACCGACTGTAATCTTAAACCTTTACACCAAATTTATCTAAAAATTTTAAAATTATATTATTACAGCCTTGAATTTTGGTAAATCGACGTATATTGCCTGTTGGAAGCATTCCAAAAAAAAAAAGAGTCGTTTCACTTCACACACAAAAAAAAAAGCATTTCAAACATTTTTTTACACTGAAGTGTAGATTCTTCTCCCTAGAGAAGTGGCGGGTGTAACGATCCGGCAGGCTTTAGTTTAGGGTGTTTTTAAGCGGGGCTTGGAAACTCGAAACAAACAAATTAAATTGGGCGTGTTTTTTTGAGCTTCGATCTCCGCAAAACAAAGTAAAAAAATGTGCAAATAAACGGTGCCCAGCAGCTGTTCATAAAGCTCCTTTTATGTTGGAATGTTGGCAGAAGAGACAATACTGACACAACCAACTTTGGCCGATTTCCCGTTACTTTGCAATTTTGCATACAGGCTGTATTTTTACGAAGTGGCCACGATTTGGTGCGCTAGTATTGCTACATAGAAATTCTACTGACAAATGTCACGAAACTTCAAAAATTTCGGCTCACCAACACACCCGCAAAAAATATGAGTCACTTCCACTGTCGTTAAAGTTGCTGTCAGCTTTCATAGAATTTTATCCGTTAAATTATAAATTATTCGTTATGTTAAATATTATTATTTTTTTTAGAAATAAGTGTATACTTACGTTTACTTACAATATTTATGAAAAACGAACATTGCTGAATGGTTAGATTATTTTATTAACCAAAAAAATCAATTAATTCGCCCTTTAAAAATAAATAATAACTAACCAATGACGTTCAGTAATATGAAAAGGTGGTATTCCTGAACTCTAACACATTTCCCTTCCCCACGTTTGGCTGCGGTTGGCAGCATTAATTTTTATTTTTTGTATGCTTTTGCACGACACCCGGATTCTAAATTGAAATAACAAGAACAACGATAGGAAAACAAAATGGCTAAACTGAAAAAAAAAAAAAAAAAAAAAGATGGTGCCAGAGGCAAGAGGATTGCGAGTTGGGGCTTGGAGGGGGGTCTCAATCTCAGTATGGTTTGTCTCTGGTAGCAGTTTGCAGCCTGTCCTATTAGTTAACTTCTTGGCATATTGTAGGTACCTACACCACAATCAATCAAACCACAAGAAGCAACCGTGGGGATGTTCGTTTAGTTATTTCTATTTGCGGTAAATTTTAAGCGATTATTATTATTTTTTTTTTTTTTTTTGTGTAAATTGTGTTTTTTTTAAAGTTGTGTAAATAAAAATAATCAAAAGAAAATTTCACGTTAACACTGTATCTGTCGGTCAAAAAAAAAAAAAAAACACCTAACATAAAACTTAGTACGGTGATCTCCAAATGGACAACGAAACGTCTGCGAAAGGCAGAATAATTTGTGGAGAGTTCCATCGTCTGTTACACAAGTAGCAGTATTATCAGCACTGGCTATTCATATCCGATTTAAAGATACTGGCTCCTTAAAATTGTCATTTGGCAATTACATTTACATTAAAGTTTGGCGATTATTTATTTGGTATTTAAAAAAAAAAAATCATATTTCAATTGCGAACGTACCCTTTTCGTATAAAAAGCTTTCAGTTAATTGCAAATGAGCCAACTCCATTTTCACAGTTTTTGACCAGACTCTCACATCTCGGCAGTAAAATCACCTCACAATAAGATATGCATGAATATGAAAACACACTTTCCAAGTATGCAGGTACATATGACCCCTTCCAGCAAAAAGTTTTTAATTTTTTGTAACATTTGGAAAAATAAAACTAGAAAAGTCTCTCAATTAATGTCGTTTTCCATTGGGATTTTCAGATTTTGCTCTCAGATTTCAGATTTTTCGTGCCCAATGGAACATAAAACGAGATTTTTCTTCCTTTGCATCTGTGGTGGTGCGTGTTTTAAAAGTCACGTGTTCTTAAATTGTAATTTGTGTAAATAAAAATCCATTCAATTTATTTTAATAAATATTGCAGCGGCCATATGTAATTTTTTTTTCTATTTTTCGCAGACTTCTCGTCTATAAACGTAAATAAACACACTTTAAAGTTTGACAAACCTCAAATGTTTTGGAGTTAGTGCAAATAGGTGTGAATCTCGCTCGGATATCGAGATTCGCAAAATTGCTCTGCCTCTCAAAAAAAGTGCTTTTTTTGCGCCCAATGGAACATGAAATCTGACAGCCAGCTGATTTCGAGAGCAGAAAAACTGCTCTGACTCTGAAAAAAAGTGCTTTTTCTGTCCCAATGGAAATCGACATAAGACGTTGTGTTGTTTTTTTTTTATTTAATTTAATGTTAGGTCAGTTTTTTTTCGCTTCGATCTCAGTAAAGCAAAGGAAAGTAGGATTTCAGTACGCAATTGGAACAACTACGCTCTACTTGCCACTTCGAAGACTCACAGTATAGTTGTTGTAGTCGACCTTAAAAACAATCAGAAAAAGTGTGCCTATGAGTTACAAAAAAATGTGCATTTTTAACCTCATATTTGAGTTTGGCTATTTTCGGCTTCAAAATTTCTCAATTTGGCTCCACACCTCTTATAAAAGCTGGCAGCTTTGCAGTACAAGTGCCAAATTTTCGCATACAATTAATGTCCCGGAAAATAAACGTTTGCGAAAAGAGAGTGGAGTATTGTACCAAGCAATCTACTAAAATTACTCACTTTTCCGCCATCATTTCGCAACAGCTACGTGCTACGTACCTACTACACTGAAAATAAAACCCTGGTGTATTTGATAAAAATGAGGCTGATTCAAACATTTTTTTTGTCAATATACGTCCAACAAAATGTTTCTATCAGATTGACAAAATTTTAGTTAGTTTTATCTTGTCTTAAAACTTTTGTTTTGATAATAAAAATTGTTGTATTAACAAAAATCGTTTCTTGAGCGTATGAAAATATTTTGTTGAATTAATCAAAACGTTGTTAATTTTACAAAGAAATTTATCAATTTGGTCTTTATCTTTCTGTTAAATTAACAATAAAATTGTTAATAATATCGAAGTAGTTTGTCAATTCAGTTATTGTATTTTGTTAAATCAGCAGCAAATATTGTTGACAGTACGGAAATAATTTGTCAGTACTATTTACTTGTGTTTTGTTGAATCTATGAACGGATTGTTGGTTACATATAGCAAAATTTTGTCAGCTCCAGCATTTTAATTTGCTGATTCAACAACAGAATTGTTGAGTGAATAGAAATAATCTGTCAATTCTTTTCTGTTGAATTAATTAAACTCTTTTGTCGATATGATTAATACTCACTTGCAGCTGTGCTTTAACTTAATTTTGAAGGTACGAAATAAGCATTTATCTTAATAAAGAAATGATATCCAAAATATGTCAACAATATGGTTGTAAAATAGATTAGGTATTATCTACAAAATGATACGCAAAACAAATAAGTTTAGTATATAGATTTATTAAAAAAAGTAATTCTAAAAATTAAATTAATTCATAAAATAACAAATTATTATATATTTAACAAAATTCTTGTTCCTGCATCCTTATCGATACTCCTTCCACCTCGTCTAATGTCCTAATAATCATAAAGGCATTCTGGAAATCGTTAATAGAGTATTTTATATGGCCTTCGTTGGTCACTGACTTACTGGTTGGTATAAAAATTGCACGCAGCAAAAAATAAAAAAACACGGCGGCAAATCAGCCATCTATTGAGAAAAATCGAATGAAAAAATGCGTTTGTTGTAATAAACGGGTTTGATCGATGAATTAGTTTCCAATTTTTAATTATATATCTTTTTATAAGTAATCGCACTAACTTCTTTCACTTAACTTTTAAATATTTCCATATGGGGCTTTCTTTTATTGATGAAAGGCTTAGTTTAATTATTAGGTCCTCGTCCATTTATTTATCTTAAAATGTTTTTTTTAATTCACTTTGGCCGGTTACCTTTATACGCACTAACAAACTTTCACATGTGAAATATTAATGACGCCATCACTTGTGTTATCAATTCTACAAAATTTCTGCCATATCTACAAACATTTTTTTCATTTCAACAACATTTTTGTAATATTGATAATCTGTATTTTGTTTGGCTAACAAACATTTTGCATAGGTTTTGTCAATTAAACAATTATACATAAGTGATTTTAGGTTCTGTTTTTATGGATATAAGAAAAACTGTGTTAATTCTACAATAAAATTGTTCAATTCATACAATATCGATTTATTAAACTGAAAATTGTTTTTTGTTAATCTGACAAAGTAGTTTTCCAGTACCTAAATGTTTTATCCGTTTGACAAAATATCGTTCAAATTGATAAAACTTAAGTTGTATTGATAAATTTCATTTATCATTACAACAATTTTTTTTTTTTTTCAGTTCAACAAAACTATTTTTATTGAAATTTTACAACAGAATTTTGTCAATATATCCTGTTTTTTTATTTTCAGTGTACAATGCGAAAAGGAGAGCGAAAAATGTTTCATTCATGATTTCGTTGTGCCACTTTTGTATGGGATTTTTCGCTCCGGAACAGCTGCGGACTCAAAAGGCTTAAAAAGTAGATATAAGTTTAAAACATTTCTTGTGATTAATACGACTTTAAGACGGATGTAGATAATTATGGTGGGAATTAGATGAGCATTGCTACAGAAGTAACTTTTTCCCAGCCAAAGAAAGGCACTTTTTTTTTTTTTGAAAGGTGCATACCTATTCCTCATATTCTTGGGTTAAGACTCAGCGGAGATTATAAAATCTGAGGAATTGATCTCAAAGATAAACACATCAATATTTAATGATTATACAGGTATTAATAAGACAAATTTGCTTGAAACAATATTGCAGCTTAAGTAAAAAAAACGTCCAAGTGCGAGTGTTATTCGCGCACCGAAGGTCTCGTAATTCGACAGGGTTTGAAAAGTGCGAAGTTTTTTTTTCGTAAGAAGGTGGGAAGCATCGAAAGCCTGCATGTGAAACTTAAATCCGCTAAAACCACCTCTGCTCTGCCTCTGCCTCCATTCCCATTTTCTCGCGGAGCTATTGTTTAGCTTTCCTTAATGGGTGGATGTTTACGCACGAAAAAATATGTGTGCATGAGAATGAGTAGCCAGCGTTGCCACTTCAAAAAAAGAGGAGCGCAGTAGATCATTAAAAAATATGCAGTAGATTCGATCTTTCCGCAGTAGATAATCACTTTAATATTGTTTTTATAAACGTTCCATTAAATTAATTAACATTTTGGAAATACTAAAGCCCAGAAGCAACCGTTTCTGACATTCATTTCAGACATTCATTGACATTCACGTTAAGTTTGTTTCGTAGTTTATTTTTTAAATGTCTTACAATCGAAAACTTTCGCTCTGCAGCAGCACTACTAATGGTCAGAACAATTTTAACTTTTTTGTTTGTGGTTTTCAATAAATATTTATCCGTTTTTTTTTTAAATAATTTTCGTCTTGTTAAATAGGGGTTTTCCACACTGACACGATAGACGATACAAGAATTTAAATTTCAAAAATCCTCTCAGCTCCCGTTAGTTAAGCAGAAAACGAGAAAATAATAGAAATATAGACAGAGAGAAATTGGTTTCATGATCCATGAGAAGGCTTATCAAACAAAAAAAGTGCAGTAGATTGGATTTAGTGGCAGCAGATTTGTTTTTTTGCAAAAAATGCAGTAGATTTACTGCTGTTGCAGCAAAGTGGCAACGCCGATGAGTACCTATCCATTGGAAATGTTCCAATTAAGACGGCAGAGATGAATGATTAAAATAGATGGATATCTTTCGTACGTCTATCCCCCTCAAAACCCATTTTTTTACATTGATGTTTTTTTTTTAATTGCAACCCCCGCCTGTGTTAAGTGTGAACTACAAAAAAGCATGTTGCTAATGGCCGGCCGCAAATCATCTTGCTTTTATGGGCATGGCGCATGGCGGTATTTAATTGTTTTGTGTTTCATATTGAATTTGTTTGGCTTTTGTGGAGGTTTTGATTAAAATGAAAAATATAGTGAAATACACATTAGGATTAGAGAATACCGAATTTTTGCATTAAAAAAAATTCCGTGACTTCATGAACTTTTTTGGGAAAACAGCTGTAGGCAGCCGCCTTTCCACTGTTCACGGTTTCATGCAGTGGTACCAACTGAGGCAAAATTATGCCTTTTAGGCATAGTTTCGTTGCTTGACGCATTGAGGAACAATTTTTAGAAAAAAGAGATAATTTTTTTTACAATCAATTCATAAAAATGAATTTTTAATTTGGTAAATCTGGTACATTCGTCGATCAAAGTCGCATTACTAATTTAAATTTACAACTGTGCGTAATGACTAGTTTAAAATTCTCTACTTGACTTTGACATACCTACTCACCAAACCTAAACCATGGATTAAAGAGATCGAAAAAGGTAGAATTACCTATCGATCGAGCAACATTCTGTTAACAAATTTTAATCACCTTATAGTAGGTAGGGTTTCCAGAACATCTCTTCTAAAGAGAACATGTCCGTTTTTTTTGTCAGCGATCTATTTTACACTTTCTTTTTCGCTTGGCTCTTTTTCCGTCCTTTTTTGTTCTCTTTTTTAATAGGTAATATCAATTTCAATACAAAAACAATACCCTCGTCTTAAAACTTTTCAGTACGCCCATAAAAACTAGTGGTATGGTTGGACTTTTCCGATGTAATTTATTTCTTCTTTGTTCCAACATCACCCACAGTTTGGGATTTTTTTCCCCCAAATTTAGGGTTTTTTTTTTGGTCGACGGGGGGAAATCGTGGGGAAGATGTTGTTTAGTTTTTTTTTTTTAATTCTATTTTATTTGTATTTTGTTATCATATCCTCTTTGGTAGCCTTAAAATGAGCTTCCAGTAGAAAAAAATATTTATAGGCATTCTGTGAACGTAAGAAAAAGAAACGCGTAGAGATTCTTCTTTATAAACAAAAAATTCATCAAATTTGCGTAAGGGCTGTGTATTTATTTGCCTCACACTTCAGCATTTTTGGAAAACCAAATGTACATGCTCGCGTTTCAAATTCGAAATTCATACTTTTAAGCCGTGAATTCGTGGTTAGAGTGTTGGACTACTAAGCGAGGGGTCTCATGTTCGAATCCCGAAATTTCTTATATGATGATATGATATTATATATATTTATTATTGTTTGGTGATCGTTAAGTATGTCCTCTTTTTTCGTTTGCGGTACATGGACACCCTACCTTATGGGTTAGTTACAGTTTCTTTGTAAAATAAGCAATTTTTATCTTTTGTACCAAAAAGGCATAATTTTTTTTTTTTCGGGCTTAGGCACAAAAACTTTGATCCGGGTTGGCATCACTGGTTTCATGAATGAAGAATTGGAGAACGGAGATGACCGAGAGCACAAACACTTATCTACTGTGGAGTCTGGAATATTGATGGAGTGAGGTGTCGGTGTTTGGATGAGTATGAGTAGAGTTGAATACATAAACTAAGTTTTAAATAGACAATCAGCACGCGCGCACCTAGCCGATTTCCCCCGAAAATTTTGAAAGAAATATACCTATACTTGGTTTATGGTTGAGTGTGCATTGAAAGCTTCAATGGGAATCAATTGAGAGAACACGCCATTAACGAATGAAAAAATGGTTAAAAAGAGTGTACTTTATATAGCGATCAACAGTTTTTTTGTAAATATCTTGTAAAATATGAAGTCTTCGGCACATATATAGCTACGAGCGTAATAGGATGGGAACCTTAATTGTTCTTTTGTTTTTTAATATGGAATATGGAATGAGAATATAAAAGGCAGAGACGTCACTTTTGATCTCTGATTTGCACTTGATTTGAATTTTATACGAAAATCCCAAACACTTGCGAATGCATTAAATATAAGAGATACTATCGATATTGAAGAGGCACTTTGAAGAAAATCCAGTCAACAAACCAACGAAATTACCAAACAATCGCATTTTTGTGATATTTAATTCGATTATTACTGGAAATTGTCGCCGGCATGTTTCGTAGTAAGATGCAAATCACACATAGGTATCTGGAGGCTTGACAGATATCAATATGAGGGATATCTTGAAAAGAATGGTAGGTAATGCGTTTGAAAAAATGTGGTATAGCGTTTTACCTCAAAAACAGTTTCCAATTAATTAGTACAAAAGCTTCAACGAAAATAAATATTTATTTATTACAAATCAAGAAGTTAAGAAGCAAAACAAAACAAATCAATCCATAAATATAAAAGCTACCTACACCTATAAATTGAAATACGTGTATGAATCTAATTTGCATTTATTGCCCAGTAGAATTAGATTTCTCTTTCTCTTCTTCGTCGTACTCAATCTTCAAAATTCAAATAACACGACTCGCTAGATTTATTGTTCAAAGTAAAATAGATGTCTACAAGTTTTTTCGACCTCGCGAAAGTAAGCCTATTCCGAAAGAAATATGAATTTGCCCCCAATGTGGCATTTCAATTATTGAAATTACAAATCGCTGTGAATTAACATAGAAAAATTCAATAATGGTGTTGACTCAACAAAAATTTGCCGCGAAATGACTGTCAAAACATAATGCATATTTTCCACTTTTTTTATATTTTTTACACATTATTATTTACCTTTATTTACCAATTTGTACGTAAAAAATCTAATTTTCTTCACAATATCGCCAATCAGTGCGCAGAACTATGTGGGATACGATTTCCCCAAATGTTTATATTGCTCTGCGTGTATTTTGCACCCAAGGCCATATCCTATGGGGTTGGAATCACAGGGGTTTAACCGCTCTCTGCCTGCCAACTGGTGATTAGAACGAAGGAGCTCAGTTGGCGCAAGAGGTAGTCACTTGGTCAATTGACTAAATCGATATGCAAGTTCATTTCCTGACAGGGGAAGGTAGAAATGCCTTCCCAAGTGGATTCTATACGGAGAATTGATGGTCAGAACTCAAACTATTCAAACAAAAAAACAATCACTTAAGAAGTCTGATGATGAATTATTAGTGATGTAGTTCGAAATAGCTATCATTCCTACCAAAGTGACTGTGTCTACGAGTTGTTGATAACAATAATTCACATTCCTACTTTTGTTATAATTACTAGTTAATTAAGCTTATTTCATTTTCCTCAATCGCTTCCAACCTTTAAAATAAAAAGTTAGAATGTTCTTTATCGTCCTTGTAAAAATACAAATTTTTCATCGCTCGTTCTCTTCACAAGATCGTAGGTATTCCATTCAATGCAATGTAGGTACTTTTGCTGCCCAAAAAATTTAAAAAGTTTGTATATAAAAGAGAAAGTTTTGTTGAGTACATACAAAGCAACGCCAATAACAGTTTTGTAATTATTTTATAAAAGAAAATGTTTTATGCCTGAAAATAGCTGACACTAATTTATGACAAAAAGTTGTGATTCTCATTCCATATACTTGTCACTCAAAAGCAAACTATTATTAATAAATTAAGAATCTATCAACATACAAGGTGGGTCAAAAGAGATCACCCCATTGGAAGATGCTCTTTTTTTTGCAAATGACCGCCAATGTCAAATCTGTTTTGACATTTGTGGACTATATAGATGTAGAATACAAGTGAACAAGCCATGGAGCGATACACTCCCCAAACGCGGAATAATCGTGTCTAATTTTTTGCGTAACATTTCGTCTGTAGTGTTGGCGCAGCGCGAATTCCGTCGCCGATTCCACGGCCGTCCGACACCGACTGCGCAAACACTGCGCCGTTTGGTCACCTTTCTTGAAGAGTATGGGACAACACGAGACGTTGCCAAGAGTGGCCGGCCCCGGAGCGAGTTAAGTATCCATAGCAAAACATATTGAGAAAAAAGATAACATTATTTGTATTCAATGATATCTTTAGTCTCTAGTACAGTCTTGCACACAACGCTACAATGATAACATATGTAAAAGAGATAATATCGTTTGTATACAATGTTGGAATATTATCTCTTCTTCATTATCAAGCAAGACGATTGTACGCTTGGGTCTCCTTGTAGATAGATAAGAAAAGTATATAAATACGACTGTATGATGAATTTATCAACAGTCTTATTGTAACTACATAGTAGCCTTAAGCTCCTTTTAGAATTAGTAAAAAGTATTTCAATAATAAAGGACATAGTTCCAAATAAATATTGTTTAATTTTAAAAGTAAGAAACAAGTGTTTTAATTGGCGATCCTGCCAGGAGGTTAAATATACTTTTTAACTTCAATCGAGCGGACCTCGGGAACAAGTAGTGAAATCTAGTATAAACAGAACACTCGCGTTACCGGTTACAAGAATTACCTAGCATAGCAGGTACAAATATAGCTTCTTCGTACGAAGCAGCAAAGCAATTCAGTGAAAGTGTATATGTGGAGAAAAAAAACACACAAATTCGACGACAACAGACACGAGTTCAAAATGGAACAACTCGCAGTATTAATGGCAAGATTAGAAGCTTTAGAAACCGGGAGCAACACAGTAACACAAACCCTAGAGCACACACGCACAGAGAATGCAAGGTTAGCAGCAATAATAACTAACCAAAATCAAATAAACACTAATTTAGAAACAAAACTAAATGAAGTAAAATCTGGATTAGGCATAGTACCAAACATACCTGTGCTAGAGGAAATAAGAACCACATATACAGATGGTAGTGAAATACAGTTAGACGCATTTAAAAGCCTACCTATTTTCAACGGCGATCAATCAAATTATCGGTCGTGGCGCGAAGAAGCATCCAGATTAATGGACAGCATTAAAAACTTCAAAACACACAGTAAGTACGCAGCAGCATTGACTATAGTGAAAAGTAAAATACAGGGTGCAGCCGCGAATGTGTTAACTAATTATAACACAATTTTTAATTTTGAGGCGATACGTAACAGATTAGATTATACGTACTCTAATCAAGAACCTCTATACGTGCTACAAGACATGATGAAAGCCATCACGCAAAAAAGAAGCACACTGTCTGAATACCACGACGAGATAAATAAAAATCTCAATTTAATAATATCAAAAATCACTATGTCAGGTGATCCGCCGAATATAATCGACAGACTAATTAAAAATGCTAACGACGACGCAGTTCGTATATTCATTGATGGTATGAGTGACAACTTTACAAGAGGATCATTATATTCAGCTACAATAAATGATCTAGAACACGCATTCGCAATTGCTCGCAGAATAGAACATGATAATGTGCACAGGCATTTACATCTCACTCAGGATAAGCACCACAAAAATATGCCACATGAACGCAGAAACGAAAGAAGACCAAATTATTCGAGCCAAACAACGAATTATCAACCCCAGAAGCAATACGATAATATGCAGCAACACAATCAAGGACCACAGCCGATGGAGATAAACTCGAGACAAATTGTACATGCACAGCGACAAAATTGGAATCAATACAAACCCGATGTATATAATCCACCAGCGAAACGTGAACACAGCGGGAGTTTCAACACACACAACAGACCGCAACGATCTTATCAGCAGAACTTCAAGCAGCAGAGAGTAAATAACTCCCGACAACAACGCAGAGACGATGTCAGCAGTACATATGCAGAAGCAGATGAAACGGAATGTATGGTAAATAATAACATAAGAATAGATCATTTAAACTAGTAGACGGGTTGCCCTGCTTAAATTTAACTAGTACTATTTCTAAGAAAATTTATAAAATTCTTATTGATACTGGTGCAACCCATAATTACATTAATAGAAAATGCGATTCTAGCAAAAAAATTAAAATTAAACCTATAAAAATAAAAACAATGCATGGTTATTCTATGGTAGATACAAAGAAAGTAGTTAGGATATTAAAGAAAAATATAACATTTTTTGAATTAGAGGATATTCAGTCTTTTGATATGATATTAGGATATGAAGGACTTAAAGTTCTAAACGCGGAAATAAATTTCAGTAATATGACTCTAACTACCATAAGCAGTGTCGAATCTATTCAGAAAATTAATTACATAATTGGGGAAAATAATATTTATAAAGCAGACATAGATAGACTGATGAAGAT
Source organism: Cheilosia urbana (assembly GCA_946477585.1). NCBI lineage: Eukaryota > Metazoa > Arthropoda > Insecta > Diptera > Syrphidae > Cheilosia > Cheilosia urbana. The sequence continues at coordinate 46,133,228 of OX297855.1, forward strand.
TAATAACAGCATAGGACCGTTACCCTTTACAGATACTATAGAAGCAAGCATTAGGACGACCAATGATAATCCGGTTTATGTTAAACAATATCCATATCCCATAGCAGATAACGAATTCGTAAACAAAGAAATACAGAAACTCTTACATGACGATATAATAGAAAAAAGCCATAGTCCTTATAACAGTCCCATATGGACAGTACCTAAAAAAGGTTTGGACGAAAAAGGAAAACCAAAACGGCGCATGGTTGTTGATTTCCAAAAACTTAACGCTCACACTGTAACAGACAGATACCCCATTCCGGATGTCAACATGACAATTCAAAATTTAGGTAAAGCCAAGTACTTTACAACATTAGATTTGGAGTCAGGTTTCCACCAAATTAAAATCAAAACAGATGATAAAGAAAAAACAGCTTTTGCTATAAATGGCGCAAAATATCATTTTAAACGAATGCCTTTCGGGCTCAAAAATGCACCAAGCATATTTCAGAGATGCGTGGACGACATTTTGAGAGACTTTGTAGGTAAATTCGTACACGTTTACATTGATGACGTATTGATATATTCTTCATCTGAGGAAGAACATATACAGCACATAAGTCAAGTATTCGACGTACTCAATAAAGCCACATTAAAAATATCTGATGAGAAAAGTAAGTTTTTTCAAGAAGAAGTAGAATACTTAGGTCACATAATCAGACATGGTAGAATCACTACGAACCCTGAGAAAATAGCAGCTATAGAAAATTTTCCAGTCCCACAAACGGTAAAGGATTTGAGAGGATTTTTAGGTCTTACAGGTTACTATCGTAAGTTTATAAAAGGATACGCAAGCATAGCCAAGCCCCTGACATTATATTTACGAGGAGATAACGGTAAAGTAAACAAAAAACAAAGTAAAAATATTAAGTTAAATCTGAATGATTCAGCATTAGAAGCGATTAGAATTTTAAAAAATTATTTGAAAGAACAAGTCGAACTTTTTCAACCGGATTATAGTAAACCATTCGAGCTTACTACTGATGCATCCAACATAGCTATTGGAGCCGTACTAAGTCAGAATAAGCAACCTATACACTTCTTGTCAAGAACACTGAGTAAGACAGAAGAGAACTATAGCACAAACGAGAAAGAGCTATTAGCGATCATATGGTCCTTACAAAAACTCAGAAACTACATATATGGTATAGCAGACTTAACCATATATACCGATCACCAGAGCCTTATATATTCTGTATCAGAAAAAAATCCCAACACAAAGCTGAAACGTTGGAAGGGAATCATTGAAGACTTTGGAGCAAAATTAGTTTATAAACCAGGAAACCTAAATCTTGTAGCTGACGCATTATCACGTCAACGCATAAATACTTCTACCATAGAAACAGCACATTCAGCTGAAAGTTCTTCTAATGATATAATAAAAACTGTGAATCAGCCTTTTAATGCATACACTGCACAGTTCGAACTTATTGAAGATATAACAAATAATATCGAAACACAAATCTATTTTAGTAACAAAATAAGACTCATAATAAAGTTTAAGGACAAAGACTCTTTACTAAGGCAGATGAAAGAAGTTATACAACCCCAAAAGATTGTAGCTTTGCATACGAAATTTGAAAACATATACAAATATGGTGAAAACATAAAAAAAGAATTCCCACTAGTAAGATTTATATTCACACCAAGAAAACTTCAAGACGTGACAAATTTGGAGGAACAACTAAAACTTGTAAGGGTAACTCACGAAAGAGCACACCGAGGGTTACGTAACAATATACAAGAAATCTCAGAGAAATATTACTGGCCCGATCTAAATAAACAAGCAAAGAGTTTCAACAGAAAATGCATAGCATGTCTATTTGGAAAATATGAAAGAAAACCTATCAGAGAACCTCTGAATAATTCAGAAATACCAACACATGTGGGAACACACATTCATATGGACATATACTTCAACGACAAGTATACTTTCCTTGTAACAGTAGATAAGTATTCTAAATATACAATCCTTCGGGAAATCGAAACTCGAAACAGACTGTACGACGTTATGGAAGAGGTCTTATCTAATTATTTCCCAAAATGTGAACGACTCATGACAGATAACGAGAAGGGATTCAAAACAGAAATGGTGAACCAAATGTGTTTGAAATACAACATAACTAAAGTAGAAACTCCAGTATACAGATCGACAGCGAACGGTCAGGTAGAACGTGTAAACGGTACAATAACTGAACTGTCTAGAATATTCACAATTCAGAATAAAACAAGACTTATCGAAGAAATATTTAGAACAGTGCGTGAATTAAATAATTCTATACACTCAGTTACCGGTTTGAAACCTAGAGACATTTTCTTTAATCAAAATAAATATAGCAATAGTGAAATTATAATAAATAAACTAAACTCAGCATCCAAAAAAGTGATCGAACGTCTAAATAAAGGAACTCGACACAGAGAGTATAAAAAAGGAGATAAGATAATGGTAAGAATCACAGGTCTTAGAAAGAAATCTAACGCCAGATACATAACAAGAATAGTAGAAGAAGATAAAGGAGACACTGTAATCTCTAAAGAAGGAATAAAAATTCACAAGGATAACATAAAGAATTATCATTTTTCAGATGACGAAAATATTAATATTCCTAACATTACTAGGAATTGTACAGAGTCAAGAAGGGCAAGGAAACGTTCAAATAACTGAGTTACTAAACAAGAAGTTTATACTTACGCAAACAGATGACGTGTATTTATTCAAAGAACAAACTTATTTGTTACATGCCACCAACCTGACTTCGATATTTCAACCTTACGTAAATATCGTAACTAGTAAATATCAACCTACACAAGAAGAAAAAATTTGGTTAAGTAAAATTAAGAATTTAGCAGACCAATTACAAGAACATACTAGGCATACTAGATCAATTAACTTTTTAGGAACAGCTTTCAAATATGTGTTTGGTAATCCTGACCATTATGACTTAGTTAACATAGAAACGAGTATAAATAATCTCATAGAAAACAATAATAAACAAAAAACTATAAATTCTAGATTTGAACAAATTTTGCAACAATTCGAAGGTCAGAGCCTTAAAGAACATTTAGTAATAGAACAAGTGTACGAACAATTATTATTATTGACCAGAACAATTAATGCAGCAAAAAATAATGAATATTTATCAGAAAGCCTAGACTTAGATGACATTAAAAATATTATTCAACATGAAATAATTCAAGTACCCATAATAAATATACTTGAGTACTCTAAAATATTATTAGCTAGAACTGATGAATTCTTCATCACAATATATAAATATCCAGTTCTAATTAAATCATGTAAATTGTATAAAGTAACACCTTTAAATTCAAAACATGGAAAAATCATTACAGATAAAACAATTGCCTTATGTAACCAAACTTATTTAAGAACAAGAAATTGTCAAAATCATCTAAGTAAAAACATTTGTGAAATTAACTTTGAAGAAGAAAATTGTCTTATTCCACTTTTAAAGAATATAACTTCAAAATGCAACATTAAACAAGAATACGATTACGACTTAGAAATTGAATCCGGTGTTATGTTATTAAGCGGTAAGCATAAGTTAAATAATCAAACAATTAATGGTATAAACTTAGTTACTTATGAAAATACTATAAATCTAGACGATAAAATATACAAAAACATGCATAAGCAAATTAAAGAAGTTATATTAAGAAATCATAATTCAGAGTCTTACATCGACCAAATAATTAAAGAAGATACAATGTACAAATTCGATAACATAGATACTTTAAAAAAACTAATTATTCCTTTTGAAGAAAAACCGATATTATCAACTATATACACAATTGTAACACTGATTGTTATTCTAGCATTTACGTACGTAATGATAAAAACTATACAATGTATAACAGATCGTCAAAAACAAAAAAAGATTGACGCATATAACAAAACTTATGAAAGAGAAATGTTAAAAATAGCGTCGAAAAATCGGGACGATTTCGTTTAACAAGGGGGGGAGTTAAGTATCCATAGCAAAACATATTGAGAAAAAAGATAACATTATTTGTATTCAATGATATCTTTAGTCTCTAGTACAGTCTTGCACACAACGCTACAATGATAACATATGTAAAAGAGATAATATCGTTTGTATACAATGTTGGAATATTATCTCTTCTTCATTATCAAGCAAGACGATTGTACGCTTGGGTCTCCTTGTAGATAGATAAGAAAAGTATATAAATACGACTGTATGATGAATTTATCAACAGTCTTATTGTAACTACATAGTAGCCTTAAGCTCCTTTTAGAATTAGTAAAAAGTATTTCAATAATAAAGGACATAGTTCCAAATAAATATTGTTTAATTTTAAAAGTAAGAAACAAGTGTTTTAATTAGCGCCCGTTGTGCCGAGAATATCGCCGCTGTCGTCGGAAACATCGACCAGACGCCGTGCCTCGCAATTAGCCATCAGCCGGTTGTCCCTAAGGCTTCGGCCACGCAATGAGCGACAAGCGACTGAGCGACGCGAAAAAATTAAAACACATGAAATCGTATGGAAGTGGCCACATAAACCCTAAGCGACTGAGCGATTTTTTAAGCGACAGAGCGACGTCGCTCTGCAATCAAATCTGTTTTAATTTTTCAGTCGATCGCTGAGCGACGAAGTAATCGATGGGCAAAATAAACACAGAAATTTAATTTCAGCTGTCTAAAGCCGTCCAGTGCTATGACAGGACTGGTCAAATATGTCAAATTAATGAATTAATGAAATATGAATTGTTATGGCAACTCTTGCGTCCTAAAGTTTGTTCTAGAAGGTTCACAGATTTTTTATTTACGAGAAGGACACCCACAAAGTTTATATTTATTTACGAGAAGGACACCCACAAAGACTATAAAAATAAAAATGTCACCGATAAAGAGTGGAAAGAAAGATAGAACTGACATACGACAATATTGCCGAAATCGATCTGTAAATCTGCGAAGATTTTGATATAAATGTGAAATTCACCATAATTTGCTACGTATTCTCGATCTGTAAATATGAACGCGATTTTCAACTTATAAGCTACGACGAACCGCACTTGACGATGGCATTTTCCCCAATAATCGCTCAGCGACGTCGTTCAGTAAATGGCCACCCATCGCTCAGATTCGACGCTCAGCGACTCGTCGCTCAGTCGCTCGGCCGCTCGTCGCTCATTGCGTGGCCGAAGCCTTGCCTAAGGCGAATTTTGGTCAAAGACTTGCGCATGTTCCCGTACAAAGTTCAGTCCGTGCATCAGCTTCTGCCTGTCGACCGCCAAATGCGTGTAACCTACGCCCAAGCCATCCTCAATCTCGAGGACGAAGTGGACGATTTTACGACCAAAATCATAATGTGCGATGAGGCTCATTTCCACCTCAGCGGGTATGTGAACAAGCAAAACTATCGCTTCTGGGGCACCGAAAATCCACGAGAAATGCACGAGGAGCTATTACACCCGCTCAAAGTTACTGAAAGTTACTGCATGGTGCGTTCTGTTCACGCTGGAGGAGTCATCGGGGGCCATTTTTTTTTTTTCGAAAACGCCGCTGGTCAAACGATAACAGTGGACGGTGCGCGCTATAGGGCCATGTAAACCTAGTTTTTTCTGCCGCAATTGGACGAATTAGGACTGGAGGACATGTGGTTCCAATAGGACGGATCTACGGCACACATTGCGCGAGCCACAACCGGTATTCTGAAGGCGGCGTTCCCGGGTCGCCTCATCTCTCGTTTTGACGCTTTGCACTGGCCCGCAAGATCGCCCGATCTAACCGTTCCAGACTTTTTTTTTTTTTGGGGTTTTTGAAGTCCCGTGTTTACGTGAACAAGCCCGTGACCCTAGAAGCCCTCAAGGACTCGACACGAGTGCGAGAATCTGTCGCCCGAAGTTCTCGCCGAAATGATGAAAAATGCCATAAAACGAGCCCATATGGCAATCAATTGTGACGGCGCCCATTTGGCCGATATCATCTACTCGACTTGACCAATAAAATTCTAAAAAAAAACGTAATCAGCCTTATCGTGAATTCCGAGGGAATATTTCGTTCACCCGAATATGTGTGTTCCCCGGAATAAAATCCGCCTATCGCCAATCTCCCTCGAATTCGAATTCCCTCGGAAACCGAAATCTGTCCTCGAAAAGAAAAACAGCTAATTTCGAAAAAGTTCTGTCAATTATATTTGGTTAGAATCCAGGATTACAATTTTATTTCGGTGACACAAATATTTGAAAAAAAAATAATGTTTAGCATTGCATTGAGTTGTGGCTGAGGAATTGGATGAAATGGAATTTAAGCGAATACGTTCAATTAGAAGACGCTTGAGATTGTTCAAATCCGTTGTTTTTTTTTGTCATTCCAAACCTAACTCTTTTATTAATATGTAACAATAGGGAATCATACAACAATTTACCTTTTTCCACTCAAAAATTCATTTTGATGGCGGCCCTAGACTGTTCAGTTCACTTTCGACCATTTTCCGAAATCGAGCAATTTCATCCCTACTCCTTTTATGAAATCCTCTGACAATGTCTGGACTCGCATCCAATAAATTAATTAAAACATTGAATTGGTATTTATTTGTTGTTTTTGACATTCTTTTCACTTAATTTTTTAATTTTTGAGAACCAACCAACTTGCTTTTCATAAATTCTCCAACTAAATAATGACGTAAATATCGGAGGGCAAAAATTCCCCCGAAAAGAGGAAGAAATCCCACGATATAAGAAAAGAGCACTGGTGAGGTGACAGCCGACGACAGTTTCTCTGAATTTTCTGCTTAAAAAATCGTCAAAAAATCGTCATTACCAATTATACGCATACACGTGGGACATCAAAAAGTGGGATAATATGCTACAAAACAATTCCCACGCTGAAAATTAAAGAATAAATGGAGGTGAACTATACAATTTTAAAAGAAAATTCAATTTCGTTTTTGAGTTTTAACTTGTTATCTTATACATAATATTAATAGGCGGATGCAAATAGTTAAGAACCACTTTCTCTTTTTTTTTTTTTTTTGAAGATTGTGCAGAGATGCATCGCTCTGTGTAATTTGTTTTCCAATATTTTGTGTATAAGCCAGGTTTCTGGTTTATCGACGTCCTGATACCATTGATTACTTTGTAGATTGAAAAATATCATACCTGATGAATTAGTCATAATCATCTTCTTCTGTATATATAAAAAAAACTTACTAAATGTGTGTGTGGCAGCCTACCGACTGCCACACATCCGATTTTGATTTAGTTTTTTTTGTTGATTAATAGACCATGCAGAGAAGGTTTTTATATTAGTATGATACATTTTTGAAAGAAAGTGCAACCGCCATTCCAATAAATTCATTTTTGTACACTTTAAAAAAAAAAGAAACTGGATAGAAATCGAATAGTGACGCTTCAAATACAAAAAAAAAAATATTTTAAATTTTGAAAGCAATTGTTGTTGTCAACAATTTTGAATTTTTCTTTTTTAAATATAGATACCTAAAAAGTTTGTTCGAATAAATTATGTTTACTATGTTACATTAAGTAACTTTTTTAAATGAAGTAGATAATATCTTATCATTTTATGTACTTTGATTATACAAAGATGATTATTATGGCCGACGATATTTTGCATCGAATTCGCGCTGTGACATCGGATAATGAACTGGAGATGTCAGATGAAATGCGCAACAACGCTTTGATTTTGATCGAGGATATGCGTCTGCTCATGAGTATGAGTGGCAATTTGTTGTGCAAATTGGGGATACCACAGCCAAAGCGTTCAATGCAAGACGCACTTAATCGAGAACTGGAGCGAGAAATGGACTTCCATCGAATCGCATTGAGTCAAGCTGTTCGAACAAATGTGCCAATGTTGAATCAAGAACAAAAGAAAGTGCACGATGAATTGATGCAAGCAGTCGATAACGAAAATGGCGGAATTTTCTTCCTTGATGCGCCCGGTTGAACTGGAAATACATTCCTGATTTTGGCTACAATTCGTTCGAGATCTGAGATCGCTTTGGCCCTAGCCTCTTCTGGGATAGCGGCTACTTTGTTAGAAGGCGGTCGCACAGCATTGAAATTGCCATTGAATCTGCAAGTGGATGATGTATTGGAGGACCTGAATCGTTTACATAATGATAAGCGACCTTTCGGTGGAGCAATGATCTTGCAATCAGGCGATTTTCGTCAAACGCTGCCTGTCATTTCGAGATCAACTCCGGCAGATGAATTGAATGCTTGCCAGAAGGCGTCTGCTTTATGGCGATACGTCAAGAAATTGCATTTGACAACAAACATGCGAGTTTCTTTACAAAATGACCAGTCCGCTGCAGAGTTCTCCAGGCAATTGTTGGCGATGGGCAATGGTGTGATTCCAGCAAACTTAATCACTGGCCTGATTGAGTTTCCACAAAATTGTTGCAACTTTACAACGACACCGGAAGAACTAATAATGAATGTTTTCCCGAATATCGCTCAGAATTATATTGACCATGATTGGCTGAGTGTAAGGGAAGAGTGATTTTGGCTGCGAAAAACAAGAACGTCGATCATTTGAATTTCGCCATTCCAAACCAAATCGCTGGTGAGTTGCATTCATACAAATCTGTCGACTCCGTGATTGATGAAAACGAAGCCACCTTTGTTGCGCAACCTAAATGAAACAAAACTTTGTAACGGTATGCGTTTGATTGTGAAGAATTTAATATCAAATATTATTTAAGCAACGATTTTAATTGGAAAATTCAAAGGCGAAGATGTTCTTATTCCGGGGATTCCACTTATTCAGAAAGATTTGCCGTTCGTATTTAAGCGTCTTCAATTTCCCGTACGCCTCGCTTTTGCTATGACAAAAGTCGCAAGGACAATCGCTGGATATGTGTGGCATAAATCTTGAATTTCACGTGTCGGCGAAGCGCTCGCTTTGTACGTTTACGCACCCGATAATAGAAATAGAACAAAAAAAGCACTTCAGGGAAAAAGCGGTAGGTTGGCCGACAAGTATTTGATTTATTTATTAAATTTTAATATAACTTATGATTAAAAAATATGAATTGACCGAATTACATGAAGCAGAATAAAGCGAAAGCTCGGAATTATTAATTTCATTACCTACATAAATGAATTTTGGCGGAACGAAGTTCGCCGGGTGAGCTAGTATCACATATTTCCTAGCATCTGACTTAGAAATAATGTTTTGAACACATATTTCTGGAGTATACCTACGGTGACCCTCCGTCCTTTATTTAAAAGGACACTCCTTTCTTTTTTAACCCTGTCCTATATTTTTTTTCTTTTTAACAAAGGACGGATTATGAAATGTTTAATAATTGTATGGAAACATACAAACCCCAAAAGATGGTTTATATGGTACAAACCAATTTTATAAACCAATAAACCGTTAATTTGAATGAATATGGGATAAAGCCGATGCTGGATATCTAAGCATTGGTAAGGCTCAGCGGAAAACGGATTGCAGATTTGAAAAGAGCATTTTAGCATAGAATCAATTCCTAACTAAAAAAAACCCATCAAAATGGCGTATGGGACAAAACATTTCTTAGGCGACAATTTTCCGACAAAAAACTAACTTAGCCTTCTGCTAAGTACAAAAAAAGTAACACATTTTTCAGTCTTGTGATGTTTGAAACGTTAAATTCACAAAAAATGTATATTACTTTTTATTTATTTCAAATACATATTGGAATTGAACTTTCCACTGCGCTACCTCTCGCGAACGTCTGACCAACATCCGAGAGTATAAGTGTCTTGAAAGAGCTTCTCAATTAGCCATTTGGAGTCGGCATAAAATTGTAGATCCCTTTCATTCGTTCCAAAAATGAAAAATTCATACAAAACGAATGGTTGAGAGAAGCTAGGCCTAGGGTCCCTCCGGACCTGTTGCGCCAACTATTTATTTATTTTTTTATTTATTGGACTTTGACATGAGTTAGTGAAAAATCGTCAAATTGTCGTTGGGCATTTGCTTGAGAGCTGAAAATCGTCTTTTGGCAAGCCAAAAACGTCAAATCGTCATTGAGACTGAAAAACGTAAAAATGACGATAAATCGTCAGATATGGCATCGCTGGTGCCAGCTGTCAACAGTGTCAACGGGTGCGGCGTACGACGGAGACGGGCAGAAAAGTAGAAAGTAAAAGTAAAGAGTATTCTCTTCACTTAAAACCTTCATTTGGACATGGTCTGTAGTACCAGGGTTTGGTAGTAAAAAATCGCTCGAATTCACTAGAAAACTATACTATAAAAATCGTCGGGAGTCTTAAGAATTAACTATTAGATCTAGCGACGAAATCGCTAGAACAGCAACAAACAGTGTTTTAAATTCCTTGGCTGTACGTATATGGGCCCGGGGTTTTTCCTTCGCTGTCCCAAGTTGCAATTGACCGCCCTGCATATATTATTATATTCAGCCTCTCTTAAGTCTAGAAGTTTAAGTGGGCGCAATCCATAGAGTCCAGCCCACTATATGCGGAGGCAAGTAGCATACATATATACGATTACCTACTCCTTATTTCTTTGACATGTGGCCAGGTTGGTTATGAAGTACAGCTATAGTCTCTCAGAAAAAGTTTAAAGCACCCAAAATACATCCTAAAGTTGTTTTTTTTTAACTATAAACTTCAAATAATGAATGGCATTCAAATGTAGTCACGCCTAAACATACTTACTGCACCTATTTATATTATGTATACGTACATCAATAATGTGCATTGTGCTATCCAAATGTAGATCAATGCACGAAGATACTCTCTGTGGCATCTTCAATGAATCTGAACTCATTTGAACTTTTAAGATTGCAGTTGTCCACAATCAGTAGCCAGATAACCGCCGTATGTTGCTGAAGAGCTTCTTAATAATTTACAATACAGTCGTTGAAGGGCCTGGGGCCCACAATGTAAATATACGAGGACAAACATCTGTATGTGACGTGGATTTCCATTGATGTCACTGAAAAACAAATCTTATTGAAATGTAACGTACGAGCTCGAGCTTCTCTTTGTTACAGCTTATTTATTACATTTTCCATTTCTGTGTTTCCGATTTCGAAATTAAATCTTCCCCGAAGCAATGTTTACTGTAATAAGGGTTCTTTTATAAGTCCATGGTTAGTTTTATCCTTTTAGTAACACGTAGCTGTGTCATTTTAGGGAGTCCTTTTGGAAAACTATTCTAGTAAGTTTTATCAACTCAGCGACTCGCTATAGTGGATCAATTTTTTTTAATTTTACTATAAGACTGTCTGACTACTAACCGAGGAGTCCCAGGCTCGATACCCGAAAAAAAAAAAAAATTCCATCTTTTTTCCACTGCGCTCTCTTTGAAAACATCTTGAAAACGTCTGACAAACGTCCGAGAGTATAGCTGTCATGAAGACCTTCTCAAATAACCGTTTGGACTCGGCATAAAATTGCAGATCCCTTCCACTCGTATCCCAAAAATGAAAAACTCAAACAAAACAAATGGTTGTGAGAAAGGTAGGCCGAGGGTCTTTACGGACCTGTTGCGCCAATTATCGGGTTTTCCAATAAGAGTGCTACAAAACGGTCTTGGAACTCGATTTCTTTTGCATGGCCACCACGGGCACGCTTGCAGAAGTCCAGACGCTGAACCCAATTTTCGACGGTTTTCAAGCATAAGTCGGCCGATACTGCTGCAATTTCACGTTCGATATTCGTACGAAGTTCATCAATCGTCGCTGGCTTGTTGGCATAGACCATAGACTTGATGTAGCCCCACAGAAAATAATCTAACGGCGGCAAATCGCACGACCGAGGCGGCCAAGCGACTGGACCATTTCGTGAGATAACACGTTCTCCAAACTTATTTTCCAATAAATTGATTGTGACATTCGCTGTGTGGCCACGTCCTGTTGGAACCACAAGTCCTCCAAGTCCATATCATCCAACTGGTGCCAAAAATATTCGATTATCATTGAACGGTAGCGATTCCCATTCACAGTAACGTGCCGGTCTTTATCATCACGGAAGAAGTACGGCCCAATGACGCCGCCGGCCCATAAACCACACCAAACCGTAATTCTTTCGGGATGCAATGATGACTCATGTGGATTGCTGCCTGACCAATACCGCATATTTTGTTTATTGACGAAGCCATTCAGCCAGAAATGAGCCTCATCGCTGAAGATGATTTTTCGATGAAGCCCAAATTCACGAACATACGACGCTTCTGTTTTTTTTTGTACTGTGCCTATGGATTCAAATTTTTCCACTAGACGCTCAATCGTTGATCTGCTAGGACGATTATGACGACCATAAATTGGACGTAGCGCTCTTAACGTTGAGGCCACTGACTCCGAATTTCGGTAGTAAATTTTAATAATTTCGACTCGTTGTTGACTCGTATAGCTCTTTCCATCATGAAATGCCAAACCTTACTGAAGAGAAATGTCAAAAGAGCGGCAAGAAATTCGGCGTCGTTTGCTGTCCCTGTCGCTCTACTTTTGTAGCGTCCCTGTTGAAAAACCCTTTACTTGTTTATTTGTTTTACAATTGACACTTGTTGTGAGCCAGGGTCGAGCCACAGGGGCAACTTCGATATGGGCAAGGAGGGCGCGGCATGCTTGTGGTTGCTCGGCTAAAGCTCGTCGGACGGGGGGTGTTCTTGCCCCCTTGCCACATACCACCTGCTCAACAAACTTTTGTCCATGCCAGGAAAAAAAAAGAGAAATAAAAAAAGGAAAGAGAAAGAAAGCTACTCTACTTAGACTGCGGACGGACTCCAAAGATAGGACAGAAGAGAAAAAGAAAGAAAAGAAGCAAAAATGCTCCAAGGACTTATGCCAATACCCCTGAGAGAGGACGGGAAAGAACCGCGCAACTAATCCTAACTATCCTAATCTATACCTAATCTAACCTAACACTTAAACTAGGCCCTATACTACCTCTAAACTAACTTAAAACTAGCCTGATCTGACCCTAAACGCTACTTTCCTTCCCTTTGTCTCTCCAGGGTAAAGGTTCATCATGAACCTGAGACTCGCCAGATGTTGATGGCACGGAATGGCCAGCCCACCCTTATGTTCAGCGACATAGTCCAATTGCTGTCACTCCGGCCGATGTTGTGAGTGATAGCCCCTCGATGTATCCGCCAGTCACAACCTAAATCAGAGAAACGAGTGAAGTAAGTCGTCCCGTCATGTCGTCACAGTTAGTGAGAGTCGCGTCATGTCATCGTTGAACCATAGAAGGACGGCCTTCCCACTACTCCACACACCAAATGCTCAGAGAACTCAACCGCACATTATTGCAAATGAACTATCTCAAAAATAAAAAAAAATCTGACCACCACAGGAAGAGATAGTGCCAATTTATTTATACTCCTGAGTATGCTTTAATTTAAACTAAACTAAGATAAAAAAAAAACGAAAAAATAAAAAACTAATAAAACGCAAAAGAAAAAGGGAAATTCAAAACTTAAATCTACAAAAAAAAGGAAATTCTGCACTTAACACTATATACTAAATACTAAAATTCAATCAAATATATAAAAAAATGTACTCACGTTTTTAATTTTCGTCCCCCGTTGTCCTGCCGGCAGCACAAGAAGAAACGTTGTTTTTTTCCTTTTCCAAATATGGCTTAAACTACCCGCGAACAAAATGCTAAAGGCAGAAATGCACTAAAACTAAAATTAACTATACGCCTAGCCTTAATCCCTAACCTTACTCTAATTATAATTCAAAAAAGCAATTCAAAAATCTAATAAAAGCTAAGAAAACTATATAAAAAAAATGGCACTTCACAAGAAAAAAAAATTTGCTGCTGCTGCTGCTGCTGCTGTTTGTTTTTGTGCTGGGGCGGAGCACCTTGCCTCCGCAACTATTTTCCGTTGGAGGAGTTTGCGTCCTCGTGGTTCTTGTTCGATTTTTGTTGGTTTCGTTGTTTCTTTGTTGTCTTTTATTGGAGGGAATGTTTTCCCTGGCCAATTTTGCCGACACCGAGGGGTTCCGGTACCCGTATCCGACCGGCAACAGTGGAGGAGACCGCTAGGAGACCGCTAGCTCTTTGTGACGCTCGTTTGGGTCCGTTTGGCTTGGGACTAATAATGTCCAAGCCGAACAACGGGAGCTAAGATGCCAGTCACGATGTTGGAGACGTTAAAATCCGCGTCTATCGTTTATCTTCCTAATAAGACACTCTTAGTCACTGGTTTCACAGAAAAATGGACATGTCCACCTACCTCTAGCAAAGTCTTTTTGCGTATTCTACCTCCAATTCCACCTCCTACTGGGTCTAGGCTTTTTATTTTATCTACATAAAATTAATTCACTATTAAAACCATCTTTCGCAATAAATATTAATTTGGCTTTTACCTGTCTAATGGATAATTCCAGATTTACACTCGCGGGGATTTTTTTTTTGTTCGCAACTGTGCGATATTTAACAAAATGTTCCTGCTATAGGGCATTGACCGCACTCTCTGAACAGATGACTGATTGTGGGCTCGTCGGACAAAAGAAAACGCAAACTCTGTTGCAAATATTTCCCCTCCCTTTGTATTTTTAAGTCTTCGTTATCGCTATCTTTGTTTTGCTACCATGTCCTAATTGCTCACTTTCACTATTTTCGTCTATTTCCCTCAGTTAATATTCTTGCTTTTGTATTTGTGTCCTTATTACTATTTCCCCTCATCTTCTTGTGAGAGAGATTCAAAATCTAGCTTAAGAGAGTTTTGTCCGTCTTTCTTTTTATCGTATTCGTCAAATCAGTCTTTAGTCTTTACCTCTGTCAATCTACATAAATTTATAATCAATACCTACACTCAATCACAACCATACATAAAGGTAATAAATAAATACATAAAAAAATAAAATAAAATGTAACGATCACCTAGACAAAGTGCAACAGACAGAGCTGCGCGAAACGGTACGGACGGAATTGGAACGAAACAGCCACCAAAAGGAAGAGACAAAACTTGACAAAATTTGCAAATGCAAAACGTCAAAACAACAAAAAACGTGTGGACATCGTATGGATATATTTCTGGTAAGAATTTTATTTTGTTAATTACCAAATACTAATTCAATTTTTAATTTCTTATTACAGGTGAGTGGGGTAAATAAACAATCAGGTACGTGGAGTATTTTGATATTGGAGTTTGCCTAGCAAGATGCACATTTCATGTAAATTTCCGCAGGCAAACTCCAATGGAAATTTTTGTTTACATAGATTGTACTGATATTTTTTTTTTCTTTTTCAGGTACAAATGTATGGCCCCGTAACAGGCTCGACGACGTTTGCTGAGTGGTCGGGAGGCAAACGGCCTCGTAACAATAGGGGTCTTTATAACCTTTGGATATTGCTGAAAGGTTCAATACCCATAATTTGGCATGTGTGATTTCGCGACCCTGGCTGAAATATCAACGTGGGGTAAGGGCTCACGACCCTGAAACATTTTCCGTTCGTGCCGCCGCAATAAAATGGGCAAGTACCTCGTGTGTGTTATATAATCCTAGATTAGTATAATAAAGTGTGTTTAATCTTCAGTTGTGAATCAGATGATTGTGTCTTTAATTAATGGTGAAGTGTGTTTATCACAGATATATAGGGGAAAAAGGGGTAATGCACTGTGACAACAAGTAACAACTGATAAACAAATACATAAATAACTATTCTAAATGATAAATAAGTAAATAGACTATAATAAATAAATAAATAAATTCTGCTTAATGACTAAATAAATATATAAACTCTGATAAATAAATAAATAAACTCTGCTTAATAACTAGATAAATAAATAACTCTGATAAATAAATAAATAAATAACATAAAGGACATAACAAAGTGTAAATATCACAGCTAATCTAGTAGGCAACGACAGACGTGAGTGCGTCAAGATTTTTCCCTACGAATGTAGATCTTTGGCATGGTATACACCTGCCTTTTCTCCATTAACATTACCTACTTCGTAAAGCGAGTTGCCAATAGTTTTGAGGATAATTCCTCGTATAAATTTCGGTCCTAATTTCGCGTTGTAGTTATCCACTTGATTACTTTGTTTAAAGTTTCGTCGGTATATGATTTGACCGACTTTATATTGCACGTCCCTACTTCGCGTATTATAAGTTTTTGCTGCTTTTTCGTGAGCTATCCCTAGATTCTCGAAAATTTTATCCCTTATCAGTTGAAGTTTGTCATTCTTACTTACTATATCTGCGTTCATGTCTTTGATGTTATCCAGTCGTCGTATTATATCGTAAGCACCTGCGTGCTGAATCATATGAGTGCCGAACACCGCATAATAGGGTTCAAACATGATCGCATCGTGCACCACACTCCTCAAAGAAAACGCTGCGTCGCTAACATGTCGGTCCCAGTTCTTTTGGTCATCTTTCAGGTAGGACCTGATCTTGGCTAGGACCGACCTATTAACTCGTTCCGACGCGTTCGCCTGAGGCGAGTAGAACGCGGTGCGAACATGTTTGACTCCGTACTTCTCTAAAAAGCTGGCGAACAATTCTGAGATGAATTGTTTACCATTGTCTGAGTGGATAAATTCTGGTACACCAAAGACATGAAACACATTTTCTTCTAAGTATTTAACTACCTCAGCTGCCGTTGCTTTCCTAATAGGTTTTAGAAATACAAATTTACTAAAGTGCTCAAGTACTATAAAAATATGCGTATGTCCGTTTCTTGTCCGAGGGTAGGGTCCTAAAAAATCTATATATAGGCGCTGAAAAGGTCGCTCCGTAATAGTCTGTTGTCCCATCGGCGGTCGAGATATCACGTTGAGAGGCTTATTGCACTTACATATATCACAGTTTTTAACAAAATTTTGTACGTCAGTAGCCATGCCGGGCCAGAAATAAAATTGCCTCAATTTGGCTAAAGTTTTGTGGATGCCTCCATGTCCTGCTGAAGGCGAATTGTGGGCGGATTCTACAAGGCTCCCACGCAACTCCTTTGGAATCCAGAGTTTCCAGGCTCTATCTTCTTGTATAGCGTCGCCTGTTCGTATGTCTGTCCGTTTATATACAAATCCATCCGAAACGCAAATGTCGGGAAGTTCGTCTTGTCTGTCTGTCACGGTTTTCCTTAGCTCATCATACTCTTCCGAAGAAAAGAACGCTGAGCCAAGGTCCACCTGTAGTATGTCGGTTTCGGGGTTGAGTTCCTCCATATGGACGCGAGAGAGTGTGTCAGGGACCACGTTCTGGACACCTTTCCGATGCTCGATATTAAAGTCGAAACCCTGAAGCTTCAGGCTCCATCTGGCCAAACGACCAGACAGATCCTTCTGCGTCATGAGCCACTTTAAGCTGGCATGGTCAGTTATGATCGTGAAAGGTAGTCCTTCAACGTAGGCCCTGAACTTTTTGACGGACAGAACGGCCGCATAGCACTCAAGTTCCGTCACACTGTAATTTCGCTGGGCGGAATTCAGCTTCTGGGACATGAATGCTATGGGCCTTTCATTATTTTCCGCATCCATTTGGAACAACACACTTCCTACTCCCATTGTCGATGCGTCACATTGTATGTAGAAGCGTTTCGTGAAATCTGGATTTGTTAGAATGGGTGCTGACACCAAAGTCGCCTTAAGCTTTTCGAACGCGTTAAGCGCTTCCTCAGTCATTTTGAAAGTCAGTCCTTTTTTAAGGCAGTCGGTCATTGGCGAAGATAGGCCTGAGAAGTTTGGTATAAATCGCCTGTACCAGCCTGTCATTCCCAGAAACCGCCGGAGTTGCTTGGGAGTCTTAGGGACCGGAAAGTCCTCGACCGCCGATACCTTGTCCGGGTCAGTTCGTAAGCAACCATCGCCGACGATATACCCAAGATACTTAATTTCGCGGTAACAAAACTTACTCTTCTCTACATTTATTGTGAGCCCCGCATTTCTAAGACAGCTTGCTACTTCAGCTAGCGATCTGGCGTGTGATTCAAAATCTGGAGAGCAAACCAAGAGGTCATCGAGATAGACAAAGACATACTCTCTCAAACGAGCGGGTATGACCTTGTCCATCAGCCGACACATTCTCTGAGCGGCATTACACAGGCCGAACGGCATCACGGTAAATTGATACAAAGGCCGCCCAGGGACTGTGAAAGCTGTCTTCTCCCTTGATCTGCGCTCCAGAGGAATCTGCCAGAACGCGTCTTTGAGATCGATGCCTGAAATATATTTAGTGTCCTGAAGCCTACTCAAAAGTCCCTCAATGTGTGGAAGGGGATATGCGTCCTTTTTTGTTACCGCGTTTACCTTCCTAGAGTCCAAGCACAGTCTATTCTTGCCGGGTTTTCTCACCAACACCACCGGTGAGCTCCAAGCGCTATTGCTCTCCTCGATGACTCCTAGTGAAATCATCCGATCTAACTCGTCATATAAGAGCTTCTGAATCGCTGGTGAGATTGGGTAATGCCTTTGTTTAATGGGAATTTTTTCGTCTTCCACCTCGATGATATGCTCTTCGAGGTTGGTCTTACCCAATCCCATCGTTGCGAATGAGGGAAACAATTGCTTGATTTGCTCGAGTTGATGTTGTTGTGTTGGTGAGAGTGCTTGGACCGGTGTTCGTTCTTCCGTCGGCGATGGGACGTCCAGTTCGTCTATGATGTTCGGAGCGACCTTAAAAGTTCTCCAAAAATCTACGCCTAAATATAACACCTGCTGTAGACTGGGCACCACGTAAAGCTCTAATTGATGGGACTTACCCCCCCATGAGACTAGCGTCTTGTATCGTCCTAGTATTCGTTGGTGGTTTCCGTCAGCTGTTTTGATATCTGCAGTCATTTTTTTAATCTTTATATTATGTTTGTCAAGGAATTCTAAGGCTCCTTTTCCAAGACAGCTTATCGAAGCTCCACTATCCAATAGGCCCAGGAGCTCTTCGTCCTCTATCTTAACCTTTGCGTAGGGCCTATTGTCGTCCGTTATTGTAATTACCGAAGATACTATGTTTTTCATTCGTCGTCTGTTAATTGCACAATGTTCCCTAAGCTTTTTGATTTTCTTATAGTTCCTAGTCATTTCTATTGTCCGCGTCACTTCCTCTCCAAAAATTCGCTTTCTAGCTTCGTTATAAAATAATAGCCTTTGATGGAGGCTCTTCTTTTGTGGGAGTTGTTTAATGGACGGAGGTTCGCTCAATGCTGGATCTCTTTTCAAGATCTGAATCCGTTGAGGATATCTGAATTTTCCGGGAGAGAAGGTCCCATCAGCGGGTTGCTCCCGGATGTTCCGCTGATCTTCATGTTTCCCTGACATTTTTCGCATTGGAAACTAATGTTACCCTGACCGCAGCTAAAGCAGGTCAGGGCATGAAAATTTGACGGGCACGTCGGTTGAATCGCCGTGGGCGTTCTTGTAGCGTCTGCTCTAGAAGTCTTGTTATGGTCTGGTCGGTGCGCCTTGTCCGCTCGGTTGAAAGTTGTCGGTCTGTTTGTTCTAGTCGGTTGGAGAGCAGCAATCTCCACTTCATCGTCTTCTTTGTCCTCTTGCTGGTCGTGATAGGGATTATTCCCTAGGAAATCGTCGACTTCCGAAACAGTTCGTCTGTATTTTTGGTCCCTAGTCGTCAAGTGTCGTTCTGCTCGTCTGGCTTCCTCCCTAAGGTCTTGGATGGTCCTGATGGAGCATCCAAATATGAGCGTAGCTACTCTGTCTTTTATGTTTTGTCGTAATATGTCCACTAAGTCTCGTTCGTGAGGTCTGTTAGTCATTTGTAGTGTCATCGCTCGTACGTCGCTGTAGAATTCGTCGAAGGTCTCATGGGGTTGCTGCCTACGGTCCATGATCGATCTCAAAATCTCGTGGTCCCTCCTGTTTTGTCCAAATTGCCTAACTAATTCCTTTTTTAGGTCGTAATAGTTGAGCCCTTCATCTGCCTGGTTTTCTTCTAAGTATTGCCAGAGCCATCGCTCTGCTTGGCCTGAAACAAGGTGGTGGAATTGGGAGAATAGCTGACTTTCTGATAAGCCACTTTGACGTTGGAGTGTTTCGACTCGAAAGATGAAACTTTCAACAGACATGGACTTTGAAGTCCCATCGAATTTAACTCCCCATTTGTGGACTGGCGTCTCGAATTTTCGCCCAGGGTCTCTGAAAAACGGCTGTTCTGGCCGCGAGAAAACATTCGAAGGTTGTGGTGGTTGTTGTTGCCTAGTCGTGTCGTGAAGACAGTCGGTCGGCCGTGCTGCCATTGAGAGTTCCAGGTTGCCGATTCTTTGATTGATGGCCGTCATGTTTTTCTCGAAAGTGACCATCATCATTTTCATGCTGCCGGCGAAGGCAGCCATGACTTCCCCTGGGCTCTCTTGTGCAGCACTGGTGACTAAATTGTGTATCGTACGTTCTTCATCCTCTACTTGGTTCTGTCCTTGTACGTATACGTCGTCTCTGTTGGAGTTGGTTTGGTTTCGTAAAACTCCCCCAACGGCTCCTGCTTCCTGTTCGTCAAAAGTCGTCGTTGTTTGCCGTTTTGTCATTGCGTTCTGTCGTGGCATTGGGACTCTTTGTTGAGTCGAAGATTCTGCCAATAGCGGCCGGTGTCCTAGAATTTTGTTCCCGTCTTTGGGGTGGGCATGTTGCTCCAACTCCGATTCTTCCAGTATCACCGATTTTTGGACCGCTATTTTCTTGTTTGTCGAAGATGTCGAGTCTTTTCCAGTTCGTTGTTGTGGGCTGTCGTCTGTACTAAAATTAATGAAATCATGTGAGTACATGGTCAAGTCCGTCAAGTCGTATCCAGTCGATGTTGTAGCAGGAGTTGTTTTGCTTCCCTCCCTATTTCGGGAGGTACTATTGGCCAAAGGTGGGCGGCCTGAAGAGGGTTCCCAATTCAAGGTCGTTTGGTGGTTTGACCCGTGACCCCCTGATCGGTTTTCCATTTTGATGGAAGAAAATTTTCTTAAGATTTTAATTTAAATTGAATTGTATCTTAAGTTTTATAGGTGAATTCAGTTACTTTGATAAAAACACAGAAATATAGTAGAGTAAAAAAAAATAAAAAAATTAAAAGGGTAAAAGCAGACGGGTAAAAGTATCCAAAAATTGGCTTAATTCCTAAAACTTCAATTTATCTTTAGGGTATATAGATCTTTTGATTTTGAAACTAGATTCTTAATTCTTGGGTTTTATATAATGATAGTGCATTGGTGTGTGGATTTGTGTTCGGGTTTTCCGCAAAACCTATCTATGGTTACTGTCAGTTAGTCTGTACCGTCCCAAATCGTATAATCGCTTCTCAGAAAAGACGAATTGTGACTGGTGTCTCAGATCCATGACGAGTGCTGAAGTAAATCCTCTCCGCTCTGCCACAACCTGTTATCTAGGAATACCAAATACAGGGATAGCAGAGTATCGAGTATTTACTCCAACACGACCAAAGCTTCTAGATTAATCCCGACGCCTCACATTGGGTCGGGTTGAAGACCCTCTACCTACGGATAGCAGTCAGTGATTAATCTTTCCACCTTGACCTTGATCTCGGATCTAATATATACCTCCGGCTGCCTCACTCATCCCTTGACTACACGTCTGAGGATAGGCAAGCAGTCATCAGCATATCATAGACCCAAGATTTTCTCTTCAAC
Organism: Cheilosia urbana; assembly: GCA_946477585.1. Taxonomy (NCBI): domain Eukaryota; kingdom Metazoa; phylum Arthropoda; class Insecta; order Diptera; family Syrphidae; genus Cheilosia; species Cheilosia urbana. The sequence continues at coordinate 46,154,829 of OX297855.1, forward strand.
CTTCCACAGACTTTAGGCTACCTCACGAGATCGCTTGGCTTCTCGCCCAGTGATTGGATAGCCGCCTTCAATCTGCTTTAGGAAGAGGAGTTCAAACAGTCCTTGAAGATTTGATTTGATAGAAAAGTAAAAAAATTGAAAATTGAAAACTAAAATCGCGAAGACTATTGCAAGTCCAAGGCAATGACTTTCTTATTGAAAATCATCCCCTTGGAGTCGCAATCGGTCTAGCCGGTAAAAAAACGTTGGGCGCCATTGTTGTGAGCCAGGGTCGAGCCACAGGGGCAACTTCGATATGGGCAAGGAGGGCGCGGCATGCTTGTGGTTGCTCGGCTAAAGCTCGTCGGACGGGGGGTGTTCTTGCCCCCTTGCCACATACCACCTGCTCAACAAACTTTTGTCCATGCCAGGAAAAAAAAAGAGAAATAAAAAAAGGAAAGAGAAAGAAAGCTACTCTACTTAGACTGCGGACGGACTCCAAAGATAGGACAGAAGAGAAAAAGAAAGAAAAGAAGCAAAAATGCTCCAAGGACTTATGCCAATACCCCTGAGAGAGGACGGGAAAGAACCGCGCAACTAATCCTAACTATCCTAATCTATACCTAATCTAACCTAACACTTAAACTAGGCCCTATACTACCTCTAAACTAACTTAAAACTAGCCTGATCTGACCCTAAACGCTACTTTCCTTCCCTTTGTCTCTCCAGGGTAAAGGTTCATCATGAACCTGAGACTCGCCAGATGTTGATGGCACGGAATGGCCAGCCCACCCTTATGTTCAGCGACATAGTCCAATTGCTATCACTCCGGCCGATGTTGTGAGTGATAGCCCATCGATGTATCCGCCAGTCACAACCTAAATCAGAGAAACGAGTGAAGTAAGTCGTCCCGTCATGTCGTCACAGTTAGTGAGAGTCGCGTCATGTCATCGTTGAACCATAGAAGGACGGCCTTCCCACTACTCCACACACCAAATGCTCAGAGAACTCAACCGCACATTATTGCAAATGAACTATCTCAAAAATAAAAAAAAATCTGACCACCACAGGAAGAGATAGTGCCAATTTATTTATACTCCTGAGTATGCTTTAATTTAAACTAAACTAAGATAAAAAAAAACGAAAAAATAAAAAACTAATAAAACGCAAAAGAAAAAGGGAAATTCAAAACTTAAATCTACAAAAAAAAGGAAATTCTGCACTTAACACTATATACTAAATACTAAAATTCAATCAAATATATAAAAAAATGTACTCACGTTTTTAATTTTCGTCCCCCGTTGTCCTGCCGGCAGCACAAGAAGAAACGTTGTTTTTTTCCTTTTCCAAATATGGCTTAAACTACCCGCGAACAAAATGCTAAAGGCAGAAATGCACTAAAACTAAAATTAACTATACGCCTAGCCTTAATCCCTAACCTTACTCTAATTATAATTCAAAAAAGCAATTCAAAAATCTAATAAAAGCTAAGAAAACTATATAAAAAAAATGGCACTTCACAAGAAAAAAAAATTTGCTGCTGCTGCTGCTGCTGCTGTTTGTTTTTGTGCTGGGGCGGAGCACCTTGCCTCCGCAACTATTTTCCGTTGGAGGAGTTTGCGTCCTCGTGGTTCTTGTTCGATTTTTGTTGGTTTCGTTGTTTCTTTGTTGTCTTTTATTGGAGGGAATGTTTTCCCTGGCCAATTTTGCCGACACCGAGGGGTTCCGGTACCCGTATCCGACCGGCAACAGTGGAGGAGACCGCTAGGAGACCGCTAGCTCTTTGTGACGCTCGTTTGGGTCCGTTTGGCTTGGGACTAATAATGTCCAAGCCGAACAACGGGAGCTAAGATGCCAGTCACGATGTTGGAGACGTTAAAATCCGCGTCTATCGTTTATCTTCCTAATAAGACACTCTTAGTCACTGGTTTCACAGAAAAATGGACATGTCCACCTACCTCTAGCAAAGTCTTTTTGCGTATTCTACCTCCAATTCCACCTCCTACTGGGTCTAGGCTTTTTATTTTATCTACATAAAATTAATTCACTATTAAAACCATCTTTCGCAATAAATATTAATTTGGCTTTTACCTGTCTAATGGATAATTCCAGATTTACACTCGCGGGGATTTTTTTTTTGTTCGCAACTGTGCGATATTTAACAAAATGTTCCTGCTATAGGGCATTGACCGCACTCTCTGAACAGATGACTGATTGTGGGCTCGTCGGACAAAAGAAAACGCAAACTCTGTTGCAAATATTTCCCCTCCCTTTGTATTTTTAAGTCTTCGTTATCGCTATCTTTGTTTTGCTACCATGTCCTAATTGCTCACTTTCACTATTTTCGTCTATTTCCCTCAGTTAATATTCTTGCTTTTGTATTTGTGTCCTTATTACTATTTCCCCTCATCTTCTTGTGAGAGAGATTCAAAATCTAGCTTAAGAGAGTTTTGTCCGTCTTTCTTTTTATCGTATTCGTCAAATCAGTCTTTAGTCTTTACCTCTGTCAATCTACATAAATTTATAATCAATACCTACACTCAATCACAACCATACATAAAGGTAATAAATAAATACATAAAAAAATAAAATAAAATGTAACGATCACCTAGACAAAGTGCAACAGACAGAGCTGCGCGAAACGGTACGGACGGAATTGGAACGAAACAGCCACCAAAAGGAAGAGACAAAACTTGACAAAATTTGCAAATGCAAAACGTCAAAACAACAAAAAACGTGTGGACATCGTATGGATATATTTCTGGTAAGAATTTTATTTTGTTAATTACCAAATACTAATTCAATTTTTAATTTCTTATTACAGGTGAGTGGGGTAAATAAACAATCAGGTACGTGGAGTATTTTGATATTGGAGTTTGCCTAGCAAGATGCACATTTCATGTAAATTTCCGCAGGCAAACTCCAATGGAAATTTTTGTTTACATAGATTGTACTGATATTTTTTTTTTCTTTTTCAGGTACAAATGTATGGCCCCGTAACACACTTCGTAGAAGTGGCTGTTGATAATGAACTGACATCATGATAGGAAAATATCGAAGCTAGTGTTGACAAAGTGAAGACAGGTCCGCTCTTCCTCCTCGTCCATATACCAGATTCGATAAAAATCGTTTGAAAGACACCGAACTTGTTGCATGACTGCCTATAAGACAGAGGTAAGAAATATAATAATATCATAGCGCTGCACATCGGCGTCTACATCTATACTATCTCTCAGAACGTTTCAGATTTATTATTTTGTACTACTTACCCACCTTAGGTTTGTTCTTTCGATAGGATCCAGATTTATCCCCTTGCAAGTGGCTTTCCGTACCTGTTTGGTGGGTTCAATATCCTGGGATATCACTGTGCCCCAATATCCCGTGAATATTGATTGCCCCGCCATTGTGCTGAGAGATATGCAGCAATTTAGTGCTACTACAGGGACCGATTTCAAGTACTTTTTTGTGAGAAGGTTATCCTAAGAAGATATCGCGTTTTCTTTCAGCCACGTTGTGACTTATGTTATCGCGCGAAAATCGTTCCAGTGATCGGGGAGATGGAAATAGAGACTGATATTTTTCTATCAAGGAAAATGGCCCACTAACCCTTTTCACAGTATCTATTGTGCATGCTTTATAAAACCGTGTAGCTGGGGCATAGTGGAGTCAATGTTCCATGGAATAGAAACGCTTTCTGTATTCAGAATAGCGGTACGACTCGTTGTTTTTTTGGTACACTGTGCAAGCCTTAAGGTGAACACTTATGTTCAAACCTCTACACTTGACCATAATGTCAATGTATAGACTTCGCCTGCTTATAAACTCAGCCAACAAGTTAATACACACTGGATATAATTTATTGAGTTTAAATGAATGAGTAAAGAGTGAGTATTTTGTTGTTATTCCAAATTATTCATACAAACATTTTTGTTGCTGTAATAATATTAAGCTAAATAGAAAAAAACTCAAGGTTTATTGAAGTTCCGCAAGTTCGACGCCACCAATGCGCTCGTTCTAATGTTTGTTAATTATATGATCAAATTTCAGCCGTTATCGCAAGTGTATTCTTGCCTTGAACATTTTTTCCACGGAGTCTACCAGTATCGCCGAATCGTTGTGTATATATTATATAATCTTATCGTACACCTACATAAAAATCAACAAAATTTAAAGCCACTTCCGCGTTAACCAACACTTTCAAACATCGCTAAAGAGAAGCAAATGTTTCAGCAAATAGCTTCTTCGACCACGCGTACGTGATTTAGATCACACGACATCACTGACGCAAAAGCTGTTCTATTTTGCTATTTTAAATCCGAAACTTATCAATGTAGGTCAGGGACGAAGTTTCATATTATTTTGTATTTCGTAGCCCACCAAAAAACGTTTATTTATGGGACTAGATATACTTTATCTATAGATTTAATTTATACTTTTAAAATTCCCGCAAAATAACGACGTGGTTATAGATTTAGAAAGATCTGAAATTAAACAATGAGAAATATCTTGTCTTCTTAAGTCTTAAGTGCCTTAAGTGCTGCAAATATGGCCCACCCTTAACATTCTTTTAAATAAAACCATAAATTTAAGTCTAATTCATTTATTATTTTTTTAAACAGTCTCACAAATTATTTTTATTTCAGTCCTTAGAAACTTTAATTAAAAAAACAAACATAATTAAAAGTTAAAAACAAAAACGTAAAGGAACTCTATAATTCAGTTTTGTAAAAAGTGCGGCTAATATGGCCCACCTGGTGTTAAATAATATGGCCCAGGGTGGGCCTTCAAAGATCCCATTATTTTGTTGTAGATTGCTGATATGGCTTTCATCATGTCCTTCTTCCGCCAAGTCTTCCGTGGTTGTGGACTTTGTTTAGACATTTTAGCCTTCAAAAAACAAAAATTAAATTAATTAAATTCCAAACCCGTCGTGCCGCACTCACCACAAAAGACCGAGGCTAAACCGAGTTGAACGTGTTCGCAGTGAAACATTTTTTATTTCGCTGTGGGTTATGGTTCGCGAAATACAGTGGTGGGCCATATTACCCACATGGGCCATATTTGCCGCACTTACTCTATGTATGACCGACCATAACGGCTGAACCACTGAAGCTATCCCCCTTATATTCACACCATATGTTTGTGTGGTGCTCCGTATGGTTTATGTTTATTTTAGGCCGTATAGGGGGCGCTGGGGTCGCTTTTTGAAAATTCTTATTTATGGACCGATTTGGCTCAAATTTACACCATATAACACTTAACAAAATAGAAAGCTTGCTAAAATTTGGACCCGATAGGTGGCGCTGGGAGATATTTACGAAAAGTTAGATTTCCCTGCATACCTATCAATTTTCTATCAACAACATTAAATTTAATTGTAACAATATAGTTGGCGGTGGTTGTCTACACTTTTTTGAATTTGACATTTCAGTTATTCATATTTCATTTAGCTGTATCTACAATTGTTCGACGAAAACTCCAAATTAGTTTTTAATCAATTTTAAATAGGTAAATAACATTTCAATTCGATTTCCGGCACAAATAACATAACCAAGGAAAATGTTCTTACTGGGCCAAATTTTATGATTCTTCTTTTGTTTTGTTCCGATAGGTGGCGTTGTTGTCGATCTCCGAAACTGCTGAACCGATTTCAATGAAATTTTGTGGATGAATATTCTCCGTTTCCACTTGAAGGATAGGATACTTTTGGACCTGATAGGTGGCGCTGTTGCCGATCTCCAAATTTTCTACGGAGGGTTTTTTTGTTTGTTTTAATTTTGATCATAGTATACAGTGATATCGTATTTGTCAAAAGCTATAGTTGGGATCAATAAAATTAATTTCAGGTGGAAGTGAACATTATTTTACTTAAAAATCCAATTTTGGGCGGGACGAAGTTCGCCGGCACGCTAGTATATATAAAAAAAAAAAAAAAACATTTGTGCCATAATCATAATAGTGTAAATTCAGAAACGTCAAACATTTGCGATGCTGATGCGTTGCTGATTCAATATGACGTTTGAGTTCCAGAACGATGGTTTACATAAAACATTTTAATGTCAAGATGGAAGTTTTGCTAATAAAAGTTTTAGTCGATAACTATGATCGTAATGATTTTTTTTTTACCGAGGGTAGGTGAAGATCTTTCAAAGACACTGAGAATATCAAGCGTGTGCTCATAGTTATATCAGATTTTTACTGACTAAAAAAACCCTTCGAAAGATTGTTAGATACTGTAACTAAGATAAATATAACTTATCAAGCAATTTTTCTATCACAAAATAACAACTTTTGACAGGCTACTTTCTATTGAAAGATCCTGCATGTTCCGCGATTTAGACGCGGGTAATCTTATCAAGTTGAACGGTTTCGTTCTTTGTAGTCGGCGCAATAAATTGCTCTCGTCTAAAATTTGTCGGACTGTGTTGTTGATATGTCCGATCAGTCGCTTTCTATGCTTTCTCGCAAAGCTTACTACCATGATGCTTGTACAATTTCTCTAAGCGCACTTTATTTTGAAAAGTTAGTAGAATATTGACATTTGATTTCTTGGTATCTATACAACCCCAAAGTTGTATACCGTACCGTAGGTCCACACCGGCATTAGGTTAGGTTAGGTTGGTGGGCTGGCGGGGAGTGCGCCACACTCAAGTCAAAATTGACACATTGTGATACCCGTCGGGGAAAGGTTTTATCCCTTATCCGTAGTAACCTATTCTGCCTGTAAATTAATTAATTAATTACTTACTGTGTCGTTGCATACAAGCCATCTTGAGGATTTGATGAAGTTCATGATTTTGTCCGTTGGTGTGCTAGATAGCTCGTTCAGGTTGTTAAAGAAGAATTTTTTAAGGACTCTGTATCTGGAGTGTTGAAGACCTGGACAGTGACCTAAGAAGTGGGTTGTATCCTCTATAACTCCCTCATCACCGCAGCCTCTGCAAAGTTCTTCCTCGGTCAGTCGCATTTTCTTCATGTGGTACCGCAAGGTGTTGTGTCCCGTAAGGATACCTACAAGCGTAGAGAGACATCTCCGGTTATGCCGCATGATTCTCTCTGTTCTGGATTTATAGAAAGATGGCCATAGTTTCCTTGTGTTTTGGCACGTTTCTTGGTACAACCCCAAAGTCGTATACCGTAGGTCCACGCCGGCATTAGCATTTGCTTGTATAAAGGCAGTTTGTTTTCGGTACTGAGCTGGGAATGTTTTCCGAGTAGCCAGTACATTTCTCTATATTTTTTGATATCGAGTTCTTTACGTTTCATTTTCACGTGCGAATTCCATTTCAGCATTGCTTCGAGTGACATTCCCAGGTATTTGGCCTCGTTTGCAAAGGGTATTCGGTCCAAGTTTAGGAAAATTGGCATGTCATTAGTTTTTTTATACGTGAAATTCACGTGAACAGATTTAGTTTCGTTGAGGGCGATCCGCCAGTCCCTCGTCCATTCATTTACCTTATTCAGTGCGATTTGAAGTTTTGCAGACATTTCTCAGCTCAGAAGGGGCCCAAGGACACTTCCTTGCGACACGCCGGCCGAAATTTCCTTAAGCTCAGAGTATTCGTTTCCATGTCTAACAGGGAAGAGTTTACTCCCGAGATATGATTCTAAAATATCATATAGGCGTACGGGAAGAACTTGTCGTAATTTAAATTTTAAGCCGTCATGCCACACCTTATCAAAGGCTTGTGAGACGTCAAGGAATACGCTCGAGCATATCTTTTTTTCTTCAAATGCTTTCTCAATTACGTCAGTAATTCTATGCACTTGGTCAATCGTGGAATGCTTGGTTCTGAACCCAAACTGGTGTCAGGGATAAGATTATTATATTCTATAACCGGTTGTAGGCGCGTTAGTAAAATTCTCTCGAAAATTTGGATATAACTGGAAGAAGGGAAATTGGTCTATACGACTTTACTTCATTTGGCAGTATTCCTGGTTTTAAAACCATCATGACCTCCGCAACTTTCCATTGGCTCGGCACGTGTTTTAGTCTGAGCCGCGCATTTATAATATGAAGAAGCTTAATTAATGCTTTTCTTGGTAGAACTTTGAGAACTTCTCCCGTCATCAAATCATAACCGGGAGCTTTCCTAGGTTTAAGGGATTCAATTTCACGTTTTAGATCCCTTAGCGTTGCACTTGCGAGTATTAAATCATCGGATAGTAGTTCCGTCCCAACAACACTGTCGTGAATCGCCCGATCATCGTACGCTTTAAAGGTTCGTTCTAAATGAGCGGCAAAAACGTCCGCTTTTTCCTTATCTTCCCTTGCCCATTCATTTTTATTTATTTTAATTGGCGGCGCGGGGATTTTGAGCCTTTTGGTGCTTTTACAGCTTTCCAAAATGAATAATTGGAATCTTTTTTCGCCGTTAAACGTTCAAGGTAAGATCCTATCGCACGATTTTTAAAGTCCTTAATAGCTGTGATCAACAAATTCCACAAATACCTAATTCAAATGTGTTTTATATTGCGGAGCGCGACTCTGTTGCCATTTTGTATGCGCCTTCCTTTTTTCGTTGACCAATTCTTTTATTTCGGCGGAGGATATCGTAGACCGCATTTGGGCGGCGTTTTCCTTGGAGCTGTACAATCTCAACGAAGCGATCTACTTCAACGTTCAACCTCAAGTTCATAGGATGTCGTAAGTGGAACGCTCAGTTCCACATTCTCTTCAATTTCGTTCCTAAAGCCTTCCCAGTTAGTTGTTCTACCAGTTAATCTTGCTGGCTCAAGGCTATTTACTAGTTTTACGCTCAATGTTAAAATAACCGGTGAATGATCAGATGACAGATCAAAGATCTCTTCAACTTTAATGTGTTAATCGATCAGGTCAGGTATTTTTGAAGTATCAGTTGGCCAGTAGGTCGGTTTGCCCGTCGAGTGGAGAAATCGCAACTGTACTCCATACCTGCCCTATAGAGCATTCTTCATTTTCGCGAAGAACCCCCAGAACGTGTGTTTCGCATTAAAATCGCCGCCAATAATGAAGTTTTTGTGGAGCGATTTAAGCAAGTTAGTGTAATCAAGGTCTCCATATACCTCAAACGAAAAAAGGGGACATATTTTACAAACCCCTAACCTCCCAATTCCCCCCCCCCCCCCCATTTCTTTTTTGGTTATTCAAGGAAAACCTTTATACTGTGTATAAGTGGACATCAGACATCACGTACCATAGGTGACTGCTACAGATGTGGCACGTGAGTGTCGTTGACAAAAGAGAATAGAAATAAAATTCATCGGAAAAGTGCACCACTGCTAGTTTTTATGGGCGTACTTAAAAGTTTTAAAATGAAGGGCTTGTTTTTATTATGAAAATATAATGAAATTGAAAAAAGAGAACAAAAAGAGGACAGAACAAATAAAGAGGACAAAAAAAGAGCCAAACGAAAAAAGGAAGTGTAAAATAGATCGCTGACAAAAAAGAGGACATGTTCTCTTTAAAAGATATGTTCTGGAAACCGGAGTGTAATCCCTTTTTTCAAGCGCGGAACGCGGTGGACAGTAGATAGTTGAAATTCTAAGAGCACGCTGACTTTTTTTTACTAGAATCGTGCACAGTTGCACAGTTTCAAGCTCTATCTTCAGGTCTTCGTATTGTTCAATGCAGTCTTTATTCTTTAATAAACAATGATGATACTTGAAAGTGTCTTGTTTTAATCTTTTTAAATCTTTGTTACAGTCAGTCGGTTATTTTTTTTTTTTGGTTTTTTAAATTAACTTTTTTACTGTTGACTTTTTCCTAAAAGTATTCATGTATTTACTACACAATTACTTAGTTTGTAATAATTCAAGACTTACCCTTTTCAGCCGGCATTTCGATGTTTTTTTTTTTTTTAAGAATGAAAGAACTTCTCAATTCAGAAGTTCGGACTCGGCATAATATTGTAGGTCGCTTCCATTGGTACTAAAAATAAACAAAACTCGCAAAAAGCGAATGGTTGTAAAAAGCTAGGTTATGGTCCCTACCCTCCTGTTACCCGAACTATTTCTTTTATTTATTTAGCTTCTTAAAATTGAATTGGAAAATCAACAACCTCACAGATCCTTAAGTGTCACCAGTGGTGGTGGGTGGTGGCATAAAATCGCTATAGATTAGATTAAATTTATTTCTGCATTTTAAAATTCATTACAAAATAAAGTTTACAAAATAAATTAGTTTGCATGGCATTGCCGTCTGCCTGATTGACAATGTATTTATATAATGTATGCAAATGAAAAGTTTCTTGTAGCAAAATAAAATGAGTTAATTTTAATATTTATCAAAAGCTGCCTGTTAATATTCTCGCCCGATACTGTAGTGCAATTTTACAATATTTGAATAAATTAGGAACATTTACATCGTTGAGGAGTGTTATGACTTGATTATCAGATAGGGTATCGCTTCCCAAGATATTCCTTCTCGTTTCTTTCAATATTGGACACCTTCCAATGAAATGATGTGTGTCTTCCCTTTCTGCTAAGTTACATAAACTGCATAGTTGCTGTAGATCTTCTCTGTGTGGTATATAATTAAGTTGTAGAAGTTCGCCCCGCAGTCTCAAGATCATCGCTATTTCATCAATGCTACATTCATCTCTAAAATAATTTTTCTGCAACAAATTGTGGTTTAAGCGGCTGTAGATAGTTCGGTGTATGGATCCCTCAGCTTCCTCTAAGTACCGAGTCCTAGCTTGTTCATCGGTAACTTCAATGATTTTGTAAAGCTGGTTCTTCAAACACCTTGCGTCATCGTGATTAAGATCTATATTACAGTTTCGAGCTAGTGCCAACCATTCTTTGTACCATCCGGATCTACTTTGAATAGCCTTTATGGCTGCTATTTTTAGGAGTCGGTAATCCGGCATGCTAAGCACCTTTATTATATAATCCGCTTGGAGTTTCAGCGTCTATGTAAAGAGGGGTGATACACCTGTTTCCAACATTAGCATGTAATTTGGTGTGTTGGGCGGGAGATGAAATATTCGTTTGAGGTAAAATCGTAGAAGTTTCTCGACAGCTTCGTATTTTTTTGATCCCCAAACTTGTGCTGCATAGAAGAGAATGGACACAGACACTGCCTCAAAAACTTTATATTTAGCACTATGAGCAATATACTTGTTATTAAAGCATCTCTTCCTGCTACATTTATAGCTGTTTTCGATTTTACCAGTTTTCCCTCTAGATGAGCATTCATACTAAAACTGTTGGTAACAAGTAAACCCAGGTATTTATATTTCTTCACCACTTCAATTGCTTCGCCTCTATATTGCCATTTCTCATTCACACTCGTTCGACCTCCCCCTTTTTTGAACACCATCACCTTTGATTTATCCAAATTGACTATCAAATTCCATAACCTGCAGTAGCTACTAAGGCGGTTGATCATAAGCTGCAAAGCTTCTGGAGAGTATGCCAATAGCACTATGTCATCAGCGAATAGGAAATCGCTATATCTGGGCACTCCTTCAGAACTCTTAAGCATTCAGCACTGCCCAAGTAAAAAAAGAACAAGACTTCCGGCAAGAGTTGGCAAACAAACAAAAAAAAATGTTTCGAATCCTTGAACCACCACACAGTGTATGCACTCATTTTTTCCTTCCTTTTTTTACAGGAAATCAATATCGCTTGTTCAAGATTTATCACCACATCCAGCTTGCTCAATTAATCGACATTTCTGCCCCAGTATTTAAACATGCAATTTGCACTTGTTCGTGGATAGGTACATACCTAGGACTATAAGTACATCTAACCTTGGTCCAAACAGAGGATGTTGGTCCTTAGTTTCGACCTAGTTCATACGAAAAAGACAAATTCTTGAATGCACATTGCACACGCGCCATCCGAGTAAATGAATCCTAAACGCTACACGTTCGACTTTGGCAGGAACAGGAACAAAGAATACCAGAAATCTTCAAACATTCAAAATGCTTTTTGTTCGCACTTTTGGCGAGGCGCCAATGTGCCTCGGGGTACTTTGCTTTGCCGAATGTTTGTACAAGAATCTCAGGAAACTCGTGTGTACCAAGCATCAAGACGATGCTGTAGCTGTAGGTGTACACATGTAGAATAAGAGCGAATGTTGTTTTTCGCCTCCCCGCCCCGCCGTCTGTTGTTGTCAATGTTTTACCTCAGAAGTCAAAAGACGTACGAGCAGGAGTATACCTACATACAGCATAGTAAATAGTTAGATTAGAGTCGGGGCACGTACGCACTTCTTGTCAACAAACACACAAGCGACTGATATTGCATAATATTATATTATTATAATGTTTTTGTTTATTGTTTTTGTTTTGGTGGCCGGTTTTTCTTATTGTTTTCGTCGATAGGGTGAGGTGAATACACCCAACGATGTTTTTGGGTAAAAACATTTGCCATTCACCGATTGTCGATAGAGAATCGGATCTTGTTTTCTTGTAGTTTTTGTTTTTGAAATGTCAGATGTAGTAATGAGTGGCATCTGACATCTGACTGACAAATGTTAGTGCAATGGCTCATTATTCTAGATTGTTCTAGAAAATATTTATTTTTCTATTACCCATGCACTGTATCGGTTGAATTGAGCTTAATCGAACCATCTTATCGGAAGTGATGATAATTTTCTATCATTTGCTAAATTTCAAAATGACGCATTACATCAAACATCAGAGCTACGTTTTAAATAGATAAAGTATACAGTTTGTGCAAAAACTGGAATAACCGAAAGGTGAATAATTGTTAAAAAAAAAAATAATAGGTAGGTATACCTTCTGATCAAATGCCAGACAAACGATGATTGTGTAGTGTTAGTATTAGGTAGGTATGCTAACTTGGCTTTGTTTGGAGAAAATGTTTATTCAAGTGCTGTATTCTGGGAAGTCAATGTTTTCAAATGCTATGATCAGTGGTGTTCTAGATTATTCCCATATCATCGTTGACCTCAATTACTCAGTCATAAATGCAGCATGTTGGAAAGACAACTAAAGTTTTGAACATTGAGTTAAGACCTTTTTATATATCTAAGAGCGAATTGCAAAATGTGAATAGTGAGAATATCTACGAACACAAAACTGCAATTGTTACAATTCGCAAAGTGTTGTATTCAATTGAAATAAAGTGCACGACTGGGTCTAACGAAACTTTCTCGTTCATCGAAAGTTTGGTTGGTTGTTTTCCGTATTATTTTATTAGGTAGGCAGGTAAAGATCAGTCAACTGCGCAGCATGCTTATTCCAAGGGCAAATCAGTAGAAACGGCCCTACACACGCTAACGCGCTCCATAGAAGACTCCCTTCGCCATACATGACATAGAAGGCGCTTTCAACAACGTTGACTCATCTGCAATCGCTGCGGTGCACTGGCTGCTCTGAACGTTGATGCCTCACTTGGCGAGCTGATTAATTTGATGCTTAATAGCCGAACTATCAACTCAAATCTAGGTGAGGCATCTGCAAGAATATCTGCCAGTAGAGGAACTCCACAAGGTGGTGAATGAACTGCTGACATGCCTGGAAGCGGGAGGCTACAATGTGATTGCCTATGTGGACGACTATGCTATTGCCGTCTCAGGAAAGTACCTTAACACAATAAAAGAACTCCTACAACACGCTCTTAACAAGCTAATAAAATGGGCAAACAATTGTGGGTTGGGTGTAAACCCTCACAAAACTGAGCTTGTCGTCTTCTCTAGGAAATACAAGATTCCACACATTGACCCTCCATCTATTAATGGCACCAGCTTGACATTCTCAAATGAAGCTAAATACTTAGGTCTTATTTTTGGTAGGAAGTTAACCTGGAAACCTAACATCCAAGAAAGAGTTAAGAAGGCCACTCTGGCACTTTTCTCTTGCAAAAAGGCTATAGGGAACAAATGGGGCTTACAGGCCCGTATCACCAACTGGCTATATGTCTCGGTCATAAGACCAATACTCACGTACGGTGTGGTTGTCTGGTGAACTGCTTTGGACAAAGCGATTAATCGCGATAAACGAAGCAAAGTTCAAAGAACAGCTTGCTTGTGCTTCTGCTGCACTTAACATCCTGTTTCATCTGACACCCATTGACGTCTTCAGCAGGCAAACGGCAGCCTCTGCCTCAAAGCTATTTCACAACGGACCAGCAAAACAACTGGCCATGCCGCTATCTTGAACACCATTAGGAACCTTCCAGAAAACATCGACAACACCACACCAGAACTACAATTTGATAGAAACTTCCAGGGCTCCATTCCTACTAGATTATTCTGGGAGGAGGAAGCATTCCTGAATGATGAATCGATCTATTTCTTCACAGATGGTTCCAAAACTGTGAACGGTGTTGGTGGTGGTGTCTTCTCTGACAGACTAAATCTTAGTCTCTCCTTCCGTCTTCCTGATCACTGTAGCGTTTTTCAGGCGGAAATAATGGCGATAAAAGAAGTCTTATCTTGGCTAAGGGAAAACGTGATATCTGCTAAAGATATCCGTATCTTCTCTGATAGTCAAGCCGCTATCAAGTGCCTGGAATCAGTCTCCACGAATTCGATAACAGCCCAAGACTGTCGTTCGTCTCTTAGAGAAATGACGGAGCAGTTCAATATTCACCTCTGTTGGGTGCCGGGGCATAGGGACATCCCAGGTAACTGCAAGGCTGATGAGCTCGCCAAACACGGAACTACACTACCTCTGCTCCCAATTAAGGATTCCTTAGGTATTCCACTCGCTACTTGCAAACTCAAAATAAAACTGGACGCTATCGAAAGAACAAATCTTAGGTGGTCAACCGGCTCGACTTGTCTAGCGACAAAGCAGATCTGGCCAAAGCTGGATCTAAAACGTTCTAGGCATCTGATCTCCCTCGATAGGAAGCATATCAGTGCTACAATAGGTGTCATCACGGGACACTGCCTAATCGGCAGGCATGCAAAATGGCTTGGCGTATTATGTAACGATTTTTGCAGAAGCTGATGCTTTGACGAGGAGGAGGAAGAAACTATTCTCCATCTTCTCTGTACTTGTCCAGCTCTCTCACAAAGACGAAAACTCCACTTGGAAGCGTTCTACTTTAATGATCTGAACGATCTCACAAAGACAGACATTCGAAATCTCCTATACGCTTCATCAGAAGCTCCAACTGGTTCAACGAGTAGGAAGAATAAAAATAGATTCATGTGGTATCACAAGGGACCTGATTAATGGTCTAAGTGTGTCGGCTAGCCGACAGCCACTTCAACCTAACCTAACCTAACCTAAGTAAAGATCTGAAAACCGATGCTAGATAAAAGAAACAGTTCATAAAATATAGGAATAAAGTTAGGTACATAAAATCCGCTTTTGGGTTATTCATCTGATATGGGAGTAGTATATTATATCAAAAAATAATGTGAGTTTTTATAACTTGAAGCTCGTAGTAACAAAGGCAATTGTCGCATGTTCTGGTTAGAGAGTTGTAAGCGTCTACTGTACTATTTTAAGATTATACAAGATTCTGAGTACAAAGTAAGAGTTTTTATTTTCTGATCTGTTAGGGCATGTTTTTATTTTTGATTGGAATATTATTAGTAACGATGGTGGTGTCTATGATTCGAAGTAGGGTTCGTGATAGACCTATATCCTTACATAGATTTATAATGTAAGAATTCAGGGATTTTTTTTTGAATTTGTAGAAGTAGTTATAAATTGAATATGCCGTTGGACATGTGTGGGGTGCAAATGAAGTGGGAGTTTCTGATTTTGTAAGTCCAAGTGGTTGAATTATTCTAGGATGTATCTTTAATATGGTTCAAAAAAGAAGAAGGGAACATCGGGATTTGGCATTTGGGTGGTCATTTTTGAACGGATTTATTCGAATTTTTTGAGAAAAAGTAAGTAAGGGATCTTAATTAGAATTATTCTATTATCTTAACTATGTATTCTGATTAAAATCGTTAGAGGGTTTTTTTTTTTTGTAAAATTATGGCGAACATTCAGTACCCAAGTTTAGTTTAGTTAGTTTAATAACTACTATTGCTTAACTTTTTAGCTGAAAACTGAGTAAAAGATATTGTTCGGAGTGTAGGTAAGCATTACTTACTTTTTTTAAAGTGGTTTCTGTGCTTTGAATAGGGAGTTCGAAAATAATCCAGCACGAATGTACGAAAATAATGGACTTTATTTCTAGGGAATAATACAATTAGTTAGACAATTTTTTACAGTGATTAATTTTCTTACCGCAGTTTGAACTCCCATTCGCCTCAAAGTTTTCAATGTCAATCAATGACAAGTAGAGAAGTTGAAGAGGCGCGAACGAGAAATTGCGAGTGAGAAGTGCGAACTGAGGTAAGAGTGAGATAATTACATAGAGTATAAATCATAAAGTCTCCTGGTAGATGGCGCTGACGACAATACAAAGGGGCTGTGTTCGACAGAGTCATTGCAGGGCATTCTGTGACAGCATCCAAATCGAAAATGGGGTTTACGAGATATGAGCTGTTTCTAAAATTAGCGTTTTCGGTGAAACGAATTGAAAATTATTAAGGATGCAATTTTCAGAATTTTACTCTAAGTTTGCATTTTGTTCAAAATCGTTATTGCCGTTTTATAGTAGGTACTTAAACTAAAGAATAAAACAAACAAACAAAAAAATACATTTTTCAAAAATATATTGTACATTCATATAGACAAAAACTCAGTTTCTATTATGTTAGAAATGACCATATTAATTTAGAAACTAATTTTTGCCACAATTGTAAGGATCGTTTTTGAGATATCCGTATGTCCGTTTTTCAAAAGTACCGTTATTCGATTTTTGAGCGAAAAACTGAGTACGCAGTCATGTTAACATCACCTACTTAAGCTTAAATATCAAAATGTCAAAACCGGCAATGAGATGGCTGATGAACTAGCAAGAAATGGTTCTGCCATGGATCAAGGTCGGGCGATTAAGTCCATCAAACCACCACACTGTAATCTCAGAGAGAGAGAGAGAGAGAGAGAGAGAGAGAGAGAGAGAGAGAGAGAGAGAGAGAGAGAGAGAGAGAGAGAGAGAGAGAGAGAGAGAGAGAGAGAGAGAAGGAGAGAGAGAGAGAGAGAGAGAGAGAGAGAGAGAGAGAAGGAGAGAGAGAGAGAGAGAGAGAGAGAGTGGAAAATAAGATCCGCCTGAAAGCCAATAACAGGTGGAAAGAACTAATCACTTGTGAAATATCACATCACAGAAGTCGGACTAGCAAGCTCATGCGGTTTGATAGAACGTCGATGTATAAACTGATAAGGGCCCTAACGGGTCACAAGTCACAACTTCCTAAGAAACCACACAATGAAATTGAAACTTAACAATGACGACATATTGTATTGCGGAGACGAGGAAGTACACGAGGACACACCTCACTTCCTCTGTCAATGCCCAAGTCTAAGACACTTGAGGAACAGAACACTTGAAAGATACTACAACTTCCATGACATACACAAACTTTTAGATGTATCTTTATCAAATCCTTACAGGTTCATTAACATATCAGGATGACTGGACAAGGTCGAGTAACTTTGATGGAACGCGCATCACCGCCAATAACATCGGCTAACCCCCCAACAAGGGCATCACAATGGGTCCACATGGACCTAAGTGGAGTGCGGTATAGGGCTCGCTGTCTTGTGAATTGTATTTTGCTTTGTATTTCCAACATGGCTCGATATGAGTACTAGAAAGGGAAAACTCTCGCTCGTTGTACACATTTATTTTACTCTACTTTGCAGGAGTACTTACATCTTCAATTAGACGCGCCCTTTGATATCGGCAAAGATAATCAGACATAACTTCCAATTCAATGTAGTTAGGAACTTTGTCTACTTAAGCTTTAGTACCTTGCGAATTGCTGCATTTGGAACCCCTCTCTCGAAACTCCACGGATGTACTATATTTTACACACTATCCTCCTTTTTTTATGACGGTTTAATAAAACCATTCGCATATTCTTCGTCATCATCGATTGAACGGTGTTTACGCGCTTTGTTAAGTTTCATAAATTGGTCGCATCATTTACTCAAATTGTCAGCTCACATATAACGTTTCTTCATTTTTCAGTTAAAAACGAGAAAAACAAAAAAGTTTCGCCATTAATCTTGAAGATCTGTTTCATAAAGTCGGTGATAAAATTTTCTTAGTGCGTACGTTACGAACATCGTGATAACCTACTTCCAGAAACAATAAAGTAGTGACAAGAATATCCTCTTTCTTTCGTCATAAAAATATTCCTCCGCCTGTTGGTATAGCAACTAAAGTTGTTCTGTCATTTGACAAAGACCTATATAGCTGCCTCTCCTTGAATACGATACTTGTAATCAACGTCTTGGCAGTCGGTTGGTTTTTGAGAAATCGTAAACTTCTCGTTGATGATACTTTGAAAGGGATACATTGCCCCAGACGTACTATATAAAGTAGATACCTATATAAACGATTACACCCTCAGGATGCTTTAAAAATGAAATTGACTTTTTTGTTAAATTTTTTTTAGGAACTTGGAACAGAGAGGAACGATGACGTTGATGATGGGACGGCTACAAATTCGTTAAATAACAGATTCGGTTCATGAAGTACACATTCTGGCGCCATGCCAATGCCAATCGAATAGAGTATCTCTTTAAATGGCTTCAGAGAGGAATATTCACTGAGGTGGAAAATTAAATTCTTCATATAGGTGCAGAGCAGTGTTATTATATCGTGGGATTTATTCCTTTTTGTGGGACTTTCGACGTCCGAAAAGAGTTTCGTGGGATAAAGGGTAAAAGCACCAGATCGTGGGACTGCTCATATAAATCTTCTTTTACCTAAATTTTCTAGTACCAAAAAATAATCGTAATAATGTTACAAGCTGTGATTTTTATACAAAAAGTCAATTAACCGTGATTTTATTTCTTTGTAATACAAATTTTACTTCTAAAAACTGGATTTTGAGGCAAAAATGTATCGTGGGTTTTTAAAAGGGAATTTGAGTATGGTGAAAAGGGAAACAATGGAAAAATGACCACGCTTCCTGGGATAAATGAAGGGAGAGTGCTACAACACTGGTGCAGAGTCCAGAGTGAGAGAAGTTATTAAAGTATGTAGGTAGGGTAGGGTAGGGTTTTGTTTGTAATAAAATAAAATCCCAACGGCATTCGATCGACATTCAATGACAAAATGTGTACATGCTTTAGCTGAAGCACTTTTATTGGAAATCCTACGAGCTGTGTTGTGATAGCCATTGAATTTGGTATAAAATTGGACGTTGAGTGA
The DNA here is from genome assembly GCA_946477585.1 of Cheilosia urbana. Lineage (NCBI taxonomy): Eukaryota > Metazoa > Arthropoda > Insecta > Diptera > Syrphidae > Cheilosia > Cheilosia urbana. The sequence continues at coordinate 46,173,999 of OX297855.1, forward strand.
CCGCAGCTGTTAAGGGTTGTTTGAGTACCTATGTAGGCGGCGACATTTTGGTGGTGGTTGAACGAACATTTATAATAACGACACCTTAGCTAGGCATTTAACAATGGAAAAGTTTCATTTTCAGTTTCGAACGTTAAACAGTATCAATTTCACTGGCGTCCTTCAAATTTTAATGAAAATTACTTCACTTAAAGTATGTACATACAAAATGTATTGAAAACTTTTCAATTTTGCCAGAAATACCTACATATTTTTGTAAAACTACCCAAGCAAATTATGATTTATGAGCAGCAACTACGGCTGAGTTCATAAAAGTAAAAATGCGGCAGCACTGCAATTTTTGCGTTCATTAATGTAAAATCACTGCATTATCTTTGCATGAGGCAAATAAGCAGGGCGTTCATATAAGCGAAATGACAGTCAAATTGCGATCAACTCTGCATTGACTTTTATTTTGTTGTCGAGTTGCAGAAAAATGGCAGGAAAAAATATGTAAGTAAAATAAATGAAAATTTAATAGATTTATCCAAAATAAATGAAGGTTTTTTTAAATAAAAAGTTAAATACCTATATTATTTGTGTGTTTACAGGAATGAAAGCGAACAAAAATTGTGGTCGGATGCTGAAACCAAACTGCTGATTTCGATCCGTTTAGGAATCGAGTCCGAATTTATAGCGGGCCGAAAAAAAAAAAATCTGTTCTTTGGGGAAAAGTTTTTACGGAGATGAAAACTCTTGCGCCTTTGATGCCTTACAATAGAGAAGATATTGCAAGAAAATACCAAAATTTAAAGGTAACCTATCAAAGGATAAAAAAAAGGAACAAACAAAGCGGGAGAGATGTCTCTTCGTGGGACTATTTCCAGCAATTTGACGAGGTGTACGGATGTCGACATAATGTTGAACTTCCAAATGAACTTGTGGCAGAGATTTTTGGATAAAGCGACGAAAGTGATAAAGAAGACTAAAAAAAATGATTCAAAAGTGTCAAATAATCAAATAATGGAATTTTTAGAAAAAAAAAGCTATATAGAGGACGAGCGTCGGCACAAGGAGATTTTAAAAGTGGAACGTGAAAAAATTGAAGTGGAGAAAAAAAGAATAGAAGTTCTCATGTCATTGCAGGAAACATTAGAAAGAATTACCGATTGAGATTTCCTTCTATCTCAAAAAGGAGCTGTGAATTTAATTTTTTTTTTCTAACAAATGAGCTTTTTATTTAATTTACTAGCTGTACCCGCCCGGCTTCGCACGTGCAAAATGTGGTTTCATAACAGTTGTGATATTTGCTGCATTGTTTATCCTCTTGCACGCTACACATAAATGCCCGTGCGTGAAGCAATTATTGCTTAAATCAACTCCCGCATCCCGGTTTTCTTAAAGTTTGAGCCTGTAACTTATTCAATAGGAAATTGAATCCGTTGAAACTGAAATGGGTTATTGTTGGCAATTATTGGTATTTTTGGTATAAACCGTATCTCCTTTACCACAACCAGTTAAAATTAACGCCCCAATAATCTTTTTCTGCACTCTCAAAAAGAAGTTTGCAAATATCAGAATCCCCCGATACTGCTCTCATATTCTGAGTCAAGTACATTGTTCTAAAGTATCGCCAAAGCACTGAACGTTTAATAATTAATCTTCGTCTGAAATCACCAGAGAACAAAAATGTAACTCCACCGACAAATCTGTTTTTATTTAGCATATCTTGCATAGTCCTATTAACCGCTTCTATTGATATGTAATTTATTAGCCATAGTGCATTCGCCCTTTGGCTATTCTTTTAAATACCACACACTGGGTATTCCATGTGTTCCGCTTTTATAGGTATTAATCGAACAAAATGTGAATAAAATTGATGTTTTTAATTTTTTAAATACAAAATGCAAAAATATCATAGATATTGATATTTTTTTTTTTTTTTGTAAGCAAAACACAGATAAACAAACCTTTCCTACATTTTTGACAAAGCTTGTGTACATCCAAAAAAATAAACCCTACAGTGCACAAAGAAAATTCCTACTTTTTCCCTACACCGTCGAATTATTTTCAATACAATCTCTCTACATAACTATTTTGTCCAAACATACACGAACAAAATCGAATCCAACTTCTCATACGCAATCTCAACCACAAATGAATTTTTCCTTTTTGTTGACTCTTCAAATCATGTCATCTAATTTCATTCCTTAGCGAATATAGACGAATGTAAGAGCAAAATATTAAAAGTAAAAAAAATAATAAATATTTCTTGACTGAGCAGAGATGAAAATTTTTCGTCCGAAAAAATCTCTACGTTATACAAATCTGTCCTTTTTTCCTTACGGTATCATTTTTAGATCCCTACGTGTAGGGACTTTTACACTACATATACTAACACTGATTTGACATTTCTTTTATGAGTTTCTTTTTTTCCAAGCAAACCAAACAGTATACTGTCTCCCTCTCCGTCACAGGAGTAAATTAAGGTTAAAAGAGATGTCAATATATTGTGCTGTTAGTATGTTTGATTTGAGAATGAAGTACATATCCACTCACCGAGGCGAAAATCGTAGAAATATTTCAAGTTTTTCCTATTTATTTGAAAACTTTTTAAGTTATCGAGATAATGGATATCCTAAATTGTACTTACAGATGTCCTTTATAAGCTGGTACTTAGTATATTTAAATGCTCCCAGTATTTTCGAATGCAAAGCGTTGCAAAGAAAAAATCGAAGAGAAACGAAAAAAAAAATTACTCTTGTCCAATTTTTTCCGGAATTTATAGAGATATAGAGTTAAGACAAAGTGGAGATTGTAGGCCTAAGTATCCTCTATAAGCCTGTGAAAATTCACCAGAATATATTCAGCAATTTCTAAGATTTTTGCATTTAAAGACATGCAGTCAATTTCATTTTTAGTCGAACAGAACTACACCAATTTTATTTATATGTAGAGATAGAGATGTAGAGATGTAGAGATGTAGAGATGTGTTAATAAATAAGATTTAGTGTAAAATCAGAGCCAGAATTCTTTAAAGTGGTCATGATCTGTGAACTGTAAATGTACAAATTTTCTATCAATGAAATTAATCTAAAAACTTGCATATCGTTATAAAAAAAAAAATAAAACTAGTATTTTTGTATGTTTGAAGTTATTTTTAATTTTAGTAGAACATTTACAAGATTATGAAGAAAATAACATCGCAATTCCGTTTCGCTTGACTTTAGCTTCATTAGCAGCTTCAGCAGATGATTGATGTTCTTCCAATCCAAAATGTTAATATCATCATCATTATCTAGGTCGAGTGATTGCGTAGCTGAGTTAGGTTCAAGCTCCATTTCTTGCTCTATGATTATATTATAGAAAACAACACAAGCAAGTACAATGTATTTAGCATACTCCAAGTTTTTTATATCGATGAATTTTAGAATTCGGAACATAGATTTCAATCGCCCAAAAGCTTGTTCCACGCAAACTCGTGTTGAACTATGTACATAATTGTATGTTTTTTGTGTTATAGAAAGATGCCCGTTGTCACGATACGGGCCATTAGATAACATTTCAATGGATAAGCTGAATCGCCCAAAATGTTGCCATCTTGAACTATTCTTTTGGAACCAACCTTTAACGCCCTCCCAATTGAACTTCGCTCCCGCACAGAAGCATCATGGCAGCTACCAGGATAGCCAAAACACACGTCTATAAACTTTTGGCTATGGTCACATATAGCCTGAAAACAAAAAAAAACATTTATATAACACTATAATCGACATTAAAAGCTGACTAACCTGCATATTAATTGAAAACGTACCCTTTCGATTAAAATAGCTTGTTGGGTCAATTTTGGGTGCTATTATAGGTATTTGAGTTCCGTCTACACATCCAAGAACGTTTGGAAAAGGATTACTCCTTAAACTTGCAAATTTGTCCATTATTATTATCTGTTCTTCAATTGAATCTGGCCATTTTATATACTTTTTCCTATTCTTGAATATTAGTTTTGTGATTTCAATGAAGTAATTAAAAGCCAGCCCCTTAGCAACGTTAAATACATTACTGATTTGTCTAAAGGGGCAATTGTTAGCGAGCTTCCAAATAGTTAACAAAAGTGCCAGCTTCAGAGAGGTTTTCGGTCGACCAAAATTTGACTTTTTCCAAAGTGGACAAATCTCCTTTTCAATAAACTGTTAAGAAATTGATATAAAATTTAAGATTTTAATAACAAAGCATCGTAGAAAATGAACCTGAAATGTGGCCTTTTTCATACGAAAATGATTTCTGAAAACATCATCTGGAAATTGTCCAATGATTTTAAGAAAACTCCTAGTTTTTGGAATGTTTCATGAAATCCAGTTCATTTTTATCAAAATAATCTTCCTTTTTCTTTGAATTTTGCCTCTATATCTTTCAGATATTTTTGCCTGAACACTTTCAAAAATTGATCCATTTAAGTGATTAAGAATCAGTCCTAAAATTATTCTTTTAGCTGACATTATTAAAGTTTTAATAAATAACAACCAAACTCTGTCACTGAAAGAAGAAAGAAAATTAAAAAATGGCTGTCATTTTTGTTAATGCCTACTGCATATATGAACTCTTTTTTGGAAACGCAAAACTACTGCAAACTTGCAGCAGTGTTTCAGTTCATAATTGCATTGAATCAATATTTTTTGCATGGCATGTGCAACAATGTTGCAATTATGAACTCAGCCGTTTAGATGGGCGGTAGAAGGAGTACAAGTCAAAAATTGTATCTATCTTTCAGGAGATGGAAAAAAACTTAATAAATCCTTGATTTTTTGTTTTAATTAAATTTTGAATTTGTGTTTATAATTATGTCGAACTCAAAAATAGAAATCGTATTTTTTTATATTTTGTAGTAAATAAGGAAATAAGGTGACTTGTAGTAATTTGATCATTAACATTTTATTCGAAAAGTGACTTATGCTGTAAAAATCAATCCTGTCAAAATATGGTCATAAAACGAATAGGGATATCTCATAATGCTCTAATGACCTAAATGCCACATATGACCAGGCTGATTTTGACAGAAAAATATGCCCAAATAGCATATAGTGTAATCGGACAATAAGCACGAATGCCAGCATAGAGCCCTATATGCCCATATGCACTTTATTGAAATTTCGTTATGGCATTGCTGGCATCTTCGATGGAATCCACAGTTCCTGGAATTGTTTATTTTTTTTCATTTTCGTTCATTTGGTAAAAAATAACAAAGGCCTTAAATGACCATCAAGGCAAATATGACCATATTGGTAACTTTGGTCATATAGGTAGTCTAATTACAGTTTTGATAATCCTTTCATTTTTGTCATTTAACAGCTAATCTGGTAATTTGCCCATTGGCATTCATAAATGGCATACAGTCTAATCTCAGCTTAAGTTAAAAAAAAGCTTGAATAAGTACATATGTGTTTGAAAATAAATAAGATATAATTGAACTTAATTTCATTTTAAAGATGTATGTATTTAGGTAGGTATTTCTAAAGAAAACGAAAAAGCTGGAATAAGTACCAATCTATAATGTTTAAAAATTAGTCGTCTTCCATTAATTCCTCTATATCTGGAAGTGAATTATCTGCAGAGTTCGCAATTTTAAGATTTATATAAAATTCGTGGAACTCACGTCTTATTAGGGGTAGCAGGATCGTTAAACCCCTTTTCTTTTCTTTGGATAAACAAAGTATAAATAATAAAATACAATTTTTGGGTTCTAGCATGGGTTCCGGACATGTCTAGTGACAAAACAGATCTGACCAAAGCTGATCTAAAACGTTCTAGATATCTGATCTACCTTGATAGGAAACATTACAGTGCTAGAATAGGTGTCATCATGGGATACTGTCTCATAGGCAGGCATGCAAAAAGGCTTGGCGTATTCTCTAACCATTTTTGGAGAAGCTGTTTTTACGAGAAAGAGGAATAAACTCCTCCATCTTCTCTGTACTTGTCCGGCTCTTTCACAAAGACGAAAACTTCATTTGGGTGCGTTTTACTTTAGTGATCTAAACGATCTAAAAAACACAGACATTCGAAATATCCTTCGCTTTATCAGAAGCTCCAACTGGTTCAACGAGTAGGAAGAAGAAGAAAAAGAATGTCTCATAAAGTTATATTAAATTGACCACTTTCCTTTTATGAGATTTGTGTGTACAATAGACTTATACTGCTTTTTCCAGACATGACATTTCGATTTTAAAGTAGAATGGCGTACTAATCTCATTTTGACCAAATTTTGACTCATACGTTATATTCCTTCTGCCGCCCACCTTAGATTAGATTTATTTAATTGTAAATTAAATGGCTCCGCCTAAAAGCATAACCTATTCTAAATTTAAAGAGTTGCATACTTTACTCTGGACTATTGCTGCTCCAGTATTATACAGAAATTATTTACTCACTCACTCAGCCCATATATGCATCATCCCAAACCACACCACACCATGCATCATCTTGAGAGGGCTTTGCTCATGTGATCATGATTAGTTGCAATACGTAAAATAAGATAGAAACAGAAAAATACATCATTTCTGCGTTGCTTTCTTCTGTCACATGATTGCACAAAAAGGCATGTGGCTTGGTGCCATGTGGAAATTTTCAGTTGTGTAAGGCATGGTGTTTGATTCAGAGACAGTAAGACCCCCAAGTCACAATCCTCTTGCTCCCCTTTATTTTATTTTTTTTTTAGTTCGCCATTTTGTTTTCCTATCGCTGCTATATCAATTTCGAATCCGTGTGAACTGCAAAAACATACAAAAAATAAAAATAAATGCTGCCAACCGTAGAGAAATGTGATCATAGAGTTCGGGAATACCACATTTTCATAGTAATGAATGCCATTGGTTAGTTAATAAAAGGCGAATAAATTGATTCGTTTGGTTAATTAAACTCTCTAAATGAGATGTTTTATACACAAGAAACATATATTAGGACAAACATGGTTGTGTATTTTCTGCTTTTGGATATGAGTAAATTTTTCTTATAACCGAAGAAAATTTGCTTTCCACACGTAATCGATACGAATAATTTCAAATTTAACGGATAAAATCATAAGAACGCTGACAGCAACTTTGCCGACAGCGGAAGTGGCTCACATTTTTTGCGAATGTGCTGCTGAGCTGGAATTTTTCAAGCCAAGTGACATTTGACAATACGAATTTCTATGTACCCAAAAATACTAGCGCACCAAGTCACGGCAACTCCGTAAAAATATAGCTTGTAGGTAAAGTAACGACAAATTGGCCGAATTTGGTGGTCTCAGTATTGTCTGTGGTTTGAATGTATAGAAGCGGCTCCACCAAATCTCTGATATTGTCGAGCTCTGGCCATAGAAAGTCGGTTAACAAAGCTCTATACCTGGTAGGTACTATATCTCTAAACCTTTCTATGATACCACTGGCCACAGAGTTCAATTATTCATGCTTATTTTGACATTCGAACGAATAGCCAATTCATACGAATGTCTCTATTCGTTCGAATGAACTTTTGTGTATTTTAAATTTTAATAGACATTCGTTAGAATTGGCTATTCGTTCGAATGTCAAAATAAGCATATAAGTAGATGGGTTAAGTGGAAAAAAACGAACAAATTTCAACAGTTCCTCTTCTTCTTTCTGGGCAACGATTTTGGGCTAATTTTTTTAAGGTTTGGGGGCTTAAGCAAACTAAGTTATGGCAACCCTGCACGCAAGTGAATTTTTCAACGCACTGCCAATCACTATTGCAATCAGTACGAGGCGGTCACCCTCCTTTAGTAGACAAGTATTGTGACAAAATCCGCTTGAGGTGATTTTGAGTAATCAAACAAACTGTATTATCGTCACAAATAAAATTTAGTAGGTAGGTACGTTGTACGTTTCTACTGGTTTACGAAATTTCCCTCTCGTGTTGTTATTCTTTGAACATCGTTGTATTTTTTTAATTTTCAACATCAAGGTGTCTGTGCCAATCGCTGAAGGCTGATTTTCCTTTATAATTGAAGAATTTCAATTTCCTTAAATTCCTAAATAAGCACAACTCAAACTCACTGCGGTGCTATTCGCCTTTGTTCTCCTTCGATTTAATTAAACTTAATTGAGTTTAATTGAAATTAAATCGCTCGAGGTAAAACTTGTAGATAATGAATCGACGACGAAGAGATACGAAACGTAAAGCAGGCAAACAAAGCAGATAAAGAATCTTCCATAATGTTCGGCAAGTTAATCAACCACTTAACTAATTTTACATTAAAGACTTATTAACAGCCAGAGAAAATATGGAAGGCTTTACGTTATGTTATTAGAGAGTCCTTTAGTCAACCGAGTTATATATACTCGTACCAACAATCTGTTGTTTCAATAGGTAGGTCTCGGATGGATACTGTATGAGGATGACATTGCAGCTTTCGTGGCGCATGGCATAATTAATATCGTTTGTGGTAGTGGTGGTATCCATCAAGTAAGATGAAACACCGTTGCCCAAAATTAGGTACCTTATGCTTTATTTTGAATGCAAGCAACTCAAGTTAATTAATTAATTTATCGATTAGCATGTTCTAAATAGGTTTACCGATGATGGTGAGTGATTGTGGTATACGCTAATTTGGAGTAGTAGATAAATCAGTTTTGTGATGCATGATGTGCATGATGAGCAGCTTAATAATGAAAGGTATTTAAAACAAAGATAATCTCCCTCCAGTTGTTATATAGAACTTTTGGTTTATTCAAGTTGATGAATGATTATCTCGTAAACTGTTGTTGAATTGAATTTGAACAATGTAACAACGGGGGCATTTATGGAGTTTTTACCCTACCCAGTATAAGTACTGTCGTTTTAAAACGACGAGAGTAATACGTTTAATTTTCGTTGAATAATTTTGGGGGGAAAAAACCATACAACATGTTGTGTATAGGTTTAGATTGTACTTCAATTTACCTAATAAATAAGGATTTAATTAAGGACTGCTCGGCGCAATTGAATGAAACTATTTTCCATTGAAAAAAAGAAGAAAATTTACGTACTTAAAAAAAACAGCAAAAATTATAAGACGAAAATGGCAACAGGAAAAAACCGGTTAGCGGTAACCGAAATCAAACAATTATATACCCCATTAACACTGACAAACACAGTCACAGCGAAAGCGGTTGTTCTTGTTAGTTTGATTGGATGGACGTTTAAGTTGGAACAGTCAAGCAACTTGATCTCACTTTTAGGCCCCAGTTATAGCCATACGTAAAATGCAACAGAAAAAGTTGGAACAGTACGAAAATGAGTTTTTTTTTTTCATTCGGGCGGTCATAGCGGTCATTTGTTATTCTAGTTCACGCACTAGCAATATAGAAACGGTACAAGAACCGTGCTCTATCCAGCAACATTTACAGTAAAAGTACTGTAACAGTTTCCCTACGAAAACAATAACAACAAACCAACCCCCACCAGGGTTGCCGTTAACTAAAAAAAAAGTCACTAACTCGAACCTAAAAATCCACCAGATATGCTATAATTTTTACAAAAGTCACTAGAAAAAAATGTTCACTACCAACAAAGAGAAAAAAAAATATTCAATTTTAACAACATTTTTATTTTTAACAATTAGTCAAAAACTTACAATATGTAAATAGATTTATGTTAACTTATAAAAAAAGCAATTTCAGTCTCAAAGTTGATGAGCATTTTGTTTTTTTTATCTCCGAGGTAGATGGAAATCTTCTAGAAGACACTATAAGGACACTCGGCGCGTGCTCATAGTAGTGTGAGATTTTTACTCACTAAAACCACCTCCTTCAAATTTCTTTGGTCCCGCAACTAAGTTATGACTTATCAAGCAATTTTTTTAATCACGAAGTTTTACACGTTTGGCAGGCAACATTCCGGCGAAAGTTCCTGTTCGTTCCGCAATTTTAACGCGGTTGATAATTATCGGGCTAAGTCCGAAGGTTTAGTTCGTTGTAGACGCCGCAAATTTTGTTTATCGAGAATTTGTTTTATCGAGAATTTCACGGACCGATCTATTAATATGTCCTAATAATCGATTTCCATGCTTTCGAGCGCATATTTTCGTTTCTTCCTTAACGGTGGGAATTCCGAGGTCTCTATGGAGATTTTCATTTCTAATGTACCATGGTGCACTTTATTTTGAAATACAGGCTTCAACACTTGCTTATATAATAAAAGCTTGTTCTCGAGGGCAAGTTTGGAATATTTTCCGAGTTCTCTATATATGATTTTAAGTTCTTCGCATTTTTTCTTTACATGCGGTTTCCATTTCAATTTTGTGTCAAGAGTCATTCCGACTGACTCTTGATGAGCATTATTGAGTTCAAAGTTTTCGTTGATATTTTATTTCTCAACCTATTTTTAACTATGACCATCATACTAAAAAGCGTTCGACTTCGGCATTTGAATGTGGAAGCAAAAAGTCAAATTGAATATTGCAATTTGCAAATGTCAAACTCGAATACCAGGGATGAAACATCACCAGATGTTTAATAATTTAGAAAAACACGTTTTTCCAAAAAGTCACCAGAAAAGTAACTAGAATTTTCTAGTGACAAAAAATAAATTTTTGTCACTAAGCTTTTGAAAATTCCGCTAGATATAGCGACAAAGTCACTAAAACGGCAACCATGACCCCCACTGATTGGATTCCATCAAAAAAAATCCTGACAGATGGAACAGTAAAGAAATGAAATATTTCAGTGGAATGATTTGGTTTTCTTCTGTGGAATTGACTGAGAAGTTTGAATGAAAAACCAATGTTAAAAATATGCACTTGGAATGCAAATGTGGAATGGAAATATTCATACGCGAGAATGATCTTGACATTTGCTTGATTTCTGAAACTCACATAAAAAAAGGATCGAAATTAAAAAAAATGCTATAGAGACTTCCACGCTTGTCACCCTTCGGGAAACGCGACATGAAGATAGAGCTTGAAACTATGCAACTGTGCACGATTCGAGTAAAAAATAGGCAGCGTACTCTTAAAATTTCCTCTATCTACGTCCACCGCGTTCCGGGCTTGAAAAAACTGATTATACTAACTTTCATCGCTTTAATGCGAAACAAACGTTTAATGCTTAACCCAAGGAAAACGCCGGCCAAATACGGTGTACGATATCCTCCCGAAATAAAAGAATTGGTCAACGAAAAAGGGAAGGCGCGTAAAAAATGGCAACAGAGTCGCGCAACATAAAACACATTTGAATTATTTGTGCAATTTGTTGAAGACAGCTGTTAAGGATCTTCCCTTGACAGTTTAACAGCGAAAAAAGATTCCAATTATTTACTTTGGAAAGCTGTAAAAGGCACCAAAAGGCCCAAAATCCCCTCGCCGCCAATTAAAATAAATCAAAATGAATGGGCAAAGAAAGATAAGGAAAAACGTTTCTTGTCGCCCATTTAGAAGAAACATTTAAAGCGTCCGATGGTCGGGCGCTTCATTATAGTGTTATTGCGACTCTGTTGCCAACGCGAAGCGAACTAAAACGCGAAATTGAGTCCCTAAAACCTAAGAAAGCTCCTGGTTATGATTTGATCACGGGAGAAGTTCTCAAAGTTCTACCAAGGAAAGCATTAATTAAGCTTCTTCAGAACGGCTGGGGATACTGCATAATGATTTTTGCAGAAGCTGTAGGGACGTAGAAGAAATAGAATCTGTTCGCCACCTACTTTGCGAATGCCCAGCCCTTAAAAACAGCAGACAGATTCTCAATAGTTACTTCTTCGATGACCTAGAGGATCTGAAGAATGTTGATCTCAAAGTACTCCTGAGATTCATACTTAAATCTGGGTGGTTCTAGTAGATAGACAGACTTCTTATCAGTAGTCACTTACTCGTAGGAAGAACTAGAGGATCAGGTTACAACGGAGCTTTAAGAACCCATGAGATCCACACTAAATCTATGTGTCACCAATACAAAGCGGTATATTTCTTTTTCTCGACAGGCTGCACTGGATGGTTCCCGTAATTGGACACAATGGACCCAACTGATGGTCTAAGTGAAGCTGTGGCAACCGCCACAAGAGCATCCATTTACCTAAGCTTCTTCATATTATAAATGCCGCGCTCAGACTATAAAACACGTACCGAGCCAATGGAAAGTTGCGGAGGTCATAATGGTTTTGAAACCAGGAAAACCAACAAATGAAGTAAAGTCGTATAGACCGACTTCCCTTCCTCCAGTCATATCCAAAGTTTTCGAGAGAATATTACTAAGGCGCCTACCGGTTATAGAAGACAATAATCTCATCCCTGAACACCAGTTTGGATTTTGAACCAAGCATTCGACGATTGACCAAGTGCATAGAATTACTGACGTAATTGAGAAAGCAAAAAAGAAAAAGAAAAAGAGATATGCTCAAGCGTATTCCTTGACTTCCCACAAGCCTCTGATAAGGTGTGGCACGACGGCTTAAAATTTAAACTACAACAAGTTCTTTCCGTACCTACGCCTATATGTTATTCTAGAATTATATCTCGGGAATAGACTCTTCCGTGTTAGACATGGAACAAATTCTCTGAGCTTAACGAAATTTCGGCCGGCGTGCCGCCGGTAAGTATCCTTGCGCCGCTTCTCTATCTGTTATATATACTCGCGATATACCAAGAGAAGATGGCATTGCTCTCGCTACGTTCGCCGACGACACCGCTATCCTAGCAGTAGGTAATACAATTGAAGAAACGACTGCAAAACTACAAATCGCACTAAATAAGGTAAATGAATGGACGAGGGACTGGCGGATCGCCCCCAACGAAGCTAAATCTGTTCACGTGAATTTCACGTATATAAGTAAACTAAGGACTTTCCAATTTTTCTAAACTTGGCCCGAATACCCTTTGCAAACGAGGCCAAATACCTGGGAATGACACTCGACCTAATGCTGAAATGGAATTCGCACGTAAAAATGAAACGTAAGGAACTCGATATCAATAGATAGCAGCTATAGCTTTGTCGTTTTTACACGAAGTGATATAAACCAGTGGCACGGGTTAAAACGATTCCATATACCAAAATGTTGCCTGTTAACATTGGCGTTTAAATCAAAATAGACACCATCGTGTTTTTATCCTCTTGGGCAGATACGTTCCGTAAATGACGTTGATGCGAGGACAGCGAGTATTGTCATTTGTCGTTTATATCTTCAGATTTATTGCAGTCAGCCTGAAACGCCCATCTCAGCTATTCCCCTGCACCAAAGGGAGGTACGATCAATTTAGGTTACACTTTCCCTCCATGAAATCTATTTAAGATAGAAAACTCCTCCACATAGTCCGGTCAAACAAAAACACGCCGTCAAAAACAGAAAACCATGTAAACACCCTCAAAATAACTAACCACATGGCTTAACAACGATTGAATGTGACATTGTGACCCGCAAACAGAGAGAACAGTTTAATACCGCCCGTCTCATAATTCAAGCCAAAACTTCGCATTTCCGTGTTAAGTGTGGTAATCTCCTTTTGTCACTTAGGACCTTTATATTGTAACTCCATAAATTCTTCGTAAATGAGCCATCATCCAGAAAATCCAATTGGATTCCAAGTGCGGCACAATTCCGTCCCGAAATTGAGTGTGTGTCAAAAATTCCCAAGTATCCTCCCCAAAGGAACAGCTTACTACTCAACTACACAACTCATTCATCATCCAATTCAATTATTTACTACCCACCTACAGCCTTAAAAACCCATTACTGTAGGTCAGAACCACCCCACTTAACAGGATGTATGGAGTGTCCTTGGGAGAAAATTATTTTACTATCACTTCAAATTAGTTTTGCTTCTTCATCGTGTTTGTTGTCATTAAGAGGGCAAAGCAAAAAAGTCTCTGCTTGGATGACAACCTTTTGTTAAAAGATGTCACCTTAAGACTCATGGGCATGGAGCATATTTTTGAACAAGACTGAAGGATATCGTCATTTGCATTGATTGCCTGGTAAGCGCCCGTAGCTGAATCCGGTTTAGACTAAAATCCAATCACAGTCCTTCGAGTGCGCTACTACGAGTAAAAGACAGGGGAGTATTGGGCCAATAGATTTATATCAGCACTTAATTACATCTATAGCGCAGATATGTCGGAAAGATCCGGATAAATCTTTCCGTTTTATGACATTGTCGTACTTTTAGTATTGACTTTCCGTTCTTGGGAGGACATTTAAATGTTCTACACACAAGGCGCCCAGTTGTTTACGCTTCATATGCGTTTAAAGTATGAATGAGCGGTGGAGGAAAACGAATTTAATGGAAAAGGGAAATGCCGGGAACCAAAGTCATTAATCTGCGAAAATAGATTTTTATATCCTGCGGCATTGAGTATACACCGTATACTCATTGGAAGCTCTTGGTTGGTGGGTGGATCCACTGAAGCGTAGAGGATGTCTATCCTTTAATGGATATTTAATGGTCAATGGGGGGATTTTGTATAGTCAGGCATTAGTAGCTGGCGCGTGTACACTGTCGCATACGTCAAATTGTCGAAAGTGAAGCATTACCCGTTTAAAATGCAGATATGTAAAGTATAATCCATCATATCCTGCAATCAATTATCCCTAATTTGGGCTTCGCAATTTAATATCCATCAAAGACGAGAATTTGAAAATTTTCACCAGCCATAAGGTGCCGCTGTGTGCGTCCCAGATGGGATGATGGCCAAAAAGGTGTTGTAAGAGGTTTATGAGGAAATGTCAATCAGTTGACGATGCGACCTTTAATTTCTGATGCTTTAAGTTTTACTTGGTTTCGCAAAGGGATGTGTTACTTTTTTGGTAAACGGTTTACCGAAAGATAATTTATATAGGTACATACTTCCTTTAACCAGACCATGAATGAGTGTACTTTTGCTTAAAATATATGTATGTAGGTATATGAAAAAAGAACATGTTTTGATTGGTTGAGGGAAAATAAAAACATTTTGAGCAACATTTCTTCAGTTATTTAAGAAAAATTTATTCATGAAATCGAAGTAAGAGACTTAGGCGCGGTTTGTTCAATCTTGGTTATCTTTAATCATCGGTTGTTCCAGCTTGTAACCATCGAATGCGTTTGTTCAGCAAAATATTAACCAGAGAATCTGTAGTTTGGTTAGTTAACCAGTGAAATCGATAACCAGCCGATTTTGAGCGGTAAATGAGATTTAACCACTAATTTTCTGTAATTTCGTTTGTTCAAGATTTTTTAAGGACTACGTAGGTTTTTATTTTGACGTAGCTGATATACAAAAACTTTTGAACAAAAATAAAAATGCAAATAATAGAACGAAGGAATATAACGGGTGATTTTTTAAGAGGCTTAGAACTTTTTTTAAAAAAAAAACACAAAAAATTCGAAAAAATGAATGAAATATTTATTTGAATCGATAGTTTGAACCTTGCAATTTAATGTTTAAAGATAATTTCATGCAAATGTTGACCGCGGCTGCGTCTCAGGTAGTCCATCCGCTGAGTCCAATTTTGGCATACTCTTTCACACATATCGGCCGGTATCTCACGAATGAATGCATGGATGTTGGCTTCCAGTGCGTCAATCGAAGCGGGCTTGTCCCTATACACATTAGCCTTGACATACCCCCACAAAAAATAATCTAATGGTGTCAAATCGCACGATCAAGGCGGCCAATTGACCGGCCCGAAACGTGAAATTAACTGTTCACCAAACTCGCCTCGCAATTGCGCCATTGTTTCGCGTGCTGTGTGGCATGTGGCACCGTCTTGTTGAAACCACATATCATGCAAGTCAAGAACTTCCATTTCGGGCAAAAAAAAGTTTGTTATCATCGCTCGGTAGCGTTCACCATTGACAGTAACGCTGCGATTCGCATCATCTTTGAAGAAATATGGCCCAATAATGCCGCCGGCCCATAAACCGCACCAAACAGTGGTTTTCGGGATGCATTGGTAGCTGTTGCAATGCTTCTGGCTGATCTTCACTCCAAATGCGGCAATTTTGCTTATTTACGTACCCATTCAACCAAAAATGAGCCTCATCGCTGAACACAATTTTTCGATAAAAAAGCGGATCCTCGGCCAGCTTTCCAAGAGCCCATTCACCAAAAATTCGGCGTTGTGGTAGGTCGGCTGGCCTTAGTTCTTGCACAAGCTGTATCTTAAAAGGCTTTACGCACAAATCCTTCCGCAAAATTTTCCACGTAGTGCTGTAACAAAGGCCTAACTGCTGGGAACGGCGCCGAATCGACATTTCGCGGTCTTCTGTCACACTAGCTGATACGGCCGCAATATTTTCTTCACTACGCACAGTACGTAAACGTGTTGGTGGTTTAATGTCTAACAAAGTAAATTTGGTGCGAAATTTGGTCACAATCTTCCGAATAGACTGCTCAGAAGGTCGAGAATTCCGATCATAAAATGGAAGCAGCGCGCGATGAACATTTCGAACCGAGCACGAATTTTGATAGTAAAATTCAATAATTTGCAAGCGTTGTTCATTTGTAAGACGATCCATGGTTAAATTGCAAACCAAACTGAAGCTGTTTGACAGTGACACAAGGTACTAAACACACGTCAGCTGTCAAAACCAGTGTTGCCAATACCAAACCAGCTAAAAAATCACCCGTTATAACGCAAGATGGAGTGAACCAATAAAATCTTTCACATCCGTTTCGTTGAGGTTTTCAACTGACACATAATATAATCATATTGAATATACGACACGCCAAAATAATGGATGCAAAGGATGAAGTAAGATTATTTTCAACATTTTTTGGCCGATGACAGTTCTCATAAATTGAGATACAGCACACGCGTTAGAAAAAATATTGAGAGAACGAGAAAAGTGCGACTGTCGTTGAATAAATAAACATGAGGCCTGTCAATTTGTAATAAATTTGATTGGTTTTGGCTTTATTTCGGTTTTGTTCTCAAAAAATCAACAAATCAAAAGACTAGCAAATATGTACAAAATTTCATTCTTTAGTTCTTAAAAAATTCCTGTATAACTTGGTTATGACATTAATTTTTGTTTTTATTAAGTTTACTAAAAATAAATATATTAATAAAATACCTACCTAAATAAATTACTTATCAAACACAAACGAACCCGAAAAACAAAAAATATAACCATGGATTCGGTCAATCACTAAATGATAAATAAACTGGAAAAAAGGAACGATTTGCTGCAAAGCTATGGTTTGGTGACCGAAGTGAAAAAACGGTCAACAGACACTCATTGGTTATCACTGATTTATAATCATCGGTTAACCTAAATCGGTGGTAACCTAACCAAGGCTTTAACCAGCTGTGAACGGACCGGCCCTTAGAGTTAGTGGTATTCAAAAGCGGAAAATACACAACCATGTTTATCCTACTATGTTTCTAGTACCTACATACTTACTTATATAAAACATCTCATAAGGGTCGGTCTGTTCACAGCTGGTTAAATCATTGGTTAGTTTACCACAGATTTATGTCGATCAATGATAATGAATGGGTGTTTGTTGACTGTTTTTTTTTACTTCGGCTTTGCAACAAATCGTTCCATTTTTCCAGTTTATTTGTCATTCAGTGATTAACCGAATCCATGGTTACCTTTTTTGGGTCAGTTTGTTTTTGATGAGTAGTTTATTTAGTTAGGTATGTATTTTATTAATTTATTTATTTTTAGTACCTAATTTTACTAAAAAGTAACCACAAAAAAGAATGTCATAATAATGCAGGAATTTTTTAATAACTTAAGAATGAAACTTTGTTTTTGTGAGACAATAAACAATTTTTTCAAGAACAAAACTGAAATAAAGCCAAAACCAATAGAACTTGTTACAAATGAGTAGGCCTCTAGTGCTGCCAGATTTTTTTCACCAGAAATCGTAAATACTAGCTTTCAAAATCGTGGAAATACGATTTTGTTGGAAATAAACAAAAAACAAAACGAAAACACAGAAGAACGTTATTATACCTACTTCAATATACTACAACATACATTATTTTGGACAACATTAACATTTTTCGAAAAATAACAGTTTTAATTTATTAAATAAGAAAAAAACGTACGAGTATATGTATATGTTTTTACTACTGTAATCTACTGCAGTCTACTTTATTACACGTTCATACTTGAATTACATTGATTAAAAATGCTGCTATTTATATTCAAATTGTAGCAAGAAATCTCTTGCACTCTTAGCAAATCATTGGTATGCAAAATTCCATGCAAGTTTTTTGTGGTCAACGAATTCCTCGTTTTCGTTTTATTAAGGTTAACCGCCGAAAATATAAGTTCAATAATAGCAGATGAATCCGGAAGTAATAAGACTTCAAAAATGATTTTTTTCGTTAACGGAAATGCTAAGCTTTTATTACCATGCTTTGTTTGTAAAACATTTTCTAAAAAACTGATATATCTATTGAAGATCGAGGTTCAGAAAAAAGATTTTCATAATTTAGGTTACTTTTCTTACGAAATTCGGCATCGGTGTCTTGAATTTTGTAAATAAATTTTTGTATTCGATAAATTTGAAAAATCGTGGAATTTTATGCTTTTTTAGCTCGAAAATCGTGGAATAAATTTTAAGCCCCTAAATCGTAAAAATACGATGAATCGTGGAATCTGGCACCGCTGCGGCCTCATGTTAATTTATTCAACGACAATCTTTATAACGAAATGTCAAATTCGAAAACAAAGCCGACTATGATTTTTTCTTCCTAATTTTAAAAGGGAACTCCCCGTCTTGACACTTTTGTGAGTCGTTGTATGAACAAGAAACTGTTTTAAAGTAAACATACGCTCGCAGATTGGGAAAACCCTGCAATGATTTCTGCACAGAGATGGCAGAAATGCCTCTTATTTTGAATTACCTACTACATTTGTTACGTCTGCTAGCGCTAGGTAACTGATGTACCTAGTTAAGTGGTTAACGTAGTCAAATGTAGCAAACGTTGCGGTATCTGGTAAAATGTAGTTAGCGTTGTCAGATATACAACCGCAAAACAAACAAATGTAGGTAGTAAATGAAACAAATCAGGCGTGTCGTTTACTGGATTTACTACGCGTAATTAATTGAGTAGATTAACTCACGTAAACTACTCTGCCATCTCTATTCTGTAGGAGCTGCATGGATGAGGAGGAAAAAGAAACCGTTCTTTGCCCAGCAATAATAGCAAATTCAGGTGAATTCACTTCTACCCAACTTGTGCGTAAGGAAACGATGTTTGACTGATGACTGATGTATTCGAATGCATAATCGTAACAGACCTAATATTTTATTTTGTTTGCGACGACTGTCAAGGAAGTCTTCGAAATATCCCAAACTTATGTAAAATATTTTTTTTTAGTAAGCATCCATTCGTTCCTTGCAAACTATTTAAAAAGGAAAACCACTCAAAAAGCAAGAACTAGCGATCAAACAAGATAAAACAGAGAAAAACACAAAAGTATATGCGTCAAGTGTTTAGAAATAAAACAAAAATGCAATATTTTTAAATTTTTTGCATACATTTGTACAAATTTGTGTTTGTTAGAATTAGAAACCATTTTCGTTGTTGTATAACAACGAATAAAGTTAAAAACATATTTACAATTTACTAAAATTAATTTATTATTCTAAACGATCACGCTGAACAGCAGCGTATTTAAATTCGCTCCTATTACCATTTTTAATACCTTTATTGTGGACGGTTGGGTAACACTCGTCTTCAAAATGACATTAAGGGAGGATTTATTTATGTGGTAGGTATTCGATATTCGATTGGGCTTCTTCAGATTTGCTCTCAGATTTCCAGTGGCTAATCGAACATAAAAACGTCACTTGCTCTTTTTTGCGCTGATATTCGTCCGATTTGAATATGTGTAGCCTTCACAACTTTTCAAATCGTTTTCCATTCACTGGTTAAATTTTATATGAAGACATTCGAAATTGCATCCCGATGGATTTCTAAATATTTATATGTACATTAATAATTTACAAAAATATTTATTCATCCGAATCAATGCCTTTGTTTTACTGTAGAAAAAATTCACGAAAACATAAACAAACTCCACCAGTTGTTGTCAAACTCAAACGCACTACTACTTGTATTTTAACTCTGAGAAAATATCTAGATTCGCAAAAGTGCTCTGAAACAGTGTTATTAGCACCCTTCCTTCATTTATCCCACGAAGCGTGGTATCTTTTCCCATGTTCCCCTTTTCACTGTTCCTTTTAAAATCCCACGATACTTTTTCGTCTCAAAATCCAGTTTTTGGGAGTAAAATTTATTATACAAGGAAAGAAAATCACGATTAATTAACTTTTAGTATAAAAATCACAGTTTGTAACATTATTACGATTAATTTTTCGTACTAGAAAATTTAGATAAAAGAAGATTTATATGGACAGTTTTTTATGCACATTCAGTATGTTGATAATCATGTTGAAATGAAGGTTTTTTCATGAAATTTCAGCAAAAATTTATTGTTTGAATGTTTTTTGTTAGATTCCTCAAAATCCCACGATTTGGTGCTTTTTTCCCTTTATCCCACGAAAGGCTTTTCGGACATCGAAATTCCCACAAAAAGGGATAAATCCCACGATTTAAAAACACTGCTCTGAAATCTGAAAAATTCAGAAAAAGGGCTCTGAGAGCGCGCAATCGAATACCACCTTAGGTAACGCTGGAGATAAATATGGCTTTCTCACCATTAACATTTCACCATACGTGTCTATTATGTACTATCAAAAGGGCTCATCTCCACTTTTTAAAAAAAAAAAAGTTAGAAATGTCATTCGATTCTTCATACAAATGTCTGTAGAAAAATTTGTGTCTGAAATAACAAACGGTCTCATTTCCCACTGATTTAGATAACCGAAAACATGTATTACTTTCAAACCGGTACCATTTCCATGAGAACGTATGAATCGAACAGTAACATTTCCGTTATTGACCATAACTGTGATTTTGGTGAAAAATATTGAAAATAATTGCGACGAGCTGTGTGAGTTGCAGGAAGAGGACACTAATTTTCATGTGTAAAAAATCTGAAATTACTTTTCATGAAAATGCAACGTGAAGTTTCTAATTTTTTGACTGATTTTTTTACTATTTATTTGTTTTGTTTCTCAATTTTATTTAATAATAACTGAAATTTTTATGAATTTAATTATGTTTGTGTTTTAAAGTTTTTAATAAAATGGTATATCCCACAGGCCTATAATAATTTTTCAAAAAGGTAATTTTCCCAAAGTTTTGTTTCAAAACGTCACATTTCCAAGTGTACCATTCAAAAGGGAGCATTTCCAAAGTTTTAGTTGCTACAAATAATTAGATAAGTTTAATGTATATATTTTTGTTTCAAAAATGGATCTGCTAAAGCCTTATACAAAACGTTATAATACAGTTTCTTTGACTTGTGGAACGGTTTAGACATAATGCGTTTTCCGCGTTTTTCTCAGTTCCACTTAACATGCCAATGCGCCCTTTTGATACTAATAGACACATATATGTAGCAGCGCTGCCAAAAGTGCTGATTTGTCTGCATTATTCAGATTTTCAACATAGCAGCAGACTTTAAAAACTGCGCTTCAGATTTTGTCTGCATTCGCAAAAATATATTTTGTTCTTTTTAAAACATAATTTTAACATCTTCTGCACACTTGCTTTCGCTATATGATATTATTTACGTATTCAACTCTTTTTGTTTTTTTTCTGTTATTTTTTTTTTTTTTTTGTTAGTTAGATAAAAACAAATTTTGTAAAGTAAGATTTTTCCATAGACACTTTTTTGTCATAATTGCAGATTTGCCCACATATGATTATGGCAACACTGCCTACAGTTATCGATATTCTGGCAACTACATAATGTTTATTGGTAAAGCGGTTTTGGAAAGAGTGGAGTCTTTATGTAAACTGTCAGCCTGAAGTTGATTATTCGTATGCCCAATTCACAATTCGGCGTTGCACGCGTGCGTGCGTCGGCGCGCTTTGACACGCTTTATCGAAATTTTACGATTTTAAATGCCAAAGCGCGCGAGCCACAATTTTGTAAAACAAAATGCTGCCTTGAAGCGAATACGAACTGCCTAAACACAATGAGGCCGCGGTAGCAGTGGTATGCGGCGGTAGTAGGACCTCTCAGAATATGTGGCGCTGCACAAACAAAAAGTGTATACAATGAAGTAGCGCGAAAACGTCAAAAGACAAATTTTCAAATAATTGTTTTGTATGATTTCATTCAATTTTCGCAATACATATTCCGCAACATATTTGCAAAGAACCTATAACCTGATTTAAATTTGAAGCAAGTACATTCAAAAATATTTCAAATTATCGCCGCACTGAACAAACAAAACTGCCTACACCGAAAATTATTTCGATGTAGCGCGACAAAAGTTAAAAGTTGGCCAATATGTACTACAGCCGCTACTACACGATACAGCGGCTCCACCCATTATGTTCACGTTATAATGTAATCTGTGTATTTTAACATTGGCCGCGTTCCACTGCCCGCTAGATGACTAGCGGCATGTCAAACTCCATATAAAAAAAATAGACATTTCACCAAAAGTGCTAGGCATCTAGCACTATTTGTGAAATATCGCTTTCAGGGAAATTTTTCAATCTAGCGGAAAACTACCCGCTGCTTTGAAAAAAAAAAAAAAACAGCTGTCAAAGGAAATCGTTAAAAAGTTTACAAAATATAAAAATAAATACGTAGACGAGCTGCAAGCGCTAAAATTGTGATAAAATTGGTAATAACGTAAGTAAAATAACAATTCAGATATTGTTTGTATAATAAATAATATTGTATCTTTTCTTTTTAATTATAGTGTGGAAATATATATAAATATAATGCGGCACCAAGTGATATTGAAAATACAAAATGGTAAGAATGTCTAGAATGTTTATGTTTCCTTGCTGTAATTAACCATATAATTTTATATTATTTTTGCTTATCAGATTCAGAATTTGCCTTAGCTTTTGTTCTGCAGCTGATAGAAAACAACAAGGAGAATCAAGGCGGTAAGTTCACAAACTTGGTTGTACTATGCAGCCGCTAAGTTCCATCTTTTTTAGACGCTGCACATATAGCTACGGAGAGGAGCCCTGGGAAAGTGGACCGCAAGAAATCAATAACGTTAATGGTGTCTATAGTTTTGTAATGATGAATATAGGTCGAACTTATTTAAAATATTTTTTTACAGAATCTTTGTGGAATCACAGTAATGTGCTCCTCTTTTTAGAGGAGTGCATAAAAAGGAAGGACGAACTGCGAAATCCGAAGGTGCGACGTCGAAATGTTTTCATAGGAATAAAAAAGGCGATGTTGGTGAAGGGTCATTCATTTGGTGAAGATTCCCTTGCCCGAAAGCTCCGTAATCTTAAAATTACGTACCTACAATAAAATTATGGACAATAACAAGAAAACATCCACCGGGCGAGGGCGCATTCCTTGGATATACATGGACCAAATGTGCGATTTATATTCGTTAGAAGTAGGTGTAAGGTCAGCACCAATGATTAGCACCTTAACCAGAACTTCTCAATCTACTCTATCGCCAAATGTCTCTTCATCATCTCGCCTTTTTAAGTCTACAGAACCACCGCCTAGTCCTACGCATTCTGTTGATACAGATGAATTTGAACCTTCAAGTGAATCTCCGATTGCAGTCCCATCGAGCCGACCACGGCTAACGAAGCTACAAAGGCAGAGAGGTGCTGTAATAGCATTGGAGGATAGACGCACTATAGCTGCAGAAACCATTGCAAAGGGGATAACTGAGTCAAATGCTTTAAGGAGAGAGTATTTGGATATGCTTAAAGCGTAAGTTGTTGACCAAATACACAATAATTTATAAATATGTAATATTTATTATGTTTTATTACAGAAACCCAAATCTTATTCCACGGAATTGAAGTGAGAAGATCCTTTCCTTTAATGTATTATGTTGTTATTATCATGTTTATGTTATGTAAACCAAAAGACTGAATTATTTGATTTGTGTTAACTCTTTTTAATAAAAAAATAAACATTAAATGTTTTATGAATTTTTTTTATTGAAATAATGAAAGAATGTAATTTCTTTTGGTACTTCCAGCATCTCTTCTATTTCTTGCCGACACTTCTTCATTGGGAATGGAAACTTCTTCGACATCACCCTCCGTATCTATTTCGCCGTCATCGTCACCGAAAATTTGGATGTGGTTATGTAGTATTACACTACAGCATACAATTTTATTGGCCAACTCTGGTTTATTAGTGTCGATGTATTTTAGTCTCCTAAATCGACCTTTAAGGAGACCAAAAGCTCGTTCTATAGCCACTCTAGCCTTGCTGTGGCTAACGTTAAAGCGAGACTGAGCTTCTGTTAGATGTCCGTTGTTTCTAAATGGTGTAACCAGATTTCGAGCCAAGGGATACGCCGAGTCTCCTAACAAATGATATTGTGGTGGGATTAAATAATCCATTTGTTCACAAAGAGGATTTGTACGAAAGACACGTGCATCATGTAGTCTTCCTGGGGCTCCTATGTGCACATCTGTAAATACAGTCCGGTCGTCACATACAGCTGCAGTCAAATATGAAAACGATTAGAAATAAAACGGTTATTTTCAAAAATATATTAGTTACCCTGTAAGATAAGCGAGTGCGTATTTTTCCGATTATAACTAGTAATCTATAGGATTTCTCACTGGCTGTTTTATTTGGATGTGACACCCATCAATAGCCCCAATGACACCCGGTATAAAACCACCGCTTTTGTCTCGAAATTTCTACAAATTGAAGAGGAAAATTAGAATATTTTCTACAGATAAATTATTGTGACATTGTATTACCTGAGATATTTCTTCGTATTTTTCCCTGTTAGGCCAAGAGATGTAATTATTATGCAAAGCGCATATTGCATCTAGCATTTCGCAAAAACTTCTGTGGCAACGCTTTTGCAAAAATTAAAGCGATCATCAGCCGCCAAAAAACTCTCTTGCTTGCTAACCATCCAAATAGTGAAAAGCAACTTCTTCTCCAGATTCAAGATATTCCGGCTAAGCGCAATTTTGGTCATTAAATCCTATAAAATTTGCAGAATTATTAAAAAATTGATAGATAAATTCTTAAAAATATTACTCACTGAGAAGCAACTTCGATTCATTCGAAAGTGGCACCGGAACTCATCCAATGTATACATCGGTACTACCACCTCGTAAAAATTCTGATTTCGAGTACCTTCTACGAAGAATCCCCACAACATAGGATCATCCAAAATTGCTGACCCCATATTTATGGACATAAGTTCCCCGATTTCCGCTTGAAAATAAAACAAATTAAATGTTTCAACAAATTTGTACATACATGCATTACATATACCTACTGTAAAATATGAATATATAACTCACCAACCATTAAATCGTCATCAAAAAGATCCATGTTCTCAGAAAACTTTTTCAATTACAACTTTTTTCAAATTTTGAATTTCCAAATTAGACAAATAGTGTCAAATGTCACTTTGCCGCTGCCGCTGCCGCTGCGCGAGCGTTCCCTCACCAGGGATATTTTGTGCTAATCATCTAGCGGGCAGTGGAACGCGGCCATTGACAGCGCTGCATACCGCTAATACCGCGGCTTCATTGTGTTTAGGCAGTTTAACAGGGAAAAATTTGACAAACTAAAAGTTCTGTTTGTTTTTTGGCTGAAAATACAAATTCAGAGCAGAATTCAAATTTCAAGTCTACTCCATTTTTTCTTGAAGCTGTAACTTTTATGCACGAATTGAAAAAGGATTCTCCAAAATACAAGAAAATCATATTTAACAATATATCAAAGCACAGAACAACCTTAATACGGATACAAGCCCCTTGATTAAAATTTTTCCTGCAAAAAATATAAAGAAATTATTACTTGCCCTACAAAAAAAAAATTGTTTATTCCTCATTTACAAACACTGAATTAATTGATTATGCCTTGAAAAAATATCATATAGCTTTTTAAAATTTGTGTGTAAGAAACATTAGCGGATCTGTGCCACTCCATCTATAAACGGCACATTCTATGACTTCAAATCGAACAATTCGAAATTATAAAGTTGTCAAACGCGTGTGATAGTAGAAAGTAGCTCTACTCAGGCGTCGCGTTGAACTTTACGATATTTACGATCTAAAGTCGAGCCAACGCCTGAAGTTGTATTTTGTGTGGCACCATATGAACGCTTTGTTTCTACGTAATCTGTCAACGCACGCGCGCGTCAACGCGACATTGTGAATTGGGCATAAGGTCGATTACTTTGAGAAGTTTGCGTCAGGCCAATTGACACAGGAACAGGAACTCATATTTAAAGACCGCCGACTGGTCTTGGGACTTGGGAGTTGGGACGGGAGTATTTGGAACAACACCTTAATTTTGAACGAAAAATCATCCGTAGCGGCGGGGCTCAGTTTTGAATGAAATGATGGCTTCGTTAGTTAACAAGCAAAATTGACGTATATGGGACAATGCAAACCAATTGACCCCGCTGGACTGTTTCGTGTTGGTTTAAGTCACAAGTCTACCAATCGCAATCGACCGATGCCCTTAAAGTCAACAGGCAGAGAGCCTTACCAATAAACATATTTAGTTTCGACCTTAAATTTTAGTAATTCAAGATTGCTACACATTTTGCAATTATGGCATACAAGGGTCTTTCAAATAAAAAAAAGAATTTCGGTACTAGGTACCTCATACGCTATTTCAACGTTATTGAAAAACCCCAATTCAGTTCTCATTCTCAATACCTTTCGTGTCTTTTTTCGGTTATTGGATTATTTTGGGAAAAATAACGACATGATATAAGAGAGTGTTACTGATTGATTTTTTTACACATGGGTTGATACCCAACACGAGCCTTCATTACATAACCTTAGCGAAATGAGACAAAGATCAAATTCCATCAAAATGGGCGCCTAACCATGTTCTGCCCACACACACACACTTGAAATTGCAATAAAAATTCCGAAGGAGAAGTGGTACTTGGTATTATTGGCTTACTTAAATAGACGAATTTCTTGGAACACATCGAAAGCCAATACGAAAGCCAAAGTTCAAAGTAAAGTAAACGTTTCCTAGCAATAGTATAGGTATTTGTTTTTCCCACCCACATTCCCACATTCCCTCCAAATGTTAATAATTTAACATCAGTAGCTAGTTTGCTTCACGGGTAACTTATGAGGCGCAATTTAGTTCATGAGCCGCAATAATAGATATCGATTGTGAAGCAATAAATCCACCTGCGTTCACGAAACGATACTCCCTTGCAGGATCTTAAGAGCATATTCCACTTAAACGAAAGTTATGACTTTCGGAACCGCAGGGGTACGTTAACCGCAAAGCAACCCGTGGATTTCTTCACTTTTCGAGGCGTGAGCTTTCTGTACAGGTACGACTACCATTATTTAAATTTCCTCTTGGATATAGCTCTATGTAGGATTCATTATTCATGTTTCGTTTATTATTCATTTGACCACAGCGACTATGGGTATGCTGTCGTCCTATTCTCATGAGATCTGTGGAAGAGTGTTCTTGTTTCAAGGCCGAAAGTATAACATCGTTCCGGCTCCTGTCATCATTGACGGCGGCACGAGGATTACGAGAAAATTCTTTTTTTGCTTCGCGCGCTCATCCCCTTAGGCGCTGTCTGAGTTTATTCGCATAAATCCAAGACGGTGCTGTGGAGTTTTGTATATTGCGAAAGTTAAGTTAAGCAGCGCATAGCATAACTTGGAAGAAGAAAAATGACCTCGGTAATTGCAAAGCGCCTTGCGTTGGTTTGGGGGCAGCGTGAAGGCATGCGGGATGTATCGGATGCAATAAACGGCAAATATTTGGATATTGTCTTAATAGTTGTAATGAAAGCGGCAGTAAATTTATCTCTATATTGTAAATTATACTTTGGAACGAATCAGTGGAATCATATATTAGAAGCAGCAGACGGTGGTTAGACGGAAGGAGTAAGCTTCCGTTGGAGGGGTTTGGTTAACGGCTAAATGGCGCAAGGCATTTTAATAGCAATTTCAATTAGATCAATTCGCAATTGGGATAGAAAGGATAAATATATACAAAAGGGACCGGGTTGTGTTAATGAGCGATTAAAGGAGTAGGAAATCGATTGATTGATTTTTTTTTTAAAAGGGGACCGAACGCACTCTGACTTTTAAGAAGACTTTTAGTTGGTGTCGGGTATAGAATTCCCTTGTTTTGCCTTCATTAAAAATCCGGTCAAATTCGAATTTAAATGGATATTTCCTCCAGAAATTCTTCTTAGGAAGGCAATTTTCTCGACGACCAACTCATCTATAAAATCAAGCGATTTTGAAGAGGGCCACAAATTATTAATCGAAACCGAAAGGCGGAAATGCTTATTGAACCGATTAAAATTTTTGGTTTTCTTTCTTCTTGTGTCTATTTTGGGCGAGTTGGTGAGCTACTGGCCTTTTTATTTTAATTATTTATGTAAAACATCAACTAGATTTGTCGTGACTAGGTACCCGAACGCGCTGATTGAGAAGTAACTTGTAACTTACCGTTGTTCGATGTTGCCCCTTTTTTTGTTTGAAAAAGGTCCTTCATAAATGTTGCAAAACTTGTTATTTTCAAGTAAATGCATTTAAAATGTAACACGATTGCTTATCACAACACTATTGCAAAGTAGCTTTAGAAATGACACCTTTTTCACTCACCGGCCCTTTTTTCGACTCTTCAGAATTCTGCAGCGGACATTCTGTTTATTTTAAATTTGACTCTTTGAAATGTCAATTGAGTATGCAGGCAGGATTTTCTTGACTAGATTTGTCGGCTTCCTTTCCATAATCTTGAACTGGAAAACCTATACACGTGAGCGTGAAAACTCTGGGCCAATAAAAACTGAAATACATCCAGTCAGTCGTATTCTTTTTTTTTTTTTATATATACTTTTCCCGAGAAAGGCGAACCTATAACGCTTCAACAGCGCCCCGATATGCCTGCAGATGTATGTTTGCTCTGCACTTAAATTGCTGTAAATTGTAGTCTTCTGGAAACATATCCCCAAGAAGCGAGTTCCAAAGTTTGCTTGTCCTGTAACAGAAGGAGTTTTTGAAAGTGAAAGTCATGAGCATTAGCAGCCTGTCTTGTTGGGCGCCCAAAAGTTGCATTTCGAGGGATAATATCTTTGAGTTCCTCAGAACATCTACCATGGAAGTACCTATAAAACAAGCATAGGTCAGCGACTTGTCTTCTGTGCACCAACGGTTGTAGATTCGATGTGAGTGTAGGGTCTCCAATGAGTCGAACTGCTCGTCTCTGTATGCTATCAAGCAGGTTACGTGAATGTTTTGGGGCCGAGCTCCATATATGGGAACAATATTCCAAGCCTGGTCTAACCTGTGCTTTATAGAGAAGGAGAAATTGCTTGGGGCTAAAGTACCTCTTTGCTCTAAATAGGTAGCTCAACTTTGCGGACGCCGATTTTGCGATATAGGATATGTGGTTCTGCCAAGTGATTCCTGAATTGACTGTGACTCCAATAAGGTGCATTGAGTCCTTGTGATGGATTGGATGGTCATCCATTTGGATCTGAGGAACTGTTGATGCATTTTTTTTCTGGAAAATGTTGTGAGCTGTGTCTTGTTTGCATTAAATACAACCAAGTTGTCCTTTCCCCACTTCAAGATTTTGTCCAGATCATCATTTAGAGAATTAATTTGTTCACATCTCTGACTGTGTGATGTAGCCGTATTCACAGGCCCATTGTTCGAGATGGAGGATATAAGAGTGCTGTCATCTGCAATCTACAAAGCTGTAGATATTATTATTTGTCGATCCAAGCAAATCGTTGATGTGGAGAAGAAATAGAGTTGGAGAAAGAATAGATCCTTGGGGCACTCCTGCATTTATAGCAAACGAATTGGATGATACACCATCTACAACAACTTGGATCGATCTTCCCAGAAGAAAATTTTGCATCCATCCGCAGAGTTGTTTTGGTAATCCGTAAGACGCTAACTTGCCTAATAGGGAAATGTCTTCTGGGAGTACGACATGCTAAAGAGCTTGCAGAGTACAGGTGCAAGTTCTGGTGCACAGTTCTTGAGTACTATAGCCGGGATTCCATCGGGTCCAGTTGCCTTATTGCAATCTAGTTCTTTAAGGATGCGTTGAATTATTCGAGGCCGAAATTTCACTTCTGCCATCGATGATTGTATCCTCGGGATATTTGGTGGCTCTAGCTGTGCAGAATCTAGGGTGGAATTCTCTGAAAACATGCTAGCGAAAAGATCTGCCTTTTCTTTAGGTTTTGTTGCTAGCGTGCCGTCTTCTTTTACTAGAGTTGGAAAAGAAGAGCAACTAAAGTTATTACTGATTGCCTTTGCCATGGACCAGAATGCGCGTGAGCCGCTAGGACATCCAATCACTTTGTTAGTGACTCTTTCGCTATAAGTTGTCTTCGCCGATTCAATAATTAGGTTGCATCTATTTCGAAGAATTGTAACTTCAGATCTTTTTAGTTCTGAAGGGTTTGACCGCCATTCACGGAAAGCCTTGTTTTTCGCTGTGGTAGCTCACTTGCATTATTTGTTAAACCACGGTTTATTTAAAGCTAATTTTTTGATGCAATGAGGAATAGAAAGTTCCATACCGAGTAAAATAATTTCGGTTACGGCTTCTGCGCACATATTGACATCAGTATCTCTAAAGCACATATCAGCCCATAGCACCGAAGCGAAGAAATTACGCAGCTCGTCCCAGTTGGATTTACTAAAGGAGCAGACGCTTTTATTTCATAATTATCTGGCTCTGTTGTGAGAAACAGATCGAGAGTGTTTCCATAATTTGTTGGATTGTCTGGAATTCGTGTGGGCTCATCAACGAGCTGAGTGAAATTGCAGCAAATGGCGAAGTCTTCAGCTTGTTTCCCTGCCTCGTCTGTTCGGTTAGAATATCGTAGCCAATCCATGTTATGGGCATTGAAGTCACCAAGTATAATAACTTCAGCGGTTGGATGATGAATTTGTATCCAGTCTACCTTATCGGATAAATGACGAAATAATTTAGATGGTTCGTTGTCGTTTGGTGAGCGGTACAGGCAGCAAACGAATTTGGTACAACTTTGTAGAACGACTTTTAGCCATATTATGTCGAGATCTGTAGGTTCCATCACTTCTTCTCTTACATTGAAGATATGTGTAATCAATCAGTTATTGAGTTTATTTGAGTCTCCAATAAGTTACATCGAGACGTCCTTTGGTATAGAAAGATTGTGTTCCTTGTTGTCCTCGGTCTGTTATTGATGTTTACGGAATTGAGAACATACTTGGAGTTGACGTTACCAGTCAGAACGCAAAACAGAAATAAAACATTGGATGTCTCTCTTCGTTTTTCCAAAGTCTGAAGATTCAACAACTTTAATCGACTTATGTAGGGTGGAAGACAACTTTCGGGGTTCCAAGGCAAATCACGTAATGCGAAGAGAAGAAACTGCTTTTGAATACTTTCAATTCTTAAGATTCCCGATTCGTAGGACGGACACCAAACAGGACTATCCAAAACAGGTCGGGCGTGAGAACAATATAGAATTTTGGATACATAGGGACCCTTAAATTCCTTTGAGAAACTTTTTATAAGTCCCAATCGGGTTCTTGCCTTGCTAACAATGGAATCCAAATGGAGATTGAAGGTGAGCTTTCTGTCAAAGACCACATCAAGATCATTAAAGCAATCAACACTTTCTACAGCTTCCTCATTAATAAAATAAATTGGCGCAGATGAATTTTGACGTCTCGTGAAGGTCATGCTTTTACACTTCTTAAGATGTAATAGTGTCGATATCAGGTTGTAAAAATAAATAACCTTGTTGGCTACATGAATAGATCCGCAAATAGCAAAATCTTTGAATATGTAATAAGAGGGCATAGATCGTTGATAAATAACAGGAACAGGAGTGGACCAAAGTGGCTGCCTTAAGGGACACCAGAATAGCAGAATAGACGACAATATTTTTAGACACACAGTAATTTAGTTTAACATTTTGCGTAGATATGAACAAATCCATTTAAAAATCCATTGCGGGAATCCATAAAATTCAAGTTTTTTTTAACAGGATAACATGATTAACTTTGTCGAATGCTTTACTAAAATCAGCATAAAAAACATCAGTTTGTAACCCGTTCACCATGCTCTCATTGACATGGGAAGTAAATTCTATTAAATTAGTTACAGTTCATTTTTGGGACAAAAGCCATATTGCTCATCAGCAAAAAAATTAGAGCAGTGAAATTGCACGTAGTTACAAATTATTTTCTCAAAGAGTTTAGGTATACAAGACAGCTTTGCGATTCCTCTATAATTTTCCATGTGATGCTTATTAATTACCATTTTTATGTAGAGGCATGATAAATGACGATTTCCACATATTCGGAAAGACTCCACTGGACAGCGACAAGTTGAAAAAATTTATTAACGGTTTACAGATGAAATTTACAGACGATTTGACAAATAAACTTGGAACACCATCAGGACCAGGAACACAGTTATCATCTAAAGTCCTTATAATTTCACAATTTCATCTTCAGTCGGTCTTATGCTCGGAATATCACAGTTTGTTTTTATCTTACAACCGGAATAACTCGGAGTCAACGAATAAGGCCTGGAATAAGTTGTCTGAAAGAAGTCAGAAAACATGTTACATAAACTTCTAACACATAGCAAACTCAGTTTTCTGTATTATCGTACAATGGATTTTTGGCACCCAAGACACAATGCAAGTACAATGAAGGCAGTTCCAATTTTCCAAATTTTGTATCGAAAACCTTCACGTGAACATTTTTCTCATTTCTTAATGGGTGGCCTTCACACAATTCAAATCAACTCATCTATTTCACTCGAAAATCAATGGACAATGGACAATGGACATCAAGGTGTTTAGTATAGAATTTACCGTATAGAAGAGGAAGTATGTCCTGAAGCTGAAAAAGATTGAGACCTCTTTCAGCTTCAGGACATACTTCCTCTTCTATATTGATAATATTTCAGTTTAATTTAAACACCCTTAGTCACCTGTAATTCCTCACTGAAACTTCCATGACCTTCCTAATTGATCCAACGGAAGTTTCATCCACCGCCCCAAGGTACATATATGGTAGATATGGAGTCTATTAACGCATGGTGTGGTATATTATCGACTGAACTGGCAGCGTTAGCTGTTAGGCGCCCGCATAATATTTGAAGGCCGGAGATGCTTTACCAAACAGCAGAAAGGGTTAAAGGTAATGTTTTACCCGAAACCAGATATAAACTATTGAAATGTTCTTCAGGACTAAAGCGTAATTTTTTTCGCTAATAAGGTGATTTTTATATACATAACCTATTTATTTTTTTTAAATAATAAAAATGTCCGTGGCCGTGATTTTAGCGGTTTGATTTGATTTTAAACCATAAATAATCACTCTACAACAAGTCCTAGACTTACGGTCTTATCCAGCCAAATACTTTTACCCATACCATCCTACGAAATATTTTCAAAACTGAAACGGAAACTGAATTGAAGTTTTTGTACACCTCTTAGCAACATTCTGCGCAACAAATGCCGTATAACAGTTTACAGCAAAAGGGATATTTTTCGATTATGCGCATTGGTTTGTCGCTTTTTGCGCGGGAAAGGCAAGCGATTCGCTTTTGATCCCATAACACGTGGTAAACTCGCAACCCCAAAGGATTCCTTACCATAAACAAACCGATTATGTGTAGGTATTAATTCTGTGGCAAAAAGAAAAAACAACATAAGTCGACTTATGTCGAAATTGAGTTTTTTACACCATCGTATGCGAAATATTCCATTCTTTTTGCCATA
Source organism: Cheilosia urbana (assembly GCA_946477585.1). NCBI lineage: Eukaryota > Metazoa > Arthropoda > Insecta > Diptera > Syrphidae > Cheilosia > Cheilosia urbana. The sequence goes on from OX297855.1 coordinate 46,207,757, forward strand.
TTTTTTTTGTATTTTTATCGATTACGGTTTTTGAATTATAGAAGAAAGAAAAACACATACGTCATACAACGCACAAGGAAAGGTAAACATTCAAACCGCTCTCCTGAAAAATTGCAAAAAGTGACTTATGCTGTTTTTCCTTGTGGCCACAGATTTTTACGCGAAATAAGAAGTTCTGGTTTCTGACTTATCATCTTTCGAGCTTCTACTGTCCAAATGAGTGGCCATTTTGGACCTATTGAATAAATATTGAATATTGAAATGCATGCCGAGGGTTAAGAATATATACGGAGAAAATAGGAAAATCCCCTGCTGGCCAAAGGATGCAATCATTCGGAAATTGGAAATGAAGGTCGAAAGGATTTGTGTTGTTCCATCGAATTAGGACACAGTCAAATGACTTTGCTTACTTTTTGATATAAAAAAATATATATAGGTCAGGTGAAGGTTAGATTCTGAAAGGTCGGAAGAGTATATGGACTACCCTATGAAAATGGAAAGAGAAGTCAAAACTCATCACCAAGCTGAGGAGCGCGGACTGAATTTTCAGAGCAAATATTTTCGTAGAAAATCCCAACATGCGAGGTTGCGCCCATCTATGGAATACTGCTATAAGAACATCCTTCAACGATAAATTCAGGCGCCACCGCAGGGGTTCAATAGACATCTGCTGAATCAGCTGTCATAAGTTATTGTATTCAATGTAATATGTAGCGGAGATTTGGAAACACGCCCTAAGAAAATGGCAGAAGATTATGATGCAAAGTGTGTCTTCTTCACCCTGTCGACACTCGGTACATATATTGACGAGCCCATTGAGAGGGAGAAGTGTAAACGTCTGTCATTCGAAATGTGTTCGCGCCGCAATTGCTGGTTTGATAAGAGTATAATGTAAACCTGTGCGAACGTCGACTGAATCTTAAATAAATGAGGAAAAGGAATTTTTACAAAAAATACCCGCAAAAACAATGTTTTTAGTACTTGTCCTGGAATATTCCCATAGATATTCATGGGGAATATATGCAAGAGGAACTTACCTTTCTGAGGGAAGGTGGTAGGTAAAGTGAAATATTCGTGAAAGGGTTACAAAACGATGCCAAGATTTTTCTATGTATGTGACTCCCGAAATTGAAGTCAAAAGTCACCCTCATGCGCCAGAGATTTCTTCCGAAAATTGTGTTTGAAAATAAGGTACACGACAACTTTTGCAATGGGGAACAAAAGTTATTTAAGAATTTCTAAATTGAATCTTTTTGAAAGGAGGTTTTAAAAGTACCGCCGAAATTCTAACTAAACGGAATGTGCGTTGAATAAAATCATAGACAAATTTACAAAATTTAATCTAATTTGTGTATGGTTTGGTTTTGTTAGATGTGTTTATGCTATAGGGCCCTTAGAAGCTAAAAAAAACATTTTTTGGTGATGACAATGCCTATTAAAATGAAAGCTATTTCAGTAAATATATCTTTTCAGAAAGAACATTTAAGTTGGTACGTACGGATCCGTTTTTTGTTGTAATTGTTCGTCATAGATGAAACATAATATGCACTTATGCAGCTTATACACTTCTCATATTTAATTAATTGATTGAAAAACTCTGCTTACACATTAAGAGTCAATTTTCAATATTATGCCCACTTCATGCAAAACTAAAATGTTATATAGGTAATTTAATTTAAACTTTATTTCATGTAGAAACTTGAAGCAAACATTTTCAGCAAAATTCTTAAAACAAATTTTCAATTAACAACATAAATGCGTTTATATAAGTTTAAGAAATTAAGAAATAGTTAAGAGCATTCCATTGGCAAGAGACAAGAGGTGAATGCGCCCTTAAATCCAAAATTATGTTAAATCTTAATAATGATGGGGCTTAAAGTAAAATTATTGTAATAAGAACAAACAAAATTCGAATCATAACATTCAGCAAAGAATCCATTTCTTCATGGTTATATGAAAAAAGTATAGCTTTTTATAGAAGAGTAAAAAGTGTGATTTCTTTATGACAGGTAACGTTTACTACATTCAGGTTAGTAAGTAGTAACAAGTAAATTATGGGAATCAGCGTGACCAATAAAAAGTGCCAATAAGAAAAAATAGGCCATTTCTGATATTCTGAACATTTAGTATTTTTGCAAAATATTTAACTAACATTGCCTCTCTAAACAATATAATATCCTTGTGATAAACAACTGCGTTACATCTTATTGGTTTGTATTTGGAAATAACACCATTTGAAAAATGTTTGAAGCGTCATCTTCAAGTAAAAAGCGGACTCTCTCTCAAACCGTCACCCATTATCCATGAATGGGACTTGCATCGACGAAACCGAACGACTTTCCATACTTGGTATATGTGTCAACGACAAACTCCGTTGGAATGACCACATATACCTACGAAGTCGCCAAAAAAGCTGCGAAATGTCTAGGTTTCTTAAATCGATGTAAGAAGTACTTTACACCCTCCGACTAAGCTGCAATATACAAGGCCTTTATTCGCCTAAGCTTGAGTACAACGCTCATATCTGGTCAGGTGCACCAAAAACTTCATTGCACCTACTAGACAGAATTCAAAAGTGGCGATGAAACTTATAGGTGATAGAAATATAGCGGAGTCTATTGACCCGCTCGAACATCGCAGAAATGTTTCTTGCCTTTCCTTATTCTATCGATATTTTCACCACCGATGCTCTGATGAAATAGCTAACTGCATTCGGCCCCTTCAACAATTCTCTCGCAACACCCGTCACACATCGAATGCACATCAGTTCACCCTTAAGCCTACCTTCGGACCTTCTGTAAAATATAGAGATTCTTTTGTGAGTCGAACAACACGCATGTGGAATGCATTGCCTCACACGGTTTTCCCCTCTAATTACAGCCCTCAATTGTTTAAGATCAATGTGCACCAGGTCCTCTTCTCTATCCTCCCTATTAACCCTTCCACTCGTGCTGTGCATTAGCATTATAAGGGAACAAAAACACCTTGAGCACTAGTGAATTATAAAAAAAAAAAAAAAAGTGCCAAATTGCAACTTTAGTCGCACAACAGTCACGCTGATAGCAGTCATACAATCGAAAAGCTGAATATTATATATAAAATTATATACTAGCTGACCCGGCGAACTTCGTACCGCCAAATTCATTTATGTAGGTAAATTCCGATTTCATGTAATTCGGTCAAATCAATTCATATTCATAAATATGTAAATAAAATCAATTACTTGTCGGCCAACCTACCGCTTTTTCACTGAAGTGCTTTATGGATTATGGTACACAACATTCAAGTTTTATGCCACACACATCCAGCGATTGTCCTTGCGACTTATTAATTGTCATAGCAAAAGCGAGACGTACGGGAAATTGAAGACGCTTAAATACGAACTGCAAAACGTTCTGAATAAGTGGAATCCGCGGAATAAGAACATCTTCGCCTTTGAATTTTTCAACAAAAATCGTTGCTTGGATAATATTTGATATTAAATTCTTCACAATCAAACGCGTACAATGTTTTGGTTCATTTAGGTTGCGCAACAAAGTGGGATAGTTGGTGGCTCCGTTTTTATCCCTCACGGAGTCGACTGGTTTGTATGAGTGCAACTCACCAGCGATTTGGTTTTTAATGGCGAAATTCAAATGATTGACGTTCTTGTTTTTCACAGCCAAAATCACTCTTACACTCGGCCAATCATGGTCAGTATAATTCTGAGCGATATTCGGGAAAACATTCATTTTTAGTTCTTCCGGTGTCGTTGTAAAGTTGCAAACATTTTGTGGAAACTCAATCAGGAGGGTGATTAAGTTTGCTGGAATCACCCCATTGCCCATCGCCAACAATTGCCTGGAGAACTCTGCAGCGGACTGGTCATTTTGTAAAGAAACTCGCATGTTTGTTGTCAAATGCAATTTCTTGACATATCGCCATAAAACAGACGCCTTCAAGCAAGCATTCAATTCATCTGCCGGAGTTGATCTCGAAATGACAGGCAGCGTTTAACGAAAACCCGCCTGAAAGCAAGATCGATGCTCCACCGAAAGGTCGCTTATCATTACGTAAACGATTCAGGGCCTCCAATGCGCGTTTGTAAGCCATTGTGCATTCATCCCATATGATAATCTTAAATTGCTACAGTACTTTCGCCATCGCAGTGTTCTTTGAAATGTTGCATGTAGATTCTTCATCCACTTGCAGATTCAATAGCAATTTCAATGCAGAATGAGCTTTTCGACCGCCTTCTAACAAAGTAGCCACTATCCCAGAAGAGGCTAGGGCCAAAGCGATCTCAGATCTCAAACGAATTGTAGCAAAATCAGTGAAATCAGGAATGTATTTCCAGTTCCACCGGGCGCATCAAGGAAAAAAATTCCGCCACTTTCGTTATCGACTGCTTGCATCAATTCATCGTACACTTTCTTTTATTCTTGACTTAACATTGGCACATTTGTTCGAACCAGAGACAATACTGAGACCCCCAACTCACAATCCTCTTGCCGCTGGCCCCCTCAGTTTTTTTTTTTCAAATTCGCCATTTTGTTTTCCTATCGGCGTTCTGTCAATTTAAAATCCGTGTGACATGCAAAAACATACAAAAAATATAAAATCAATGCTGCCAACCGCTACCAACCATGGGGGAATGTGATAGAGTTCGAGAATACCACATTTTAAGATAACTGAATGCTATTGGTTGGTTATTATAAATTTTTAAAAGACGATTAATATAATTTGTTTGGTTAATAATACTATCTAAATGAGTTGTTTCATATACTAGAATCATATTAGGACAAACTGGTTGTGTATTTTCCGCTTTTGGATATCATTAACTTCGATTTCATGTGTACATTTTTCTTAAATAACTGAAGAAAAATTGCTCCAAATGTTTCTATTTTCCTACAACCATTCTGCAGTAATTATTTTTCATAAATATTTTCAGCAAAAGTGCACTTATTCCTAAAACAAAATACTATTTACACGAAACGAATAATTTCAAATTTAACTGACAAAATTCTATGAACGCTGGCAGCAACTTTGCCGGAAGCGGAAGTGGGACACGCAAGGTGCGAGTGTGTTGGTGAGTGAAGTAACTTGACATTTGTCAATACGAATTTCTATGTAACAATACAAACGCACTTAGCGTGTACCAGCCCATATAAATATAGCTTGTAGGCAAGTAACGGAAAATCGGCCGAAGTTGGCGGTCTCAGTATTGTCTCTGGTTCGAACAGCTTGACTCAATGCGATTCGATCGAAGTCCATTTCTCGCTCCAATTCTCGATTAAATGCGACTTGCATTGAACGATTTGGCTGTGGCATCCCCAATTTGCACAACAAATTGCCACTCATGAGCAGACACATATCCTCGATCAAAATCAAAGGTTTGTTGCGCATTTCATCTGACATCTCCAGTTCATTATCCGATGTCACAGTGCGAATTCGATGCAAAATATCGTCGGCCATAATCATCTTTGTATAATCAATGTATCTTCTTCATTTCAAAAAGTTACTTAATGTAACATAGTAAACATAATTTATTAGAACAAACTTTTTAGGTATATTTAAAAAAAAATTTAAGAATTGTTGACAACAACAATTTGCTTGGAAAATAATTAAAATAATTGACAACAACAATTGCTTTTAAAATTTAAAATTTTTTTTTTTTTTTTATTTGAAGTGTCACTACTTGATTTCTATCCAGTTTCTTCTTTTTTTTTCAAAGTATATTTGCCCATACAAAAATGAATTTATTGGAATGGCGGTTGCGCCTTCTTTCAAAAATTTACCATACTAATATAAAAACCTTATCTGCATGGTCTATTAACCAAAATCGGATGTGTGTGGCAGTCGGTAGGCTGTCACACACACATTTAGCAAGTTATTTTAATATATATAGAAGATAGATAGATATTTTCAGAACTTTGTAAAAAAAAAGTGCTTAAGTGGAAGTTCAGTTAGGTTTTTGAATAATACAAATCTATGAGTTGTGCGGTTAAATTTAGATAAAATACGAATAACATGCTTTTGCTTATTAAGGATTTAGTCTTATAGCAATGAGTACCCTCCCAACAGGCCATATTGGAGCTTAGACTTAAATAGACCACTGATTTTAAAATATGTTGAATTTGTTGAATTTTGGAATCAGTTTAAAATGTTGACCTGAAATAAGACTCAGATGATAAATTTGTGTTAGGACGTTGTTCAGGTACTGTTTCAAATGCAAAGTATGGTCTTTCCAACTTAACCTACTATCCAGTATTATTCCTAAATATTTAAATAATTAAATACGTAAAATATTAAAACAAAATATTAAATTAATCAGAACATATCGTCGGCTTACAAGCAAAACTGACCAACTGCTATAAATTCTATACATGTTAGGGGTATTCACGATCCGGTGCAACTGGTCTTGTATGTTGTATCATTGCGAAAGTGCGAAAGTGCAACTTTTTTTCGCACCACAACAACAAAATATACTGACAAAAATTTCGCTACACTTTTGCACTTTAGCTATACCCTGACCCTATTGTAACCGAAAAATACAACAGAGTAGCGTTATCAAGTTGACAGTTCGCTAAATTATGAATTCCTGTGTGCAGGTATCGGAAAAAAACAAAGAGAATGGAAAACAAAAATAAGTGCCGCCGAAGGGAAAATCATAATTTTTGTTATGTAATATTAATTAATTAACATAATTTTGTCTCCATTATCTTCCAATAAATTGAATCGTTTTTCTTTTTCGCTTTTTAAAAGATTTTTTTCAGAACAAATGTCAATTGTCAGATTGGGTCTGACTTTGTTTCAGTTTTGCTATAGATAAAAAAAAAATGTGTTCACGATCTGATAAGAAAAATAAAATTTCGCAATTTTACTAGGTCTGTTACACCGAATCTTGAATACCCCTATTGTATTATCGATGGCAAGTGTAAGTAATAGAAAAGCAAGTAGAAAATTCTGCCAAAACTGACTATCTAATATTTTTCCTATAAATATGCAAAGCATTTAAAAACGTTGGTTGAATATTTGCCTTCATGGACAAGAAATTCAGGAAGAACTGACCAACTGCGTTTTCTCACGAACTATGTTTTTTGCAGTTAGTCAGTTTTGCTAGTATACCGAGTATACCGACGATATAGCTTATATAAGTTAATCACTACACCGAAATAATTAATAAAAAAAATCTTTTCTAGAGCAGTTTGCTCTGACCTTTATTGAGTTTACTTCTTAACTAACTACAATCAATAATTTTATATTCGATTTTACCTCGGTACTTTGCATTCCTAAGGTATTGAATTGAATTGCAACATGAATTTCTGTGGAAATTCGCTGTATCGAGGCAGACGCTTTGTCAGCATTTCCGTTGCTCGTGTTGATGTTAACTCTTCCCCTCTAAAAAACGATCGTCATCGGTCGTCAGAAGTATGGTAGGTTGTTGAACTTTGGGCTGCTTGGATATTGGAGATAGTTGACCTCAGGAACGGAAAGTCTATCGATGATTGTTACTGGTCCATTCGTCTTTGTTGTCGGTTGTTCAATTATGATTTCTGTGTTGTTTCTTCTTGGCAAGATTTTGCATATGATCGCTATTGTAATGAGTAGTCCTAGTACGGAGATGAGGGAATATGTTGTTACTCGTTGATTATCGTTTTCTGTTTGTAGAAGGTGGATCTTATTGGTATTGTTAATATGGAGATCCTTCATCATTTCCAGTGAGAGTAATTCACGGTATTCGTTTTCCTTGGGACTGGTTTGCAATATTGCCGGAAGTGGTTTAATCATTGAGGCTTCTTTGGAGATGTATTGGATTCCGTTCAAAGTGATGGTCATGTTATGGAATTTTACCAAGAATGTTCCATTTAGGTTGTGTGTTGTGTTATCAAATTCAAGGGTGCCGATGAATTGGTTCAATAGCATTATGCCCGTTGATATTTCATCTATGGTCGGAATATGATGATTATTTATTTTGTTGCAAGTAGCTGGTAGACTTTTTAATAAATTAGGAATGCAAGTATCGTTTGTAATATTGACAATATTTTTTGAGTTACAAATGGATAGATTGTTAAAAGTTTTACATTTGTTTGTTGTTCCATATAATTTTTCATTATTTCTTAAAATTACCTCGTACAATGTTTCTGTTACAATGTTTTTCTTTTTAATTGGCTTTATTAACAAATTTTCGTAAATTTCATTCGTTGTTAAGGGAATGTTTATTATGTAGAGGATTGACGTACTATTGCTTAAAACTTTTATATCTGCAAAGTCTAGGGCTTCTTCTATTGTTGTGTAGGGTAATTTTTGTTCATTAAATACTTTGGTGGCTAATTCTATTTCATTTTTTGACAATATAAAAGAGTTTTTTGTACCTAGTTTAGCCCAATGAATGGCATAGTTAATATTCTCTAGTTCTTCTTTTACAATTTTGATTTTATATTTGAGATTTGATATAATTTCATAATTTATTTTATTATTATTTTTAAGTAAGTTTTGGATTTCATTCTGGATTCTCGTAATATTGTTTATTCGTTCGTTATACAATTCATTAATAATAACCTGTTTATTGTTGTTTTTTAGAACATCTGTAATTTTTTCTTTTATTGTAACAAAGTCATCGTGGTCTGGGTTGCCAGCAATCCATTTCCAACCTTTGCCTATAAAGTCTAGAGAACGTTTCGCTATTCTGGGTTGTAAGTTATGTAAAAGATTACGGATTTGTTGAATTTCATGTGATATTAAGGGAAAAAGGATTTGACTTTGGGTTGTTTCGAGATTAAGGACTGGTGATATGTCGGAAAGGAATTGCTCATATTGTTTAAGATTAATGCTATGTATTAACTTGAAATGTCCATCTTGAATTTTTGTTTGCCCTGTATGTAGGGAGACAATTTGGGAGTTTGAGAAATCCATGATCTGGATCTCCGCTCGACCAAAATAGATGGTGCATCTGAAAGAGAATTAGTTTCTTATATTACTTTTATGGACTATTTTTCCGGATTCTGTTACTATTGTAGAGTTTCTATTTTCCTTAATGATTTCTTGTCTATACCTATTTGTTAATTTTGAACCTAACCGTTTGTTGTTTTTTACATAAATGACCTGTCCTATCTGATAGTCCTTCTGCGGTTTTCTTTTTTTATTATGATATTTAATATCTTTTTCCTGTTTTGCTTTAATTTTCTCGATGTTAATTAAACGTGTCTTTTCAAATTGTTCCGGGTTTAGTCTGGGTATTCGCCCATAGTAAAGTTCTATGGGCTTTTTACCTGTAGTTGAATGGATAGTAAAATTGTACTCGTTAACGGCTCGCTGTAACAGTTCTTTGAAAGACCGTGAAGGTCCTTCCGATTTGAGACATCTCATAATCTCAGATAGGGTGGAGTGAAAGCGTTCGACTTGGCCGTTCACTTCACTTTTGTATGGTGGTGTTTTGAAAATTTTGATTTGGAGGTCATCTTCTAACATTGAGGTTATCGAGGCTGAGTTAAGAGCTTTTTCGTTGTCTATAACAACGACTTCGGGGACACAAAAGTAGAACAAGATATCACGTAAAGGTTCCTTGATATCTTCGATTGAACGGGATGATATTATTTTAGCCTGTGCGAATTTCGTGAACTTATCGACGGCGGTCAACACGAGGTATTTTTCCGTAGAAAATATGTCTATATGGAGGATGTTACCAGGATAGCTAGGGATCGGTGTGTGATTCAAATGTGGTTTGTTAGGATGCCTGTCATATTTATTCTCCTTGCATGTTACGCATCGGTTAACTAGTGTTCTAATTTTTGAGGACATTTTAGGGAAGTAATAGTTTTCCAACAGTTGAATCCTGTTTTCTTCGGCGTTACGATGTGCTCTTCGATGTATCTTCAGAATTTTTTCTTCTTGCTCTATTTGGCCGGTTATGTCTTCAACAAATTTTTGGGTGAATCGAATACGATAATCTTTAAAATGTAACGGATAAATTTCTTGTACTCGTCCCATCGTCATTTCGTCTGTTAGAAGTCCGTTAATAGTATTTGGATTAAGGTATCTCTTGAAAATGTTAATGATGTCGTTTGTTGAGTAGTCTTGGCGTATCAGAATATGTCTTGTATAGTTGTCAAAGGGGTTCTGGATTTGATAGCTATTTTCATTTCCTATCTTGAGTAAAAGTTGATTTCGAAAAACGTTTATAGGGATTTCTACAGATGGAATTAGGTTTTGCGCTGAACTGTCAGCACTGTGTTCTGTAGGGGTCATTGAGTGTATTTCAGTTTTTGGGGGTCTCGAGAGAGAGTCAGCAACCACATTTTCCTTACCTGGTTTATATTTTAGCTCATAATTATACTCCTCCAATATGGCTTTCCACCTTTTCATTTTGGAGTTTGTATTTTTGTTACTTAGAGCATAGGTAAGTGGTTGATGGTCTGTGAAAATGTTGACTTTCCGGGATCCGTAAAGGAAGTTTCTCAAAGAATTGAGGGACCAAATAATCGCCAGCATTTCTTTCTCGTTCGTGGCATAACCTTCTTCTGTTTTGCTTAAGGTTCTGGAGAGAAATGTGATTGGCTTATCATCCTGTGAGAGGACTGCTCCAATGGCGTAGTCGGAAGCGTCAGTTGTTAATTGAAAGCTTTTGTCAAAGTCTGGATATTGAAGAATAACTTCTTCGGAGGCGAGAGAGTTTTTTAATTTGTGGAATGCTTCGATGGCATCTTGATTCAACTGAATAAGTTTTTTCTTTGACATATTTGCGGACACATGTCCATCTTCCCCTCTTAAAAGGGATGTCAGTGGTTTTGCCAACTTTGAGTAATCTCGTATAAAGCGGCGGTAATACCCTGACATTCCGAGAAAGGATCGAAGTTCTTTTAGGTTTTCAGGAATAGGTCGATCAACTATAGCTTGTACCTTTTTTGGATTGGTTTTTATTCCGAATCTTCCAATAATAAACCCTAAAAATTCTACTTCTTTCTGGAAAAATTCGCATTTATCGAGCTGAATTTTCATATTTGCTTTTTCTAAGGTGTGAAATACTTTTTCCAGATTTGAGAAATGTTCGGTTTCGTCTTTCCCAAAGATGACAATGTCATCAATGTAAACATAGCAACATTTTCCAATGAGGTCTCTTAGAATGTCATCTAGCGTTCTCTGGAAAATGGAGGGGGCGTTCTTTAGCCCAAATGGAAGACGAGTAAATTCGAACTTGCCATTATTTACCGAAAAGGCAGTTTTTTCTATATCAGAATCCTTAAGTGGGATCTGATGGAAACCACTTTTTAGGTCCACTATGGAAAACCATTGATTTTTACTAAGGTTTGCAAGGATTTCGTATATTTCAGGGATTGGATACTTGTCGGCGATAGTTATAGCGTTTAGCTTACGGTAATCAATTACCATTCGAAACTTCTTTTCTCCTGAAGCATCCATTTTTTTGGGGACAACCCAAACAGGAGAATTGTAGGGAGATCTTGATGGTCTTATGATACCGTCTTCTAATAGTTTCCGTATTTCTTTTTCGACTTCATTTTTAAGTGCCATGGGGTAAGGATATGATTTCGAGTACACGGGGTCTCGAGTTGTGGTTCGAATTTCTCCTTTGACCATGGTGGTATAGGTTAACTTTTCGTTTGGTTCCGAAAAGAGATTGGGGCATTTATGAATAATTTTAATAAGTTCGGAATGTTGTTCTTTAGTCATGTGGTCGGTTCTAATATTTATGTTATTGACAAATTGTGATTGATGTTGTTTGAGCGGAATGGAAATTCTTGGATGAGAGAAACCAGGGTGAATAGACATATGGTTTCTACTTGTGTTAATGATAGCATTTAAATGTTTTAGTGTGTCATGTCCTATGATACCATCAAATGAAATAAGACTAGGGAGAATAAAAAATGTAATTTTGTCAGTTTGGGGGCCAAAAAGTTGAATAAGTGCATGATGGGTTATTTTAATATTTCCCCCCACGGAGTGAGCGTAGAAGGGTTTAGCATTTAGTAGGGGATTCTTTATGTGACGTGGTTGAACGTAATTCTTGTTGGAACCTGTGTCAACAAGAAACTTCAGGGTCTCTCCACTTCTAGAAATGTGTTCGAAATAAGGAAGTGAAGAGGGCGTTAGTCTAAAAAATAGATGTCATCCAGTTCTTCGTGTTGGTCAAAGTTTTCTCCTCCACTCTGTTCAGTGTATTCTTCTAGTGATTCGTCATAATTTTGGTCTTCCTCTGCAATTTCTGTCTCGTAGTCTTCCATGGATTTTTCTTCGTCACCGAGTTGAGCTGTGTGATGGATTCGCTGCATCTTTTGTGGTTGGTGTATTTGCTGCGAATGTTGTCGTTTTTGTATGAATTGTTGATTCCTTGGTCTATTTTGATAGTCTACTTTCTGAGTCCTCAGGGAGTAGTCAATGGACATTGGTTTCGGTGGGAGAGGTCGTTGATTTGGTGGTATTCTTTGTTGTTGGTGCCTAGGCTGGTATTGGACATCTCTATAGAGTTGAGGTTGTTGTGGAGCACGAGGGTTGTGCAGTAAGTGGGGATAGAAATTGTGTCTAGGAGCTGGGGCTGGTGCAGGTCCTGGAGGACTGTTCCTTTTAGCGGGAACTGGAGGTGCTTGTTGAGACGATCTGGGAGAACTGTGGGAATTGTTTGCGTACTGGGCGCGAAAGTCTACGTTTTGTAGTTTCAAACACAAATGCAGGGCCTGTGGAAGGTCTGCTGGTTCACGTATGCTAAGCAGGCGAGGCAGATCTCCTTTCAAACCCCTGACGAAGGTATCGAGGGCCTTGTCACGGTAGCATTGAGTCATGTTGTTCATAGCATCTTGACTCATTTCCATTGATCCCAGTTTGTTTAGGATTAATGACAAGTGGTGATAGACGATCTGATAGAATTCAGAAATCGTGCTATTGCCTTGCACTAGCGTTGTCATTTGATATTCAAGGGTTCCTAAGTCCCTTTTATCCGCATAGTGAAGAGTAAGGCATTTCGAGATTTTCTCCCAGTTAAGAGGCGTGTTGTACGACTCTAGCACGACGTCGGCATGTCCTACGATTTTGTTGCGAATTACAGACAAAATGCCATAGTACTTGGGAGTACCCCTAACGTGATCATAAATTTGGATTATTCTCTCAACACTCTTCTTCCATGAATTGAATTCATGAGCTTGCCCAGAGAATTCTCGTAGACTTTTAACTACGTCTGGTATTTTGTCAAGGTCGGCTAAATTATTATCAACTAAGTTGATGGGTTGGTCGACTTCGTTATTGATGTCGGCCGCGGGATTCATTATCGAATTAAATATTTGTCTTCCTTGTATTTGTAGCGTTTCTGCTACTAATCTGGTGATTAGTTGAACTAAATCGTTAGGATTAATACCTTGAGCAAGTTGGGGGGCAGGTTGGGGAGCAGGGCCAGGGATAGGTGGATCTGCGACGTGTTCCAGGCGTGCTGGCCTAATAAGGTTATTTTGATTTGCCATATTGGCTGAAACGTTTCAAAGTATCTAATTTGAAATAAAAGCAAGAGCACGGATGGAAATAGATAACGGCAAAGAAAGAGGAACGATTTTTTCAGATGTTATCTTAGTTCTAATGTAATAAACTTGTTTGAATAATGTTTTGTTAAATAAAATCAATTAATTAATCAATAGGTTTCTTTACACGGTTTTTAAGTTGTGCTTTTAGGATTTAACTTCACTTGTTTACTCTTATTATTTCTCTTATTATTTCAAAAATTGATTCACTTCTTAGAGCTAGACTTACAATAATAGTATGAAGTGTTGCTCCATGTGTTGATTAACGATATTTTTTGTTTTGGTGGTTCTTCTATTCCTATTCAGGCGGCTGCAGCTTTATAGTTGCTCCTTTTTGTCCTTGGTTATCGGGCTACTGGGGGACCTCTTTTCTGTTCCTTTTTATCCTTGGTTATTGGACTACTGATGGAACTCTTTTCCTGAAGTTGCGAATTAATGTTGAACGTGTAAGTTCGAAAGCCACACAATGGGCGCCAGTTAATCACTACACCGAAATAATTAATAAAAAAAATCTTTTCTAGAGCAGTTTGCTCTGACCTTTATTGAGTTTACTTCTTAACTAACTACAATCAATAATTTTATATTCGATTTTACCTCGGTACTTTGCATTCCTAAGGTATTGAATTGAATTGCAACATGAATTTCTGTGGAAATTCGCTGTATCGAGGCAGACGCTTTGTCAGCATTTCCGTTGCTCGTGTTGATGTTAACTTATATCTTAACGCATAGATCTTGTAAAGTAAAAAAGCTTAAAAAATATTACGGTAGGCGCTTAAAACTCTCAGATGAACTCACATATCAGATGAATAACTCAAAAATGGATTTTATTCAACACTATTCCTCGCGAAGCAATCTCAGATTTTTACCTACCTACCTAATAAAATAAGAAAATAACTAATCAAACTTTTGATCGACGAGAAAGTTTCGTTCGACCCAGTCGTGCACTTTTTTTATATTATGAACGTTGTGCGTGCACGATTACGTAGACTTCTTCTGCCTAACTAGTAAATATTTCTCAATACGAGCTCAATGCATCACAGTATATAATATTTATCATTTTTCAATTTTAGGGAAAGAGTAGAAATAGTTGCTTTGGTGAAAAGTTGTTCCAAAGTTACATCCAATTTAAATGTAAGCTGCTGATATTGTTCTCTTCCAGTAACACCAAAAACCCGCAGGTTAACTCTGCACCCTACCAATACCCTCCACTCAAATGAAATATAATATTTTCTATATCTGGTCGGAAAGATTATATATTAAACAGAGCTGCAGTTATCCTTATCCCAATCCTTTGTTACTCGCCGGTTAAAAGAATCACACCTATTCTAGGGCAGGAAATGAAATCCACTTTTCGAGAACTCATTAACTGCATATCAAAAACACTGATTTCCATGGTAACTGCCTCATGTAGAACGGTAGGTTTTCTTTTAATTAACTCGTTGATTTTCCACCTCCTTGAACTGCCTCAGCCAGCTTCACAGTCTATGCACTGTATAATTGTACCATCATGGGTATACAGATCTACGACTTTTCACATCTTCTAATCGCACTGTTGAACTCAAGTTAAAGAACTACGGCTATATGCTTATGCACCCGCACCGAAGTCACCTCAAGGCGAATTGTTTAAGCTGCTGCAAAATCTACTCGGATGCATTCCACTTACCCTGGCATACCTTCTGTAATGAAATAGAAGATACTAGGGAATCAGCTAGACTTAGAAAAATCCTATCAAAAGAACCTGCGGTTCCGGGATATCTCAAAGACAATAATGGCAACTGGACACAGTCTTCGGAAGAGACTCTAAGTCTCCTTCTCCTCACACACTTTCCGGGTTGTATCCCCAATACAACCATCCAGTCTGCACCAAGCACCGCAACTACCGTTGCAATTCCAGATGGTATAATAACCGAGGAAAAACTTAACTGGGCGATTGAGACTTTTTCTCCATTCAAATCTCCTGGGTTGGATGGGATTTTCCCAATCATGC
Organism: Cheilosia urbana; assembly: GCA_946477585.1. Taxonomy (NCBI): domain Eukaryota; kingdom Metazoa; phylum Arthropoda; class Insecta; order Diptera; family Syrphidae; genus Cheilosia; species Cheilosia urbana. The sequence goes on from OX297855.1 coordinate 46,223,243, forward strand.
TCCAGAAAGCCAGGTCAATTATTGTACCAATTCTGATGAGACTCTTCACGCGCTGCCTAGAATGTGGACACATTCCCAAGGCATGGCGAGAAGTAAAGGTTGTCTTCATTCCGAAGGCAGGCAAGTCCAGCCACACGACTGCTAAAGACTTCAGGCCTATAAGTTTAACATCATTTATCCTGAAGACCTTGGAAAAACTTTTAAACGTTTTTATCCGCAGTCGACTGGACGAAAAAATGATCTCAACGGCTCAGCACGCATACATTAAAGGTAAAGGAGTTGAGACCGCGCTGCACGAGGTCACTAGCATCATAGAAAAGTCCTTACAAGACAAAGAATACACACTGGCCGCGTTCCTCGACATTGAAGGAGCATTCAATAATGTTAGGACGTGTGCAGTGAAGAGAGCACTACTCAATAACAACGTAAACCAAAAGCTTACCAATGTGATTGAAAGTTTGCTCAATGAAAGAAATATTAATGCAAAACTAGGTGACATTCAACTTAGAGTGACAGCCTCAAGAGGTACACCACAAGGAGGAGTCATCTCCCCCTTACTCTGGGTCCTTGTCATAAACGAAATACTACTAAAATTCGAAAACAGAGGGGTCAAAGTAACTGCTTATGCAGATGACGTAGTAATACTTGCTACAGGCAAATTCCTACCTACCATAAGCGAACTACTAGAAAACGCATTACGAACACTTAATACGTGGACAAAACAATGCGGTCTTGGAGTCAATCCACAAAAAACTGAGCTAGTCTTGTTCAGTAACAAAAGAGTGATTCCAAACTTCGATCCTCCAACTATTGAGGGTATACCTCTCAGGGTAGCGGAGAGTGCTAAATATCTGGGTACGATCTTGGATAGGAAGCTCAATTGGAAACTAAATGTCGATGAGAGAGTAAAAAAGGCTGCAAATGCTTTTTACGCCTGCAACCGAATCTTCGGAAAAAGGTGGGGACCAAACCCTAAAATAATTCTGTGGATGTATACGGCTGTTGTGCGTCCAATACTCACATACGGAAGCTTAGTCTGGTGGCAAGCCACAAACAAAGCATCGAACTTAAAACTAATGACCAAAATACAAAGACTAGCATGTATAGGTACAACCGGCGCAATAAGGACAACACCTACTGCTGGAATGGAGGCAATCCTCAACCTGGTACCCCTAGACCTACACATGCAAGAATCTGCAGCCAAAAGTGCCCTCAGGATCAGCCAAACCAAAAGCTGGAAACCCTACAGAATGGGACATGCACAGATTCTGAACAAATACGTGGGAGACTCTGTCACTTCTGACTATTTGTCTCCCAACCTTGACTTTGACAAACCATTCTCTTGCTATTTCCCCAGCAGGGAGGAATGGAACACAGACGAACCCACAAATAGGAAATCGATATCCATCTACACAGATGGATCTAAGATGGACTGTGGTACAGGTGCTGGAATTTTCTCCGAAGAGCTAAATATACACCACTCGATCAGACTGCCTGATCACAGTAGTGTTTTTCAGGCGGAGGTTCTGGCAATCGCCGAAGCTGCCCATATGGTGTCAATGATGGCAATACCAAATGATGATATTACCATATTTATTGACAGCCAGGCGGCTATAAAAGCAGTGTCTGCTATTGAAATAAAATCGAAGCTAGTTCGCCGCTGCCGTGAAGAGCTTAAGGTTCTCTGCTCGCAGCATACTACGCGCCTCTGCTGGGTCCCTGGACACAGGGACAAAGCCGGCAATGAGATGGCTGATAAACTGGCAAGAAATGGATCTGCTATGGATCAAGATCGGGCGATTAAATCGATCAATCCACCGCTCTGTAATCTCAGAGAGAGAGTGGAAAACAAGATTCGAATGAAAGCCAACAACAGGTGGAAGGAATTAACTACCTGCGAAATTTCACGGAAGCTATGGCCGGAGTATAATGCAGGTCGGACTAGCAAGCTTATGCGGTTTGATAGAATGTCGCTGCATAAACTGGTAGGTGCCCTAACAGGGCACAACTTCCTGAGAAACCACACAATGAAATTAAAACTCAAGAATGACGATATATGCAGGGGCTGCGAAGACGAGGAAGTGCATGAGGACACACCTCACTTCCTCTGTCACTGCCCAAGTCTGTGTCACTTGAGGAACAGAACACTTGGAAGATACCACTTCCATGACATACAAGAACTTTCAGATGTTAATTTATCTAATCTTTACAGGTTCATAAATACATCAGGATGGCTGGACAAGGTCGAGTAATTAGAAGGAACTAAAACCATCGCCAACAACATCGGCTACCCCCCAACAAGGGCATCACAATGGGTCCACATGGACCTAAGTGGGGTACTGCAGGGTTTACTCTGCCGTATCCACCCGTTAACCTAACCTAACCTATTCCACTTACTCCAGCCGCAGTCATTTTTCACTTTCACTCCGGGCGGGGGGATCCAGAGAAAATCTCCCAAAATATGTTCACCAAATCTTCGCGTGTTATCTGGAATCACTGATTAATCATCTAACACCTTGTGTGGTTTCTTGTTGTTGGGGTTTTGTGGTGTGGTATGGCATGGTGTCATGCCTCGCAGCAGATGTGGTACGTGCAAGCTGATGCGTAAATTACCTAAGCCAACACTATATGACGCGCACAGTTCATTGTCTCAGTTGCATCTGGCTTTCTGGTATTCGATTTGGATATATTGACCAGGACAGTTGCAGCCATATCCACTTAGCCAGAGGCTTATAGCCGACCACCTTGAGAACGTGCAACCGTTAGTGTTTTCGGTTATAAAAGAAAGTTCATCTCTTCAATTTCGTCGTTGCGCGTATTCATACCTCACAGACTATTGTCGCTAGTCGTAGGGGCCACGCCAGGGGTCAAATACAAAATAGATGCCAATAATTTGTACGGAGGATGCCATTGAAGCAAATTGTCGCGTCGTCGCCCGGATGGCATTCGGCTACATGGGGCACTCACTACTCACATGGAGATCATTGTACGTAATTGTGTGTGGGAAATGGGAATGTGAAAAAGGGGTGCAGGATTTATTTCAGCGTCAGAGTTAGATTTTCTCTTCTCTGACCAATACAAGTTTGGAAATGCAAACAAGGAGATGTACTCTGACGGCATATATTTATTTATGTCGTACTTTCTTCACTGGAACCACACATAAAATGTAACAAATTTAAGTGCCCGTATGATGGCACGTTAACGTAGCAATGATTATCAAATTTAAAGTTCACAGCCCGCTTATAGTTTGACATTTAGTCGACACCAACTTAAAGCACACACCATTTGCTTTTCTTGATGCAAATTTCTATGGCTGATGGGCGCAATGGCAATCTCTGCGTCCATATTCATAGAGTGCTAGAGTGATATTTCATCACATGTCACGACTCGCGAGTTTCGCATTAAATTCTGAACGAGCGTACCTAGTACATAGTTGAACAAGCATTCAAATAGTGAGCGAAAGTTCGTTTTTAACCCCCACGCAATTGCGATGAGACGTCAAAACACTTTTGATTGATGTAAGCCTTGGCACCTAGGCACAATTTATACATGTTTAACACTTTTACCAAATAAAACTCATCGCGACATTTACAAGCTTACGTCCTAGCCTGAGGCTTTCAATTTTCGTTGTCATCTCTTATGGTCGTAGAACCTACCTCCGCGGTTTGACCAAAAATTACCATAAGATGTAAATATTTGTAAATAAAACTCACGCCATTGTAAAATGCTTACGTTATTTACCTATCTGGCAGCTTTCAGTTTATTCGTTCTCAAATGACAATTATGCAATCAAAACTTTTCAAACAAATTTGATTGTTTTTGGAAGCAGCCAGCTTCTCAAAAAATTTCAAGTGGTTCTAATTTATTCACAAAAGTCATTTAAGGATAAAAAGCTGATTTATTGGAACTATGGATGATAGTAGGTTAAAAAAGTAAGACAAGTGCGAGTCGGACTCGCTCATGAAGGGTTCCGAAACAGCAAGTAACATAACATAAAAGTTCTTGTAGTTCGTTGTAACTTTGATCGATATTTTAAAAACTACTCGCTAGATCTCGTTCAAAAAATTATCGTTTGTAGTTTACATGGTAATGTATATCATATATTTTTTTAAGTTTTATCGTTCGCTTATTTTAGAAGTTAGGGGGGGGGGGGGGGACCAACATTTTACCACTTTGGAAGTGTCTCTCGCGCAAACTATTAACTTTAGAAAAAAATGATATTAGAAACCTAAATATCATTTTTGAAGACCTATCCATAGATACCCCACACGTATGGGTTTGATGAAAAAAATTTTTTTGAGTTTCAGTTCTATGTATGGGGACCCCCAAAATTTACCGTTTTTTTTTTATTTTTGTGTAAAATCTTAATGCGGTTCACAGAATACATCTACTTACCAAGTTTCAACGGTATAGCTCTTATAGTTTCGGAGAAAAGTGGCTGTGACATACGGACGGACAGACAGACAGACAGACAGACAGACATGACGAATCTAATAGGGTTCCGATTTTTGCCATTTGGCTACGGAACCCTAATAAAAACAAGGCGTCTTTTTACTGATTACTCACAAGAGCTGAACTCATGTGATCTTTAAGCATGTAAAAACATAAAATTTGTATCCAGAGCAGTGTTGCCAGTTCGTGGGGGATTTTAGTCCAAAATTTTATGAAATGAAAAAAGGGAAATCTTCGCTCTTCTAGAACGAAATGTGGGGAAAATAGAAAAAAATATTAAATTTCATTACTTAAATCCTATATTCAGTTTTAAATGGAACCAGGGTTATATGCTGAAGTACCCAATTGGGCAACCCAGCTCAGGTATTTTAGCTTACATTTGTCTCAAAATTAAACAACACTTTCTTAACAAAAAAAAAAAAAAAATAATGAAAAATAAAGAAAACCTAATCATAAAATGAAAATTTAGTCGACTGAACACCGTCACAAAATGTTAAGAAGGGGAATTTATCTTTCCGGCCAAACTTCTTTCAGGAAAATAATAACGCAATATATAAAATGTGATAAGAACAATTCAAAGAAATTATTAGTGCGAAGAACAATAGTAGATATGAACGATTAACATTATATACAAAAGGTTCGCCAAGTGAACACACACATAAATTTTGAATTTTTTTTTTTAAGATAAAATATAAACCTATATTTACTATGGGTATATATTTTCCGAGCCATTCAACAAATGGCTCAACTCCAAAATTTCTTCGGAACATCGCTAAACGGAGCCCAACATTTTTGCGCATGTGTGCACTCCCACGTTACTGGCATGACAGTCTAGCACAAAATATCCCAGATGAAGGAACGAACGCGCTAGAAATCCGGCGGCAGCGGCAAAGTCTCCACTACAATAAAAGAAAAAATTAAAATATTATAAAAATAACTAGCTGACCCGGCAAACTTCGTGCCGCCAAAATTTGTTAATGTAATGAAAATGAAAATTCCGAGCATGCATATGCATTCGCTAATATGTATATGTAATTTTGTCAATTAAAATTCTTTATTAATCCATACGATTTTTATTTGCTTTTATCATTAAGTTTTAGACATACAATTTTTTTAAATATAACTTTTTGTGTACCAAGTATTTTTCTACAGATTTTCTATTTTTTCGTGAAAGCCACGCAAATACGAAAGGCTTAGCGGAATTCCGATCGTCTACCATAGACATTGGACTCTAATTTGCTCTAAATAAAAAAATATCGCGAAGCATTCGTGCAAACTACTTAAAAAAGTCCCTAAAGCACTTTTCCAGCAAACTTTAAACTAAACTTAAAATGGAGTGTTTTCATTTCCAGTTATAAAACTCAATTTCAAACGTGCAGAATATACGAAGCGATTTAATAATGATAAAAACAAGTACTCAAAAAACAACCGTCTTGGCAACTTAAATTGTTAAAATAGCGTTCAAGATCCGATTTCGTATTTGTTCAGCTTGTTTATCACTTTGTGTCACAATATCAGGATCAGCTGTACTTTCATCGTCAACAACATTTTGCTCTATTGGTAGATCTGATTTAAAATGCAGACAAATGTTATGTATGGCAGAGCAAACATTAATGGTTTATGTTGATTTTTGCGGAGTATAGTGCAATGGCCTCTCCCCAAGAAGGCACTGGAACCGACTCTTGAGAACTCTAATCGTTTTTGCCATTACTTCTTTAGTTTTCGAAATCTTTTGGTTAAAGCTACTCTCTTTGCTGCCCTCCTCTACTGATGTATATGGAGTAATAAGGAACGGTTCAAGAGGGAAGCCGCATCACCTGTAAATATTTCCGTCACTATATTCGTGGATGATTTGCAAGTAGCAAAATACGAACCCAACAACCATGTACTTTTAAAACTCTTCCGTAGAACACCGCGGAGATCACTTGAATTCCAAATAATTGATTTGTGCACCGATCCAGGATTACTGGCATCGATAAATCTGATGGTCATTCGGTGATCACAAACCTTAAATTAAAACATGTAATTTCATAAAATTACTCCTTCATTTACAGAACTTACGATCATAGTGTGGAAAGAAAATGTGCCCTCTCTGTTGCTGTACTTATATTGATCTTTTGTTGGTGCCAAGATTTTAATGAATGTCGTATCAACGCAACCGATAACACCTGGGATTCCAGCTTGCTGGTAGAAATAAAGTTTCGCCTGCCGAATTTCTTGCTCAGTATATTCGAATTTTATCCATTTTGGACATATGTGATTTTCAATGATGATCAGCATATCGGTTAGGACTTTACTAAGAGTAGGCTATGCCAGTCCTAATTTGTATTCATCACTTACACCCCTTTGATAGCTGCCTTTAACCAAAAATCGCAAAGTTGCAGCAAGTTTTAAAATGGCAGGGGCAGACGATGAGCGAGTAGCTTCGGGAAGCTTATCTTTTGAAAGCTTCTTTTGACATTTTGAAAAACTGTTTGAACCTGCAAAAGTCCATTTATTTTATTCTAATCCTAAATTTTGGCTTTCGGAAAGTTTCATTTTCTACTTACTTGATATCTGGTAAGTCCAATGGATTCGATTGCGTTCTTATGTGTTTTCGAATACGAAGGAGATCAGTTTTAGTTGTTTCCTCGTCATCTTCGTCGCTGCTCCCAATCATTGCTGTGCTATAAATTGCAAATAAAGAAGTATATGCCTACATGTTGGGAGTAATTTATCGAAAATAATCGCAACTGATATGTGCTTTTGAATTCTAAACACGTTTGAAATCTGCACTCCTTATGTATTGCGAACTTAATAGAAACCATAACAAATAGTAGTTCTCCGAAACAACTAAACAACCTGACTGATGTTGATTTATTGTTAGGTTAAGCTCGCAAAACAAAATTAAAAATTGAAAAAGTTGAAACCTACTTCTTGGTTTTTGCTTGAGTTTTTTTCAAATTATGCATTGCGATACGGCGAATAAGAGCTGTGCGCGAGACGTTGTACTTGATGACTGATTTGTTTAAGGTCAAACCTTGTAGGTGAGCATGTACAGCATTTTTTAGTGATTGCTTTTGATCTGCCCTTAGCCGATCAACTTTATCATCATCATCATCATCATCCGATGATTCATTTTCAATTGGAGGTGTTTTTGGCGTCTGTTTATTTTCACCAATTGGATCTTCATCGACGTCCACAACATCTTCTGATGTCGAGGAACTACAACGTTGTATATTATGCAATTCCGTAAGTAAAGTGTTGTTTTTGTAGGTGATATTATATTTATTTGTTTGACTTAGGTGTGCCTGTTCATCACTGTCATAATTCTAGAAAAAAAAAACAGAGAATCGTTCATAAACTGTTTCACAAACAACGGAATGTTTTGTCCTATAGTTTGCATTTCAACTTTAGGAACTCACCTCATCGACAAATTCCTGCCTTATATCGTCCTCCACTTCGATCGTCTCCATACCAGTTGGATTCCCTGCTGTCACTTTGTTACATTCAAGGCTAATGGGACTCTTTATGCCAAGCTGTGAGATAGCCTCTAGAAACTCAGTCAATTTTGTTGTGCTGATACTCGTCTTGCCCATATAGATAAAATTCAATAAACTTTCCAAGATACTTCCGTCAAGATCCGGAACTATAAGGGTAGCATCTTGTCCAATAGGTACGTCTCTGAGTAAGGTGGACAACAAACTACTACAAGCTGACAATACTAAGCGATGAGCTTTGACAGACTTTCCTTTAAATGCAATGGTAATATCGGCCATATGTAGATCATTTATCACAGACTTTTGAAAGTCAACGATGTTGTTGCTATGGCTTGTCCATTGAAGTTTCTCCATTTTAGCCTTATGACTGGTTGTGTCTGGGAGCAAATTAACAGAGACTGGTAAATCGGTTGAGATATTTTTCTGCAGGACAAAAATGGATGTATCATAACACAATATACAGTTAAACTAATTTTAATACATCATTTAGCGTGGTCTCAGACATATCCGTTGTTTCTTGTGGAGTGTGAACGGATTCGGCAATTAGAGTTCGTATGACTTGAATATCCTCATTTGTAAGCCCATCCCCAAGCTGCTTACTGCCTCCAACAGCTTTCAACTGATCCATCTTTTTCTTTACCCCGTTCTTGATATCGCTCCATATCTAGGTATAAAAAGGTAAACAATTATTCTTAATTATTTGTCTCCAACGACGTACTAACTTCTCGCCATTGGTTACTGGTTTTTTTATATCCCAAGCCGTTTAGGTTTTCCGAAATAATTGACCATTTTTCCATTGTCTCCTCTGTATTTCGGCTGCATAAAATAAAAATATTATCTTCTATTAATTCTAGCAATCGCGAGCGTTGCATTGAATTGATTCTTCCCTATAAGGAAAATATCGTTTTAAATTCATAATTCGAAACCACTGGCACCACATTTACCGAAAATGAAGCGTCACCGGTAATCGCTGATATATCTTTCATGTAAAGTAGTTGACAATCCTCCTCACTTAATTGAAAATTTGTTTGACAGGTATTATTTATTAGCTTAAGTTGGATGGCTTTTTTCTTTACTGTTGATTTGAGATCAGCCAATGACTGGAAAACGATATTTTATAAAGTTAGTTTAGCGCTATACGTACCTATACCGCAAACTGTTATGCTTACTTTCTTCCACTGGTCGGTGGATGTTTCAGGTCCAAGTTTATTTAGAATACACAAAATATGCCGCCACGTCTGATTTTTAACCACATTTCCTTTACTTCCATACAATAGGTACATCTTCGTAGGTTTCAACTAAATCAAGAAATCGTTCTCGCTGTCGAAAATTCATTCGCGCCTAGAAAGGATAAACAAAATTAGCTCATCATCATCATAGTTTTTCCTCCAAAAGCGTTTTTTTTTCGAAGTGGCTATTCGCACGTCGTTAGGGACACGGCTTAAGTCGACCAGAGACAATACTGAGACCCCCAACTCACAATCCTCTTGCCGCTGGCCCCCTTATTTTTTTTTAAACTCGCCATTTTGTTTTCCTATCGGTGTTATGAATTTGCCTATCGATAGTTAGTAACTGAATGATTTCGACTCGAATGATTTCAATTATTCAGTTGATTACTGAGACCCATTTTTTTTTTTTTTTTTTTTTAAGGTAGTTTATTCGAAAAATCAGAAATTTAGAAAAATATATATTTTTTTAAAGGATATGCTTGTATTTACATATGTATATTATATACATACTAGCTGACCCGGCAAACTTCGTGCCGCCAAAATTTGTTAATGTAATGAAAATGATAATTCCGAGCATGCATATGAATTCGCTAATAACGGGTGATTTTTTAAGAGGCTTAGAACTTTTTTTAAAAAAAAAAACGCAAAATATTCGAAAAAATTAATGAAATATTTATTTGAATCGATAGTTTGAACCTTGCAATTTAATGTTTAAAGATAATTTCATGCAAATGTTGACCGCGGCTGCGTCTCAGGTAGTCCATCCGCTGAGTCCAATTTTGGCATACTCTTTCACACATATCGGCCGGTATCTCACGAATGAATGCATGGATGTTGGCTTGCAGTGCGTCAATCGAAGCGGGCTTGTCCCTATACACATTAGCCTTGACATACCCCCACAAATAATAATCTAATGGTGTCAAATCGCACGATCTAGGCGGCCAATTGACCGGCCCGAAACGTGAAATTAACTGTTCACCAAACTCGCCTCGCAATTGCGCCATTGTTTCGCGTGCTGTGTGGCATGTGGCACCGTCTTGTTGAAACCACATATCATGCAAGTCAAGAACTTTCATTTCGGGCAAAAAAAAGTTTGTTATCATCGCTCGGTAGCGTTCACCATTGACAGTAACGCTGCGATTCGCATCATCTTTGAAGAAATATGGCCCAATAATGCCGCCGGCCCATAAACCGCACCAAACAGTGGCTTTTTCGGGATGCATTGGTAGCTGTTGCAATGCTTCTGGCTGATCTTCACTCCAAATGCGGCAATTTTGCTTATTTACGTACCCATTCAACCAAAAATGAGCCTCATCGCTGAACACAATTTTTCGATAAAAAAGCGGATCCTCGGCCAGCTTTCCAAGAGCCCATTCACCAAAAATTCGGCGTTGTGGTAGGGCGGCTGGCTTTAGTTCTTGCACAAGCTGTATCTTAAAAGGCTTTACGCACAAATCCTTCCGCAAAATTTTCCACGTAGTGCTGTAACAAAGGCCTAACTGCTGGGAACGGCGCCGAATCGACATTTCGCGGTCTTCTGTCACACTAGCTGATACGGCCGCAATATTTTCTTCACTACGCACAGTACGTAAACGTGTTGGTGGTTTAATGTCCAACAAAGTAAATTTGGTGCGAAATTTGGTCACAATCTTCCGAATAGACTGCTCAGAAGGTCGAGAATGCCGATCATAAAATGGAAGCAGCGCGAGTTATGTTAGAGATAACAGACAGGCAAAACACATGCCAACCACATGACGACGGAATACCCTCGCTCTCAACAAACGTCCCAAGTATCCTTCTGAGAAGAGAAGATTAAGAAAAACCAAACGGACACTCCAGGTACTCTTCCAACCCAGACAAACAATAAAGGACTCAGGCAGATAACACTCGTTATTTATGAGTAGGTGCCATAAAAAAAGGGATCGATACTTCATATCGATCTTGCTTAGTATAAATTAACATGAAAAAAATTCAACTTACGAATCAGCAATATAAACATAAAACGAATCAACCTTGCATCAGCAGGTTATTCGTTTCACCCAATTTCCGTTCCCACAGACAAACGACAAATTCATGTCGCAACATAATTCTCAGAAAATAAGTTCAGCAACACTTGTGCTGAACTTAGCAAAAACAAGTGAATGCATGTAGGGTAGCATAATCGATTAAATTGTATTGTCAGTCTCAATTAAGAACTCGAATAATAAAGAAGGCTTTTGCCTGAAAAAATATTTTTTTATTAAATTCAACTTTCGTTTCATTAACTGGCGCCCGAGCAGGGACTGCTCAATTGACACCGTTGTCCTTATCGTGTAACAGTAAAACGTTTTAAGTGAAATAGTGAATAATCAAAACACTAAATCTCACTTCAGTGAAAGCATTATAAAATAGTGAATAACCAAAACACTAAATTTCACTTCAGTGAAAGCATTATAAAAAAGTGAATAACCAAAACACTCTACAAATAGTGCGCGTACACGATCCTTAAAGTAGATAACCAAACTACTAGAGACAACAGTGAAGTGCTAAGGAAACATAAATAAAGAAGCCCCTAAGTAAGTCCTTGTAACACAGAGGACCAAAAAGGAATCAGGAAATCTGACAGCCGCCTTGCCATCATAGAAGCAGTCCCGAATCCCTGGATACCCAAAACCTGGATACCTGGAGATCTATATTGTTATGGAAATGAAAGTCGTTTTTTTATTAATTCTGTAAGTCATATAAATAGTAATCATATTAACATAATCTTATTTGTTAACAAATTTTAAGAGAAAATTTATACCCAAATAATAGAGAAATTTAACAAATGTTCCCGTATTTTATAAATTCTTAAGTAAATAATTCTATAAAGTAGGTACTGAATCCGATCTACAAATTATCAAATCCAAACAATCTATTGTAATACATTTTCTTCTTGTTTTACCCTCAAGTATCTGCAATTTATTTCTCGTCTGTGCTCATAATTCAATTTAAACATGGCAAACCAAAATAACTTAATCAGGCCACCTCGTTTGTTAATACCTCCGGAAGATGGCAATCTTCCTCCTGCTCCCCCAATTCCCAACCAAGTTGATGACAATATGATCCAACTTATTTCGAGACTAGTAACAGATACATTACGTATACAAGGGCGACAAATCTTTAACTCGATTATGAACCCCGCGTCTGATATTAACAATGACATTGACCAACCAATTAACGTAGCAAATGATGCAAATTTATCTGACATGGACAAAATACCAGATGTGGTCAAAAGCCTCCGAGAATTTTCTGGACAACCCGAAGAATTCAATTCGTGGAAAAAAAGCGTTGAGAGGATACTGAAAATCTACGAGCATCTCAAAGGCAGTCCTAAATATTATGGCATTCTTTCAGTTATTAGAAATAAAATAACTGGACATGCGGATATCGCCTTGGAATCGTACAACACCCCATTAAGTTGGGACAAGATATCCAAATGCCTAACTTTGCACTACGCGGACAAGAGGGATTTAGGCACCCTCGAATACCAGATGACGACTCTGGTACAAGGCCATAGCACTATACCCGAATTCTATCAAATAGTGTATCATCATTTATCTCTTATCCTCAGCAAACTTGGATCCATGAACATGAGCCAAGAGTCTTTAAATAATATGACCCAGTGCTACCGCGACAAGGCTCTAGATACCTTTGTCAGAGGACTAAAGGGCGATTTATCAAGACTTCTGAGTATAAGAGAACCTGCAGATCTCCCACAAGCCTTGCATCTCTGTTTAAAGTTGCAAAATGTGGACTTCAGAGCTCAGCACGCTAACAATTCTCAGCCTACTATCCGTAAAACCTTCCAACATACACCGCCACCAATTCCTTCTCGAAGACATAGCGTATCCCATACAGCACCGATCCCTGCACCCCGTCGCGAATTCTATCCGCAACTCCTTCACAACCCTCGTAATCCTCAACCACTTCAAGTCTATAGAGAACCACAGTTTCAGCAAAGGCATCAACAACAACGGCTACCAGTGACTCAACGACCACTGCCTCCTAAGCCGATGGACATTGACCATTCTGTCCAATCACAGAGAGTAAACTACCAAAACAGACCTCGGAATCCTCCAATGCCTCAAAAGCGCAATCACTCACAGCAAGTCCATCAGCCGTACAAAATGCAACGGGTCTTCCACATAGAAGATTCCAACCAGAATGAAGAAGACTCTGAAGAATACGAAACTTTCATAAGTCAGGATGACCAAAACTACGAACAGACTCTAACTGAATATACTGACCAGAACGAAAACACAAACCTTGACCTACCAGAACAATTAGACGACATATATTTTTTAGACTGAAAAGCTCTTCGCTTCCGTACTTTGAACACGTCGCGAGGAGCGGGCAAATACTTAAATTTCTCATAGACACAGGCTCCAACAGAAATTATATTCAACCCCGCCACATTAGAAATCCCCTTCCGAACGAAAAAAACTTTTACGCCACTTCAGTAGGAGGAAACATAAAAATTACTCACCATTGCTTCGTTCAGCTTTTCGACCCCAGTATAAACAAAATCCAATTTTACATCCTTCCCAGCCTTATCTCGTTTGATGGCATTATCGGTAACGACACGCTACAAAAACTTAACGCTGTCATCCATACGAGAGAAAATTATATGATTATTCATTCGAACACTATTATACCTCTCAAGCAACATGTTACAGAAAGCGTCAATCACGTAAACATCAGAACTTCCCATTTAAACAAAGAAGACTCGACCAATCTAATTAAAACCATTAAGAATTACCCTAACCTCTTTTCCGACCCAGACGAAAAACTGACCTATACAACTACAGTAAGAGGGGAAATTCGTACCGTAAGCTCCGAACCAATTTACTCCAAATCATACCCCTACCCGAGAGCATTAAAGGAAGAAGTCGACAAGCAAATTAGTAAATTACTCGAAGATGGTATCATTAGACCATCCAAGTCACCATACAACTCGCCGGTTTGGATCGTCCCCAAAAAAATGGACGCATCTATGGAAAAAAAATATCGTCTCGTGATCGACTACAGGAAGTTAAATTCAGTTACTGTCGCAGACAGATATCCAATTCCTGAGATCAACGAAGTTCTCGCCAACCTTGGTGATAATAGTTGGTTTACGATAATTGATTTAAAGAGCGGATTTCATCAGATCCTACTAAAAGAATCTGACATCGAGAAAACCGCATTCTCAGTGAATAACGGTAAATTCGAATTCACACGTCTTCCTTTCGGCCTCAAGAACGCCCCAGCTATCTTTCAGAGAACTCTCGACGACATTTTAAGAGAGCACATCGGGAAACGTTGCTATGTGTACATCGATGACATTGTCATCTTTGCCAAGAACAAAACCGAACATCTGAATAATCTCAGTGCCGTATTTGAGACATTAGATCGTGCCAACATGAAGATCCAGTTGGACAAATGCGAATTTTTCCAAGAAGAAAGTTTTTAGGATTTATCATAGGTAAAAACGGCATTAAGACCAATCCAAAGAAAGTGCAGGCCATTGCTAAACTACCAGTCCCCAAAACTCTTAAAGATTTACGCTCATTTTTAGGTATGTCAGGTTATTATCGCCGCTTTATTAAAGATTATGCGAAAATAGCGAAACCCCTGACATCCCTTTTAAGAGGGGAAGAGGGACGAGTGTCCAAACACCTTTCTAAAAACTATGTCATTGAATTCGACACGGATGCGTTAAATTCTTTCCAAAAAATTAAAGAATCATTAGTATCGCAGGAAGTTACACTAAATTACCCAGACTTCAACAAGGAATTTGAGCTTACAACGGACGCGTCAAACTATGCCATAGGCGCTGTCTTATCCCAAGACAACAAACCAATTACATTTTTATCAAGGACACTAACTACAACCGAAGAACATTACGCCACTAACGAGAAGGAGATGCTCGCAATCATTTGGGCTCTCAACTCGCTTAGGAATTTCCTATACGGATCAAAAAAGGTAAAAATTTATACGGACCACCAACCACTAACGTACGCCCTCAGCAACAAGAACACCAACCATAAAATGAAGAGATGGAAATCTATCTTAGAAGAATACAATTACGAATTGCAGTACAAACCGGGGAAGACGAACATAGTTGCTGACGCCTTATCACGACTTCCACAAATGACAGAGGTAAACTCGATGACAATGACAGTGCACAGTGACGATAGTTCTTCGCACAATTTAATCCCAACAGTTGAAATTCCCATTAACGCCTTCCGTAATCAACTTATTCTTAAAACCGGAGACGAAACTAGCCATCAATTCCTTATTCCATTCCCAACCTACCATAGGCATATTTTTATTCAACCCAATTACACCAACACAGACATCATCAACATATTCAAAAAATTCCTCAACCCCAGCACCATAAACGGTTTATGCACAAAGGAAGAAATTATGGGTCAAATACAAAATATTTACCCACTTCACTTTGCTACTTTCAAAGTCAGATTTACACAATCAATGGTCGAAGATGTTGCTGATGAAAGCGAACAAGAAGAAAAAATTTTAAGAATTCATCGCAGAGCGCATCGTAACCCAGATGAAAATCGTAAGCAACTACTTGAACATTTTTACTTTCCAAAAATGGCTGCAAAGATTAGAAGATTAGTTAAAAATTGCCGAACTTGTAAAGAAAATAAATATGAAAGACACCCCAACAAACCTACCCTTGAACCAACCCCTATCCCGAAATATCCTGGCCACACAGTACACCTGGACATTTTTTCGACAGAAAAAGTTTTGGTTCTAACTGCCCTATGTAAACTGACGAAGTTCGCAAAAACTAAAATAATCCAATCGAGAGCTATTACTGACATTAGGCAACCACTTCGAGAAATACTATTCTCATTCGGCGTTCCTGAAAACATAGTTATCGACAATGAGCTAGCACTCAACTCGGCAACTATTACATCCATGATCAAAGATGAATTAGGTATACACATCCATAAAACACCATCGTACAAAAGTGAGGTAAATGGACAAATTGAGCGGTTTCATTCCACTCTTTCTGAGATTATGCGATGCATCAAAGCCGAACAGACCCCTCGCTCCTTTGAAGAGCTACTCGAAAATGCGACAAATGAATATAACTTTACAATCCATTCAACCACTGGTAAAAAACCAGTTGAACTCTTTCTTGGCCGATCGTCCAATATAACCCCCGAAGAATATGAAAACAACCGCCAACAAAATATAGACAAAATTGTACAAAAACAACAAAAAGACATGAAGTTCCACAATAAAAAACGAAAACCACCTAAAAATTACAATCCAGGAGATGTAATCTTCGTTAAACATAACAAAAGATTAGGTTCGAAACTAACGTTTAGATACAGACAAGAAAAAGTAAAAGAAAATAAAAATACAACCGTTATAACCGAGTCTGGTAAAACAATCCACAAAAGTCACATTAGAAACTAACATTTAAATTATCTTCCATTCCAGGCATATGCTCCATAATGCAGCAACAGAACTCCAAATCTTAGACTTCTCAAACTCTCAGTTTGTATCCTTACATACGGGACAAGTCAAAATACAGAACGGAAATTTAAAACTAATTCACGAAATTGACCTCGACCAATACGACAAATTTCTGACCAACATCGCCCCAACGTTTGAACTCAACTCAACTGTTAACGATCCTTTGTTTCCCTTCCTATCCCACGAGTATCAACAAATTCAAAATTTAATCCATAACTTAAAGCCACACAATGTAAAAAGATCCATAAATTTTATAGGCACAGCGTGGAAATGGATTGCAGGCAATCCTGACCACGACGATTATGTAACAATAAAAAAGAAAATGAATAACATCCTTGTCAATACAAATACACAAGTTATAATCAATAAATTATACAACGAGAGAATTAACAATATCACAAAAATTACAAACGAAATAGAAAAAATGTTAAAAGACAATAAAAGTTTCAACACAATAATTATATCCGAAATACAATATAAATTTAAAATTATAAAAGAGGAATTAGAAAACATTAACTTAGCCATTCATTGGGCAAAACTAGGAATTGTAAACTCACTTATTTTGTCTAAAGAAGAGATAAGCCTAGCCGTAAATACACTAAGTAAAGAACACATTCCTTTTACCACTATTGAAGAAGCTTTGAATTTTTCCGAAATTAAAATTATAACAAATTCCGTTTCAATTTTATATATAGTAAATATTCCTATAACGAATTCTTATATTTATGAAAAAATTCTTATTAAACCTGTTAAAAGAAATGGCGTTACCATAGAAACACATTATAATGAAATCATAACAAATAAAGAAGAAGTGTTTGGATTAATTGATAAATGTAAACCAATTAATTTTATTTCAATTTGTGAAAGAAAAAATCTAGTTAATCTTGTAAACTCCACATGCATTCCAAACCTATTGAAAAGTAAATTAGCATCATGCAACATTGTCAGCGGTCAACACATCCCAACAATTGACGAGATAACACATGGTATTATCCTTCTCAATAACTTCAATGGAACCCTCCAAGCTGAATCAACTTCCCGGAATCTTAGTGGTACCTTTCTTATCAAATACGACAACACCAATCTCACCATCAATGACCGAATATTTACTTCAGAGAAAGTATCAACTCACACCATCCTCCCAGCGATTCTACAACAATCCCCAATAGAAAAGGAATACCATAAGATATTATCACTCGAGATGATGCACGAGCTCCACATTAATAATACGAAAGAAATCCAGTTGCTCCAATCGGAAAAAGAAACGCAAATGTTTACTACCTATGGGTCAATTACTTTCATGGGAATCCTCTTAATCATTTTGATAACCTACAAACTTTTAAATACAAGAAGAAATACAAAGGTCATCATTCAGCAACAGGAGATGAAGAACATCCACATCCCTCCAAAACCAGAAGTAGCACCCACATCAAATTCACATACCTTTCCGCAAACAAAGTTCAATGACGTACCATACTTCTAAGCGATTGAGGACCATCGCATTTAAAGGTGGAAGAATTAACATGAAAAAAATTCAACTTACGAATCAGCAATATAAACATAAAACGAATCAACCTTGCATCAGCAGGTTATTCGTTTCACCCAATTTCCGTTCCCACAGACAAACGACAAATTCATGTCGCAACATAATTCTCAGAAAATAAGTTCAGCAACACTTGTGCTGAACTTAGCAAAAACAAGTGAATGCATGTAGGGTAGCATAATCGATTAAATTGTATTGTCAGTCTCAATTAAGAACTCGAATAATAAAGAAGGCTTTTGCCTGAAAAAATATTTTTTTATTAAATTCAACTTTCGTTTCATTAACTTATATACGAACATTTTGGTTCCCTTTGTCGGGTAGACTTAATTAACTGGTAGACGAATACTACACGTTATTTAGCTCATAAGCAATTTTAATAATAAAAGTATATTATTTTTAAAATACAAGACTTAGTAATTTATTTGGCGCAGTCTGTAGGATATTTCTCAGATCTATACCCGCATATTATAGTGAGAGAAAATATCCAGTGATCAAGTTAAATTTTAAATTAACTCGCAACCTAAAAAATTAAAATCAGTGAAAGTGTTAAAGTGTTCAGGAGTGAATAATTAGTAACCCAATACACGAAATCCATAGAGGAAATTGACGCACCGGATCGTAACAGTTTAAGGAAATAAAAACCTTCGAACAACTCGACCAATCACCGATTTTACCCGTTCTCAAAACAGAGAAACAGAAAGCCAACGGAAATGGCGCATCCAGCAGCAGCAGCGGTAGCAGACCAGACTATTACTCTAGGAAGACTAGAGAAAGTCCCCATATACTCCGGAAAACCCGAGGAAGACGTAATTGCATTCATAGAGTACATAGATTATGTTTACGAACACATAACGGAAGGAAACAGAACGATAGCGACCCTCATCATTCGGAACCGAATCCAAGGAAATGCAATAAATACGCTCCGAAGGATACTACAGCCCACATGGCCATTAATAAAAGCAGCTCTAATTCAAGATTTTGGTGTACATGAGACGTACGAACAGATCCTGCAAGATTTGCATGCCATCCAAACCAGAGACGTTCACCAATTGTATAAGCAGACAGAAGACATCCTCCTGAAACTCAACAAAAAGAGTATATTAGAAGTAAGTCTTATATATAACCCTACCATTAATGAAAGCTTAGTTATGAATAAATTTATAAATAATTTAAATGCTAACCAAGCATCCATTATAATTGCTCAACAAATTAAAAACATAAGAGAAGCTTATGAAATAATAACTAGATATAAGAACCTTAGTGAAAAATTGAGAGAAACCCTTCCTAATCCTAAATCAAATACTCCAAATCAATCCCAGAGGCAATATCATAATAATAATTATATTCAAAGACCTCAGTATATGCAAAATACTCATCAATTTCATCAAAGAAGTAACATAGACATGAAAAGTAATCAGATTAGGACAAATAATAATAATATACTAAGAAATAATTACCAATATAGACCACCTTATAATCATCATAGGCAGAATAACCATAATAATCCTAGAACTAGTCATTCAAGACAAGAGCCCATGGACGTTAATAATGTAGACGTAGAACATCACGAGGTAAATTTTACTTTGATAGGGAAAACGAAGCACTTCCCATAATAATCGCAACCATTAACAATAAAAAACTAAAAATTCTAATAGACACAGGTTCGACCACAAGTATACTGGATGAATCTGAATTATTAGAAATACCACGAAATCCTGTACGGATTCCAACCCAAATAAAAGTCGCTAATAATGCAACTAGTACTATTAAAGAAGAAATCATAACCAAAGTGCCTGTTGAATTCAACGAACATGAAGCAACAATGGCATGGAAGTTGATGAAAATAAAAAATAAAAAATTCGATGGAATAATAGGTCAAAACCTATTAAAGCCCATCAAAGCAAATATAGACCTAGGAGAAGGATTTGTAGAAATAAATAATAGAAAAACTTATTTCGAAAATTATAGAAATAAAAGTAAATGTCCGTATGAATTCGAAGAAATCCATACACTTAACTATTGTAACTCAACTGAAATGAGTCAATTAATTAGTGAGGATTTGAATTTAGAAGAGAAAAACATTTTAAATAAATTTATTGAAAAAAATAAACACGTATTTTTTAAAGAAGGAGATAAATTAACATCTACCACTCAAACCATGCACAATATTAGGACCCAACATGATAGTCCGATATTTAGCAAAATATATCGTTATCCTAAAATACATGAACAAGAGATCGAAAAACAAGTTAAGGATTTATTAGCTCAGGGAATTATTAAGAAAAGTACCTCACCCTATAATGCACCTATTTGGGTAGTCCCAAAGAAAGAAGACAATTCTGGAAAACAGAAATGGCGTATGGTGATCGACTATCGCAAATTGAACGAGAAAACAGTCGAGTTCAAACACCCTATACCTAATATCGATGAAATATTGGACAAACTCGGAAGAGCCCAATATTAATTTTTCGACGTTAGATCTTGCGAAAGGATTCCATCAGATTAAAATGGATCCGTCAGATACTGAGAAAACTGCTTTCTCAACTCCATATGGACATTACGAATGGTTACGTATGCCATTTGGATTAAAAAACGCCCCAGCCACGTTCCAAAGAATGATGAACGAGGTTTTAGACGAACTGATTAATAAAATCTGTGTAGTTTATTTAGACGATATTCTAATCTTCAGTACTTCTCTCGAAGAACACATGATTAATTTGAATTTGGTATTCCAGAGATTAAAGAAATATAACCTAAAAATACAAATTGATAAATGCAATTTTCTCAAAAGAGAAACCAAATTTCTAGGTCATATTATTACTGACAAGGGTATTAAACCTTATTCTGACAAGACTACAGTTATCGAAAGAATACCACTGCCTACTACACAAAAAGAAATTAAATCTTTTCTGGGTATAACAGGGTATTACAGAAAATTTATAAAAGATTATGCAAAAATTGCCCAACCTTTAACTAAATATCTTAAAAAAGATACGAAAATTGATAAATTTAATATAAGCTATGTAAAAGCACATCAGGAGCTCAAAAATGCACTTCAAACAGAACCTGTACTTGCATATCCTGATTTTAATGAAATATTCGTGTTAACGACAGATGCATCCAACTATGCAATTGGTGCAGTGTTATCTCAAAAAGGTCATCCAATAACGTACATTAGTAGAACACTCAATGAACATGAGAGAAACTACAGTACGACCGAGAAAGAATTACTTGCAATTGTTTGGTCAGTAAGACATCTGCGACCTTACTTATATGGTAGACGTTTTGAGTTAAAAACGGATCACCAACCGTTAAAATGGCTTCAAACCAAAAACCTCGGCAAAGATATTTCACCTCGACTCCAGAGATGGGTACTTCAGCTAGGTGAATATGACATGAGAATCGAGTATCTCAAGGGAACAAGCAATACAGTTGCAGACTTTCTCAGTAGAGGAATCACGAATAACGAAGAAATAAACGCTTTAGACTCTGTAGATCCAACGATCCATTCCCAACACGAAGAAGCAAATGACCACTTTCCGATAAAAGATACTTGTGTGAATATATATAATCAGCAAATAATCCTGACGTTAGGTTTTCAAACGAAAGTTAAAATGTTAAACAAAAAACGAAGAATATTCTTAGGTATTGATTCTTTAAAACAGGAAAATATAGAAGAGAAATTAATACCTCTAATAGAGAACAAAATAACGGGAATATATGTTAACCCTGTAGTACATGAAAGTAATTTTAATATACTACAACAAAAATTAATTACACTATACGGAAATAGGATAAAATTTATAAAATGCATGTCCTACGCAAAAGACATGAACTCAGAAGAAGAAGCTGTCCAACAGATTAAATTATATCATCAGAAAGAAACTGGACATTCTGGCATAGAAGAGAATTACAGTGGTCTGAAAACTAAAATCTATTTCAAAAATCTGAGAGAATTAATTAACGATGTGATAAATTCATGCAACATTTGCAAACAAAGCAAATACGATAGGCATCCCATTAAAAAGAAATTCTGCTTATCAGATACACCTAAAGACATTAACGAAATAGTTCATTTAGATATCTACTGTATAGCTAAGACAAAATATTTAACTAGCGTAGATAAATTTTCTAAACTAACCACTACCACATATGTACCCAATGTTTCACACGAAACTTTAGAAGAGACAATTCTACAACTAATAGCTACGCATGGTAAGCCCAAACGATATGTTATGGATAACGAATTCAATTTCCCCAGAATAGTAAAAATGTTAGAAGAATTAGGTATAGAAATTCATTTTTGTAAACCCAATAGTCATACAGGGAATTCTGATATAGAGGTATTTCATAGAACACTTGCTGAAAAAGTACGTGCTATTTTAAACGGAAAAACTAAATTTCTAAATTTAAAAATAGCGACAATATAATCAAGGCAAACGCCAGTAACAGATACACTCAAACTAGAAAACAAACCACTGGAAACCATCCTTCAACTTCAAAAATACAAATAGTAGATAACACACTACCCAACTCAGAATAAAAGATAAAAGAGTTCATCAGTCGAATAGTGAACGCCAACCGAACAAGTCAAAAATGAAGGTTGTAATATTTTTTTTGATCACTAGTTTAGTGCATAGTAAGATACAAGTAGAAGAAGTTCATAATAGTGATGGCTATGCCATAATAAAGTTAGACAAAATACAAATAGTGAATAAATTTAACTCAATAATACACATCATAAACTTAACTGAGATAAATTCTATATATAATACACTAGCTGAACAATGGATTTCGATAAAGAAATCAATGCCACCATCTAGTTATAATCAATCCAAATCGTTCACATTAATCCAAAAAGAGTTAAAACTAGTCAAAAGTGAATTAAAAAGTATAAAAGGATACCAGAATAAAAGATCAAGAAGAGGACTTTTTAACCTTGGCGGACGAGTTTTTAAATTCATGTTTGGAACCATGGACGATGAAGATCAAAAAGAATTGGAAGAACAATTAGAAACAATTAAAGAAAAAAGTCATAACCTGATAACTAATAACAACAAACAGATAAAAATCAATAACCAGTTCCAAGAAGACATAAATATTTTAAAAGGTTTAATAATGGACGTCAATGTAGAGTTAGGCCCTAAAGCAAAATTAAATTTAATTGAGCAAAGAATAAATATCCTAGAATACCTGAGGAAATTAGACTCATTAAAAGAACTTATTGAAAAAATCCAACATATAATACTAGCTAGTAGATTGCAAATAATGTTAGAAAGTCTATTAACTTCAGAAGAAATCGATGAGTTTGATGTTGATCTGTATAAGCTGAAGAAAATTAAATTATCCGTTGGAGAATTTCATGAAAATTTATTGATATTTATAATCCAAATTCCTGACAAAATGTTAACATTTGATAAATATTTCCTTACCTCAATACCTAATAAAGACAATGAAGAATTAGATATTGAAAGTGAATTTTTGATTAGAGTAAATGGAAGTAACTATGTCTATACAGAAAATAAAGAAATAAGACATCTAAAACCACTTGTAAACTGTCTCAATAAAATTATAAATTGTACCAAGAAAATAAATAAAAATAAAAATGTTATAATAGAATTGATGAAAGGAGCAGTACTTTCAATAGGCAGATAACACTCGTTATTTATGAGTAGGTGCCATAAAAAAAGGGATCGATACTTCATATCGATCTTGCTTAGTATATAAGAACATTTTGGTTCCCTTTGTCGGGTAGACTTAATTAACTGGTAGACGAATACTACACGTTATTTAGCTCATAAGCAATTTTAATAATAAAAGTATATATATACAAGACTTAGTAATTTATTTCGCGCGATGAACATTTCGAACCGAGCACGAATTTTGATAGTAAAATTCAATAATTTGCAAGCGTTGTTCATTTGTAAGACGATCCATGGTTAAATTGCAAACCAAACTGAAGCTGTTTGACAGTGACACAAGGTACTAAACACACGTCAGCTGTCAAAACCAGTGTTGCCAAAACCAAACCAGCTAAAAAATCACCCGTTATGTATATGTAATTTTGTCAATTAAAATTCTTTATTCAAAAGTCATATTAAATGTAATAGAAATAAATGACGTATAGCAATGTTGATTTTTTTCAATCAAACGGCAATGATTTTGACGTTTCGGCCAACCTTCCGCTTTTCCACTAATGTGGTTTTCCATTGGGACCACCTGAAATCTTTTTCAGATCTCAGATTTTACGGTGCTCATGGAACGCGCGACGAAAAACTGAAAAAATATCGAGATCTGCAAAAAGTGATCCAAATCGAAAAAAAGACTGATTTTTGGTCCCAATGGAACGTGAAAAGTGATTTAGATCAAAAAAAAGATGAATTTTTGGTCCCAAGGGAAAACCACATAAGTTGACCATGCCATCCACATTTTTATTCTTACCCGCTAAAATTACTCGCTTACTCAACCATTCTTTATTTTTGTGGTTATCATTGATGTTCAGGAATAAAAAAAATCAGTCTTCTTTTTTTTTTATCTAAATTATTTTTCATGTTTCATTAGGCAAAAAATAAAATCGTTTATTCGATTCGGATCACTGTTTGCTGATATCGATATTTTTTTTCAGATTCACACCATTGCCCATCGCCAACAGTTGCCTGGAGAACTCTGCAGAGGACTGGATTTTGTAAAGAAACTCGCATATTTGTTGTCAAATGCAATTTCTTTACGTATTGCCATAAAGCAGACGCCTTCAGGCAAGCATTCAATTCATCTGCCGGAGTTGATCTCAAACCCAAATTCCAACTTAGGGTTTTTTTCCACTGCGCCACTTTTCGCGAACGTCTGACAAACACCCGAGAGTATAACTGTCTTGAAGGAGCTTCTCAATTAGCCGTTTGGAGTCGGCATAAAAAATGTTAGATCCCTTCCATTCGTTACAAAAAGAAAAACTCACACAAAATGAATGGTTGCGAGAAGCTAGGCCTAGGGTCCCTCCGGACCTGTTGCGCCAACTATTTATTATTATCTTTTTTTTTATAAAATTCTAAGCTTCCCACAAGCCAACAATAGAAAAAAATTGATCTTCGAATACGTTTTATTACAAATCAATCCATGCGTGACTTCCTATTCAGCCAACCCAGATTTCTACATTCAAATACCAGTCATGCTAAAGAATTTTATTTCTTTTACGGTTTCCTGTTCGCCAGCGTCTCACAACAAAACGAAGACCAACACAAAGAATCAGAGACTCAGCTTGCTTTTGCTGCCACGGCACGACAACAATGCAATAAAGGCAATCAGCTTGAAATCGTTAAACTACTAAAATCGTCCATTTCTATCAAAGTCAGTTTTGAATCCTTTTGACAAAGAAACAGTTGAATGGATGGAATCCCACTCGAGTGCCGTTATCCATTGAATTTTATTTGTTTCTTTAAAAGCCGCTGCCTGAGAGGAAGACCTATTAAATGTTCGTACAGCTTCCCTATCCTGTCACACATATAGATACCCGGCCAATAGAAACTAGCAAAAGATCGATACGCGACCCTATGGTCTACCCGACAAAATTTGTTGCCAATGGAAGTTGGAAGTCTTCACCATTATATTATTATAGCATGCCCAAGCGCCGTAAGAGATATCCTCAACGTTAAGGGCTCACATTGGCGCTATGACCTTAGTTCGAATAAGTGAATTCGTTTTGGTTGCCGTTTTCAGTGTTTGCACATAAAGCGTGCTCTCTAAAAAAAAGGTGGCAAATTCTCCCCCGCCTGACGGTCACCAGTAACAGGAGGTCCTGTTCCACTCTGGTTGGTAAACTTTCAAAGGTTGCCTCATGTTTGATGTGTTCTGTATGTTCACTTGAAGTTTTAAAAGTTTTGTCATGTTATCTCCGTTCAGTGCGAAGTTGGTTTATGGGGCAAGACAACAAAAAAATTGCTATCCTGTTGAAAATACCGTGCACACAAAGTCTGAGTGCCAACAACATTAGATTCCAGATGGCGTACGAATTGAAAACATTGTAAGTTACTTCTCCAGTACCATCAGCTGCATAGCAGCTCAATCTGATGAAGAAGTTAAAATTTGTTTAGGTACATAAATTGGATGGGGAGATGATGACGAACACCTTGTCCTTGCTTTGAAATTCTTCAAAATCATTAACATGAAAATGTCCTCCTTACAGCCTCACCTAGCCAAACCATGAGCATTGTGTGTGGGATGGCTGGAGCAGGAGGTCGTTAGTTTGCAGGCAACAACGTATTCGTAAGGTAATTTAGTGGGTTTTTGGTTGCTGTCCCCTCTCTCCCCTCTAGGTCAAGCGTCGGCTATAAAATGCTGTAAGATGTTATGAGAATAACTTTGTGCAAATAGATTTGTGTAGAGGGCTGTTTGTGTACGGTGGATATTAACAAAAGAGTGTACATAGAGCTGAAAGAAGATTGTGGATGCGGCTACGTTCTTCTGAACCTATACCTACAACAAGAACGATTTTTTTTGGAAGGCGATTGTATGCCATTGTATATGGAATATAACATAGTTCAAATGTCCGCCGCGGCTTCTGGTGGGAATTAACACCACTCACCACAGGTGAGAACTAAGTCCACGCATTCAAAAATAAGAAAAGTGAACTTCCAACGTTTAGAATTGGGAAATTTTTTTTAAATTTTTATTCTGTACATACTTTTTTCGAAATTCAGTTTGCAAGACTATGAAAATAATCAAAGAAAAAATGTTTTTTTCGGCACAGGGACATAAGTCCACGAGACAATAAATCCATTATGAACATATGTCTCACTGAAGAGGGATATAAGTTCAAAATTTAGTTACGGACTTCTATCCTACCGAAGTGGGAAATAAGTCCATTAAAAATAGTTATGGAATTATGACCCTTCTAACATATTTTGATTTTACCTGTTGCTTAATTTAGTTGAATTTAATAGCAGGGCCGCCATGCCAGAGTCTTAAGCAGAAACAATACTGAGACCCCCAACTCACAGTCATCTTGCCGCTAGCCCCTTCATCACTCTTTTTTCAAATTCGCCATTTTGTTTTTCTATCGGTGTTATGTCAATTTA
Organism: Cheilosia urbana; assembly: GCA_946477585.1. NCBI lineage: Eukaryota > Metazoa > Arthropoda > Insecta > Diptera > Syrphidae > Cheilosia > Cheilosia urbana. The sequence continues at coordinate 46,250,532 of OX297855.1, forward strand.
GAATCAGCGTTCCCACAAAGATACAATTGTATCAAATTAGCTACATTTTTTTTTGAAGTGATAACTTCTTTAGGCGCGTTGGGCACTATTTGGATGGGCAAAAACTAGCAAACTCGCGACACCGACACCGACACCGACACCGACACCGACACCGATTGCATACTTCTTTAGGCGCGTTGGGCACTATTTGGATGGGCAAAAACTAGCAAACTCGCGACACCGACACCGACACCGACACCGACACCGACACCGACTCCGACACCGACACCGACTCCGACACCGACACCGACACCGACACCGACTCCGACACCGACACCGATTGCATACTTTTAGTTGTAAACTTTTGTACTATTGCTTACTTTTAGGGGTAGGTAATTTATAGCTTAATCTACGATGATTTTTATTTGAATACGTTACTATGGTAATTTATGGTAGCGACAAATTGATTGTCACCAAAATTATTTCAATTACCTGTTTTGTATGGGGAATTCATTCATATAATAATTTTACCAGGCTTAATTCCGACATATTATATCCACGATTTTGGGTTTGTGCACATTTACGGCACAGTAGCTTGTGTTATAATTACCGAAACAAGAAAAAGAAAACTGTGGTAAACTTGCCACCCTAAGAGTAGGTATACTATATAAATAATTGTAATATTCATGTCGCCTTAGTGTATACTGTAAAATATGATTAGTAATTTTTGTGTAAAATAATGAATATAAAACTACAATTGATGCCGTACCACGAGATCTAGAGCATTATCAATGGCGATGCGGCAAGACAGAAAAATATTGTTGTCTTTTCTCGTTCTTTTTCTTTTAAAAGTAAAATTTGTATTTTTCGGAAAGAAATTCATATTCAATTAAGCTTCAGTATAATTATTATTAATTCATTCGTTCTGTGCTAGTTTCGGTAGAATACAAGTAGATACAATCGGATTGTGGTAGCTGAAGTAAGATATGTACATTCGAGACTGTAATCTATCTAGATTACGCTGGAAGACAGCATCGATGAAAATTACTTATATATGCTAAAGATAATTCTGCATTACTTCAAGATAAAGTTGGGAAGAGATTTGATGATATTCCAATCATTTTGAGTGGGGATTTCAACATCAACTTTGCAGATGATAAAAACTACCATTAATTGAATTTTTAAATAGCAAATTTTATTTAACGATGAGCAATGATCGCAATCTTAGCACGACTAGACATAAAACTACAATTGATGCCATCTTTACAAGATATTTAAATAGATTCGAATCAAAATTGTTTGTTTCCTATTTTAGTTACCTACCATAAACCTATAGTATCCGTTTTCAAATATAATGATAATAATGATGATGATGATGGAAGAGTTTGAAGTTGTTGATGAAATTTCATAAGTGTCATTGGTATTGGTATTTTCAAAGAATACCCATTAATTTTTAAATTTAAAATTTCATGTATCTGTAAATTTATACATTTTAAGCAATAGATTGCAATTTTGTATGTAAAATAATATGTATTATTTTTGATGTAAAATAACGCATTAAATGAAAATGAAAAATGTAACATAATTTTTGTAGTAGTAGTAGTTTATAATAATGAATAAAAAAACACTTTATTTAAAAGTACTTCCTACACAATAATATATTTTCTGACGATTCGAAAAATACACACGTAATTGTTTAGTCATTTTGACTCCTTTTTGAGCGGCTAGACTCCGGATTCATCTTTTTGAAAATCAGTAAATTCGGAATCCTTTTAAGAATGTAGGATATTTTTTCTATAATTCGAAATTGTTCAGTGTCTTTAGTTGAATTCGAAAGAATTTGGTTTTACCTGAATGTGAATTCAACAGTTTGTTTATTTAAAAAAGAAAAGAAAATACCTAATGAAATCGGAATGGGACTTCTTTTTATCATCCAGGACTCTTTTTTGGACTCTTTCTGAAAATTTTCAGAGGTAACACTGCTCCCATTTGCATTCGTAAATTCGTCCCAATCTATGAGAGTGTGTGAGTTATTCAATTCAAATTCCTCTAAGCCTCTACTCTCTTCTCTATAGTTGTTGTCAAATTACTTTTATATTATTATTATATTTAGAACACAAATGAATTTTAAGAAAGTACACATGACTTTGCAATTATATTTATTTTTTAAGTTTGTTTTTCAAGTTTTTTTGTATTAAATCAGTCTCTGAATATCAACTGATGTGAAATGTGATGTTTGTTTTAAGGATTTTGTTATTATGGATTTATATTTTTGTTTCTTTAGCTTTTAATAAATTTATGTAAGTATTTGAACAAAGAAACTTTATTTTCTTGTGATACATTTGATACATTTTTGAGGCTCGAATTTATATACTTTTGATACATTTAAGGAAAAAAAAGGAAAAATTTTTCGAAGAATCAACGCTGTTTAGAATCCATGTGACATGCAAAAACATACAAAAAATATAAAATCATTGCTGCCAACCGCTATCAACAATGAAGGAATGTGATAGAGTTTGAGAATACCACATTTTAAGAGAACTGAATGTTATTGGTTGATGATTATAAATGTTTAAAAGACGATTAATATAATTTGTTTGGTTAATAATACTATCTAAATGAGTTGTTTTATATACTAGAAACATATTAGAACAAACATTGTTGTGTATTTTCCGCTTTTGAATATCATTAACTTCATGTGTATATTTTTCTTAAATAACTGATCAAAAATTGCTCAAAATGTTATTTTCCTACAACCATTCTGCAGTAATCATTTTTCATAAATATTTTCAGTAAAAGTGTTCTTTTTCCTACAATGAAATACTATTCACACGTAACTAATATTTTCAAATTTAACGAATAAAATTGTATGAACGCTGGAAACAACTTTGCCGACACCGGAAGTTGTTGATATTTTTTGAGGGTGTGTTTGTGAGCCGGAATTTTTGAAGTTTAGTAACATTTGTCAATACGAATTTCTATGTATCAATACTAGCGCACTAAATTGTGTACACTCCATAAAAGTATAGCTTGTAGGCAAGGTAACGGGAAATCGGCCGAAGTTAGAGTCTCAGTATTGTCTCTGGCCCTAAGCATGCAGCGGCGCCCATTGTAGTTATTGCCGATGGTTCGTTTATGCCTGGGCTATTTTGTGAATTTTAAATTTGGTCTATTTTGCATATTGAATAAACGCCCAAATTGTTAAAATAGAAAGGCTTATATTATTTTGGGCGATCTTTTATTTTCTCAAATTTGCGAAAGCTAAAACAAAAATTTATTTGAGAAATTAAATTGGCCTTTAGCTTCCGAAAATCTGAGAAAAAAAAGTCAAAAATTCGCGCCAATTTACTTTTCTCAGATTTTCGAAATCTATAAAACAAAAAGTTTTTACCTTATGTTACACACACAGCACATTCACCCATTGTCATTGACCTAACATAATTTTGAAACTACGCAATTATAATGTTATGTAGATTTAATATTGGAAATAAATAAACAGACCTTATTCACACACCGAAGTGATCGTTCATATCGATTCTAAATCTACATGTATTTAATTAGGTATTTATTTACCAGATTTTCTTTCCGTAAACAATTTATTTTAATTTGCAATTGGATTTTTCGGTAATTTGCGATATATCGATTACCTATTTATTCACAGTTAATTTTTCAATTTATTTGCGTTTTCTCTTCCAGTGTGGTATCTAAATTTGTTTAGTCTTTCGCATAGTTTTCTGATTTTGCCAGTGATTGATATGCAAATTTAAGTTGTAAAGTTGTGATTCAGTGATTCCGGTGAGTTTATCGAAAACAACTTCGAGCACCTGCGTCTCGCATTCTTTCACGACGAACCTTATGAGACCCATCGCTCATACGACTCATTGGAATGGAATATACACTCTTCTGTCATGGAGAGGATGGATATCACTTTAAAATAAATATGACCAATCCATCTATAGACTTTATATAAGTTCCATTGTTCCAAAAACTCGTGTCGTAAACCATCCCAGATTCTGATATAAAATACCAACATCTGTCCATAAATAAAAGATGATGTTTTTCATATTTTAAGAGCATCCACTTCTGATGCTCTCACTAATGGGGAATCATAGAAAAAAAAAATGCAAATACAACGCTTATAACGGTCATCTGATATACTCCTTTATTCAAAGTTACTGCCCCATTAATGATCCATTAGATGGTGTCTCAGTTCAGAGACATTTTGCATCTATAAACACGTATCTAACTGCCTGCAATGGAAAAAGGTAGCGCCCGTCTGTTAAGTTCCCTATACATATCACCTCCGACAATAATTGTTCGTTGCGATGACGACGATGTCCTTCGCGAAATCATTTTACAGTCACAACAAGAAATAAAAATCACAATCTAAACAAGTGCCTGATGATGATAATCACTTCTACATAATCACAATGTCCTACTGATGCGGCTAGATATTACAATTTCCAAACTCGTACAGAAGAACAATGAAGAAGAACTGTTCGTATAGATTAATGAGCCTAATATACGAGTTGATCCAGAAAATCACTTCCAATCCAACATCCAAAAGGCCAACAGTAAACCTACACGAAAATTTGTTTATTTTCCTATTTTATCTTCCACTTCAACAACAAGGACACTCTCTAAATGTTTGTATTGTTTGGTGGTTGGTGGTGGTGGCGGCTCAATGATCCACAAAAGGATATTGCCTTTCTATTATTTATTATTATTATTATTCGTCTTCCATTCAGCGATAGTGACCTTCTCCATTCAATCCCATTCTGGTGGCGAGGGCTGGCCATTTGGAAAGAGTGTGGATGCTTCATTTAATTTTATTTACTTTATAGGGAACAACTAAACCAGAACGTTGGAAAATGAGTTTTCTCAGCTCAAAATGTGTTTGAGAACAAAACTAAAATCGATAAACCAACGAAGGACATTTGCGTGTCACGATTTGCTTTTCCCACCACTTAGAGTGCTTTTTCCGCATGCCAATTTGGGGAGTGTTCACACAAGTACAACAAAATGGTACCATTGGGGAGAACTATATTTTTTATTTACTCGTATAAGGAGTAGGTATCATTCTTAAATAGAATTAATACTTTTGTTTTTATTTGTTTTATCCAGAAGGTCGAGTTCGTATTTTGTGAATACAAGTAACCATATAAATAATAATAAAACAACTGAAATGGTCACTATGAATTGTTCATCATAAATCTCTTTTTCGTTTACCTCCAAGAAGGAGCCATAATGGAAAAGTCGTTTATCAACAACTATGTATGGAATATTTCCCCTCGAACAAAAAACCGCGATATGTATATATATATATAAATTCCTATACGGGGTGTTACTTTGATCGATGGTTATCATATGGAACAAAAAATACACATCCTCGAAAGGAGTTCGAATTAACTCGCTTATCTATAGGTACGTATGTACAATTTATATTTGTTTTGTGTATCCTTCCGATGAGAAATATTTCGAGATGAAATATTGAGAAAGTTTTTTGATAAAAAGAAAACCAATATATGTATATCGAACATATTGGATCCCATGAGGGATGAACTTTTCCAATAGTTTTGATTTCTACACGATAAACCAACGACCTGTGGAAGTTAGACAATCACAACATAGAGGCTGCATTAAACTGATTCAAGAAGATCATAACCCGAAGTTGAAAGATATCTTCAAGTATATCTCTGTGAAATATAGCCCTGCGGGCTTTTTAGTGTTGAACGAACGTCCTATAAACAATACATCAGGCTTGGAAATATGTCCGAGTAGTTTTCATACCGAAAGTCAGCAAAAGAGATCACGAATACGCGAAGGACTTCCGACCTATTAGCTTAACCTCCTTCATACTTAAAATGTTAGAACGTATTCTTGACCTTCACATAAGAATAGGCCTTGAAAGGTCTCCCTCATGTTATTCATAACACGCATACCTCAAGGGCAAGTCGACGGAGACCGCTCTTCATGAAGAGCACAGTTGAAAGGTCACTCTCCCATCACCAATACACCTTAGCTACCTTCTTAGATATAGAGGACGCTTTTAACAATGTCCACTATGAACCGATCCAGGAATCTCTCTTGGAACTAGGGGTAGAGGATTTCGTCACTTCATGGATCATTTCCATGCTTAAAACAAGGATCATTCAAGCAAAACTTGTTAACACACTTTTAACCAAATCAGTAAGCAGAGGAACACCTCAAGGTGGGGTGATCTCTCCCTCTTATGGATTATGGTACTTAACTAAATCCTGTCTAGACTCGACAGGGACGGTATTAAAGTCGTTGCGTATGCGGATGATGTGGTTGTTCTAGTACCAGGAATGGTTTCACCACCAAAACCAAAATACCAACCTTCTCACTTGCCCGCTTAAATAACCAATATCTTACCTTATCTTCCAGCGCAAAGTACCTTGGGGTCTTGCTTCACCCAAAACTCAACTGGAAGTCCAATATCGAACACCGAGTGCGGAAGGCAAGCACAGCTTTCTACACCTGTAGTAAAACTTTCCGCAAAAAGTGGGGGCTTCAACCAAAGATGGTTCGTTGGATGTACACAGCGGTGGTACGTCCCATCCTCACCTGTGGGTCTCTGGTATGGTGGCCCGCCTTAAGCAAAGCCTATAACATCATTAAATTAAGTAGAGTCCAAAGAACAGCTGGAATTGGAATCACGGGAGCCCTACGATCAAGTCTGACCGAGGCGCTTCTCCCAGTAGATCTGCACATAAAAAGTATTGCAGCGTGTAGTGCAGTTAGATTGAAGTAATCTAAATGTTGGTCCGAAAGGCCTTATGGCCACACCAGCATTCTACTTTCCCTTCCGGACGGCATAGGTCGTATATCTACGGACTACACTATACCCCAATTCAACTTCCATAAAAACTTCTCTGTAAGATTCCCCTCTAGATCAGAATGGGAGGAAAATGCGGTCGTAAACGAATTCGACATTAGGTACTATCTTCACCGACGGTTCCAAAATGAACTGTGGAGTCGGAGCAGGCTTTTTCTCAACAGAATTAGACATCTCCAAAACTTTTCTCCTTCCCAACGCAGCCAGTGTCTTTCAGGAATAAACTAAATATGAAATAGACTGTCAGCTTTCCTACGTCTCCCCGATTTCTCCCGCAGATTTTTTCAATAATACTCCCTTTCTCTCTCTGAGAGCGAGCCTGTCTGTGAATACGTGTAAAAATGCAAAACAGTCCCACACTCGATATAGAAATGAGAATCCATTTTAGGCTACCTGACGTCTGGTTAAACCGGCAGTGTAGACTGGTTTTTCTCAAGTATATCTGTGCCCCCTTTGATTTACATGGCACAAATACATGAATTCAAACTGGGCTACACTCAAGGCCAAATTCAGCTTGTAGACAATTTCTCTTTTTTGGCTGAAGCTGTCAGTCTATTTAGTACTTAGTTTATGCTTTCAGGCAGAAGTACTGGCAATTAAGGAGGCGTGTAGACTGCTACTTATCATAGCAATACCCAGGCAACAAAATAGGCGATTAAGGCTGTCGGTTCGACTAAGTCAACGTCCAAGCTTGTAGTGGAATGCAGAGATACTCTCCAGGGCTTGTCATCGGTTTGAAATCACTCTCGTCTGGGTTCCCGGCCATAGGAAAATTGAGGGAATGAGAAAGCTGATGAACCTGCCAGACGAGGATCTGCTCTGTGCGTGTCTCGTGCGGAGGATGTTTTCCCTCCGCTGGGATACGTAAAGAGAGAGGTCCTCCTGCACCTCACCACATGGGCCGTAACTAGATGGAGGAACCTGACGAACTGTGTCATTTCAAGGAAGATCTGGCCAGCCTACGATGAAGCCAAAACAAACAACCTCTTAGCCAGAACTCGTGTAGATGTCGCCAGACTAACGGCAATTAGTACGGGCCATTGGCCTTTAAGAACTCACGCGGCCAGGCTTGGTATCCCCCATAACACCCACTGCCATAGCTGCGCCGACACAGACAACAGACAAGAGTGAAACAGTGTTTCATCTTCTTTGTGAGTGTACGGCCCTAGCCAAAACCAGATGCAGTGTACTAGATCACCCTTTTTATGATGACCTTTCGGCCATCCAAAGTATCCATTTCAATAAGATCATAAAATTTCTCAATTCCACAGGCTGGTTTTGAGCTCCCTTTACTCCCTTCTCCTCCTTTTTCTTCAGGTTCCATTAGTGGTGATCTCAAAACGGCGCTCAATGCGCTGTTTGTGTTTTTCCTTCGTCAGTAGACGGGAATACAGCCACTTAAACCAACCAAATGTACATATCAATTTCAATATAAAAACAATTCCCTCGTTTTAAAACTTTTCAGTACGCCCATAAAAATTAGCAGGTAGCACTTTCCCGATGTAATTCATTTCTTTTCTGTTTCACATCACCCACATCTGTAGCCAGCGTTGCCAGTTTGGGTTTTTTTTTCCCCAAATTTAGGGTTTTTTTTTTCTTTGTCGACGGGCGGAAAGCTGGGGGAGGGGAGGATATTGTTTAGGTTTTTTTTTAAATCTATTTTATTTGTATTTTGTTATAAAATCCTTTTTGGTAGCCTTGAAATCAGCTTCCACTGGAAAATTAAACTTGTAGGCATTCTGTGAACGTAAGAAACGCGTAGAGATTCTTCTTTATAAACAAGAATTTCATCAAATTTGCACAAGGTCTGTGTATTTATTTGCCTCAAACTTAAGCGTATTTGGAAAACCAAATGTACATGCTCGCGTTTCAAATCCGAAATTCATACTTTTAAGCCGTGGATTAGTGGCTAGAAAGTTGGACTACTAAGCGAGGGGTCTCAGGTTCGATTCCCGAAAAACCCTAGTTCCATCTTAAGCTTTTTTTCCACTGCGCCACCTCTTGCGAAAGTCTGACTATTTGGACTCGGCATCAAGTTGTAGATTCTTTCCATTCGTTCCAAAAATGATAGAGTCGCAAAAACGGAGTCCTCTTTTTTCGTTTGAGGTACCTATATGGACACCCTAACCTACATTGTAGGCTGTAGGTGTCTGTGCGATTTACCCTCTTTATGTGAGTGAAACCTATAAATACGAGCAAAACTAAAGCTATCGCAAGGAAACGTTCTTTACTCGCATTTGTTAAACCACTACTACTCCATACTCCACCTACACCTACTGTATGCGAGTGTTTATGATATTCTCAAAAGTCGAATTTAAACGAATTATTTTCAATTTGAGACCAAAAAAATAAAAATACTCATCACGTACATACATAGAATAGGTAAAGAAGATTTGCAAAAGAATCAATGGCTTCCTACAACTACATTTTGGAGTCACAACAAAAACTCTATCACAATAATATTACAAACGACTCTTGAGTATTCTGAGCTGTTCATTTGAATTTCATTTCAAACAAAACAAAAACTTAAAGTCTCCGAAAATATTCCATTTTTTTTTTTTGCGAAACTTTCCGTTTCATTCAATGTTCCTCTCATACTTGAAATTATTACAATTACAGTATACTATTACCGTTGTAAATAATTTTAGGAGAAATTGTCCAATTTTTTTTTTTAACCATTGCAGCTTTTCTTTTCGTTGTTAAATACAAACAGCCAAACATAAATAAACTCTAACAAGCACAACCGCTGAGCGCACTAATTTCGCTTTCATTAATTTAATTGCCTGAACCCCGAAAAAAGGAAAATGAAAATTTATTAATATAACAAACAAAAATCTCAACAAAATGTAAGTTATGGCCACTTTGGCATAATCACCAGAACGTGATATGCGACTTTGGTTTGTTGTTCGTGGTCAGCGTCTTTCACTCATTCATGTTTCTTTTCTTGTATATTATCGCCAAGTATCCACTATTTAGTTAGCGGTTAAGAGTTCAATTTGCACTTTCGTAACTTCACATAATCGTATACAGAGGCAGATACCGACAACAGAAAAAAAAACACATTTTCACTTTACTGACAGTGAGGTTCTGAGAGATCGATTGAACCATAAGGTTACATATTATTGGTTTAAATATTAGTTATTATTGAGAAAAATTAAAAAAATAATTACCTACTTACTGAAGAAGTTCATCGGACTCTGGAGATCGGAACATCATTTCAAATCAAACGACCTTTTTGTAGATTAAGAAAAAAAAAAAAAACGTTTCCCTGACCTAGAAACTAAATTTATTCAAATGAATTCAGACTTTTACAAATACATAATTACAATAAGTAGATAGATTCTAACGGAAATTCAAAAGCGCTATGGTCAGTGACGATGTCGCATATAAGATCGCTCAATTATGCCTACAAGCAGACAGTGAAAGTTAGCCAAGCGCCAGATGAATTCTAGAAAGAAAACAATTTTGCTTTTGTTCATAATACGAAGCTCGGAGTGACTCCAGGTAAGGCTGCTGGTTTTCGGGAATGGAATTTCTAAAAGCCGGTCAATTAAAAGTAATTATTTATCCATTCAAAGAGATAATCACGATTTATATATGAAATTAAAAGAGGTTATAGATATATAAAACAATATTAAGAGCGGACGTACAGATCGCCCGACAACAGGAAGATCTCGATCGTATTTAATGGACACTCGGTGTCAGTGCAATAATAGTTTCACTTTCATTGTTCATTTTTCGTTCAGGGTTTTGAAGAAAGAAGTGCTGGGTATACTGGTTCTGATGTTGCATGTGTCTGTACTTTATTCCATCATCTAACCAGTGCCGCTATTTTGAGGGATTTATCCCTTTTTGAGGGACTTTCTGCGAATTTTTATGTCCGGATGTCGGATAAGGGGACATTTTAACTATTAAAGGGATTTTCCTCATAGTTACAAGTTTCATATAATAAGCGATCAACACTAGTGAGTAGTGAATCGAACCCTATTCACACAGAGCCGAAAACCGGGTTTTCGCGAAAACACTCGAAAATTTCACCGAAAACAGAAGTTTTCCCATGCACATTTCAGTTTTCAAAACGAGTCGTTTGGAGTTGTTTTCGACGGAAAAACCACAAAAACGACTACCAATCTTTGGGTTGTTGAAACAAACACACCTTTGGCAATATTCAGCAAATTCAGCAGCACAGCTGACCGAACAAATGTCACAACTCAAAACTTAAAATCAAATCATTTTCCACATTTAATTGATGGGCTAACATTATCTTTGAATGTTCTGAATTTTACCCATACACTCTAGCTATGTATCAGTATTTTTCTCGGAGAATTGCATCAGCAAAAACTTCCAGTCCAGTGTACACCATTTACTGCGCCAATACCTCATTATTTGACTGTATTAGTGCGAGGGTGTTTTGTTAAGTTTTGATATTTTAAATTTAATGATGAGTTGAATCTATGCCGTTTTTTCTGTAGTTCTTTCACAATTTGAATTCAAAATTTAAGAGCTGTCAAGGAACTTCTGGAGAACCACCGAAATTATTGGTAAAATATGCTTCAAGATATAAATTCGCAGACAGCTGTCATACGAAGTAATAATTAAGTTTTTTGTTTTGAACAACAAATGTGATTTTTAAAAATAATTTAAATTAATAATTAGAAATGACTGATTTATATTATTTTTTCCCGTTTTTTTGTTATTATTATTAATATTTTTCTACCACCTTTTTTAAGGCTATCTACCGGGAGCGTATCGGAATCCCGCTTTTTGAAATCCCGATTTTCAAAAATCCCGAAAAAAAAGTTTTAAAATCCCGTCTGCTAAAATACTGTTTTTTTTAAATCCCGTCTTCTAAAATCCCGCTTGTTCAAAATCCCGATCTATTATAATCCCGCTTTTTAAAATCCCGCCTATTCCCGCTAATCCCGTTTTTTTACAAAAATTGTTATCAACAAAAAAATAGATGTTGGTTATATGCGCTTTTTTATTCTATTATTATATATTTAAAAATATTAAAAATACTCTTTTTTTTACGCATTGCGAAAACAGTATATAATGCACATAAAAACCTACCTCTTGCTAACGGTTTTACCCTTATCATTTACTGCTGTAATAATAATTGGAGTTTACGCCAATTTATATTGTGTAGAATATCATATAACATTATTATTATTTTTTTTTTTTTTTTATTATTGAAGATTGTCATATTTATTACTTAAAAATATATTTTGATATTAATTATTTCTTATTTTTTTACTTCCTCTAAAATTGATAAATGTTAAAATAAACTGCATTTCAAAAAAACACTCATTGCTTAATTTATTTTTATGTTCTTATTATCCCGCTTTTACAATCAAAAACTACTACAACTACTTTTGATTGTAAAAGCGGGATAATAAGAAACGGGATTATAAAAAACGGGATTATAAGAGGCGGGATTTTAAAAAGCGGGATTTTAAAAAAGCGGGATTATAAAAAGCGGGATTATAAAAAGCGGGATTTTAATAGCGGGATTTTAAGAATCGGCATTATAAAAAGCGGGATATCGAACCCAACCCCTATCTACCACCGTTTCACTTTCCTCAAGTCCCATCACTGATTTTTGATACTTTTTTCTTCGTTTGCTGAATGAAGTGCTGAACATAATAGAAGTATGTTCGATTTTGATTTGCGATGACAGATACGTAATTAAAATTTAAACACGTCTAAATCACGTACATTTTAATCACGAAAATGTATGATAAATCACGTAATTTATGAGATGATTTAGCTTAATCAAGTGGATCTAGCTAAATCACGTTGGTGGGAACATGGTTTAAGACAAAACATTTTAATGATAAAGCAGCCATCTTTGTTTGGATACCAGAAACGAGTTTTGTAAATATCGGGTTTTTCAATAAGAGCGCTACAAAAGTTTTTTTAAATAAAACAAAAACGGTTTTGGATATCAATGAAATTCTTTATTTCTGTGAAAGTACGTTCGATGCCATTATGTATGGAACTCGATTCTTTTGCATGGCCACCACGGGCACGTCCAGACGCTGAACCCAATTTTCGATGGTTTTCAAGCATAAATCGGCCGATACTGCTGCAATTTCACGTACGATATTCGTAGAAAGTTCATCAATCGACGCTGGCTTGTTGGCATAGACCATAGACTTGACGTAGCCCCACAGAAAATAGTCTAACGGCGTCAAATCGCACGACCGAGGCGGCAAAGCGACTGGACCATTTCGTGAGATAACACGTTCTTCAAACTTGGTTTCCAATAAATTGATTGTGACATTCGCTGTGTGGCTTGTGGCGCCGTCCTGTTGGAACCAGATGTCCTCCAAGTCCATATCATCCAAATGGAGCCAAAAATATTCGGTTATCATTGAACGGTAGCGATTCCCATTCACAGTAACGTGCCGGCCCATAAACCACACAAAACCGTAATTTTTTCGGGATGCAATGATGACTCATGGAGTACGTGTGGATTGCTGCCTGACCAATACCGCATATTTTGTTTATTGACGAAGCCATTCAGCCAGAAATGAGCCTCATCGCTGAAGATGATTTTCCGATGAAAATCCGAATCATTTTCAATTCCAATTCACGAACATACGACGCTTCTGATGATCAAGCGGCTTCAGTTCTTGCGTCAATTTAATCTTGTTAGGATGTAGGCCAAGATCTTTTCACAAAATTTGCCACAACGACGTCACAGAAATGCCCAACGCTTGAGAACGACGTGTGAGGTGTGAGAGACACATTTGGGCTTTCTTCAACTGAAGCCTCAGCGGCAGCAATATTTTCGACACTACGGGCACTTCTATGTCTCACTGGCACGGGAACATTTTGTACTGTGCCTGTGGATTCAAATTTTTCCACTAGACGCTCAATTGTTGATCTGCTAGGACGATTATGACGACCATAAATTGACGTAGCGAATTAATAATTTCGACTCGTTGTTGGCTCGTATATCTTTCCATCGTGATGAATGGCAAACCTTACTGAAGAGAAATGTCAAAAGAGCGGCAAGAAATTCGGCGTCGTTTGCTGTCGCTGTCGCTCTACTTTTGTAGCGTCCCAGTTGAAAAACCCTGTATTTGTTTATTACGACCGCAATTTTTATTATTTTACGTTAAAAATTAATAATACCTACAGTCTAAAAAAAAAAAAACTAAGTCATTAAATGTTATTTTTGTTTGAAAGGCGTTTCTTTTATTTCTCTTTTTTTTTGTGGTGGTGGGGGGGATAAAGTCTATCGCAAAGGGATTTTTTAACGGTCAATCTGGGATATTCCATAAAATGGCAACACTGCATCTAACTAGTGTACAAAATATTTTTGCTATTTGTCCCGTCGAGCTGCTAGCAAAATCTGACAGCCCTACCCGCAATAGACAATTTTGTATGAAACATCTTGCAAATAACTTGACATAAAATGAGTGAATTTATTTCCCACTGCATGTGAAGTTATTTCTCATTTGAAGTTATTTCCCTGCACCCTTATGGGCCAATATATCGGCCTTGAAAACACAGGCACCGCAATCCTTCTTTGAGACACGTTTACAAAATAAAAAAACATTGATGACCTAAATTTGTCGGTCAACTACTGGGTATACCGTATAGCCCTTCGGAAGACCTAAAAGTATTTGAGTAACCAAAAGTAGATGCTTACAGAGAAATAGTATCTAACCAGTATGTTTCAAACACTCATTAGATAAACTAAGAGACAAAAAAAAAAAAAAAACATATGAGTGTCCATATTTAAAGTTCGTGGCTGTTAATTAGACCACACTCAGAAGATCAAGATCGACCTAAGCCAAATTCGATATAATCACATCTCGACAGACCACTGCGATTTTTCCTTTCTTATTCAAAGTTTTTAATGCTCATCCCCAAATTTCTTAAATACTCTCGTCTGCAAGACGTATTTTAATCGATGATCTGACAAATGCATTTATCTAGAGGTATCGGAAATGTCATGATCAGAAGAAAGAAGTAAGCAGAGAAAAACACAAACAAATTCAGGTCATACTCACCCGAGCATAAAACTTATAGAAAAAAAAGAACAACATAATTTACTTCTGCAAAACGAGTCCAGAAAAGAAGTCACCCAAAAAACCAGCATCAACATCATAAACGACATCTTCCTCCTCACCTCAGCAGTCACGGCTTTTGTTTTTATTTTTAATTTTAATTTTTATTTTTTTATTTCTTGCACGACGAAAAGAAAAGACTTCGGTAACCATAATCATCCATCTCCAGGGCAGAACAGTATCAAAATCGAAATCAAACTCACTTCTTATATAGAAGTCTTTCAATAAAAAAAAAAAAAAACAAAAAAATCAAAATAAAATATAATCTTTGGCGCATAAGAATTCTACCGTTACTGTTGCTGATTGATCTAACCGAATATACGTCGGCTGGTTTCCTTCTCTTCTGGTTCTTGTTTGCCGCCGCGCCGTATCGTTCCAACCAGCCAGCAAGAAAATGAAAAGAAAGTTGCTTCCACCAGAAGTTCTGCTCTGCGCCATTACCACCACCACCAACGTCACTGTACAGCTGCGAACCATGATGTGTTGTTCTCTATTCTGTCGGACTAGCCAAGGAAGGCAAACAAAATTAAAGTATCTTCCAGATGCAAGTTAAGCAGTTGGCCATCAGTTTAAATCGAACTGTGCTCGAAGAAGATACACTCTTGCCATAGACCCTATCATATTTATATTGCACAGCAAGTGTGGAACGGTGCTAAGTGCGCGAAAGAAAGTGCAACGGCGAGAGACTGTCTTATTTATTTAATTTATTTAATTTATTTCACTTATTTTAACATTTGTGCCGAAATATTGAGTCGTTGAGTTGAATCATGTCGAGAATACCGTGTGTGCTAGTTTTAATGACGCTGGCGACCTACTCTACCCTGGCTAACTGTGAACAGAATGCCACTGCAACCAGTCGCGGTGCACGGCAAATGGACATTCCGCGGGACTTACGTGTTGTGAGAGTATACCTCGATCAGAATCAACATCTGCGTAGACCGCCGCCGCCGCAGATTTCGGCGCGAAGTGATCATTTCCCCCAAAGAATCGGACCCGGTCCAGGTTCGGGTCCGTATGGCAGGCCACCGTTTGGTAGGCCGCCCCCGCAGCCACAAATGTCGTATATACGACGAAGGGTGCACCAAGGGCCACCTGGTCCACCACCGCCGGGTGTGTTTCTCCGTCCGAATGGACCTCCGCCGCAGTACAATAATTACCAAGCCGCCAAAAATTCCCGCTACCCCGTTGATAAGGGCCCATATGTGCAGAAAGGTGCTCCAGTGAATTACTACCGCCCAGTGCAGGCTCAGGCACCAGTTGCGCCGAATGCGAACGCCATTCCCCATCAGCAAGGACCGAATTTTAAACCGTCTCCTATCTACAACGGCGAGGTGATAGTTCGTCACCCCACAGCAGCTCCTTTGGTCGGCGGAGCACCATCGCACCCCCAAAAGCAATCAGACAATGCACTTGGCATTCAACGCCAATATAAAGCCCAGCCGAACCGTCCTTCAACTGATTCACCTCACATGTACTCGGTACATGAGGAGAATGACAACGAACTGGATAGCGCCTTTCCCCATCCGAATATAGGTGAGAATGCCATGAAGGAGGCCAAGCAGTACCTGAACTTTATGAGCTCCAGCGAGTATTTTCTACCGAAAATTGAACCGGATTACCGGAAATTGGATCAGGCCAAGCAGCAGCAGCAACAGCGCCAACAGCAGTCGCAATCTGCGGCTCTCAGTACTTTTCAGCAGCAGCAACAGCAGCAGCAAATACAGCAACGGAACTCTGAAGCAGGCTCTGGCGGCCTCAATGCGGCATTCACTGTGAACGCACCGCTGCGGGTATCAGCTTCCTTGTCGTCGTCGCAAACGCAGGCTCACCAGGCGGGCAGCAACAGCAATACAGTATCGCCAACATCCGCATACCCCAGTCGGCACCCAGCTCAGTCAAATTTGGGAAGCTACCAGGCGGACAGCAATGTCTTTGTCGTGAACTCGGATGGCATTAAGAATGTGCAACACATTGTTCCGACCTCGTCGTATCCGGAAAGCAGCCATCAACAGCACAAGAGCATGGCGACTTTCTCGAGTGGTCTGCGACCAATGGTACAGGAGCGTGCCCCTGACCCAGAGAGGGTTGAGTTCACCGAACGCGATGCCATTCATGTGTCATACACATCGAATCCAATGGATTCAATATCTCGCTACGGAGGAGAAAAGCAGTACCAGCAGCTACTCAAGCAGCAGCAACAGCATCAGCAATCACAAGCCGATCGTCGCTATGTAAATTCGACGCCCATTCATGATGACGACGAGGACGAGATGATGCAGGCGTCATCGGTAAGTGTATATAAATGTGATGTGAACCCGATTATGCTAGTAGCATGGTGTAGGGCAAACCTGTGTTCGGATCGACTCATTCCGAGACGCGTTCGTTGTCCCACTTACCCAGTCATTGAAAACCGCAAATAAAAGCACAATTAAAGACCATTAAATGGAAGAAACAAGAACTTTCGATTGTTAACGACCACGACGACCGCAGTGTTTGGGTGATTGGTACGTAGGTACACGAGAGATAGCAGCAAAAGTATGAACATAATTCAAGAAAATTTAATTCAGCACGAATAACAGTTGAAACAAGACTAATGAGTTAATGACTGGCTCAGTGCTGACTGTTGGTAAATGGTAACTCTTACGTTGTCTTGTTTGATGTCGTTCTCTGTAGCGATTTGGATGCGTTCACAGTATAGTGATCTTTTATTTCAAAAATTGGTGCTTGAAGCGAAAGATGTTTGTCCTTGTTTCCCTATCCTAATAGGGCCCATACACGACACAGACATGTCGTTGCAGTTCAATATATTTTTGTCTCTATCTGTGTCATGTGTATCCTATGTCTATCCTTTGCAGCGACCGTCTGCGTGAATCCAAAACTTTTTGAATTTTCCTTGTTCTGCAACGACATGTCTGTGTCGTGTATGTACCCTATAAATGGGTTGTACCTGAAATTCAATGGCAGCATTTACAAATACATATTTCAATTTATATTTCTTCTTTGAAGAGTGTTTTTGAGTCGATAGTTTTTGGCTGGCTCATATTTAATTAAAATTTAGCGGTGATTTTGGTACAGTGAAAGTAGAAATACGCGATGTCTTATACCCTTTTCACACCGCAGCGAAAACCGTGTTTTCGCCGAAAACTCGAAATTGCTTTCACACCGGACAATAACCAGTTTTCGTTTGACGTTTCAATCAGCTGTGAGACACTAGTCGTGAAACTTCTTTGTACTTAAACTATTTTGTTTACCAATTTCTATCGCATTAATTAACAAATAAAATGAATTCAGAGTATTTAAAAATAATATTAGCCCATCAATTAGTGTGGTAAATGATTTTAAGTTGTGAGTTGTGACAGTCAGCTGCTTTGCTGAATGGTTTGAATGGTTTTTGTATTCTCGCGGTCAGCATTACCTTTTTTTATTTGGCCTTTTTTAATTGGAAAAAAGCCCTTGACAAACATTTTCGAATATAGTTATTTTCTAATAAGTGCATTTAAAATGAAACGCGGGTTGCCTATCACAACACCATTATAGTGTTGCGCACTTACGGTTGTTAAATATCGTGCGAAAATTCAAAACTTGCAGAGTAGCTTTATACCATGTTCCCACCAACGTGATTTAGCTAAATCCACTTGATTTAGCTAAATCATCTCATAAATTACGTGATTAAGATTTACGTGATTTAGACATGTTTAAATTTTAATTACGTGTCTGTCATCGCAAATCCACACAAAATAAAATCGAACATACCTCTATTATGTTCAGCACTTCATTCTGAAAACCAAAAAACAGTGATGGGACTTGAGGAAAGTGAAACGGTGGTAGAAAAAAAAATTTGCCCATGATTAATTACTCATTTATTTATACCGAAGAAATACTAATATAAATATATAAATAATATAACTAAGTCATTGCTAATTATTAATCTCAATTATTTTTAAAAATCACATTTGTTGTTAAGAACAAAAAACTTCGTATGGCAACCGTCTGCGAATTTATATTTTGAAGCATATTTTACCAATAATTTCGGGGGTTCAAAATCTTCCCCGATCTCCAGAAGTTCCTGGCAGCTTTTAAATTTTGAATTAAAATTTTGAAAGTAGAACTACAGAAAAAATGGCATCACTAAATACAAAATATCAAAACACCCTCGCACTAATGCAGTCAAATAATGAAGTAATGGCGCAGTAAATGGTGTATACTGGACTGTAAGTTTTTGCTCATGCAATTCTTCGAGAAAAATACTGATAGCTGAGCGTGTATGGGTAAAAGTAAGGCGAGTAGCAGTAGGTATAGTAGGTACAATTTTCAATTTAATGATGGAAAATAAATATTATTAGCAAATAGCTTTGTTAAAAGGTGGTAGATTTCGAGTTCAGGTTGGTAGAATTTCCGAAAGTGTAAAAAGTGATTGAAATACCACTTCTTAAGTGATAGAAGTCACATCACTGATATGGCAAAGTTGGCATAAATAGGCGTTTTTCTTTTTTAGTTCAGAGCACAACCTGAACTGTTATACAAAAAGTTTGTGTTTCTTTTTTAGCTCAGATACATCAGAGCTCGAATTTGTGTTTCTTTTTTCGTTCAGAGCATGATCAGAGCGCGCTCTATGAGCTCAGAAGTAATTGGCTGAGCAGGCTGAGTAAAATGGTGATTACCGTATACATTAACACTTCCAGTCATATTTGAGAGAAAAAAAAAAAACAGGAAAAACAGAAAATCATCAGAACGATCTGAGCACGCTCGGTTCAGAGCGCGCTCATATAGCTCGAGCTCAGTTCAGTGCTCAGCTCTGAACTAAAAAAGAAAAACGCCTAATGTCACAGTAAATCACTTGAAGTTCGGTGGGGACGCGTTTCGTGATTTATAAATTACTTTGGCTAAATCACGTTGGTAGGAACATGGTATTAGAAATGACACCTTTTTCTCTTTTTTGACTATTCAGAATTCTGCCGCGGTTACTCTGTTTGTTTTAAATTTGGGCACATTCAAAAATCTATTTATCTGAAGTCGACTAGATTGATCTGAATAGGATGTAAAATGAACGCAAAAACTAGATTGGTCGGGAACGTCACTTCTCCTACGTTAGCCATATATGCGAACTGTCAACTTAATATTCATTTACGATTGAATACGAAACTCTTGACTAGATTCGTCTGCTACCTCTCCAATAACGTCAACTAAAACAACTGCTAGTCAGACAGCTGTCAGACTTACTAAACTACATATATAGTTGAATTTCCATTTTGACTCTTCGAAATTTCAACTGAGTATGCATAGGCAGGATTATTTTTTTTTGACTAGAAGCCATAAAATAAATGCTGCCTACCGTGGGGAAATGTGATAGAGTTCGGGAATACCACATTTAACATTACTGAATGATATATTGATTAGTTATTATATATTTTAAACAAAACTATGTAAATGAGATGTTGCATACAATAGAAAAATATTAGGACAAACTTGGTTGTTTGTGTTTCCGCTTTCGAAGTTTCATTAACTTCGATCTATGAGTGATTTTCTTAAATATAACTGAAGAAAAATTGCTCAAAATGTTTTTATTTTCCCTCAACCAATCTAAATACTTAATTTTTCATAAACATTTTACTCAAAAGTACACTTATTCCTTAAAAAAAAAACTTCTATCCACACGTAACAAATAATTTCAAACAAAATTCTATGAACGCTGCCAGCAACTTTGCCAACAGCGGAAGTGGCTCATATTTTTTGCCAGTGTGGCCAGCCTGCATTTTTGAAGTTACGTGACATTTGTCAATACGAATTTATATGTAACAATACTTGCGCACCAAATCGTGGCCACTCCATAAAAATGTAGCTTGTAGGCAAAGTAAAGGGAAATCGGCCGAAGTTGATGGTCTCAGTATTGTCTCTGGTCTTAAGGGAGAACCTGACCATTGAAATAGCCATTATAGGATTACCGGCACGTTTAAAGCGTTTGACTTTCCTGTTTGGGATCACTGAAATTCCGACGACATCTATAATCTACCACTTACTTATAAACAAATGCACACAAGTTAATTAGTTAGCAAACGTCAGTTATTAAACAACTTTTAGACATAACAGCTGTGTAATCAGTTGATAACTTTTAAGAACGGGGGACAGTCGTTTGGTATATCCAAAATTTGTTTTATAGATACCTACCTCCGATCGCCGCTACCTTTGAGCATTGCAAAAAAGAAAGAGATATTAACCAATTAAACCATATGAATATAAATAATGTGACAGCTCGTTCTGAGAGATTTGTCGTTTAAAAGATAGGATATTCAATTTTTTTCAATTCATTCAACTTAATTCTTAAAGTGACGACTTATATGGGCACGCTGGACCTGGGGAGTGAACTGATAAAGCTTGATCTTACACAAACACTAGACGACTGAATCTAGTCTAAATACAAACAAAAACTCTAAAAATAGAAAACGTTGGGCTGAATTGCGGTATGAAAACTGTTTAAATGAATGAATACCTACTATCTACTGCGCTGTATTAAGATTATAATATTATAAAGATTTATTTTAAAATTATATTTCTTAAGTCCATTAGATTGGTCTGAGTAAGATATAACATGAAAGCAAAAACTAGATTTGTCGAGAACATCACTGCGAACTGTCAACTTAATATTCAGTCACGAATTTCTTGACTAGATTGGTCGAATACCCCCCCATAAACGTTGCAACTGAAACAGCTGCTCATATGACCGATTTCAGCCAATCAAAACCGAGATACATCTAGTCAGACAGCTGACTTACTAAACTAGATGCTTGAATGTCCCTATTCTCTTTTAAATGGAACAAGGGTTGTGCTAAAGTACCCATCAATTGGTTAATTAGTAGTTCAAAGTATTTTAGCTTTGGCTTAATGCTGCGGGCCAAAAAGATATGGCTCACAGTTTTTGTCTCAAGACTTGAATATAACTTTCTTAAAACAACAACTTTGGAAAATAAAAAAAACCTAATCAGGAAATGAGAATTTACAAAAACAATAGATAGTGTTCCGCGAAGCCCATCCTTGATCCAGATGGGCAATGGGCTATCTTTTTCGTTCAAATGTCAAAAAAACCTTTAGGAAACAAAGCTGGTTTATAATGGCCAGAGTAGTGTTTTGTTTATCTGTTACCAAATATGTTTGATAAATATAATTTTTCAATTCTAGAATGTTTTTATCTTGTTTTTCCACTTCACTATAAAGTTTTCAGTAAATTTTTAACATAATTATGCTGCAGCCATATAAAATCGGCTATGTTTTCCTAAGTATTTTAGCTGTCACTTGTTTTTTTTTTTTATTTGACACTAACGTTGTCGCGAACTACCCTATAGCTTGTTAAAAGATTCGCCAAGTGAACACACCCAATTTTTGTTTTTTAATTACAAAAAAAAACTCCCTCTTATGTGAAATGGCTCAGCGAATTGCTCAACTCCTCGTACACAAGTAGGGTATCCTTATAGTCGTATATGACTGATTGGAAAATATGCACGCAGGTTCATTTTCATTCTAACTACATTTAAGTTTTTATATTGGAACTTGGGTGATAAAATTTGTAAGAAACATTCAGTTTACTCAATTATTTGATTGTGGGGAATCCATGGGGAATACCACCACGAAGAATGGGGAGAAAGGGGGAATTTTAAGGTCTGTGATGGGAAATTTCACTTAAAGCACCTGGCAGCACTGCCCTTATAAGGGATTTGAATAGAGAAGATAGAAGAAGCCATAACTAGTTTACTTTTATATCTCATGACCTTCTAAACCTGTAAGCCCGCATAGTCGTTGATGTAAAACAAAGAATTCTCCTATTACATCCTTTCCGGATTCTGAATAATTCGTCAATTTTCTTTTGCGTTACATTTTGTCTGTTGGTCTACTGAAAACTGACAATTCGAAATAAGTTTGTACTGGTTAGTTACTGAGGGGAGCGTATCGGCATCCCGCTTTTTAAAATTCCGTTTAAAAAGTTAAAAAAAAACCGTCTTCTAAAATTACGGGTTTTTTAAAGACTGCTTCTGAAAATCCCGCTTAATCTAGATCCTGATCTATTATAATCCCACTTTTTAAAATCCCGTTTATGTAGTCCCGCTTAGCGCGAACTTTTTTTTAAATAAATCTATTTTCTATTGCAAAAGCAATATTATTAAAAAAAAGCGGGAATAAGAGAAACGGAATTTTAAGGAACAGGATATAAAAAGCGGTATTATGAAAAAGCGGTATTGTTAAAAACTGGATCTAAAAAAAACCGACAGTTTAAAAAGCGGTTATCGCAGCCAACCCGTTTCTGAGGCAATGGACCCACTACGATACCTGGTCTGCGGACTCCCACTCAACCTAACCTAACCTAAGTTACTAAGGTAGGCTAGGTACTTTACGTTTGCAAATAATAATTGTAGCAGGAAGATCACCATATAAAAGTTATGTATGGGTTTATGTCTTCTTAGCAAACTCATAAAATTAAAAGGGGTGAAGGTGAATACGATTTTGGAACAGCTCTCAGACACGACGGTTCACCAGTCACCACCTTCCTAAGTGGTAATAATTCCTCGTGCTTCAGCTTCATTGTATAAATGCAAACATTATCAGAATTTCTCTCTTAAGCCGGCTTAGTATACTTTCAGTTGCTGAAGCTGATAAGAATACACACTCGCAAATACTCGGAAGGAACTTAAATAATATTTGCTCTATTTCCGACAACTCACGCCTACATCCCACTGGAGATAGGAATAATTATGATGAATTTTGATGTATTGAAAATCCAAGTAAACGATATGCCATATATAATTATATCTACAGATAAGTGCGTCAGAATATTTATTTACTTGTACTTGCCCACTTTTGAAATGAAATTCCTGTAGTCAACTCAGTTAACAACAAACACAAAAACGAATTCCATCTAAAGTCAACCTATTTCGCATTCTTCTCTCCCAGCAGGATATTTACGGTCGTGTCAAGGTTAGCCCCACTGAAGCCGCCGCAAATCCCAGCGTAGAACAAAAAGACACCGAAGAGTACTGCGAACGGATATGCTCCAACGTACAAGACGAAGACGAAGAAGTCGTATGCGGCTCTGATGGATTTATGTACACCAGTGAGGCTCAGATGGAATGCTATGCATCATGTTTACATATCGGTGAGTATACCACCCGCTCCTTCCGTCCCATCAACGTCACACAAGCTGGTGTAACCTTAAAGTTGTACTGGCAAAGCAAGTGAATAATAGCATAATAAAGTTTTTGTTGCACTTTAACGCACGGACAAGCAGTGAAGTGTTATGTCCGTACTGCCACCGGTGTAGGTGTTGGTTGCAGTTATAAGAGAGTTGGCATTTTTTTTTTTTTTTTTTGGTCACAATATGCAATTTTGTATGGAAAATTTCGCCCTCGGGAGTTTGAAAAATGTAGCCTGGCCACTTAAAATGTATATAAGTACTATCGCGGAGTGACTATTTTACTTACCGCTTAAGATCACTTGCCGCAAAGTACAGCCCGAACAAAAAACTAACTTAACAATTGAGTGAAAGCTTAATTGATATTAAAAGATACTAAGTTCGTGTGAGGGGTACTTTTAACCGGCTTTTAACGTCCGTTGGTTCGTTAAAAATGGGTTCGTCGTGTGCACATTCCGGACGAATGCGCCATGTAATGCTTGTCGTGGCCATGATGGCGGCAATTTGTATTGTAACTGTGAGGTTGGCGTCTCATTATGATTATTACTTTGTCCAGCTGTTGGATAACTTAATCTGAGTACTTTATTAAAATTATGCTGACAAAGTGAAGAGGAAAGTTCGCCAGTTCTTTTGTGCGACGTTGCTTTTTTTTTTTTTGTGGTTGCAAATTGATAACAACTATCTCATTTCATGTTGTATTTCAGATGTGACGATCCAAAGCAAAGGGACTTGTAATCAATCGCTGTAAATGCACCCGGAGGGGGGGTTGTAAATCACTCTTGAACACATGGATATAGATAGAAAATATGCGTGCGTAATTAGCGGAAAAATAAAATTGAGATACAGATAGTTAATTATTAAAGTTGAATGTTGTTTTCTTGAAAAGATATAGAGAGGGTGGCTTGTTAAGAATTTATGTAAGTATGTAATACAAAATAATTAATGAAAAAGAGACGCTCAATAGTAACTCTATCCCACTTGCGACCTTGGCTCCATGTGTAGACCAGAAAGTAAAAGCGAAGGCATCTGTCGATCTCGTATATAGCTTTGGACTGATAGCGTGAGTAGTTTAAACTCTATAAAAGTTGACATATTCACTGAAGGTAAAGAAATCAATTCGAATTCGGCCCACATTGGGACGGTCTTGCGGTTAAACCGGAAAAGACCGAACTCATTCTGTTCACCAGGAAATATAAGGTACCAAAATGGGACCCACCGAAGCTTAAAGGTGTCCGACTTAGTCTTTCGACCGAGGCCAAGTACCTGGGCGTGATATTCACCTCCAAACTTAACTGGAAACGGAATACTGAAGAAAGAATGAAGAAAGGACTTAATGCGTTTTATGCATGTAGGAAAACCTTTGGGAAAAACTGGGGCTTGCAACCGAACATTGTGCACTGGATGTACAGCGCGATTGTGAGACTCATTCTTACCTACGGCTCAGTTGTTTGGTGGGAGGCGGTTAAAACCAAATCCCATCTTAAGAACCTGAACAAGGTGCAGAGAATTGCTTGCTTGGGAATAACAGGCGCAATTAAATCCACACCACAATTAGGTCTGGAAACACTATTGAACCTGCAACCCATTGAGCTATTCACTAAGAACGTGGCAGCCAAAGCCGCTCTCAGATTAAGAGAGAACAAAACTTGGAAGCCTGGTTACTGCGGACACTCAAGCATACTTGAAATCTTCGATCGGAAGTCACTCATGTCACTCACCGATTACGAGAAACCCAGATATGACTTCGAGAAAAATTTTAGAATCACTATACCCAAAAGGCAGGACTGGAAATCACCCAGTACCATCATTATAGGTCTATACGGATGGTTCAAAAACAGAAAATGGAACAGGAGCCGGCATATTCTCAGAAAGGCTTGCTATTAGCCAGTCGTTCCGACTGACCGATCACTGCAGTGTCTTCCAAGCTGAGATATATGCGGTTAAAAAAGCAGCACAGACTATCCTATCGATGGGACTACCAGCAATGGAAATAACCATCTGTGTGGACAGTCAAGCAGCACTTAAAGCTATCGGCTCCAATCTTATCAATGCGAAATGTGTTACAGACTGCCTCGTGGCGCTCAGGGCTATACGTCATCACTCAATTCTACTCTGCTGGGTTCCGGGACACGTTGGGGTGGAAGGGAACGAAAAAGCGGACGAATTGGCCAGATACGGCTCTGATATGAACCCTCAACTCGCGGACGGAGAGGTGCTACCGCCTTTCAACACTGCTTAGACTTTTATTGAAGGCGTCACCACACAACTGGCTAAGGAATAATGGAGCAACACCATCGGTTGCGTCATAACCCAAAGTCTGTGGCCTGTGGTTGACACCAAAAGATCAAAGCTCCTAATCTCCCTTAATAGAAGCCAAATCCGGATGCTCGTCGGGGTTTTAACCGGACGCTGCATCATAGGAAACATGGCTAAAAGGCTAGGACTTTTTGCAAATGACTTCTGCAGAAGCTGTAGAGACGAGGAGGAAATAGAGTCCGTGGAACACCTTCTATGCCACTGCCCAGCTTTACAAGAACGCCGCTCATCCTGTATGGGAGCTAGGTTCTTCGAAAGTTTGGACGACTTGGCGGGGGTACCTCTATCAGACATAAAACTATTCCTCAACAGATCGAAATGGTTTTTGTTAGCCACATGTCCTTGCATGTACAAACAGGGTACTCACAATGGGCCTTCATGGCTTCTGGGTGAAATTTGCATCGGTTGCAAAACTGCCCTCCCAACCTAACCTAACCTAACCTATGCCGACTCCAAACGGCTAATTGAGAAGCTCTTTTAAGACAGTTTATACTCTCGGATGTTTGTCAGACGTTCGCGAGAGGTAGCGCACTGGAAAAAAACCCTAAGTTGGAATTTGGGTTTTTGCGGGATTCGAACCTGAGACCCCTCGCTTAGTAGTCTAACACACTAACACTAAGCCACTGCGACTACCTAAAGCATATGTAACTTATATTTAAAAAACGTTGAACAGTTTTTTGTTCTTGCATAATATCACAAATATAATACAAATTAGTTCTAATAAGATATCCCGGCTGGGCGGGGAACTTGAGCGAAAAATCTGTCCCCAAACATTTTGCATGTGGCAAAAATCTCTTGCGTTTATAAAGGTGATTAAATTTTAAGGGCTGATGTTGAATGTGAACCACACCTAAACGTCAAGTTTTTTCCTGCATTTCATTTGACATTTCTCAATTTCAGACTAACTCGATTTGAACCATGGAAAGATACACAATCGAGCAACGCGTTAAAGCTATTCAGGCTTATTATGAAAATGGGCGTTCAAATGAAAATGCATATCGTGCATTTCGTGATTTTTTCGGTCAATTTAATTGTCCAAAAGTGCGTACAATCGGAAAAATCGTGGTGCAAAAATTTGAGCAAACCGGGTCTGTAGGAGATGTGAAAACACCAGTGCATGCTCTTACTGCTCGTACTGCAGAAAATATTGCTGCTGTTCGCGATAGTGTGGCTGAAGAGCCGTCCACCTCAACTCGTCGTCGTGCCCAACAATTGCACCTCTCACGCTCGTCGTTGATGAACATTATGCATTAAGACTTGCACTTACGGGCTTACAAGGTGCAATTGACTCAAGAACTAAAGCCTCTGGACCATTTCAAGCGTCCTCAATGGTCAGAATGATGACAAGAAATGGCAACATTGGATGATAAATTTTCGAAGAAAATCATCTTCAGTGATGAGGCACATTTTCACCTCAGTGGATTCATTGCAGAATTGCCGCATTTGGGCGAATGTTAATCCAAGAGTGATTGTCGAAAAACCAATGCACCCACAAAGAGTGACTGTTTGGTGCGGTTAATGGGCTGGCGGCTTCATCGGGCCATATTTTTTCCAAAATGAGGCCTCTGTGAATGGTGTTCGCTATCGTGAGATGATAACGAACTTTTTATGGCCCGAATTGGAAGATATGGATGTGGACGATATGTGGTTTCAACAGCACGGTGCCACTTGCCACACAGCTAACGAAACAATGGCTCTTTTGCGCGACAAATTCAATGGCCGTGTTATCTCACGTGGTGGCGATGTCAATTGGCCGCCCAGATTATGCCTCAGCGTCATCGAAAATTTGGACCATCGGATGAAGGTGTGCCGCTGATGTCGCGGAGGCCATTTGGCCGATATTTTTTTCCATACATAATTGAACCAACCAACTATACAAATATTATCATAATAAAAAGAAATGACAACAATTTCCTAAATAATTTGTGTTTTATTCAAAATCAGCATCGGCCCTTAAAACTTAACCACCCTTTATAAAGTTTATGTGACTACCCTTAAAATAAATAAATAAATGCATATTTATTTGTAGTCGCAGTAGCTTAGTGGTTAGTGTGTTGGACTGCTATGCGGGGGTCCCAGGTTCGAGTCCCACAAAAACCCAATTCCAGCTTAGGGTTTTTTTCCGCTGCGCTACTTCTCGCGAACGTCTGACAAACATCCGAGAGTATAAATGTCTTAAAAGAGCTTCTCAATTAGCCGTTTGGAGTCGGCATAAAATTGTAGATCCCCTCCATTCGTTCCAAAAATGAGAAACTCACACAAAACGAATGGTTGTGAGAAGCTAGGCCTAGGGTCTCTCAGGACCTGTAGCGCCAACTATTTATTTTATTTTTTAATGTTTTAATGTATTTTTAATGTGGCTAAGATTAATAGAAGCATCTAAATGAACAGTTTAACTAAAAGTGGCTCAAGTCTCCCGCTTCCCCCCTGCACCTCATCTACCTATAGCATACCTTATTTTGGTTGGGTGCACATTAACAAACGTGCAGTGGGAACTGGGTTAAAATACATTTCGATTATTTTATCTCAGCGATTTGAGAAAAGTTAACTGTCCCCGTAAAACAAAACAAACCTGTCAATGATGCATGATTCAGGGATTTCATTACAGATGACCTGGTCATTGAGCTCTTACGAATAAATTAGTTAAAAAAAATATACGTTCATATTTCATTATTTATTAACGAAACCAGTTACAACCAGTAATGCAGTTTTTATACAAACAACAACACCCTGCAAAGGAAGTATAGGTATTTAAAGAACGAGCTTTCGTTCATATGGAATCAATATTCCGTCGGAATCGGCTCAATCGAGATGAGTTGCCACGAAACGTGCTTACTCTTAACGCTTTATCTGTCATTCGCCGCGTCACTTATTGTCGAACTTCCAAATGGCAAAATACAAGGTGCAGCACGCAAAGGCTTCTACTCCTTTACGAATATCCCGTACGCGGAACCGCCGATTCGTTTTGAGCCATCCACACCACACAAACGACCTTGGGCAGGCATTCGGAATGCCACCAGCGAACCATTGAGTTGCGTTCAATTTGGAAAAAGGACCAACTCGTCAGAGGGTCAAGAAGACTGTCTCTTCGTGAACGTCTTTGTACCTAAGATAGCTAAAAGCGTGCATCTTTTGCCCGTTTTTGTGTTCATTCATGGCGGAGCATTTATGTTTGCATCGTCGGGACTCTACTCACCGCAAGCCATAATGGCAAACGGCGGTATGATAGTGGTAACTTTGAACTACCGCATTGGACCGTTCGGATTCCTTAGCACCGGGGACGATATTATTCGCGGCAATTTGGGACTAAAAGATCAGCTCTTAGCTCTCCGGTGGATAAAGACGAATATTAACCGATTCGGTGGAGATTCAGGGAAGATTTTACTTGCAGGAGAGTCAGCAGGCGGAGCATCAGTGCATTTGCACATTTTGAGAAAGGAAGCCGAAAACTTGATCTCAGCAGCAGTTTCTATAAGTGGAACGGCACTAAATCCATGGGTGATACAGAAAAGACCCAATGAGAAGCTCAAAACTCTAGCAGATCTTTTAAGCTGTCCACATATTGGAGAGGACTTGAAGTCCTGCTTGCAGAATCGAACGACTGAAGAATTTCACGCAGCGGTTTTGAAAATGCTTGCTTTCAACGACAACCCATTCAACTTGTTTGGACCAGTTATCGAATCTATGGATACGGTCGAGTTTTTCATTGCCGATGAACCCCGGAGTCTAATACAAAAGGGCGAAGTATCTAACACTCCCTGGATGGCTTCGTTTACAACTGAAGAAGGCGCCTTCAATGCCGCCTCCTTGTTAGATAGAGACGCAAAAGGAGTACAACTGATTGAGAAACTCAACGATCGATGGTTTGAATTGGCACCATATTTGCTCTTCTACTACGATGAAACATCTGAGCAGATTAAACAGACGTTGTCGGAGAGTCTCAAAGACAGGTATATGGGTGAACTTCGATTCTCTCGCGATAACTTTCCGAAGTTGCAGAAAATGTTCAGTGACGTGCTATTTGTGGATGGGATCAAGGAAACCATTGACCTGCATCGAAAGTTCGGCCAACGTTCAGTCTATGGTTATGTATATGCCAATCCACATAGCTATGGGGTTGGCAATTACCTTGCCAAAGATAAGGAATATCAGTTTGGTAAAGTTTGTCCTTAGTTTTAGCCGGTATTTTTTTTCTTTTAATGGAACAACTCAAACTCCTCTTACAGGTGCAGCTCATGGGGATGATCTACAATTGGTGATGCCACTGTCAATCCCGTCACCATTTGTAAAACGACTTAACGATGATAGCATTTCACAACTCATGATAGAGATGTTCGAAACATTTGTCCTCGAAGGGTATGCTGCCTGCGGAAGAAGTTTATCTCTTTATCCTTAATATTTTTCGTTTGCAGTGTTCCCCGTTTTGGAAATATTTCTGTGCCCAAGAACAAGAATACCATTCAGCCTATGCAATACCTGCAGATCCTTGAACGAAATTATTGCATGGGGCCATGGGATGAGTACCACAGTAGGCATTGTCAGACAAGTGTATGTTATTTATATGATAGTTCGGAGCAAATAATGGAAGACTGAAAGTAAGTGCAATGTAGAATAGCCTGAGTCCACGGCCAATATAAACTATGTAAAAATTAAACATTTTACGAAAAAGTCCTTAGAATAAAGTCATCCAACACTCAAAGCAAATTCGGAATAGAAATATTTATGATGGATGGAAGTGTGAAACATTTCAATGGAACTATTTGGATCCGTGAACCGTGATCCATGAACCAAAAAGATAGAAAAAGTTTTACTTGCTAAAAAATAAATAAATTCTTTTTCTAGCCAGTATAATTTTATGTTAAATTTCTAAACTTTTTTTATTGTAGACAAAAGCTACATGCGGAGACAAAGTTTGGGAAAGCTATTGGGCCTTACCAATAAACATTTTAAGTTTCGACTCTAAATTTTAGTAGTTCTCAGTGGCTATAATATTTCTCAAACAAATTTCACAATTGTGAGCTTCCGTTAATTTAAAGTCGAGACTAAACTTTGTTATTAGTACGGCGCTCTATAATTAACACATGACACTATATAGGTACAGTAAAAGCTCGTTAATTCGGAATGGTTGGAGGGAAGTTCAGTCCAAATAAATGAATTTTCCGAATTAATGATCGATTTTTATTATGCACTAAGACGCGTTCCTATTGATGAAAAAATGCAAGAACTTAGAACGAAAAATAATGCTTAAGATTTATTATAATTAATTTTTGTAACTAAAAACTTAAAAAATATATAGGTATATAAACGTATAAAAAAAAAGTTAAAAATTATTTCGTACAACATACAACATAGTACAATTTTTTGCATGGTTTTTCCTGATTTTTATATGTGAATTGCCGGGGAGCCAAAAGACATTTTGATGATTTTTTCCGACTTCTACATATTTGAGGTCTATTTGCTACCTATAGGTACGTGTTCAATCATTGCGTTATTTAATTTTTGCTAATTTAATCTAATTTTTACATAAAAAAATTAAAGCTCTCATTTATTCGGATTTTCTTTTTCTTTTTTTCGAATAAACGAGTTTTCCGGCTTTTACTGTATACCTATAAATAAAAATAAGTTGTATTGTGTTTGATGTTCTTTGTAATGCGTGAACTGATTTTGTTTTTGGAAACTTCCCATGAAAAGTGGCGTCAATGGGTGTATGGATAAAAACTAACATTTGCCTTGAGCAAAAGGTTGTAGCAAATTAAAAGCTTTTAGCAATTGCTTTGAATCGGTATGAATTAAAACCTACTTTGCTAAAGTAAGTTCGAAAATAGCATTGGGGACGTTCGGATTCCTATACACTGTCCAAGAAAAATTGTCAGTACAGGCCTTATGGGAAGCTCTTTTTTCTACCAGTGGTGCCTGTAGTACTCTCACGGCACTCAAACACAAGATTTGCCACTGATATAAAAACGAAACCACTGGCATTCCAAAGCATTTTGTTGTTGTAATTTTCCTGAAATTCGCATACATCCCTCAACAACCAATCTGCCACACAGTTGCGGGCAGAATGAGCACGATCGCTTGTGTTCGCTTGCTATTATCATCAACCAAAATAAGCAGTGTGAGTGACTGCAGCACATCAGAGAAATGTTACCATATGTCAATTTTAGCATATCATTAAGGGTTTTTCTTTGAATTTTGTCAAAGAACTTTCGGTTTTGGTGCTTTTTGGAGCTTTTTGGAGCTTTTGAGAGCGGCATATTATTAGGGGTGCTGCCATTCGGTTTTAATTTGTTTGTATTTCTGAAAGATCCAATAATATTCAGTTAAAACATATTTTTTAATGTTGTCTTTTAGAAATACCTAAGGTTTATTCGTGAGTTGTTTTGATGCATTCATTTCATTAACGCAACAAGTGATCATGATGTGCGTTGTAGTGATATTGCGATAAATTATTATTCGTTCGGGGAATATTTCTGCATGTTTTGGTAGGTATAAATTCATATTTCACTTTGTAGAGCATATTTTTCACACTGAACTATCAAAATGATGAAGCAGGTAGACATATACTGTTTATTTTCGGTCGTTGGGTTTTACCACATCCGGTCACTCCTCTCCACTAAAGCAAATGCCTTGACATTTTATGATCCTTTTTTTGCTACTGTTTCCGCGAAGTTCTGCATTGACGGGTATAAGTTCTTTTAACAAAAATATGTAATCTGGGTATATATATGTCTATATTAAAAAACGTATGTAGAGTCGCACAACTGCAGTCCTTTTACCATCTGTTTAGGAATATGACATTGTGTCGTGGTTATATAATATTGTATTCTAATTGCCTGTTTGTGTGTATAAGGCGGAAACAATGGTTGTTATCTCAATCGCGGATAGTGCATCTAAGCAAGTGGTTAACTTTATTGTGCATATGAATAAACAGAAACATGGCTACAAAGTCTTCAAAGGATCTAAGTCTAGAAAAGAAACAACAAATTGTTGATGCAACTGAAAAATTCTATGGCCTTTTTAAAAGTAAATCGGAAGCCTTAGGAAATGCGGCTACTGTTTTTCCTGTTACGGAACAAACTGTATACAGGCTTTTAAGGGAAACTGCAATTGAAGGCCACAATTCACCACCAAAGAAGAAAAATAATTCCGGTATCAAGAGCAAGGTGGATGATTTGGGCAAATGTGCGATTAGGCGGATAGTCAATCAGTTTTTTATGGATAATGACCTTCCAACGCTAGACAAGATATAATTGGAAGTACAAAAAAGTGAAAATATAACAAAACTAAGCAGCTCAACCTTGCATATAATATTGCAAAAAGATCTCGGACTTAAATTCGTCAAACGTTAGCGAAAGAATTTGCTTTTGGAAAAAAGTGACATTATTTCTTGGAGACGAATATATCTACGAAGAGAAAATAAAGATTTATTTTACTGATGAGACCTGGCTAAATTGGTAGATGGTAACCCTAACAGTATTGCTCTCTGAGTTATGGCATAGACACATAATTACTAGATGGTGCATTTCATATAAAGGAAATGGTTATTCCGAAGCACCCCAATATCTAGATGGCGCCACCGTGAAAATATACCTCAAACTCGGATACATGCTGCAAAACATTTTATTTGAGGTGTACTGTTGACAAACACTTCCGATCAACATGAACCTTGGTCTTCGTTGGCTACTCAGTGAAGTTCATACCTGATTCTTCTTTATTTTCCTTTTTCGCAAAACATACCAAACAACAAAATGTTCCCAAGAGAATGCGTATGCATTTGCATTGCTGTTTTATGATATGCTTTCCCTTTTCGATTTCAGAGTGTGGATGAGGGATGGGTTTTGTAATCTATTCTTTCTCTGCCTTTTTGGTTCGATTTCATATTTTGTTTAGATTTGTCGTCTGTTGCCTTTATGAATGAGATGGATAGGTACCTACTGTGTGTGTAGTTGGATATGCATTTCTTTTTCTGTCGAAGAATTTGTGCATTTCGATTTGTGAGATTTTTCAATTCTGGTTTGAGCACACATGAATAATATTACAAATTGGATTTATATCTTCTATGGGCATTATGATTGATTATCCTGCTTTACTCCATGTATTTAATTTTTTATGGGCGTACAATTTTGTGGGGAAAAAATTGTAAAGCAAATTGCATGTTTATTTCAAAA
The DNA here is from genome assembly GCA_946477585.1 of Cheilosia urbana. Lineage (NCBI taxonomy): Eukaryota > Metazoa > Arthropoda > Insecta > Diptera > Syrphidae > Cheilosia > Cheilosia urbana. The sequence goes on from OX297855.1 coordinate 46,285,110, forward strand.
TTTACATCAGTTACTGTCGAATAGATTTTGAAAAAAAGTAGGTAAACCAAGTGCTAAATGTGTGCTCTCAGTTATCAGTTGTTAGTAAAAAAGTATGATGTATGAAACTTATTTTAAAAATACCAAGTTAAAGTTTTCATTATGTTCAGGTGGATTAGTCTTCATTTCTGCAACTGGTTAAATTGGAATTAAGTTTACTTATCTCTATCCTCATGCTTTTTTTCATACTTTTTTATTTAACTAAAGACTCGTTGCAGAAAATCTAAAAAATCCAGGAAAAACCTATTTATTTATAAGCCGAATTCTTACATATATTCTGATTTCTTAAACAAAAAAAATATTATATTGGCATTGGGGCTACCCAATGCACTAACGCCCATTTCCTGAATATAATATTTTTTAACGGAGAAGTCAGAGCAATGGCATTACCTTTCCCTAAAGGGTATATTCGGAATTCGGCGTGGATGTAATGTTAAAAAAACCGGACTGTTTATAGGATTTCTCCGTAAATTTCGGTTTCTACAAAATATAGAAAAACCCTTTAATATGAACGGGAATAAGGTTTCCGGAAGAAGTGCAAAAAACAGGTAGCTAGTTGAGGTTAGTTTTATGGGGTTTCAATTTAAAAAAAAAACATAAATAAAAACATTACATTAGCTTTTTTTGTGCGAGTGTGTGTTTATTTTTAAATAAACAATTTCGAATAACCCATTACAGTCTAAAAAATAATAATAAATAATAATTAATAATTATTACTAGTGGGATTGTGTGCATACGAAAAGATTATATTTGACTTGTGATTTTAATTAAAACAATATGAGAAAAAAAGTTAAATGTGTTGTGTGCAGTGAAAAATCGAAAGATTTTCCCAAGAGGCAATTTTTTTCGATCCCGAAAAAAACAAAAGAAAGGGAAGTATGGTTAAATATATTGAGAATTACAACAGAAATGAGTACATATAACAATTTTGTCTGTGCCAATCATTTTGAAAAGGAAATTTTAGGTAAAAAACTAAAGAAACTAAACATAAGCTCCCGTAGATTATGTGTATGAAACTTCACTTAATTGGTTTTCAGATTTTCAAAATCTGTTTCTTTTAAATTGCCATCAAAACGAAATTTTAAAGATTTTAATGTTTACAACAACAAGTGTATCCCGCATTATTGTTGTAAACCATGGAAATCAATAATCTATATAGATCATGTGGGCATAGTAAAAAAAGCCTAATATCCTTCATCATGACCTATGCCAATAAAATATCGGAATATACACACAGAGCTACCTAATTATTTCACAATGCCATACACATTCTTTCCACATTGTTGGGTTCGTAAGACACTTCATCCCCATTGTCATCTATCGTCACGCTAAAAGTACGCTAGCTCTACCACACCCATGACCCACCATACAACTAGCTATATGCTATTCATCCAAAAAGTACTCGATCTCGATTTCCATCACCGATTTCATTTCCTATTTTTCTTCCTCCAATCTCTGCATCATGTTTGTAAACACTGTAGATACAAATATGGGAACATGCAACACAAAAAAGGTTGATAAGTTGAAAAACTGCATTGGGACGCCATCTATTATGAGTAAAAGCGTGAGGTATACGCTGTTCCAGGTTGGGTATGGAATGCACCATCTAGTAATTATGTGTCTATGGTTATGGTGAATTATCATACACACTACGGCAACCCTGTGAGAGCTTTAAAAAGGGACCGATTTATGTAAGTCATTGCAACCAGACTGAGAGGCAAACATCCTATCTTCCCTGTACTGACAATTTTTCTTGGACAGAGTATAGTTTAGTAAGTCTGACTAGATATATTTTATGTCGTTTTTCATTGGGACCACCAGAAATCTTTTTCAGATCTCAGATTTTACGGTGCTCATGGAACATTCAACGAAATTGATCTACTTTTGTAAATGGATTAGCGCGTTACTTGACAACAATATCAGCTGTTCAAATTGCATTCGTTTTTGGCAAAATCACAAATGGATATCGACCTGAAAAATGTTTCGCCTGTTGTAGATACTGTGGTAAATCAGGCACTTAGTGAATCAGGCACTTAGTGAATCAGGCACTTAGTGAATCAGACACTTAGGAATTGTGGTGAATCGGGCACTCTGTTTCCCTCCAAGTTCCACTTCCAATTGGAGACTGGAATCTGTCGTTAGTTAATTCTAGAACCATCTAGAGAAGATATGGAATATACATCTGGAATATATCTACTTCTGGAATATTCGCTGATAGGTGGCAGCGCGGATATAAAAGGGGCGCGTTGACAACAGAGATGTACAGTTGATTTTAACCCGTGATTGTGTGAAGTTCGAAAGAGTAATCGGTTGTGAGATAAATAAGTGAAAAGAAATACAGTGAATAAAGCGATTGGATTGAAACGTTAAAGAATTGATTTAAGTGGTTTTGTTTTGGTACTAAATAAGTGAATATTTAGAAAGTGTAAATAAATTGATTTTATTGGAAAAGTTAAACAGAATAGTGTTTTATCTTTTCGAATCCCAGCCTGAATGTAACAATACAAATGAAGTATTATTTGTGATTTGTAGTCTTCAGATCACGAGGGACACAATTAAAATAATAATTCCTTCAAAATTATATCCATGGCTATTTGTGGATTTTGTTATTTTGGTTTGTACGAACCCTTGCGCATTTGTCTTGAAAGCAAACTTCTTACTGATGTAAAACAGCTGTGCAAAGTATATTGGTATTGGTTGTGTAAATCTGAAAAAAAACATCGAAGTCTGCAAAAAGTTATCCGAATCGAAAAAAAAAGATTGATTTTTCTGCCCAATGGAACGCGAAAAGTGATCTAGATCAAAAAAAAAAGATTGATTTTGGGTCCCAATGGAAAACGACATAAGAGTTTCAAAAAACAAATGAAAACTACTGTCAGTTTGATGTACCTATATTATGACAGATGAGCATGAACTGGACACGACGGTTTAGTATTTTATTTGAAAATACAAAGTGGTCTGTTCCACACATTCTTGTAGATTCGAACTCCAATTTTATGTTCGATAATAACAGCTGCCTGCATTTACCGCATCGAAATAAATTTGTTATATCTTTTAAAGGTAAAAAAATCTTAACTAAAGCTATATTCAGACCTTTGCCAGCTCTGACAATATTTCAGGTCTACAAATGAAAAAATTGTACTAAATGTCTGCCGTGTAAACTGACAATTTTCTACCTGACAACGTTGTCAGACAAATAAATTGCAGGCAATATCATCTGCAAATGTAACTGTCAAAGTTTGGGACAAAACCTGACAACCGTGTGAACTGGCAATTTGGTATTGTAAGGTAGTTCGCTAATGTCAGGACATTTGCAGCTCATTGCCATATAATTTTTGTAGACCTGATAATATTGTCAGATCTGGCAATCAACTGAACATAGCTTACGAGAATAGTCTCCTAGAGTAGATTGGTACCCGAAAGTAAGCTTAAAATAATTTTCTGAAATGGATTCAATGACAAAATGTATGTGTAGGTACAAGAATCGCAAAAAAGGTATGCCGTTAACAAATAAAAGGAAAAGTAAAGGGGCGGAAGTGACTACCCTGAGGCACTCCGTAGATGACATAAACTGGTGATGAAAGTACATCCTTTATACGAACATACTGAATGCGATCCGTGAGATAGGAGCGAATCCATTCTAGAAAGTTGGAATGAAATCCCAATCTCTTAAGGGCCCTACACACGTTCAATGTTAGTTGTCAATGTTACTTGAATGACTCATCTTTCAAGTAACATTGATCGTTTGTATGCTCTTCAATGTTCTTGTCAAATTACATTGCTACATTGATGAAAACCAAAATCGGTTTGGTTTTCTTCAATGTTAATTGAAAATGATTTGGTCGTGTGTAGGGTAACGATGTGTAACTATGAAACGACTGAACATAATTCAAGCAAACATTGTCAATATTCATTGATACGTGTGAATGCGATTTATCATTGAATTGAAATTGAAATTGAACGCTGTCAAAAGCTTTGGCAAAGTCAGTATAAACTACATCACATTGTAAACCTTTCTCAAGGTCATTCAGCACCATGCTACAAAAGATTGCGAGATTTATAGAGGTTGATCTACCAGTTACAAATCCATGTTGCAAATGAGAGATTATTCCCTTTACGAGAGGTGAAAGTTTCTCATAGTACATATTCCAATAACCCAGTTTCTCCCTTATCATAGGTAGAGAAAATATTTTTGTTTCACTTAAGGAGGCCTTCAGAATTAGGCCCACTGATGCAGTTATTCCACTTAGCCATGTCCCACCTAGACAGGTGTGAAGCGAACCAATTATCTTCAAATACCATGCGAAAACTCCCAACTGCAAAAGGACCTGCAGAAATGACACATTTTTGCGCTGGCCCTTTCTTAAGATTTTTTGGAATTCCGTAACGGATACCCTGGTTGGTTGGGTCTTAGAATCAGAATGCTTTGCTTCTGCTTTTGTTTGTTTAAAATTGGTTCGAACTCTTATTAATACTTTCAAGGCTGAAGAAAAGGACTTTCGAAAACAACAAACTAACCACAATGATCTAGCTGCCGAAGGCAGATTTAAAAAAATTGTTTTGTCGACGAGATGTTCCAGAAGCCAAACCAAAAGGCTTTCTTTCACGTTATGCACTATTTCTTCAAATTGCTGAATCCGTTGGACAAAAGACATTTCCATTGGCCGATTGCGAACAAGAAATCTGAAGCAAACTTTCGCTCCTTTACGAAACAGCCTGATCAAGGCACAAGCACAACCTATCTACACCAACGTGAAGTGTTAACTTGGGGTCAAGGTCATGCCGGCTGGAATGAAGTATTGGATTTTATAGATTTTATTACAAACTAATAGATCAAACATCGAACAGCCACCAAAGTAAAATATAATAGGAGCCCCTAAAGGATTTAAAAGAAAATAAATAGACCGCTTCCAAAATCGCAAGGCTGATAACATTAAGTAGGTATGACATGAAGGTGGTGAAGCGTTCATTGTTGGAAATTAAACTGGCATACCTACTCTGACCTTGTTCGACCACCGAGATTCGCAAAGCTGACTTGCAGATGAGCAGTTTGTTGACTACCTACAAGCTTCAATCGCGTAGGTATCTATCAAGATGTCGAGAGATGAGATTCTGTTGATCAGCAAAACAATAGAAACGAATTCATTGGCATTGAAACGTAGTATAGGCCAAGTTCTTGCCAACCATTCCAGTTCTTATTTTGTACAAGCGGCACATTTCAAAGTTCATTAACACGCCGCCTTATTGGCTCGACAACAACAAAATGAACAAAACTCCTCGACTTACCTTTATTGATGACTTCCTGATGGAGTGTTCAATTGAATCGTAGTAGATCTTCTTCGGCTGATGCGCAATTTAATCTAGAAATGTGTCCCGTAATCTTTAATCGCTCGCTTCCAGATGGAAAAAGCACGAGAACCTCTTTGGACCTGACAATCGCTGGATTCATCGCACTAATAACCGATAAACAATTCCAAACAGTGGTCAATGTGTCGGTGGACTAACCAGCCGTTTGGATCGAATGAAAAGACAAGAGTGTCTTCCCGAAAAATGGTTTAATAGTTGATCGTTTCGGATTTAAGTTGCATTTCAAGACAAACATATCTACCATAAAGTTGGCTATCAAAAAATAAACCTGTCACAGAGGCATTGATCTTTAACTGATTGCTGCAATAATCGTCATTACATTTTATTGTTTTTCAAAGTGGATCCTTATTATATGCAAAATATTATTGCTTAGACCGGGGCGATAAATATGAATGAAGCCAGTTTCTCCAAATAATTAGCCATCCGAAAGAGTTTTTAAAGAATCGGATGTCATTTTTTTAATTCAAATTCTACGAAAGTTTTAACGGTGAGGATGGTTTTCCTTCAACTTTGTTATCTGTTAGGCCTGACGCCAGAGACAATATTGTATTGTCTATTGTATTGTATAGTATTGTCTCTGCCTGACGCATTACATTGCATTTGCTTCGCCATTTATTGTCAAGATACAAAGTGCGATGTTTAGGCGTTTTTCTTTTTTAGTTCAGAGCACAACCTGAACTGTTATACAAAAAGTTTGTGTTTCTTTTTTAGCTCAGATACATCAGAGCTCGAATTTGTGTTTCTTTTTTCGTTCAGAGCGTGATCAGAGCGCGCTCTATGAGCTCAGAATTAATTGACTGAGCAGGCTGAGTAAAATGCTGATTACACATATACATTCACACTTCCAGTCCTATTTGAGAGAAAAGAAAAACAGGAAAAACAGAAAATCATCAGAACGATCTGAGCACGCTCAGTTCAGAGCGCGCTCATATAGCTCGAGCTCAGTTCAGTGCTCAGCTCTGAACTAAAAAAGAAAAACGCCTTTTGAAGACTACTACTCCTTTACGAATATTCCATACGCAGAACCACCAACACGTTTTGAACCATCCACGCCATACGATGTATGGCTCGTCAGGATTTTTCTTACCGCAAACCAGAATAGGCGTTTTTCTTTTTTAGTTCAGAGCTGAGCACTGAACTGAGCTCGAGCTATATGAGCGCGCTCTGAACCGAGCGTGCTCAGATCGTTCTGATCATTTTTTGTTTTTCCTTTTTTTTTCTCTCTCAAATATGACTGGAAGTGTGAAAGTATTATGTGTAATCAGCATTTTACTCAGCCTGCTCAGTCAATTAATTCTGAGCTCATAGAGCGCGCTCTGATCATGCTCTGAACGAAAAAAGAAACACAAATTCGAGCTCTGATGTATCTGAGCTAAAAAAGAAACACAAACTTTTTGTATAACAGTTCAGGTTGTGCTCTGAACTAAAAAAGAAAAACGCCTAATGAAACCTGATGAAAACTACCGAGTAGACGTGCTTTCTTCGCTTCACCGTTGATTTGTTATATCTTGCTTACTGGTTATATTTGTAGTTATCAGCAAGTGTTATAAATAGTGTAATTAATAATAAATACAATTCCGTGTCTTAATCGTCAGTTGTATTCACTCGTTAATAGTTATACAAATTCATATCACTTTTAATCTTGTCGGTCTAAAACATAAAAACTAATAATAATGCTCCGTTCACCTAAAGCTCGTCAGTGCAAAGTGTCATCGCCCATTGTCTATCCCCCTGTCAACTCTCCACATCTACATCAAGAAACCAACCAGTGTCAAGTGCAACTTCCCTCTACCTCGCCGGCCTCTGCCATGTCCGAACAACCTCAAAATAGTTTTTGTGATCAAACTGAAACCCCCCTGTCGTCTTGCATGGAAAGTCTGGATGCTAAGCTTTTGAAACAAAGTGAGTTTATTGTAAATCTTCTGTCTTCAAAGCTGGTAGAGTCTGAGCAGAGGATCTTTACTAAAATCGAGAAAGAAGTAAATGCCATCAAACAAAGAATTGCCGATATTGATGAAAGAGTCATACATCTCGAAAAAAATCAATGCTCTATGGAAACTCTTAAAAACGAAGTCAACTCACTAAAGCAATATATCGAGGTTCAGGAGAACAAAGCAATTGCCGCCAATGCCCTTCTATATGGTGTACTCTCTGAGCAAGGCGAAAACTTGACATCGCTTTTCAACCACCTCTGCAGCACTGTAAATGTACAGGCCCCTACTCTTAAAAACATTTATCGGGTTAGATCTAAACAAAACACACGTAATCCACCAATTTTGATTAAGTTTCAATCCGCATATGAAAAAAACTTTATTTTAAAATCCATCACATCTCACTGTAAACAAAAAAATGGTCCACTTCGGCTGCGAGACATTGGGATAAAATCTGACGTTTACATACATTTTCATGAAGCTCTAACTAAACATAACCATCTGTTAATGCAACATGCACTGCACAACAAAAAAGAAAAAAAATTGGTGTCCGTGTATTCTTCGCGCGGAATTGTGTACGTTAAGCCGAATGCAAATGGGAAAGCTCTTGCTGTTGACAATCTGGACAACCTTGTCAATATCATCAATGGATGCGAAAGCTCAAAAGCTCGTCGACCAATCTGAAGAAACAGTAGCGGCCAACTTTTTTCTTTCTCTTTAGTTAAAGATTTATTACTTTTATTTTTTGTTTTTCTTTTCATTCTTTTTATTTTTTTTTTTTTACTTAATCTTCTTTTGTCCTTGTAACTTCCTCAAATCTTAAAATTACATATTATATTTACTTATTTAATTCTTTTTTATTTTTATTTGATCTGTTTCAATCTATACATTAAATTGTTGCTACTTCTCTTGTAACATCTCGTTTTCTCTCTCTGTTTCCCTTTGTTATTTATGCCAAATTTAATGGACCGAGATTCGGATATTCAGCGGTGGGATTCTCCAGAGACCGATGGTAATACCATAATGCGTTCTATGATTAGAGTATTTTCCAAGCAAAAGAATGGCCTTCAGATTTGCCATATTAATGCACAAAGTCTTCGGCCAAAAATAGATGAGTTTCGTTATCTGTTTGTAGGTTCTGGGGTCGATATTATTTGCGTTTCAGAAACCTGGTTTCCTTCAGACTCTGACTTAAACGATAAATTGTACGGTATGGAAGGTTATAATATTTTTCGTGGTGACAGAGTCGGTCGTGTTGGTGGTGGAGTCGCTGTTTATATTAGAACTGGTATATTTCGTAATGTTAAAATAAATTGTGTGTCTAAAGGTAATAGTGATATGGATTTTTTGTTTCTGGACCTAACAAGCGATGCCGATACAATTCTTCTCGGAGTGGTCTACAGACCAAATAAGAATATTAGCCTTTGCCACCTTGCTTCATTGTTAGAAGAAATATCTGTCAGCTCGCCCAACGTCATTTTATGTGGTGACATAAATAGTGATCTTTTGTCAGAACGTAATTTGATCGATAGTATGTGTTCAATTAATCTTTTTCCCGTTAATTCCTCTACACCCACTCACTTTAACGATACTTGTAGCACCTTACTTGATGTTTTCTTTGTAAGCGAAGTCCAAAAGGCGCTCTTCTATGACCAATTGTCTGCGCCGGGGTTTTCAAAACACGATCTGATCTATGTTACATTTGATTTTAGTTATCATGAATTACCTAATTCATTTGAGTTTAGAGATTTCAGACACATTGACTACGTGGTTTTAGATAATGATGTGCGCAGCATTAACTGGGACCTAATATACTGCATGTCTTCTTCAAACCAACAAGTCGAGTTCTTACAATCGAATGTTAATCAGCTATTTAATATCCACGTCCCCCTTAAAACTAAGGTAGTGAGACATACCGCTAACTCATGGTTTACAAGTGATATCCGAGAGCTAATCCAAAGGCGGGACGAAACGTATAACCTATGGAAGCGCTTTCGAGTAGAAGAGTACTACAGGTCATACTGTACTTTCCGTAATAACGTGGTCTGCAAAGTTCGTGCTGCCAAAAGACGATTTTACTCTGAACGGTTAAATGCATCATTCTCTGGTAAAAAATTGTGGAAGAACTTGAAGGAAATTGGTGTAGGGAATCAACAGAACCGCCTCCTTGATAATGTTGACGGTGATGAACTAAATCGATGCTTTGTGTCCTGCACTCGTCCTACTATTTCATCTTCCTCGCATGTATTTAACCTCGATAACAGCACCATTTGTCCCAATGAAGCTTTCGAGTTTTCTCTCGTGGAACAGGCAGATGTGGTTGAGTGTGTTCTCTCGATCAAATCTAACTCTGCTGGAATCGACGAAATTCACCCTAAGTTCATAAAGGTTATTCTGCCCATCATACTACCATATGTCACCCATGCCTTTAACCACATACTTACAACAGGTGTGTTCCCTTCAGTCTGGAAGAAATCTAAAATCATACCAGTTCCCAAGAATCGTACTGATAAAGATTTTCGTCCCATTGCTATACTATCTTTTCTTTCTAAAGTCTTTGAAAGAATCATGCAGAAGCAAATTAATAGGTATCTTAATTTGAATAATTTATTGTGTTCTCATCAGTCTGGTTTCCGTGCTAAGCATAGTTGTACCACTGCACTTTTAACTGTGGTTGATGACATAAGACAAAACTTAGATAAAAATTATATAACGTTTCTGGTGCTCCTTGATTTCTCCAAGGCATTTGACACCGTCAATCCCGCAATACTATGCAATAAGCTTACAAGTATATACAACTTCTCTTCTTCCGCTGTTCGTTTAATATCCTCTTATCTTATTGGTCGTCAGCAGGCAGTGTTTGTGAAAAATAGAATGTCGGACTTTCTTCCCATAACATGCGGAGTTCCCCAAGGTTCCATCCTAGGACCCCTACTCTTTTCCCTATATGTTAATGAGTTGCCTTCCATCGTCACTAACTCCTATGTTGAAATGTATGCTGACGATACTCAGCTACACATGAGCTGTTCACCTGACACAATTGATCACTGCGTCAGTTGCATAAATTCCGATTTGAATAAAATCTCTAATTGGTCGCAACAGAATTCGCTTGTGATAAACCCTAAGAAGTCTAAATGTATTGTCATATCAAGGAAAACCTTAAGCACAGCATTCTTTCCACCTATCTGCCTTGATGGAGATCCGATCGAGTATGTTGACACCGCTAAAAATTTGGGTATGGTATTTAATAAAACTTTAACGTGGAGTGATCATGTTAACTTAACAGTTGGCAAAGTTTATGGTATTCTTCGTTCTCTTTGGACGACTCAATACTTTACTCCCATGAAAACGCGGGTCCTGTTAGCTAAGACCTTAATTATACCAGTTTTAACATACGGTTGCGAAGTTTTTGGAAAGTGCGACTCGATTAGTTGCCGGAAACTTAATGTCGCCTATAACAACACTGCTCGATATATCTTCGGTCTTCGAAGATACGACCACATTTCACTTTTTTCCTACCGGATCTGTAATATCTCGTTTGACAGACTTTTACAATACCGTACCATATTAATATTGCATAATATAATTAATACACGTCAACCCCGCAATCTTTTTAACCGATTAACGTTTTGTGCATCTATCAGGACTAGACTAATTTTATCCCCGCGCTATTCTTGTTTAACGTCTGAACGTCAATTTTTTGTTAATGCCACTAGACTCTGGAACTCCCTACCGCGCCAAATCAGAGAAATAAGACTGAAAAAGAGATTTTCAATTGAATTAAGATCTTTCTTGTCTACCAATTAATATAATTTCTTATTTGTAATTTTTAAATTTTTGTAATTTTTTTTTTCTTTTTTTAAATTTTTTGTAACTTGTTTTAAATATTTATCATGTAACAAATTCTAATTGTGTTTGTGAATTTGTATTAGCAGTTCATATTCTTATATTTTTAAATACTATAATTTATGTTTTATGGTAGTTTTTGTTTTTTGTAAATCTATAAATTAGCTTATCACTATTTTAAAAGATATAAAATATCTTACTGTGTAAGCCTTCAAATATCTACTTAAATAAAAAAAAATAAATTAAATAAAAAACCATAATGGCAAAGAAAAATATGATAGTGGTTACACCGAACTACCGCTTAGGACCATTCGGATTCCTTACCACTGGCGATAACAATATTCACGGGAACCTGGATCTTAAAGACCAACTATTAGCTCTGCGATGGATAAAGCAGAATATTCGACAATTTGGTGGTGATCCAGAAAAGATTCTACTAATAGGATCATCAGCAGGAGGAGCATCAGTGTACTTCCAAATGATGAGAATGGAAGCCGAAACCCTGATAATAGCAGCCGCACCTATAAGTGGAACGCCATTGAATCCATGGGTTATGCAAAAGCGACCCAAGGGAAAGCTAGAAATGCTAACACATTTCTTTAACTGGCCACATATGGGTGAGGAACGATTTGTCCTGATTGTAGAATCCATCGGTGGAAGTTATTCGAAAAGCAGTTTTGAAGATGCTTACTTTCAACGACAACCCATTCAATTTGTTCGAACCGGTTATCCAGTCTGTAGACACACCTGATGCGTTTATTACTGAGCAACCTCGAATTCAGATTAAGAAAGGCGCAACTGCTAACATTCCCTGGATGACATCATTCACAACTGAAGAAGGTGCATTGAACGCCGCCTCATTGTTTGACAAAAATCAAAAAGGAGTAGATCTGATTGAAGAACTCAACGATCGCTGCTTCGAATTGGCACCAAGTTACAATGAACCATCAGAGAGGCTAAATCATTCATTTTCGGAGAAGTTGAGACAAGAGTATGTAGTGACCTGCCATTTTCTCGGAATAGCTATCGAAAGTTGCAGAACATGTTCAGTGACATGCTGTTCGTAAATGGAATCAAGGAAACTATTGAGATGTATAGAAAGTACGAACACCGTGCGATCTATGGGTATGGGTATGTATACGGCAACCCACATAGTTATGGTGTCGGAAACTACTTTTCCAACGACTTTGAGTACCAATTTGGTCGCTTAATTGAATATAAAATTTCAAACTTATGCACGTGCAACTCGTGGTTACGATTTAGAAATGTTTCTGTCGCTGGCCTACGTAGTTTCCCCGCTATAGAACGAACTAAAAATGATGCCTAGCTAAAATGTATATCTACAAAAATTTTAATCAGGCTCTGTTTACAGGGTTCCTCGTTTTGGAAACACTTCTCTTCCTAAGAATACAAATATCGACCAGCCAATGCAGTATCTGCAAGTCCTCGAACGAAATTATTGCACAGGACCATGGAATGGAAACAACAGTAGTCATTGCCAGTCGTGTGTTTGTTTAATTTAAAATGGGAAAATAAAGCACGTTTGTAGTTGTCGTGAAGGAGTTTTTGGCAACAATGAAAATTTGCAATCTTTTATAACAAACAGTGAGCAGTCTATCGATAGAGGTGAACGAATGTATTCTTCGGCCAAAGGAAAGGCGATTGACACGTTTAACTCTTCCCTTAATTTCTTACTTGTCATCCGGATTAGAGTTTAGAGCAGAAACGGTGTAAGCTAGGCCCTAATTACCCCGAAGTATGGCCGACCGGATATGGTAAGAACAAGTTACCTAAATAAAAATAAAATAGTTTGTCAACAGCTAAAGCAAATCAGCAAATGAACGATTGTCTACAGAAAATTGTACTTACCAAAACAAGGTATTGCGTGTCTGGAGGTGGTGGGTTCAATCGCCGACATCATCCTGCAAGCCCCAACACACGTACCAACATGTGGTAGCTGGGAAGGTAGTAGTAGCGATTATCGACCTTAGCGAGGTAGGTATCCGTCGGAGCGGAAAATTCTCCGATTTTATACGATTTGGAAGATTTTTGCTGCGAGGTATTCTTCGGAACAACTGTTCGAAAAATTGTTCCAACATTTTGTAACGCATATCGACGAAATTATGTTGAAGTGCGATGAAGCGCTTTTTTTTTTAATTTTTGACAATAAGGTTCCGATATCCTCCGACAAAAAAAAAATGGTTGCGGAATTTTTTTACGACTTGGAATGCGGTGCGGTGCGTTATCGCAATTGTCTATTTCTCTTCCGAAGTGGGACACCTCGAATGGAATTTTAGCCTCCGAAAGAGTATGCATTGCGGAGAATTTTCCGTTCCGACTTCCGACGGATACCTCGCTAGGGCCGTATATCCGGCAAAATCTATATCGGAAAGCCATACCGACTTGGATCCACCACAATTTAAACTGAAAACACAGAGTTTTACAACAAAGTTACACACAATTTAATATTTATTACTAACATTAATTTGTTTTTCATTTTTGTTGTTCTTTTTCTTAAAAGTCTACAAAAATTCTTTCTACATAAAAATATCCTGTTTTTTTTTTTTTTCTTCTTCTTAAATAAATTTCCTCTGGCTTAATCTCTGATTGAATCACTACCATTGATGAATATCAAATCTAGAAACAAACAAAATATATATATATTTATCCTTAAAAATAGTAAAATTTCAACTTGACTTGGTATAAATTGCAAAATAATATAACAAATCCTAAAAATGATAAAAATGTAAACTGGAAAAGGTTCAACTACAATCTTACATCACTAGAAAAGCTACTACGTTGTTCATTGTTTATTGCCTTATACTATGCCAATTGCAAAAACAAATAAAATACATCTGAACGCCAAATAAGTTCCATGAACTTACCAGAGCGCCAGAGTGTGGATTGAAAATTAAACCTGAATTAAAGAACATAATTGACTGGTTCGCAGCCTTGGCTGACTGCAAGTTGTGAGGAGATCACTCGATTCCTAGCGTAAATGAAACTAAATTTGTAGTGTAAAAGGCGATACTATGACTGATGGTAGTGGTGTTGGTTGAGGAGGTGTATGTCAACCCATGTTGATGGGAGAGACACAGAACCGTGCTTCGTAGAATGAATGGCTGGCGGGCAGGCGGTAGTTTGACAAGCATATTCACCAGTTCAGTCGGTCGTGTCTTGTTGCTCTTCGAGTTCCTTTAATTCCTTGAGGTATTCCTTTTTTCTCTTGACTTTGTCCAGTTGATCCTTCTCGGGCTTTTTTAGGTCGCCGGTCTTTAACTTTGCCTCAATGGCTTCGATTTCACGGATTTTCTTCTTTAATTTCTTTAACTTTTTGTTAGCTTCCAACTCGGGATTGTCAAAGTCCAAGTTGTTAAGATCTTTGGTGATTGCCTCAACTGATGCTATGTCAACAGAGGCAGTAGGAGCTGCGGATGCATTTGGTGCATTTGTACTTACAGATGATTTCTTGTTGTTACTGTCATTGGAGATCGTCGTAGTGGTCGGCGTTGTATTAGTCGTAGTGGAGCTTGTAGAAGTGTTCTTTGGCAAGACAATGATTCCAGTACCTGGATTGGCTTTGCTCTTTTTCTTCGTTTTTTCCTTCTTACCAGTGGATGTAACCGCTGGAGGCATTCCAACTGGTCGGTCGGATTTTCGATTGGCAAACTGTTTACCCTTGCTCTCGTAAAGTGGTACTTCCTCCTGTGGAACGTAACCCTCTTTGACGCGGCGCGCTTTTCGCCATGTGCCATCCGGTCGTTGAGTGGCAGGAATAAATTTTCCTAGAAAACATAGAGCTTTTCGTTAAAATTAATGTTGCTTGCCTTGAGTTCAATGCAAGATTCATGACCTTTGCGCGCACATAAAATGAGAAAATATTTTTTGCGGCAAAATATCTGAATTTAATTTAGTATGGTTACCTTCGCCATCTGTCACATAGGTTGTCATTACTATGAAAAATGGATACAAATTGATTTTGTATTGAAGGGCAGATAATTTAGTTGGTAGGTATTCGAGTCGTTTTTCACTTGGAAGATTTGAAAAAGTTAAAGTATTTATAGATTTGAAAGAATATGAAAAACAACAATGAACTGTCTTTTTTTCGGTTAAAAAACAAATTCGCAACTTTAAATGTCAACAAATGACGGCCATTTCTTCTGATTTTTCACTGTGAATGGGGCTAATTCGTTGAAGTACACAATAATAAAAGTGGTGCCAAGTTATTGTTTATTAAGGATGTGTTCACGGAAAAAGTTGGAATGATTTTTAAGGACATCAGAGCGAACTGCGAATAGGCAAAACAATTCAATTTAACTATATTTATGAATTAAAAATTGCTATTTGTTCTATCACAAAACCATTATATTTAATTAATCTAACATCTAGTCTAAAAAAACATGAATCACAATTGATTTAAGGAGCTAAATTAACAATGAAAGCAATTTTCTCGCAAATTGAAAATTCTTGCCGCGAACTATCACATTTTATTCACAAACCACACAAAACAGTCGCGATCCACAAACCCACGAATGAAAAATTCGTTCGAACTTAACCTTTAAAAATTAACCTTATACGCGGGTATCTGCGACCAAAAAAAGTTTTCATGTGAATTAAGTGACAGAAGCTACGAATATTCGCGTATTCGCATTTCGCAATTCGCTCTCATGTGAATAATCTTTAAGACATAAAACATTGCTTGGATGTAGTCTAGACTGAAAGCACCGAAAGCACCATTAGTTTCAGGTGGTGTGTGCATTTGGTAGGGACGACACTTCTCTCATCTAATAATCGAACACTTTCCAGTCGAGTCAATAAACCATCTTCATTTTCAAAAATGTACACACAGATTGGTTGATAACATTGGCGCAGTAATGAAATCAAATGAAATAATAGACATTAGGCGTTTTTCTTTTTTAGTTCAGAGCTGAGCACTGAACTGAGCTCGAGCTATATGAGGCGTTTTTCTTTTTTAGTTCAGAGCTGAGCACTGAACTGAGCTCGAGCTATATGAGCGCGCTCTGAACTGAGCGTGCTCAGATCGTTCTGATGATTTTCTGTTTTTCCTGTTTTTCTTTTCTCTCAAATATGACTGGAAGTGTGATTGTATATGTGTAATCAGCATTTTACTCAGCCTGCTCAGTCAATTAATTCTGAGCTCATAGAGCGCGCTCTGATCATGCTCTGAACGAAAAAAGAAGCACAAATTCGAGCTCTGATGTATCTGAGCTAAAAAAGAAACACAAACTTTTTGTATAACAGTTCAGGTTGTGCTCTGAACTAAAAAAGAAAAACGCCTATGAGCGTGCTCAGATCTTTCTGATGATTTTCTGTTTTTCCTGTTTTTCTTTTCTCTCAAATATGACTGGAAGTGTGAATATATATGTATGTGTAATCAGCATTTTACTCAGCCTGCTCAGTCAATTAATTCTGAGCTCATAGAGCGCGCTCTGATCATGCTCTGAACGAAAAAAGAAGCACAAATTCGAGCTCTGATGTATCTGAGCTAAAAAAGAAACACAAACTTTTTGTATAACAGTTCAGGTTGTGCTCTGAACTAAAAAAGAAAAACGCCTATTGGAAAATAAGTAGTCTTGTGTAAGTATTCTAAATCGAGATTTGTACTTTTTTTTTTTTACTGTGTAACAAAATAGTTGTAATAACGGAAAAAATGTTTTGTACAAAATTTCTTTGTGTAAAAACAGAAAACAGAAGGTAGCTAACTTCTATATTTGAGAGATATCTTATATTATTACAAAAACTTCAACGAAATTAAATATTAGATTCATTCGCGTACCTACGCTTTAAATTGAACGCAATAGCACAAAGTCTATTCACGTTCTCATCAAAATTAACAGAAAAAATAGAAAATCAGCAAAATAACGAGTAGGTAACGAGAGGACTTTAACCGTCAAGATGATAAATATATGTCAAATGCACAATGTTGATAAGAAACAAATTCAAAATCAATTGCACTCAAAAATAAAATCTGTGGAAATAAAGAAAATTCGGTGGTTCTCGCAGAACGTTTAGCATGTTTGACAAAGGTTAGTTATTATTTATTTGTGATATATGGAATAGATGTAAAATATGTAAGTGGCTCAAAGTATGTAGCTCGAAGTCTATCCACGTAGGTACCTACTGTGAAATATGTTTTCAGGTGTATGAAAGAGTTTCGCTCAATTGTTTTAGTTTGACAGAGTTTTAGTCCTTGGCTCGGAAAGTTCACATTCAAAGTTTGAAGTTGTCAAGTCGCTAATGAAAGATCATTTATTTTTGTTTGAGTTCATGGACGACCTAGTTTTTGCTTTCATTTTGTCCTCTTTTTAAGGTAGATGATGTCCTCCAAAGTCCGGGATTTTAAAACTTTTTGTCCTAGGTTAGCTTAGATAGCCATAGAAACCCTACTTTTTACACAAAATTCCAATAATACCTACATAACAAGTTGAGAAGAATATGGGAGTTTCAGGTCAATGTGAATCTTGAAACTCAACGGTTTTCATGTTGTAAGATTCTTTCAGAGTCTGTGATATTGCTCAAGGAAAGGATTGGGTTAGGTTGATGGGTGGGTAAAGCAGAGCGAGCCATGTAGTACCCCACTTAGGTCCATTGTGGACCCATCCATTGTGATGCCCTTGTTGGGGGGTTAGCCGTTATTGTTGGCGATGAGATTTGTTCCCTCTCATAGTTATTCGAACTTTTCCAGACATACTCATGTACCTATTTATGAACCTGTAATGATTAGATAGTGTTACATTTAGGCCGGGATTCGAAAAGATAAAACACTATTCTTAACTTTTCTAATAAAATAACTTTTATGTTTTATTCAAATAATTCATTTATTATTACCAAAACAATATTACTTAAAACAATTCTTAAACGTTTCAAACCAATCACTTAATTCACTGTATTACCTTACACTTATTTATCTCAGAGACAATACCTACTGAGACCCCCAACTCGCAATCCTCTTGCCGCTGACCCCCCAATTTTTTTTTCAAATTCGCCATTTTGTTTTACGTATCGGTGGTAGATCAGGGATGGAAAATGCTATTTTCGATTTGTACTGAAAACTGTTGGAAGATTGTACTGAAATGGAGTCAATTGTATTGAAAACAATTTTTCGTATACAAAAAATTTTAATTCACAATATTTTATTAAAAAAACAACGTAAAAAAAAAAGAATAAAAAAAAATAGACTTAGAAAAATCTATGAGCTCTTCAGGCCTAATACACTCATTTTGCAAATTCATATTCAAAATATTGCCCTGAACTTGAAATTCATAACAGTTTTTCGCTCAGAAACATTGGAATTACAATAGAAACAACGTTTGATTTTTCGTTCAACATTTTGTTCAAGCCATGGGTATTTTTCTTTCCGTTCAGGCTGAAAACACACCTCATATTTCTTCTTTTTTTCGTTCGTACATCGTTTGAACAGGTCTAAACACTTTTGAAAAAAGTTATGTTTTATTGATAGCACTTATAACCTACACAAACTGCTTACTCATCAACAGACAAAAGTAAAAAGCAGAATCTAGTCAGCGCTTTGTGCAAAACTTAAAACAAATACATAGTTCGTTAAGTGATTTGATTTTCTATTTTTGAAAAAATACAAATTGCAAGAAAATTTTAAAGATACAGATAAATGATTGTATCGAATTAAGGCAAATTGTACTTTTGTACCTGAGCAAACTCATTTGTATCGAATTCGATACAATTGTATCGACTTTTCCATCCCTGTGGTAGATATGTCAATTAAAAATCCGTGTGACATGCAAAGACATACGAAAAATATAAAATCAATGCTGCCAACCACTACCAACCATAGGGGAAAGTGATAGAGTTCGGGAATACCATATTTTAACATTACTGAATGCTATTGGTTAGTTATTATACTGTGATGTGGAGCGTCGAACCTAAAATGGTGAAATGAAAACAACCCCTTAGTCACCAAACAAGTTCCATTTGCGGTTATAATTGGTAACTCAAATCTGTCAAATGTCAATGTCATCTGTCATCTGTCAAATGTAACTCACCACACTCAAATTCTAGAACCACTATATCTAATTCTAAAACCATCCAATGTTTAAGAAGAGAGAGAGTGACAGTTGATTGATTGATTGATTGATAGTAATCGGTTGTGTAGATAATTAAGTGTAAAGTAATACAGTGAAATAATTGATTGGTTTGAGTCGTTTAAGTGATATTGTTTTGGTACTTAATAAGGAAATAATTTGAAAGTGTAAATAGAGTGATTTTATTGGAAAGGTTAAACAGAATAGTGTTTTATCTTTTCGAATCCCAGTCTGAATGTAACAATATATTTTGAAAAGGCGAATAATATACTTTGTTTGGTTAGTAAAACTATCTAAATTAGATGTTGAATACAATAGAAACATACTCAGACAAACATGATTGTGTATTTTCCGTTTTTGGATATCATTAAATTCGATTTTATGCGTAAAATTTTCTTAAATAACTGAAGAAAAATTGCTCAAAATGTTTTTATTTTCCTACAACCATTCTGCAGTAATCATTTTTCATAAATATTTTCAGCAAAAATGCACTTATTCCTAAAATAAAATACTATTCACACGTCAGGAATAATTTCAAACTTAACGGACAAAATTCTATGAACGCTGGCAGAAACTTTGCCGACAGCGGAAGTGGTACACGCAAGCTGCGTTTGTGTTGGTGAGTGAAGTTACGTGACATTTGTCAATACGAATTTATATGTAACAATACTAACGTACTTAGCGTGTATCACCCCAAAAAAATATAGCTTGTAGGCAAGTAACGGAAAATCAGCCAAAATTGGGGGTCTCAGTATTGTATCTGATTTATCTTCACAACCGATTACTATTGCGAATTTTACAAATGACTGTTTAAAAATCAACTGTGTGTTCCTGTTCTCAAACATGCCCTTTTATATCCGCTCTGCCACCTATTAGAATATTCTAGTGTATTCCAATTATTCCGTCTGTGTCTACAATTAGCTGGAAAGAGAGAGAGAGAGAGAGAGTGGTTTTAGAATTAACTAGAAAGTTGTTGAGTGTGGGGAGTTACACTTATTTGACAGATTCGAGTTTCCAATTGGAACTGGAGGTGGAACTTGTTTGGCGACTATTAGGTTTCTTTTCATTTCACCATTTTAGGTTCAACGCTACATTCCACACCACAATAGTGAGACTGAGACATCAGAAAGTTCCTGTATGTCATGAAAGTAGTTACTTCCAAGTGTTCTACTCCTCAAGTGACAGAGACTTGGGCAGATCCATTTCTGGAAAGTTCACCAGCCATCTCATTACCGGCTTTGTCCCTGTGTCCAGAAACCCAACAGAGACACTTGCTACGTTCAAGGCCGTAACGAGGGGGATCACAGGGGTTTGATACGATTGCTATCCCTTCGTTAATGTTTCAATCGTTAAATCCAATAAAGGGAAAGATAAGTTGTGCGTGGATGGAATGGAGATGGGGATGAGCAGAAATTGAAAAAGAAAAGAAAAATTATTTTTAAAAACAAACAAATAAGAAAATTTACAAAAAAAAAGAGAGCCAGATCTTAGCTCTCTAGCTTTGTTTAGTTTCTTTATTTTTTGGTAATTTCAAATGTGAAATAATTTGCTTCTTCTGGATTTTTTTCTTATAGGGAATTTATTATTAAAACCTGAAATGCATAATATATTAATATTTTTTGTTCGTGTTCATATTAGTTTTTTTTTTAAGCATTGCTTAAAATTTGAAAAGCAGAATTAAAATAAGCTGAATTTCGTAAAGCAGAATTTATGTGTGAGGCGACAGAATATTACAAAGCAGAATTTCGACCGGATCCCGTTAAATATAGCTACTGTTTTTTAAACTATTCCTACTTTTACTGAGTGGGGGAAGCGAGGAGTAACAATGATTCTTGCTAGTTCGTTTGTTTTTGGCCTGACAATAATTTCTGTTGGCTTTTCGGATTTTGATCTGAGATTTCAGATTTCTGCTGCCTAATCGAACATGAATTTTTTTGGTGGGTACAAGCCTGCCAACTGGTGATTAGAACGAAGGAGCTCAGTTGGCGCAAGTGGTAGTCAATCGACAAAGTCGAAATGCAAGTTAATTTCCTGACGGAAAGGCAGAAATTCCAAGAACCTTAAGCTCTTCGCGGCATTGGCGAGCTGGCTTTGACTTTATTTCAATAGCGGACACCGAACACTGTTTTTAAGGCCGCATACCCTATGGACGTCACTGAATATGGAAAATTGGTAGAATAATTATCATTTGGTAGTACCAACATTGACACCATATGGGAAGCTTCGGCGGTTGCCAGAACCTCCGCGTGAAAGACAATAGGTACTGTGATTGCAATCTGTGTAGATGGATATAGACTGATTTCCTTTGAATGGTATATATCAAAGTTTAGATGGGGAGACATGTAGTCAGAAGTTTGTAGGGTTTTCACTTTCCAGCCTTTGGTTTGGCTGATTATATATATATATTATATACTCATTGCTACACGAATGGATAATTACAATTGGATGATCGAAGTTTGGAATTATTTTTTTGCCACTGATAACAAGACTAGTTCAGTCCTCTGTGGGTTGACTCCAAGACCGCATTGTTCTGTCTACAAATATACTGTTTGTAATGAGTGTTCTCGTAGGTCGGTTATTGTTGGTAGAAATTTACCAGTAGCAAGTATTACTACATCATCTGCATAGGAATTTAAATTTAATCCACCTGTTTTCGAATTTTACTAATATTGATTTTATGACAAGGAGACAAGGACAAAGTGTAAGGGGGGTACGTCTTGAGGCTGTTACTCTAAGATCAATGTAACCTAGTATTGCATTAATGTTCCTTTCATTGAGCGAACTTTCAATCAAGTTGGTGAGTGGTTGGTCGACGTTGGAATTGAATACCTAGTGCCCTCTTCACTGCACATGAGAAAGATGTTTAAACAGAACATTACATACTGTGCGGTTTTAATAACTACAAATCCTTCAAAAATGTATCGCTGGTTATATGATTGTTATTTCTTCTATCTAAAAGGAATGAACGTTTTGACGTAGGTATCAATAAGTAGTATCTTTGAACAGAATTATTTCCCTCTCTAACTTGAATCTTGTTAGTTTATTTTACCACGATATGTAGGTATTTATTTTTTTTTTTTGTTTGTTGTAACTAGTAGCAGATTCAGTGAAAAAAGTGTAAGTTATAGTACCGAGCTATCGGAGCCTACAGACATTATAAATAGGAAACTTTGGGTTATTTTAAAAATAGAGCATAACATGGAAAGTAATAAGTCTCGCAGAAAAAGCAGCATTCATAGTTACATCGACCCACTGTAAACTTGTAGGGGTTGGTACGTTGGTAGATTCGTATAACGTTTGTTGACTAAAGTTCAAAAAAGTTTATCGTTTATATCAATTGGACTTACCACTGCCGGTGGCTCCGCGCTCCGATATGCCAGTATATCGTATGTATTTAGAAAAGCTTATGAAAGCTCTATTGTCTTTAGCTGGAATTAATATGTTAATACTCGTAGGCCAACACCTAAAGTTTCGTAGGAGCTACAGTAAAACGCTTTAAGTTTGAAAGTTACAAGTCGTTTGCATTTTTCCTTTGGTTTGAAGAATAGTTTTCCGTTATTCCTAAGTCCCCTCCAATTTAGCAGGGTTTATGTCGAAATATATGAAACACAATTGGTCTTCCCTATTTTCACAAGTTTTCTGATTCGCTTAATTTTTTTCACAGAGGGTTCAACATAAAACAACTTAAAACCACTATACATTGAGCGGTGTCCTGTCTCGCACTATGCGTGTTGGTCACATCCCGTAATTGTGGCAAACCAAAAACGCAGACCGAATAAAAAACGCTTGAACAGATAAGCTAAAAATATTCAAAAACATTCCCATCTGCCTTATACGAGGTGAAATGGGTTGAAGCTACAAAACTCTTTGACCGAAATTGGAAGCACCTACAAGATGTATCTTAATAATTGATATTCTCAAAACAATTGGTGCAAGAGATAAAAATGTGATCGCTTTTTTGCAATTTTCGCAGAACATCAACTATTAGTCTAAGAGCTAGCAACGTTTTTGAGAGGGAATTTCAGTACGGCCAGTTTTTAGATATGTTATCTCTCTCAATCTCCCGGACGTCATAAAGGCTGTCTGGCTGGCAGTAGTGGTTGCGTTCATCAGTGCATGGAGTTTGATCAAAACGACACAAGTTCTAATTCGTGGTTTTGAGATAAATGTGTTTTAAAGTCCAAAAATGTCTCCTAAGTTTAGTTTGACATGTTAAAGTGGTATTGCAATGCAATAATAATGTAGGGGGAAAGCGGGAGACTTGAACATATGGGAGACTTGAACCACTCTCAATAATTCACTCAAAATCCACTCAAATCCTCCAACGGTAAACTCAAATGTCGCAGAGCTTGATCCTTTACTTCCACAAAAAAATATTTCTAAATTGTCAATTGACTTTGGCTGTTAGAAGTGAAAATGTGTTTTTTGGTGCAAAAAGTTAAAAAAAAATTTTTGTTTTTTTTGTGATAACTTTTTTTTTTGACGTGGTAGGTAATAATAGTTAACATTATGTTATAAAACAGTTATTTGGCTTAGTAGATATTAGAACGGAATCCAGCTAGCTTGGGTTGCACAAATGTTATTAACTTTTAATTGTGAAAAAATCTGAACGGGAGACTTGAGCCGGTTTCAAAGGGGAGAGTTGATCAGTGGTTCTGATGAAATATTGGATATGCGACTTTGCGTCTTAGTAACAAATACGTGCACGAGATATGTGTTGGACTGACCAAAAGGGACAATGAGATCTTTGAATGCCCTAACTGTGAAAGCAATTAGAGGCTAATCGTACACATGGCTAAAATTCCTTAATGATGTGGTAGTTTATAAAGAAATTAAGTTATTTACTTAATTTTATGTATATATAGTATAATATTTTAATACTGTTTTTTACTTTTTAGTCTCTAATATCTTATTATTGTTTGAAAATTCAATAATTTTGAGTTTTTATGTTTCTTTTAGTATACATTATATAGTTATGTTTTTTAGTTTGTATTAGTTTTTTGTTTTTCTGTATAAAAAACGTTAAACAGCTTTTTTTTCTTACATAATACCACAAATATAATTAAAATGAATTCTAATAAGATATTAACTAAATAAATTATTTTTTTCTATTGTTTTACCCGAAGAATTTAAGTATGTTCAAGTCTCCCCAAGGGGGTGGTCAAGTCTCCCGGCTGAGAGGGAGACTTGAGCCAAAAATCTGTTCCCAAACATTTTGCACGTGGCAAAAATCTCTTGCGTGTATATAGAGTTTATGTGACTAACATTAAAATAGATAAATGTATATTTTAAAAAATGTATTCAACATGTGGCTAAGATTAATAGAAAAGTTGTAGTGAACGATTTAACAAAAAGTGGCTCAAGTCTCCCGCTTTCCCCCTATAATATCAGATGTACAATAACCAATAGGTAACTAAAATTTGAGAAATTGTAACAAAAAGATGTTTTATTGGAGACTAGCTGTGCCCGCAACTTCGTACGCGGCGTAAGGCTCTGTAATTTCCAATAAAAGAGATTTGACCGTTTTCTCAACGGCATATTTGTTTAAAATCAACAGTCTAGCTAAAAAAAAAAAGCGGTGAACATTGTCAATGTGAAACAATAAATCAAACAAATCTATTTAGTACCTAAAACACCAATTAAGAAAATTAAATTCAACAGCGTAAGTCCTAAAGTTCCACTTCCTTACTGTAGGTATCAACGTAGGTAATATCAAAACCAGAGACAATACTGAGACCCCCAACTCACAATCCTCTTGCCGCTGGCCCCCTCAGTTTTTTTTCAAATTCGCCATTTTGTTTTCCTATCGGTGTTATGTCTATTCAGAATCCGTGTGACATGTAAAACCATACAAAAAATATGAATTCAATGCTGCCAACTGCTACCAACCATGGGGGAATGTGGTAGAGTTCGAGAATACCACATTTTAAGATAATTGAATGCTATTGGTTGGTTATTATAAATTTTTAAAAAACGATTAATATAATTTGTCATCGAGCCGATCATTGTATGAAAATTTGTATAGATAGTATTATTAGTAGCCTGAACTTGCGCGGTACACTAAACCACTGAACGGAATAAATTATTGTTCTTGTCTCTTTCTCAAAACCTCGAAGTAGAAATGTCATTTTTAAGTAAAAAGATAGAACACGTTTCCGAGGAAAGTTAGCCATTTTTGGATTAGTAAAGAGGTTAGTTTTATAATATAATTTTTCTCAGGTTTATAATTTAAAATGTTATTTTAGCAGCAGAAGTTCAGTGTGCCGTACAAGGATTGTTTATTGGGAAGTTGGTAGGATTAGTAAGTTGATCTAAAATATTCTGAATTGTGTAGGTTATAGGGTGATGGCACCAGTAGTCGGCCCCCTAACTTTTTTTTTGAGTTTGATTGGTCCTTAAAAATCCATTCTTCAAGTATATAATCAAGTATTTGGTTCTTCTGAATGTTTGAAGTCTGTAGACTCGAAAATACTAAGCTTATTAAGTGTATGAGCTACCTAATGCAAACTATTTAGAAAATAAGTGAAAAGGGTATGATTTGCCAGTAGTCAGCCCCCTCAGCTCCAGTAGTCGGCCACGCAAGTATCCAGTAGTCAGCCCCAATTTAATTTACACATTTTCATAAAAAAAGGGGGGGCTGACAACTGGAGAACGTTTAAAAGAACCGTGTCTCCTATAGTCAGCCCCCATTTCTCTAGTAAATGTACAGGGGGGCTGACTACTGGAAAACAAAGAAAATTGATCGAAATTTTGGTGCGAATCAAGACAGATTGAAGTCTCCATTCATTTTGCATACTCAGTTATTGTAAAAAAAAATTAACGTAGTCTCCAGTAGTCAGCCGGAGAGGCTGAGCCTAGGACAATCATAAAAATAATGTGTCATAAGGTCGGACCCCCTCTTAATTATTAAACAAAATATATTTTTAACATTTTAAGTTAAGAAATAGTTAAAATAAAATGTCAATAACATAACAATAATCACAAAATGCAAATACCTTAAATGGATTAGTATTTGTATCACTTTTCCAAAACCCCTCCCACTATTTATTTTTTTGGAATATCTACCACTCGTTTTCTGCGTTTATAAGAACTGTACTCAAGTATATATTTTTTACGCGCGAAGCAGCACCAGGATTGTTGCAAGTTTTTGGACGCAGATAGAAGAAATGTTAGCCAAAGGAAAAATATTTTTTGCTTGAAAGAAAGACCAAAGGATTAACTATTGCGCTGCATTTTGTATTCCAGAGGCAGACTACTGGAGGGGGCTGACCTTAGGGGCCATCACCCTATACATATATATTTTTCAGCAAATAAAATTATTCAAGAGGAATTGATGTTTATTTTTCCTCAACCATTCCAAATTCACGGCGGCACAACATAATTTGTTTAGTTAATAATGCGATCTAAATGAGATGTTTTATATACTAGAAACATACTAGGACAAATATTGTTGTGTATTTTCCGCTTTTGAATATCATTAACTTCGATTTCATGAGTAAATTTTTCTAAAATAACTGAAGAAAAATTGCTCAAAATGTTTTCATTTTCCTACAACCATTCTGCAGTAATTATTTTTCATAAATATTTTCAGCAAAAGTGCACTTATTCCTAAATAAAATACTATTTACACGAAACGAATAATTTCAAATTTAACTGACAAAATTCTATGAACGCTGGCAGCAACTTTGCCGACAGCGGAAGTGGGACACGCAAGGTGTGAGTGTGTTGGTGAGTGAAGTTACGTGACATTTGTCAATACGAATTTCTATGTAACAATACTAACGCACTTAGCGTGTACCAGCCCATATAAATATAGCTTGTAGGCAAGTAACGGAAAATCGGCCGAAGTTGGGGGTCTCAGTATTGTCTCTGATCAAAACAACCACTAAAACAAAAGCCTGAACGGGAATTTGTATCTACACCAACAATAAGTAAATCAAACAACATAATTCACCTATATCGTCTTTACTTCTTGAATTCTTCAATTCTTTACTGTAGTCTGTAGGTATCAACGTAGGTATATAACAACCATTAAAACAAAAACCATGAACTCAGTTTCTATATACACCACCTCAAATCCAACGTACATTCACCACCACACCACACGTCATCAGCCATCTGCGCATTTCCTCCGATCCGAAACACATTGTCGCTGTTTTTTGTTGTTTTTTTTTTCATATGAACGTGCTTGTGCGATGTGCGCCACCAAACCACTCCCAAGCAGAACAACGATCAAGAACCGCGGCTGCTGATAATATTCGATTTGAGAAAATAAATTTATTTTTTTGGTGTTAGATTTTAGGTTGTAGCTCAGCTTCTAGATGACCTAGAAAGCTGATTGATGGCTTGAAATAACTATAAAAGTGTTGGCTCTCCTAAGTATTTTGTTTTGTTTGCATTGATTAAGAATTATTTGAGTAATGGCGAGTTAAAGGCAGTAAAGTCAGAAAAAAAACACATTTTGGTCAAAAACGCTCCAAAAAATAGGCATGGCAATGAAAGGAATAGCCTATATGTTGCACAAAATCTGAAGGAACATTTCAAAAAAAGTTTCATCGAAATCGGTGCAGTAGTTCTCACGCCATTAGGTAACAGAAAAATTGCCAACAGTTTTATTATAAGTATAGAATAGATAATGCTGTTTTTTTTCAGATTGAAAGTAAATCTAATAAAAAGTCTTCAAAAAATACAAAGGTAGATATTTATTTAAGTCTAACAACAAGAAACAAAAGAAAAACTGGAATAGCATTAACAGCTAAAAATCAAATAGAAATTTTTAATGTATCAAGTCAATTGCGAAACAATATGTATTAGTATTGTCATGATTAATTTACTAAACTAAGAAAAAAAAACAAACAAAATTTGTTTACGATATACGTGCAACAATTGAGTTTTAATTATTTTGTTTTGACCACGTTATTATTTGAAAAATTAAAGCTTCTGCTCAGTCAAAACAGCACATGTGGAGTACATAATATCTTTTTGATCAAAAACAATACATACCTACATATAATACAACTATACGATACAACTTTTATCACCACGATCTGCGTAAAGAAGAGCATTTTTTTGAATCGCCACCATAGTTGCGAAGGTGGTGTAATGGTTTGGGGAGCAACAACATACTATATGGAACCTGCGAACTGTAGTTTTTAGCTAAAAAAATGAACGCAGTGGCTTACAAAAATGTACTAGAAAGGCATTCCCCGAACTGGGGAACCTGTTTGGGCCCAGCATAGTTATGCTCCAATCCATACCGCCCAATCTTGTTAAGACTTGGATTCAAATTTCAAACCCAGAACGTCGATTTATTGCAATGGCCTCCTTATTCACCAGACCTCAATATTATTGAGAATGTTTGGGGATGGTCTAAGAGAGCTTACGAGTCTGGAAGGCAATTCGATAGCAAAACATCACATATAAATGTTAAAACCGCCTGGTCTGAAGTTTCACCGGAGTACGTTAAGAATCTTTATGACTTAATGTCTAATCGCTTGTACGAGGTCACACCAAACAAAGGATGATGTACTTGTATACGTTATTAGAATATTATAAATATTCAAGATGTTGTATTAATAAATTGAATTTCAAAGATTTCGCTTATTTTTTCTTTATAATAAGTAAATGTCCTTATTCTAATGAGCCAAAAAAATGTATTATTTTTGTTCATGTTGGCAGCAAGCCACTAATCAATCGTAATATTTTTTGTCAATTCATTTCCTCTGAAAATAGCCTAATAAGTGTTACTTTTGCAATGCGAACCGTAATGACCGATATCAGCAAAAAGAGAATAACAAAAACAAATCATTCTACAAAATAATTATGTTCCTATTTAAGTGAGAGGCAGTCATAGTAACGTGTTGACACATTAACGAAGTAATGTATTAACGCAATAATGCATTACGTAAATAACACATTGGGGCACTTTCGTACTGATTGCGGCTGGCGGTCTAACAGACGGCGGAATTTCCGCAATAGTCTATGACGCCAGAATCGATTACTATCTACAGTTTGGATCTTTTTACGAAATCAATAGATATATGTACCTTTTTAGTAATAGTGATTATCTATAAAGCAACAAGACAACACTTTTTGAAGTAAGAAGTCTGGGAACCATTTGGGCACTATCAGAGGACTTTTTTTTTGCAATGCTCTCAGAGCATGTTAGTTTGGTACAACAAAAGCAATCTTTTTCAGATTTCAGAGCACTTTTGCGAATTAAGATATTTTCTCAGAATTACCAATACATGTGCGTTTAAGTTTGACAACTGGTGAAGTTTGTTTAGGTGTCGTGAATTTGTTCTACAGCAAAGAAAGGCATAGCATCGGGTTGATCTATTTTTGTAAATTAATTATTCGGGACTCAAATTTCGAATGTTTTTATATAAAACTAGCTGACCCGGCAGACTTTGTTCCCCCCAAATTTGTTAATGTAATGAAAATAATAATTCCGAGCATGCACGAGCAATGTATTTGCTAATTTATGTAATTCGGTCAGTTAAAATTCTTTATTCAAAAGTAATATTAATGCAATAGAAATAAATGACAAATTCTTTATTTTCTTTCAATCAATTATATTTGCAAC
The DNA here is from genome assembly GCA_946477585.1 of Cheilosia urbana. Classification (NCBI taxonomy): domain Eukaryota; kingdom Metazoa; phylum Arthropoda; class Insecta; order Diptera; family Syrphidae; genus Cheilosia; species Cheilosia urbana. The sequence goes on from OX297855.1 coordinate 46,314,956, forward strand.
AAATTATTTATATATATATATATATATTATTGTCATAATGAAAGCGAGACGCACGGGAAATTTAAGTCGCTTAAATACCAATGGCAAATCGTTCTGAATAAGCGGAATCTGTGGAATGAGAGTGTTTGCCTTTAAATTTTCTCCTCAAAATCGTCACTTGCATGCCATTTGATTTCAGATCCTTTACCATAAATCAAATGCGATCCATTACAAAGTTTCGGTACATTGATGCTGCGCAACAAAATAATAACTGAGCTGACTTTCGACTACAAATTATGTAGAGGTAAGCCCGGAAAATCTAAAGAATTCAAAAATTAAACTAGTCCCCATAATTTTTTTTTTTTTCACGACAAAAGGTAGCATATGTCCTTCCTTACACCCCACCCACCCGGCTTTGTCCGTACCTTTCGTATTAAATCTTGCTCATTTCGCAAAGTGCTTTATTTGGACAATGTCCATTAATAATTTCGATTATACCTACGACTTAAGAAATAGCGTTTAGGTTTATTTTTGAATGGGACGTGCCAAAACCCGATTTCCTATCGCGCTTATGTTTTGCAAAGTACCACCTAAAGGGTCAAAAACTATCCGATCTTTAAAACTGGAAGCAACCATACCCATATACAGAATTTCAATCAACTCGATGGAGCTGTTTCGGAGATCGGCAACAGCACCACCTATCAGGTCCAAAAGTATCCTATCCTTCAAGTGGGAACGAAGAATATAAATCTACAAAATTTCATTGAAATCGGTTGAGCGGTTTCGGAGATCGACAACAGAGCCACCTATCGGCCATAAAACTGATAATTTGAGATATACATTAAGTTCATCAGCGGGTGTTGAACGGTATAACCAGCAGTATTTGTCGAAAATCACAAGACAATACGTATGTACGTAAGTAAGTACGATCAAGCGCTTCCAATGCTTTGTTGTGAGACATTGTACATTCGTCCTAAAGCCTAGTATCCTGCTCGCGCTAAATTTTAGCGCAAATAGTCTCCACTTCTTTTCTCCACACCAAAGATAAATGGTCGCTAAATTATAATTAAACATGATATAGATCAGGGACGAAAAATGAACTTTGTGGGCTGTAACTATATCTAAGTTACGATTTTATTTTTTTGTATTTTTTCAATTCGCGTTTCTCGTATACAAGTAAAGGAGAAAAATATCGTTTTCGTACAAAATTTAAGATGTTTTTAAATTCTATATAACTACATAGTATAATCTAAACATATAAAAATCAATGCCACTCTTCGTTGTAATTTTATAACTCAAGAACGGGATCGCCTATCCAAACCAAATATTCAGGCTTGGTTCGGACTACTTAGTAGTTGGTTTATGTGAAGTTTGCACAAAATCGTTCGTGCGGTTCTTCATTTATCACATTTTTTGTAACAAATGAATTCAATAAATGGCGGTTCATTTTGTTAATCGGGATTTTGCTGTCAAATTGAAACTTTTTTCAGATGGGGATTGCGAATCTGAAGAAGCCCAATCGAATACCACATTAGAAATTTTATAACTTTGCAATTTATTTTGTTCATGGCTCACTTACTCTCACAGTGATGCCAATAATTAAAGGCACAAACTAAGGTATAGCTTAGCTCAGCTGTTCCATCTTGTGTATAATTTGTAAGATGCCAACTGCAAGGCACTTCACTTGTTTGTAAGGTAAAGTTTACGTTACGTACGTTGTACAGTGGAATTAGGTGCGTTATAGCAATAATATGGATAAACGAATACAAAAAATTGTAACAGTTCAATGTATTAAATATGCATTGAGTGTAATTATGTATTATTTCAAAATGAAAAAAATACTCTTTGACGGTAACTTTTTCGAGGCGATTGTATTTTGTATTTTTTCAAAGTTTTTAACAATGTTAAAAGTTACGATTGTAACGCGTTTTCAATCCTGATATAGATGGGACAAAACCCATATGTTTATGAAGCATGAGTACCATGACAGATATCAGTAAACGTAATTTTAATAGTGTGGTGTGGAGTGTCGAACCTAAATTGGTGAAACGGTCACCTTCCAAGTTCCACTTCCAATTACAATTGGAAACTCGAATTTGTCAAATAAGTGAACTTTCTAATTTATTATAATAGAACCACTCTCTCTATAGCTCATTGTAGAACCATCCAGAATAGTTGGAATACCTAACACCTAGGTGGCAGAGCGGATATAAAAAGGCATGTTTGAGAAGAGGGAGACACAGTTGATTTTTAATCTAAATCTTGGTTATACATATTTAAGTTAAATTTTAGTTACATTTAAGTTACATTTAAGTTAAATTTAGGTTAAATTTAAGTTACATTAAGGTTACATTTAATTAAGTTAAAATTAAGTTAAATTGAAGAAAAACTTAAACTACTTTAGGTAATAAGCACACATAAATATATATTATATTTCTAAATCTCTATATAAAAAAAATAAGTTGAACTGTGATTGTCGCCAATGTTCTCTGTAATACGTGAACCGGTTTTGATTCTGGAAATTTCCCATAAAATGTGACGTTAATATCATAGTTCGTACGTATATACAGCCTTTGTAGGTGTATTAGTTCATGGGATATAAGATTTTTAATTTTTTTTTTGGTATGGGCGGTTACACTCCCCTTTGTCCAATTTTAACTAATCTTCACTGGTATACTCCTAGGTCAATACCTAAGATTGTGTGTAAATTTGAATTCAATCGATTAGGTGGACGGCGGCTTTCGAAATATACGATTTTTAATGTTTTTTTTAAAGCTTTTTATCTTATGTTATACATATATATGTATTATGTATATCACACTATTATATAAAAAGGTAATATGTTGTTGTGGGGGGTAATCTCCGGAACTACCGAACCATTTCAAAAATTCGTTCACTTAAAAAAGCTACGGGATAGAGTTTTGCGATGGGCCACTTTATTTATTCTTTTTTCCATTTTCGATTTTTTGCACTACCTACACGTGAATGAAACACTGCGAAGCATCTTATGTATTATATTTTTGTCGACTGGGATGATTTGTTTTTAATTTTGTGCATCGCTTCAACAATTGCTTTTATACAGTTGATAAGGTAAAAAAATTTGTAAAATGCTTAACCGCGGTCGCGGACAAAATAGTTGTTGAAAAGTAAATTTCAAAGATTTTTTGAAAATGCCAAGACGAACGCGCGCATATATTGGCCGACGTGCGTCAAATCGTACAGCTGCTGAGAACAATTTCAAATCGAAGTGGCAAGAGGTAAGACGCGCGTCGTTACCGACATTCGAATGACAGACAACTATGGCGGTGATGCGATTTTTAATATTGAAGAAGTGACAAAAAACGTCATTTAACAATTGCAACGTTTATATAATGCAATCAACGCTTTCATAACAATGCCTAAAACGACGATAGAGAAAATGAACTCAAACGATCGCAGATTTATCTTCAAACCTGATAGTAGAATCGCACTTTGGAAAAAATAGAATGAATAGGAAATGTGTAGTGTGACTTCATATACAAGAAAAATTATTTAAAATTTGTAATTTTTTAATTCTTTGGATGCTCTGGACCTACCGCATCACAATTTGAAATTAAAAGTCGGCTCAATTATAATTTTGTTGAGCACCCTAAATGCACAGAAACATTGTATTGGATCGCGTTTGATATGATTGTAAAGAATCTCAAATCAAATGTCATGCAAGGACGATCTTAAGTAGAGATGCCACGAATGGTAATTTGGCCGAATACCGAATACCGAATATTCGGCGAGGCTCGTGGCCGAAGCGCCGAATATTCGGCGGCCGAATATTCGGCGACACTTTGTAGTAATTTCCGTGAGTGACAAGTCACAACTCGTCACTTACGAGTTTAAACTTGTATCGCTGAAGTTGTACGTATGTAGGCGCGATCGTGTCATAACACTTATTATTTGTTGTTATTTGTATGTATGTTGGTGCTTCTTTACGTACTGAGTGTAAACTAAGTATATATCAATCGTCTGCTATCGACTAATGCTGAAAAAATAGTTTTCATCCATCATAACCTAGATTTTAAATATTAATACCTATTTTTTCTGGTTAAATAAACATCTTTGTGAATAATATTTGGAGTTCTTTTTTTTTCATGATTTTCTATTTATTTTTCACTATTCGGTATTCGGCCGAATAGTTGGCAACAATAGTGAAAAATGTGGCCGAATGGCCGAATACCGAATAGTTGCCGAATATTCGTGGCATCTCTAATCTTAAGGGGGAAATTAAAAAAGCAAAGAGTCATATCGCGGACTCCGCTTATTCAGAACGATTTGTCATTGGCATTTAAGCGTCTATGACAAATAATAAGAGGCAAGGATAATCGCTGGATATTTGTAGCATCAATCTTGAATTCCCATGTTTTTCACATGGTCTATTTCTATACCTACTTCAGTTATTTCTATTGTATTTAATATAACTTTTGAATAAAGATATAAATAATTTGAATTGATGGAATTACATATGTAAAGTATCATGCGTTTTGCATGCTTGGAAGTATTAATTTCATTACATTAACGAATTTGGGCGAAACGGAGTGAGACTATAAATTAAATTAACCATTCCTCAATCATTTATACGAATAAAATAAATAATTTCCCATTCATCACTCCCGGAAGCCATTTGTATTTTTATAAACGCGGAATTTCGTTCAGCCCGTATGACACTACAATTTTCTCTCATTTTTTCCTCGTTACGTATTATGAAAGAGGTAGCAATTGTATCTATGTTATTGCAGTTGTGAATTTATATTCAAATAATCTTGAAATGTATAGGTAAAACAAAAAAAAAGCTGCCAGTGCCAGCAACTGAAAAATGTAAATTAAATACATTTTTAATGGTTTTTTTTTTTTGACATCTCTACATTAATAAGGTTGGTGTGTTGTGTACTCACTCCAATCGGGAATCTTCCTTCTATTTATTCGGACTGCTCTTGTTTAATTTTAAATAAATTTTCAATTTGCGGGAAAATTGCTTTAAATGTCAATTTAGCTGTTTAAATATATTGAGAGTCATGTCTTTTTAGACTGGATGTTAGATTAATGAAATATAACGGTTTTGTGATAGAACAAATACCAATTTCCAATTTATAAATACAGTTAAATTGATTTGTTCGCAATTTGCCTATTCGCAGCTCGCTCTCATGTGTATAGTCCTTTAGGAATGTGTGATATTGTAAATGCAGCATTAGATTTAGATTTAGATTGTTTGAAGGAGGTGGAATTAAGTTGCCATATCACTGCGGCCACGAGTGGGCCTATTGTGATTTCCTCCACTTAGAGCTCGCTCATGATACTGGACTTAGTTATGAATCCTAGTAGATCTTTGAGCGCGCTGTCAGATATGTCCTCTGCCCCAAGGTAAGGTTTACCTAGGTGGTGTTGACGTAATCTGACTAGACATTCACGTGACACAGTATGTGTTCTGCTGATTCTTCGTCCTCGTTGCATAGTCTGCAAGTGTTATTTTGTATTATTCCCATAGTCATGAGGTGTTTTTTGACTTGGCAGTGCCCTGTGAGGAACCCGGTGACTGTTCGAATCTGACTCCTTGTTAGGTTTAGGAGTTGTTTTGTTCTTGAACGAGAAGTAGTTGGCATGAACATTTTAGCTTGTCTGTTACCTTCAGTGTTTGTTAGGGTGTCCATATACCACAAACGAAAAAAGAGGACTTATTTTACGATCACCAAACAATAATACCCCCCCCCCCCCTCTCTCGGATAAGATAGAATTTATGGCTTCCCCCAGATTTCCCACCGTCGACAAAAAAAAAGAACACAAATCTAGGAAAAAAAAAACCCAAACTGGCAAAGCTGGCTACAGATGTGGGTGATGGGGAACAGAGAAGAAATAAATTACATCAGAAAAGTGCTACCACTGCTATTTTTTATGGTTGTACTGAAAAGTTTTAAAACGAGGGAATTGCTTTTTTTTTTATATTCATATATATATATATATATTAAAAAAGAGAACAAAAAGAGGAAAAAACAAATTAAGAGGACAAAAAAAGAGCCAAGCGAAAAAAGAAAGTGTAAAATAGATCGCTGACAAAAAAGAGGACATGTTCTCTTTAAAAGAGATGTTCTGGAAACCCTAGTGTTTGTCCAGTAATGATTTGCTTTGTTTTTCAGCCAGGTTTTAATGTGGAATTTAGCGGTGCTAAGGGGTAATCCACAGAATGGTCTTGGCATCATAAAGGTAGATGCTGATCCTTTCCTGGCTATTTCATTGCCCACATGCCCGCTGTGTCCTGGCACCCAAATGAGGTGTACTCTGTTTGTGCTGGCTAGCGATGTGAGTAATTGTAGGCAATCCCATACTATCTTTGAAGTGTTATGTGTGGGAGATATCTTTCGACAGTGACACTTTTTTCTTTATTGAAACACCTTTTGTTGAGACTTGTTTTTCTTAATTTTATTGAATTATATGAATACAAGTTCAATGGTATTGTTGTTGTTGCACTTATATTTTATATGATTACGCATAAGATTATGGTTTACTTTACAAAGTTACATAATTTTTATTGAATACGTTTTCGTTTAGGTTAAACTTTTATTACACGTACGCTCGGTAGTGCGTCTCGAAATCAACTCAACTAAAATATTCACTTTTATTATACATCCGCCCGGTAGCTCGTCTAGAAGTCAACTCACAGTTTTTAAAACTATATTTTCTGTTCTGCCTCTCTAGGTACGACATTACCTTGAAGAGGATATGCGACACCTTTGGGAACGCTGGCAGTGACTGGTTCACGCCGCGAATTAATGCAATCGTGGGCAAGAAATGTTTGTGTGCATTTGTCATATAAGACCATATGGAAATATTCGAATGCACTTGTCACATTAAACTATATGGAATTTGATATATTGTATAGTGGGAAGGAAGTAGGAAGGCAATCAGTAATTTGAATTAAGTAAAAGGTAGGCATATTTATGTATGCAAAGAAATATGAATTGAATATGAATACGATATAAAATTATTGTATTGTGGGAAGAAGTATATGAATGGAAGATAAGATATACTGGTAAGATATGGGATATGTATATTTGCGTATGCAACAAATCTTTCCCCCTATATTAAAGAGAATTATTCTTTGAAGAGGAATAATACTCGAAAAAAAATTTTAATATTCGGTATACCAGTTCGAGGACAGAACAGAGTTATTAAACAATTCTATTTATTTCTTGTTTTACATTATAAGGGCATCTTTTTATTTTACTTTGACATGAATAAAAATTTTCCTATTTACGTAAATCTATTTTACATTTATGTAGTTAAATCTTGTTAAATTTTTTTTTATTTATTTTGACATTAATAAAAATTTTCCTTTTTACGTTAATCTATTTTACATATGTTGTATATGTATATGTAGTAAAATATAATGTTACATTTCTTAAATATATTTATTTGTACCTAAGCATTAACTTTAAGTGAAATAGTATTATTATTATTATATTTTTTTATTTACTTTGACATTGATAAAAATTTTCCTTTTTACGTTAATCTATACTACATATATGTAGTATATGTATGTGTAGTAAAGTATAATGTTACATTTCTTAAATATATTTATTTGTACCTAAGCATTAACTTTAAGTGAAATAGTATTATTATTATTATATTTTTTTATTTACTTTGACATTGATAAAAATTTTCCTTTTTACGTTAATCTATACTACATATATGTAGTATATGTATGTGTAGTAAAGTATAATGTTACATTTCTTCTTTTGACATTAATAAAAATTTTCCTTTTTACGTTAATCTATTTTACATATATGTTGTATATGTATATGTAGTAAAATATAATGTTACATTTCTTAAATATATTTATTTGTACCTAAGCATTAACTTTAAGTGAAATAGTATTATTATTATTATATTTTTTTATTTACTTTGACATTGATAAAAATTTTCCTTTTTACGTTAATCTATACTACATATATGTAGTATATGTATGTGTAGTAAAGTATAATGTTACATTTCTTCTTTTGACATTAATAAAAATTTTCCTTTTTACGTTAATCTATTTTACATATATGTTGTATATGTATATGTAGTAAAATATAATGTTACATTTCTTAAATATATTTATTTGTACCTAAGCATTAACTTTAAGTGAAATAGTATTATTATTATTATATTTTTTTATTTACTTTGATATTGATAAAAATTTTCCTTTTTACGTTAATCTATACTACATATATGTAGTATATGTATGTGTAGTAAAGTATAATGTTACATTTCTTAAATATATTTATTTTTACCTAAGCATTAACTTTAAGTGAAATAGCATTATCATTATTATATTTTTTTTTTTTATTTACTTTGACATTGATCAAAATTTTTCTTTTACGTTAATCTATTTTACGTTTTACATGTATGTAGTTAAATCTAATATTTTTTTTTTTTTTTTTATTTTTATGTTACATATCTGAAATATATATATATATTTTTTTTTTTGTTGAATTGTGGAATAGTAGTATTTTGTTTTTATTAATTATAATTTTATACTAGCTGAACGGATTTTGGTAGTGTCAGTGATCGAGTTAACGGTTTCATGGGGGTTTCACTACATGAGGGTTCATTAACCTTTGGGGGTTCTTCCGCGGGCTCTATAATGTGCATTTCTATGTCCTTCAGAGGAGTGCTTTTTTTTACTATTCCAGTTTCTTAATAAGATGGGTATAGTTTTAAACACTATAACTAGAATTAGTCCTATTATTAGAAGACTGGAAATTGAGAGGGAAGTTATGGATAGGGTGCGGTGATTAGTAGCTTTGGTAGTCTCTTTTATTTGCTTCAATTTATTTTGTATTTCCTCCAGGGATTGAGTACTTCTGTGAATTATGTCATTGGTATTTGAACCTATTATTAATCGGGTTTGATTCAGGTTTGCAGCAATTGGAATGAGGGAAGTAAGGTTTAGGCTAGAGAATTCTTTACTAGCAGGGGGAAAATACTGAGGTTGTACAACGAATAAAGTGGGCCTTGAGTCACCCTGATAATAAATTGTTTTATCGAGAATTTGCACTTGACAAGGTTCATTTATTGTAAGAATGCCTTGTTCTGTAAGTTTTGGTGTTAATAATATCGTCGAGCAGACTACGTGGAGTACGGTCGGTTTTGTGACTGAATACAACCAAGTATTTGGCCTAATCAGTTTAATTAGTGTATCTTGAGAGGGATACTGGACTCGATAATGGCATTGGGTACTATCGTTTAGAGGATTAAAAAATGCTTTAACGATGCATTCTTTTGTTGCTGTTGCTCGTGTTATAGGAATGTCAAGTTTTCCCACATAAGTAGTACTATTGAAACTACTGGTAATTGTAACGAAAGATTTAATTTCTTCACCCTTAAATAGGAGGAATTCTTGGGATTCTGTTTGTGTGGCTATATGGGAATACTTTACATCGGGTACTAAAGAGTGTCCCTCTGAAAGGTGTATCGGAAAACATACAATTTTGAAAAATTGCATTTTTGGTAATGAGAAGATTGGAAGGGTGGCCTTGACTACCAGTTTTTCCTGAAAGAGGTGTGACTTTATTTCTGCTGTTTGATACAGCATTGGCAAACATTTGTTTTCGCAGATTGGTTTCGACCTCTTATAAATATTTGTAAACGTACTTGGGGAGATTAATAACGGGTGTATTTGGTTATTCCTAGAGGCTAATATTATATCGATTAAAGTTGTTTGACGAGTTTCAATTTCAAGGACTTGCAGGAGGATACTTGTTACGATTTCCTGCCTTAACTGTGTTTTAGTAAAGTCGTCAGTCATTTGTACGATTTCGTTTATTTTAAGACCAATTTCTTGCTGTCTGTCGATTAGCGTCCTTAAAGGTGTTTGTATTTGTTTTAGGGTGGTGCTTACTATCGAGATTTGCTGCTTGTTTAGTTCAACTATTTTTCGTTCGTCACTTTGTAGTTCTTCTAGTTTACTATAGATTTCTTCTTCATTTTCACTATCCATTGTGCCAAAAAGGTAATGGAAAACGTTTCCGATGCCGTTGAAGAGCGACCTCGGTTGCCTAGATTTCGGCAGTAGTTCATGGATTATTTTGGTACGACTTTTAATGGTTTCCATCGCTGCATGAATGTGCCGTTGTTGCAGTTTGCAATAGTCTGTGATATTTTTGGTATTACACAACTGGCTGACAAGGTGTTCAGCATGTTCCGCCAGCATTGTTTGGTTGCTCAGTTCGGATAAGTCTATCTCTGTGAGAATGGTCCATGTGTTGTGGTAGACCCATAAGTCGCCTAAACCCTCGAATACCACTCCTGTTTTGTTGAGAGGATTCACCGTGTATGGTTGCTTGAAAGGTTGACCAAGGGGAAACATGATTGTTAAGAAAATAATCATGAGCTCCATACTGTACTGTAGGAAGATGAAAAAGGAGAATTCAGAAAGCAAGACTTAAAATGGGAAATTTAGGTTATTTTTTTTTTTATATGCTAAGTTTATCTTTCGTTATTCGTAGTAAGGCTTTAATCGGTTGTTATGGATCACAATTTCTTTTCTACCAAATTTGATAGCTGTGTTTACGGGTCCTTTTATACATGTTACTGAATAAGGTCCTCTCCATATGGGTGATAATTTTCCTTTTCTATTTTCGTTTTTGACGAGTACTTTATCCCCTACATGAAATGAATGAGACCGTACTGTTTTGTCAAAATATATTTTAGACCTGTGCTTACTTGCTAGGAGATTTCGCCTAGCTATGGAATATGATTTTTGAAGTCTATATTTTAGAAGGTGACAGTAATTTTCATGATTATATATGGGTTCAGGCTCTCTTTTCAGGTTGGACGGTATGTCAGGCGTGAATCCATATAGACATTCCATAGGTGTGAGTTTAGTGCTATCATGAATACTATTATTGTACACAAAAGTCGCTGTTCGCAAGAACTGGTCCCATGACTTGGGGTTTTCATCAGTTATGCTGCGCAAATACTCCACTATTGGTCGGTGTGCCCGTTCAAGTGCACCATTCGATTGGGGATGATACGCTGTTGTCTGTAATTTTTTTATTTTAAGTAGTTTGCAGAGCCCCTTAAATAAATCACTGAGAAAATTTGTACCCTGATCCGTTACAATCCGTTTAGGAATACCGAAACGAGTAATTATGTAATCAAAAACGACTTGAGCTACTGTTTGGGCCTCGGCATTTTGCATGGCATGGCAATCGACAAATTTCGTTAAATTATCCTGAAAAGTTAGGATATACACATTTCCAGACTCTGACTGTTCTAATGGGCCGACGATATCTAAATAGACTTTATCGAAAGGTTTTTCGGCGATATCAGTGATCATCATTGGCATGCGTATCAAAGGTGTTGCTTTCATGGTCTGACATTTTTTACATTTTTTAATGTAGTTTTTTATGTCTCTGAGCATGTGCCTCCACCAATATTTTTTGCGAACTCGCTTATACGTTTTTACTACGCCTTGATGACCGCCAAAAATCGAGTCATGATAGTCCTTGAGAATAGTTTGTATCTCCTCGGGGCTACTGATTACTTCTATGGGTCTTGCATTTACGGGTTGCAAATCCGTTGCGCTCTGTGTTATGGCTTCTTTTGGTTTTTCAGAATCGCTTGGTTTAGTTTGATTGCTTTGAATAACCATATCAGTTGGCTCAGGAGCTGTACTCTCCTTTTGTGATTGTAAACGTGTTACAGCATTACATGCTGCTGTATTTATTTGTGTATTGATGAGTACGCCCGGTGGCCGGTGAACCTCGGCTTGTACCTCAAGTATTAAAGGTTCTGAAGTTTCTTGTATAATTGTACTGAACTCATTCGGACTCGCACAAATTCTGCACTCAACGGGTTTGTCAATTTTTTGGTCCGCTTTCTCGGCTTCGTATTCGGCATAGGTTAGGATTCTATCCATAGCCGAACATCGTTTGCGCTGCCGTTCTTGTGCAGAGTTCGCCCCCTCAAATTGTGGAATTCGGCTAAGGGCATCAGCATTAGTATTGTATTTGCCTGGCTTATATTCTATTTTGTAATCAAATTCCGACAATTTGTGATGAAATCGGACGAGGCGAGTTGTAGGGTCTTTTACATTAAATACTCCCTTTAAAGGCTTATGATCTGTTTATACAGTAAATTGGCGACCTTGAAGGTAGCATCTGAAATTTTTAGTTGCCCATACAATCGCTAATAACTCTTTCTCAATAGTAGAGTAGTTACGTTCGGCTTTGTTTAAAGTACGACTAGCATATGCAATGGGCTGGTCTTTTCCCACTTCTCCCTGTGAGAGTACAGCCGCAATCGCTTCAACGCTTGCATCAGTAGTGAGATTGAAATGTTTTGAAAAATCTGGATAAATTAACAGAGGGGGTGAGATTAAAAGTTCTTTAATTTCTTGAAATGCTTTCTGACATTTGTCTGTCCAGTTGAATTTTACATCCTTACGGAGTAGGTTAGTTAGCGGTCGAACTATTTTAGAAAACTGGGGTATAAATTTACGGTAGTAGTTGGCAAGCCCCAAGAAAGATTGGACCTGTCTAACTGTACGGGGAGTTGGAAAATTTTGGACAGTGGCAGTTGTGCTGGGATTTGGGAGTGCTCCTTTTTCTGAACATATATGTCCCAAATATACTACTTCTTTTTGTAGAAACCTGCATTTTTCCGGCTGCAACTTTAAATTATTTTCTCTTAGTTTATCAAAAACCCTTTTCAGCTTTTTGTTATGATCTGTGAGGTTTTTTCCGTATATGACGATGTCATCCAGATATACAAAGCATTCAATACCTTGTAACCCGGTAAGGACATAGTTCATTAAACGCTGGAATGTAGCCGGCGCTCCTTTTAAACCGAAAGGCATGCGCTTAAACTCATAGTGTCCGTAGTTGGTGCTAAAAGCGGTTTTTGGTTGATCCTTTGGATCTACCAGAACCTGGTAATAGCCACTAGCTAGATCGAGCGTGGAGAAATAACGGGAATGACCGAGTTGATCAAGTATGTCCTCAATTCGAGGAAGGGGGTAAGCATCACCTATAGTGCAGTCATTCAGTTTACGAAAATCAACCACGACTCGCCATCTAGGTTCACCATCCGGACCCGGCTTTTTGGGGACTACGAGGAGAGGTGAGTTCCAAGGACTTTTGCTAGGTTGGACAACGTCATCTTCCAGCATTTCCTTTAACTGATCATTTATTACTTGCCTCTTTGTCTGAGGTAGTCTATACATTCTTTGATTTATGGGTGCCTGGTCCCGAACTAATGGTATTTCGTGTGTGATAGCTGTTGTGTATGAAAGGCGATCGCCTTTTAAATGAAAGATATCACAATACTCATTACAGAGGTTTATTATGGCGACCTTTTCTTCAGAAGAAAGGTTTTTTCCTACGTTGAGCTCATGTTTGAGTTTTTCTATTCGCAATTTGTGTTGTTGTGTGTGATCCGGAATCTCGTTGTCCGGAGTGAAGTATTTTACGTGCTGAATTGAATGCTTCATCTCTGGAGCATGTTCCTTTTCGGATTCCAGAGGAATTATTTTATAGTTTTTTGCTGGACTTAGTTGCAACCTTAATTGGTGTACGACAACTGTTTTGTTATTTATATTAAGGGCACTTATTAAATGTTTATTTTGACCTGAAGGAAAAATACAGTTAGAGAAGAAGACTCCATCATTTACCTTGTCTGGTAAGCAGAGCATTTCTTCTGACAATTCCAAGGGAACTGTTATGAGTTGTTGTGATCTTTCAGGCAGGCAGACGGGCTTATCTAAAACTATTTCTACAATAGTTGTACCGGAGTCTGCTTCGCTACAGGGAGGGGTTAGTATGTTTGACCGTTTGATACCAGGGCCGCCTTCGCTATAGGGAGAGATTAGTACTTTTGCACTATTGTTGTTTGTAGTTCGCCTATTTCCTGCAACATTTTGGAATGAGTTACCTTTATTAGTTGGGATGAGAGGTATGCTGAACAGCTCGGGATTAGTTTTCGTTTGAGGGAATTTAAGCTGTTGGGAAGGTCCTTCTATGTTGCAATTTATTGAGAGAAAATCGTTTCCAAGTATACCGTCGTCCGAAAACGTAGGAGTGTTACCCACAACTTGGAAGGTGCATGGAATTTTATTATTGAGTTCAAAATGTCCCTGACAAGCTCCGATGCTCTTCCCGTTTCCGAATGGTGTTTGTAGGAGGCATGACTTATCGGTTTCAAATTTTATATCTGGCTTGAGTGCATTTTTTTTTATTAAACTAACTTCGGAACCGGTATCCACGATTAGTTTTGCATGGCCGTTTAAGCCTATGTCGAGAGGGAGAACTATTGTGGGGACACCATGTTCGGGCTTCTGGGAGTACCTTTTGTCCTTTTTGCTGGGCTTTAATGTCGAGCCGGGGGTTTCGGGCTCGACAGTTGAGAGTTTCCCTGGTTCTCCGATTCCCATTTAACCTTTTGTCTGCACTGTGTGATTTCATGACCCGGTCGACCACAGAAATCACATTTTTTGGATATGTTATAGACCCTTGAAATGTTTTGTGGCGAGCTGTGAGTCGCCTGGTTGGAAGGGGTATTTTCGTAGACTTTTTCTGGATTTCGATGGTTAAAGTCCTTTTTTCTATTATTGTGAAATCTGTTAGTTGGTCTGTTAGTTCGCCGGCAGTCTCTAATATCGTGGTTATATATCCTACAATTTGTGCAGAAAGGCGTGTTTTTTCTGCTTAGGCAATCACTGTAAGTGTGCCCGGTTTTTCCGCAAAAACTACAAATTATGTCATTATTGAATCTTGTATCTTGTAAAGAATTGGAAGTAATTTTATTTTGGGAATAATCGTGGGGTTGCTGCATATTTGAAAAGAACGCTGTGGGTTGTGGGTTGAACTGTGTTTGAGGAGAACTACTAATGCTTCCTGGCCATAACTGTGGATTTGAGAAACTATTGTTGTAGGGTGAATTGGTAGGAACTTGCTGGAATTGAGACGTTGAATGCAGAATTTGTTGCGTTGGGAGGACAGTTTGTTGCAACCTTTCCATATCTAATGCTCTTTGCACTAGTTTGTCTATTTGTTCCTCCCCTATCGTTAATAAATACTGGCAAAGATAGGGATTACAGACTCCGGTTTTTAAGGCGTTCTTTGCAAAATCTTCAAGCTGTATTTTCACAGCTGAAGCTGCAACTGAGCCATACTTAACGTCTGCTGCCTCTTTGCAAAGCTGCAGCATCTGCTTTAACCTAGCTGTAAAAGTGATGAGAGCTTCCAAGGGGTACTGTCTCATAGTAATCAGCTTGTTTACCACTTCTTGATAAGTTTCCCTAGGTAAATATGTGCGGTTGAGAAGCTTTTCGGCATCCTCAAAGGACGTTATTTGGTTAGATGCGACTAACAAGTAGGCAGCACCTCGGAGTCTGGTGGGAAAAATCTGAACAAACGCTTGGTGTTCTTCCTCAGGTAGACATTCAATTACCTTCTTACAACACCCTAAAAACGTCTGTAGTTCGGTACTTAATGAGGGGTTTTGTTCACCCGAAAATATTGGCACTAACTGAGCTGTAAGCTTTGCAATTTTGCAGTAATCAACCGACATTTTAGAATAGGTTTCTGGTTTATTTTCTGTGATAGAGTTTTGAATGGGAAATTCCTGTTCAGACTCAGGAATGGAAATATTTAACCAATTTAAAATGAATTCGCTATCTCCTAAATCACTTTCACTATTCCTTAAATAACTCTCACTACTATCTTTACGTGTTAGCTTATTTTCTAATTCGAGAGGATGCGATTTTCCTTGAAAATCTAACAGTTCCCTTTTAAAATGTGCAGTTGCTTCCTTTATGTTACTGATTTTACTGAGTCTCTGCTCACGGGTTTTTTCCAACTCCCTGTTTAAATTTTCGCACTGCAGAACTGTTAAATTTTCACTGTCTCGCGCTTTCAATAATAATAATTCTAAATATTCACTTAAACTTACGCTATTGTTGGTTGGTAGGATTGTCCCGGATCGTAGTCTTCTTGGTGAAACTGTTGGTTGTTGGGGTAGTTGCGGCGGTTGTCCTCGTGATGGTTGGGGTACTTGCGGTGGTTGACTTCTGGATGTTCCTGGTTGGTCTTCTGCCTGGTTCATTAGTTTTATTTGTTTACACTGATTTTTTTTTTTTTAATGTTCAAACTAATTTTGTCTCCTTCTGGGTATGTATACTCTCGAGACCAGACTCAGTCCCAAGTTTACGGGTTGTTGTGTCTTACCCAGTATACAAGGAATCTAGGCTTTTCAAGCTATTACCAGCGAGTTATCTAAATTTAAAGAAAACCACTGATGCTTCCTAGATCCTACCGGCTGCGCCAATTTGTTATGTGTGGGAGATATCTTTCGACAGTGACACTTTTTTCTTTATTGAAACACCTTTTGTTGAGACTTGTTTTTCTTAATTTTATTGAATTATATGAATACAAGTTCAATGGTATTGTTGTTGTTGCACTTATATTTTATATGATTACGCACAAGATTATGGTTTACTTTACAAAGTTGGCCTCGGCATTTTTTCTTAATTTTATTGAATTATATGAATACAAGTTCAATGGTATTGTTGTTGTTGCACTTATATTTTATATGATTACGCATAAGATTATGGTTTACTTTACAAAGTTACATAATTTTTATTGAATACGTTTTCGTTTAGGTTAAACTTTTATTACACGTACGCTCGGTAGTGCGTCTCGAAATCAACTCAACTAAAATATTCACTTTTATTATACATCCGCCCGGTAGCTCGTCTAGAAGTCAACTCACAGTTTTTAAAACTATATTTTCTGTTCTGCCTCTCTAGGTACGACATTACCTTGAAGAGGATATGCGACACCTTTGGGAACGCTGGCAGTGACTGGTTCACGCCGCGAATTAATGCAATCGTGGGCAAGAAATGTTTGTGTGCATTTGTCATATAAGACCATATGGAAATATTCGAATGCACTTGTCACATTAAACTATATGGAATTTGATATATTGTATAGTGGGAAGGAAGTAGGAAGGCAATCAGTAATTTGAATTAAGTAAAAGGTAGGCATATTTATGTATGCAAAGAAATATGAATTGAATATGAATACGATATGAAATTATTGTATTGTGGGAAGAAGTATATGAATGGAAGATAAGATATACTGGTAAGATATGGGATATGTATATTTGCGTATGCAACAGAAGCTTTGATGTGATTTCATAGCTATTGATAGCCAGTAGTGCAGCTTTGCTATCAGAGAGAATATATATGTTCTTGTTTGTTATGGATTTTTTTAGATTTTCTCTGAGACATAGTTCTATTGCAAAGATTTCTGCTTGAAATACGGAGTTGCATTTGTCCATGCTTTTATGGATGAACGTTTTTGTGTCGACCCCGTATACTCCAGCTCCAACTCCTTCATCTGTTTTCGATCCATCTGTGTACCATACATGAGAATCTTTGGCAGCATTAACGCTGTTGCTAATGGTTTCGAACAAAAATGCGAATGTGAAAGGGAAAATAGGTTGCGAAACTTAAAAGAAATTCTATGGCGAATATATTTTTAAATGATGTAATATATTCATCTATCTTCTATATATATAAAAATAACTTGATAAATGTGTGTGTGACAGCCTACCGACTGCCACACACATCCGATTTTGATTTAGTTTTTTTTGTTGGTTAATAGACCATGCAGAGAAGGTTACTATATTGGTATGATAAATTTTTGAAAGAAGGCGAAACCGCCATTCCAATAAATTCATTTTTGTACACTTTGAAAAAAAAGAAACTGAATAGAAATCGAATAGTGACACTTCAAATACAAAAATAAAAAATATTTAAAATTTTAAAAGCAATTGTTGTTGTCAATTATTTTAATTATTTTCCAACCAAATTGTTGTTGTCAACAATTTTGAAAGTTTTTTTTTTTAATACCTATACTTACTTACTTACTTAGATGGCGCTACAGTCCGGGGTGGACCTGGGCCTCAACCAATACGCCTCTCCAGTTAGCGCGATCTTTGGCTAACTGCCTCCAGTTGCGCACTCCAAGTTGGTTGAGGTCCCCTTCCACTTGCGCGCGCCACCTAAGGCGAGGTCTTCCTCTACTGCGTTGTCCCTCCGGGTTAGAATCGAAGACTCTTCGGGCCGGAGCGTTGGTGTCCATTCGCTCCACATGTCCCAGCTATCTTAGACGACTGATGTGTACTTTTCTGACTAGGTCGATGTCGCTGTACAGCTCGTAGAGTTCGCTGTTAAATCTTCTCCTCCAAAGCCCGTCAACGCAAACGGGACCAAAAATCACTCGAAGAATTTTGCGTTCGAAACGACCAAGGAGATCTTCATCCGCCTTTGATAGCGCCCATGCTTCTGCACCATAAAGCAGGACTGGGATGATGAGGGTCTTATACAGAGTTTCCTTAGTATTTCTCGACAAGGCCTTACTTATCAGTTGCCGTCTTAGGCCAAAGAAATTTAATACCTATAGGTACCTAAAAAGTTTGTTCTAATAAATTATGTCTACTATGTTACATTAAGTAACTTTTTGAAATGAAGTAGATACTTTGATTATACAAACATGATATGGCCGACGATATTTTGCTGTGATATCGGATAATGAACTGGAGATGTCAGTTGCATCGAATTCGTACTGTGACATCGGATAATGAACTGGAGATGTCAGATGGAATGCGCAACAAAGCTTTGATTTTGATCGAGGATATGTGTCTGCTCATGAGTGGCAATTTGTTGTGCAAATTGGGGATGCCACAGCCAAATCGTTCAATGCAAGACGAATTTAATCCAGAATTGGAGCGAGAAATGGACTTCGGTCGAATCGCATTGAGTCAAGCTGTTGAAACAAATGTGCCAATGTTGAATCAAGAATAAAAGACAGTGTACGATAAATTGATGCAAGCAGTCGATAACGAAAATTGCGGAACTGGAAATACATTCATGATTTCAAGTTGGCTACAATTCGTTCGAGATCTGAGATCACTTTGGCCCTAGCCTCTCTGGGATAGCGGCTACTTTGTTAGAAGGCGGTCGAACAGCTCATTCTGCATTGAAATTGCCATTGAATCTGCAAGTGGATGCAGAACCTACATGCAACATTTCAAAGAACACTGCGATGGTGAAAGTACTTCAGCAATGTAAGATTATCATATGCGACGAATGCACAATGGCTTACAAACGCGCATTGGAGGATCTGAATCATTTACGTAATAATAAGCGACCTTTCGGTGGAGCAATGATCTTGCTATCAGGCGATTTTCGTCAAACGCTGCCTGTCATTTCGAGATCAACTCCGGCAGATGAATTGAATGCTTGCCTGAAGGCGTCTGCTTCATGGCGATACGTCAAGAAATTGCATTTGACAACAAACATGCGAGTTTCTTTACAAAATGACCAGTCCGCTGCAGAGTTGTCCAGGCAATTATTTATGATGGGCAATGGTGTGATTCGAGCAGAATTAATCACCGGCCTGATTGAGTTTCCACAACTTTTTGCAACTTTACAACGAGACCGGAAGAACTAATCATGAATGTTTTCCCGAATATCGCTCAGGATTATACTGAACATGATTGGCTGAGTGTAAGAGTGATTTTGGCTGCGAAAAACAAACACGTCGATCATTTGAATTTCGCCACTCAAAACCAAATGGCTGGTGATTTGCATTCAATTCAACAAATCAGTCGACTCCGTGATGGATGAAAACGAAGCCACCAACTATCCCACTTTGTTGCGCAATCTAAATGAACCAAAACTTTGTAACGGTACGCGGTTGATTGTGAAGAATTTAATATCAAATATTATTCAAGCAACGTTCTTTATTGGAAAATTCAAAGGCGAAGATGTTCTTATTCCGCGGATTCCACTTATTCAGAATGATTTGCCGTTCGTATTTAAGCGTCTTCAATTTCCCGTACGTCTCGCTTTTCATATGACAATTAATGAGTCGCAAGGAAAATCGCTGTATGAGTGTGGCAAAAATCTTGAATTTCACGTGCCGGCAAAGCTCTCGCTTTGTACGTGTACAGTGTACACACCCGATAATAGAAATAGAACAAAAAATGTTGTGTACCATAAAGCATTTCAGTGAAAAAGCGGTACGTTGGCCGACAAGTATTTGATTTTATTTATTTATTTAATTTTAATATACCTTTTGAATAAAAAATTTGAATTGACCGAATTACGTGAAGCAGAATGAAGCGAAAGCTCGAAATTATTAATTTCATTACCTACATAAATGAATTTGGGCGGAACGAAGTTCGCCGGGTCAGCTAGTTTATCTATATATTAATTGTTCTTATAGCGTACAATTTGAACATTCATTCAATTATTTCGTATTTTCGTTTTAAGTATTTTCAATGAAATACTTTTCGATTAATGTATTTTGTGAATTCTTAGAACTGATTTCTATTGCATGGTGTAGCTACATAATAAGTTTCACTTGATACCAGGAAATGAGAAAATCGAACAGCTATTTATATGCTTTTATGTGTTTAAAAATGTAGCGAACATTTTCAACCTGGAACTAAGAAAAACTATTATTTGCAACACAGGCACCACTGTGATACCTATGTGAAATGGTACAGTAGTTGAAGGAAATATACGTATGTTGTGAATTTGCAGTTTATTCTGCTTCGTTTTTCGGTATGAAATGATCGATCGATCGATCAATGCTAATTGTACAGACGCTACAATAGACTTCAATGTTTATATATACTAAAATGTCATACAAAGTGTTACCATAAGGAAATGCAAGATTGATTTAGGCATTTATACAACAACCACATTCGATAAGGAAACGATAACCAACCTCAGGCTATACCACACATTCGGCTATAACTATAAGCGTAGGTTGGTTTTTTTTTTTCAAGTATGCATGAACCCCCTTTGATTAACATCATGGGCACAGATTCATGAATTCAAACAAGGCTACGTCAAATTCAGCTTGTGGGGAATCCCGCTTTTTTAGCTGAAACTGGCAGTCTATTTTATAAGCCTATGTTTTTTTATATTATATATCTTATGTGACAGTTTAAGACATAGAAAAAGTAGCCCTTAAGGTATTTAGTAGAACTTAAATCGCTATGAGTAGGTAGTATCAGCAAACGGGCCTCAGACTAAAAGACTTTGCTGTGGGGCACAATGAAACCATATAATACAGTGAATGCGACTTAAACCCTATTTCAAAGTACATTTTATAACTAACAAAATTCAAAGCAAAACTGAAAACTCGAAATTCCCACAATGTCTGCTCTCCTTTAGGTAAGTAAAAAAAGGCTGCAACTGCCGCATCACAATATTCAATATTAATAAAAATTACATCAACAAATCAATGGCATGATTTAAAGAAATATATACGGCACAAGTATTCTCCTTGGCATTTATCAGATGACAGACACAGAATATAAATTAATTACCAGAGTATCAGTATATTTCAAATTGGCGCAATGAAGCCACGTATTCAATTGAATGCGCCTCCCAGCAAGACTGCGCTGCATTTGCGTATTGCAATCGAAGTAACGAAATTGCAACACAAACCATTTCATTCATTAATTTATGGAAGATGCCGCCAGCCGCCGGTAGGCAGCGGGGATTCATAGGAATTTCTCACAAGCACTCATTGACGGGTCCTTAATTGATTCGCAATCATTCTGGTAATGGTTAGGGCACACTTGACCCATAAAGTTACGAAATCAACGCAACAAACTGTGCTGATAATTGAGAGTCAGAAGAATTTTTATTAAGATCAACTAAACCTATACAAGTAATGGAAGTAACAAGTAACAGTATGGGCGTGTCTCTACCCCTCTATCTGTGACTGTTATCACATGTTTGTATACTTTTCCTACAACGGAACTGCACTTCAAGGCATTCCAGGCAAGACGATTTGAGCTCAGTTCAAGTGGATCGAATTAGTAAAAGCCACATCGGAATTTAAATAATAATACGTCCACTTTGGAGGCTTGGCTTTCTTATCAACTGTGAACAGTGGTGCTGTTCGAACTGGAAACGCAAACTGATAATCTTTCGAGTGGTTTTAATAAGTGTCAGGCAACTGCGACTATGTTTTGATTGATAAGGTGTTCGTCTAACTAATTTGACAGTTGTAATTAAAGTGTCATGAGGGTAGTGCCTGGCAAGTGGTCGATAGTAGGTAGTCATGTTTAGTGTAGGATTTAAGCATGACCATATTTTGATTAATGGAAGTCAAGTGGTTTAGATATAAAACTAGACTCATAGTTCTATGTCTAATAATAGAGCTATAGTAATTTAGATGACGTATTTATGATGACATTTCCTCACACTGTGGTTTATAAGTGATGCAATTTGAATACCACGAATGAAATGGAAAGAGTTCTATCGTGGTTCACTCTACCAGCCTTGGCTGTTTCAAACAGATATCGAATAATGTCTACAAGTTTGAGTACCACATTTGAACTTACCTTTAAGATTGACCTACTCTAACTTTACCTGAATGTATGACAATTTGATTCTGAATGACATCGGCTATATTAAACGATTTTCAGTAGCCGACGAGTTCATATGCACAAAAAGCAACGCGAACAGCTTGAGGAAAAATATGCGAAGGCATAGATAAAGATCCTAATTTCGGCGCAGGGACATAAGTCCGCGAGTGAGACATAAGTCTATAATGGATTTATGTCTCGTGGACTTACATATGTGCCTGGGTCCTAGACTGTTGCTGTCAAAAATGATATTGATGTTGCTGTACCAATCTGTTTGTCGTATATCTCTTGCTTCACAACCCAAATGCATTGTACTTTTAAAAAGTATAGACATGTTCCAAGTGTCACGTACATCAGACATGATTTCGATTAATACCATTAATGGAAAACGGACTCCTTTATACATTTATGCTTGTGCGATAACACTTGCCCTCTAATTAACCATTTGCAATTATTTAAGTGCGCTTTAAAATGATTATATTAATAATTGGAATATTTTTTAATAGCCCATTTTATCAGAAATAGAGGTCGACTATTTCTGAGTTTTGACTGATAGAACATCCGCCTAGAAAGCCGTCTATGGTCTCAAAACGAGAATTGGCCTTTATACCACATCACGTTGTACCTAATAAAAAAAAAATATTATATAGGTATATAAATTAATATACACCTACAGTAGTAGGTACCTATATGATTTAAATGTGACACTATAAGAAAAGCACAATACATTATGTTAACAAAAAATAAGTAAAAACCTATGTTTGTTATAGGGTGGTGACATTTTTAATATTAAAAAAATGTAATTATTGTATATTTCAAGGATTGAAAAAAAAAAGAAAAGAAAAATGTTTTAGGACTAGAAAAAATAAGTAAGTAGACTAAAACTATTTCAATCATCAAGCCACAAGAGTTCCTCGCCTGAAACTTAAACCGGATATATGTAGATGAAAAGTATCCTTATATAGGTGTATCGTATACCGTTTAATATTTTCAGGGAATTATTAATAAACTTTTTAGATTCAACTTCAGATTTCAAGGATGCGTTTTATGCATTTATGAATAGTATGAATGAGGATAATTACTTATTCCATGAAAATGAATTAAGAAAACAAGTTAATAAGCAGTTTAAATAACGAAATTTCGAATTCCATCCTTGGGGTGTTTTCTTGTTTTCTTAATCCTTTTTATATTTGCAGACACACAATTTTGGGCAAGAGACTCAAGTCGTAGTATTTCTGGTGGAGATGGCGTTTTTATCGTCATGGTTTTTAATGTGTAAACATTTAAGCGCGCGTTGTTGGAATCTGGTGGAGTAATTCCACACATTTCACTTGCGGGGACGGAAATGCGTCACTGTGTTTTATCATTGCATACATTTTTTGGAAGCTGGTGCAGTAATTCCACACATTAAACTTGCGGGGACAGGGAATGCGTCAAAATGCGTGTTTTATCATTGCATACATTTTGTCATTGCATACGTTTTTATCATTGCATACATTTATTAGCTGGGGCATATTAATTTCAGCTTTTTGTTGATGTGAAATAAAATTTCTCCATTTCGTCCTTGCACCTTACTCAGAACAAATTTCAAGAATTCTGCAGGGAGATTATCATCTTTTACCAGTGATCATAAGCTGAGACTTCAATATGAATTTTGCAACTCCAGAAGCTCAACCATGTATTGATAATTATGCAAGATAAATTTAATCTTCAAATGAACTCCAACCGGAAAATTTCAACAGCACGATATGGAACAACCATCGATGCTGTCTTCCAGCGTAATCTAGATAGATTACAGTCTCGAATGTACATATCTTACTTCAGCTACCACAATCTGATTGTATCTATTCTACCGAAACTAGCACAGAACGAATATATTATTGTTATTTCATAATATATCAAGAATACGGTTATTACAATTCCCTCTTTTCTCAATGACGTGTATCAAGCCACACACATACCGCACGCACGGTGTTTACACATACACATATTTCGGGACTGTTGGATACAGTCGCACCAATTTTTTTATGAACATAATCTTACTATAGGTACTTTTAAAACCACTGACTGATGTTCTTTGACATTTAACCATTTAATGGTAACAATTCATTTATTCTAAATCGTCTTAATTTATTCAAAGAGAGTAGACGCAACGAGATTGTATGGTAAAGCGATAGAACTGATGAGGCGTATCCCGCATTTATTTATTATATTTACCAATGCAAGAACAGAATAGGTTTTGCTATTTCACGCAGATCGCCTTGTTTGCTGGGTATGATTTTTTATTTTATAAGATACTAGCTGACCCGGCAAACTTTGTTTCGCCCATATTCGTTAATGTAATGAAAATAATAATACTCAGCATGCACAATGCACAATGCACATGTCCTTTACGATACGCGATGTATAAAGCGGAAGTTCATACATTTGACTTAAGGAGAAACATGGGAATTCAATATTGATTCCACAAAATTCCAGCGATAGTCTTTGAGACTTATTAATTGTCATAGCGAAACGGGAAATTGATACGCTTAAAAACGAATGGCAAATCTTTCTGAATAAGCGGAATCCGCGGAATTAGTATGTTTTCCTTTGAATTTTTCACTCGAAATCGTCGCTTTTTCCATGACATTTGATTTGAGATTCTTCACAAAATTTCGGTGGATTGAGGTTGCACAACAAAATTATAATTGAGCCGACTTTCAATTTCAAATTGTGTAGCGGTAAGCCTGTCATATCAAAATAATTCAAAAATAAAGATTTTAAATAATTTTTGTTGTACTTATTGGAAGTGACACTTCCCGTATTTCTATTCAATCTTATTGTTTTTAAATGCAGTTCTTCATGCAAAATTCCATCCCCAATCCCATCCCGTAAACTTTTATTTTCACGACAAAAAAAATAGCATAAATGTCCTTCCTTGGGTCAATACGAATCCACGAAAACGATCCATTCCCGAGTTATGAGTACACATACGGAAGACAGTCTTTTTTACATATAGCCGTACCCACCATACCAAAATAGTGTCCTATCTTTCAAACTGTAACCAACCATACACAGCCCCAAAATTTCATTGAAATCGGTTAAGTGGTTTATGAGATTGAACACAGCGCCACCTATCGTGTCCAAAATAGTCCTATCTATCAAACTGTACCCGTAGTCGCAGTAGCTTAGTGGTTAGTGTGTTGGACTGCTATGCGGGGGTCCCAGGTTCGAATCCCGCAAGAACCCAATTCCGGCTTAGGGTTTTTTTCCGCTGCGCTACCTCTCGCGAACGTCTGACAAACATCCGAGAGTATAAATGTCTTGAAAGGGCTTCTCCAATTAGCCGTTTGGAGTCGGCATAAAATTGTAGATCCCTTCCATTCGTTCCAAAAAAAACAAAACGAATGGTTGTGAGAAGCTAGGCCTAGGGTCTCTCCGGACCTGTTGCGCCAACTATTTATTTATTTATCAAACTGTACCCAACCATACACAGCCACAAAATTTATTCAAATCGGTTAGGCTTATGATATCGACAACAGAGTCACCTATGGGGTCCAAAATATCTATCCATCTTTCAAACTGTAACCAACCAAACACAGCCACAAAATTTAATTGAAAATGGTTGAGTGGTTTAGGAAAAAAACAAAAAATTACTCAAATTCATGTTTTTTTTTTTCACGCACGGATAAGTTTTCCGATTCCAGCGTAGGAACCGTACAACTAAAATTTTTCAAAATGTTGAGAAAACTAAAAAAAAAAAAACCGACTGGAAATTCGAAAAAAGTAATTTGACAAAACAAAATGTATTTCTCATAAGACCAAAAAAAAAAAATATTTTACCAATTGCAACCAAACTTCACAAAAGTCATATAATTAGACCAATACCAAAGATGTGAGAAAGTTCGGTTAACATCGGTAAATGCGTTAAGGCGTGATTCGGCAACAAACGAACACATAATATTTGATATTAAATTCTTCACAATCAAACGCGTACCGTTACAAAATTTTGGTTCGTTTAGGTTGCAAAACAAAGTGGGATAGTTGGTGGCTTCGTTTTCATCCACCACGGAGTCGACTGATTTGTATGAATACAACTCACCGGCGATTTGATTTTGAATGGCGAAATTCAAATGATCGACGTTCTTGTTTTTCGCAGCCAAAATCACTCTTGCACTCAGTCAATCATGGTCAATATAATTCTGAGCGATATTCGGGAAAACATTCATGATTAGTTCTTCCGGTGTCGTTGTAAAGTTGCAAAAATGTTGTGGAAACTCAATCAGGCCTGGAAGAACAACATCGCCCATTGCCAACAATTGCCTGGACTCTGCAGTGAACTGGATTGTTGTCAAATGCAATTTATTGACGAATCGCCATAAAGTAGACGCTTCAGGCAAGCATTCAATTCATCTGCCGGAGTTGAATGACAGGCAGCGTTTGACGAAAATCGCCTGATAGCAAGATCATTGCTCCACCGAAGGGTCGCCTATCATTACGTAAACGATTCAGAGCTTCCAATGCGCTTTTGTAAGCCATGGTGCATTCGTCCCATATGACAATCTTACATTGCTGTAGTACTTTCGCCATCGCAGTGTTCTTTGAAATGTTGCATGTAGTTTCTGCATCCACTTGCAGATTCAATGGCAATTTCAAAGCTGTTCGACCGCCTTCTAAAAAAGTAGCCGCTATCCCAGAAGAGGCTAGGGCCAAAGAAATCTCAGATCTCGAACGAATTGTAGCCAAAATCAGTGAAATCAGGAATGTATTTCCAGTTCCTCCGGGCGCATCAAGGAAGAAAAATCCGCCATTTTCGTTATCGACTGGTTGCATCAATTCATCGTACACTTTCTTTTGTTCTTGATGCAACATTGGCACATTTGTTCGAACAGCTTGACTCAATGCGATTCGATCGAAGTCCATTTCTCGCTCCAATTCTGGATTAAATTCGTCTTGCATTGAACGATTTGGCTGTGGCATCCCCAATTTGCACAACAAATTGCCACTCATGAGCAGACACATATCCTCGATCATAATCAAAGCTTTGTTGCGCATTTCATCTGACATCTCCAGTTCATTATCCGATGTCACCGTGCGAATTCGATGCAAAATATCGTCGGCCATTATCATCTTTGTATAATCAAAGTATCTACTTCATTTCAAAAAGTTGCTTAATGTAACATATTAAACATAATTTATTAGAACAAACTTTTTAGGTTGTTGTTGACAACAACAATTTGCTTGGAAAATAATTAAAATAATTGACAACAACAATTGCTTTTAAAATTTAAAATATTTTTTTTTGTATTTGAAGTGTCACTACTCGATTTTTATCCAGTTTCTTTTTTTTTCAAAGTGTACAAAAATGAATTTATTGGAATGGCGGTTGCACCTTCTTTCAAAAATTGATCATACCATAACCTTCTCTGCATGATCTATTAACCAACAAAAAAAACTAAATCAAAATCGGATGTGTGTGGCAGTCGGTAGGCTGTCACACACACATTTTTTAAGTTATTTTTATATATATAGATGACAGCAAAAAAAGAACACCACTCTTGCTAATTATTCGATCTCTTTAGCATGATTGACGTGCTCTCGCTCTGTATATTGAACAGCACGCATCGAAAAAATAAAAACACCTATCGCGATACAAGCTGCGTCACCCTATGTCTTTATTTTTCGAGATAAGATTGAAAATTGCAATCAAAATTATCTTAAACCTCGAGTATATTGACCTTAATCTTTAATTAATGAGGCAACATTTTTCTAAGCTTACAGCAACCATGTCTAATTATATATTCAAATGTATTCAGTCGCCAAAAAATGTTCGCCAAGTAAAACTCTTTATACTTTTTCGTTGTAATCAGCACTAATCAGCAATACATGTCTGGTATGCCAAAACTACATACCTACACGTGAATTAGAAAACACTTTGCTGATAAGAACGCCGCTCAATAGATTTGGTTGCCTTTATTGGCTTGATATTTGCTCAAGCAAGTTATGGAACGTGATTTAAAAAAAAAAAAAAATGGAAATGATGAAATCTCGGCGGACTATTGAACTTTGTGTTTTTTTTTTTGCCTCGGCTCTATGTCATTGGGTCAAGACATAAACCATACCTATTACTTATGTGAATGGCCGCAATATAAAAAGAAGTGCGATAATTTCTCCTCTGTCCTTGCGGTAAAGATTATTTGTAAGATAGTGACTCTAAAGATAGTCTCATAAGTCCTTGAAAGTGAACCTTATAAGGCGCCTGCATTCATGGATAGAATTTTATTTTAGATAAATCCCCTCATGCTGATACGGAATTTTAAGGATACTGATAAGATGAGCCTGAGAAATATTGTTTTACATGTTGTTCATGTGTCTAAGTTAATAGGGTAACAAATTTAAAAATAATTAGATGATCTGAGCACAGACCAATCCCCGATTTGAACAAATCACGCATTGAAGAGTCAATTTGAAGAACATGCTGAAATTAAAATTAATAATTGCTATTGCACATATTTTCATATTTCACTGATAACACTAACAATAAAATAGTTGGTTGATTTATCAACTTCAACTGTAGCACTGAGCTATGACCATGACCAATCGAACGAAATATTACGAACACATGCTTCTCAAAAGCATTATAGACTCATGATTAATTGATTTAGTTGGCTCTCCCGCTGAGGCAGTGCCGTAGCCAAGATTTTTTTTCCAGGGGGCTTGATTACAAAAAACTTATTCCAATTCATTGATTTTTATTCGTTTTTAAATCGATTGTACTTAAACGAATATACTTAAATTATTTTTTTACACACATTTTTTTTTAAAGCAGAAGACATTTTTATTTATTTTATTTTTTTTTTTTTTTTTTGACAATTAATCACCTTATCTAGATCCACCTTAATTTACGAATGAACAGATATCATAGCAAGTGAGCTAAATCTTGCATTTTCCATAACGCTTCGGTACGCTGTCCCTGTCGTGTCGTTGTCGTGTCAGATTTTACGCGTCAAACGAACACTAATGTTGTGTCATGTGCACAGTGCACCTTATCGTAGCCCAGGCTATATTTTATATTTAATTATTCGAAATGTGAACCAACATTTAGCTATATAAATTGGCAACCTAATAATAAAAAAAAAACTTTTGTTGTTGTAACTGCTTAGGAGAGTACTTCCTCAACGTATCAGCAAATACATTACAAAGACCAAATGGCTTTAACTCCAATACACTCAACGCCAGCAGATGGTTTTGACCACCGCTCGCACCACCCGCATCTTTTAGACGGGCTGTTTTATAGATTACAATCAATGGGTAGACTGCTTCGGTCACCTTTCGTACATCCAAAACTACCCGTCACCCGGTCAAACTTACCTTTTTGATCAAGTTAAAACACCTCGCAATTTGCGTAGTAAAGATGCCGATTGCTGCAATCGATACCACTACTGCGCTCATTGCTATATCCGCCCTATATGATAAGGTGCCAGAGGACACAGGCGAGAGTTTAACCGATACGGTTACCTCTCGGTTTCTTCGAAGGCATACTGTCAACCGGTCAATTCCGTCTCGACCAACCTCATTTAACCTTTTTCAACAAGGTACATAACGCAAGGGCATATCTACCACTAACCAAAGACGTTGGTAATTCCTGTTTTGCGTCATTTCGACGAGACGTCAGAGGACTATAAGCGAAGGGCACACTGTTTCGGTTACCCGTCGCGCATCCGAAGACATATCGTCCATTAGTCATCCCCAGCCCCTTCTCTCTCAAGGAGTTGTATGAGGATTACAGGCGAGGAGTAGACTGTTTCGGTCACCATTTACCCCTATCCGAGGATTAACTGCCCCGACTCTCAATACGAGAAGTAGGTAAATATTAGCAAATTTTCAGACATAGACAAATAGTCATAAGCAAAAAACACAGCAATAACGCGCCTATTAGCGAGTCTGGTCTAGATAG
This sequence comes from Cheilosia urbana, assembly GCA_946477585.1. Lineage (NCBI taxonomy): Eukaryota > Metazoa > Arthropoda > Insecta > Diptera > Syrphidae > Cheilosia > Cheilosia urbana. Next base: position 46,345,341 of record OX297855.1, read on the forward strand.
CCTTCTAGGGGCTGCCCCCTTCCCCATTAAATTATGTGGTATCACAACGGACCTTAACAAATTTTGCTCTAAGTGCGTCTTTTAGACAGCCACCTTACCCAACCTAACCTAAATGTCATGTAACTCCGAAAAGGAATCGAGATTTTGTAAAATACCTCTCTGCGTTAAAAAGTTATCCGCTCTCTAACACGCATTTATTAATACAAATTCGAAGTTAACATTATGTGTTCGCGCAAGCTCGCCGCTGCTCGGAGTTTATTAATACGGGAGCATCGCATTAGTAAAATCGTATCATCGGAGTCATCGGTTGACATGAACATGACAGCTAGAAATTTCTGGTAACACTATTGTTTCAATGTGAGCAAAGGTTAAAATAAATTTGCGTATTGCTAAATATTTATGCTTATTGCTTGTTTGTCCAGTTGGATAGCAAAATAAAAATATTTCTCGTCTTTCTTTTGAATGTATGCGTTTTTAATTTTTGAAAATATTTTTGAATTTTTCTAAGTATGCGTTTGCTATTGTGTTTAGGAGGGATCAATTCTTGTACACTCACGACTCACCCCCCACTGTGTCCAAGTGATCAATGCGTGTTAAATCCTCTCTTTTTCTGACCTGTATCTTTTTCGATTCATCGGAGTATCTACATAATTTCGTTTCACATATCAGAGTTTGGAATTACTGTGTAACGACCTCCAATAAATGGTTGTGTAAAACTGGGTCCAATGACCTATTTAGACACATCAGTATTACGCTTCTTCGTCAGTTTAATGCTCCAGACTATTAGCAATAATCGAAGGTACAATTGGAAGACATACATACAAATTGAAGGTACCAAACTGTATCTGAATGGCTTAATTGAAAAGATTTCCCGTGCTATACTTTTGAAATGTTTGTCAGAAGTGTATAGTGTAATTAAAGATTTTCTGTGGGTTCAACCTGGAACCTGACGTTCTGTATAGGCTAGTTTTTTGTGCATCTATGCAGAGATTCAAAAATGACTAACATTCTCTATTATGTATGTAAGTAGCACTTAACTACGGCTACAGTCATTCAACTATATACAAATGCGTCAGTATTTAGAAATTGCAATCTATACTGGCAGTTACCAAAAATACATAATTTTTGAACATTATTGATAGCCAGCTAATTTAATGAAATGTCTAGACCGACTTATCACTAAGCTTCGGAGTTCAAGGACTCATTAAATATTTTCAAATGTCAAAAGATCAAATGAGTTTAAGTTTTGTCACACTTATTCCAAATCTATATTGGGTTTTTGCGTTTTGGATCTTTTGAGACTTTTTTTGGTTAATTATAATTATTAAAACTTTTCCAAATTGACAATTGGCTGTTAAAACGTGGCGCTAAGTTTTATAATAGTACACGGAAAAAATTTTAAGATCAAATCAAGAAAAATAAGCCCCGGATCACGAAAAGTTTGTCTCATCTTAGAGCTTACATCAGGATTTACTAATTCACGACTTTTTATTCGCAATTCTAGAAACTGTACAAAGTGAAGATATTGACCCTCAAAGGTCGAGAATCAACACGTTTCAGTGTTAATAATGCGATCGGACGAGAAATACATATTGCCAAAACCGATCGCAATTTGACACAAATAGTTATCAATTTGATATTATTGTGGTTGTGAATTGCAAGCAAAAATCACAAATTACCACATTTCTGTTGCAAATTACGATTTCATTCCTTAGCAAATTGCAATACAACCATTTAGTCTTGAATTGCAACTCAATTGTGTTGATTTGCGAACTAACAGGGGTGGATTTGCTACTTCAGTAGTTGCAATTTACAATTTACAAATTCTAATCGTAAATTGCAACTTATTATTATTATTTTATTATATCTTGAGATTCACAAAATTTATTTTCGAATATACCTAGGTACATATTTATAGTTGTATTTTTTCCTCTTGATATCCATGTGACTCATACGACGCCATATAGTCCGGAGACAACGGGATTTGTCTGGGTTAGTTTTTCTGTCTATGCTGAAATTTAAAATACGCACAAATTGTTTAGAAGAACTTGCCATTGATACAAACCTTTACAATCCTTTTCGATTACATATGTATTTTACAATCCATACTAGTTTACTTCCTTTCTAATAGCGAGATGTATATTCTGAAACAAAATACAGATTTATTAAACAAATCAGTTTTTTTTATTATTAATAAATAGGTACTTACAAGATAATATTCCAGAATGCTTATAATCCGTTGGTTAGTAAACTCACTGTCACTGCGAACTATAGTTATACGATACCTAAACAACCTTAACGCGACTGCTTTAAGCAAAGATTGAAAACCGACTGCCAATGCCTGCCAATGCCTGCCTCTGCCCATGATTGCAGCTGTCCAGCAAAACCATATACATATAAAGAAAGGATTTCATTTTATATCGGCTACCCACACCATGGAAATTACAAAAAATAGTTTGCAATTTACGACTTCTCTACATCAATTTATGTTTTCAATTTACATGTGCGAAATTATTATAAGATTTTGTTGATTCATCATTCAGTGGTGGTAAATCAAGAAATATTTCTTGCAATTTGAGATTGTAAAGTGGTGTTTGAGGAATTGACCTATTGAAATGGTGAATTGAGCCAAAAATGTCGTAAATCACTACAAATAAAAGAAGCTCGAATTAATGATTCTAATCGTAATATTCAACAAACAGAATTTGATATTCTTCGCCATTTTCAATGTTGAATTACAAATTTTTGTATCAATTCAAGACAAAATCATTGTGATTTGCGAAAAATATATAGTTAGTGATTTGCAACTCAAAATTTGACAATTGATGATTTTCAGTTCTTTCCGTGTAATCATTTAGGCCATACCGAAGTGAGAATATCTGTCTGTTTTCTATAATTGAAAACCGAAAGAACAAAAAATATGCAGAGCCGTATGAAGCCCATCGAATCCGTTGCTTCTGTCGCGTCAACGGATCCGTAAATATTGAGGTAGGTCTAGGTATACGGTGGAACCAGCATCCAGGGCTCACTTTATGCGACTAAAGGTGCATTTTTCCCCTTTTTTTCTCTCTGTCCCCAATGAGACCACTTTTCCTAAATTGTCCAGATTTGCCCCTTTTTCTGTATTTCGTTGAAACTTTGTCTCATTTTGAAAAAAAAAAAAAAAATAACTTTTTTGTATAAAACACGGAATGTTTCATAAATTCACTAAACTAGTTCACAGTTAATTAGGATATGAATGCGTCCTTTTTCTATCAGCTACAATAAGTTAAGCCTTTAGCCATCGTCCATTCAATGCATATGCACATACACAGTAGTGCAAGTGCGTAACGATTTTTTTCAGAATGAAGCCCTATGAAAAATAAGCTGACAAATTCTCTTAAAGTGTCTACTTGTCAATCCAAAATTTCGGCTCTAAATTTATTAACTGATCAAAGTTTAGAAGATTGGATGCCAGATTGGGAGCTTCTGAAAGAATATAGAGACAAGGTCATAAATAAATAAAAGCCAAAAGTGCAAACTTATGTAGTACTACCCCTCGATGACAGTCTCAGTTTCTCTCATTCTCTCAATAGGTCTGTAAAGGACTTTCTGGTTCAAATTTGGCAATAATGTCACATTTCTCATATTGCATTGAAATATAACCAAAAAGAAAGGAACGCGTTGAACCACAAATTTGAAGGTGGTAACATTCAAATATCAGTAGATTTATGTGCAAATTTATATTTAAAATTCGTTAATGTAAAGAAAATAATATTTCGGAGCATGCACAATGAATGCTACTTTATGTAATTTGGTCAATTCAAATTCGTTATTCAAAAGTTATATTAAATAAAATAGAAATAACTGAAATAGGTATAGCAATCGATGTGTTTCCGTTCCGCGTTTGCACTAAAGTGGTTTGCTCACACGTGAGCACATTGGAATTCAAGATTGATGCCATAAATATCCAGCGATTATCCTTGCGACTTATTATTTGTCATAGACGCTTAAATGCCAATGGCAAATCGTTCTGAATAAGCAGAGTCCGCGATTTTAAATTTTGAATAATTTTTGTTGTATTGGCAGTGACACTACCCGTTTTCTATCCATTCTGTTTTTTTTTTTTTTTTTTTTTTTTTTCAAAGTGCGGTTCTATTTATTATCGGATTTAAAGACAAATCTGCGATTGTCTGAGCTCATTTTCTCCATCGCTGTCTTAAACATCGTAATCAAAGCGTTTTTCTTGTTTGCAATAAATAATTTTTGCAACTTTCGAATGACGTCACTTTTGTTTGCCGTCTGTACGGCCCAGTACAGTCTATCGACTTGAACATCCCCCGACAAAATTAATTACACCTGCGAATATTGGTGTACGTCCTCATTTACTGGCAAGAAGGCACCCATCCGATGGTAAATTCGGCCTTGAATCTTTTAATCCGAATTTTGCAGCGTAGAATCCCGTGCCATTCTTAGAAAATATGTGTTCGCATTATGTCCATATTAGAGAAAATATTGCGGCATGAAACCAGTTTTTTGATTGATTTTTCTTCCCAACGAAGTCATACGAAATCAGTTGTTGTACTGTCAAATGTTCTTTAGAAAATCATCCGATTCAAATGGTTCCGCAGGTGCTAAATTCACTTTGCCACTCGCACATCAATGGCCGGTCCCGGTCGTTTCGCCTTTTAATTTTAGCGCGTTTTAATGGTGGCACACAATTATAGTCATCGCTCCAACATAGAAAATCACATCAACGCCACAGTTTTCCATTCGTTCATACTGAAAATGAAATGTCAGTCGTTCAAATGTCGGCAACGACGCGCGCCTGCCACTCTGCGATTTGAACTTGTGCAATTTGACGCAGTTCTCATTACTTTTTTTTTTTTTTTTTTTTTATAATTTTACTCGCGCTCAAGGGGTTATGAATACCCTTATAATGCGGGGCATAACGCGGCACTCTCAAATTGCTTGCTTGCTTGATCTGGTCTATGTCATGCGATTTCCCATTCTTCGCGTTCTTCTTCAGTTTGGCTGATACATTTATTGTTGAATTTGCTTGCCTTGTTCGCCGGCCAATATATGCGCGAGTTCGTCTTTCCATTTTCAAAAAATCACTGAAATTAACTTTTTAATAACTTTTTTGTACGCGTTTAAACTTTTTACATTTAACGTTTACCCTATCAACTGTATCAAAGCAATGAAACTGTTGGAGCGATGCACAGAATCAAAAACAAACCATCACCGTTGACAAACATATAATATATTTTTTATCTGAAATTCTCGATTTTCTCAATTTACTTCTTGAAAACAAAAAAAAAAAAATCCGCACATACGTAGTTTTCTTATTAATTTTTGACATAGAAAAGTTAAAATAAATATTTAATTGGAAGAATAATTGGATGCCAAATCAGGAGCGCACGGCAATTTTCCGGAATTTTCTCTCTTCCTAAACCTGATCTACAGCAATATGAACAAAACCAAAAAAGCACCATGAAAATCGTCCCAGGGACTATCGAGTTATAATATCATCGAGTTTAAACCCGAAAGAATTATATATGTATAAAGAAGATGTATTTTTAACAAAAATGTTACGTATACGCCCCCTTTTTTCTTTAATACCTATGTTTAAACTTGAAACATCTGAGATTGTTTTACGTTTTTTTTTCTGCAATTAAGTGTCAGAATATTCTGAAAAATATTATCTATTTTCTAGATCTTCATATGTCCCGTAGCATCATATCTGGACATCTGACAACAAAACTTTCCATTTTGAAATTTCATATCCATTACCATGTCCAGAAATATTTGCTGCCGCATTCATTTGCACACACAAAGTTCAAAAGTTCATTCATTTTCCTTGGCCTTACATCTTTCCTATATAAAATTGAAACATTTATAAGTGACGTTAATACCATTGTTTGTAAGTATATACGGTCCTTTTAAGAGTATTAGTTGATAGGGGCGTGGAACCTCCCTTACAAAAATGCATTCAAAATATTATGTTTCGAAAACCACCCAATCGATTGAGATAAAATTTACACATAATCTTAGGTATTGGCCCAGGAGTATACCTGTGAAGATTTGTCAAAATTGGACAAAGGGGAGTGGCACCGCCCATACAAAAAAAAAAAAAAAAACAATAAAAATCGTATAGCTCATGAACCAATACACCTACAAAGACCACATATACGTACGAACCATGGTATTAACGTCACCTTACATGGGAAATTTCCAGAATCAAAATCGGTTCACACATTACAGAGAACATTGGCGACAAACGCAATACAACTTGTTTTTATATATATCTTCTATATCTTCTATATAGAAGATAGATGAAAAAAAAAAAAAAAGTCAATTACAAATTGGCATTTGAACGATTTGACAACCATATGTCAGCAATAACCAACCAGCCGAGAGAAATTTCTTGGGCTAGATTTTCTATGGAGGGGAAATTTATGTTTTGTTTTGTCTTTTTGGCTCTCTTCTGCCTAACTTTTGCGTAAGGAAACGAACTTTGATTATTTTTGGCGAATGTGTTCGAATGCATTATCGTAAGGGAACAGACCTATTTTGTCAAACATTTCTAGTACCAAAAATTATCATAGTGAAGTTAACAAAATGTGCCAACTTAAAACTACGATTATGCTTGATCCTTAACTGCTGAAACGGAATGGAGAACTTCGCGTTGTTAAAATGAAAAAACAGACACAACCACGAGTGGGTGCTTATCGTTGTTGAAAGTTGATTTATTTAATTTTAAAGTGACTCCATTCGGGTTTACCATTTAACTGCTAAGTCAATTAAAATACACCTAATATCAATGCTAGTGGCACATTTCATTCTTTCGTTTTTGCACATTTCTTGCGCACGTTGGCCAACTTTAAAGTGTTTTACCTACATATTCGAGAGAGTGTTGAGTTTAGAGAATGTGCGACGATATCCTAATTTTCATTGCCCTTTGGCTGTCATAAGACCAGGTTTTGATTGAATGCTAAACTCTATTAACATAATATGGAAAATGTTTGCACCAGCTGTTTCCATAAAGAATCTAAATAACTTAAAATATCATGTACATTATGAAGTCTGTTTACGAAATATATCGCCCTGAGCTCACTGCACGAGCGTGTACCCAATTCCTTTTGATTCGACTTTATTCGAAGGGAGAATATTGATAAAGTAGCATTCAAATCTCTAAAAACTCTTAATCCACACTCAGCGTTGCCGGAGAGAAATATTATAAGGGAGTATCGCAGCCAAAAAATGGGAGTATTTTGAAAAAAATAGTAGTAGGTACAGGCATTTTATAGTCTTTAAAAATAAATGTGGGCAAAACATTGTTTTTTTAATTTAATTAAAAAAAAAAAAAAAAAAGCATAAGTCGAACCACAAATATCGCTCTAACTCGAATTTTTCGATCGAATTTTTGCATTTCCTTCAATTTTGCATAGAAAAGTCATCCTTTAAATCGAAAATCCTCGAACTAATTTTTATCTCCCGTGAAAATTCGACTTAGAGGGATTCGTCTGTATTATTAATTCTAATAACATATTTGGCTATCGTTGGCTCTTGCAGAAGGTGATTTTCCTAAATTTAAATTTGTTGTAGTTTACTTTGATTTATTCTAATAGAAATAGCAATATTTCAAGCATTAATTTAACAAAAAATTTAATTTTATTGAACTTTGCATATAAATTCAAGGTGTTAAAAAAAAAAAAAAAGCAGGATCACAAAACCACATGCTCAGGTAACAATAAAATAAACACCGAACTGACAGTTGAAAATTTCATAAAGCCAACGAAAAATAAAAACAAACTAGAAAGAGGGAAATTCCCGTTTTAACGAGAGTTTGGCAGATAAAAATGCTGGATTAAATTTTAAGTGAATTAATTTTATTAAGTTTGACATTACACTTTCGTGCAAGTGTAAGATATTTAAGGTCTTTAAAAAAAATAGGAGTACGAATGTGAAAGGAGGAGTACGGGAGTACGGAGAGGCTGAAAGGAGTTAAAATACTCCTATGGGAGTACTTTCGGCAACACTGTTACACACTTCATGTAAATTTCCAAAATGTGCTTCCACCATCCCGTGCGCCGCAATCAGTACGTATAACAGAATAAACTTTGATCACTTTGAAATTGTCGTTATCTCATTATCAGCTCAAGATCCACGCTTACCACTACTGCCTGTCCACATTATGAAGAGGTGCGCCGTCTGGCACACATCATACAGTTTCGCGCGTTCACGGGACAAACATCATTCAAACATTTTTTTACTATAAAGAAAACCGCGCCGGCCGTCGACCGGTACAGTAATCGTGTATCAGTCGTATTGTAAACAACTACCCCCAGTCGTGACAGGGATACACACTGAAGTATTTGTGACTTCCTCAAGCTGTTTTCGCAAGTGAATTATTGTTTAAAAAATAAAAATTTTGAATTCCTCTTTGAAAATATCGCGCCTGTGCATTGATAACATTTGCACTCTCGTCAAGGTATTTTGTCCCTCGCATAAAAGAAGAAGTTGCGGTCGCCTACCATCCATCAGATTCATATACCTGTTGCATATAAAAGCCGAGTGACCAAGTACTGACGGTTTCATTCATAAGTTTACCTCTTGACGGATAACAAGAGCTAACGTTTCATTAGCGAAGTGATCAGTGATTTAAATTTTATTTTCGTTTTGTGCTCATTGCCGTCGGTTAACAGTGAAAAGTCCTTAGGTAGGTACTACTTTTTGTTAATTGTAACGGATAACGCGTTTGACAAAACAGTCAACTTTATGAATGGTCTTAATTCAGCTTAAATCACATTGAACTGTATATGTGTTTTAAGTAATTGAGGAATGGCTCTCGAAGAACAGTGAAAGCATTTTAATAGGTTATATTCTCCAACTGTGACAGGTGCTTTCCGCAAATGCAATTACCTACTCAGTTTTAATTTTAACAAATGTAATTTCTCATACTTGGTCTTGGAATTTTTTGTATATTGTCCTTCAAAATTGTTGATGGCATAGATGGTGTATAAAAAAACAGACAAAAATCCTACGGTTCTTAAATTTATCAATTAACGAAATAGCATGTGTTAAGTATCCAGCAATGAATGGGTCTGTTGATTCATTATCCCCACTTTTTAGATATTATATGTGGGAGCTTTGTTTTACCGAAAAGGCGCAGGATGGAAATTGTTGAAGACATAAATAGACATGTTTTATACCTATAACCTACATATACTTAATGTTGAACGACACTCAACTTAAAACAAGTGTGCGAAGACGTAGTAAAATTAACATTTGCAAATAACCTCAAGTTATACTTAATGGTTGGTTTACTTATTATGTTGCTGTACAGTACATGTTTAATTTGAAAGTGGTAAAGTGGGAAAAATCTTTTCACAAATGCATGCATATAATACCTAGGTGTAAGTAGTAAAGATTTGTGATGAGCGTTCCAGGTTCCACAAGGATGATTAGGAATTATTTTACAATTCAAAACGTAGAGTACCTATAGAGACAAATAAAAAAAATACGTCAGCTTTGCTGGCCATGAATATAATGTTGTTTGTCTTCCTATAAAAATAAGGGACTTTTAAGACTGTTCAATCACTGTAGGAAAGTTATTAGATACCATCGAGTAAACCTTCTCCGCAAATAGCTTTAAATTCAGTGAGTGACATTGCCTAGTTCCAAAACAAAAATAAATTCCTTTGACCATTGTTAAACTTCCTAATAAAATAATGTGATCCACAAATTCGTTTGCACAGTCGGCAGGTAACTTTTTAGGGTTCACGATCAAATTTTAGAACTCGCAATGGCGAATTTTTTCCTTACATAGATAGGGTTTTTTTCAACTGCGCCACCTCTCGCAAACGTATGACAAACATCCGAGAATATAATGCGAGAAACAGATTAACATAGCAACAGCAACTTTGACAACTTTTACGAACCAATGTATTTAAATTACTTTGAACACATTAGCACAGCAACATTGATAGCCACGTCAACGTTAGAGCTAATCCTAAATTCGCTGTTGCTGTCGCTGTGTTAATCTGTTTCCCGCATAACTGTCTTGAAAGAGCTTCTCAATTAGCCGTTTGGAATCGGCGTAAAATTATAGATTCCATTCGTTCCAAAAAATGAAAAACTCACACAAAAACGAATGGTTGTGAGAAGCTAGACCTAGGGTCCCTCCGGACCTGTTGCGCCAACTATTTATTTTTTAGATAATTAGCCTAAGAATTAAAAAACTTTCAGTAGTAATATTGTCCTTGCATAAAAATGGAACCAAATATTTGTTAAAATGACTACGACAAAACCGATACGAAATTGCTCGAAAAAAATTTCGAAATTTCATTTCACTGTTTGCAGTGAACGTGACAAATTCCCACACAGTTTAATAGGTTTAATTGATTTAAAAGCAAAGTGGTAGCACAAAAAGGGTTTTAAAATAAATTAATATTGTCCGTAGGGACCCTAGGCCTAGCTTCTCACAACCATTCGTTTTGTGTGAGTTTTTTTTAATTTTTGGAACGAATGCTACAATTTTATGCCGATTGGGCGAATTGAGAAGCTCTTTTAAGACCCTTATACGCTCGGGTGTTTGTCAGAGTTTCACGAGAGGTGGCGCAGTTTATTCATTATAAAAACAACACCTGACATATTTTCCCCATAGCTCTACATAGAACTGCCCCGATCGTGTCTCTCCATTATGTTTTACAACTTTATAGGCCAAGAGCCCACAGCAGTTTTGGGCGTGAAAGTATAACAAAAAAAACTGATATATGAATAGAAATGTATCTATCAAAAAAGTAAACTCAAACGTCGAAGTCTGGCGTCTGGCAGCGATTAGTTGCAGCTGAGGTTAGTAATAGTAGGTTGGAAACGTGTTTTTTTCCTAATCCTGAAATTTTTTATATAACCACTTGAATATAGTATTAAATGAAAGAACAGACTGCCGTGATCACAAAAATATAGGTCCCAGACGTTTTACGTGCAGCCAAACCCTTGCCAGATGTCCTAAAGTATGCTAAAAGAATTTAGCATACTTTAAATCTGTTTTAATTTTTTAAACAATTCTGATAACCATATTGTGATAACAGAAACGAATTTGTTAGAGCGGTCCTAAAAGATAACTAAAAAATAAATAAATAGTTGGCGCAACAGGTCCGGGGGGACGCTATGCCTAGCTGCTCACAACCATTCGTTTTGTGTGAGATTTTCATTTTTGGAACGAATGGAAGGGATCTACAATTTTATGCCGACTCCAAACAGCTTATTGCGAAGCTTTTTTAAGGCAGTTATACTAAGATGTTTGTCAGACGTTCGCAAGAGGTGGCGCAGTGGAAAAAACCCTAAGTTTGAATTTGGGTTTTTGCGGGATTCGAACCTCGACCCCTCGCTTAGTAGTCCAACACACTAACCACTTAGATAATTAGATAACTGTTAAATACTTCACGTATATCTACTAAATGTTACCCTAAAAGTATAATTATCTTAAAGATAATAAATATAAGCATTTATACACCATCATTCAAGTAAGTACTTCAATGGTTTTTATTTGATATGTACATACGTACCTAGATAACTGAAAACTAATTACACTCGCATATAATATGTTCTGAAAGTTATTTATTATCAGATGAATCGTGTCTAATCGGACATGAAAACGTCACTTGCTCTTTTTTGTGTTGATATTCGTGCGATTCGAATATGTGTAACCTTCAACACTTTTCAAAGCGTCTTCCATTCACTGAATAAATTTTATATTAAAACATTCGAAATTTGCATCCCGATTGATTTCTAAATATTTATTTATAAATAATCTACAAAAATAAATTCACCCAATGCAATGCCTTTCTTTGCTGTAGAAACGCAACGCAAAGAAGCAAAAGAGAGCGCCCAATCGAATACACGATTAGTTTGATTATTTAGCAAATAAAGTTAAAACCAAATCACAATTGCTTTTATAGTGGGTCTACACCATATTTCCACACTTAACGATGAAAAGATATAGTTCTTTTAATTATGCCGGCTATAAAAGGTCACAGTAGAGGAGTAAGTATACATATATCTGGAGGAAAACGAAAAAAAAACGTCCCTCGCTTTTCATTGTTAACACACAGTTTCAAGACAAATTGGTTCTAAACAGCATAATGAGGTATTTTCATGTTGACACAATATTGCTGCCGACTGTCTGACTTTAGCTCTCTATAGAGTATTTTGCGAAGCCCATCCTTTCACTGATGGGCTATCTTTTTTGTTCAAACCCCCAAAAAAAAACTCAAAGGAAAAAAAGCCGATTAATGAAGGCCAGAGATTATTATTATAACCTTTTCAGTAAATTTTAAGCATAATTAATGCTACAGCTATAAAAAAAAATCTGTTTTATTTTCCTAGAAGTTTTTTAGGTGTCACTTGGTTTTTCTTCTCCTTATTTGCCAATGACGTTGTTTTCGTTCTTCAGAAAATCTATTGCTCTATTCTCCAGCAAATATATCGAAATCGTAACTGAATCCAGACAACTGACAACTTGGTTTTCATATCCCCCACTTATGTAGCTGGAGTGGATTAAGTTCGTGGCTGCACTTAGCGGGTGTTATAGCACATCCACTAGTAAAAATTAGTTTCATTCTTTGCCTTATTTTTTTTTTCGAAAAGGGGTCTTACCATACAAATGTTGTCACATCCCTCTGACCCAAATGACGTAAAATCATTATTTGTTTAGCTAAAGGGATCTTTTAATTCTTTCCCATTTATTACAATGTCATCGTTTGAAAAACACTCCGCTGACCAACAGCTTTATCTCAGTGAAGTCTCGATGAAGGTATACTGCACGCACAGGACGTGTAAATCGCAATGTCCCGATAAATTGCTCCATTTCGCTTTTCGTTATATTTGCTGGCTTATTGTTATCTCCCGATAAGGGCAATCCATTGCTGAAGCAGTAGCATCTCCAAAAGGATAGAAATTAGTTACCATAGAGAGAAACTGACCAGCATACGAAGCCATATATGGCGTTAATAATAAAATCGCTCACAAAACTATACTCTTATTTTTGTTTTCAATCAAAATGTATTGGTAACAATCAGAGCTCAAAATTTGTCCCACTTACTTATTAGTGGGTCGCTTCTATTCGGCTCAAAAATAGAAAACGTCCATAATTATTACTGCGCAGATATGGCTAACATATATACCGTAGTAAAAAACACCGCCTTACACTTAAAATCATATATAACTTTGAGTTAAAACACATGTCTTGTTTATTTGGGAGATTTAGATTAAGTATTACACCTTCGTCTAGTACAGAACATAGATAGAAATGCTTTAGCAGATTTTCGACTTAATTTTGTATGTTGGTTTTTGTTTTATTCTGCAAAACAATAAAAATATGACATGACCTTTGAAAACTTTGTGTACATATCTACATAGAATACGCGCGAAACACTCCTCCCCCTCCCTGTATCCAGTCGGGTAAAAAGTTAAAGTCACTTAGGTTTTATCAAACACTTGAAATATGCAATATTCCTTTTCACATAAATGTTCCCAAGCAATTGGTTATCATATTAGAAAAGTAAACTTTATTTAAATCATAAAGGGTGCAGTGACATAAGGCCATATTTTTTTGCGAAATAGGGCTATATTTCAAAAACCTATGTTACAAGATTATTTTGTCAATAACGAAAACCTGTCTTTACAGTTGAATTTTTTACTAATATTCTCTTCAACAGAAAGTTGATAGCATATTCGAATTTTGACTATTATTTTCTAAACTTTGTAACTATCAACTTTCTATTAAAAAAATAATAGTTAAAAATTCTTTTGTCGCTTTGTTTATCTAAGGTAGGTAGGTAGGTAAATTCGCTTCACTTAGACCATCAGTTGGGTCCATTGTGTCCAGTTACGGGAACCATCCAGTGCAGCCTGTCGAGAAAAAAGAAATATACCGCTTTTGTATTGGAGCCACATAGATTTAGTGTGAATCTCATGGGTTCTTAAAGCTCCGCTGTAACATGATCCTCTAGTTCTTCCTACGAGTTAGTGACTACTGATAAGAAATCTGTCCATCTCCTAGAACCACCCAGATTTAAGTATGAATCTCAGGAGTACTTTGAGATCAACATTCTTCAGATCCTCTAGGTCATCGAAGAAGTAGGTAACTATTGAGAATTCTCTGTCTGCTGTTTTTAAGGGCTGGGCGTTCGCAAAGTAAGTGGCGAACAGATCCTATTTCTTCTACGTCCCTACAGCTTCTGCAAAAATCATTATGCAGTATCCCCAGCCGTTCCGCATGCACGCCTATCGCACAGTGTTCAGTAATGATCCCCGTGAGTATGCGAATATCTTTGCGGCTTAGTCCGATCATATGTTTAGATCTCTTTTTGCTCACCTCTGGCCATAGTTCTTTGGTATGCCTGCAGGTAATGAGATTGGTCCATCGTAGGTTAGTTCTACTCCAGGATTCAATGTCAATCTTCCTTGCAAGCGTGCTTAGCGGAGTTTTTACTGATTTGAGGGCCATAGATACATGCATTTTCGACCCGTTTCTTGCAAGCTCATCCGCCTGTTCATTACCCGGAATATCCATATGCCCTGGTACCCAGCATAGGGTCACCTCGTTGGCTTGTGATATTTCGCCCAGATTAATCTTGCAGTGACTTACTGCTCTTGACTTCACCACGACTGACTCCATGGCTTTTATGGCCGCTTGGCTGTCAGAGTAGATGGTGATTTGTTTGCCGACGACGTGTCGTCTCTTTAGGTTCTTCGCCGCTTGGGTGATAGCGGCTACCTCTGCTTGGAATACACTGCAATCATCGCTGATTCTGAATGATTCTCGCAGGTTGTTTATCTAAAGATTGACTAATCTGAGCAGTAAACTAACTTTCAAAGTGGCAAAAGGCCATATGTTCGAATATGGCCTTAAATTTCGCTTTGTGAATGTGCCATAAGGCGAAATATTTCGAAATATTATGTCTTATTTGGTATGTAATATGGTACCCAATCTCGAATACTACCATAAGTTGGAGGAGCAATTTCAAAAAACCGCCATTTTAAAGTAAAAAAAAAACCTTGAAACATGCTAATAACACTTTGCATTCTTTATATATTCTACGTCATTGTAGCTCTTTTTAGAAACTAATCGTGCAAACAAATTATTTCAAGCATTTTTGTTACCAATAAAGTTCCATTTATGTGAGACCATCGCAAAGATCACCTGACCATGCCCGTATGCAATGACGTCTGAAGTAATAAAAGATTTCCAAAATAAATAATTACTCGATAGGTCAAATATGTACGTCACCCAAATGTCATTCCGTTACTCAAAGAAGGCATCTAAACAAATTACCATTTTGCTAATCTACCATTAAAAATGTATAAATCTCGCTGAAGGAAAAAATAATAAAGATAAGCCGGCCCCTTAGCCCCCCAGCAGTGACACCATCCTTCATCTAATTCAATCCATGAATCTATGAATTACGATGCATATATGTATTATCATTCCCTTTTAACTTATCAATCATAAAAATAAAACTCACTAAGAAGTTCAATAAGTTATCGGTCTCAAGAGATTGCCAATAAAAATTACCATTGAAAATTAATTAATAACTAAATAAAAAAAAATCAAAGAGTAACTATGAAGTCAATTACAAATGCCGCCCGTATCCTGTTTCGATGATTAATTGGTCATTGGAAAGTATCAGCACATCTGACTTTGAATTATCCTTTTTAAGAATTCAAGAGCAAAAGCATTATGAATATTGAAGTATACCTACCTTCGAATCATAAATTTTAAAACTTATAAAGGAAAATAAAACACTTTTATATTCCAACCTTTTTCAGCACACGTAACACTTTGTATACTCGAGTCAAGAAAGTGTAAGAAGCCCCTTAAGGTCAAGTAAAAACTTTCGAGTGAAAACAACTCTTTTTTTTTTTCCATATTATATTCGGTTCCTTTAGTGGTATAAGCAGTCCTGGTCAATATCCCGCGTGACACCTTTAAACGTGACTTTTATTTCTGAGTCGTAACGTTATGCTTTTGTTTTAAATTTGAATATTTATGTAAAAAAAATGAGAATCCAAACAAATTTCCGAGAAAACATTTAGCTATTCACATTTTCCTGTCACACAGAATTATTGTAAAATATATAGTTTTGGAAGGTGTTAATCTTACAAGCGTAAAGATAATAGAAATTGCGACGTTGAAAGGTTTAAGTTGGGTTTCCGGTTCGAAATAAAATATTGTAAGAACCGGTTTTTATGTATATATTTTGTCATAAAATTAGGTCGCAGTCAATGACTCTACAAAATGTGCATTGAATTGCGAGTCCGGTGAAACCGTAAAAATATTTTTTGTTGAAAGTGGAAAAATCTCGCTAAGTAATGAATATGAGGTCATCCATCCACGAAACTATCGCATGTCTAGTACTAGTTGCATCTAGTCTAGATCTATTATGATGATGCGTCTTTGTTGAGATGAAATAAAACGATAGATTAGAAATTTTACTAGTCAGAAAATTCAATGAAAAATCTTTAAAAAAAACAAGCATGTTGACGTCTAGGGTGTGCAAAGTACCCGCAAGGTTAGGAAAGTGTTTTCAAGTTTGTTTGCTAATATGAAATGGACCTACGTTCCCCCGTTCAACGCCTTTTAGTAATAAATAAATTGCGCACAAGTTAGTTTACTATCAAACAGCTCACATAGTTCGTTGTTGAATCTCTGCCTCCAAGCGAGTCAACGCAAGCAAACGTGGGGCGTTTGTCCTTTCAGCATTTGATTTTATGGAAACTCATTTAGTTATAAGTAGTTCTGTCACTTAACATCATTCGGCTGTTTAGTATTAGGTGTCCATCTTACGTGGTAGTTTAGTATGACCACGTAAAGTTACCAAGTTACCGTTCGAATGCAATCAAAACATGCCCCTTCCTTTTTTCTTTTCTTTTTTTTGCCCTTAATGTGCATTAGCAAACATAAATGTGTATGCAAACATCAGAAATGCACAAGTTCCATATATCAAAAACTTTCTCCATTTACGCTAGAGTTCAAAACATAATCATATCTTTATGTGGCTTATGATATTAACATTGATTAATAATTCATTAAGTACACCAGTATCAGGCAAGACAAGCAATTGATTTTATAATACATTCCTATCAACTGGCAGCACTCCTTCGAATGAAAACAAATAATCGTCACTACATTTATACGAGTTCACTTGTTATCAGACATAAAAGTGTCAACATCAACACAAGGGCA
The DNA here is from genome assembly GCA_946477585.1 of Cheilosia urbana. NCBI lineage: Eukaryota > Metazoa > Arthropoda > Insecta > Diptera > Syrphidae > Cheilosia > Cheilosia urbana. The sequence continues at coordinate 46,362,574 of OX297855.1, forward strand.
TAAGAACTTTGGAAAAAAAAAGTCATGCGTCAATATTACGTATTCGTTCTACTAATAGTTCGTAGCTTTTACGTCAGCAATTCTGACGATTTTTTTATGCCACTACGGAGTAAGATATACTCGTAAGATGATAATTATAATTGAACGTTTTGTTGGTTTAGTTCAATTTGAAAATTTGATTTCTTTTTTTATTCCTCTACTTTGAATAAAATATTTAAATACTTCAAGATAAGAAGTACGTATTCAAATCCATTGACAAGGGTCCACTCTGTTAATCACCACCGCTTTTGAAAAAGTTTTGACCACGTATAGGAGCATATTTGTAGTAAAAAAAACTTGCTGCAGTATTATCCGTATTAAACTGTCAAAACACGTGAAAGAAATACGCCCAACGTAGCTTTTTTCTATTTACCTGAGTTATTGATATTCGCCGTATGATTGCACCCACGATTTATTTTTCTATTCGCCAAACATAAAAATACCCAACCATTGTTATGTAGAAAAATAAATAAAAAATCTAAATCCAATCAGATACAAGTTTAAACAGTTGTTATCCACCGAATGGTCAAATGTCAATTACTTGGAAATTCACTGAAAGCATCCTTAGAAATGTTTTGTTCAATTCAGTAGGACAAAATACTTATTCATGTGTATTTCTCATATCCTTACAGAAGGCGACACAAAACCAATAAAAACGAAAACGACAATGAAGTTCCCAGTAAACCATTTGGCCATTGGCATATTTCTGACGTTAATGCTGAGTTGTAGTATCACCGCTAGACCAGAATATGGAGCGTATTACGGTGGCATGGATATACCACAGTATATATTAGATGAGACAGAAACAATGAGCGATATTATGTACAGTGATATGGTAAGTGCAATAAAACAAAAATCACACCAATTAACACATTTAATTGTTTGTTGTTCTTTTATTTTTTATTAGAAAAAGTATCCTGAAACTAATCCAACATTTTTGTCGAATTGGCCATTTTTGAGAGAGCTAGTGCCATCTGATGATTTTGATGATGAAATGGTCACAAATGTTGAAGACAAATACGAAAAGGTTGCAATTCCAGAAGTTATACCGACACCATTGCCTTTGAAGAAGAATCCTCCAATTAAAAATCAGCTTAAGGATCATGGCAAAAAGAAGAATATTCATTGTAAGTTAATTAAATCAAGCAAATCCTTTGAACGTTTATTTGATTTTCGAATGTTCGTTTCCAATTTTTTGGATATTTTATTTCTTTTCTTTTTCGTTTGTTAATGGATTGGAATGTCTTTTGTTTAACAAAAACTTTAAATATTCAGCTGGAAGAAGGCTTTGTAAGTATTTTTATTTTTGCATTTTTTTTTATTTACATATGCTTTTTATGTTGATATCCTTGTTGCCTGGCTTTGAATAGGTATAAACATAATTTTTCTACTTCTCTTTTCTGATTTTTGTGTCTAAAAAAAAAAAAACCCGAGGAAACACTGAAATTTCAGTTTGGAGTCACAAATAAGTGTAGCCCTGAGACCTGCCACTTATAAATGAAAAATAAAATATTGAAATTTGACGACTGCAATAATACTACACTGAAGTAGAATGATTTGCGGGTATTCACGATTCGGTGGAACAGAGCTAGTAAAATTGCTAAATTTTATTTTTTTTATTAGATCATGAGCCCACTTTTTATCATCTCTAGCAAAACTGAAACAAATAACAGATCCAATTTGACAATTATTGACATTTTGTTCAGAAAAAATTTTTTTTTTAACTTTTCTGAAACTTCTGTAATTAATAAGTTTCAATTGATAGTTATTGATCAATCTTATGTCTTATATTATTAACCTTGAATTTTCCTGTTTTGAATGTAGTGTAGTCTTATCATTTTCTGTCCATTTTATGACTGGATTTTCTCTTTGCCGGCGATTACATTTGTTTTTCAATCCATTATCCATGAATGGGACTTGCATCGACGAAACCGAACGACTTTCCATACTTGGTATATGTGTCAACGACAAACTCGGTTGGAATGACCACATATACGAAGTCGCCAAAAACGCTGCGAAATGTCTAGGTTTCTTAAATCGATGTAAGAAGTACTTTACACCCTTCGACTTAGCTACAATATACAAGGCCTTTATTCGGCCTAAACTTGAATACAACGCTCATATCTGGTCAGGTGCACCAAAAACTTCATTGCACCTACTAGACAGAATTCAAAAGCGCACGATAAAACTTATAGGTGATAGAAATATAGCGGAGTCTATTGACCCGCTCGAACATCGCAGAAATGTTTCTTGCCTTTCTTTATTTTATCGATATTTTCACCATCGATGCTCTGATGAAATAGCTAACTGCATTCCGCCCCTTCAACAATTCTCTCGCAACACCCGTCACACATCGAATGCACATCAGTTCACCCTTGAGCCTACCTTCGGACGTACTGTAAAATATAGAGATTCTTTTGTGAGTCGAACAACACGCATGTGGAATGCATTGCCTCACACGGTTTTCCCCTCTCATTACAAGCCACAATTGTTTAAGACCAATGTGCACCAGTACCTCTTCTCTATCCTCCCTATCAACCCTTCCACTCGTGCTGTGCATTTGCATTATAAGGGAACGAAAACCCCTTGAGCACTTACTTACTTACTTACTTAAGTGGCGCTACAGTCCGGGGTGGACCTGGGCCTCAACCAATACGCCTCTCCAGTTAGCGCGATCTTTGGCTAACTGCCTCCAGTTTCGCACTCCAAGTTGGTTGAGGTCCCCTTCCACTTGCGCGCGCCATACCTAAGGCGAGGTCTTCCTCTACTGCGTTGTCCCTCCGGGTTAGAATCGAAGACTCTTCGGGCCGGAGCATTGGTGTCCATTCGCTCTACATGTCCCAGCCATCTTAGACGACTGATGCGTACTTTTCTGACTAGGTCGATGTCGCTGTACAGCTCGTAGAGTTCGCTGTTAAATCTTCTCCTCCAAAGCCCGTCAACGCAAACGGGACCAAAAATCACTCGAAGAATTTTGCGTTCGAAACGACCAAGGAGATCTTCATCCGCCTTTGATAGCGCCCATGCTTCTGCACCATAAAGCAGGACTGGGATGATGAGGGTCTTATACAGAGTTTCCTTAGTATTTCTCGACAAGGCCTTACTTATCAGTTGCCGTCTTAGGCCAAAGAAACAGCGGTTGGCAAGTGTGATTCTTCGTTCGATTTCTGATGTGATGTCGTTATCAGAGTTTATAGCGGAGCCGAGGTAGACAAAGTCCCTAACTACCTCAAAGTTATAGCTGTCTATCGTGACGTTCTGTCCGATTCTTCGATGTTGTGTGTCCCTTCTTGTTGACAGCATATATTTTGTTTTACCCTCATTCACCACTAAACCCATTTTTGCCGCTTCTGTACTAATACTTGCAAACGCACCAGTGACAGCTCGCTGTGTTGTACCAACAATGTCAATGTCGTCAGCGTATGCAAGCAGTTGCACAGACTTATAGAAAATTGTGCCTCTGGTGTTGGCTTGTGAGTTTCGCACAATCTTCTCAAGAATGATGTTGAAGAAGTCACATGACAGCGCATCACCTTGTCTAAATCCTTTTTTGACATCAAAGGTCTCGGTGAGATTGTTTCCGACCTTTACGGAGCAGCGAGCGTTCTCCATCGTCATTCTGCACAATCTGACAAGTTTGGCAGGGATGCCAAAACTAGACATGGCTCTGTATAGCTCGTCTCTATAAACGCTGTCATATGCGGCCTTAAAATCGATAAAAAGATGGTGAGTATCGATCTGGTATTCTTGGGTTTTTTCCAGGATCTGCCGTAGTGTGAATATTTGATCGGTCGTGGACTTACCGGGCCTAAAACCGCACTGATAGGGACCTATCAGATCGTTGACGAGTGGTTTCAGGCGTTCACACAATACAGCAGACATGATCTTATATACGCAGTGTTCAGGAGACTGATGCCTCTGTAGTTGGCGCAGTTTAGAGGGTCTCCTTTCTTGTGGATCGGGCTAACAATGCTGAGGTTCCATTCATCAGGCATACTTTCCTCTAACCAAATCTTGGAGATGAGTTGGTGTATGCACTCTACCAAGTCATCTCCGGCTGCCTTGAAGAGCTCGGCAGGTAAGCCGTCTGGACCAGCAGCCTTGTTGGATTTAAGCTTAGATATTGCTATCCTCACTTCATTTTGGTCAGGTGGACGGAAATCTTGGCTGTCATCGTCCAGGTTGAATGGTTCGTTCTGCCTAACAGCGGAATTTGTGTCGTCTTCGCCGTTTAACAGTCTGCAGAAATGGTTTTTCCATGTCCTCAGCACCGACTGTGACTCTACTACAAGGTTTCCTTGTTCGTCTCTACAGGTCTCCGTTCGGGTCTTGTTGGCATGACACGTTCTTTTTACCTTTTGGTAAAACTTCCGAACATTGTTCCTGGAGTAACACCTCTCTATATCCTCGATCGCGCGCTTCTCATGCTCTCTCTCCCCTTGAGCACTAGTGAATTATAAAAAAAAAAAAAAAAAAATCTCACACACAGGAATCAACAATTTAGCGAACTGTCTTAACTATAGGCTGCACTTTACTCTGTTGTATTTTTCATATTCATATTATTATTATCTATTGTATAGATAAAGTGGAACGAAATTTTAGTCAGTATATTTTGTTGTTTTAAAGCGAAAAAAAGTTTCACTTTCGTACCTTCGCAATGACACAAGACCAGTTGCATCGGATCATGAATACCCCTTTTAATTTCAATATTGAAAAATGTTTTCTTGCAGCTATAGATATATGTAGGCGCAGTGGCTTAGTGTTTAGCATGTTGGACTACTAAGCGAGGGTTCCCAGGTTCGAATCCCGCAAAAACCCAAATTCCAACTTCGCCACCTCACGCGAACGTCTGACAAACACACGAAAGTATAACTGTCTTGAAAAAACTTCTCAATTAGCCGTTCCGTTCCAAAGCTGGTGGTGAGCCCTAGGGTTCCTCCGAACCTGTTGCGCCAACTATTTATTTATTTATTTATTTACCAACAACCAAACCGTAAACTCGAGTTTAACTAATTTTGAAACTAGGTAACTATAGTTTCGACTTTTAATTTGTAGGTACCAACAATCAAAGTGAAACCAATTTTTCCGGAGTAAAATAAAATAAAATATAAATATTAACTTATACAAATCAATATTTAAATAATATTTTTAATTTGTTTTTTTTTTATTTAATTTTCTTTTACAGATATGTCCCCATGTCATTTCAAAATCTGCAATATGGGACGTAAAAGGAATGCCCGATTTGTGCGAAATTAAAATTAATCATCCCAACTATACCTACAACTTTAACAAAATTCCGCATTCAAATTTACATATACAGATTTCTACATTCCATAGTTACATTTTAAAAATATCTTGCGGCCTACTTAAGTTTAATAAAGAGTCCATTCAACAATTTTAAACTTATTCAACAAACACTGGATAACCAGATGTTACAAAATTTTGAATTTGAAAAAAAAAAACCTAAAGTATTTCATATACCATAACTTATCATAATTAAAGTCGATAAATTAGTTAAAAATGATTATAATCGATATACAACAAAAAGTATTCATATCTGTAAAATGTTTTGTTTCTTTATTTATTTATTTTTTTGTTTTTGATATTTATAATGTAGATATGTAGATGTATTTTTTGTTTTAACAAAAAAAAAAAACATAACCCAAGAAATTTATTGTAAACTTCCTGTGTGCCATTAATTAATCTTCCTTACTGCAGATAAGATATAAAACAATAAAACTTAGAAAATATTGTTGATTGTTAAATACGCGCGAATTAACTTACCTTTTGGCGATGTCTTTCATTAAATAGAAAATGGGCGAATTATTCCTTCTGCGGATAAGCGGAAAAAATCGATTTACGTAATAATTTTGTATTTATTCGATGGATTTTGTTTGCCAAATTAAATATTGTTATCGATAGAGCTAATGGAGAGTTTTCGGAAGTGACGCCTTAGGTGATTTGCAAAAGTTAAAACAAAGGGTGGTATCTGTTTTATGCTGTTACCAAGTTCGTTAATTTGTTTGTTTAATAAATCAAACTGGACGTTGTTATTTGTAAACAGATAATTTTTAGGATGAAGTTAAAGTTTCGTGTGGTGGTTTGGGTTTAAGAAAAAAAAAAAAAAAAAAGGATGATTATACCATGGTAGGTGAGCAAAACGCACAGTGAGCTTTAAATATAGCACGAATTAGATTCCACTTTGATATAGTGATGTATAGTTAGGTATCTATGGTTGAATGGGTTATAGGGTGATGGCTCTTAAGTTCAGCCCTCTGTAGTAGTCAGCCTCTGAAATACAAAGTACAGTGCAGTAGTTAGATTAGATTAGATTCTTTGAAGGAGGTGGAATTAAGTTGCCATATCACTGCGGCCACGAGTGGGCCTATTGTGATTTCCTCCAATTAGAGCTCGCTCATGATACCAGACTTAGTTATGAATCCTAGTAGATCTTTGAGTGCGCTGTCAGATATGTCCTCTGCCCCAAGGTAAGGTTTTCCTAGGTGGTGTTGACGTAATCTGACTAGACATTCACAGTGACACAGTATGTGTTCTGCTGATTCTTCGTCCTCGTTGCATAGTCTGCAAGTGTTGTTTTGTATTATTCTCATAGTCATGAGGTGTTTTTTGACTTGACAGTGCCCAGTGAGGAACCCTGTGACTGTACGAATCTGACTCCTTGTTAGGTTTAGGAGTTGTTTTGTTCTTGAAAGGGAAGTAGTTGGCATGAACATTTTAGCTTGTCTGTTACCTTCAGTGTTTGTCCAGTAATGATTTGCTTTGTTTTTCAGCCAGGTTTTAATGTGGAGTTTAGCCGTGCTAATGGGTAATCCACAAAATGGTCTTGGCATCATAAAGGTAGATGCCGATCCTTTCCTGGCTAGTATGTCTGCTATTTCATTGCCCACATGTCCGCTATGTCCTGGCACCCAAATGAGATGTACTCTGTTTGTGCTGGCTAGCGATGTGAGTAATTGTAGGCAATCCCATACTAGCTTTGATGTAATTTCATAGCTATTGATAGCCAGTAGTGTAGCTTTGCTATCAGAGAAAATATATATATTCTTGTTTGTTATGGATTTTTTTAGATTTTTACTGAGTGCAATAGTTAATCCGTTGGTCTTTCTTTCAAGCGAAAAATAGTATTCCCTTGGCTTACATTTCTTCTATCTGCGTCGGAAAACTTGAAACAATCCTGATGCTGCTTCGCGCGTAAAAAAAATATACTTGAGTACAGTTTTTATAAACGCAGAACACGAGTGGTATTCCAAAAAAAATTAATTAGTGGAAGTGATTTTGGAAAAGTTATGCAAATACTAATCCATTTAAGCTATTTGCATTTTGTGATTATTCTTATGTTATTGACAGTTTATTTTACTTATTTCTTAACTTAAAATGTTGAAAATATGTTTTGTTAAATAATTAAGAGGGGGGGCGGTCTTATGAGACATTATTTTTATGATTATCCTCAGCCCCCCTGTAGTCGCAGTGGCTTAGTGTTAGTGTGTTGAACTACTAAACGAGGGGTCTCGGGTTCGAATCCCGCAAAAACCCAAATTCCAACTTTGGGTTTTTTTCCACTGCGCTACCTCTCGCGAACGTCTGACAAACATCCCAGAGTATAAATGTATTGAAAGAGCTTCTCAATTAGCCGTTTGGAGTCGGCATAAAATTGTAGATCCCTTCCATTCGTTCCAAAAATGAAAAACTCACACAAAAACGAATGGTTGTGAGAAGCTAGGCCTAGGGTCCCTCCGGACCTGTTGCGCCAACTATTTATTTTTTCCCCTCCGGCTGACTACTGACGACTACGTTGGTTTTGTTTTCAATAACTGAGTAGGGTGACATGGTCGTAGATGCACCAGTGGTGCACCACGCACCATAGCTCCATCTGCCTAACTGACAGCTGTATTTGTGTCTACCTCACTCAAAAGTATTCGTTTTTTCCGACAACGATAGAAGATTTCAGTCTGGTAGTGGCTTTTTTGTGTGCGGACGTGTGCGAATTTTTTTTTACAATTTCAGTGAAAAACGAAAAAAAAAAGGGTAAGCTAATTTTTTTATTTCTTCAGTGGAAGTGACTTTTTTCTTTATTTAGCTTTAATAAAATGATTGTTTAACCTTTTATTTTTGTTTTATAATAAAGAGTTTATAACGTCGATGCGTTGTCTGCAGATTATTTAAATTTTAACCTAAAATTCCGTAGTAGTGCACAATGCACCACAGAAGCATGGTGCACCTTGCACCTACACGTTATAACGTAGACTAAAGCGTTCCTATTTTTATTGAAGATGCCACGGAAGCCCGTTGCGCAGCGGATAAAAGGAACCCACACAAAAGACCAAATGAAAGCAGCACTCTCCAGTATCGATGGCGGAATGTCTATTCGGAAGGCTGCTAAAGAAGTTGGTATTTCGTATCATACTGTTCGGAGATATTTTCAAAAATCTAAGAGTTCTGAAGCTTCGAACATGTCTTTGACAACAAACTATAAGCATAGAATGTTTTTCACAGAGCAAAAGGAAACATCACTTAAGATGTATATAGAATACTGTGCAAATATTTTTATGGCATCACAACCACCGAATTCCGAAAACTGGCCTTTCAGCTTGCCGTTGTAAATAAGATGGAAAATATACCAGACAGCTGGAAAACTAAATTTTCAGAATCTGTATATAAATTAAATATTCGTTAATCTGTTCGCTTTGATTGAAAAGAAATAATTAATTTTAATTTGTTTATTTTGTTTATGTTGAAATACCTATTTTATTTTTTTTTATTTTTGTTTTATTGTTAACTTATTTTTATGTTGATGTGAAGATGAAGTCATTTTTATTTATTTTTATTTATATGTTCCTTAAAGTTGCAATGAACTATTTTTTTGTCTAATAAAACTATGTTTATCTATTGAAATATTTGTTTTAATTTTTAAAATAATAGGTGGTGCATTATACACATACAACTGGTGCATTTAGTGCCTACCATGGTGCACCATGCACCATTTCTCATTTTTTGAACAATTCATTATAACTTAAAATGTTCACATGCTATCAACAAATTTAATGTATACATATTTCCATAACAAATTCATAAAATGTATGTCAAAATACCAAACAAAAAAAACTTATTTTAAAAATGTTATGGTCGTTTGAAAAAAGGGTGGTGCATTTACGACCACGTCACCCTATGCAAAATGAATGGAAACTTCAATCTGTCTTGATTCTCGCCAATAATTTCGATCAATTTTCGATCAATGGGGGCTGACTATAAAAGAAACGGTTCCTTTAAACGTTCTCCAGTTAGCAATAGCTCAAAATATCTACGTTATGAAATGTACATCAATTAAACCTGGATACAAACGAGCTGTTGCACAATTTCTAGATGTCAAGTAGTTACCAAGACGTGTTATTAGTCAATGAAAAGCGTGAGTTGTAAGGATACTATGGTTCTCCTTCTATTCCTGGACAGTTGAGGAATATCTTTCGATTAAAGCGTTGAATACATTCCAGTGTAAGTATATATGAACCGTACCATAGGAAATTACCTATAACTTTTAATACAACTAGTGATGATAAAGTTATCATGTCAGTGAAATGATGCAACATTAAAACAACTTTTTCACCCAAATTGGATGTAATCGATGATTACTCAGATAATTAGTAGATAGTTTTTATTTTTCTTTGATCCATTCAATCACACATTTCAATTGTCCCATCCACTAAGGGGGTTGCAGGTTTAGGGCTTTCGATCTTTCGCCACTTATGCTAAACTAGCCAGGACCATATTCTCTAACTTTTGAAGAGCAATTCTGCTTTGACTACTTTCACGACTACGGACGAGATCAAATCGAGAATAAAAATAAAATTCTGATATGTCCTAATTTGTTTCGTTTTTTATAACACACGCATTATCAATATATGGAAATCAATGATCTATATACATATAATATTATATAAATATCTAATAAAAAAACGCTTATTGTTTTAATATTTCCCAAAAATGAAGAACTTCCTGTAACGGCCTTTTCGATGAAATTTCCGGTTTCGCTCTTCTCGCCATCTACAATTAAACACGGTAAACTCCACTCAACCATCCACTATATTCAAACTCTAATTTCCAACATAGAAAATCTGCAATGTCATTCTACGTTTTACAAAATTCTGACATTGACATTTCGCCCAACATTTGTTCTTTACTTCTCCCTTTCATTCCCGCACTCAACCGGCGAAAAACATCTATCTATCGCACTTCCACGGCATCCGAGACAATTTTTTTTTATTTCCCCTCTATTCGTTCTCAATCGGACCCCCTCTCTTCTACTGCGGAAGCTGTAAATAAAATTTCCGATAAGAAAACGACTACGACACCAGCAGCAGAACAGAAGAAAATAAAAACAAGAAAAAGTAAATTATTTACATTTCCATGATAATCAACAACAGCCCAAAGATAAAGCAAACAATATGACTTTAACGTTAATCTATCCCTGGCGACGTTAATTATGTGATTCGCTGTATCTCAAAAGCAAACAAAAACCGAAGAATCTCTACAGAAACTCATCACAAGTCGAACGTGAAAAGCTTCGCAACGTCGACGACAGTGAATTCTTATTTTCTACATTAGTTAACTTTCAAAGAATAATATTGCAATGGCATCTACGATGCAGCTAGAATTCGCCCAAGCAATGTCCGACTTCAAAACAATGTTCCCTGATATGGACCGCGATGTAATCGAGGCGGTGCTCCGTGCCAATCAGGGTGCTGTTGATGCGACAATTGATCAGCTACTGGCCATGAGCACGGATAACCAGGTAGGAGTGGTAAATATACGACAGAAATGAACGTTTTGTTTTCTCCATTCAATTAATATTTTTCTATAGAATGAGAAACTCCGCAACGAACTGGACAAGACCTCGAGTACGGGCACTCCAGTACGCAGTCCGCCAAAACCGATCGTCGATAGTGTCCAGCTCATCGACACATCAGATGGTGAGCCGCCATTGCTGAATCTACCGCCGCCACCGCAGTCGCTATTGGTCAATACGGGCGCTTCTCCAAAGCAGAAAATCGCCGCCAATCTATTACAACAAACTCCCACAATGCATGGCACAAGCACCAGTACCCCATCGAAACGTAATGGTCAGCGAAGATGGAATCCACCTCTGTTGGGCCCCCTGCCACCTGGGTTTCTTCGAATCCAATCGGCAGACCGCCCGCCTGGTGAGTTCGATCTACCCGACGAACAGTTCGCAATGATGCTGCAGAACGAGGAGTTCATGAACGAATTGCGCTGGAATCAAGAGTTTATGACGGCGTTGGAAAAAGAACAACAGGACAAAGCGCGTGGCGAGGACGATGCAGCATTCAAAGAACGGCTCAAACATATGGGTAAGGTGTCGCGTAAAAAATTCCTTCAAATGGCTCGCGTATTCACATGGCAGAGGAATAAAAAAGTCACTTCGGCTAAGCAAATCGACTCACTGCCATTAAAAGAGGAGCCCAGTGATGACGAGGATCACTTGCAGGTGAGAAAGTAGATTCATAGTCGCGCTTATCTGTCAGTAACTTCGTCGCATTTAGTCAAAAGCGGTAAAAACGCAATTTGTAAAGAAAAAACATATACTAGATATTTTGTGCTGCTTTGTGCTGTTAATGTTCTTGTTAGAAGGGGTGATAAAACGATATCAATCGATTTCCAAATTTTGATTGCTTAAACAGAGGGCGCGGATAAGAATTGAACGACATAGCTTAGTGGTGAGGTCATTAAACAAATTGGTTGTGTATAGTGGGGAGAAAGAAGTTGCTAAATTTTTAAATTAATTCTCACATCATCTGATGGATTTTTTATTCTACTAATATCTGCACACTGCATGGATATTGATGTGCTAATACAAACGGGGCTGACAAGAACTTTGTTTATAAATTAAATTTTGCTAGTAAATTTTGTCATTGGCTTGCAAGAAAATCAAAGAAGGCTTAAGGTATATTTGTGGCTTGAGATAGCAGTATTTAATTTGTGCAATATACATTTTTTTCTTAACAAAGGTTTAATATAGGTGTTCGTGTTAGACTGACATTTTTATGTTTATAGAACTATTTTTAGTGGTCGCGTTTGCATGTAGAGTCACATACCAGTAAATATGAACTAGTCAGGAATTGCCGCACAATGATTAATGTGGTTTTCCAGAACCGTGTCAGATTATGTTGGGTACCTGGGCATTGTGATATTGAGGGAAACGAAAGGGCCGACGTTTTGACTAAGGAAGGAGCGGAACTCCCAGTGCATACAATGATTGAGGGCATAAGACCACATATGGCCGTTGCTAGAAGGGTTATCTTTGAGAAAACCACCAATAAAGCAGCCACAAGATGGGCACAACTAAAAGGGCACAGCGTCTCAAAGGCACTGTGGCCCGCTTTAGATCGGAAGAAATCTGAAGAATTAATCAATCTCAGTAGAACAAAGTAAAGATTAACGGTAGGAATACTCTCTGGACACTGCCTTCTAAGGAAGCATGCCATGAGACTAGGCTTAGTTAATACGGATACATGTAGGTACTGTGAGGACCTAGAAGCTACGAAAGACATCTTCCACCTTCTATGCGAGTGTCAAGCAATTGCTCTAAGTAGAAGGAAGCACCTAGGCAGATTCTTCTTTAATAACTTAGAGGAGGTTAGTTCCTCAAATAATATTGAGACCATAACCAAATTCTGTAGGGAAATTGATTGTTTGGGCGATTTGGTTTAGGTTTTTAAACGTAATGGTTCCCTGGGGATGGCGATACGCCCACTTCGGTGCCTGGTTATTAGTGACGATCTCACAACCCCACCCAACCTAACCTAACCTAACCTAACCTTGCATGTAGATTGTGCATTCATTGTGGCATTTGAGGAGCAGGCTATGTTCATTGAAAGAACTCTATAAAATCTAATGTGCGTACCTACCTAACTCCCTACCTATGGCTTACACAACTTGTTGTTTAAGGTTGCATATCCAGGTAAAATTTAAGTTCTTTGGGTCACAGTGTGGGCCAGAATTGCCTCCAAAGTTAAGAATTGCTTCTCCAACAAAATTAGGAAGAATAATTTTTCAGTAGGATTGGAGAGTTGGAGACACATGGCTAGTTAACATGTTCAAGTGAGTTTGGTATATTCAATGCCTCGGACTTTTCTGTCGTATTAGGAATAAAGCTAGAAGTGCACATTTTTTCAATGAACAATAGAAAACATTGTAAAAAAACGCTTCCATAATCGCTCTTTTGATAGAAGCAATTCTTTTTTCAATCGAAAGCGTCATCATTTTCCTTAGTTTGTTGATTTGCATAAGTTCATGGTTAGACCTAAATGGAATAGCAACAGATCCACATAACATAGGCCAACATTACATTTGGTTCAAAACCTGCACAGACCAGGTTGAAGATGTGTGCGCGATTTCCATTTCTATTACGAATCGAATGGTGCAAAGATCAAGGTCAACATCAAAGTTTTCACCGCTTCGCCCACCGCTAAAGATGAGCATCTACATGCAAACGTGATCACTTTATTGTATAAAATTGTTTCAAGACAACTCATCTCGACTATAAGCAGAATTATTTTATGTTTCAAAGAAACGAAAATTAAAAAAAAAAAAAAAACGTTTCCTAAAATAAGAAAACGAGAATAAAAATACTAATATGATTATTTCTACAAGGACTGATAAGCACACATAAAAAACAAAATATTCTTTCTTCCTCAAATAAAAATTCATCATAAAAACAAAACAACAAAATAAAAGGAATTTATCCTATTGTAGACCATTAAAAACTGATTATTTAAAAACCTAGTCACTCTGTGAAATAATAGTAAACTAATTCATTTTAATTATACACACTTACATATGGAAAACAAGAAGTAAAACTATCTTAAACAAATAGTAACGGCATGGACTAAGAGTACATAATCTCAACCCCACATATATAAATGAAAAGAAATATACAAGAAGAATGTAGTAGGATAGGTTAGTTGAGTATTTTATTAATGAATCAAATTAAATTATATTATGATGGCTCATTTATTATTATAGCGACTTTATTATTATTAATTATTATTGTCAAACAGCGAAGGCTGTGAGTTTGTTGTAAAATTGATTTTTCTTTTTATTTATCACTCTATTAGAAAAAAGATTTTTTTTATTTTAAATTTGTTTGTGATTGCATATTTTATTTAGATATTTATAAACGGAACAAATGCATTCTATTTTGTAAAGAATGTAATCCGATTGATTGCATATTTATTATTGAACAAACATATTGAATATATCCTATGCAAGTATTTATGAGAAAAATAAAAGGAACACATTACTATTGTGATTATTATAATAAATATATAAGATAACAAAGCGTAAATAAATGTTATTCAAAAAAAAAAAACAGTCTTTACTTTGTTTTTGAAGTGTGTGTTTAATAATGTAATCCCGAAGACGATATTAATACAGTAACAACAATCTGTGGAGCACTGATTCCCATCGAATTAAACAAAAAAATTAAAAGGCACTCCGGGAGTGCCGACAGAAGTGATAACTTGAACAATTACGTGTGTATTTTTCGAATCGTCAGAAAATATATTATTGTGTAGGAAGTACTTTTAAATAAAGTGTCTTTTTATTCATTATTATAAACTACTACTACTACAAAAACTATGTTACATTTTTCATTTTCATTTAATGCGGTATTTTACATCAAAAATAATACATATTATTTTACATACAAAATTGCAATCTATTGCTTAAAATGTATAAATTTACAGATACATGAAATATTAAATTTAAAAATTAATGGGTATTCTTTGAAATGAATACCAATGACACTTATGAAATTTCATCAACAACTTCAAACTCTTCCATCATCATCATCATTATTATCATTATATTTGAAAACGGATACTATAGGTTTATGGTAGGTAACTAAAATAGGAAACAAACAATTTTGATTCGAATCTATTTAAATATCTTGTAAAGATGGCATCAATTTATTGTAGTTTTATGTCTAGTCTTGCTAAGATTGCGATCATTGCTCATCGTTAAATCAAATTTGCTATTTAAAAATTCAATTAATGGTAGTTTTTATCATCTGCAAAGTTGATGTTGAAATCCCCACTCAAAATGATTGGAATATCATCAAATCTCTTCCCAACTTTATCTTGAAGTAATGCAGAATTATCTTTAGCATATATAAGTAAGTAAAAAATAATTATAACACAAGCTACTGTGCCGTAAATGTGCACAAACCCAAAATCGTGGATATAATAATATGTCGGAATTAACATTAAGCCTGGTAAAATTAAGTTATGAATTCCCCATACAAAACAGGTAATTGAAATAATTTTGGTGACAATCAATTTGTCGCTACCATAAATTACCATAGTAACGTATTCAAATAAAAATCATCGTAGATTAAGCTATAAATTACCTACCCCTAAAAGTAAGCAATAGTACAAAAGTTTACAACTAAAAGTATGCAATCGGTGTCGGTGTCGGTGTCGGTGTCGGTGTCGGTGTCGGTGTCGGAGTCGGTGTCGGTGTCGGTGTCGGTGTCGGTGTCGGTGTCGGTGTCGGTGTCGGTGTCGGTATCGGTGTCGGTGTCGGTGTCGGTGTCGGTGTCGGTGTCGGTGTCGGAGTCGGTGTCGGTGTCGGTGTCGGTGTCGGTGTCGGTGTCGGTATCGGTGTCGGTGTCGGTGTCGGTGTCGGTATCGGTGTCGGTGTCGGTGTCGGTGTCGGTGTCGGTGTCGCGAGTTTGCTAGTTTTTGCCCATCCAAATAGTGCCCAACGCGCCTAAAGAAGTTATCACTTCAAAAATTGTTCCAATAAACATTTTTAGTTTCGACTTTAAATTTTAGTAGTTCACAGTGGCAATATTTTCCACACAAATTTCGCAATTGTGAGCTTCCATAAATTTAAAGTCAAGACTTAAATTGATTATTAGTGCAGCGCGTTGCCTATAAATGAAAGAAGAATAAGATTACGAGTCGCTGGTTTGTTAGTGTCCGAAATGCTATTTTAAGCTTATTTATATTCGCCCTTTTTGCGATAACGGCACAGACCGTCTGTCTGTTTTTAGTCTGGTGCAGAAAAATAACCATGAGTATCTGAAAATAAATGCGTTAAACCTGAAGATAATGCTATCACTTAGTGGACATAACTGTAAGAAAAACCAATATACGTGTGAAGGACGAGTAATTATTCTACATGAAGGGAGTTTCTTGTACCTATGTAATATTAAAAAGATGAAATATATAAAACGGTGCCGCAAATTCCACTCCAGAACCAAACACCATCACCTCTATTGCAAAGAACAACTATCAATTATTGCTATATAGTTGATACCTATCAATAATTTTTGTTTAAATGGTATTGCGACGATCAATTAACAATGCACTGTTGATCGATTGTAAACCGATATCATTTATCGATAGTCGATTGACAAATCGGTATTGTGAATGTCAATCTTGAACAATTTTATTGGCAGCTGTCAATTTTTCTATCAGTCGCAATTTCGGTGTCTATAATTTTATCCACTCTGAGCAAGACGAAGGTTGAAGTCGTTACCGACACTTAGTTGATAGCTCTAATGCCCGCAAAATCTGAGCCAGAGCTCCAAGTTAAAGAATTTTCGGTACTGCCTTTTGACTTTTAATCCGTTTAAGTTTGGGTCGAATGCGTCTACCAATAACCAAGTAAATATAGCCACTCCGCGGTACTAATAGTCATTTTTAGTGTCCTGACTAAATTTTTTCCAACTCACAATGGTGAAATTTCCCCTACAAAATTGCATATTGTGACCTAAAAAATATTTACTGTGAAGGTTAAAAATAATTATTAGTAAGGCCCACTGTGAACTACTTAAATTTAAAGTCGAAACTAAAAATGTTTATTGGCAAGGTCCATTTTGTTTCAGTTTTGCGATTTTTTTCATTAAAATTCTCGGCGAAATAAACATGTATCGCCTGGGCTTCTCAGGTTTCATGGGAAGTAATTTAACATAATTATAGATATCGTCACGGGGTATGGTTTGTTTCGTCTTTTTTATCTCCTTTTTTTTTTGTTTTAGTCGTTTCGCATTTTGTTGTCATCGGTTTTTCAATTATTTGGTCTATATTTATTTCGAAAAAAAAAAAAATAATAATTTAGTCTTTAACTTAGCTCGTTTTAAGCGCATTTCGCCTGTTATTGTTTAGTTTTTCGATTATATCGGTTTTTATTTATTTCGATTTCAATTATTTCATTCGAAACAAACGATGGCGAAGTTAGGCCCCAGTTATAGCCATACGTACCGAAAAAGTTGGAACAGTATGAAAATGAGTTTTTTTTTTCGTTTGAAGAAGCTGAATTTGAATTATTTGTTTTTATTTGATTCCACATGTTTTGACCTGAAACCTCTTTTGGTTCCAGAGTTGATTTCAAATGGTCTTTACCTCTGGGGGGGGGGGTGGAGTTGATTTCAAATGCTCTTTATCTCTGGTGGGGGGTAGCAACTAAAGCTAAGATTAGACTCTATGCCAATTATGCCCAATTCACAATTCGGCGTTGCACGCGTGCGTGCGTCGGCGCGCTTTGACACGCTTTATCGAAATTCTACGATTTTAGATGCCAAAGCGCGCGAGCAACAATTTTGTGAAACAAAATGCTGCTTTGAAGCGAATACGCGTTAACAGGGAAAACTTTGACCAACTAAAAGTTCTGTTTGTTTTTTGGCTGAAAAATACAAATTCAGAGCAGAATTAAAATTTCAAGTCTACTCCTTTTTTTTTTTGAAGCTGTAATTTTTATGCACGAATTGAAAAACGATTCTCCAAAATACAAGAAAATCATATTTAACAATATATCAAATCACACAACAACCTTAATACGGATACAAGACCCTTGATTAATATTTGTCCTACAAAAAATCTAAAGAAATTAGTAGTTGCCCCACAAAAAAAAAAAGTTATTCCTCATTTCCACACACTGAATTAATTAATTATGCTTTAAAAAACCATCATATAGCTTTTTAAAAGTTGTGTATAATAAACATTAGCGAATCTGTGCCACTCCATCTATAAACGGTACATTCTATGACTTCAAATCGAACAATTCGAAATTCTAAAGTTGTCAAACGCGCGTGATAGTAGAAAGTAGCTCTACTCACGCGTCGCGTTGAACTTTACGATATTTACGGTCTAAAGTCGACTCAACGCCTGAAGCTGCATTTTGTGTGGCACCATATGAACGCTTTGTTTCTACATAATCTGTCAACGCGACATTGTGAATTGGGCATTATGCATATGAATGCCAACAGGCAAATGACCAGATTAGCTGTCAAATGACCAAAATGCTAGGATCATTGACTTATTATATATGGACTGCTAGTAGCCAACTTCACGCATGTTCCAAAAATGCTGAGGCGCTCGACGCGCTACTGTTTTACAGCGGAATACAAAGTAAGCGTAATATGACCAAGTTAACTGTCACTCTGAAATTATTCGCTATTCGGCAGTGCAAATATTCGGTGGTTTATAAAGTTAAAAAACAAAAAAAAAAAAAAAAATACATTAAAATATTTTAAAATGAAGTGTTGTTTTGTGGGTTGTGATTCCCATTATAGGCAACTAGGCACATCAAAAGAAATACTCTCATTTCACAAAAAAGTAATAGTTATCTTATAATCATACATAAAACAAAACCGTACAAATTTTCTTTTGCTTTGTTTGACCACTTAAACTTGATAGTTAAACCCAATCTTGGACTTAAAATGTTGCTTACACATTATAGAGTTAGTTAATCAAAAAATAATAAGCAAATTATCTTTAAGTTTTCCAAAATAAAAATATAAAAATTTTTCCGTGAGAACATTTTTTGCCGTTCACGGACAAATGAATAAATTCTTTTTCTACAAAAATTAATGATAATTTGGTAAAATATTATGTTTATTAATACATACCTACTTCAGAATATTTCGTAGAGGAAATCTTATTAAAGATTGGATAGTTGCTTTAAAAGCATTGAATGATCAGGAAGTTGATGAGGACCATTGCAAAAATGCAGTATTTTGTGCTAAACATTTTGAACCAATTTGCTTATAGTTATTTGTGGAAAATAAATTTACAAAACTTGTTCAGTTTATGGGACAATAAGTTAACAAATGTATTTTTATATTCGTTCTATAATTCAAAATAATAAACATTGAAGAATTAATTTGAAATCACCCTTTGAAGCTTTGCATCTTTCGAATAGATGACGCTCTTTTTTACACTTTACTATGGAAATGGATCGCTTCGCAAGAGATGTCGCTCTTTTGTTTACATGTTACTATGGAAATTTAAACTTGACGGCGGCTTGTGTCTCGTTGCTAATCCGCTGTAAAACAGTAGCACTTGTGCTGTTTTGGAACATATTTTCTCGCAGAAGTCTATGGAAATGACATTTCACTAGCAGTCCATACATAGTATGTCAATGGCTAGGATTAACAAAACTGTATATTATACCATGTTTCCACCAACGTGATTTAGCCGAAGTGATTTATAAATCACGAAACGCGTTTCCACCGATTTTTACGTGTTTTAGTGTGTCATTTAACGTCAACTTTGCTCTATCAGTGATGGGACTTTAATCACTTAAGTGGTATTTCTACCGCTTTTTACACTTTCGGAAATTCTACCAACCTGAACTCGAAATCTACCACCTTCAGTATTTTTCTCGAAGAATTGCATCAGCAAAAACTTTCAGTCCAGTGTACACCATTTACTACGCCATTACTTCATTATTTACTGAATTATTCATCATGGACAATTTTCTTTTACCACCGTTTCACTTTCCTCAAGTCCCATCACTGACTTTTCGTTTGCTGAATGAAGTGCTGAACATAATAAAGGTATGTTCGATTTTATTTTGTGTGGACAGATACGTAATTAAAATTTAAACACGTCTAAATCACGTAATTAGTAATCACGAAAATGTATGGTAAATCACGTAATTTATGAGATGATTTAGCTAAATCAAGTGGATTTAGCTAAATCACGTTGGTGGGAACATGGTATAAATCACGTAATTAGTAATCACGAAAATATATGGTAAAACACGTAATTAGTGAGGTGTTTAAGCTTAATCATGTCGATTTAGCTTAAACACGTCGGTGGAAACAGGGTATTAGACTATATGACCAATATTACCAATATGGTCATATTTGCCTTGGTGGTCATTTAAAAAAAAAAAGGAGTCGCAGTAGCTTAGTGGTTAGTGTGTTGGACTGCTATGCGGGAGTCAAATGTTCGAATCCCGCAAAAACCTAATTCCGACTCAGGGTTTTTTTCCGCTGCGCTACCTCTCGCGAACGTCTGACAAACATCCGAGAGTATAACTGTCTTGAACGAGCTTCTCAATTAGCCGTTTGGAGTCGGCATAAAATTGTAATTCCCTTCCATTCGTTCCAAAAATGAGAAACTCACACAAACGAATGGTTGTGAGAAGCTAGGCCTAGGGTCTCTCCAGACCTGTTGCGCCAACTATTTATTTTTTTGGTGGTCATTTAAGGCATTTTTGTTATTTTTTCATTTCATATTTGTTATTGTTTCACAAAAAAAAGAGCGAAAAAGAAAATAAATCACAATCCCACGAACTCAAACACCGACGACAACAAAATAATTCTTGTTCCATCAAAAATGCCAGCAATGCCACAACGAAATATCAATAAACAGCATTATGGGCATATAGGCTTTATGCTGGCATTCGTGCTTACTATCCGATTACACTATATGCTATTTTGGCATTTTTATCTGTCAAAATCGGCGTGGTCATAAGTGGCATTTAGGTCATTAGAGCATATGAGATATGCCGTTTACATTGTATGACCATATTTTGACAGGAGAACTGTCAGAAATTGGCATTTTATGACCACTTGGCATACAGTCTAATCTTACCTTAAGGCCCCGGTTATAGCCATACGTAAAACGAAACCGTAAACATTTTCTTTTGCTTTTTTTTTGACCACTTAAACTAGTTTGTTGAACTCAATCTTGGTCTTAAAATGTTGATTTGAATTAAAAAGTTATGTGGTTTTCCATTGGGACCACCAGAAATCTTTTTCAGATCTCAGATTTTACTGTGCTCATGGAACGCGCAACGAGATTGATCTGCTTTTGTAAATGGATTAGTGCTTTAATTGACAACAATATCAGCTGTTCAAATAGCATTCGTTTTTGGCTAAATCACAAATGGATATCGCCTCAAAAATGTTTTCCTTCTTATAGATACAAATGAAGTATTATTGGTGGTTTGTAGTCTTCAGATGACGAGGGAGATAATGAAGATAATAATTCCTCCGAAATCGTATCCATAGCTATTTATGTATTTTGTTATTTTGGTTTTCACGAAACTTTGCGCATTTGTCTCGAAATGAAACTTCTTAAACTGACGTTAAACAGCTGTACAAAGTATATTGGTATGCGTAAATCTGAAAAAATATCGAGATCTGCGAAAAGTGATCCGAATCGAAAAAAAGATTGATTTTTCGTCCCAATGGAACGCAAAAAGTGATTTAGATCAAAAAAAAGATTGATTTTTTGTCCCAATGGAAAACCACATAACATTTGTGTACATTTTTTTATTAATAAGTTTTTTTTTTTTTGAAAACTAACTTTATAATTCATAAGCAACATTTTAAGTCCAAGATTGAGTTCAACCAACAAGTTTAAGTGGTCAAAAAAAGCAAAAGATCATTTTTACGGTTTCGTTTTACGTATGGCTATAACGGGCTTAAAACGAATGACTTCTGAACGTAAAGTGATTTTATTTAAGTATTCTTTTGGCTATTTATACAAAACTTTATAAACTAAAATGATGAATCGGCGTTAAATTCTATGGGAATAATTTGAATGCAAAACAAAGTAAAACAAAAACAAAACGTAGTAAACAGAAATAATTGTAAGAAAAGCGAAACAACAAAATGCGAAGTAAAAAAAACAAAACAATAGGCACCCATCGTCACGCAAGTTCACCACCATTTTTTCATCAGA
The DNA here is from genome assembly GCA_946477585.1 of Cheilosia urbana. Taxonomy (NCBI): domain Eukaryota; kingdom Metazoa; phylum Arthropoda; class Insecta; order Diptera; family Syrphidae; genus Cheilosia; species Cheilosia urbana. The sequence goes on from OX297855.1 coordinate 46,384,632, forward strand.
TTTAATTTAGCGATCCTCGCTCAACCTACTGAATTGACCTATAAAAAAAAACGTCCAGTTGCAGTCGAACAGCGTGGAAAACATGATTATAAAAACAGCGACAGTGGAATATTAAACTGCGGAGATCTAACGTATAGCCAAGCCAGGGAAATATTTTATTGCTGCACTTATCTGCAAAAAGTCATCTCCGCGAAAAAGTTCCCATTACTAATCGTTCCCGTATTATTTTCGAAAAAAAAAAAAAACGCAATCACTTATTAAGGACTCAAAACTAGACAAACCGTTTTGAGGAGAAACAAAGGAAATTGGAAGTAAATTAGAGACCACTAAAGACCAAAAACATCTTCTGTCCATCCATTGGTTTCATCATCAAGAAGGTTTCAAAATATTTCAACTAGATAAGTAAATACGACTATTACAAGAATGGTTACAATTTTGTTTAAGTTTATTATTGTAAATTTCAATGCATTAAACAGGTGTCTACCTTTAAATCTAAACCTAACATCCGACTAACTATTATAAATCTTCTTCGTCTTCTACGGTCACCTCATTTGTCCAATCGAGGACCAGTTTCATTGGCGGCAAGCGAAACCGCCACTCGTCACCAAAGTACTTATAAACCTTTTCTCCCAATTGCAGAAGCTCGATCGAAGCCTGCTTCTCGTCAGGTTTCCATTGCCTCTCGGAGCCGCCAAACATTTCCATGCGTACCAGCGCAGTCATAGACGCGCTCAGGTATTTCTTTATCGCATTAAACAGCTGCGCTTTTGTCATAGGACCAGGGTTTGAACAGGTAGGTTTTTCTTTTGACATAACGGCAGCTTTAGAAAATTCATAATTCGTTGCAAGACAAGCTTCCATTTTTTCCTTCCATTCTTTTGCTGAAGATTCTGCTGCTTCGGCTTTAGACAGTGCCAGTTGGCTTGCTTCCTTTGCCGCCGCTAGTTCCAATTCTAATTGGGCCACTCTTGCCTCAGCTTCAAGTTCCTTTTTTTCGCATTCTTGCCTCAGGTTCATCAGTTCATTCTCGAACGTTTGTATTGTTTGTTCGTATACCGTTCTGCTGACACCATTGTCACTCTCAATTTCAATGCAGTCCTCTTTGGGCGCAGGTAACAATTCAATATCATTCAAGTCCATAATTTCATCAACAACACCTGTGTCGGCCAACGACTCGTTGGACAGTTCATATTGGTCGTCTTCTTGTTCGTATGGTTCGTTAGTTAGCGTGATCGTGGGAAATTCTTCATCTTCAAATTGACCATTATTCGAAGAATCTGACGCTGAATTGACGCCTTTGTTAAGAACTGCCGGTATCACTGTCAATTTTGTGATTCGAGGACGTTTTGCCAACGGTTTACTGCTTTCCTCTTCGTCCTCAATTGTCATTTCTACACTAGCATCAATTAAATTTTCTTCAGGAAGTCCCAGAGGAACATATCCTTTTGGCGGAATCAGATGCTTTTCTATTGTTGTTGGAAGTTGTTCGGGTTCCGGTTTACCTGGTACGGAATGGTCCAGCACAAGACCATTTTTCAGCCGGCTCAGCGTGGGAATTGCTTTTGGTATGAGACGATCCTTTTTATAGTTCATAAAACATTCATCACGAAAGTGCAGAGCACAGACGACTTTGTTCTTCGCTTGGCCAGAGGCAAATTTGTATAGTTGTGGATAATTTGCATACTTTACCCATAGCGCTAAGCGATCTTTATTCTTAACTGGATAATGGAAAAAGTGCATTCCAGGAAACTTTAATGTATTGACTGAACATGAACGAAAAGTACAGCGACACCCTCCCATTATTAGAATTTAAAAACAAATTAATAGCTTGTAGATTTAAGATTTAAAAGAAGCGACAAAAGCGGAGGTTATTATAATTTTGTTTGGCAAGCGTCAGAAATGACAGCAAACGTCACTAAAAATATTTTACCAAAGATAAAAGCAAAGATAATGGAATACAGAGATACCTTCATAACTTTTCAGTGGAAAGGCGGCTGCCTACAAGCTGTTTTCCAGAAAAGTTCATGAATTCACGTACCGCAAAATGGGGTGACTAGAACAGCGGCAAAAGTTAAGGCGGCTCTACCACTGAGGTAGCAAATCTGCTTTCGCGCCAAATCGCCTTGCTTCAAGTATCGGTGTATTTTGAAGTGTTTTTTATGCATGTTAAAACTTTATGTATTTCAGTGTTAAAAAGTAGAGTTTTGATACTGGAGTTGTGTTTGTGGCAAATCCTGTTTGTTTATGAAAGAAATAAAACCGAAAGTAAGTGATTAACTCTATTTAGCATTGAGTTTTACAACCCGATTGTGCCGTTGTGAGCCCTCACAAGTCACAAGTACTTGTGAGGTTTATTGTGATTCGATAACTTTTTCCGAATTCTACGATAATCCTCACAACAAAACTCACAAAATATTCACCTCAGCACAAATGGAAACAAAATTTTCCGTAAAAGCCCGACCTCGTACACAAAGTTAATAAAAACATATAAAATAATAATTTGTTGGTCGAAATACGCGAAATATTAACATCGAAATGTTTTAGAACTGAAGAAAATAAATAATTTACGACATCTGGCACAAATTAAATTTCCCACATTCCTTAGTTTTTGTTCTTACAAATATTTATATTTCCCGAAACGATTATAAATATAAATATATAAATATGTCATTTACGGGTCATTAAGTAAGTGGAAATAGTTTACCAGTGCCATCCAATACAAATATTGTCACTTATGAGCTGATACGACTGGTTTTCAATTTTGTGACCTGCTCCATAGGAGATCGCAATTTCGATTGTTTTTGTGATCCTCACAAATTGTGAGTGTGCTGGCAGAATACGAAAACCTAACAAAATAAATTTCACCTCAGTTTGTGAGAGTTTTGTGACTTGTGAAGTTTGCCAGAATCGGACTGTTGGTCAATGTAAATGTGGTGACAACCGACGAGAAATGGGTGACTAGCGACGGCAAAGGGGTGACTAGCAACAACACTAGGGTAAGAAAAATTACAACACCAAATAAAAGACGGGATTGTTCCGAGGTCTACTTGTATTAATGACTAGCTGTGCCCGCAACTTCGTACGCGGCGTAAGGCTCTGTAATTTCCAATAAAAGAGATTTGACCGTTTTCTCAACGGCATAGGTATGTGTTTAAAATCAACAGTCTAGCTAAAACAAAGCGGTGAACATTGTCAATGTGAAACAATAAATCAAACAAATCTATTTACCTAAAACACCAATTAAGAAAATTAAATTCAACAGCGTAAGTCCTAAAGTTCCACTTCCTTACTGTAGGTATCAACGTAGGTAATATCAAAACAACCACTAAAACAAAAGCCTGAACGGAAATTTGTATCTACACCAACAATAAGTAAATCAAACAACATAATTCACCTATATCGTCTTTACTTCTTGAATCTATACTGTAGTCTGTAGGTATCAACGTAGGTATTATAACAACCATTAAAACAAAAACCATGAACTCAGTTTCTATATGCACCACCTTCAACGTACATTCACCACCACTACACACGTCATCAGCCATCTGCGCATTTCCTCCGATCCGAAACACATTGTCGCTGTTTTTTGTTGTTTTTTTTTTTTCATATGAACGTGCTTGTGCGATGTGCGCCACCAAACCACCCCCAAGCAGAACAACGATCAAGAACCGCGGCTGCTGATAATATTCGATTTGAGAAAATAAATTTATTTTTTTGGTGTTAGATTTTAGGTTGTAGCTCAGCTTCTAGAGGACATAGAAAGCTGATTGATGACTTGAAATAACTATAAAAGTGTTGGCTCTCCTAAGTATTTTGTTTTGTTTGAATTGCTTAAGAATTATCTGAGTAATGGCGAGTTAAAGGCAGTAAAGTCAGAAAAAAAACACATTTTGGTCAAAAACGCTCCAAAAAAATAGGCATGGCAATGAAAGGAATAGCCTATATGTTGCACAAAATCTGAAGGAACATTTCAAAAAAAGTTTCATCGAAATCGGTGCAGTAGTTCTCACGCCATTAGGTAACAGAAAAATTGCCAACAGTTTTATTATAAGTATAGATATTCCATCGTTGAAGTACCTAAGATTCTTATATACCTACTTATTCCGTATTGCCTAATTCGTAAAAAAAACGTGATACGTTTTTTGGTCGGCCATCTTGTTTACGTTGTAGGAATTATGGGAAAGCTATGCATGTTGATATTTTTTTAGCGATGGCTTACGAAATTTCGTTTTCCTATAAAACAAAATGGCTTCCGGAAGTTATGATGGTACAATTATTTATTTATTTCGTATAAATGATTGAAAATTGTTTGTTTAACTTACTGAAACTAATTAACACTCTCATTTCACATATTTTAAATAGGAAATAGAAATGTTTTCATATATGATTCCAGAAATGTTGGATGCCGGAACTTCCGCTTTACGTATCTATAATTATGGGTAGGGCATCCATGACACCTTATGTCGATTTCCATTGGGACAGAAAAAGCACTTTTTTCAGAGTCAGAGCAGTTTTTCTGCTCTCGAAATCAGCTGGCTATCAGATTTCATGTTCCATTGGGCGCAAAAAAAGCAATTTTGCGAATCTCGATATCCGAGCGAGATTCACACCTATTTGCACTAACACCAAAATATTTGTCGTTTGTCAAACTTTAAAGTGTGTTTACTTACGTTTTTAGACGAGAAGTCTGTGAAAAATAGAAAAAAAAAAAAATTACATATGGCCGCTGCAATATTTATTAAAATAAATTGAATGGATATTTATTTACACAAATCACAATTTAAGAACAGGTGACTTTTAAAACACGCACCACCACAGATGCAAAGGAAGAAAAATCTCGTTCTATGTTCCATTGGGCACGAAAAATCTGAAATCTGAGAGCAAAATCTGAACATCCCAATGGAAAACGACATTAGGCGTCTGATTTGTGATCTCATTCCTACGTCTTTATTAGCATTGACTGCGGACAAACGGATCTCTCTGTTCCGTCTCGTGCAAAAATGCGCGTGCGTGATAGTGTAAATGCAGTTTTATTGTCCGGGACATTAATTGCTTGCGGAATTTTGATATTTGTGCTGCAGTGCTGCCAGGTTTCATAAGAGGGTGGAAAATGAGAAATTTTGAAGCCGAAAATATCCAAACTCAAATATGAAAATTAAAACTGCACATTTTTTGGTAGGTAATATTAAATTAGAAAAAAAAGCAACACAACGTTAACATTAAAAAAAAAACTCGATTTAGTTCAAATAATTTAATTAAATGAATAACCTCCTTCAAAAAACAATGCCTATAGTTACTTTCTGCCCGGAAACTTGTGAAACAAAAATTTAGTTAAGAGCACAAAACCACTACCTGTGCTTTAATCACAGTGATTGCAAAATCGCAATCACTACCTGTGATCGATTTTCAAATAAAGCGTAACTGCGATTTTTCACTTTTTCCTTTTTATATTTTTTCCCATCACAGTCGTAGTTTGAAAATTACGCTCATGTCAAACATAAACAGTCGCATAACAAATCGCAATAACAATCCAAACAATGAAACAGTGAAATAAGGCAGGTATACACACAAGAATCACAATCGCAGTCACAGTTTGAAAATCACGACTCACGCGAAACAGAAAAAGTCGCAACAAAACGCAATCACAGGACAAACAGCGAAACAGTGAAAGAAGGTATAGCGTACCTATCACAAGGCAAATAGAGATAGCGAAACTGCGAATAAAAGTAGTAAAGCAACAAGAAAGAAGACCTTTTGCTAAATATTTTGTACGCATATTTTTTACACAAAAAAAATAAGCAATGTGAATTTTCGATGGTTTCTCTATAAAAAGTTAAATGAAGTTTTGTTCGTGCAAGAAAATCATCAAAATACCTGTGAAAAAATCAATTATTTCTTATCATGTGCACCTGAAGAAGAAATAAAGCATCAACAACTGAACAACCTATTTGGCAATCAAAAATCATATTTCCAGGTGCAATTTTAATAATAGCCTATAGATCATGCATATTTTTTAATTTAATTTTTTTAATTTCAATTTCCACAAAAGTCACTAGAATCTCAAGGAAAATTCAAAAATTCGAGTTCACTGGTCAAGTTTGACAGAAATTGCAAGGCAAGTACACGTGCAGCGCAGTAAGACCATGTTTCCACCAACGTGATTTAGCTAAACAAGTGGATTTAGGTAAATCATCTCATAAATTACGTCATTTATCATACATTTTCGTGATTAAGATTTACGTGATTTATACCATGTTTCCACCAACATTATTTAGCTAAATCCACTTGATTTCGGATTTTTGAACTTACTTTAGCAAACTAGGTTTTTATTCATACCGATTCAAAGCATATGCTAAGGGCTTTTACTTTGCTAAAACCTTTTACTCAAAGCAAATGCTAGGTTTGATGCATACGACCCATTATCCACACGTACCTAACGAAAAATTTCAAATTTAACGAAATTTTATAATCGCTGCCACACCTTGCTGACAGCGCAAGTGGCTTATATTTGTTGCGAGTGTGTTGGTGAGCCGGGATTTTTGAAGTTACGGGGCATTTTTGACAATACGAATATCCATGTAACAATCCTTAGCCATTTAGCATTCACCACATAAAAATATAGGTAGCTTGTCGGCAAGGTAACGCAAAATACTATATATATAGCCATCTCCTTAAATCATTCATCTCTGGGAGGCAGCCGTCCTTCCACTGGAAAGTTATATATCTCTGTATTCCTTTAGGTAACTATCTTTGTTCCTCACTCTTTCACAATGTCCAATTAGAAAAGGAAGGCTGGAGATGTTCTTTTCTCTCTCATTCACTTCACGTTACGTTTCGCATTTGCATTGATAATTCCGTTCCGACATTTCCGAAAGTACTCGGTTTGTGGTTTGCTGCGAAATCTCTGTTTCCTGGAAAACTTCCTAATAAACTGTGCGGAATCCTTACAAATTTTGTAGAAAAACACTTCCTCGTACATATTAATCAAAATGAAGAAAACAAAACCGATTCTCTATGATCCACTAATTATTAATCGCGTAAAACAGGTAAATCCACTGAATTGTTAGGTTATGTTGCGCCAGTTGGCTTCTCCGTGCTCGCGTCCGGGGGAACGTCTATTGTTCTCATTTAGCTGATCGCGCTTCTCTCACTGAAAAACAATTATGTGTAAATAACATTTGTTTTGCAGTATTTGGAAGAAAACGTTCACCAGACATACCTGGATGTAGGTGTTATGTCCAAGGCCTTGCAAGAACGCTATCCAGAGTACAGTAGACGCAAAATTGCTCCATTTCGATCGTTGGTCGAACAAGGTAAGCTATAATACAATTTCCATTTTTTTTTTTTTGCTTAATATCTATCCGGATGGGTGCTTTCAGCGTACAAGGTGGTATCACAAAGTTACGGTCTGGATATGAATCCACCAAGCCCAGACTCTGGCTCGGATCTAGAGGTTATGGGTGTAAGTTTGCAAAGTGTCTAGCATTCCTGATGTGCTAATTTGATTTTGTTGTTGTATTTTTCGTTTACTTAGGAGACTCCCGCAGTAGCTGAAAATTCAATGAATAACATGCTCACCAATCTTTATTCCAAAAAATCTTCGTCCAAGACCGCGAGTGCCAACAATGAACTAATAGACATCAGCAGTGATGAGAGCTCCGATGATGACAAGGCGACCAATGGTAAGTCAAAGGGTAAGTCCTGTACATTGGTGCCAGCCGAACATCAGTCTGAAAATGTCGTAAAAATCGGAGAAGTCACTATGAGAAAGATTATTTCATCGGATGGACAATCAGCACCTAGCGACTCGGGGGCAGTAAAACGTGCTGCTACACCAACTTTGTGTAAGAAGCGCAAACGAGGACGTTCCCAGTCGCCGTCAAAAAGTGACAATTCAAATTCACAGACAGACAAAGTTGATCTAGCTGCGATATCGCCAATGAAGGTGGTCACCGCAAACGCCAGCGATACTGCTGCCGGAGGGGATGCGGGAGGTTTTATATCAGCAATGTTGCGCGCACGTAAGTATAAGAAAGAGGTGCGGCCCACTAAGCCCAGACAGAACTTCCAGGATGTCGGAGGCATGGAAAATGTCCTCAAGAAACTGTGCGAGATACTTATGCACATCAAACAGCCGGACATTTATTTTATGCTGGGATTGATGCCGCCTAGAGGATTGCTGCTGCATGGTCCATCGGGATGTGGCAAGACGCTGCTAGCGCATGCTATTGCAGGAGTAAGTATTTCTTTTTAACATCAACAATCACTTGGCAAATAGTCTGTCGGTGACATGTCCCTACTTAACAGCTGCCTGAACTTATATCTATTATTTACTAACAACCTAAATAACCACAATCAGACGCCGGTTCAACGTACAGCTTGTAATGAATTCTGTTGAATTCCGTGAATTCTGTCCTCAAGACCACGTAAATCTAAGGATTCCTTGCTTTATTTGGCATTATGAATTCGTGGACTTGTTCCTTCTGTATCTGTATGCGTACTGTTTCAAGTTTTAAAAGATGTCGATTCCTTTTTAAAAGTAGTACTCCCAACATAGATTATCTCAATAGCTAACTACTGTTTTTGTTTCCATTTAACAATTATTTCCATTAATCAACCACTCATTCTAGCAATTGGGACTAAATATGATCGAAGTTGCTGCTACAGAATTGATCGCTGGCATTTCCGGTGAATCGGAGGAGAGAATCCGCGATGTATTTGAACAGACGATCGCTTGTTCACCATGCGTTCTGTTTATCGATGAAATCGATGCAATCTCAACAAATCGCTCAAACGCCCAACGTGATATGGAGCGTCGCATCGTGTCGCAGTTGATCAGCAGCCTGGACAATCTAAAAACGAGCGAGCGTGGTCAGTCCGTGCTGGTGATTGGAGCCACAACACGTCCTGATGTACTCGATCCGGCTCTACGTCGTGTCGGAAGATTCGATCATGAAATTGCTATCGGCATTCCAAATCGCAAGGATCGCCGTGAAATTCTGACAATCATTTGTGATGGCCTATCGGTTCATCCGAAAATGGATTTCGACAAAATAGCCGAACTGACGCCGGGTTATGTTGGCGCCGATATGTTAGCGTTGGTGTCTTCTGCTGCCACAATCGCTGTCAAGAGGAAGTGAGTTTTACGATTTGTTTGCCTTTTGCTGGTATTAATAGAATTTTGTGTTTTCGTTGTAGGTGTACTCAACAAATGAAGGAGATACAATTGAAGTCGCAGAGGAACATAACAATCGTTGACCTGGTCGACGAAGGACAAACTGAGGAAACAGATTCTACACAAAAAAAACAAAATGCTTCCACTTCCAGCGATGATAAGAAAGAGGACGAAACAATGAACATAGAATCGGCTGCCACAAAAGAAATTGTCTCTGAGGGTATATCAGAATCAGCAGAGAAAGATGGTACTGAAGGAGAGACTGAGCCTACCACAACAACGCCTGCAGTTCCCTCAACAAAAGATGACGATGAACCTGCTAAATCTGACGCAAATGGTACCGCAGACGAACCAGAGAAGATGGAGGTTGAAGTAGACACCTCTGCAGTAGCACCAGAGGAAGCTGCCAGTGAGGAACCTATCGATGTGGATGAGCTACCCGAGCGGAAGGTGGATTCGGATCCTGATCTAGTACCCGAAGCAACACTTTTCGAAATGATAAACATGCTGGACAATGCAGCAATCGATGTAGCAGATATTACAGACTTCTGTATCACACTGGAAGACTTTAAGGACGCGGTCAAGGTTGTACAGCCGTCAGCCAAGCGAGAAGGGTTCATTACAATTCCAGATGTAACATGGGATGATGTGGGATCCCTCCAAGACATCCGGGAGGAGCTAAAACTAGCCGTCTTGGCCCCAGTCAAGTTCCCCGAGAAGATGGCCAAGTTGGGACTCACCGCGCCATCGGGGGTTCTGCTTTGTGGTCCACCTGGGTGTGGTAAGACTCTGCTCGCCAAGGCGATTGCCAATGAAGCTGGAATCAATTTCATATCAGTTAAGGGACCCGAAATGATGAATATGGTACGTTGACACTTTAGCCAGTGTGTTCTCTTGAATCCCTCTTAAAACTGTTTTTATTTTCAGTACGTCGGCGAGAGTGAGCGTGCGGTTAGGGCTTGCTTTCAGCGTGCAAGAAATTCAGCACCGTGCGTTATATTCTTTGATGAATTCGACTCCCTATGTCCTAAACGATCGGATAACAATGACAGTGGATCAGGCACACGCATTGTCAACCAGCTGCTCACAGAGATGGACGGCGTCGAAGACAGGCAGGGCGTATACATTCTGGCTGCTACCAATAGGCCTGACATCATTGATCCCGCCATCCTGCGTCCTGGCCGTTTGGACACAATTCTCTATGTAGGACTACCTGAACTCAAAGACCGTGAAGAAATTCTTGTCGCTCTCACTAAGGTAGCTTTCCGCCGGGCATAACGTTCTTCTCCATTTTGATATCGTTTTATTTGTAGAATCGAAAGAAGCCCGTTCTAGCCGACGATGTAGACTTTGTAGACCTGGCTACTCGAACAGAAGGATATACAGGAGCCGATTTGGGTGGGCTTGTAAGACAAGCTGCTATGTTGGCGCTAAAGGACGCAACCAATAACCCGGACATTCAGTTGAATGAACTCTGTGTACGAGCAAGTCATTTCGACCAGGCAATACAGCTTCTGCGACCGTCTGTCAATGCTCAGGTATAACCTGCTCTTGTGTCTTGTTGCATTTCTCTCTTAATATTTTTTTTTGTTCTCCCTGCAGGATCGAAAAGTGTACGAAAAACTCAAGGAAAAGTATGCAGCTCCCCGTTTGCCAGACGGGATCAAATAGTAGCGTAGCAGTGCAAGTTATGAAGAATTTACATCCACCTTTAATTTAATTTTTGTTTAAATTAATTTAAACCTTACATCTCATTTGCATAATTTTACTTGTTTCTGTAACAGTCCATAGAATTCATTCTAAAATAAATCCGACATAAAAGAAAAACAATAAATTTCATAGACTTTAGCTGGACAAGGATACATGCATTAGATCTTTAAAGGACAACACTTTTTTGTAGAGGAGAAAAACATTTGTATGTACCATGTTAAACCTTTTCGTAATTATATATTATATGAAAATGTATCTTCATTCGACATTTTGCGTTCGATTTTTGGGGGTAATTTGAATTTGCTATTTGCAGGACAATATGTTGGCGCATAGGGCGATATAAATTCAGACTATAAACTTTAAACTAGTTCATGGTGATACAATAGGGCATCTCTCTGCAGCCGCATCTGCCTCCAACTTGTTATGGAATCTCTCTGAAGTACTTAAAGATGAATGCGTTCGTATTGCGCATGCTTGTGATTGTACATGGTGCGGATGAAGGACATCAGTTATATTCCTATAAATGGAATGGAAATGGTTTGTATTACCATTGAATCGGTTCCAACTGGAACCAAACAAATGGTGAGGTTCCGAATGCGAAACAGAAATACCAAGTTATGCACTGCACTTGGTAGGGCAAATACGAGTGGCAGAAACTTCCAAGCGAGAGGTTTAAGCATGATTCAAGGCACACTCAAGAGGGTAGAAGCGATAGTTACGTCGGTCCATATGTTATTGCATAGTTGCAATAAGTGCACGACTGGGTCGAACAAAACTTTCTCGTTCATCAAAAGTTTTGTTGGTTGTTTTCTTAGTTTACAAGATAGGTAAGTCAATAAAGATCTGAGCAATGGTAGGTTAAAGAAAGGGTTCATGAAATATTGAAAAAGGAATACATAGTGTTAAATAAAATTCACTTTTAGTTTTTAAAGGTTGAAGCTCCAGAAACAGACAATTATCACAAGTTATTGTTAGAGAGTAATAAGCGCCTACTGTACTATTTTATAGCCTTACTTACTTACTTAAGGTTGCGCGTCAGTCCGGGGTGGACCTGGGCCTCAACCAACAAGCGTCTCCAGCCAATACGATCTTTGGTCAGCTGTCTTCAGTTTCGCACGCTAAGTTGGTTAAGGTCCCCTTCCACTTGCGTGCGCCACCTGAGTCGCGGTCTTTCTCTACTGCGCCGTCCTTCGGGTGTGGATTCGAAGATCTTCCGGGCCGGAGCATTGACGTCCATTCGCTCTACATGACCCAGCCACCTCAGCCGTTGGACCTTCACTCTTCTGGCTAGGTCGATGTCGCTGTACAGCCCGTACAGTTCGTCGTTGTATCTCCTCCTCCATTCACCGTCTATGCAGACGGGACCGAAAATTACTCGAAGAATTTTCCTCTCGAAGTAACCAAGAGTAGCCTCATCCGCTTTTGATAGATTCCATGCCTCTGCACCATAAAGTAGGACTGGGATGATCAAGGTCTTATAAAGGGTCACTTTAGTTGTTCGAGAGAGGGCTTTGCTACTTAATTGCTTTCTTAGCCCAAAGAAACAGCGATTGGCAAGAGTTATTCTTCGTTTAATCTCAGCGCTGGTGTCATTGTCTGAAGTTATAGCGGAGCCTAGGTAGACAAAGTCCTTTACCACCTCAAAGTTATATCTGTCTATGGTTACATTTTGTCCAAGACGTTGGTGTTGGGTGTCCTTTCCTGATGACAGCATATACTTTGTCTTGCCCTCATTGACCGCCAAACCCATCTTTGCCGCTTCCGTCTCAATGCCCACGAACGCGCCAGTCACATCACGCTGCGTTCTGCCGATTATGTCGATGTCGTCGGCGTAAGCGAGTAGGTGGACGGACTTATGGAAGATAGTGCCTCTGGTGTTAGCGTTTGAGTTTTGCACTATTCTTTCAAGCACGATGTTAAAGAAGTCACATGACAGCGCATCGCCTTGTCTAAATCCTTTTTTGACATCGAAGGTCTCGGTGAGTTCTTTACGGAGCAGCGTGCATTCTCAATTGTCATCCTGCACAAACGGACGAGTTTGGCAGGGATGCCAAAACTAGACATTGTCATAGGCGGCCTTAAAATCGATAAAAAGGTGGTGGGTATCGATTTGGACTTCCTGGGTTTTCTCCAAGATCTGCCGCAGTGTGAATATTTGGTCAATGGTAGACTTTCCTGGCCTGAAGCCACACTGATAGGGACCAATCAGGTTGTTGACGAAAGGCTTCAGGCGTTCACACATCACGGCAGATAAGATCTTGTAGGCGATGTTAAGAATACTTATACCTCTGTAGTTGGCGCAGTTCAGAGGATCTCCTTTCTTGAGGATCGGGCAAACAATGCTGAGGTTCCATTCATCGGGCATACTTTCCTCCGACCATATTTTACAGATGAGTTGGTGCATGCTCCTACCCAAGTCATCGCCTGCCGCTTTGAACAGCTCGGCAGCTAGGCCATCTGCTCCAGCGGCTTTGTTTGACTTCAGCTTAGATATGGCTATCTTCACCTCGTCCAGGTCGGGTGGACGGAATTGTTGGTCTTCATCGTCCAGGTTGAATGGTTTATTCTGCCTGACAGCGGGATTTTGTTCGTCATCGCCGTTAAACAGTCTGCAGAAGTAGTTCTTCCATACCCTCAGCATCGACTGCGATTCTACTACGATGTTCCCTTGTTCGTCCTTGCAGGCTTCGGTTCGGGCTCTGTATCCTTGGGATGTTCTTTTAACCCTTTGGTAAAACTTCCGAATCTTATTCCTGCAGTAGCATCTCTCTATTTCCTCGATCGCGCGCTTCTCATGCTCTTTCTTTTTCCTCCTCAGAAGCCGGTGTTCGTCTCTTCTCTTCTGCGCGTAGAGCTCACGAGCAACTCTTGTCCTCCTTTGCAGCGCCGCTTTGAATGCCTCTTGTTTCGCTGCATGTGCTTGCCGGCATTCGTCGTCGAACCAGGGGTTTCTTTGCGGTGGTCGGGTGAAACCCAGCACATCAGAGGCGGCGTCTCTAATGGCTATTTGGCAATGGTGCAACTGGTCTTCAATACTTGATGCTGGCTGCATAGGACATCTTGAGAGATTGAGAGAGACCCGATCGGAAAAGGCTCTGGAGATATCTTGCGATTGTAGCCGTCCGACGTCAAACTTCCTCACAGTATTTACTTGTCTTGGCGGTGTTCGGGATATCCGCAGTCGTACCTTGGCTACAACAAGGAAGTGGTCCGAGTCAATGTTGGCCCCTCGGAACGTTCGGACATCCATAATACTGGAGGAGTGCCTTGTGTCGATCGCAATGTGGTCAATCAGGTTGACGGTTGATTGGTCCGGAGATCTCCATGTGCCTTTGTGAATATCGAGATGCGGGAACCGCGTACTTGCTACGACAACATTTCGCCCCGCCGCGAAGTCGATCAGCCTAAACCCGTTATCGGAGGTGGTGTCGTGTAGGCTGTACCTTCCGACGGTACTACCAAACATCGCCTCTCTTCATATCCTTGCATTAAAATCACCTAGGATAATTTTAATGTCATAGTTAGTGCATTGCTCGTACGTCTTGTCTAAGACCTCGTAGAACCTCTCCTTGGTGTCGTCGTCTTTCTCCTCCGTGGGGGCATGGGCGCATATTAGGCTAATGTTGGCGAATTTAGCCTTGGTGCGGATTGTCGTAAGGCGCTCGTTCACACAGCTGAAACTTAAGACTTCTTGCCTGAGTCTACCGCCAACGACGAATCCACAACCAAAGAGGGGCTGTTTTTGTTGCCGATAGCAGTCGCCATAGTAGATATCGCAATTGTTCATCCAATTCTTGCCCGGTCCATCCCATCGCACTTCTTGGATGGCGGTAAGATCTGCTTTATAGTGGTTCAGGATCTCCGCTAGTTGTTCGGCTGCACGCGGTCTGTTAAGGGACCTTACATTCCACGTACAGATCCGAAATTCGTTGTCCTTGTATCGTTTGCTAGGTTCGTCAACAGTAAAATCATCCGTATCCGAGGCTTGTTGCTGCTTCGCAACTATTTTATAGCCATTACACTTTAAAAGAACAAGTGTAGTAGGAGTTTTTGATTTTTGATCTGTTTGGGAATGATTGGAAGTATTGTTCATGATAGATCGATATCTTTGCATATAAATATATATATGTTTATGCAAGATTCCAGAGATTCGTTTTTGAATTTGCATTAGCAGTTATAAACTGAATATCACGATGAACGTGTGTGGGGATGCAAACGAAGTGGGATATTCTGATTGTTGGAATTATTTTAAGGCGCTTATTCAAATTGGTTGAAAAAAAGTAGAAATGGGTATCTATATTTGACAAAAAAAAAAATCCCTTTTACAATCCCCTAATACAGAGAAAAACTGAGTTTTCCGTTAACTTAGAAATGACTGATGAATTAGATATTACCCTAAAAATTAATTTTTGTTACAATCGCATAGACCGTTTTCGAGATACATATATCCAAATTTTAAAAGAACCGTTATTCGAATTTTTAGCAAAACACTGGATATGCAGTCATGATAACCTCACCTACTTAACCTTAATTATATCAATTATGGTTGAAATCGTTAGTTCCGTTTTCGAACAAAAAAAACTGGTACGAACATTTTACATGGGAAGTAAGTACCTTCCATAAATATTGAGGTTTCCTTGCAAAAAAAAAAAAAAAACGGTTCCGAACTGCAAGCCCACAAACTACAAATCCGAAGTTTGAACGAAATCCGGGCAGCAGTTTAGGCTGTAGGCCTGTGAAAGGACGGACATACAGATGGACATATCGATCAGAATTTTGCGACCCACTTTGTTGAGTTTGTCCATCATCGTAATGTCAGAATTGATTAACAGCTCGAGTTCGAAATTTTGTACGAAAACAATAATCTTTCTCTTACTAGTAATGGAGAAAGTTAAAAATTCTTATATACATTATCTAATTTATGTAGATATGTATTTTATTCAAACTGGAGACTGGATCTAAGCAATTATGATCAGGCCCGTCATAGCATAGGCATGCTTTTGTAATGTGGTGGACTATATCAAATCGAGAGTTAGCAATCATAAAGCTTACATGGGTACAATGTCTCGCATACTTTGGTCTCTTTTAGGCCATGCAAACCTGCCCCATAGCTGCCATAGAAGCCATGAAAGGAGTAACACCATTCTATATTAGGTATATTAGTTTAGACTGAGATAATTCGTGGTGAAACCGAAAACTTTGTACCACCCAAAAGCACCACTTACACCACAATACATACGCCAGAACCAACCTATTCCTGCTACTGGTGAACATCCAGAACTAATGACTTTGTTATCCGAAATTGCAAAACTTATCAAAAACTTTATGATTCAATAAACGTGTGCTGAGATGCATGGGCCAGCAATATCCTATCAAATTCCAGATCAAAACGCTATTGTTCTAAAATGGAATCAGAGACTCAGATGTATGAACCGGTTTTCATGAACCGAACCATAGCGCCATGAACCATATACAGGGTGTCCGCCGGGAAGGTATACTACTTTGTTTTGCCGCCATTTTGGTAAACATTAGTCTTGACAGTTCATATTTGGCAGTCGTGAAGTAGACACGTGGCAAATTTATTCGATAAACCAGCGTGTTTTAATCGCTAAAACATTTTATCAATATGACAACCCCGATTTTCATGAAAAGATCATAATGAGTGACGAGGCACATTTTCATTTGAATGAATATGTGAATACACAGAACAGTCGGTTCTGGGCAATGGAAAACCCTCAAATTATTCATCAGTCACCTTTGAATCCATTAAAAGTTACAGTCTGGTGTGCAATTTGGTCAGGAGGAATCATTGGACCTCATGTGGTTTTCCATTGGGACCACCAGAAATCTTTTGCAGATCTCAGATCTTACAGTGCTCATGGAACGCGCAACGAAATTGATCTGCTTTTGTAAATGGATTACCTAGTGCGTTAATTGACAACAATATCAGCTGTTCAAATTGCATTCGTTTCTGGCAAAATCGCAAATGGATATCGACCTCAAAAATGTTTTCCTTGTTGTAGATACATAACGAAGTATTATTGGTGGTTTGTAGTCTTCAGATGACGAGGGAGATAGGTAATGAAGACAATAATTCCTCCGAAATCATATTCATAGCTAATTTTGTATTTTGCTATTTTGGTTTTCACGAAACTTTGCGCTTTTCTCTCGAAAGCAAACTTCTTAAACTGACGTAAAGCAGCTGTGCAAATTATATTGGTGTGTGTAGATCTGAAAAAATATAGAGATCTGCAAAAAGTGATCCGAATCGAAAAAAAATTGAATTTTCTGCCCAATGGAACGTGAAAAGTGATTTAGATCAACAAAAAAAATTGATTTTTGGTCCCAATGGAAAACCACATTAGGTGCTTCTTTGAAAATGAAAACGGCGTAACGGTAACTGTGAATGGGGAGCGATATCGTGATATGATTGAAAACTTGTTAATGCCGCAACTTCATGCTTTGGGCTTGGTTAACATGTGGAATCAATAAGACGGTACCACATCGCATACAGCCAGGACTACAATGGAATTACTGCGAGACCTCTTTCCACAACAAGTTATTTCAAGAAATGGTGATGTTGGTCGTACTTCTTTTTGTGGGGATATCTAAAAAGCAAGATTTATGCAAACAAACCAGAAACCAGAAAAAAAAAATTCGTGATGAAATTAATGAAATACCGCGTGAAATGTGTGAGAATGAAATGGAAAATGTGCTCAAAAGGGCTAGCATTTGTGGGACTAACAGAGGGGTACATTTACCTGATATTGTATTCCATACATAATTGCCGACATTAAATAAAACATTTATCAATATAAGATCCATTCTCTTTCATTTAATCAAAAATTATAAACAAAGAAAGTAGTATACCTTCCCGGCGGACACCCTGTAGTTGCTGCTTTTTTCACGAACGTTTATGTGTCAACGGAGCGCGACCATATTTAGTTGGTTTTCCCTCACAAACAAAATTGATGTCGTTTTCGATTTGGCTTTTCATATTTTGATCTGAGATCTCAAATTTATACTGCCAAATCGAACATGAAATCCGAATTTTATTGGTTCTTGTATACTTGGAATTTTTTATTGGGTAGGCCGCAAGAAAATTTTTTTTTCACTTGCACTGGAGATCCATTTCAATTAATCTTAACACATTTATAATAACACATTTCGGAATAATCTAATATAAAAAGTCGTTTTGATACGAGGAAAATTAATAATTCAGCTAAAAAAGCAATCCTTCCAACGAAAAAAAAAAAAAAAAAAAAAAAAAATCATAGCCATCATTTCAAAAGTGCCTCATATAAAAAAAAAAGATTTTTTTGGCAAATCGAAAACGGCAGTACAATTATTAGAATTGTTTTATGTAAAAAATGTGAGTTCAAAATATACTGATTCAGCAAAATAGCAGACTTGGAATTTTCTTAGAAATTTCTTTGTGTGACAGCGATCTGAGAAAAAGGTCAGTTGCACCGCTTTTCGAATATGTGTATTAACAAAAGATGGAATTAGTTCAAATCAGTTTTCATTTATACCAAGTTTTGCAAATGCTTGGTTTTACAATTTCTTGGTACCTAATTAGAGAAAAGAAGACTTTCCTCAATCTTCTGCACATAACATTGTGTCCGAAATGAGAAAAGTAGAAGAATAGATACTAATTTTATTTTATTAGGCACATTATGTATTTTCAAAAAATAAGACAGTTAGAATTTTTCATTTTTAAAATTCCCTGACTTTCAGTGGCAACTTGGACTCATTGGACTATTAGAGAATGAACATTCAAACAAAAAGCCGAAGCTTACTCGGGAGGGGGAGTTACAGATAGAATTATGAAGAAATGTAGAAAATTTAAAGACTATCCCTAATCGGGACCATACGATTAGAGAGGCGAAAGTGGTCTGATTCTGTCATCTCTCATGTGTCCTCATAATGCATTAGGGTATTTAAACATGTATTTAAATAACCACCTTAACACGACTGCAACAAAAAAGACTTTACAAATCTGTGCGAAAAAAAATATAGAGAACCAACAGACTAAGGCCATTATTTGGACCTAAAACAGTATTTTATATTTAATCGGCTTGCGCATGAAATTGGTACAATAGGCAAAGGTAGTTATAATCAGTAATTGGAATACATTTTATTATGTTTATGGCGATGCCGCTCCTACCCTTCCAGATTCCAGAAAATTATATTTTGGTGTTTGTTCGCTAACGTTTTCTTATTTCAAAACTAAAATTTACAATTTACACAGTACTATCGTTATTTGGATTTCCCAAAGAGGCTGTCAATGCCGACAAATCTAATGCTTTCTGGCACATTGCTCTTATTCCAATCCAGCTTTCATTTCCAATGGGCCGAATATGTACAGGAGACGGTTGAAATCCCAACTCATTTGATGGTAGCTCCACGACCAGGGCAAACGGCACCTTCACAATGCCAAAGGCATAGTCAACGACCGATCCCGAGTATGTATGTTTTCTGATTCCGGATATGCTGCCACATCGATATACACGGCCTGACACTTTTTTAATTGCCTTTTTGGCACAATCGGCCAGTTGTTGGTGTTCCCTCCATGAGATTGGGAGCTCCCTATTGAGAATACATAAAAACAGTTATTTTGTTGTTGCTTTTAAATACATTTTATATGTAAATAGGAAAATGGTTAATGTGCGTCGTAATAAATAGGTACAATGTACTTATTATTCGAGTTTCGGGAACGGGAATGAAGTTAATGAAGAGAGATGCAGGCTGTGTGCTAATAGGTTTGTTTCTTTACTTTTAATTCTTACGATTTTTACTCAATGCCGTTCCTTAACTCGAAAAATTCGTAAAAGAGAGTGTCATCAAGAGAGCAAGATATTACCCCTCCGCTGAGAATCTTACGAATAAAAATTCGTGAACAAATTACTTAAGGTCTGTTCCTTTACTTTTGTAGTAAGAATGGAAAAGACTGTCAAAATGGCAGTGGTGGGGATAAATTCTCTTACAGAGAGAGACGCTTACGAAAAAGTTAAGGAACGCTTTTGTAGTAATTTATGAAAAATGATAGATACATAAATCAAATATTCAAAAAATTGTACGAAAAGTCGTTAAAATGTCTGATAAACTCGAGGAATTTGTTAATTTACTAAGAAAATTAGTTCTATCATTTATTTTTAACTTTATTTTAATAAATCTGAGTATGTGGAAGAGTTTGTACTGATTGAACTACAAGCATTCGAGAAGAGGAAAAAGCGACACTGCATTAAGAATTACATGGAAGAGATTGTACCTTGTTACAGTAAGGAAGAATTTCGACGCCAATATCGAAAAGAATCTTAAAGACAACATTCAATTTTAGTTAAGAAGGAACGGCAGTGAGTAAAAATTCGTAAGAATTCGTAAGAATTAGTAAAAATTCGTAAGATTTAAAAGTAAAGGAACAGACCTTTAGTGTAAGAATTGGACAAGCTGTCAGCCACCTTACAACAATTGTCATTTTCGTATTTTTAAACAAAAGGTTTATTCATGAATATTTCTCTATTGAAAAGGTAAAACATCTTAAGTTGACTTAAAACTAAGTCAACTAAAATTAAGTCAGCTTAAGATGTTTTACACAGAGCGAAAAATGACTACATAAAATCAATAAGATTGCCTTATTGTACTACTTTACTATGAAATCTGATTAAAGCGAATGAATAATACGATATTTCCATAGAGAAATCTTAATTGTTTTAATGAAGAAAATCTTATCAATTTATTTTAAAGATTTTTTTCATATAGTTTTAACGTGCAAAATCATATTAAGTAATACAAATAATATGAAAACCTTGTGAATATTCGGTTTCAAGAAGTCAATCTTATTAAAAAAGTATGTCTATAAACGTTTAAAAGGAAATCTTCTCAAATCTAAAAGACTTCTCTTTAAAATTTTAAAGAGATACCACATTAATTTTAAGTGGCATTTTCACATCTTCTCTTCTATATAATTCTTTCGGGGTGTAACTCGATGATGATGTAACTCGATAACCCCTGGGACGATTTTCATAATTCTTTTTTTGTTTTGTTCGTATTGCTATATATCAGGTTTTTATTTACTTTTTGTCGCGAAAACAAAACTTGGAGGGGATGAAAGAGGCTATGAAAGTCTGTATGGGGAAATACACTTTGAAAAAAAAAAAAGAAACTGGAAAGAAATGGAGTAGTGCCACTTCGAATAAAAAAAATATTTTAAATTTTAAAAGCAATTGTTGTTGTCAATTATTTTAATTATTTTCCAAGCAAATTGTTGTTGTCCACAATTTTGAAGTTTTTTTTTTTTTTTAAATACCTATACCTACCTAAAAAGTTTGTTCTAATAAATTATGTTTACAATGTTACATTAAGTAAATTTTTGAAATGAAGTAGATACTTTGATTATACAAGGATGATATGGCCAAATCCAAATCGTTCAATGCAAGACGCATTTAATCCAGAATTGGAGCGAGAAATGGACTTCGGTCGAATCGCATTGAGTCAAGCTGTTCGAACAAATGTGCCAATGTTGAATCAAGAATAAAAGAAAGTGTACGATGAATTGATGTAAGCAGTCGATAATGAAAATTGCGGAACTGGAAATACATTCATGATTTCACTTATTTTGGCTACAATTCGTTCGAGATCTGAGATCGCTTTGGCCCTAGCCTCTTCTGTGATAGCGGCTACTTTGTTAGAAGGCGGTCGAACAGCATTGAAATTGTAATTGAATCTGCAAGTGGAAGAAGAACCTACATGCAACATTTCAAAGAACTCTGCGATGGCGAAAGTACTGCAGCAATGTAAGATTATTATATGGGACGAATGCACAATGGCTTACAAACGCGCATTGGAGGCCCTGAATCCTTTACGTAATGACCTTTCGGTGGAGCCTGATTGAGTTTCCACAACATTTTTGCAACCTTACAACGACACCGGATGAACTAATCACGAATGTTTTCCCGAATATCGCTCAGAATAATGACCATGATTGGCTGAGTGTAAGAGTGATTTTGGCTGCAAAAAACAAGAACGTCGATCATTTGAATTTCGGCATTCAAAACCAAATCGCTGGTGTTGCATTCATACAAATCAGTCGACTCCGTGATGGATGAAAAGGAAGCCACCAACTATCCCACGGAATTTTTAAACTCTTTGGATGTTTCTGGCTTGCCTCCACACAATTTGAAACTAAAAATCTACTCAGTAATAATTTTGTTGCTCAACCTAAACGAACCAACATTTTGTAACGGTACGCGTTTGATTGTGAAGAATTTAATATCAAATATTATTCAAGCAACGATTTTTATTGGAAAACTAGCTGACCCGGCGAACTTCGTTCCGCCTAGATTTGTTGTACAAAAATTGAGCCTTAAAAGTGTGTTCGTTTGTCGCCGAATCACGCCTTAACGCATTTACCGATTTTAACCAAACTTTTTCACATCTTTGGTATTGGTCTATTTATATGATTTTTGTGAAGTTTGGTTGCAATGGTTAACGTATGTTTGTGTGCATATCTAATTTGTTTACAAAAAACGGTGCAAAAAAAAATATATTTGTAGGTACTGTAAAATATATTGTTTTTTTTTGGTTATATTCGAATTTCCAGTCGGTTTTTTTCAGTTTTCTCAACATTTTGAAAAATTGTAGTTGTACGGTTCCTACGCTGGAATCGGAAAACTTATGCGTGCATGAAAAAAAAAAAAAAATACATGAATTTGAGTAATTTTTTGTTTTTTTCCTAAACCACTCAACCGTTTTCAATTAAATTTTGTGGCTGTGTATGGTTGGGTACAGTTTGATAGATAGGACACTATTTTGGTATGGTGGGTACGTATATATGTAAAAGAGACTGTCGTCCGTATGTGCAGTCATAACTCGGGAATGGATCGTGCTTCGTGGATTCGTATTGACCCAAGGAAGGACATATGATACTTTTTGTCGTGAAAATAAAAGTTTACGGGGATGGGATTGGGGATGGAACTTTGCATGGAGAACCGCATTTAAAAAAAAAGAAGATTGAATAGAAATGCGGGTAGTGTCACTTCCAATAGAACAAAAATTATTTAAAATCTTTATTTTTGAATTATTTTGATATGCCGGGCTTACGCTACACAATTTGAAATTGAGAGTCGGCTCAGTTATAATTTTGTTGCTTAACCTCAATCCACCGACATTTTGTAACTGATCGCGTTTGATTTGATTGTGAAGAATCTCAAATCAAATGTCATGGAATAAGTGATGATTTAGAGTGGAAAATTCAAAGGAAAACATTCTAATTCATTTTTAAGCGTATCAATTTCCCGTTTCGCTATGAAAATTAATAAGACTCGAGGACAATCGCTGGAATTTTGTGGAATCCATCTTGAATTCCCATGTTTCTCCTAAAGTCAAATGTATGAACTTCCGCTTTATACATCATGTATCGTAAAGGACATGTGCATGATGGTGAGTTCATAATTGCAACATTGTTGCACATGCCATGCAAAAAATATTGATTCAATGCAATTATGAACAGAAATACTGCTCCAAGTTTGCAGCAGTCTTGCGTTTCCGAAAAATAGTTAATATAATATGCAGTACATTTTTTTTCACTTTCATTCCTATAAAACACAAATAATATATTTGAACTTTTTAATAAAAAAAAATCTTTATTTATTTTGGATAAATCTATTAAATTTCATTTATTTTACTAACATATTTTTTCCTGCCATCTTCCTGCAACTAGGCAACAAAACAAAATTCAATGCAGAGTTGATCGCAGTTTGACTGTCATTTGGCTTATATGAACGCAATGCTTATTTGCCCTCATGCAAAGATAATGCAGTATTTTTACATTATTGAACGCAAAAATTGCAGTGTTGCCGCATTTTTACTTTTTTTTTTACTCAGCCTATTATTATTTTCATTACATTAACGAATATGGGCGAAACAAAGTTCGCCGGGTCAGCTAGTTTTTCATAAAATTAATACAAAAGCGTTCTCTAACTTTTTCGTTAAGGGTCTCTATCTGCGAGACTATTTATCCCCACCACTGCCATTTTGACAGTCTTTTCCATTCTTACTACAAAAGTAAACGAACAAACCTAAAGTCAAGAGGTAAATCGCTCGTTACTTGTTACTTTGGTATTTCCCTTGTTTTTTGACATTAAAATTAGCACATGTAGGTACATTATGTATTAAACTGGGCGATTAGGATCGGTCTATAACACCTGACAACTGAGTTCAATTGAGTCCGATTTGAACCGAGTACCTACGCGAATGGACCTTCTGCTGTAACAAAATTGATCGCATCTCCCTCACGTCGCATGTGGCTATGCATGTATGTATGTATTGTGATAATTTACGTAAATTCGGCTAATCACACACACAGACGGTGCAATTTTCGATTGAAATCGGTGGCTAATACTATAATAATCATGCTTTATGCAATCCATCAAAACTAACTAATCATGCTTAAGATCAAATTTAAAGGACGCACACAGAAAACCCACCCAAATAATAGTGCATTAGAAAATGAAGTGAGATACAAACTTGGTATATCCCCAGGGGTACATGATGGCCTGTCCGTACGAGTGCAACGATAAAAAGAGTAACAAATGCGGTCGCAGCTTCTCCATGACATTCCTAAGGGCGCACGTCTCTGGTTCGGAAAACGGCTTCTCTCCCTTGTATGTGCTTCGATTTGGTTTCGTAGAACCATTCTCCCAATGGAAATCATAGTTCCGATTACAATCCGTTCCGATACTTTTTAAAATACTGTGTGGTCGACGGTTCTTTCTCCACATGGGATTCTGCAAAGAAATTCCCGACCCAAAACGTATAGAGAAAAAAACTCCTTCTTATATTATATGCTAGGTATAATCCCACCTTGTTGTAGGTATACTCATATCCGTCGGGATTCGTAAGCGGCACAATGAAGAATCGAAGTTTCTCCAGAATTCCTTGGTGTCGTGCATGCTTTTCTGTTAATTGCTGGATACACTTTAGAGCAACTGCGATTGTCATCCATTCCCTGGCATGAGTTCCAGCCTCAATGAAAACCACATCCCTTGGAGCACTTCCATTCGCCAAAGCTTGACGATCACGTTTGTGCCAATCAATTTGGATTGCCTTCACTTTTCGTCCTTCATACGAACGCCCAATGGTGTACACTTTGACCACTTCGGCGTAACGTAGGCGCAGGAAGTCCAAATAGTCGTTAATCTCCTTGTGTCGAAGGTATTTTCTCGTTACATCGGGATTTTTAAATCTCATCGTTAACTTTCCATTTTGCATTGGGACTGGGCTGGGCTGGACTGGGTGTAGAACTTCGTCTTATACTTTTAAACACTTCCAACAATTTTGAAATGAAAACAAAACTACACGATTTTTGTTTGACAAACTCTGAATGTAGACTACGATGACTAAGAAAGGATTTGCCTGGTGGAAGTCGTTGCCCGCAGAAGGAAATCAACTTTGTCACAAGTCGGGTGGATAGTTGTTGTAGTTATTCGTTCTTTGAATGGGTGCGCAATTTTTTTTCTCCTTCTTTACATTGACATGAATCCTAGGGGAGGAATAAATTCGAGGGTTCTGAATGTATTGGGCGAAGTTCAACTAGTTAACATAAATTCCTTATGAAGGGGGTGTACGCGAATTCGTTTTCTTGTTTGTTGGAAGATTGTGAACAGTGAGTTAAATTGGATTTGGAAATAAACTGTTTTTAATGTTGATGATAATTTTAACACTGTCAAAATTCATTAATTAATTAATTATTTAACATAAGGACACCTTGGGAGGGCCTGTTCTAAAAACACGGCTATTGCTAGACAGTGCGGACGGAGCTTCATCGACGTAATTTTATTTTCAGTCTGCTCCCAGATTTAATAATTTTCTGTTCCAAAACTCAGAAGGATGTCTAAATAAAAGCCGCTAAAAGGGAGAACGACATCCTACATCGAATCTGTGGCTCGTACGCTGAGCGCAATAACTAGATTGGTCGAAGACGTCACTTTTCCTATGTCAGCCATGGATAATGCATTTACGAACTGTTAACTCAGCGCTCAGTCATAAAATGCTGAACTAGATTCGTTGGCTATCCCTCCAAAAACGTCAAATAAAAAAGCTGTTCATGTAACCTATCTAGGCCAATCGAAACTTATGTCCATCAGATATTTTGTCAGATCTCAGATTTTACACGACTCATGGAACATGCAACGATATTGATCTTCTTTTGTGAATTAGTGCGTATTTGACAGAAATAATCAATATCAGCTGTTCAAATTGCATTCGTTTTTTGGGAAAATTAAAAACGACTTGGAAAATGTTTCCCCTATTGTAGATACAAATGGAGTTGTATTGATGATTCGTATAATCTTCAGATGAAGAGGAAGACGAAAAAGATAATAATCCATCGAAAATTATATCCATGGTTATTTATGTATTTCTTTATTTTGGTTTTCACGAAACTTTCCTCTGCGCAAAGTATATCGGTATATGGTATTAGTGGCATTATGTTTGAATCTGAAAAAAAATGTCGAGATCTGCAAAAAGTGATCCGAATCAAAAGAAATAAAAAAAGATTGATTTTTTGCCTCAATGGCAAATGCTATAAGACGCACCAAGTCCGCGAGCTGTTAGACTTTATTAAACTAGATACATAAACGTCCCCACTCCTGTGGTGAACCACAAACTATTTTTTCCAACTGTCAGATCTGTCAGATGTCAAACCATTTCTCAATTTCAATTTTTGTAGGTACATGGATTTTGATATGAGTTTTAAGTGCCGCTATTTATATCCAGCAGTCAATGGAACGAGGCATTGCGTTTGTTTTGTTGACATTTAAAATTTTCTGTCAAGGAAGTGAACATTTTAAAAAGCTCAAGGAGCGTTAGCTACTGTGTATGTGTTTGCTTATTTTATCTGAGAGATAAGACATGTAAGGCGTTTTCGATTGAAGGAAAGGAAATGATCTATCAAAAGATCATTCATGCTTATTTTGACATTCGAACGAATAGCCAATTCATACAAATGTCTCTATTCGTTCGAATGAACTTGTGTGTATTTTGATAGACATTCGTTCGAATTGGCTATTCGTTCGAATGTCAAAATAAGCATGATTGCCTTGATTTTGTGCGGTTTTTGTCGCAATTGCGCTAGGGAACGTTCCGAATCGGATTTGAATGTGTGAGTGCACCGCGCGCTGGACCAGCGTGACCGTTGTGCAAAATTCTAATACAATATGTTGGTACTTTTTCCCTTTTTTTAGTTGCAAAAGGAACTTCGCAAATTCTTTAAACAACTGTGATTTCCAAATAAATATTCTTAAAATGCAAGGCGATTGAGTATCACAATACTATTATAACCTCAAGCGAGCCTATACTTGTTAGATATCGTGCGAAAATTCTAAATTTACTGAGTAGCTTTAGGCCCCAGTTAAAGTCGTACGTAAAAAGGAACCGTATGAATTTACTTTTGCTTTTTTTGACCCCCTTAAACTTGAAGGTTGACCTCAATCTTGGTCTTAAATTTTTTTTTTTTTTTTTTTTGGTTGCGCCAGCAGGTGAGTAATCTTCAAAAGATACCAATGGCCCGTACCATTGGTTATGCCCGATTCAGATATAAATAATCTGCCTACGTGCTAAACCTCACCCCTCAGAGAGGCACTATGAGATCCGGCAGCGCTCGCTCATAGTAGTATGAAATTCTTTCCTCTCATTTTTTCATTTTTGTGATGACTACGACTAAGTTACCTTAACAAGTAGTTTACGCTTCTGTAGGGTTTATCACGTTTGGTAGGTAGCTTTCCAGCGAACGCACCTACTAATACCGTCATTACGTGCGGTTTCTCCTTATGGCGCTAGATCGAACGGTCTTGTTCTTTGTAGTCGGCGCTCAAGGTTTGTCACTTCCAGAGTACGGGTTATTTCATTATTGCAATGAGCATGAATACGATTACGAAGTTTGCGAGCAAATCTTGTTACCTCGTTACTCACGGTAGCAATTCCTAGATCTCTGTGGATATCACTATTTCTTATATACCATGGAGCATTCACGATTGCTCTTAGCGTTTTGTTTTGAAATGTTTGTATTATAGCCATATTGCTTGGTTTGGTACAACCCCAGAGTTGTATACCGTATGTCCAAGAAGGTTTTAGCACTTGCTTATACAGGAGCAGTTTGTTGTATACGCTTACCTTCGAAAATTTTCCGAGAAGCCAATACATTTCTCTAAGTCTGATTTCGAGCTCGTCACGTTTTTTCTTAACGTGTGGCTTCCACTTAAGTTTCGCGTCTAGGGTCATTCCTAGATATTTTGCCTCCTTTGCGTATGGTATTTGTACCGAGTTAATGGAAACGGGTAAGTTGTTTATCTTTTTGTACGTGAAATTGATATGCGTCGACTTGGTCTCGTTAAGGGCGATTCGCCAGGTCTTTGTTAAGAGCCCGTTGGAGTTTTCGAGTTGATGATTCGACTGACTCATCTATTGCGAGGATAGCCGTATCGTCTGCGAACGTTGCTACGATGGTCCCTTCATCTTGTGGTATATCTCTTGTGTAGAGCAGGAATAAGATTGGGCCGAGAACGCTTCCTTGCGGAACACCGGCGTGAATTTCTTTGAATTCCGAGAATTCAGTCTCATGTCTAACACGAAAGAGTCTGTTTTCCAGGTAGGATTTCAGTATTTTGTATAATTTGTCCGGTAGGATTGTCCTTAGTTTATACCTTAGGCCTTCGTGCCATACCTTGTCGAAGGCTTTGTACGTCGAGAAAAGCGCTGGAGCAAATCTTTTTCCATTCTAGAGCTTTTTCAATTTCATTTGTTATTCGATACACCTGATCGATTGTGGAATGTTTGACCCGGAAGCCAAATTGATGATCTGGGATCAAGCGTCTTTCTTCAATTACTGGTTGTAATCGTTTTAGCAGAAGTTTCTCGAAAACCTTAGATATTATCAGCAGTAGCGAAATAGGTCTATATGATTTCTTATCATTTGTACTTTTCCCCGGTTTCGGAACCATAATGACTTCGGCTACTTTCCATTGCCTTGGAACGTATGAAAGTCTCAGAGAAGCATTTATATAATGTAGAGCAACTTAACTAATGCTTTTTTCGGTAGTTCCTTCAGAATTTCGCCAGTGATTAGATCGTATCCTGGTGCTTTGTTATTTTTAAGCTTTGTTATTGTGATTCTAAGCTCGGACAGAGATACGGCTTTTACTTTATAGTTGTCGGATGCCGTACTAGCATTTGATTCTTCGTTCAAAGGTCGTCCATCGAATGGCCTGAATGTTTCTTCTAGATGCTCGGCAAATAAATCCGCTTTCTCTTTGTCCCCTTTTGCCCATTCGCCGTTAGTTTTTTTAATTGGTGGCGAGTGCATTATGGGTTTCCTTATGGACTTTAAAGCTTTCCAAAGTGAGTAGTTTGAGCTCTTTTCAGCAGTCAAGCCCTCGAGGTAAGTAGAAGTTTCAAGATTTCTAAGATCTTGTAGCTCATTTTTAAGTTTGTTGCAAAGATGGTTCAGATAAGTTTTATCAGGGGGTGCGCGGGATTGTTGCCATCTCTTACGCGCTCTCCTCTTTTCTCGTATGAGGTCTTCTATTTCAGGCATGTACTTGACTTTATTGTACCGTGTGGCTGTCTTCCGGAAGGGAGTATTTCTCCACGCTGCGCTCTGAATAGATTCCACGAGATTGTCAACTTCATCTTCTATTTCGAGGGGTGTCTTTAGTGGCCCATTTATAGCAATATTTTCTTTGCAATCTTTTCGGAAATCGTCCCAGTTGGTTTTGTTACTAGTTAACCTGGGTGGTCCTTCCTTTTTTGCTGCGCTTCCACCCATTTTCAGGGTGACTGCTGAGTGGTCGGAGCATAGATCGTAGCATTCTTCTACTTCCGTCAGATTTTTGTTTAGCCTTAAAATGTTGCTTATAAATTATAAATGTTAAATGTTCAAGAAAAAGAATTAATTCATTTTTCTGTGATCGGAAAAAGTTTTTCGTACGGAAAAAATTATAAATTCTTATTTTAGAAAAATGAATTTGATAAACTAACTTTATAGTTCATAAGCAACATTTTTATACCTAGATTGAGTTTTAACCATCAAGGTTAAGTGGTTAAAAAAGCAAAAAAAAAAAGAAAAAAGAAAAAAATGGTACGCTTTATTTTTACGTATGGCTATAACTAGGACCTTAGTAATTGCACTTTTGTTTCACCGCCCTGAGTGTTAGAGAAAGGTTATAAATTACAGTTTTTGTTGTACGCTCATAATACAATACAGACGGTAAATTGATCACTTTCATCTAAATTTTCATATGAAAAAAAAAAACGTATAGGCGGATTCTATAAATGTGTGCCTATACGTGAACCCTTTCCGCAACCGCAATTGCGACAAAAACCGCACAAAATCAAGGCGATCTCTATGTTTCATTGAAAAAAGTTCACTTCCAGGTCAGTTATATTAACACGTCAGAAGTATCCGGGATATTTTTTAAGAATTGCACTGACTTCACAAAGACACAAACACAACA
This sequence comes from Cheilosia urbana, assembly GCA_946477585.1. NCBI lineage: Eukaryota > Metazoa > Arthropoda > Insecta > Diptera > Syrphidae > Cheilosia > Cheilosia urbana. The sequence goes on from OX297855.1 coordinate 46,415,028, forward strand.
GCAAAATATCAGATTAAAATGTGATGTTGGAAACTAATTTTACAAATATGTAGGTACATAAAATTAAAACATTTTCTAAAAAAAAATATTTGCGCCACTGCACTTATGCTAAACATGCAAAAATTGTCTATGCATTCGTTTTCAACTGTTGATTTCATGTGTTCGTGTCTCCACTATTTAGTTCACGAAAAAATACGAATATATCTTAATAGAAAACCAAAACACGCAACTATAAGCAAGGAGTCTACAAAGTACAGTGATACACATTTACCACAGAGCAAGAGGATATAAATGTATTTGCGAATTACCAAAGGACATAATGAATTAAAGAACGACGGGGGGGCTTATAACGTCTATACCGCGCCCTTCATTTGTGGTTCAGTTGTTCGGCACAGTGCATTAGGCTAGGACCTACCCTAACAAGGATAAAGTTTTCTCTCTTTTGCCAAAAAGCAACTAACCGTTTAGTAATAAAGTATAATTGAGGAATCGTTGGTACCAGTCGCCAGGGATGCAATTATGATTTTTTTTTTTTATGTTGGCTGGGCTTGATTTCCATTTGTGCCTATTGTTGAGTTGTAACTTATTTTGAAAGTCGTTAATTTAACTCGTGCCATTTGGGAAGTAGTTTTCTTTTTGTTCTCTCCAAATTTGAAATAGGAAGTTGATTTGTGATTAGATTAGCTAGTACTGATAAGAAAACTCATTCTGGTAAATTTGGCGAGGAAGGGTGTGTTTACATGCAAGTTACATTGAACGATGTTTGGGACGTTCGCATGAGTATAAGAGTAGCTCCTTTGTTTGTTAGGGCTTACGATAAAGTTAATAGAATATGGCAATCCTATATTGAATTGGTTTTTATTAGTCTGTTCAATAGGAAGGATTGTATTTTCTCTTGTGTGTGCTGTCGGGAATAGGTGTAGTGAAGTGTGGTGTATCGATGTACCGATATACCACATTTTAGCTAACATTGATAATTTCAAATTTATACCAGCTTAATCATTATTATAACATAAAATGCGCCTAAGCCAGTAACAAAGGCGCTCCAGTCAATAGTAGGCGGTATATTTTTTAGTTCAGAGCAATGCATGAGCTGTCAAAAAAGTAAGGTTATGCATTTTGTTTTTAGGTTAGAAGTAGCAAAGCTCTGATGTTGTGTTTTGTGCAAAACAAAACAAAATAGAAAAAAGTGTATAGAATGCACGCCACTTATGAAAAGTGACCCATCCATAAGCAAAGCATTTACCGGATAAATTAGGTTGAGATACTTTCTACCATAAACAAATCATACTAAGACCCCCAACTCACAATCCTCTTGCCGCTGGCCCCCTCAATTTTTGCCAGGAATCCGCCATTTTGTTGTCCTATCCGTGTACGCCAACTCCTATCAATTTTGCCCACAGTGAAATGTAAAAAGATTAGGTGCGAATGTGTTGGTTGAGAGGATTTTTGACATTTGTCAATATGAATTTCTATGCAACAATACTAGCGCACCTAAACTTTTTGGGAGCGTAAAATTTAGCTTGAAGGCAAATAACTGTTAATCGGTCGAAGTTGGGGGTCTCAGTATTGTCTCTGCTTTCTACTTTTGTGTCCGTTAATTCCGTTTTCACAAATTTAGGTGGAGCATATAAAAAATAGTGAGGAGCGTTGCGAAGTCATTCTGGCGTTTGAGCACCTTTTTTTTTTAAATTGTCAGCGTTAATTTTGACTCTTGGGCACCAAAACTGCTGCAAAATTTTATCCATATTCAGTCATATTTTGCGAAGTAAAATAAAAATAAACGCGCATTTCAATAAAACTTAAAAAATAACAGGTACATTTAATTTCTTTTATAAATTGCCCCTGTGGTATATTCCTGCAAAGTAACAATTTTGGAAATTACATTTTCAAGAGTTATTATTATTAGATATTTCTTAGTTTATTTTTGTATTAAACTCATTTGACTAAAAATCCTTTCCACATCTCCATTTGAGTGCGTGGCCAATTCTTAAATATTTTGTCAAGGCTTTTCACCTATACTTAATGCCTTAAACTATGTCTTTCTAGTCATAAATCTTTTTTTTAGTTTTTGATTGTCACGTCATATTTGCTAGGTTTCTCCATTCCGTGTCTACCCTTTGTAGCTTTTCACTAAAAGGCGAACAAAAGGCAAACAGAAGAACGCATTAAATTTTAAGAAAAATGAACGGGTATACAAGGATGGCTGCATTCTAATAAAGAGAAAAAAGGTGGAGTGCAGCGGCAGCAGGTAAAAAGCTCTAAAATAGTTTTTTTTAGCACTAAAAAACACCCAAGTGCTAAATCTATTTTGCCGGCACTAAAATTAACGATGAAAGCGCTGACTTGGTAACGCCCTTGCGAGTTGTATCTTGTATCACGACAGTGCCGGGTTTCTCAACAAATTCGGAGTCAGAGAAACTGGGGACGTTCGAATTTCTAGTTTAGCAAGTCTGACAGCTGTTCACGTGAATAGTTTTTCAGTTGACGGTTATGAAAGGGTAGCCGATAAATCTGGTCAAGAAAATCCTGCCTCTCATACTCTGTTGACTTTTCAAAGTTTCACAATAAAAAAAAAAAAAAAAAAAACACGAGAATTCAAGTAGTCTATGCGTTCGAGCACCTACGTTGACGTTTTACATAAACTAGGTATCCGAACGATCCCCACTGTCATTAACATTTATGTCATACAACGACAGTCAAAAGCAGAGACAATAATGAGACCCAACTGGCAATCTTCTTGCTCCCTTAATTATTTTTTTCCAATTCGCCATTTAGTTTTCCTATCAGTGTTATATCAATGGGGACATTCAAGTATCTAGTTTAGTACATAAGTCTGGCAATCTGTCTGAATAGATGAGATCAAAAGGTGTTGATTGGCTAAAATCGGTTATATGAGGAGATGTTTCAGTTGACGTTTATGGAGGGGTAGCCGACGAATCTAGTTCAGAAACTCGTAACTGAGTACTGAGTTGACAGTTCGGATATGTGGATGACGTAGAAAAAATGACGTTGCCGACTAATCTAGTTTTTGCGTTCAGGTTACAGCTTATCCAACCCAATCTAGTCGACTTAAGATAATTAGATTCTTGAATATGAATGTGCCCAATTTAGAATCCGTGTGACATACAAAAACATACAAAAAATACTATATTTTAACATTACTGAAAAAAATTACTGCTATTGCTTATTTTTTTTTTTTAAAGACGAATATAATATAATTTTTTTAGTAATTAAAACTATCTAAATGAAGTATCTTATATACTAGAAACACAGTATTGGGACAAACATGGTAGTGTATTTTCCGCTTTCGAATATCATTTACTTCGATTTCATGAGTAAATTTTTTCTTAAATAACTGAACAAAAATTGCTCAAATGAGTTTATTTTCCCTCAATCAATCTACATTGTTCGTTTTCCATAATATTTTAAGCAAAAGTATATTTTTTACAAAAAAAAAAAAAAAAAACTGTCCACACGTTTCATTTCATTTATTTTAATTGAATGCTTATACATTAAGCCATAAAAGTATCTTATAATATTGTGAAAGCCTAGTAACCATAAATTTAATTAAGAAACAAGCTACTAAAAAACATGTTACGAATATTTTCAAATTAAACGGATAACATTTTTTGAACGCTGCCAGCAACTTTGCCGACAGAGGTAGTGGCATTATGCAAAGTGCGAGTGTGTTGGTGAGCCGGAATTTGTGAAAATAGATATGTGACATTTGTCAATACGAATTTCTATGTAACAATACTTACGCACTTAACATTTACCATGCCATAAAAATATAGCTCGTAGGCAAGTAACGGAAAATCGGCCGAAGTTGGGGATCTCAGTATTAGGCGTTTTTCTTTTTTAGTTCAGAGCTGAGCACTGAACTGAGCTCGAGCTATATGAGCGCGCTCTGAACCGAGCGTGCTCAGATCGTTCGGATGATTTTCTGTTTTTCCTGTTTTTTTCTTCTCTCAAATGTGACTGGAAGTGTGAATATATGTATATGTGTAATCAGCATTTTACTCAGCCTGCTCAGTCAATTAATTCTGAGCTTATAGAGCGCGCTCTGATCATGCTCTGAACGAAAAAAGAAACACAAATTCGAGCTCTGATGTATCTGAGCTAAAAAAGAAACACAAACTTTTTGTATAGCAGTTCAGGTTGTGCTCTGAACTAAAAAAGAAAAACGCCTATTGTCACTGGTTAAAAGCATTAAACAAAATTGGTGCGACTGTATCCAGCAGTACAGAAATATGTGTATGTGTAAGCACCGTGCTTGCGGTATGTGTGTGGCTTGATACACGTCATTGAGAAAAGAGGGAATTGTAATAACCGTATTCCTGATATATTATGAAATAACAATAATTTATTTTCAAACTCTGCGTGAGCCTTAACATGTCTGGGGTACTCTTCGTAGGGCGGAGTGACTACCTGTGGTTGTAAAACTTTATTGATGTCCGTTCTCCTTCTTTTGGCTCGAACTGACGATAAATCCACGTCGTTTATTGTCAGAACATCATTGACAGTTGATCGCGATGTCGTCGGTTCATTGTCAGTAATTGTCGCTCCAGTTTGGTTTGCGAGACGAGTTCTCCATTCACGCGAGCGTTTTCCCAACCTTTTTCCGACTTTCAGAGGCTTACTTGCACGTAAACGCGCCTTGTAGTCTTTTGCACGTTCTGCATCTGCCTTTCCCATATCTGAAAATATTTTAATGCATCTTCAATGACGGCAAAACATTGCATTATTGTCAGAAATATGGAATTGTATTCCTGTATTTTTCTGCGTTTTACTATTGAAACGCATGTAGGTACCTATAGATGCGAGTTGGATGACAACTGAATTTTAAGCAGTGTATTAAACAGTGAAACAACGCGCACTTAGATGTTATCACATCAGCAAACACCCCTAACATATGCAGTGGAAAATACCTGTTTGCATTTCCATCCCCGCAAGTTAAATGACATCAACTGTTACACAGAGCGCCATTTAAATGACACACAAAAATGGCCGTGTAATCGCAGCTTTCACAGTAAATGAAAGTGTCATTGGAAATTCATTCGGCTTGCATTGCATATTGTAGAGGTGCTGGTCTACGACATTTTTGTAAGTTGTTGTCCAGCTGTGATTTATGCGTGCCTGGTAATTCACGAAAGATTTGGCACCGAATTTCCTCGAGATATCCGTCACAGGGAAGAAATGTGAGACCATCATATATGAAAAACATGCCTTATTTCACATCAACAAAAAGCTGAAATTAATATGCCCCAGCTCATAAATGTATGTAATGATAAAATGAATGCAATGATAAAACACAGTGACGCATTCCCTGTCCCCGGAAGTTAAATGTGTGGAATTACTCCACCAGATTCACAAAAAATATATGCAATGATAAAACACAGTGACGCATATCCGTCCCCGCAAGTTCAATGTGTGGAATTACTCCACCAGATTCCAATAACGTGAAATAAGTTACTAAGAGTCTTTTAGTTAAAATAATGTACTTTTATTCACTTAAAATGTCTTAGGAGCTACGTAACATGTAGTATTTCTCTACGATATAATTATAATTTATAACTAACTAAAGGAACCAAAATGTTCCTATATTATAAACTTCGTCGATATGAGTGATATCTACAAATAGATAACGAGTGTTATCTTGTTTACTTGGGTCATTCCTTGTTGTTTCTCTTAATCTCTTCTCAGAAAGATACTTGGGATGTTTGTTCGGTCCGTTGATAGTGAGGGTATTCCGTCGCCATCCGGTTGACATGTGTGTTGGCTGTTACTTGTTATCTCTAACATACCTCGCGCGCTTAGATGTTTACACATCAAAAGAAAAGTTACAATCTTTTAATAAGAAACCTAAGAAAATTGAGTTTTTCAAAAATTTTAAGCTAAAAGTTCTTGACTTAACTATATTATATTTGATACCCAGATCTCGTTTTAAGGTTTTCAAGAATCTTAAATACAAAATTTCTCTATTTGGGTTAATTTCAAACCAACGAAAAATTGTTGAAATATGATATTAATTCTTGGCACTAAAATTTTTTTTTCCTGAGTGTTGGTCGAAACTCTGAAACGCCCGGACCAGTTCCATCACAACGCCCACGATGGATTCTATGCGTTGAATCGGTAAGTGAAGAAGGCAGAAGTGCCTTCAGATTGAACTAACAAATAGGAATTTTGGAATCTAGTCATGATGGGTTTTGTCCATTACGTTTTGTCAAACACAAAACCAGTAGAAATAGAACCACTGTTGACAGCGTGGTATTTCTACTTTAAGGGGCGTGACTGCATATCAGGCAGGTGTCAGTCAATTTTGAATCGATGTTAATTGGTATAAATCGTTCACATTCGCATGTCGACAGTTGACATTTTACAGAGAAACAAGCCTGGGACGACATCGCGAATAACGTAGGTAACACTACCTATTATTTAAGTCGCGCTCAATAAGGAAATGGTCAGAATCAGTCCTTTCCATAAAACACTCGTATGCATCTTCATCCATCGAATTATAAGCACTATTTCCTCTAAACAACTAGACAAAACCCGCTTAATTGGAATACAATCAGAATACTCCACAAACTCTTCGTGGCAAGTCGATAACTCGAATGTGATTCACATCATGGAAATCAATAAAAAAAAAACCGACAAAAGTTAACACTGCGATAATTTGCAATAACACCTGCGCGTATGAGATCTGTTTCCATAATTTGTACCAATCCGCCATCCTCATGGACATTGCAATTTTTTATTTTTTCATATTGACTATTTGTCATTTTATCACGCGTCAACCATTAATGGCGCATTAAAATGGATCAAGATTATAAACTAATTCACCGAAAACTGAAAGCAAACACAACTACTCGAATATAAGTGATTTGAACAATCTCATTCATCATTATTTTGTAAACTGTATGTATGTATGGAAAATGTTCAATATTCATAAATTCAACAGTGCTGTCCATTGTTGGAGTCGTAATTTTCCCAAAAGTACCATGCATAATCAGAGAACTAATACTTTTTATGAATAAATAATCAGATGCAATAATTAAGAGGCGCACGCACACAGATCACTCGACGGAGGTTATTCTCAGGTTAGAGGTCAGCTATCACGTTTTAAAAATTAATGCGCCTTTTCGATTGTTTGATTTGGTGGGCTCTTCTGCGGAACGCAAAGTGAAGGCAGTTTTCGTTTTTATCGAAAGTTCACCCTTCTCGATGAGCGATGCTTCATTAGAAACTTTACGGTGCTTTCCTTCTGTAAACAATTTGTACCTATCTTTGCCAATGGCAGTTAAGCCGATTTTTTCTCTTACAATTTACTGCAATCTGGCTGTTTAGGGAATGTGCAGCATCATGCAACAATTAGCCGAACTTGTTCGATCACATCAGACAGAATAGAAACGGCACAATAGCACCCACCAAAATGAGACCTTCACCATGGATCTAAGCAATTCCAACACCGTTGTCTTCATCTATTTCTGTCGAGGAATTTTATAATTAGTAAAAAATTATAAGTACAAACAGCTCAAATTTAGAGTGGCAACCCGTAATTTTCGATTGAGTTTTTATTTTGCGGTCAAATCGAACTATATAATGTGGAAGCGGGTCTCGAGTTCACTTGCTCTTGCTCTAGCTCCTACTTCGAAACCCAATGAAATTGGTTTGTATCTTTTGTTTGTATATAAAAAGAAACTCAAAATATGTACATATGCACGTGAAAGACAGTCAGTGTTGTTGGCGTAGATGCCCGGGGGCTATGCGAGATATTTACTGAAAATCTACACCTGCTACACCTGTGTCCGGTTTGACTCTATTTTTGAGATACACATTTAATTGATTACCATTTTTGTATTCGCATTGAAACATTATTGTGACAATTTAATCTAGTTTTGACTGGTGCTAATCATAAAAGTCTTATGTCGCACTACCTGTTAAAAGTCGTTAGCCTTTGAATATTTAATTATGGGGTGAGTGAACTGCCTTGAAAAACATTCTTCCCAGAGTCGTATAATAGTGCACTCAGTCTTCCAGTCTCTTTGGGAAAATTTCGCAATCTTCTTGTTTTGAAGATTGGCACGTTTGCTGATACTACTCATACCGATTTAAGATCTACTTAAATACCTTATGGGCTGATTTTTTTATGTCATAAACTGTCACATACGATTTTAAGTGGAATTTAAATCGCTATGAGTAGTATCGGCAAACGGGACTAGTGTTTTTTGTTTTATTCGTTTTAAATTCATTTCTATTTAATTCTTTCATTAACTTATATACTAGAGAAAAACGATTAAATCCAACTTAAAACTAACATTTACCTTATTCTAGCTTACTGGCTCTTAGCGAGCGCTCTAAACTTAACAATATGCTTAAAATTATTGCCTTTCGGCTTTAAAAGGGGACTAGTGTATTTGCTAAGCTGTGCACGTCATTGAAGGCAGTGTTCCCAGACTTTGAAGACTGTATGTACCAATACCAAACAAGTGAGTTCAGGATACATATAAAAAAAATTCTTTCGTAATTTTTTTCGTAATGGAAATACGTTTTAATTTTATTCGTAAACTAAAGGGTTTTTCAATAAGAGCGCTACAAAAGATTTTTTAAATAAAACAAAAACGGTTTTGGATTTCCATGAAATTCTTTATTTCTATGAAAGTAAGTTCGATGCCATTATGTATGAAACTCGATTTCTCTTGCATGGCTACCACAGGCACGCTTGCAGAGGTCCAGACGCTGAACCCAATTTTCGACGGTTTTCAAGCATAAATCGGACTTGAAGTAGTCCCACAGGAAATGGTCTAACGGCGTCAAATCGCACGACCGAGGCGGCCAAGCGACTGGACCATTTCGTGAGATAACATACGTTCTCCAAACTTGGTTTCCAATAAATTGGTTGTGACATTCGCTGTGTGGCTTGTGGCGCCGTCCTGTTGGAACCACATGTCCTCCAAGTCCATATCATCCAATTGGGGCCAAAAACATTCGGTTATCATTGAACGGTAGCGATTCCCATTCACAGCCGGTCTTGATCATCATGGAAGGAGTACGGCCCAATGACGCCGCCGGCCCATAAACCACAACAAAACCGTATTTTTTTCGGGATGCAATGATGACTCATGGAGTATGTGTGGATTGCTGCCAAACCAATACCGCATATTTTGTTTATTGACGAAGCTATTCAGCCAGAAATGAGCCTCATCGCTGAAGATGATTTTTCGATGAAAATCCGAATCATTTTCAAGTTGTTGCACAGCCCAATTCACGAACATACGACGCTTCTGGTGGTCAAGCGGCTTCAGTTCTTGTGTCAATTTAATCTTGTAAGGATGTGGGCCAAGGTCTTTTCGCAAAATTCGCCACAACGACGTCACAGAGAAGCCCAACGCTTGAGAACGACGTGTGAGAGACACATTTGGGCTTTCTTCAACTGAAGACTCAGCGGCAGTAATATTCTCGACACTATGGGCACTTCTTTGTCTCACTGGCACGGGAATATTTTGTACTGTGCCTGTGGATTCAAATTTTTCCACTAGACGCTCAATTGTTGATTTGCTAGGACGATTATGACGACCATTAATTGGACGTAGCGCTCTTGACGTTGAGGCCACTGACTCCGAATTTCGGTAGCAAATTTCAATAATTTCGACTCGTTGTTGGCTCGTATATCTTTCCATCATGAAATGGCAAACCTTACTGAAGAGAAATGTCAAAAGAGCGGCAAGAAATTCGGCGTCGTTTGCTGTCCCTCTACTTTTGTAGCGTCCCTGTTTTATTTACGTCTTACAGAGATTTTGGATTTTTAGTTTTCCTTTTTTTAAGCTTTTCCCTCGTTAACCCCTTTTTCAAAAGCTCCAACATTTTCTATCCGTGACTACGTGTGGCCAAACAGGAAAAAAACATCAAAATTGTGGAAATATCAGGAATCTGACGAAATAACATTTGAATTACATTGCAGCACACTGAATACCTATAAAAAAGAGATTTTTATTTTAGCAAACAATTTAGAACCAAGAAATAATCAACAACGCTAACAAACTGCGATTTTTATACTGAAGGTTAATATAATATGAATTTCTTTCCGAATAATACAAATTTTACTTTTAAACGAAAGATTTTTTTTCGAGGGAATTTGAGTAAGGTGAAAATAGAAAAATGCCCACGCTACGTGGGAAAAATAAAGAGATATATATATAGCTAAATAAAATAAGACATTAGTAACAGAAAACAAGAAAAAGAAATTACCTTATTTATTACAAAATTTTAAACAATTTAATATATAAAAGAATTTCAAACTAACGTATTTAATGAAAACAATTGACTCAGCCAAGGATGCGGATATCAAAGACGCCACAACAACGAGAAAATACTGTGAGGAGATTTAACGTTGGACGACTACAAACGCAACAAACCGCCAGAACCTATGCCGATCGCGTATCCCTCAACCTCTCGAGAAGTCCTATGCTGCCAGCATCAAGTGCCGAAGACCAGTGGCGCCGATGCCAAGAAGCCATCAAAAACGCCGCAACTGATGTGCTCGGTTTCACCAGCCCATCCCCCCGAAACCCCTGGTTTGACGAAGAGTGCCGGCAAGCACATGCAACAAAACAAAGTGCCTACGAAGCGTCGCTGCATAGAAGGACGAGAGCAGCTCGTCAGCTCTACGAGCAAAAAAGGAGGGAAGAACATCGGCTTCTCCGGAGAAAAAAGAGAGAGCATGAGAAGCGCGCGATCGAGGATATAGAGAGGTGTTACTCCAGGATCAATGTTCGGAAGTTTTACCAAAAGGTAAAAAGAACGTGTCATGCCAACAAGACCCGAACGGAGACCTGTAGAGACGAACAAGGAAACCTTGCAGTAGAGTCACAGTCGGTGCTGAGGACACGGAAAAACCATTTCTGCAGACTGCTAAACGGCGAAGACGACACTAATTCCGCTGTCAGGCAGAACGAGCCATTCAACCTGGACGATGACAGCCAAGATTTCCGTCCACCTGATCAAAATGAAGTGAGGATAGCAATATCTAAGCTTAAATCCAACAAGGCTGCTGGACCAGACGGCTTACCTGCCGAGCTCTTCAAGGCAGCCGGAGATGACTTGGTAGAGTGCATACATCAACTCGTCTCCAAAATTTGGTTAGAGGGAAGTATGCCTGATGAATGGAACCTCAGCATCGTTTGCCCGATCCACAAGAAAGGAGACTCTCTAAACTGCGCCAACTATAGAGGCATCAGTCTTCTGAACACTGCGTATAAGATCATGTCTGCTGTACTGTATGAACGCCTGAAACCATTCGTCAACGAACTGATAGGTCCCGGTAAGTCCACGACCGATCAAATATTCACAATACGGCAGATCCTGGAGAAAACCCAAGAAGTTCAGATCGCCATTTTCTATCGCAGAAGTGGAAGTGGCCATCGAGAATGCAAAGACAAATAAAGCACCAGGACATGATCGAATACCGTTTGAATTCTATAAGAACTGCTCGCAGGAATTTTTAGCTGTTCTCACGCAGGAATTCAATAGAATATTTACAACAGCGGACGTACCTGAAAGTTTCCTAAAGGCGATAATTTTTCCTCTTCACAAAAAAGGAGATTACGACGACCCAGAAAATTATAGAGGGATATCGTTTCTAAATACATCAGCTAAGTTGTTTGCCAGTTTACTCTTCAAAAGAATCACAGAATGGGTGACAAATAAGAAGGTTTTACATGAGTTTCAATCTGGTTTTCGGAGAAACTATTCTACCATAGACCAAATATTCTCGCTGGTGAATATTGCAGAAATATATAAAATGAAGCGCCAAAAACTGTATGCCTTTTTCGTGGATTTTCGTGCCGCTTTTGATTCTATTCCGAGAGAAATGCTTTTTTATAAGCTGTATAAGTATGGAATCTCGTCTCAAGTCATCAACGTTTTAAGAGCATTATATTTAAACAATAAAGCATGTGTCTGGGATGGTCGCCGGTTATCAGAGGATTTTGAAGTTTCCATGGGTGTTAAACAAGGCTGCGTTCTTAGCACCTTACTATTTATATTGTATATAAATGATATAACCGAACACGTTATGGGTGGAATAGAGCTCAGTGGTACCAAAATCCCAGCACTGATGTTTGCAGATGACATCGTCTTTCTAGCTGACAAAATAGAAACGATGCAGTTAATGGTAAACAGATTGGACACCTACTGCAAAACCTGGAATTTGACTGTCAACCTAGAGAAGTCAAAGATGATGATTTTCAGAGATGGTGGAGGGCGGTACGCTCGAGCGGAAAAATGGAAATTCCAAGGCGATCAGATTGAGATAGTCAAACAGTACAAATATCTTGGAGTGCTGGTTACGCCGAGCTTAAACATGAGCAAGCATCTAAGTACTAAGCTAGGAGAAGCTAAACGTGCGATTTGTGCAGTCTGGGGAAATTGCATTAATAATAACCACATTTCACATACAACAAAACAGAAAATATTCCGTGCTACAGCGTCTTCAATTTTGCTTTACGCAGCACAAGTTTGGGGTTATTGCTCGTTTGAAGCTGTGGAAAAGTTTATCCGATATTTCCTTAGGAGACTTTTTAAAATTCCAAGTAGTTCCCCCAACTATATGTTACACTTGGAGACTGGAGTAGCACCCCTGTTCATGGATACCCTCAAGCTGCATCTAGATTATATTGTAAAGGTCGTTGGGATGAGTCAGGAAAGAGTTCCAAGGTTGGTGCTTACACAAATGCTAAGTTACAAAGTCAAATGTGTTCAAGAGTGGGAATCGCTAGGATTGAAATGTGGCTATAACCTCACTTTTATGCCGAATGAGTCACAGGATTCTATAAGGCACAAAGCAAAAAAGTTACTGACGGAAATTGGACAAAGAATTTATGATGAATTTTCAAAAGAAGCCCAGTCATCCACACACAGAGCTTACTATAGTAAGCTTAACTATTACCTTAAGGACAAAACATATTTTTTGAACAGTTATTCGGTAGACAAGATAAGCACTATCTTCAAAGTAAGAGGTGAACTTCTAAAACTAAATTTTATTCCACACCGCCCAGAGCTACCAATTCTATGCGATCTTTGTAATCTCAAGGACCGGGAGGATGTATTACACTTCATCGCAATATGTCCGATACTTCAAGAAATCCGCACACAAATTTTCGGAGCTCCGACACTTAGTTTAGAAGAAGCAATCCATATATTGAATGGTGGTAGAGATTGGAACTTGCTCTACAATTTCACAATTAACGCACTGCGTTACAGAAATTGCATAGTTGAAGAAATGTTTTAAAAAAAGGATATATAAATAGCTCTTATATTAAGTACAATTACAATTACACAGTTTTATTTTATATTCAAATATGAAATACTATTATTTAATTCTTTTCATTTGAATGTCAATCTGGTAGACGGCCTAAGGCCAAACCGTATATAGACTAAGTAAAACAAAAAAAAAACTACATTTTTGTATTGAATTGGAAACATGAAATAAAATAGTCAATTAAACTAAAAAAAAAAAAAGTTCAGATCGATACTCACCATCTTTTTATCGATTTAAAGGCCGCATATGACAGCATTTATAGAGACGAGCTATACAGAGCCATGTCTAGTTTTGGCATCCCTGCCAAACTTGTCAGATTGTGCAGAATGACGATGGAGAATGCTCGCTGCTTCGTAAAGGTCGGAAACAATCTCATCGAGACATTTGATGTCAAAAAAGGATTTAGACAAGGCGACGCGCTGTCATGTGACTTCTTCAACATCATTCTTGAGAAAATTGTGCGAAACTCACAAGCCAACACCAGAGGCACAATTTTCTATAAGTCTGTGCAACTGCTTGCATACGCTGACGACATTGACATTGTTGGCAGAACACAGCGAGCTGTCACTGGTGCGTTTGCTAGTATAAGTACAGAAGCGGCAAAAATGGGTTTGATGGTGAATGAGGGTAAAAAAAAATATATGCTGTCAACAAGAAGGGACACACAACATCGACGAATCGGACAGAACGTCACGATAGACAGCTATAACTTTGAGGTAGTTAGGGACTTTGTCTACCTCGGATCCGCTATTAACTCTGAAAATGACATCACCTCAGAAATCAAGCGAAGAATCACACTTGCCAACCGCTGTTTCTTTGGCCTAAGACGGCAATTGATTACTAAGGCCTTGTCAAGAAGCACTAAGGAGATTCTATATAAGACTCTCATCATCCCTGTCCTGCTCTATGGCGCAGAAGCATGGAACCTAGCAAAAACGGATGAAGATCTTCTTGGTCGCTTCGAACGCAAAATTCTTCGAGAGATTTTTGGTCCCGTTTGCGTTGACGGGATTTTGAGGAGAAGATTTAACAGCGAACTCTACGAGCTGTACAGCGACATCGACCTGGTCAGAAAAGTACGCATTAGTCGTCTAAGATGGTTAGGACATGTAGAGCGAATGGACACCAACGCTCCGGCCCGGAGAGTCTTCGATTCCAACCCGGAGGGACAACGCAGTAGAGGAAGACCTCGCCTAAGGTGGCGCGCGCAAGTGGAAGGGGACCTCAACCAACTTGGAGTTAGATTCTTCTTGAAGTTGCAAAATTGCAAGTGATGTGAATTAATGTGTAAGAAATAATTCAGCGCAGGTGTGATGGATGTTGTTATTTTGGGCCTAGGCCCTAGTTATATCAATATGTGAAACCAAACAGTAAAAATGTTCTTTTGTTTTTTTTTGACTTATTAAACTTGGTGGTTGAACTTAATCTTGATCTTAAAATGTTGCTTATGAATTATAAAGTTCGATTATAAAAAAAAAAAAAATGCAAATGATATTTAAATTTTCTAGAAAAATAATTTATTCATTTTTCCTTACAAAAAACTTTTTCTGATCAACTTTTCAGTCAATTCCACAAAAGAAAACCAAATCATTCCACTGAAGTAGTTCATTTCTTTACTGTTCCATCTGTCAGGAAATTTGTTCTGATGAAATCCAGTCAGTGGGGGTTGGTTTGTTGTAATTTTTTTTGTAGGGAAACCACAGAGGAGACCGTCCAAACGAAAAAAAAAAACTAATTTTCATACTGTTCCAACATTTTCGGTTGCATTTTACGTATGGCTATAACTGAGGCCTTATTTAAACAAGCTAAAATGCAAATGGTAGTACTAATTCGTTCGCGCAAGATAAAATAAATTAATCTTTTCTAGCAAAGCGCCTCCAGAACTTGGCGCACTTTGCATTTGCACATCTTGCACATATGGCTGTGCGGCCCTGTAAGCAAGTACAATCGTTTAACAATCGCCAAGATTTTTTCCGCTTCAGAGAGGTATTTGTAGTCAATCGTTCCAGTCTGAACAGTAACTACGAATACACACTTGATACGTTCATTCGGAATGACTTCTCAAGCATTTCGACTTCCGTTTCATCCCACTCAAATTAGAAAGGCGGAAACGTTTACATTCCATTTAAAGCAGTACGAGTAACCGAATTATTATTAACTCAAGTACACTCTTCAGACTATGATATTCGCCCAAAAGCGATGTCTAACTCGTAGATCCGCCACACAAGCAGTACCGTAATTGTGTACCATTCATTCCCCTCAGACTGTTTAGATTCTTCGATGGCAATCCTCGTTGGGTTAAATGCTATCTGTGTGTTTTACATTTTAACAAAATAGTTAATAAAATAAAATTGATGGAGTTCCGGATTAAAGTTGGCATATTAGCAAGCAAAAAATTCAATAAACTGTATACAAGTTCGGTGTCAATTGGAACCGACAACACCATCAGAGCAACAGCACGATATAGAGATAAACACTCTCTCTGCATCTGACAGCTCGAAGCCAATTAATGGATCTGCCATAAGGAGAAGTGAAATGCTGTGCTAGCTGCTATTGCATAGATACATCGCCCATTAAGCACATTGAACTTTGCCAAATCATAACGAAAACTGTTCACTGTGAAGTAGCAAATCGGAGGGTTTATGTTCTGTCAAATTAGAGTGCTTGTCATAGTCGTTGTAAGGATGACAACTTTACCACTGTATGTGCCGAGTTTAGCTCGGTCTCTTGTCTCTTGTGGCTATTATCTGTGACGACATCGACAGAAGGAGGGATGTTTCTGCCTTTGAGGATGTGCTAGGAATTTTGTCCTCTGCTGCATGATGGTAATTAGACATCACAACAGGATGATCCTTATTTCCTTGCGTTTATTGGTTTCAATTGCGTAAGTTATTCGTGTCAGAAGCAGATAAAATTGAGAGCGTGGTACATACAACAATTGTATTCTGTATATTGCCTTTGCAATGAGACGGAAATTTTATTACGGTGACCATCGAATTCCAAATAATGAACAATAGAAAAAGAAACAAATTTCAACACATTTCAATTCTTTATTTTTCATTTGATAAAAAGGTACTTTATAAATTAATTTAAAAAAACAAAAAACCCGACTGCCTTTTAAAAAAAATCTCAGTGACTGACATTTGTTTGTGTGACAATTGTTTTTTTTTTTTTATTTTCTTAATTTATATTTTTATAACTATTTGTTCAGCTTATGACACTCCGGGGAAGAATACGAATCTAGTGACACCTCACTCTTTAAAATCGGTCAAACCGTTTAGGCTACAGGAGGTCACGTAGGAACGTACATAGGATACGCGCGAAACACATAACCCTCTCTGTGTACAGTCGGGTAAAAAGGGCTTTTAACAAAATGTTAAATAGTTTAGAACACATTTCTTTTGTACGAGATTACTTGTTTGCAGAGGCAGAGGAAATTAATTTGTGGAGAGTTCCATTAGCTGCTACACAAGTACAGTGTTACCAGCACTGGCTATTTATCTCCGATTTGGATACTCGCTCGAATTTTTCAGTGGCTTGATATTTGGGAATTATCCTAATTTAGGCTATTCACTGTAAGGTTTGGTAATTCTAAGGTTCCATAGGTATTTATAAAAAAAAAAATACATACTTAAATTGCGAAGGTACTCTTTTCGTATAATTGCAAAAGAGCCAACTCTATTTTCATACAGTTTTTGAACAGACTCTCACACCTCAGCAGTAAAATCGTCTCACAAGATATGCCTGAATAAGAACACACTGCCCAAGTGCGCAGGTGTGTGGTATGCCCCCTTCCACCAAAATGTTGAATGTGCTTTTTTTAATGTTTATAACTATTATTGAGTTTTGGTAGTTTTGGCTCCAACCTTTCTCAATTTGCCTCTTATAAAAACGTGCAACACTACATTACAAATGTCAAATTTTCGGAAGCAAATAAATGACCCGGACAATAAACATGTGCGAAAAGAGAGTGAAGAATTGTACGAATCGTTCTACTACAATTACCCACTTTTCCGCCATCATTTCGCAGCAGCTGCGTACTGCGAAACTAAAAAGTAAAGCGATATTTTTCGTTCATGACTTCGTTGTGTCACTATTGTATGGGATTATTTTTCGTTCCGGAACAGCTGTGGACTAGAGAATATCCGTCGGGCCTGTCGCCGGAAGCTCTGCTATGAGAGTAATGGAAAATCCCATAAATCGGGCCCGAATGGTCAACAATTCGTGGGGCGTCTATTTACCCGATATCATTTTCTCGACTAATACATCAAAGAAGCATCATCCAAAAGCAGAACCAATGCTTTTTATTCATAAGAAAATGATAGTCAAAGAATATTGGGTGACATATTGTTTATAGACAAAAAAGTATACTGCCTGCCTATATCGAAAATTTAAGAAATTTACTAGCCCACCGTTGATACAGAGTTCTGATGCGCAAATTTTCCTGCTGGGAGCTGAAATTCCCTGCACTCTTTTATAATAAATACTTTAAATTTGCCCAAACATTAATTTTTGTACAAGCAGCCACAAATAATAATGCAAAAGAATTTCATTTACAGGAAGGATGTTGAAATTGCCTAAATAAAATAAAATTATGTTCGACTGCAGATAAGTTCGATATTCCTTTCCTTTTCAGCCTTTTGAAAAAAAAAAAAAAAAAAAAAAAAAAAAAAAAAAAACATCCATAATCGCAAAGTATTTAATTAACATGAGTCGGCGCAGTGGCTTATTGGTTGGTGTGTTGGGCTACAAAGCGAGCGAGGGGTCTCAGGTGTGATCCCCGAAAAAATTCCATCTATAGGTTTTTTTTTTTTTTCTACTGGCAACCTCTCGCGAAAGTCTGACAAATATCCGAAAGTATAAGTCATGAAAGAGCTTCTTAAATAGGCGTTTTGACTCGGCATAAAATTGTACATCCCTTCCATTTGTCCCAAAAATAAAAAACTCACACAAAACGAATTTTTGTGAGAATCTAGGCCTAGGGACCCTTCGAACCTGTTGCGCCAGCTATATATTTTTTTGGAGTCTGCAAAAATTGCGATAAAACGAGCCTTAAGAACAAAATTGTGGTCTTTTGGATTTCTATATTTTTCAAGTACCTTTAAAACAACTGAATATCTTATATAATTTGCTTTAAGAGGCAAACGATTTTGTTTCCATTACCTCATTTCGAGACTGAAACTTCCCTCAAAATGGGAAAACTACCACCGCCTGATATCACTGAAGTTTCTTTTGCTGATTGGAATTATGGCAACAGGCAACTTTAAGCTATTCGGGCATATCAATAATTAACTTTAGTCTGGCAGTTTACGCAAAGGCTCCACACTTTCCAAAATCGCTTTACCAATAAACAAATATAGTTGCCAGAATATCGCTAACTGTAGGGTTAAATGTTAATGGTGAAAAAGTCATGTTTATCTCGGGTATTAGCTAAATAAATCTGCCATTAATATCACTTTGAAAACGAGTGCTGCTCAACCGTCCAAAATCACGGTATTAAAGTTCGTAATAGGAGGGAATTAAAATAAGCTGCTGTTCAGCCTGAGCGTTTACAATTATTATAAATTAATTTTAGTAAATTGTAAATGTTTTCTAATTTTATTCGATGCAATAAAACCAAAAATGCAAAAATGGTTTTTAAGTCTAGCAAACACAAATTTGTACAAATGTATGCAAAAAATTAAAAAAATAGCTATTACATTCTTGTTTTATTTCTAAACACTTGAACATATTTCTGTGTTTTTCTCTATTTTATCTTGTTTAACCACTACTTCTTGTTTTTTACTAGTTTTTCTTTTTAAATAGTTTGCAAGCAACAATATATTGTTTAGTAAGTATCCATTTACTAAAAAAATAATCTATAATATAGAAATGGTGTAACAAATATATGGTAATTCATCAATGGAGAACGGCTGGGCTGATTTGACTAAACAATTTTTCCAGCGGTTCGTAATTATAAGGAGAAGGTCTCTACGAAAGAAAATTTTGGAAAAACCATCCGGAAAAGTCGGAAAAAACGAAAATAATTTTTTTGTATGGAGTTTTGTGTGCCATTGTTACGGAGTGACTTTTCGAATGGAAAAATAGAAAATTCTTAATGGAAAACTCTGAAAATTCCGGAAAAAACGTGAAAAATTTGATTTTTTTAAAAACTCATTATATACAAAACAAGTTAAAATGTACTTAGTCAGTTTTACCTGTCAACCGACAATGTTTTTTGATTTTTTATTGATTATTACATTGATTACTCGAAAACGATACACATTGGGACTCAACTCTCGCCAATGCAACTGTTTCTGCGGCAGCGAATACAATTTGTACATTGTTTGCGATCATCATAGCCACATGTCATCCTTCGAACCCGAACGCATTGTGGGGCAAATACAAGGACGAAATGTCTGACGATATTTCACACCGAGTTCGCACGAAAACTTCGAATTTCGATCTTGAAATTAACGACGACATGCGCAACGAAGTGTTAGTTTTTTGACATGTGCGTGCTCATGTGCGGCAGTCTGCTGTCGACTTTGGGAATGCCAACGCCAAATCGTATGATGCACGATGCATTCAATCGCGAATTTCAACGGGAGTAAGACTATGATCGAGATGAGCTGGCCGAAAGATTGCCGCTGTTGAATGTCGAGCAGAAGAACGTGTACGATTCGCTGATGAAGGTTGTTGACGATGGAACGGGAGGCATTTACTTTCTTGATGCTCCCGGTGGGACAGGCAAGACATTCGTCATTTCGTTGATTCTGGCAACAATTCGGTCAAGATCTCAAGTTGCGTTGGCTGTTGCGTCCTCTGGCATTGCTGCCACATTGTTGGAAGGCGGTCGAACTGCACATTCCGCTTTGAAGCTGCCGATGAATCTTTTCATGGTTGACAAGCCAACGTGCACAATGACCAATAATTCGGCGACAGCGAAATTGATGCGAGAATGCAAAATCATCATTTGGCATGAATGCACGATGGCGCGTAAACGAGCTTTGGAGGCAGTTGACCGAACGATGAAAGACTTACGAGGTGATTCGAGAAGATTTGGTGGGGCTATGATATTGCTCTCCGGAGATTTTCGTCAAACGCTTCCCGTAATCCCGAAATCTACTGCTGCCGATGAAATTAATGCATGCTTGAAATCATCGTCTTTGTGGCGGCACGTCAAGAAGTTGAAATTGACCACGAACACTAGAGTCGCATTGCAGAACGACCAATCGGCTGCTGAATTCTCGAGACAACTGCTGGAGCTTGGCAATGGCCAATCAATCTCGACTGGATTGATATCGTTCCCGGCAAATTTTACGAGTTAACATCATCGAAGGAGGAACTCATTACCAAAGTGTTCCCCGGCATTGCACAAAATTATAATAATCTCGATTGGATTAGTGAACGGGCAATACTAGCGGCGAAGAATAAGGACGTCGGTGCTTGAATTTAATTATTCAAAGTCAAATCGTCGGCGAACTGCATTCATACAAATCCGTTGACTGCGTAACCGATGAGAATGAAGCGACTAACTATCCGACGGAATTTTTGAACTCGATTGATGTGCCAGGAACTCAACCGCATAGTTTACAGCTTAAAGTAGGATCGATTATAATCATGTTTCGGAATCTGAATCATCTACAATTTTGCAACGGTACGCGGTTGTCCGTCAAGAAACTGATGAACAATGTGATTCAAGCGACGATCATTAAGGGCAAATTCAAAGAAGAGGAAGTCCTTATCCCACGAACTCCGATTATTCGAACTGATCTTCCATTCCAATTCAAGCGGATTCAGTTCCCCGTTCGATTGGCTTTCACGATGACAATCAATAATAAATCGCAAGGCCAATCGTTGGAAGTCTGTGGGACTATACTCTGTCCAAGAAAAATTGTCAGTACAGGCAAGATAGGATGTTTGTCTCTCAGTCTGGTTGCAATGACTTACATAAATCGGTCCCTTTTTAAAGCTCTCACAGGGTTGCCGTAGTGTGTATGATAATTCGCCATAACTCAGAGAGTAATACTGTTAGGGTTACCATCTTACAATTTAGCCAGGTATCATCAGTAAAATAAATCTGTCTTTTCTCTTCTCTATTTTTTTTTTTACTTCGCGTAGATATCTTCGTCTCCAAGAAATAATGTCACTTCTTTCCAACAACAAATTCTTTCGCTGACGTTTGACGAATTTAAGTCCGAGATCTTTTTGCAATATTGTATGCAAAGTTGATCTGCTTAGTTTTGTTATATTTTCACTTTTTTGTACTTCCAATAATATTTTGTCTAGCGTTGGAAGGTCATTATCCATAAAAAACTGATGGACTATCCGCCTAATCGCACATTTGTCAAAATCATCCACCTTGCTCTTGATACCGGAATTATTTTTCTTCTTTGGTGGTAAATTGTGGCCTTTGATTGCTTTTTCCCTTAAAAGCCTGTATACAGTTCGTTCCGTAACAGAAAAAACAGTAGCCGCATTTCCTACGGCTTCCGATTTATTTTTGAAAAGGCCATAGAATTTTTCAGTTGCATCAACAATTTGTTGTTTCTTTTCTACACTTAGATCCTTTGAAGACTTTGTAGCCATGTTTCTGTTTATTCATATGCACAATAAAGTTTACCACTTGCTTAGATGCAGTATCCGCTATTGAGATAACAACCATTGTTTCCGCCTTATATACACAAACAGGCAATTAGAAAAAATTATATAACCACGACGCAATTAAATATACCTAAACAAATGGTAAAAGGACTGCACTTGTGCAGCTCTACATACATTTTTTAATATAGACATATCTACCTAGATTACATATTTGTTAAAATATTATTACCCGTCAATGTAGAACTTCGCGGAAACAGTGGCAAAAATAAAGGATCATAAAATCCTTTCAATGCATTTACTTTACTGGAGAGGAGTGACCGGATGTGGTAAAACCCAACGACCGAAAATAAACAGTATAGGTCTACCTGCTTCATCATTTTGATATTTCAGTGTTAAAAATATGCTTTACAAAGTAAAATATGAATTTATACCTACCAAAACATGCAAAAATATGCCCTAACGAATAAGGCTGAAAATTTGTACGTAGTTGTCTATATTAAAATATTTAATCAAATTTTATCCCTTAAAATACCATGCTTTTACATGAATCCGGTTGAGTTGCCTTAGTAATCACTATTAATTTATTGCAATATCTCTACAACGCACATATGATCACTTGTTGCGTTAATGAAATTAATGCATTAAAACACCTCACGAATAAACATTATTTCTAAAAGACAACATTCAAAAATATGTTTTAACTGAATATTATTGGATCTTTCAAAAATACAAACAAATTAAAACCGAATGGCAGCACCCCAAATAATATGCCGCTCTCAAAAGCTCAAAAAAGCTCCAAAAAGCACCAAAACCGAAAGTTCTTTGACAAAATTCAAAGAAAACCCCTTAATGATATGCTAAAATTAACATATGGTAACATTTCTCTGATGTGCTTCAGTCACTCACACTGCTTATTTTGGTTGATGATAATAGCAAGCGAACACAAGCGATCGTGCTCATTCTGCCCGCAACTGTGTGGCAGAGTGGTTGTGGAGGGATGTATGCGAATTTCAGGAAAATTACAACAACAAAATTCCTTGGAATGCCAGTGGTTTCGTTTTTATTTCAGTGGCAAATCTTGTGTTTGAATGCCGTGAGAGTACTACAGGCACCACTGGTAGAAAAAAGAGCTTCCCATAAGGCCTGTACTGACAATTTTTCTTGGACAGAGTATAATATCGAATTTCTGTGTTTTTCGCACGGTCAGCTGTACGTTGCTTATTCGCGTGTTGGCAAACCGTCTTCGTTGTTTGTTTTCGCACCGGGAAACAAATAAAAAAACATTGTTCATCATATCGCTCTCTACTGATTTCGATTCCATTAAAATAAATCACATTAAAATTTTAACTATCTTTGTTTTATTATCATTTTGAAGTTTATCTGAAGGCGTTAAATTGGGGCGAGACGAAGTTTGGGATATTTCCAAGACTTTCTTGACAGCCGTCGCAAACAAAATAAAATATTTTCTTTCTTAAGTTTGGACGGCTCATATCTTTTTACAACAATTCTCAGTACCTTAGGCACTCAGGCAGATATTTAACTGCAACTAAACCTCTAGCAAACTCTTTGAAAAAGGAGTTTGGTTACGGAGAATGAGGAAAGTTTTACTTCACGGAAAATATAGATATAAGAAAAGAATTCTCAGCGCTCAGCAAAATATAGCCAATTAACAAATTTAGGAACTTCTGATGAAAAAACAGGTAGTAGAAGTAGTCTGATGTGTGAATTCATGGAGGGAAAAATTACAATTTTCGTCCATAAAAATGTGTGCCACATGTGCATTTTCTAGTTTTTGTTTTGTTTTTTGCTTATAATAAGCCTCAAAAAGCCTTTGAGCCAACTAATAATTGACATTAGTGTTTGATTATTAGTAAGGCCGATTAAGTTTTTAAAAATAGCAATTATAAAAAAATAACAAAAGGTTAGGTTGAAGTGACTGTTAGGAATAGCGAGTAAAAAGTTGTCCATAGAATTGCCGCTCGTCGAAATATCGTACATGTATGTAACCCATGTTCCTATAATTTGTAAGAAAATTATCACGTTCCATTTAAAAGTTATTACAAAAATACAATACCTAAGTTGCTATAATGCGGCGTTAACAGTTCTCCTAAGATTCCATCCATCCTATTCTTTATGGCAAATATACAAAAACCGGCTCTGACCCCAAATGGCCCGTATCCGTTTGTATTTTTTTTTGACTTGACTCACGTTTTGATTTCAGCTTGTGCCAACAACCAAACGCCAACGTATTTTTGCAAATGGGTTAAAAACAAATTTACTTACTCCTACTTCAGTCGTGCTGATTTACAAAAATTAAATCTGATTGTACCTCACAAAGCCACTGCTTCGGTAGATAAATAAAATAAATACTAATCAGAATCCAATAAGCGTTTCACACTACGTGGGGCCACTTAGCTTCAAGTCCGTCAACGTTTCACAGAAAGCTCAGATCAAATACACATTCGGGGGCATAAAATATGAAAAAAAAATCTCTGAATTTGCAGTCTAACACTGCTGGTTCTTCATCTTTACCCATCACTATCATTTGGTCATTTTACCACGTAAAATTTTAACCCATCGGCACATCGGGAATCGCATACAGAAACGAAGGTAGAACAAGCAAACCAAAAGCTCTTCATTCGTTTTATAAAATTCGCTTCCTAAGAACCGATCACTCATTGTCACTCACTGTCACCAAGTCGCGCCTTTTGGCCATATATGATCTAACAGCCAATTCGTTCAAATATGATAATGAAATTCGTGCGCGCAAGAAGAAGAACCGCTTACTTATTAAATCGAGTCGTAGCCCTTGCCTATCACCGAAATACTTAATATGCAAATCCGTGGCTAACCCATTAAAGCCAAAAGACACACACTTCAGCAAACAATCCCAAATGTGATAATGATGATGATGATGATGGGTGATGATAGCGCTGACAATGAGCAACCGAAGATCAACTAGTGTAAGAGAGAAGAAGAAGAAACCAAACTCTATAGCCCGCCATTGACCTTGACACTCACTTTTCTAATAGAATTTATAATCGAATCACCTTCCGAGACCAAAGTTTGGATTCGATCAGTCTGCGATGAAATCGAAAGCGATACGGACGAGTACTTGGCTCTGATTTGGAGTTCGTCCCGATACCCATAATCGGCTTGGACTTCCGCGCCACAACAAGTACAGTAGTCGCTGTATACAAATCTAATTAAACCGCGCAAAAAGTATCGAATGTGTTGAGAATCGTGAGACCACTAATCTGTGTACTGTCATATTAATCGGTTTTGTTGTTCGATCATCTTGGTTAATTGTTAGAACGTGTATTACTTGGATACATGGCAAGCATGTGGATGAGATTTTGTATCGGTTTGGTGCTGTGCAGCACACTGGCGTACGGCATGATCGAAGGATACGAGGGGTAAGTTGAACCGTTTTGTTATGCAACATGCGCTGGAGGGTGCGATCAATTGAAAATTTAGCCACTGCGATTATTAAGTCGGTGGCGCGGTACATGTGATTGCATCTTTTGGGTGGGTGATTTTTGTTTGTGCTATTGGAGATGTGGTGTGAAGGTCAGTCAGCGGTTTAAATACTGGTTTCTGACAGGCGGAACTGAATGGCAGTTGTGGTATATAAAATCGTTTGGCGTGTGGCATTTTTTTTTTTTTTTATAAAACTTTACTTAGAGTGTGTGTATCTATACTGTTCGTCGCTGACGACGTAGACGATTTTATTTCTGCGGAAAGATACACGTCTCTAAATGACATCTAATTGGTGGTATCTAATTTCATTAGCGTTTCTTAAGAAGTGTTTTGTCACGTTTTCGGTTGTTGTTGCGATTATTTATGAAGTCAGCAATTAGTCTCCGTATGGCGTCTCTGAGGCTGTTGGTGCATATGGTTTATGGGGCGATTACAGATTGTGTTTTAATTCAATGGAGCATTAGGCCAAGGCCATAGAAAGGGCATGAGAAACTTGTTCGGAATTGGGTGGGAAGGAGGAGCACCTTCCATGGCACACAAGAACTTTGTCGACAGTTGATATAGTTCTGGATTCCATCAGGGTGTTGAATTTATGCTAACTAGGATGTCGACGAGAATCATAACTTCGTCAAAAGTGACATTTTATTCTGTGCTAGGAAATATTAAGTATTTTATTTATTTGAAGGAAAAGTCTATATAAATGCACGCTGGTAGTGGCCAACCATTATCCAAGTGTACACTGTACACGTGTAGTCTTAGTAGCTTAAGACAATACCTGAATGGGATCTTAGGGGTTGTTTTCAAAGTTTAATTTTTTTTTTTTCAGAAATCTATATTTAACGGGTGATTTTTTAAGAGGTTTAGAACTTTTTTTAAAAAAATGAAAAAATGAATGAAATATTTATTTGAATCGATAGTTTGAACCTTGCAATTTAATGTTTAAAGATAATTTCATGCAAATGTTGACCGCGGCTGCGTCTCAGGTAGTCCATCCGCTGAGTCCAATTTTGCCATACTCTTTCACACATATCGGCCGGTATCTCACGAATGAATTCATGGATGTTGGCTTCCAGTGCGTCAATCGAAGCGGGCTTGTCCCTATACACATTAGCCTTGACATACCCCCACAAAAAATAATCTAATGGTGTCAAATCGCACGATCTAGGCGGCCAATTGACCGGCCCGAAACGTGAAATTAACTGTTCACCAAACTCGCCTCGCAATTGCGCCATTGTTTCGCGTGCTGTGTGGTATGTGGCACCGTCTTGTTGAAACCACATATCATGCAAGTCAAGAATTTCCATTTCGGGTAAAAAAAAAGTTTGTTATCATCGCTCGGTAGCGTTCACCATTGACAGTAACGCTGCGATTCGCATCATCTTTGAAGAAATATGACCCAATAATGCCGCCGGCACATAAACCGCACCAAACAGTGGCTTTTTCGGGATGCATTGGTAGCTGTTGCAATGCTTCTGGCTGATCTTCACTCCAAATGCGGCAATTTTGCTTATTTACGTACCCATTCAACCAAAAATGAGCCTCATCGCTGAACACAATTTTTCGATAAAAAAGCGGATCCTCGGCCAGCTTTCCAAGAGCCCATTCACCAAAAATTCGGCGTTGTGGTAGGTCGGCTGGCTTAAGTTCTTGCACAAGCTGTATCTTAAAAGGCTTTACGCACAAATCCTTCCGCAGAATTTTCCACGTAGTGCTGTAACAAAGGCCTAACTGCTGGGAACGGCGCCGAATCGACATTTCGCGGTCTTCTGTCACACTAGCTGATACGGCCGCAATATTTTCTTCACTACGCACAGTGCGTAAACGTGTTGGTGGTTTAATGTCCAACAAAGTAAATTTGGTGCGAAATTTGGTCACAATCTTCCGAATAGACTGCTCAGAAGGTCGAGAATGCCGATCATAAAATGGAAGCAGCGTGCGATGAACATTTCGAACCGAGCACGAATTTTGATAGTAAAATTCAATAATTTGCAAGCGTTGTTCATTTGTAAGACGATCCATGGTTAAATTGCAAACCAAACTGAAGCTGTTTGACAGTGACACAAGGTACTAAACACACGTCAGCTGTCAAAACCAGTGTTGCCAAAACCAAACCAGCTAAAAAATCACCCGTTATAAAAAGAAAGAAATTGTGTTCGTTTGTCGTCGATTCACGCCTTAACACATTTACCGATTTGAACTAAACTTTCACACATATTTGCTATTGGGCTATATATGATTTTTGTGAAGTTTTGTCGCGAAAACAAAACTTTGAGGGGATGAAAAAGGTTATGAACGTTTGCATGGGGAAATGCACTTTGAAACAAAAAAAAAAAATTATGGAAATCGAGTGGTGACATTTCAAATACAAAAAGAAAAAAAAATTGAATTTTAAAAGCAATTGTTGTTGTCAATTATTTCAATTATGTTCCAAGCAAATTGTTTTTCAAATGTAGGTACCTACTTAATAAGTTTGTTCTATTAAATTATGTTTACTATGTTACATTAAGTAACATTTTGAAGTGGAGTAGATTCATTGATATTTGTTTGATGGTGTTTGAATCCATTATTTTCAGGATCCTTGCATTAGTACGAGTGAGTAAGTTGAAATGTAGGGGTGATTGAGATGACGTGGACAATGATGTTGTTCAGCGTTTTGAGTTTTCACATAGGGGTTGTTACGAAAAATGAGCGAGTAACAATCTTGGTACTCTGCTCATTAGTGAGTAGGATTATGGCACCTGCAACAACATTAACCAATTTTTTGACACTTGCCGAAGCCACGAGTTTGCACGAACACTTTCTTATTGCGAAATGCCCCGATATTGGAATGCGTCGTCGAAGAAGTTCAAGCGGCGGAAACAAGGTGAAGTAGTTACCGCATTCCGTGGTGTTTATGCAAGTGATGCAATTGGTAGAATATACACAGTTCACCCGAAAAACAACGAATGCTTCTATTTGAGAATGCTTTTGGTCAATTTTTGTGGCCTTACTTCGTTCGAAGCGCTGTGGACTGGTGACGGTGTGTTGTATGCTATGGCCGACGATATTTTGCATAAACACTGCCAGTGATACCCCGTTCAACTCCAGCAGATGAATTAGAGGCATGTTTAAAGTCATCAAATTTATGGAGAAATGCACAAACAAGTGAGATTGGTTTGGTTGGATTGTTTTCAAGTGTTTTTCCAAACATTGCGCAAAATTATAAAAATCACAATTGGTTAGCTGAAAGAGCAATATTGGCTGCCAAAAATAAGGACGTCGGTCAATTGAGTACGGATATTTTAACTGATGTGCCTGGTGAGATTGTAACGTATCAATCAGTAGACACGGTCACAAATCAAGATGACGCTGTCAATTATCCGACGGAATTTCTGAATTCGTTGGATTTACTTGGATTGCCGCCTCGTCGTTTACAATTGAAAGCTGGTGCACCAATTATTCTTCTTCGGAATATAAATCAGCCTCGATTGTGCAACGGAACAAGATTAGCAGTAAAAAAGGTTATTAACAATCTTAATGAAGCAACGATTTTAAAAGGAAAATTTAAAGCTGAAGATGTATTGATTGCGCGTATTCCAATGATTCCACCAGATTTAACTTTTGAATTCAAAATATTGCAATTTCCGTATATAGTTTATGAAAAGGCTCTGCGATAGTTAAAAAAAAACATACTTTGAATAAAAATAATAGTGATTAAGTTGTCCACAACATTTTTGCTTTTTATTTTTGACGAAATATTTTTTTTTCTTTTTTTTTTAAGGTTTTTAGATTTGGCATCAAAAAATATGATTAACACCAAATCGTCACCGAACCACGATCCATTCCCGAGTTATGAGTGCACGCACATACGGACGTCAGCCTCTTTTTCATATACCTGTACCCATACCATACCAAAATAGTATCCTATCTTTCAAACTGTAACCAACCAAACACAGCCACAATTTTTTCCATTGAAATCGGTTGAGTGGTTTAGGAGATCGACAACAGCGCCACCTTTCGGGTTCAAAATACACAGTCACAAAATGTCATTTAAGTCGGTTGAGTGGTTTAGGATATCGACAACAGCGCCACACATATAGTTTTTTTGCACCGTTTTTTGTAAACAAACTACACAAACATACGTTTACCATTTGCAACCAAACATCACAAAAATCATATATAGACCAATACCAAGGATGTGTTAAAGTTTGGTTAAAATCGGTAAACGTGAATTGGCGACAAACGAACAAAATTTTAAGGCTCATTTTTTATGTATATAGATTTGGGCGGAACGAGGTTCGCCGGGTCAGCTAGTAATATATATAAAATAAGCGTAGCGTAGCCCATATTAAAATAGTTTTAAAAGAATAAAAGAAAAAAAAAAAAAAAAAAAAAAACTATTGAAAACCGTGGGTTAAAAACATGGCTTTATTGAGTCAAATTGCGCCAGCATCATTGTTTCTGCCACTTCTATATTCCTATGACTTACATGACGCACTTTGCTGGAGAATAGAGAATGAGTCATTTACCTAAGTAATAAACCTAAGAAGAACAGTTGACTAATATCGTTTTCGATTTGCCTTTCCAGATTTTTGCTACAAAATCGAACATGAAACCCGAATTTTATTGGTTCTTGTATGTATTGAGTTGGTCGCAAAATATTCTGTTTCACTTGCACTGAAAATCCTTTCAATTGATTTTCACAAATTTATAATAACGCATTTCGAAATATGTAATTTAATATAAGAACCCGCGTAAAATGAATAATTCAGCTTAAATAAAACAAACCTTCCAAAGGTGAACAATTCGTAACCGCCGTTTCTCGTTTTTTTTTTTGTTCGATTTTGAGCTGTCGTATCCAAATCGGTGGAGATATTTGCGGTAACCACAGTGAACAGACAGGAACTGCGTACGATTGTAGTTGCAGTCTCCATGCTTATGACTTATCTAGTTTTGGATTGTCGGTATTAGCTTGTATCTGTATCTGCATTTCGTTGTATTTTTCTAACGTGTTTGCCACATAGCTGCTGACGCTGCCTTTTCCTCGTTTTTGATCGTCGTTATACCATTGGCGTCGGGCTGGTGCAAGGCTCTTCTGTTATTTAGTACTTAGTATTTATTTGATTTTTGCATCTCTACATTAACAGGCTGCATGGGTACAATCCAATATAAATGCAGGAAATAAATAAATTATATACCCTCAACCTCTCACCTGCTAGGATGTCGATGGGGACAATTCCAGCTATAACAAAGGCGGCATCGTCTGAGATGGTTCGAAGCGCGCAGAGTCTGTATGTTGACGATAGTCTCCTTTTGGTTTCCTTGGTCCTCAATGGCTGCAGGAAATAAGGCCCCAAAAGAGAAATTGAAATAAGGCCCCAAATTTGGGGTCTTATTTTACAATGAAATTTAAAATAGCGAAAACTACTTTTTTATTAGATTTCAATTTAATAATGTTGATATTGGATAAAGGAACATTGTATATACTCAACCTCGCACCCAACCCGTAATCTAACAGTAAGCTCAAGCAGGGCGATTGTAGGGAGCACCATGCCCCCCATACGTATTCCATGTCGGAAGAGTAACAATAATTAATAATAAAAAAATAGTTTTGTGGACTTACTTCATTTCTTCTTTTGGGGTGTTGTTTCAAAATTTATTAAAAATAAGACACCAAAAAAGGAAATTACAACCTAAAATTGATTAAAAATCATTGTTGTTGTTTAAAATAAATAAATAGTTGGCGCAACAGGTCCGGAGGGACTCTAGGCCTAGCTTCTCACAAACATTCGTTTTGTGTAAGATTTCATTCTTGGAACGAATGGGAGGGATCTACAATTTTATGCCGACTCCAAACGGCTAATTGAGGATCTCTTTCAAGACAGTCATACTCTCGGATGTTTGTCAGACGTTCGCGAGAGGTGCCGCAGTGAAAAAAACCCTAAGTTGGAATTTGGGTTTTTGCGGGATTCGAACCTCGACCCCTCGCCAGCGTTACCGTTGATGAATTTTGAAAAGTCGCAAGAAAAAGGGACAAGGAGGAAAAAAAGGGCCAATTATATTAAGTAATAACTCCAAGTCAAAAATTGACTAAAAAAAAAAAAAACGTTATATTTGTAATATTTTATTATTAAAGCTTAGCTATTCAGTCGAATAAAACACACTATTAAAAACAAAATAACATTAGACGTTAAATCTGTTTCATAACATACATAAATATGAGATACTTTTATTTTTTGTTATTGTACTCCTTATTGACAAGATCAATACAACTCCCAATCTTCCAAATCTAAGCGTGTGATCAAATTTAATGCAGAAAGCATTGTTCCACAGGAACTAATGTTAAGCCTATGGTTTGTTTATTTTTCATTAGGGGTAAATTCGGGAATACGCGTTCAGCACAGGCACTGCTGTGTGGTAATGCCAGTATGATGAACATGAACAACAAAATGGTACAAGTTTTGGTACAAAAATTCATCAAAGTGATTTTTTATTTTCTCGACTCTATACCAAAACTGTTCCAAATCCGTTATTTCATATATTTTTTTATTAGACTCTTCATTAGACTTCTATTCTAATAATTTAAAATCGTCAATTACTTTTTGTGGATTGCTTGTTAAATGACCATAAGCACTTGTTATCTCGAACTAATCTATTTCCTCGCCAGATATTATGATTTTCGGGTCTAGACACTCCAATACATATAATTTTTTATCCTTGATATCAAAGTTTGAAAATTTTTTTTTTTTTTTTTGTCTCAAATTTTCAAAAAGGGCCAAAATCAATAAATTTTAGAAAAGTCGTCTCATTGTGGCAAGGTGATGAAAAAAGTGCCAAATTGCAACTTTAGTCGCACAACGGTCACACTGCCCCTCGCTTAGTAGTCCAACACACTAACCACTAAGCCACTGCGCCTACTCGTTGTTGTTGTTTGCTGTATATTTTTTCGGGGACTTATTTCATTTTTATTTTGGGGTCTTATTTCGCAGAGCCGTTCTCAATGCCTGGCAAAATCTACAGTTTCTCAAATGTACGACCAGTACGCAGAGTTAAACGCGTTTTTAACGTCCAACGTTACTACTGCACAGTACTCCCTTGTGCCGTATAGCCATCTATCTCCTTCGATAGCACCTTTTGTGATATCAACTGTACTGTTCTTATGGCATTACGAGTAGATCGCATTTTTCTGAACTCAAATTGACGGTCTGAAAGAGCTCCTTTCTCGTCCGCCACTGCGAGTAATCTATTATAGATTACCTTCTCGAGGGTCTTTCCCACAGTGTCCAGTTGGCAAATTGGGCGATAGGACGATGGTTCTTCTGTAGGCTTCTTTCCTTTTGGTAGCAGGACCAAATGTTGCACTTTCCATTTTTCAGGAAAGGGTCCCTCTTCACCTCTGAATTGTGGTAATGAAGAGAGTGTCCTTATCTCTTCGTTCCACCAGTAGCACGGTGCTGCCTTTCTTTTGTTTGATCTTCTAGGCATGGATGTGGATGCATCGGACGCTATGGTGATCGATGTTGTAAGGTGATGTGCGACGGTCTCCGCTGTTCCACTTATTGGTAAATCTCCGTTTAACATCTCTTCGAATGCATCCTTATCGAAAGATCTGTCGTTCCACTTTGGACCCGTAAGTTTTGGGAACAAGGTTGGTTTCATTTTTCCTCAGGTTCCATTTAATGTCATTTTTTTCATAAAATTGGGACTTACCTACGAGGTTTTGAAAGAAAGCCGACGATAAGTACAAGGGGAGTAGGGAGGGGAGCAGTACTTTTATCAAGATTAATTTTGTTTTTTTTTACATTGTTCAAATCTGAAAATCGTCTTTTGGCGTCTGCTGCACTGCTTTGCGGTAGACTAGTTAGTGTAAGCATAGTCAGGCAACACCTGAAGAAACATATCTTTTTCCAAACTGAAGGAAAATTGTAGTAGATTGTTGCGATAAGTACTTTCAGATCAAGTAAATTACTTTTTTGATTTGCAAAAATTAATCAATACTGTCAGACAATAAGCCACGAAAATACTATATCATTCGATTGTAAATAACCGCGCAGTATAAAATGTCTTATCCTTATTTAAATTTGGAACTATTCCACTAGCACAGTAATAGCTTCCCCGACTGACACTCGCATTCTACTACTAGTAGCATTTTCATTAAAAAGCGAGTGTGGCTTCTATCAACCAGCAAAATGTCTTCGATCGGTTTGCTAATGTCTTGCACCTAAAGCCTAGTACGCAGCTGTTCCGGAACGAAATTTTCCGGTATTCTACAAATGGACAAAAATCTAAGATTCAGTCAAAAAAACAGTCAACGAAATGCAATCAAAAATTCCAGCTAAAAATTCATTCAAAATAAATCAGCGAATAAAAAAATCATAAGAATCATAAATAAAAAATTGTCGATTGCATTAGTGAGACATGTTTCCAAGTTCAGATCAAAAATATCAAATTCAAGCAAATTTTGTTGCTCTTTTAATTTGTATTATTTTTAAATATGTGCAATTACAGGTCTAACTCATTCTTCGAGTGAGCTAATGAGTCTTTCGAAAATCGATATCTCCATTTCCGCTGTCCGATCACTCGTTGAATATTTTACCTTATTACTGAATATAGCTTCTCATTTCAAGAGCACCATAAAATGGCGAAGTGCGTCTTAATTTTTAATCATTGCGTCAATTTTACTTGGGTACTATTTTCGCGCAAGTAAGTCATTTCCAAGCAAATTGTTGTTATCAACAGTTTTGAAAACATTTTTTTTTTTTTTAAATATACCTACCTAAAAAGTTTGTTCTAATAAATTATGTTTACTATGTTGCATTAAGTAGCTTTTTGAAATGAAATAGATACTTTGATTATACAAAAATGATATGAAAGGATATTTTGCATCGAATTCGCACTGTGACATCGGATAATGAACTGGAGATGTCAGATGAAATGCGCAACAAAGCTTTGATTTTGATCGAGGATATGTATCTGCTCATGAGTCGCAATTCGTTGTGCAAATTGGGGATGCCACAGCCAAATCGTTCAATGCAAGACGCATTTAATCGAGAATTGGAGCGAGAAATGGACTTCGATCGAATCGCATTGAGTCAAGCTGTTTGAACAAATGTGCCAATGTTGAATCAAGAATAAAAGAAAGTGTACGATGAATTGATGCAAACAGTCGATAACCCAAATGGCGGAATTTTCTTCCTTGATGAGCCCGGTGGAACTGGAAATACATTCCTTTGGCCCTAGCCTCTTCTGGGATAGCGGCTACTTTTTTAGAAGGCGGTCGAACAGCATTGAAATTGCAATTGAATCTGCAAGTGGAAGAAGAACCACATGCAACATTTCAAAGAACACTGCGATGGCGAAAGTACTGCAGCAATGTAAGGTTATCATATGGGACGAATGCACAATGGCTTACAAACGCGCATTGGAGGCCCTGAATCGTTTACGTAATGACAAGCGACCTTTCGGTGGAGCAATGATCTTGCTATCAGGCGATTTTCGTCAAACGCTGCCTATCATTTCGAGATCCACTCCGGCAGATGAATTGAATGCTTGCCTAAAGGCGTCTGCTTTATGGCGATGCGTCAAGAAATTGCATTTGACAGCAAACATGCGAGTATCTTTACAAAATGACCAGTCCGCTGCAGAGTTCTCCAGGCGATGGGCAATGGTGTGATTCCAGCAAACTTAATCGACGGCCTGATTTAGTTTCAACAACATTTTTGCAACTTTACAACGACACCGAAAGAACAAATCATGAATGTTTACCCGAATATCGCTCATAATTATGTTGACCATGATTGGCTTAGTGTAAGAGTGATTGAGGCTGCGAAGAACAAGAACGTCGATCATTCAAAACCAAATCGCTGGTGAGTTACATTTATACAAATCAGTCGACTCCGTGATGGATGAAAACGAAGCCACCAACTATCCCACGGAATTTTTAAATTCTTTGGATGTTTCGGTCTTGCCTCCACACAATTTGAAACTAAAAATCGTCTCAGTAATAATTTTGTTGGGCAACCTAACTGAACCAAAACTTTGTAACGGTACGCGTTTGATTGTGAAGAATTTAACAAATATTATTCAAGCAACGATTTTTATTGGAAAATTCAAAGGCGAAGATGTTCTTATTCCGCGGATTCCACTTATTCAGAAAGATTTGCCGTTCGTATTTAAGCGCCTTCAATTTCCCGTACGTCTCACTTTTGCTATGACATTTAATAAGTCGCAAGGACAAGCGCTGGATGTGTGTGGCATAAATCTTGAATTTCACGTGTCGGCAAAGCTCTCGCTTCGTTCG
Organism: Cheilosia urbana; assembly: GCA_946477585.1. NCBI lineage: Eukaryota > Metazoa > Arthropoda > Insecta > Diptera > Syrphidae > Cheilosia > Cheilosia urbana. The sequence goes on from OX297855.1 coordinate 46,450,691, forward strand.
TGTACGCACCCGATAATAGAAATAGAAAAAAAATATTGTGTACCATAAAGCACTTCAGTGAAAAAGCTGTAGGTTGGCCGACAAGTATTTGATTATATTTACCTATTTATTTAATTTTAATATAACTTTTAAATAACAAATTTGAATTGACCGAATTACATGAAGCAGAATGAAGCGAAAGCTCGGAATTATTGATTTCATTACCTACATTAATGAATTTGGGCGGAACGAAGTTCGCCGAGTCAGCTAGTATCTTATAAAGCAGATTAATTTTCAGATATTTCCTTAGATAGTGGTATGGAGAGCAACATATCAACGATACAATCAGTTTTTGTTTGCGATGTTTTTTTTTTTTCAAACTCTCCTCAATAGGTGGACCAGTCTAAAAAAAAAAAAGAAACAGTCTGCTGTATAATTTAATTTGGTTTTGAATTTGACGAATACATTTCATCACTTTAAGAGTTCTGTTCACCGAAGCACGTATACTTTTGTATGATAATTTGCATTTTTTACCCCTACTGGCTTTCGTTATGAGACTGTCTCATTTGGAATGACATAGGTATGCCAACGGCACTGATCATGAGCTATAATATTTTGCGAATTGCTTGAATTAATTTCTAGACCATATTTTCAATATCCACATGTCTTAATAAGTCTTAAATAAGTTTGTCTATCTATTCAATGTTTATTATTAGCAATGTTTTCCATCATTGGAGTTTTGGGATTAGAGTGGCTGGATATCTATCCAGGTGCATTCACTTTTTTATGTCCTCAGATAAACACCTGCTTTGAATACTAAAATCTAATTGTTTTGATTTTTATTCATACTCAACTGATAAATATAATTTCAAAACAAAAAAAAAAAACTTGGTTTGATGAAGTCTGTCATAAAGCGTTCAATGGTTTGACATGGACCTCCGCATTGTTATCGTAAAATTAGCATTACTTCACCTTCGGATTTCGGCATGGAAATTTCGTACACTAATCCAAACAATTGCAGCCGAGTAATTAGTAGAAAAAAGGGTTTATCCCTTAAAGCGTAGTATGGACCTCTTCTGAAACGAAATTTTCCGGTGGTCTCCAAATGGATAGCGAAACGTCTGCGAAAGGGCAGCGGAAAATAATTTGTGTAGATTTCCATCAGCTGATACACAAGTAGCAGTGTTACCATCACTGGCTATTTATTTCCAATTTGGCTCCTTAAAATTGCCATTTCGGATCTATCGTAATTTACGCTATTCACTTTATTTAAAGTTTTGCGATTTTTAGGATCCTTAGATATTTATAATAATTCTATTGTGAACGTCCTTTTTTCGTATAACTAAAACTTTCTAAACAGTTGTCTTTTTCGATTATTGGGCATTTCAGATTTTGATCTGAGATTTCAGATTTGCTGCCAAATGGAACATTAAATCCGAATTTGGTTTCTTTTGTGAGTTGGCCGCAAGAAAACATATTTTTCACTTGCACCGTAAATTCATTGCAATTGATTTTCACACATTTATACCAACCCATTTCGAAGTAGTTTAATATAAAAACTTGTTTACATTTGCGCTGTTTTTTTTTTTTTTTTTTTTGTTAATATTGCAAAATGGAAACTAAAAAAAAGCTCTCAATTACGAGTTTGTATTGTTTTTTTTTTAATTTAATATTACCAAAAATATGCAGTTTTAATTTTCATATTTGAATTTGGATATTTTCGTCTTCAAAATTTCTCAATTTGACTCCACCCTCATTAAAGCTGGCAACACTGCAGCAGAAATGCCAAATTTCCGCAAGCAAAGAATGTCCCGGACAATAAACGTGTGCGAAAAAAGAGTGGAGAATTGTACCAAGCAATCTACTACAACTACCTACTTTTCCGCCATCATTTCGCAGCAGCTGCGTACTGCAAAACGAAAAGGAGAGCGGAATTTTTCGTTCATGATTTCGTTGTGTCACTTTTATATGGGATATTTCGTTTGTGAAGAGGTGCATACCACGCTTAAGGGTATGACTGGTATAATGAAGGCATAACTGCCATCAAGTAAGTGGGATGGGATTGTCCGGAACAAAAGCAGAAGGAAAATTTTGACGTTTATTATGGTGATTGCTACAGAAATAGAAAGCAATGGCAGTGCTTTTTTTTTTGAGGGAATTTGCCATACTCGACAGACTTAGGAAAAATTTGTCCGGAACATTTTTTTTAATAACAATCCGCATCGAAGACAAGTTTGCCAACAAAAGCCACCCGATAAACTCTGCCCCTGTAAAACTAATTCTAGTACAGGTCTTATGCCTTAAACATCTACTAATGTCATTTCCTTCCAAATCAAAGTCAAGCTTTAAAGTTCAACCGATTTGATATTGAAAACAAAATGTCTTGTACTGCCTGTCAAGTGATTTAGATCCCACTTGTAGAATAAAAGCGTAAGCACATTAGAATAGGATCGCTTTACTTGGTAGTGGCAGTCTCTGATTTACTACTTAATCTTCTTAAACTGGTTATAGTATGCATAACATTAGATCGGCTGTCTTCGAATATGGCTATTAGAAGTGGCTGCGAGATTACCATTTTGGTAAGTGGCAGACTCGAACCTCCAATGTCACCACTTAAATAAATAAATTTATTCATTATAACTATTTTTTTTTGGGCAATTAACGCTAAATATGCCTGTCTGCTAAACTAATCGTGTTTAGTGAAATGTTCTCTTTGTTTATAATGACTACTAAATGGTTTGAAATAACAAAAATTTGCATCAATAAATGAATGGGTTGATCCAGGAACTGGTATCTATACGTTTTAGGTATTTGACACTTTAACAATATTTATCCTAAAAGCAATGCAAGATATATATAAAAACACACAATTTTGGACAATGGACGGACATAGAAATAATATATCAGCAAACAAGTGGCCAACATAGGTTTCGCTCGAGTGCGTGGGTGGGCCAAGTCAGTAGATGACCGCGACAACTGGTAAAGATGCACGTTCTTGCGCAACTACTGCCATCAATCTATTATTATTATGTGAATGGGTTGTTGTACTACGAACTTTTGGTCTATTGTACCCCCTGCTTACGCCTCAGCGAGGTATATCCCGTTATAAGAGTTCCGCTCACATTATAATTCCTTTCGGAATCATTTTTGAGGTTCTTAGTCCTATAGCACTCTCTCTAGTCCTAGTTTCCGTTAAGAATCTAAGGACAAAAGCTGGCTCTGTACTGAAAAAAAGGTACACCATATTCATGAGTTCATCAATATAACGAAAAATTCATAAACTTTAGTCCAGTGAACTTTTTCGTTGATATGATGAAATGGATTTCATCAATACGATGAACGAAAAAAGGAATTTATCGTTCATCAACTTTTTTCGTCAATATTATGAAAAATTCAACATTGTGATGAACCGAAATTCCCCTTTAATTTCATCAATGTGATGAATGTATTCATCAAATTGACAAATTGATTTTTACGCGCATATTTTAGTTTTTACGCACGTATTTCAGGTTTTACGCGCATATTTTGGTTTTTACGCACGTAGTTTAGTTTTATACGTGCATATTTTAGTTTTTACGCGCTTATTTCAGTTTTTAAGCGCGTATTTTGATTTGTAAGCGCGTATTTTGGTTTTTACGCGCGTAGTTTAGTTTTTACACGCATATTTTAGTTTTTACGCGCTTATATCAGTTTTTACGCGCGTATTTTGATTCTTACGCGCATATTTTGGTTTTTATGCGCATATTTTAGTTTTTACGCGCTTATTTCAGTTTTTACGTGCTTATTTCAGTTTTTACGCGCGTATTTTGTTGTTTTACGCGCGTGTTTTGGTTTAAACGCCCGTATTTTGTTTTTAACGCTCGTATTTTGTTTTTTACACGCGTATTTTAGTTTTTAGGAGCGTATTTTAGTTTTTACGTGCGTTTTTATGCGCATCTGCTGTTTTTACTCCTAAACACTTTTCCAACAACAATATTACATCAGTTATCAGTAATCTTTCGAATCTGACGATTGTCAAGTCTTGAGCTGTATATTTTTTGCGAAAGATAGATTTTTTTTGTTAATAATATTAATTGGATTAATAACAGACAAACTTTGTACAATTTGATTATTAAAATCAAATCTTTTTAAAATTGGATATACAAGCTCCAAATAAAATTTTTGACATCAAATACCTTGAAATTTGATGATTTTGAGGTAAAAAGTACATATTTTATACACATATTTAGGCTATTTACTGTTGATTCATGATGTCTGAACTTTTTAAAGTATACTTTCTGTGCTTGCAGTAGGGTGGTTAGTGTGCTGTACCACTGGTCGCATGAGGTTTTTCGCCACGTCGCCGCCTCAATGAGGCACATGACAAACATCCGAGAGTAATTGTCTGTCCCAAGAAAGCTTCTCAATTCAGCCGTTCAGACTTGGCACAACATTAATCTCAAAAAGAAAAACTCGCCATAACAACTTTAATGGTTGAGAGAGGATACGCCTAGCGCCTTATAAGGACCTGTTACATCAACTACTACTATTACTGTTATCACAGACCGCAATCAAAGTTATGGGATGAACACACTTCTGTCAAGTGGATTCATCAATTAAAAATATACAAATTACCGAAACGATTTACCTGTTCTGAGGCAAATTAATTTGTATCTTCATGCAAATTAAAATCTGACACGAGATTTTGTATAATTAAAAATTATTGAATTGGTCCTCACTTTCAACAGAAAGAATAAATAGCGTTAAGTGTATACTAATGAAATTTATGTTACAAGGTTTATTTATATTTAGTTGTAATGGTTTCTATGCAGTGACAACTTGGTTGTGTCAACTGTCAACTATTATAATTTAAATGGTGGTTGAAGGGCAACGTCATTTGGTCGCAATATTTATCAGGTTCAATAATTTGCCCCAATACCGCATTTAAGTATTTAAACACGAACATGCTACAAACATTAATCTTCTCTTTCTACAGCTATAAAAAGTTCACCATCCAACATGACAGCGAAGATGTATTCCGATACATGGTCGATTTACAGACAAACGACACCAATCTGGATTTTTGGCTTTTAACCAGGAATATGTCAATTGTTTCGGTTTCACCGTTCATGCAGCCAATATTGGAGGCACAATTAGATTCGCTGGGTACACCATTTGTAGCCACTGAATTGAACGATGAAATGTAGGTAAACAATATTGTTGTTGGGGACTTTTTTTAATTTATTTTCATTTTTTTTCTTATGAATCCAAAGACCTCTGGATGAATTCGATACAGATGCATGTCAAGATGGGGATTTGTGCCCGTTGAATAGAAAAACAAGGCAATCTGGATTCTTTCGGCATTTTCCTAGATATTCTGCGGTAAGTTGGCTGAAGTGATTTTTAAACTGGCACATGGGGCGTATACGTAACATTTTTATTAATTTTTAAAGAAAATCCCTTTTTTGAGGATCATGTGAATTAAGGTGAAAAGAGTTTTACTAAAATTCTGGTAATGCTATCTTATGGACATAATGTCAAAATATTGGGTGGGCAGGATTTTTTCGTTTAGTCGAGTAAATTATCATTTCCTAATTACATATTTTATTTCTCATTTGTGAGCCATTTCTCTTTGGCTAAACCAATGGTAAAATACTTGAGCTCAATTGGGTACTTCTGCACAACGCTGGTACAATGCCGTATTCAGTTCTAAAAAGAAAAGAGCCTCATTTTTTTACTCTACACAACTCATATTACAAAAAAGACGTAGCAAAACGTTGAAATAAGAATCTGCTCACATTATTTGGATTCAAACGAGAGAGACACGAGCTAGGATCGCTCCTGTACGCTTTATCTGATTTTATAATTAGCGAGAACGTTTCTTGTGATCCTGTTGTTCATTTGGACTTGCTCCCTCAGCAAGTATTATTTTTGTGAAAAATTTCGCCCACGAGGAAAGGAATTTTTGTCGGAAATGATATTGTGTTAAAAGAGGAATCCAGGAAAGTGGACATGCCAATTTTGCCAGTCTCCAAATACCCCGTTTCGTGTACACACCAAAAAATATGACTATTTTCCATAAATTTTGAAATCTAGTAGCTAAACTTTGACTCTCATTTACAGATCATCCAATATATGAACGCGCTATCTCTGCGCTACCCTCAGTACACACAATTCGAGGCCCTAGGTCGATCAGTTGAAGGACGCATCATTGCAGGCCTGTCGATATCACTTAACTCAAGGCGCGACAGGAAGCTGGCCTACATTCAGGGTGGCACTCACGGCAGAGAATGGATAACCCCACCGACTGTATTATATTTTGCCGCCGAAATCCTTGCCAACATCAATGCTTTCCGTCGAATTTTACAGGACACTGAAATCTATATTGTTCCTTTGGTGAATCCTGATGGTTACGAATATACACACACCAGTGTAAGTTGACCTTAAAACATCATCCAAAAAACCTTCGCCTTTAAATTTAAAATTTTCTATAGGACCGCTTTTGGCGAAAGAACAGACACCGCTTCCCTGGTCGCTCATGTGTTGGCGTTGACATCAATCGTAATTTTGGTCACTATTGGAACTACAGGGGCTCCAGTCAGAATGTGAGAATTTGTTGAAAACTTCCATCCCGTACTCGTTATAACCTTCTTTTTGTTTGCAGCATTGTTCCGAAGTGTACTCCGGTGTGCAACCTCATTCGGAGCCAGAAACGCAAGCGGTTCGACGTTTCTTGGAGAGAAATCGTTTGCGCGCCAAGCTAGTGCTGGATGTGCACTCGTTCGGAAAATTCATTTTCTATCCATACGGCTTCACAAAGTGAGTTTATAGGGCACACAAGCAAAGTTGCAGCACGCAATTAACTTGTCATTTCTAGGGCCTTTCCACCAACAAGAAATCTCCTGCATTCGATTGCTCTTCGGGCAGCAACACAAATAGCCAAATACCGTGGAACGATATACAGCATTGGCAGTTCCTCGAACATCCTGTACGAGGCTTCTGGGGGATTGGATGATTTTGCGTATGGAGCGCTGGGAATTCCACTCTCGTATACGTTGGAATTGCCTGGAAGTGGTTTCGATGTACCTGCTGCAGAGATTCTGCACGTGTGCAAGGAGACATTCGCCGGATTCGTTGAGTTTATTAGACACATTAGTTTATTTTAGAAAAATTGTTAAGTTTAGTACTAGTTACAAAGTAATTTAGTGATTTTTTTTTATTTCTTAAAATAGAAGTGAACATGAGAAAATAAATTATTGTACTTAAATTGGTAGTATATCATAAGATGGTAAGGATTTCGTTCTGCCGATTTTTTATCAGTAAATGCCACATCAGTCTGGTCACCTCCGTATCTCTGAATCGGCTGCCAAGTGGTTAAGCAAAAAAAAAAAATTATTTCTGTTTAGACTTGCGGGCTCTATCGATGCGGGTGTTTTCAAATTTGTTAAGACTTGGTACCTACCTTCTGTTGACATTGGTTGCTTCTTCTATGAAACTGTAAAGATTGAGAGTAATAGAAGTAACTTTTCAACCACAAAGTCTGCGCTGTATTATTTTCAATTGTAAGGAGGCCATAGAAGATGGAGTTTTCTAAATAAACGCTGACATGGAGGAAGAAATACATCTGACTCATCGCCAAGGTGATAAAGAGGCACTTCGACCTAAAAGATCTATTGTGCCGAACATGGAGGAAGAAGTCAATGGCGAACATAGGGTAGAGCTTCTTAATTGAAAGCTCGTCATTTTGGGCCTTACTAATAATCATTTTTAACCTCCATACTAAATATTATTATGTTTACTAGGTAGAGAAATGTCAAGACAAGTGAAAGTAGTTCAATGTGAAATTGAAAATAGGAGTACAATTTGACTTTGGGGAGTACTGGTGTACGGCGGATGGAAAACGAGTACTGTACACCTATTGTAGTACTTTCGGCAGCACTGGCCTGGACACTGAAATTGATTATTAGTATCGCGGATTAACTAAAAGTCAGTGCCGCCCCTTCTTTTATACTACTTTGTTTGTTTATAATTTTTGATTAAATGAAGGAGAATGGATCTTATGTATATTCATTGATAAATGTTTTATTTAATGTCGGCAATTATTTATGAAATACAATATCAGGTAAATGTCCACCTCTGTAATGCGAGCCCTTTTGAGCACATTTTTCATTACATTGTCACACAATTCTCGCGGTATTTCATTAATTTCATCACGAATATTTTTTTTGAGTTGCTCCAGCGTTTCTGGTTTGTTTGTGTAAATCTTGGTTTTTAGATATCCCTAGAAAAATAAGTCCGGAGCAGTTAAATCAGGCGACCGTGGAAGCTCTTGTGTCAACTGATCCTTAAATGGAAACAAATGTAGAATTGTCGCCAAAGTTGTTCTTTGAAGACCAAGCTCCTGAGCACGGCGTTGAATTGAGGTTGATTGATTGTTTTGAACACTTCCTTGAGCAGCAGTAATGTTTTCAGCCGATCTTGCAGTACATTGTGGTCCATGCGGGGGTCTATCACCTACAGACCCTCTTTCTTAGAAATCATTCACTACACGATAAATAGTGCGTTTTGTTGGCACGTTGTTTCTCCCAAAAAAATGCACGTAACTTTCTCATCGTCACAGTAATCGATGATTGATTTTGATAAAATGTTTAAACAATCAAAACACGTTTGTTTATCGAATATTTTTTTACAATAAATTTGCCACGTGTCTACTTTACGACTGCCAAATATGAACTGTCAGGACTAATGTTCACCAAAATGGCGACAAAACAAAGTAGTATACCTTCCCGGCGGACACCCTGTATTAAGAAAAATAATTAAATTTCTTGCTACTGGTGTGTCGGTTATTATTCTGATCCCAACCTACTGAGCGAGGGGTCTCATCTTTGATTATCGGAAAAATACAAATTGCATCTGCCTTTTCCATTGTGGCGTCTCCTACGAACGTATGACAAACGGGGAAGTCAACGTTGAGCGAAATACAAAACCCCGAAAAAAAGGCCGAAAATAAAAATCCCGTATACGATTTGCCTGAATCCCAAAATCCAGAAAAAAAGATTCTGAAAAAATAAACCTATAAAATTCGAGCCACCAATTTTTTTATGGTCCAACTTATTTTTTTTTATAAATTGAAATATTCGTTAAAATCTCTCAACATAAATAATATATCGTTTTAACAAAAATCGTTTAACTATGGCGGCTAACCAAAACCATAGCGGAACCTCCACTTCGGCTAAGAAGAAAAAGTTGACTAAAAAATGGATATATACTTTTTGTACATCATGCTCGTAGCTATATCTGTTGCAACAAGGAAAACCGCTAAAGTCGAATTTGAAAATTTTTGACGAGAGCATATTAAAGTTTCGTTAAAAATTTAAAATATACAAATGGTTCTGGACTATCTATTATTAAATGTCGGCATTGTAGCTCATATTTTGAAGATAAAGAGCTAGAAAAAATGTATCTTGAAGTGTTGGACATGCTGAATTTAATGATATCAAAAACAGTCAAACACTTGCGTTTACATTCATGTTTCATGTAGTTTACTTCATATGCAATCTTTCGGAATTGAAAGTCGTCTAATTTTGCCCTCCTCTAAAAACACGTATTCGCAAAAAGAAAGAGCCGATCATATGGAGGCAAATCGTGTACTGAAAGCCAACCGTCACACAAATGATAGGTAATTAAGATTAACGGAACCTTATTTGCACTCGCATACAATTTTCTTCTGTGCGTTAATATTGGGCCATTGAATGACGTCTATCAGTATTAAAATGCATTCTCCGCAATATGACAGGTGTCCTTTTTATTTAGGCATTCCAATTGAATTGGACGGACTTGCGTGCGGCCAGATATCTATCGAAATTGCACTGTGAATAATGAGGCTAAACAACTGCATTTGATTTCGTTTCGCCACAATTTGAAATTGAAAGTCGGCTCCATTATCATTTTGTTGCGCAACCTCAATGCACCGAAACTTAGTAACGGAAAGCGTTTGATTGTGAAGATCTCAAATCAAATGTCATTGAAGTGACGATTTTAAGAAGAAAATTCGAAAGGAAGGAAGGAGGAATTTTGAAATTAGTAGCATCGTACAAATGAAATGAGAGAAAAAAATTGAAGAAAAATTAAGTATGTAAGGATAATACAGAAAAAAAAAAAAACAAGTACAAAACTTATTAGCAATACAATTACAATTAGAAATATATAATAACTAAGATGGATTTTATTAATGGTATATTGTCATATTAATGTCAATGTTAAGTTTGTTCCCTTACTTTCGTAATAAGAATGGAAAAGACTGTTAAAATAGCTGTGCTGGGGTTAAATTCTCCTTCAAATAGGGACACCTACGAAAAAATTAGGAACACTTTTGTGGTAATCTATGAAAAATGACAGATACATAATTCCAAAATCCAAAAAAGTGGCGGAAAAATCGTTAGAATGTCTGATAAACTCTAAGATTTGGCTAATTTTAATTTATTAAAAATATTAATTTATGCATCTAGCGATGAAAGTTATTTGGAGTTAATCGAACTTCTTTTTCAAGAGTCTGTACTGATTGAACTACATGCATTCGAGAAATTCTATTCATATATTCTATCAATTTAACTTTCATGTCAGGTACCATATTTTTCAATTCTCACGCCAAGAAATTTGCTGAGTAAAAATTCGTAAGATTATCCGTGGAGGCTGGAGGGGTAATATATTGCTCTCTCTAAGACGCTTTCTTTTACGTTGAGTAAAAATTCGTAAGAATTCGTAACATTCCGCGGATTCTGCATATTCCGTACGATTTGACATTTATATTTAAGCGCCTTAAATTTCCCGCACGCCTCACTTTCGCTTTGACAATAATTAATAAGTCACAGCGACAATCGCTTTATATTTGTTGCGTCAATCTTAAATTCACATGGTCAATTGTATGTGGCTAGCTCACTCATTGCGGTTTGATTTAAGAACGTCGACATTGCTACCTGTACGCCTGTACCTATTTCAGTTTGTCTCTTGAATACAGAACTTGATTTAACCGAATTACATGAAGCAGCATGTACATTGTACATCTTCGGAAATAATATTCAATAATCATTACATTTATGAATTTGGGCGGAACGAAGTTCGCCGGGTCAGGTAGTGTATTTATTTTCAATTATATTTCTAAATTTCAAGTAAAGGCTTTTGAGAGGGTAAAACCTAAATGAAGTAAATCAGTAAATATGATTGGTGTCTAAAATCGCGCGATTATCGAAATTTTGTGGTTTGGGTTTTTGGTTTTCCAGGATTTTGTATTCCGGGATTTTGGGTCGCGGGCTGCTTCTAAAACGGGCGTCATGTATGATATTACAGTAAAACTGCGAAAATGTCGAAAAACCAATAAAACTTTGTTCAAATTTATCACCAAACGAAAACGCAACTTCACAGAAAAGCCTAAAGTCAGCGTGCACAAAGCACAAGGTACAACCAACCTATGTATGAACCAACCTATGGAGGAATATGTTAATCGACATGCTTGCATATGCCTGCATTGTGGGTACTCTTGCCAAAGTTATAATTTTATATAAAGTGAACATTTGGATAAGGCAATCTTGACAGCAAAATGCGACGTTAATTGATAGCTTTCCCTGATACTAGTCATTCGATAAGTTCGGGATTAGTCTCTGCTTGATTGCGCAATATCCAATAAATCAGTCGTTTAGCTTGAACGGCGGAATTTCGTGCACTGTGCATAAGCTCCAAAAATTCAAAACACAATAAACATTTATCTTATCGGTATAAGATATACAACAGTTTTGGGACTGTAGCCGTTACCCTTATCGGAGTGAAAAATTGTTCAAAAATAACAATGCTTAAATGAAGCGCAAAAACACAATTGACAGTGACATCTTTATTGTACAATTTTTTAGCGATTAAATGGAACTAGGTTCGCCCAGTGGTCGAAAATGTGCCACACAGTTTTTGCATTATCATCATATAAATAAAATTGGTGTAGCAATATTTGACTTGAAGCGAATTGTACTATCTGTCTTTGAATAAACAATTCGTAATAATTACTGATCGTATTCGGGTCAATGCTGGAATAAATATTAGTAGCTAGTGTTGTACTAAACTTTTTTAATGTTGAAAAAAGATAGTACTAAAATTAAAGAAAATGTAGGTTAGGTACCTATTGCATTTTGTTTCATAGTTCTGTATTTTTATAAGTGGTTGCAACTGAATTTGATGCTGCTGCAGTTGATGCCAGAAACTCGATTAAGTAAAGAGTATTTGACTTTCGGTTGAAATCTTGAAAGACTAATCCCTTATCCCTTAAAAGAAAATCGCGAAAAAACAGCAATGAAAATATCTGCGCACAATTAAAGTCACATTCTCTCTTAGACTCATTTTTGATGAAATGAAACTGCTTTTCTCCACTTTTTCATTTTTTACCATTATTTGTAATAATAAATTATAAACACCCGCCAAATCTACCTGTTGTTGACTTCACTTGCGAAGAAAGTTTATTAAAATGTGATTTTACAAAAGATTTCTGATGACCCATTTTAATAGTAGGTTCCTATTAACTTTGCCAAGGATCACCAGGCAAACCTTTTTGGTCTGTTAGGTCCAGGGTAATGGTGTGTGGAACACAAGTTTATCAACGGCAATGTAGCTCGCACAATTGAGGAAGAATTTCTTGAGAACAGACCCCTGTTCATGATCAAGCTCACCAAAAGTTAGTATCGATCGCTATCACAATCACAATGAGATTAACGAATGCATCGAGCAAGCACCTATCCCAGTCGACTAATTCTACAAGTTGTGGGTAAGAATGGTGCAGAGAAATAAGTCGCCGGGAACTAAGTCCACTGAGGGACTATAGTTCTCACCTAATGCGAAATAAAACCACTTTCGTGAAGTGGAATTAGTTCCATTGTAAGATGGAAAATAAATTCCGAAAACTCTGAGTGGTTTTATTTCCATTTTAATGTGAAGTAAATTCTCACTGTCGACTAAGAACACAGTAAAATTAAAGAGTCAAGTTGGTACTTGCAATTTTTATTAACTAACCCCCTTATTAATAAAAAAGTGTATACAAATTATCGTTGAAGTCAACAAAATAATAAGCGAGAGAAGCATAATATAACTGGTTGCTTCAAATTCTATGCTTGTTTGATATTTGTTTTCATGTTACTTTTACTTTACGGACTTTGTCATAGTAAAAAAAGGAAAAAATTATTATATTACAAAATTTGCTTCTCAAAGCATAAACAGCATGAGGGAGATTGGATATACAGTCCACACTTCCGTAAAGATCTGGGCCATTGAAAACAGTTAGTTAGCTAGCAAACGTCAGATAGCATACAAAAATTGGATATAACTGCTGAGTAACGAGTTGATAACTTTAACACAGTGTTTATTAATACGGGCATAAGAAATTAAATAAAAAAAAAAAATTATCTATATATATAAAAATGGATCTTGGTTTGTTCGGATGCTTAAAACTCGAAAACGACTGGACCAAATTGGATACTTCCTTCTGCGGATTTGTTCGTAATTGCTCCGCGAAGGTTTAGGAAAAAAGAAAAATTGAAAAAATTAAGAAAATTGCGCGGAAAATTAGAAAATTAAAGTTTGTATGGGGAAATACACTTTGAAAAAAAATTAACTGGCTCACAACAATGGCCCCACGTTGGGCGCCATTGTTGTGAGCCAGGGTCGAGCCACAGGGGCAGCTTCGGTACAGGTGAGGAGGGCGCGGCATGCTTGTGGTTGCTCGGCTCAGCTCGTCGGACGGGGGGTGTTCTTGCCCCCTCACCACATAAAATCAAGAAGTGACACTTCAAATAAAAAAAAAAAAAATATTTTGAATTTTAAAAGCAATTGTTGTTGTCAATTATTTTAATTATTTTCCAAGCAAATTGTTGTTGTCAACAATTTTGAAGTTTTTTCTTTTTTTTTTTAAATATAGGTACCTAAAAACGTTGTTCTAATAAATTATGTTTACTATGTTACATTAAGTAACTTTTTGAAATGAAGTAGATAGGTACTTTTATTATACAAAGATGATATTATGGCCGACGATATTTTGCATCGAATTCGCACGGTGACATCGGATAATGAACTGGAGATGTCAGATGAAATGCGCAATAAAGCTTTGATTATGATCGAGGATATGTGTCTGCTCATGAGTGGCAATTTGTTGTGCAAATTGGGGATGACACAGCCAAATCATTCAATGCAAGACGCATTTAATCGAGAATTGGAGCGAGAAATGGACTTCGAACGAATCGCATTGAGTCAAGCTGTTCCAACAAATGTGCCAATGTTGAAATATCTAATTATATTTATAAAAATGAATCCCTATTTCCCTTGGTCGCGGCATGACGCGTGAACGGCTGGACCGATTTCGCTAATTTTTTTTTGTTGCGTTTGTTATTGTCAGGAGAAAAATCTTATGAAAGAAAAAATTAAGAAAATTTGCGCGGAAAATTAGAAAATTTAAGAATACTTAACCACCATATTAAATTATATCTAACGTAACCATAGCGCTTTTACAATTCAAACATTTTTGATGTAACCTTATGGCGTTGGCATAACATTGACAGAATGCGTGCTGCAAATATCGTCAACGAGGATGTAAAGAAAATAAATATCGTTTAAAACAGATGCTTCGATCGGAGTTATTATATTGATAAAATACATATAAAATAATTAATTTATTATTTTTAACAAAAACTGAATTTCTTAGTGCACATCGTCGGAAAATCCTCAACATACCGCGTTGTAGGCGTATGTCGTTATTCAGGTCAATTAAATTTTCTTTAATAATAATCTTCTTAATTCATACCTATAATTCCTTCGGGATGAAACTCGATGATGATGATATAACTCGATAACCACTGGGTAAATTTTTATGATTCTTCTTTTGTTTTGTTCGTATTGTTGTATTTCAGGTTAAAGCAAACTTAAAAGATAGGATTTTTGACCCGCTATATGGCGTTGTAATCGATCTCCGAAACCACTCACCCGATTTCAATGAAATTTTATAGATTTATATTCTTCGTTCCCGCTTGAAGGAAAGGATACTTTTGGACCTGATAGGTGACGCTGTTGCCGATCGCCGAAACAGCGCTACCAAGTTGATTGAAATTTTGTAGGGAAAATTCAAAGGCAAACATTCTTATTCCGCAGATTTCGCTTATAAAGAACGATTTACCATTCGTGCGACTTCAATTTCCCGTGCGTCTCGCTTTCGCTATGACAAATAATTTATTGCAAGGATAATCGATGGATGTTTGTCAATTTAGTGAAAAAGTGGAAGGTTGGACGACACGTCAAAATCATTGCGGTTTGATTGAAAAAAATCAACATTGCTATTCATCATTTATTTCTATTGCATTTAATATAACTTTTGAATAAAGAATTTTAATTGGTCGAATTACATAAATTAGCAAGTGCTTGGTGCATGCTCGGAATTTATTAACAAATTAACAAATTTGGGCGAAACGAAGTTTGCCGGGTCAGCTAGTATAGTATACATACAAATACATACAAAATTTCAAAATCGAAATTCGGTTAACAAGACTCTGAAAGTAATCAAAGAAAAAAGCGGCCAAGTGCGAGTCGGACTCGCCCCTGAAGGGTTCCGTAGCAGCAAGTAACATAACTTGTTCTTGTAGTTCGTTTTAACTTTGATCGATGTTTTAATAATAGTGTATTTTTTTAATTAAGTTATTGATAAGTAAACATTATAATTAGGTACCTAAATGATGGGATTCAAATCTAACTATATGCGAGCCCATATAGGTTCAGGGTTTATGTTTAAGAAATTATATATAAGTATATATTTTTTTTATTTATCTTCTATGTATATACAAATAAGTTGTATTGTGTTTGTCGCCAATGTTCTCTGTAATGCGTGAACCAATATTGATTCTGGAAATTTATCATGAAAGGTGACGTTAATACCATTGTTCGTACGTTAATACGGTCTTTGTAGGTGTATTGGTTCATGAGATATAAGATTTTTAATGTTTTTTTTTTGTATGGGCGGTGCCACTCCCATTTGTCAAATTTTGACTAATCTTCACGGGTATACTCCTGGGCCAATACCGAAGATTGTGTGTAAATTTGAACTCAATCAATTCAGTAGCTTTCGAAATAATATAATAATATTAATAATATTTTAATGTTTATTTTAAAGCTTTTTATCTAATATTAATCAAATTTTGCACACTTTTGATCGAAGAGATAGGATAGTATATAAATCAATTTATGGTCACATTATTTTTCTATTACAAATGATTTGTTTATTATTTAACAAAGAGTTATAACTATAGAAAGATATATATAACTCCTTCGGGGTGAAATTCGATGACATTATAACTCGAAAACCGCTGGGTCGATTTTCATAGTTTTTTTTTTGTATTTCGAACTTAAAATATAAGATACGACGGACTCGATAGGTGGGGCTATTATCGATATAGGATAGGATATTTTTGGACCCAATAGGTGGCACTGTTTTCGATCTCCGAAACCACTTAACCGATACCAATAAAATTTTGTGGATGTACCTATATGGTTGGTTCCAGTTTGAAAGATATGATAGCTTTGGACTGTATAGGTGGCAAAAGATAAGCGGGATAAGGAAAACGGGTTGTGGAACCTCTCAAAAAAAAAAAAAAAGTTCAAACCACCTTACGTGGATGGTTCTCCTAGTACCTACAAAAATTATTGCGAGAAACATAAATATGCTTCATAATGAACTTTAGTTAAGTACATAAATTGTAATATAGATTTGGATAGGATGCACAGAGCACACCTGCGTACCTTTGAATAAAAATCACTATTTCAAAGGGTCTTCTGTAAATCAATGGTGGCAAAATATTTCTAGAACAAAATTGTAAATCGGCATCTTAATCGGCTCTCGTTTGCTTACACGGGAAGTAGTCCTTCGCATGGAATCCTCAGGGTGAACATAAAGTGCGTACCGAAAATAATACATCAGTCTTAACTAAAGTGTCGAACCGAATATCTATAATCTATATATATATATAATTCAAATAATTAACTCTCACTCGAAAAAAAGATTGACAGCGATCATTAACGCTCTTTTCCAACAGACCACTTTCTAGACGTCACTTTTATTTGCCACGAATATTACCAACCAGTTATCGTCGGCCTCTGCATTCAAGATTAATCTTCGTTGACTAAATAAACACTCAAAACTAATTGATATACAACGCTTGACTGCCCTTGATTATTTATAACAGCTTTTTTATCAACTCACGCTGTAGATATCGACTGTTTTGAGACGGAATACATAAACTCATGCCCCGTACGTGGTTCTGTTATCATACCAAATGTTTTAATACAGTGAAAAATTACAAAGTGTTTTCATTAAAATATGGTCTCATTATGCTAAAGGATATTGCGCTTCGGTTTACTATTATTGTGTGTGACATAGTGTCCTCTGGCTGCGATACGAGGGGTAAGGCTAAAAATTCGATGCATGACTTCTATATGCTGCCGAAACTCACAGGCCTCAAGAGTTATGATACCGCTAGGAAGGCAGGAGTAGTTACTACGAATCCTCCCTCGCTTGAAACGGCTTGGCACACGAGGTAATCAATGAAAATCTTGCCCGCACAATCGAAAAAGAATTTCTTGAGAACAAGCGTCCACGATAGAACTCTCCAAGGCTGAGTAGCGAACGGGGTTACAGTCACGATGAGATCAACGTTTATATTGAACAGATACCTGGGAAATCAGTACCCCAGGCGGGAAACGTTTTGTAAATAAAAAAGTGAACTTCCTTGATGGGGGCTTCCATTGCTTTATGCGATTGAGCAACTCGTCGAAAACTACGTAGACGACAAGGAACTGTTGGGCGACTATGATTGGGTCGGGCTGCCAGCAGTGATGCAAATTGACCTTTTCAATTGTACTTAAAACTGAAAAGAAATAGTACTGAAACGTACAAAATAGTACATCATTTTTTTAAATGCCATAAATTTATGTTATTTCATTAAAAAAAAAACATATTTTATTAATTTTACAACGGCTTTATTATTCACTCCGAGTGTAAATTAGGCTTAAGTTAATTTTACATCTAATCCAAATTTTTTAAATCCGATGATTCATTCATTTCATTTATAATATTTACTCAAAAACATGCACTAAGCACGCTGGATATTTATGCATTTAAACGCGGATTTTAAACCGATTTTAAATCGATTTCACACCTACGTTATGTTAAATTTCACATAAAATTATATTTATCACTTGGAAATTGCTTTGATTTTCTGTGTGCTGAATTTAATTTTTATTGTATACTAGCTGACCCGGCAAACTTCGTTCCGCCCAAATTTGTAATGTAAAGAAAATAATAATTCCGATCATGCGCAATGCACTTCCTTATTTATGTAATTCGGCCAATTAAAATTCTTTATTCAAAAGTTATATTAAATGCAATATAAATAAATTATGAATAGCAATGTTGATTTGTTTCAATCAAACCGCAATGATTTTGACGTTTCGGCCAACCTTCCGCTTTTTCACTAAATTTACAATGTGAGAAATATGGGAAATCAAGATTGATGCCACAAATGCACAAACATCCATCGATTATCCTTGCAATAAATTATTAGACATAGTGAAAGCGAGACGCACGGGAAATTGAAGTCGCACGAATGGTAAATCGTTCTAAATAAGCGAAATCTGCGGAATAAGAGTGTTTGACTTTGAAATTTCCCCTCAAAATTATCACTTGCATGATATTTGATGTAAGATCCTTAACCATAAATCAAATGCGATCCTTTACAAAGTTTCGATACATTGATGTTGCGCAACAGCATTTTAACTGAGCTGGCTTTCAAGTCCAAATTATGAAGAGGCCCGGAACATCCAAAGAATTAAAAAAATCAACAAATCCCCATAAAGTTTTTTTCACATCAAAAGGTAGCATTATGCCCTTCCTTCCAACCAAAAATCATAAAAATCGAACGATCCGTCCCCGAGTTATGAGTGCACATTCGGACGTCAGTCTCTTTTATATGTAACTGTATCCACCCGGCTTTGCCCATACCTTTCGTATTAAGTCTTGCTCACATTTCGCAAATTACTTTATTTGAACAATGTCCATTAATAATTTTAATTATACAACTTTAGAAATAGAGTTTGATTTTATTTTTGAATGGGACGTGCCAAAATCCGTTTTCTTATCCCGCTTGTGTTTTTCAAAGTACCACCTATAGGGTCAAAAACTATCCGAAATTTAAAACTGGAAGCAACCATATCCATCTACAAAATTTCAATCAACTTGGTAGAGCTGTTTCGGAGATCGGCAGCAGCGCCACCTATCAGGTCCAAAAGTATCCTATCTTTCAAGCGGAAACGAAGAATATAAATCTACAAGATTTCTTTGAACTCGGGTGAGTGATTTTGGAGATCGTGAAACAACGCCATATAGTGGGTCAAAAATCCTATCTTTTAAGTTTGCGTCAACCTAAAATACAACAATACGAACATAACAAAAGAAGAATCATAAAAATTGACCCAGTGGCTATCGAGTTATATCATTATCATCGAGTTTCGTCCCGAAAGAATTATATGTATAAATTAAGATGATTATTATTAAAGAAAATTTAACTAAACTGAAAAACGACATATACGCCTACAACGCCACATGTTTCAGTTTTTGTTAGAAATAATAAATTAATTATTTTATATGTATTTTATCAATATAATAACTCCGATCGAAGCATCTGTTTTAAACGATATTCATTTTTTTACATCCTCCTTGACGATATTTGCAGCACGCATTATGTCAATGTTATGCCAAGCGCCATAAGGTTACATCAAAAAAGTTTGAATTGTAAAAGCGCTATGGTTACATTAGATATAATTTGGTGGTTAAGTATTCTTAAATTTTATAATTTTCCGCGCAATTTTCTTAATTGTTTCTTTCATAAGATTTTTCTCCTGGCAATACCAAACACGACCTAGTCAGAAAAGTACGCATCAGTCGTCTAAGATGGCTGGGACATGTAGAGCGAGGACACCAACGCTCCGGCCCGAAGAGTCTTCGATTCTAACCCGGAGGGACAACGCAGTAGAGGAAGACCTCGCCTTAGGTGGCGCGCGCAAGTGGAAGGGGACCTCAACCAACTTGGAGTGCGCAACTGGAGGCAGTTAGCCAAAGATCGCGCTAACTGGAGAGGCGTATTGGTTGAGGCCCAGGTCCACCCCGGACTGTAGCGCCACCTAAAGTAAAGTAAATAACAAACACAACAAAAAAAGAATTAGTGAAATCGGTCCAGCCGTTCACGCGTGATGCCGTGACCAAGGGAAATATGGATTCGTTTTTAGGCCACTTCCTCAAGATGATAGCGGAAGGAATTGAGGGCGAAAAATCGGGAATAGGTAGGAAGGTGGAAAGGTGGGAGACAAACACTTCCTTTTCTTTTTGTGCGTTACCTGAACGCAACGACAGCTTGACTCAATGCGATTCGGTCGAAGTCCATTTCTCGCTCCAGTGTTAGCTGTGGCATCCCCAATTTGCACAACAAATTGCCACTTTGTTGCGCTTTCCATCTGACATCTCCAGTTCATTATCCGATGTCACAGTGCGAATTCGATGCAAAATATCGTTGGCCATAATATCATCTTTATTATAATCAAAGTATCTACTTCATTTCAAAAAGTTACTTAATGTAACGTAGTAAACATAATTTATTAGAACAAACTTTTTAGGTACATATAAATTAAAAAAAAAAAAAAAAAAAAATCAAAATTGTTGACAACAACAATTTGCTTGGAAAACAATTAAAATAATTGACAACAACAATTGCTTTTAAAATTCAAAATATTTTTTTTTTTGTATTTGAAGTGTCACTACTTTGTGTTATCCAGTTTCTTTTTTTTCAAAGTGCATTTCCCATGAAAAAAATAAAAAATTTTGTGGTGGACCACCCTTAACATTTAGGGATATGAAAAATAGATGTTGTCCGATTCTCAACCCTAGCCCATATGCACACTAAGTTTCACGAAAATCGGTGGAGCCGTTTCGGAGGAGTTCAATTACGCACCCCGTGACACGATAATTTTATATATTAGATTATGAATTTAGCATCCAATATGACTCTTTTTGAAGCCGGAAATATTTCTGAAAATAAACGAGATCGTAATCATTGGCATTTTCGCGTCGACGGATTCGTCAATATTGACGTATTCGACGGAACGAGTAGTCCCATAAAAACCATCGCATACGTTGACAGGCAGTGTTTTAAGTACTCTATCTTTATATGTCCACGAAACGTGGTCATTTTTCCGGCTCGGCTTATGGGTCACCTTTCATAAGGTACTATGTAGTGTGTATTCCATCTAAATGTCAGTCGAAAACGTTGCCGCAACGGACGCGACGGATTCTATGGGTTGGCTCATTTATTTACTGAAGGACCGTTGTAAGTTTTACTTGACAATACGTGTTCTTTTGGAAAGTATCTCATCTACCCCTGGGGATGGACTTCAAAAGTTCTTTTGAATGTTTCGTAGGTTCGCGTGTTTTGTTTACTTGAATATTTGCAGGGATCTTTCAGATAAATGGCGGGACTTGGATGAAGTGACCAAGGCCGGCTATGATGCTACATGCTACATATCTACGCAACAACTCGGTACCAAATACACTGTTAACTCATCCACCAATGTCCTCCATGTCGAAGGAGGGCTTTGACCCATCGCTGTCGTGTATTGATCTTTGGCTTTGGCTTTGGCTTTTGTCCATAAGTATTAAAGAAGAAAATTATTTCGGTTTGTAAACATTAAGGTCTTTGTGTATTTTTTGAGCAGAGATATTGTTTTTGCGGACCGAAATTACCTCCCAGGGCCTCCATAGTCCAGACCCGTGAATAGTTTCCGTGTAAGAAGTTGCGGCTGTCGATATTCTGTGATCTCAGGTTGCTTTTCAGCAGATATCCAGACATCGAGCGCTGGTAGACCTTGGGATGGACGATTGGTCTTTCTTTGCCACATCAAACGTGGTGGTTTTCATTCGAAGAACATTTGACTTGACAATTTTTTGATGTGTAAACATCTAAGCGCGCGTTGTTGGAATCTGGTGGAGTAATTCCACACATTTAACTTACGGGGACGGAAATGCGTCACGGAAATGCGTCACTGTGTTTTATCATTGCAAACATTTTTTTGAATCTGGTGGAGTAATTCCACACATTTAACTTGCGGGGACAGAAAATGCGTCACTGTGTTTTATCATTGCATACATTTTATCATTGGCATACGTTTTTATCATTGCATACATTTATCAGCTTTTTGTTGATGTCAAATAAAGCAGGTTTTTCATATATGATGGTCTCTCATTTCTTCCCTGTGCCGGATATCTCGAGGAAATTCGGTGCCAAATCTTTCGTGAATTACCAGACACACAGAAATCACAGCTGGACAACAACTAACAAAAATGTCGTAGACCAGCACCTCTACAATATGCAATGCAAGCCGAATGAAATTCCAATGGAACTTTCATTTACTGTATAACAGTTGATGTCATTTAACTTGCAGGGATGGATTGCATACATATATGAGCTGGGGCATATTAATTTCAGCTTTTTGTTGATGTGAAAGAACGAATAAATTATTGTTATTTCATAATATATCAAGAATACGGTTATTACAATTCCCTCTTTTCTCAATGACGTGTATCAAGCCTCACACATACCGCACGCACGGTGTTTACACATACACATATTTCGGGACTGATCGATACAGTCGCACCAATGTTTTTTTGTATTCGCTCGGGAAAATGCTGGCAACGAGTTCAAGTTTCTTCGACTCGGGCATGTAGATATAGACGTTAGACTGTGCTGTAATGGTCTTCTCCTTAGGCGATTTCAATGTTAGCATTCCAATACCCGTCGCTACAAAGGAGATCTTGCAGCTTTCTGTAAAAACAAGTTGTGCTCGCATGTTGTCTTCTTACAGCCAATAGTATGTGTAAGTTTGTGTTTTGTCATATGTCAAGCTTAATATCCTGGGGGCAGATTCCGTATATCAATGATCGTCTGAACGATATCGTTTTGGAAACTTTAATCACCATTAGAAGTTAGATTCTGCTCGAAATTCTTTGAATATCGTCAGCTTTCATTACATTTGTGAGAAATGATCTGGATTAACCTCTCGAACTTGTAATTTTAGCACTTAGTTGCTAGTTTTGGGTTCTATCGCTTCGACGATAATTGTCTGAAAAGTTACGGAATGAGTGCCCTGAGTAATCCATTTGGATTGGATAATTAGTTTGGACGAAATGCTTGATCAAATCCACATACAAACAGACATTTACCAAATTACCTATTATGTGGATAGATATAGATATCGAGACGGTCGGCTGTTGAAATTTCGTCTGGAAAACAGCCTAAGTGTATTAGAAAGCTTCTGATGTTGGCCTAAAACTGTCGGTCCCTCCTATATTCGTACCAAAAATCAAAACTCGCACAATATTCGTACCTACCATGTAGACCAGCTCTGAATTCAAGTGTTACAATAGACATATAGATATACAGCTTCCGAAGAGACTGAATTTTTACTTACTCCGTATGGCAGTCGTAGCGTTATATGCAGATACGAGTTGAAAGTCAGTTTTTCCTGCTGTAACTATGCTCGACAGAGGCATCGCTTTTATTTTTGATGATTCAATCCCGGCTAAGGGCTGTTTCTAGCGACAGCATAGTACAAAAAATAAAATCGGACAAAATATAAAGTTAGTAGAACATTTTTGAATAAATTTAGAAAGATCTTTCGTCAAAGGCGGAAAAGAAATTGGTTGGATCAGGAGTCCTTAATGTTGTTGATAGGACTCCTTGGCCTCCCACCTCATCCATATGGATACACTGGCAATTAGTTTTAGGTATCTACCATTTTCCCTTTCTTTTCCGCTTTTTGTTATATAAATTAATAAATATATTTTAATTTTATTTCTTTGTTGTATTTATTTTCTTTTGTTATCATCATACGTATGATAAATTATAATTTATGAGTAAAAAAAATTTTTGGTGCAATAGGTCCGCAGGGACCCTAGGCCTAGCTTCCCACAACCATTCGTTTTGTGTGAGTTTTTCATTTTTGGAACGAATGGAAGGGATCTACAATTTTATGCCGACTCCAAACGGCTAATTGAGGAGCTTTTTCAAGACAGTTATACTCTCGGATGTTTGTCAGACGTTCGCGAGAGGTGGCGCAGTGAAAAAAACCCTAAGTTGGAATTTGGGTTTTTGGGGGATTCAAACCTGGGACCCCTCGCTTAGTAGTCCAACACACTCTACTAAGCCACTGCACCTACATAATTTAAAAGTACGAGAAAATAAAGTTGTAACAATAAAAACAAAAATACTTCTTTACCTTTCACTTTGATTTGCACAATTACAGCTACAGCCAAGGCGTGAAATATATTTTTAGTTCAGTTACTGTTTTGTTTTTATACTAGTTTCGCGTGTGGTCGAAAATCGATCCTAGGATGTAATACTAAGAAACGAAGCGCAATTATGGTGTTTTTTTTATAAGCGACATGTAACGATTTTTTGTTTGTGCACATCTAGGCTCTAGGGCACAGTAACTCATAAGTAATATATATTAAATACCTACTAACAAAGTGTATGGAATCTTCGGATGCTCACGTATTAATAAATTATGATATTATAAACTAATGGGTGGTTACGTTTTAAGGGCCGATGTTGATTTTGAATAAAACACAAATTATTTCGGAAATTATTGTCATTTCTTTTTATTATGATAATATTGGTATGGTTCAATTATAAACGGAACAAAATATCGGCCAAATGGCCGCCGCGACCTCGGCGGCACACCTACATCCGATGGTCCAAATTTTCGATGACGCTGAGGCGTAATTGAGGTTCTATGCCGTTAATGTGCCGAATTATCTCATCCTTTAGCTCTTGAATTGTTGCTGGCTTATCGACGTACACCTTTTCTTTCAAATAACCCCAAAGAAAGAAGTCCAACGGTGTCAAATCACATGATATTGGCGGCCAATTGACATCGCCACCACGTGAGATAACACGGCCATTGAATTTGTCGCGCAAAAGGGCCATTGTTTCGTTAGCTGTGTGGCAAGTGGCACCGTCCTGTTGAAACCACATATCGTCCACATCCATATCTTCCAATTCGGGCCACAAAAAGTTCGTTATCATCTCACGATAGCGAACACCATTCAGAGTAACTGCCTGACCGGCCTCATTTTGGAAAAAATACAGCCCGACGATGCCGCCAGCCCATAAACCGCATCAAACAGTCACTCTTTGTGGGTGCATTGATTTTTCGAAAATCACTCTTGGGTTATCATTCCCAAATGCGGCAATTCTGCTTATTGACGAATCCACTGAGGTGAAAATGTGCCTCATCACTGAAGATAAGTTTTTTTCGAAAACTGGTAATCCACTGTTGCCATTTCTTGCCACCATTCTGACCATTGACGACGCTGGAAATGGTCAAGAGGCTTTAGTTCTTGAATCAATTGCACCTTGTAAGCGCGTAAATGCAAGTCTTTATGCATAATGTTCATCAACGACGAGCGTGAGAGGTGCAAATGTTGGGCACGACGACGAGTTGAGGTGGACGGCTCTTCAGCCACACTATCGCGAACAGCAGCAATATTATCTGCAGTACGAGCTGTACGAGCTTGCACTGGTGTTTTCATATCTCCTACAGACCCGGTTTGCTAAAATTTTTGCACGATTTTTCCGATTGTACGCACATTTGGACGATTAAATTGACCGAAAGAATCACAAGATATGCATTTTGATTTGAACGCCCATTTTCATAATAAGCCTGAAAAACTTTAACGCGTTGCTCGATTGTGTATCTTTCCATGGTTCAAATTAAGTTAGTCTGAAATTGAGAAATGTCAAATGAAATGCAGGGGGGGACTATCTCAGGGGGTTCAACATGCAAATAATCACCCACAAGACTTGCATGACGTCAGACATCAACGAACACAAAGACAAAAGAGACTAAACACTAACAGAAGAAAGCTAGCAACAGATTTCTGCAACATTCGAGGTCTAGGACTCAACAATGTCAACGTCAGCTGTGTGCACCAGCATCTGCAAGAAAAAAAGCCACCTATGCTTGTTCTATAGTTTTAACAGAGACTCAAATAAACTCAACAACTGATTACAAATATCTTCAATGTCCAGAATACGAACTACATCCTCGTTTTCGATATAAGGGGGGACTATGTGTGTTTGCCCGAGAAGATCTGGCGTGTGTAAGAGAAGAAGAGATGGAACCTACGGATCTCGACATAATATGGCTAAAGATCGTTCTACAAAGTTGTACCAAATTCGTTTGCTGCCTGTACCGCTCACCAAACGATAACGAACCATCTAAATTATTTCGTCATTTATCCGATAAGGTAGACTGGATACAAATTCATCATCCAACCGCTGAAGTTATTATACTTGGTGACTTCAATGCCCATAACATGGATTGGCTACGATATTCTAACCGAACGGACGAGGCAGGGAAACAAGCTGAAGACTTCGCCATTTGCTGCAATTTCACTCAGCTCGTTGATGAGCCCACGCGAATTCCAGACAATCCAACAAATTACGGAAACACTCTGGATCTGTTTCTCACAACAGAGCCAGATAATTATGAAATAAAAGTGTCAGCTCCCTTAGGGAATTCGGATCATGCTCTAATATCTGCTATCCTCTCTATAACGATACCAATAGAAGCGAAAAAGGATCGTTATCGTTCGATTTGGAATTATAGTAAATCTAACTGGGACGAGCTGCGTAATTTCTTCGCTTCGTTGCCATGGGCTGATA
Source organism: Cheilosia urbana (assembly GCA_946477585.1). NCBI lineage: Eukaryota > Metazoa > Arthropoda > Insecta > Diptera > Syrphidae > Cheilosia > Cheilosia urbana. Next base: position 46,477,486 of record OX297855.1, read on the forward strand.
TGTGTTTTAGAGATACTGATGTCAATATATGTGCAGAAGCCGTAACCGAAAATATTTTACTGGGTATGGAACTTTATATTCCACATTGCATCAAAAAATTAGCTTCAAATAAACCGTGGTTTAACAAAGAATGCAACCGAGCTACCTCAGCGAAAAACAAGGCTTTCCGTGAATGGCGGTCAAACCCTTCAGAACTAAAAAGATCTGAATTTACAATTCTTCGAAATAGATGCAACCTAATGATTGAATCGGCGAAGACAACTTCCAGCGAAAGAGTCACTTACAAAGTGATTGGATGTCCTAGCGGCTCACGCGCATTCTGGTCCATGGCAAAGGCAATCAGTAATAACTTTAGTTGCTCTTCTTTTTCAACTCTAGTAAAAGAAGACGGCACGCTAGCAACAACACCTAAAGAAAAGGCAGATCTTTTCGCTAGCATGTTTTCAGTGAATTCCACCCTAGATTCTGCACAGCTAGAACCACCAAATATCCCGAGGATGCAATCATCGATGGCAGAAGTGAAATTTCGGCCTAGAATAATTCAACGCATCCTTAAAGAACTAGATTGCAATAAGGCAACGGGACCCGATGGAATCCCGGCTATAGTACTCAAGAACTGTGCACCAGAACTTGCAACTGTACTCTGTAAGCTGTTTAGCATGTCGTACTCCCAGAAGACGTTTCCTTCTTGCTGGAAGACCGCTCGCATTCAACCTATTCCAAAGAAAGGGAAGAAATGTCTGCCACAAAACTATCGTCCAATAGCGTTACTTTCAATGCTCTCTAAAGTAATGGAAAAGGCAGTAAATGTCGAATAATCAAATATCTAGAAAGCCATCGATTAATAAGCGACAGGCAATACGGATTTCGGAGCCGTCGTTCCACTGGTGACCTGTTAAGCTACGTAACGCACTTATGGACACAATCAATTGAACAACATGGCGAATACAGAGCCGTTTCGTTTGCTATAAATGCAGGAGTGCCCCAAGGATCTATTCTTTCTCCAACTCTATTTCTTCTCCACATCAACGAATTGCTTGGATCGACAAATAATAATATCTACAGCTTTGCAGATGACAGCACTCTTATATCCTCCATCTCGAACAGTGGGCCTGTGAATACGGCTACATCACACAGTCAGAGATGTGAACAAATTAATTCTCTAAATGATGATCTGGACAAAATCTTGAAGTGGGGAAAGGACAACTTGGTTATATTTAATGCAAACAAGACACAGCTCACAACATTTTCCAGAAAAAATGCATCAACAGTTCCTCAGATCCAAATGCATGACCATCCAATCCATCACAAGGACTCAATGCACCTTCTAGGAGTCACAGTCAACTCAGGTATCACATGGCAGAACCACATATCCTATATCGCAAAATCGGCGTCCGCAAAGTTGAGCTACCTATTTAGAGCAAAGAGGTACTTTAGCCCCAAGCAACTTCTCCTTCTCTACAAAGCACAGGTTAGACCAGGCTTGGAATATTGTTCCCATATATGGAGCTCGGCACCAAAACATTCACTTAACCTGCTTGATAGCATACAGAGACGAGCAGTTCGACTCATTGGAGACCCTACACTCACATCGAATCTACAACCGTTGGTGCACAGAAGACAAGTCGCTGACCTATGCTTGTTCTATAAGTACTTCCATGGTAGATGTTCTGAGGAACTCAAAGACATTATCCCTCGAAATGCAACTTTTGGGCACCCAACAAGACAGGCTGCTAATGCTCATGACCAAACAGTACACTTGACAACCGCGAGGACTTCAACTTTCCAAAACTCCTTCTGTTACAGGACAAGCAAACTTTGGAACTCGCTTCCTGGGGATATATTTCCAGAAGACTACAATTTGCAGCAATTTAAGTGCAGAAGTATATAAAAAAAAAAAAAAAAAACTTGACGTTTAGGTGTGGTTCACATTCAACATCGGGCCTTAAAATTTAACCACCCTTTACAAAGACCATTACAACCAGTAGGTATTATGATTTGAATGAGAAATAATTCTTCATTTAGTATTTATTTTTATAGAGAAAAAGAGAACTAAATAACGAATTTTGTTGCGACAGTATAAACAGCATCGTTTTGTTATATTTAAAAAAAAAAAAAAAAAACACACGAATAAACAGAAAACTGAAGCATGTTCATCGTTCCATTGTCCATATCTACTCCAAATTAGATTGAGGTCTTCATCATCTAAGAGACCTATCTACTTGAATGCGAACCCACATAATTAAGTTTTGCTATGAAACAGTAACTACGTCAACTACGTGTCACATGCAATCGGTTTTTATCTGTAAGATTTCAAAAATCCATTCGAATCGGTAGGTGTCTATACCATAAATCAACTTTAGTTTTATGGCGGTATCATAAACTGATTAAGCAATTAAACAACCAACCAATCGGTAGCTGAGTGTCAGTCTTTGTCGCCCGAGAATTGGTTTGACTTTTCACGTATATCCACAAAAATTAGCAAGTTTGATTATTGGTTTGACGTAAGTGCCATTTTTGTTAATATACGTTAAATTTCCCATACAAATTACAATTTTTGATGTGAAACATTTATTGGCGCGACTTAGAAATAAATGACGCTGTTTATGCCTTGACGGAAATTGGCCTGTCGTCATCACTATGCCGCCGCCGGCAGGATAGTTGTGGCCAGGCCAATAGGTGGTGCTGCTGTCGATCTCCTATAGCACTCAACAGATTTCAATTAAATTTTGTGGGTGTGTATACCTGCTTGCAACTTGAAAGATGGGATAGTTCTGCACACGCTAGATGGCGCTGTTGCCGATCTCCGAAACTACTCAATTTATTTCAATGCAATTTCGTAGATATTATAATACTAGCGAACTCCGTTCCGCCCAAATTCATAAATGTAATGAAAATAATATTTCCAAGCATGCACAGCGCATGCTACTTTATGTAATTCCGTCAATTCAAATTCTTTATTCAAAAGTTATATTAAAAACAATAGAAATAACTGAAGAATAGCAATATCGATTTATTTCAATAAAACCGCAATGATTGACGTGCCGGCCAACCTTCCGCTTTTGTACTAAAGTAGTTTGCCCACAGGTGAGCACGCCACATACAATTGGACCATGAGAAAAACATGGGAATTCAAGATTGATGCTACAAATATCCAGCGATTATCCTTGCGACTTATTATTTGTCATAGACGCTTAAATGCCAAATCGTTCTGAGAGAGCGGAATGTTTGCCTTTTAAACTCAAAATCGTTCTTGCATGACATTTGATTTAAAATTCTTCACAAACATTTCAAACGCGATCCGATACAAAGTTTCGGTGCATTAAGGTTGCTCAACAAAATGATAATTGAGCCGACTTTTAATTTCAAACTGTGAAGCGGTAAGTCCGGAACATCCGAATTAAAAAATTAAAAATTTTAAATAATTTTTCTTGTATTGGAAGTGACACTATCCATTTCCTATCCATTCTATTGTTTCCAAAGTGCGGTTCTACTATCAGGTTTGAAGAAAAATCTGCGATCGTCCGAGTTCATTTTCTCTATAGCCGTTTTAAGCATTGTAATGAAAGTGTAGATCGCATTATATAATTGTTGCAATTGTTGAATGACGTGTTTTGTGACTTCAGTTTGCCCTCTGTACAGCCCATCGACTTGATCATCCCCCGACAAAATGAATTACACCTGCAAATATTGGTGTAGTGTACGTCCTCATTAACTGGCAAGAAGGCACCCATCCAATGGTAAATTTGGCTTTGGATCTGTTAATCCGAATTTTGTATGTATAAGAGAAAATATTGCCCTGCAAGTCGCCATGAAACCAGGGGCCAGATTCTGTAAAGCGAAACATTAAAACGTTTTCGTGTGCACGAAGAAATTTGCATAAGGCAAACCACTCGTGCGTACGAAAACGTTTGATCGTTTCGCCTTACAGAATCTGACCCCAGTTTTTTTTAATGATTTTTGTTCCCAATTAAGTCATATGAAAACAGTTGTTGTACTGTCAAATGTTCTTTAGAAAATCCTCTGATTCAAATGGCTCCGCAGGTGCTAATTTCACTTTGCCACTCGCACAGCAATTTTTTTTAGCGCGTTTTAATGATGGCACATAATTATAGTCATCGCTCCAATATCTAAAATCGCATGACCGACATAGTTTTCTGTTCGTTCTACTGAAATGCCAGTCGTTCGAATGTCGGCAAAGCCGCGCTCCACTCTTCGATTTGAACTATCCCAGCAGCAGTAGGATTTGAAGCACTTCTCATTGCTTGCACTTTTAATTTTCTTGCCTTTTGATCAGGTCTTATGCCACGCGATGTCCCACTTTTCGCTTTCTTCTGTAGTTTGGCTTCGTTGATATTTGTTGTTGACTTGCTTGCCTTGTTCGTCGGCCAATATTTGTGCGCATTCGTCTTGGCATTTTTTAAAAATCACTGAAATTTGCTTTCCAGTAACTATTTTATCCGCGTTTAAATTTTTTATATTTAATTTTTACCTTATCAACTGTATAAAAGAAATGAAACTGTTGGAGCGATGCACAAAATCAAAAATAAACCATCACTGTTGACCAACGTATAATAAATTTAATTTATTTCGATTTTATCAATCAACTCTACAACATAGTACCTAGTTTTCTAATTAATTTTTGATAGAGAAAAGTCAAAATAATCAGTGCAGAAAATCAAAAAATCTAAAATGAAAAAAAAAAAAAAAAAAAAAATAGAAAGTAGCCTATCGCAATACTCTATCCCGTAACTTTCTATTAGTAAAAGAATTTTTGAAATCGGTTCGGTAGTTCCGGAGATTACCTCCCACAAACAAACGTTACCTCTTTATATAATAAAATGAAAAATGATGATGATGATAAGTGTGAGTGTGAGTGTGATGTGATGTGATGTTTATTACGATTAGTAGATAGAGCCGACCGCGTGATGTTAAAAATTAGGATAACTTGTATATAAAATGAAAGGTTGCTCATAAAAATAGACAAAGCGCCAAAGGTTGGAGGAAATTCCACATTTTGATTGATATATTTCTGGTACATTTTTTTTAAATTTTATTTTCTGAGGCATGAAAATGATGATTAAATAAATGAGTCGCCATAAGGAATAGAGCCTTAAATAATAGAAGAGACGTTGTCTCTTATAAATTGCCAAGGAACAAAAATAACCGACGATTTTTTTGTTCTTGTAAAAAAAAAAAAAATTAAATGCAATACTACTATGCAAATCCTTTTTATATTTTAAATCTGGATCATTGTAACATTTTATTCAGCAAGCCTATGTCTTATTTAATTTGTTTTTTGTTTACTACTGCAATGTCCTACAGGACATTTTTTGTGTTGTTGTGTATGAGAGTAAGCAAAATTACCGATTTATTTTGGCGTCAAAATGATTCTGAGAACATTTTTTAAAAGTTAAATAACTAAAACAAACTTTGTTTTTCTAATAGTATTAAAAATGGTATTTAAAAGTTGTAAAATTAAAAAAAAAAAAATCGCAGCTACTCGTTTTCTTTCAATTGAACTGCAAACCTCAAAATGAATTTCCCAAAAAACAAATAATATCGGGCTACGAAATACTCTTAACTTCCAATTATCGGGCTGAAAAAAAAAGGTTCCAAAATGAGTACATAGCACGACAATAAATTAAAAAAAAAAAAACAAAACACAAATAATAGCTGCACATAGATTGCGCAATCTTTCCATGATTAGATAGAACTGATTGTCTTCAACGGCTCCAATCATCGAGGTTTGGTTTCATTCTGATCTATAGTAGCAAGGCGAGCAGACGAAAAATGTTGCGTCTCGGTTTGGTAATATTGTGTATAACCAGTGTCCTTGGCTTGGGCTATGAGGGGTAAGTCGGTAAGCTCTCAAACATACCCTTTTAATATCAACTTTCGTTTTAGTTTCAAAATCTACGACGTGAAAGCCACGAACAGAGAACAAAGTGAACTTCTTTTTAAGCTCTCGCAACAAGAGGACTATGACTTCTTTGTTTTGCCGAAAATCATCGGGCAATCCTCCAAGGTAATGGTGCCACCAGTGAAGCAGAAGGAATTTCTACAAATCCTCGCTGAAAACAAAATGGAACACAGCGTAATTAATGAGAATGTAGCACGCACAATTGAGGATCAGTTCCGTGAGAACAAGCGTCCACGATCGAACTCACCGAGGCTTAGTACCGAACGGTACTACTATCATAATGAGATCAACGAATACATCGAAAGTCTAGCAATCACCTACCCGAGTCGAGTACATGTCAGAGTTGTCGGGAAGACTTACGAAGGGCGCTTGATGAAGACCATCACAGTGACCAATGGGGATGGCAGATCGAACAAAAAAATCATATTCATCGATGGGGGCTTCCATGCGCGTGAATGGATCTCACCGGCCGCAGTGCTGTACGTGATCGAGCAGCTTGTCGAAAACTACAATGACAACAAAGAACTGCTGGCCGACTACGATTGGGTGATCCTGCCAGTTGTAAATGCCGATGGCTATGAGTACACCCATAAGTCGACTTCAAATCGGTTGTGGCGTAAGACAAGGACCCCACACAAGGGATATTCAGGTCAAACCTGTTACGGCGCTGATCCGAATCGTAATTTTGACTTCCATTGGATGGAAATAGGTGCATCGAGCAATCCATGCTCAAACACGTACGGTGGCCCCAAACCGTTCTCTGAGCCAGCAGTTCAGGTTGTAAGGGATTTGTTGTACTCGATTTCTGGCCGTTGTAAGTTCTATTTGACGATACATTCATATGGAGAGTACCTGCTCTACCCATGGGGCTGGACATCGTAAGTAGAGAATAAAAGAAGGAGTTTGACTATTTTATTATACAATATACATGGAATTGTTTTTCTTTCACAGAGATCTACCTGATACTTGGGAAGATTTGGATGAAGTGGCTATGGCGGGTTATAATGCCATTTTCAATGAAACTAAGACGAAGTACACGGTCGGCTCCTCCACAAATGTTCTCTATGCAGCTGCGGGTGCTAGTGATGATTTTGCATTTGGCGCTGCAAATATTCCAATTTCCATTACCATGGAACTGCCAGAAGGTGGATCGTCGGGCTTTGATCCCCCACCATCCAGTATTGATGGTATGGTTAAGGAGACCTGGATCGGCATTAGAGCCATGGCAGTGACTGTTATTAAAAAGTATTAGTTGAATGTGAGTTATGATGCGATGCAAAATAAAGTTGTCAATAAAGTCTATTAAAAAGTAGGGGTCTTATAATATGTTCCACTAAATAGATCTTAGGATCACGAATGCAAGGGATCACACCGCAAAAATTGAGGAATTCGTCGAAGCAGAACGAACACAGAAAGCGCACTGCCCGGCTCTGGTGCTTGGCAACTCGGATATGTAATTTTCTCCTGTTAATCTCCTTCATGGGGGTTGGGTGTGTATGTATCGGGCATACATTGATTGGCATTAACTTGGCAATGTCCAGTATTTTAACTTTCTCATATACCTACATCAATTGTGCTTAATTTACTTCCAATTAGTAGCCGCCGGATACTGGTCCTGTCCATCCGGACTCGATTTGCTGATCTTATAAGTGCGAGTGTTGAACACGTAAACAAAATAGCAACACCTCAGAGCCTCAGAAGTCTACCATTGAGCACCTCAGAAAGAGGACGTACGGCGGATAAATTCACATGATTGAATCAACGGTGGCGTAAAATGTCAACATGGCAGATACCTTAATGATAGTGTTCCTTAAACATCGATAGTTTAACATTTCGAATTAAAAATTAAAAAAAAAGACGGGGTTGTAAATTTATCTATAATTTATTAATAAAAAAACATAGTCCTTTATGCATACAAAGTGTATCAAACTGCAGTATCAATTTGCACTAATCTTACCTCTAACAGCATCATAAACCAGATGCATAAATAGACAAGACCGATGTTTAGACATTGCAAAATATTGGAATACCTCGCAGAAAAAATCCTCCGAAACGTATAAAATCGGAGAATTTTCCGTTCCGACGGATACCTCGCTAGGGTCGATTGTATGACCATATTTCCACAGGAGAACTTTCAGAAATTGGCATTTTATGGTCTAATCTTAACTTTACTTAAAGGCACCTATTCTTTTTTTTTAATATAAAAGAAGTACCTCTTTTGTACTGCTTTATACGTAGAAAAGTCGTGCTTCTGTAGTAGGAGTAATACTTTTCTAGGTGCAGAGAACTTTTCTAGGTGTGGGAAATAATTTCTCTTAACATGCCCACTTCAAGTGGGAAATAACTTCACATAGAAAAAGCGAAATTATTTCCCACTCATGGTGAAGACTTTGCGGCAGCGCGAAATGTCTTCATTGCCAGCACACGATTCCCATACCTCAACATACACAAGGGGACTTGGCGGTCTTCAGATCAACAAACCTCTCAACCAAATTGATCATGCTGTGATCGCCGCCAGGTATGCCTCCAGTATCTTGGATGTCCGAACGTTCCGAGCGGTCATCATTGACTCGGACCATTACTTGGTAGTAGCCAAAGTACGGATGCGAATATCCATTAATTCACAACACCGAGATGATACTGTAAAAAGGTTTGACTTTGTAAGGCTAGTATCGCACGAGACAGCCAAATCCTTTGCCGACCGCGTCTTCCTAAACCTCTCATCAGAGAGCCGCTACCGAAGTGCTGAGTTTCGCTAGGCGAGCACAACGAAACCCCTGGTTCGATGGAAAATGCCGTCAGGCACATACAGCCAAGAACGAGGCCTATCAATTAATGCTGCAGACAAGAACCAGAGCGGCTGAGAGAGCTGCCCGCGAGCTCTACGGGTAAAAAAGTAGGGTAAAACGATCCACCCAGGATACAAGGCCCGAACAGAAGCCTGCAGAAATGAGCACGGAAATAGAGTTGTAGATTCATAGTTGATACTGAGGATTTGGAAAGAACACTTCTGCAGACTGTTAAACGGCAGAGACAGCCAACAATCCGCTGTCAGGCAAAATGACATATTCAGCTTTAACGATGATAGCCGAAACTTCCGTCCAAAATTGGTGCTTTTTTCCTCAATCTGGAACCACTTCTCTCAACTTCAACGCAAACCTCGGCTACTTATGTAAAATAAACAAAAGAGTGAAAAGACAGTCGTATATTGTACTCGTAAGATGCCGCAACTCGATAATTCTTTGTTGTTCATGTTCATCGGTCGCCTCATCACCGATGGTGCTCCGAAAAACCTCCGATGTGATTATATCGGAACCGAATCCGGATTCGGAGAAGCAATTTCCTCCGCTAAGTGCAGTCACCTTGGCGTGGTGCGTAGGCTTAAGTCGCAAAGATTCAACAGGCTATGCTGTCGGAGGCGGTAGTCGGCTGAAGGGATGAAAGGTTGGAGGTTAAACCAGCCGAGTACGAGCTCCCTCAGGTAGGGGAGACTGGGTACGGTTGAAACAATTTTGCTTATACCGTCCATACCACTGCCGTTTATAAGCTAAGCGGTGATCAATTTATGTGAAATGAAGGAGCATGTTTCTATGTATAAATGTAAGCTGTTTTTTGAGTATTCGGTGTGATAGTTTGCGTTGTACATAATATTAAAACAAAAATGAAAATTTGTTTCAACCGTACCCATACCAGGGTCGGTTGAAACAGTTGTTGGGGTCAGTTGAAACATGAAAACAATCTTCCATTGTTACATATTTAATTAACTATTATTTTAAATAATAGTTTTGTTTGACAATATTCATCATGTCATTGTTTTATATAGAACTTAAAAAAATATAAACAGTATTTCTAAACAACAAAAAATTAAAGAAAAAAAAAAGAAAAAAAATCTTAATTCATTAAATTAATTGAAACTAAAGAAAAGGAACATTACTTTTATTTCGATAATACAATCGATAAAATTCAGTTGTCGGAATATTCCGAATCACAATTGTGGCAAACATAACTATTACAACCTTCTGTGCACTCTTTGTGAGCCCACATTTTACAATTGACACATTTGTATCCAACTTTCACTAGATCTGCTCCCTGAATACGTTGACAAGCAGACAAGGCAATAAAATTCCTCTTCTTCTGAATAAAATAAAAATAATAGAGCACTGCAATGCTGCATTATTATTATTATTTTTTTTTTTTTTTAATTTCGTAACTTTTATTTTCTTTTTTACCACTTTCAAACAATTCTTAGCTTGCTTAGCTAGTTTGTTACAGTCTTGCTTCATGATCCTTTTTTATTTGTTCTTTCTCTGGTGTATCGGTGTACATTGTAGACTTTCTGGTTCTTCTAATTTCGTTAAAATAATATATAAGAATAAAAAAATAATTAAACATATTGTTTCAACCGTCCCCTGAAAAATTGTTTCAACCGTCCCCAACCCCCCCTTTAAGTGAAAAAAAATTATAAAGTAACGAAAACAACACTGACACGTTTAAGCTAGTCATCATGATGTACTCTACACTCCTTACTGCATACAAAAAAAATACGCACAGCAATCTCGCATGGATAGAAACCCTAATAAAATGAAAAATAACCGAACAAAAATACTTACTTTTGATAGTCTAAATAGAACATAGGCTCTCACTTACAACTGAACCGCCGAACGAACGATGCATTACTGCTATTCGTCTACGGACTTGTTTTTGCTTCGTTCACCCCTAATACTCATAGACGCTGCGCGTATGGCTCACGAGATATTCGTGTTGTTTCAACCGTCCTGTGTTTCAACCGTACCCAGTCTCCCCTACCCAGGCGAAGACCTGTAGGTAAGATAATGCCTTACCCCGGTATGGCGGCAATGCCGGGGTGGACCATATTTTTTCCGGCCCTACTCGTGGGAATCAAAATAGATAATCAAAAGAAAAATATAAAGGGTGTAGAAGGTAAGGGTACGATAAGTACTGAGAGTAAAACGATGGCCGACACATTACTCGTGGAGCTATATCTCTCTAAAACTCAAGAGGCGTTAGAAGCCGGCACAAATGAGGAAGAAATCTCGAAAGTGGAAGAGGAGCAATTCCTGGCTGAATCCTCAGATAAAGCAGCGGAAATAGGAAAGGCGAAGAAGAAGAAGGTACCCCCAGGTCTGTTAAGGAAACGGGAGTACCTGAATGCCAAACACATATACGGTATTCTCGTCGCGAAAGTACAAGGCTCCATAACAGCAAAAGAAAGAGCCTCCTTAGAATGCGCTAAGGTGACTATAGCGAAAGATGTTCTCAGGATGCCTGAGCCTAAGAGACCGTTAACTGCTAAGGTTAAGGTTGGTCGACTAACAAGCATGGCGTAAAACGGCCGAGGGAATATTTTGCTAAAAAAGACCCCAAAGCCCAACGTAGCTTCTCAGTGAAAAGGTGGACAAAGATGGAACAGATGGATACAGACAGTAAGCCGTGCCCGAGTGGTTTTCAGAAGAATCCCAATGCTGAGAGGGTTGATAAAAAGAGGTTGATGTCGCCAGAGGACGCCCCAAACATTCCGAAGAAGGCGAAGCGGTATAAACAGACCACAGGTAGTCCTAAAAGGGCACCCATGGGGGGAACCGTGGGAGGTACAACAATGTGACCAGGAACCCGCTGCAGCTACCTGTAGTGGATGCTAAGAAACCGAGTGGACAGTACTTTATGGAATGTGGAAAGATAATCGAGAACACACTAGGTCTAGCGATTATCACAAACATCCGGGCGAAGACTGGTGTAAAGGCCCCCGCTTACCTACGGCAAGATGATATGGTTTAAAGGCATCACATACATCGATTGCAAGGACCATCAGAGTTCAAACGACTTTGCCAAGGCTGCACTCTTGTTCTAAAAATTTAAAAATCGACCCTTAACCTTTTGGGTGGAATGCCCATTAAACAATATTTATTCCAACCCCCACAGTTGATAGGAGACACAATTTTCAGTACTTTTTCGTCACAGTGTCTGCCATTGCCTTGATACCAATCCACGCTTCCTCAGCAAATGGCTTAATCTTACTCGGCGGGGGATCGAAACCACCACGACCACCACCCGGCAACTCCATTGTTATGGAAATGGGAATCTTTGCCGCCCCAAATGCATAATCATCGCTGGCGCCAGCGGCGGCATACAAAACATTTGTTGCACTGCCCACAGTGTAGTTGCTGCCAGTAGCGCTCATAATCGCGGTCGCTCCAGCCATAGCCACTTCATCCAAATCCGTCCAGGTCGATGGTAGGGTTCTGTAAAAATCCACAATGTATTATACATATTTCGACAATAATTATTGCACAAAACAACTCACGAGTCATATCCCCAGGGATATAGCAAATACTTTCCATACGAATGCAAGCTCAGGTACATCTTACAGTTTCCCTCGAAAGATTGCAGAATTTTGCGCAAGGCTTCAGTTTCTGGTTCCGAAAACGCCTTAGGTCCTCGAAAAGTCTCTGAGCAGGCATAGCTTGAGGCGCCCGTCTCACCCCAATGGAAATCGAAATTTCTATTTGCGTCGGTTCCAGTGCAAGCGAACGTGTTCGGCTGTCGCGTCTTCCGCCAAAATCTCTCCTTGGTGTGCGAGTATTCATATCCATCGGGGTTGACCACGGGAAGGATTATCCAGTCGTACTCTTTTAGTAGGTCTTTGTTGTCATCGAAGTTCTCCACTAGCTGATGAATCGCAAAGAGAGCTGTTGCCGGTGCAATCCATTCTCTGGCATGAATGCCGGCGTCGACGAAGATTAGTTTCTTATGCGACCCGGATTCGCTGTTGTCTGTAATTTTTATGGCTTTCATCTGTCGACCCTCAAAGGATTTACCTACATCTATGAGCGACGCACGTTGGGGATACATTTTCGATAGTTCCAACAGGTAGTCGTTGATGTCCTGGAATCTTAGGTAAGACTTAAAATCTAGGCGAATGGTAGTTCGGCGCACAAGGTTTTCCGATCGCTCTACCTGAATTGACTGCGGCACATTGTCATTGACAACTGTGTGAGGCAATTTAATAGCGTTGAGCAGATTTTGAAGATCTTTTTCGGATTTCGGTGGCACCAGCATCACTACTGGTACATCGGGAAGCTTTGTGGAGCTGAGGAAATCAATGGGGGGAACTTTGTTGTGCAGATTTTGAAAAGCATGCAGTGCTGAACTCTGTAGCTGGTTTCGAGGAATCACTTGGATTATTTTGTATCTAAAGGCGGAATAGAAGTTTTTTTTTATCCAACGGAGAAAGAACAAAAATATCTACCCATGGTAAAAGCTATAGTTGTCGTCTTCGCAGTTCACACTATGGCCAAGTAGGGCCACCAGAATACACAGTTGGAGGCGATACATTGTGCGCTCGGGCCGTGCTTCAAAGTCACACTGTCTGTTTGGTGTTTTTATGCGTTCGATGTTACCTTTCACTCTATTAACGTTTTATCGTCGTTTATGAGGGCAGGGCTAACGACAACTTCTCCAAAAGTGACCGCAGCAGGTGGTTAGATAGTCGGTTAGACCACCTATGGTAAACTTTTTTATATTGATGTGTCTGCAGTTTTGTTCGGGGTTTTCATACGTTATTTACCTAATCATAGGAACTGTACTGAGCAATTTCTTACAAACCAAGTCACAGATTGACAGGCACCGTTACAAAAGATATACATTCCAAGCTGATCCATTACAACATACAAAACGAATGCTGTCGCGTATTACAGCTATGCAAAGAATCGGTGGGAGGGAAGTTATACAGTAGTCGGCAAAAGTATTTTGACAGAAATGTAAAGCTACTATCAGACGGTTTGTGTATACGCCAAAATTTGTGAATAAATTTATGTATAATATACATAAACCGTCTGAACCACAAATTTTATAGCAACAAATGGGATACACAAACGGTTTGTGTATCATTTGTGAATAGCATATACAAATCGAATTTGTGTATAAACAAAAATCGTCTGATCGGGTACACAAATTTATTTATGCTTATTTGTTTGCATTTGTGTATCATTTGCGTACCTCATTTCATTTGTGTGTTCCTAAAATTAGAATATGCACAAATCATCATGCGAATACACAAATGGTTTTAGGAGTTCAGTTGAAAAAAAAAATTAAATGAGATTTCCTCTACAAGAACTTGGTAGTAATGTTGATGAAATATGTATATATGAAAAATATACTGGTTTTCACTTGAATATTAATATATCCTGCAACCTGCAGTTGCACAAGCACGCATTGCTTTTTTGTTTGTGTTAAATAAACAAAACTATTCTTTTGGATTTCTCTTTTTTGATATGTAAGTTGTATACGTATGTATTTATAAATTAAATTAATATGGTTTAAAATCTATTGCTTTTTATGGTAGATTATTATTATTCTGAGACCCCGTTGACCGTTGGCTATATGGCTTCACGATGTTTGGCCGCAGAGCAAATGCATCATCAGCGACGAGAACATACGGAACGGGTATTTCACGGCCGGGTAGTACTTTCGGCGGTGGCAAGCAAAGCTGTTGGGTGTATATCGCTTGTTCAAAAGTAAAGCGGTAAAAAACGCCGCCATCGAACTTCCGGTGCGGGCAACATCGACGTAAATCAGTTAATATTCGTCGTTTGCGATACCCATAAGTACGATGCTGTGCGTGTCCTTATAATTATAAAAAACGCTACCCGAATTGGTGGTGCCACCATAGATTAGATTAGATTGTAGGGCAGGAGAGCTCTCAATGAGCTCTGGTACTGCGGCTTCTTAGATGAGCCTATTGTGACTTCCCTGGTAAATTCTTAGAGCCATATCTTCACTCCAGAGACCAGAGACAAGGATCTTCTCTGAGTGTATATTCGCAAGAGATGCTGAATTAACGATTTCATCACCTAGCATGTTTTTCCTGAAACGACAAAGGGCGGGACATTCTGTGATTATGTGAAGAGAGGATTCGTCACTCTCGAGACAAAGTCTATAGATGGGATCCAGTGAGATGCCAATGCGGTGAAATTGTTTTTTAACGCGACCGTGGCCACTGATTATTGCTGTTAGTATTCTCAGGTTGTTTTTATCCAGATTAATCAAGAAGAGTGATTTTCTGGAGGAGAATTTGGGGAAAAATGTTCTGGTGCAATTCTGCCCAGCTGTATTTTGCCAGATCTCGTTAGACTCTATACGAGATTGGTTCTTGATGTAGTTCCTGAAATGATTTTTGCTGACTCCGCAAAATGGTTCAGGTCCAATGAGTGGAGTGGTTGCTCCGTGAGCCAGTGAGCCGATTCGATACCCTCAAATCCTCTATGGGCTGGAATCCAGTGGAGCATGACTAGGTTTTTCTTAGAAAGTTCGTAGATGGTTGAGAATGTTTCTTAGACGAGTTTGAATTTGATGACAGATGAGTCAAGAGCTTTGAGAGCTGCTTGGCTATGGTGCCACAATAACGACGTGCTTGCCCTCGACAGTGCCGATGCAGTTGGGAAATTGCCACAGCTCATTAAATTGCTGCGCTATAGCTTCCCAACCAGCCGCTGTTGACAAAGAGTTTTAAATAATAACTTTCAGGTAGTCGTCTAAAAGAACTTTATATACATATTGTATCCAGCACTTCCGGAATAATGGTAGAAATTGTATTTTGTGGAATCCGAAAAAGATACTGTAGCGATCGGAAACTCTCCCCAGAGGCTAGAAAGCGCAGCGTCAATATCAGTCGCACAGATGCAGGAATGCTGGTGCGCATAACTATATCGGCCTTCTGAATGTACGGCGTTACCAATTGAAGCAAATGATTGAACCGAACTGCAGTCATTCGGACAAAATTCTGATACAATTGCGGCTTTTCGGCACACAATTCTTAAAAGCCGTCTGTCTCGCGGTGGCCGAGCCAATTTTTTCTCCAACACGAACGGTGCTTGCGTGGTAACACGATGACATTTTTTTGGCTTTCGTCTTCCTTGTAATTGAGGCAGATTTTTTTAACTCTCATTTTAACGAATCGATTTTTTTTGATTTGATATATACGTCAAAATCAACACAGGAAAATAAAAACAAGTTTGATATACATATACACAAATTCCATTTGTATAGAAATTTACAAACCGTCTGAACCACAAATCTGTATACACAAAATAATTTGTAGATGCCGTATTTGTGTATGGGATTAAGCAAATGAAATTTGTGTATTTTTCTGAAAATACACAAACCGTCTGAACCACAAATGTTTGTTGACTACATAAATGGCATTAGTGTATGAATTTGTATAAAATCAGTGTAAGCGATATTCAAATGAAATTTGTGTATATCTACAAACCGTCTGATAGTAGCTTAAGTCGCTTTTCAAGGCGAATAATTCCTAACGGCTACGGATTAACTGTCTACAGTTTTCACTTAGTAATTGCATATGGTGTGAGCTATAATTGTGTGTGTAAATGAGATCATTTGAGACCCATGGCTGGATATCACAGGCCTAATTGTGGTTAAATTGCGATTTTTAGACTGGAAAAGGTATATTGACAAATTCATTTTTCATAGTTTCTTTGGCGAAAAATACTGCTATCATTTGAATTTAAAGTGTTCCGCAATTTTTGTTCGTTATCGATTGCTTGCATCAATTCATCGTACACTTTCTTTTAATCTTGATTCAACATTGGCACATTTATTCAAACAGCTTGACTCAATGCGATTCGATCGAAGTCCATTTCTCGCTCCAAATCTCGATTAAATGCGTCTTGCATTGAACGATTTGGCTGTGGCATCCTCAATTTGCACAACAAATTGCCATTCATGAGCAGTCATATAACCTCGATCAAAATCAAAGCTTTGTTGCGCATTTCATCTGATATCTCCAGGGCTCTCATCGCGTAATTTCGGAAACGCGTCGAAACGATTGAACAAAACGATCTCGTTTTTAGCTTGCTTCATATAACATCTTCGTCGTATCGTTCAATCGAATCGTTCATCGGTTTCATTTTGAACAGTTTGAAAATGACTGTAAACAAAGTCTGACACCTAAAAATTAAAAAATTGATGGATTTGTTTTTTTTTTTTCTTTCTTGAATTTGTTTATTTTTCTTTGTTGTTATTGATTGACATGGAATGGGGCATTTAATTCAAAAATGGATAGGTACTAAGGAATAAGGCCTCTATTAGTATCACGAAGAAGTGCAATTTTAAGTGAATGTGAAAGTGTTTACAAGTGTTGATAATTTTGTATAGCTTAGTATTGAGTTGAAAAAAAAAAAAAAAAAAAAAAAAAAAAAATTAAACAAATAAATGAAATCCAAGTGCAATAATTTATTTTTTGCAAATATGTAATGTATCTTTTAAATATTTCTTTATAGTTATTTCAGACCTAATTTAAACTGAAAAAATCACAAAAAAAAGACGAAACGATTGCAAAATAGCCATCGTTCAATCGAATCGTTTCTACGAGCCTATTTGACGTTTGAATTAGTAACGTGAAGCAACAAAAAACGATGATCGTCGAATCGTTTCAACGATTATAGTTTTTTATTTGTTATACGATGAAGAAGCATCGTCGAGACTATGTCGTTCAATCGTCTTGTGCTTGCGCGATTAGGGCCCAGTTCATTATCCGATGTCACAGTGCGAATTCGATCGTCGGCCACATCATCTTCTTCATCATCATAGTATCTACTTCATTTCAAAAAGTTACTTTATGTAACATAGTAAACATAATTTATTACAACAACATTTTTTAGATATAGGTATTTAAAAAAAAATTACGTCAAAATTGTTGACAACAACAATATGCTTGGAAAATAATTAAAATAATTGACAACAACAATTGCTTTTAAAATTTAAAATATTTTTTGTTTGTATTTGAAGGGTCACTACTCGATTTCTATCCGTTTCTTTTTTTTTCAAAGTTTATTTCCCCATACAAACTTTCATAACCTCTTTCATCCCCTCAAAGTTTTCTTTTCGCGACAAAAATATAAACCTGATATACAGTAATACGCACAAAACAAAAAAGAATTATGAAAATCGTCCCAGCCGTTCTCGAGTTTTAGCGAGACTAACGAACATCAATTCATTTTTATATAATATAGATTTAACAAATAATTAATTCTATGCGTGGGCTACCAGGGCCTTCGGCTATTACGTCATTAAATTTTCGACCTTAATATGAAAAAATATGCTGGTAAGCCCAATTATCTAAACATTCTAAAGGATAATTCAGAAGCGCCTATCTGGACTTGATTTGGATACATATTCTGTAACAAAAGTAGTATATGATTACGAAAACAAAATAAAGGTGCTACAAGCCGCCCAAGAGTTTAAAAGTAAACCCACTTGGTGTGGAACCGGGTTTTATTGACTAAAGAGAGCATTGAATGTCATGGATCACCGTAAAGAAGATTTGTTCGGATGCCGATATTATCTCGTGAAAAATACGCACCAGTCGTTTAGACCAGTAAGCAGGGTGGCATGTTTTGTGATCTTTTAGGGCTGTATTCCGTCCAGCGTTTATTTGCTTTGCTTCCAATCGATGGAACGATAATCCACGACAACATTTAAAGAATTGCTCATACCCATCTGGCGATAGACTCGGACAGTCATTAATTCTCCAACAGGTTAACGCTCCTTGTCACAAAACATTGATTTAACATTGACGGGACATTGAACCAGATATACACAACTGGCCAGAGCCACTCGGAGGCGCAGTTTAAATGCTATTGCATGTGTATGATGTTGCTTTTAAGGAATAATAACAGTTTTTCTCACACGGAGTAGAGAGGAGATCTTCTTTGTAGTGACAAAGCTCTGCGATGACGTTCCTTCAGAAATGCAGCAAAAACTCGTCGAAACGGTTCCCACAAAATTGCAGAATTATTTTGTTCCCTTTTTATTGGGTACTTATTTTATTTAAAAATAAAAATTGCCTATACTCACCTGTTTAAAGTTTTTAATAAGCAAACTGTTAATTTAAGTTTTAGTTTTGTCAAAACTTTTTTGCCGCCTTGTATACATTGAAACTCAATCCTCGTCGACACAGCCGTCCATGGCATAAATCTACGGGATGAAGACAAGTAAAGCCTTCTTCAATTAAATTAAAACTTGTGTATCTATTAGATATCACGTCGCTGATAAAATCAAACAAATTAAACGTAACCAACAATTTATTTTTAAATACCAATGGAGGTGAGTAGATTCCTCCACAAGTTTAAAACTTAGCAATGACCTTCCGAGCCATTGCTTTAACACCAATCCAGGTTTCCTTGACGAAAGGCTCAATCTGAGCTGGAGATGGATCGAATCCAGAGCCACCGGCTGGCAGTTCCATTGTAATCGAAATTGGAATTTCGGCAACGGCAAATGCCCAATCGTCACTACCTCCGGCAGCGGCATACAGAACATTGGTGGATGAGCCAACAGTGTATTTGGTACCAGTGGCGGACTTAATAGCATCAGCACCAGCCTTAGCAACTTCATCTAAGTCGGCGACAGTGGAGGGAAGAGCTCTGAAAGTGCAACCAAAAGATATAACAGAATAGCAACAACCCCCTATTTGGATAACTTACGAAGTCCATCCCCATGGGTACAGCAAGTAGTTACCGTACGAGTGAATAGTCAAGTAGAATTTGGCACGTCCCTTCAGTCCCAAGAGCTGATCTCTCACAATTTTCGTTTCTGGCTCAGAGAAGGCAGTCTGTCCCTTGAATGTGTCGGAGCAAGAATAGCTCGAAGCACCGACCTCACCCCAGTGGAAGCCAAAGTTTCTGTTGGCATCGGTGCCAACACATGAGCTGGTAACTGGCTTCCTGGTCTTCCTCCACATACGCGATTTAGTGTGGGTATACTCATAGCCATCGGGGTTAACAATTGGCAACACAACCCAATCGTAGCTGTCTAGCAGAGCCTTATTCTGTGAGAAGTTCTCCACCAACTGGTTGATAATGTAGAGGGCAGCAGCTGGAGCGATCCATTCACGAGCATGAATGCCACCATCAACGAAGATGACCTTCTTGTTGCGCACTCCATCACCATTGCTGATGGTGATGGTCTTGATTTGTCTTCCTTCGTAGGACTTGCCAACATTCTTCACGGTCACACGCCTTGGATAGGTAGCTGCCAATTCGTCGAGGTAGGCATTGATTTGGGCGAACCGTTGGAAGCTATTGAACGAAATGCCGCTCTTCAAAGACCTAGACATATAAAAATTGTTTTGGATACGTTCCAGCTGCACTGATTTGGAGACATCCTCGTTCACGACACTGTAGTTCATTGAGAAGGTGACCAGAGTTTTCTCGAAGTCAGCCTGGTCCTTTGGTGCGATCATAACACGAGTGGCCACATCAAGAGCCCTGGGGCGAACGAAAAAGTCAAAGTCTTCGATTTTTTCCATCTGCTCAAGGATTTGCTGGTGAAACTCGCTGGCGGTGCTTACATCGTAGATTTTGTAACTGAAATGATGGAAGGAGGAAAATTTGGATATTTGCTTCCATAACGTTTAATGGACCCAGATTCAGATTCAGATGAGACATGTCACCCAACGGTTCACATCCTTTGTCTAAGATGTCAGATGAGTGCTGTTACGGATATTAGAGAGCTTCAAGTTTTTCCAGGCTTATGTCTAAAGTTAATTCGACCCATTTGGTACTCAACTTTGGTACTCACCCCTCTAACTCCGCGCTGACCAAGGCCAGGCTACAGAGTAATAGTCCTAAAAATAGTTTAAGTCCCATTGCAGTACAAGTAACTACGCAAACTAATTGTCCACTCTGGTGGTGCTTCTGCCTTTATATGAATCTGAAGGCAACAGCTCATCGCGCTAACTGCGTCAACGAGGTGCATATTTTCTCGAATCAATATAAATCTATCAGCGTGCCAGCAAAGTGGACACTTTTTGAGAGCGCACTCTAAACGTTTCTGCAGACTAGGTAGTTCTTCGTATACACGTTTTACGTTTGTTCAATGACTGGGTCGAGTACATGCTCTTAGACAAGCAGGCACTTGAAGACACATTTCAATACTTAGCGTTGTGATAAGCTGGTAAGAACTGAGTATTGATAGAATTTCCTTGAAAATGTGACTTATAATTGTTACTATTGAACTAGATTCATGGCACCGATTTCCTATACGGGCTATGTAATCTTTGAATTACTTTCCAGACGTCTGGTCAACTTGGCGGAAACTTATCGTTCTTTGAATTGGTATAGGTAATTACTCTGATGGTTTTGAGTGTGACACACATCAAGCTATTTTGTCAAGTTCATGCGCAGCAAGCTCTACCTTACAGCCCAAACCGAACCTTTGATTCTATTGAATTTGAAACCTTCAACATAAATAGTATTTTCTTCTCAAGTTTATAAAAGTGGACTTGACAACTTCTTTTTTATAAAATGAAAACTACCTTAGATATCTCAAACAAAAAAAAAAAATGAATGGAATTCGACTTTTTCTATTATATATCTAGTTCAGTATTGAGCTCCTCTACCGTCGTCGGCTTGTTGGCGTAGACCCATGATTTAATGTAGCCTCATCAAAAAAATCTAGAGACGTTAAATCACACGATCTCGGCGGCCAATCGACGGGTCCGTTTCTCGAGATAACGCACGTTCACCGAACTGAAACTTCAATAACTCGATTGTTGCACCCGCTATGGGTATGTGGTTTGTGGCACCGTCTTGTTGGAGCCACATATCACTGATGTCCAGTTCATGGATTTGCTCAAAGAAATAACGTTCCAACATATCTCTGTAGTGAATACCATTTATCGTAACGTGACGGTAATTTCTATCGACGACAAAACGGACCAATGAAGCCACCGGCATGAAAAGCGCACCAAACAGTGATTTTTTGCCTATGTAGTGTTGTTTCATGAAGCACATGAGGGTTCTCATTTGGTCAGTAACGTATATTTTGCTTATTGACGAAGCCATTTAACCAAAAATGCGCTTTTTCGCTAAAGCTTAGTGCGCTGCTCGAGCTTAATTTTTGCTCCCATACAGAATTCTCTCCAAAATTTTTCTGAGCTAAATTTAAGCGAACCGATTTATAGCTGAGTGGTACGCTGCTCGAGATAAATAATCAAACTTTTGTTGCAGATTTTACTCCATGTAAATTTAGCCATAAGCGGTGCAGGGAAATAAGTCCCCGGGAACTAAGTTCACTGAGGGACTTAGGTCCCACTTAGTGGGAAGTAAAACCACTTTCTTGAAGTGGACTTAGTTCCAATGTAAGGTGGCAACTAAGTTCACTTTCTTATGGGACCTTACCTAGTGTCTCCACGAGCAATATTTCATAGCTTGATATCTGTCAAATTATAGATAGAAAGAAAGAACGATAGTATGCAATAAAATGTAGGGTGGGCATTTCATAGCATACTATTTCATTCGTTCAAATGCCGCTGAGCAGAGCATGTCGTTGCATTCTCGCATTAGATGCCTTAATACACCGTCCATTCGCTACTCAGCCATCGTAAAAAAGGGATACAAGTGTCAAACTGCACAGAAATGACAGCTCATATCATACTATCGATATCATTCTATGAGCTGAGCATTGTACCAGTTTGATTTGCTCGAAAACGGCTCTAACGATTTCAACCAAAATTAATATTTAAGCTTAAGTGGGTGGTGTTACCATGACTATATACCCAGTTTTTGACTAAAAATTCGATTAAGGGTGCTTTTGAAATTTGGACATACATGTCTCGAAAATGGTCCATACGATTGGAACAAAAATTAATTTCTAAGGTTATTTCCAACTTAATGGCAAACTCAGTTTTTCTCGGTATTATCGTAAAATGAATTTTTTAAAAAAGTCATTTTCTTAAATTTAGTTTTCCTTAATTTACCTGAAAACAGCTAAAACGATTTCGACCAAAATGCAAACTGAGAGTAATATTGATGTTCTTAAAATTATTGCGTCCTTATTTTTCTAATCACCGAAAACGCTAATTTTAAAAACTGCTCATATCTCGAAAACCCATTTTTGACTACGATAACACTTTAAAAACCAAGTAATGTTTATATCGCGAACAATAACTTATAATCGGTTTTTAGATATATAGTTCACAAATAGTATTTTTCAAATTGAACATTGAAATATTTGGTACTATTTTGTCTGCCAAATTTTACGAAAACCGCTCTTTTTTTTTCCTGCACCGTCATTAGCTTTAGCCGCAGCCCATTCAATGGGGCGTCACATTTTCTCAAGCTTCAAAATGGTTGAAATCAGAGAGTGTTGAATATTTGAAGTGAGTTATTTTCAAAGAACAGCTGTTTTCTGTGATACTTATCCTCGGCATGCTCTTTGTCAAAATTAAGCTGGGGTTTTAGCTAATGTTTGGAGAGAAAAGTTGGAGAGCAGACAAAGTTTAGTTTAGCTCGAGTACTAAGCTTAAAGACTAAGCTTAAACATTTGACATTTTGACACAGTTTGGTAGTCGTTTTAAGAGCGCGTTCACACTAAAAGTTTGTAGTTGTCAAGTCGACAATGAAAGACCCTTTGCATTTGGATCTACCTACTACCTACTACCTATGGGCTGAACTGAATTTAAAATGATGTAATAAATATAGTTTTTGTCACTGCTGTATGCTGCGATAATGCTGCATGTTTAGCATTGAGGTATATGACCCTATAGAGCAAGCCTTTACGTAGATATTAAGATAGCGACAACACCTCCTTTTGTGGGGGAAATCGGTCTCTTCTAACTACACAATAATTTCTATAGCTTAGTTTAGCTCTGCTTTGCATTTCACATGTCATGGATGCTCTGGAACTTGTTCAATACCATACAGAAGTAACACATGGTTAATTGAATTAAAATTAAACTATCAAAACGCTACCTTGATGTTCATTGACAAAATATTGTTTAGAGATAGACCGAAACAAATAGCAACAATCGAAGGAGTTTATACATCGTTAAATTTCGCAAAAACATTTTTAACAAGACAGAATTTCACGTCGTAAGCGGATATATCCCCAAATTAAACATTCTTGTGAAGTGTAGGTAACTGTGCAGTTAGACACTATTCCAAGACTCGTTCTAAAGCTCTAAATAGGCGATTCAGTTAAAGATGGCTGAAAATTCTTCTAAAACAATCAGTCTCGTTTTCGTTGACAGGCTTCAAAGGAGGAAAAGAAATGACATCAAACGCTGCTAAGCTTAAACACTGACAGCCTTAAGGGGCCAACCCATGGAATCCGTCGCGTCCGTTGCGGCAACGTTTTCGACTGACAGGTGGATAGAATACACAGTATCTTACGGAAGGTGACCCATAAGCAGAGCACTTGCCGGATGCGACGGATAAAGTAGGTTTACTTTCTACTTTTCTGTCCGTCGACCGTCGCACCCGTTGACAGTTGATAGGCAACCGTGTTACATTGAGAGCATTCAAGTATCTAGTTTAGTAAGTCTGGCAGCTGTCTGACTAGATCTATCTCGGTTGTGGTTGGTTGAAATCGGTCACGTGGGCACCTGTGACATTTGACGTTTATGGAGGGGTAGCCGACGAATCTAGTCAAGAAATTCGTGACTGAGTACTAAGTTGACAGTTCGGGTATGTGGCTGACGTAGAAAAAGTGACGTTCCCGACCAATCTAGTTTTTGCGTTCAGGTTACATCTTATCCAGACCAATCTAGTCGACTTAGATAACTAGATTCTTGAATGCGGCCATTTTAAATGTACTTATTTGAAAAT
The DNA here is from genome assembly GCA_946477585.1 of Cheilosia urbana. Taxonomy (NCBI): domain Eukaryota; kingdom Metazoa; phylum Arthropoda; class Insecta; order Diptera; family Syrphidae; genus Cheilosia; species Cheilosia urbana. The sequence goes on from OX297855.1 coordinate 46,502,056, forward strand.
ATCAATTTTTGAAAATATTATGAAGGGTCTTTTCCGAATAAAAAAGGGCAAATCAAACAAAGGCAACGCTGACCGCGAGAATACAAAAACAATTCAACTTGCTCAGTCAACGCGTTCGGATTCCTAGTCACGACCAATCTAGTTGACGTTTTACATAAACTATGAATCCGAACGTCCCCATTATCTTTCCGTATAATATAAATTTTACTTTGAAAAGAAGAATTTTTGACAAAAAAATACCTATCCAGGAGATTATTTAAAAGGAAATTTGAGTACAGTGGAAAGGGAAAAATAATGATAGAGTACTTAAAACACTGCCTGTCACCGTATGCAACGGATTCTATGGGACTGCTCAGCAGTGTTATTATATATTGGGATTTATCCCTTTTTGTCGGAATTTCCATGTCCGAAAAGCCTTTCGTGGGATAAAGGGAAAAAAAACACCAAATCGTGGGATTTTGAGGAATCTAACAAAATACATTCAAACTATAATTTTTTGCTGAAATTTCATGAAAACACCTTCATTTCACCATGATTATCAACACACTGAATGTGCATAAAAAACTGCCCATATAAATCTTCTTTTATCTTAATTTTCTAGTGCCAAAAAATAATCGTAATAATGTTACAAACTGAGATTTTTATACTAAAAAAAACCGTGGATTTCTTTCCTTGTATAACAAATTTTACTTCAAAAAACTGGATTTTGAGACGAAAAAGTATCGTGGGTTTTTAAAAGGGATTTTGAGTACAGTGAAAACGGAAAAAAAGGAAAAATTACCACGCTTCGTGGGATAAATGAAGGGAGAGTGCTAACAACACTGTTGCTCACTGCTCGTTTCGTCGAATACGTCAATATCGACGAATCCGACGACGCGACGGATGCAACGGATTCTATGCGCTGGGCCCTTTATTTATAAACGTATTATAGAGATATAATGCCACTAGAGCTTGTATAAGCTAAACGCGTTTGGAGGTTGTATTTAAATACTGTGCCTGTATAGAGGTGGAATAGTATCGAAATGTCATTTTGACTTCACATTATTAAGCAAAAAAACTTGCCTTATTTATTTGGACGTATTATTACCGACTTTTATCTTCGTTAATGTGTTAAAATATTATGTTTAATGTACACCACTTTATGCATGTACAATGTGAATACCTTTTCATAGGAGTACCCTTATCCAAACGTAATATTTTTACTTTTTCCGTTTGGAAATTGTATTCAAATTTCATTCTGAATTAAGTTCGTATTTTTCACAAGCTGCCAATTTTTTTTTTTATCATTTTGGACAGGTAAATGTAATAGATTTCTCCTTTTTATTACCTTTTCCGACTTAAGCCCTGTATAACTAATATGCATGGACAATTTTTTTATAAATAAGGATTTTTTGGATGGCGTATTGAGGCTGTATAAATATTTAGACACTGCACAACTATACACATGTATAGAGGCATTTTAGCAAATTCTAATAAATAAGGCTGTGGCACTTTTATGAAAACTGTGCTGTAAATCTAGATAGCTAGCTAAACGATATAAATCACATTTCGAGCACGGTTTATCTAAATCATCTAAGCCCCTTTATTTACTACCTTGTAGCTATCAGCTTATGTTAAAAAAAATCAAGTTTAACACATAAAAGTAAAAATCTGGAATTTTAGAGTTTGATTTATGCGCTTTACTGAAAAGCTGTCATATTATCTTGCACACGTATGGCTGTAGTTATCTTTGTTTTATTGAAGATATAGGACATGTCAGCGTTTTGCAAATCTAATTAATCTGCTAAGTTCGGTTATTGTTAAAAATTCGATTCAGATAAGCCATTCCATAGCATATAAAAGCTTATGCACGACCAGCATGAACAATTAGTTTGTTGAAGTCGATTGTACTGCAATGAAGCTACAAATTTTTGTGGGACTACTAGTCTGTGGCCTGGCCTTGGTCAGCGCAGAGTTGGAGGGGTGAGTACCAAAGGCATCGAGTCAACTTTAGATATAAGCTTGAAGTTCTCTAATATCTGTATAACAGCACTCATCTGACATCTTAGACAAAGTCTGTGAGCCGTTGGGTTACATGTCTCATCTGAATCTGGGTCCTTTAAACGTTGTGGAAGCAATTTTCCAAATTTTCCTCTTTTCCTCATTTCAGTTACAAAATCTACGATGTAACCACCACCAGCGAATTGCACCAGCAAATTCTTGAGCAGATGGAAAAAATCCCAGATTACGACTTCTTCATCCGCCCTAGGGCTCTTGATGTGGCCACTCGTGTTATGATCGCACCTAAGGACCAAGCTGACTTCGAGCAAACTCTGGCCACCTTCTCAATGAGCTACAGCGTCGTGAACGAGGATGTCTCCAAATCAGTGCAGCTGGAACGTGTCCAAAACGATCTTGATAGATCCAGGTCTTTGGAGCGCTCCATTTCATTCAAAAGCTTCCAACGGTTCGACAAAATCAATGCCTACCTCGACGAATTGGCAGCTGCCTATCCAACCCGTGTTACCGTGAAGAATGTTGGCAAATCCTATGAAGGAAGACAAATCAAGACCATCACTATCAGCAATGGTGATGGAGTGCCCAACAAGAAGGTTATCTTCGTCGATGGCGGCATTCATGCTCGTGAATGGATCGCTCCAGCTGCTGCCCTCTACATTATCAACCAGTTGGTGGAGAACTTCTCACAGAATAAGGATCTGCTAGACAGCTACGATTGGGTTGTGTTGCCAGTTATTAACCCCGATGGCTATGAGTATACCCACACTAAAAAGCGTACGTGGAGGAAGACCAGGAAGCCAAATACCAGCTCATGTGCTGGCACCGATGCCAACAGAAACTTTGACTTCCACTGGGGTGAGGTCGGTGCTTCGAAAAGCTCTTGCTCCGATACATTCAGGGGTAAGACTGCCTTCTCTGAGCCAGAAACGCAAGTTGTTAGGGATATACTTTTGGGATTGAAGGGACGTGCTAAGTTTTACTTGACTCTTCACTCGTATGGTAAATACTTGCTGTACCCATGGGGATGGACTTCGTAAGTTAACCAAATAGAGGGGTGTTGCTATACTTTTCCTAATATATTGCTTTTGCGTGCACTTTCAGAGCTCTCCCCTCCACTGTCGCCGACTTAAATGAAGTTGCTAAGGCTGGTGCTGATGCTATTAAGTCCGCCACTGGTACCAAATACACTGTTGGTTCATCCACCAATGTTCTCTATGCCGCTGCCGGAGGTAGTGACGATTGGGCATTTGCCGTTGCCGAAATTCCAATTTCGATCACAATGGAACTGCCAGCCGGTGGCTCTGGATTCGATCCATCTCCATCTCAGATTGAGCCTTTCGTTAAGGAAACCTGGATTGGTATTCAGAGTATGAGCAAAAAGGTCATTTCTAAGTATTAGACGATAGCGCTTGCGCTTGCTCGATCTTATAAGTACCATTCATTGGAATAAAGGGTGCTTTTCTAATCCTGTGATTGTTTTCTTCCTGTTTGGATTACGGTACATAATTAGTTCAGGAACTCAGTCATTATGCTTTTAGTGGTTCATGAGAAATAAGTCGATAGCCTAGTCAGTGTAGTCACCCTTATTTGTGTCAGCCATTCGCACAGAGATTTCAAATGGCCCACTAGCATTATATTTTCTAGAACAATTAATCGACTTGAATAGGGCGCGTGTTGCGCCGTCACATTCAGATGGTTTATTCATTGCAGAACTTGGCAAACTCATCGCCCGATTGTCTGTATAGTTAAAAACCAAAAAAAAAAAAAAAAAAAATCTTAACATTTTCCGCAAATATATAAATATAAAACAAAACTTTTCGTCAGTTCATTGTTTTGTTGGTTACAACCGCTGCCGACGGCGCAGCCAACTTTGCAGCCAACATTTTTCAATAAATTGTCAAAAATTCATAAATGCAAAACGGCCAAGTTTTCGAGCTTTGTGTGAGCAACTTTTCACCCGTCCCTTTAGCTGCCTATATACATATGTAGATACGAACTGTATGAGACCATAAGAGACCCAATTCGGCTGCACTCCCTTTCCTGGCCATTTCGGTATCATCACTTCCATTTGATATAATCCATTTCTCATTCATGCATTTGTGTTTGTATAAATGAAAAATTGTGAGAACGAAGCTAAAGGAAAAGAGGATATCCATCCAGTGTATATATATAGACAGATTCTGCAAACAATGGCCGGGATAAAAGGGCTCGTAAAAAACTAATAACAAACGGGAATACAATGCAAAAACCTCTAGCCCAACACAAAGGACGAGTGGGGCTTTGGAGAGTGTAAATGGAGTTGCGGCTGGTGAGGTGGTTGCATATGCAGCTCCTGGAGATGGTATCAAAACTCTCATCATCCTTTGTAAAGTTGTATTCTGTATGGTGCCGTTCAGTTTGGGCGAGGCTCATTGGAGCTCTTAATGTTAATGAATGACAAGCAACAAGTTTATGCAAATAAAGGGAAAATCGAAAGATAGTGCTGCGAGGTCACAATGGATGATGGTTATCAATAGTGAAGTAATAGGGTCGACATGAAAGAAGGTTATTGAATTTGAATTTGAGCTCGAGCTGAGCTGGACAAGGGATGCTGGCGATAAAGTGTGTGATGTCTTCTAGATCATGAATTGGACGGGGTGATATCGTAACCATTTTCAATTTCACTATCGATTTCGTGACGCTTGTTATGGGCGATAAACATTTCGATATCAACGCTAAGAGGAGGACAACTTTTCTTTTATTTTGAAATGGAAGTTATCGGTAGGGTTGGTTGGTTGCAGGGCTGCCGGTACCCCGCTGCTCGACCAATTAAACGACGAACATACGACATCGGTGCACGGAAAAAAGTTTAAGATCAAATCAAGAAAAATAAGCGCCGAATCACGGAAAGTTTGTCTCATTTTAGAGCTCAGTTCAGGAGTTACTAATTCACGACTTTTTATTCGCAATTCTAGAAATTGTACAAAGTGAAGATATTGACCCTCAAAAGTCGTGAAATACATACTGTCACAACCGATCGCAATTTGACACAAATAGTTATCAATTTGATATTACTGTGGTTGTGAATGCTGAAATTTAAAATACACACAAATTGTTTAGAAGAACTTGCCATTGATACGAGCCTTAACAATTCTTTTCAATTACACAGGTATTTTACTATCCATTTTAATTTATTTCCTTTATAAAAGCGATATGTACAGTCTGAAAAAAAAAAAAAATACAGATTTATGTCCCTCTTTCAGTTTTTGTTTTTATAATTAAATAGATACTTACAAGATAATATTCCAGAATGCTTGTAATCAGTTGTTTAGTACACTCACTGCCGCTGCGAACTATACTCTGTTAATTCAGTACAGGCCTTATGGGAAGTTCTTTTTTCTACCCGAGATTTTTGCGGGATTTACGGAAATTTTTCTAAATCTCGCAGTTATTCTCCGGTGGAAACTTATCAGTATGGTCGATTTTCGACCAAAAGCGAAACTAACGTTAAATTAATATATGTCATTGAAATAAAGCTACAATTATCATGAATTTTCTACAACGATTTTCCTTTGGTAAAAAATAGCTCGCTATATAATTATAACGTTGTTTAAGAATATTTTCAAAATGAATGTAATATTGTTATTTAATCAATCGTGCAGTGGTGCCTGTAGCTACTCTCACGGCACTCAAACACAAGATTTGCCACTGAAATAAAAACGAAACCACTGGCATTCCAAAGAATTTGTTGTTGTCATTTACGAAAAACCCAATCAATTTTCCTCAAAGGCGCATACATCCCACCATGACCAGTCTGTCACACAACTGCTGTCAGAATGAGGATGACGACGAGGGTGATATTCTCGTGTGCGGTTGGCGGTTGCTATTTTATCGCAGAAAATGAACATGTGTGGTGTTGGTGTGTGTTTTAAGCACCTAAGAAGAGTGTTACCATATTTATTTGCAAAATATCCTTACGGGTTTTTCTATGGATATTCTCGAAGAACTTTCGGTGCTTTTCAAAGCTTTTGAGAGCGAATAAATGAATTTGATTTTGTGGGATGTTGCCATACAGTTTTTAGGTACTCCTTTAATTATTTTTTATTTCTGAAGGATCTGTTAATATGCAGTTAAACCATTTTTTCTTAATAAAGAGTTGGTATTTGGTAGCCCTAATTATATTTGTGAGAGAATTATGCCAATTTATAGTGCTCACTATGGCAACCATGTGAGAGCTTTAAAATGGAGACAGCTTATTAAAATCCATAATAATAAGGGTGAAAGGCAAATAGCCTATCTTCCCTGTACTGAAAATTTAATTGAACAGAGTATAGTTATACCAACAAAATTTAACGCGACTGCTTTAAGCAAAGATTGAATAACGACTGCCAACTGCCTGGGTCTGGTCTCTGTCCATGATTTCAGCTGTCCAGCAAAACCACATACGCATGTATATCCATCAATAAAAAGAAATGAATTAATTTGATTGCGGCTACCTGCTGCATAAAAAAATCCACACCAAAAATGTCGCAAATCACTAAAAATAAAAAAAGCTCGAATTAATACTTCTAATCGTAATATTCAACAAACAGAATTTGATATTCTTCGCCGTTTCAATGTCGAATTACGAATTTTTGTACCAACTCAAGACAAAATCGTTGTGATTTGCGAAAAATATATATATAATTCGTGAATTGCAACTCAAAATTTTGCAATTGGTGATTTTCTGTTCTTTCTGTGTGCCTACTAATTAAAAACATGTACTGTTCTTATTCGCCTAACGATAGAAACTCTGCTATAGAAGTACCTTCATTCCTCTTTCACTCTTTCAAAGTGTTTTAGCTTCCTTCAAACCGCTGAATTTTCGAGGATTGCTCGAACACGCTTTTTTTTTAATTAAAGCAAAAGCAAAGTAAAGTAATACAAAAAAAAAAAAATTGCGAATGAATTTGAAATTCCTATTTCTTTTCTAACAAAACCATTATATTTAATTTATTTATTTCTCTTAGCAAGTTTCTTTACAAAAATTATATTATATCTATAGAAAGTAAAATTAAGCAGGATAGCAAATCATTTTGGCAATTTGTAAATCTGAAACGTAAATCAGTTGGGATACCTACCACAATGCATTATATGGACGTAGAATCGTCTAATGTGGTGTCTACACTAGAACTTTTTGCTAATTTCTTTCGTTCCTATCCCTATCAACTCAAGTACAAATATCGGCAATCATGTGAATATTGGTTCTCTGCAACTAAATTATGATGAGGTTTTGTTGGCACTAAAGTCCCTGCAGCCAAACTCTAGTTGTGGAGCTGATGGCATACCAGCCATTATCCTAAAGAATTGTGCCACAGGCCTTTGCGTGCCGCTGTTAATTATTTTTAACCGTTCGCTTCTCGAGGGAAAGTTTCTCACTGAGTGGAAAGAATCGTTTCTCGTTCCTATTCATAAGTCTGGTTCTAAAAATAATGTTGAGAACTATCGAGGTATTAGTAAGCTCTCAGCAATTCCAAAGCTTTTTGAAAGCATTGTTAAAAACAACCTTGGGTTTTGAAAGAATGTTTATCGGAAGCGCAGCATGGTTTTGTATCTGGTCGGTCCACTATCACCAACTTGGCTTCTTTCTCATCTTTTACTCTAAATGAGTTGGAAAACAAACGTCAGGTGGACGCAATATATACTGACTTTAGCAAAGCATTCGACTCGGTCAATCATTCCATTCTCCTTGAGAAGCTGGAGGCCTTTGGAATTCACTCTATAATGCTTCGTTGGATTTCATCCTTCCTAATTGGTCGCGTTCAACGAGTAAAAACCGGAACATCGCTTTCGAATCGTATTAACTGTACATCTGGTGTTCCGCAAGGGAGCCATTTAGGTCCACTGCTTTTTACTATTTTTATAAATGATATCGTGTCAACGGTCAAACATAGCCAATGCCTACTATATGCGGATGATTCAAAACTATTTTCATCTATTAAAAGTATAGAGAGTTGTGCTCTGATTCAAACTGACTTGGATAGAATAATTGATTGGTGCAACGTCAATCGCTTAAAATTAAACGTAAAGAAATGCAATGCAATCTCTTTTAATAGATGTGCGTCTACTTTCGAATATAATTATACAATTCATTCAATTAACATAAACAGGGTAAATGAAATTAAAGATTTAGGTGTCATGCTCGATACGTCTTTCTCGTTTAAATATCATATTGAAAACACTGTCGCGAAGGCTAATTCTATTATTGGCTTTATAAACCGTAACAGAAGGGACTTCAGAGACCCATTTACTTTACTTTCGCTATTCACTGCCTTGGTTCGTCCACTCCTTGAATATGCCGATGTGATTTGGAATCCTGCACTCTCAACATATTCTGATCGCCTTGAAAAAATTCAAAGACGATTCACTAAATTCATTTTTTATAAACGGCATTGGGCTGCCTCTGCAAATTATAAGGTAAGATGTTTACTTCTGGGCATTAAATCCCTGAAATCGCGCCGTCAAATTCATGATATAATGTTTGTCAGAGACTTGCTATGCTTTCACACAAGAGGTCCTGTTCTACTCTCATTGATGCCAATTTATGCACCGATGAGATCCTTGAGAACACGACATCTCCTCTTAGAAAAAAATCATGGAACAAATTATAGCCTTAACGAACCGATAACAAGAGCCATTGTAGCTTTCAACAGCGTTTGTACAGATATAGATTTATCTTTGTCGAGAGATAGTTTCAAAAACAAATTATTGTTTATATTAATTTTCTAACAAATTTTATTTGTAATTATTTACTTTACTTTTACTTTAACTTTCCAACATCTGTTATTTGTAATGAACAATTGTAGATGAATAAATAAATAAATAAATAATTCAACATCTAATCTAAAAAAAAACATGAATCTCAATTGATTTAAACAGCTAAAATTCTTGCCGCGAACTGTCACACTTTATTCACAATCCACACAAAAAAGTCCCGATCCACAAACCCACGAATGAAAAATTCGTTGAAACCAAAAAAGTTTTCATATCAATGAAGTGTCAAATCAGAAACTATGAATATTCGCGTGTTCGCAGTTCGCAATTCGCTCTCATGTGAATAGTCCTTTATAACTATATAGGGTAATACGTTATGTATTTAAAAATTTAATCATTAATTTCTTATATTCATTTAGGGGGGCGTCTCCAACAGTGAGAGACTTTTTTTTCAAATGACTATATCTAAAAAAATATTCTAAGTATATAGTTGATTTTATTTGCGTAGTTAGTTTTATTATTTGTGCTGCTTATTGCATACTTAAAAATTAATTTACCTTTACCGATAAAGTAATTTTAATCAAAATGGCTGAGTATCTCTTTTGTCTCACTATTGGTACACCTACTTCAACAATGAGACAGTCCTACTCCAACAGCGAGACAGACACCTTCAAAAAATATTTTAACAAAAAAAGTTTTGTTTGATAAACATTTATATGCAAAAAATGTCTAAAGGACCAGTGAAACATTTGTTTAATAAATGTTTATTAAAAAATGTTTGTAAAATGTTTTCGATTTGCTTCAGAAACAATTAAGTTCAAATAGTTTAAATGAATAACCGCCTTATTACTCCAAGATTTCAATTTTTTATATTCAAGCAACTTCAAAAAACAACACCTTGTACTTTCTACCTGGGAACTTGTGAAACAAAAATTATTTCCCGTCACGAATGGGAAACTGCGAAACATTTCATAAACATTTCATAAATGTTTCATTGGTGTCGAGAATAATAATAATAAACATTTCATAAACATTTTTTTCTGTTTATTAAGTGTTTATGAAATGTTAATGAAATATTTATGAAACATTTATGAAATGCTAATGATATGTTTCATTGGTCTGGAGCTGGACACACCTTTATAAATAAAAATAACGAGATGAAATTATAAAAACGAAAATAAAAGTTAAAATGTCTTCAGTGAAAAAGGTATAATACAAAAATAAATCGATTTCATTATTCATGAAATTAAAAGTACAAAATTCAGCGCACACTTGGTCAAACGTGGTAGGCGCAGTGGCTTAGTGGTTAGTGTGTTGAACTACTAAGCGAGAGTCCGAGGTTCGAATCCCGCAAAAACCCAAATTCCAACTTAGGGTTTTTTCCACATCGCCACCTCTCGCGAACGTCTGACAAACACCCGAGAGTATCTGTCTGTATAACTGAAAGTGCTTCTCAATTAGTCGTTTTGGAGTCGGCATAAAATTGTAGATCCCTTCCATTCGTTTCAAACTTGAAAAACTCACACAAATCGAATGGTTGTGAGAAGCTAGGCCTAGGTTTGAGAGACGAAAAGAGACCCGTCAGTGGTGGTCTGATTCGAATATCTCTCGAATCTACACACCTACTATCGGTCAAGTGTGATTCCAAAATGGAAACTGGCTTGTTGTCGACTGGCGTGGCCGCAAGGAATCAGCTCTGGGAAAATCATTTTTATGTCTTCTTCGGCTAAAAATGAAATTGGAACTAGTAAGCAGCGCTGCCAACCTAGGCTTTTTCATGCCTTTTAGGCATTATTTCATTAGCTAAGGCTTTAAGGCTCTTTTTTTTTCAAAAAGGCATCTATTTTTTTATTTCAAATATATATATTTTTTGGATTCAACGTATACTGACTTTTTATTTTTTTAAACATTATTGTTTGAATGTTTGAATGTTTGAATGTTTGAATGTTTATTTCATTTCAATTTCTATTATTTTTACAATTTCTAATATTTTTACAATGTTATATATTAAAATACCTATAACAATATAATACAGCAATTTCTTAAACAATGGTCAGATAAAAAAAAGAAGAAGAGAAGATCTGCTGAATATAAATTATTGATTTTTAACAATAAAAATTGGTAAGAAAAACTCTAAGGTGAAATTCAGATAAATCAACCATGAATTTTGTAGTGAAATGAAGTGATTTATACACTTTGTGGTAAGAGTACCAGTTTCAAGTGTATTATTCATAAAAAAATAAGGATAAGGAGAGCCGCACTGAGAAAAGTAAGAAAGAGCGATGTAAAAGAAAATAATAAAAAAAATAATAAAAAAAAAAAAAACCAAGGAAAATCTTGGCAAAAAAAGTCATGATCATGAATTTTGTTCCTATTTCTTCTGTAATTTATACATAGGTAATTAAGTTTTTTTTTGTAAATAAAAATTGTTTTTGTTAATTTTTTTATATTTGTGTTTATATTTTGATTTATTGTTACAATTTACATAAAAAAATATTTAAGGCATTATTTTATTGAAAAAGGCATCTTTATTTTTCAAGTTAGGCTTTTTTTCGTCAAAATTGGTTGGCAGCGCTGCTAGTAAGGTATCCGTCGGAACGGAAAACTCTCCGATTTTATACGATTTGGAGGATTTTTGCTGCGAGGTATTCTTCGGAACAATTGTTCGGAGAATTATTCCAATGTAAATGGCATACTGCGATCAAATTTGTTTTTGAGTGACATTCCTCCGATAACAATCAGTCGCGGAACTTATTTCCGATTTGTCGTAAAGTGTTTATAAATGTGAACAATAAAAAGAAATGAACAATACGCAACGCATTTTGTTGTATTTATATTGCTTCAATTTGTGTTTTCAGTGCAAAATCAAGCGAAAAAACAATGAGATTTGCGGTTTGATTTGATGTATTCAAAAAGGGCGATTTCCTGTCGTCATTTTTGCTTCTTTGTCATCGGAAGATTTTTTTTTTTACCTATTCAGCCAAAGTCTGGAAAGCTATTATGGCACTCAGCACTGGCTTATCGCGGTCTCATACCATCATTCACCAACGAAACAGCCTTCTTCATTGCATCCTCCGAAAATCTAACATTTTCCGCGAAATGAGTCATGGCTTAGTAGATAAGGATAGCAGACAATTTTGTGTAATTATTAACCAAAGAAAATACATAACCGACAGTGTCTCACTGATGGAAGCGGGGTTTTTTCTCACTGTAAACATATTGTCGAAAATATGTAAACAAAATTAGAACAAAAAAACTATGCATCGAAATGCCTCAAGATCTAGTTAATTGTTTTCTCTATAATATAATCTACACAATATTAAAAACATTAATTGAAAAACTCATCTAGATAAAAAAGTTTTTTTTTTTTTTTTTTATTGAGACACTTAAAATTTACTTTTGAGTGTTTTTTCCACTGCCCTATCACGGCGCAACTACTCTTCATTTCAAGTATCTAAACACAAACTGAACCAATCGGACGAACATCTGTTGCATTACCTACGAAGTTCCCCTTCTCCTACATTTTAATAATTTAAATTGGCAGCCAACATTAGTGTTTGATTATTAGTAAGGCCGAAAGAGCGAGGAAAACTACTCAGTTTGAGTGGTTAAGGCTTAAGGGTAAACAAAATATTTACGGTTTTGTGTTATGTTATGTATGGAATGGCTATGGAACTGGTGCCTTAGCCAAATAAAGGAAAATGTAGAGTAAGCAATATGGGAAAAGTTATCCGATGTAAACTTATTTTCTAAAGTAAAATAAAAAGTTGCCTCAACAGTTCCGTAAGAACCTAGCTTAGGCCTAGCTTCTCACAAGCATTCGTTTTGTGTGAGATTTTCATTTTTGGGACGAATGTTAAAGACCAAAAGGCCAGACAATTTTATGCCGAGTCAAAACTTCGAGAAGCTTTTAGATAGACAGATAATTTTATTTCGTATATAAATTTACAGTAGGTGGTAAGAAACCACACATTTTACAATTCAGAGGTATGATAATTTGTAGGTATCTTTCTTCTGAAACGTTATTTTTATACATAAGTGTAATTTTAGGAATTCCAGTGGGCAAGAAATATAAGAAATAAAGGTTCTGAAGGAAAATACGAAAACATATTCAATTTAAAAAAAAGGCGAGACAAAAAAACACTGCGGACATCCCCTCTGCATTTAAAAAGTCGGTTACACAAAAAAGGACCATTAGACGATCTACGTGAAGTTAGCCCGCACTTTTTCTAGAATGAAAAACGTGAAATGCAGTTCGATAGACATTCGTTTGTAGTTGTTTGTAGTGAATTTTTTTTCGTTTGTAGTTCAACCGTTAGAAAGTTAGAACCATTAGAAAAAAATTTCAGCCCGCACTTTTGGCTTTTTGAAATGAAAACTAGCCAGTTGCATTCAAAATCGTTTGTAGTTGTTTGTAGTGAAATTCTTTTTTTTTTTAACTTTTTATTTCGGAGATATAAGGACATTTGTGTTTGCACCTATAACTCCGAACTTCCAATAGATAGAAATTATTTAAAAATACTGGTGCATAAAGCACATCCTAACTTAAGTAACTGCATTTAAAATTTTTGAATTCACTTAAGCGTTACTTAAAAAAACGCAATTAAAGTCAAAAATCGCATCCCCTTAGAGTTGCATCCATATATGGATCTCCCACCAACAACAAGACAACGGTAAACACATTTTCGCAAAGCATTCATCCCTGTCCATCGATATGAGTCACTATTTGTTCATTGGCAACAACAACCAGCCAATCAACCCCTATTTTATCCAACAAATTTTTCTATTCCTCCGAATAACATTTAAAACTAACCCTTTTTAAACAATTTATAACAACAAAAATGCAATATTTACAAAGTATGTACTCCTGGCTATCTAATGCAATTTAAATTTTGTGAATTTATTACAAAGACGAAGATTTAGATGCAACTTAAACACACACTACTTTGTCATACAAACTCATATCAATATTTCCGTTACTAAGCAACTCAAAATAGGGAAATCTATTTTTTTCTAATGCTTTCTATTAGATGTATCTAACGGAATAAAAAAAAGTGATCTTTTATCAATAGATAATGATTTATTCAAGATTCAAGAAAATCGTTAAAATCGTCCGCGCAGACCGATTTAAGGGTATGGATATTTCAAATGCTGGACAACTACAAACGACAAAAACTAGTTGGTTGTTAGAAAGCATGTATGCTCTATCTAATAAAATCAAAAATTTCAAAATTGTACCAACCAAAAAGAGTTTGTATGCTATTTAAGCAGAAAAATAAAAATGGCGATATCTCCGAAACGGTACAATGCAAAGTGATGAAATTTTCTATTTTCAATAGATTTCCACCCCATTAATCTAATAAAATAAAAATTGTATCAATCGGCCTAACGGCTTATGATTTATATGAAATTTAAGCGAAATACGAGCTTAAATTTGCGTGTGAAGTTAGCCCGCACTTTTTCTATTATGAAAAACGGAGTTTGCAGTTCGATAGACATTGGTTTGTAGAGGTTTGTAGTTGACAACTTTGTTGGAAAGAGATGGGTAGTTCCATTGGAAAAAAAACTTATTCCACCCTTCACAGCATCCCAGCAAGGGAAATATCGAATCGCTTAAAAATGAGCAAATTTGAACCATTTCAGGCTCCCCTTAAATTGCGAATAAAAAGTGTCCAGTAATGCGGGCTGTCTTCTATTTTATACCACAGTTAGAAAAGAGTACATAAAATAGCAGTGTAGAATTTCATCGTTTGTAGTTCAACAGTTTTTGAGTTATGGGGACCTTAAGTTGAAGCCTAAATTTTGCTTAAATTTCATATAAATCATAAACCGTTAAGCCGACTGGTGTAATTTGTATTTCATTAGATTGGCAAAGTGAAATACTTTCCAAAATAGAAAATTTTATCACTTTACTTGCTACGGTTTCGGAGATAACACAGTTTTAAGGAATTGAAATTTTTTTTTCTAATGGTTCTAACTTTCTAACGGTTGAACTACAAACGAAAAAAAATTCACTACAAACCTCTACAAACCAATGTCTATCGAACTGCAAACTCCGTTTTTCATAATAGAAAAAGTGCGGGCTAACTTCACACGCAAATTTAAGCTCGTATTTCGCTTAAATTTCATATAAATCATAAGCCGTTAGGCCGATTGATACAATTTTTATTTTATTAGATTAATGGGGTGGAAATCTATTGAAAATAGAAAATTTCATCACTTTGCATTGTACCGTTTCGGAGATATCGCCATTTTTATTTTTCTGCTTAAATAGCATACAAACTCTTTTTGGTTGGTACAATTTTGAAATTTTTGATTTTATTAGATAGAGCATACATGCTTTCTAACAACCAACTAGTTTTTGTCGTTTGTAGTTGTCCAGCATTTGAAATATCCATACCCTTAAATCGGTCTGCGCGGACGATTTTAACGATTTTCTTGAATCTTGAATAAATCATTATCTATTGATAAAAGATCACTTTTTTTTATTCCGTTAGATACATCTAATAGAAAGCATTAGAAAAAAATAGATTTCCCTATTTTGAGTTGCTTAGTAACGGAAATATTGATATGAGTTTGTATGACAAAGTAGTGTGTGTTTAAGTTGCATCTAAATCTTCGTCTTTGTAATAAATTCACAAAAGTTAAATTGCATTAGATAGCCAGGAGTACATACTTTGTAAATATTGCATTTTTGTTGTTATAAATTGTTTAAAAAGGGTTAGTTTTAAATGTTATTCGGAGGAATAGAAAAATTTGTTGGATAAAATAGGGGTTGATTGGCTGGTTGTTGTTGCCAATGAACAAATAGTGACTCATATCGATGGACAGGGATGAATGCTTTGCGAAAATGTGTTTACCGTTGTCTTGTTGTTGGTGGGAGATCCATATATGGATGCAACTCTAAGGGGATGCGATTTTTGACTTTAATTGCGTTTTATTAAGTAACGCTTAAGTGAATTCAAACATTTTAAATGCAGTTACTTAAGTTAGGATGTGCTTTATGCACCAGTATTTTTAAATAATTTCTATCTATTGGAAGTTCGGAGTTATAGGTGCAAACACAAATGTCCTTATATCTCCGAAATAAAAAGTTAAAAAAAAAAAGAATTTCACTACAAACAACTACAAACGATTTTGAATGCAACTGGCTAGTTTTCATTTCAAAAAGCCAAAAGTGCGGGCTGAAATTTTTTTCTAATGGTTCTAACTTTCTAACGGTTGAACTACAAACGAAAAAAAATTCACTACAAACAACTACAAACGAATGTCTATCGAACTGCATTTCACGTTTTTCATTCTAGAAAAAGTGCGGGCTAACTTCACGTAGATCATTAGACGTTGTTGAAAACTACAGAGGAATCTCCTTGTTGGATGTCATAGCAAAGATTTTCTGCGGTGTTCTTGTAGAAACACTAGGAAAGTGGTTCGAGATGTCAAATATTCTATCGGACTTCTAAGCTGACTTTAGAAATAATTATACAAGAATTGATTTATTCACTCTCACTTCCATTGTCAAACCTTTCAGACACAAAAAGTGTACTTATTCCTTTTTTGCTGATGAACAGAAATGGTGATCATTAGGGTGATCAAGGACATGTACACGGACACAAATGCAGCGGTGTGGTATGGTGTATGGATCAACATACTCCGAATGGTGTGAAACAAGGTTGCCTACTCAGTGCATTTTTGTTTATTGTTTTCCTTGTTTATAAACGACGTAGTATAGAACATCTTCCCGGAGGAGTATACGAATTGCTAGTTCTACCAAATGTTTTTTTGTATACAGATGACCTCGTCATACTTTATGAATCGCCGGAACATATATGCAACTAATGATTAACCGCTTATCATATTACTGCAAGAGGTGGGGACTGTCTATTAATACAGAAAAGTCGAAAATGGCGGTCTTTGCGCAATCCCCAAGAACGCACAACGAAAGGCAATGAAATATGACGGTCATCCTCTAGAAAGAGCTTAAGAGGTTTAATATTTGGAAGTCAACCTGAATTAAAAAAAAAAATAAAAAATAAAATAAATAGTTGGCGCAACAGGTCCGGAGAGACCATAGGCCTAGCTCTCATAACCATTCGTTTAGTGTGAGTTTCTCATTTTTGGAACGAATGGAAAGGATCTACAATTTTATGCCAACTCCAAACGGCTAATTTTGAAGCTCTTTCAAGACATTAATACTCTCGGATGTTTGTCAGACGTTCGCGAGAGGTAGCGCAGCGGAAAAAAAAAAACCCAAATTCGGAATTGGGTTTTTGCGGGATTCGAACCTGGGACCCCCGCATAGCAGTCCAACACACTAACCACTAAGCTCCTGCGTAGTGTTGCCAGATAGTTTTTTATGAAAGTAGTTCATGGGGCTCCAAGTCCCGAACTTTCCCGGACAAATGACGATCAGAAAAAGAGTACAAAACAAGGACAAAAAAAAATAAAATTTTTATTATGATTCTTAGAATCTCAAGTATCCATTATTAGTTCTGTTCGTTTACTAGATTTTAATTATCTCCGACTGATTTTTCGATTAATTTCTAAATTAAGTGGATAAGTGAAAATAATCCCGGACATTTTATTAAAACTATACCGGACGTTCCCCGCAGAAGCAAAAAAGAGTGCATGTCCGGGAAAACCCGGACGGATGGTAAGGCTACTCCTGCGACTACCAACCTGAATTAAACTTTAAATTTTAACATACACTTAACCGAAAAAGCCAATAGCTCGCAAAGCCTGCTTAACTTCTCACGGAAAAATATGTTCTTAAACAAAAAAATAATTTTATTTGCTAAATATAAGGTATTTAATTCAGTTGTCAATCTAAACCACAAAAACTATTTCCACGACTCACTTAGCTATGATGAAATATCCTTGACCATTCAAATCAAGGTGTGAGCTCTTTTCCTTAAATGGCAATCAATAATCAAATTAATCAATTCGAAATCGAAACAAGATTGCTTTCATGTCATAAGTATATGCAATATATTCAGACGGCAGAGGATAATTTTCTTTGGAAAACATTCAGTAACTATGCAGGAAACTATCCATCTTCTAAATGAGTGTGACTGGGTTCTCCAAGGGTTTTTTTAAGTAACTTTTTAGAAAAAGGTTTACAAGCATAGAAGTATATAGTCCCTATCTTTACATTTCGTTATTTATCGAAAATTGAATCTATTAATAAAAAAAGCCAGACGTCCTAGTTTTAACAGAGACTCAAATAAACTCAACAACTGATTACACATATCTTCAATGTCCAGAATACGAACTACATCCTCGTTTTCGATATAAGGGGGGACTATGTGTGTTTGCCCGAGAAGATCTGGCGTGTGTAAGAGAAGAAGAGATGGAACCTACGGATCTCGACATAATATGGCTAAAGGTCGTTCTACAAAGTTGTACCAAATTCGTTTGCTGCCTGTACCGCTCACCAAACGATAACGAACCATCTAAATTATTTCGTCATTTATCCGATAAGGTAGACTGGATACAAATTCATCATCCAACCGCTGAAGTTATTATACTTGATGACTTCAATGCCCATAACATGGATTGGCTACGATATTCTAACCGAACGGACGAGGCAGGGAAATAAGCTGAAGCCTTCGCCATTTGCTGCAATTTCACTCAGCTTGTTTATGAGCCCACGCGAATTCCAGACAATCCAAAAAATTATGGAAACACTCTCGATCTGTTTCTCACAACAGAGCCAGATAATTATGAAATAAAAGTGTCTGCTCCCTTAGGGAATTCGGATCATGCTCTAATATCTGCTATCCTCTCTATACCGATACCAATAGGAGCGAAAACGGATCGTTATCGTTCGATTTGGAATTATAGTAAATCTAATAGCTTCAAATAAACCGTGGTTTAACAAAGAATGCAAGCGAGCTCGCAGCGAAAAACAAGGCTTTCCGTGAATGGCGGTCAAACCCTTCAGAACTAAAAAGATCTGAATTTACAATTCTTCGAAATAGATGCAACCTAATTATTGAATCGGCGAAGACAACTTACAGCGAAAGAGTCACTAACAAAGTGATTGGATGTCCTAGCGGCTCACGCACATTCTGGTCCATGGCAAAGGCAATCAGTAATAACTTTAGTTGCTCTTCTTTTCCAACTCTAGTAAAAGAAGACGGCACGCTAGCAACAACACCTAAAGAAAAGGCAGATCTTTTCGCTAGCATGTTTTCAAAGAATTCCACCCTAGATTCTGCACAGCTAGAGCCACCAAATATCCCGAGGATACAATCATCGATGGCAGAAGTGAAATTTCGGCCTCGAATAATTCAACGCATCCTTAAAGAACTAGATTGCAATAAGGCAACGGGACCCGATGGAATCGCGGCTATAGTACTCAAGAACTGTGCACCAGAACTTGCACATGTACTCTGTAAGCTGTTTAGCATGTCGTACTCCCAGAAGACTTTTCCTTCTTGCTGGAAGACTGCTCGCATTCAACCTATTCCAAAGAAAGGGAAGAAATGTCTGCCACAAAACTATCGTCCAATAGCGTTACTTTCAATGCTCTCTAAAGTAATGGAAAAGGTAATAAATGTCGAAATAATCAAATATCTAGAAGGCCATCGATTAATAAGCGACAGGCAATACGGATTTCGGAGCCGTCGTTCCAATGGTGACCTGTTAAGCTACGTAACGCACTTATGGACACAATCAATTGAACAACACGGCGAATCCAGGGCACTCATTCCGTAACTCTGAGAACGATAATCGTTTGCGCGATAGTAGTCAACGATCTCGTCATCAATTTGCTTTCCATAACTCTATCACTATCTTCTCGTCTATCGTTTTTTGTATACAACGAGAGAGAGCATTGAGAGCACTGAGTTTCTTTCAGGGACTTTCAAACTATAGTGAAAATTCCAATCAGATGTCCTTTAAAATGTCATAAATGACTTTTTTTTCAATCATTTTGTGTTTGATGCCGGCAAATTTGAAATTTGCAAAGTGTATTAAATTCATTATTAAAATTCACAAATAATACCGAAGAAATGTATTTCACAAATGCATATGACAATTTTAATAGCTTTCATGAATGACCATCCAGTCTTGGCCAAGGGTAATAAGCCAAACAGCTACCAAGGAAAATATAACATCAATAAAATAATTAAAGTTAAAGCGACTTTTTTATTTCATCCCTCATTTTTGAAGCCAACTGTCTCATCCGGTTATTCCCACTTAGAGCTTGCGAGTCGTTTAAAATTGCACTTGCCAAATCTTCATATTGTTCGATTGCTGTTATGGAGGGCAGAACAAACATTTGCAAAAATCGCAATTTTTCTGGGTTCGTAGCTATACTTTTTATTTTTTCAAGCAGAACTCCACATCGACCTGAGGATTATGACAATATGTAATTTAATGCCATATGAAATGATTTACGTTTTGTACCTTTGGAAACAGTAAACACCAATACACCTTTCTACAATATTTCTTGCTTTTGCATGAGCTTCATACAAAATAAGTTTAAAAGGTAGGTATTTATATATTTGGTAGTAGTATGTATTTTAAAAATATCTAAAGTCTATTATTTTTCTTGAAATTCGATAAAAAATCTTAAGCTGATTGCAAAACACACAAATCAATGCAAAACGACACCTCATTAGATATCGCTCAAATTGTATCGTCTGGGCGATAGCGTTTCGACGATTATTGACTTACGTGAAGCAAATGTTCAACCGTCAAAACGATATCGTCTGGACGATAAACGATTATTAAAGTTACGTGAAGCAAAGCTATCGTCGAAACGCTATCGTCTGGCGATAATCGACATACGGAATGAGTGCCCAGAGCCGTAGTCTTGGACATATCAAAGGCATTTGACCGAGTCTGGCATAGAGCCCTATTAGGCAAGTTAGCGTCTTACGGATTACCACAACAACTCTGCGGATGGATGCAAAATGTTCTTCTGGGAAGATCGATCCAAGTTGTTGTAGAAGGTGTATCATCCAATTCGTTTGCTATAAATGCAGGAGTGCCCCAAGGATCTATTCTTTCTCCAACTCTATTTCTTCTCCACATCAACGATTTGCTTGGATCGACAAATAATAATATCTACAGCTTTGCAGATGACAGCACTCTTATATCCTCCATCTCGAACAGTGGGCCTGTGAATACGGCTACATCAAAAAGTCAGAGATGTGAACAAATTAATTCTCTAAATGATGATCTGGACAAAATCTTGAAGTGGGGAAAGGACAACTTGGTTGTATTTAATGCAAACAAGACACAACTTACAACATTTTCCAGGAAAAATGCATCAACAGTTCCTCAGATCCAAATGGATGACCTTCCTATCCATCACAAGGACTCAATGCACCTTCTAGGAGTCACAGTCAATTCAGGAATCACATCGCAGGACCACATATCCTTTATCGCAAGATCGGCGTCCGCAAAGTTGAGCTACCTATTTTGAGCAAAGAGGTACTTTAGCCCCAAGCAACTTCTCCTTCTCTACAAAGCACAGGTTAGACCAGGCTTGGAATATTGTTCCCATATATGGAGCTCGGCCCCAAAACATTCACTTAACCTGCTTGATAGCATACAGAGACGAGCAGTTCGACTAATTGGAGACCCTACACTCACATCGAATCTACAACCGTTGGTGCACAGAAGACAAGTCGCTGACCTAGATATCTCGGGGCGCTGTTGAAGCGTTATAGGTTCGCCTTTCCCGGGAGATGTATACAAAAAAAAAAAAAAAAAAAAATACCATTTATAAATATGCTTACTTACTTGATATTTTTTTATATTCAAACTAAATTTTTTTAGTTCGCAATCGGTAATTTTATATGGAAAATTTCGGCATTTTCTGAAGCACAGTCTGGACACTACATAAATATAATAATTAGTATTGCGCATTGGTTACCTATAGTCTAGGGGAAGAGCTATGCTCTGTCATAAAGTACAATAGACCATTTTTCCTTGAATTAAAGCAAATAATAAATCCCTTTCGTCTTTCGTTTACTCCCCTATAGCATGGATGTCGGAGATACCCCAGTTACAACAAATCAATGTTGAAAACAATATCACTCAGACACCTAGAAAAGTGCTACTAATGGATCCACTTCCTTCTACAGCTGTATGACAAAAGAAATGTGTTACGCCTCAAAACAAAAGAACGTTCCTTCTCACTCCTGCTGACGGACATAATTTAATTAAATATTCAAAATATGGAGAGCACAACAAGTCACCCCTCCCCCATTCTTCCCTATAGAGTGTATCAATTGCACTTCCATCAACGCCCGCCCGCCGGGATAATTAAAACAATGAGCCAGCGAATTTATGTTCTTCGACCGCAAAAAAGATACCTACCCCACTTCTTGAAACAGGTCCCAATCACCAAGCCAGTCCCCTGAATCGTTCGCGTTCAGATGATATTTCGATTTGAAGTGTTTTGTAACTAGGGAGTGCTGCGTCTTGTGTCCCACTTCTACCACCAACATAGCAGATGCCGGCGCATAACAGCGAAGGATTTTTAATTAAAATTCATCTTCACTTTAATCAAATAATGGTTTCGGGCTTCGTCGAGCTTCTAATTAAATGCGAAAAATCGCGCCAGAGTGTAAAATCAAATCGAGATTAATTGAACTTCGAGATCCGAACGGGTGTGAACGTGGAGTGGTTGTGGTAGACATTCACTTGCAGAGGGCTTTCGAAGTCAATACAGGGTGGATGAAAGGATTGTTTGTGGTTGATTAGTCGGAGTCTATCAACGGCTTATGTAGGCAACAGGATCGATGGCATTTGGCTTGGATATGGATTAGCAATCGATAGGAAATGAGTGGAAATGATTAATGAGGTGATGGACTTTGCGCTGATGAACCTTCAAAGAGTAGGTAGTCCTATTTTCCTGAGGTGTTGAGGCTTAGTTCGTACATATGGCTCTTTGTTAAATGTTTCTACAGTCTCCGATATTAGAAATTTACATATATAGAGGGGTCTGGTCTCTCTTCGATTCAGAATGTTTTCCATTCACTCTCAAAGTGGCGCTTTGGTGTGCCACTTCCAATATCATGATGAAAAACTTTGACAATTTGCTGAAGATTATATTATAGGGTACAGAACTAGCTTCTATTTCGGTGCACAATATTACAGGACTTTGCGCCTTATGACGTTTAATATGATTCGGAGTGATTTTTAGATGAAAAAAGAAAAGGACCACATTTGTTTCTTTCGTTCGAATAAATACCGATTTCGAGCTATCAGCATAGACTTAGGCTACTACCTTGTTTAAGCCAAGGTGCAAGAACGGATATCTCAGACTCCACAGCAATGGACATATAATTTCATGGGCTTCGCGATGAATGTCTACAACCGCAAACAAACCGCCGAACCCTTTGCCGATCACGTATAAAACCACTAGCCCTATACCTGTCGATATTTTCTATACCGCCAGTAGGTATCAAGCACGGAAGAACTGAGGTATCGCTAGAAACAGCCATCAAAAACCGCAACTGATGTGCTGTGTACAGTGTGACCAATTTAATATTTGAAATCATGCTAAGTTCAGCAATATAATAAAGGGTTATTCAATAAGAGGTGTTTTTGTGAAAGGATATGGTCCTGTATGCGTGCTCGTGGTGGCCATTTGGCTGATGTTGTTTTTCGTTATTAACGGCATTCCTTCCTCTTTGTTATGAAATAAACATCCGATCATTTATCTCAAAAAATGGCAATTTTCTAGCATGTTTTGTTTTTCTTGTAGGTTATAAAAGTGCTTAAAAATCGTACTAAATATTTTTTTTGGAAATCAATACCTGCTAAAAACCCAAAAATTGCAATCGCAATTGCGAGGTTGCTGAATTCGTTGAATGGCAGTGTTCACTGTCAAATGAGAATCGTAATGGAAGGTTCGCCTGCTTTGATTTTATTTTATTTTACTATTTTAAATCATAATTTACCCTATTTTTGAAATTTTATCGTCAGAAAAAACTGTGAGTACTATATTGGTAATAGAAATGCGACCAGAGGAGATCTATTGTGTTGGCCTCTATTATTTAACCCAGGGAGCCGTTGAGGCTCTTTATAAACCTCAGTACCCTTCTTGGTTCCATTTTTCCTATGTCTGCAGGACTTTAAAACGCCCCTTGCATATGGATCGATCTACTCCTTGCCAAAGCAGGGCAGGGAGTAGATCCGTGTTCCGTTGTCTTCTTCTCTTCTCCGCAGAGTCGACAGGAGTCATCGTCGGAGAGTCTCATATTTTGCAATGGTATCTTATTGGCCAGTGACCAGTAAGATAACCCGTTAAGATTCTTAGATCTTCCTTGCGTAGCTCAAATAATTTTCTTGTTTTACTACGAGCTTACTGAATCTTTTCGCCTGCCTCTGTCCTTTGGATTCCGTCCAGTATTTGGCAAGGTGATCATCTTCCCATTTCCTGAATTTCGAGTGTACGTAATTCGAAGGTACCCCGAAATAGGGCTCAGGACCAGTGAACAGGCGTGATGCGCCTCTTCTTGCTAGACAATCCGCCCGTTCATTGCCCTCAAATCCCTCATGACCTGGTATCCAAGCAACGGTGACTATGTTGTCCTTGGCCAGATCTTCGAGGAGGTTGAAACATTTCCAAACCATCTTTGATCTGATCGAATACGATCTTAGGGCCTTAAGAGCTGCTTGGCTGTCTGAGAGGATGTAGATGCGGGCACCTTTAGTGCGCCTTCGTAGGCATTCTCGGATACATATTTCTAAGGCGTGTACCTCCGCTTGAAAGATGTCTGGTGATTTTCCCAGTGCTATAGCTCTTTGGAACCTAGGCCCATAGACCCCAGCACCGGTGGCATCATTTCCATCTTTAAACCGTCGGTGTACCAGATTTGTGAATCTGATGGTATTACGAATTGGTTGGTTCTAAAGGTACTCCTGTCAGATATATCTTAAATTTTCTGGAGAAGCGAAGCCTTTTAAGCATGGTGTCTGATACCACGATCACTGGATCATCTTGAAGCATTAGTAATACCCAAAGGTGCCCTGTGAGGTTTCCTGCTTTAAGACTTGATATATCAGGGACCCTGAGGGCACTGAGACAAGCTTCCTTCATTACAGAAATATGTAAAGGCAGTAAAAGCAGTTTTCACCAACGCCTGCTAAGCGATATATCTTGTTTAGTTTTGTTGGGCCGTTATTTGTTGCTATGTAGTAATGTTTTGCATGTAGTTTAAGTTGGTATATTTTATGATGAGCCAGATATTGTATCTTTTAAAGAAGGATTGTAATTGTGTAACTTTTGAAGCTTTGAAGCTTTTTTTTAAATTGTAACTTTTTTTGAGTGAATTATAACTATGTAAATTCAATTTATGATTGTATATCCAAAAGGTACAATTGTACCCGCCTTTTCATCACAGGTTCTTAGCAGTTTCTGAAAAGCATTTTCAACCAATTTTGTAAAAGGTAGGTAGGTACTTACCCGAAGCTTAACGCGATTGATATTTTAAATGTTCATTCTGTTTCAACTCTAAATTTTATTAGTTCACAGTGGATATATTTTCCATATAAATTTTGCAATTATGAGTTTCCGTAAATTTAAAGTCGAGATGAAAATTTGTTATTAGTAGGTACCTACTGCGCAATGTGTTTGGAAGAGTTTCTGCAAAACGAAAGTTGTGTCCACTCAGATCCAAAGACCATAAAAACCCTTGCGGTATATATATTCAAAACAGCATTCGATAAATTCCAGGTTTGTGTTCATAAATTACGAATAATAAGAAAAACACCATTGAGCTTAAAAAACATTTCCAGCAACTTCCTAACTTGCGCGGAAAAAAATTAATGAAATATTCATTGTCTGACTGTCGCAATCGCAATCCGCTCTCAGACATAGATATAGGTAGAGGTACATATTACAGTCGCTCGACTTCTACTTCAAAAATCAGTTAAGAAAGCACTATTTGTGCAAAATAAACCATCTCGTCGACGACAAATGCACACGATAAAAACAAACCAAGAAAAAGCCATCAGGATACGAAAAGTTTGTAAGTCCTTTGTGTTGCGGTGTCATTATTCTATGTGGGGCTGAACACGCTGAACGGCTGAACTGTAGGGAGGACTAAATGAAGCAAATACTAAACGGATGTGTGCATAATTTTTAGCTTGCCATCCTGATTGCAATGTATACCAAGGATATCCACTATATGGATATATGTGATATGTAGATCTATGTACTTACTGCTGATTGTCGATAGCGAATAAGCATGTGTTTGTGCATAATTTAATACCGCTTGTTACTGGTTTATTGCCAACCATATGTCCGTATGTAAGTTTGTGAGATTTCGTTGGAAAGCTTTCTGAAGAAAAAATGTACAGTTGTCAGGAAACAATTCTATTCTAGGAAAGACATGCACTCAAAATTTGTCAGATTTTTGATTATCAACACAAACTTACTAATAAGGTACTTAGTCCAGATTCGGAATCAAGCTTCTTCCCTTGTCAAACGTAGCTAGTCGCAGTGGCGAGTATTTAGCCGATATTTTGTTTCACACATAATTGTCATAGATCCTTCTATCATAATAAAAAGATTAAGATCAAGTTCAAGAAATCGGAGCGCTTAAAAATAGGCAATCGAAACCATTTCAGGCTTCCCTTAAATTGCGAATAAAAAGTGTCCAGTAATGCGGGCTGTCTTCTTATTTTATAGAACAGGTAGAAAAGGGTGCATAGAACAGATATGCAAAGTTTCATCGTTTGTAGGTTAACAGTTTTAGAGTTATGAGGACCTTAAGTTAAAAGCCAACATTTTGCTTAAATTTCATATAAATCATAAACCGTTAGGCCGATTGGTACAATTTGAATTTTATTAGATTAGTAATGTCGAACACTTTCGATAATAGATTTTAGAAATTTTATCACTTTGCTGGCTGCAGTTTCAGAGATAATACGGTTTTAAGGGATTGGGATTTTTTTCAAATGGTTCTAACATTCTTACGGTTGAAGTACAAACGAATATAATTTCACTACAAACAACTACAAACGTTTTTCTATCGAACTGCATTTCACGTTTTTCATTCTAGAAAAAGTGCGAGGTGCGTTGTAATTTCATCTAATTCGCTTAAATTTACCTGCTGTAATTCATAATGTGTGGAAAGTTTTTATATTGTGCACTTCTATGTATTGTCCCCTACCCAAATTATATATAGTGTTGGCATATTTATGTGACGTATAATAGCAAAAATGGGTGGAAACACGTTATAGGCAACTCCGTATTAATATATAGATTAACGTCGTGCGAGAGACCTTTGATGTCAAAAAAGGATTTAGACATTTTTAACGTCATTCTTAAGAAAATTGTGCGAAACTCACAGGGCAACACCAGAGGCACAATTTTCCAAAAGTCTGTGCAACTGCTTGCATACGCTGGCGACATTGACATTGTTGGCAGAACACAGCGGGCTGTCACTGGTGCGTTTGCTAGGATAAGTACAGAAGCCGCAAAAATCGGTTTAGTGGTGAATAAGGGTAAAACAAAATATATACTGTTAACAAGAAGGGACACACAACATCGACGAATCGGACAGAACGACACGATAGACAGCTATAACTTTGAGGTAGTTAGGGACTTTGTCTACCTCGGCTCCGCTATAAACTCTGATAACGACATCACATCAGAAATCAAACGAAGAATCACACTTGCCAACCGCTGTTTCTTTGGCCTAAGACGGCAACTGATAAGTAAGGCCTTGTCGAGAAATACTAAGGAAATTCTGTATAAGACCCTCATCATCCCAGTCCTGCTTTATGGTGCAGAAGCATGGGCGCTATCAAAGGCGGATGAAGATCTCCTTGGTCGTTTCGAACGCAAAATTCTTCGAGTGATTTTTGGTCCCGTTTGCGTTGACGGGCTTTGGAGGAGAAGATTTAACAGCGAACTCTACGAGCTGTACAGCGACATCGACCTGGTCAGAAAAGTGCGCATCAGCCGACTAAGATGGCTAGGACATGTAGAGCGAATGGACACCAATGCTCCGGCCCGAAGAGTCTTCGACTCCAACCCGGAGGGACAACGCAGTAGAGGAAGACTTCGTCTTAGGTGGCGCGCACAAGCGGAAGGGGACCTCAACCAACTTTGAGTGCGCAACTGGAGGCAGTTAGCTAAAGATCGCGCTAACTGGAGAGGCGTATTGGTTGAGGCCCAGGTTCACCCCGGACTGTAGCGCCATCTAAGTAAGTAAGTTAACGTCGTGCGTTTTCGTTGGACCACCCTTTATATATCATAACCATAAGGAACTTACCTTATGAAATATTTTTTTTATGATTAGGTACCGTCGGCTCAGCCCCCTACGATTAAAAACTGAACGCTATATTTTTCTTCCATAGCCAAAAAAGCCGAGTATGCAAAATGAATGGAAACATCAAATTCTTTTGATTCTCGCAAGAATTTCAATCAATTCTCTTTGTTCTTCAGTAGTCAGCCGCCATGTTCCCTGTACAATGTACATTAGGCCGGAGTGAATTGAAGCTTTTTTTTAATGTTATTTTTTCTTTGACAAGTTGAATTTGATTATTCCTTAAAGCTACAACCGTTTTTAGCAAAAACAAAAAAGGTCCTGTGGTTCCTATATTTATTTATTTATTTTTTATTTATATAATTTATCTACAAGCCACTTACAGCTAACAGATTTTTCGGTTATAATAAATAATCAAAAGAAATAAACATACAATAGCAATGCCTTGAATTTATCTCTAGATAAACATAAATCAATATTACAACAGGCTTCATTGAAAGATATGATTGCTCTAGACAAAGGTTCATTACACCCATATTTAGTTCTATGCATATATTGAAAAAGAAAATCTCTAGTTCTAAATGATCTAGCAGGTACATATATAGGTACCATTGAAAGAAGGGGTGGGCATCAGTGGCGTGGCGTGAACATTTTTAAATGGGAAGTCGAAACAAAATCAATTCAAGCCACCTTTTTTATACTTTAAGTCATTAATATTTAAAATTTACAATGAGCTTAAGGCATACTAAAAGTGGCTTCTATAGAAGCCCTTATTGACAGACGCATGATGCCATAACTTAAAGCAAATTCAGAAGCACACCCTTACCTACCTCAACAACGACCTGTAATTATTCACACAAGAGACAATAAGAAAAGAAGAAGTAAAAGAAAATCGAATAACTCGAAGAAAAGCGCGTTATTTTGTTCATATCATAACCAAACAAACACATACGACATACCCAAAACACAACCCAGTGGCCATGGCCAGTACCAGTACCAGTAACAAGCTCTGGCTCTGGGAAGAAAAAAAGAGATACAAACAAATGTTCACTCAGTACTCAGCAGTCAAAATGAACTTTGTGAGAACCGCGAATAACTCGAAGAAAAGCGGGTTATTTTCTACAATGGGTGTTGAACAAAGAGGTGTCAGAGTCAGACAAAGTACTCAGGGAAGAAAAAAAGAGATAACAAGCAAATTTTCTCTCAAAATGAACTATAAAGTGAGAACTTTAATAACCCGACTTATTTTGGGTAACCTTCGCTTTTTCGCCACGAGACGATGACGACGTTGTATGAAAATGGATACACACACGATTTTTATATGAGTGCTTTTGTGTGTGTACCATTTGGTGAGTATTCACATTCATTTGGTAGTGTTTCATGTATATTCGGTTTTTGGTAGATAGATAGTGTTGCCTGGTGGAGATTTCAAAAGGTAACTCGGTAGGAATCGAGTTATATGGACGCCACGCCACTGGTGGGCATCTAATAGTATAGCTAAGTATATCTCTTACAAACATTACATCATGGATGGCTCGCCTCGATTTTAAAGATTTAATACCAAGCAATTGACATCTGGCTATATACTCTGGACGGAAATTAAAACGCATTTTGAAAAAAATTTGTCTTGTGAAACGCCTTTGTATTCTTTCGATGCGATCAGAGTGAGAATTAAACGCAGGGTTCCAAATGACATCGGCATACTCAAGAAGCGATCTTACCAAGGAGATGTATAAAGATAAGAGGGCATATGGATCCCTGAATTCTTTACAGTTTCTGTTAATAAATCCGATGGCAGAATTGGATTTTAAGACAATGTAGTCAATGTGACTTTTAAAACAGAATTTGGAATCCAGGATAACACCTAAATCTTTGATTTCATTAACCCTACAGAGAAGATTCGAATCAATCACGTAATCAAACTGCAAGATTGAACTCAACCTTGAGAAAGATATCACATTACACTTTTTTATATTAAGCTTTAAATCATTGCAGTTACACCAGTCCGATATAGATTTCAAATCTAACTGTACTAGGTGGCAATCCTCTAAGCTCCTAATTTTAAGGTATAATTTCAGATCGTCAGCGTATAACAGACATTGACAGTGTTTAATCGCAAAAGTTATGTCATTGATGAAAATAATGAAAAGCAATGGTCCTAAATGGCTACCTTGGGGAACCCCAGATGTGCATTTAATTGATCTGGAGCAGGCATTGCCAATGCGTACTTTCTGAGTTCTGCCCGTAAGATAAGATGATAACCAGCATAACATCTTCGAATGAAAACCAAAGAGTTCAAGCTTTTTCAGTAAAATGCTATGATTCACTGAGTCAAAGGCTTTACTGAAGTCGGTATACACTGCGTCGATCTGACATTTGTTTTCAATAGTGTTGACAACGTATGATGAAAAAAGTGCCAAGTTGGTGGTGGTAGATCGACCAGATACGTAACCGTGTTGAGCTTCCGATAAGAACTCCTTAGTGAAAAAATCCAGTTTGTTTTTAACTATGCTTTCAAATAGCTTAGGAATCACTGATAACTTGCAAATTCTCCTGTCGTTCTCAACATTATTTTTAGGGCCAGTCTTATGTATGGGAACAAGAAATGAAATCTTCCATTCTTGAAGAAAGATACCATCAGACAGAGATTGGTTAAAAATGTTGAGTAAAGGAAAACAGAGGGAGTAACAACAAGAATTAAGAATAATAGCTGGGATGCCATCAGCCCCTCCCAAGGTATGGGGCTTAAGTGACTTAAGGGCCAAGAGGACTTCATCAGAGCCTAATATAAATGAGCCAATATCAACCTTACTTGCTATATTGTCTAAAGAGTTTCTAATAAAACCTGGTTTTGAATAGACCGATTCAAAAAATCAAGACTGGAGTCTAAATCAGAGGACTTGATATCCTTGAAAAACATATCACATGGAATTCCGACCGATTTCCTTTTAGAATTAATAAATGACCAGAAAGATTTACTATTATGTTTAACGTTATTTTCAATATTCATGATGTAAGCCTTGTAAAGAAATTTACTTAGAGTAGAGAATTCTTTGCGTAGTCTACTAAAATTAGTGTAATCAGATGTATTATTTGATTTCTTAAATTTGTTAAAAGCTTTACGTTTTAAGTTATGCAAATTTGAGAGTTGTCGATTATACCAAGGGGGCTTGGATAATTTCCTTTTGGGAAAACAGGGAACAAATTTAGCAAAACCCTCTCGTAAAATTTCAATGAAGCGTTTATACATATGTATACAGATCAATTTCAATAAAAATTTCTTTATGATTAATGGAATCATTTAAAAGTGAGAAAGGAACATTTGTTACATTAACATTGAATTCTTCACAGCTGATAAAAACAAGATCTAGTATTTTACATAAAGAGTTTACAATATGATTAACTTGGATTAGATTTAGCGAATAAAGAGAATCAATAAAGAAAAATTCATGGTCTTTTCTCATGTTATGGGGAGTCAACATATTGTCGTTCTCTGACCAATTCCAAATTAAATCGGTTAAATTAAAATCTCCTAATACACAAATATTATCACAACTGGAACATGCATTTGAAATAAATTCAATTTTACTAAAGTGCTTTTCATAAACTTCTATTCAAAAACAAAATATCCTTGATATTTTTTTTTTATGTACTGGAAATAATATATTATGTTATATTTATATTATAAGGAAACTACATTTATAATAAAAATAGTCATAAGATTTAATTCATTTATAGAAAGTAAATTTCTTTGAATATTTGTGTTTCGAAAAAATAAATTTTGTGTTCGCCATCAAATACAATTCCCTAAAAATTAAAGTTTATTAAAATCTTGTTATTGGTAGGAAGACTGAATTTATCTTACATATTGGTTTATTGCATTATATTCAAGCAAGCTCCATCTGTGGGTGTAGGTTCGAGGACTACATTATCTTTCTAAAATTAGCAATTTATCAAGTAACTAACTTTTTTAACTACAAAATGTAATTTACCCATGTAATTTACACGAAGTATTTCATTATTTGAGGGTCTTGACGAATTCTTTCTTTGTTTCAAATTGCGGCAACATTTTTCGAGATGAGATCCTAGCTTTGATGAATCCATCTCTTCATTCTCGGCCACAAACTGAAACAGAAGCTTCTGTAACCAGCTTAGCACATCTTTCGACTTCTTGAGTGTGACAGGGATATTTTATAAGCGCTTTGCCTATAGCTGAATCCATATTATGAGAGACATTTTCAACCATGAGTCGTAAGACCCGATAGGTGGCGCTGTTGCCGAGATCTATTTTTTTAATTCTTTCAACTCAATTCGTAAAAGGGATACTTATATGGGCACTCTAGACCCGGGGAGTGTACTGATAAAGCTAGGTCTTACATAACAACTAGACTACTGCATCAGTTGATTGGATTAAATCCTAGTTGTAACGATATGAAAATAAATTTCTTAATACAATACAATTTAAAATGCATATTTCGGGAGATAAGTTGTAGGGGAGAAGGGGGCAGTGTAGGACGGGGGAAGTTTAGGACAACTTAAGAAAAAGTACTACAAAAAAAACTTTTTAATACTTTAATACAATTTTACAGTGGCAAATCCACTTCAAACAAACATCTGATGGATATTGAAACGATACCAACTTAAAAAAAAAAAAAAAAATTTGTTTCCAGGTGACGGTTGTAATTTTTTTTATTCCTAGACGTAAGCATATTATTCTAAAATTATGCTCAATTTACAAATTAAAAGTGTCCAATTATAATGTTTATATGTGTAGCGATGTTAGTCAACCAAAATATTAACAATTTACATTGGTTCTAAAAAAATATGAAGTTTTTAGTTTTTTATCCCTCTCGGGGCACTTTTGGACAATGCGCGAGGGCAGCTTTTGGACATGTCCTAATCTGCCCCCTTTTATCACTTTGAACAATCTATTTCAGTGATTTGTATAGAATGATTTTTTTTTTGGTTTTATTTGTTTAGGTTTATCTCTGCACTAATGGTCAGAAATTACAAGAAAAAGAAGGAAACCGCTCCTAATGAGCGTTTTTTAGGCATGTCCAAAACTGCCCCATGGTTGTCCTAAGGTGCCCCCCCCCCCCAGAGGGGCAGAACGGGACACTTTAAAGAGATTATTAAAATAAATAAAAAATAATTTAATTATAACTATACATATTTATTTGGATATGAGATTGAAAGATAAAACAACATGTAATAATAATTTTCAAGATCCGAAGGGATACTCCGCTTTTTAATGGATCTAGAGCGATTTTTTGTAAAAAGTGTCCCAAGGTGACCCCCTCTCCCCTACATCTGGTGTGTACACTCTGTTTTTTTTTTTTAGTTCTACTTTCCTACAATTCGGTTTTTCAAAGTATTATTATGTAGATACTTTTTTTTTTTTTTTTTCAAAACTCCGTAAATTATGAACTTTATACTGTATGTATTTATCTAACAGGCAAAAATAGGTGTCACGTGTTTTCGTCGGCCATCTTGTTTACATGGTAAGAATTATATAAAAAGGCTACCCATGTTGATATTTTTATAGCGATGGTTAGCGAAATTCCGCGTTCTTATGAAACAAAATGGCTTCCGGAAATGATGAATGGACAACTATAAATTGTTGGTTTAATTTACTGAAACTGATTAACACTCTCATTTCACATGCTTAAATCGGAAATAGAAATGCTTTAAAGTGATTGCAGAAATGTTCGTCGTTGGAACTTGTGTTTATTTCCACTTTACGTATCTATAATTACGGGTAGAGCATCAATGACACCTTAGACGCCTTGACTTTTGTTTCAGGATATGCAACCACGTATACAGCAGGTACTTTTACGTAACGTGTTTTCCAAAAGTATTCTTAAACTTTAGCAACTTGCTTTGACTCAACCTACATGTATGCAAACATTTATGGTTGTGGTATTTTTTATCTATATTGGAGATAATAACCCTCTTTTTTTTTTAACCTATAACGCTTCAACAGCGCCCCGAGATGCCTGCAGAAGTATGTTTGTTCTGCACTTAAATTGCTGCAAATTGTAGTCTTCTGGAAATATATCCCCAGGAAGCGAGTTCCAAAGTTTGCTTGTCCTGTAACAGAAGGAGTTCTTGAAAGTTGATGTCCTCGCGGTTGTCAAGTGTACTGTATGGTCATGAGCATTAGCAGCCTGTCTTGTTGGGCGCCCAAAAGTTGCATTTCGAGGGATAATGTCTTTGAGTTCCTCAGAACATCTACCATGGAAGTACCTATAGCGACTTGTCTTCTGTGCACCAACGGTTGTAGATTCGATGTGAGTGTAGGGTCTCCAATTAGTCGAACTGCTCGTCTCTGTATGCTATCAAGCAGGTTAAGTGAATGTTTTGGGGCCGAGCTCCATATATGGGAACAATATTCCAAGCCTGGTCTAACCTGTGCTTTGTAGAGAAGGAGAAGTTGCTTGGGGCTAAAGTACCTCTTTGCTCAAAATAGGTAGCTCAACTTTGCGGACGCCGATCTTGCGATAAAGGATATGTGGTCCTGCGATGTGATTCCTGAATTGACTGTGACTCCTAGAAGGTGCATTGAGTCCTTGTGATGGATAGGAAGGTCATCCATTTGGATCTGAGGAACTGTTGATGCATTTTTCCTGGAAAATGTTGTAAGTTGTGTCTTGTTTGCATTAAATACAACCAAGTTGTCCTTTCCCCACTTCAAGATTTTGTCCAGATCATCATTTAGAGAATTAATTTGTTCACATCTCTGACTGTGTGATGTAGCCGTATTCACAGGCCCATTGTTCGAGATGGAGGATATAAGAGTGCTGTCATCTGCAAAGCTGTAGATATTATTATTTGTCGATGCAAGCAAATCGTTGATGTGGAGAAGAAATAGAGTTGGAGAAAGAATAGATCCTTGGGGCACTCCTGCATTTATAGCAAACGAATTGGATGATACACCATCTACAACAACTTGGATCGATCTTCCCAGAAGAAAATTTTGCATCCATCCGCAGAGTTGTTGTGGTAATCTGTAAGACGCTAACTTGCCTAATAGGGCTCTATGCCAGACTCGGTCAAATGCCTTTGATATGTCTAAGGCTACGGCTCTGGATTCGCCGTGTTGTTCAATTGATTGTGTCCATAAGTGCGTTACGTAGCTTAACAGGTCACCAGTGGAACGACGGCTCCGAAATGATGATAATGGCTTATCGATGGTGTTTTTGCTGTTTCTGTCAAAAAAGTCACTGTTGACTATTTGTATAGTCATAAAATAAAGTGATTCCTCCTTTACTCCCAAACACAGTGGTCGAGACCCCATCTTTTGGCTGGAAAAATGCGCCTTTAGTTCCGTAGCCAAATGTGAAAGAACGGAACCTAGTTTTTCTTTTGTCATAGTATTTTTTTCCATAATATCATCATTGAAACCAACCGTCATATTGTGTTATTTCACCCATCTAGCGGAACTTCATTTATTTCGCGAATGAAAATATTGTTTTGTTATATTTATTTGTTTAACTACGTTTATATTTCTGTAAGGTTTTTCAGAGTCTTACTAAATTATTTATTTAATAATCTCAAAGTTTTATACATTAAAAGCTTTGAGAAAACTAATAAAATCTGAGCAATAAGTAGGTTTTAAGAAACTTTCTACCTTTCTTTATTGAAACATAATATAATTTTTGATTTTAATTTTATTTCTATTCGTAAACTAATCAGCTGCAGCTTAAAAGTATAGATATGACGATTTCCGTAAACTTGTGCATTAAATTAATTCGTGGGACAAACAGCGACAGTAAAATTTATGAAACCATGAAAAACTGTTGCATCATCTGAAACCGCTTGTTTGCGAAACAAGTGTGAATATTTGATAAGTTGTCCTTGTGCAAATTCTCTGTTTCAATTTCGGGAAGCTTTACCTACATAAATCCATTCCAAATTTTATATGAAAAATGCAAACCAAATATAATGTCATACGGATTTAAGTCACAGCTCCCAAAATTAAAAATAAACTTTGGCATAATGATGGGTTCTCCTTTTTAAATAATCTAAGTACCTACGAATTCGTAAATAAAATGTCGAAAAACATCATCATTGTGTTGAGCCATAAACTCGGTTAACAGTGTGTCTGCATTATCAATGATGCACTCATGTCTATGTGTCGATATGCACATGCTCTGCAGTTCATTGTTACGATGAACACCGGGATCAAGTGTTCACATTTCCATATTAGGGAAATGATTAAAAAAAAACATTTGAAAAACCATGTCATCTCCCATCCACATATTATAATTTCATACAGAAGGTGGGGCCTCTTCCACACCCACAACCCAACATTCAAATGAATGCATACCGCATCCTTAAAAATGGAAAAGAAACTCTGCATAATCACTTGTACAACCATTCCAAATGCGATGCACAATCATTTGTACGATTCATCACATGGCATAATGGATGGAATAAGGACGAAGGATTACCGCACATTCAACGAAAACAATGCAAACTACGACTTCATATCGTATCCTCTTTTTCCATGCATTCCATCTAACCCTATATGCAAGATATCCGTGTTGCGGATGATGATGACGCCCAACTAAATTGCAATCCCTCTGATTGGATGTGCGGAATAATTTACACTTTTCCTTTCTTCTGTTTGAAGATAAAAATAATGAACACGGATAAAGGATTACATACCACATCTATCCGAACCAGTTCCGCCAGTTAAATTAAAGTGTTGCACTGCATAGTACCTCTTTGGATGATGATGACGAAGGGTGTTGCCAGGCGCACTTCGTTTGTGCCAACACCAGATTCGGAAACAACGCTTCTCGCCTCGAAGAGCTCGCTTCCTGATGTGGCGATAATGAGAGCAGAAAACTTGAAAATTGCATTCATTATATAACACAGAAGCGGCGTTAAAAAAAGGAGCCACCACAAAAAAAAAAAAAACAGTGCCATTGCTTCCCCTCCGTACTCGAATTGTATATGAACAGACAACAACGCTCATTCGCATATTCCGACAGA
This sequence comes from Cheilosia urbana, assembly GCA_946477585.1. Lineage (NCBI taxonomy): Eukaryota > Metazoa > Arthropoda > Insecta > Diptera > Syrphidae > Cheilosia > Cheilosia urbana. The sequence continues at coordinate 46,539,027 of OX297855.1, forward strand.
CACATAATTTAGTCCTTGAAGAATGAAGTCGGAGCGCTATAAACCAACGTACACAACAATTATTTAAAATAAAACATAACCTGCAAAAAGGACGACGGATGTTTGGTGCGGGGCGCGGGGGGGAGAACACTGAAGAATAGAAATGAACAAGCAACTAACATGCCGCAAGGATCCTTCGTGCTCCGGCACATACACAACATGCAAAATTTCAGAGCAAAAACTTTGCAAGGAAAAGGATTAAAGTGTTGCGGTTCATGGTTTTTCTCAGTTCGACGCTTTGTTCTTGTCGCGGCGTGGCAAGTGGCAACAAAAAGCATTGCCCACCGCGTTGGTATACCTATTGTATTTGTATAGTGGCGCGCACACACTGTGGCTGTGCGAAAAGTGTAAATTACAATTATTTACATATTCCATATCATTATCCTCGTTTCTGGGACCCTCTCTTTGTGGTCCACATTTTAGTTGCTTTGCTTTGGTTGAAATTGACGCACGGCATGTATTCTTTCTCAACGGACTAGCACTCTAAATGGGTCATAATTACTATGACAAGGGTTTGAAGTCTCATTACGAAATGCAACTGAAGAATTGGAAGCATGAACTTGACAGAATTTAGCTATTTTGTGTAATAACTTGTACTTCTCTATTTCGATTCTAAAGGCGCTACAAAGAAATGTGTTCAATCAGCGATGTGCTTGACAAACATTTTTTTACAAAATCTGTACAAAAACGCAAACGCCTTTGAGATCAGATCCTCGGGAAATATAAAGTCGGCAAAGCCACTTCGGCACCAATTCATACTAGAATAAGCATGTCAACCGAAGGTATTTTTGTATTACTTTGATTTGCTCACCGATAACCTAAGCCTAAGCTCGTCGCAAGAACAATTCCATATGTGGCCAATTTCAGCAAAATATAGTACTACCTATAACGATTTGTTTTATTATATTCCCACTGAATATAATAACGACGAATATTGATCGTTAAGTCGTTAAAAAATCAGCAAAAAAGGCAACAATTTTCGTATCGTAAGCTCTTTAGAAGACGCTTCCAAGATCTGTGGCTTGATTTTGTGCGTTTTTTTCCGCAATGGCGGTTGGCTAAAATGCATTCGAAAATTACAACTTTTCTTAGATATCGGCTTAGATTTCCGCTTTCGGGCAGCGGATATTGGTAAAACATATCCTATAACCTCATCTCGATAATTTTCAATGCAACTGCGAAAACCGGAACCAATTTCGTGCAGTACTTTTTGAATCTATTCATAGCAAACAACTTACGGCCAGAAAAATGTTAAAATATTATTATACTAAGGATAATGCGATCAAAATTTGTAACCAAAATAGTTTACACAGAAGTTTCACAACTAGTGTCTTAAAGCTGATTGAAACGTCAAACGGAAACTAGTTCGGTGTGAATGCATCTTCGAGTTCTCGACGAAAGCACGTTTCTCGGTTCGATGTGAGTTACTGTTGCCATTAGTATTCTTTGAATCCCCCTTCTTTTACACATCTTTATTAACCAATCAATCTTGGCAAAACGGTATAAAATCACCACCAAAAAAATAACGTCAAATGTACCACAACTAACGCTCGTATTTTTTGTTTTTTCGGTCCAAAAACAAAATATATCAACAACAAAATTTAAAGAAGCAGTAAGTCGATTAAAAAAAAAAAGGTTTTTTGCGCAGTTTACATTATTCAATAAAAATTGAAAAATATAGCAAATTAACCGACGAGCAAATCATTTCCATCATCTGAATCGTCTTCGTTTTCCATTTCTATATCTCCTTCTGTGATTATTGTTTTGTCCTTTGAAGCAATTTTACGAAGCAATTCCGGCTTTGAAGAAATCAACGAATAGCGGTATATGTAGTTTTGGAGTCTAAAAAACTGTATAATACTGCGAAAAGCAGTGTAGATAGATACGATCGTTACTCATAACGAATGCGGCTTATCAGGTGTTAAAAGGGTTTCCTAAAAGAAATCCTTTCTCGACTAACAACAAATTTTGAATGACGGCGGAAAATTCAGTCACTGAAAATGCGTCAAAAACAACATCCGAACTCGCGTCGTAAATTCGCTTAGAAGTAGTTCGAAGGCGAATTCAATGTTTTAAATGTGTCGAAATTCGAAAGACTCGAAAGATTCACAGAGCGTATTTCAGGCTCTTTTGGATATTTTTCATAGGATTTTTTCATGTTTCTATATATAAAAAATAATTTTATCTATACTTATTGTTGTGTTCTCTATATCGGCTCGCTAGCTTATGCACCACGTCTTTACTCATCGGCTGTTGTGTATCGACTGACTCTCAGACTCTCTTCACATGATAAGCTCGCATGGTACATAGCTGGAGACGACAGTAAATGAAGATTCGTTTCTGCATATTCTCAGAGAGGTAAATATATAGATGCATGTGAGTACCAATACACTACATCCCTCCCTTGTTATTATTTAATTTGTTTCTGTTTAAAGCTTGAAAATAAGTATTTAGAAATATGTACTCAAATAAATCATTTTATTCATATGTATACGTCATTAATAATATTCAACAAAACATCGTTCCTTTATTTATTCTTATTCAGTTATTATTAATTCATTAGTTCTCTTAATTATATTCTTCTTAAGTTTTCATACTGTTACTTTCAGTATCCCCGTCTTCTCTGCCTCCTGCATCCAAAACCTCCCATTGGCCCTCAACTTTCTTTAAGTGCACAACATTTCGTCTTATTCTGTTTCCTGTCTCATCATTCCTAAGTTCGATGTCTCCATTATTATTCGACTCCACTGTATGTGCAGTTGGCTCGTAATTTAAACTTAGTTTATTAGTTTTGGTCATGTTTTTAATGTACACTTTATCGCCAACTTCAAGATCACAATTTTGAGCTCGCCTCTTCCTATCAGCATACTCTTTCCCTTTCTCTTTACATTCCTTTTCTTTGTCTCTCATGTCTTCGTCTTCTAGGATGTAAGTTATATCTCTAACCATAGGCAATTTATCTCGAAACTGTCTACGGAAAAACAATTCCGATGGAGTTTTACCTGTCACAGTGTGAGGAGTACTATTATACATTGACATATATTCACTTAATGCTTCTTTCCAATCCTGTTTTTCAGCTTGACTTATCTTCAGTCTCTTAAGTATATCCCTGTTTTGCCGCTCCACTTCTCCATTCTGTTAGGGATGATAGGGAATTGTATGATAAATTCGAATGTTTCGCTCGCTACAAAATTCATTAAACTCAGCACTTATAAACTGCTTCCCATTATCTGCTGTAATAGAGACAGGATTTCCCAACCGACTGAATATGTCTTTTAAATGTACGATGATTACGGAACTTGTAATTGTTCGACATATTTTCACCTCTTTATATCGACTGTAGTAGTCAACAATGACAAAAATATAGTCATTGCTTGGCAACGGTCCCATCAAATCGATTGCTACATCAATCCAGGGTTCAGTAGGGAGTTCACGGGTCTTCAGTGGGTTAGGTGGATTGGGTGCAGAGACTAGCGTGCATCCTTTGCACGACTTACAAAGATTTTCAGTGTCTTTATCACATTTCGGCCACCAAACTTTGGTCCTTAATCTGCTCTTCATGGCTACAATGCCAGGGTGACCCTCGTGTGCAGCTTTTAGAACCCCTTCTCTTAGTTTTGCCGGTATCACAATCCTCGTTCCCCTCAGCAACATATCCCCATAAAAACATAACTCGTTTTGGAAAAATTTATACCGTCTGACTGTTTCATTCCACGTCCCATTGTAAAGACCTTCTTTGACTTTTTGAATTTCCGAATCTTGTTTAGAGCACTCTCCGATTTCTTTGAGTGAAATAGCTTTCGGTCTTAAGTGTTCTACTACATTATGAATATAGTTTTCATATACTGTCGATGGATTTGTTGCCAATTTGCAAAGTCTTGACAATGGGTCTGCTACATTATCTTTGCCTGGCCTATATTTAACTTTATACTTGTAGGACTGCAGCCTCAAGACCCATCGCTCGATACGAGCGCATGACTTTGATTTGGGTCCAAATATGGCTTCCAGAGGCTTGTGGTCCGTAATCAAGTCAAACTCTTTCCCATAGAGGAACATATCAAAATGTTCACATGCCCAAACTAATGCCAACGCCTCTTTTTCGGTCTGACAGTATCGACGTTCGCAGTCACTGAGAGTTTTGTTACCAAATGCAATTATCCGTGGTCCTTTGTCGTTTATTTGTACAAGAACTGCCCCAAGCCCAACTGGGCTAGCGACTGCTATAACCAAAGTCTTGTCGTGAGGGTTATAATAGCCCAATTTAGGAACGTCGACAAGTGCAGTTTTTAAGCTATTAAAAGCTGTTTGTTGACTTTCCTTCCAGTTATCTGTGATATCAGCATTCCTCCCAAATTTCTGCCTCAACAATATCTTCAACGGTTCGGATAAAGTTGCCAGATGAGGAATCCACTTTCCGACAAAATTAATCAATCCCAGAAAACTCTGTAGCTCTGAAATTGTTGTTGGTTCTCTGAATTTCTTGACAGCTGAAATATACTTTTCTAATGGTTTTACGCCATCTTCGGATAATTCGTGCCCAAGAAACTGAACCTTTCTCAATCCGTAAACACATTTTTCTTCGCATAAAACCACATTGTTTTCCTGCAAAACCTCTTTTACTTTGTTAAGTCTGTCTTTGTGCTCTTTTTCATCTTTCCCATACACCAAAATGTCGTCTATAAAGTTCATAACGCCATCGCATTTCAAAAGTATCCTTTCCAGCAGTTTTTGAAAAATCTCTGGCGCACACGTTATACCAAACATCATCCGTTTAATCTAAAGAGGCCTCTTGAAGTGATGAAAGTGGTGATATGTCGCGAATTTGGGTGCAACTCAATATGATGGAAAGCGTCCTTTATATCTAGTTTACTAAAAACTTTTGCGTCGCTGACTTTTGGTAAGAGCTCATTCATAGTTGGCAAAGGATGATTCTCGCGTTTTATTGCTGTGTTTGCCCGACGCATGTCCACACAAAGCCTGACCTCTCCGTTGTCCTTGAGCAGGGGCACAATTGGTGAAACCCAGCTGGAGGGTTCTTTTACTTCCTCTATAATGTCTTTTTCAAGTAGTTCTTTGATTTTTTCCCCTATCTTGACCTCCAAGGGGATAGGAACTCTGCGATACGGTTGCGAGATTGGTTTTACAGAACCGTCTATGGGGATCTCAACTAGAACATCTTTAAACTTCGGAAACTCTTTCTCTTGGACTTGGTTTATACCTACATTGATTTTTAAAATGCCTAAAGATGTTGCCGTAATCCTTCCCAATAAATCGCGTGTTCCATTAGCAATTACATAAAATGTCGCTTCTACGATTTTACCCGCAATTTCAATGTCAGTATCAAAAGACCCCAAAAGTTTCAAAGGCTCTTCACTTCCATACGCCAAGAAATTTTTATTTGGATTCTTATTCTGTTTTGTCACGTTTACTTGCTTCCGTTTCAAAATTTCCCAGGTTTTGTCCGTTATCAAATTTTGGTTACAGCCAGAGTCTACTAACATGTCTATTTCCACCTTTCCAACTATGCATGTAACTGTTGCATCACAGTCAATGTTAAAAATATAATCCGTATATTTTTGTCCTGCCTGCTTGTCTACCTCCTCAACGTTATTTGTTCTCTTTAATCTTTTTGGTTTATTGTTATGTTCGTCATTATTTAAAGTATCTTGCCTTCTCTTTTTTACATTTTTCGTCCTACACTGTCTTAGAAGGTGTCCTATTATTCCGCACCCTAAACATTCTTTATTTCTTGCGGGACAATCTTTGTCTCGCCCAAAGTGTCTCACGCTTCCGCATCTTGAACATCCTTTCCTATTACCCTTATAGAACCCATTACCAATTTTGTTTACAGTCTGTATTTCTGTTTTAGTTCCGAAATCATCTAGCTGCCGCTCAACAGCTTCAAGGATATTTGCTTCGGCTTTTATATCATTCAGTGTCATAGCGTCACCAGTTTTTAAAATTTTCTTTCGTAAAGCAACTGATGAACATTTTTCTGTCACCTGACTGATAAGACTTTCATTAATGTCCGAAAAATTACACTTCTCTGCTTGCTGCCTCAGACGAACTAAAAATTTCTGAAATTTTTCATTCGGTTCTTGTTTTAAACTTCTAAATGTATGGCGTTCGAACGCGAGACATTGCCTCGGAGCAAAATATTCATCCAGCTTTTCTATAGCTATATCAAAAACTCTCCCGCTATTTTCTCCATTGGATTCTACATTCGCATCAGCAAGGTTGTAAAAAATTTCTTGCAACTCTGGACCTCCGAAATGTAATAGACTAGCTCTCTTTTTAAGATCAGACTTGATACTTGCAGCCTCAAAATAAATGTACAATCCCCTCTTCCATCTTTCCCATCTGATTGCCACTGAACTTCCTTCCCCATCGCAATCAAATTTTTCAAGAGTGTACTGCTGAGTCATATCTAATATCCTAATTTATTACCTGAAGGTAAATGTTCGCAATTAAATGCTTTTCCGCAATTGAATGCCTTCTTCGCAATTGAATGCCTGAAATCATGATATAATAATAATCTTTCCGCAATTTAATGCTCGGTTAACAGTTACCTTCTTCGCAACCAAATGCCCCTTCCGCAATCAAATGCTACCTTCGCAATTAAATGCCTGAAACAATGAAACAAACGATCAACAACTCAAAGCAAAAAAAACGTCCGTTATACAAAACACACACACACCACTCATCAAAGTCCCTACTCTCAAATAGACAAACAATCAAAATAGATATAATTTACAGCAAAAACGTCCGTTATACAAATCACAGTGGCACACACACAATTTATTAAAATATTCACTCCAAAATAGACAAACAATCAAAATAGAAATAATTTACAGCAAAACGTCCGTTATACAAATCACAGTGGCACACACACAATTCACTCCAAAATAATATTTCCCATCTTGCACTGATAAATATGCAATTCTCCGAATTCTTAATTATTATTTACCTCGTCGCCAAAATGTTGTGTTCTCTATATCGGCTCGCTAGCTTATGCACCACGTCTTTACTCATCGGCTGTTGTGTATCGACTGACTCTCAGACTCTCTTCACATGATAAGCTCGCATGGTAGATAGCTGGAGACGACAGTAAATGAAGATTCGTTTCTGCATATTCTCAGAGAGGTAAATATATAGATGCATGTGAGTACCAATACACTACATTTATAATAAAACTGTAGGCAATTTTTTTGTTACCTAATGGCGTGAAAACTACTGCACAGATTTCGATGAAACTTTTTTTGAAATGTTCCTTAAGATTTTGTGCAACACATAGGCTATTCCATTTCATTGCCATGCCTATCTTTTGGAGCGTTTTTGACCAAAATGTGTTTTTTTTCTGACTTCACTGCCTTTAACTCGCCATTACTCAAATAATTCTTAATCAATGCAAACAAAACAGAATACTTAGAAGAGCCAACACTTTTATAGTTATTTCAAGCCATCAATCAGCTTTCTATGTCCTCTAGAAGCTAAGCTACAACCTAAAATCTAACACGAAAAAAAATAAATTTATTTTCTCAAATCGAATATTATCAGCAGCCGCGGTTCTTGATCGTTGTTCTGCTTTGGGGTGGTTTGGTGGCGCACATCGCACAAGCACGTTCATATGGAAAAAACAAACAGCGACAATGTGTTTCTGAGGAAATGCGCAGATGGCTGATGACGTGTGGTGTGGTTATGGACGTATGGTGGAGGTGGTGTATATATAAATTGAGTTCATGGTGTTTGTTTTAATGGTTGTTATAGTAACTAAGATGATACCTACAGTAAAGAATTGAAGAATTCAAGAAGTAAAGACGATATAGGTGAATTATGTTGTTTGATTTATTTATTGTTGGTATAGATACAAATTTCCATTAAGGCTTTTGTTTTAGTGTTTGTTTTGATATTACCTACGTTGTACCTACAGTAAGGAAGTGGAACTTAAGTACTTTTGCTGTTGAATTTAATTTTCTTGAGTTGGTGTTTTAGGTAAATAGATTTGTTTGATTTATTGTTTCACATTGACAATGTTCACCGCTTTTTTTTAGCTAGACTGTTGATTTTAAACTAATATGCCGTTGAGAAAACGGTCAAATCTCTTTTATTGGAAATTACACAGTCTCACGCCGCGTACAAAGCTGCGGGCACAGCTAGTTTAATAAGAAAGAGCCTTTTTTCTAAAGCGTGCCAAAAACGCGTTTAAAAATTTCTAAGAGAAATCTTTGTGAAAGTATTTTAATTGTGACGAATACGTAATTCGTGATGCGTTGTTTTTAACATGATTGCTTACGCTTTTTTTTTAAGTAATTTTGATAAAGTCTTAGGGTTGCCCGCTAATGGTAGAAAATCGTAAAAAAATAGAGACGTGATTTGTAATTTGTTTTTGAGGTATCTTTATCAAATATCCGTGGATTTTAAACGAAATCAATGAAATCAACTCATCCATTAAAATCGCGTTTTCATTTCATCATTTTTAGACGCATATTTCATGTTCGAAGTCCAAAAAAACATTGCTAGCTGGAGAAAATAAAAAATGTCAGTTGGGGGCCATATATTGGACTTAATACAAGCTAAAACTAACATAAATAGGCTTAAAGTAACAACTTAAAACTAAGATACTTAAAACTAAGACATGAAAAGACTTAAAACTCAGACTTAAAGATAAGGAGATTGGTGCAGGAGATCAAGTTTGAGGTGGGCAGAGCTGCGGTTGAAATCGAAAATTGAAAGGTTGGAATTATAATATGGGAGATTTGTTCATTGGAGCCATATGAGGTACGGTGGTTTGATGGGTAAAATAGTCGAGGAAAACCTAAATTACGGGGGTTTGTGTTAAAGAAAATAGAGTTATAAAGAGACGCGCAGTCGAAGGAGCTTGAGACGATAAATGAAAAGTATGTCCGCAGCGTCTCTGCGTTCCTCAAGGGTATTCAGGTTAATGAGATAGAGCCGGTCTATGTAGGGTAGGGTGGCAAGATCAAAGAATCGTCCCTAGGCAGACCTCGAAGGGCAAATCGAAGAAAGCGACTTTGGAACGGATCAATAACTGAACTCAATTTTTGTGTTAGGTACATTGTGTTAGGTAAGCGCCTTACTTCTTTTAGGGTCAATTTCAATTACATATAGTAATTATATTTTAAAAATTTAAAACAAATTTTTAGAGTTTTCGAATGACAAGGGTTTGGTCAAAGAAAACGTTTCTAAAATGCCATTGCTCGTTTTCAATGACTAAATTGATTTCATTCAAAATATGTGCCTAAAAGATGTGTCGCACAAATTGCCTCTTAAACACTTATTGCAGATACTTACGAAACGGATTTTTCGACACCTGTTGTTTGACTTTTATTTATATTTTCATAGGCTCAATTCTTTTAAGTCAATTTGAACGACCCGTACTATATTTTCTAACCTTTACGAATAACTATTAATTTAATTTCAATTTTGTTTTAAATTTTTATTTTCTAGATGTAATTCAATTAATTGAAATTAATATTTAATTAATTGTAATGCCCTAATAACCAAAGTCGGTCCACTAATAAAGTAGGCTACTATAGTAGCCCGTCGGAATTGTGTTAAATTTAGGTACCTATTGAACGTGAAATAAATATATTGTTGATTTGGATATTGTGGTTTCTTTCAAACTGTCAAAGAATTGGCCTCATGCGTCACCTACTCTCATTGAGACGCAAATCCTGGATAAGGATATTCTTTTCATATCAAGTTAAAAGTTATCTTTATTCAGAGCAATTGCCGTAGAAACCTTTCAATTGACACTTTAACCCCATAAACGTCCTTGGGTGTCTCATGTTTCACAACATCCATATCCAAGGGAAAACAAAAAGAAACTGAAATGACAACCTAAAAGCTTGAAATAAAGGATATTATCTGTCGTCAACATCGTCCATTCAATAATAAACATGATCCCAGCGCCAGAGGACCTTCACCGACACTTTGAACCAATCTCGCTACGCTACTAACAGTAAGTAGTCGTCTGGCAGCTACACAGTACACAAAACACAACCGATACCAAAGTCCTTGCGTTGGCTTCTTTATGACACCGCAAAATTTAATTCCCTTATCAACGGTGACAAGCAGCTGTTTAATGCAATTTTCCGCCATATTTAACACATTCGCCGGCACACAAACACCCCACACATCAGTAAGGACAACGACGACGGCAACCGACAGCGACAATACGGCAAAGCTGGTTCTTCGGAGTCCTGATATCCGCATAGAACGTGAGGCACATAGCCAGTAAGCGAATGAGAAGTGTAGAAGCATTTCATAGCCTCTCCTGACAGCTGATATAATCTGGTTAAAAGCGAATCCTGGTTTTTGCCTTCTGGATGATGTTCAATGTTCTCATATATAATATAGCCGGAGTATATGGGATCGGGGGTATGATGCATCCCAGCGATTGAGAACACACAGATGGGTGGTAGCGCTACTGATGTAGTAATTCCCTTTAGCTGTACGATAGTTTTTCTATTTCCTTTCTGGTTACTTATTTCCTATAGTCGCGCCCTACAAAATTCACAAGAAAAGGATGAAGGAACGGGGAGCTCTCTATTGCCTTACTCCCGTCTGTTTTCCTTCATCATTTTGTTTGCGTCCCAATGGATTAGCTGAGCGCCGTGAGGCGGCGAAACAATGGATACGTTTCATATCATGGTCAATGGGGATGGGAAACACAATTTTCAGGATTTGAAATAAACCGACTTACTGGGTATTGTCACATTTGACATTCTTTGTCACTTTGTTAGTCGGCTTTACTGCGTCGTTCTTGCATCCGAATATGGGGATTCCAATTAAACGCAATTTTCAATTTTATGTTTGCGAAGTCGGAGGACAATTTTATTTTCATTTTATTATATTTAAATGCCGAAGTAGATGAAGATATGAGGTTGTACGGGTATACTGCCGCCGTTGTAACAATATGACGTACCTAATTAGCATCGGTTTCCATATGGCGAGTTCTTTGACTGAAATGCACTATTGTGTCATTCGTTGAGTGGAATATCTACCTACGACCCTTGCAACGGTCAATGGTTTTAAAATTTCTTAAAAAAAAAAAAAAAAAAAATAGGACAGTAATCCCTGGATTGTTGCCTTGGGGGAAATGTACACTCTCCAACTCATTTATCCGGGGAACGCAATTACGAGAATACCGCTTAAGTCCATTGACGCGATACGGAAAGCACCGATTTATTGTCTTTAAAACGCAATAAAGCGTTTTTATTATCATGTTCATATTTGCACAAATCACGTAATGTACCTGATCATAAATGTCATGTCAGTTTGACAATTGATTTGACAACTGTCTTTGATTTTATTAAAGCTGTAATCACAACAAACTTGTTAATGCTTTTGTTGTATGTGTGCATTTAACCGGGAGATTTTGTATGAAGTCTTGCAAGAAACTTTACTGGCCGCTGGCCCCTCAGTTTTTTTTTTTTTTTCAAACTCGCCATTTTGTTTTCCTATCGGTGTTATTCCAATTTAGAATCAGTGTGACATGTAAAAACATACAAAAAATATAAAATCAATGCTGCCAACCGCTACCAACCATGGGAGAATGTGATAGAGTTCGGGAACACGACATTTTAAGATAACTGATTATATGATAACTGACTGTTGATTATTATAAATTTTCAAAAGTCGATTAATGTAATTTGTTTGGTTAATAATACTATCTAAATGAGTTGTTTTATATACTAGAAACGCTTTTGAATATCATTAACTTCGATTTCAGGAGTAAATTTTTCTTAAATAACTGAAGAAAAATTGCTCAAAATGTTTTTATTTTCCTACAACCATTCTGCAGTAATCATTTTTCATAAATATTTTCAGCAAGAGTGCACTTATTCCTAAAATAAAATACTATTCATGCGTAACGAATAATTTCAAATTTAACGGACAAAATTCTACGAACGCTGGCAGCAACTTTGCCGACACCGAATGTCACCGGAAGTTGTTGATATTTTTTGAGGGTGTGTTGGTGTGTTGAAGTTTCGTGACATTTGTCAATACGAATTTCTATGTATCAAAACTAGCGCACTAAATTGTGTAGACTCCGTACAAGTATTGCTTGTAGGCAAGGTAACGGGAAATCGGCCGAAGTTGGGGGTCTTAGTATTGTCTCTGCTTTATATGTTCAGTTTTCGGATGAATCAAACGAGAAACGCAATTAACCGAGGACTGCCAATTAGATATACTTGAAAGTGGCTTGTTTTAATCTTTTTAAATCTGTTTTCTCCGCAAAAACCCAAAATTCCAACTGAGGGTTTTTTCTACTGCGCCACCTGTCGCGAACGTCTGACAAACATCTCTCGGACGTTAGGTATAAATGTCTTGAAAGAGCTTCTCAATTAGCCGTTTGGAGTCGGAATAAAATTGTAGATCCCTTTCATTCGGCTGTAGGAAATGAGGCCCCAAAAAAGAAAATGAAATAAGGCCCCAAATTTGTGGTTTATTTCATAATGAAATTAAAAATAATGAAAACTACTTTTCATTTAATATTGTTGATATTAGATAAACTAGTTTAGATTAAAGGAACGTTTTATATACTCAACCTCGCAATCTAACAGTAAACGCAAGCAGGGGGGTTGCAGGGAGGCAGCATGCCCCCCCATATGCATTCCACATCGGAAGGGTAACAATTAATAATAAAAAAATAATTTTGGGGACTTATTTCATTACTTCTTTTGGGGTCTTATTTCATAATGAAATAAGACCCCAATTTTCATTAAGAAATAAGGCCCCAAAAAAGGAAATAACACCCCAAATTGTATTAAAAATCGTTGTTGTTGTTTCCTGTATATTTTTTTTGGGGCCTTATTTCATTTTTCTTTTGGGGCCTTATTTCATTGGGGCCTTATTTCGCAGAGCCCTTTCATTCGTTCCAAAAATGAAAAAAACTCACACAAAACGAATGGTTGTGAGAAGCTAGGCCAAGGGTCCCTCCGGACCTGTTGCGCTAACTATTTTTTTTTTTTTAAATCTGTTTTTTTTACAGTCAGTCGGGTTTTTCGGTTATTGCAATTAACTTTTTTACTAAGGCAGTCTTACAATTTTTTTGATGTGTAAACATCTAAGCGCGCGTTATTGGAATCTGGTAGAGTAATTCCACCGGGTATTTGTTATTTCATAATATATCAAGAATACGGTTATTACAATTCCCTCTTTTCTCAATGACGTGTATCAGGCCACACACATACCGCACGCACGGTGTTTACACGTACACATATTTCGGGACTGTTGGATACAGTCGCACCACTTTTTTTTTATCAGCTCAAAGTTAACTCTTAAGATATTATTCATTTTAGAAGGCAATTCGTCTTCTTGAATTGTTTTCAGGTTGAGATATTGCAGCAAATAAACTTTTTCATCATGAAATAAAAATCGCAAAGAGTTAGGTACATAATATTTCAAAATGTCCCTTTTAATTACAAAAATAGTTTCAGCCGAGCCGACAAACAACTTTGCTTCTCGAAGTTAGTATGCTTCATTTGCATAAGCAATATTGATACATATTAAAAAAATTGTTTTTGATAAAGTTGTTTAGTACGGCACAAAAGTGTCCTTTTCTTTGTTCTTTCATAATCGTATAGAGAAAAAAGGAGAACATAGTATAGATATGCCTAATCTAGTAGGGAAAATTGTTTTAAGAGTGCTTCCCGTAGTCGATAATTTTATTGAAAGCTTATAAAAATACCTAAAGTCAAAACAATAATTGGATGCATTCAATTTCAGATGAAGGTTCAAATCGAAAAATCGCAGTAGAAAGTCTACTCCGCTTGATTTTAATTTTTTAATGTCCGAACACTGGTACGATATGTTAAGAAATATGCACGTAACTATTGGGTGCACGGATTTTCATTGTCATTCTCAAAACGGTCATACCCGATGTTCAATATTTAAAATAAAATAGGAATAGGAAGGAGGGAGCCACAATTTTATATACCGAGTCGCAGGCTGAAGATTTTCCAGGACACCTGTACTCTCGAACATTTATCACACATTCGCGAGAGGTTTCAAATAAAATAAAAAGAAGAGAGATTTAGTAGAAAGTGGAAATAAAGTTCAGACGCAATTTAGGAAATCAAACCGGAGACCCCTGGACCACTGAACCACTGCGCCAACATACCTACACCATAACCTGAAGTAAATACTCGAGAAGAACCAACACTAGAAGTATTTTCTATACACTAATAGAGATTATTATTGCCACTGTCCGGACTTAATAGATCTTCAAAGTCATCTCACTGGGGCCCCAATTCCACAAGCTACATTTGGAGCAGGCCTTGGATCTACTTGTTTTAAAACAAAAAAATGCTCTGCCCTCAAAATTCCCAAAAGATCATTGAGTGCAAGTGGAGTTCCCATCACTCATCGACTTGACTTATATCCATGCATGGGATAGTGGCCTTTTCATAATCTTCTATATTAATTTTTGATACACTTATACTCTCAGCGTACCCCATCTGCAGGGATTAAAACTAATCCATCCTGTGGACAGATCAAATATCACAACCTTTCACAAATCTACTCGTCATAAAACACCAAATCACTTGTCTGTTTTAGTTTCAATTTTAATTTTAAATTATACCCCACAATGTACAATGAATTAAATCGTAATCCGTACGGTACTTACTCATTAATCGCTCTCGCATTTTTGCAGTAATCTCGACCCTTAAACGTCACACAATTTTGAGGGACCAGCTAGGTATACATGGACTATCATTACTTTATGAATATTTCAATACCGTCCAACGTCGGGCAGGCGACTCTATACCAGTTCAGTGAGACACATTCCAGCCGCCGCCATGAAAAAGCAATAAAAAAAAGTTAAGGGAAAGTTTCTTCACCCCATTTCCGATCCATCCAAAGTCTGTGATTACGAGCGTGTACACTCTACAGCCCTATATGCATGGTGTTATACTTGGCTTCCCGGTATTAGAAATTTATATCCTTGAAACATTCCATGCATCTCAGGATATATCTATAAGTATGCAGACAGACACACATACCGGTCCCTTTGGAGGAACACTTTCATATCACAGGCTGCCGTCCAATCCGTTTGGATTTATATGAAGGAGGATGTGTGCGTAGGTGTATGTGTTTCAAAACAGAAAACTGTTGAATTTTCATTAAGGATGGAATTTAATGCTGGATTTTGTGGTAATTAAAATATGCTGCCTTCGATTAAATCTCACCAAAGGCAAAGAATTCATCTCTCCGTGGTTTCATCGTTTTTATTGCCGTACATGCGGCTTTAGGTTTGTGAGACAGATGGAGGTTATTGGCTTTCGAAATGCAGGTGATAGACGTAAACTGTGTGATTTTTGAGGTAAGTAGGGCAGGTATTTGTTAGTTTTTATAGAAGGTGGCTTTTTTATTTAGGTTTCTTTTTCAAACTGGTAAACATTTTTACTAGCGACTGGTTGTCAGCGGATATAGCTGTTTTTTGTTACTTTTAGATTGTAGTGTGTAGTCTCTTAAATAGAGGTCCAATACATAAAATCCGTCGGTCCGCTTCGGGAATGTACCTATTCAGCTGGCAGATGGATAGCGTTACCACTCAATGACGACTGACTTAAAATCCCCAGTCCCCTGTTTGCACCAATTTGAGAATTTTATTTTTTGCAATAAAATAGGCTAAATTGGTTTGCCTCCGGAAAATAAACTCGATATCAAGCGCGAAGGCACCGAAAACCTATATAAAAGAAAAGGGACAACACTAGTCACATGAAATATGAAGTGCCTCCAAGTCTGACCACAGATATACACACCAGCTTATGGAAAGTGGCCCATAACAAATGCGATGGATGAAGTAGGTTTACTTTCTACCTTTCTGACCATTGAATCCGTTGACAGTTTTTATCAGAGACAATACTGAGACCCCCAACTTCGGCCGATTTTCCGTTACTTGCCTACAAGCTATATTTCTATGAGGTGGTACACGCTAAGTGCGTTAGTATTGTTACATAGAAATTCGTATTGACAAATGTCACGTAACTTCACTCACCAACACACTCGCACCTTGCGTGTCCCACTTCCGCTGTCGGCAAAGTTGCTGCCAGCGTTCATAGAATTTTGTCCGTTAAATTTGAAATTATTCGTTACGTGTAAATAGTATTTTATTTTAGGAATAAGTACACTTTTGCTGAAAATATTTATGAAAAATGATTACTGCAGAATGGTTGTAGGAAAATAAAAACATTTTGAGCAATTTTTCTTCAGTTATTTAAGAAAAATTCACTCGTGAAATCGAAGTTAATGATATTCAAAAGCGGAAAATACACAACCAGTTTGTCCTAATATGTTTCTAGTATATAAAACAACTTATTTAGATAGTATTATTAACCAAAAAAATTATATTAATCGTCTTTTAAAAATGTATAATAACCAACCAATAGCATTCAGTTATCTTAAAATGTGGTATTCTAGAAACTAGAACTCTAACACATTCCCCCATGGTTGGTAGCGGTTGGCAGCATTGAATTTATATTTTTTGTATGTTTTTGCATGTCACACGGATTCTAAATAGACATAACACCGATAGGAAAACAAAATGGCGAATTTGAAAAAAAAAAAACTGAGGGGGCCAGTGGCAAGAGGATTGTGAGTTGGGGATCTCAGTATTGTCTCTGGTTTTTATACCAATTGAAAGTTAAGCTCTTTGTCGCCGATCAACAGTTTACTGTACTATAAAAAATACCTATACTGTCAGCAGAAATTCTGCAGAACATAGTGACGTATTTTATGGAACTGTTCCTTCCGTATGGTTTGCGCTTATTACATTTTTTTTTTTTGTTTTTTTTCACGAAATAATTTATGTAGTCGCAGACCTGTTGCGCCAACTATTTATTTTTTTAATTTATACTCGAATAATGCACGGGACAAGCTGCATGTGCCGGATGGTACTCCATATGAGTTTCGCTGTCTTCGCCTAGTAAGGTAGTAGTCAGCTTTTTAACTTATATTTTGTGTTTGATTGGTCTTTATAAATAACTTGTTCAACTACTTAATCGAGTATTCAGTATTTAATGTTTAAATTTAAGAAACAAGAAAAATAATCACAAAATGAAAATTCCTTAAATGGATATAGTATTTGTTTCATTTTTCCAAAACCACTTCTAGGTACTAACTTTTCTTTGAAATGCAAAACGCAAACAAATATTTTTTATGAACGTAGCAGTTCAAGAATTGTTGCAAGTTCTTGGACACAGATGGAAGAAATGTTAGCAAAGAGAGTAATATTTTTCACTTAGAATGTAACACTAGGATTTACTATTGCGCTATACTTTCTATTGCAGAGGCTGACTGCTAGCGGGGGCTGAACTTACACGCAATTATTCCGCTTGATAGAAATTGCTGACAAGCCTGCTACAACTCTTCTTCCCTTGTTGATGGCCATACAGTGGCGGATTAGCCACGGAGCAAGAGTAGAAAGTAATACGTGCCTCCCTCACCAACACTTTCTGACCATAACAGAGTATCTGTTTAACCAAAAGCATCTTAGTCAACTTGCTTTAATGAATATTGAATACGATTTACTTAGAGAAGTCGATATATACAGCATTATTTATAAATTTGCCCAAATTAAATCCAGAAAATGTTGTTTGTAACAGTTTTCATTTTTTTAACAACATAAACAAACAATCAAGGGGCCCTTTTAGAATTTGCTACAGACCCCGCGCTGTTTTAATCTGGCAGTGTGGCGATATGCTTGCGATAGTCATCCAACATCCAAGATACTGGAACTTATCTGGCGTCGATCCCACCATGGCCAATTTGGTGTAGGTACGTTGGAAATGCAGATGCAGACCCGCAAGTCTCCTTGTGTGTATTGACGCTTTTCTAGAAATTCAACGTATGTAGTTATCCACTTTTCAATTTGTTCACCTAAAGTCAGCAATACAAATCGTTATTCTCCTTACATCCAGGCGTACCCAGTTGACGCCCTAACACCGACTCGATGGGTTTCGATCAATCACCCACCATCACTTCTGGGCTTGTGTTGACATACAGATATTACAAAGTCCAGTCGACAATATTGTAACGTTATTCGCCTTAGCTCGTCTCTATTCAAAATAAAGTACCTACATAACTGGGTCGCACGAAACTTTTTCGTTTATCAAAAGTTTGGTTAATAGTCTAGGACTCTAGGTTCTAGGATCTAGGAAAATATAACCAAAATATTGTTATATCAGTTTGAAGCACTGCACTAGACAATGTCATAAATGTAAGTCTGGCATGATTTTGTCACAACTGGGGTAAGTTATATTAACCTAAACGTGAATTTATCCGAAATCTGGATTTTTTTTTATAACTGCTTAAGTCCTCTCTTAAACGATAGAACAGGTCATTGTGATTAAAAAAAATAGGTCCCAGACGTTTTACGAACCGCTTTCACCCTGAAAAATGCCTTTTCTCATACTCATGTATAGCAAAATTTTGGTTACATCTTCACTCCCAAAATTTGCTGTGTGCTCTAGGTTAGGTAGGCAAAAAAATCAGAAGCGATACTAGTTATAAGAATAGTATTAAATAAATTTAAATCTAAGTACAAAATCTTGTTTGGAATACTTTTGTTATCTTAAATATATGTAAATATAGCGGATACTACCTGCTTTGCTAGGCGTTAAAATATAAATTTCAATCAATGTTGATAGTATTTGGTACGGATTTCCTATTCAAAATCTTTTTTTGTCACTTGATCACACGTAATCAATCACCTGTTTCAGTAGTCTAGTGATTGTGTGAGACAGTCACAGTCTCATGTTGAATTCCCGGTTAAAACTGAACATTTTTTACTTATTAATTAATTTAATTAATTCGAGAGAATTTCCGTTGCCTCGCCAGATCACAATTTAAGTAGCAGATTCACCAGTTAACTCACTAGCTCCAGCGTGCCCATAGAAGTAGATATTCACCTCATGAATCAAGTTGAAATTTTTTAAAGAATGTTTACATCTCGACAACAAAACTATTCCATCTTTGAAGCTGCACATCCACAAAATTTCATTAAAATCGTTTAATTGATTTCAGTTTTCAGAGATCGACAACCCCCTATATACGCACAAATACACGTCAGTTGACTATGTCTATAACTTATGAACCAATACGCATACAAAAATCATATATACATAAAAACCTTTGTATTGACGTCACCTTTCATGGAAATTTTACTGAAGCAAATTCGGTTCACTCATTACAGAAAACATCAATTTCAAACACAATACAAATTATTTTTATATATAGAGATAGAGAGAGAGAGAAGAAGAAGATATATGATTGTCTGCCAAATCCAAACCTCTTCTGACTGCTTCTTTGTGGTATTTGCGATCCCAGAATAAATATAAATATCTTCATTATAGCATTTTAGCTTTGGATGTCTACAATTACCACTTTCATGAAAATAGATAAAATTTCTTCGTACCTCTTGAACGTCAGAGGCGAATCTTTTCATTTTACCCAGTGACATTACTAAATGATAAGTGGGAATATTATGTTGTATTTTATAGCTTCCTATTCTATATTATCACACTATGAGCACTAAAGAACAACACTTACCGGTAAGCGCGAATAAAATGTGCACGTACGTTTGTGTTTAAACAATAAACAAATTAATTTATATTACATCCGATCAGAATGCGAGTTTGATGAAAAAAAAAATGAAAAAAAGAACCGTAACATAAAAACTCACTGACAGCTGTATGCATGTATGCACTGCAATGTGTATTTGACAAGTGTATGATATCAGTACACAGTAAACATACAGCACACACTCATAGGCGCCTACTTTTTTTTTTATATGAACAAAATCAAATGTTGACATAAATCACGAACGCGTTGACCAATTTCATCCAAACTTTAGATAAGCCAACTAAGCGACCATATAAACAAACCCTAAAAATTTTATCGAATTCGGTTTGACCGTTCGTGAGTTATAAAGTCACAACGTTTTTGCAACTCTATTTTATATATAGAGAGATTTAAATCCAATTGTTAGTGCGGTTTTTGAGTTTTAAGTTTGGTCCGCAAACTACTGTTCTTCAACGATTTAGCTAAAAACTGATACTAAGTTATTGTTTAATATGTAATCATTATTTGATTTCTGAAGATTTTATCCAAATCGAAAATGGTATTTCCAAGATATACCTAAGCATTTTCTAAAAGTAGCGGTTTAGATAATTCGAATGGAAAATGATTTCGCTTTAATCTTAAAAACATTAATTTTCCTCAAAGAATGCATTTTGGTCAAATGTTTTCACGTAAACCAAAGACACCAAAATTAAAAAAAAAATGTTTATACATATTCTAAAATCCACTGTACGATAATATAGACAAAAATTGAGTTTTCTATGAAGTTACAAATGCCCATTGAATGAAAAATGAGGAATGAATTTTTATTACAGTCTTATGGATTGTTTTCGTGATTATATCCATTTTTCAAAAGAACCTTTATTCGAAAGAAAAAACCGCTATGTTTTCCTTCCCCATGTAGGCACAAATGTTTTCGTACTGACAGACGGACAGAATTGCGTCACCCACGTTTTTGAGTTCCTGTCGTCGTAATGCCAGAAATGATTAACATCTCGATTGCGATTTTTTTTCCGAATACAATATCTTTTTCTTACTGTGTAAGTGTGTATTAGAGTTAAAAGGTTTAAGTTGATTAAAGTCATATTCGTGCTGAAACTCATCTAGCACTGGGGGACCCTAAAGTACTTTTGAACGGCTTCAGTTTCAAATGTTTGATTCCGAAGCATTCGCTTGAAGTAGATAGAATTATTTTTCACGAGTTGCATACCTATTCATATAAGTACCATCTTCTTTGTAGCTTCCTTATAGACTAGAGGTAGGTATAATGAAAGCTTAATTAAAAGATTTTCCGTCGAGCAAGTACTATTCCTAATCGCATTTGAAAAGCTTAATTACTGTCGCCTTGTTCTAATCCGTAGTCTTTGTCGTTGTCATTTCAAATCGATTCTTGTGGTTATCCCTACAATGGTCACACAGGGTGATGGGGTATACAATGGTGGCCCCTGAACAAGTGCAACCCCAATGATGGTAGCAAATTTAATTTGTGTCCACAATGTGACGATGATTTTCTCAATATACCTCTCAATGTCACTGTCTTCCTTGCGGGGCCGGGAGATGACATGCAAATGATGTATTACCTAAATAATTGGTTCATCAATCAAAATTACGCCACAACTTGATGCCGTTGCTAACTAATTGAATTATGAGTGCGACTGTATAATTGTGTGGAACCTTGAAAGGGTTGCGTCTGTTTGTCGCTTTGCATAATTCAAAGCCGAAGAGGATTCATGTCAATCCTTCTTCGGCTGTGACAGTGCACACTGCGACTGCGGATCGATATGGACTGCTGTGCATATAAAATTTACAACAGGAAAAAAATAAGCAGTTTTTTTTCGATTTCTCTTTAAAAATGTCCCCCATCCAAATGTTTTCGACCATAAATTTAACCTCATCACCTGGGGTACACTTTCATGTGTCAGAGGTCAAAAACACGATGAGTATGAAATTTCAATGAGTGAGGTTAGATAGCTGTTGGTGGAAAGGCAAAATAAAAGCGAAAAAAAAAAAAAAAAATGCGGCATAAATTCTTGCTCCGACTGACACACATCCTAATGAGGTTAATTAAGAGTCACTGCCCTTTGGGATGAGGAATGGAGTATGCAGGAGTTGTTTTTTTTTTTTTCGTTTTTTTTTAAGTATGACTTCTAGTAATATTGGACATTTTAAAGACACTTTTGGGATACAGCGATTTTTTGGTCTGCTGTAGCTTTGAATTGGCAATTTCTTTGTAGAGGAGAGAGTACGCTTGCTTCCATAATTGACTATAAACAGCCCCTAAGACTTCTAACCTAGAATACGTAGCAACAATTAGTTGGCCAAGTCGACTCTCGAAAGTTTCCATTATCCCAAAACATTTTTTGGCCACCTCTTGCGAACTCAAACGGTCAACACCGTTCATAAGCACATGGGTCAATTGCAGTCTGTCGAAATGGCTAATATTTGCTTGGTAAAAAGCAACATCAACTTTAATCGGCGAAACAAAAGCATCGCATCGATTACCAACAATCGAGTCGACCCAAGGAGAGTCAATTGAAAAACCACTTTAGATCCTGTGTTGCAGTCACACTATACCGCGCTATTACCATCATTACGTTTCGAATGAATGGAATCAAAATCCTTTGTGCTAAATGACACCTCTCACTCCAGTGGCTCGCTGAAGTGGAATACTTTTCTATTGCACGTCCTTGTGCAAAAATTCCACAAAACTCAATACCAACCTTAACTCGATGGTCTCTTGTACATGCGTTTGCAATTCGAAGCACACAATCGCAACCCAGATCGTCGCCTTTTTTCGTAACAACAATAAATCGCCGCGCTATAATATTTCGCCGGACATGTATGAAATTTGTGTGTCCTTTCACTTGACATTGTCCGTACCAATCTGGAGCTATTGACGCAAAAGGCTGTGCACTGAAAGGTCTCGCAATAAAAAAGAGAAACTTTCACCATAAATCATACAAGTTGTTAAGTAAAAATATACTGCGCATGGGGTCATGTGTCAATGATATAGACGGCAATGAATTCGAGGACATTTTCGCTTTTGCACTGTTTTCTGATTGAGAGCGAACACGTTTTGTTTGTATTTCAATTTCAAAGGACATCTAGCTATATGGGGGTTTATAGCACCCGTGGGTGCGATTATTGATTTGGGGCTAAATGTAACCAGAACTTGTTCGTATTATTGCTTTTTTCGAGTTGAATTAAATCATTGGGTGTGTTGCCAAACTAATTTTGAGAAGATTTACGCAACATCAGGTTTATGAGTTGCCGATTGCTAATTTTATCCGCGGTCTTTTTCTTTCGGATGGTTGTCAAATCTTATCGACTTATTCAAAGTTGGAACAATCACAGAATTAGGGACGTTCAATAAATTATCATATTTCGCACCAAGCTTGGTCCTCAGAATGAAATCCACCCAACCTATATATTATATAAACATCAGAATATTAATGAGAACGCGGGTTGCCCTGTTCGTAGTTTGCGAAAATATTTTAACCTGTTGATAGGAAAGCTTGAAACATTTTTCAATTTTCCAGATGTTTCTACTTCAACAACAATTTCTTTAAAAAAGACTTTAATGGGTTAAAAATTAACAGAAATTAATCAAACTCTTATAAAAAAAAAAAAAAAAAAAAAAAAAACAGATAAATATAGTTGTGATTGAATTCAAATACCAAAACTGTTAAGTAATGCTGCATTTACACGATCACATATTGGGTCGTATGAATAAAACCTAGCATTCGCTTTGAGCAAAAGGTTGTAATGGGTGATTTTTTAGCTGGTTTGGTTTTGGCAACACTGGTTTTGACAGCTGACGTGTGTTTAGTACCTTGTGTCACTGTCAAACAGCTTCAGTTTGGTTTGCAATTTAACCATGGATCGTCTTACAAATGAACAACGCTTGCAAATTATTGAATTTTACTATCAAAATTCGTGCTCGGTTCGAAATGTTCATCGCGCGCTGCTTCCATTTTATGATCGGCATTCTCGACCTTCTGAGCAGTCTATTCGGAAGATTGTGACCAAATTTCGCACCAAATTTACTTTGTTGGACATTAAACCACCAACACGTTTACGTACTGTGCGTAGTGAAGAAAATATTGCGGCCGTATCAGCTAGTGTGACAGAAGACCGCGAAATGTCGATTCGGCGCCGTTCCCAGCAGTTAGGCCTTTGTTACAGCACTACGTGGAAAATTTTGCGGAAGGATTTGTGCGTAAAGCCTTTTAAGATACAGCTTGTGCAAGAACTAAAGCCAGGCGACCTACCACAACGCCGAATTTTTGGTGAATGGGCTCTTGGAAAGCTGGCCGAGGATCCGCTTTTTTATCGAAAAATTGTGTTCAGCGATGAGGCTCATTTTTGGTTGAATGGGTACGTAAATAAGCAAAATTGCCGCATTTGGAGTGAAGATCAGCCAGAAGCATTGCAACAGCTACCAATGGATCCCGAAAAAGCCACTGTTCGGTGCCGTTTATGGGCCGGCGGCAGTATTGGGCCATATTTCTTCAAAGATGATGCGAATCGCAGCGTTACTGTCAATGGTGAACGCTACCGAGCGATGATAACAAACTTTTTTTTGCCCGAAATGGAAGTTCTTGACTTGCATGATATGTGGTTCCAACAAGACGGTGCCACATGCCACACAGCACGCGAAACAATGGCGCAATTGCGAGGCGAGTTTGGTGAACAGTTAATTTCACGTTTCGGGCCGGTCAATTGGCCGCCTAGATCGTGCGATTTGACACCATTAGATTATTTTTTGTGGGGGTATGTCAAGGCTAATGTGTATAGGGACAAGCCCGCTTCGATTGACGCACTGGAAGCCAACATCCATGCATTCATTCGTGAGATACCGGCCGATATGTGTGAAAGAGTATGCCAAAATTGGACTCAGCGGATGGACTACCTGAGACGCAGCCGCGGTCAACATTTGCATGAAATTATCTTTAAACATTAAATTGCAGGGTTCAAACTATCGATTCAAATAAACATTTCATTCATTTTTTCGAATTTTTTGTGTTTTTTTTTTTTTTAAAAAGTTCTAAACCTCTTAAAAAAATCACCCGTTATATAGCAAAGTAAAAGCCCTTTGCAATTGCTTTGAGTCGGTATGAATAAAAACCTAGTTTGCTAAAGTTAGTTCGAAAATTCGAACATAGCTTTTACTTCGCTGCACGTGTACTTGCCTTGCAACTTCTGTCAAAATTGACCAGTAAATTTGAATTTTTGAATTTTCCTTGAGATTCTAACGATTTTTGTGGAAATAGAAATTAAAAAAATTAAATTTAGAAATATGCATGCAATCTATACGTTATAGGCTATTATTCCAATTACACCTGGAAAAATGATTTTTGTTTGCCAAATAGGTTGTTGATGTTTTGTTTCTTCTTCAGATGCCGGGAATTGTATCAGATCATAGGCTTCTTGTAAATATTTTTTGACACGCCAACCATTTGAACTGTCAACCTAAAATGATCTCGTATATGCCTCTGAACGCAGCTAGGTTCCAGAATTCGAGTGAAATGAAATCGGAAACGAAATTGCAAATCGAGTGAATTCATTTTCAGTGTTCTGCATTTCGACCGATTTGGTCACTTCGAATTTTTTTCGAAATCACTTTTCGTGAAATTGAAAAAGGCTGATATCTGTCATTTGAAACGTTGCAAAAATATAATTTTGAAAAAATAGTTTGTTTGTTTTAAATTTCGTCTCGTTTTCGCGATTTATTTAATAATGAGTGCTGTGTTAATTGCCGTGCTGTTGCAAACCGAAAAAGAAAAGTATGCAGAAGAAAAAATTAAAAGACGTATGCTGAGAGACCATTCAAATCCACTGGAAATTGCAGATGCTGCGTACATAACTACAATTATTGCAAACGAAAGTTCAAATTTCTTATATACTTATTTGTCATTCCATATAGATTCATATCATACTACCGACTAAATAAATGTGCTTTCCTAATGGTGTTGCAAACTGTCCAGGATCAAGCCATGATGCCCTTATCTGGAGCATGAGCAAGGCTCGAGATTATATTCAAAGAAGATTTCAAGGTGGAGAGCGTTCATCCTGGCTTTTGGGAGATGCTGGCTATGCATTAGAGCCTTTCCTTCTGACGCCCTATAGGGATTCCGAAGCAGGAACCTTGAAACACGCATACAACCGTAAACATTCCGCTGCTCGGAACGTAATTGAGAGGACAATTGGGGTTTTTAAAAACCGTTTTAGGTGCTTGGCGCGTTCTCTTAAATATCAGCCAAACAAAGTGGTACAAATAATCAATGTTTGTTGCGCATTGCACAACGTTTGTAGACACTTTAAGCTACAAAATGAAGAAGAAGAAAGTTTTGAGGTGGGGAACGAGGCAAGTGAAATTGAAGAAGACGAAGAATTTACAGAAGAAGCTGCAAATTTCAGTGAAGCCATTCAAATAAGAAACCATATTGCGAATGGTATGATCTTTATTTGAAAAGGTTAA
This sequence comes from Cheilosia urbana, assembly GCA_946477585.1. NCBI lineage: Eukaryota > Metazoa > Arthropoda > Insecta > Diptera > Syrphidae > Cheilosia > Cheilosia urbana. Next base: position 46,565,158 of record OX297855.1, read on the forward strand.
GAAATAACAAAAAACTCAGTTCAGTACAAATGTTAGAATGATAAATAAAAAATATTAATAAAAAAGGAACATGAAAATTATCACAAAAGTTCTTAAAAATGCAAGTCTTTTGGCGTTTACGTTTAGCTTCTATAAATATCGAACTTCATCTCTTTTAATTCTAATTTCCTTTTTTTTATTAGAATTTCTTCTTGATGAAATTTCTCCATTTTGATATTGTGCCTCTGTGCTTCCGCATTTTTTGCTTCCAAAATACTTTCTATGTTGGACACAGATTTTTGGAGCTTTCTTATAGTATGCTCGATGTCTTTTGCTGCACGAGCGTGTTTATTTGCAGCCGACAAAATACCATCTATTGTTTGACCGATTTTTTCGATTACTTCGTTCTGTTTAAGCATGAAACCGTTTAGGTTATCGCTCACTGAGGGTTGAATTTTTCTTTTTCTACCCGTTGTATTTGTTGGTTCGTTATTTTCTTGCAGTACTTCCTGGAACAAGCTGGAGGAATATTCGTGTTCATCGGTTTCTATTTCGTCTAGCCGAAATCCCGCGTGTCTGAAACTCCCTGAACGACGGTATAAATTCCACATATTTTGGCTATGGTATCCTCCGTAGGCGATATCACGAACTTGTTGAACGGTCCTCCTCCGGTCGATATATCTTCGGCCTTGTTGTGGGCCAGCTTCTTCCTAATGGAAGCCTTCCAATCCGTCCAAACCTAAATAAAAAAAATAAAAAATTTAAATTTTTAGGAAAATTGACATCCGAATCTTATTAAGGTGTATGATTCAAATGTTACCTTCTTCCATCCTGTCACGTCCTTCTGGGGTGGACCGTGGCTATTGAGATCTTTTTTTAATTCGTTCCACAGAGCCTCAGCAACAACACGATCGCCTTTCACGAATCCTCTAGCAAGGTCCTTATGGTTCGACATAAATCTGATGAATATTTCCTCCTGTGATGTATTCTTATGCTTGCCCGTTTTTAAATATAATGTTTTAATAAATTTATTGAAGGAAACTCTAATGTAATTACATTTTTAATGACGTCTGTAGTCTGCTTTGCACTATTTCACACTGATGGAGTTGATCGATTTGAAATCACTTTCAAATCGATAAAATCGAATTGTGGAACCTGTCAATTTCACTTTGTTTTAATTTCGAAAAATTTGAAATCGATATCGATAAAAGTGAAATGTAGAAAACAAAAATGTATTTTCGATCGATTTCGATTTCATTTCGAGTGAAAGTGAAATGTGGAACCTAGCTGTTAGCCATAAATAGTCCACACTCAATACTTTTCGCGTGACAAGAAATAATTGATTTTTTCATAGGTATTTTTGTTGGTTTTCCTGCACTAACAAAACTTATTTTAACTATTTATAGACAAACCATCAAAATTCACATTGCTTACTTTTGTGTGTGTAAAAAACATGCGTACAAAATATTTAGCAAAAGGTCTGAGTCAACTAAATAGCAGACTCAGAATTAGCAAAGCATTTGCTTTAGCTGATACGTTTTATTCATACCGACCTGAGTAAAAGGTCAGTGCCGCCGCTTTTCGAACATGTCAACCAGAGACAATACTGAGACCCCCAACTCACAATCCTCTTGCCGCTGCCCCCTCAGTTTATTTTTTCAAATTCGCTATTTTATTTTCCTATCGGTGTTATGTCTATTCAGAATCCGCGTGACATGTAAAAACATACAAAAAATATAAATTCAATGCTGCCAACCGCTACCAACCATGGGGGAATGTGTTAGAGTTCGAGAATACCACATTTTAAGATAACTGAAAGCTATTGGTTGGTTATTATAAATTTAAAAAAAACGATTAATATAATTAGTTTAGTTAATATTGCTATCTAATTGAGATGTTTTATATACTAGAAACATATTAGGACAAATATTGTTGTGTATTTTCCGCTTTTGAATATCATTAACTTCAATTTCATGTGTACGCCTTAACGCATTTATCGATTTGAACCAAACCGTCACACATATTTGCTATTGGTCTGTATATCATTTGTGTGAAGTTTTGTCGCGAAAACAAAACTTTGAGGGGATGAAAAAGGCTATGAAAGTTTGTATGGGGAAATGCACTTTGAAACAACAAAAAATGGATAGAAATCGAGTAGTGACATTTCAAATACAAAAAAGAAAAAAATTATTTTAAAAGCAATTGTTGTTGTCAATGAATTCAATTATTTTCCGAGCAAATTGTTATTGTGAACAATTTTGAATTTCTTTTTTAAATATAGGTACCTACCTAATAAGTTTGTGCTATTAAATTATGTTTACTATGTTACATTAAGTAACATTTTAAAGTGGAGTAGATACTTTGATATTTGTTTGATGGTGTTTGAATCCATTATTTTCAGGATCCTTGCATTAGTACGAGTGAGTAAGTTGAAATGTAGGGGTGATTGAGATGCGTGGACAATGATGTTGTTCAGCGTTTTGAGTTTTCACGTAGGGGTTGTTACGAAAAATGAGCGAGTAACAATCTTGGTACTCTGCTCATTCGCGTGAGTAGTGTTATGGCACCTGCAACAACATTAACCAATTTTTTGACACTTGCCGAAGCCATGAGTTTGCCCGAACACTTTCTTATTGCGAAATGCCCCGATATTGGAATGCGTCGTCGAAGAAGTTCAAGCGGCGGAAACAAGGTGAAGTAGTTCCCGCATTTCGTGGTGTTTATGCAAGTGATGCAATTGGTAGAATATACACAGTTCACCTTTTTCTTGCTTCTATTTGAGAATGCTTTTGGTCAATGTTTGTGGCCCTACTTCGTTCGAAGCGCTGCGGACTGGTGACGGTGTGTTGTGTGCTATGGCCGACGATATTTTGCATCGAATTCGCACTGTGACATCGGATAATGAACTGATCGGATCGGATAATCATCTGATGTGAGATGAAAAGCGCAACAAAGCTTTGATTTTGATCGAGGATATGTGTCTGCTCATGAGTGGCAATTTTTGGTTTGAAATAATGACACAAAGATATTTTCAGGAAATCTAGATGGTTTTGGCCTTCATCAAGATTATATGGCCTTTTATAGTGATTTGACGTCCCAAGATGTCGTTCGAGAAGTTAAAAACTACGAGTTGGAAGATTTTGACAATTTTTTTTACAAAAAATGGTGCAAAATTTTTTATTTTTTTTTTACTTTAAAATAGTTTTTTTTTTTTGGTGGAATTGTGGCAGAATTATCGTGACTATATGACCGGAAATATCTTGAATAGAATGCATCGTATTTCTAGAAATCAGGAATAAATCTTACACTCGAAATTTATAATGCGGCATTAGTTATAATTGAAGATATATGCTTAGCAATTGCAAATAAAACATTGTCACAATTAGGTTTGCCAGCTCCTAATTGACCATTGCGTGACGTATTTAATCAAGAAATGCAACGTGAACATCAATACGATATAAATGAACTGAACACATTTATAAATTTTAATCTGCCGAAATTGAACCGAGAATAAAGAAATGTATATGATACAATAATTCAAGCTATACAAAACGAAAGCGGAGGAATGTTTTTTTGTATACGCGCCAGGTGGTACCGGAAAAAACGCTTTTGATTTCCATGCTACTAGCTACTATAAGATCACCGAAGAATATAGCATTAGCACTTGCATCGTCTGGAATAGCTGATAGATTGGATGCTGGTCGTACAGCGCACTCCGCACTTAAATTACCTACCATTGAATATGAAAATTAATGAAAATCCAACGTGTAATATTTCTAAAAATTCAACAGTGCAAATTAATAGTATGGGATGAATGTACAATGTCACATAAGAGATCGTTGGAGAAGCTTTGGATAGGACTTTGAAAGATTTACGTAATAATCAAGAAATATTTGGTGGCGCTTTAATATTATTGGTTGGTGATTTCCGTCAAACACTGCCAGTGATACCCCGTGCAACTCCAGCAGATGAATTAAAGGCATATGTAAAGTCATCAAATTTATGGAGAAATGTACAAACACTCACTTTAACAACAAATGTGAGAGTACAAATACAAAATGACTCATCGGCTGAAGAATTTTCTAGGCAAATACTGTCGATAGGAAATGGACAAATTCCTATTGATAACACTGGATTAATCACTTTGCCAGATAATTTTTGTAATTTCGCACAAACAAAACAACAATTGGTTTCAAGTGTTTTTCCAAACATTGCGCAAAATTATAAAAATCACAATTGGTTAGCTGAAAGAGCAATATTGGCTGCCAAAATGTGCCTGGTGAGATTGTAACGTATCAATCAGTAGACACGGTCACAAATCAAGATGACGCTGTCAATTATCCGACGGAATTTCTGAATTCGTTGGATTTACCTGGATTGCCCCCTCATCGTATACAATTGAAAGTTGGTGCACCAATTATTCTTCCTCGGAATATAAATCAGCCTCGATTGTGCAACGGAACAAGATTAGCAGTTAGAAAGGTAATGAACAATCTTATTGAAGCAACGAATTTAAAAGGAAAATTTAAAGGTGAAGATGTATTGATTCCGCGTATTCCAATGATTTCACCAGATTTAACTTTTGAATTCAAAAGATTGCAATTTCCGACACGTCTTGCGTCCGCTATGACAGTAAATAAGGCGCAAGGACAATCGTTGGAATTGTGTGGAATCAACCTAGAGTATCAATGCTTCTCCCACGGACAAGTATATGTATCATGTTCACGTGTAGGAAAGCCATCAGTTCTGTTTATTTATACTACTACTCAAGACAAAACAAAAAATGTAGTTTATGAAAAGGCTCTGCGATAGTTAAAAAAAACACATACTTTAAATAAAAATAATAGTGATAAGGTTGTCCACAACATTTTCGCTTTTTATTTTTGACGAACATTTTTTTTTTTTTTAGTTTTTTAGATTTGCCATCAAAAATTATGTTTAACACCAAATCTTCACCGAACCACGATCCATTCCCGAGTTATGAATGCACATACGGACGTCAGTATCTTTTACATATAGCCGTACCCACCATACCAAAATAGTATCCTCTTTTTCAAACTGTAACCAACCATACACAGCCCCGAAATTTCATTGAAATCGGTTAAGTGGCTTAGGAGATTGAACACAGCGCCACCTATCGTGCCCAAAATAGTCATATCTTTCAAACTGTAACCAACCAAACACAGCCACAAAATTCCATTGAAATTAGTTGAGTGGTTTAGGAGATCGACAACAGCGCCAAAAATATATTTTTTTTTGCACCGTTTTTTGTAAACAAATTACACAAACATACGTTTACCATTTGCAACCAAACTTCACAAAAATCATATAAAGACCAATACCAAAGATGTATGGAAGTTTGGTTAAAATGGGTAAATGCGTTAAGACGTGTATTGGCGACAAACGAACACAATTTTAAGGCTCAATTTTTATATAAATAGATTTGGGCGGAATGAAGTTCGCCGGGTCAGCTAGTTTTCTTATATAACTGAAGAAAAATTGCTCAAAATGTTTTTATTTTCCTACAACCATTCTGCAGTAATCATTTGTCATAAATATTTTCAGCAAAAGTGCGCTTATTCCTAAAATAAAATACTATTTACACGAAACGAATAATTTCAAATTTAACTGACAAAATTCTATGAACGCTGGCAGCAACTATGCCGACAGCGGAAGTGGGACACGCAAGGTGCGAGTGTGTTGGTGAGTGAAGTTACGTGACATTTGTCAATACGAATTTCTATGTAACAATACTAACGCACTTAGCGTGTACCACCTCATAGAAATATAGCTTGTAGGCAAGTAACGGAAAATCGGCCGAAGTTGGGGGTCTCAGTATTGTCTCTGGTAGGAATTATGGTTAACGAAATTCGGCGTTCCTATAAAACGAAATGGTTTCCGGAAGTGATGAATGGACAATTTGTTACTTATTGTGTTAAATGATCGGTAAATTGTTGGTTTAAATTACTGAAATCAATTAACACTAATTTGACATGTTTTAAATCGGAAATAGATATGTTTTCATGTGTGAAGAAATTTAGGTCGCCGGAAGTTATATTTACGTAACTATAGTTATGGGTAGAACATCCATGACACCTTAGGCGTCTGAATTGTGATCTCATTCTTACGCCTGTATTAGCATTGACTGCGGACAAGCGGATCAGTGCAGTTTAAAATCAGTGTTTTCAACAATTGAGGTTGTTTGACCGATAGTAGTTGCGAACAGTGTTCTCAGACTTTGAAGACTTTTCCCCCCTTTTTATGAGAACAAGCATTAGTTTTCCTAAAAAAAAATCGAAAAAAGGAAAAAATGAAAGACGGTTTTATTAACAATCTTTTAAAAAAATATGTAACGAGTGAATACATTTGATTGGCTGTTTAGTGAGATTTCAAACCATCAAGTTTAAGTGGTCAATAAAAGAGAAACAAAAGATACGTAAACTTCGAGGGAAGTTTAAACTCTTTTTGGACGGACTATACAACACGAACCGTGGTCATTTTTTCCTTTTCGCCGCACTCAAATTCCCCTTTTAATTGTTTGAATAATTTTTTTACCGATTTCTTGAAATTTCCACGATTTTGATACTTTTGCCCAGGGAAATATTTGCAGACATCGTAATGCCAACAAAAAGGAAGACTATTATGACAAAACTGATTTAAAACAAACTTACAGTAACGATCAGTCTTGCGTCTTGCTACACTTATTTAAAAAGGAAAATCGACTTATTGTGAACCTTTCTCTTCTCCGTACAGTGGACAAAATCTTTAAATGGGTAGATTAGAATACACTTTATGCATTTTGACATCCCAACCCTTGAGCATACGATTTACAACGTCTACTCAATTATTTCTCAATACCTAAAGTGCAAGTAATTTAATCACATAATTCCAGTTTAATCTTCTTACTAAATACTTAACGATATACAATTTATACCAAAGCCCTACCTTGAAAATAGTTTTCGTGTCCTTACCAAATAACCCTCACATGGTCACTGAGAAAATTCAAACAATCCAAGTAAATGGTTGAAGGAACCCGAATAGCAACATTTTAGCTAAAAGGAGGGCCAAACACATCATCATCGCATGTCAAGAAAACTAGGGAGTGGATGTGATTTTATCATTACCACCTCCATAAAATGGCTTTCAATTCGACTACAACCAGGACCTGGTCCGAAACGCGAAACACCCTCTCGAAACTGGCCAGTGCCATGGCAGGTCGGACATGGGCGAAATGAAATTACAGTCACTCCCAGTTTGTTCGTTAATTCCAGGAAATTGCAATCTGTTAGACAAGAAATTAAAAGTGGAAAATGGATGTATATAAAAAAAAAAAACTAAAGCGAAAAATTCGTTTACAGAAACTGCAGGAGTGGCAGGCATATCCGGTCAATGCTCGCATCTCGCATCGATTTGCAATTACAACAAAAGGAAATAGCAAATTATTTTCATACATAATGTTAAAAGCTATCTCAGAATGATTGTAAAAATGTGAACTACTGTCAAAATTGTTACACCCATCCTGGCATTGCTTAAGCAAGGTTCCATCCGAGTGAAAGAGAGCGCACTTGTTTTTATTTTTGAATGTACATCTAGGTACATTAGAGTTAATTTTTTTTTTATTGTACATTTTCTGTAAAATTGTCTTAAGCTTTTGATTTAATTTTTTTACATTTTAACTATAATTGATTAAAATTTAAATTTTACGAATTCAGTAACAAAATAATTGCAAAATGTTTGCCGACTATTTAAAGAAGTCAAAAGATTCCATTTTATGTAGGATACAATTTTAAATAAAATAATTACAGATTGTCCAGATAACAATGATACTAATTCCATTTGTTAAATTACCAATCTAAGGGCAAATCAGTACAAATGGCCCTACACACGCTAACGCGCTCCATAGAAGATTCCCTTCGTCATAAGGAGTATACAATGGTTGCATTCCCGGATATAGAAGGCGCCTTCAACAACGTCGACTCATCTGCAATCGCTGGTGATTTGGCAACTCGGAACGTTGATGCCTCACTTGGCGAGCTGATCAATTTGATGCTTAATAGCCGAATTATCAACTCTAGTCTAGGTGAGATATCTACCAGAAGATCTGTCAGTAGAGGAACACCACAAGGTGGCGTCCTAACTCCCCTTCTATGGAATTTAGTGGTGAATGAACTGCTGATATCCCTGGAGGCGGAAGGTTACAATGTGATTGCCTATGCGGACGACGTTGCTATTGCCGTCTCAGGAAGGAACCTTAACACTTTAAAAGAACTTCTACAACACGCTCTTCACGAGCTAATAAAATGGGCAAACAGTTGCGGGTTGGGCGTAAGCCCTCACAAAACTGAACTTGTCCTCTTCTCTAGGAAATATAAGAGTCCACACATTGACCCTCCAACTGGCACTAGCTTGACGTTCTCAAATGAAGTTAAATACAAAATACTTAGGACTTATTTTTGACAGAAAGCTAACCTGGAAGCCTAACATCCAAGAAAGAGTTAAGAAGGCCAATGTGGCACTTTTCTCTTGCAAAAAAGCCATAGGGAACAAATGGGGTTTACAGCCCCGCGTCACTCACTGGCTATATGTCTTGGTCATAGGACCAATACTCACGTGCGGTGTGGTTGTCTGGTGAGCCGCTTTGGAAAAAGCGATTAATCGCGATAATTTAAGTAAAGTTCAAAGAACGGCTTGCTTGTGCATTGGCGGAGCTCTTCGCAGCACCCCCTCCGCTGCACCTGATATCCTGTTTCATCTGACACCCATTGACATCTTCAGCAGGCAAACGTCAGCTTCTGCAGCCGTACGCCTCGAAGCTATTTCACAATGGACAAGCAAAACAACTGGCCACGCCGCTATCCTCAACAACATAAGGAACCTTCCAGAAAACATTGACTACACCACACCAGAACTACAATTTGATAAAAAACTTCCAGGTCTCCATTCCTACTAGATCATTCTGGGAGGAGGAAGCATCCGTGGATGATGAATCGATCCATTTCCTCACAGATGGTTTGAAAACTCTGGACGGTGATGGTGGCGGTGTCTTCTCTAATAGACTAAATCGTTGTTTCTCCTTCCGTCTATCTGATCACTGTAGCGTTTTTCAGGCGGAAATAATGGCGATAAAAGAGGTCTTATCTTGGCTAAGGGAAAACGATATATCCGTATCTTCTCTGATAGTCAAGCCGCTATCAAGTGCCTGGAATCAGTCTCCACGAATTCCATAACAGCCCAAGACTGTCGTTCGTCTCTCAGAGAGATGGCGGAGCAGTTCAACATTCACCTTTGTTGGGTGCCGGGGCATAGGGACATCCCAGGTAACTGCAGGGCTGATGAACTCGCCAAACACGGAACTACAATACCTCTGCTTCCAATTAAGGATTCCTTAGGTATTCCAGTCGCTCCTTGCAAACTCAAAATAAAGCTGGACGCTATCGAAAGAACAAATCTCAGGTGGACAACTGGCTCAACATGTCTAGCGACAAAACAGATCTGGCTAAAGTTGGATCTAAAACGTTCTAGGCATCTGATCTCCCTCGATAGGAAGCATATTAGTGCTACAATAGGTGTCATCACGGGACACTGTCTTATCGGCAGGCATGCAAAAAGGCTTGGCGTATTCTCTAACGATTTTTGCAGAAGCTGCTTTGACGAGGGGGAGGAGGAAACTATTCTCCATCTTCTCTGTACTTGTCCGGCTCTCTCACAAAGACGAAAACTCCACTTAGGAGTGTTCTACTTTAGTGATCTGAACGATTTAAAAAACATAGACAATCGAAATCTACTACGCTTTATTAGAAACTCTAATTGGTTCAACGAATGAATACAGATTCACGTGGTATCACAAGAGACCTTATAATGGTCTAAGTGTGTAGCCTAACCTAACCAGTTAGCCGACAGCCATTTTTTTTTTTTTTTTTTTTTAGAATTTAGAGTTTATTCATTCATTAGTAAGTTTTAACAATAGTTGTGTTTCCCGCGAAGCCTAATTGGCTTTTCTGCAGGAGATTGCATAATATCACAATATTTAATATCTATGTAGTGAGTTTACCTTTTTAAATTTTTGTTTTAGTTTATTAATTCATTTTCTACTTAATAGTTTTTTGTATATATTAATTTAAGAAATTATAATTTTGTAAGGAGTTTAAGATAAAAAGAATTTTTTTAAGAGTTTTTTTCTGACTTTAAAGTTTATAATGTTTCTTAAGTTAGCCGGAAGTTCGTTGAACAGCCTTGGAAAACAGCATAGCAGTTGCCTTCTACCATAGTTGTTGTGCGATCTTGGAATTTGTAACATTCCTTGGGCGCGTCTTCTCGTGTTCTGCTCGTGATCGATGATCTTCTTGAAACGTACGTCATCGTAGTACTCCAGCAACACCGTCATCCTAAATATACTTTTGACTTCTAGAACTATAAAAGGTGTAGGGTTATGTATGAAGCGTGGGTTTGCATCTCTGATGAGTTTTGTGGCCTTATTTTGCAGGCGTTGTAGTTTCAATAAATGTGTATCTGAAGCATTGCCCCAGGCAAGTATACCATATCTCAGCTTCGATTCAAACAGGGCGTAGTAGACTTGTTTTAGGACACTCTGTGTTGAGTAGTATCCTAGATGTGCTAGAAGCTAGACCATAAAGAGCTCTTCTTAAGTCCAACCGTAGGCTGTCAATATATTTATCCCATATGAAATGACTGTCAATTATTACCCCTAGATACTTAAAGTTTTCAACGATTTCTATAGGTTGACTAGAAGCTGCGCTTGGGCACGAATCATTTTTGAGAAGTATGTTATTCCTAGTCGCTGGTTGATGTGTACCACGAATGTGCATCATTTTAGTTTTGGATGGGTTGATTACTAATCCATTATCATGGCACCATTTAACCGCATTAGTAAACTCGTTCTGCATTATCGAAGTAGCTGTCTGTAAACATCTATGTCGGACGACTATAGCAGTGTCATCCGCATAGGCGAAAGGAGTGCTATTTTCGAAGACTCGTAGCAATTCGTTAGTATAGAGAATATATAGTTTTGGGCCCAATTTTGATCCCTGAGGTACTCCATATTTGACTGTCTTTTTTATGCTGACATTTTGCTCGATTTTGACACAGAACGTTCTCGAGTTCAGCTAATCACCAAGCCAGTTTCTTAGTGTACCCCGTATACCCATTTTTTCCAGGGCTACTAATAATTTTTCATGATTCAGAGTATCAAATGCTTTACTGAAATCCATATATAAAACGAGGACGTGAAGGTTTTTATTCAAGCTTTCATTGACTGTGTTCGCAAATTCACCCAGAAGTTTTCCTGTACTTTTGTTTTTCTGGAATCCGTATTGTTTTTCGTGAATTAACGAATTGGTTTCTTACTTACTTACTTTAGGTGGCGCTACAGTCCGGGGTGGACCTGGGCCTCAACCAATACGCCCCTCCAGTTAGCGCGATCTTTGGCTAACTGCCTCCAGTTGCGCACTCCAAGTTGGTTGAGGTCCCTTTCCACTTGCGCGCGCCACCTAAGGCGAGGTCTTCCTCTACTGCGTTGTCCCTCCGGGTTAGAATCGAAGACTCTTCGGGCCGGAGCGTTGGTGTCCATTCGCTCTACATGTCCCAGCCATCTTAGACGACTGATGCGTACTTTTCTGACTAGGTCGATGTCGCTGTACAGCTCGTAGAGTTCGCTGTTAAATCTTCTCCTCCAAAACCCGTCAACGCAAACGGGACCAAAAATCACTCGAAGAATTTTGCGTTCGAAACGACCAAGGAGATCTTCATCCGCCTTTGATAGCGGCCATGCTTCTGCACCATAAAGCAGGACTGGGATGATGAGGGTCTTATACAGAGTTTCCTTAGTATTTCTCGACAAGGCCTTACTTATCAGTTGCCGTCTTAGGCCAAAGAAACAGCGGTTGGCAAGTGTGATTCTTCGTTTGATTTCTGATGTGATGTCGTTATCAGAGTTTATAGCGGAGCCGAGGTAGACAAAGTCCCTAACTACCTCAAAGTTATAGCTGTCTATCGTGACGTTCTGCCCGATTCGTCGATGTCGTGTGTCCCTTCTTGTTGACAGCATATATTTTGTTTTACCCTCATTCACCACTAAACCCATTTTTGCCGCTTCTGTACTAATACTTGCAAACGCACCAGTGACAGCTCGCTGTGTTGTACCAACAATGTCAATGTCGTCAGCGTATGCAAGCAGTTGCACAGACTTATAGAAAATTGAGCCTCTGGTGTTGGCTTGTGAGTTTCGCACAATCTTCTCAAGAATGATGTTGAAGAAGTCACATGACAGCGCATCACCTTGTCTAAATCCTTTTTTGACATCAAAGGTCTCGGTGAGATTGTTTCCGACCTTTACGGAGCAGCGAGCGTTCTCCATCGTCATTCTGCACAATCTGACAAGTTTGGCAGGGATGCCAAAACTAGACATGGCTCTGTATAGCTCGTCTCTATAAACGCTGTCATATGCGGCCTTAAAATCGACAAAAAGATGGTGAGTATCGATCTGGTATTCTTGGGTTTTTTCCAGGATCTGCCGTAGTGTGAATATTTGATCGGTCGTGGACTTACCGGGCCTAAAACCGCACTGATAGGGACCTATCAGATCGTTGACGAATGGTTTCAGGCGTTCACACAATACAGCAGACAAGATCTTATACGCAGTGTTCAGGAGACTGATGCCTCTGTAGTTGGCGCAGTTTAGAGGGTCTCCTTTCTTGTGGATCGGGCAAACAATGCTGAGGTTCCATTCATCAGGCATACTTTCCTCTAACCAAATCTTGGAGATGAGTTGGTGTATGCACTCTACCAAGTCATCTCCGGCTGCCTTGAAGAGCTCGGCAGGTAAGCCGTCTGGACCAGCAGCCTTGTTGGATTTAAGCTTAGATATTGCTATCCTCACTTCATTTTGGTCAGGTGGACGGAAATCTTGGCTGTCATCGTCCAGGTTGAATGGATCGTTCTGCCTAACAGCGGAATTTGTGTCGTCTTCGCCGTTTAGCAGTCTGCAGAAATGTTTTTTCCATGTCCTCAGCACCGACTGTGACTCTACTACAAGGTTTCCTTGCTCGTCTCTACAGGTCTCCGTTCGGGTCTTGTTGCCATGACACGTTCTTTTTACCTTTTGGTAAAACTTCCGAACATTGTTCCTGGAGTAACACCTCTCTATATCCTCGATCGCGCGCTTCTCATGCTCTCTCTTTTTTCTCCGGAGAAGCCGATGTTCTTCCCTCCTTTTTTGCTCGTAGAGCTGACGAGCTGCTCTCGTCCTTCTATGCAGCGATTGGTTTCAATAAAACTTATTAATCTTCTTGTCACGACTTCTTCTAAACATTTTTCTATTATTGGCAAAATCGATATTGGTCTGTAATTGTTAATTAATTTTTTGTTGCCACCTTTATATATTGGACGTACCAACGCAGTCTTAAGCAGTTTTGGAATCTTTGATTGCACTAAACTGAGGTTGATTTTTTTTGCAATTATTGGAGCAAATTTATTAGCATGCATTTGTATATCAACTGCTCTGATGTTATCAGCTCCTGGAGACTTATTAATATTCACGTGTTTAATAATATTATGAACCTCTTCAGCATCTGTGTCATCTATACTCTGTCCAAGAAAAATTGTCAGTACAGGGAAGATAGGATGTTTGTCTCTCAGTCTGGTTGCAATGACTTACATAAATCGGTCCCTTTTTAAAGCTCTCACAGGGTTGCCGTAGTGTGTATGATAATTCGCCATAACTCAGAGAGCAATACTGTTAGGGTTACCATCTTCCAATTTAAAATAAAAATATTGCTGAACGAAATAAATTCCAACAAAAAATTCTTTCGCTGACGTTTGACGAATTTAAGTCCGAGATCTTTTTGCAATATTGTATGCATCTGCTTAGTTTTGTTATATTTTCACTTTTTGTACTTCCAATAATATCTTGTCTAGCATGGGAAGGTCATTATTCATAAAAAACTTTTGGACTATCCGCCTAATCGCACATTTGTCAAAATCATCCACCTTGCTCTTGATAACGGAATTATTTTTCTTCTTTGGTGGTGAATTGTGGCCTTCAATTGCAGTTTCCCTTAAAAGCCTGTATACAGTTTGTTCCGTAACAGGAAAAACAGTAGCCGCATTTCCTACGGCTTCCGATTTACTTTTAAAAAGGCCATAGAATTTTTCAGTTGCAACAACAATTTGTTGTTTGTTTTCTACACTTAGATCCTTTGAAGACTTTGTAGCCATGTTTCTGTTTATTCATATGCACAATAAAGTTAACCACTTGCTTAGATGCACTATCCGCGATTGAGATAACAACCATTGTTTCCGCCTTATACACACAAACAGGCAATTAGAATACAATATTATATAACCACGACACAATGTCATATTCCTAAACAGATGGTAAAAGGACTGCAGTTGTGCGACTCTACATACGTTTTTTAATATAGACATATATACCTAGATTACATATTTTTGTTAAAAAAAACTATTACCCGTCAATGCAGAACTTCGCGGAAACAGTAGCAAAAAAAGGATCATCAAATTTCAAGGCATTTGCTTTAGTGGAGAGGAGTGACCGGATGTGGTAAAACCCAACGACCGAAAATAAACAGTATAGGTCTACCTGCTTCATCATTTTGATATTTCAGTGTGAAAAATATGCTCTACAAAGTGAAATATGAATTTATACCTACCAAAACATGCAGAAATATACCCTAACGAATAAGGCTGAAAATTTGTACTTAGTTTTCTATAATAAAATATTCAATCAAATTTTATCCCTTAAAATACCATGCTTTTGCATGAATCCGGTTGAGTTGCCCTAGTAATCATTATTAATTTATTGCAATATCTCTACAATGCACATATGATCACTTGTTGCGTTAATGAAATGAATGCATTAAAACACCTCACGAATAAACTTTATTTCCAAAAGACAACATTCAAAAATATGTTTTAAGTGAATATTATTGGATCTTTCAGAAATACAAACAAATTAAAACCGAATGGCAGCACCCCACATAATATGCCGCTCTCAAAAGCTCCAAAAAGCTCCAAAAAGCACCAAAACCGAAAGTTCTTTGACAAAATTCAAAGAAAAACCCTTAATGATATGCTAACATTGTCATATGGTAACACTTCTCTGATGTGCTTCAGTCACTCACACTGCTTATTTTGGTTGATGATAACAGCAAGCGAACACAAGCGATCGTGCTCATTCTGCCCGCAACTGTGTGGCAGACTGGTTGTGGAGGGATGTATGCGAATTTCAGGAAAATTACAACAACAAAATGCTTTGGAATGCCAATGGTTTCGATTTTATTTCAGTGGCAAGTCCTGTGTTTGAGTGCCGTGAGAGTACTACAGGCACCACTGGTAGAAAAAAGAGCTTCCCATAAGGCCTGTACTGACAATTTTTCTTGGACAGAGTATAGGTAGATCGAATTGGTTATTGAAGTACTAACATGCGTTGAGGTAATTGCGCTACAATTGTGTAGAATTTGGATTGATTGTTCATAGAAGCTTTCAGCAAATTCGTTTGTTACGACATTTAAACATTTATTTGGACAATAGTTTTTAAGAATAAATTCATCGGCGCTAGCCTTTTTCCTTCCCATAATTTCATTAATAAGATTCCATGTTTTGCGTGGATCTAATCTTAATTCGTTAAGTTTGTTTTTGTAAAAGTTAGATTTTTGTTGTAGTATATTTTTGTTTAATTGATTTCTGAAGCTTTTATATTCTACTTCAAATGACTTATTTAGACGGTTGTTTTTTCATTTACGATAAAGGTTATCTCACTTTTTGCATCCCTCAATTAGGTCGCTCGACATCCAAAGATTTTGTTTGTATTTGGTTTTTACTATCATAGATTTTGTAGCTTTCTGGTAAATCTGTTGCATTTTCGCACAAAAATTCTCATACAATTGGTCAACATCGGTTTCAGTTAGAAAAGATTCCCAATCAGTAGAAACAATATATTCGCTGACCTTTCTTGTACATATAAAAGACCGTGTGTAATCATGTTCTTTATTAATTGGAGAATTAGTACTATCATAATATAAAAGTGGGTAGTGATCAGATAAACCACACTCAATAACAGCGGAATTCATTTCAAGAGGAATTTTAGAGTTACGTACTAGAATGTGGTCTAATAAGGTTGATGTTCCTCTGTTCAGATCGACTCTAGTATTTATGTTTATAACGTTGGTCAACCCGTTTGATGATAGTATCTCTTGGTAATCCTTAACGTGATTTTTATCATAGTCATGAACATTAATGTTAAAGTCGCCCATTATTATAATATCATTTCTTTTTTCAATTTATGCAAGGTTATTTTCGAATTCTTGGTTAAATTGTGCAGTACTAAAACCAGGTGGTCTAATAAACTCCACATACCTATGTATTTATTCTCTTTAACCTAACCTAAACGTAACCTAAATTACCAATGACATCCAGCTGTCAAAATATTCAGTAAAAATTGCGATTTCATCATGCATCGTTTGAGGCTTGGTGAATGTGTAGAAACTTTTACCGAATTTCGCAATTCGTCGCATGAAAAAAATTGAAATCGTTGGAAAAAAATGAAAAAATCATAGCCGCTCTAGCGGCCAGTGTCGAAAAAGAAGAAGCGCCCTTCGACTGAATTGGGCATCACCAGAGAGTCAACCCGGCTTATTTTACGGATGCAATTGGGGAAAGAATTGAAGCCGAACGACAATAGACAACACCATGAGATCACTAATTAAGCATTGGAATTTTTGGCCGGAGATCCGGATTTTTGGTAATTCTGATTATGATGTCTTTGGTTTCACTTAGCTTGGACATTGCCAGAAGGTTGAGCCAGTTGATTAAGAGCTTTAAATTGGAGAAATCTCTGTTGCCAGATTGGTGCAGTGACGAATTTTGAAAATAGTTTAAGCTCTTTAACTCCCCAAATCTCTCTTGCATGTTTGAATGAGTTTCAAAGGAAATTAAAGTATATGCTCCTGCAACGACAGAGACACTGCCATTAAGATCGAGCCACGTTTAATGACGGGCACTAGGAAAATAAATAAACAAGAAGTGCATCACGCGGCTGAGAGTCATCTTCGAGGCCGCGCTACGTTATCATCACCAACAACAGCAACAACCCAACAGCAGCCTAAGGACGTCGACGACTTCCTTTGTGGCCGCTGTTAACGACTTGAAAATTGCAAGAAAATTACCCTTTGGAGCTGTTTTCTGCATTTTTTTTGTCTGTACCCACTCGTCGTTTTACTGTTATTGGGTGCTCTACAGAGACCTTCCCATTAGTGTAGAAGGTGAGGGGATAGAAACGACGGTATTAAGCAACTGTAACAGTTGCCTCGTGACAAGTACCCTTACTCGTGTGGTGGCTGGTGGGACGGCGAATGATGGTGCGGATTGTCTCCTTGTCCAGGCAGTGGCAGTATGAAACATGTCTACAGTATCACGAAACATGCAATGGCTTCCTACACGATTTCTTGTCGTCTGTCGTCCTCGCATAGTCGTCCACCTAAAAAGGGATGAATTCAATGGAGTAAGAATGTTTTTTGTCATATTGCGGTATGCATGACATTAAATCGGTCGAATGGCAATATATTCAGGAATATTTTTTTTTTTTTGTATTCCCCGCTGTTTTCTTTAGTGGATGGTGACTATTGTCCTTGTGTAGTATGCGGGAATAACATTTTGTTTTGCACGATAGTTATCCGGATATTTTTGCAAGTCAGCACAGAATGAAATGTCGAGATGCGAGCGACAAAAAAAAATCGTTTACTTTGCTTGTGGCGTGTACGAAACGAAGTATACGCGAATAATACGCGCTGAATGTTACTTTGATGTCGCCGCAGTACAGTCTCATCGCATATATTGCTAGGATGTAATAGGATGCAATTAGTTGTGCATTAGAATTGGTGTTTGCTACGTTTTACCTGTGATGAAATGCGTTTGTTTGTTTTTTTTTTTTTAAACAGAAGTTCTTATTGGGTAGCAAAAGCACGTTATTGCAGCTATTTCTGAGATAAGTGCGTTCAAATTCGACCTATTGCCACCTGGAGAACATTTACAGGCTGCATCCATACCGGAGAAGATCGAAGGCGCTACTGAACAGGCCCCTGAAGCCCCTATGAACTTTTTGCGACAAGACGAGTTGGTATACAACTACCTCATATCGAGTCCTAGAATGTCTCCGTGGGAAATAGATACAATGTACAAAGTTCCACACCGCCGCTGTAACCATTAAGACAGACTACAGAAGTGTTTTATAATTAAGGGCTACTGTGAGCAAAGTCTGTTTATCCCCACATAGTTCTTGGTTTATTAACTCGCAGTTCACGCTGAGAAATAGTGAAAGGCTTTATCTGCTTTTGCTCCACTATCACTCTTGCAAATCGCTGTTTCTTCGGGCTAAGAAGGCATCTTAGAAGTAAAGCCCTTTAATAGAGCCAAGGAGATATAATATAATAATCATCCCGGTCTTGGTGTATGGTGCGGAGCATGGACTCTTTCAAAATCGGATGAACCTTCTGGGATGTTCTAATATAGACGAGCGATATTCGGTCTTGTTTGTATATCGATGGATTGTGGAGGAGACGATTTAATGAAAAAGCTGAAAACATAGCGGCTAAGATAGCTGGGGCACGTGGAACGTAATTAGAGCAATGCACTATAGTCCGACGAATCTTTGAGTCCACCCCTGAGGGACAACGTATCAAAGGAAGACCTACCTTAGGTGGGGTACACAATTCAAGGGCAAACTCAAACAACTTGGTATGGCCAACTGAAGGAAGCTAGCTGGGTTCCGAGATGGCTGGAGGTGGAGCGGCTCATTGGTTGAGCAAGTTGTCGACCCCGGAGTGTATGCACGGAAAGGAAATTATTTGCTACACAATTGTCAATTAGCTGTTATTGAAAGTGTCTTGCTTTAATTTTTTTTAAATATTTTTTAGTCTTTTGTGTTTTTAAATTAATTTTTTTTTTCTATTTATATTTATTCGTTTAGCCTATGACACTCTGGGAAGGAATACCAATTTAATGACACCTCACTCTTCAAAATCGGTCAAGTCGATTGGGCTACAAGGCGTCACGTAGGAACATACATAGGATACGCGCGAAACACATAACCCTCCCTGTCTCCAGTCGGGTAAAAATAACGACCTCAGCAGCAGAAGCTACCATGCATATACCTATTATTATTAATGAATTGATCTTCAACGCACTAGTGAAAAATTTAAAAAATTGAAGGACGTGTTAAAGATATAAATTTATCTATAAGTACCTATTTATAAAAGAGACTGACGTACATTTGCGGACGCATAAATCGAGAGCTGATCGTTCAATTTTTACGATTTTGAGCTTTATGGATTCGTTAGCTTATGTCCTGGCCCAAGGAAGGGCCAGGCAACTTTTTGTCAAGAAAAGAAAACTTTTAGCGGTTGAAAAAGGGGATGGAGATTTGTATGGTGACCCGAAAAACTGGATAGAAAAACGGGGAGTGTTACTTCCATTACAACAAAAATTATTCAAACAGCTTAAAAATATATTATTGATAGATTGTGGCTTCACCTAGTCTCATTCGATCATGCCACCAGTTGGTAGGTCCTAAAGAAAATTACGACGAAGGTTCAGATCGGAAAACAATCAAACGAACCTGTCGCAACTTCGAGAAAAATTGTCACAATTATTATAACGTGCGGTCGTTCAAACTGGAGATCGAGATAGACAACGTGGACATTGACTTTGACATTTGTTGATGATTCGAAAAACCGCCAGGTGGCGTGACTGATCCACCTATGCCATTGCGCAATATGACAGGTGTCCTTATCGTTGCTTGACGTCAGATATCTATAGAAAAATTGCATTGTGGAGAGCGAGGTTAACCAAGTATATATAATTGGATTTGGGTAATGTGCCATACAGTCTGAAATTTACAGTCGGCTCAGTTATAATTTTGTTGCGCAACCTCAATGCACCGAAACATTGTAACGGAAAGCGTTGCTCGGAGACGATTTTGAGGGGAGAATTCAAAGAAGAAGATCTTTTCAGTCCGCAGAGATTCCGCTTATTCCCTACAATTGGACATTTTGAATTCGACCGGACAGGCGGACACCTTATCCAAAGGAATAGGAATATGATGCGGATTTTCAGCTCACCTGCCGAAATCAAAAGTGTATCCTAGTAAAATTTCTAGTGACCGCTTTACTTTCAGGAGTCCATTTGCACATAATTCTTAAGAAGTATACCTTTGTGGGGAAACAACAAAAAAAAAAAACCTACATCCCGAACGCAATCTCCAAGTCCAATAACTGCAGCGAAATCCCTTTCAGTAATGTAATTAATTCCTGCGGGCACCTATCCTTTTACTCATAAAACCTCTATCCCAACAATCTACAGCACTCGTACCCACAACTTGTATAAGTGATGTAAATCTGCACAGCTTCCCGGCATTATCCTCTTAATCCTAATGAATTATACAGGGAATCGCTTTCCGCGCTAAAATAACACCATCCAGCAGAGAGTACGCGGCCTGGCTCTTCCTCATCGGGTGTCTAAAATAAAATGTTTTCGCTTCTCCCCGCACCTGGAATTAGACAATATGCCACATGGAATTGGAATCCGAATTGGAACTTCTTTTAAATTGTTCAAACACCTTAACTGGTAGTCTCCCTCTCGCCCACGGCTTTGACTTTTATTTCCATTTTTGTTCAAGTCTTTTAATTCCGCCTCTTGGTGGCAAATTAAATCCATAAAAATGAGTGTGTGTGAGATGCTTAAATAATATTTCGCATTTCGTTTTATTACATTCACCGGCGAGGAAGCGCTATAAGTAGGGTTTTACCTGTTACCCCTTTCCAGCCCGTGGTGGTGCTGGTTGTGACGCAAGTTTCGTGAAATTGTATCTTATGCATGAGATGGGATTTACCGCGGCGAAATGTTTAATCCGCAAATTCATATTCATTTGGGCGGGTGCCTGTGCGGCGCGCCATAGCGGGGGTATAGGAGTGCAAAATTTGGGGTTGAAATTTTTAACCATTGTTGAGAGTGTGTAAATTGAAAGTAGTAGCACGTCTGGGAGCTGCAGAGGGGTGTAATGAATAAGTGCTTACAGGTGGTGCGCAGAGTTTTGTTATTTGGTGAAATTTAATTTTCTTTTTTTCATCATTCCTCGGGCCCATAAAGAAAGGACGTATCTAAGTTTGTTAGTACCTAAGGAGTGAAACACAATTAGGGTGATATTGCTTCTAAACAGAAATTCGTCAGCTTAGTGTGGGAAGACAATTGCTGGTGGATTTTCTGTTGGATCTAATCGTGAGTCGAGAGATTTCGTTTTATTTTTGTTTTCATTTCATCTACGGGTTGGCTTCATTTTTATCATCCGCGACGTCTTTTGTTGTGAGATTTTAATTAAGCTTTACCTATCGCTGGGTATATTGTTGATTGTCCATTTCTCTTTGACAGTAAATAAATCATTGGGGACAAGGCGAAGGGTGCGGACTCCCTTTGAAAGTTGTTTTCTTTTGAAGGAAGAAGTTCAGAACTTGATGTGAATCCCGTTGAGCTGTGCTTTGAATTTGCAGTGAATTCAATGCTTAGCACGAATTGGACTGACTCTTGTAAAATGCAAAACATACTTAAAAATTGTAAATTTTAATATTCTAGTACTAGAGCTGATAACTCTGTTACCTTTTTTAAGAGTTTATTGTTTGGTATCATTGTTTTATGTATTCGAAGTCAAATGTCAAAACGTATGAAATGTCAAAACTGCTAAAATGGCAAAATGTACCTTTTTATTGGCGGTAAAAAAGAATCATATTATATATTTTAAATCACTATTAAAGCGATCTTTTATAACGTTAGGTGCGTTTTTTCTTGTCTTCACCCAAAAGTTTAAAGAAAATAAAGTGTAAGTGACATCGTATTTATACAGGGTGATTTGTACATGTATTAAAAGCGACGGAAACTGGTGAAAAAGAAAATAGCAACATTACCTCAAGATAGAAAGGGAGTATATGTCAAAAAAGTAGTCCAAATACGGCGGTCAAAAGACTCATTCAAATACAACCGAAGATTTATTGTTATTAGAGGACGCCCAGTGACTGGCTTATACACAACATAGTGGAAAACAAATTACAGACAGCATTGTATCTCTGCACAAAAAAAAAATTGTGTTTTAAGCAGTGAAAGTGGTTCTATATAAGATGATGCAAAGCTGCCTTGGGACGGTCTTCCCCAGATCATCTACGCTTCAACATATGGTATAGTTATTAACTCTTTTACCAACAACAAGTTGACCTGTCTGGAGTTATCTATACATACAATAAAACTGTAGGCATTTTTGTTGTTACCTAATGGCGTGAAAACTACTACACAGATTTCAATGGAACTTTTTTTGAAATGTTCCTTAAGATTCTGAGAAACACATAGCCTATTCCTTTCATTGCCATGTCTACTTTTTTAGAGCGTTTTGACCAAAATGTGTTTTTTTTCTGACTTTACTGCCTTTTACCCACCATTACTCAAACAATTTTTAATCAATGAAAACAAAACAAAATAAATTCATATGAACAAAAAATGCATGGTGTTTTCTCCAAATTAAGTAAAACGAAAGAGAAGTATGCGACGTGAATGTGTATGTAATCAACAGTGACAATGTGTTTCTAAAAATATGCACAGATGGCTGATGGACGTATGGTGGTGTATATAGAAATTGAGTTCAAGGTTTTTATTTTAATGGTTGTTATATTACCTACGTTGATACCTACATACAGTAAGGAAGTGAAACTCTAGTACTTACGCTGTTGAATTTAATTTTCTTAAATTGGTGTTTCAGGTAAATAGATTTGTTTGAATTATTGTTTCACATTAACGTTTCACCGCTTTTATTGGAAATTAGAGTCTCACGCCGCGTACGAAGTTGCGGGCACAGCTAGTATGTAATAAAACTCTGACCACAAGAGCGGGGCTCAGTTAAGCTTTGATGAAGTAGGCTTACAGAAAAAAATAAAGTGCAAGACTGGGTCGCTCGAAACTTTCCCGTTCATATAAAAAGGTTGGTTGACTGATTTTTGTTTTATTAGTTTCATTGTTTCTATAATTTTCTTAGAAATGGCGACAATTAAATCTACATTGTGTACTGGTACTCATGTACATCTTTTTAAGGTTCCGTACCCAAGGGAAAAATATAACCTTATTAGTTTCGCTACGATTTTGAGCCTAGTTATTAATCTGGTGAAAAAAATGATTTCATTCGTACAAAAAACTGCTTATTTCTTGATTTACAAAAAGAAAAGAAAAAAAAGAAAAAACGCTTTGTACAGTATGCTCGTAGCTATATAACGGGTGATTTTTTAGCTGGTTTGGTTTTGGCAAGTCAAACAGCTTCAGTTTGGTTTGCAATTTAACCCTGGATCGTCTTACAAATGAACAACGCTTGCAAATTATTGAATTTTACTATCAAAATTCGTGCTCGGTTCGAAATGTTCATCGCGCGCTGCTTCCATTTTATGATCGGCATTCTCGACCTTCTGAGCAGTCTATTCGGAAGATTGTGACCAAATTTCGCACCAAATTTACTTTGTTGTACATTAAACCACCAACACGTTTACGCACTGTGCGTAGTGAAGAAAATATTGCGGCCGTATCAGCTAGTGTGACAGAAGACCGCGAAATGTCGATTCGGCGCCGTTCCCAGCAGTTAGGCCTTTGTTACAGCACTACGTGGAAAATTTTGCGGAAGGATTTATGCGTAAAGCCTTTTAAGATACAGCTTGTGCAAGAACTAAAGCCAGCCGACCTACCACAACGCCGAATTTTTGGTGAATGGGCTCTTGGAAAGCTGGCCGAGGATCCGCTTTTTTATCGAAAAATTGTGTTCAGCGATGAGGCTCATTTTTGGTTGAATGGGTACGTAAATAAGCAAAATTGCCGCATTTGGAGTGAAGATTAGCCAGAAGCATTGCAACAGCTACCAATGCATCCCGAAAAAGCCACTGTTTGGTGCACAAGACATGGTTGTGTTGGTTTAGGTATGTTTTCTGCATTGCCCTTCGATATAGATAAACGTAATCCTTGGTGAGTTTTCAACGCTATCCATTGAATAATGACTGCTTAATTTGTGGAATATGTGGAATATATTTTGACTTTTTCTATGCGGCCAGCCTTACGAAAGTGATAAAAGTGAATTGTAAACGACTACGGCAATAACAAAATTCAATTCAATATCACTGGAAATCTAGGATGGAATTCTATTATGTACTTCGGGTGCACGAACAATTTGCTTCTAAATAAACGAATAAATAAATAAATAGTTGGCGCAACAGGCACGTAGGGACCCTAGGCCTAGCTTCTCACAACCTTTCGTTTTGTGTGAGTTTTTCATTTTTGGAACAAATGGAAATGATCTACAATTTTATGCCGATTCCAAACGGCTAATTGAGAGATGTTTGTCAGACGTTCGCGAGAGGTTGCGCAGTGGAAAGAACCCTAAGTTGGAATTTGGTGTTTTAGCGGTATTCAAACCTGGGACCCCTCGCTTAGTAGTCCAACACACTAACCAGTAAGCCACTGCGCCAACGATTTGCTTCTAGAGCAAATTATTCGCGTTTACAAAAACCTTTGAACATTTTCGCCTTTTTCTGAGATTTTATAAAAGTGCGCGAATGCTATTTTTTCTCAAAACTCTAACTTGTCATTAAGGATAGCATGCCACTTCCTAACCATTTGAACGGACTGAAATCCAGATCACCACACTGTTAACCTGATTCAACTGCTTTCGTTATTAATTACGATTATAGCGTTTCCTGTGCGATGAACATCATTCAAAATCTATTGAAGCACAACACTATTAGTAATGATCATTTATATTTCCGAAACTTCACCTAAATCGTGTGTCGCAGCAGCTGTACAATGGTACTTGTCATAATCCATGCTGCCGGTGTCGCATTCGCATATCAAACATCCGGTAGACGTTCTTCACCTCTGTAGTTAACTTCTCATTAATTACAGTTGTCACCAACACCCTCCATTTCGTCTCAATCGAAACACACACATTCCAATTCTGTTTTTCTTCTTTTCCAAAACCTAGTCCAACTGCGGGAAGTGCGGGATTACATTATATGAGTGTTGTTAAACGAGGACGTTTGTTTCATATTTCACCCCTCATAATGCTCTTTATGACATTAACCTGGCAAATGTCACCGACATTAAGGAGGAAATTAATTACTTTTCAAGGAAATGTAATTACAATTATTTACCAAAAGAAATATATATACAGCAACGCCACCCACTACTACATGGGTGTCCTTGTCCACTCGACAGCGGGCAACCACTGTCGGCAGCGGGCGGAATCTGGTTTCGGCTGAATGTTTGCTTGGCTAAAATAATTATGATAATTAATGATGCGATGTAATTAATCATAGAAATTATAGTTACACGGAATCCGATGAAAATAACTTGGCAATTGGCAGTGAAGTTGCCTGTGTCTAGAAGGTAGTGAGTGTTTTTATTATGGACCAGCTTAAGTGGCCACTTATGATGATGATCTATTAGGGTGTCCCTCTGTTTAATAAAGCGACGGATTTAGAACGAGATCACGGGCGATTCTTGTTTTGTAAATTCGCATATCCGAAACAAGATGCACTTATCTAAATTTAAAGCGTATCTAAAGCTACTATAGAGTTCGTCCAGTGGTAGAAATTGGATTATTATTAGTGACCTGACTTATACATAAAATATTGAAAAATAACTTACATACAGCATTGCATCTCTGCACATTCTTCAAAGCAAAATAAATTCAAGCAAATATGTTGTGTTTAAGGTAGTGAAAGTGGTTCTTATCTATTTCCCTTCGTCTATTGTATAAGATAGGACGGCTGCCTGTAGTCTTATTTTGATGGAAGTCCTCAAAACCATATATAATGGAAGAAAATCATAGTAGTATGTAGTGAATTAAGTAAATTAAATTTACAAAAAGTAAAGTTTAAGTTAAAGTATCCAACCAACAATCTTTAAAGTAAAATAGCCTCAGTCTCCCCTATCTGGCAATCGTCTGAACATAGGTACAATTGTATCATTTTCGGACGAGACGTCTCTGTGCAGACTCTTTTGCTATTTTCAGATGTGCTGTTCTTAAAACATCTCACAATTTTTTAACTTTCTCCATTACGTAGTAAGAGAAAGATTTGTATTCGATCTCGAGATGTTAATCAATTCTGACATCCTACGATGATAGACGAACTCAAAAAAAAGTGGGTCGCAAAATTCTGTACGTCTGCCTGTCTTCCACAGGCCTACAGACTAAACGGCTGCTCCGATTTCGTTCAAAACTCGAATTTGGAGTTTGAGGGCTAACAGTTCGGGGTCGTTTTTTTTTCAAGATAACCTCAATATTAACGGTACTTACCATAAATGTTCGTACCAGCTCTAACGATTTCATGTAAAATTTATATTTTAGCAGGTGAGGTTAACATGACTGTACGCTCAGGCTATTGCAAAAAAAAATCGAATAACGGTACCTACTTTTGAAATTTGGAAATATCTCGAAACGGCCAATGTGGTTGTAACAAAAATGTATTCCTAGGATCATTTCTAAATTAATGGCAAGCTCAGTTTTTCTCTGTATTACCGTAAAATGGATTTTTGAAAAAAAGTTTGAAAAATGTAGTCTTTCTTAGTTTACATGAAAACGGCAATAACGATTTTGACCAAAATTAGAGTAATATTGATATTCTTAAAATTGTTGCGTCCTTAAAATTTCAATTCGAATTACCGAAAACGCTAATCTTAAAAACTGCTCATATCTCAAAACCCCCATTTTTGACTTCGATATAACTTCAAAAACCAAGTAATGCTTATATCGCGAACTATAACATATAATCGGTTTTTAGCTACATATATAGTCAACAAATAGTATTTTTCAAACTAAACATTGCAATAATTGGTAGGTACTGTTTTGTCTACCAAATTTAACAAAACCAGCTCTAACGATAACAAAAATAATAAAAATATTCCAAATAAGATCCCGTTCTTAGTTTTTCTTAAAAAATTCGAATAAAACCGTTTTTTTAGTTATTACTCAAAAATGACTACCCAAAAGCCGAGCTGTGTTCATATATAGGTATATTTAAAATTGAAAAGCATTGCTTCTCAGATTTTTACCTAACTACCTAATAAAATAAGAAAATAACGAACAGAACTTTTGATCAACGAGAAAGTTTCGTTCGACCCAGTCTAGCACTTTATTTAATACTAGCTGTGCCCGCAACTTCGTACGCGTCGTGAGACTGTGTAGTTTCCAATAAAAGAGATTTGACCGTTTTCTCAACGGCATATTTGTTTAAAATCAACAGTCTAGCTAAAAAAAGCGGTGAACATTGTCAATGTGAAACAATAAATCAAACAAATCTATTTACCTAAAACACCAATTTAAGAAAATTAAATTCAACAGCGTAAGTACTGAAGTTTCACTTCCTTACTGTAGGTACCACGTAGGTAATATCAAAACAACCACTTAAACAAAAGCCTGGACGGAAATTTGTATCTACACCAACAATAAATAAATCAAACAACATAAGTCACCTATATCGTCTTTACTTCTTGAATTTTTCAATTCTTTACTGTAAGTATCAACGTAGGTACTATATCAACTAGGGATGTTACGGAGGTGGTTTTACCGGAGTCGGAGTCGGAGTCGGAGTCGGAAGCGTCATACCAACCTCCGCGGAGTCGGAGTTGAATCGGAGTCGGAGGCGGAGGTCGCACGCAGAGTCTGCGTTACCTCTGAAAATTTTCAGAAAGAGTCCAAAAAAGAGTCCCGACAGAAAAAAGGAGTCCCATAGTAATACCTCTGAAAATTTGTATAAAGAGTCAAAAAAGAGTCCCATTTTGATCCAGGCTTTCTTAATACGCGCTCAGTGGACTTCGACCTTCGAGTTTGAATACCCTTATTATGATAACAAAAAACGTCATTATTTTTATTCGTTATAATTATATTGCAAATTCAGGTAAAGAAGTTTATAAGTAAGTTACAGAAAAGCTGTCCGATTTCACTGATTTTCAAAAAGATGAGTCCTGGAGTCCGGGCGTTCAAAAGGAGTCAAGAGGATGCTAAGGCGTCCCCAAAGGTAACGCTGAGTCGCAGACACAAATTATTAAAATATATAAAATTAGAAAATAATATAAAATTGACTCACGCACTCTCAACTTCAATGCAAATCCCGCCTAGTTATGTAAAATACATAAAAGAGTGAAAAGACAGTCGTATTGTAAAATGTCGCAACTCGATAATTCTTTATTGTTCATGTTCAGTTTATCGGTCGCCTCGTCACCGATGGTGCTCCGATAAACCTCCGATGTGATTATATCGGAACCGAAGTCGAATTCGGAGGTGCAATTTAAACCGGAAGTTCCGACATATCGGATTCGGAATCGAAGCTCCGTATCATCCCTAATATCAACCATTAAAACAAAAACCTTGAACTCAATTCCTTAATACAATAACTCCACCATACGTCCCCCACCACACCACACGTCATCAGCCATCTGCACATTTTGGTCAAAAACGCTCCAAAAAATAGGCATGGCAATGAAAGGAATAGCCTATTTATGTTGCACAGAATCTTAAGAAACATTTCAAAAAAAGTTTCATCGAAATCTGTGCAGTAGTTTTCACGCCATTAGGTAACAGAAAAATTGCCTACAGTTTTATTTTAAGTATAGATAAATTTCAATTATGTACAAAGATTTTAAGTTGTAAATAATCTTTGTACGTTATCCTGAAGTCGAACAATAAACTATAAATTTTATAGAGTTCAAAAAAGCGAAATGTTCGATTGTTGGATTTTCGCAGCGTTCAGTGGAGGAAATTTTGTGTGTGTGTGAGAAGTTGAGCTCTGGCGAAGCAAGGCGAGCACGGGTTAGCTAGTTGTTGAAATATTTATAAAATTAATAAAATCTAATCTAATTTGAAATCGAAATCTACTTCTAGCACATCGTGTTGTCACCTTGCTTTTAACACATTATCTTATGCACATAAACAAATCGACAAATTCCGCCTTTTAATTCCGATTTAATTGGTAGGTTATACCACTTACCCACTTAACTCGTAAACAAACCGAATTATTCTGTTCCGTCAAAGTTACCGCGGAATGCATTAAACATCATCACAGTTGTCGATGGCAATCTATACCTGCCAGCCCCTTTCCCGCAACCTATCCTTCGAGTTAGAAAAAAAAAAACTTTACGACATGTCACGTCAACAGCGTAAACCATTCGCAAACAATTCGGTAGTAACCACAGTCAACTTTGTTTTGTCAGCTCTTCGACGAAGGGCCGTAAAAAAGAAGTTCCCCCAAAAGTCAACGACAGACAGCAAAACACCTCAAACTCTTAGCTAATCAACAACTCTGGGCCTTCTAGAGGAGCCGTCCGTTTGGATGAATTTTCACATTAACTTTGGCCACATAAATGTTTTAACCTTCTATTAATAATTAAGTACCGTATAATGTCCCCCCCCCGAATAGCGAGCGGTAGGTTCGTCGGTAAACATACCCGGCTGCCCATCAACCCCCGTGATGCCATGAAGATTGCGTGCTATTGCAGCCGTAAAAGGAAAAGTTATAAATTTTTCCACAGACACGGGGGTGCTGGCATCATACAATAGGTTGCGGGCGTTGGTGGTGCACATGTTAATAAGAAGAGGTCACGGACCACCAACTATCCCATGCATGTCCTATTTTGTAAGAGAGACGGTCAGGCGGCGGCTTTCCGGGACAATTTACGAATCTGTTTTATTGCTGTGGGTAGCTTCTGAGATACACGCGCACAACATATAAGATACCCCGCCCCATTCCAGCCCATGATAAGCATATGGATAATGGATATACCATCAACTCCACACACTGGACAAGCAAAAGAGTTCCATCTCTGTGCTGTACTAAACCACCAGAGACTCGTGTTGTGTTTTTGTGCTGCCGGAGAACAAGAAACATGAATTAGACATCCGTTAGGGTTGCAGGAGATAGTCTCGACCGCCCGAGTAGTCCTAGTCACGCACATTCCATCGTATTATAGAATTATTCAACACCGAAAAGCTACAATGATAACGCGCATGCAGAGTCAGAGCCTAGATCCACAACAAATAATTTCCGCACCACCTGCCAGGTAAGAGGAAGAGCTACGACCACCGCTGGGATTGTGGTGGTGCCGTGTTCCCAAATTGGGCCAAAAAGTTTTTGTTTGCTGGTGCAGTGGTTTTTCTTTATTTTTTTTTGACTTGTGTAATTTCGGCTAGCAAATGTGGAATTGTGAGAGCGCCTTGAGTTCCGTGCCGGATGATCGTAAATTAAAAACTGCGGCTAATAATTTAACTTTGCCCGAGAGGCGCATAACAACCGGAAAAAGAAGAAGAAGCAGAAGAGCCTATGCTTCGCAGAGGGTAGGTATCTCTAATGCGGTATATAGGCAGAGCGTTGGTGTCGGTCGTGTAAGGTGTAATAGGCTTTGCCGGAGGTGAGTAGTAAATCGTTTTAATTGCCAACATATTCAGTTTTAATTCCATACTTGGTGATTGTGCGGCCGGGGAAGAAGAAAACTTTTCCTGATTTACTAACGGCGGCACGGCGGTGTGCGCGGTAAATCCGTTGTGAGGGTGTGTGTGGTTTTCACGGGCATATATAGAAAAGTAATGCATAATAAGCGTGAATGCAGTGCGCTATTTATCTAGCATCTGCACTTGCATTGGTACGGGAGACTTATTGGCTTTGCCTTTCCGACGAAATATCTCTGGCTGAAGTTCTTGAAAACATGTCTAGGATGGCCTGATCATGATAGCAACACAATAGGAAGTTTTATTTGTGAACCTTTAATTTTATGTTTCCCAAAGTATTTCATACCACAGGGCTATTTACTTTCGCCCATTCTCTTGGTAGTCGTGTTCAGCAATATTTTTCGAAACGTCTGGTTTGAAAAGACTGATATTCTTCGAAGACGTTTTTGGTCGTACTAATGTAACTGTCTATTACGTTCATCCTTTCGAAATTTAATTGTCCAACAAATAAGCCCGCAACCGATGCGGTCTTAGGGAATTTACGGGCCCTTGAGCGCATAGTGTTTGGGATCCTTTTAGAAAGACGCTTTTGTTTTTTGCCATTTTAAAATATCGCTTGAAGTTGGTAGCTGGTTCAAGGACCGCACATACTGGTGAGAACCCTACTCCCTTTATCTGTAAAAGCCAGTGATTAGTACCTAATGAAAGGCTAGAAGTTTTTAGTCCCTAAAAATGCATTTGGTTAAACTTGTACTAGGGTTCAGATCTCTGGCCTCTGGTGAGTGTCGATCAATCTAGAACAAATATTGAAAATGAACTTTGAGGCTTCCGGATGTGTAGAGCTCAGCTATTTGGTGGCTTTGTTATATTATATTTTTAAGTTGAATACTTTTCTCCGTCACTGTAAAATTAATACCTTATTGAATTATTATAAACTTAGCTAACGCTATATGTTTGCGTTACACATTGAATTCTGCATAATAAACCAATCTATCTACAATAGACAAATTGTCATTGGTTACTGCTTTGTTTACAGGCTGTTTTGAGCCTTAACAGCTTCAAGTGCATTTATCGAATGGGAAGTCTCTGAGGCTCAGTGTTGGCCCCGTTATTTTATGCTGAGGTGGCTCGGTGATATTTTTTTTTAAGAAAAATTGTTCGCCATTGGCTGCCTAGTAATCCTTGTATTTCATTCAATTATCAAGTGATATGGTCTCGCGTCCACTCTTCGCCATTGTGTTCCAGAAGACTCCCCAGTTTTCGTAGATACGCCACTGTTTTCTGTGACGCAAAATGTCCTCCGTAAGGTTATCTGCATCTAGAATGAGACAACGCAGACGAATTATCAAATATTCCTTTTTTCGTGAAATGATTTTGCCTATTGCTGAGATGAGATAATTTTTATCTAAAAAGTCGAACCAAAAATACTTTTAATAGCTTCCGGAGATGATTTTATGTGTTATGTAACTTTAATTGGAGAAAGTTGTATTTTTTAGTGAAAAGAATGTCTTCAAGGAGCGAGTTTTAAAGCTTGCTTAATTATATGATAGTGTTGTAGGTTAAATTTAAATTTTGGGGCCAAGCTACATATATGTGCGATATTCGAATATTCGAAGCATGGTCTAACCGCTGCTTTATATAGGAGGAAGAGTTGATCTTGATTGCACGAAGGTCTATGGATTCCTTGGAAACATGAGTGTTGGTTATGTTTGGGTACAAAATCGGATACTCAAGCTTAATAGTAAAATTACCCACCTGAACATATTTGGAGTAAAAGCGGGAGATATGGTACTCGTTTTTTTTTTCTTGTTTTCGTTACAACTCAACAAATTAAGCATATTTTAATTTAAAACATAATTATATATTAGATAACTCTTTGTTTAGTTAAAAAATAAAAATAGGTACGTAATTATTATTCATAGTTTGTACAATTTTTAAACATTTAAAATTAAAAAAAACAACAACAACAGAAAGTGCGCTGGTGACCACACACCAGATGTGAAACTTCTCTCGCTAAATGTGGATGTTAAATTGAATTGTGTTGTAGTTGAATTGCATATATTAAGAAATTTAATTTAAAAACTAGATCTTTATAATATTATAATCGCATCAGTAGATATTATTCATTCACTTAAATAGTTTTCATAACGCAATACATTTCAAAATTTTCTTTTTCTATTTTTGGAATTTATGTTTAAATTTTGTTTTCATATACCTAGTACACTAACCAATTGAATAAAAGATGCTGATCGCTGTGAGCACTTTATACCAACTGAAAAATAACTTAGATCTAATGCAAAGTTCAGTTTCTATTATCTCGATCTTCCCACAAAGATCAAGACGAGAAAAAGAATTCGCGCAGGCCATTCCTAGCAAAGACAGAATTTGATTCCGGGGGTGCCGCTTACAATAGGATGTGACAATATCGTTACAACTAAGATTTAATTTAATCAATTAATTCAGTAGTCTAGTGTCTGTGTACGGCTTGGCTTTACAGTTCACACCCCAGTTCCAGCGTGACAATATAAGTCTTCACTTTAACAATTAATTTGAGTGAGTTGAACAAAATTTTATATCGGTTTCAAACAACAACCAATTTTA
This sequence comes from Cheilosia urbana, assembly GCA_946477585.1. Taxonomy (NCBI): domain Eukaryota; kingdom Metazoa; phylum Arthropoda; class Insecta; order Diptera; family Syrphidae; genus Cheilosia; species Cheilosia urbana. The sequence continues at coordinate 46,598,276 of OX297855.1, forward strand.
AATCAGTTGAGTAGTTTTGGATATAGACAACAGCGCCACCTATCGGGTCAAAAACTATCCTATCTTTCTGTTTGCAAGCAACCTACATACTCTCACAAAATTTCATTGAAATCAACGCCACCTATCGGTTGACTGGTTTATGAGTCGAGAGCGGCGGCGTAGTGATGGCACCAGACCAACTTCCGCCGTAACGCTGGAATTTGTGTCTCATTCGAGTCGATTTTACTCCCAAGTCGCGCCAATAATGTTTCATATTAAGAGTTCATTAAAAAACTGGAGGTTGATTGGCGCCCATAGGCGGGTGTTATGTTTTCTAGGAGCTTTTACTCCCACACCTGTTACAAGTATTTAAAAAAGATGTACACGAGGGTGGGGTGACGGATATTATGTCTATGGATATTAGGTATGTCTTATTAACAAACAGACATAATGTCAAATCTGAAAAGGTCACAAGATCCATGGACATTAAATATGACGGGATCAAAGTTTAAATGGAACTATTTCGGCTGATATGCAAATATTTCCGAAAACACAAAAAAAAAAAAAAAAAAATGGAAATCAATAATGTCCAACGTGAATATGTCCAATCACGAAATTTTAAAATAGACGTAAAGTCCATTAACATTATGTCTGTTGGTTAATAAGACATAATGTCCATAGGCAAAATGTCCGTTTAAGACAGAAATCACGTCCATGGACATTATGTGTTATGTCACCCCACCGTACACGAGTCATGCGACCAAAAAATGCATATTTTAATTTGATTGTAACAAAGAACACCGTACACCGAATACTTTTCGATATACACCTCTTTAACTCATTCACACAAAAAATGTGTTTGTTCGAATTTACTAACTTTTTTTTTTGTAACTAGAATTTTTCAGGTCACTACTGAGCTAACGTAAAACTAAAATAAAATCGTTAAGTAGGAATTATTAAGAGGTTCCCATAACTCACATGGTGCCATATCACTACGGTAACCATATTTTCAAGACCGAAACCCGGGACAAACAAATGGCCAAAAGTAACAAAAAAATCGTATTAGATTATTTTACAAATTCTTTATTAAAAACCAACAAAAAAAAAAAAAACAATAGGTTAAGACACAAAATAAAATAAATAATAGTAAAGTCTTCTTTTTATTAAGTAAAAAAATAAAATAAATAGTTGGCGCAACAGATCCGGAGGGACCCTAGGCCCAGCTTCTCACAACCATTCGTTTTGTGTGAGTTTTTCATTTTTTGAACGAATGGAAGGGATCTACAATTTCATGCCGACTCCAAACGGCTAATTGAAAAGCTCTTTCAAGACATTTATACTCTCGGATGTTTGTCCGACCTTCGCGGGAGGTAGCCCAGTGGAAAAAAAAATATAAGTTGAAATTTGGGTTTTTGCGTCCAACCATTCTCTAATTTTATCTAAATTTAGAAAAGATTTTGAGCAAATAAACTCATCAAATAACTGCGAGTCATCAATTTTTGTAGCGCTTCGCTTTTCTTTAACAAAAGCTAAGCTTGCTTTTACATCTGACCACGAAGGTATAATTCCAGGAACATCCCAGTTCAAAATTTCAACTTCTTGGAAAGATGCATCCCACTGACTCAAATATTCATAGCAGGTGTTAAAGAATTGAAATACATTGATTTTAAATCTATTTTGGTCAATACAATTTCGTTCGACTAGCTCAGATATCATTTTTTTAACGATCAAAGGCAAAAATTGTTCATCCCTTCGTTGCATTAATTTTAGCTTGAGATCTTTCATAATCAAAGAGACTTCAGACATGCATATTTCTTGAGACTCTATTAGGGCAATATATCTATGAAATATTGAGGCCTCAGAGTGGATGAAAAATAACAGGACTTCAGAACAGGGGTTGCCAAAAAATTCTTTTAAAATAGTAGGACATTTGTCTTGCGACAAAAAATATTCCTTTAATGGTTTAAAAAGTCTTAAGATTCTTTCAATAGCTGGTTTTAAGCTTAGCCATCTCGTTTTGCTGTATCCAACTAGCTTACGGTATTCAATTTCTGAGTTATCACAAATTTCCTTGAACTTTTCAACGCGGACAGTGTAAATGTAAAAAAGAGTAAATTTTAATAACGATAACTTCGATATCTACCGGAAGGTATTCTATTCCTGTTTGAATACAATTGTTTATAACATGAGCAGCACAGTTCACTCCAATTTTTTTTTTTTTTTTTTTTTTATATACTTCTCCCGGGAAAGGCGAACCTATAACGCTTCAACAGCGCCCCGAGATGCCTGCAGATGTATGTTTGTTCTGCACTTAAATTGCTGCAAATTGTAGTCTTCCGGAAATATATCCCCAGGAAGCGAGTTCCAAAGTTTGCTTGTCCTGTAACAGAAGGAGTTTTTGAAAGTTGATGTCCTCGCGGTTGTCAAGTGTACTGTATGGTCATGAGCATTAGCAGCCTGTCTTGTTGGGCGCCCAAAAGTTGCATTTCGAGGGATAATGTCTTTGAGTTCCTCAGAACATCTACCATGGAAGTACCTATAGAACAAGCATAGGTCAGCGACTTGTCTTCTGTGCACCAACGGTTGTAGATTCGATGTGAGTGTAGGGTCTCCAATGAGTCGAACTGCTCGTCTCTGTATGCTATCAAGCAGGTTAAGTGAATGTTTTGGGGCCGAGCTCCATATATGGGAACAATATTCCAAGCCTGGTCTTACCTGTGCTTTGTAGAGAAGGAGAAGTTGCTTGGGGCTAAAGTACCTCTTTGCTCTAAATAGGTAGCTCAACTTTGCGGACGCCGATTTTGCGATATAGGATATGTGGTTCTGCCATGTGATTCTTGAATTGACTGTGACTCCTAGAAGGTGCATTGAGTCCTTGTGATGGATTGGATGGTCATCCATTTGGATCTGAGGAACTGTTGATGCATATTTCTGGAAAATGTTGTGAACTGTGTCTTGTTTGCATTAAATACAACCAAATTGTCCTTTCCCCACTTCAAGATTTTGTCCAGATCATCATTTAGAGAATTAATTTGTTCACATCTCTGACTGTAAGATGTAGCCGTATTCACAGGCAAATTGCAAGTAATTTCCTATTTATCATAAAATATTTCAGGGTATCCTTTATATACTGCGTTATTATGTCAGATGATTCTCCTGGAAGGTTCTTATTCTCCAATATTTTCACAACAATACCTTTTTCTGGCGTAAAATATCTTACCAATATTGGGCATAACTTTATGCTGCCATAATTAGAACAATCGGTGAAAATTGTCACAAAATTAACCGCGTTTTTTTTTTTTTTTTTTTTTTTTTTTATTAATACTTCAGTGGTTATAGAAGTTTTTTGGACGTTTAGACCAGTTCTGATCTAGATTTTATATGTAAAAATAGTACGCAAAATGTTAATCACTCATGAGGGTCTATATCATCTTACTGATTTACGTACGTGCTGACGACAAAGAGACGACAAATTGAATCTAAAGCTTGTGTTTTTGTTGCCGACAAGACCTTCACATTGAAGCGACAAAAAATGTGTAAATGTTTTTGGGGGATCGAACCTGATACCCTCGCTCATTAGATTAGACCAAGGCACTAAACCGCTGATAACTACGAAAATAATAGAACATATCGCACGTTAAAGACAAAAGTGGCACTATACAAAATCTTATAAATATTTTTGAGTTAGAGCGACATCTAGGTTCCGATATATACAACGCATATTTTGAAGAGATGCTCTTCCTTATACTTCGTCTAATTTCCATAAGAGGTCACTAGTGTCACTTATTACTTTGACGTAAATCACTCTAGCGGTAATAGATAATAGATAAAATATTACTTTCTTTATAACACGATAATGAAACATTGACATGTTACGTTTAAAAAGAAAAATGTAACGTCCCATACTTATCACGCAATTAATTCCGAATGCAGCATAGCACTTTCAGAAAAGATAGAATCAATTTTAAATATAATGGACAATCAACCCACATCCACAAGCCGTTCCAGCCATGAAATCGATTTTGCTGAAGATGCAGATTTTTTCCCGCATCTGATAATGATGCGACGTACTTCCCAACAAAAAATAAAAACCGTCCACGATCGTCTTCATCTTCTTCCTCGTCATCTATTTAGTTCTTTTTCGTCTTCGTCCACCAGCTCATCTTCCAATGAACTAAGTCAAAAATCTTCTCAAGTAATTAAAAATGCCAATGATCCTAATGTAGAGTCGCGCGTTTCCAAACAAAATATTGAAATGCTAGCAGGTACAAGTAGTAACAATGACTTTGACCAGCTCTTATCCGAAGATGATGAATCAAGTATGAATGAGCAAGTACCTACCGCGAAATTATTTAACTCGCTATTTCTCATATTGACGATAATTTGCAAAATGACCAAAATAATTTAACTCCCGATATTCCTATTGGGAATCCTAATAACGAGAATCTGATGCAGAGACAGCTAAAAATACTAAAAAGAAGAAAAAGAAGACCAGTGCTGCTAAAAACGGCACAGATATTAAGAAATTCAGGAGAAAAATACGTTTCTAGCTCTATTTCAACCTGTTTTTTTCTTTAGATTTGTACAATTTTAAGGTTTTATTATAAAATACGTAACAGTATTCAACAAAAAACTGACACCATACGAAACTTTATCAAAAGGAACTTTTTTCCTTATATATCCATAATTCTTTGTTTAAATCTCAAAATTAATTTTTACAAAAATATACAGCCCTATTGCGAATATCAACTATCAATCGGTTGACGATTGACAAATTTATCAATTAAAATTGATGTTGGTATTGCGAAAAACGATTGATAAAAATATAACCTATTGTGAACATAACGCCAAAAATAAAGTTATTGTGAATGAAAACTCAGCTTTGACAGTTCTAAAATATTTTTGATTTGTAGAGTGATTGCTACGATTCTTGCAAACAATTTAATTAAACAATAATTACGAGTGTTTAATCTGTGAAATTTATTGAAAATCATGTCATCGGTGGAATTATTTTTTGATGATGACGAAGACGAGACAGAGTAAGCGGAATTGGCTGCTATACGGAGGAGTTTGCGAAATACATCTAATCCCTTGGTACTGGAAAACCGAAGGTAGCTAATTTCATTTCCAAGGAATGATTTTGGGGTGTATTCGTTTATTTTTTTGAAGATATTGGCCCCAAACTTAAACCGATTAATTGCAGCTCTGCTTGGTCTTGCGCAGTCAACAGCAACAACAGTGTCCCTTATTCTAAGTGAACTGCTAAACGCGTTATGGAAAATTACATGTGCCCAAAATGGATAATATACATTACACATAGGAAGAAATATCTATATCTAGCCTCTAATAAATAACAACAATAACAATTAAAAACGTTGTTGTTCAACATTTTCTTTTAAGAGTCGTCCTTATCAACACCGAAATTGCGATTGATAGAAAAATTGACAACTACCAATAAAATTGTTCAAGATTGACATTCACAATACCGATTTGTCAACCGTCAATTGCTGCACGTTCACAGTCGATCAACACTTAATTGATAATTGATCTTCGCAATACCATTTAAAGAAATTTATTTATAAGTATCAACTATCAATTGATAGTGATTATCTGGGATTTTTTTTTGTTCAATACTACAATACTACTCACTCGTCTCAGTTAGTTGTTGATTAAAACACCCATCGCTGTGTAAGTTTAAACGGTTCAAAAGTCCTGCGAAAAAATTTCAAAATTATTTAGCAAAATAAATTTTCCCAGTCTCTGAAAATTCCATAGAAGTTGTAAAATTGGAAATATTCAATTTCAATTTAAACATTAAGATATCCCATTAGGGGATGAAAATCCCTTGAGTTCTCCTTTGCATTTGAAAATTCGATTTCATTCTAGAAGCTAGGTGTTAGTTGTTTTGCCCTGCCGCCCACACCATTCTACGGTTGAAGTTCTGCCTGAGTGATTTTTACTACTTGATTGAAGATATTTGCCTGCCACCCTCGGTCATGTCAGTAGATCATTAATAATACTACGCACCCTTAGTATGATGGACGCACGCTTCTTGCCTTTCTGTTCGATTTGAACTCGACGTCATCATCATCACTACAGAAACAGGAGTGGCTCTCGCCCGTCATGTAAAATTAATTCTCTCTAATTCGATTAAATTTCGGTCAGAAGGACGTGAAATTAATGCGTGTGTCCTCTATCGAATATTTTTCATGTGCGTGTGCTAATTTCACTGGTTTCACCAAACCAACTGAACTGAACCGTTCTCATTGATTGATTTCAGTAGAGCAACTAAAATTACGAAGCCAGGCAAGTACAAATGTACATTTATACATACATACATATATGTGGTCGAACTCATGTATTTTTCGTATATGTATACATTAGAAGCCGAGGGATATAGCTCGGGTAGTTTGACTTAAAAATATTTGGCAGAACTTACTGACATACAAGCAAGTTCAAAATTTGCAACAAAACGTTTACCTTCGGCACACTTTTTATAGTAATATGTAATATACCTAAGGAAAAATATTTTTCATTCGTCCATACAAATCATACAATTTTTATTTTTTTTTTTTTATGAATGCCATTCGGATCGGAGATCAAGCCAGATAAGACTAAACTGATCTCAATCGAAATTCTACTTTTTGCTTCTCGTCTCGATTCACACTCCGGAGTCCCACTAATTAATTGATCAATTGGAAGAAGATCACACTTGCCAACAATGAAAATAAACGGCAATTTTCGTTAGGGATCTCACGGATCCAGACTCGAAAATACGCTTTGCCGTGGGTCCTCGGGAAATCAAGCTTGGGCTGTGACTATTTTCTGTCACAAAGAGACGACAAATGGCTTCGCGGACATAAACTCGTCAATGGCCCACTGTTTGCCATTGAAGGACCACGCTTCGTCGATCTTCATAGCCCCTCATAATCACTCTGGCCCACATGGAGAATTTTTTAAATCTTTCTATGCATTTATACGAAAATCAATTACTGGGCATTAGTCGGGTAAAAACTCCAGAACTTCTTTACCGATTTGAATGATTTTTGTTTGTCTTAATGGTTTCAGAGATGGTTTATAATAAATAAATAGTTGGCGCAACAGGTCCGGAGGGACCATAGGCCTAGCTTCGCACATTCATTCGTTTTGTGTGAGTTTTTCATTTGTGGAAATGGTTTAGGAAAACAAAGAAGTCGGAAAATTCTCAACAGGTGCCGCTATAGGCGCACATTTCGTTTTTCAGTTCAATTCAATTATCTTCTACTAGCTGTACCCTGCGCGCGTTGCAACGCCATCAACTAAAATAAATTTGAAGGAAAGACATTACACAAATATTCAATTCATTATTTGAGTCATTAGTTCTGTTCCTTTACTTTTAAATCTTACGAATTTTTACTAATTCTTACGAATTTTTACTCAGTGACGTTCCTTAACTCGAAAGGTTCGTCAAAAAGAGCGTCATTGAGAGAGCACGATGTTACCCCTCAACAAATTTCTTAGTGTAAGAAGTGGAAAAGCTGTCAGACACCTTACAATTAACAGCTGATTTGAAATTTGTTGTCCTATTTGACATATTATAACGGTGACCATATTCGCCGAAAAAAAATAAAGGACAATAGTTATTTTGCTTCGAATTATTTTGTATTTGTTATTTATTTGTTTGCAAAAAAAAAAACCTTAATGTCGTTTTCGATTTTGGCTTTTCAGATGTTGAGCTCAGATTTCAAATTTCTGCTGTCAAATCGAATATCGTATTACATTTACACCGCACCTAAATTCAACATTTCTGGAAAAAAAAAATCCCAAATTCGATTTTGCGTTCCCACTGAAACTTCAACATTTCAAATGACAGTTAGTTTCAGAATTGATTATTGATCTTTTTTCTGTTTATAAATCGGAAATGGTTGAACCTAAAGAATTAATTTTTTTAGCTTTATTATTGTAAAGAATTTAAGTGCTAGTTCAGGCATATTAAATATATTGCTGGACTCAATATAGAGGTATGTAACCACTTCCTTCTTTTTTGTTATAATAACTTTTACGATCCATATTTATAATTTGAATAACTTGAAAGAATTGATTTGTTGACAACTGCTTTTTTTTCTTTTGTAAGTCATCGTCTTCGATTTGCCAATAAGATACATTTTTTGAGAAAAAAAATCAATTTCCTTTGTGATCGGTATTGCTTTTTATGTTGGATTTGCCAAAAAATATTAACATTATTATTTAGGTCTACAGGAAAAAAATAAATAAAATGTCTTTCTTCTAACTTTTCGTATTTTTGAGAAGGGTGGATAGATTTAAAAACATCTTTGTTTTCATTACGAAAACCTCTAAATTCTAAGTAGGGTTTTCCCAAACTACATTTAGTTATAAGAATAGCTTTAACAGCATAATACATTTGTGATTTGTCACTGCTCCAAGGGTTATTCATGATTGAAAATACTCTTCAGTTGGTGCACTAGACCCCGGTAGGCACAAACTGAAATTTAAGGTGTGCAGTGCATGCACTGAAGCACTGAGGGTGTGAACCCAATTTCAAGTAATGTATGTATATTATACGTAATATTTTTAATTAAACTAAATGCAAACAGTTTTTAGTCAGTGTTTTAAAGGACAGTTTCAAAAATAAAGGACTTGGCAACTTAAATTGTTAAAATAGCGTTCAAGATCCGATTTCGTATTTGTTCAGCTTGTTTATCACTTTGTGTCACAATATCAGGATCAGCTGTACTTTCATCGTCAACAACATTTTGCTCTATTGGTAGATTTGATTTAAAATGCAGACAAATGTTATGTATGGCAGAGCAAACATTAATGGTTTGTGTTGATTTTTGCGGAGTATAGTGCAATGGCCTCTCCCCAAGAAGGCTCTGGAACCCACTCTTGAGAACTCTAATCGTTTTTGCCATTACTTCTTTAGTTTTCGAAATCTTTTGGTTAAAGCTACTCTCTTTGCTGCCCTCCTCTACTGATGTATATGGAGTAATAAGGAACGGTTCAAGAGGGAAGCCAGCATCACCTGTAAATATTTCCGTCACTATATTCGTGGATGATTTGCAAGTAGCAAAATACGAACCCAACAACCATGTACTTTTAAAACTCTTCCGTAGAACACCGCGGAGATCACTTGAATTCCAAATAATTGATTTGTGCCCCGATCCAGGATTACTGGCATCGATAAATCTGATGGTCATTCGGTGATCACAAACCTTAAATTAAAACATGTAATTTCATAAAATTACTCCTTCATTTACAGAACTTACGATCATAGTGTGGAAAGAAAATGTGCCCTCTCTGTTGCTGTACTTATGTTGATCTTTTGTTGGTGCCAAGATTTTAATGAATGTCGTATCAACGCAACCGATAACACCTGGGATTCCAGCTTGCTGGTAGAAATAAAGTTTCGCCTGCCGAATTTCTTGCTCAGTATATTCGAATTTTATCCATTTTGGACATATGTGATTTTCAATGATGATCAGCATTATCGGTTAGGACTTTACTAAGAGTAGGCTGTGCCAGTCCTAATTTGTATTCATCACTTACACCCCTTTGATAGCTGCCTTTAACCAAAAATCGCAAAGTTGCAGCAAGTTTTAAAATGGCAGGGACAGACGATGAGCGAGTAGCTTCGGGAAGCTTATCTTTTATTTCTTCCAGTATATAGACGATAGCTTCTTTTGACATTTTGAAAAACTGTTTGAACCTGCAAAAGTCCATTTATTTTATTCTAATCCTAAATTTTGGCTTTCGGAAAGTTTCATTTTCTACTTACTTGATATCTGGTAAGTCCAACGGATTCGATTGCGTTCTTATGTGTTTTCGAATACGAAGGAGATCAGTTTTAGTTGTTTCCTCGTCATCTTCGTCGCTGTTCCCAATCATTGCTGTGCTATAAATTGCAAATAAAGAGTTGTATACCTACATGTTGGGAGTAATTTATCGAAAATAATCGCAACTGATATCTGCTTTTGAATTCTAAACACGTTTGAAATCTGCACTCTTTATGTATTGCGAACTTAATAGAAACCATAACAAATAGTAGTTCTCCGAAACAACTAAACAACCTGACTGATGTTGATTTATTGTTAGGTTAAGCTCGCAAAACAAAATTAAAAATTGAAAAAGTTGAAACCTACTTCTTGGTTTTTGCTTGAGTTTTTTTCAAATTATGCATTGCGATACGACGAATAAGAGCTGTGCGCGAGAGTTTGTACTTGATGACTGATTTGTTTAAGGTCAAACCCTGTAGGTGAGCATGTACAGCATTTTTTAGTGATTGCTTTTGATCTGCCCTTAGCCGATCAACTTTATCATCATCATCATCATCATCCGATGATTCATTTTCAATTGGAGGTGTTTTTGGCGTCTGTTTATTTTCACCAATTGGATCTTCATCGACGTCCACAACATCTTCTGATGTCGAGGAACTACAACGTTGTATATTATGCAATTCCGTAAGTAAAGTGTTGTTTTTGTAGGTGATATTATATTTATTTGTTTGACTTGGGTGTGCCTGTTCATCACTGTCATAATTCTAGAAGAAAAAAAAAAAAAAAGAGAATCGTTCATAAACTGTTTCACAAACAACGGAATGTTTTGTCCTATAGTTTGCATTTCAACTTTAGGAACTCACCTCATCGACAAATTCCTGCCTTACATCGTCCTCCACTTCGATCATCTCCATACCAGTTGGCTTCCCTGCTGTCACTTTGTTACATTCAAGGCTAATGGGACTCTTTATGCCAAGCTGTGAGATAGCCTCTAGAAACTCTGTCAATTTTGTTGTGCTGATACTCGTCTTGCCCATATAGATAAAATTCAATAAACTTTCCAAGATACTTCCGTCAAGATCTGGAACTATAAGAGTAGCATCTTGTCCAATAGGTACGTCTCTGAGTAAGGTGGACAACAAACTACTACAAGCTGACAATACTATAAGCGATGAGCTTTGACAGACTTTCCTTTAAATGCAATGGTAATATCGGCCATATGTAGATCATTTATCATAGACTTTTGAAAGTCAACGATGTTGTTGCTATGGCTTGTCCATTGAAGTTTCTCCATTTTAGCCTTATGACTGGTTGTGTCTGGGAGCAAATTAACAGAGACTGGTAAATCGGTTGAGATATTTTTCTGCAGGACAAAAATGGATGTATCATAACACAATATACAGTTAAACTAATTTTTATACATCATTTAGCATGGTCTCAGACATATCCGTTGTTTCTTGTGGAGTGTGAACGGATTCGGCAATTAGAATTCGTATGACTTGAATATCCTCATTTGTAAACCCATCCCCAAGCTGCTTACTGCCTCCAACAGCTTTCAACTGATCCATCTTTATCTTTACCCCGTTCTTGATATCGCTCCATATCTAGGTATAAAAAGGTAAACAATTATTCTTAATTATTTGTCTCCAACGACGAACTAACTTCTCGCCATTGGTTACTGTTTTTTTTATGTCCCAAGCCGTTTAGCTTTTCCGAAATAATTGACCATTTTTCCATTGTCTCCTCTGTATTTCGGCTGCATAAAATAAAAATATTATCTTCTATTAATTCTAGCAATCGCGAGCGTTGCATTGAATTGATTCTTCCCTATAAGGAAAATATCGTTTTAAATTCAGAATTCGAAACCACTGGCACCACATTTACCGAAAATGAAGCGTCACGGGTAATCGCTGATATATCTTTCATGTAAAGTAGTTGACAATCCTCCTCACTTAATTGAAAATTTGTTTGACAGGTATTATTTATTAGCTTAAGTTGGATGGCTTTTTTCTTTACTGTTGATTTGAGATCAGCCAATGACTGGAAAACGATATTTTATAAAGTTAGTTTAGCGCTATACGTACCTATACCGCAAACTGTTATGCTTACTTTCTTCCACTGGTCGGTGGATTTTTCAGGTCCAAGTTTATTTAGAATACACACAATATGCCGCCACGTCTGATTTTTAACCACATTTCCTTTACTTCCATACAATACATCTTCGTAGGTTTCAACTAAATCAAGAAATCGTTCTCGCTGTCGAAAATTCATTCGCGCCTAGAAAGGATAAACAAAATTAGCTCATCATCATCATAGTTTTTCCTCCAAAAGCGTTTTTTTTTTTCGAAGTGGCTATTCGCACGTCGTTAGGGACACGGCTTAGATCGACCAGAGACAATACTGAGACCCCCAACTCACAATCCTCTTGCCGCTGGCCCCCTTATTTTTTTTGAAACTCGCCATTTTGTTTTCCTATCGGTGTTATGAATTTGCCTATCGATAGTTAGTAACTGAATGATTTCGACTCGAATGATTTCATTCATTCATTCAGTTGATTACTGAGACCCATTTTTTTTTTTTTTTAAGGTAGTCTATTCGAAAAATCAGAAATTTAGAAAAATATATATTTTTTTAAAGGATATGCTTGTATTTACATATGTATATTATATACATATATATATTTACATATATTTTTTTTAGCTAAGTGATTCCGCTATATTGTATTGTTACATTCAGGCTGGGATTCGAAAAGATAAAACACTATTCTGTTTAACTGTTCCAATAAAATCACTTTATTTTCACTTTCTAAATATTCACTTATTTAGTACCAAAACAATATCACTTAAATCAATTCTTAAACGTTTCAATCCAATCGCTTTATTCACTGTATTTCTTTTCACTTATTTATCTCACAACCGATTACTCTTTCGAACTTCACACGCTCACGGGTTAAAAATCAACTGTACTTCTCTGTTGTCAACGCGCCCCTTTTATATACGCGCTGCCACCTATCAGCGAATATTCCAGAAGTAGATATATTCCAGACGTATATTCCAACTCCTATCGAGATGGTACTAGAATTAGCTTGACAGATTCCAGTCTCCAATTGGAAGTGGAACTTGGAGGGAAACCGAGTGCCCGATTCACCACAATTCCTAAGTGTCTGATTCACTAAGTGCCTGATTCACCACAGTATGTACAACGTAACATTCTAAGTACAATAAGTTGGAAGCAAACAAAAACAAAAGGAAATGTAAAATAAATACAAACATAGCTGTCGCTATAGTAATAATTGCTTAGAAAGACATACATAGTTGTTTTTAAAAAATGTTTCATAATTTGAATAGTTAACCACTAATATTATGCGTGAATTGGTTTTCATTTCTTAGGTATTAAAATAGTATCAAGATCAACAGGCGGTAAAATAAAATTAAATGTTCTCTTCAAGATTATTTTCTTAAGTGGCGGCGACAGAATTTCGTAAAAAACGTAAACGTAATTTTTAATGCAGTGGCGCTTTTCCTTTTATCGAATGCTTGTAGTTCAATCAGTACTAACTCTTCCACATACTCGGATTCATCCAAAAGAAGTTCGATGCCCATGTAAGTAGCATGGATTCTCCAAATTAAATCCACACACTTGCAACGATTGTCGAATGACAGATACGCGTCAGGATCATAGGGATATGCGACAATAGTACGTCTTTACCTTTGAATTTTCCAGTAAAAATTGTTGCCTCTATAACATTGTTCATCATTTTCTTGACTGAGACTCTGGACCCGTTGCAAAGTCGTGGTGGATTAATGTTTCGAAGAAGAATGATGGGTACGCCAATTTTCAATGTAAGAAAGTGCGGTGGAATGGCTGGGAAATCAAGCGAATTCAAGAATTCAGTTGGATAGTTGACAACTTCGTCTTGATTCACCACAGTATCGATGGACTTATATGTTGTCGTTTCGCCAGGTATTCCATTCTGTATAGTGAAGTTGATGGTATTGACATCGATGTTTTTGGCTGCTAATATAGCACGCGTACTGAGCCACTGATAATTTCTGTAAATGATGCCATAAAACTGATGATTTGAGACATGGATTATGTTCATCAGCGGGTGTTGAACGGTATAACCGACAGTATTTGTCGAAAATCACCAGACAATAAAATGAGTGCACCTCCGAAGATCCGTGCGTGTCCTCTCAAATCTCGCAGTGTACGATCAAGCACTTCCAATGCTTTGTTGTGAGACATGTACACTCGTCCGAAATGATTTGACACGTTGGAAGTACTTTGAACATTCGAGAGTTTTTGCTGATGTTGCATGTTGGGGCCTCAGTGTTTTGCAAATTCAACGGCAGTTCCAAAGCTGAATGCGCTGGTTGGCCACCATCCAAAAGAGTTCCCGCAATTCCAGATGATGCTATGGCCAGTGCAATATTATTTTGTGATCGTATGGTTGCCAAAATGAGTGAAAGAAGAAAAGTCTTGCCTGTACCTCCGGGCGCATCTATGAAGAACAGTCCACCGCTTTGTTCTGCGATTGCACGCACAATTCTGTCATCATACGCAATGCGTTGTTCTGGAACCAACTGCGGAAGATTTGTTTGAAGTAATATCCCCAGTTCGACAGAATCAAAGTGTGTTTCCCTTTGCAAATCACGATCGAAAAGGTCGTTGGCAAACATGTGTCTTCAATCAAAATCAATGCCTCATATCATAATACACGTTTGGTGTGAATTGAATGTTCGGATTTTGATTCGCAGCGCGCAAAAGATGTAGAATATTCACAGGTATACTCCTGGGCCAAAAGCTAAGAACTCAATCGATTCGGTGGCTTTCGAAATTTAAGATTCTTATTGTTTCTTATTTTTTTTTTTTGTTTGAGCGGTGCCACACCCCGTTGTCCAATTTTGACGAATATTCACAGGTATTTTTGTAAATTGGACAAAGGGGAGTGGCACGGCCCATCCAAAAAAAAAAAAGCTTAAGACTTATATCTCATGAACCAATACACCTACAAAGACCGTATATACGTACGTACGAACCATGGTATTAACGATAGCTTTCATGCGAAATTTCCAGAATCAAAATCGGTTCAAGCATTACAGAGAACATTGGCGACAAACACAATACAACTTATTTTTATATATATAGATAGATAGATTTAGGTTAAATTTAGGTTAAATTTAAGTTAAATTTTAGTTTAATTAAGGTTATATTTAGGTTAAATTAAGTTACATTTAAGTTAAATTTAAGTTACATTTAAGTTAAATTTAGGTTACATTTAAAAATTTCGCATTTAAGTTAAATTTAGGTTACATTTGAGTTAAATTTAAGTTACATTTAAGTTAAATTTAGGTTGAATTTAAGTTACATTTAAGTTAAATTTAAGTTGCATTTAAGTTACATTTAAGTTAAATTTAGGTTATATTTAGGTTACACTTGAGTTAAATTTAGGTTATATTTAGGTTACATTTAAGTTAAATTTAAGTTAAATTTAGGTTATATTTAGGTTACATTTAAGTTAAATTTAAGTTGCATTTAAGTTAAATTTATGTTAAATTTAAGTTACATTTAAGTTAAATTTAAGTTGCATTTAAGTTACATTTAAGTTAAATTTAGCTTATATTTAGGTTACATTTAAGTTAAATTTAAGTTACATTTAAGTTAAATTTAGGTTGAATTTAAGTTACATTTAAGTTAAATTTTAGTTGCATTTAAGTTACATTTAAGTTAAATTTAGGTTATATTTAGGTTACATTTAAGTTAAATTTAAGTTACATTTAAGTTAAATTTAGGTTGAATTTAAGTTACATTTAGGTTAAATTTAAGTTGCATTTAAGTTACATTTTAGTTAAATTTAGGTTATATTTAGGTTACATTTAAGTTAAATTTAAGTTACATTTAAGTTAAATTTAAGTAAAATTTAGGTTATATTTAGGTTACATTTAAGTTAAATTTAAGCTACATTTAAGTTAAATTTAGGTTGAATTTAAGTTACATTTAAGTTAAATTTAAGTTGCATTTAAGTTAAATTTAGGTTATATTTAGGTTACATTTAAGTTAAATTTAAGTTACATTTAAGTTAAATTTAAGTTAAATTTAGGTTATATTTAGGTTACATTTAAGTTAAATTTAAGTTACATTTAAGTTAAATTTAGGTTTAATTTAAGTTGCATTTAAGTTAAATTTAGGTTATATTTAGGTTACATTTAAGTTAAATTTAAGTTAAATTTAGGTTATATTTAGGTTACATTTAAGTTAAATTTAAGTTGCATTTAAGCTAAATTTAGGTTGAATTTAAGTTACATTTAAGTTAAATTTATGTTGCATTTAAGTTGCATTTAAGTTACATTTATGTTAAATTTAGGTTATATATTTAGGTTACATTTAAGTTAAATTTACGTTATATTTAGGTTACATTTAAGTTATATTTAAGTTAAATTTAGGTTATATTTAGGTTACATTTAAGTTAAATTTAAGTTGCATTTAAGTTAAATTTAGGTTGAATTTAAGTTACATTTAAGTTAAATTTAGGTTATATTTAGGTTACATTTAAGTTAAATCTAAGTTGCATTTAAGTTAAGTTACATTTAAGTTAAATTTAGGTTAAATTTAAGTTGCATTTAAGTTAAATTTAGGTTATATTTAGGTTACATTTAAGTTAAATTTAGGTTGAATTTAAGTTACATTTAAGTTAAATTTAGGTTGAATTTAAGTTACATTTAAGTTAAATTTAGGTTGAATTTAAGTTGCATTTAAGTTAAATTTAGGTTATATTTAGGTTACATTTAAGTTAAATTTAGGTTGAATTTAAGTTACATTTAAGTTAAATTTAGGTTAAATTTAAGTTGCATTTAAGTTAAATTTAGGTTATATTTAGGTTACATTTAAGTTAAATTTAGGTTGAATTTAAGTTACATTTAAGTTAAATTTAGGTTACATTTTAGTTACATTTAAGTTAAATTTAGGTTTCATTTTAGTTACATTTAGGTTAAATTTAAGTTACATTTAAGTTAAATTTAGGTTGAATTTAAGTTACATTTAAGTTAAATTTAAGTTACATTTTAGTTACATTTAAGTTAAATTTAAGTTTCATTTTAGTTACATTTAAGTTCAATTTAAGTTACATTTAAGTTAAATTTAGGTTGAATTTAAGTTGCATTTAAGTTAAATTTAGGTTATATTTAGGTTACATTTAAGTTAAATTTAAGTTGCATTTAAGTTAAATTTAGGTTGAATTTAAGTTACATTTAAGTTAAATTTAGGTTACATTTTAGTTACGTTTAAGTTAAATTTAGGTTTCATTTTAGTTACATTTAAGTTAAATTTAAGTTACATTTAAGTTAAATTTAAGTTGAATTTAAGTTACATTTAAGTTAAATTTAGGTTACATTTTAGTTACATTTAAGTTAAATTTAGGTTTCATTTTAGTTACATTTAAGTTAAATTTAAGTTACATTTAAGTTAAATTTAGGTTGAATTTAAGTTGCATTTAAGTTAAATTTAGGTTATATTTAGGTTACATTTAAGTTAAATCTAAGTTGCATTTAAGTTAAGTTACATTTAAGTTAAATTTAGGTTAAATTTAAGTTGCATTTAAGTTAAATTTAGGTTATATTTAGGTTACATTTAAGTTAAATTTAGGTTGAATTTAAGTTACATTTAAGTTAAATTTAGGTTACATTTTAGTTACATTTAAGTTAAATTTAGGTTTCATTTTAGTTACATTTAAGTTAAATTTAAGTTACATTTAAGTTAAATTTAGGTTGAATTTAAGTTACATTTAAGTTAAATTTAAGTTACATTTTAGTTACATTTAAGTTAAATTTAAGTTACATTTAAGTTAAATTTAGGTTGAATTTAAGTTACATTTAAGTTAAATTTAGGTTGAATTTAAGTTACATTTAAGTTAAATTTAGGTTACATTTACAAATTTCACATTCAAGTTAAATTTAAGTTACATTTAAGTTACATTTTAGTTACATTTAAGTTACATTTTAGTTACATTTTAGTTATATTTTAGTTACATTTAAGTTACATTTTATTTACATTTTAGTTACATTTAAGTTACATTTAAGTTACATTTAAGTTACATTTAAGTTACATTTTAGTTACATTTAAGTTACATTTTAGTTACATTTTAGTTACATTTTAGTTACATTTTAGTTACATTTTAGTTACATTTTAGTTACATTTAAGTTACATTTTAGTTACATTTTAGTTACATTTTAGTTACATTTAAGTTGCATTTTAGTTACATTTTAGTTACATTTAAGTTACATTTTAGTTACATTTTAGTTACATTTTAGTTACATTTAAGTTACATTTAAGTTAAATTTAAGTTACATTTAAGTTCAATTTAAGTTACATTTAAGTTACATATTAGTTACATTTAAGTTAAATTTAAGTTACATTTTAGTTACATTTAAGTTACATTTAAGTTAAATTTAAGTTACATTTAAGTTACATTTTAGTTACATTTTAGTTACATTTAAGTTACATTTTAGTTACATTTAAGTTACATTTAAGTTAAATTTAAGTTACATTTAGGTTATATTTTAGTTACATTTTTGTTACATTTAAGTTACATTTTAGTTACATTTAAGTTACATTTAAGTTACTTTTTAGTTACATTTTAGTTACATTTAAGTTACATTTTAGTTACATTTAAGTTACATTTTAGTTACATTTTAGTTACATTTTAGTTACATTTTAGATACATTTTAGTTACATTTTAGTTACATTTAAGTTACATTTAAGTTACATTTTAGTTACATTTTAGTTACATTTTAGTTACATTTTAGTTACATTTACGTTACATTTTAGTTACATTTTAGTTACATTTTAGATACATTTTAGTTACATTTTAGTTACATTTAAGTTACATTTAATTACATTTAAGTTACATTTTAGTTACATTTTAGTTACATTTTAGTTACATTTAAGTTACATTTTAGTTACATTTTAGTTACATTTTTGTTACATTTAAGTTACATTTTAGTTACATTTTAGTTACATTTTAGTTACATTTAAGTTACATTTTAGTTACATTTAAGTTACATTTAAGCTAAATTTAAGTTACATTTAAGTTACATTTTAGTTACTTTTAAGTTACATTTAAGTTACATTTTAGTTACATTTTAGTTACATTTAAGTTACATTTTAGTTACATTTTAGTTACATTTAAGTTACATTTTAGTTACATTTTAGTTACATTTAAGTTACATTTAAGTTACATTTTAGTTACATTTTAGTTACATTTAAGTTACATTTTAGTTACATTTTAGTTACATTTAAGTTACATTTAAGTTACATTTTAGTTACATTTTAGTTACATTTAAGTTACATTTAAGTTACATTTAAGTTACATTTTAGTTACATTTAAGTTACATTTTAGTTACATTTTAGTTACATTTTAGTTACATTTTAGTTACATTTTAGTTACATTTTAGTTACATTTAAGTTAAATTTAGGTTACATTTTAGTTACATTTAAGTTAAATTTAGGTTTCATTTTAGTTACATTTAAGTTAAATTTAAGTTACATTTAAGTTAAATTTAGGTTGAATTTAAGTTGCATTTAAGTTAAATTTAGGTTATATTTAGGTTACATTTAAGTTAAATCTAAGTTGCATTTAAGTTAAGTTACATTTAAGTTAAATTTAGGTTAAATTTAAGTTGCATTTAAGTTAAATTTAGGTTATATTTAGGTTACATTTAAGTTAAATTTAGGTTGAATTTAAGTTGCATTTAAGTTAAATTTAGGTTATATTTAGGTTACATTTAAGTTAAATCTAAGTTGCATTTAAGTTAAGTTACATTTAAGTTAAATTTAGGTTAAATTTAAGTTGCATTTAAGTTAAATTTAGGTTATATTTAGGTTACATTTAAGTTAAATTTAGGTTGAATTTAAGTTACATTTAAGTTAAATTTAGGTTAAATTTAGGTTACATTTAAAAATTTCGCATTTAAGTTAAATTTAAGTTACATTTTAGTTACATTTAAGTTACATTTTAGTTACATTTTAGTTATATTTTAGTTACATTTAAGTTACATTTTATTTACATTTTAGTTACATTTTAGTTACATTTAAGTTAAATTTAAGTTACATTTAAGTTAAATTTAGGTTGAATTTAAGTTACATTTAAGTTAAATTTAAGTTACATTTTAGTTACATTTAAGTTAAATTTAGGTTGAATTTAAGTTACATTTAAGTTAAATTTAAGTTACATTTTAGTTACATTTAAGTTAAATTTAGGTTACATTTAAGTTAAATTTAGGTTGAATTTAAGTTACATTTAAGTTAAATTTAGGTTGAATTTAAGTTACATTTAAGTTAAATTTAGGTTACATTTAAAAATTTCGCATTTAAGTTAAATTTAAGTTACATTTAAGTTACATTTTAGTTACATTTAAGTTACATTTTAGTTACATTTTAGTTATATTTTAGTTACATTTAAGTTACATTTTATTTACATTTTAGTTACATTTAAGTTACATTTAAGTTACATTTAAGTTACATTTAAGTTACATTTTAGTTACATTTAAGTTACATTTTAGTTACATTTTAGTTACATTTTAGTTACATTTTAGTTACATTTTAGTTACATTTTAGTTACATTTAAGTTACATTTTAGTTACATTTTAGTTACATTTTAGTTACATTTAAGTTGCATTTTAGTTACATTTTAGTTACATTTTAGTTACATTTAAGTTACATTTTAGTTACATTTTAGTTACATTTTAGTTACATTTAAGTTACATTTAAGTTAAATTTAAGTTACATTTAAGTTCAATTTAAGTTACATTTAAGTTACATTTTAGTTACATTTAAGTTAAATTTAAGTTACATTTTAGTTACATTTAAGTTACATTTAAGTTAAATTTAAGTTACATTTAAGTTACATTTTAGTTACATTTTAGTTACATTTAAGTTACATTTTAGTTACATTTTAGTTACATTTTAGTTACATTTAAGTTACATTTAAGTTAAATTTAGGTTGAATTTAAGTTACATTTAAGTTAATACTTTAGAAAATCCTCCGATTCAAATGGCTCCGCAGGTGCTAATTTGACTTTGCCACTCGCACAGAAGTTTTTTTTAGCGCGTTTTAATGGTGGCACACAATTACAGTCATCGTTCCAATATCGAAAATTGCATCACCGACATAGTTTTCTGTTCGTTCTACTAAAATGCCAGTCGTTCGAATGTCAGCAACGACGCGCATCTTGCCACTCCGATTTGATCTTGTTCCCATCCCAGCAGCAGTAAGATTTGACGCAGTTTTCACTACTTGCACTCTCAGTTTTCCTACTGTTTATCTGGTCCTATGCCATGTGATGTCCCACTTATCGCTTTCTTCTGTAGTTTGGCTTCGTTGATATTTTTTGTTGACTTGCTTGCCTTGTTCATTGGCCAATATGTGCGCGCATTCGTCTTGGCATTTTTTTAAAAATCACTGAAATTTGCTTTTCAATAATTATTTTGTCCGCGTTTAAACTTTTTACATTTAATTTTTACCTTATCAACTGTATAAAAGAAATGAAACTGTTGGAGCGATGCACAAAATCAAAAACAAACCATCACTGTTGACCACACATTAAATTTATCTCGATTTTATCAATCTACTTTAAGAAAAAAAAAAATCCGCACATAGTAGGTACGTAGTTTTCTAATTAATTTTTGATATAGAAAAGTCAAAATAAATAGTGCAGAAAATCAAAAAAAATCTAAAATGGAAAAGTTAAAAAATAATGTAGCCTATCGCAATACTCTATCCCGTAGCTTTCTATTAGTAAAAGAATTTTTGAAATCGGTTCGGTAGTTCCGGAGATTACCTTCCCCAAACAAACATTACCTCTTTATATAATAGTGTGATGTGATGTGATGTGATAACAACTCAACCGATTGTGTAGGGTTGGTTAAAGCTTTAAAAATATAATACTTTTCGACCGGCGCTGTTGTCGATTTCCTAAACAGTTCCAGCTTTCAGTTTGAAAGATATGTACGACAGTTTTGAGCCACATAGGTGGTACTTTGCAAAATATAAACGGGATAGGGAAACGGGTTATGGTACCTTCCATTAAAAAATTAAATCAGAAGCTATTTCTAAAGTTATATAATTAAAATTATGAATGGACATTGTCCAAATAAAGAACTTTGTGAAATTTGAGCGGGGCTTATACGAAAGGTACGGTTAAAGCCGGGTGAGTACAGCAACAAATAAAAGAGGCTGCCGGCCGTACGTGCACTCATTACTCGGGAAGGGGCCGTTTCATTTTTACGATTTTGCATTTGGTGGGTTCGTATTGACCTAAAGAATGATATTAGCTACTTTTTGTCGTGAAAACAAAACAACCAACAAGCCTCTCCAGTTAGCCCGGTCCTTAGGCAACTGCCTCCAGTTACGCACTCCAAGTTGGTTGAGGTCGTTTTCTACTTGTGCGCGCCACCTGAGGCGAGGTCTTCCTCTACTGCGCTGACCCTTTGGATTGGAATCGAAGACTCTGCGGGCCGGAGCGTTGATGTCCATTCGCTCTACATGTCCTAGCCATCTCAAACGTCCAATGCGCAGTTTTTTGACTAGGTCGATGTCGCTGTACAGCTCGTATAGTTCGTCGTTGAATCGTCTCCTCCAAAACCCGTCAACACAAACGGGACCGGGACATTGCTTTACCTACTTCAATTATTTCTATTGTTTAATTGAAATTATTAAGTTAAATTATTAAATTAAATTTAAGTTACATTTTAGTTACATTTAAGTTGAATTTAAGTTGCATTTAAGTTAAATTTAGGTTATATTTAGGTTACATTTAAGTTAAATTTAAGTTGCATTTAAGTTAAATTTAGGTTGAATTTAAGTTACATTTAAGTTAAATTTAGGTTACATTTTAGTTACATTTAAGTTACATTTTAGTTACATTTTAGTTATATTTTAGTTACATTTAAGTTACATTTTATTTACATTTTAGTTACATTTTAGTTACATTTAAGTTAAATTTAAGTTACATTTAAGTTAAATTTAGGTTGAATTTAAGTTACATTTAAGTTAAATTTAAGTTACATTTTAGTTACATTTAAGTTACATTTTAGTTACATTTTAGTTATATTTTAGTTACATTTAAGTTACATTTTATTTACATTTTAGTTACATTTTAGTTACATTTAAGTTAAATTTAAGTTACATTTAAGTTAAATTTAGGTTGAATTTAAGTTACATTTAAGTTAAATTTAAGTTACATTTTAGTTACATTTAAGTTAAATTTAGGTTGAATTTAAGTTACATTTAAGTTAAATTTAAGTTACATTTTAGTTACATTTAAGTTAAATTTAGGTTACATTTAAGTTAAATTTAGGTTGAATTTAAGTTACATTTAAGTTAAATTTAGGTTGAATTTAAGTTACATTTAAGTTAAATTTAGGTTACATTTAAAAATTTCGCATTTAAGTTAAATTTAAGTTACATTTAAGTTACATTTTAGTTACATTTAAGTTACATTTTAGTTACATTTTAGTTATATTTTAGTTACATTTAAGTTACATTTTATTTACATTTTAGTTACATTTAAGTTACATTTAAGTTACATTTAAGTTACATTTAAGTTACATTTTAGTTACATTTAAGTTACATTTTAGTTACATTTTAGTTACATTTTAGTTACATTTTAGTTACATTTTAGTTACATTTTAGTTACATTTAAGTTACATTTTAGTTACATTTTAGTTACATTTTAGTTACATTTAAGTTGCATTTTAGTTACATTTTAGTTACATTTTAGTTACATTTAAGTTACATTTTAGTTACATTTTAGTTACATTTTAGTTACATTTAAGTTACATTTAAGTTAAATTTAAGTTACATTTAAGTTCAATTTAAGTTACATTTAAGTTACATTTTAGTTACATTTAAGTTAAATTTAAGTTACATTTTAGTTACATTTAAGTTACATTTAAGTTAAATTTAAGTTACATTTAAGTTACATTTTAGTTACATTTTAGTTACACTTAAGTTACATTTTAGTTACATTTAAGTTACATTTAAGTTAAATTTAAGTTACATTTAGGTTATATTTTAGTTACATTTTTGTTACATTTAAGTTACATTTTAGTTACATTTAAGTTACATTTAAGTTACTTTTTAGTTACATTTTAGTTACATTTAAGTTACATTTTAGTTACATTTTAGTTACATTCTAGTTATTTAGGTTACATTTTAGTTACATTCTAGTTATTTAAGTTACATTTTAGTTACATTTTAGTTACATTTAAGTTACATTTTAGTTACATTTTAGTTACATTTTAGTTACATTTTAGTTACATTTTAGTTACATTTAAGTTACATTTTAGTTACATTTTAGTTACATTTTAGTTACATTTTAGATACATTTAAGTTACATTTTAGTTACATTTAAGTTGCATTTTAGTTACATTTTAGTTACATTTTAGTTACATTTAAGTTACATTTTAGTTACATTTTAGTTACATTTTAGTTACATTTTAGTTACATTTAAGTTACATTTTAGTTACATTTAAGTTACATTTTAGTTACATTTAAGTTGCATTTTAGTTACATTTTAGTTACATTTAAGTTACATTTAAGTTAAATTTAAGTTACATTTTAGATACATTTTAGTTACATTTTAGTTACATTTTAGTTACATTTTAGTTACATTTTAGTTACATTTTAGTTACATTTAGGTTACATTTTAGTTACATTCTAGTTACATTTTAGATACATTTTAGTTACATTTTAGTTACATTTAAGTTACATTTTAGTTACATTTAAGTTACATTTTAGTTACATTTTAGTTACATTTAAGTTACATTTTAGTTACATTTTAGTTACATTTTAGTTACATTTTAGTTACATTTTAGTTACATTTAGGTTACATTTTAGTTACATTTTAGTTACATTTTAGATACATTTTAGTTACATTTAAGTTACATTTTAGATACATTTTAGTTACATTTTAGTTACATTTTAGTTACATTTAAGTTACATTTTAGTTACATTTCAGTTACACTTAAGTTACATTTTAGTTACATTTTAGTTACATTTTAGTTACATTTTAGTTACATTTAAGTTACATTTTAGTTACATTTAAGTTACATTTTAGTTACATTTTAGTTACATTTAAGTTACATTTTAGTTACATTTTAGTTACATTTTAGTTACATTTTAGTTACATTTTAGTTACATTTAGGTTACATTTTAGTTACATTCTAGTTACATTTTAGATACATTTTAGTTACATTTTTGTTACATTTAAGTTACATTTTATTTACATTTTAGTTACATTTAAGTTACATTTTAGTTACATTTTAGTTACATTTTAGTTACATTTTAGTTACATTTAAGTTACATTTAAGTTAAATTTTAGTTACATTTAAGTTGCATTTTAGTTACATTTTAGTTACATTTTAGTTACATTTTAGTTACATTTTAGTTACATTTAAGTTACATTTTAGTTACATTTTAGTTACGTTTTAGTTACATTTAAGTTGCATTTTAGTTACATTTTAGTTACATTTTAGTTACATTTAAGTTACATTTTAGTTACATTTTAGTTACATTTTAGTTACATTTTAGTTACATTTAAGTTACATTTTAGTTACATTTTAGTTACATTTAAGTTACATTTTAGTTACATTCTAGTTACATTTAAGTTACATTTTAGTTACATTTTAGTTACATTTAAGTTACATTTTAGTTACATTTTAGTTACATTTTAGTTACATTTAAGTTACATTTAAGTTAAATTTAGGTTGAATTTAAGTTACATTTAAGTTAATACTTTAGAAAATCCTCCGATTCAAATGGCTCCGCAGTCGTTCGAATGTCAGCAACGACGCGCATCTTGCCACTCCGATTTGATCTTGTTCCCATCCCAGCAGCAGTAAGATTTGACGCAGTTTTCATTACTTGCACTCTCAGTTTTCCTACTGTTTATCTGGTCCTATGCCATGTGATGTCCCACTTATCGCTTTCTTCTGTAGTTTGGCTTCGTTGATATTTTTTGTTGACTTGCTTGCCTTGTTCATTGGCCAATATGTGCGCGCATTCGTCTTGGCATTTTTTTAAAAATCACTGAAATTTGCTTTTCAATAATTATTTTGTCCGCGTTTAAACTTTTTACATTTAATTTTTACCTTATCAACTGTATAAAAGAAATGAAACTGTTGGAGCGATGCACAAAATCAAAAACAAACCATCACTGTTGACCACACATTAAATTTATCTCGATTTTATCAATCTACTTTAAGAAAAAAAAAAATCCGCACATAGTAGGTACGTAGTTTTCTAATTAATTTTTGATATAGAAAAGTCAAAATAAATAGTGCAGAAAATCAAAAAAAATCTAAAATGGAAAAGTTAAAAAATAATGTAGCCTATCGCAATACTCTATCCCGTAGCTTTCTATTAGTAAAAGAATTTTTGAAATCGGTTCGGTAGTTCCGGAGATTACCTTCCCCAAACAAACATTACCTCTTTATATAATAGTGTGATGTGATGTGATGTGATAACAACTCAACCGATTGTGTAGGGTTGGTTAAAGCTTTAAAAATATAATACTTTTCGACCGGCGCTGTTGTCGATTTCCTAAACAGTTCCAGCTTTCAGTTTGAAAGATATGTACGACAGTTTTGAGCCACATAGGTGGTACTTTGCAAAATATAAACGGGATAGGGAAACGGGTTATGGTACCTTCCATTAAAAAATTAAATCAGAAGCTATTTCTAAAGTTATATAATTAAAATTATGAATGGACATTGTCCAAATAAAGAACTTTGTGAAATTTGAGCGGGGCTTATACGAAAGGTACGGTTAAAGCCGGGTGAGTACAGCAACAAATAAAAGAGGCTGCCGGCCGTACGTGCACTCATTACTCGGGAAGGGGCCGTTTCATTTTTACGATTTTGCATTTGGTGGGTTCGTATTGACCTAAAGAATGATATTAGCTACTTTTTGTCGTGAAAACAAAACAACCAACAAGCCTCTCCAGTTAGCCCGGTCCTTAGGCAACTGCCTCCAGTTACGCACTCCAAGTTGGTTGAGGTCGTTTTCTACTTGTGCGCGCCACCTGAGGCGAGGTCTTCCTCTACTGCGCTGACCCTTTGGATTGGAATCGAAGACTCTGCGGGCCGGAGCGTTGATGTCCATTCGCTCTACATGTCCTAGCCATCTCAAACGTCCAATGCGCAGTTTTTTGACTAGGTCGATGTCGCTGTACAGCTCGTATAGTTCGTCGTTGAATCGTCTCCTCCAAAACCCGTCAACACAAACGGGACCGGGACATTGCTTTACCTACTTCAATTATTTCTATTGTATTTCATATAACTTTTGAATAAAGAATTCGAACTGACCGAATTACATAAAGTAGCATGTGCCATGTGCAACTGTGCATGCTCGGAATTATTATTTTCATTACGAATTTTGGCGGAACGTAGTTCGCAAATAAAAAAATAAAAAATAAACAAGTAAAGCTCTCACCAATCTCGAAAAATAATGATCAGGAAAGCTTACCCGACAATCCTCTAAGACAATTACGCCTTGGTAAATACAGCTTGTCTTGTTTAAATACAGGGTGTAAGTTGCATTTAAGTTAAATTTAGGTTATATTTAGGTTACATTTAAGTTAAATTTAGGTTGAATTTAAGTTACATTTAAGTTAAATTTAGGTTACATTTTAGTTACATTTAAGTTAAATTTAGGTTTCATTTTAGTTACATTTAGGTTAAATTTAAGTTACATTTAAGTTAAATTTAGGTTGAATTTAAGTTACATTTAAGTTAAATTTAAGTTACATTTTAGTTACATTTAAGTTGAATTTAAGTTGCATTTAAGTTAAATTTAGGTTATATTTAGGTTACATTTAAGTTAAATTTAAGTTGCATTTAAGTTAAATTTAGGTTGAATTTAAGTTACATTTAAGTTAAATTTAGGTTACATTTTAGTTACATTTAAGTTAAATTTAGGTTTCATTTTAGTTACATTTAAGTTACATTTTAGTTACATTTTAGTTACATTTTAGTTACATTTTAGTTACATTTAAGTTACATTTTAGTTACATTTAAGTTACATTTTAGTTACATTTAAGTTACATTTTAGTTACATTTTAGTTACATTTTAGTTACATTTAAGTTACATTTTAGTTACATTTAAGTTACATTTTAGTTACATTTTAGTTACATTTAAGTTACATTTTAGTTACATTTTAGTTACATTTAAGTTACATTTAAGTTACATTTAAGTTAAATTTAGGTTGAATTTAAGTTACATTTAAGTTAAATTTAAGTTACATTTTAGTTACATTTAAGTTAAATTTAGGTTGAATTTAAGTTACATTTAAGTTAAATTTAAGTTACATTTTAGTTACATTTAAGTTAAATTTAGGTTACATTTAAGTTAAATTTAGGTTGAATTTAAGTTACATTTAAGTTAAATTTAGGTTGAATTTAAGTTACATTTAAGTTAAATTTAGGTTACATTTAAAAATTTCGCATTTAAGTTAAATTTAAGTTACATTTAAGTTACATTTTAGTTACATTTAAGTTACATTTTAGTTACATTTTAGTTATATTTTAGTTACATTTAAGTTACATTTTATTTACATTTTAGTTACATTTAAGTTAAATTTAGGTTACATTTAAAAATTTCGCATTTAAGTTAAATTTAAGTTACATTTAAGTTACATTTTAGTTACATTTAAGTTACATTTAAGTTAAATTTAAGTTACATTTAAGTTCAATTTAAGTTACATTTTAGTTACATTTTAGTTACATTTTAGTTACATTTAAGTTACATTTTAGTTACATTTAAGTTACATTTTAGTTACATTTTAGTTACATTTAAGTTACATTTAAGTTACATTTTAGTTACATTTAAGTTACATTTTAGTTACATTTTAGATACATTTTAGTTACATTTTAGTTACATTTTAGTTACATTTTAGTGACATTCTAGTTACATTTTAGTTACATTTTAGTTACATTTAAGTTACATTTTAGTTACATTTAAGTTACATTTTAGTTACATTTAAGTTACATTTTAGTTACATTTTAGTTACATTTTAGTTACATTTAAGTTACATTTTAGTTACATTTAAGTTACATTTTAGTTACATTTTAGTTACATTTAAGTTACATTTTAGTTACATTTTAGTTACATTTTAGTTACATTTTAGTTACATTTTAGTTACATTTAGGTTACATTTTAGTTACATTCTAGTTACATTTTAGATACATTTTAGTTACATTTTAGTTACATTTAAGTTACATTTTAGTTACATTTAAGTTACATTTTAGTTACATTTTAGTTACATTTAAGTTACATTTTAGTTACATTTTAGTTACATTTTAGTTACATTTTAGTTACATTTTAGTTACATTTAAGTTACATTTTAGTTACATTTTAGTTACATTTTAGTTACATTTAAGTTACATTTTAGTTACATTTAAGTTGCATTTTAGTTACATTTAAGTTACATTTTAGTTACATTTTAGTTAGATTTTAGTTACATTTTAGTAACATTTTAGTTAGATTTTAGTTACATTTTAGTTACATTTTAGTTACATTTTAGTTACATTTTAGTTACATTTAAGTTACATTTTAGTTACATTTTAGTTACATTTTAGTTACATTTTAGTTACATTTTAGTTAGATTTTAGTTACATTTTAGTAACATTTTAGTTAGATTTTAGTTACATTTTAGTTACATTTTAGTTACATTTTAGTTACATTTAAGTTACATTTTAGTTACATTTTAGTTACATTTTAGTTACATTTTAGTTACATTTTAGTTACATTTAGGTTACATTTTAGTGACATTCTAGTTACATTTTAGTTACATTTTAGTTACATTTAAGTTACATTTTAGTTACATTTAAGTTACATTTTAGTTACATTTAAGTTACATTTTAGTTACATTTTAGTTACATTTTAGTTAGATTTTAGTTACATTTTAGTAACATTTTAGTTAGATTTTAGTTACATTTTAGTTACATTTTAGTTACATTTTAGTTACATTTTAGTTACATTTAAGTTACATTTTAGTTACATTTTAGTTACATTTTAGTTACATTTTAGTTACATTTTAGTTACATTTAGGTTACATTTTAGTGACATTCTAGTTACATTTTAGATACATTTTAGTTACATTTTAGTTACATTTAAGTTACATTTTAGTTACATTTAAGTTACATTTTAGTTACATTTAAGTTACATTTTAGTTACATTTTAGTTACATTTTAGTTACATTTTAGTTACATTTTAGTTACATTTAAGTTACATTTTAGTTACATTTTAGTTACATTTTAGTTACATTTTAGTTACATTTAGGTTACATTTTAGTTACATTTTAGTTACATTTTAGATACATTTTAGTTACATTTTAGTTACATTTAAGTTACATTTTGGTTACATTTTAGTTACATTTAAGTTACATTTAAGTTACATTTTAGTTACATTTAAGTTACATTTTAGTTACATTTAAGTTACATTTTAGTTACATTTTAGTTACATTTAAGTTACATTTTAGTTACATTTTAGTTACATTTTAGTTACATTTTAGTTACATTTTAGTTACATTTAGGTTACATTTTAGTTACATTCTAGTTACATTTTAGATACATTTTAGTTACATTTTAGTTACATTTAAGTTACATTTTAGTTACATTTAAGTTACATTTTAGTTACATTTTAGTTACATTTAAGTTACATTTTAGTTACATTTAGGTTACATTTTAGTTACATTTTAGTTACATTTTAGATACATTTTAGTTACATTTTAGTTACATTTAAGTTACATTTTAGTTACATTTAAGTTACATTTTAGTTACATTTTAGTTACATTTAAGTTACATTTAAGCTAAATTTAAGTTACATTTAAGTTACATTTTAGTTACATTTAAGTTAAATTTAAGTTACATTTTAGTTACATTTAATTTACATTTAAGTTAAATTTAAGTTACATTTAGGTTATATTTTAGTTACATTTAAGTTACATTTTAGTTACATTTTAGTTACATTTTAGCTACATTTAAGTTAAATTTAAGTTACATTTTAGTTACATTTAAATTACATTTAAGTTACATTTTAGTTACATTTTAGTTACATTTAAGTTACATTTTAGTTACATTTTAGTTACATTTAAGTTACATTTTAGTTACATTTTAGTTACATTTTAGTTACATTTTAGTTACATTTAAGTTACATTTAAGTTAAATTTTAGTTACATTTAAGTTACATTTTAGTTACATTTTAGTTACATTTAAGTTACATTTTAGTTACATTTTAGTTACATTTTAGTTACATTTTAGTTACATTTAAGTTACATTTTAGTTACATTTTAGTTACATTTAAGTTACATTTTAGTTACATTTTAGTTACATTTAAGTTACATTTTAGTTACATTTTAGTTACATTTAAGTTACATTTTAGTTACATTTTAGTTACATTTTAGTTACATTTAAGTTACATTTAAGTTAAATTTAGGTTGAATTTAAGTTACATTTAAGTTAATACTTTAGAAAATCCTCCGATTCAAATGGCTCCGCAGGTGCTAATTTGACTTTGCCACTCGCACAGAAGTTTTTTTTAGCGCGTTTTAATGGTGGCACACAATTACAGTCATCGTTCCAATATCGAAAATTGCATCACCGACATAGTTTTCTGTTCGTTCTACTAAAATGCCAGTCGTTCGAATGTCAGCAACGACGCGCATCTTGCCACTCCGATTTGATCTTGTTCCCATCCCAGCAGCAGTAAGATTTGACGCAGTTTTCACTACTTGCACTCTCAGTTTTCCTACTGTTTATCTGGTCCTATGCCATGTGATGTCCCACTTATCGCTTTCTTCTGTAGTTTGGCTTCGTTGATATTTTTTGTTGACTTGCTTGCCTTGTTCATTGGCCAATATGTGCGCGCATTCGTCTTGGCATTTTTTTAAAAATCACTGAAATTTGCTTTTCAATAATTATTTTGTCCGCGTTTAAACTTTTTACATTTAATTTTTACCTTATCAACTGTATAAAAGAAATGAAACTGTTGGAGCGATGCACAAAATCAAAAACAAACCATCACTGTTGACCACACATTAAATTTATCTCGATTTTATCAATCTACTTTAAGAAAAAAAAAAATCCGCACATAGTAGGTACGTAGTTTTCTAATTAATTTTTGATATAGAAAAGTCAAAATAAATAGTGCAGAAAATCAAAAAAAATCTAAAATGGAAAAGTTAAAAAATAATGTAGCCTATCGCAATACTCTATCCCGTAGCTTTCTATTAGTAAAAGAATTTTTGAAATCGGTTCGGTAGTTCCGGAGATTACCTTCCCCAAACAAACATTACCTCTTTATATAATAGTGTGATGTGATGTGATGTGATAACAACTCAACCGATTGTGTAGGGTTGGTTAAAGCTTTAAAAATATAATACTTTTCGACCGGCGCTGTTGTCGATTTCCTAAACAGTTCCAGCTTTCAGTTTGAAAGATATGTACGACAGTTTTGAGCCACATAGGTGGTACTTTGCAAAATATAAACGGGATAGGGAAACGGGTTATGGTACCTTCCATTAAAAAATTAAATCAGAAGCTATTTCTAAAGTTATATAATTAAAATTATGAATGGACATTGTCCAAATAAAGAACTTTGTGAAATTTGAGCGGGGCTTATACGAAAGGTACGGTTAAAGCCGGGTGAGTACAGCAACAAATAAAAGGGGCTGCCGGCCGTACGTGCACTCATTACTCGGGAAGGGGCCGTTTCATTTTTACGATTTTGCATTTGGTGGGTTCGTATTGACCTAAAGAATGATATTAGCTACTTTTTGTCGTGAAAACAAAACTTTATGGGGATGAGTTTGGGGATAGAAATTTGTCTGGAGATCCGCACTTTGGAAAAAATAGACTGGATAGAAAAACGGGTATTATTGGAAGTGAATACAAGAAGAATTATTTAAAATTTTTAACTTTTGAGCACTTTGGTTGTTCCGGGCTTACCACTACACAATTTGAAATTGAAAGTAGGCTGAGTTAGAATTTTGTTGCGCAACATCAATGCAACGAAATTTTGCAACGGAGCACGTTTGATTTGATTGTGAAGAATCTCAAATTAAATGTCATGCAAGCGACGATTTTGAGGAGTAAACTGAAAGGCAAACATTCACATTCCGCCGATTCCACTTTTTCAAAACAATTTGCCGTTCTTATTTAAGCCTCGTCAATTTCCCGTACGTCACGTTTTCGCTTTGATAATAATTAATAAGTCGCAGGGACAGTCACTCACTGAGGATATTTGTGGCATCATTCTTGAGTTTCCATGTTTCTCAAATGGTCAATTGTATGTGGAGTCCTCATGTGTGAGCAAACCTTCTGCCTTGTAAGTCGTGTACCATAGAGCATAGAGCACTTTACTGAAAAAGCGGAAGGTGGGCCGACACGTCAATTATTGCGATTTAAATGAAACACTTCGACATTGCTTTACTTACTTACTTACTTACTTAGGTGGCGCTACAGTTCTGTGTGAACCAGGGCCTCAACCAACAAGCCTCTCCAGTTAGCCCGGTCCTTAGGCAACTGCCTCCAGTTACGCACTCCAAGTTGGTTGAGGTCGTTTTCTACTTGTGCGCGCCACCTGAGGCGAGGTCTTCCTCTACTGCGCTGACCCTTTGGATTGGAATCGAAGACTCTGCGGGCCGGAGCGTTGATGTCCATTCGCTCTACATGTCCTAGCCATCTCAAACGTCCAATGCGCAGTTTTTTGACTAGGTCGATGTCGCTGTACAGCTCGTATAGTTCGTCGTTGAATCGTCTCCTCCAAAACCCGTCAACACAAACGGGACCGGGACATTGCTTTACCTACTTCAATTATTTCTATTGTATTTCATATAACTTTTGAATAAAGAATTCGAACTGACCGAATTACATAAAGTAGCATGTGCCATGTGCAACTGTGCATGCTCGGAATTATTATTTTCATTACGAATTTTGGCGGAACGTAGTTCGCAAATAAAAAAATAAAAAATAAACAAGTAAAGCTCTCACCAATCTCGAAAAATAATGATCAGGAAAGCTTACCCGACAATCCTCTAAGACAATTACGCCTTGGTAAATACAGCTTGTCTTGTTTAAATACAGGGTGTAAGTTGCATTTAAGTTAAATTTAGGTTATATTTAGGTTACATTTAAGTTAAATTTAGGTTGAATTTAAGTTACATTTAAGTTAAATTTAGGTTACATTTTAGTTACATTTAAGTTAAATTTAGGTTTCATTTTAGTTACATTTAGGTTAAATTTAAGTTACATTTAAGTTAAATTTAGGTTGAATTTAAGTTACATTTAAGTTAAATTTAAGTTACATTTTAGTTACATTTAAGTTAAATTTAAGTTTCATTTTAGTTACATTTAAGTTAAATTTAAGTTACATTTAAGTTAAATTTAAGTTAAATTTAGGTTATATTTAGGTTACATTTAAGTTAAATTTAGGTTGAATTTAAGTTACATTTAAGTTAAATTTAAGTTAAATTTAGGTTATATTTAGGTTACATTTAAGTTAAATTTAAGTTGCATTTAAGTTAAATTTAGGTTGAATTTAAGTTACATTTAAGTTAAATTTAGGTTACATTTTAGTTACATTTAAGTTAAATTTAGGTTTCATTTTAGTTACATTTAAGTTAAATTTAAGTTACATTTAAGTTAAATTTAAGTTGAATTTAAGTTACATTTAAGTTAAATTTAGGTTACATTTTAGTTACATTTAAGTTAAATTTAGGTTTCATTTTAGTTACATTTAAGTTAAATTTAAGTTACATTTAAGTTAAATTTAGGTTGAATTTAAGTTGCATTTAAGTTAAATTTAGGTTATATTTAGGTTACATTTAAGTTAAATCTAAGTTGCATTTAAGTTAAGTTACATTTAAGTTAAATTTAGGTTAAATTTAAGTTGCATTTAAGTTAAATTTAGGTTATATTTAGGTTACATTTAAGTTAAATTTAGGTTGAATTTAAGTTACATTTAAGTTAAATTTAGGTTACATTTTAGTTACATTTAAGTTAAATTTAGGTTTCATTTTAGTTACATTTAAGTTAAATTTAAGTTACATTTAAGTTAAATTTAGGTTGAATTTAAGTTACATTTAAGTTAAATTTAAGTTACATTTTAGTTACATTTAAGTTAAATTTAAGTTACATTTAAGTTAAATTTAGGTTGAATTTAAGTTACATTTAAGTTAAATTTAGGTTGAATTTAAGTTACATTTAAGTTAAATTTAGGTTACATTTACAAATTTCACATTCAAGTTAAATTTAAGTTACATTTAAGTTACATTTTAGTTACATTTAAGTTACATTTTAGTTACATTTTAGTTATATTTTAGTTACATTTAAGTTACATTTTATTTACATTTTAGTTACATTTAAGTTACATTTAAGTTACATTTAAGTTACATTTAAGTTACATTTTAGTTACATTTAAGTTACATTTTAGTTACATTTTAGTTACATTTTAGTTACATTTTAGTTACATTTTAGTTACATTTTAGTTACATTTAAGTTACATTTTAGTTACATTTTAGTTACATTTTAGTTACATTTAAGTTGCATTTTAGTTACATTTTAGTTACATTTTAGTTACATTTAAGTTACATTTTAGTTACATTTTAGTTACATTTTAGTTACATTTAAGTTACATTTAAGTTAAATTTAAGTTACATTTAAGTTCAATTTAAGTTACATTTAAGTTACATTTTAGTTACATTTAAGTTAAATTTAAGTTACATTTTAGTTACATTTAAGTTACATTTAAGTTAAATTTAAGTTACATTTAAGTTACATTTTAGTTACATTTTAGTTACATTTAAGTTACATTTTAGTTACATTTAAGTTACATTTAAGTTAAATTTAAGTTACATTTAGGTTATATTTTAGTTACATTTTTGTTACATTTAAGTTACATTTTAGTTACATTTAAGTTACATTTAAGTTACTTTTTAGTTACATTTTAGTTACATTTAAGTTACATTTTAGTTACATTTAAGTTACATTTTAGTTACATTTTAGTTACATTTTAGTTACATTTTAGATACATTTTAGTTACATTTTAGTTACATTTAAGTTACATTTAAGTTACATTTTAGTTACATTTTAGTTACATTTTAGTTACATTTTAGTTACATTTAGGTTACATTTTAGTTACATTTTAGTTACATTTTAGATACATTTTAGTTACATTTTAGTTACATTTAAGTTACATTTTAGTTACATTTAAGTTACATTTTAGTTACATTTTAGTTACATTTTAGTTACATTTAAGTTACATTTTAGTTACATTTAAGTTACATTTAAGTTAAATTTAAGTTACATTTAAGTTACATTTTAGTTACATTTTAGTTACATTTAAGTTACATTTTAGTTACATTTAAGTTACATTTAAGTTAAATTTAAGTTACATTTAGGTTATATTTTAGTTACATTTTTGGTACATTTAAGTTACATTTTAGTTACATTTAAGTTACATTTAAGTTACTTTTTAGTTACATTTTAGTTACATTTAAGTTACATTTAAGTTAAATTTAAGTTACATTTAGGTTATATTTTAGTTACATTTTTGTTACATTTAAGTTACATTTTAGTTACATTTAAGTTACATTTAAGTTACTTTTTAGTTACATTTTAGTTACATTTAAGTTACATTTTAGTTACATTTAAGTTACCTTTTAGTTACATTTTAGTTACATTTTAGTTACATTTTAGATACATTTTAGTTACATTTTAGTTACATTTAAGTTACATTTAAGTTACATTTTAGTTTAGTTAGTTTAAATTTAGGTTATATTTAGGTTACATTTAAGTTAAATTTAGGTTGAATTTAAGTTACATTTAAGTTAAATTTAGGTTACATTTTAGTTACATTTAAGTTAAATTTAGGTTTCATTTTAGTTACATTTAGGTTAAATTTAAGTTACATTTAAGTTAAATTTAGGTTGAATTTAAGTTACATTTAAGTTAAATTTAAGTTACATTTTAGTTACATTTAAGTTAAATTTAAGTTTCATTTTAGTTACATTTAAGTTAAATTTAAGTTACATTTAAGTTAAATTTAGGTTGAATTTAAGTTGTATTTAAGTTAAATTTAGGTTATATTTAGGTTACATTTAAGTTAAATTTAAGTTGCATTTAAGTTAAATTTAGGTTGAATTTAAGTTACATTTAAGTTAAATTTAGGTTACATTTTAGCTAC
This sequence comes from Cheilosia urbana, assembly GCA_946477585.1. NCBI lineage: Eukaryota > Metazoa > Arthropoda > Insecta > Diptera > Syrphidae > Cheilosia > Cheilosia urbana. The sequence continues at coordinate 46,635,266 of OX297855.1, forward strand.
ATTTAAGTTAAATTTAGGTTTCATTTTAGTTACATTTAAGTTAAATTTAAGTTACATTTAAGTTAAATTTAAGTTAAATTTAGGTTATATTTAGGTTACATTTAAGTTAAATTTAGGTTGAATTTAAGTTACATTTAAGTTAAATTTAAGTTAAATTTAGGTTATATTTAGGTTACATTTAAGTTAAATTTAAGTTGCATTTAAGTTAAATTTAGGTTGAATTTAAGTTACATTTAAGTTAAATTTAGGTTACATTTTAGTTACATTTAAGTTAAATTTAGGTTTCATTTTAGTTACATTTAAGTTAAATTTAAGTTACATTTAAGTTTAATTTAAGTTGAATTTAAGTTACATTTAAGTTAAATTTAGGTTACATTTTAGTTACATTTAAGTTAAATTTAGGTTTCATTTTAGTTACATTTAAGTTAAATTTAAGTTACATTTAAGTTAAATTTAGGTTGAATTTAAGTTGCATTTAAGTTAAATTTAGGTTATATTTAGGTTACATTTAAGTTAAATCTAAGTTGCATTTAAGTTAAGTTACATTTAAGTTAAATTTAGGTTAAATTTAAGTTGCATTTAAGTTAAATTTAGGTTACATTTAAGTTAAATTTAGGTTGAATTTAAGTTACATTTAAGTTAAATTTAGGTTACATTTTAGTTACATTTAAGTTAAATTTAGGTTTCATTTTAGTTACATTTAAGTTAAATTTAAGTTACATTTAAGTTAAATTTAGGTTGAATTTAAGTTACATTTAAGTTAAATTTAAGTTACATTTTAGTTACATTTAAGTTAAATTTAAGTTACATTTAAGTTAAATTTAGGTTGAATTTAAGTTACATTAAGTTAAATTTAGGTTGAATTTAAGTTACATTTAAGTTAAATTTAGGTTACATTTACAAATTTCACATTCAAGTTAAATTTAAGTTACATTTAAGTTACATTTTAGTTACATTTAAGTTACATTTTAGTTACATTTTAGTTATATTTTAGTTACATTTAAGTTACATTTTATTTACATTTTAGTTACATTTTAGTTACATTTTAGTTACATTTAAGTTACATTTTAGTTACATTTTAGTTACATTTTAGTTACATTTAAGTTACATTTAAGTTAAATTTAAGTTACATTTAAGTTCAATTTATGTTACATTTTAGTTACATTTTAGTTACATTTAAGTTAAATTTAAGTTACATTTAAGTTACATTTAAGTTAAATTTAAGTTACATTTAAGTTACATTTTAGTTACATTTTAGTTACATTTTAGTTACATTTAAGTTACATTAAAGTTAAATTTAAGTTACATTTAGGTTATATTTTAGTTACATTTTTGTTACATTTAAGTTACATTTTAGTTACATTTAAGTTACATTTAAGTTACTTTTTAGTTACATTTTAGTTACATTTAAGTTACATTTAAGTTAAATTTAAGTTACATTTAGGTTATATTTTAGTTACATTTTAGTTACATTTTAGTTACATTTAAGTTACATTAAAGTTAAATTTAAGTTACATTTAGGTTATATTTTAGTTACATTTTTGTTACATTTAAGTTACATTTAGTTACATTTAAGTTACATTAAAGTTAAATTTAAGTTACATTTAGGTTATATTTTGTTACATTTTTGTTACATTTAAGTTACATTTTAGTTACATTTAAGTTACATTAAAGTTAAATTTAAGTTACATTTAGGTTATATTTTAGTTACATTTTTGTTACATTTAAGTTAAATTTAAGTTACATTTAAGTTACATTTTAGTTACATTTAGTTACATTTAGTTACATTTAAGTTACATTAAAGTTAAATTTAAGTTACATTTAGGTTATATTTTAGTTACATTTTTGTTACATTTAAGTTACATTTTAGTTACATTTAAGTTAC